>JACDQD010000003.1:29263558-32174573 GCA_019843655.1 Lethocerus indicus | reverse complement strand
TTCGACAACCACATCCTCCCTCGTTCTCCCATCTGCTGCCTCGAACCCTGACTTCACCGCTTGCCCGTCGACAACCTCACATCCTCCCTCCTGTCCTACCCGCCGTGCCGCCCTGAATTCTCTGACCACCGCTTTGCCCGTCGACAACTCACATCCTCCTCGGCCTCCCACCTGCCGTTGCCCGAACCTCCTCTGACCACCGCTTGCCCGTCGACATATCCTTTCGGCCTCCACCTGCCGTTGCCCTGAACCTTCCCCTGACCGCTTGTCTGTCGACAACTCACATCCTCTCTCCCACCTGCCGTTGCCCTGAACCTTCTGACCACCGCTTGCCCGTCGACCATCATCCTCCTTCGCCTTACTCCGCCGTGCTGCCCTGAACTCCCTGACCACCGCTTCGTTCGTCGACAACTCACATCCTCCCTCGCCTCTACCCGCCGTGCCGCCCCGAACCTCCCCTGACCACCGCTTGCCCGTCGACACTCACATCCTCCCTCGGCTCTCCACCCGCCGTGCCGCCCTGAACCTTCCCTGACCACCGCTTGCCCGTCGACAACTCACATCCTCCCTCGGGCCTCCCACCTGCCGTGCCGCCCTGAACCTTCCCTGACCACCGCTTGCCCGTCGACAACTCACATCCTCCCTCGCCCTACCCGCCGTGCCGCCCTGAACCTTCCCTGACCACCGCTTGCCCGTCGACAACTCACATCCTCCCTCGCTCCCACCGCCGTGCCGCCCCTGAACCTTCCTCTGACCACCGCTTGCCCGTCGACAACTCACATCCTCCCTCGCCCTCTCCACCTGCCGTGCTGCCCTGAACCTTCCCCTGACCACCGCTTGCCTGTCGACAACTCACATCCTCGGCCTTCCGCCGGCCTCCTGAACCTTCCCGATCTGACCACCGCTTGCCCGTCGACAACCATCCTCCTCGGCTTTCCACCTGCCGTGCCGCCCTGAACCTTTCCTGACCTCGCTTGCCCGTCGACAACTCATCCTCCTCGGCCTCTCCCGTGCTGCCCCTGAACCTCCCCTGACCACCGCTTGCCTGTCGACAACTCATCCTCCTCGGCCTCTCCCGTGCTGCCCCTGAACCTCCCCTGACCACCGCTTGCCTGTCGACAACTCACATCCCCTCGGCCTCCTACCTGCCGTGCCGCCCTGAACCTTCCCTGACCACCGCTTGCCCGTCGACAACTTCACATCCTCCTCGTCCTCACCTGCCGCTGCCCTGAACCTCTGACCGCTTGCCCGTCGACAACCTTACATCCCCTCGGCCTCCTACCTGCCGTGCTGCCCTGAACCTTTCCTGACCACCGCCGTTCGTCGACAACTCACATCCTCCCTTGGCCTCCACCTGCCGTGCTGCCTGAACCTTCCCTGACCACCGCTTGCCTGTCGACAACTTCATCCTCGGCCTCCGCACCTGCCGTGCTGCCCTGAACCTTCTCGACCACCGCTTGCCTGTCGATTAACCTTATCCGTCTTCCGCTGCTGCCCTGAACCTTCCTCTGACCACCGCTTGCCCGTCGACAACTCACATCCTCCCTTTCCCACTCCGCCGTGCTGCCCTGAACCCCTGACTCACCGCTTGCCCGTCGACAACCCACATCCTCCTCCTGTTCTCCTACCCGCCGTGCTGCCCTGAACCTTCCTCTGACCACCGCTTGCCCGTCGACAACTCACATCCTCCTCGGCTCTCACCCGCCGCCCTGAACCTTTCCCTGACCACCGCTTGCCCGTCGACAACTCACATCCTCCCTCCTGCTCCACCTGCCGTGCCGCCCTGAACCTTCCCCTGACCACCGCTTGCCCGTCGACAACTTCACATCCTCCTCGGCCTCCTACCCGCCGTTGCCCCTGAACCTTCTGACCACCGCTTTGCCCGTCGACAACTCACATCCTCCTGCCTCCTACCTCGCCGTGCTGCCCTGAACCTTCCCTGACCACTGCCGTTCGTCGACAACCTCATCCCTTTCGGCTCTACCTGCCGTGCTGCCCTGAACCTCCTGACCACCGCTTGCCCGTCGACAACTCACATCCTCCTCCTGCTCTCCTACCTGCCGCTGCCCTGAACCTTCCCCTGACCACCGCTTGCCCGTCGACAACTCACATCCTCCCCGGCCTCCTCCACCTGCCGTGCCCCCGAACCTCCTCGACTCACCGCTTGCCCGTCGACAACTCACATCCTCCTCGGCCTCCTACCTGCCGTGCTGCCCCTGAAACTCCTCTCGACCACCGCTTGCCCGTCGACAACTCACATCCTCCCCGGCCTTACCTGCCGTGCCGCCCTGAACCTTTCCCCGACCACCGCTTGCCCGTCGATACCTCCCTCGGCCTCCACTGCTCGCCCTGAACTTTCCTCTGACCACCGCTTGCCCGTCGACAACCTCATCCTCCCTCGGCCTCCTCCTCTGTGCTGCCCTGAACCTCTCGACCACCGCTTGCCCGTCGACAACTTCATCCTCCTCGCCTCCTTCCGCCGCTTCCCCACCCCTGACCGCTTGCTCCGTCTCCATCCCTCGGTTTCCCCACCTGCCGTGCCGCCCTGAACCTCCTGACCACCGCTTGCCCGTCGACAACCATCCTCCCTCGGCCTCCTACCTGCCGTGCCGCCCTGAACCTCCCCTGACCACCGCTTGCCCGTCGACAACCTCACATCCTCCTCGCTCCTCCTACCTGCCGTGCTGCCCTGAACCTTCCTGACCACCGCTTGCCCGTCGACAACTCACATCCTCCTCGGCCTTACCTGCCGTGCTGCCCTGAACCTTCTGACCACCGCTTGCCCGTCGTCGACATCCTCCCTCGCTCTTACCTGCCGTTGCCCTGAACCTTCTGACCACCGCTTGCCCGTCGACAACTCACATCCTCCCTTGGTTTTGCCTGCTGCTGCCCTGAACCTTCCTCGACCACCGCTTGCCCGTCGACAACTCACATCCTCCCTCCGTTCTCCACCTGCTGCTGCCCTGAACTTTCCTCGACCACCGCTTGCCCGTCGACAACTCACATCCTCCCTCGGCCTCCTACCTGCCGTGCCGCCCTGAACTTCTCTGACCACCGCTTTGCCCGTCGACAACTCACATCCTCCCTCCGCCTCCTACCTGCCGTGCTGCCCTGAACCTTTCCCTGACCACCGCTTTGCCCGTCGACAACCACATCCTCCCCGGCCTCCTACCTGCCGTGCTGCCCTGAACCTTTCCCTGACCACCGCTTGCCTGTCGACAACTCATCCTCCCTGGCCTTACCCGCTGTGCTGCCCTGAACTTTCCCTGACCACCGCTTGCCTGTCGACAACTCACATCCTCTCGGCTTCTTTACTTCCCCCGTGCTGCCTGAACCTTCCTGACCACCGCTTGCCCGTCGACAACTCACATCCTTCCTTGGCCTTTACCGTGCTGCCCTGAACCTTTCGACCACCGCTTGCCCGTCGACAACTTCACATCCTCCTCGCTGCCCTCCCCGCCGCCGCCCTGAACCTCCCCTGACCACCGCGTCGTCGACAACTCACATCCTCCTCGCTTCTCCCACCTGCCGTGCTGCCCTGAACCTCCCTGACCACCGCTTTGCCCGTCGACAACTCACATCCTCCCCGGCCTACCTGCCGCCGCCCTGAACCTTCTGACCACCGCTTGCCCGTCGACAACTCACATCCTCCCCGCCTCCTACCCGCCGTGCCCTCTGAACTTCTGACCACCGCTTGCCCGTCGACAACTCACATCCTCCCTCTCGCTTCCCACCTGCCGTGCCGCCCTGAACTTTCTGACCACCGCTTGCCCGTCGACAACTCATCCTCCTCGGTTCTCCCACCCGCCGTGCTGCCCTGAACCTTCCTGACCACCGCTTTGTTCGACAACTCACATCCTCCCTCGGCCTCCTACCGCCGTTGCCCTGAACCTTCCTGACCACCGCTTGCCCGTCGACAACCTCCTCCTCGGCTTCACCCGCCGTGCTGCCCTGAACTTCTCTGACCACCGCTTGCCCGTCAACTTCACATCCTCCCTCGGCCTCCGCACCGCCGCTGCCCTGAACCTTCTCTGACCACCGCTTGCCCGTCGACAACCTCATCCTCCCCTTCCACCGCCGTGCCGCCCTGAACCTTCCCTGACCACCGCTTCCGTGTCGACAACCTCATCCTCCCCTTCCACCGCCGTGCCGCCCTGAACCTTCCCTGACCACCGCTTCCGTGTCGACAACTCACATCCTCCCTTCGGCCTCCCACCTGCCGTGCTGCCCCTGAACTCTTCCCTGACCCGCTTCTGCCCGTCGACAACTCACATCCTTTCGGCTCTCCCACCATCCTCCGGCCTCACCTGCCTGCTGCCCGATTTCTCGACTCACTGCTTGCTCGTCTGTCGACAATCACATCATCCTCCTTTTCACCTGCCTGTTGCCTGAACTTCTGACCACCGCTTTGCCCGTCGACAACTCACATCCTCCCTTCGGCCCTCCGCCGCCCCTGAACCTCCCCTGACCACCGCTTCTTCTTCTGCCCATCCTCCCCTGGCGCTACCTGCCGTGCCGCCCTGAACTCCCACATCCTCCCTCGGCCCGTCGACCCTTCCTCCTACCCGCCGTGCCCTGAACCTCCCTCACGACTCCCCTGACCATCCGTCCTTTCCTCACCGCCGTGCCGCCCTGAACCTTCGACCACGCCCTGTCGACAACTCACATCCCCCTTCGGCCTCCTCTCACGACCTGCAGCCTGTCGACAACTCAACTACCCGCCGCCGCCTGAACCTTCACGACCCCCGCCCCTGACCACCCGCTTGCCTTCATCACGAAGCCCGTCAATCCTCCCTTCCTACCCGCCGTCCTACCACGACCCCGCCACGACAACTCACATCCTCCGCCCTGCCTGCCGCCCCCTGGACCACGCTTTTGTCGTCGACATCACATGCAGCCCTCCCTCCCCTCCTACCTGTGCTGCCCTACCTGCCGTGCCGACAACCTCACATCCTCCCTGATACCCGCCTGCCCTGAACCTTCCTCACGACCACCGCAGTCGTCGACAACTCCATCCTCCCCTGCCTCCTACCCGCATCGTGCCGCCCGAACCTCGACCCACCGCCAGCCCGTCGATAACTCACATCCTCCCCCCCTACCCGCCTGCCGTTGCCCTGAACCTCTCCCCTGACCACCGCTTGCCTGTCGACAACTCCACATCCTCCCCCCGCCGCCTCCTACCTTTCGCCGTGCCGCTGAACCTCCCTGAGCCCGTCGACCTCAACTCCTGCCGCCCTGAACCTCCTTGACCCCTAGCCCGTCGACACCTCACCCCGTCGACATCCTCCTCGGCCATCCTCCTACCCGCCGTGCCGCTCCTGAACCTCACGACCCCAGCCGTCGACAACTCCTGAACCTCCCCCTCCTACCCGCCGTGCCTGCCCTGAACCTTCCTCCGACCACCGCGCCTGTCGACAACCTCACATCCTCCCCGGTTCCTACCCGCCGTGCCCTGAACCTCCCTCCCCTGACCCCTCAGCCGTCGACAACTTCACATCCCTCTCCTTTCCTCACCTGCCTGCCGTGCCCTGAACCTCCTTCGACCTTCCGCTACCGCTTTACTGTCGACAACCACAACTCCTCCCGGTTCTACTCCGTGCCGTGCCGCCCTGAACCTCCCTGACCACCGCTTTCTTGCCCGTCGACAACTTCTCCCTTCCCCTCGGCCTCTCCCTGCTCGACTTGCCGCCTCCTTCTGTCGACCACCGCCGCCTGTCGACAACTCACATCCTCCCGGCCGCCTCCTCCCACCCGCCGTGCCGCCCTGAACCTCCCTCACGACCACCGCTTGCCCGTCGACACCTCACATCCTCCCCGCCTCCTACGCCGCCCTCCTCCGACTACCCGAACCTTGCCCTGAACCTCGACTGACCGCTTGCCCGTCGACAACTCACATCCTCCCCCGGCTCTCCTACCCGCCGTGCCGCCCTGAACCTCCTTTCCTCACGACCACCGCTAGCCCGTCGACAACTCACATCCTCCTCCGCCTCCTACCCGCCGTGCTGCCGAACCTTCCTGACCACCGCTTGCCCTGACAACTCAATCCTCCTCGGCCTCCACCCCCTGCCGCCCGAACCCTCGACCACCGCTTGCCCGTCGACAACTCACATCCTCCCCGGTTCCGCCCTCCTACCCGCCGTGCCGCCCTGAACCTCCTCGACCACCGCTTGCCCGTCGACAACTCACATCCTCCCCGGCCTCCTCCGCCGTGCTGCCCGAACCTTCTGGACCACCGCTTGCCCGTCGACAACTCACATCCTCCTGCCTCCTACCTGCCGCCCTGAACCTCTGCCCTCGACCCCGCTTGCCCGTCGACAACCTCACATCCTCCTCGGCCTCCTACCCGCCGTGCTGCCCTGAACCTTCCCCTCACGACCACCGCTTGCCCGTCGACAACTCACATCCTCCTCCTGTTCTCCTACCTACCCGCCGTGCCGCCCTGAACCTGAACCTTCCCTCACGACCCCCGCCGCTTTGCCCGTCGACAACTCACATCCTCCTCCCTCCGGCTTACTCCCTACCTGCCGATGAGCCGCCCTGAACCTCCCCACGACCACCGCTTGCCCGTCGACAACTCATCCTCCCTCCGTTCTCCTACCTGCCGCCGTGCTGCCGCCTGAACCTCCTCCCCTCTGACCACCGCTTGCCCGTCGACAACTCACATCCTCCCCCTCGGCTCTCTACCCGCCGCTGCCGCCCTGAACCTTCCCCTGACCACCGTTGCCCGTCGACAACACATCCTCCCCGCTCCTGCCGAGCTCGCCTGACGCGCTTGCTCGACAATCAACCTGCCCTGAACCCTGCTGCCCTGTCGACAACCTCATCCTCCTGGTTCCTCCTACCCGCAGCTGCCCTGAACTCTCCCTCACGACCCCCGCTTGCCTGCGTCGACACCTCCTCCGGTTCCTCCACCTGCTGCTGAACCTTCCCCGGACCACCGCTTGCCCGTCGACAAGCTCATCCTCCCTCCGCTCCTCCCCTCGCCGTGCCGCCCTGAACCTTCCCCTGACCAGCCCGTCGACCGCTCACATCCTCCCTCCGCCTCCTACCCGCCGTGCCGCCCCTGAACCTCCCCTGGACCACCGCTTGCCCGTCGACACAACATCCTCACCTGCTCCTCTCCTACCCGCCGTGCCGCCCCGAACCTTCCCCGACCACCGCTTGCCCGTCGACAGCTCACATCCTCCCTCCGCCTCTCCTACCCGCCGTGCCGCCCCGAACCTTCCCCGACCACCGCTTGCCCGTCGACAGCTCACATCCTCCCTCCGCCCTCCTACCCGCCGTGCCGTTGACCTCCTCACGCCTGCCACCTTGCCCGTCGACAACTCACATCCTCCCTCCGCCTCCTACCCGCCGTGCCGCCCTGAACCTCCCTGACCACCGCTTGCCCGTCGACAACTCACATCCTCCTCCGCCCTCCTACCCGCCGTGCCGCCCGAACCTCCCCTCACGACCTGCTTGCCCTTGTCGACAACTCATCACTCCCTCCGCCCTCCTACCCGCCTCCTACCCGTGCCGCCTGAAACCCCCCGGACCACCGCTTGCCCGTCGACAACTCATCCTCCCTCCGCCTCTACCTGCCGCCCTGAACCTTCCCCTGACCACCGCGCCCGTCGACAACTCACATCCTCCCTCCGCCCTCCTACCCGCCGTGCCGCCCCGAACCTTCCCCCGGACCACCGCTTGCCCGTCGACAACTCACATCCTCCCTCCGCCTCCTACCCGCCGTGCCGCCCCGAACCTTCCCCCGGACCACCGCTTGCCCGTCGACAACTCACATCCTCCCTCCGCCCTCCTACCCGCCGTGCCGCCCCGAACCCTCCCCCGGACCACCGCTTGCCCGTCGACAACTCACATCCTCCCTCCGCCCTCCTACCCGCCGTGCCGCCCCGAACCTTCCCCCGGACCACCGCTTGCCCGTCGACAACTCACATCCTCCCTCCGCCCTCCTACCCGCCGTGCCGCCCCGAACCTTCCCCCGGACCACCGCTTGCCCGTCGACAACTCACATCCTCCCTCCGCCCTCCTACCCGCCGTGCCGCCCCGAACCTTCCCCGGACCACCGCTTGCCCGTCGACAACTCACATCCTCCCTCCGCCCTCCTACCCGCCGTGCCGCCCCGAACCTTCCCCCGGACCACCGCTTGCCCGTCGACAACTCACATCCTCCCTCCGCCCTCCTACCCGCCGTGCCGCCCCGAACCTTCCCCCGGACCACCGCTTGCCCGTCGACAACTCACATCCTCCCTCCGCCCTCCTACCCGCCGTGCCGCCCCGAACCTTCCCCCGGACCACCGCTTGCCCGTCGACAACTCACATCCTCCCTCCGCCCTCCTACCCGCCGTGCCGCCCCGAACCTTCCCCCGGACCACCGCTTGCCCGTCGACAACTCACATCCTCCCTCCGCCCTCCTACCCGCCCGGCCCCCCCGAACCTTCCCCCCGGACCACCGCTTGCCCGTCGACAACTCACATCCTCCCTCCGCCCTGCCTCTTCCCCACAGCCGCCCCGAACCCTCCCCCGGACCACCGCTTGCCCGTCGACAACTCACATCCTCCCTCCGCCCTCCTACCCGCCGTGCCGCCCCGAACCTTCCCCCGGACCACCGCTTGCCCGTCGACAACTCACATCCTCCCTCCGCCCTCCTACCCGCCGTGCCGCCCCGAACCTTCCCCCGGACCACCGCTTGCCCGTCGACAACTCACATCCTCCCTCCGCCCTCCTACCCGCCGTGCCGCCCCGAACCTTCCCCCGACCACCGCTTGCCCGTCGACAACTCACATCCTCCCTCCGCCCTCCTACCCGCCGTGCCGCCCCGAACCTTCCCCCGGACCACCGCTTGCCCGTCGACAACTCACATCCTCCCTCCGCCCTCCTACCCGCCGAGCCGCCCCGAACCTTCCCCCGGACCACCGCTTGCCCGTCGACAACTCACATCCTCCCTCCGCCCTCCTACCCGCCGCGTAATAAACGAGATAGCCGCCCCGCCCCCCTCCGCCACCCCCGATCCACTCTTAACCCCCGGAGTGTTCAGCGAATGACCAAACTGAACTAACTTTGTCGGGGATATTTCAATTTCGAGCCTAGACGATGTAGCTTTCACACAAACCCTCTGTCTCAATAAACTGCAATTGGGTTTATTGTGCAACCTGGTGATTACAGTTCCCGTATACCAAATTTCAGTCTCAATATAACATATGTATTAACATTTCTAACTGCATTGAAACGTTAGTATGTAATTGAAATTTCTTGTTTAATTTTATACATTGTAAGTGCATCCTTATGCGGGTTTTACTCGCATTCTCGGTTTAATTGTTATCAGTTGAGTTCCGTTAGTAATATATGGAGGTACTTAGGCAGTATGAAAGCATAACCTTCACTGATAATTTTCTCTCGCACCTACGTTGAGTGGAGGCGAAACCAGTACATATAGATACGAGAGATTGTTTATTTTTTTTACCGCTTTTATTTAGATTGTAACTAAAATTATAATTGGACCACCAGTAATAAACTCACAAGCACTTGGTACAAAATAGCCTTTTGTAATATAGATGTAAATATGTAATTTTCTATAGGGTAATATAGAGTACAAACTCGTTTAGCGTCCAGTTTGTCTTCAGTATAACTGTTTCTCTTGAAAATTAAAACGAAGATAAAAATTGAAAAACCTGTGAGCAATAAATTATACGTCAAATTCAGTTAAAATTAATGGTGCTAATCAATTTAAAATAATATAATCTGAGGTTAATCCAAATGAAAGGAGCATTCAAGGCGTGTTATTGACTGTAATAGCACCGAAACCCACAATACTAAAATGATAAATAAACTAACAAGAGTTTACATTACGTTGAGAGCGAAAGGAACACGAAAAACTCTTGGTGATATATGTCGAAGAAAGGTCCTCAATCCCCCCCCAAATACATACCTTTCGTATTAACAACTGTGTTCGTACCCTGGAGAAGTGTTTAGAGCGCTTTGGTATTAGTATTGTTGTGTAGAAAGCTGGAAAAACTGGCGTGAAAATGTGGACAGATGTCCAGAGGGTAGGTGATAGAGTGAGAGAGAGGGGGGTGAGGACGAGATGATCTCGGGCCGCTGGAACGGAGCCAGCTACAGAACATCACCCTGGCTAATTTTAAATTACAACCTGGGAAAGGTTTCTGTTGCGCTCAGAAATATTACCAATGAACCGACATATTCCCCGGCCCGGCTGGTCAACACACTCGGCGTTGGCGGAGCAACTCCTCTCCGCGTTCTGTTCCCCCGAATCGAAATTCGTTTTCAATTGTCAAATTTGAAGGGGGAGTTGTGGAAATTCAAAACGAGATAGCTGACATTTTCATACGTTATGTAACGTCGTATCCCGGTTTTGGAGCGTACCACTCACTATTGATTGAATCGTAACCTGAAATAGTGCCGCTAAAAAAATAAAACCGCGTTGCTATAGAAGCGTCACTTTTTTCAGTGCATACAGCTTCGTAGATACATTCATTACGAATTGTGAAAAAATGAAGAAATATTCCTTACAATTAAAATGCAGTTTTCCTGTCCCCACTGGCTTATATGATCTTAAGTTGCGGTCGTCAGTGTAGCACCCCTTCAGTGACATATCCTCAGTACTTAAGTTCGAATAAAAATCATGACATTTCAAATGAATGTTCAAACAAGTTTATTTCAGGTTGATTCTAACATTTTTTTAGGCGCTTATTGGATTATTTTTCGATTCTACTTCGATTCTTATTTACCTTTGTTGTTGCTTCATTTTCTGAATCTGAACTTTGAAAGGGGCAACAAGTGTAAGGCCGGTTAAAGATATCGGGGCTCGATTTGATGAGGGCAAGAGGGATGGAGGGAGGAAGGGAGGGTGGTTGAAAGGGCGGCCGCCGTGTCGGCAAACATTGCATGCCAAATGAACGGCACCTGTTACAGGCTATCGCACCAGTTCAAGTTCGTTCCCAGGCCGCCGGCTTAGTCCCAGTTTTCTTCAAGTCGGTTCTAAACACTTTTACTTTTTTTGGGAGCATTTATCTTCAATTCCATTTTTACAGGTGTTTTAAATTCCGCAGAATGGAACTTGCACAGGTCCGGTATCGCTTGAATTAAGGTCGTTTTAAATTTTTAGCGCTCGATCATAACATTAGGAATGTAACTCATATCAGTGCTCCAATTTGCGATAAGTAAATAATCTGAATTCATTAGTTTTTACCAAGATATAGGGGCTTAAATTTTATCCTTAGCGTTTCAATCTGGATTTTATCGCTTTTATTCATATCCTAATGTACACAACAATCATTCAATCGCTAACGAGAATTAACCCGTTATCGATGATATTAATGAAGTTAGACCGATTTAAAACACATAAATTGACTGTTGAACATCCATCGCTCACATTTAGCGATCGGGTTCGGTTTTTCACCCTAGCGTTGATACAACACTCGTGCGATAGGTACTCTCTCCTTTATCTTATCTTGTCCGAAGGTAGAGCGGCTTCGGATTCTCGGACAGTGACAGTGCAGTCGGGATGCTTCATCGGTATCCCACACGGTTAATAAACATCGTGAGTGAACTGCGGTGTATTTTACGGTCATTCGGTTTCCGATTCAAACAAATTATTCGTGTAGTATGATCCGGAGCCGTTCTATTTCAAATCCCCCATTCGGAACTACCCCATCCGGTGGGATTAATCGCCGGTCGACCCCCGTACACGAGGGACGGCCAAACCGAGCTTGTTTCTATATCTGCCCTACGTTGTTCCCAACAAAAAAAACCGCTGGCCGATACAGAGGGTGGATTGTATTAATAGTATAATGGGAGATGGTTAACGTTTCAAATGTTGTAGAAATGAATCGGAACAACGACACTCCCTGATGTTTTTCTCGATGTAATACGATGTAGTACCTGTAACAAAAAAAGCACGAATGGAAAATATTGTATTTTCCAATTTAAATAATTCGTTCGATGTGTATTGTATTCATGTCGATTTTTGTGGCCTAGAATTCTGGACGACACAGAATCGAGGTCTGATCATGACTGTATTGCACAGTGTCCAGGTGTTTAGCTTTCGACTATCAAGAATAATCGTGCATCGAATTTCGGTGCATACGAACGCCGCGTATCTGAAAAGAAAGGATTTCGAATTTTTGTTCCGCCGACGGTATCAATGTTATTTTTTCCCTCGGAGAGACGCTCACGGTCCCAGATGGCGTTAACTGCTGCGCCGCCGAACGGACCTCAGAAATTGAAAATAACTCGGTCGTATAATGCGGACATAGATATTCAAAACAGTCAGACTGGGGGGGGGGAATTGTATAAAAATTACATTAGACGGTTACTGCGCGACTCTACGTGGCCGTAAAGGGACACTATTCTGCACATTTATACGAATAAATATTGCAGCTAGAACCAGTACTGCAGGTACTAGCTTTTGTAGGAAGACTTTCGTGAGGGCGTTAGGTCCGATGTGTATACTATTAATGTCTTAGTAGTAGTGAACAGTGTTTAGTTAAATGTTAATGTGTAATTGTTTTGTGTACCATTATCGTGAGTTAGTGCCGTGGCACTAACATTGGTCGGTACACTTCTGGTTTCCTCTGCCGAATGGACCGTATTCACAGAATGTTGAATTAAAAATTGCCCCAGTCTCATTCATTTTGGCACGGCTGCCGCTCAAAGTTTGTAGTAATTTATTTTTTTTTCTAGTTCCCTAACCGGCCAAAGGTCGGCTTCTGTGAACGGAATACCCTCGTATATCTTCCTTAGAATCGTTCCGTTCCAAAGCGACCGCTGCCCGGCATCGCCACGTGGAGCCCAACGCATTGGCCCAACGCGGCAACGTGCGGGCGTTGAAATAC
Organism: Lethocerus indicus; assembly: GCA_019843655.1. Classification (NCBI taxonomy): domain Eukaryota; kingdom Metazoa; phylum Arthropoda; class Insecta; order Hemiptera; family Belostomatidae; genus Lethocerus; species Lethocerus indicus. Next base: position 32,161,723 of record JACDQD010000003.1, on the reverse strand, counting down.
CATCGAACCGAACCGTAGTAAATCGGGATGAATCTGGGTCGAAAGAAACCAGTCCCTCCATATTCATCGGCGCCATTCCCATCAGTATTCCCCGCTCACGTATATCTTCCTATCACCATAGGACTAGCACGCTTTCAAATGATAGTCCTCCTGATACAAGCTTCCGAGGTGAAACAAACTCGTCGCGGATAAACGAATTCTGTACACAACAAGTACGGATTCCGCCAAACCGACATCAAGTCGAAAATAATGAGGGAAACCCCTCATAACAACATTATAAGGGAAAATATAACAAATTTCACACGCGACTCACCCACCATCCTAATCGAATGATGCAAACCCCACTGTCTTACGACATTCGAACGTCCCTTACAGACGCCTGAAAAGGAAGTGGCCACGTGATATAAATGTGTAAACAAATAAATGAAAAAAGGGAAAGCCAGTGGGTTTATCCTCTATTACTCGTTATTAGAGCCATTCGAAAATCAATGTGGCTTACTGTAAATTACAGTTGTGGCAATAAAACAGTGAAAACCTGCTTAATTTTTTCTGTTTTTAAAATTCAATGCATTTTTAAAGAAGTTTTCTTGCTATAATGTTTGTAAGTAGACAATGCAAGTTGCCGATCGTCTATTTAGAGCTATACAAGCTCGCTATAAATATTGAACGCATATCCAGGATGTCGTGATAGACGCGTAGATTTAATTTCCAGGCTTTCTATAATTAATTAATCCCACCGGATTAATGAGACCGGTTCCGGTATTTCCTGCCGTCCAAGCGTTTTCCCGGCAGAGTTTCAATTTCGGGTTGTAAATTTGTATTTTAATTCAGGGAAACGTCGGCTGAACAGGCAGAGGCGAGTCGCGCGTTTGACAGTATCGATTGTACCATCGGGCCCTGTTGGGTTGCATCAGCCATCTGAATTAGTTATTTTGAAGGTGGCTGGCCACCTTTTTCATCTGGGTTATGCGCCCGGTGCATAAAATGCAATACCAGAAGTGCATTCTGCCACTCCTTCTTCCATACTTTCCACCCCGACAGTGAATTTCGAGGATGTTTTTGGGGTGTACATTTTCACACCGTGTTTTGTTACTAGTACAGAAAATTGTACTGTCCCCTCCACTCCTCTGTAATATGGTATGCTCGTATCATTCCAAAGAAATGTTCCGCTTAATAATCCAGAATCGTGGTGTAAGTATTCGTATTAAAATAGGAAAGAAGAAACCGATACATTAATTTCAACATATATTCTGGTAATACAATCTCAAGAAAGAAATTCAACACGTTATCGTTCTACTCCTAGGTAATAAGCACGATCATTAGGAAAAGCGTTAATTGAGTAATATATTATACCATTGTCGAAAAGGTTTCATGACTTTTAATAAATCATTGGCCATGTGTTATTATAAAGTTTCTGACAGATAAAGGTTAAATTTTATGGAATATGAAGACAAGGCTTCTCGGCATCGTCAGTATCATTCTGTCAGTAATATAGTGAGGCCGGTCCATGCCAAGGGTCTTTTTTTTCTTTGGTAAAAACGGAAAATGTGCCACTGACACGCGCGAGGTATCGTTTGGAAGGGAGAGGTTAAATACTTATTAGCTATAAGATATTGAGTATTGTTTTCCAGTGTACTGAGCTTTAGTTATTAAACAGAGATTTTAAAAATCAAGTTTCTTGTTCTGTTATGATGCCTGCGTGCCTACAGATGAAGCGCTAAGGAGACTGTATCGAGGCGCGGCGATGAAGACGATCTTTAATTCATCACTTTGGGCGATTTTCAGTCTCCACTTGGTTAATTTAATTCCCAAAGCTAAACCGATTGACGCTTCTCGCCGTCGTCATTAGCATTCCGTCAGTGAGGCGGAGCTGTGTACACATGTCTGGCGTTGATGAAGCGTTCTGTGTCGCCCCCTCTTATTTGCCTTCACTTTTGTGACAGTCGTCAGCCAGTACCACCTCGCTGTACCATCAAGTGCCTACGGGTTTTACACCTTATTGAAATCTATTGCTAAATTTACAACTTGCAGGATGCTCCCACTTAAATCTCGTAAGAGCGAGCTCCGCTAAATCGAGGCCCTAAATCCTGTAGGGCGCCTGTTGCACAACGTTATCCTAGCGTGCGGTAAAGCGGCAGTTGTCGTGTTGTGCAATAGACACGCCCCGTTGGGAATGGCCTACGTGACTTTCAGTCTAGCCCGCGCCACTTTATAGGCGCAATCATTCCCGCGTCCTAAAAACCGCATTTTTGGGCCAATTTTTCGTCAAGAGACCCCATTATTGGGCCTAAAAACCACATTTTTGGGCCGATTTTGCGCCTAAAAACCCCATTTTTGGGCCTAAAAACCTTATATCTGAGCCGATTTTGCGCCTAAAAACCCCATTATTGGGCCTAAAAACCGCATTTTTGAACCGATTTTGCGCCTAAAAAAAGCGCTGAAAAGCGTAAACGCAGCTGTAAACTTCCCAAAAATAGACCCTACCCAAACCTTGTATATGAATGAATATATCTCGATCTGTACACTCGTATATGCATAGAATATTGGAGTGGCAATCTTGAAACATAATCAAGGAGGATTAGTCCCCGCTACTGTATGGTTTTCACTGCGTAGGCTATAACAGTGAAGTTTGACTGGGATAATATTTTTGGTCACTCACGGCGTATACACGGATCTTGTAGGCATAAAATGACCGCTTAACAACTTCATTCTAACAACCGTGTCGAAGTATCTCACGGAAATTCCAGCTTAATTAAAGACCAATGTTTTAAATATTATTACACCTCGTATCTACCTCCTAAAGTGGTAATCATCCTCCGGTCTAAAGCGCTTTTGTCTAAATTACTACCCGCGCTGTATTTCTGGTCTATGTTGAGTTTATCACAGGCTGGTAAATTGAAGCGCGCGAGATGTTGTGTGTAGCTCGGGCAGACATAACAAGAGGTTATAACAAGCGTCGCTCAGACCGAGCCTTTAACTCGGTTAAGCCGCGGCCCCCCCTCACGCGACTCGCCCCTTATAGGCGTGAAGGCGGTGCGGGTGCCGCCTAGCCCTTTTACAAACACCAATTCTCTCCCCCTACAAGTATACAAGCGGCCGCAAAGTGAAAACCGACCTTCTCCCGAGGGAAACTAAGCCCATCGGGCGAACTCCCGTTACTCTGTCATCCGATCGATTAATATCATTGGTCTTGCAAAGATCTTTTCAGGTGGCCACAGATGGGCTGACGTTATGCTGCATCGGCGGCAACAAACCGCTACAGCTTAGGAGAAATCATTCCGATTCACCCGGGTGCAATTCATACTATTATTTATGTTATTTATTAAAGCCTCTCCTCAATGCTTTGGTTTTCGCTAGACCGGTTTCGGCTGCTCGACATCTTCATTAGCCGCATCTGTCAGTATGACAGCACAGTGTCGGTACAATACTGGTAGACACGCTTGTCTAGCGAAACAACAAACTGGGGGGAAAAGATCTTAAAAAACTAGGGTATTTTCCAAACCCTCGCAGACCATATAACAGGTATTCGGGACGAATTATTTCATTTTATTTTAAAATCATGTTTATAAAATCCCGGAGATACTGAAATCATCCTGTGTCGCATTATGACTTGTGCGAGCCAAATGAATATGTTTAAATTCACCGGGTCAGTTTGACGTGTGCCGAGATATCTTGATCGAAACGCAAAATATTTTTGTATTTTATTGTTATTATGGAAATAGTCGGGTAGTTGTTATTTGTGCAATATTGTTCATTTGTTTGTTTCTATATTCAGTATTGAAATAGCCAATTGAACCTATTAGGGTCATAAAAATGTATTAACTCTTTACGAATATATATTTTTTCTGTGGATATTGAATTTATTTCTGTGGTTATATTATTTAATGTTTCAGTATAAAAGCGCATTCTGTAATGGGTAGTCGTAGGCAATGGGCAAGATGAGAAATCAAACTTGAGTCACAGTTGGACTCGAGAGGTTTAATTCACACGTTTAATGTGTCTGTGCGTTAACCCGAAATTTTCTTCACTCTTGCGATTTCCCTAGCTAGCCAATTTCGCTAGCCAATTTAATCTCGTGCTAGATTTGAGATTTTGGCCTCTCGCCATCGTCTTTGTAGTAGTCCATCGGTAACAGTTCAGCGATATTGTTGACAGGATACTTCGTCAACAGGCCAAGATTGATAACAAACTGCAGTTTTACGAATTAGATTATTAACCCGATCCTCACACATATTTTTGCCCCGTATTTTTAAAAAGCACAATGCATTACTTAATGATGGATGTGTTGCTCTGTGTAATATATATTAATCGGATTGACCCTTTTTTTTATTTCCTGTGTATATTATTTAACGAAAATTAACACGAGACTGTTCTTTTTTTCAGGTGGGTGTCAATGTTTTATCTACACTAACAGTAAGGTAGGATTACTAAACACATTTTACCTTATTTATTACTGCTTAATCATGACTGTGTGCAGTTTATGGAGTCCTATTAGTATCAGGACACATACATTAGTATGAATACTAAAACCTACTGGATTTCATTTGGGTTCATGCCGCTATTCCAGAAGCGCACATTTTCGGTAAACAAACAATATCCGCAAATCCTTTCAGCGATCTCCGTTTACCCCGAGCTAAGGATTCAAATGAAGAGTTCTAAAATCGGATCGAAAATAATTGATGGGAGCTTGAAGATAATGCGAGTTAAGAAATTGAGTCTACGATTTCCAAACTTAATCCCCTTTATTCAACCGGGTCTATTCACAAAGTTAATTGTGTTTAGCCGGGCTGGCGGTCTGCCCAGAACTAACACTAACGGCGCGTCCGGCTCAAAAAAGAATTCCCCGCGTAAACAATATTCGGACGGTAGATAAAAACAGAATGAATGCGAATTGTTTAAAAGCAGTTTATTCCATTTTAATCCATCCACCAAGTTACCGAGAACTAGTATATATTTAATATACCCCTACTAAAGGACGGATTTATTTATTCGTATTCTCAGTACCTAGGTAAATGCAAGATGAATCTACTCAGTACTGCCTGAAAACGGTTCACTTTACTCCTAAACTCTCTGCTAAACATTTTCAGAGATATAAAAACCTGTCCCGCATTTATTTATTATACATAACACAGAGAAACCTAGAGCTAACTCAACTCAAATAATTTAGATAATTACGAATTTCGATCATATCATTATAATTTATCATAATTAATTTATGTACCAAATAGTGAATAGTGAATTTTTGTTATTGAGCTCCTTTTTTTTAATCACTTATAATTTGGAGTTATAAGATTCACGTTATAATATTTTTCATATAATGTATACAAATTTAGTTTAACATACCTGTTTTGTGGTCTGCGAGGGGTTGGAATACCGTAGGTTTGGTGTGTTTCTGTCTCTCTCGCTGATTTTTTGATGACATTGTGTAGTTAAATAGTGTAGTTAATAAATTGACGTTCATCAATCTGAAAATTTATTACCGCCCGCTTTGAAAATGAACCGTCCGGCATATGTCTTGAAATCGTGGAAAATAATCTTTCAAAATTGCTTCAGATTCAGACAACCCCAAACCGTTATTTGTTCGTGGCGACCGACGGAGCTGTAGTGAGACGTCATCCGCCGTTTACATACGGGATGTCGCTGCTGCGAGAATTTGGCACTCCACCGTGTGTAAACACTGTTCGTGTTTGTAAACGGGGCTCAAATCGATTATCCTGGTCCTGGAACAGAGTTCTAAAATAAATCTATTTTTTTCCTCCCGAACGCTCGCAGTAATGTTCCGAAATAGATTCGTAGATTACCCATCGTCTGTTCGGTCCCCGGTGTTGTTTTTGTGCGGAAATCGGCTCAAACGCGGGCGAAAGAGCGTTTTAATGGCTTCTGTTTAACGGTGTTAAACGCCTTTTCAAATCGGCCCCAAAGCTATTTTCCAAATTTATTGCTCCAGTTGAAAAAAAAATAATAAAAACTCGCCCCCGCTGGGTAGTAACTTATTTGTTTTTTCAGCTCTCTGAATTTCCGCGGGCATAGTAACATTTGTGTGATTTCCTAAAAATAATCGCGGATTTAATGATTTCTTAGTTTTTAAATAAATTTGCCACAAAGTAATCAACTTTAAAGGTCCGCTGAGTTCTTGCTTTATACTCAAATTATTTATCCTTTCGATGTTGATTCACCGCCAAAAAAGGACTGTCTTTGTGCTTGAGTAAAATCAGTCTATTATATTAGACTATTTTCGATATGTTTCACTACCTCAGAATAAAGCATGTGCCGCCTCTGGCGAGATTCCCGAATATAACGAGAGTAGGTTTGTGGGGAAATTATTAATAACGCGTCGTTCCGGCTTCGATAAAATCAAATTAAAATCTAGTCATTATGGGTGCGAACGAGGTTCAAAAAACTCCTGAGCAATGGTGAATTTCAAGTTTATAGTACCAAAAATAAGTGAAGAAACGTTTCAGGTGTAGTTTTTTAATAGATTTTTCACATGTCTATGCCAAAGAATGTCATCTCATTGTGGCTCCGAGGATACTGAGATTCCATATCTCATTTATTTCGAGTTTCTTACACTAAACTTCAATTAATTTTTTTCATTATTGACTCGTTGCCAAATTGGTACCATGTGGTCTTATCATATTACTGTACTGTGCCTGTACATCTGCAATTCTAAATTTAACGAAATTAAGATATTTGTACAGTTGTGGTTAATTTGTCCGGTGACAACAGATTAAACTGGTTTGCAGCATTCAGTTTGAACATATATTACAATTCTAGCCGCCTAAAATATTATAAGGTTTTCATTGTTGAACACGGCAGATGAAATGGTTCTGATAGACTTGAAATTGTGCAGGATAATTACTGCACTATAATGGCCGACTAGCATACTAATGACGGCGTGTAACTAAAACCGGGCTATCTTAAACTTAAGACCAAATCGGTGATTAGAAATAGAAAATACCATCCCCTTCGTACCTTCGAGCATTTTATAATAGACCTATTATTTATTGCAAAGGAGGAATTAAATGTGTAACGGTTTCGATATGAAAGTATCAGGAGAAAATCTATTCTCTTTTCTCCTTATCAGCTTTGTTAGAATCCAATAATAGCCGAAAGCGATCTAGGATAAGACCACAGAGAGAAGAGGTTAGCCATCGATGATACGCAAACACCTAAAATTGACGTGATTTGCCTAATCAATTTTCGTTGAATAAAATATTTTATGCCCCCAATTAGCACTGGATATTGGGGCCAGATGTTGCGCAACATCCTGCAAACTCCTCCTCCACCTACCACATGTATTGAATATAGCAAAATGCAATATTCGTTAAATTGATTAAATTGCAAAGAATCGCTGTACTACATATTGAAACTAGTTATATAAAATGAGAAAGAATAAAATTAAATTTTCATTCGTCAACTTATATAGTGCAGTATAACTCATACAAAAAAATACACACGTATACATTTATACAACGATAATAGAGTGGAACTCGCTAACTCAAGTATACTCATTAACATTAAAGTTGTTCAGGTAGTCTGTTCCTGCACAACCGGTCTCATTTAAACTGTATATATAACGGCGCCCCTCTCGATACTAGTGACCGTATATAATCTGAGTAGGTTAGGGATAATTGAAGGGAAATTCCGAAGTGGCTCACGATAAGAGTTCACCTTTAGATCTAGTGAATGGGTAAGTTTGTAGGGGATTTTAAAACCGCAACATTTAAATAAAATATCCCTAAAGCTGTGCATATAACTGTGTAAAGGCCCAGCGGTCGAGTATGCATGTATTAACCCACATTTGTATATTGTATTTGTATATCGTGTCTACTTTTAAATAAAAAAAAACAATATACCAGCATTAGATCTTTATGGAGTTCGATTCGTTGGAGGTATTTTTCAACGTTAAAAGATTGGCGTTCACTAACTCATTCATTATATTTGTATGTTAATACTAAAGCGGATTTATCATACGAATAGATCCTTGAGCTAATTGGTGAAGTAAGTCACTATTGTAAATTATATCGATAGATGTTTGTCCGGCGCGTCGTGAGCTGAGGGTTGAGGGAAATAATAATAACAATGGAAAGAAGTGGGATATTCTTCTGCGCGGGAGGGGGGGATTTTCCAGGAAATTGTCGGTCGTCAGGTTCGGGGAAGATTCGCGGGAGCTCAATATTTGAGGGATTTAATCAGGGGAAAAGGTGGCCCCATCCAGTGGCAAATGAGCGCTCGCCCCATATCGCGATATTATTCTTTTATGCTGTTTATTCTTATAATAACCCGTACTCCGTAAACTTGCCCAATCGCGACGCTTACGGCGTAACGAAATTACGGGGTTATCTGAAATATTAGCGTTTGGTACGTGATGGTACTGACGAATTCCCCATTGCTAATACAGTAGCTCCGTGAAGTTAATTGAAGAAATTCCTTTAATTGGTGTCCCATTTGCCATTAACTGGACCGTACATGCGAAACGATCCTCAAAGAATTGATAATAAGTCGATATGATAATGGCAATGTAGAATCACACAATTCAAATGTATGGAAAGCTGGACATGTATATGAGAAACGTTAATTGACAACATCAAATTGTTTCATGACTATAGGGTCTCTTCCTCCTGGGAAATCTCTCTATCTCAGGGTAGATCGCTCCAAGGTGTGTATTGCTGACGCTTTAGTATTTGTGAAGGTTGAGAGTGAGAGAGGGTGGGAGAGAGGAATAGAGAGTTTATTGTTACAGGACTAGCTCATCTTAAAGTTCATACAATGGTATACAGACCGCTGTTGAAGTTGTTTATCGTCAGCGGCAAATATAATGGCGTGTTACGTCACGGGCCTCTTGTTAACGTTGGGCGAAGTTTCTTTGCTTAAGTTCTCCACTCATGACGTCTCTCGGCGAAGTCTGTTCAGTTTCAATTCTGACGTCACAGCTTATACAACGTCTGGCGGCCATGTTTCTTTTCGAAAGGCGCCTACGACGTCACGTGGGGCCGGCGATTTCACGTGACACTCCTGACTTTTGTACTCGTGTATAATACACGGGCGAGCCTTCGTATCTGTGCATCATCACGCTGTGTGAATGTGTGTCCGCGAGCGCGTTGTTTGCCGTACTACACCAATCACCGCCTGTAGATGTTTTCTTTTCGAGTTGACGTCATATGTTTGCCCTAATGGTGCTGCGTACGTGGTGGGGGAGGGAGGGACGTGTGACGTCACGGCCGGTATATTATTACACGCTCGTAGTGACGTCACGACCCATCAGTCACCCGGTCATTGTTCAAGGAGATGAAGTCCACCTCTCCGCCTCTTACTCTGCTCTTCGTCTTCTCAGAAAACAACAATACGTCTGGTTTAGCTTAAGATATTTGAGTGGAGGCCAACGACGGTTCGAAATATAATGAATGTTGCGATTTCGGATTTTCGTTGGGTTTTTCCAACCCAGAGACGGCCAGCCAACAGGTTTCGGGTTCTTGCCAATGTCAGTTGTACTCCTTTTGGAGGAATTTCTTGTAAAATAATATTCCCTATACTATTCAACTTTTTAATATTTACAAATATAAATTGATATGCATATTGAATATGTAGTAACATCTACATTGTTTCGTGTATCACCATCGCTGGTGATTGAATATCACATAGCTCTTGAACACGCCTAATATTTTATACTGGTAGATTAAGATTTAAGGGTGGTTTAAGGGTGATAGAGGAATGTATTTTTGAAACGGCGAGGTACTGGTTCGATGAAAGTTTGGTACATACCACCCGAGCGTTTTCCATTGTGTTCTCTCTTTTTTTATGATTATTGTGTGTTATCGGTGATTAACTTCTTTAACCTTTGTCTCTAAATCACACGGTTATTTGTCTGAATGGTAGTCTGCATTGGCGTGACCGCTTTCTTTGTCCCACTCGCACACTTCCCTCCCAAAAAGAGAACTGATTTCTCTGTTGTGACGAACAGTGCGGCGTGTTTAGCTCATCTTATCTTGTAGATTTGTGATTTTTATTGACATTTGGAAATTGCTTAATGCCATTCGCTTAAGTGTCGAGTATCTGTGCTAGCCGTTTCGTTCCAACGTGTTTTGTGGTATATTTAAATTTTAAGCATTTTATTCCAGCATAATAACAGCTTGAACGATATAGGGGGGAATTCCAGGAGAGGTGAGGTGCACAAGCATACCTGTACATAAATATACAAAACAATCTAATCAACTTATCTCACAACATAAATATGCAATAGAAATTAATTTATTAATGGATACAATTTCACATAAAACTATATAATTACACATCATTTCAGCTTTTAACTAATATGAATTGGGTCGTTAAAAGCCAGTTTTTGTGCGCAATGTTACGGGTGGATAGTTGAGGAAAATAATAACAATAATGGAAAAAGGAATATTGAACCCGGAGATTTTCCAGGGAATTGTCGGTCGTTAGGTGCGGGGAAGATTCGCAAGAGCTCAATATTTGAAGGATTTAATCAAGGGAAAAGGTGGCCCGAGCCAGTGGCAAATGAACCCTCGCCCTACGCGATATTATTCTTTTTTGTTGCTTATTCTTACAACACAGCCCGTATACACTGTCGACTTGCCCAATCGCGACGCTTATGGCGTAACGACACCACGGGGTAATCCGAAATTCTATCGGAGCACAGAATATCCGGGTATGTCTGTTCATATCCAGGGATGGGATTCGGTCTATTTAATTGGGTTCGACTTTTGGTAATTGTCGCAGCATTGTGTACGCGGCGGTACTTATGAATTCCTGCGGTACTAACGTTTGCTTTTCAACTATTACTGCCAGTGCAGTAGCTCCGTTTTGTTAATTGAATGGGGGCGTTGGCGTTCATCATTCACTGTGATTTTCCACTCGCCTATTTGGTCTTAAGCTAGGCCTATTGCCGGCTGTAACATGTCAGAATTATTCAATATGTTTGTTTTCTTAACGAGTCATCGTGTTCTGTAACGATCCTGCCCCACTCACACATCAATGTTTGTGCATGTATTCATGCAAACATACATAAAACAGACACACTTCACTCGTTGTTTCCTTCAATTTGAACTCCTCCTTATTCCTCTTCCGTTTTTGTTTTTGTTTTCACAAATTCCTTGAAATTTCAGAACGTATCTCATCGGGACCGGCCTGTCATTACCTCGGGAACTTTTATAAACCACCTGTAATAATAAAACGGGGGCCACACGACTACTTTTCTCGACTTTCTATTACTGTTCTTTTTTATTCTTGTTTCTCTCGCCCGCGAATTATGACGTGGTCGAATAAAGGGGACGTTTGCAATACATTTTATTAGACTTTTTTATAAGCTCTACACTTTGTTACGAAGGATGTTAACGTGGTTATAGCTCAGCAACATTGTATTTATACACATGCAATTCAATGACAAATGATTGGGCTGTTCTTACCGAATTTGAACTGGTTGCGAAAGGAGTTGACGGTCTGACCCGAGTTCGAATATTATTAAATTGTAAATGTTAGGTGATTACTAGTTTACCCATGAGCTTGTTTAACTTAAGAAAATTCATTTCTATAGCGCATATCGTAGTATGCCTCAGATGTTGTCAGTTGATAGTATTATGACTACTGTTAATTAAGGAAATTATTGGCTGTTCCCCGTACTAACCCGTTGCTATATTTTATCACCTCTTTAAATTTCTTACGCGTCAATTTTTGCGCACATTTATGTCCTACAAAAAAATTATGGTCACTTTCTCGCCGACTGGAAACAACAACCCTTTAGATCATGAATTATGCAAGAATCTAAATTATATTCTTGGAGGGGAAAATATTCGACCAAACAAGACTTTCTCTGGACTCTTTTATTTATCCTTTTACTCACCCCCGTCCCCTCTTCGCCCCTCCTCCCTGCCGCTTCTACGACCCGCATAATGAATTCCGGGGTTCCGATTTATTGTGCTCTGTAGGCCGTGGAGGGGGCTGGGTGGGAGGGGGCGGCGGCGGCGTATTTCTCGAAATAGGACCCATAGGAGAATATATGGAAGCGATCGACTAGTACATTTGGCATGCATTAGGGAGGGGGATATAAAGAGGGATCCCAGAAGGGGAAAATAGGAGGACCCAGCGGGCCGCCGGGAGCGGGCTCCATCTTGGATTTGACTTAAACGCCGTCCCTCGTCCCGGCTCCAGGGTATCAGGCTTTGGCTCCGCGAGGTCTCCTTTTAGACTTGGGTGACCCTTGTTTGACCCGAGCCAAAGAACAATCGGGCTGTCTGAAGAATCGTCTCCTGAAAACGCGTTAAGAAGGCGAAAATAATTTTGTTATAATGACCATAGTATCAGGCACTATTGTTTATCAATATGAACTGATTTAACACAGTTGTTTTATATAAATTCAGTGTGTAGAATTCACTTTGTAGAATGTTGGTAAATTGATGGGTATTTCAATTACGGTGTAACGTTTTCTATTCACAGCTCAGTTTTGAACAAGTTATAATTTTCTTATGAATAACAACACGCATTACATTTTTATGGACAACTGCTTAATGAGATTGGATATCGTCTGGAAAGTGTTTGGAACACAGAAACGACGCAGACTACAGTTACTTTTAGCAGTCGTCGAAGCATTTATGGACTCAGTTAGGCGGCTTTTATTGGCCAATTGAGGAGGTGGAGGCCGAGATTGTTGAACTCTGGCATCTTGGGCCCGACCAAGATTCCACATCACAGAAATACCATTGGAACGATTCTCCTGCGGTGTTCATCTCGACTTTTAGCGTGGAAAATTCTCGAAGAAAATTGTTTCAGCGAAAACATCGAAATGACTGTACAAAGGAAACTGCTGCGATTTGAATGAAATGCTTAGTTATTGAGATAATTGTTGCGGTGGGAGAGGTGGGTGTCTGAACATCATTGGCGCAATTCATTGAGTCATTAGCTATTAGCATAATAAGTGACTCACTGTCTAATTTAAGTGATTTTGAATATCGCTAAACTCACCTATTTGGTCTGGTTGGTAGACAGATTCCTATTCTTTGGATCGGTTTTGGCTTCTCGCCAACACCAGTAATATAGTGGCGTCCACTCAGAGGTTTTCCATCCTGTAAGGTTCCTGGTGTGTGTGAGTAGGTCGCGCTAATCGTCCCACGTGGTACACAGGGACAGAGCACTGCATTCGCAAAACTCCAGAGGAAAGGTGGGGTGCTTTCGCCGAAGAAGAGACAGTTTCTTTCAGAAGAACTAAAGGAAAATTACTTCTGAAGACCCCAAAAGCCAATACAAACAGTTGAACTAACAAGGATTGATTATTCAGCGTCAATATCCTAATGTTTCCTTCCATAAATTCCAGGGGGCTTCTGGTCGGAAACAAGAGAAAGACCGGCCCTAACGAGGGCCTCGTAGCCTGAATCGTTTAACGCGAAGCTCTTATCGAGTGGGAAGAGGAAATTCTAGATTCATAAGCAGACTCGAAGACGATTCTCTAAAGGATGCCAACCTGAACCAAAAGAGCCAAAAGAACTAGGAAAAGCGAATCAAATTAACAGACGAATAGCTGAATGAATTGAGCTACCGAGTGTATCGACTCCTCCTTTTCATTTAGTCTTTATGAATGGTCATTTTCGACGCTCCTATACATCGGAATTACGGCAGAAGAAAGAGGCAGTGGCACTCTTAACTTCTTTTGAAGTCGGATAACTCTATGTCACTTGCCCTTCTCTATTGACGTATTTCTTTTAGCGCGTCTAATTGACTATTGACACGATCACCTGATTCTTGTGTATTATTAAAACTCTTATTCACTCTCCTCTGAGGTAAAGACACTGCGAAATTTTAACTCCTAACTCTGCCAGTCAGGATAGTTGTTAACTACACTTCGATAATTGTGGCCGAATTAGGAACTGTCGTCTTCTTCTCGTTGAATTACTAGGCATCGATTGTTTGAAGTATTTGAAACTTTGGCTCGGGAAGGGTAGAACTTGTAAAAAAAAAACCCGACTTCGAATCCATTCGAGCTGCCAAAACCAAGTAAACGTCTAACATTTACTTTTACGGTTTGCACTCTGAATTACTGCAATTAAATTAATCGCTAGTGAACTCTGAATGTCTTAACTAAGCATTGATTGTTCGCTCTATGTCTATCCAGTTTTACGCAATCGCCGTTCCTACAGAACTGGCTTTTTCGTTCGAACGATCGTTCTTTCCCGTGCATGCCAACGGTCATTACTTGTTGTATACTGATGTAATTGAGGATTGTTACTGTGTTAGTGGTGTGGCCGCTGTGGGATGCTGTTCGATAGGCCGGCATATCGAGAGCGAGTGCCGGCCCGAGACTGGCTGCTATCGATTGTGCGGGACGCGCTCGGCATCGTTGCCACGGTTACGGTTGCCTAGCTAAATTTCGCACTTCCATCGACCCCCCTCTTAGCACCGTCCCCCTCCCCCTCCCCGCCGACCCCACCGCCTCGTTCAAACATAAACTGCCACATATCAAATTAATTTTTTTTTAATCCAACGCAATGCAAAGTTTCCACAGTACAGTTCTTGATAATACCATCAAAGCTGCCGAAACTTTCAAAGTTCGTTCCTAATGTTTGATTATACATTTAATTAGTCATCCTAATTACATTACTCTCTTCCACTATGGGACAACCCCTCATAGCAATAATACACCCTGACACTTCTGCGGTAATATCCACGGGGGTTGAATACTACGTATACCGTATAAAGGAAAAATGCAAACCGTATTAAACATTTATTCGTTGAAACAAAATATTTGGTACCGAAATATCGAACAAACCTCCCATATGGCACTGTGCCAATCTCTTGGGCAATATTAAACATAAAAGATATAAAACCGCTTGTAGGCTACGGTAGATCTCACTTTTAAGTTGTGTAATTTTCGTATATGTATGTTTGCGTATTACATATGTTTATTGCCAAAAAATGTTTGCGACTAGTCGTGACTGGGGCAAGCTTTTGTCAAGGAGAATCGTATAAGGGAGGCGGACGAAGAATAAGTAATTATTTGGGGGAAACGAGCGTAGATATTTTTTTGTTTTACAGTTTCTTGTACAGCGCAATTATGGAGTTTCGGAATTGTACACTAAATTTTACTCGAATTTAATTAAACGAAATAATGAGTTCCGGAATCGCATCGCGGACTCCGAGTTAGTTCTTAATTAGCGCATTAATGCACGAAACTGGGGAAATTTAGTAATGGGAACAATGCCTGGCTTTATTAGTTTTTATCCAATATTTGCAGTTAGTTTAATTATTAGTTTAAATAGTTTGCTGAGAATATCATCATAACTGTGTCACCACTCGACTGGTTCCTTTTTTTCAATTCATCCTCTCGTCGGCCGACACCAGTTATGCTCTGGAATTGCTTGGTGACTTATAATTTAAAATTAAGGTTTGACCCAATTAACTTCCTCTTTATCGTGGGCTCATTCTTGATAGGACAGTCATCATGAATTATTACCGGAACATACTGCTTATTATTATTAACTCGTAATTCCTTCAGTCTTCTATTTGAATTCGATTAGTTTTTAATTTAGTTCTTTAATGGCAGCGTTCTTGACGAAACGGGTTAAACGCTTAACGGGTTGTTTTAGAACCTAGTGCACAACGTACAGAGTTTACAGTGGTACTGTATATGGACTCAGATTGCATAGAGTTTCCTCGTTAAATCAAGATCGTAGTTTTGAACATAAATTGGGCCATGAAACTGATATACCGGCGGTTAATTGACATCGGGTTTACGGCCGAGGAGGGCTTCAACATTCGTAATGAAACTGCGATTGGTTCCTTGCCATTTGGCACACGCCGGTTACAAATTCGTGCTGGTACAGAGCTGCTCTGCCGTCGGTCAAAAGCAGAATTCGAAACTTAGCAAAACTTCAACATTGAAAAAATTATTAGAATTTAATATTTGAGTATTAGTTCGCATTGACCTACGGTGAATATATTCGAGAACCTTTTTTTAATATTTTTCCACTAAAAACTGTATACTTACGAACTATATTTGTCCCATTTCTTTACTGTCTGAGCCGCCCTGGACCCTATTATCAACGAGGTTCCACTCATCAAACAATTGCCCTTCTATCCCCCTCTCATTATATTCGGGCATTCCTGTACATTAACTGGGAGTGTCCTACATTATCAGCCTTATTACGCCTACAATCTACCGGGGAGATTGATGCTGTCTGGATACAATGTCGTATATATTGAAAATTCAGGATTGAATTGATTATATCCCGCCCACGAAATTATGCAATGTCATTTGATTAAAGTCACTTATGTTTCGATGCTTGGATTATTTAATTAATAATAGAACCGTATGGCTGTTGATGAATTGCGATCGAAATAGGGTTAAACGGCGAGAAACGACTATCTGCCCATTATTTTTCATCTAATCATATATTCATCCTTTCCGTGATTCTTACAGTTTTTTTTTTTTAATTTTTAAAAACCGGTTGAAAGTATAATAGATTTATAGCTGAATACTAATGGGAGGAGAGAGAGTGAGTGGGAGGGGGAGGGCGGTCGATGAAGTGGAAATAAAGGGGTCTAGAGGTTTGTAAACAGAGAGGAATGAGAAAGGATGGTCCCGAGGGATGTTAGGAAAAAAAAAATTCTTTCCGCCCCTTTCAGAAATTCCAGTTCCGCCATACCGCCGTCTGTCAAGTCGCTGCACCGGCTGGTGAAACAATAAATATTTGAGATCTGCCTCGCCTTGTGCCGAGCGATATAAAGCGCGGGCACTCGCTAAAGATTTAATTTAAAGAATTTTTCATTTAAAAGTGAAATTAAATATAGCTTATTGCGATACAAGGCTGGCGGTCCGAGCGGGTTTGAAATATTATCATTCTTGTGACCATCCGTACTCTCCTATTCAGTTCTATCCTAGACAGTTTTCTTTCTAATTAGGCATCTCTACTGGCTTTGTCTGGAGACTATCTAGAAATTCAACTAACTCCTTAATTCTGGGTTCGAATTCTGTAGGCTCATGCACAGAGTTTTATTCTATCCGTTTATGATTGATTATTCGGTCTTGCGCTAAACCGTTCGGGGGACCCGCCACAGTCTGTGTCTGTGACTCGAGGCGACAGTGCTGACGGGATGCTTGTGAGGAACCCTAATGCCGGCGGCACGGACTAAAATATAGGCTTAGAACCAAAAACGGAGCCAAAAATGATACGCCAGTGCTGTATAGAGGGCGCCCCCCCCCCGTCCGAGAGTATCGCCTTGCAGAAATAACAAGGGGACCAGTCGGTAGCCTGGCGTGTGCATGTTTGTGTGTGTGTGTGTGAGCCCATTATTAATATACAGCCCTTATTATATTATAGAGGGACGACGACAGCCCGCAATCTCTTTAATTGGGTATTATTTTGCAATAACCCTAGCGGTAACACGAGAGCCCGCCCCCAAATAACCCGGCGCACACGAAATTCGGGACGCGGCTATCGCCTTGGGGCATTGCGCTGTATCCGTTTACTATAGTTTAGAGGGGGAGTTAATTTTTTTATTTATGTTTTGAATGTGAGCGGGTTCCAATGCCTCAGTACCACTCGGAATATACTGATGTAACTACGGTTACGATATGCAGTTTTTAAACATATATAATATTAGGCCATTCAAAAGTCGGTATTCTAATGGCAGTAATCAGCAGATCGGTATCTTGATGGAGTGGGAGCTGTCAAAATTGTAAGTGCACCATAATTTAAGGTTTAAAACTCAGTACCTCACAATTGTGAGGTATCAAAGGTAAACCCAACCGTCGTCTTCTGAATACGTTTAAAACATCGTAATCATTATATATTTCCTGTGGTTAATTTGGATATATCTACTAAGCTCTGCAATAGAAGTGTGGAATATTACACCACCTTTCATTACTTTATTAAAACAATAAAAATAATTAAATAACGTAGTTCTTTCATAGTACACATATCTCGGGGATTTCGGCTTATCATAGGCCTTCAAAACCATTGCGGACGGGCAAACGGGTTTTATTGGCTTCCGAACATTTCTCCTTTTCTGGCTAGTTTGGTCTGCGGTTTTATACACCGCCAGTCAATACGCCTTTAACTGAAATCTGTTCAACGTCTGGCGGTTGAGAACGATCTATTATTTCGGGCCAAACAAGTTAGAGCCCAGTGGGAAGGGGGTGGATGTCACCGGAGCGGTAATAAGAAAGAAAATGGAAAATGGTACGACCCGAAAGCACTATCAGAAAATAGGCTTACGGCCGGGCCACCATTGTTGCTGAGGTACGGCGGGGCTGGATTTTCACGGTGGGGAAACTGATTGTGTCCAGGAAAAGCCGAAGGAAATTGTGTGCCGTTCGTTTCACCTCGGCCGGCTAGCTTCTTCCCCTCCTCCAACTGAAATTAATGTACATAGACAATCGTTTATGGCCCATTTACGGCGAAAGACTTTTATGAAACAGAGCGTATATAACGGAAATATATTTAGTTATACTAAATACCCCCCCGCTACTACCCCAAATATATACCTTTGTAATTGTTATAGTAAACTTGCGTTTTAAATATTCTTTCTAGACTCTCTTCAGTAGTTTCTGAAGAGGCTTTTACTTGATTGCCCACTCGTGACGAAAATATACGAATCGTCTATCGGGAATTGAACCACCGAAAATTGACCTTCCGAGTAAAGCGGCTGATACAGTTTGAGCTATTTTTATAATATGACGCTAGCGTGTTAAGTATGACTAACCGGGGAAGGGGTGGGAGAAGGGACAATGTATACCGGCTATATAAAGCCAGTGTACCGTGACACATATATACCAGTACATCTCTCGTCATATCAGGGTTATTCCAATTTTTTACCGTCTGAACATCGCAAATTTAAAAGAATCTTTATTTCGTTCGATATGTCGAAGGCATACTTATGTACCGCGCATAGGCGGACCCTTTACCTTTCGGGCAAAATTAAAAATTTTCATTAATCGCAAGTCAAATGGCTGCAAAGAGCCCATTCATTCATCAATTCATCCCATGTTGTCTCTTAGACCAAATTCAAACGGTTATTGGAAATACAATGAATAGTTATAAACACCACCGTTATGCGCCTGGAATTTAATCCCTTAGTGTATATTCGCGGGTATATTTTCCATTTTTTGACTCGCAACACAGAGTCGTATAACAAAAGTCATAGGTTGCGCCGGAAAACCAACATACTTCAGAACTGGACCGGTGTGTTGTTTCGTTGGATGCCGGTGAAATGAAAATTGTTTTCTTATTGGAATCAGGAGTTTCCCTCCCCCAACTGCTCAAACTGTTGATACAGCCGAACTGCATCGCTAACAATGAACCTGGCCACAAACAGAGTTTTATGGGCCCGGAATACAACCATGTGCGGAGATAAATTTCCTGTGATCGTATCCGAGAACTGATCCTCATAAAAAATACATCTCTCGTTCACTTTATTCGATAAAACATATTCGCGATAAGTCTTTTATCTAGGAGCAGGTAGAACATGTCCCTCAAGATACGGCCGTCCCTCAAGCGATACAATTTACAAACACTATTTTATTTAAATTTCCACAGTATATTTGTATAATTTACAAATGTTGAATAATATTTGCATACCTATCCCGCAGGCCATTCTGGCATATTTGCATACATAAATATTGGGGCTTACTTTTATATTGTGTACATAAATTGTTTGTACAATAATCGGGAATGTCGCAACAATAAAAAAACTTATTCACTACATAGTACACTGTACTTGTCATTATTAACGGAGCCTTTACGTTTTTCACCGACTTTACATATTTTATGTAACCTGAAAGTTCCAGTAGTAAAGTGTACGAACGCAAAAATGTCAACGCCCCGAAATCTCATCTTATTCGTGTATTTTTAACAGATACACTGTATAAATAAAAAAAGTTTTTATATTTATAAATACTTGATATGGTATGCTCTCTAAGCTGTGCAACACACTTCTATTGGTTCTGATTCGTAACCGCATTTTTACTTTTACAATATAATAGCGCCGCAGTTAACTCGTTTTTGGTTACGATATTGTACCCAATTGTACTGGTCTGTGCACGTATTTTACGTGTCTGAGTTAGATAGGGGCGGTGGGATTTGATAAATTGAGTACGGTTATCGCTGTGTCGGGTACCGATATTGGGGGCCGGAAGGACGGCTGTCAACCGGAAACAGCTGACAGTCGCCACTGCCTTCTAGAGCCGGGACCGTGTCAGCTCGCTCAGTGCCTACGATATAGTCTGTCCCGAAAGGTCAGAGTTCGTCCGAAAATAATGGCGGGTCCCTCCTCCCCCCCACGCACACACACACACACACACACCGGAGTTGATCCCGCGCAGCCTCCCGTCCGTTATATAATAAGTAATATATAAGTTGCTATTTCAAAGGGATATTTTTACTTTAATGAAAACTATATTTAACATACCTGTTTTGTGGTCTGCGAGGGGTTGGAATAGCGTAGATTTCGTGTGTTTCTGTCTCCTCTCGCTGGTTTGGTCTTTTGCTAGACCGGTTTCGGCTGCTCGCCATCTTCAGTAGCGGTGTTTTTACTGTTACTTGTACTGTGGTGGTTGTCTGTTTGTCGTGTGTACATATACGTGTCTGGTTATTGTGTTTTTTGGGGGGGATTTTGTTTGTCTTGTGCAAATAACATCCAAGGTGCCAAAAGGGACTAACACCGCTACTGAAGATGGCGAGCAGCCGAAACCGGTCTAGCAAAAGACCAAACCGGCGAGAGGAGACAGAAACACATAAATCTACGAAAACTATATTGTCCTTCAAGGCCATCACATTTTCCGCACTTCAGGGCATTCCATTCGTTTGACGTTAATATCATCACACTCGCTGTCTGGGTTGTGATTTATTTTCGGAGTGCACTAGAGATGATATGAATGTGAAGGACTTCAGCATACTTTGATTACATAGTATTTGCTCGTAAAAAATCATCACACATGCCTTAGTTACAGAATAATTAACACTACATATTACTAAATAATAATTTAACAGACAATAATAGAAACTAATAATATTATTAACGGAACCCCTTACAAAAATAATTATTTGAAAACCGGTCACAGATTTTGTCACAGAAAAATTAATGATTTGATATGTGGACAAACAATATACATGCAAATGATGAGCATAACATACTTGAATTCTGCACAAATTCGATATAGCGATCAGGGATGTTACAAAGTAAAAACTAGAGAACTCAAATTGCTACACTCCAATCGCTCGCACTGACACTCGTTTACTGACACACTTTGCACTGTACAAATTACGCCCCTATAAATCGGCCCCGAAGATCAACAGCGTACACGCTGTGCCGAGTTCGGGCCGAGAGCGCAGAGCACTTACACTGCCGGCAATTCGGCGGGCTGAAACTTAGCCGCCCCTATTAACACGCTGTTACCGTCCAAAACATACATTAGTTCTACTTCAGACCTGCCCGACTACGCTCGGGCACTACATTCCGGACGTGGTGTAATTTAATATAGCGCTTCTTAGGTACCCAGTTTAAATTATAGGCAAGGGCGAAACTTCCTAGCGGTGGGATTATGAAAAAATCCATACGCAGGGTGTTTTTTAGGTTAAGAATCAGGCAAAGTTAGGTTAGATCAGTATTTACAAACAATTTTTTCTTTGGGTTCAATATAAATATTCAAGCGAATACTAATAATTTTTATTACAAAAATTATTAGATCGAATGCTGAGGCATAAAATTATTATAAGTATGATCAGTTTAATATTCAAAGTTCAACTTTTAAACTTGTAAGTTCTCAACCAGATTACTGGAATTTGCGTGTTCCGTTTTATTTATAGTAGTAATTCAACTTTGAAACTTTCAACATTCGATCTGCTCCTGTGTTTACACTTGTTTGAAGTAATTTAATATATAACTGACGGCGTACAACACGAAACAAGCTACTGTGTTATTGTAATAAAAAATAAATTGAGCATAACATAGATTGAGGCAAGCTTTCCGCCTGTTTATATTAATTATTTCAGAAATACTTGTATTACAAAATCGGTCTCTGATCCCTTGTACGATCTTCAATCTATTGTGGACAATTAAAAGCTTCGACAAAAATTATACATAGTTTTAAAAAGTGGTAAAAACACGATTCGTGACCGTAGGCTTTGAAGACTTAAGAAGAAATCGGTCTAGCGTAATGATTGCACGATATTTGAAATTGTGAAATCTTAATGAATACCATTGGTCTTGCGATGCTCTTGAACCAGATACCGACACATTTCCGGGCGGCGTCGCGCTCATCGCTCTGACCCAAATAGCTTTCCGATTATTAGGCTCAATTTAAATTTGTTTTTCTGTAAAATCAAAAATAGGTCCGTCATTTATTGAAATAGTTGAGGCAATGGCGAAACCGCTGTCCTCATTTCATGCGTCCATCCGACAACTATGATAGGACCATAAAAATTAGATACGGCATCGTGAAATTAATTATTAATTGGAGAATATAATATGAAGTCATAGCATACACTATCACAACTTTACTTCTCAAACCACATAGAACTGCAACACTGCAATATTAGGATACAATTAATATATGGATATATGGAAGCATAATTTATGATTTGTATTGAAAAATTGTTTTTAATCATTCATTACTTATTATAGTGTACGTAACAGTGGACTAATATATGTTGAAAATTTTATTGATACTGAAGAATATTTTCACAATGCTGTTAGTAGTTCGCTGTATTTCTAACGAAATGCTACTGGCCGTGAGAGGAAGCCGGTTAGATTATGGTTGATGGCGTCATTATAAAGATACTGAAAAACATCGCGGCCGGCCAAAAAATATCTTATATTAATAATAATAATTATAACTAAAGATTATCGCTCTTTTAATTCTAGCGTTTGAGAAAAACAGTATATTATCCCTGTGATTTGTATGTACCCTTATTTCGGGTCCTAGTTCAAAAGTTGATTGCATCAAATCTGACTACTGATATACATAAAAGGTACAAAGTGATGGTAACATACAGTAAACAAGATTATGTAAATAACGTTTCTACACTTTATAGGCCTGAGAAAAAGGAAAATATATTTTTTGCCAGTCATAAAGCTCCCGAGAGGCGCCTCTCATCAGTGCGACCCAAATAGTTTTCTGATAGTCTACCTCATTAAGCTCAATTGGATTCTTCCCCAAATCTTCTTTTAAGACAAAACTAGTTTGTCATTTAATGCTAGTCCAGGCAGTGGCAAAAATACTAACGTTATTTAATTGGACATTTCCTATTTCGAAACGGGAATCTCATAAAGTATAATCAAAATGCTTAAGAGACATTTATCAAGGAAAGAATTGAAATGTAGAGGTTATTCTATCGTGGGAATCATTCATTGAATGATTTGCTGGGGTATGCCAGACAAATATCACTAAGATGAAGGCTGTTTTTCTACTTACACAGGAGTTACGCCATTGTCAGTATTAATTACTGTTAGTGTCAAACTGAAATACTGTAGTATGAAAGGCAGCACCGGATATATTTTTGATTCTCAGTGTTATAGTTGATCATGACAGTGCTGACATGATGCTACAGTATGTTGACATTGCCCCCGCCGCCTTACTAAAGTGCCTTGAATTATTATTTTTCATTCAATAGTGTCTACATATTGGAATGGGGCCAGGGTGGTTTGCCGGTTAGTATGAGCAGCAATATCTACCATTTTAGCATTTATATATGCTGTATCGGTTTAAATAATTGAATTCGCGTGCAAGCGTCTGTTCTTCAGCGCGTAATGTGTTTGCCGGAAAACAACTCAAAAGTTTTCCTCTCCGTCGGCCCAGAAATCGGTCGACCTCCCTACATTGCATCCGACGCATCTCAAGTTTACTTATCAAAATGAAAAGTCTTATCGCTGCGGGTCTCCTATACGATATCAATAAGAGTGGTACTGTGGGCGGCAAGTCATCTTTTGATCAGTTTGATGCAACGCCCGAATCGCCCGACATATACTGGCGGATAGCGCTGCCGTGAATGTTTTTGACCATCGCACTCTTTTTTGAGTTTCATTCCTGTTTTTATATGTCCTATCGGCTACAGTAAATTCGATTCACCTCAGGTTAAAATGTAATCGGAGGTCTTCCCACCATAATTCATGACCCAATAATACGAATATTACCATGAACGTATTTAAAAAAAATAATAAAAAAAATAATTGTATAAAATTGATTCCAATTTCAAGCTCAAATAATGTTTATTGTTAGTTCTACTAATTGGTTTATCTATACTTCACAAGTTTTTATTTTGTAAATTTCCGCTGAAATAGTGATGTCATAATAAGAAGAATAGGTTTTTAAGATTGCAATTATAATTCTAATTTAAATAGAAATAAGATACAATACGGTACAATGTAATGAAACTGCAATTAAAAAATCAGCCGGATATTAATGAAATAATGAAAAAAAATCTCTCTAATCAGTCCTGTATAAATTGAAACTTAGATTCTTGGGCCTCTCAATATTTTAATTTTTTGTCGTTCACAAATTTTTTTTATGTTTAAATGTTTGAAACAATTTGAAGACTGAAACCTGGCTACGTGAAACAATTTGTAAACAGTTCCTTGAACAATTCTTATAACTCTAAAAGTCTTTATTTGTTGGATTTATTTGTTTGAGACATATTAAGCGGGATCGCGGCCGGCCTGGACACGTTCCATATCGAAAACAAATAGAACGATTAGCCACAACACCGTACCCCTCTTAATGGAAAACCCTAGTAGTCCCCTTTGAAAACATATAGTCCCATTATTTATATATATATATATATATATATATATATATATATATATATATATGTAATACGTCTGTATATTGTTCATTCAGATGTGTCGAATGTTTAGAAATGTCCCCATATAAAGACAATCAAACAAATTATTTCAAATTTCTTTATTACACTACATAACAGCACTTGTTAAGCATACAATTATTCTGTTAGAATTATCACTCTTGTCATCATTCTGTGGTTTTAGTTTTTCGTAGGTGTCAGTATTACAATGGGATGAATACGAGCTAGTGAATATACTGAAATAGATATAGTGAAATATAGTATATAGTGAATATAGTGAGAACACTATATATAGAGAACGCAGAATATACTGAAAAGGATTGATTACAGGAAGCGATTATATTCATTTTCTTAGCCATGAATAAAGTTTATCCGGCGGAGAGTTCATCTAGAGTAACCGAGCAGTTCCCTTGTGTATGAACACTAAAAGATTAAATCGAAAAGCATTAGTGGATAACAGAATGGATATAAACATAGGAAACTGGCCAACGCAACATTCCGTTTCAAGTTAAAAGCTTCGCTCCCTTCAAATTTTAATTCGGCAACGGGCGACTTTCCAAACTCAACTTGTTCCAAATTAGTAATTTGTCATCATTTGCTCACCGGCAGTGTTCCAAACCGACATCGGGCAAAAAAAAATTGGGACAAATATCAGTGTGCTGTCGGTATACCAACATGTGATCGCTCGGAGCGAAGAATTTATATTTATACTTTACTTATATGGTAAAAAAAAACAATAGTCCAAATAGTGAGTGTTTCAATGAATTAATGAAAAATCTCTTATTTCGTATGCCGGACAATCAAATGCTACAGAACAATAAAAGTGACCATGAATTTGATGAACAGGACACAGGAATATATGGAAATGTTCTAGAACAAATACATTACAAGCGAAAAATTGAACCAATGTGGTTCAATATTTACCCCATTAGAATGTTTGGCACTTTGACTGGATAGTAAACACACGAAATCCCTAAGCATCTGGATCGAAAAAGAACACATGTTTCGGAATCTCTTTCAAGTACTATTACGGTGTCAATGCAGTGCTGACAGGGTGCTCTGAGCGCGTAAATATTTTATCGTCACTGATTGAGAGGTGGCGCAGCAAATTGCATTCTGAGATAAGCGCGGCGGCGGGTTCCCCGGGGACTTCTTCCCAAACGCCGTTAGAACTGCTCGTTTATCCCAGGTTTAAACTTGATGCAACGCCCTAGACAGTTCTTCAAATTGGTGGAGCCCTTCCCCCAACACTCCGTCCCACGTGCACTGTTGTTGTGTATTTGTCGAGTGTTTGTCTTGAGTGTCTCGCCCGCTCACTCGCACACACATATACACACAGATGCAGACACACAAACACAGACACAGGGACACACACAAGTGGCCACTTGTTGTGTTCTCCATTGTCTCATCGCTTGTCGGCAATCCTCTTTTGTTCTCGTCGGCCGGCCGGCGGGATGTTTTATAACAGACACCCCCCGCCCCCACCGTCAATGTTGGGGGAGGGGGCGAGGATACGACCTTACGGTTTAAAAAAATGAAATGTTTGAAAACACTCGACGGTCTCGAGGCGTCGAGATTAAAAAACCCGTTTAAAAAACAAACTGTTAGTCTCACAGGTTTGCATGGGGACAGTATCGGTGGACATTTTAAGGCATATTTTTGGAACGACATACAGAATACGAATTTAAATTTCCACTCGCCTACTGTTAGTGTTGAGCTAGAACGGTTTCCGCATCTCCCTTGAGTAATACATACGGTCTACTGACGAATAAACATTCACACGGTTGTGGCTATACGTAACTATCTCAGTCTATTACTGAACGAATGCCACTAAGGATTATTATTATTACTCAGTGACATGGATAATTCTCCAAAACCGGCTTCATCAAGGATGCTCATAATAATTGAGACACACCGTTTAACCTATTCCTAAAATTATTACTTTCATTCTGCTTTCGGTTGACGGTATGTGTACGAATCTTTCTTATGCTTGCCTTTGGTAAACTATCTCTCCGGGCTATCTGTCCGGCCGCGTGGAGGCGTTCGCGTTTCCGAGGAAAAACCTCATGTAGGTAAAAAACCCCTATCGGGAGATAGTGGATCGCTGAAAAAAATCCCCTACCCCGGTCTTTGTCTAAGCGCCACCGAAATGTGCTGCCGTAGGGGCGTCTCGGGCTCAAAGGGCGTCCCGACGCCTGCCGCTATCGGGAGATCTCTTCTGGCACCGCCGTGGACGGACGGTCCCGCAGCGGGTGATCCCGTTCTTCCACTTTTGCGCAAGCCCAATTCGAGGGCAGATGAGTAGGCAGAAAATTGTCCGAGATACTGATACCCCCCTCCCCAGGTCCTTAACCATCAATGCAGCGAATGTAGACTAGGTTAGGGGACATTATGATTAGTTTCATTAGAAAACAAGCAGTTTAACGAAGAGGAAGTGAATTAGGCAGGTGGATATTTTACTGATACATTCTATTCTTCTTGACGCGTCATAAATTTCTAATTAAGGGTTATAAGTACTGTTAACGTCATGTCAGAGCTATATATCAGAGGAATTACGCTATAGTATGTAGGCTGCAGGCAATGTGAGCAATGGTTGCTAGTTACATCCACTAGAGCACCTCTAGTGTCCCATTGTGGGCATTAGTGTCACGAGTGATGATGTGATAATCGACCACTCGAAATAAACGGTTTTCTAAATGGAGATCGTATAGCCGGCATCACCTATACTGGCAAGGTTATTATAAAGAAGATATTGAACTCTTTTGCTTGACTCTAGATCATAATCCTGTAGAAACATAAGGTAAATAATTACCACTAATATGTAATTGCCTGTTGCCAATTGCTAAACGCCTATTGGTTAGTTGTGAGGATATATTTATATCTAATTTTCTTATCGCCGAATAATGCGAGGGGCGTTAGTCATCCATTTCTTTTTCAATCCGGCCCTGGTATACATTATTGGCGGCAGCAAGAGCGGCGATGTGCGGGGTTGCGGTATGCAATTTGGCTCGGCAGCGTTGCGGGTCCGTTCTTGCTGCCTAGCCGGCGGCAAAAACGGCGTTACCCTTCGCGCCACTAATTTGGATGTTTGACCGCGTCCTTACTACTACACTAGGGCCACTTCGCACCCCCCAGCCGCTCTTCTTCGAGCTTTCCCAATTGGACTTTGTAAAAGAAATAAAAAAATGAGGAAATATCGTGGTAAAAGGGTAAAATGGGGAGGTCATCTAAACGTAAATTAATTTATAGAAATTAGATTATACTGTTCAATATTTTTATTTTACCGTTGTGTGATACTGATTGAAAATTAATCCACGACTGGGAATCGAACCCGGCTCTTGGTAGCACGGCTGCACATTAGCTGGGGTAGTTCTTTTTTAACTAACCTTAACTAGTCATGGATGTGGTGAGACAGTGCGTTTTTTTTTTAATTTAGGGACCTTTGGATTAACGATTATTATTAGTGAATGAAACCAACCGATTTTCCAATAAAACAGAATCCGGTGTACGGCTGGTGGGTTATCGGATATTGGGATTGGTCTGGATAAGCTACCTATTTCGTCCAACGCCGGTCGAGTATCACTAAGTAAGGCCTGGCTATCCCCAATTTAGCATTCGCTGGACTCCCAAAAGGCATGTTAAACAATGCAGGTAAACAAAAGATTTAATTTTGAAAAAATAAATTATTAAAAAGGGAACAAAGTCGGACCTTCTTAATTGGTCAGCTTCCCATGATTATATGAATTCTGTATCGATAATCGTCAAATTGTATCGAAAATTGTCACGCCATTACAATATCCATATTTGAGGTCTACCATAATAACGTAATTTCATTTCGTTATATGAAAATTAACATAATACTCGTAGGCGCTTGTTTTTTTGGGCGGGGTGGGGTGGTGCACCTCTGTGCAGTGGCTCATTAAACAAGATGAACCGGTTTGCTATAAGATATTTATCAAAATGTGTTGCTGGAGTTAGGGTTATGTTTATATATGCATGCATGTATATATATCTGATATGACTGTATAACCTAGTTGGGCTCGAATCCCAAATTACCCCGGGCTAATAGGAAGGCGACAGAGGTTGAGGGTTGGGGGATGGCCGCCTGGGAATTACCAGGAAGATAACAAGTTTTGGTCCGGAGCAGTGATATGGTGGGGAGGGGGAGGGGGGGGACACACACATAATTTGCCCCTTATCGCCTACCGGGCCTATATTGAGGCCGCGACACCGGCCGTATCGACCACGCTGACTGATAACTCCCAGATGAGCTACTACTACTTCAGTTTGCGACTACAGTCCCACCGGCGGCCTCGCCGGGCAAAACATATCACAACTGTTGTTCTGCCGGTCTCAGTACGCTTAATAATGTCCGGTGGTTTAAATTAGTGGCCCTCTCAGGGGTACCGCCTCAATTTTCATATACTACTCATCAGTTTCTTCAGTAAAATATCAATGTACACGTTTACCCGTTCAAAAGATTTACAGTGTGATCAATATATCTGCCCTGAATATATCTTCTATTCTATGATCGTATGACATTTGTATTATTGAAATTAGCCCTTCTAACAGGAATTGAGAAAATAACACAGGAGCATGTAGGTGTTGGTAATATATCCAAATGCATTCCGTCATTGCACTGTTACTACGAAACGTAACAGTAAGAGGGGTTTATATATTACTTGTTAATACGAAAGAGACATTGACAACGACCTTATTGTAGTAGCACCAACTCAAACTAGAATTTTCATTTTGTTTGTACATTACCCCAGTCGGTTATTATGTGTCATTATTGGCCCCTAGAGTTTAAAATTGAAACGAAGAGAAAACATAATCTATCAATTTTAAGTCGTCAATCAATCGAGAGTTGGGTATTCTGGCGTTTTGGGGGTTTTCTACATTTACTGTAGGCACGGCGGGTGTGTACCAGTTTCTGAACTTGAGTCACGTCGGTTGTCAGCCTCCTGGGGGTTTCGGGAGGATTAGGGGCTTAAGACCAAAACACAATAGAGGGGGTGTAGTGGGGGTTAGTGAGGGGGACACAACCACCACCACCTCACGTCACTCCTCTACACTGACCGGCCGATGACCCAATTTCATTTTCTCCCTCACTGAAAATGTCGCTCCAGCACGCTCTGGCGACAATCTTCCATTCCTATTGTTACGCAGCATAAGTATTATTACAGAAATCGTAAATAAACCGTAATGCCGAAATAAGTCCGAGAGTTTGTGGCTTACCGAGTTCAAGCACTTTGAGTTCAATCGAAATATTATTATTCTCTGAACCAAAGTAAAACTAAAAAACCAACATATTTAATGTTTTCATAAGCTTACTTCAATTTATATTGAAATGATTACTGTACACCGCATACTGATTTCGATTCTCTAGAATGAAACTTAGTACGGTATGTATTATAATTGTCGGTAACTGGATACAAGGTACCTACCTGTACATGAATTATATATCTTTAGTTAGAATACCTTTAGTTCTACCTGAAATCTCCCAGAAATTTGAGCGCTCCGAACGGTTTTCAGGAGTGGAAAAGTCTTTGACCCAAACCGGACATCGGAATGTCCTAGGGAGAAAAATACCCCGCATATTTTTAGCGCCATTCCTCTTAATATTCCTCATGCCTCTTTCACATACCTGCCATTGTAACTGATATATTTCATATTCCTTTTCCTATCGGAATTCGCATGTATATACCCGACGATTGATTGGATTTTATTCTTCGTTCGACGCACAACGGTCGGCCGATCGGGTCGGAGTCCCGGCGGCGTGATTTTCCCAACCGAAGCAATTTGTAATTCGCAGTTAAATCCGGAATACACACTGAAATAGATTTCAGTCGAGAAATAGCGGTACTAACTAGTCTTATTGTTTCTTGGTTTAATCCTGTTCTGGTAGCGTTCACCTGGTGCAGCTCGTACCCTCGACCTCGTAAACTTTAATACCCCACCGATATCCCCCAACCACCCTCTGCCCCAACCCTGCTTCGGGAAAGCCGCTCAGTTAATTTTCCACCGGGGTGAGAGAAATCTCCCGGGAAATTTCATTTCCAGCCCTAATGTCTGCTATTGAATGCGGATTAAATGATTCGACGAGAGAGACTCGAGCGTTGAACTGGCTTTTTGAAAAAGCCAAATATATGATTTTGGCAGAACTCATCATTGAATTTTCATCAGAATCGTGGGACACGTAATAATTAATGCGGAAAATATTATATCAGTTTAACTGGAGACAAGTTTATTGAATTTTTTTTTGAGTTGTTATTTTTTATTAGCGAATAACCTCATAGTTGACTGACAAGTCGGGATTTAGAGACAGTATTTTCCCGATCGAACATTACTGTATTATATTATTCAAATGAAGTAAGCGAATAAAAGGAATTATGCGTATGTAAATATAAAGTTCTGGAAGCCTGTATATGTACATTGCATTAGAGCCATTCAATAAATAAACGGACAGGCCGTTGTTTTCAATATGGTTTATTTGATGAACCCCTGCCAACCGAAGTTCTTCCCACAATATTACGCTTACCGGATTATCTTACCGGAAGCCAGTCTATGACAATTCAAGGTCCAGTCGCGAAAGTTGGTAGCAAAGAATTTCTTGTAGCCTGAGCCAGTTTTGAACATTTGTTTTAATTTCTTAGTTGTGAAACTCTCCTCCAGAGGTACACCACTAGGGTGATCGGCTGACTCCCACAAGTTTCACATGCTCCGTCCAAGTAAGTGTTATCTAATTTTAGTATGATAATTCAGTGCCCACGGGTTTTCTAATAAGGGTCCTGTTAAGGGCCTGTCCAGTGGTCGGAATTTGGGAGAAATAAATGAATATTTCGACCCTTCCGGGAATCGAACCCGGGGGGTATTAATTCCAGGGGTTTAATTCCCGGCTGCTAATAGGGCGGTTTCTCTGGAGGAAAGTCAAAAAGTAGTAAAGGGTTGTGTATTCCATTATGGGTGGTGGTTGAAGCGTGGTATTGTTGGGCTCTCCCTCTCCCTCTCTCTCTTTACCTCCATCCATCATTCTATCACGCCTTTTTGCTTATTTCCTCCCTCTTTCTTTCCTTACTTCCTCCTCTTTCTTAAGCTTGAATTTATCCAACCAAAGCGCGCGCGCGCGCTGGCTCTCGTAAACGCACGGACGGGCACACTGAGACGCGTCCCTCGGGGAAATATGTCACTCCGGTGAAGTATCGCGCGAGTGGTTTCGGTATTTTTAATTTTCTGGATTAAGTATAACGTTTCTAACGATTACATATTGTATATAACCTATAGAAAAAACTACTATTAATTATATAGCTCTGCCGGTGAATTTATAACGGGTAATCCTACTTGTATCCTTGTTCCGAAATTGTCGTCATCCTTTCTTAACAACATAAATAGTACATAAATAAATGGCGGATGCCGCTTGTTGGGGCGTTTTAGTGAAAAAAAACTAGGAGTTAGTGTGTCCCGGTGATTAATTCAGCGAACGTTGACGAATTAACTAGTCATTTTGAGCGTCTTCAAATATTCATAGTTTTTTCTCACCTGGGGGCCGCATCGGCCGGGGACCTAGAGGGGGCGCGCAGCTTTCCATTATGAAAAAAGCACCGGAGGAAAATAGGCAGATTTGGCTGTGTCAACAGTTTGCCCTTGCTACCCCGCCGGTATTACACTGCCGGCCCGCCCGCCAAATTGTTTACTTAGGACAATGTCGAGCGCAAAAGAAATATTTGAATATTTGCACCGGTTATTGGGCAAATTTTAATATATATTTCCTTCGGCTGGCGATTGTTATAATGATTCCCGGTTACTAGGTACACTTTCTTCCTCCCTTTTGCAAAAAGGCGCTGCATTTCCCTTCTTCAAATAAGAAATCACGGTCAATAATTACCAAACATTATTATTTGGGCATAAACTAGGCCAGATATATAACAATGTAGGTGTTGCATCTGGGGATGATTAGTGTGTATAGTTATATTAGTGTAAATAAACTTATTGTCAATACGCTTCGTCTATGTCCGCTATCCGATTCCCGTCATAATAATATTAAATCATCTTATCATATATTGTAGATAAAAATTATACATTTCGGTTTTTTATGTTGTGTAATAATTATCGTCAGTTTACGAATGAGTGTGTATTATTGATCGTTATAAATTATTATTTATACAACTTTTGGCAGAAACGTTAGCCGGACGTGGCTACGTGGGAACAGTTCGCGTTTGTGAAGTGCGCGGTGAAATAGTGACAAAGGCTTTGCTGCTCTCAGAGAGAGGGAGAGAGACAGAGAGTAAGAGAGGGGGAGAGGGTAGAAGAGAGAAGATTAAATTAGGTCAGCCAGGGGTGAGAGTGACAGGGACAACCCCTAGGGCTTAAACCAAAACCCATAAACCGGTAAAAACCCTTATTTTGGGCCTAGGCACACTCTCTCTCTCTCTCTCTCTCTCTCTCTCTCTCTCTCTCTCTCTCTCTCTCTCTCTCTCTCCCTCTCTCTACTTCTCACCGGACTTCACCCCTGCACTTAGCCGATAACAACTGAAAAATTGATAACTTGACAATCTTCTCGGATTGTGTTAAATTAGTGTTCTTTAAACGACCGGATTGTGGTGGCGTTCATTTTCTCGTACAGATACTTTCCAATATAGCAATTTTTAATATTGTTGGGGAATTTGCACCGGTGGTTGGATAGAAACAAAAAATTTCAACAGGCAGGAGTGTGGCCGTTAATTGTTTATGGAGACGAGCAGAGTGACCAGTAAATAAAATAAAGGGTTGGGGGGAAGAGACGTGAGGGAAGCCCCCATTCCCTCGGGGGTCAGGGAATGAACCCGGTTCAACCCTTCCTGTTTAACCGAAAGGTTCGCCCCTCGGGATATCTTGACCGACCTTTAATTCTAACAATCACCTTTCACCAAGGCCGGTGTATTTATTTACACTGAATCATGATTTTCAATCCAGAACGTTTTTAATTTTCCAACTACGTTTGGGTATTTTCCTTGAAGACATTGTAAACCGGTCTAGCTTATGTGATTTATAGTAATTTTCGGAACTTCTCCTGCATTCTACCCCACCGGGTTGGGGATAGATATGAATTGTTACATATTTTTAAATACAATCATAACATATTAGAATATGTGGATCCACCTGTGGACAGTGGATGTATTATAAGTCAATTTTCGTTATTAATTCGTTGTTAATTTCAAGATTTATTAGTAAGTATTGTTTTTGTGGTTTGGGAGTATAAAAAAAATATTTTCGATCCGCAACAAGAAATTTTAATGCCTATTTATTATATGCCTCCAATCTAATACGTATCTAGGAATTTGGCTAATGCCTAATCGAATTTCATCCCACGGGGCGGATGCATAACCCGGTCGTAATTTTAACCCGAAACCCGAACCTGTAATGCCTGTCATTTTAAATTTGGCACCTCGAGTCTACGGGATGACTGCTGGGAGTTTTTTTTATCTGTAAATAGTACAGAAATAATTCCGATGGGGCCCGAGCTTTTTACTAGAAACGTGGTCTTCTCCAGTCGGGAAAAGAGATCGGCCGTTAAAGTGGTGCCAACGATATTTTTGGATGCCGAAGGCCCAATTACCTCCGATTTTTTTTCTATAGAGACATTTCTGAGAATAAAGCACTGAGCGATACTGAGAAAAATACTTTATTTATAGGGAATGAGCGCTGTATTCAGGATATCGCTCACATAGCTCGATTGTGCCGCCACTCCCTACTTGTCCCAACATAGTAATGGTTTGGACTTCCGGACAAGGAATTATTCCATGCGATTCGAAAAAAAAATGGCAAATGTAGTTTGCCAAAAAGTAAAGGCTTTTTGGAATTAATAAATTTTTGTGTTCGTAAAATTTGTTAAATAAGCTATTATTAAAACCTAAAGGTGAAATATGTCCTCGAATAAACTTTTTTTTTATTCTAGTAACTCGAATTTAAAACAGTATTTTTGCCGGCAAATAATTCGAAGTAGCAAATGCGGTAATTCAGCCG
This sequence comes from Lethocerus indicus, assembly GCA_019843655.1. Taxonomy (NCBI): domain Eukaryota; kingdom Metazoa; phylum Arthropoda; class Insecta; order Hemiptera; family Belostomatidae; genus Lethocerus; species Lethocerus indicus. Next base: position 32,126,921 of record JACDQD010000003.1, on the reverse strand, counting down.
AACGGTCGAGATAAGGCACGGGGCGGCCCGAGAGGCGGGACAGATAAAAAAAGAAGAAGAAGGAACAGGGAAGCGGAACAGCATTTAGCGAAAAGGGAGGAATTGCATTTCGAGGTTTAATTTTGAGGAGGTGTGGCAACACTGATGTTATCCAGAACAAGGGCCCTGTCGAGGGTCATTCAGCCCTTCAGGGCACACTCCGACACCTCTCAGATTTACATCTACCGTGCAAAGAAGCATCATTGTTTATTTCTTCTTACGGGGCGAGATACAATTTTAGGTCTTTAAAAGAAAAACAATTCAATTTTGAACCTGGGATAAATAGTTGTGCAATTATGTATGATGAATATTTTTTTCTTATTTGTTGGACAGTATCTCTCTATAGTCCTTCAGGGACAGGGATAGGGTATTTGCTAGCAATCGAGGCAATGATCCCTAACGAAGACCTTAATGTTTAAGAACTAGTTGCGAGGCAGTTTGAGTGCAAAATTTTCTCTGGTACCAACCAGAAAAAAATATACACTCTTTCAATTTAGCCCCGTCCGCTTCTCACTTGCCATTTCCGAAGAGATACCACTTTGGTACAGTCCACGGATGCCTGAGGCATCAGCTGCAGAAAACGTTCTTGATTTCCGAAGGGTTTTGGCCGCTTAACGTATCAACCTTGAAGTCAATTTTTATCTGAAGCGTACCTTTACACTACGGCCTACGCTAAGGAAGCAACGCACGTCTTACCTCCTCGGGTCTTCAGCTGGTACTGACTTCACTTTCACTGGGTTTGCCCCGCCAACTTGGGCATTATTTATGAAGTGACAGTCTTACATTATTAATTGGGCATCATTCCGAGCACTTTTCTGTTCCACCGAATTTATTACTGATGACCGAAACGGAAACTTAACAGAGAAAGAAAATCGCACCAACCAGGGTAAAATTCTCAATACTCGCTAATCCTTATATCTATTAGTACCGTATTGATATGTAGGATCAGAAATTTAAGTAAATATCTATACATTATGTATTTGGGATTATAACTGCAGCTTATACACAGTAACATCCTCTATGTTACGTAACTGGCATTTTACATTTCTTTTCCTTCGGCAGTGCCCTGCACTTCCAGCCTTGTCCGCTATTCAATTCGTTTCCTAAGAATAGCTGCATTATGCGATATGGTTCATAATGATTAAACGTCACAGTGGTTTATATTGCATACTAATTGTAATTACCTTTCGCAAGATTGCATGCATGTTATTAGTGGAGGCAGACAATAGGACGTGTGATGATATTCCAAACCATCGCGGACCCGCTCTGACAAATTAATTAGATTTAGTTTAGTTCCGAAATTCTACCTACTGAACTCCAGGCGTATACGCTACATGGGTTCAATTTGAATTGACCAACATTCCAAATCCCATTTTGATATATGTAGTCAACAATTTTCAGAGGTTCTCTAGATCCTATAACAGACTGAGAAAAACTAATTCATTTTTTTTCTAGAAACAATTAACCGTAAGGATTTGTATATAAAGAAAAAACACTCTCTTGCAAAGACCTTCATTAGTTTATGTTACTAGATACCCTAGATGCGTTTCTAGGGCAGTTCCGACAAATGTAGACGTGTCCTATAGACAACTGTCTATTCTATGTTCGAACTGTTAATCCAGCCAGTTAATTGCAAGTCATGCTTGATCGGGTCGAAGGAACGATTGCCTCTCAGCGGAAGATTGATGAAAATTGATCGTTGCTCGTTTAAGTAATGCCCCCGGAATAATTAGTTTTATTTAAACGACTCAACCTGCCAATTGAATGACATTTTCTAAGCAGTCGTCATCCTATTTGTGTGCTACACTGACATGCGTATTTCTCTTAATGCGTAATGAAAATTATTTTAAGCAGTCCTAGTTAAAGGACCAGCCAGTTATAAATCCTGTCCACTTGACTGCATTACACTGGAAATAATAAATATAATTTATTTTGTCAACAAAAAATTAATTTTAGATGGATAGACTTTTGGATCTAACAACTGACTGTATGTGTCCATTTACTAGAGGTAGGGCTAAAAATAACTAGGGAAATAGCGAGTGTCCAATTGGAGAAGTGACTCCATCAGTTGAGTGGCGAAGGCATCAGTGGCGAATAGCAGAGTCGAGGAGTTATGACCGTTGATAGTGGCCCAAGGAATGGGCTTCCTCGTGAGCCGTTCGGTTATCAACTGGGCACACAGATAACACACAGATCGGGGGGAAATTACCCCGACCGCTGCTGTAATATTCCAATTTTCGAACGTTTCCACGCATCCAGTTAACCGCCATCAGCAACTTTTCTTAGTTCTAAAACATGAAGTCGGTTCAATTGTTTATAAACGTAGAAACTATATGGCTTTCAGTCAATAGAGAAACACCCCGCATGATGACTATTTGGTACGATTTTTCACGTTGTGTTGGACCGGGCATTTCAGTTCAGAAACAGAACAATTGCCTTAATATATTCTTCTTTGACGACACTACTGTCTAAGATAAAAAATGAAATATTTCTAGAACCCATGTAAGCAAATTGTATATTTCAATTCAAGAATTGAATCAAAAAATAAATCCACAGTGGAATTGATTTCCACCAATATTTCGTGATTATCTATATAAATAACAGGGATAAATGCAATATGTATTAAAATAATTATTCATTATACCCCTTCACGCGGTGTCGGTTTCAACGTAACTAGTAGGACGGGGATTGAACAATTCATTGTTCAAATATTAGGCTAATTACCAAATATCGGGGCCTAATAGGGTGAAGAGCGGGCGAAGCGGGACACCGTGTGCGATGATGAGGGGCGCGGGGGGGGGTCACCATGGCGACTTGGGCGGTGCGTGCGGAGCGCGTCCTGACGTCACCGTAACCGTGGCGACCGGCCTGCCGGCCCGCTCTATCTGTGTCAGGGCCGAGACCGCCCTCACCAACTACAAAGGAAGGATATGCATCGCCGAGGAGAACACCACCAGGAGTAGTCTCAGAATCTCCAGCTGGGCTCGCCCAGGACGGGCCTCCCAGGATACGACGAACTTTGTCTAACACCTAAAGCAAGATAATGTTTTAAACTCAGAACTCTTTTTGCTTCCAAATGCCTATTTAATTAACTAAAATTCTATCTGTTCGTGACGTTGTACTTTTCAGGACAGAAAGACCCGAACTTTACATTAAATGATGCAGTGTCGGGTCTACGAATCCACAGACAATTTTTTTGAATTGTTGAATCTTCAATTTGATTGGTGAAAGAAATATTTTTCTGGCCCCCTCAGTGTGGGAAGGGACTATCAAAGGAGCTCTGAACCTTACCTATAAAGTTTGGTTCTTTGCAGTTCCCTCCTCTTGCTTTTCATTTACGTTTAACTATTTCGCAATCTAAGGCTCTCCATAGTAACATACTACTTCGCGGGGTTACCGTTTCATGACCGCTGCACGTAGATGGTTAGGCTAACGCACGACGGGTTGCTGTTTTATAACCCTTCTTGTCTTTTTTAGCTAGCTAGTGTTATGCGGATAAATATTTGCACGATGGCTCATATGTTTACCACCGATGAGATCCTTCGCATATTGATAAAATTTCTTCTGATTTAGGAGAAGATGCTGAGCCACCCGGCCTTCGGTCCAGTTTTAGGGTTCCAATATTTTTTCGGAAAATTAATTTGATGGATAAAAATCCTGTTTTCAATATCCTGTGCCTCGTAGTAAATTAAAAAGTATAATAATAAGAAAAATCCAATATATGGTGAACCGCTGCTGCAGCTATTATTGTCAATAATAGTGTGTAGGACTCGACAAGTTGCCACTTGAGCCAGTCATCTTTATATGTTCCATAGCGGAAAGTATTAGTGGGACAGGTTGTCGAATATATATCGGCCTGTGATTGACAAGCGTGTGCCGGCCATTAAATTGCCGTTTGTTTGTCGAGAGGCCATAAATTACGCCGCCTACAGTTGTGCACTCTTGGCCCGCGCTACGCTCTAAATTATAGCTCCAATTTTTAGAACCCGTTTCTTTTTTTTCTCTCCTCTCTCTCTCTCTCGAGCTTTTCAATTGCGATCCATTTGTTTTCTGCGAAAGGAATATTAAATTTTATAATCATATTTCGTTTACTTGTGGCTACGGCTTCTGTCAATGGTCAGTAGAATTTGGTCAATATTACGGTGCGGTACATACATTGATGTATTACACCGGATGGGTAATAGAGGAGAGTGACTGAACGAGCAAATTAGGATGAGGAGGCGGGAATGGAACTTGAGGAACCGAGACTTCGTTGACTGTCGGTATGTAGAGGTCATTATGAATGGTGCGGTTTGAAACATACCGGAGAGCATTAAGGATGGTTCGAAGAACTTTCGATTGGAATCTCTGGATGGGAACTATATTGGATGTCTTGGTGGAACCCAGTAGTTCTATAGCGTATGCCCATTTCGGTTTTAATATGGCTTTGTATATTGTTAGTTTGTTACTTAAGGTCAATTTTGATATCCGTTTTAGTAATGGTCTTAGAAGTCCAAATTTGCGGATTAAGTCGATTATTTTAAGTCGGGTATGGGGATTCCACGTAAGTTGCCAATCTAACCACGCCTATTAAACGCACTGATGCCGGAAGACCGGGCCACTGATAACGGCGAAAAGCCGAAATCGATCTCGAAGTGAGCCCACTCACCGGTCTGGGCGCTAAACCGGTATCATTAGGCTGGCGGTCATGAATTCAAATGGGAACAAACGAGAGGGTGGGGGAGGAGGGCCTCCCATTACCTTTAAAATAATTGCCACTGAGCCGGCCGCTCTCCCCCGCCTTCCCCTCAGCAACCCGATTAGGCTCATGAATGGTCCGCCTTCACGAGCCCACACTGAATTTTCAGTGCCACTAAAAATTATACTCTCCTAAAATATTACTTAGAAGCAACGCCCCTGGGGAAAGTCAGACCGGTCGGCCATGAATTATTTTTATACCCAGAGCAAGTTAATTGGATTAATTCGGTTCGTTTAACGGGGTAATTCGCCCCTCGCCACCCCCCTCCACACTGGCGAAGCGCCAACATTAAACAATAATTACTTATTATAAGGAGTATTAGTATTGTTCTTTTAGTTTTATGAGCGTATTCCTAATTTAAATGTGATTCTCTAAAAAATTACGGTGACAGTATCTTACATCCGAAACGCGTAATTACCTCGCTACATTACTGACGGTGGTGAGGGGCCGAAAGTGCGTCCCATCAACTAAAATTTTAATATAGTCGACGTTAAATGTACCGAACTTCGCCTTTTTTTTGGTGTGAAGTCCTTTAATTAAGATATTTATTCGGGGGTCGAGGAGAATTTCAAATGCCGTCACTATCACTCTTGTGAACTTCGCCGCGCGCTTATCTTGTCGTAACCTAAACGGTTTTCAGCTTTTTTATATCGCGATTTTTCAGTCATTTCTTCTACATCTTATTCTCTCATTCAAACAAGACTATTGTCAATAATAAAACCCTTCTTCCCACCCTTCTGATTCCTCTTGTCTGTATTATGAGTTGTTGTACACGTTGAGATATGAATTATTATAATGTTCTCGCGTTATTCTCCATACGGAGGTCTACGATCTACTAACTGCCCGCGGAATTTCAGTGGCAGTTGTTCTGATCGGGCTTTCATTTTCACTTTATGAACGGGTAGTAAACAAGCCGCTAATTACAATTTTCGGGGAATTATTTGGCGGTGGGTCCATTGCGTGACGCTATTTATGGCGAGTTATTGGATATAGGGGACGCCGCGAATAAAACGGATTCTGCGGATCGTAAACCGCCGGTTAACCAACTCAATTCGGTTAATGAGAGCCGCCTAAACGGACCGTTTGAATGCCCATTTGTATATCAACTGGCGGCCGCCGCGAAATTGATTCGAAACAATTTTCAATGGAAAATTCCCGCTTCGACGTCGATACTCATGCGTAATAACCTCTAAAATTGAACCGCGTATCAAGTTGTTTCTCCACGATCGACTCTTAAGCGCAATAATAGCGATGAAAGGCAAGATTTAAGATCACAGTGTAATAACAGTGTGCTAACTCTGTATTTCTCTTTAGATTCTTTAAACTTGTCTCTATATTCTCATCAATCATGACTAACGTATTAGCTTTATTATTATTAAACGGGCGGAGTCCAATATACCAGTTGGACGTTTCCAGTCGCAGTGGGGCGATCTGCCGGTACATAGCGCGAGTAGTTTAGGGATAGGGAATAATTGAAGGAGCAATTAAAGGGGAATTCCGGAATCCCCGGGGACAGAGGTGACGTACTCAGCAGAGTGATGCTGCATAAACTGCTGGCGAGGCATTGATTTATTCATCAACAAAGCGCGAATTTGATCTCTAAACTATTTTGTTCTATAAATTAGTCAATAGAAAATTAAATTGAAATGATTCCAGTGATTTTATTGGATTTTAAACCGGAAATGTGTTTGAACAGTTAGTTCCAATCGCAAAAGTTCCTTCGCAGAATTTCTGGAGTAGGGAGTTCTACTGGAGGGGGTATTCAAAAAATTGCATTTTCACTTTAAAAAAACATGTTTTTGATCGTCCTGCGCTAGATCGCTTATACATTTACATTTCACGCGAGGCATGAAGCACGATACACACAATGTGTTGTAGCAGTTTTATATCTGAATTGACGCGAAGTCGCTTTTACGAGGACTCTTATTTGGGTTTGGCAAGTTTTGTGACTAATGACTATTAAATTAGATTTAATCATGACTGACGACCGAATATTTATTCGCGGCTAAATTTAGCACGTTCGTTAACCGTGCAGTAAATACAACTAATGGTGAAAAATTATTTGTGATTGATGACTAACGTAATTGGCTAACCGTGAGTCGAAGTTTTAGTCGTTTCAATATTTTACTCAATTTGTGCCCAACTCTGGTGGAAAGCTCCAACTGTTTCCAGTTGGGGCCCCCTTATAATTTTGCCTGTTTCCCTTTGGCAAACTCCGCTGTTGGGCTCTCTCAGTGGCACTCCCTCTTTGCCTGGCTTGTTTTTAAGTGTAATCTTTATTCCGGGGGTCGGACGGCGATGGCGGGGGGTGGGTGGGACCCTTTTAATTAGTTCCTCCCAACGCATTGGACTTAACTTCTCAAATTAACTTCACAGAGACCCGACAATGCTTGAAATGTTAACAAGAATTTCGTGTACGTGATACTGCAATATTGTCGTACACTTACAGGCGAGATTGGGTCAGCGAATTTATGATTTTCCTGAAACGTGAATAAAATTCATAATAGAGACCAGTTTTGCTAGTAGCTCAAAATTACTATGCAGCCTAAAATTCTAATGAATGTTCTTGAGTCCCAAAAAATTTTGTTTAAAATTCGCGCCACCGGGGTCGTAATCCTGATCAGTTTAAATGGCCCATTAGATCAATTTAGAGTTAACTGAATCCAGATACCGGGATTCATTTCCTTTGAAATATAAAATTTAATTTACTTAAAGTGGTTCGGGGTATTTTTGGAGTTTGTAATAGCATCACTCGAACAACTCGCTGCCCCCCCTCCCCTATTTGGCCTATAGAAATTGAATCACGAAATATCTACTGATATTTTGGATAGAGAGCAAGCTATAACATGAAAATACCGCTGTATCCGCTAATCGTGCGACTTTGTCAACAACTTCTCCCAAGTGCTGACGGGACGCTTCAGGGCGTCCGACATGCAATATCATCAATCGTACGCTAATCAGGATGGCCGTAAGCCAATTTCGTCAATACTGTTCGCTCAACGCACTGTATTTATAGCAGTTGGACGGACGTCACCGGGTGTGCCTGGAAGAAAACGATCTTCTGGCGGAAGTAGGTTTTAAGTTGAAGCGGACGGGAAAATCGGATGGGAGTTTGAAAAATGTCCGAGGTAGATCTCGAACGAATTTTGGAATGGATCCAAACTTTTTAAGGGCTCCCAAAAGTCCGAAACCTAAATGGCAGATGGCCTCCGCTCGCTCAGCCTCTGAACATACAACACTCACACCCAGACAAACATGGTTCTGCAGACGCGCGGAGAAAACTCTCTTGCGTTTTATGGCTCGGAAAAATGGTAATGTCTCTCCTTCCCCCGTAGATAGCCGTAGGAAAGTGGACGGACCCTCCGCCCCCGCCGCCAGCCCAATCCGAAATGATGCGGGCGTTTGAAATAACAAATGGCGGTGAAACTCAATAGATGTCGACCCGGGGACTTGAACGGAAATATGAGCCCGAGCGATGTCTTTGGTTCGATTATAACTGGACCTTTCTTTTCACTGTTGGACAACTCCAACGATTTTCTGTCTCCCCTTCCCCATTGTCTGTAGCAAATACACCGATCCAGTTTTGGCTCCTCGCCGTCGTCAGTACCATTTCCGTCACAGAGGCCGGTACCGGTTGAAGCACCCTGCGTACTAGTACTAGTTTTTGGATCAAGTAATTGCAGCTTATCTATAAAATTGGCTGTGTCATATATACATATAGATCTTATGTTATTTAGATAGGTTTTTTATGTTTCTTCCGTTATTGTTCTGTATTTTTGCCTTATATTAGAGACCATATTCTTTAAGATTCTAAATATATAAAGGATCCGTAAGTCATTACGTTGTGACATTTGTGTCTGAGGAAGGCAGAGGGGTTGTACTTCTGAAACGTCGCATTACTTATGCCCTGTTTATGCATGATCGCGGCAGGAGGCAAACTAGATGAAACGCCCTTCTGCCCTTCGTTCTCAATTTTTAAATAATCAATGAGAAGACTTGACTCTACTATTCATAACCAATCGCACTAGGGCTTTATAAAAATATATTAAACATAAAGTAAAAGCGCTGTAATACTTACTATAATGGGAGAATAAAATCCTATTCATCTACGGACCAAATAGCTGGGCAAAGCCAGGATGTACTGTTTAAGTCATTTGATAAATAAATTAAAAAATAAAGAACGAGACGGTATTCTGGACCGGAGAGGTGTAATCTGTCGAGGGCAGGCCCCGAGCACTGGCTGCTAATTGAAACCCTTTTTTCATTTTTCTCTCCCTTCCTTTTTTTAATTTTAATTTTAAGTTGTTGGAGGGACAACAGTTACAACCCCCCGCCGACGAAACGGATAAGAGAATAACAAAAAAAACGGAAACTGTGAGGTTTTTACTTTATATTTTCCCCGGGAAGTGGGTTGTAGAGAAGGAAATTTAGATTAAAGCATTCACCGGATTTGGAACATTGTCGGCGGGAAAGTTCGAATTGTGTCCCGTTAAACCAGAGTTACGGCTCCCCGGCATCAGTTGTCTTTCCGTTATTGATACTGCGATACCTGTTAGGTGGTCCCACAAGTTTTAAAATTACGTTCAAAAATACGAATACGGCAACATGATTAAATAGTAACGTTTAATTAATTTTTGATGGTGTAAACTTGTATAATACAAAAGGTTCGTTAGAAGTTCGTATTGGCAGTCGGCAGTTTGAACAAATAAGTGAGAGAAACGCCTGTATGGTGCGGGCAGAAGGGAACGGTTTGATTGCAGTTTTGAGTGTTGAGACCTCGTTGAAGCCCTTTTAGCCGGGGCGAGATTTTTTTTCACACCGAGCAAGAATAAAAGGTCGGCTTGAATAGTTGGCTCCGCTGATTGATCGAGTGCAAAATCGTTTCAGAAAAGATATCCTCCTTTCTTGTTGGGCGGGATGACAGAAGAAAAGCGGCAGCCGAAGAAAGAAGAATAAACTTCTTCCTGAAGTTCATAAGGAGATGAAGAAGGTTGTGAGAATGGCTGTGTAGAATATGCAGGGCTGGTTCTTTTTCATCCCGCTCAATTTTTATTTACCGTATGGATTCAGAGGATTTTTTCCACACCTGAAACTATTTTCGAGCCATCGCATATGCCCAAAAATTTCAATATTCAATAAATAAATTGACAGTCAGTAGGATATATTATAGAATATGGCCAAATTGTAAGTTATATCTTGGTCGAGGGTGAATAGAGGAGAAAAATTGGTGGAAATCGGAATACAGAAACAACATAATGGTGCGTCCACCGACTTGGACCGGTTCCAGTTGGCAAACGGCTGAGGGGCTCAAAACTAACCATTTTGCAGTAATTTTTATGAGTGCTCGATTTTCCAACCTCCACCATGTTCCGAAACATATTCAGAAATAAACGTTTCAAAAATTCTCCCGGCCAGAAGAAGACATTGATGTCCGTGTGTCCGCGAGGGACCGCAGTAATTTTAGGAAACGTTGTTCGCATTTTTAGCACCAAGACATATTTTAAGCCCAAGCTGAGACAAAGGCTGCAAAACATCAATTGAACTAACGCTGCTATCATGCACGATGTACGTTCGGCCGTGAACATTCATTCATTTTTTTATATTAACATAAAGCATGGAAAGAATATGCAGCGGTGAATGTGTCACGGCCTGATAAATACGATGTCATCTAATAAATTATAACATTTTCGATAACTTATAAACTGGTATAATTACTGTGTGTGATGATATGTGAACAATCTGTATTTTAAAACTGAATAGCGGAGGGGATCGCGCAAAGTCTAGACCGTCTGTAGAAAGCATCTCATTAACCTTCTCCGTTCCTGGTTTTGAAAAAACTCTTTGATTTCATTTGAAATGCAGAATATGATCAGGGGTCATGAGTGAGAACCAGTGGCTCAAAGGGCTGTATATCAGCACAGAAGGGCTTATGAGCCTTATATATGTGCCTTATACCAATTTATTCGTATATCGTTTAGAATACCGGTTTATAGAATACCCTTTTATTAGGTAATCCGCAAGGGGTTGGATTATCGCTGTCTTCAGTATCATTCGGTAGTTGGATATGAGGTATTTACGCATGATTTCAACCAGGATGGGGTATAGCTGTTTAGATGACGACATTAATTTCCATTTACTGGTATTCAAATTTTGATTTCGTTTTAAATGGTAATATTTTATTAATAAATATTTTCATTAGTGAGTATTCCTTTTTGTCAACACTCTTGCGTATGATGCCTCTTCAACTAACGCCGGTCAGAAGCGGCACTATAGTCTGTCCGATAATAGCCGTTATGTCCGAACTTATGGTAGGTTTGTCTGATTTTCTTTTTTCTTTAATTTGCAGAGGATGACTTGAGTTGTGAGTGACTGAGAGAGGAATCCAGAGCCGGAGTGGGGCAGGAACTATGGCCCTCCTCCACTGGGACAAACTCTCCCCGGCGGAGTTCCAGCAGCTCCAGGACTTCGCAGCATGTAAGTCCTTCATATTTTATCCCATTACATATTTATCATTTAATTCGCGCCTTCTTCCTATTCCCGTACGTGTTTCGCGATGAATCCAAAAGAAAATATTCTAGCGAAAGTTCAGCACATAGCTGAATTTTTTAATAATTGCCAATATTATTATTATTCGAAAAATCATTATCATATGAGTAACGGTGTGAGAGCGGACGCACACTACTGACGTTAGAAATTCCGAAACAGAATAGTCTGTAAAAATCCAGGAACGAAAAAGGCAAAATCGTAAAAACAGATCTTTATATTCCCGAAAATATAAAGAACATATGGTATTCTACAACATAGAATGGTATCCTAAACCCTCGCTGACCCTCAAGCGAATAACGTCAATTGGGGCGGCTTATAATGGTAGATAATAAATCGTTGTTGTATAAGTTGAACTCAATACTGCGGTAATTGAGTGCGAATTGTCTGAAGCTTTGCGGTTGGTGAAGAAGGGGCGGAGTTGGGTCTACCAACTTTTTTTTCATTATACGGCTTCCTCAATTTGTCTTCGCACTTTCCAGAAAGGGCTTCTTCTTCTCCCTTTGTCTCTCCCACTCTCTCCCTCCCTCCACCTCGCTCTCCTTCTCCTTCTCTATTCCGGTACTTTATCGGTTCCGTCTTCGCCGACCCCGTCTGTGCCCGCACTTTATTCCGGCCGCCTATCCCAGTTTTGCCTGCGGATCCGTTTCTGGATTCGGTTCGGCGCGGGATGAAAGGGAAAGACCGCGAAGTGCGCAAACTTTTGGACGAATCTTCGGAAGGAAGATAGCGGAGTATTCCATTGTCAACTTATTTTCTGACTTCGGTAAGAATTATTGCATTGCCAAATTTTAGTATTTTACAACCGCCCGAGAAACAACCAGGTTTGGGGAATAGCAAAGTTCGATTTTTAAAAATTCCTTCGTTTTTTTTTAATAATCGTGTCAGTGAAAATTAGTGTAATTGTTATATTAACAATTACATATACATATATAGGAGATTAGGGGTCTCGGATTTCAAATGAAAGAAAATTGATTAGGTCCGCTACCTGGATTCGCATCTGAGAATGGAACTTATGGATGATGGCGAGGCGTCGAAACCCACCGAATGCCCCTTGAGGGATTGCGTACATTTTAATTAAAGTATATGCCCCACTCAATATAAACACAGTACTTTTGTAGACTGTAACATGCATCTTGTTATGTGTTATCGTAGGGCGGTTTGAAGCGTCGTTTAAACTCCGACGAAAGGAATTTATAGAGGAGATTGATGTGATGCGGGGGAGACTTTGGTTTATATCGGGTCGCAGAGTTGCGCGTGTGGGTGGTTCGGGACGGGCTAACGACGGGGGTTGAGGGGGGAGGAGGAGGGTTAATTTAATTAAGGACAAAAGAGGGTGAGAGTACTAAGGGGAGGTTAAATTCCAACAACAACGTCTAGGTGCCAAATTGAGATCCCCCTACCCTATAATGTCACGTCGTCTTTAGTGACAATATCCTCATTTCGAAGCGGGTCCCTTCGGGGGTTCGGAACACCATCAATCTTACCATCTTCTGCATCCTCCCGTATGCTAGGCCGGTTTCGGCTTTACCGTCGGTAATACAGTGAGGTACTTACGCGTGGCGGCTCTCGGTAAAGCCCCTTCTCCCCTTTATTACCTCTTCGGTAGTGCCTACAACCTAATGACAATAAATTGGCATAATAAGTGGGAATGTCTCTCTTTCCACACTACCTAATTCACCGCATATTACATCCTACAGAACAATTATACACCAACATACTAAAGAACACATCTGAAAAGTACTAAGGCATTAACGGTACACACTTCGGAATATCTTAATTCCAATGTCTGTGCGCAACTAAGTACAGGGTGCAATTTTTGTTATTCTATATTTTTTTCAACCCCCTCGCTCTCGAATAAAGTAGAACAATTCCGCCTCGAGTTCTATTATTCGGGAAAGCTTTTGTCGCGGTAGAACAATTTGAGAGGAGTGGTTTGGGCGGCGCTCCCTCCCGGCCGGAACTTTCCAGGAATTTGCCAAAGGGACGAAAGTTTTGCTACGATGTAGACAGCAGGTAGATATGACGGTAGTGGTGGTGGTGGTTGGGGGGAGGAACCCCCTCCTGGGGGAAGGATATTATTATATGAAATATCGCCCTTCGCCCGCAGACCCATTCATATTAGAATACTTTGGAATTCCTTCGGCCCCCATCCAGAACACGATAACCGCTGTCTTTTATTACGGGTCGCCGGTCCTCGGGGCATGGGTGATTTACGACAGTTGATGCCGGAGAACAGAAGGGGGAATTTAACTGTGACCAATAGAATAGGTAAGGTGCGCGTTCACCCTCCAATTGTCCATCCTCGAGATCCACCGGGTTCTATCGGCCGGCTACCAAGACTGATTTTTTTATTGGGGATCAGTCAAATGTTCAATATCACTCAGACCCTCTCGATTATTTATTATTTTATTTGAAGTCAGGACTGAATGTTGAGTGACCGGCGAACACAATAGTGTTAGTATCCTATATACTGTGTTATACTACCAATGGCGGTGTACACTACCTCGAGTGAAGCGTGCCTCCGGCGGGCATCATAGATAATACCACATTTCACTGGAGGTATATACAATTATGGTATAATGATCGGGAAAGTTCCATCCCGAAAGCGTAGTTTGCTCAGGATCACCGAACCGATTCATAGATTTAATATGACTAAAGAGAATCGCCCGATTCATGGCAAATGGAACTGTCAAACCAATATGGGTTCAATTTATAGGTTTTTCGCTTTTTGTCGGTTTGTCTCGGTGGTTCGTGGCCTAGATTGACTATGATCTACGGCCGCCATTAGAGTGTCCGCCCGGTGGGCCACTTTCACCGCACTCCGGATCGCACCGCGGTCCAATATGCCCGAGTAGTAACTCTTCACCAGGAGCCCTTTTATTAATCCGCGTTTAATAATCGGTGGCCAAGGGGTGCGGGGATTAGGGATTTTCAGGCCCTGTGGGAAAGCTGTGTCGGCGGCGTTGAAAAAGCGTGACCGTTTGCGGGCTACGCCGGCGGGGACCGAGCGTGGGCCGGAATAAATTTCCGATTGTGAAAATAGGTTAATGAAACGATTAAAAAAAGCCGCGGCGAGTGGAGAGTGCGGGCCCGTTATTATTCGGTCACTTTTGTGGGCCCGCACCCCGCATAGGGCTTGGCCCAGGGGGGGGGGAACATTATTTCAGTCATTAACCCCTTACAATGACTGACTAACTTTATTGTCCGTACTCTAATCTGATCCGGTATTACAGCTGCAATACAACGAACAATGAAACGTTATTATGTTCTAATTAACTTAACAATATGCCTACCTTGGTTGCGAAAGCGCTAAATACAGTATAATGGATAGAAATGTTCTACTTTTATTGAATTACGTCTATTTTAGTATTTCTGCGAAGTAGGGAAGGCAGGGTTTTTATCACTCTTTAAATTTCAGGTTAGTTACCAGCGACTTCGGTAGCGCCATTTAGCCCTTTTCCTACTTTCATTTCACACTTTTCCTGTCATCAAGAATGTCACTCACGAAACATCCCGTCAAGTAGAAATATACTTGAAATTATTATTTTACTTGGTATACCTGTTCTGTTGCCTGCGATGAATACCTAGTTTTGCTAGTGTTCGGGTGTTCAGTAGTCTGCGGTAGCCTTTGTGTCAGCAAGGTGGTGGGTCAGTCTGGCCTACTATAGAATAAATTATGCGAAAATATTATATAATTTCGGCTTTGTTGTCATATCTTTCATTTTGCAATTCGTTGAATTGCGGTGAACAGTTGATATCATATTGGCGGGCATCTCCGCCGATAATGATACAGAGAAGAAAATACAATACCGGCGGTGAGCACAATAGTTCAACTGGAATTTCATTCGAGCTATTGTGGTACGGTAGGCGTATGTCGGCTATTGTAGTGGGGGGTCGAGATGGCGCGTTCGCGGTGGTCAGGGCCGGCGTGTACGAGGTTCATTTGCGACAGGGTGGGGGTGGCCTCATGGCAGGCCAATTGTTATCGGCAAAGTTCAATAACGGCGTGATTATGCGGGCTCAACACAGCCCGAGAGCCGCTCAAACCGATAATCCTCCTAATGAATACAAACGAGGGGAGAGAGAGAGAGGGAGAGGGAGAGGGAGAGAGAGGAGAGGAGAGGAGAGGGAGAGGAGAGAGGAGAGAGGGAGAGGGAGAGGAGAGAGAGAGAGAGAGAGAGAGAGAGAGAGAGAGAGAGAGAGAGAGAGAGAGAGAGAGAGAGAGAGAGAGAGAGAGAGAGAGAGAGAGAGAGAGCTTGGACTGCGCATCCGGAGTGCACCACTCAAAATGAAACCCGAGGCGATAACACCCAGCGGTACCGGTCGATAGTTACCGGCGTCTCGAACTTAGAGTGAAATCACTTTAAAATTACTTTAAGATATTCCAGTGAGTGTAAACTGTGTTCTCGGGTTTTAATTTTTGCAACTTTCCCGTTTATTATACCAACCATTGTGCACAAAACAATTATAATTAACGCAAATTATCCGTGTATAAAAAGTGTAGAAAGGCCCGCCGGCTTGTATGAATCTATTAACTAACATTTGTATATTGTCTACAATATATGTCCAAAAATATGCAGTAAAATATAGCCTATGACAGAGGAGACTGACTTTATTTCCGAGAGGTCATTCAAGTAAAATTTAAACACTTAATTACCCCCTTAGTTTACGGTACTCCTAATACATACATCGTGTATTATTTTCAAACTGTATTTGTAAATCAAATTGATAACGATAATAAGGGAGCATTCATGAAGTTGAATTAAACGGGGTAGATACTAGACCGTATGAACGGGGATGTATTGCGGGTTAGTATCAGAACTCATCCACTGATGACTCCGTATCGAGGCCCGGCAAAATTAATTGACAATTTGAAACTCGCGCGAACAACTGTTCATGGATTGGCCGGCAATCATTAGAACAAGAAAGGACAATTTCTGACATTGGGCCTAATTTGCAAAGGGCTGGAGGGGGTTCGACCCTTGTTAGCCCTTGTAGCCGTTGGGTAAATTCCCAACTGTGGCAAATGCACCTAAACCAAATAATCCACAATAGAAGGCTCATTAGCCGGCTCCGACAATTTGGTGACCGGAGCCTTTGCACGGCCATTCAGATCGTTAACACACAAATGTATTCGGCAATCTTTATTATTCCTTCACATATCGCTATATTTACCTCGATTAGACCAGCCGTTTACATATAACTAATTATATGGCCGTTTATGCATCCATTAGATGTCTGTTACAAGGAACTAACAGTGGTGCTTAAGATCATTACTAATCTACTGACGGAAGTATTAAATCAACCAGTGGAGAAGGAAAATAGAAAAATTATGCTATTAATTTCTTATTTAGATTTTTCTGATCATTCTTATTTAAAGTTAATAAAGTATTTATGTACATTATAAGTGATTCGAGTTATTCCAATATTCTATTAGATGGGTCCTTATTGAAAGATCAGTTATTGTAATTAATGTAGACAAGAGATATTCCTTGTAGGGTGCGCGATCAATAACTATATTCCGGAATGGCATTTAAAAAAAAAAGAAAAAAGAGAGAGATTGGGAGTGTTCGGAAAAAATCAGATCCTATAACTTGCTACAATCTAAAGGGGGTGGTTTTTTTTGGTTGGGGGGCTGAGAGTTAGCATTCGGAAAGCGAGGCCATGAGAGAGAGAGAGGGAGGGAGGGAGGGAGAGAGAGAGAGTGAGAGTAAGTACAGTTGTGAGGGGGGCGTTTTTATTGTTGAAGTCCAGAGAAGAAATAAAGGGATTACACAAAAGGGGATGGGAAAAAAAGTCGGTGAAAGGAGGCCAGAAACCGCCGACCATTGTCCACACTGATTTATAAGACTAACTCCATTCCATCTAACTCAACCCTGTAGACTATTTTAATCAACTAAATTTAATATATTATTGTAATATCCTTATGCCACATGCGTATGTCCTAGTTGAATTTTGTTTATTCGTCCAGTTTGTATAAAATGGTTTTCCTTTTGCTCACGCGTTACACAATGAAAACCTCGTTTTGGCTCTTCGGAATGAGACCAGGACATATACCAGGTCATCTGCAATGAAGAGGGACCTCGTAAAATTGTTGTTCTAGTTTACGTAGTCGCCGTGATAATTCGGCCAATACGCCCCTCTCGATTTTCGGTATCCGATAAGCCGTTCCGGAATTCGAATCTGTCGGCGTATCGCATTTCCGGCGGTCGGGTCGAAACCGGACGTCCTCCCGCCGGAAGTCATGCTGCGTTAACCGGGTCTGAATGTGCTTCCAGTTCCCTATCCTCTCAGAACAGCTATTTAATATAAATACATTTCGCGAATAAATACATTGAAAGGTATACATTGAATGTATTTACTCCGATTTTTGTGACCGATATCAGACGATAGTTGAGCGTTTCCTTGAGTTCCGTATATCTTTATTTATTGGCATTTTAAATAGTTATATCCGAGTTCAAAGCGCACATATATAACCAGCCGTGATCGAACTCGTAACCATGATTGTTAACCTGATCTATCGTGACTTTTGACATACTTCTAATAGCTTTACTGTTCGTGATGTTGGCGGCAGACGGGGGTTTGCGTGCGGGCCCCTAGACTTTAATTAGTCCTGGGACACTTTTTCCCAAACAAACCCACCCCGACTCCCAACACCGCCGCCGTGGAGGTCATCGCGTTAATTGCTGAAGTAACCATTCTGGAGTTGAAAAAAACCCTTCGATTCATCCGGAGGTCCCGCATATGTAACGGGGAATAAATTAATAATAGGTTCATTCCTAATAAATTAATTCAAATGTTCAGGTTAAAGAACCAGTCGCCAGGCAATATTCAGAGCAAAATATTCACGCATGCTTTAAGGGATTGGAATGATGAGATACTATGCGGTTAGATATAAAAGGATTGGGTCCCCACAACTCGATTCTGTAGGCCCAGTAACGATTCAAAATACGGTTATAAATTATTAATTTGTTCGAGGAAGTTACGAGGAATCTAAGCAGCAACTTGTAACGTCTTTTCTTTTCTGTAAGGTTTTGCATGTGGATTCCATGTGTGGTCCAAGTATAGTCCCAGGTACCGGTTGCGATTTTCAATAAGGAGTCCGTCCGTTGAGCTGTAGTTAGGGACGCAATGTTTGAGAACTGATAATAACAATTATTCTTTCGGACAAAGCGTAACGTAAACCGATTCGAGGCCAATCGAAAGTGTTGGTAGAAAAATATATTTAAAGATAGGGTTGAAAGGTAGAAGAAGAATAGGAAGGTAGCGCTGGGAAGGGAAGAAGAAGGGCTTTTTTGGGGCGTGAAGGGGGGGCCTGCCTTTATCGGGGAACTGGAGGAGTGAACATTGGGGACGGAGGCGGCCGACACTGCCACAAAAACCTCCCCTGGAGCCTGATACCATTATCGGCGAGCCAGGAAACACCCCCGCCCCTACCCACCGCCCTCCCCTTCACAACATAAGTGATTCCATTTTCGTCTATTGGAAATCCGCCGCCGTTACATTTAAAAAGTTCGTAAGATGTACACCTACCGAGTAGAGTTTCTGAAGACGTTCCTTCAGTGCCATACGAACGATGGTTGGGTCAGGTACCTGAAATAATTGTGGCATTCTTATCACGCCCTTACCATGTTACGAATCCGAGCTTTTGGGTCGGTTCTAAAAGAAAAGTTAATTCTAAAAGGAAACAGTTCTAAAGAAGAAGGGTTTGTTCTAAATAAAACCTTTTTATTACCACAATCATATAATTGTTCTATCTAAATTATTCGGCACAAACGAATTATGGTACTTTCTTTGAGAACCTTCGGGCTGGAACGTAGGACTAGGATCGGAGAGTTGGTGAAAAGAGCTACCCGGATATGGTTTTTCATTACATTAATTTTTCAGATTAATAATAACATTTGTACGCTGTGTAAGTTGGCTGCATTCCAAATATTACTGTATATTGACATAGAAATGCCTGTCGGCCAGTAAATGGCTCTGGGTTATTCGTATTAAGACAAATATAGCGAAATAAGGCATTCGAAAATTCGGCATAGTTTAGAGGAGGCGCTAGAGAGATCGTGTCCACCCGAGGCGGAATTAATTTTCCTTCAATTAAAAAATTGAGCTTATTAAATTTTCTAGGATAATTAGAAGAATCACTGGAGAGATTAATCTCGTCCGAAAGTCATGGTAATTCCGTTATGAACCTCATAAAATGTAGAGGAAGCATCCTAGATCGAGGATTTTGGGTCACATTTTGTATTGCAAAAATGTGCTCCCCTTTATTATAATTTGCGCTCAACAAAAAACACAATACTTTACCGGCTGATTCGAAAAAAGCTTCCGGAGTTGGTACAGTCCTCAAAAGCGTACACCTTCAAAAGGCAATGTATCAATAATAAACATGTCAGTTATTAACTTTGCCCTTTGCACTTTTTTGGGCCTTTTTTGCACTTTTTCCCCCTCCTGCCCACCACCCCCTCGGGCTAGTTTAATTCTGTAACGTTTTTGGAACAAGCGGGCCCTTTCACATAATAGGATGTACAAAGGGAGGGGGGACGCGGCACCGGCGCCGCGTAACATTGCTCGTAATCGGAAAAGTTGTAAATTTTAAATTGATTTACAACTTTACAAACGGCTTTGTGCCCCCTGCCTTTTCCACTTTGCGATCGTTCGCCATACCGCAATTGACAATTTTTCCGTTAAAATGCCGGCATCTTTCACTACACTGTTGATCAATCAAGTAAGAAAACTGGGCCTAAGGAATCGAACCCCGAGGGTGGGGACTCACCAACTACAAAATGCAATAATTGCAATCTATAATCCTTTTTAAAGTCGTTAACGCCACACCTTATGCATCTAACCGCACAATTCATTCCTATTCAATGTCCCATTTATTTTCGAGCCAGCAGCTTCCGATATAAATCCTTCTAATGAAAACTATCCGACCGTTTCAGCCCTTTAATTCCCCTCGTGTCACCATTCAGAAAATATATTTCGTGTTTCATATTTCCGAACTGGTGAATCTCTTCATTCGTAATTCAACTGGGCTCCAATGTTTTTAAAAATGGTTATATAAAGATTGATCAATATCATTCCATATTTATTAGCGCAGTGTTTAAGAATAATTTACTTCTATCGCGCGAATTACTGTCCATCACTCGCCATTACAACCCTAAGCTGGGTCAGGGTTTCTCGCCATCATCAGTAGCGTTCCTCCGGTGACGAAAGAAGGGACTTGGGAGCGTTGGCTCTCGTCGTGTCATCTTTTCTGCACTGTTTGGCATGGGAGTGACATTCGCCTAGATAAAAACATCCTGAAAACTTATGAATTTTAATCGACACCGCTTCAATATTCTATTAAAATGGCTAAAATGAATCGGGTAGTTGTTGTGAACGGCCGCGGCCCGGAATTTTACAATGGGGGGAGGAAATGTCTCCAGGTCGGCGATGTTGACGTTACCCCGAGGGGTCTACCACGGGCGTTTCGGACAAAGCTCCCCGGCTTCAAACTCCAGCTGGCCGGACTTTACAACTTGGCAATAGACCTCTTGGCAGTAGAACAACCGCTCTACTGTAAATAGTGCGACAATACGTGTTCGGAATCTTGTTTCAATTTCCGAACGGTGCAAAATGTGTAAGATGCGCCCGTGAAAATGCCAGAAACTTGTTGGCACAACATCTTATTTTCGCAACGCTCCAAGCTCTTGCAAAACGTGTGCAATCAAAGCGATCAACGTGGGCCCCATCGGATATCCAGCCATTATCTTGAAAAACGCCCCAAGGGAAACAGAAAATTATTCGACATATTGTAAAGAGCAAAAACAAAATCAGTTCGTACATATTCACAAACTTTCGTCTAGCTTTAATACCGAAAATAAAACCCTAGATCGATTTAAAAAAGGTGCGACTCCAGTATACTCATTATGTCTAGTCCCCAATAATAAATAATATTACCCTTTCTCTTATTTAAACGAGTCACGCCTTCCCATTGAACATTTTCTAATTTAAACGAAATAAAATCTAACGATTTTTTTTATTTGTACCAATAATATTTTGGCCCAATTTTGCGGGCATAAATATTGACAGCCGTCGGAATGGATTGTGCGTTTGTTGAGGTTGTGATTATAGGCACGGCCGAAGGGGTGGACCGAGGAATTTCCTATTAATATTCAGTTAATTATGGTCGGCGGCTTTGGGCCGGTCCACGGCATTCCACAATGGGTTCAATTCAGACCGCGGACTGTACCCCGTTCAATTCCGGTACACCGACACCAAATTAACCGACTGGCGTTGCCGGAAAATGAATCATTTTTATTGAAACCGCGCTGAATTCTCGTCCAATATTGCATGTCGATAATTACTTTTTCATTGCGAACTGTCCGCAGACAATTCTACGTACTAAAGGCCGGATTTAATTAAACCTAATAACATATGTGTCATCTCGGTCGGGCTCATCACGTATCGCCTTTTTCCGAATTATAAATACCTAGTTTAATGTCCTGGTTCGAACATGAAACCTAGCATTATTATTATATTAATCGCTTAAATCGCACGTCATACATCATAAGAATCAGCTCAGTACTTCTTGACACCGTACGCTTGAATATTCTCTCGTAAACCTGATCACCCTAGACCGTTTCAAAAGCCCTCCACGGAAATCCTAAATTGGATTGGATATTAGGGATATGGCATCCTCTCTTCTCGGCGTCACCCCGACCCTCCCCTTTCCGCCCTTCTCTCCTTTGTGCCCTACTTGATCTTTTCGTGATCAACACCTCGAACGGCGTATAGTTCCTAACGGGAAGATCCAGAAAGGCGGAAAATGAAGGAACAGAAAACCCTAATCTTTGTACAGAGTCAGATAAGCAAGTGGGATGTTTCCTATATGCTCTTGACGTTGCCAAAAATATTTATTGCCGCCCTCTTAATGCGTTAGAGGTTTATATAGATATATCTTTTGCGTTGTCGTCTGTTTAGGATTTTGGAGCAATAGTTTTATTCTACCAAAGATAAATCTTTTAATGCCAAGGGGGAGAATTCTTCTTTCTGCGGATGAAATAAAGAAAAATGTGGCCAGGTCAACCGGAAAGGAAACGGAATCTATTCACGATTCCTTTATTTATTCACGAATATTTCTCATAAATTTAGCATTCATCGAAGTCATCATTCCGTTTTCATTTTGGGGGGACTCCAGTGTATAGGCCTTAGTCTCTGCCCGCGGGGTTGAACGTCGGCGATACAAAAGGGGAATGGAGTGAATGGGGGTTGAGATATTGAAGTGGAGGAGGGAACCGGGGGTAGAGTGAGGCCTCGTGAATGGGCCGAACAGACGTAGGGCCCGGGTACGGCGGGTGTCAGAGGCCCAGCGAGGCCGATACCAAGGCTGGGACAATGACGCTGAACCCTCGGCCAACCCGGCCGCGGACTTAGCAAACCCCACCCTACTTTGATTATCACAACATCAAACAGGCAGTATTCATCCTGCTTTAGGCGGGAGGCGGCAGGGGGTGGGGCGCTGGCCAATGTGGAACATGTTCTGACATAATAATTATTTCATTCACCCGAATATAGGTCCCGGTAAATTTCGAAGTAATCGATCAATCCATGTTCGGTGAAAGCGAAAACGTGCCAACTCGGGTCAGAATCCCGTTCGGGGAACAAGTATTTTCCTTTAATTGCAAATTTCGACCGATTAAACGAGACGTGCTGATAAACTCTCAGATATTATTCAGTATTCAATCAGTTCATACTTGGAGCCACCCTTTTTCGTGACCGTATTAACAAAGAGATGACGAGAAAACCGAAACCGGTATAGCATAAGATGATTATATTCCACCAAAGAGGTTCTTAAATTACCACTGTTTTCTGTCTTATAATTTTAAACATCTGACTAATTTGATGTCGAAGAAGCTGTTCTGGAGACGACTTTCCATGGTAGGAACCATAGTAGGACACTGTAGGTTCGTGATGTTTCTGTCTCCTCTCGCTGGTTTGGTCTTTTGCTAGACCGGTTTCGGCTGCTCGCCATCTTCAGTAGCGGTATTAGTCACTGTTAGCACTTTGGATGTTTTTTGGGCATCCTCACTGCACTGTCACTTTCACATGTACTGTGAAAGACAGTCTAGCAAAAGACCAAACCAGCGAGAGGAGACAGAAACATCACGAACCTACAGTATTCCAACCCCTCGCAGACCACAAAACAGGTATATCATAGTAGGACAGATGTGAAATACTCCGTAGAAACATTCCTACCTGTGGGCCTTTTTTTTCATTTTTAAGTTGAAATTTCGAGGACCCATTTGTAAGGCTATCGTGTCGGCTAATTAAATTTCGCCGCGAAATACCTCGTAACTCATATCCTCGTCCCCGCACCGGGCGTGCACAATTTGTCATCCATCATAATATATATCGCGGCGTTTAGTGAAAGTGAAAAACAAAAAAAAATAGGAGGAAAGAGGAAAAGGAGGAGAAAATTGCAAAGAGGTAGAAAATAACGTGAAACTGAAATTCCTTACTATTTCCCAAGTTTAATAACGGTAAGCCCCGAGAATTCCCCACCGGTCGACGGGAGCGGGCCCCCTTCTACGTGACTTATCTTCTAATAGCATATAAATCAGAGCATCCCCCGTCACCCTCAACCCTCAAATACCTTCTCTTACTACTTTTTTCTCCCTCTCGCTCTCTCTCTCTCTCTCTCTCTCTCTCTCTCTCTCTCTCTCTCTCTCTCTCTCTCCCTCTCCCTCCTCTTCCCCTTACCTCATTGCCCAACCCAGACAACCAAAAGCTAGACCGATCTCCCCAATTACTTTGAGAAAAATATTGGAAGAGTCGGATCAACCAAACAGCTTAATTCCCCGCCGAAATACAGGTCTGCATCCTGACAGTTGCCGCCTATAAGTCAAACCTAGTTTCGATTAGCTAAGACCTCGTAGAGGTCTATCGACCTTTTCCGGTACTCGCAATCTTCTTCGGATTTGAGAATTACAGCCCATTACTTCCCATTACTATTATATGAATAATCGTTGAACACTGGTTTCGGTAGGGCTCCGTCAGGGCGTTAATCGCCTTTGGCAACAAAAAAGTACCGTCTAATGAAGGGACGGAAACAATTACAAACAAGAAGAAAGAAAAATGAGGGTGAAAAACAAAGGTGGAGCGGACGAATAACAATAGATGTTAATAACATTCGGGCGGTGGTGGAGGGGCTCCGGGTCAATTTCCCAAGTCGGGGATGAATAGTTTAAGGAGTTTGCGTTGAGGCGGTGGGCGGAGGAAGTGTTATTTGGTTAAAAGAGGACAAAGCCAATTTGCGGAGTGGGCCATCCCGAGGGAACATCTCCTCGGCCACAAGACCGGAATTAATTTGCATTGTGCTCACCGCCCCCGACCTCCGCCCCCGCCTCCATCCTCCCCCGGCGGCTCAAAATTGATGACCTACTGAGCAACTTCACGATTTCAATAACGTCCCCGCCGTTCCTGTTCACCTTCTGTGCCGATGAAAGGGCCAGCGCAAGCATCGGTTCGCCCCTTAGTTGGCGCCCTTGGATAGGCTACATAGGTGGAAAAGTGTCCCTAACGAAGATTCGCTGGTAGGAACCGACTGTAAGAATGAACCCACTTTGAAGAGGGATCTATTATTTCGTAGGTAAAAATGAAAAAACCAGTTCCAGAAAAGACCAGAAGAGAGATTGAACTAAAACGAAAACTGACTGGAACTACTCCGGCAGTTTTTATTCTAGTTTATCCACTCTTCTGGTTCGTATCGGTGAACGTTTTGCACTCAAACTAAATGCGGGTTGTTTAAAATAAAATTTTGAACTTATTTGTTCTTCATCGCAGGCTCATGCCTTCGCTTTCATCCCGCGAATCTTCCTCCAGGATACTTTTCTTCGTTTCGAAGTATTACTGTTCCGCTATCTGGAGGAACCTCCCAACCTTAATATTATATTATCATTACTGTGTCACAGCATTATTTACGAATGAGATTTAAACACAGACCGTACGGTTATTTATTTAAATATTAAATGTATCGCGAATAGTTTCGTACGTCGATGCAATAATGTAAAAATAGTGTTTTATAAGAAATTCGAAGAGAAAGTTGGACAGCACTCTGTATCAATCCCTTTTATATAGGCAAACCAGCTTTCAATTTTCCAGGTTTTGTCATGCGGTGTAAATGGCGGCGTGGTTTATTGGAGGGGCGTTCGGGGACAGACGGGGCCCCGGCCGGTACAGACCTGGGAGATATTTATGACCGCGAATTAATTTTTATTTATGAGCCTGTTCGGACGTAAAGAACGGCGTCCCCACGAGGGTAATGGCCATTTAATGGCCCTCCCCTGTTTTTCACAATATACCATAATCCGGGACGCTCGATTGAATCCTTAACCTCGCCCCCGACCACCTAATAAAAGGGTTACGCAACACGCAGCGTAGGGAAATTGGCGTCACTAATCACCGATAGAAATATATATATGCAGCCTACGTATGTAAGCTGAGTGAACGTTACGCAGTAGATAATATGTTTCGGCCTCTCCTAACGTCACTAAAGTACCCTTCCTGGAAAAAGAGCCTGAGCCGCTCATCATTCTTCTTCCAGTCGTATAAGATTTTAATTTATCTAATCCAACAGACGCTGGTTAACTGACTTGAGCCTGAGATAGGGGTTACCGGCGAAACGGTCTTATCGTTATGTCTCATGTGACTTTCATGTGAATTTCATTTACCCACCCTTTTTACTTACAGATTCGAGCAAGAGCGTTCAGTCTGTTCTGGACGAATTCCACGGTACGGGCCCCCTCTCAAAATACAACCCGGACGGGGTAAGTACAACCGTTTTATAATTCTCGCTTTTCATGTCCTTTGAATAATTGTGTATAATTTATTAACAGAAAACAATTCATAATTAAAAGTCTCAGGAATTGTAATACGCCGAATAATAAACTCTTTTTTATAGGATGAAAAAAGTTTTTATATTTATTTAATCGATCCAAATTATAGTTTGAAAATGAGTTCTGTTAGATTATAACAAAGATATTTCGGTAATTACCCATATAGCCGTCGACATCACCTATATATAATAGGGAGTGCGAGTGAATACGGTACGTATGTAGGACTGCATCGCGTAGTCGGTAGGATCCAATAACGCTAATGTTCCTTGGAGAATGTTCAAGTCATGCGAACCCCAACTAGCGTGTTTATCCGCCTCTGGGCTGCTTTTTTTAATTTCATCACATTAACTTTTTTTCTGCTCCGTTTTTACGACGAACTGGCTGCTCACTTTCCTGCTCCTCTCTTGGACGGGGCAAACCAAACGAATATGCATCCGACTGGCTTATCTGGGCAATCCTGTATTTCTGCAAGTTTTATGATAATTATAAAACAAATATCGTTTACGTCGGTTTCTGTCCATTTTCATTGGTCAACTATTGCCTCAGGAAGGAGGTCAGATTAGGTTACGTTGAAAACGGTTGAAATGGAATCGCGAAAATGAAAATACTAAAAAAACAGCGACGATCGCGCCTAACAGGTATCATAAATCGATTTAGTAACGTACTGTCGATTATGGCGGCTTGAACAGCCGTTTGGATCGGGAACCGGGGATGTTATCATAGCCCAATCATGGAGGGAATCAGAAAACAACCCTTTCGATATCCCTCGGAGGACTATGAAGGTAGGGTTAGGCCGAAAAGCCCGGTGGCGCTCCGTCGGGTCGGTTACCTTTCACTTATTTAACATCCAATTTCTGAGCCCGGGATGCGATTCCGGGCCCTTCTTTCACCATTCATAAGGGCGAGAATCGCCCTCCCCTCCGTCGTCCACGGTCGCCCGATAATGGGATTGCTTCGGAATGCAATTTGGGGGGCCCCTCCCAACAGCCCTCTTCCCCCGTCCACCCTCTGGATATCGTGAATAATTGCCGAAGGGCAATTTCCAGGGCAGCTTCCCTCTTTACCCGGGCCTCATTATTAATTTGAACAGTCGATCCGTTTACCGGGCCTAGGCACCGCTTAATAACCCAGTTTAATAACCCCGTTCCTGTTTTCTTCCGGCGGGTATATAATAGCGCCCTCCTTTCCAGATGGACCGGTATCATTTTCACTACGAACAACCGATACCGGTTATTCATTTATGAACTTCTCTAGAAGCCGGCCGATGTGAAGACTCTCTGATCGTTCACACTATAATCAGGCCCAGTGTAAAATATGCCTTCTTTGACTGGACATAAGATCCATAAGATAGCATAATATATGCTTTCATATATAGGGAGCGAGGGTTTGGAATATCATTGCTCTTATGCACGCTTAGGACTTACGCTAGACCGGTTTCTGCTTCTCGCAATCATCAAAGTGTAGATTATCATTGAACACTCGCGGCTATAATGATCCTCGTAGCAGGATTTTATTCCAGACTGCAGTCCAGTACCGTTATATTTTCCATTTGACCTTATATCGTTGTATGTCTGTACCATGGTGTCCCTTGTACGAGAGGGTAAACTGTCTATCGTTTTACAATTGTACAAATTTGTGATTATACTCATCGCGCAAGAAGAATAATCAATCGAGTATCGATGTTCAGAATTTAAGTTTCCGCCAGCGGGAGGGAGTATCACGAGGGTTTATTTCTTGAATTATGAACCATACCGTCGACCGACAACAAATTGGAACGGGGAGATATAGGAGGACCGCGGCCTCTGCTATTTATGGTCCGACGGGGAAACCACCATTCTGTCTATTTGAATAAGTTTTAAACCCCAATACGCCCATATGAATATCTTATGTATACTGTATAATATAATGTCATATTTTTGCGACACTTTTGCGTATTCAGCAATTCAAATTTTTAAAAAGAGGTATATATACATGACCACGGAGACCGGCCACAATTAAAGTAGCCTAATTTCGTCTATGAAGACTGTAATATTTTATAGTGACGTCATTTCTACCAAGGGAAATTCGTAATATGAAAACGGGGTTTCCCTTATTGTTATCATCAATTTTAATCAATCAGCTGTCTACACGTAATTGAATGCAGCGACAGAAATAACTTGTATGAAACAATCGATGAATGTTTAAATTAGGATTAAATATATTTTTGTGTCAATATACTTACGGCTGGTGGAATGCCTGTTTTTGTGAGAAGGCTTGTTTGGATAGTTCTTTTTTTTAGTTCATCTTCTCCTCTGGTTGGCATCAGTGAACGGTTTGCACTCAGACTGCCCGTATGCTTTGTTTTGACACTTGTTCTGTCCTGAACTTGTCCTGTTTTAGATGCGTACAATCCACAACGAATAAACATTCGTCTACTGACAAAACAAGGAACACAACCCGGACACAGTCCTCGCGCTATATCAATAAAAATATCGAAATTTTAAGGCATTATTTGGGTGTCCGTGAATTTCGGAATGTCATGAACTATATCAATTATATCAAAAAAAGTAAACATCGTTGAATAATGGAGTAATACAATATGCCAGTGCGGCTGGCCCAGTGGCGGGCTAGAACCTTGTCGGGGACGTTGTAGCCCCGAGGTGTGTGTTAATTTTGGCTGTGAGAGAGGCGTTCAGTATTGTGCGTCGGCATTGTTCCGTAGGTAGCGTGCTGGACTCTACCAGCACCAGTAGTGCAACCTGGGGGGTCCATAGATCCGATATGAAATTTACTGAGGTTCGGCTGTCAAGCTTGATTAAATCCGGATCGTTTCCCACGCAGCGGTGGATACGTGGATGACGTCTTTGGCGTTGCCAATCTCATCGTTTGGACATAAATAGATTGAGATGTGGGTGTTATTCGGACCCCCGCTAACACAATAATACAGACCGGTTAAGTGTATACTTTTTTCGTGTAGCAAAGAAGGACGACGGGCGTGTAAAAGACAGGCGGGAAAGGGGACGGAAGAAGGGACCCGGCGGAGTGTCGATAGTGGTGTAAAGCGGACAAACATAAAAGGTAAATAATTGAGAAATGTCGGATGAGACCGTAGGAACGAGATGGGATTCTGGGAGGGGCTGGGGAAAAGGCAATTTAAACAAGCGGGCCGAGGACCAATAATTTGTGCAAATTGTAAAGACCCTACCGAATTAAATGCGCAAACTTTATTAACAACTTTAATGAGAGGCTCCTCCTCCTCTTCGGTGACAGTCTTGTTTGCAACAGCCATGGCGGTGCCCGACGGTGAATTTTCGCAGAAAAACCCCTCAGAACCGAGCGGACCGTTGAACGAAATGGATTTTCTTCTGAGAAACATTTCAGGATTTAGTCAAATCGCCTTACGGGGGGAGGGCTACATCCCAGCGCCTAGCTTGAGTCCAAATGGCCGATAGAAATTTGCAAGTGCCATAATAGTGAAATGTAAAACCTTTAATTGGTTTTTACGGTGCTACTTCTTGA
The DNA here is from genome assembly GCA_019843655.1 of Lethocerus indicus. Taxonomy (NCBI): domain Eukaryota; kingdom Metazoa; phylum Arthropoda; class Insecta; order Hemiptera; family Belostomatidae; genus Lethocerus; species Lethocerus indicus. The sequence goes on along the minus strand of JACDQD010000003.1, from coordinate 32,097,221 downwards.
ATTCTGGGTGGGTGAGGTAGCGAAACCGAAAATAATTTCTCCCCAAATCCAGTGCACTAACCGTTTAGATACCGTTTTAACAATATACAATGATACAAATAATTTTATTTTTCTATAAATACAAATACGACATCGATAAAAACGATATACAAATAATGATTCATACATGCATTTCGGCCTACGGGCCCTTCTAAATATATATTTACTTAAATATTATCATACATTAATCTTAAATTGTTTATAAAATTAGTGTAATAATCGGGAAAATTTACAATAAAAACCCGAGAACTTAAGCTACACTCACTTGATACACTAGCGCAAACACACACATTCACTCACGCACATTGCACTGCACTTTGCACTTGCCACTTGGGTTCACTACACTGCTCGCGAATCTCGGTATCGGTGCACTGATCACTGGGGCATTTGTGACACTCGTATACCGTCGTTATCACTATAACATTGTAGACACAATAACTAACACATTCACAGCTTCCACTACACTGTTGCGCTTTCACTTTGAATGGGGGATCTTCTAGCTCGGCGTGAGGGCCCTCCTCCTTGTGGTACGTCTTTTGGGTGCACAGTGGAGTTTTTTGGGTAGCTGGCAGGACGATGCCAGGAGATTTGGGTGGTTTTGGATTTTGTCTTGTTGTTTCGTCGTTATTTTGTCAATTATTTCGGCCAGTTTTGGTGTCTAGGCAAATTCGTGTACGTGTTCTGTTCGAGTTCTTCTGGCGTATATCGAGGGCAATTCGGAGGCATTTGTTCTGTGTGATTTGTAGTTTTTGCATGTGTGTTGGGCTGCATTACGTCAAAAAGGACATTCGTAAAGTAGGGAGGGCCTGATTATTGTTTTGTATAAGGTAAGTTTCAACCTCGTTCTAGCCTATTAGTTTCCCTTTTGTCTTCTCTGTTCCTGTGCTTTTGACATCGGCCGCGTGTCCTGTTCTTCTGGCGGCAATTACGTGTTTGATATCGTCCGGTAGAACTGGTGTTTATATTGTCGACGTTCTGATCGAAATCGCTGTTGGTTGTGAATTTTCGTAAACGTATATATTTGTCTCATGTAACCTAAACCTCCGACGTTTCATCGGGAAAATATACTCAAAAGTATAGTGTCACTCCAGTACTCACTCATTACCTATACGCGAACTTGAGTCTGCACTTTAACTCTTGGTAAGGCATCGTACCTTTTCACAGCTTTGTCCTGCAAAAGATATGGAATTCCAATCACCGACAGACAATCATTCCGAACTAGATATCGGTATATTTTTGGTCGTAACCTAGACTATTTTAACTATGTAATACACGGCGGCCTGTCCAACCGGAGCCCGAACGGGCTTGTGGAACTTGAGGGGATCGTAAGGGTGATTATATTCCAACCCTCTGGGTTCGGAGCCCAGGCCCTGTTTTATGATGTTTGCAGCCTTTTCAACGGCTACGTCACACGCATATAGTTCCGACAGAACTGTTATTCTTTCCCGGTGGACGGGGGGATCCGGCGTCCCAGATGTGCTCTGCCGTTTTCTCCTTTTACGAGTGGCAATAAAATAATGTTTATCCCGAGCTTCGGGACACGCCGACAATAACTTTTTTTATTGGCGCTGGGACCACGACGTACGGCCAAGGGGGCCCGGCCGGTACCGCTTTAACGCACCATACCGCCTCACAATTAACATGTTCCCACTTCATAATTTTCTACCACATAAAAGGGATTCGGATGTAGAACTTAATTCTGAATTATTTCCGGTCTAATTTTTACAGACCTTAGTATGACGTCTTTTAACGTCGAATTATTTACAATTTTCCGAGGCACGAGAGTGCTGCAAGCTATTAGGATCATTGCATAAAAGAAAGGGTTTCTAAAATTTCTGTTCATTTTAATTTTGTTAAGGTTGTGAAAACAATTAATTTAAAGTATTAAAAGTCCAGTAATTGGACTATCCAGCCCCATTTTAATTTGCATTCCGCACAGTCGCTACTAAATATGTATGTACCGGAATATACCGCGGTATATCTTCACCTCCACCAAGGTAAACTTACATTCATGGTTCTTCATGCTACAGTTATTATAATTACACTAACCGTCGCTCTAACCACTATGCCGTATTGGAGATGTGGCATCTGTAATTTCGAAATTTTTTTGAATCAATAAAACGAGAGCGCATAACCGAATCCAGTTCGGAATTCATAAGTATTACAGTTTAATGAGTCGACAATTTGAATGTTCGGCCCGTACTTCACTCTTTATCTGCGGTAACCGCTGTCGGATGAAGTGATACTAGAAGCGGCGGAGTCAGTCGACTGATGGGGCCCAACTTATCATGAAATAGCTATAACTTAAGTGTCAGTGGGGCGAGGAAAAAAATGAAATTCCTCGGTAATTGAGTCTGTAGGCCCCGATCTTCTGATCATGATAAACGAGTGGCGACGTGGCCGGGGGGGTCCGGTGAATAGATTCAACGGATGAACGAGCTAATTGAACAAGAATTCACTAACGGGAATATTAATGGTCGCCCGAAAGGTCTTATACAACGGCCTGCCCCGTAACACTCGATTTAAATGAAAAAAAATCTTCAACACAAAAATATTACTGCCGACTTAAGTAGGTGTTTAATTTTTGTCCTCAGTTCTGTAGATATGTTACTAACTACGGCTGAAATTCAGGCATTATCTTATGTTTTAACCTTATGTGATTTCATTTTTATTCGTTAATTAGTTCCCTACCCTCTATGGTCCTCCAGGCCTTTCTTTCTCGGTCAGCTTCCCTTATCACTGTTGCAAAGTCAAACCTGTGTCAAGTTTTTTATGGTATTCAGCCGGAATATTAACTACCGTCCTATATTCCGGTGTACTGGATTTATTGGTCGGGACAGGGATAGGGCGCTTTGCTCGGAAATGACGAAAAGTTTCGCTAACGAAGATTCGTGGGTAGTAAACGACGGTAAGAATTAAGGTTATAGAAACACTCGCCGAGCGTAACTTTGGCAAATACCGCCCGGAAAAGAGAATGGACTAAAAAAACAAACCGTACTAGATTTATACGAGCTACTCACGTAATGAATTTGTAATTTAATGACAAATCCGGTATTGGGACTAAAATCTAAAAAAATGTCGGTTAACCGTCGCGTGACTACAATAAGGAACTTGAAGATATCAATCAGCATTTTTTTTTCGTCTCGACAGTTGTTACGGTACAATTTCTCTTACTTTCTAGAGTACAGAGCTTCCCCTCTCTATACGTGTTAGCGGGTGAAATGAATTTGTTAAGGCGTCAGCGGCACGTGTGGCCAAACGAATTGTAATAAAGAGAGTGTCCTCCTGGGCCCGGGCAGTTGGAGCGACGCTATCGGTGACAGTCCACCCGAGCGTCAGTTGGGTTGTGTCACGAGCACGCCCCGCTTCTTCCTCCCGCTCGTCACAAATTTGTACAAAACTCAATAACAAACACACACACAAAAAAAACGACTCCACAACGGGAGCGGTGACGGCAGTCTCTCGAAACTACAATATTCCGGAATTAAAAACGCCTCCATCCCAGTAGCTCTTCAACACAGCGAATACTTTTTCCTGTACGGTAAACACTACAGCCTGCTACTTACTGTCACTCCCATCTCTCTTCAGGTTTGTCGGCAACAGGGCTTAAACCGATTTCCGCTTCCCTTCGTCGCCGGCAGAATTATCGTCAAGTTATTCCCTTTTTTCTTTTAAGTCACGGCTAAGATTTTTAAAATTATATTTAGCGACAGTGCGCTTTGATAATTGCGCTGTAATATACTTTTGATTGATGGAGAATCGACCTTAAAATCATAAATTTACCCTCTCTAGTTGCACAAAATGCAGGGCACAGATGGTGGAGCGCCGGTTTAATCATTCGAATATAAACGTTTAACCTATTTGCGCTTCGTTTTATCGCTAGGACCGTATATCGGTGCGGTAATTTTTGAAAATAGGGTTTTTTCAATTTAGGGTCGATATGTGTGAGGACTAAATAAGAGCGGGTGGAGTGTTGTGCCAGAACCGAAGGCTGGCCGGCAGGCGGATCGACCGCCGGCGGTGGGGCCCCCCCATTCACCGCACTACTGCGGGCTCATTCATCCATTCATCCCGACACCGCCCCCGAACTTCATTCATTCATTTTCCCGTTGCCCACACTCAGCATTCAGTTCTAAATTCCGCCACCGGCCCGGCCGCCCGTCCTAATTCGCGTTCGACTTGTAATTTTCAACTCCATGTCAACGGGCTATTCGTTCAATCTATCTATACCGTCCTCAAACTGTATAATCTGTCCGATTTTGAGGAAATCCAATATAATTGTCCTTCGTCAAGGCATCCGTTTTGGAGGCGGCCAGTACTTCTTTTTTCTTTATTTGCTGACCCTTACCGCCAATGGAGGGAGGCCTCTCACAGCTGCCGGTTGACCTTTTTGACAATTTTGGGCCGACACACTGAATAACTTTTCCTTGAGCCCCGAGAATATTACTTGGGGTCGCTGGGTCAAACTCATGACCGAAGCCCAGTCCCCCGTCTCCTGTCCTGTCGCCTAAATTGGATTAGGGATAGCCCGACGGAGAAAATTTGCTCTATATTAGGTGGGATAGTAGGAAATTTGGTTGATTCTAAGACGTTTGAATAAGGTTTATACAATTTTCTCTATTAAATCCCTACAATTAGACTAATTTACCAAATGGTTTTAGGATTGAAAAAACATAACGAGTGAAAAAACCCGATCCTGATTATTATACGTCTCCATCTGCTGCACACTGACAGGGTGATTTTCTCTTAAACGGGGAAAGTATCTCAAACGAAGATACGTGGTCAGAAACCAACGGCAAGAATGAGTCCACGATTGAGTTCAGAGTTTAAGGTTACCCAAGGGTTTTTTTCCCAGCGATCCACTATCTCCGGATAAGTGAATTATCATTGCACGAAGTGTTTTACCTCAGCGAAACGGAAGTTTTTTCTGATTTTATCGAATGGCGTCCTCGCATCGTGTTCGGAACAGGAAATCAGGACACATCTTCGGATGAAGACGTTTCCTCCCTTCCACGAGCGGGGCTGGTACCAGAGGCCAGAATTCGTACGCCGGGAACGCCACGCTGTCTCGACTGATTTCTCGAGCAATGTTTCTTCATTGTTTGCAAAGCGCAATTAACCAATGCGCATTCCATGTCATCCGGGACTTTCGACAGTGACGAATAGGTGAAGGTTCAAGCAGATCGGTCTGGTCTCTTACCCTCTCTTGGGGGTTCGCCGATCCCCGGGGTACTGTTAGTCACGTTCAGGTGACAGGTAGGGCCTACCCTGAGAGTATTCTAAACCTGCCTCCAGTCGGGTGGGAATATCATTAGTCACGTTATGTATGAGTTTAGATTTACCGGATTTGAAGGAAGGTGTAAGCCTAAGGTACCGACGAAACCAGAGTTATACAACTAGGCTATAGCTGTAATAGTGAAAATAGTGCACTGAATTTTAACACTAACGGGTTAGAGAGGGGCCATTTGATGTAGACTAATGTGGGGCCGTACCGACTGGGTATTCTTCTAGTCGGGCCCATCGCCTTTTTAAACTCGAACTCTTTGGCCCCTTTTTAAAACGATTTATTTATCGGCCTAATAGCCCGGCAAATGGGGAATAGTAAACCTCTCGGTAGGCGCACTCGAACGTCCTCTCTGAAATTTGAGCGCCCTAGACCGAATGGAAAACCACTCGAGCCAGATCGTAAATCGGAATGGGTCCGGGATGAAAAAAGCCAATACCGCGTGTACTCGAGCGCTTCCCCTTCACACGTCTCACGCCCATTTCTGATTCCTCCTATTTGTATTTTCCCAAAGGGGAAGGAGGATATCGAGTATTGATATGATAAAACTGTAGCTATTGTAAATGATCGTGTAGATTTGTGAAATTAATTAAAAGTGACCATACCTCACTTCTTTACTATGACAGATTGCGATAGCCCGAAAATTGTGTATTCATATTTATACACAGTACCTTGTCTACAGTAACAGGTATTTGCCTGAATTATCATGATTAAACCATTATAATATACGCCCAGTATAACGCGAAATAAACAAGTGGAGGCAGAAATTATTTGTCACAGAGAGGACTAATATATAGGTAATATTACCTGTTTTCAACTTTATTGTCACTTGTAAATTTTATATTTGAATTTAAAATTTACTCATGACAAAGGATTGAAATATATTGCATATACCCTCTTCTAATCAGTTGAAATGTAAAACTGAAGAAAAATTTGGTCAGACACAAGAATTGTGTAGAACTTCTAAACCAATCTTTCAGCAACAGACAGTATGACTGAAACCTGAGGATTGAGTGAGGGGGTGGACTCCCACTCGTATTCACTTAAATTTAATCCTCTTTAGTGCAGAAACGTTAAACAAAAATTTGCCTCAGCGCGAACAAAGGAAAACAATTATTTTTCAAACGCCGCTGTTTCTTTGCATCGATTCGTGGTTTATAATTTCCGTCTTCGAGCGAAATCTTTCGACGGCGCGGCGCGGATTAAAGTTAAGTGGTTTTGCATAAAGATGAAATTTCAAACGCAAATCGATATACCGAACACAAGGCCGTCGGGTATCTTATTATAAGGGCTGAGCACTGGCGGAGTCTATATAATCCGATAGCGGAATAAATTACCCGAATATTTCAACGACGAACGGCCCACTAGGCGGAAAAAATTGCCCATTCGGCAACCGGAAACGGTTACACCTTCCTTTCGACTCTACGAGGAATAGCTTTGGTTTAAAATCCGAACTTATTTCCGATCTCGATAAATCATTTTCTACTTCCGAATGGGAGAATAAGTGATACAAATTGATTAAACACAGTAAACGGTTCACAAAGTACTACCATTATTATTAAACATTATTATTTCAGAATTTGATTATATGTATGAAATCAGTTACGATAGCTGTAAGATGGTGTTAGATGATCCAAGGGTTGGTGTACCCTCATTCTTGGTGTGCACTCGCAATTGCGATATTTCGGTTACCGGTGAGGGATCCTATGGGATATATAATAAATTGATACGCTGGCCGCAAATTCTGAGATTGAATTCAAATACAACACGATGTAAAAAATTCAGATTTTCGATGTACCATTCAATATGTAGTACCAGTTCGGTGTAGACAAAGTAATTTACGCTTATTCGATTATTCACGGCTGGAAATGTCAATTGGAATTTTGGTATCGATTACGATCTGAGCTGCAGAGACCTCCACTGAGAGCTGTTCAGAATATAATCCCTCTCATGTTTTTGGATGGCCATTTAGGGCCCAATTCTTTCGGCCCCTTAGCGAAGATCAAAAGGGCCCCGTTCTCATAAATTAGGTACTAAATTCTCTACCGAATTAAGGGAGGAACCAACCTGGACGTGCTCAGACCTTATCAGAACTCATTTGGCGGTCATAATACTGCTGCCTCCCCCCCTCCCACCCCTTCACGGCTTCTCATTTCTCCTCTCATTGCCTCTCCCCTGTTCCGTGCTTCATCTTCCGAAAGGAACACCCCCACTCCCGGCCAAAAACCCATTTAGCTCCCGGTTTATTAAGAGATACAGGTTGTAATCTGTTCCCTGAAATATGGCCCGACAGAGGAAATTTACCCTATATTAGGCGGGATAGAAGGAAATTCGGTCGAGTCTAGGGCGTTTCTATAATATTTATATAATTTTCTTTATCAAGTCCTAACGTTAGCTTAATTAATCTCTTTATTGACACGTGGTGCTTCGCAGAGAGGAACCCTCGGCAAGAATTAGCCTACACTGAGGAGATAATTTTGTTCAGTCATTCAATCAAAACTTTTATTTATGCCACCCAGACGACAGAATGTACTTAAAAGAGAGAAAGAAAGTCCACCATATTCCACTGAATCAATAACCTAACGAGTTAACTTAGCATCTGCAACGGATTTTCGATTGGGAAAACCAACGGCAGGAATGAACCCAAGATGAAGTTAAGGTTAATGAGGTTACTGAGAGTAAAACTTTGGCTTGAGCCAACCAGATGAGTGAATAAACAAAAAAACGAGCTACACAGCCAGTACTGGCACAATGCTTTCGATCTGCCATGTTAGCATCCTTTTTTCGCTTTTGTTAACCACGTCTCAAAGAAAAGACCGCGTTCTTAGGGGGTCGTGCCGCCCGGTCTCAATTCATATGATAGGGTTGTTCATCCCTGGAGAAGGGCAGCCGCTGGCTGGATATTAAGGGTTCGTTCTCCTTCCAACCCTCCATTCCCGCACAAGTACCCTTATGCTCCATTCAAAGTTTTACTGATGCTTTTCGAATGACTCCTCTCCGTAATTTTGTAGGCGGACGGAATGACTCTCTACAACAATTTTTATGTCTTTAAAGTCCGGGTTTTTTTTTATTTCCCCATAATTGAAGTTGATGTTATAAATCATAAATACTATTTAATTAAGGATAACCTTTAACAGATTATTAATTTGATATACATTAATTAAATTTAATCGGAAGTTTCCGTCGGTAACCGATATATATATATATATATATATATATATATATATATATATATATATATATATGTTCCAATTTTTTTCCATCCTATTCATGGATTTGTGAGAGCATATATTGAGTGGACTCATACACAGAGGGTATGGACAGGGCCCTAATCCTGTTGGTCTCATTGATTGATGGATCTAGCCGGCGGAGCAACACAGCCCCGGTGTACTTGGCCCGTCATAAAATTTTTTTGTCCGTTAATTCTTTGCCGGTCGATGGGGGGACAAATTTTAAGTCCCCATCATGGGGGCGGGGGCGGGTGCAACACCGCCCATTGTCCCTATCTATCCATCACCACCCCCTCGACCGTAGACACCTCCGCCCCCTCCATTTTCCGCCCAGATAACCTTGTTTCTTCGCGCATTTTTTCGTCGTTGATTTTTTTTGTGCGGCCGTCCGATATTTATCAACGAGGAGATTCATCATCGGGGCGTACAAATTACATCGTCCAAATTACAGTTGAAAAACATTAATACGTCCGCTTTCGTCGTATTCGTCGTAGCACAAACGCACAAATGGTTTGGCAAACAATATCCATAATATTAAGCTGTCCTTAATTGTCTCCATCCGCTCATTGAGCCTATGCTGGATTTCGGCTTTGGCCGTCGTCAGTAGTAGTTAGTGCGTAATATTACGTCTCACTTAGGCATTTTCACGCTGTACCTACACTGTCACTACGTACGTTTCGTATATAATTATTGCAGTTTTCAGTTTCTTTAATTATTCAAGTTACGAAAGGCTTTCTGAAAGACCCCAAAACGTGGAAGTAATTTGCAAAAGAGGATTATTGATAATTAATTGACACGATCATAAATAATGGGAGAGCATCAAATACGACAATCGCCCTAGGTGAATATTCCGTGAACTTGCTCAATGCCCTTTGTAAGTAAGTAAGCGATGGACGTTCGAACCTTAGATCTTCAAAATGAAATAAAATATAAGTATAAAACAGTTCAACCTGACTGAATACGTCCATTTCTCCAGCTGAAGTCGTGTCCCAGTGAGTTATGTTTCCCAATCTAATTGATACTTTTTGCAATGGAAAAGCGGAAAGCCTTTCGGTGCTGATTCAGCGACCATCCTGTAATCTGGACTTTGCGGTTTTAAATTAAACTTTTCGGCCTCCCCTCCCAATATATTTTATTCGCCGGCGTCAATTTAGTGGGGAACGACTGGAAACGTTAAAATTTATCGTACAGACTTTCTACGTTTCGCTTACACTGAACAGTGCTACATTCGCATAAAATGACATTAGCATTACTCAATTAATTATTTTTCACTGAAGGAACCAGAACGTTTACTAGAGTTTCACTGAAAATGTATCACATTCCGCTACGCATATATTTATTGCATGTTTCTTCATTCGCCTTTTCGATTTTAACCTGTGCATATTAAGGCGCATTAGGATATAAATACGCATTGATCATTTTTCGTTAGTAATGTGTTTTTACGCTTGTTGGTGGAGTCGGATAATGCGATAAGCGACAACGAAATTAATAAACTACTATAGATGAAAGAAAAAGAGGATGCAGTTGTATATACGCTTAATAACTTAAGAGAGCTTTACTAGAATGCTCAGATCAAAAAGGTGATCACCTTTTTGACGAAAAAGAATCGTCACAAAAAATATATTGAATTATTGTTGACATATCTACAATTTATAAACGTGTGATTACATAAGAGTAGTTATTGTTGAGTGTTACAAATGTATCTTAAAGAGGTACCAGACTTTGGTCGGATGTAGGAGCTCATTTGTCTGTTTGCTCTTGTCAGGTGTAAGAACCAACAGGGTGAATGCACACCTTGAATAGAAGATTAACTCTCTCCCTCTCCCTCCCTCACCCTGCCTCTCTATCGCTCCTTCCTCTCTCCCTCTCCCTCTATCTATGTCTATCCACTCCTGCAACATGGCAATGCAAATTACCCCTACAGTAGAGACATCATGGAGACCCCTGGACCCCGAAATCATGTGCCTACACTCTACTCTAACTAAATCTCGTTTTTACACCCGGCACCTATAGCTGTTTGATTAGTGTTGCGCTCAGAATATCAAAGCTTTTAGATATAATACTACAACAGGCACAAGATCGAGTCAAGTGGCTTCACATTTCTGTCGGCCAACAACAAGAGGACTTATAGCTATACTTAATAACTTGTCTTCGTTGCTAATAACTCTGAAAGAAAATCCCGACTCGAATTCTAATCGGGTTTCGTCGAAAACCGAGTTGACCTCCGGGTTGGCTGTTGGCCTGATTGGAAGGCCGTAAAATGGTGATGAAGTTTGTGGTGTTGTGTTGGGGTGATGGGCGGGATGATAGCGACCATTCAATCAGGGCCGGCTCGATCACAGGCCCCAATCTCATCAGAGCCTCCTCTCATTCATCAGACCAGGCCTATATAGCCCGTCTAATTGGCTATGAAACCCGGCCCCGGTTAACTCCTTACTCCTCGAGGCCTGCGCCCGACAGCTAAGAATTCTGACCCTCACGGCCGCATTAAACTCTAAACAATCAGCGAGACTTTCTATTATTCACTGTGTTTATTTATTCACCCGACAGGAATTCACCCACTACAGCCTGACGTCATACACTTGAATATCAGGATTGGAAAAACCCTTGAGCCCTAAGCTGAAATCGGATTCGGGCTGACTGAACCGGGCATATTCTCGAGCGCTCAATCTTCCTCCAGCCTCCCCTCTCATCTCATGAACCCTTCTTCTCGAAGACGGCAATTTTTCTTCCTACCGCTTCTTCTTCTTCTTCTTCTCCTTTCGCATAAATTCCTGACAGCGAATTTTCCCTAAAACGTTCAGCGACTCGCGATCAATCGCACCCAGTCACCGCTTAAATGCCTTAAAAGTGTTAAAATATTTTTTTTTAAGGCACCCGGGTCTGCAGTTATTTTTTTAGTTCTTCTTTAGTTACTTCTCCCTTCTCTCCTCCGTCAATACTGAGACACCTGTTATTGCAACGGTACAGCCAAGACGGCCCATCGGAGACTGTAAACCGTGATGCGCCTCGCTCATTTTCAGACGGGGGAAAGAAACAATGACATAAAAGTAGCGTGCTCTGTTTGAGTGAACGTTGTACCACACTATTGTGGAAATATGAAATTCGACCTTTAATTCAAGCGCACGTTATTAGCTAGGGAGAGCTAATAAACCGTGTGAGGGGGCTTAATTTAAAACTTGAGTTACCTAAAAAACCGGTCGGCTAATTATGCGAGTCCATACGTGTACATCTGGCCACATTTACCTTGAGGCTGTATACCGGATTTTGAAAATTAGGCCCGAGGGTGCTGCTACATTCTTCTTACAGTGAGTCCTCACCGGCTCTCTTCTTGTTTAGCCCTCCGCAGTCGTGCGTATGCAGGACCGCAATGAGGTAAATGCGGAAACGGAAATAAATTGGAGTCGGGAAGGGGCCGTCGGGTGTGACGGATAGCAGTGGGGTAAATTCCGTCACCGATTTGCGGGGGCACTGCCATTGGTCCCCCCTCAACCCCGAACACCAATCGGATCCCGGATTACATTTAATATTTGCGAGCGGGGACCGGCATCGATCCCATCCGCGGTCGCCCCCACCTCACATCATCTGGCTCCCGTCATAGGCACACACGCGTACGCGCACGCACCGGCGAAAAAAAACGAGATTTAATCGGTGCCCGTTCGAATTCGCGGGTCGGGCGTTTATTGTGGATTCATTTGGGATGCGGCGTTCACATCCTACCTGGCCAAAGCACTGACAATGCTATCAAGGTCTGGATAGGGCTGGATAGGGAAAGGCAGCGACGACGAATGTTGGTACTGTGGGTCATAGTGGAACACACGCTGTTCCCCTGGAAATAGCGACAAATGAGTGTGAATTTACTGACAATCCCACAGATGGATACTAATCCGCATATTGTGCGTACGGTTGATAATTTGTAAGGAAATGATTAGAATTCTCTTATTATTGACTGATAAATTTTACCCCCGGCGGGAGGGGGGGAGTCTTCTCATAGTTGCAGTGACAGTACGGGCCTAACCGCGGGCACAATAGCTAACATTCTTCGACTTAAAATATTTATTAGAGCTATTCGAGGGATGAGGCGGTGTCGTATATATAATGTAAGATTCCAGGTGGTGTAGTTCTGGTATGGGGCTGGGGCTCGCTGGCAAAATGGTCGCCTCTACCGCACAAAGGAGGAATCCTTCCTATTTTTATCGGCCTTCATATTAACTCCTGCCCCTCTTTTACATGCGTTCGTCCACGCTTTCCTTCACTCGCATATTCGTCCGCTTGAGAACGAGTTCTATTTCGGAATTTAGTACTATTAAACGCTTATATATAGTTGGAACTCTTAAGGCATTTCGTCTTCAATAGCATCCAGAATGCCCCACCGTTCTAGGTGTTGTCTTCTCCCTATGCGTATTATCAACTTTTATTGTACTGGATAAATCACTTGGAGTTAATTTACACTCAGTCTGTTTTAAATCGCTACGCAGTTTGTATGTAACTTGATCTTATTTATTGTAGTGGAGGTGATGTTTGTCAGTGTCATGTGAATTGGGTTTAGGGCGGGCAAGCCTGGCGAACTAAGGTAAATGAACGGGCGAAAGCCGAATAAAAAAGAAATCCCTTTTCCGGTGTAAATAAATCGGACCCAGCAGTCGGGAAAGCTATTAGCGCTGGAGGTGGAAAAATTTGGTTTCGGCAAAAGGGAAGGGGAGGAAAGTTTCCTTTTATTTGCGGTCAATAACAAGTTGTTGGCAACTGTGTTAGCCGATGCCGACATACGGAGCCGGCGGGGCCTTCACAATCGTTTTTATCTCTCGCATTCTTCCCCCTTATTCTCGGTATCCGAATTTCTCCCTGGCTACCCCTTCCCCCATTCGCGTTTCTTTCCGAATCGCAGCGAGCCCCCGGAATTCCGGCAAGGTATGGAGCGGAAGGTATAACTCGAATGTCGATCAGATTCCTATAGAAATTCTGCCAGGTGTACGTGTGTAGCACCGGCGTTGGAAGTAATTCCACCCGGAAAATCTAATTGGGAAAAAATATTTATTTTCAAAAATCGTTGAGAAATGTTCCGGGTTTTTTTATTTGGGAAGTCACCACCGGTCGGCGAATTTTAAATCAAATTCACCTAAGCCATTTTTTGGGGTCCGTGTATACGAAGGTGTACAAACCCGCGCATTTAGCAGATAGAAATTTGCATGTCATTATGAGGCCTGGAGCACTTAACGTTGCGTTAGGTTGATGGAAAATAAGCTTACATAGCATTCTATGAAAGGATGGATATTCTCTGGGATTTTTCTTGCGTTTAGAATCCACCCGGCAGGCTCCATTGGAAGAGTTTTTGCCCTTCCATTCTGGGGCCTTCTCGGGTGTTGTCTGCTTTCGACGTTTCTGAACGCTTACTGACAGACTTATAAATAAACATCTGTACTTTTAATTATTAAGAATAACAAGACGTATTCGGTTCAACGACGCCATTACTTGACCAACTATATGTTGTTTTAAAATGCAGTAAACATAAATCTCATGAGGAATTCAGTAAGGGTGTAGTGCGGGTGGGACGTACGGGTGGTGGATGGCGATCCACCGGCCATTTTGAATTTCATATTAGGAACCATAAGACAATGCAGTCCCGCATGTATTCTGTTACTTGTACATCACTTTCCTAATGTACCTAAAATGACACCACCTAAGCTCATCACTTTGGAAATGTCGTCTGTCCCCATTCGCTATTTCGGATTACTGGTTTCGGCTTGTCTACGTCGACTTCAGCATTCCGTACATTATGAATAAGGGGGCGCTTCTGAAATCTGCAGGAGTATATTGAGAGAGCGCTTCTTGAGACAAACTACTGAAATGATCGTCCAACACAGAGGATAACAGTTAATAAAGAATCTCGATACGGGATCTTCTTGAAATTCCAACCCAGGGCTCTACTTCTACTCCGACATTGGCACAATTGTAGTGTTTCTGCCTGATAAATTTGAATTTTTGGAATACGCTGTTACTGATAACGGTCTTAAACCGAAACCGGTCTAGTTTAGAACCCAAAAAACACACGGGCGATGTTATTCCAAACCCAGGCAGCACGGATACAAAGTGATATGTGTACGACTTAATGAGACACAGTTTCTTCTAAGTCTATCCCCGAAGGGCACACCAAACATTCGTTAAACATTAAGGCGTTATAAGACATATTTTTAACGACAAGATTTTCCCTAATAGGAAAACGATAGGCCTAGTCGGGTACAGCATATCTGAATAATACGTAGTCGTATCAATTTTTCCGATTATTTAAAACCGGAAGGATGAAGTAGATGTACTAGAAGCGAAGTGGTCCAGAGAGGCTGTGCTGTATCGACTCTCCCCTCTGACGGAGCCGATTACGTAACCGGTGACGTCACGCCGTTCCGCAGTCCAACGTCACTGTCGTCTCCCGTGACGTCATATCCTGCCATCTATCACCCCTCCCTCCCCGCTCATCCACTTCGGGGAGTCGCATATTTCTCTTCTCCAGTTCTCATATATGAAGAGCAGTAGGATGATGGAGGGGCGGAGCGGGCTCTTCGGCAAAATGAAAAATTTTAGATTTGCTCCCCCCCTCACCCCCCTCGGCATTTATTTCCCCTTTTACTATTCCCCACTCCTTATTCCTCGGCCGCATCAGAATTGACTGGGAATACAGGTGGGATTCTTCCAGCTCGCGCTGGCCCAGGCCACAGTTCGGAGTCAACCCAAAAGTGCGTTCCACTCTTGGGGGGAAGAGGGCTACGGAATCGATCCCTGAGGCTATAAATCCTCACCGTGGAAGGAGGAGTACGGGCTGGGTGAGGGGGTCAATATTGCAATGGCAAATGCGAATAACAGAAAAGTTTCTTCCCACTACTTTGGAAACATGAAAAAGTACAAATATTTCTAGTGCATGAACTAAATTAGTGAAACTAATTGTCTATAAACTACTAGTTTGTAACGTAGATTGTTCTTTTCTAAACAAAATGTCCCCAAATGATTATAATGGGCTGGTGCAAATCACTACTTCAATCCGTCCGAAGCATTATATGGTGGAAATTGTCCAACATTTTCCCACGTAATCTGACATTATAGGACTTATAGGAGGTTTGCGAAAATTCGGTCTGTCATCGGAATAATATGTTTATACCGTACTTCTATCAATAGAAAAACGTACTTGTGGTTGTGGTTATAAAAAATTAAAAATAAACGTAATCTTAATTAAATTAAAATACATATATAAGAGACTAATATAGCCTACAAACAATCTGCATGCAATATCACTTGATCTATTTTCTGTCACACGTTTCTTATTTGCTCTATAATCAGTGTTCCGTCAATAACATATGGAAGAAAGACCCGCCCATCACTATCCTCTCTCTTAAATGACAGAATAATGGAAAAATTCAATGGGCCGGTTCTTATTAAAAGCTCGTAAGAAATTCCATGAAGCGGAGCAGTAAAACATCGCTACTGGCGATGGGGTGAAGTCCAACTTCAGGGTGGAGCAAAAATGACAATTGTCCATATACACCCGCGGTTACCATCGCCGGCCTCGAGAATGAAAAGAAATAATGGAACGGCGGACATAAAAAAACGAATGGAAAGCACACTCGTGCGGAAAATTACTGCGAAGAGTAGGAAAAAATGAACAAATGTCGGGGGCCGGGGTTGGGGGGCGGAATCACCCACTAAAAATAAATTGAAGGGACGGCATGAGGGGAAAGAAAACCGCGTCGAGAGAAGAGGGGGATTGATAATCGAGGGTTTAGTTCCTTCCGGGGTACAAATATACCCTACTTTATCATTCAAATTTACGGGTCATTCAAATTTATGCAAACCTCTCACTCCGCCCGTTCATTTTTTTCCACCCCCGCCCCGTTGCTCTGTTTTTATGCAAACTGGGCCCCTTCTCTTCTGCACGGGGCCCGGCCCATTTTATTTTACCCGGCGAATTAATTATACCATAAATGCAAAATAAGTGAATTCGTTAGAAGCTAAAGAGGGGAGTTGGTAGGGGCGAGGCGTTATGTAGTGGAGGCGTCTTACACCCCTCCACCGTCCACCCCCTTTACCGTCTCATCTACTAGTTGAACTACCTAGCCCAGTTTCCTTTTTTTCTTACGATATTGTTTAATCTTATGGTCCAAACCGTACTTAATCCTGTCGTTGAAATGTTGCCCACTTGATTTAAATATACCGAGCGAATAAATAGAATTTTAAAAAAGGTGAAAGCCGGCGACTATTTGCCACTAGTGCTATTTGAACATCAATGCCGCTTTTGTATTTTTATAGATGCAATAAAATAGCGGTACGGATTTATCTCATCCGTTTCCAGCGCCTTGGCTATCTCCGATGGTTATTGCCGGCCGCTCGCCTACTAGTGGATCTATTGAGTACTGTCCGCGAGATATATGACTCGGTGAATTAGTTGAAGTGAGTAATATGGCCGATGGCCGGGGAACTCTTCCTTTGTCAGCGTAATGATACTCACCGAGTGGAGATAAGGGTGAGAGGAGCATTAGGGGTCGGGGCTGAGTTTTGCGCAGTTAACGGGTGGTGGGGTGGAGGAGTGTGCATTAGCACGCTGCGTGTTCCCCGCGTTATAAGTTCGCCCAGTCGACCGGCGGCAGGCCTTTAAGCAACTTGGGGGTGGGTGGGTGGTTGGGGGGATGGTCATTTCCTGAACTTGATTTCCCACGGGGGCACTTAGCTCGACTCACGTCTTCGCCAATCCCCAGGAACCAATCGGAAGACACTTCGAGGAGTGGCCGGGGCCCGTCCTGACCACTGGACCGAGTTTAATTAATACGATTCGGAAGGAGTTGTCATAAAATTTTATAAAGCAATAATATTACACTCGCTATTTTGAAACCGTTCGATGCCGGGAACCGATGGCCTCCGGCTAAAATATTTCTAGATCGCTATTCGAAAAAAATTCCCATGAAATTAACCCGGATTTAAAAAATATTGAATTTTCTATTGGATAAGGGAAAATTAACACTGGTAATATTATCCCGATTACTGGTAAATTTTCTAATTTTTAAACACTTTCAAGTCTCGAATAATACGTTTACTCCCGCTGCAGACGACGGGAGTTAATTGCGTCACGCGGAAAATGTCAAATAAATTTCCTGCCAAGTTCCTAACATCCGTTCGAGTCGTTCGCTGACGAAATATTTGGAATGAAAGAAAACGGAAATTAAAAACTTGCCCTCGGAAACTTCGACTCGGAGCTAACGACGGCTTTAAAAAAGAAAAAAGAGTACGGAAAGAAAAATAATTATAAAGTTTTGATTTGAGATGTCCAATCAGAAATTCAGGGCCGAGAGCGAGACGAGAACTAACGAGTTGCGATATTCACCGGTACAAGCTTATTTACAAACTATGACGTAAAAAATAAATTAGTTGTTGAAATAACCGCGTTAATATCTTTTTAATTGCTTAAAGATGTACATTATATTTATACTGATCCAGTATTTAATTTGAATGTTAAAACGTCTAACAAAAGTACTAAACGCAACTGTTAATTATCGGTGTTATAAACTCCATTGCATTATTAGATAAACCATTCGTTAGTAAAATACTAAACCAAATTATCCTCACGCGTTTATTGTCAGTACTATTACTCTTCTTTTGCTACATGAACAGTTTCAATAATACTGAATCAAAAACTTATTCACGAACGGTATTGTCCACTGTGTAGAATATACATTATTCGTTCTTGCTCCTATAATATTAGTAGAATATTTTGTATACTGTATAGGGATTAGTAAAAAGAAAAGAAGGCCAACGGCTCTACGTAGATTTAATACAGTTATTTTGCCGAATATCCTCCAACTGTGGGACCCCCAACCCCTCTCCCAACAGGCTCTCGCTGAGCTTCCTCTGGAAGTTGGGCCCGCTAAACTTTAAAGTTGAAGTTTATGTTTAAAGAAGTATACACTGTGTTCAAGTTGTTTAAAACAAGATATGAACTAGATTAGGCAGTGCAGGACGAAGGAGGGGGGAGGTTGGAGGATCTTAGCGCCGGAAGTGGTTCAACTAACAAGTGGGTCACTACAACACGCAAACGTCCTTAAGCCTTTATATATATATATATATATATATATATATATATATATATATATATATATATATACGCTACAGCATAGGAAGAAGAATTTTCTGGCTTCATTGTGTTACTATCTTGAACACCTCTTTTTATTTAAAGTACACAACTACAATTTTTAAAAGTATATTCAGTGAGTGAGCGCCCAGTTTGGTTTTAAAATGGAGTTTTAAATTAAACCTCCTCGTAACAGCGTTCTTAAGCATCCGCCCGATCCTTCTACTAACCACCGCGTACACAACCTTCATTCTCAGTCAATTCAATAATGGACGACGACAATTATTTAAAAAAAAATTGCAATGTTTTTTCGTAGGAATCGGTCCATATTTATTTTGATTTTCTGGTCTCTTTGCAGGAGATCGACTATGAGGGTTTCAAACTGTTCATGGACACATACCTGGAGGTCTCGACGCCCGACGATCTGTGCAGGCACATGTTCCTCTCGTTCATCAAGTGCCCCGCCCAAGAGCAGCCCGCCCAAACCAACCATTCCAATGATCATAAATTGTGTAAGGTCAGTCGACAGAAATTTATTGATACATCCTAAATTTATTCCGGTGATTATTCGATTCCTTTCAATTTGAATTTGTGTCTAATTAACGAGTTGAACTCGAAAAAAAGAATTCAACTGAAAATTTTATTTGGAAGATACGGATCGTCGTTATGAAAATTAAGTGATAAACTGTCGCACGCGAACGCTGTCATATCAGCAAAGTTTAATATCATCCATTTATGGAAGCATTTTACGAAACTTTCTGTACAGTTACTGAAACGGCTATATTAACCCTCTATGGGCCAGTGTAACTTTCAGGTCACATTTCAATTTATCCAGATTTTACCAAATAATTATAGCTCCTTTCGTGAGATGGCGCATAAATCTTAATCCTATAACGTTGTCAAGACAACCAATATCAATATCAATGTTTGTTTTCATTCGCATATATAGGTTTATAA
The DNA here is from genome assembly GCA_019843655.1 of Lethocerus indicus. Lineage (NCBI taxonomy): Eukaryota > Metazoa > Arthropoda > Insecta > Hemiptera > Belostomatidae > Lethocerus > Lethocerus indicus. The sequence continues at coordinate 32,077,603 of JACDQD010000003.1, read as the reverse complement.
TTGCTGATTTTTCGATCCCCCAATTATTTTGGATTTAAAATAAAAATTCGGTGCATAGACGGTTGAAATTCGAATGATCGTGCACCTCTATACTGTTACTTAATAAGTATTGAGTTTGTATAAGTTATTGGACACACGAATAAATTAATTTTAATTAATTAACGATAGGTAATACAGGAATGAGTCTTTACAGGTTTGTTCAATACTTTTATCGATAACGTGCTTTCCGCCCCCGCCCCCATCCCGCGGGATCTAAAAACTGTCCATTGAATTTTAAATATCAATGCGACCATAAATGATTTATTATCGGGTCTGTAAAACGTTTGTTCGTGTCGCCTCGGCGAAAACACACACGCCATTATTGCAATGGGCGTTCGGAGTAATGTGATATCGCACCGATGTTAAGTAATTGGTTCATGCGAGTTTCCACGTCCAATGTTCCCGATCGTAGTGTTTTAGATTCGGGGCGAATGTTAACCAATATCCATTAATGTTTATTAACATATCGTGCACCTATTTTTACCGACTTCCTTTTTGATTTACACGACAGACATTATCCGAAGTTATGCAGAGCTCTGTATTCAGCTATGAAACTCGTTACATTTCGTTCAATTCTTTATTTCATGGCGTAATATAGAAAGAAAGACTAACATTAAAACTAATTAACTTCGTCTGAACAAATTTGAATATTGGATTTATTCGGTGGAAATTTCCTATCAGAAGTGTTTACTATAGAGGGTTTTATGATCATCACACACATTTGCGGTTCTTCCCTTGTCGGTAGTAATGCTTCATCCGGAGGTGACCTCTTACTGCCCAAATCCCAGGACTAGCCTAGAAATGGGAGAGCGATTGATGATACCATTATAAAATGCATTATTCATTTTACGTTTTAATATACTATCTAGTATATGCTCTATAGTAAATCACGACCCCTTATGATGCACTCTCGTATTCCTTTAGGCGAGGCATGAAAAATTCAGTTATCACTCAGAAAACATTACATTACGAAAAATTATTTTGTTCCTGAATAGATTTAACGATAAAAAATACCATAGAAAAATTAGAAGCAAATAAAATAATCGAATTACTGTAGGTTTGACTGACACTGGTATAGGGTATACTAAACCAGCACGATCCAACAGTGATGCACATTAGTATCTACAGGCACTGTACTCACATTGTATTTGGACAATTTCACAGTGTTATTATTGTTATATATAACACATTCCCCTATTGGTAATGAAAGTAGTCAGCCCTATATAGTTTATTATAAAGTTACTGTCAGTAAAAGATGACAAAACATGAAATTTAATATAAATCAGAATATCGTAGCAGAGATATTTGATAAAAAAACGTAACAAATCAATATATTTCCTTATCGAATATTAACTAATATATAACGCTTGTCACTAGAAATTATATATAACTCTATATGTTTAACAAGAACTCAGCTCGCTCGTATAAACTTTGTTACACGGTACAAATTATTTCCGGATCGTCAATGCTGATTAAATCTTTTCATGATCCCGCCCGGGGGAATATCCTCGTAAAGTTTGCCCGTAAAATAATTACTTCGTCTCAAAATGAGGATTAACCCTGTGCGGAAATTGGGTTTTCACTGGCGCCAACACCTTGTCGTCTCGCCGGTGAAAACTGGTCAACATTTTTCTCTGAAACCGAAAGTGTTTCTTCAAAGCTGTCCAACCGACGTGTAGGAGATTGACGAGAAATTGTTTGGCTATCAGAGTAGAAAATATATAAAGTTAAATAACATTACAAATAACAATGGATATATTTTTAATGGAATATATAGGGCTGAAAGTACCAAGTGTCCTTGTTAGTGCCGTATTACTAACGGATTTCTACTGACGATGGTGAAAAGACGAAACCGTCGGGAAGCAAATATCTTAGTATATGGTACATGTTTTGAACCCTGGTGATCTTTCGTCTTCACTCGCCTAGTTGATCCTAAGTCTTAATTAGGTTCCCGGCATCGTCCGCTACATTACGTCAGTACGTGAGGCATAGTAATCGTGGAAATTGTGAAGTATTATAATGATTATATGCTGAGTTCGGTAGCTTCAATTTTTAACTCAAATCGATAACGAGGGAGATCTTTAATACTCATTATAAATATGGTATTAGGATACTCTATTGTATGATTCCTAAACTGATGATCTTAACCAAATTGAAATACGGGATTATTTCTACCTTTTAATATTAATCGTGCTAATTAGTACAGAAATGCGATTTCTATTAGGACTATTGCAGAATGAAATAACTTCAAATTGTTACGCCGAGAAAGGGACGGGAGAAGAAAGGGACGGCGTATCTATTACTCTCGGATACAGGTCAAGTGGTGGTGACTATAGTCGTAGTTGAACGAACTGACTCAAAACGAGATAAACTGTTCTTATCGGCGTACAAAAAAAGTGAAATCTTTTTAAATTTAAAACTGAAAACAGTCGGCCTAACTCTTTTCAGTGTGACGAGGAGGAGGAGGAGGAGGAGGAGGAGGAGGAGGAGGTCAGCCTGAGAACCTCTCTGAAAAGATGGAGGAAATTCAAATGGGAGAGATTCCCCCGCCTTCTTCTTTTTTCTTATTAATGTCGTTTTTCTCTTATTATGCACAAGACGGATTTCAAGCAAAGAAATAAGCCAGAGTGGACTTTTATTGCTTAATGTAAAAAAAAATGAAGCAAAATAAAAATGTCCTTTTCAGAGTTTACTTTTGAGGTCGGGAAAAGGCCCCCTGCGAAATTAATTTTTGCGCATAATTTTTCCTTTCGGGCACGAAACAAGATGGTCGAAATTCAATCTATGTTTCCGCCTAGTATAACAGTGTCTGAAAGGTGTTTTGAATGAGTTTCTCAATAGATGGGGGAAAAAACTACGATATGTTTTAGTCTAGACGGGAATTCTAACAAAATATATAGTCACTAATTTTTCATCACTTATTTTCACTTTTCAGTGTGAGGTATGATGAACCTATTAACTGACACGTTTACTGCAATGTTTCTATTCATTCGAAAACATTTTTAAGCAACTAATTTTTGTGACATAGAAATATTTTTGATGTGACAAACTCCAGTGCACTGAATACTATTAAAATTAGTCCGAATACGAGTATTCATAAGTTACTCAACAATATGACTTTCTAACCTATAATACAATCTCGTTGAAGGGTGGTATTTAACTGGGGAAATTGACATTTTAACGTAAATATTTAAATGTCTGTATGCAATAGGAATGTACTCGCCGGCTTATGGTTAAGCAAAAATAAGAACGACAAATGCTAGATGAAAAGAAATTCAAAAACTGTATAAATATAATTTAAAAGGCAAACGTTCGTTCAATAACAATTGTTGATATTTCGACGTCTGTCGTTCCGTTGCAGGTCTGCGGGTGCGCTCATCTCAATTGCAAATTTAAGTAAGCACTTGAGACCCCGGGAAACCGTAGAACCTACCGAGCCACTACGGCACATGGAAATTCGAACTAAACCGGTTTTATATTTAGAAGAGTGGTTTTGGTACCTGTGTGCGGTTCTAATGCTATTGGCCTTGCCGGTGAAGCATAAAATTCTACTTATCTTATACCCTCGTATTGTGTGCTACTGTGGAATTCATTTAGAATTTTTAAAAATTATATTTAGTGTTTTAGTTTTAACGTTTAATCCACCCATTTGATAGTACTCCTGCTCCTGCCCTTACCAAGTAGTGAGGAGATCACGCGACCACTTGCTCTTAACCGGATTTTTAAGCGGGGGCGAGTTGTCGAATTAAAGAATTGGCGGACTGTTAACGATTTTGCAAGGATTGAATTAATTTGTAGGAATTTGACGGCTCGATTCCGTAAGGCCAGTTCGGTCTCAAAATACAGTCCTAAATTATTAATTTTACCAACAAATAACAGTAACAGTTTTGCGACCTGTTGTCGAGGAGTCTATGTAGCGATGTAAATTTGAGTCTTGTATGCGGAAGCCACGTGTATTCCGCAAATTGAGGAAAACAGAGGGACAAGTAGCCCTCCTCAGAGTCGACTTGTACAATATTTTTAAATTTGAATTTAATCCACCATTTCCTGGGCCAGCTTTCTATGGGGGGGGGGAGAGGTTTGTAGTAGGGAATGACAGGCTGAAAAATGCGTACGTACTGTAGACAATATTGTGTATGTTTATAACTCTAATGGCTAGATGAGGTAATGTAACGTGGACCGGTGGGTTAAGGAGGAAGTTGTGACTACCGAGCCCTCCTGGAGTTGATGGTGGGTGAGGAGGGTCCAATTGTGCACCCACCGGACTCCCCCTGTCTAACAATTACAGGGCTAACTTGTGCCACCGGGGTGGACCACTCTTCGCTGACCAATTGAAAACTTGTCTCGCTCAAGAGATGTTTCCTCCTGACAGTTTATAATGAGACGAACGCGATAGGAGTTTCCGTCGTCCGTTACGACCGTAAAAGGGCCATCGTCTTTTCGAGGAGGAGGTAACAGACCTCCTGAATGTGCGAACAGGATGCACTATTGACAACCTAAGTATTGCATAACACCCAATCACCGAATTATTAACCTTCATTTAAATAACCAGTTCTTAGCTACTTGTTGTATTTTCATTATTTATCTGTACTATTAAATCATTCACTTTTTCGGCGGGACAAATATTGCCTTGAATGTTCACAAATTTATACCAATTCCGGACTAACTAATTGTTATTTCCAGCAATATCGACATTACTGAAAGAAATAAAATTAGAATTTTATAGGGGGCTACAAAAGTTCCAAAAAAACTGTACAGTATTATCCGTTATGTTGCAATAATTATTCTACCTTTTATTAAGGTTCATTAATAAAATATAGTCCTGTTTTAATTAAAAATTTGTCTTCTTTTATTAATCTTCATATTTTCCCTTATGACTATATTTCTGCTTCGTGGGTTAGACGTTATGATGCTGATCGAGTATTCACATTCAACGCCATTGTACCCCTGCACAAATATAGCTCTATTCCGGACGTATTTTATATAGTCTTTGCCGTATATTTATATATATATATTTTATATCTTCAATTTCCGGTTCCTTATCGCGTGTCAATATCCGGTTTCTATTTGCAAATGACTTTCCGCTCGAAGAATTTTATAAATAACTAATTTCCGAATTGAAAAGCTATTTGCATGGTGGGGGGGGGAGGTTCGAAGGCGGAAGCGTTGGCTCTTCGATGAAGTAGTGAAGCTTAAAATCGGAGAAACGGAAATGAAAAGTCCGACTTGCGGTCGACATCAGCGGCCAGTAGAATAAATTCTTGGTTTAGTCCGGTGGTAAATCTGTTCTGCTCGTTTTGAATGGGCGGCGCTAATCTTTTCCCGGCGATCGGGGGGGGGCATTACAATTTGAGTGGTGGCGAAATAAAAATTAAAAGGAGGGCAAAAACCGCGGGGAAATTCCTTTTTCTTTCAGTCCTAATTAAAGCTCGGGGTGTATAAAACGGGCCCGGTATTCTCCTTTGTTCGGCGTCGTATTTATGACGAGGGGCGGTCTTGAGAGCGGGCAGAGGGAGCGCGGATATAGGAGGGGGAGAGTTGAAAACAAATTAGCCTCTTAAAGATGGCCCTTTCACGACGCTGTTTCGAAGCATCCGAAATTCAATTCAACGCAGACTATGTCCTATAGCGGTCCCGTTTCAGCGTTGAGGGCAAAACTACATTGCGGTATCCGGTTCTCTCATCCCACCGGCGGCCTTTTGTCGAGGGGGTTAATCGCGAAAGATAAGTTTCTATTCGGCGCAAGAGTTTCGTTTCAGTGTTGCCGGCCGGTTTTGCGCGTAGCGGCCGGACTTAGTTTCGACAAAGTGCCCTCCGCGAGTGTGCGGCCCCTCGTGTTTGTCGATATGTGTTTGTATAGCGCAGTTTTATTTGCCCACATCATACACAGCCCAAACTAGCACCGCCTGCCCCCTACAGTTCACTAACTCTACAGTCTCCCAACTTTTCCTTTCTGCCCGCTCTTGTATTACGCTCCCAAGTTACAAACTACATATTATACAGCGCTTGTAATATACAATATAATTGTTGTACTTCGTCAACTTTTTTCCTTTTTCCCGGACGTAGTTCCTTACAAATAAAAAACAATAATACAATGTTATTGTCAATTATTTGAACATTTCTTCAAAAAAATCTAGGATATTAGTATAATTGTATTATGAAGCAACAATAGCAGAAATATAGTTAGGCAGGCGGCCATAGATTTTCTCCGGTCTGAACATTTCCGCGGTGTACATCTTATATTGGGGACGATGAGAGTGGGATCGTTCGACGTTGAAATACTGGAGGGATTGTTGGGAGAAGAATAACAATAAAACAATTGCATTTGACGTGGAATTGAAACGGGCGACAGTAAATCCGTCCAAACGGTCATTTATCCTGATCAAAGAGGAAAAGACTGCGAGGGTAAGACTGATGTTGCGTACGGGTGTGTTCTCATTCCGTCGAGGAAAGTCACTAGAAATGGCGCGGTTTTTCCATTCTGTAGAATTTAAATAAAGGATATGGTGTTTTTATATTTTAATAGCGATTAAAATAATTTATTTAAAATTTACAGTATCTATTTAAAGACTATCGCAGTTTATCCTATTTCTCTCTTAAGTAGGACCGGTTTCGTCTTCCGGAAGTTATTTCAGTGGCCAAAAGACGTTAAGGGATTTTTTACATTCCGGAAGGAGCTAGAGAAATAGGCTAGTGCGCAGTAATTTGAACATTTGAAACTTGAGATCTAAAATATTTATACATCGGATTTAGATCGCGTGTAGCTATGTCCTAATCCACCAATCCGTTCCCTCAATAACGGATATAGTAACCTCACATCGCTCTCAAACAACAAAAAACTGATATCTCGTTCAATCTGAGCGTTTAATTTCATCTCGAATAACTTGTGGGCACTCTGCGGGAATAGGCAAGAAGCTGTTAATGTCGAAAGTGGACCGCACGCCTGTAAGTGAATGGCGGTACTAATAAAACTTGAGGAGGGACGGTCGAGTTTCTCCCTTGCGGCGACCTCCAACACTATCCGACGGCTCCAATAATAAAGCCATTTGTTCCACACTCCCGTCCCCCTTTCATCCCTTATTACGTTAAGACCCCCTCCCCCGCCCCCAACCGCCTCCTATTTATAACCAATTATTGGTCCTTCCTCCCCTGTTATTTATGTCCACGAACCCGTCGTTTATTTCCTCCGCGCCTAAGGGAGACTCTAGATCAATTCGGCGGGACAAACAATTACCGGGAAAATGTCGGCGTAGGAATTTTCTGACGATAAATGGGCGAGGGTTACCGCGACCGGAAGATGAATTATCAACTAGTAACTTCCGGTATGATCGCGTAATACTGCGGGAAGTACTTCGGTTAGCTGGGGTCGACCGGCTGCTAGTCCGGCATTCCTCCTGTGTTTGGAAACCACTTGACCGAGCTCCGGCGGAAGGGTTTTTACCCTTGTCCCCCATGCGGGGTGTTGTGTCCGCTCTTCCGACGTTTCGGAACTCTCGCCGTTTCCATCATTGGATGGTCCAGCCCAACTCAGAATCTGAGAGGGATCGAAATAAAACAGTCGATGTCGGCATGGAGAGGAGGCGTAAGGAAGAAGAATGAACTCGTTGACTTTTTCCAATAAAACGAGGGACGGGGTGGAGGTCTCCGGGAACAGGAATGAATATGTCAGATGAAACGGGAAAAACTCGAACCAGCCGATGCTCAACTTCTTTTCTACGGTACGCGGACTAACCGGAAAGTAGATAATAACATAAGATTTCCATTTATACAACTTATGAGAGTTGAAGAAAATTCACACATACTTTTCGGCTGACGATCAAGCTTCATTTCACTTCCGTGTGTGAAAGTTTTACAGTCGTGAGATATATTTAATTTTATCATTTACTTTGCAGTCGACACTTTTCAATGTCTCATTATATTATTACCTTCCTGTTTATTACTGACGATGATGTAAGGCCGCACACCCTGGTCTAGGTTAGGAGCTCATGGGCTTCGGCTTGAAAATGATTTTTAACATCACAGTGTATTTTTTAAATAGGAAAATCGCGTAAATTCCTAAATTTGCGAATGAAATGGATTCAAGCGCACGTAGAAATGTTAATTTACCCATCTCCCTATCTGCAAAACCATTCTCGAGCATTTTCATCTTCGGTCGGCCCAAAGTAAACAAATTTAGACGACTAACAGGATATTTCATACTTTTTTCTTCAACTAATCAAGATTTTCCTATTTAACCCTTATCATTAGTGTACTACTTCGTCCCAGGATTTGTTGATTTAATTTTTCCCAGTCCTCATTTCCATGCTAATCGACTCCAGCTTTTTATTCGATTTTTTTGTCCCTCACTGGATATCACTTGCATATCTTGGTAAAATTAAAAACAGGTCTGGTGGCTGTTGGAGCCGTCCTGCTCTAGATACAAATTCAAGATACATAGAGTGAAGATTAGCGGGTTAAATTTATTCTAACGAAGTGTAACGTGGTATGCGTATTTAGCTCATAGTTAATTGAAAGTGTCGATGGAAGCTAAATTCGGCCGGCCACCGGAATTCTAACCTTCGACACGCGGTGTGGCGTTCATCACTTCATCACTAATTATTCCTAAATCGGTTTAAAATAGTCAACGGAGATCTCGAAACGGCACAACCTCCTGCAAAGTACAGCGGCGGCCACTTCAGCCACATTTATGTTCCATTGGCGCTGATATGCGAGCGGAATAAAAGTGAAAAGTAGCAGATAAATGAGTGAAAGGAGAGAAATATTATCGGTGGGGGTCGGAGGGGACTTGATTTCCATTGAAATGGAGCCAGTGTTGCCACAACAGGCTCACTGTCTTACCCCAAAATGTGTCTTAAGCCCCCACATCACTATAATATCATATTATGCGGATTTCGGAGTCGGAATATATTATCGTGCTATTCGTCAATTCTGTTTTCGTATTGCTTATTCTTTTCTCTTTAGTGTGTCTCCTCCGCCTTATTCGTATTGTTTTCCTTACCTCGATTTTGTGTTTTTCTCTTCTCCATTATTCAACCAAATGGCTGTTGTATTTTGGGCGAGTGTCATTTAAGAGCCGTAGCTCATTAGGATAAATACCGGAACCGGAAGGAAGTAGGGTAAATAACATCATCATCACATCATCCTGTGTTCATCTTCTGTGTTGATGGTTTAGATTAACTCACTACTCAGCCGGTCGTTACCGGCATTTTCAGACTCGCCAGTCTTTCTGTTGCTAATATGTTGCTAAAACGCGTCTGTAAATGTATCCCTAATTTCGAAAGTATCTAAATTTAGAGAATACCTCGACAAAAATCCGAAATTCATATCAACGCATAATAAAATGTCTGTCTAACAATGAAACAGCAAAACGTTTACAACTACAGGGTTGAATAAGACAATAGCACAATTGTAGCTAGGGAAAAAGATAAATACGTCTTTCAAATCCCCCCTTAAATATCCACCGTATAAATGTTCTTTATCATTTATATTATAAAGTTCTTTTTATCAGTGTTGTTAAGAAGAGAAACGTCTATAACTGAATTTCTATTAAAGGATTTAGAGAATGGATACGCGTTCTAATAATATCACAGAGGTATAGTATCGAAGATGAAGTCGTATAACGACATGGGAAGTCGGCGGACAATGGAGCCCGATATATGGATATATATATATATATATATATATATATATATATATATATATATATAGGGACGACGAAAGTATAAATAATATTTTTCTATTTCGGCACCAGGGTAGTATGAAATTCTAAAGAAACTCAATAACAGGGAAGTTGGAAAAGAGGTAGCGCTCATTTTATGCAAATGCCAGCTGTTTCCTGAAGAAGAAGTAGAAGAAGAAGAAGAAGAAGAAAGAGGGCAAGAAGAAGAAAAACTGGAAGTAAGAGGAGAATAAAGGAAGGGTGGGGAGGGGGTCCGGGGCGGCCCCGGATCGGGCAAAGTTGACTTCATCCGTGAGATACTGCAAATTGAACCTACAAATTTCTAACTGTTTCTTATACTCTCAGCAAACTCCCGAAAGGATATTCCCGGCACGTAGTTTATCGGAAAACAAAACGATTTCCCGGCGGCTCAAATCAAATTGCGAACCCTAATCTACGGCAATTAATTACAGTTTATTAAAAATGCGATTAACGAATGTATGACTGTCTGTTACGGCTCGCATTTTTACAAGAAAATGCCATTGCCATTGATTGGGCAACTAAGGCTTTGAAAAAAAATTACTTTTCGGACGGGATGAAAAAATTGGAAACTCGCTGGACCAAGTGTATCTCCCTGAATGGAGATGTTGAAAAATAAAAATAATTTTGTTCAAAAAACTTTATTTATCCCAGTTATTTACGAGTGTTTAATCCGTTTACTCGGGCTATCATTAGAGTCAAATTGTTGTTTTCGCTTTGTTTGACTTTGAAAAGTCTCGGGATATCTGTCAGAATGTCTTCTCTGACGCTTCCTAATCGGAACAAATATCTTATCCAGTCGGCTATTAAACCGTTCATTCTTTGGTTCATATACCGAGTTGTTTTTGGAGACTTCCGTATTTTCAATGATATTCCGTGCTAAATTTCAGTACTTTTTTCGCATCTTTGTCAAAATTGTGTCCAAACTAATTATCGTAATAAATAAATATTTCTGTAATTAATTGTGTGTTTTGTTTAGAAACTTGGCGGCGGAGGGTGCGGTGTCTCTACGGCCGCTTCTGCACCGAACGTGTCCCTCGCGGTGGACAGCCTGAAGCCCACGGCCTCCTACATCGCGGAAAAGTTCCACGGCCTTACCGGCAGACTGCACACCCTGGCACCTTCACCCTCCGACAACGAGACACCGCCCAGGACCAGAGCAGGTAGGCCCGCTATACCACACGCCACTATACCTAACCCATACCTAGCCCAACTAATATCCGTCCCACTACGGACCGAATACATTGCCTATTTTATAAATTCGAAACTCTCGCTTTCAACAACAATCGATCTAGACCGGTATCCGCCTCGCATGTTTTATTGTGCTGTTGATTTACGCGATTTTTATTTTTGTAAGCGTAGTGGACAGAGTAGCAGGAAAAGGTACAGTTCAGCGGAGCAATATAATCGAATTCGTTCGGATTTTCACCTCGAAGAAAGTTGGCGCGAATGTTGATAAACAAATTTGAGTGTTCTAAATCTGCAGTCGGTTTTAGATAGTTAGTTGTCTCGATTAAAGCTGTTTGTTTGGGGTGGCAGATATTGGAATATTTTCTTTCGCCGATCCAGTGTGTGAACATCCGATTCGGTTGATTTTCGTCCCAAGTATTCAACCGGTGACACAGCGAGGTACTCACGCATGTCGGCTGACCATTAGGTCACTGTACGCAGAGTATACACACGGGGGACAGCCGAAATGCCTAGGTACCTCATTATCGTCGAATGCTACCGACTAAAAGTCAGGTCACTGGCCTTAAGGGGACGGAAAGCGGCAGGAGATGATATTAAAAACTATAGCCTTCCCCAAAACGAACACCTTTAAATGAACACTATCAATTCATTTTATAAAGCACTTAAGTTCCGCGTAGACTCACAAACCGACATCTTTATCCTAGTTTCTACTTCAAGGCATAGTATTCACAGCCCGACGGCAGAATGTATTTAACAAAAGTGCATGTTTTACGCAGGTAGCATAGGTGCATCGGTGCATCCTACGCTGACGGTGACTTCGCACTCGTGTCACGACACCCTGGAGAAGGCAACCGACTCGTCCCCCAGCCAAGTGTCTAGGAATTCATCACGTAAATCCAACAATTCACTACTAATCACTAATGGTAAACCGGACGGTATGCATCCCCCCCCCACAATACCCTATCCTCACCCACGCCCGCTTAAAAACCAACCCAACACTTCCGGTCATAGTAGGGGAATCAATATTTTAAAATTAAAATCAGCTGGAAAGTTTAGAGCCCATTTTTCAAATAGATAAATCGCTGCTTACAAATTTCCGTCTCCACCCGCCAATTTGGACGCGTGATGAACTAATTTCGGTCGCTCTCATATATGCCGTACGTTAATTAGCCTGGCAACTGTTAAAGTATCCTGTCAGCACTGTATTTTTATTTTACACCGCAATTGGACATTAGCAGTGGTGTACCGACGTAATCCTAATTTCGATGGCAAGAATCCAGGACCTCGTTGCCTTTAGGTAAATTACCGACACTTTTAAACATCACCTTTACAATTGCTCCTCGTACTATTATAGAGCCTCGTATAGACCGGAGTCTAGAACAGGACCGAATGAACCGGTGGAGGCAAAAATATGATGGAGTGAAACTAACCTAAACTTTGGCCAGCCGAGAAAAGGTTTCGTTGAAACGATTTGTTAAAATTAACTCAAATAAGTAGTTGCTTTCGGAATTTTGCCCTCGAAATTAAATGAGTTCCAATCCAGTTTTAACTAATTTAAAATCCGGTCTTCGACTCTGGTCAGCCTCAATTTAAATTACTGTACAATGAAGGATTGGGATTGGGATAGTTGCGAAGAACGTATCCCTAATTGCGGTCTACCAGTAAGATCCTCTGCCCTCGGCTGGTAGAGGGGAAAACCTCTGTTGAAACTTCACTTAGGTTGGAGAAGATCAGTACGGGGTTTCTGCCGAGGAGCGGTAGAATTTCGATCGAATCCAAAAGCGACGTCGGTTTGCCGGTGTATAGAAGGTCTCTGTCTCTGTCTCTGTTTCTCTTTGTCTGGAGGGGTAGGTCGGAACAATTGGACAGCATCGGCTCCAGGCACATGTTGCGGATCGGTCTGGTTAGAAAAGGGATTAACCGAAGAAGTAACGAAGTAGTAACACCTGGGCAAAGCACGAACGCCTGCCCTGAACTATTACGCGATCTTTAGTCTCTTTTTATCTCGTGGAAAATCAAAATATCTCTCATTCATTTTTTAATCCACTTATATTTCCGGCCAAACGTCCGTATTATTAAATTCTGCCCTTTCATTATTTCCAACGTTATTATTCATTATTATCCTCCGGTTCCTGCAAATCGTTTTCTTCGTCCAAAAGCAATTTGTCTTTTATTTTATTCCTACCAGTGCGATCTTGATTCAGGATTATTGGGCGGGTATAAAGAGACACAAAACATAATGGAATGAATAAAAAATCTTTCTTATTCCGCTTCTTGTTCCAATCCGCTTTTATTAATTGTCCGTCTTCCAATTCCAGCTTTCGTCTACTCCTTCCATAATTTCTTCTTCCACTACTTGTCCTTGCACTAATTTTCTCCACTTCGTTTATAGTTCCCCAATTTTTAAACTTGACCTTTTCCGTCCGCGACGAAGTTCATCTGCCGAATGAAAACGTTCGAAATAGGGACAAATACAATTTCCGCAGCTTCCTACGGAATAAAAAATTTTTGAAAGAAACGATCGAAATTTGTGAAGCCACATTTCAGTATATTTGCGCAAGCGGCATGGAACGTATTTTATTGAATTAATTTCAGCATTTCACACGCTTCGATCCAGCATATGATAGTTGGCCGTCAATCACTAGTAATTATTATATTAGTTGCACTATTAAATTGAATGAATTAGTGGCAGGTATTCGATAAAAAATGCGTATAAGCTGCATATATGAATTTAATTACTAGTCGGCATGTTTGAACGCAGCATGAATAGTAGACATTATTGTAGTATTAAGCAACTAAACAAAGTGAAGTTTTATAGAATAAACGTAATGCTGTTCTCTGCTATTGTTTGCCCGTCCATATATATATATATATATATATATATATATATATATATATATATATTGTACATGAAAGAATTTTAAACATATTCTAGGAGCACTATTTTTGTGTAAACATTTTACTGTTTTTTCTCATGAAGTAATCATCAAGGAGGTTATTTCAATAGGGAAAGAACATAGTGACTGTTAGTTTCATTATAATTTGCAATAGGAACACAAAATTTCAACATTCTATTCCATTTTTAATTTAAACAGAAACAACAGTCTCAAAAATCCCACCTGGTGGACGCGTTTACGGGGCGCTTTAACCTATACTCGACTTATATTCCCCTTCATTTGAAAATTACAACTGTTAAACAACAATGAATTGTACCCAATATAAAATTTATGTTGGGTCTTTCTCATTTTTGTATCCGGTTGTGTCACTAGGAAAGCACTTTTGGATGTACAACAATTTAATGCACGGTTATACTTAAATTTGAGGTGGAAGCAGAAAATTAGACATAATTCTATATTGTTGATTATTTGGTTTGAAACTGATTTATATTATTCACAAATTTGTGCGTCTTAATTTATAAAGTGATAAAACTCAAATTCTAAATAATCTCTTGTACTTTTAATTTTAAATCTACTCGTTGTGATTTAATATTAACATTTTAATTTATGTTCCGTCGACTTTGAGGCGATGTAATTATTTGATGGAATATATTAGTTGTTTAGACGTAATATTGCAGATCAATATTTACTCCGCTAATGTCTTCAGGGTGCTGAATGATAAATAAATGTGGTATCAGCCACTTCCGATGTTTTAATAGGTCGAAGTCAGCCGCTAGCGGCTTACTGGAATTCAGGCTGGCTTATATGATTCGTCTGAAAGAACCAGGTTTACAAACTCCAAGATTTATTACCCTATGTACATACCGTAGCTATGTAATATGATGTATGTACAATAGTGTTTAATCTACTTACTAACGCTAAGCAGATTATTCCGCAGCTTGCGGCTAAGCTTCTTCCCCTATCCCTAGACAGTAAACTGGCCCGATTATACCTTAATACTGAACAGGGGCTGAATCGTTGTTTTATCTTAATCGAAAATAGTCGAAAAAGTGTAATTTCTTCGTGCGCGGGTCCTCTAAAATAACCCTTGACATTCAATTTGGTTTCGGTTATTCGCCACCACTCATTCCGCCAGCCTTTTTAGTGGAGACAGAAAATAGTATATTTATAAATGATCAAATATTACATACGAACAAAATAAATACATATAAAACATAATCTGCAGAAATAAACAGATGTCGGCGGAGCCAATTAGCGTATTGTATTAATGTTTTCATTCGCTTCACTTTTGCGTAACTTAATTTTATCTTTGCGGGTTTTTTTGCCAAACTTTCGTCACTTTCGTCCGCAGGGCGTTTCAATATAAACCTGTCGGAGGAACTTCGTTTCTTCCCCCGCTTTTTGAAAGTTTCTGAAATGAGTTAGGCGAGTGCCATGGGACAGCGTATTGAGGCGTTTGCTACGTTGCCGAAAAAGGCCCGTATCTCGAGGCGAAAAATCGATACGTCTATAAGATGTAATCGGTATCGAATCCTAGTGATTTTGTGCCTTAATTTTTGTAACTATCGATACCGCTGTCAGGGTTGTTCAGAATGTTCTCGTCTGTTGCCAAAAAACCGTGTTAGGCCCACTCAACGCCATAACCCATAGACAGGGAAACATCTCGACAATATATTATCGAAATGTCTATTTTCTGCTTCCGTTCTCTTCGTTTTCCTCCACCGCAGAGACTAACGTCTGTTTTTTCCGCACTGTTTTTCGTTCCCGTCTAGAAATGAAATTGACGAGAAAAATAAGCCTGACCGACATCAACCAAGTGAGCGTACCTCTGAAAGACATCGTCTGCTACCTGTCCCTTATCGAGGCCGGCCGTCCCGAAGATAAACTTGAATGTAAGTAGTGCCATCATTCTAATATTTATCCTATTGCACGAATATTCAATAATTATCTATAATTACGATAATTATATAAAAAATAAAGGGAACTTATTTATTATGCGGAGACCACTAATATTATAGGTTTTTTTATTACCGCAGACCCCAAAAAACTACATTATTAGATAGAACGGATTTTAATTGACTCACTGTGCAAGTTACACGCCAATAGGACGAGTTGTTATTGTTTTCCGCCTCCGAAAAGGTAGCGAAAAAATAGTGGCCTCCGCATAATACGTAAGTACCAAATAAAGTTCTAAGAGATTTTTTGCGCTATCCAGACCCTAACGATAAAATATATGCTAGAAATTCACCTGTTATCAGAGAAAAGGTTTTGTATGAATAAAATAACTTGTTCTAGACTTCTTCACGTGTGCGCTCCAATAGACGCACGATTTTGTAACAAATTATTATATACATTTTTTTACAACTATAATTATCCGGTGGCCTTTCAGTTTTGTTTGGTTCTCTGTTCACTACCGTACGTGTTTTAGTTTCGTACAGGAGAATCGATCATATAAACAGATCTGTGTTCCTGTATACGACCGTACTGAAGTCTGCGTAGCCAAAACCGGTCTAGCTCGGGGCCGAAACGAGGATCGCAAAACGCTGTACTTGAAGCTGCAGGCGTCGAACTCTCGAATAGTATTTCGCGAAAATAAGCTCAGTGAAATCGTTGTAATGCTCGTACAATACGGCAATGAGACGGTGGAAATCACCGGATTTGTAACGTTCGTGAAAGTGTTCACCATCTGTCCCCGACACGAGGTCATGATCGATGGACGGAGAGAGCTGGGGCCACCACCAATTAGAAGTAGCAGCGCACCTTCGCGTACCCTCGAGAGCCAGAGTACAATCAACGGCGTAGAAATAATAATCATTTATTATTTTTCGATTTAATATCAGTTCGAAATACGATCGTCAAACATTTATGGAAACATCTTTAATACGACCGATTCGGACACAGGTCTTATTGAATTTCTGGGGTTTCCTGAAATCGCACAATCGGTAAATTATAAAAGAGATATTTTATTTAATCATCCATCGTGCGTTCTCTTGTTTCAGTCATGTTCAGGCTGTACGACACCGATGGCAACGGAGTTCTCGACACTAATGTAAGTAGCAGGAAGCGTGAAACTGAACTCGGAAGTAAATAATTTATTCGTATTTTCATATTGTTTCGCTTTAATTAAAAATATATATCCTGTTTTATATAATGGATATTTTGATATAACGCGTATCTTTTCCGACAGGAAACGGACTGCATTGTTAACCAGATGATGAACGTTGCCGAATATTTGGGCTGGGACGTCTCTGAGCTCAAGCCGGTCAGTCGTCAGACATTCTTATAAAATTTGAAACGAATTACCGTTTAATACGAAATAGAAAACATCTGAATTAGTTTCCGATAACACTTTGATGAAGGCGTTTAAATAAAAACAGCTGAGGCCCAATGTAGTATGTGACGGCCAGTACAGGGACCCCTTTTTCGTCACAAAATTTACCGACATTTCACGACAAAACTTCACGCCTTGTTTTATTTTCTAAAAAGAGAAAAACGACTGTGTTCTCATAGCAGATGATATAAGAATATTTATTCAGAAAAAAAGTAAACGGGACTAACGATAATATAGAAAATTGAATGCTGTGCATTGTTTGTTAAGAATTGCAATTTTTTTGTTTTGTAGATCTTGCAAGATATGATGGTGGAGATAGACTACGATGCTGACGGAACTGTCTCACTCTCGGAGTGGAAGAGAGGCGGTATGACCACTATACCGCTTCTTGTACTGCTTGGGCTCGATACCGTAAGTACAAAGATTCCAATAGAAATTACACTACTGTTAGTAATTGAAGGAAAAACCTCAAGAAAATAAAGCTGTCCACAACTTTCACTGTATTCGAAGCATTCGACTCCAAATTCCATTCTAAATAAAAAATTACAATTACTTTATTTTTCTTTAAATATACATAGAAATCGTAGACAGTATACAAATGTTTCTACATTATATACTGTTCCATTCTAAGGAGGTAAACCGAATTTTAATTCAAATACATATTTCAACCGGTTAACCAAGTGGAGTGATTCTAGTGCGGATTTGGTATTAAATATAAACGTAACTGTGTGTATGTTAATGCAACATAATAACTTATTAAAATGTAAAAACTTGTTCCCCCTAACCGGTATCTGTATCTAGAACGTGAAGGAAGACGGGAACCACGTGTGGAGGTTGAAGCACTTCAGCAAACCGGCCTACTGCAACCTGTGCCTGAACATGCTCATGGGGCTCGGCAAGAAGGGCCTCTGCTGCATATGTCAGTATAATAAACGCGCTTATAATTTATTCGGCAAATATCCGTAAATAATATCGGTTAAATATGAAGCTGCGCGTAATGCAGTTTGCGATCTGTGACCTGATTGATTGGCCGACGAAGGGAATCCGAGAATTACGGAGACCATCGAACGCCAATGATTATTTTAAGGTTTTATATCCTTCTGCCACACTCTTATAACAGTGCTCTTACACAGTTTCTACACTCTTAAACCTAGATAATTTCAATAACGAATAAAATTCTATACTTAATATTACATTAGATTAATATTTTAATTAATGTATTTTATATTGTTTTCATTCTTTTCGGCCAGCAAATAATTGTTTTTCCCCAAAAATAATTAACATAATAAATATGTAAAAGTACCTATAGACCGCAAAATCCGCAATACAAAATTAGATTTTAGACGGAAAGTAAAAACTAGGCCCTATGCGGCGAAGGGCGACTTTATTTGCAATCCTCATTGTAAATTGTAAATAACCGTAGTATAATTACAATTTTTTTTTCAAATAGAAATAGAAAATATTAATTGTAACACGTTGTAATTTCAGTTTGCAAGTACACTGTTCACGAGAGGTGCGTCCAGCGGGCACCGGCCTCCTGCATTGCCACCTACGTCAAGTCGAAGAAGACCTCCCAGGTGATGACCCACCACTGGGTGGAGGGGAACAGACACGGCAAGTGCCACAAGTGCAAGAAGACCATCAAGAGCTACAACGGAATCACGGGTCTCCACTGCCGCTGGTGCCAGATCACTGTGAGTATACCACCATGTATAACTGGTTTACAACATTTCTGTACATCCGACAATATAATTAAGCTCAATATAATTTTATTTAATGGGTTACAAAAAAAATATACCATATTCTGTATGAATTCAGTTCTTATACATCGAAAAATCTAACAGATCTCGGACTATACCGGCAGCAACAGTAGCCGAACATCGATGATGATGATAATTAACTGGGTTTACGAGCGTTATAGTGCTGGACAGATATCACTAGTTATAATGTCCGGGTGACCGAACATATTAAGTGCTCGCGTCGACGAGGAATAATATTCTATTGACGGGATTCGGCTTTTCGCCATCTTAAGTAGATTAGTTGTTGAGACATTTACCAGCTCGAAGCGGGTTAAAGGCAGAGAGATATCCCGTACACGGCAGAAGGCACTCGATGATGCTACATTTTTCCTCTCGCGATGTTTCCTTCCGCATCTTCAATCTCTTTCTGGGGTCCTCCTCACTCGATGCAACGTTTTCTCCCCTGTTCCCATTACAGTCTGTTCTTCAGTTTTCGGAAATATTTTTCGCTTTCGACACACTTTTCACGAGGTGAACACAAATACCTTGGGCTACGAGTTTAGTCAGTTCATTCCATGTCCGAGACCGTAAGTCGAAATGCTTGAATCTCAAATCAATTTTGAGATCCACCTCAAATTAATTATATCTTTCACTTAACTTTTTTAGCGCTTAGTGTTTTCGTCTCGTTTTCTTGCACTGACGTCTTTCTGGTTGCCGTTGCAGTTGCACAACAGATGCGCCTCCCAGGTGAAGCCCGAATGCAACCTGGGCGAGAACAGGGTCCACATCCTACCGCCGACGGCGATCTGCCCGGTCGTGCTAGACAGGCAGAGGTCAATCACCAGGGACAAGCACAAGTCCGAATCTCAGACTCCGGATTCAACAACCACCGGGGTAAGTCACCAGTTTATAACTAAGTACGACTTAGACAGGTTTCGACTTTGCGCCATCGACAATAGCATTCCTCAGTAATATGGTGATAGTCTTCCTGAAAATTAATCCTGAAATATCCTCTACCATTAGTGTTCTTCTTCCCCATTGTTCCGAATAAAATCATACCGCTATGTCCATTTGTTGTCGGAACCATTCATGGAGTCTGGAATATAGTGAGTAAATACTGCCTACAAAAATTTGTAGGGCAAGGAATTTCATTTTAGACTTAACGTCGTTTCAGTTCGGTTCTTCCCCGCTATAAAGTGTCCAACATGGACACTTTCCTCCCCAATTATTTTTTAATAATAAGTTTGAAACTATTAAAAGAGGAACTCGTACGACTCCGGCGTTTATATTAAAACCATGTAACGTCGAAATTTACGTAATTTGCTTTCTATCATTTTGTATTGTGGAACTGAAGGCGATAAACGGAGTCAAAAAGCGTCGAATACGGTGAGGAAAACTTGTCGTAGGTTTTTTCAACCCATTCCTATATCGCGTTCGGAAGGAGTTATCTTAAAGTTATCCGAAGGTTCGCCAGAGGGGTACTGTGATAAAGCGAGGAGAGATACGGGGAAGGGAAAGGGAATAGGGTAAAGGTAGTTGAATAAAGGGAGCGACATAAGTCGAAGTGGGAGCAGAATCGAAAAACGCTTAGGACCGGGGGGGGGCCTGCAACCCCGCCGCACTGGATCACTGCTATAGCGGCCTTCTTATTTGCACAGCCAGCCAACACTCCTTCTACATAAGGAGCCTTCTCATTATCGCCTTTTATTTATTTTAATTTAAAATGACGACATGCGTAAGATTGGACTTACGGTTCGGGGACCAACGAGGCTTCCTTAAGCACTCACCCGTTCGGCCCTAAGCGAACGATTTTGGCCCGGGCTTTAGGTCCGGCTTAGAGTAAGCATCCTTCGAGCGCTGACGGGACGCTACTGACGGTGGAGGAGTCCGGGTCGTCCACCCAGGGCGGGGGGAAAACCCCCATCGTAACGGTTATTCTGAATTGATATTGCAGGGTTTCCAGTTCGGGCCTCAGCAGGGGGCGATGTCGTTCCAGATCATGCCGCCCGTGGGCATCAAGCCGCTGGTGGTGTTCATCAACCCGAAGAGCGGCGGCAGGCAGGGCGCCAGGATGCTCAGGAAGTTCCAGTACCTGCTGAACCCCAGGCAGGTCTACAACCTGGCCAAGGGCGGCCCACTACACGGTCTCACGCTCTTCAAAGACGTGCCCAACTTCAGGGTCATCTGCTGCGGCGGGGACGGCACCGTCGGTTGGGTCCTAGAGACTATGGGTGAGACAACACTCGAGTGCCACTTAAGCATACTTTCGGCACTGCCACTGCGGCGCTGTTATTGCCCCGCAGTTTTGGGCCTACTATAGTCTAGGTGTATCATACTCATTTCCGCCGGGGACCGCATTAAATTTTCATAAGTATCATTCCCGGATCGCACATCCACAGCACTACATCCGATGGTCTACTGACATCTCCTAATCTAAACATAGCGGAAAAATAAATAAAACGAATTTTGAAAAAGTGAAGCCATCGGGATTCTCCTCAATTATGCTCCGTCTGTTACTAATACTACTTTAACATCAATATCGCTTATTGTATTGTACAGTTGTGGCAATTGAACAGTTAAAAAAAAAAATAATACGTATATTTATTTTATAGTTCCTCTCAACAAAATACAAGGATACGGAATTTTGGGATAACGGAATTATTTTTGCCCACTGTCTGTTTCAGATCAAGTCCAGTTCGAGAGCGAGCCTTGCGTGGGCGTCATCCCCCTGGGCACGGGCAACGACTTGGCGAGATGCCTTCGCTGGGGCGGAGGATACGAGGGAGAAGCCCTCCCGAAATTGCTCAGGGTATCGTGCAATTTCGATTTTTTAAATTAAGCAAAATTTCTTCTAGACGGAATACCGGCCCTGCGAGTCGGGCCCCGATGACCGAACCGGTAAGAGTTCCGAAACGTCGGAAGCGGACAACACCACTCAATATATATATATTTGTTAGAAGTTATTATAAAATTAGACTACTAATTTAAACTGGGAACGAAATTATATTTAAAAAAATGTTTTTAGCCCCTATTTAGAAGTGTGGACTGCCGATGCGAAAATGTCTGGTTCACAGGGCGGAAGACAGGGTTCCTTTTTATTCAGAAATGAAAAGATTTCGGGAAGTTTTATCTTTCTGAATTCGTTCAGTACAACTCTAGACGGTGGAACAATTTATAGTTTGTTTTTGTCTCAACTTGCCTACAGTCGGTCCTAAACTTGACCAGCTCACATCAGTGAGTGATATACTCACGTTACGCATGTCTGCAACCTGAGTTTTATAAACTGAAAGGAATAATCTTAATTGTTTAAACAAACCAAAATATTGATTCTGTTCGAGTTGAGCATTTATTTTCAAATTCGTGTCGCATATATCGGATTGAAATTTCTTTTTATATATTTTTAAAGGATCTAAAATAGCATTTGTTTACATATACCTAACTGTATAAAGTATATTATTGTCTTTGTTGAATACATTTATTACTAAAAGTATGTTTCGTTACAATTGCAGAAAATTGAGAAAGCTACGACGGTGATAATGGACAGGTGGCAAGTAGAAGTTCTCAACCAGAAAGAAGACGGTAGCCCCAGTGGAGATCCAATACCCTACACCATTATCAATAACTACTTCTCTGTAGGGGTGGTAAGTGTTGTTAAACATTATTTTTTATACTGATTTATGATACAACTAAAATATATTAGTAGGGGGTTTTTTGGTAGGCCAAGGCCAAGGGAATGGGAAGACCCTCGGCCTAGTTTAAGGAGGGGGGATGACGTCACTATAGCAAATTCCTGTTTTTCTTTTTACTTATTGCGCAATCATCTCTTACGGTTATAGGTACAATTGCTTAAACTGTTCTTTAACCACTCGCTTCTCCCGATAAAGAAACCCTTTTGTTGCAATTGTTGAAATAAATCAACGAATAGTATGTACGAAAACTTGTCGAATTTTCACTGAAACGCCAAAATCGGTCGTAGTATAATAAAGTGTCCGACGTGTAAACAGGACGCGGCCATATGCGTCAAGTTCCATCTGGAGAGGGAGAAGAACCCGGAAAAGTTCAACAGCCGGATGAAAAACAAACTGTGGTACTTCGAGTACGCCACTTCCGAACAGTTCGCCGCTTCGTGCAAGAACCTTCACGAAAATATTGAAATCACCGTAAGTCCATAAAATGTCAAATTATTTTCTGTAGCCCGATTCTATATATACATAATTATAAATGGAACTTCGCCTAAAGAAAGCTTTACACTGCTGATCTATAACAAACCTGAACAAGGCGGCTCGATTCCGCTGGAGCATGCCCATGAATGTTAGTAATAAGTAGGGACAAATAAGAGAAATAAGATGATTTATATGTACTTCTTCGGACTTTTTCTTTTATTCTTCTATTTCCTCTTTTATTCGTGTCGACTCGGGTATATTTATATAGGTCCCCCAATTGTACCCGAGTGGATATCCACTACCTACCGTATTTGATGTCACCAGGGCCTGGTTTCAAATTATTCATCTTATAACCAATAATATTAACTACCTAAGTACTGTCACACGCTGTTCTGTATTACTGCATTGGTTTTTAGACATTTATTTGACGCTTTAATACTTATCGGTCTTGAATTGAGCTTATTTCAGGGCTGAAGTGGTATTTTGATTGCAGTGCGACGGTGTAAGCCTGGACTTAGCCAACGGTCAGGCGTTGCAGGGTATAGCCCTGTTGAACATCCCGTATACCCACGGCGGATCCAACCTCTGGGGGGACAACAACCACAGGAAGCGCTCGGTCAGGCGCAAGAAGAACAAGTACAGGGACAAAGAACTCTCGACTACATCCTTCAATTCGGTCGACCTCAGCGCTGCTATACAAGGTAAAATAGAAATAGTCCCTCTAATAGCTTTTTCCCTCTCTCTCTTTATTGTTGCAACCGTAAAAAATACAATAATCAACAAGCACTAACCACAATGGAGGAGGAACACACTGGCGTGGCCACTACCTTTTCAGGCGTCTGTAGGGCACGTTTGGAACGTCGGGGGAACCATTGAAAATTTGAATCCTTTTATTTTAACACTGTGTTCTGCGAGGGGTTGGAATACCCTAGATTTCGCGTTCTGGTTCGGTCTTTCGCCATCTTCAGTAACGGCCGTCTTCACTCACTCACTCCACTTGTACTGTGCACACTTCCGCTGTAAAATACAGTGTTCAGCGTGACTAAATTGACTGGACACCGCTACTGAAGACGGCGAGCGGCCGAAACCGGTCCGGCGAAAGGCCGAACCGGCGAGAGGAGACAGAAGAGCGCGAAATCTTCGGGACTTTTCTCACGAGTCTTTTTAAATAGATCGAGCGAGTGAAGCGTTCAAGTGGGATACAATATCAGCGGAGGATGGTTCCCAGGCCTCCGGGTGTATAGAGGAGCCCGAGTTCCGACACTTGCCCCGGCCTGCCGAGGTTCTTGCACGATCGTGGCGGAGATCAGTATTAATTCCGATATTAACTTGTCTGAAAACGTTGGCTATATAATGACAACCTGTTTGCAGACATCGGCGATAAGCTGATCGAGGTGATAGGTCTTGAGAACTGTCTGCACATGGGCCAGGTGAGGACCGGCCTGAGGGCGTCCGGCCGAAGACTCGCCCAGTGTTCCTCCATTGTCATCACCACAACTAAGACTTTCCCCATGCAGATAGACGGAGAGCCCTGGATGCAGCCACCCTGCACTGTAATATTTTTAGTATTATATATTTTTTATTACAATATAGTATCATCCCTAAGTTTCCAACAAAATCGAGCAATTTTTTTTTCACTGTTCTATTGTGACAACTGTAAATTACAATGTTGGGACAGTATTAATAATGAGTAGACAATAATGGAGGAGGAGGAACCCGCTGGATTTCCTCACTTCCTACTAAGGGCAAGAGTGGGAGTACCATCAATGGGTGGCATCTCCATCAAAAGTGAACTCTTGTAATCAAATCGCACTGCCACTTAATACAATTTAAAAATTCTAGTTGTGACTTAGAATAAATAATAATGCTTATATCTGCCCATAATTATGAAAGTGGTCTAAGTCAATTCAAACTTTAAATACAATATTTTCGTATGAAATTCACACAAAATTTCTTATCCATAGTAAACTTCCATTAATCGAGACTAATAAAATTCTAAATTAAAATGTTGCGTAATATAATAATATTTAATTTATTCGAAAGCAATTCATTAAATATCTCGAAACCAGAAATATATGACTTAGACCACTTTCATAATTATGGGCACATATGGCTGGCTTAAATTTATATACTAAATTGTGTAATAAAATTGCGGTTGGAATTCTTACTTTTATTGTTGAGAGGCAACACGTCCCATGAAAACTACGTTTATTTACTATGTATAAAACTACGTTTTTTTTAATACTATTTTGTTATTTTTTTCAGATAAAGATATCGCACAAGAATCAAGTGCCAATGTTGATGGCACCGCCTCCTGAAAAAGGGAAAGGACTGTTCAGCTTTTTGCGTGAGTTTTTCATACACTAGTAACTCTACTTCTAATAGTAATACATTTGGGAAATACTATACCTAAGTTTAGTGCGCCGCTGGTACTACACAATCGGTACTACAATTTATGCATTTGGGCTGCCAAATCAGTAGAGTGTACAAATTGATTTCTTTTCTTAAACTGTATTGTGAGGATAAAGGTCGATATTCTTTTTTAGGCTGCAAAGGCAAATCTATCCCAGTGACATCGCCATAGTTGTAATGCTCAAGAGAAAAATTAAACGGTCAGAAAAGAAATATTTAAAAAGAAAATAAGGAATGAATAATTAAAACGTGCACTGAATATAATGTGTTAATTTATTCGTGAATTCATCTCGTGTGTATGTTTTTAAATTAATGACTTTTTCAGTATTATTATAGATTAATTATCAGCTGTTTTTTTTTTCTTAAACTTATATTAACTGTTTGTTGTGTAATTGTGATTTATTGTTATATACATCTATGTATAGATATGCGTACATATATTTGAGTGAATCTCACAGATTTTTAATATTTTTGTATAATTTTAAGTCACATTAGATTTGTTATATTTATTGCAAGTGAATTGGTGGCGGACGAGATTGGCTCATGTCCAAAATTTTAATTTTCAATTGAAAGATAAATGGGCCAGGATCAAACTCGAGTCCTTTCTCTTTTGATTGCAAATTTCAAATTGTTATAATTTATGTATTCCGGTTTTGTACCGACATTTATTGTACGTTGTTGGAGGTCGTTTTGTGTTGTTTTTCAATTTGATCGACTAAAAACAAAGTGAACTTACGGAAACAACAATAATTATATAACCAAAAAATAAATAAATAATTAAATAAAAGAAAAAGAAGAGATATTTTATAGTTTTGAACATTTGATAATAATAATAATAATAATTTTAATAGTGATAAGGTTAAAAAATGAAATACCTGAAAAAGAGTAGATTTCAGTTTTTTATAACAAAATTTTAATACAGGAGTAGTAGTTTTTAGAATTGTAATTGTACAATTAGTGATTCAATTTGATATAAACAAAATGATGAGTAGTTAAACAAATATTAGCATCCCTACCTTTTGTCAAGAATAAATTTAATGAAAATCATAATAAAAAATTTAAATGCGCACTAACCAAAACAAATGCAATTTTTCCTGCTGCCTACCACTGTGAAACAAAATCGCTGTCTCTGCATCATTAATTGTACAATTCTTTCAAGATGGATCAATATATAAGAAAAAAAACCAAAAGAATCTGTCCAGTTGTTAATAATGGGGAAAAAATGACTACAAAATATTGTACTGAAGTATAAAAAAAAAGGTTGATAATTTCAATGAAATTCTATTTATAGAAATTTTCAAAGACTTTTTCAACAGTATATGTTATTATAAACACATTTAATTAACTTGTTTATAAGGAAAAATGCCCAGTTTGGAATAAATATTTCTTATTTGAACGCATACACATATTATGCATATGTGTGTATGTTTTTATAAATGAAAATTAGCCTCTTAGATACCGATTAGATTCGTTCTGTTCCTAACAAACTGAAACAAAAAAAAAACACGGAAACTGATATTCACACCAAAAATTCAAGAAAAAACAGAATTTTATTTTGATGTCCTCCCAAAAAATGCAAAACGCATATTTTCAAATATAAATTCCAATTTTAAACAGATTTTAAGATTTAATTTGTTTGAATAATTTATCAAATAGAGGTACTTATTATAGAAAATATAAAAGAATCTAAACTAAATGAGAGAGTTACATGAAATAAAAGTAGTCATTTAAAAAGTAAAGTGTATATATATATATATGTATATATATATATATATATATATATATATATATATATATATATATACATATATAAATAAAACACTAAATAAAAAAGTTTCATATCTGTTTCCAAAAGTTTATAAATGTAGTTGTTATTATAAAAAAAAGAATGAAATATAAATAAAGGAATGGATGGTTCGTTATAAATGATCTCCCGCTAAGGGGGAAGATTGTTGAACTAAAATTATGTGTTTATTATTGACAAAATATTGGCCAGGTATTAAATGTTTTTCCTTTTATTCGAACAACAAAACAAAACTGTTGCTAAAACTGACCGTTGTTGCTTGCACTTGTCGAATTAAGGGACTAAATTTTAGTTTTTCAATGTTGAATCCGATTTTGTTCAGTTTCTTTTTCAGAAAAAAATATCCTTCGAGAATATGCCAAAATGAGTACACACAACAATGGTGCAAGTCAGAAATAAATAATATTTCTGTTTGTTTTATTTTCAAAATGTGCAATTTTCTCATATCTCTATTAGTTTGTGTGAAAGGTGAAAAAAGTGGTGGCCGTGGGGGGGAGTATGAAGAAAATTAAGACAAAAATATACGCGAGGAAACACGTACAATAATCCCGATAATTTAGATTTAGAGTTGAATTGTCAAATTTGAAATAAATAAAAAAAAATCATAAAATTAAGTCAGTGTGTTAAGTTGTTGTTTACAGCTCGGTGTCTCATGCTTGTCAAAATTAATCTCAGTGTTTATTAATTGGTCTAAATGTTTTAAATGTCGAACGTTTGTGCTTTGGTTACTTCATGGAAGAAAACAGGAACGAGCATAAAAGAAACCTGTATAACGAATATTTCAAATGATAATTGCCTGTGGATAATAAATGTTTGTAAGAAATTTAAACACAGATTAGGAGATTGTATATTATAATTCTCGCACAGTATTTTTGGCAATATTGAATTCATCTTTATTTGGGCTCATTTTATTATTCTCAAGGCCTTTTAATTTATCATCGTTAGATTTTGAAAATATTTGTTGAGGTGAATAAATTTTCTTGTTTTAATTTAACTTAAGAGAAAATTGTTTCACGTTTGATTGAAAATATTTAGTTTTACAAAACCACTGATTGATAGATTTAATCCCTGCGGGTGATTTGAACAAACTCTGTTAAAAAATTATTCTCCTTTGAAACTTTCAATTTTGCCAAAAGAAAAGTATCACCATTAGATTTTGTGAGAAGTATTTTAATACAAAGTTCTGACGCATATGAAGTAATCAAAGTCCAATTTGAAAAAAAATACAATAACTGTTATCAATAAATTGTTTCTTGTTAGCTTGTCTAGGCTTTGGAATGAACACCACGCTCATTTCCGTAATGTCCCCTCCAAAATTTAATTTTTAATTTTGTTTTTTTCAAAAAATAACAAAAAGAAACCGACGAATATATATATATTTATCTTTATGTAGTAAGCCTAATATTAAATAAAATAAGAAGATATTAGCTCAGCGAAAACTCCAAAAACTCCCTTTAAAAATAAATAAATAATTATTAATATAGCTCTGCTGCATCGGCGCCTCCCGCATTGTATAACATTTTATATTCATAATATATAAAACGTTTGCAGACTGAATATTTTGTCCATATCGCTAAAGTAGACTGAATGTTGTTGTATCGGTTAAAATGAAAAAAAAATCTTAATATGTCAAAAAAATTGAATATATTAATACTACCAGAGCAGGCAAGTCTGTTTAAGTGTCTGTCAGTTTTTTAATTTTGTGGAAAAATTTATTTTTGACGACAATGTGAACCTAGAAAAATATATATACATACTTCTCTGCGTGCGGCTGTTCTCATATCTCGGACAGAGATTGCTAGTAATTTTTTTATTGTGTGTGTAAAAAAACAAATTCTACAGCAGCGGTCGAATGTTGAAAGGGAACCCACGATTTAACAAAAAAAAAATCAAAATTTCGATTCTGCTCAATGAAAATATAAAAGAGGAGGAGGAGTTACAATAACTCGTTGCAAATTGATCGGCCGAAATTAAAATCATGCGAATGGATACCCACATAGTCAAATATATAGGTAACACTGTTCACAAGTAGTTAAGGCAGAAAAATATTGATAATAAAAATCTGTAATAATAATAATAATATAATAATAAAGTAATATTTTTCCATATAGTACAATGAAAAGCTGTGCAAACTATTAACAAAAAACACCAGCAAAATTAAAATTTTTATCTGTAAAAGTGAAGAATGAATGAATCAACCAATATATATATATATATATATATATATATATATATATATATATATATATGTGTTAAGTGATTAAAATAATATTAATGATAAAACAGTGGGAAAAAAGAAAAGTTTTAATTGTTTCTATTCACTATGTTTTTGACTAAGATTGTTAAATCAATGTGCATTATTATTATAATTCCTTGAAATGTTGTATAATTGTTATTATTTATTGTTATTATTATATTTATTTTTATGTATTATAATCAACTGCTCTGTTACATGTAATTACATGTCGAATGGTTAAATATAGAAAATGTTAAACATGGCTGTAATTGTTTATATATATATATATATATATATATATATATATATATATATATATATATATATATATCCTATATACTTTTTGTACCACCCTCAAGGGGCGCTAGTTTATCGGTACAGGTAAACCCAACGAACTTTAGTTAAGTGCATTGCCGCACCACCCTCAAGGGGCGCTAGCGTCTCGGTGCAAGTGTACCCAACGAACTTTAGTTAAGTACATTGCCGCACCACCCTCAAGGGGCGCTAGTTTATCGGTACAGGTAAACGCAACGAACTTTAGTTAAGTGCATTGCCGCACCACCCTCAAGGGGCGCTAGCGTCTCGGTGCAAGTGTACCCAACGAACTTTAGTTAAGTGCATTGCCGCACCACCCTCAAGGGGCGCTAGTTTATCGGTACAGGTAAACGCAACGAACTTTAGTTAAGTGCATTGCCGCACCACCCTCAAGGGGCGCTAGCGTCTCGGTGCAAGTGTACCCAACGAACTTTAGTTAAGTGCATTGCCGCACCACCCTCAAGGGGCGCTAGTTTATCGGTACAGGTAAACGCAACGAACTTTAGTTAAGTGCATTGCCGCACCACCCTCAAGGGGCGCTAGCGTCTCGGTGCAAGTGTACCCAACGAACTTTAGTTAAGTGCATTGCCGCACCACCCTCAAGGGGCGCTAGTTTATCGGTACAGGTAAACGCAACGAACTTTAGTTAAGTGCATTGCCGCACCACCCTCAAGGGGCGCTAGCGTCTCGGTGCAAGTGTACCCAACGAACTTTAGTTAAGTGCATTGCCGCACCACCCTCAAGGGGCGCTAGCGTCTCGGTGCAAGTGTACCCAACGAACTTTAGTTAAGTGCATTGCCGCACCACCCTCAAGGGGCGCTAGCGTCTCGGTGCAAGTGTACCCAACGAACTTTAGTTAAGTGCATTGCCGCACCACCCTCAAGGGGCGCTAGCGTCTCGGTGCAAGTGTACCCAACGAACTTTAGTTAAGTGCACTGCCGCACCACCCTCAAGGGGCGCTAGCGTATCAGTGCAAGTGTACCCAACGAACTTTAGTTAAGTGCACTGCCGCACCACCCTCAAGGGGCGCTAGCGTCTCGGTGCAAGTCCCCTCAACGAATGGTTTTGGTGAATCTTTTTCCATTAATGACATTTTTATATGGAAAATTTTTTACGGTAGCCGCTTATTAATTAAAATAATCAATTACAAATTTTAACAAATAAATATTCATTGATTTTTTTTCTAATAGAACCACTATGTTTAGGAAGAAATTAAGGATTGATACAAAAAAGATATATTAACACTAATATATTTTCTTATAAATACAACACGAGTAAACAAATATAAGTTTTTTATTTAAACTGCCAATTAGGACTGGGCGAGAGGTTTGCTGGACCCAGTTTACAATAGTGGACTATTATAGTTTCAGTGGTAATAGTTTGTGATATGGATTACATTCAGATGAATGACTGTCAAGTACTAATTTTAACAAAATAACTGTAAGAGCTTTTGGTACGACATCAAAATGCAAAAAGATAGAATACACTAAGTAGACAAACTTAACAATAATATCTGTCACTGATCAAAAGTATTATACAAAAATAGGAATTTTATTTTTAAAATGTCTTAAAATTATATTCTTGTCTTTAGAACTGAAAAACAATCCTTTCTATAACGAGAAAATAAAATGTAATAAATAATAATCGATTAGATGAGGGAGATTTTTCCAAAGTATAATTTCATCTAAAACAATAGAAGAACAGCCACTAAATGCCTTTTTCATAAAACAAAACAAAAAATGGAAAACAAAATTCAATGTTTCGATATACATATAAATCTAAAAACAACCTATTTAATTATAACTATTATACATCATAAGGAGGAACAAGTGATAATAATACAACAGAGACAAATTCAGTTAACTGTTTGCAATTCTCAATGGACAGTGACAACTCCGGATCTGTATAGCAGATCTCTCTAAATGCTATTAAAACACAGAAACTTAACAATATATAATAATCTATTAATAATTAATGCGATGGTAATTCCCCACGAATACTGCAATTTTGGTAGTTGACATCCCCAATCTTTCCTCGCAAGTCCACTTCTGTTTTTTGTTACGACTTCTTAACATTCATCGACAATAGAAAAATACTGGACACACATTCTTTATTTCGTTTAGTAGTTTAAAAAATTATTGTATTAAATACTTTTTTGGGGTTTGTTATATAGTAGCTTGATGGTTAAAGCGGCACTGTATTAAAGCTTTAGTCGTCGACCCACGTTCAAATTCTAGCAGCAATTTTCATTCCAATTACAAATTTTAAAATATTAAGCGAAATCAGCTCCAGCAAGCAGTATAGTCAACAGAGTTACCACGTAAGGACTATAAGTGCAAGTAATGCCATTTCTTTTGTTAAAAACTTTTTATTGTTGACCTGAACAAAAAAAATCCGTGGAAAATGAAAATTGGTCGAATAAAAAATTTCATCTACTATGAAAATCAACAGAAATAGGCACAAGCTATGTTCTAAATAACGAGTTATTTAGATTAAAATAAATATTAATCTAAAAACGACGAACATAAAGTGATGTAAATATGAAAAATACTTCATAATAATAATAATTAAAAAGTGAGACCTAGTGGCACTTCATTTTTCTTATACGACATCCTTCTTCACATTAGCCAAAGTGTAAAAATTAAATCACATAGTTATATCACATTAACTTTCACTAATGTTACTAACATTTTTTTTATTACTTTCATTAAAAAGAAAACAAAAAAAAAACAATAGAATCCGCAGTCCGATTAATAATTTCTTTTTTGTTTTCAGTTTGCGGTAATTGTTAAATTACACGTAAAATTACATTAGGCCCAAATTTGAGAAAACAGAAAAATATCGGAGTATACAGACCCAAAATCGGCTGTTTGCCTTTTCTCCATTTTGAAATTGCCTGGAAAAATAACAAAGGACGACGGTCATTCAAAAGAAAATTAGCTACAGGAAAATGCAAAACATTCTTAAAAATCAGAATTTTGTCAAGCTGAAAAAACTGTCGGATGCGTGCAACATGTAATTTATTTCACAGCCATAACAACCCAATTGCTGAATGGGCCCGGGTAACTTTCAAGTCACATTTCAATTTATCCAGATTTTACCAAATAATTATAGCTTTTTCATGAGATGGCGCATAAATTTTAATCCTATAACGTTGTCAAGACAACCAATATCAATATCAATTTTTTTCATTCGCATATATAGGTTTATAATTGCTGATTTTTCGTTCCCCCATTTTTTTTGGATTTAAAATAAAAATTTGGCCCACAGAGGGTCAAATTATTTCAGTTAACAAGTTTCAGTCAAACGTGTTTTTCAACCAGATATCTGCATCTACTGTAAAACACTGGTGGAATTTCTATACGTGAAGAATTTGTTGACTTGCCTCGAAGGTTGAAAATTAAACTGTACAATGACAGACATACATCACCAGTGTTAACTAATGTAAATATAGCAATTTGACCTATTGTTATTATTATGTAGCTGACTATTTATTATTATAGACAAAATATATTTTGTTAATACACAGTTGTTGTTGTTGTTTACCTGAGAATCGCTGATGATCACCTGTATTTGGTGCTGGTTGGGCAGGTGATAGTGGGAACTGTTGTATTGGATGAAGTGCGCAATATCGCGTTGGGATTCAACTGAATGACGGCGTGGCCAGAGGTTTCTCGTCCAATACTCCGATGTTGCTGTTGTCCTTCGAAATTCAAACAAAACGGAACATGAGAACATGTTGAGAATGTACCGAGAATAGAGAAAAATACGGATATACGCTCATTTTTGTACTAAATTGTAACACTCTTTTTATTGGTTTGGAATATGACATTTTTTGCCTTTAAAGATGACATCTTTTAAGGTGCATAAAGGCGTACAAGAACTGAGAAAAAAAGAGGACATCTTCACAGATTTCCAATCCCCCCGCTCCTATTCCGGAATATTTCCCCTGCTTCGGAAACAACCCGAGAGGGGACCCCATCGGCTTTTCCTTCCAGGGAACTCTTTAGCTTGTGGAACTCATCAGCCACAGGAAAAGGGAACAGGAAGAACCCCCAGACAACGGTAGGTCGACCCCTGCCAAACGTTGAATTATTCGAGTCAGTCAATAATTCAATAAATACATTTAGAATACCTGTTTTGTGGTCTGCGAGGGGTTGGAATACAGTTGATTTCATGTGTTTCTGTCTCCTCTTGCCGGTTTTGTCTTTTGCCAGACCGGTTTCGGCTGCTCGCCATCTTCAGTAGCGTTGTTAGTCACTGGATGTTTTTTTGGGCAGCCTGACTGCACTGTCACTGTCACATGTACTGTGGTGGTTTTCTGTTTGTGGTATATATATATATATATATATATATATATATATATATATATATATATATTTTAAGCAGATTAACCAAATCCCTCCCAACCCTAATAAGAGAAACAACATCCCAAGAAACAACAAGAGACCGGTATATACATGACAAACAGTGACAGCGCAGTGAGGATGCCCAAAAAACATCCAAAGTGACTAACACCACTACTGAAGATGGCAAGCAGCCGAAACCGGCAAGAGGAGACAGAAACACACGAAATCTAGGGTCAAAAGAGACAATTTTCCAACATTTATATTAGGGGGTACCCAAAAGTAATCAACATTTTGACTTTGGAATTCATTTTATTTTGCTAAAAAAGAAACTTTAATTATTAATCTACTATATAGTCACCGATATTATCGACAACTCTCGGGCCACTTTTCCAGCAAAGTTTCGATTCCCCTCTTGAAGAACTGCTCAAGACCAAAATACATGTTATCAAACTGTTGATTACTTTTGGGTAGAGCTAATACTATAACAATGGTTATAGTGTGCTCACCGAACTGTCGATGTCCATGTGTTCATCCGGGAAGGTTACGATTTTGTCAGCTTCGTTGGGGGTCGTCGGCGGCGCAACAGAGCTGAGGACCTCATCGCTCCTGACGAGGGGCGAGTCGAGGTCCACTGAGGAGGGTGTCGACTGCCTGGCCTGCTCGATGTCCAACGAGAGCCTCTCCCTCATCTTGCTGCCGCCCCCTACAGGCGCTATCACCACCACGTCCTGCTGCCCCTGCCCCTCCTGCTGGTGCTGGTGCTGGTGCTGCTGTATCGGCAAGAGGCACTGTTCTTCTTCGGGCTTCTTCGATATCAGCATGACGACGGCGGCCTTACCGCTCAGCATGTTTTCCTCCTCTGTCGCCATTTCCCCGCCGTGGCCGCCTGTAAACAGTTTTTAGATTACCTGTTTTGTGGTCTGCGAGGGAGGGGTTGGAATACAGTAGAATTCGTGTGTTTCGGTCAACTCTTTTGCTAGACCGGTTTCGGCTGCTCGCCATCTTCAGTAGCGGTGTTAATCACTTTGGATGTTTTTTTGGGCATCCTCACTGCACTATCCTGTCACTGTTTGTCGTGGGTATATATACTTGTCTTGTTATTCCGTTATTCGGGATTTTGTTCGCCTTATAGGGGTTGGAAGGGATTTTGTTAATCGGCTTAAGTCTTTATCGGATTATCGGACAAAAAAAAGGGGGGGTTTAGTAGGATTAGCAGTGCCAACCAATATAGCTACACCTTGGGAATTTATTTTTTCATTTATTATGTTGCTTCGTTGAAAATCTCCACATTCTCTATTAAATCCATCTCCTTACCTTTCTTGCCTGGGTCTATTAATTTTAAAGATTCGTTGAAGCTCATTGTCTCGTGTCCGATGTGTATAAAGTGGTTGGCGAAGTTGGTTTTATATTTTATTGCTTTTATGTGTTATTTGTATCTGTCCTCCATCTCCCGCCCAGTTTGGCAGATGTATATATACCGCGTCGCACGTTCGGCACGTTATTTTGTATATTCGGCTCTGTGTGTGTTTGTTTTGTTGTTGGGTGTTGAGATATTTCTCTAGTTTGTTCTTTGTTCTATACGATATTTTAAAATCTAATTTTCGGGAAACGTTGGAGATTTAGTAAGTGTCGCGGCCAGTGTATGCGAATGTGGCATTACTTTCTGGGGGTTTCTTCCGGGTTTGTGAGGTTCGTCGTGGGTTTCTTGTTCAGTTTGGTCATTGCACTGGCGGGATATCTATCAGTTATTCCTTGCTATTTGGAGAATTGTTCCGAGTTCCTTATCGTATTTTTCATCGGATAGGGGGAATTTATCTAATCGAATGCCCAAAAAAACATCCAAAAAGTGATTTACACCGCTACTGAAGACGGTGAATGTCATCAGTAGTGACTAACCGACAGCTACTGAAGACGGTGAATGTCATCAGTAGTGACTAACCGACCTCTACTGAAGACGGTGAATGTCATCAGTAGTGACTAACCGACCTCTACTGAAGACGGTGAATGTCATCAGTAGTGACTAACCGACCTCTACTGAAGACGGTGAATGTCATCAGTAGTGACTAACCGACCTCTACTGAAGACGGTGAATGTCATCAGTAGTGACTAACCGACCTCTACTGAAGACGGTGAATGTCATCAGTAGTGACTAACCGACCTCTACTGAAGACGGTGAATGTCATCAGTAGTGACTAAACCGCTACTGAAGACGGTGAATGTCATCAGTAGTGACTAACCGACCTCTACTGAAGACGGTGAATGTCATCAGTAGTGACTAACCGACCGCTACTGAAGACGGTGACTACCAACTGACCGTTCGCTATAGCCGCCAGGGTGACCGGGCAGTTTCTGTGGGTGAGGAGGAGGGCCTTCAGTCGGGCCACCTCCGACCTCAGGTAGGTCACCTCCTGATTCAGCGTGAAATTGGTCGATTTCAGCGAGTCGGCGTTCCTCCTCAGTTCGGCGACCCACGCCTTTCTCCTCTCGCGGCATCTCATCGCGGCCGCCCTGCAAACAATACATATATATATCTATATATACCATGTGTGTTTCGGCCATTACCGAAACGATATCAAGCAGGCACTGCTCTCAGCTGTTCAAAAATCGATTTCAACATTAGAAACAGTTTTTATCGAGAATAACGATATTTCGCCGACGATATTCTTGAACGAAAAGCCAATCTGTCGTACGGAAACAGTCAATTAATAATTATTTGGATTTAACTTTATTCTTGACCACCAAATAAGAAAAAAAGGGGGAAAAGTAGCGGGTTCCTCCGCCATTATGGTTAGCGCTTAATATACTTTTTACAGTTGCACCAACAGAAGAATGAAGGAGAACAACGTTATTCCGATCCAATCCATATAAACTATTGACTTATTGATAGTTGAAATAAAATAATTTAATTATACCAGAGTAAAAATTAAAATGTCAAACAGTATTTAAATGTACACGCGATGAACATATAATTCAACATTAACTGTACAGTAACTTACTTTGCACACGCACAATTGTTATACAAAAATTAACTGTTATACACTATACCATAACAAGACTTGTGACAAAATTTTGTGCACTGACATAAATAATAAAACTGAACAGGGTAATCCGTTTATCACCTTGAAGTAATTATTATTGCACAATTTTTTACACATATGGCTATAATTAAACAATTTTTGCCAGTAATGATTGGCTTTCATTGAGGACTGGATTAAGATTTAAAAAATAACAGGAAAGATTTAAGCAGCTGTGGCACCGAATATAAACTCTCCTTTATACATGAAAAATATATATACAATGCTTTCTTTTTTTTTGGTACTGTTACTTTTTCTATATATAGTTTGTGGTGTTATGTTGTTATATAAAACTGTATAGAGTAATTTTAAATCTAAAGGTAAATGATATATATTAGAATAAAATATTGTATAAAATACCGATTTCTTTCCAGGGCTTTCCTCCTTTTTTCTTCATTCGCATCCTCTTCACTGTTTGTTGATGATGACGCTCTCCTGATGAGAGCAGCTTCCACCCTCTTACCCTTGACACCAGCTTGACCCCCGACCGATGAAGGGAGCTACGACAATGACTACTTATGAACCGGAAAATATATATGATATTTAAATATACGTGACATACAATAACAGAGAAAACAATAGCACTTACAGCCATTTGTGGATTGCCATTGATCGGAACTTTGTTCAATGGTTTGGGTGACGGCTTCAGTCCGCTCAGTAGGGCTTGTTTCAATTTCTAATAACAAACAGAAAAAGTACACTTTTTACTTATAAAAATATTTCTTAGGAACAAATATTTAAAAAACAGTATTTTCTCCTGGACATTACTACATAATTACATAATTCTGGCATAGAACACTAATATGTTTAAAATACCAAACAAGAAGTAAATTTAAACAGACTTAAAAATGGGACCAGATTAACCCAGAGCAACTTAATATTAAAGAAATCCAAAACCACACGAAATCCAAAAGCTAACGAATGCAAGACTTTTGAGACAACTGATAATGTTAACAAGATGTAGAAAATATAAAAACCAAATGAAAGAAACAAACTGTAATTCTTAGATGAACACAAAACTAAAACAGAAATTATAAAGTCAATTATAAAATTATAATTTCATTATAATATTAATTTTGACTGAGATCTTTCATTACTATGCGTTATTAAGAGATAAACAAATGTATAACATAATAAATAAATAGCATCTTACCATACATCATTTTAATATCTTATATATATCAAACTAATAATAGAGTATATACAAAAATGTATCCGTTTTTATTATTTTGATTATTTCTTCCATTAAAAACATTTACAACTTTGTCAGCAATATTTTCACTGATGTTCATTAAGTAATACAACAGACATTATCGGGATAAATTTTGCATCTTCAAATAAATTTAAAAAAACAATTTTAGAATAAAAAAACCGATAAAGAAAAAATATAAACTCTAGTTTTCATTATCAACTGTAAAAGTTCAAATGATGTTCCTGAATGTTTTTTTTATGTGCTCATCACACCTAAGAAATTTGGTGTAGTCCTTTTCTGGTCTATGTCCTACTGAATATGTTTTTAAATTATAAATTCCTCAAATGTGATATTTAAATTTAATACTCTTAATTTAATGTTATACTTTAATATATATTTAATTAGTTATAAAAAGGATGCAATCAGGCATCGGACAGATACCCTCCAGTTTATTCTCATTCACTTCATCATAAAAAATTGCGAAATTTACCTGTTTCACGATTGAAGTACTATCTTGCGGGGAATGTTGATGAGGTGCTAACGTCTGCGTGTTCAATATGACAGTGTTGTTGGCAGGAGGTGTACTAACCAGCGGACTACTGGCATGTCCGGCAACTTGACCCATCTAAAAGAAAAAAGGAATTAGTTGAAATCAAGATTAAAAATGTCTAATAACAGAGCGCAAATGGGAAATATATTTTATGTACAGATATGTAAAAATAGTTAAAGAATGTGGTGGATAAAAAATACAGTTATAAAATATAAGTGCTGTCAGTAACAAAACAAGACATGGTAAAGGAGCCCAAGTACTTCATGGAATGTAGTAAAGAAGTATATAAGACATGTCTTGTTAGTAACAAATATATATATATATATATATATATATATATATATATATATATATATATACATACATATATATAGTAGCAGGCCAAGGATTTCAAAAGTGTTTTTCGCTGAGATATCTGCGCATCTACTGCGGAACACAGTAGTGCGGTATTTCTATACAAGAACAATATGTCTCAGCCATATTTGAATGTTGCCTTCACAACATTTAGGCAGTGACTTACTGACTGTGTAGGTTCAAAATAAAACTGT
This sequence comes from Lethocerus indicus, assembly GCA_019843655.1. Taxonomy (NCBI): domain Eukaryota; kingdom Metazoa; phylum Arthropoda; class Insecta; order Hemiptera; family Belostomatidae; genus Lethocerus; species Lethocerus indicus. The sequence continues at coordinate 32,038,066 of JACDQD010000003.1, read as the reverse complement.
ATAACGACAGTTGTTATATACAGCAAACAAAATCTCTTCTGCTAATGTTATTATTATGTAGCTGTCTACTTATTATTATTATTATAGACAAAATATGTTTTGTTAATACACTGTTGTGATGTTCACCTGACAATCAATGATGATCACCTGTATTTGGTTTTATATATATATATATATATATATATATATATATATATATATATATATATATATATATATATATATATATTCATAGAATCAAGTATACAAGTACTGTTAGTAACAAAGCAATATACAGTAGCAAGTATTTCATAGACTGTACTAGTTAGTATAAAATGGATGTTTTTATGCGTGTAAGTATTAATCTCCTGGCCTGTATTATATCAGGTAATTAATGCTGTATTTTAAGTCAGAAAAATCTAGTTCTAATTTACATCAATTTAAACGCAAAGTGATTTACATTGGCATGATGTAAATTAACAGGCTGCGTCGATATCTGGAGTAGTGTTCCGTCGGGCATTTTCAACAACACTTGTACGTTCTGATCCGGCTGTTGTTCCTTCTGTTGTTGTTGTTGCTGTGGCTGTATCCGCTTATTGGCATTAACATTATCCTCTGAACCTCTTCCGCCGTTCTTGTCCACCAGGAACCCGGTCGCAGTTCAATTCAGCTACAACCCTGCAAATCAAATCTTGTATTAATTGATTTGCAGTGACACAAGAGCGAATTAAAGGGAAACAGAATTGATTGAATGATCATTCACAGTACATTATGCACAAATTATAAACATTTCTATGTTATTTTTGTTAATAAATCAACTTACTGATGGCCTAGAGTTTAGGAGATCATTCTCTATTCAAATGTGAGGGCAGATATTGATTCCCAAGTTTTAAGAATGACTTACAATTATCTTTAATCCATTTTTGAAATTATCAGCATGCATAAGTGAATATGTCGCTTTGCTCAGCTTTTCACATAAGTATTGTAATTGGGGTAGACTAATTGACGTACTGAAGCCATCTGGGTAATGAAATGTCATTCCCTACCTACCTAAATAAATGGGTAAGTAGGTAAATAGGTAATTATCATTAGAATTTAAGGAGTTTTAAGTTGAGAGTTGGTGGAGAATATTTTGGCATATATCATCAACTATATATAGACGATCTAAAGTTATATGTTGACTCACCTGATAATTTAAACAAGATTCTAGATTTAACTGGGAGTTTCGGATTGCACGTTGTGAAAGTGAAAGTCTATACATCAGGGGAGAGGCAAACTTACATTATGATAATAAGCTAGGATGATTTATATCTCTAATTTTTACACAGGACTTATCTAATGTTAGCATTGTTTTAGCACCTTGTGGTTGGGGAAGGTACGGAAGGATTTTCTTAAAAATTAAATCGGACTAAAAATTGGAAAGTATAAGGGTAGACATTCAGCATAATGTTGGACATCACGAAAACATGGAACAGCTGTTAATAAATTCTGGATTATTCACATATAACAGAAGGAGGGATTGTGGATTTCTCCGCGAGACTTATCCAATTGGGAAGATTTAAGCTAGAACTCAGTCTAATCCTGAACTCAAGGATCTTCAAATATGTCTACGATTGAATGACAACTTACTCATTTTGAGGTAGGGCAGGAAGTGATGATATCTTGAGCGATGTATCCGCCTCGCTTTTCACTACCCTCTCACGATTGCCAAATGAAGGCGGCTTATTTTCAACAGTTTGTGTACCTGTAACAAATATAAATCAGTGTTAGTGCCATTTTAAACTAATGCGTATTGAAAACATTAGTGAAATTTTAATGCTTTCACACGCAACAAAACATGACAAAAGTCCGATGCAAGAGTACAGAGGAAAATTCAAGAGATAAATACCTGATGATTTTTCAACAGTTTCCGCTTCAACTATATTGGGAAAAACATGTGGTGTGTGCAGTGTATCGTCAGCACCGTGCGTACTGAAAGTCAGTGCCTGTTCAGATAGAAAAAGTTATTAGAATAATAACAGATTCGATTCATCTGAAAAAATCCTATTCGTAACAAAAACAGAAAACACTTCAGAGTCAGTTGCAGTGTAACAGAGTTACACAGTTAGTTCCTTGACAGGAGAACTAATAAATCAATTACAAGAAAAATTAGAAAACATTTTTCAGTTAATATTAAAACTATGGGTGTACATTTATCCAAATGGTTAACAAGTGTTATTTGGGATCTTTTGGCTGATTCATTATAGTTGCCTTTTTTGTTTTCTAAATCATTAAATCACAAAACTGCAACCAAACTATTTTAATTAAACAACATTTAATACTTATGTCATCAATTTAAAATGAAACAGTAACTTCAAAATAATCAGAAAACAAAATTGTAAACCATATTTACAAATTTTATCGTGGCCCCGATTAAATATATTTCGATTGTACAGTTATAGAGTAGACATCTCAAAATTAACAGGTTGGTAGTAGAGATGTTTACTAACAAGGTTGGTCACTGTGAGGGGAAAGACAAAGTCCGCAAAGGAAACCATACAGCAGTCTCCATTTTTCCTCCATTAATTCCATTCCAATATTGGATTATAGCGCAGTGATAAAAATACCACAAAATGAATGTCAATGAGATGAAATTCAATGTAATCCAATCACTTCGAAATAGAATTGAAAACAGGCGCTGCGACGAGTAATTCATACGGAAGTCATTTAAAAATAGCCCTTGAATAGTTCTAACAAAAAAAATAGTTTAAACAATCGTAATTTAAAGTTTAATATAACAATCCCTTTTACTCAACAATGAATTACAGTCTCCTTTGACCAAAACAAAGTGTAATAGGGAACTGGCTGTTAAGAGTGTACATATAGAAAAGCTTCAAGTCAAACATTTGTTTAACCAAGTTTGTTCCCTTGTTTAATTGAGTTTCTAGGAAATAAAAAAGTGTTGATGTGTATATGTGTTAGACCATGATAACAAACTACAAGGTTACCTTGTCAATCTTCTGCCCAGATAACGCCTTAGGAAAAAGCATTTTAAAAAACTTGTTGTGTATTCATTATACAAATTAACAGATATTTGAATAAATGAAGATAAAACCATCCGAAAAAGTATAATTTGTCTATCAAACATTCTGTAACTTTGACTGCATATGAAGTTTTACAAATATTAAAATATCAAGACCTCTGACAAGGAATTTATTTAGATGAATCAGAAATGCAAATACAGATTTCTTAATTTTCATTTTTTAGTTTTCACGAAATGGTGATTCGTTTAAAGCAAACAAAAACTGTCAAGGACAGTTGACACAATTGAGCTCTTTACCGAATACCCCCTCTCTCTTCATGTGCTTACAGCACGAATGATAACATTTTATTCTACTTACAATTGATTGATCTCAGTGAAACATACAAAAAATTATCCAATATCCCACAGAGCACATAGATATATTGGGATGACATTTTTATACAAGAATGCTGCATAAAGAATAACGTAAGAAAATACTTAGTGAACAGATAATTTTGTTGATGATGAATTGGAATATTGCATTTTAACTGAATAAATGCAATTCTTGCAGCCGGAACCAATTTGAGTTAATAAAAGGCCCAGAGAAAGGCTGAATTCGAGACCTTGAAGTCAACATTAGGCTTCTTAATTAAGAATGTAATGGACCAAATGCCATATGTTCCAATCATTTTTAATTGTCTTAAACAAACTTTATTAAGCCCCGATTGCGATGTTTGAAAATAAAAAAGGAATTGAATTAAAAAGATCTATTGGCATATTAACAAAAATTCTGTTTAACACAATTTAAGAAATGTGCAATATATGAAAAAAAGGAATAATTTTTTCAGGTTGAAGGATCTTAATAAAAATTAAATACCTACAAATTAGATAAAAAAACTTGAAAGAATAGGGACAGAACACTGGTGGACATAGTTTACCAATCACAAAGGAGTTTGGTGACCAAATGAACGTTTGAATCAACGTTTGAATTACAGAAATGGCTGTTGACAAATTCTGGACGATATAAAACAAAAAAATATGCAATTACATCATACCATTCGTGATATGCGCTTTGCTATATTATTGCTGTAATGCACCAACAACGGATTGATACTGACAACAGCGAGAAGCCACAAATGGACTAGCTTGTGACCAAATTGAATGTGAGGAAAAGTGAGTGACGGAATCTAACCTAAAATTCGTTAACCTGCCCCAAATATACTCCCTGTTAACTTTCTTGGGCATGAAAGAAAATTAAATGTGGCGATTTAAATTGAAGACAACTCACCGAATGTGGTAGAATTGTTCCGGTTCTGACGGCTTCGGCTGCTTTACGAAACGTCTCTTCGAAAGGGTTGACATTTCTCAAATCTTGGAACAAGCCGACCTCCTCGCAGTTCCTTATAAACGTCGTCGGCGTCGGCGTCTGGTCAGCTTGAAATCGTTCAGAAAATACGGCATGATTCATTTCATATTAACACCGCAATGAAATAACCTAGGATATCGCTGGTTTGTTACAAAACTGCACTCACAAGTCGTCAAAGTTGTTTTCCCCAACGTAAGTACCATTTCATGCTTTTTCTTGTGCACCTGTAGATGGGACTCACTTGTAAATCTCTGAAATACACAGAAGAAGACGGGATTTGTAACCTTCTTAAAAGACACGCTCATTGTTCGTAACCTGTCATCTGCCAAACTGTACAACGGAGGGAGATTAGAATTAAAACACTGTGACGAAAACACTATTGGAAAATAAGTGCGATTACCTTTCATTTAAACACAAATATAGCTCTGTTCAAACAACACAAACCGACTGAATTTTTGGCACATGAAAGATTACGATTCTAAAGATAAAAATGAAGAATAGAATGTATTCTAATTGTACTAATTACTTCACAATCCAAGCTGTAACAATCATAATAGTAAACTCAAAATAAACTGAAAAGACGATGAAAAATGTCGATCCACAGGCTTAATTAGTAGATACTATAGTATAAATGTTAATTACACGTATGTTAAATGCGGTATGATAATTTCTTTCGACTAAATACTGTTGGAAACACTTGTTGAATTGTGTGCGTATCTTATCTGCTTTGCCGTTTATAGATGATAGATTGTGTGTTCAAAACAAAGGAAGGTCAATTCGGTGAACAATTCAACAAACAGTAATTTCAAAAGAGCTTCCCTCCGACAGAACGTTTTCCTTTCGCCGCGACAAATTATAATTACCAAATTGCAGTCTTTCGATGAGCATGTATAGTGAGGATTCTCTTCCATTCCTCGAATGGCTCTCTCCTTTGATTTTTGGCTTCTTCTCGTGGAAAGAGTAGTTTTCAAAAGGAAATATCCGCGCCAAATAAAATCATAACACCGACAGCCGTCCCCGGGGGATAGACAATAGGGTTATAATAAATAAACCGTGTCCCCCTCCCCCCCCCCACCACCAAGGCCGATATTAAATATACGATCAAGGTTACGAACTGGCAAATCGGTAACGACAACTGTTCGACCGAAAGGAACAATTGGAGCAAGTCACATCGCTGGAGGGGCCTAGAAAAAACGTTTAATCGGCTCGCTTAGAAATCATACTGTATGGGAGGACCTAGTCGGTTCTACTTTCTAACCTGTTGACCCAGGTACGGCAGGCACTAGAGCACTGAACGCCCCCCACCCCGGCCACCCCACCACCCCACCACCCCGCCCCGCACAATCACTAAGGAGAATATTCAAAATTTCAAGTCAAACAACTCAGAACTCGGTACGTTCTCACGAAATTATAGCGGCCCTATTACGGGACGGGATAACGAAGGGAAAAAAACTCGCTATATCTTCCCCCGTAAGGTTTCATATATTCTCAGGGGCGGGACGCGATTCTCCGAGCCTGAACTGGGAAGGGGCACGGTGTAGAAAAATACGCCGGGCGAAATGTTATCAAACTGAGAGTGTAAAATGTAAAAAAAAGATGATATAAAATAAATAACGGAATTGAAATAAAGCCGGTCCTGCGCAGTTGTGGTGATGTACTGCGGGTTGTGTGGCGTGTGGCAGTGCAGTCCAGGCTGAGGGGGCAGCCCACCACCGCCACCACACCACACTCCGCTCTCCTCCACTATAGGGCACAATTCATTCATTATCTTTTCTAGTTCTCATGAACTTGCCTCGGTTCAAAGGCCGCCACCTTTGTATTATTAGATCTATCCGGCGATCCGGACTAGTCTTTAATCGCATTTAACTGTGTTATTTCACGTTGACTAGGGGCCCAAAGAGGTACTCCCGGTTTGAAAATCAATACACATATTCTATTTACCTTGGAATATTTTATATGCTGTCAAGTTACGTTACTGTATTTTTTCCAGAGCTTGACAATGGTAAGTTGAATAAAGTTTTCTTTTACAATTTTCATACCCTCGTTTCTATTCGGTTCAATTCCGCTTAATTTCTTGTGTAGAAAATATGACGAAGATCATTTTCGGCTTGCCAGTGCTGAAATAATTGCGCGGCGATTAATTGATATTGTCCAATTTTTTTTCTTCCTTTTATTTCTATTGGGGCATTTCAATGAATATTGTTTTTTCTACTCAGGAAATCTAGTTTAAACTGATGGCTAACTGAATTCACATTCCCCCCTCCCCTGTTGACTGTTCTTCAGGAGCTCAAGATGAACTGGCTAACACAAATTGGAGGTATTAAATAAAAATAATATTTTTTATATATTTTAAAACGTATTTTTCTCCTAACGTTGATTATTTATTCGAATCATTTATGGTCACTTTTTTTTTACTTCTGTATTGATTTACAGGCATAAAATTTTCCCCTAGGATTTTTTTCTAAATGTTTGTGTGTGTATGTAACAATGAATCTATTGAAAATTTTCAGTTTTTGTGACACTTCAGATTTCAGTAGCACAAGCATATTTGTGCATGCCAAGTAAGTATTCAACATATTTAACTGTTGAATGGGAAATTTTTGGTAGTAATTCACCGGTTCCAAATTTCCAGGGGGTAAATATTAAATGAATTGATCCGATAGACAATTTCCCTTTTTATTTTTTTTTAAATTTATAACGCTCAGAATTAAGGTTTGGTAAGAATATGATATATTAGCCCTTTTAGAATTATTCATAGGTGCAATTTGCATGTGGAGGCATGAAAAGAATCTACATTTTTTGAAAATTTGCATTCTAACTGACCTGAATGCTATATTCGAATTGTTTAGGATTTTAATAGCCAATGTAACAAAAATTAAAACTGTAGTCACTAATTCGCAATAACATTTTGTGAAATTAATTTATCATTTGGCAAAAATCCAACAACCTTCTTTCCTTGCATGTTCCATGTCCCACTAAAAGATCAACCACCGCCTAACAGCCTAATTATTTTAAATACAAAATAACACTGCATGTACTATTTGTAAGGAGTAACACTAACAATATTAATACAACTAATACCAACGGTAATGTTTCCACAGCCATTCTCTTGGCTGCAGTGCCAGTCATCTATGCTGAATGCCAGAGTGAGTTTCATTTTGTATATTATTTCCACGTAATATCGATAAAACGTTATACTGTAATTAATCGAATTTGTAAGTTAACCTGTACATAGTGATGTTATTATTTTTCAACAAGTGCTATACATGTTTCTATGGTCAATAGCACGGTCAATCTACTGCTACAATTGTGACTCTTGGAAAGATGCTAGGTGCAAAGATCCTTTCAATTATACAGCCTTACCTAGGGATCAACCTCCTCTGGACCCGTGCAATGGATGCTGCGTCAAGATGGTCAGAAATTCCAAGACACGTAAGTATTATTTTTATTATATTATTTAATTTCCAGACTGCAGTATGTATGGAACCACTATAGTTTACATTGAAATAAAAACTAATATTTTTTGCCAACATAAACTTGCAGAAACAAAACTCAATAAAATGCTACAGATGGGGTAATAAGAATTAAAATATAAGTAATTCATATTATAATTGAACACATTTAAAATACAAGTTAACTAAATTAAAATGAATTTGAGTTGAAAAAACTGGGTTACTTCAAAGTTCAAATTGTAGTTGGAGAAAATGTGTGGGAGTGGTTATTACCAAGCCAAATTCTGCAATGTAATTAGGAAATGAACAACAAATTTGGGTTTCCAAAATCCTAAAATTTATATTGATATACCCTTTAAGATACATTTTTCAGTTCATATTTCATACCATTAACCTAACCATATTTATGGGTATAGAAAATGGCGGTTCGGAATTTGCATTTTCTGTATTTTGGGAATAAAATTGTTCCCAAACCTGTATTTTTTTTTAGCGAATAAATTACATTTGTGCGTTTTTAAGTTGGTTGCAAGTGAATTTCATAGTTTGCAAGAAAACAAAGCTTATTTAATACTTAATTCAATATATTGAACATACCAGCGAAGGTCCTAGTTTTGATTGGTTACTTGGAGGTCTACACTGGGCCCAGAGATATTACATCAGACTTGTGATTCTTTGTTTTCACTCGCTTCTAGCCGCTTGCACTCTTTTCAGCTTCTCGCAGTCTTCAGTAGCATTCCGTGAGTAATATGGTGAGGAGTTTAAGAAGGAGCAGTTTATTATTTCTGTCTTCGTGTCCCAATTTATTCTATTGTCGACGCCATGATAAAACGGGTCGACGCTCGCTCTCGTAAATCACCTGGAATTGGGCGCGTAATTCATTCAGATTAGACTTATTATAAATTATAGAAAAATTTTTATAAAGAAGAAAAATAAAAAATCGGCTCACAAAAAATAAATTCGCAAGTGGCAAATGGCGTATTTGGTAGCATCCGTCTATCGGAGCGTTGCCAATATAACAAACTGTTCATTCATACATCGGGCAATTTAAAATTACATCGATGCTGAATTTATCGATAACGCGAGATTCAATTACGTTTTCAACAATTTAAGAAAATATTCGTGATCAATTAAGATTTCCGAGCAAATAAAGTGTACGACTGGAGTCAACAGTCCATCTTTATACAAGTGTGACTCCAGTCGATAAGTATACAGCGGTAATAGATTCAATTATAATTTTCAGGAGTATGTTTTTAATTCATTAAATATAGGTACCGTGAGTGTTGATACTGTACTTTAGTGCTATGTGTTCGACAATGTATAGACGAGGGGTGGGCACGCACGAGGTCAAATAGGGTCGCGTTCCGATTTCTCGTACATTATCAAGAGCCACACACACATATTAAATTCGCAAATTCAGATTTAATTTAAGGAATACGGAAGTCTTAAGTGTAATGTAAAGTACAGATATAAGAAAATATAATTCAGAGGCAAATAATTACTTCAACCGAGGCCTGACTTGAACGCTTCCTTAGTCGGGCAATTTGATGAGATTCTTGAAGAAAGTTGTGGACAAAATACTCGAATTTAACTCAACGAAGAGCCGCATTTGCCCACCCCTGGGTATGGACAAATTTCAACATCAATTCCAAGTTGATATTACGATTTAGGCGTTTAATAATCCTGTCTAGAGAGCCTCTGTGGTTGTTGTTTCCAGCGTACGAGAGCGTGAGGAGAACGTGCACGTCGCAGCTGCAGATCAACCTGTTCATGGTGGACCACGTGTGCATGATGGAAAGTACTGGGACGGGCCATATGTGCTTCTGCGAAGAGGACATGTGCAACAGAGGGGCCTCGTACCTTTCCCCTGGCCGCTCGCCTGTCCCGCTCCTTCTCCTCTCGTTTATCCTGGTCCACTTGATCCGCATGACCAGGTAGGAGGTGCATGCTTTCGACCGACACCCGAACCATCCGCCCCGAGCCCTAACAATATAACACCTCTGCCGTTCTCCCGTCCCCTCTATTTCTCGACCCCGGTGTACAGACAATTATTATTATTTTTCACTCTTAGGCTCTAGTACTGTTTTGATTTTTTCGTTTTGGGGGCTCCGCTAAAACGGCTGGACTAACTTTTCCACTTTTTTTGTTGGAAGCGCTTTACGTCGTCTAAAACTTTTACCATTCCTACTGATAATATAATAAATAGCTAGCGCCCGCCGGTAGTCGATCGATCCGGAAAAAAGGATTAGCGCGGCGAGTGGGCTGCCCTTGTTGTCCGCCCACGTTGCTCCGGTTCCGAATCACACACTTCCAATGTCAATTTCGACTCGCGTCGAGCTTTTCAAACAAACTGAAAAAAAAAGATTGCGGCCCGAACGCTGAATTTTCACTTTTCGAACAAAAAAACTGCCCATTCGTCCAAGTTGTGTGCTGCACCGAGCGTATACGCGTCTCGAGTTTTAAATTTTTCACACGCACCTTCGACGTCGATAGACGTCCATTTCCTCTAATGTTAACACGAAGAAAACTTTCTACTCGCGACAAGTATTCTCTTTGAATTTAAATAACGAGCGAAATCTTCGAAGAAGGAAAAAAAGACAATTTTATAACTAACTTTTAGCGTCGTAACACGGTTAATATATATGTACTTATATGGCCATTCGGACATGTGATCTATGCTTACGGTGTGATATATACGTGGTTTTGAAATTTGAGATTACTTTTTCCCGCGTTTTGTAAATAGAACGAATAAATAAATAAGTTATTTACTGTCGGCGTAAAGAGATGGACGATGTTGAAAGGATCATTTCGACAAATTGAATGGTGCCACTAATGTGCTTTAAAGGAGGGAATGGTAATGGATTCCGGAGGTTTTATTTTGGTTTTTGTTTTTTGGACGAGGGAATGAAAGATTGAACCGCATAATTTAGAGATAATTGCATCCTAACTCTGTAGCTGGTAGTGAGGTTTTTTCAGCAACAGTAGTGAAATAATAATACCTCCCAGTTGTGCCCTTGGCTAATTTTACCTTTACTATAGATACTATATAATAATGCTCAATTGTTTTATATATATATATAAGCTCGTACAATTAAAAAAGCAAAACAAAAAAAGTAATTTTTAAAAAAGCGTAGAGCCGCTTAAGATTTTCAATAAGGTTTTACAGGCTTCAAATATGACCCTCCTCCCCAGTCGGGTGTTCACAGAAAGAACTCATGTTCAAAATTAAAATCGGGAAAAGTAAAATGGTAAAGGACGCAGTAAGAGGTAATTTTGAAGAAAACAAAACAAAATTAGGTTTAAAGTTTATCGTGGGATGTGGTCTGGTAGAATTTGACAATAACCGAGAGATTTGTACATATACGAATGGAGATGTAAAAATAGAATTTAAATTACGTTACGGGACCCACATCAAACGATAAAACCAAAATGACCATGATGAAATTTTTGTCTGTCATTATAAATTGTTTCAATACATACCCCAGGCCGTATGGATGAGCTGGGAATCTCGGTTGTGCATTTGCCTTTTACCTAACATCTGTACATATTAACTTCATTCCGTATATACGGATATTCGATATCTATTTTTCAGCAGATATTTTTTGTACCCAATTGCAATTTGACTTTCGCGATATTATTTCAAAAAGCAACTTGATTCGATATTCAGTATTTTCACCTTAAATATTGTGCCGGCGTAAAATTAAGTAGAACGATTGACATATCTCCTTTTTCTTGAAGAAGAGGGAACTTGGAGAATATCACCCGAATAATTTACGTGGGATCAATTTTACTAATTCCGACATATGTGAAGAGACGTGAAAACCACGTTTTTAAAAACTAACTATATATATATTTATATAGTTAGTATATAATACTGTACGCTTAATTTAGTTTTGTGGCATATTTTACTATTTAAGAATTTGAATTTAGGAAAATGAAAATTGCAAAAGGGGTACAAACAAACATCTAGTATCTAACCATACCTTTTGCATGAATTAGTTTTTACAAAAATGGTTAGTTTTTTCCATCTTGCGACGATATGAGTAATCTAGAGGGTCTCATGTAGTAGTAAATAGCTGCTTTCACTTTTTACTAACAGATTCTTTACTTGTAGGAATTACAAATATAGATCTTTAACTGCATGAAGCACCGATCCCTTTGGAAAGCACTATCATGAGTAATATCATTTTTCAAATCGGCCTTTGGCGAATCTACACAATTACTGTTAACGATACTTGTCTTAATTTTGGAAATAACGACAGTAATCTTTTTGCCGTGATGGACAAAAGAGTTAATATATTTTTCAAGCCGGATGAATTATAAATAACTATTTATCCGAAACTGGAATAATTTAAACATTATGATATACTTACCAGTATAGTGTGCCATATCAGTTGAGGTGTTTCATCATAGTACCAACTTTCGATATTCGAATGCTCAATAGTACTTTATTATATAATCACATAATTTTGAATTTCGCTTTATTAGGCAGGTAATTGTTTTGGTTTGCACAGCAATGAAATGTGCTCATTTCATTTTTATTTGTTTTGGTATATAATAAAACTATTTATTATTAGAGGATACATTTAATTGGTTAAAACTTTTTTCGCTATTAGTTCTATTTATGAAATGTAAATAACGAGCAGAATATTAAGTTTGTTTTTAGCCATCGATTAAACATATTAATAGCGTGGAAAATATTTATATTTCTTAAATTGGAAAAAAGAAAGTGTCGAACTATTCCATTAATCCGAAGAGAAAAACTTCTTTGTGTACAAAGAAATTTTAAATAACACACTGCAGATGGATAAATGGCTGCCTTAAATTAATCATTAGTGGTAATATAGAGATGCGATACAATTGTACTCTCCTGTACATTGTATTTTTATGATCTTTCCAAATTTTATCTTCACAAATTTTACCTACTTAAACTTCCATTTGGTTCACTGAATTAGTCAATTTTTTCATTACATATAACGTAGGGGCACTGAACAATTTTGAGATAGTTGGCACAAAAAAAAAGAATTACAAGAATTTAAAACTTTCAATCGATTGCCCACAACAAAATTGTGATGTTAGACAATGTTCAAATGTTCTATAGCCGATTGCACATTGCACTAGCACCTGGAAATAATGCACTTTCAGACGAACACATAAGAATTGCAATTATTTAAAAAAAGAGGAATGGCCACTATTCAGTCTAACACAATAAGTTTCTCATTTTGGCCAACTGTAACTATGTCAGAATGTTTCGAATTTATTCTTTTGAACTAAATTGTTCAACCTGAAAATACAAATTAAGGAATGTAAACAAAAAAAAACAATTTTATAAATAATACATATAATAGTGTTCATTTCTATGAGTTCGTAGTGCTTTTCTTAACACAGCATTTTTGAAATTAGTTAAATAAAAGAGCATTATGTGTTTGCATTTTTGAATGCATCCTAACAAAATAAAAAAATATATGGAGTCATTAATCAATTGAGTTAAAGAGTACCATTAACAAATGCTTGCGCATGATCTATTATGAACAGAGATGATGATGTTCCAATCCCACATTAACCACCTACCAAAAATCTATTCGTAAATTTAGACACATTATTTTATCTTTTTGTGTCAGTACAGAGATAAAGGAAGAATTCTTTTTTCAAAAATAAGTAAAATCATGTGTCTAACAACACATGTCTCTTCAAGAAAAAAGGGCTCTCTCCACCGCACGTTTCACTCAGAACGTGTAACAGAAGCGATAGAAAGAGCCTGCACTTGGCCCCGACTTGGTTTTTTTTTTAAGTACAATTAATAAAGAGAAAACAAACTTTTTATTATTGAACACTGGTCCACCGAACAACACGAGGATTTCGGCTTAGGGTGATTTCGACAAGATTCTTGTACATTTATAAAAATTCATATCAGAAAAGTGTTTTAGGGGATTCCTTCAAAAATAGATTTAGGGATCATTCTTTTTTTTTGTTTTTCAAATGCAGTGTATTTATTTTTGAAATGTTAAAATGGCGACAGGAAAGTCACGTTTAGGGGCTTAAATGTTGTCGCTTTTTAAGCTTTCTCATCAAAAATAAAACTTGGACTATTCGCATGGCTCTTAACTTGACAAATGTAGCCATGGAGTCAATGTTTCATTTTTTTTCTATCATTCAAACACGAGTCTTGCTGTCACCCCTGATCTCACACACAATAAACATTTGATCTTCGCGTTTAATCAATTTTGAATAAACCAATTCATCAATTTTGCCATTGTGTTTAAATATTGCAGCTTTCTAATTATAAATATTTCTTACATTATCAATAACCATCTGTAAAAGTACACAGTGCACAGTTCTGTTGTCATTTTATTCACAGAGATACACTCGGCCTCACTTTGACATCTAACATCACTGAATTGTTTTTTCGGTTATTTATGAATCATTTTTTCAATATATGTATGTATATATATAAAACCATTAATGATCAATTTCTTTAAATCTAAAAAAACTTAAAAACCGAAGGTCCAATTAAAATTCACAAAGATACACAAAGTTATTTAGTAAAATAATTTAAAAACAATTTTAATTTATATTTGTTACATTTTATTTTAATTGTGTTAAGAGTACGCTAGGAAGGATTTTATTTTCTTTATGTCATATTATTCTGTGCCAATATTCTTTGTATTTATCTTTTTTGAATATATACGATTAGGAAATATAATGTGATTTTTATACATATACTTTTATTCATAGGGATAAGCTAACTTTGCCTTTTAAGGTCGCTTCACCAAACTATCTTAATTATGCTTAAGGGAGATAAATCAATAATAATAAAACATTGTTTCATGTGATCTTTATTGAGACATTCAGAATCTCTATATATATATTATAAAACATGTTGGTTAGAACTTTTCAGATTTTATAATGTTGTTGTTTATTGAATATAAGAATTTTTTAATATTTATAAAACTTTGTTTCCACCTGTTATTATTAAACAATATAATTTAGATTGTTTGTATTTTAATATTATACAACATATTGGCAATAAGATATATTGTTGATATTTTACATAGAAATATCGTAGGCAATATTTTTAGTACTAAGAATAGCATATTTTAGTGATTTTTTTTCTATTGTACTCGAATTGATTTGTACATTATCTATGAAACATTACAAATTCAATTTTAAAACCTTTTTATATCTAAACCTTACTTTATATACATATATACTTAGAGAAATCACTTAATTCATCTCTTATTACACTTATAGGCAAAAAATCTTTCTGCTACTGAACCATATTTGAAATGATACATTTATAAAATAAGACAATGTATTAATATTTTTAAAATATATTGTAATTTATCATTGAATTCATTTGTACATTATACATACATACCTCCACCATCAAAACTCATTTCCTTTGGATCCTAACAAAATGGAAACTGCAAAAATGATTCAATACTTTCATAGTGCAGAGTATGATAATAAATTTCTGGTAGTGAAATATTGAAGCGTATTCAAATTATATGTAATTTATTGGCAATGAAATGTATTGTTTGCAAAGCCACAACCTAAATCACAATGTACAGATACATAAATGGGTATTAAAATACCCATTTTGTGTATATGAATTACTGTCTGTAAACAAAGTTGAACAAAACTAATACAATAAAAGTGTTAATAACAGGCAATACGTTCACTTCATGTGTAGTACCTGAATATAACAAAGACAGACATGTTGAGATAGAAAGTCACACAAATTGTGAATTTAAAATGTGAATTTATACTTTCGGTGAGATAAATCAAACTGAGGAAATATAATTTAATGCTCCAGGTATATTAGAAAAATATTTATTAGCAATATATTAAGAAGATTAATCAATAGAGTACATGAAATGTGATTTTATATTATATAATATACAAACCACAGGGGTACCAGGTAACAAATGTTTTTTTTTAGCATTATTATTATTTATAATAACTGAGAGTCTTTGCAGAATCTCAAATTTGCCAATTCAACCAGTCTGGGTTTGGTGTAGGTAGACAATGATTTCACCCCTTCAGCCTGAAGAAGGCTTCTCAGTTGAGCTACTGTCAGCTTATTTGCCTGGAACGATCACAAAAAGAAAAACATTATGCATCATAATATTTTTTTATAAGTATTAATTTTCTCCATGGACTCCCCAGCACAATCAAAGTAAACCAATTCAATTTGCTTATTGGAAGCAACTATTTTTGTAATGATAAGGTACATCAGTCAGAGATGAGGAATCTCAAAAATTATTATTCTTTATATACACAGGAATAATTTAAGAAACTCCATTAGAAAACAACTTTGCTTGACTTAGTTAAAAATCTGTAAACTAGTGCAAGAATTTGAAGATAATAACGCTGTTGATGAATAATTGTAATTTTGCTCTCTTTTTCTAGGTGTTGTTTCTATAAAATGTATTCCATTTACAGCCAAAATAAAGAAAGAAATTACAAAGCGTATTTATCATTAATATCACTATTTTTTTGAGCCAGTTTTGCAGCAACTCAATGGCCAAAAAAAGGTTATTCGACGGACTAAAGAAATACGAAATTGCACACCATTCCGTTGTGGATCATTTTCAACCAATCTTCATTGGTTGTCTCCATCTTGGCTGTTTTCGGTTGTCTCGAAGTTGCGTCGGGATATTTCCGTTTCACAGACGAACTTTCAATTTCTCCCAGATGGGAACAGTCCATAAATTCGCTCGACAGTGAGCCCAACCTCTCGGTGATACTTTCCAAGTCAATATCTGAACACAGAGAAAAGGATGTGATATGCATGGAAGATAGCTCGGATTACTATTTCTGTACGGAATTTCCTGAATCTCTTCACTGGAAATACTAAAAATCAATGTAGTCTTTCTCAAAAACTGAAACTTAGTTTACAGGTAAAACAAATGTTGAAACTATTTTTCAATAGTAGCACCTCTGAACTGGGACAAATTCATGTCTAGACAGCCATCAGATATTAGAAGCAGCATATCTTACGTTTCAGTATTTTCCTAATTTTATTATACAATTTATGTGTAATATAATGCACTGTGTATTCGTACAAGAGGCTTGTCGAGTTCACGTATGAACATACAGTTTCAATACATCTCGACATTTCAACAATTTGAATAAATAAGTAGAAAGTTACGGTATTATGGATAAGTAAATTATAATCTTGTTACAATATCTAATATTAGATATAGTTTGTACTTATATTTAATACAATAATATTTAAGTGTATAAGGCAGCATGTAAATAGGTCAATGAGTCTCAAATTAAATAAGTTCAACACGGACCCGTATCATCCTCAAACTCTTCAGTGTCATCGTAGCCAAGAGCGATGGCTTCAACCATGGCCACCATCTTTCTGTGCTCGTAGCTGTGGAATTTGTCGGGTGTATAGGCGAAATTCAATTTTTTGACTATCGCCTGCGCGGCAGCTTGCTGTTTTTCACTGGGTTCTGCACTTTGAATTTCATCGTCGTTCACTTCGCACCATTCATCTGTAAATAATTATGTCTTTATTATTAAGGGAATATCGGTTGGCCAGGAGTTGGCATCCCCAGCTGTTCGGGGACTTTTCTTAACCCAACCTCTGCCTATATTGTATCCTGTATCTCTCTTAAAGTTATTGTTTTTTTTTTGTATTTCTATTACCTCTCTGTTAATCTTGTTATGGTTTATATTCAATCCGTTCTTTCGTACGAACACAATAAAATCTGTAATATTCATGTTTGTTATTTGATAATAAATAAAATATTGAACAGATAACAGTCTTCTCCACCCCCACATGACACATCACAGAGTATTACTTGTCGTAAAAAGATTAAATTATTATATAGTGTACAATCGCTTATAATTTATTCTTATTAGTAATGATAAATTGGTTCCTTTAATGAGTTTACCGGAAATGGCAAAGAAAATGAAAACATTTAAGGATACCTCATTTTGTTGCTGTTTCATTTTTTCTTACCCTGAACCGGGGCTTAGATTACACTATTAACCTCCACAAATTAAGTAGATTACACGTAGAAAGTGCTTACTGACCTCAGCCGGGAACTTACCTAAAAACGGTAAGGTGGTAACAATAAAACCGGAAGGAGACATGATGCCGTCGGCAATTTTGAATTCGTGCGTAGGAGTCACTGAGACCAGTCTCGGTGATGAGGTTTTGTGATACATGTGCCAACATATCATCGACAATTCCCGATCCATACATCTCCTCCACAGACAGGTGAACAGGCTCGCGTTATCTGCAGACAATAAATCATTATGCAGTTGTGGAATAAAAGAAGAAAAACACTATAAAAGTTTCCCAATTTTACTACTGTTATTTCACCGAATACTTAACATTAACATTCAAAATATGTAAAGCACTATTTCGTCTTTCAATTTCAAATATTTACACTATAGATATCAAATTTATTGGAGAGGAGTAAATGGTTAATTTCAGTTAAAGGGGAAATTCTGAGATCAATTCTCAATGGTGAAACTTCAAGCTTTCAATCAATTGAAGTACCCTGTACATAAAAACTATGTATATTAAAATGGACTGTAAAATAGTTGTAAATTCATTACAAACAGTATACTTTATTATTAAATAATGAGAGATGATTCATATTATTTTTTCTTTTCAGAGAGAAATCGTGAAGTAATTATAGGAAACAAATTCATATTAAATGATATAATAAAATCCTAAATTTAAACAATTATACTAAACAGCCCATTAAACTGTATGAGAATAACAAGAAAGGTTTTACTGACCGCGATCTTTGAAATTGGGTATCATTAGATAGGGCGGCGCCATTGTGTAATATTCAGGAATATCATTTGTCGGGTAGAAACCCAATAAGGTGAAACCGACTTTGGTTTTGGCCGATTTCTCTATCATAGTTTGCTGAAAAAAAAATAAAAATAGAAATAAAACAATAGACTTAAAATATCATATAAACCCTGGAGTGAAAATAAAATATCTATTAGGAATGAAACAAAGATTACCTTACTCATTTTCAATGATTTTCCACCAATAGAAGGATAATAAACTTTGCGTTTGGGCAAACCCTAAAACAATAATCCGTTATTCTTAGTCTATTAATTCACTGAAACTTCAAAATTAATTAAAAAAGTCTTTTGAATAATATTTTAGAAGGGAAAAATTACATCCTTTGCTGTTCCTTCAACAGGTACTTCATTTCCATCTTGGTTTCCTTCTTGTGATTCATGCACGTCTTGTTCTTTTGCTTCCGATGGTGGCTGATATTTCTTCAATATTGTGTACGGCTCACTAATAAGTGATAGGTTTTAAAATCACTATATGCAAATAGTTATTTAAATTTTAATTATAACTTTCTTATTTTACCTGACATCTGAGACAACAAGGATAGATATTTCAAAATTCTAATAATATAAACATAACTGAGAGTTTCAATTATGCAAAAATAATTTTTCCCCCACATGCCAAGCCTTTCATTAGTGTCTATTTCATGTCTTTTGTTATACCGTTAATGAAATATAATAATTATTGACCTGAACTTAATTTAGCATTTTGAAAGTTTGCCTACAATAAATATTATTTTAAACTTACTTTTTGAAAGTATCAAACATGTTTATGTGTTCTGTTATATTAGATATAATTAAACAAATTCAGCTAGATCTTATTAATAGACATACACGATATTAACTCATATCAATTCCCACATGATCCCGAGTTTAACCAGAAAATTTTCAATCAATCGAATATTTGAAATTATTATCATTAATACAAATAATGTGTAAAAGTTTTGTAAAATTTTCTGTTTTCTTTAATGAAGTTACACTCATTAAAACGCATTAAAAGGCAATAATGAACTGTATTGTACAGCTTCCTTTAAATTTGGTCAATTTTAGAGGAACATTTTTTAAGGGACTTTCCTATCTACCCATTGTTGTAAGCAGCATACAACAATATACAATTGAATGATTTTATAATACAATCGAAATTTAAGTTTGTATTACAAATATAATATATTATAAATATATAATAGATATTACATAAAGAGATGATTTCGAGCTAGCATATAATACACAAGCAGTGTGTATGCACATTGTTTCAAATGAAAGAAAGAACTTCTCTTGCATTGAGAAAATAATTACTGACTCACATGTAAGGCCTGAAGAGATCGACTGCAACGCTTCTTGAGCTACCCAAATGAAGAAACCTGTGATGAGAGTGAAATTTTCCAACAATACTGAAACATAATCCAGTTACTCAGTAATGGTAATGAAATATATTATTTGCAAAACTTAAATCGCAAAGTAGAATTTATATAGAATATTTATATTATAATTTCAATTTTTGATATGAAAATTATTGCCTGTAAACAAAATTAAACAAAAATGAAACAAGAAAAATGTTATTAACAGGTATACTTTGAGTTTAAAACAGTTCAATAACAATATATGCATTAATATTCTTAGTAAATTAATAAAGTATTATATATCATACATAATATATATATATATATATATATATATATATATATATATATATATATATTTATTTATTTATTTATAACTCAGAAACCTATATTAGTACATAATGAAAAATCTAAATCTGTCCTTAACCTATCTCATAACCTCACTTATAATTACAAGCTAATTATTTTTATAATTATAAGCTAATGTGATAGGAGTTGGCTGCTAAAACACTAAATATATTTTTTGTTCTGAAACATAAATTGAACCAAAGTATAAAGCGTAATTATTCATTTATTTTTTTAATTTTATGACGTATGCAGACAATTCATTACTAACTTCTGAACAGCTTTCACGATGTCTTCAACAGTGCTGTCCTTCTCGAGCTGGGCCCAATCATCGAACAGATCGCCTTTAACAGTCATAATCAATTCCTGAAATCATAGAATAATAAATTATTCTATAGGGCCTGTCAAAATATTTGATGAGGTTGTATGCTAAACTGTGTCTTCAATTACATTTTGGGATCTGGATTTATATTCCAAGCAAATTTAATGAAAATAAATTTTAGTTTATGATAATTGTATTGGATCAATAACTTAAGAACACAGTCCTATTCTGATCATTTTGATTTTTACCTCTGAAAATAGAAAATTTCATACAACAAAATAGTTGCACCGCTGTTACCATGAATCAATGTAAATGTGAAAGGAGAATATCAGATCAAAATAAATTTTTTCTCGCTAATAGTTACTTTGTAAAATTTATTCTTATCAAACTCTCCAAAAGGGACGATATCCAAATCAATATGCCAAAGGCGAAAATCTTCAGCTTGTTTCCTTGACTTATGCGCTTCCACGATATCATTTGCGAACGGATCATCGTCGTTGGTAAAAATAATGACTGTTTTGTTATAAATATGTTGCCTCCTGAAAACAAAAATTTACCAATAAAATATGTACGACAATACCCTGGAATTAAATATAAGACGAAGTCAGTGTCGATTAAACGTCTCAAATTATTATGGTTGTAGATAAGGTATAAAAAGCTCAATAAATTTAAAACAAAAAGATCAAATTACTATAATCCTTACCATTTTTTGAAAGCGACTTGACAATAGTGCAAGGCAGCAGACAAAACTATCTTATCACTTTGGCCATATTCTTCTACGGCGGTAGAAAAATCATCTGCAAAATAACTTAAAAATTTATATAGGTTTGAAAGTATAATTTAAGATTGAAAATGTTTTCCAATTAATGAATGCTTAGGGCTCACCCAGAATCATGTCGGTGAGTTCAACAATCCTGTTGACAGAAACAACATCCAAACATTGGAGTTCGGCCACTCGTTTCGGTATTGTCTGGTTCTTGGTCTTTTCGGTTCCCATTGCGACAATCCCCGTCGCCCAATTTCTGTGCTCTTTACGCGCCAGACTGATCATTACCGATTTGCAGCACTGGAAGGCACATAATTCGGCAGGTTCGCATTAATTGTCAGGTTCAGTAACAGTCGTGAAATCGTGAAAACGGAGCAAACTACCGACCTCGACGCACCTCCTGAAATTGTTGCTTCCGTCGTCGCCCCTCTCGAACATGGCTTTGCGAAAATCTATCAGGAAAATAACGGCCGACCTGTTGTTGAAATGGCTCGCGCTATCTTCTTCATCGTAGTCCTCCTGTTCTGCGTTCACGTTCTCCATGTTCATCGTGTAAATTAAGCGAATCAAGGGCCCAAACGGCTTCTAATACAAAGTCGGTCGCGGTTTACGCAAAACGGCGGTTCACAACCTGGCAAAATGAAACCTCCAAATTTTGAGTGCTGTGTCCAAGTGCGCTATCGTATGGCCTTAGTGGCAAATATGTATATATAATTATAATTAATGTAATTATTAATTATTTATACTAAAAATTTATTATTGTAGTGCAATTAGTATATAATAATGTAATGTGTAAAATGTTTCGAAAGAATTTAATTAATTCCCAACGCACTCTGGCATATAGTAGAATTTAGATTTCGATCAAGGAAGAGTACGATAAATTTATATATATTTTATAATATATCTGTTAAGAATATTTCCTATATTAATAAAACAATTAGTTGTCTTTAAATTAGTAAGCCTTTAAATGTATGAGCTAACCCTAATGTCTACTACTTGGGAGTAGTTATATCCGTGAAATAATTCATACAATAACTGAGGTTGTTCGAAGTCCTTTATTTTCAATTGGACATTTCTAAATTTTTTAAATATTTAAATCACAGTAAACTGATTTTATGAATAACGTATTAAATTACAATCGTTATGTCGATACTAACACTTGAAATGTTAATTTAGGATCCAATGTTTCAAATATATTCCTTACCCTTTCCTTAATTGGTACTGAACACAACATGAATATAACTGTAGAAAATACAAATCTATACATACAGTCTTCGTCATATACATTTCTTCAAAATTTTATAATTTGTTTCCTCTGGAAATTAAAGCATAAAGCAAGGTCTGTGGCATATATTCACAAATACCAATAAATATAAAAACTTTATTTACACTATATATATATAAAATACACGTATAATCAACAGTATAATGGCAGTGTATCGCTGGAGTGAATCACCGTTGAACTAATCTAACGGTTTCATATTTACACTAAAAAAATAAAATTAAAGTAGGCAAAATTACTAATCTCGAATCTAAAAAAGAAAAACATCGTCCAAACATTAGCATAATTAAGCTGATAAAAACAAACACCAACAATTACGATTAAAAAATACATTCGTTTTATGAAATAGATCACATTATTCCTTAACGAAATAATAAATAAGGCACGAGATGATGTTACAATTTTAATTTTTCCGTATTTTATTTTCTGCCAAAATTAGTCACGTCGCATCGAATAATAGTGAATTTATAATTTACAATAAAAAATATGTACCTATTATCATAATAATTAGCATTCATTTATTTCAACTTTAATACACGGATTGAATTGGAACTTAAATACGAATTTAAATCTAAACGCTAATCATTAATCTAGAAAATTGAATACAGGGGAATTCGACGAATCTTCGAATCCTCTTCACAGACAATAATAAATAATATAAGATCAGTTCGAATGTCCTTACAAACAAACATCTTTCGTTTATTTTTTCCCTTCACTTATGTCCGTGACGATTCCAAAATGTTTTTCATGATAACCGGGAAGGTGAATTTGTCAGTTGGCTTCTCTGGGTATCCAGAATTTGGTCGGTACTCGGCCGAAGGCGTCGTTCATCACTTTCTTGAACACGACAGCCAAACTTTCGCCTATGTTTTCTTTCAGTTCGTCGACCACTTCCAGCGCGTTTTTGTTCAGAAAACTGTTCACAGTGTGACCTGGAATATTTTTGTTGCGTAAAACAAAAAAAAAATATTTGCTAATAACGGACCGCTTAACAAACTTTATCAGAAGTACAAAAATATAGAACACCTCACACATTTGAATATAATGCTCTGGTCTTTTAAACGCGAGATTCAGAGACTATTAGTAACTAAAACAGTTCTTAAACACTAAAATTTACACACTAGTATTTAAAAACGAATTAAGTTAATATCAATATTGAAAAGTCGGGCTCGTAGATGCTTAAATTACCTAGTACTTTGTTTCCGTTGAACAGGTTTTCCAGATGAACGCGGCAAGAGGCCATCCTGAAGTCGACCCTCATGTGATCAACGTGCATCACCTCTTCGCCCTGGACCACGGGGAAGCTGACTTTCATGAATACCTCTGTGCTCACGTTACCTGAAAAGGACACCTATACTGTTTATGGGCTTATGTTACTGTTATTAAATGTTGTTCTAGTAACGGAGACTCGATTCCTGGGATTGGCTGAGATCCATCGCGCTGAGGGGTATAGAATTTAAGGTTTTATTTGGGCGGCATTTTCTGTGTCATGACTTCCTCTTCGTCCCGTAAACGAAAACTCCACACCCGAGGGCAAATCTTAGCATTAATCGACAGTATACATACACTATGTACTCACGCAAAAGCAACTTGGCTTCTCCTTTTCCTACGATGGGCAAGAGGAGTATGTTGCCCCTGAGATCGTACTGGGATTCGGTCGTGATGGTCGGTATCGCCAGCCCAATGTCGAATCTTCCGCTCTCTATGTCGAACCTGTTCGATATAAGTTATTTCCAACCGGATTAAAAAAAGTGACCAAAATTGTCCAAGGAAACTGAACAGCGCAGCTGTGAGAATAATGTCGTTGTCCAGGAGAACTTGAGGAACCTACTTACATATATCATTGTCCAAGTGGACAGTACATTGGACCTATTAGAATAATATCAATGTTCAAGTTGACTGGGAATTGAGCCTACTAGATCAAATTACAAATACTTTTTGTCTTTAAGTACAGGAAGAATATCGTAGAAAATAAACAAATGTCGGTTATTAGACGGCCCGCGCCTCTTTCTATATTTATATCCGGGGATATTTGGATTTTGGAATAATACTCTTGTCCACTCAACAGAGTTGCAACCACTTCAGTATATAGACGGAGTAATGTTACTTGTCGAATGTTGCTTAGTAAGAAATAGGCAAGTAAGTCTCTAGCCTAACTAGTAAATCACCGACTAGATGGCAAGGAAACTCGTAGCTGTAGTTGGGGCAGACCTGTTTGCTGAGTGCAGTTGTCCAGACCGGTCTTATAGACGGGTGGCCTATTTACTATTCGTTTTTGTGACCGCCCCTTCGGGTCTGAGTAGACCGTCATACTTACCTGGTGTACTCGGCGCTGGTGTTGCTCGGGCCGTGTGCGTACAGGTTGTGGAAGTTGCCGGCCAGTGTGACGGCCCCGTGACCCTTCGTGATGCCGATCTTCTCGATGAACAGCGGCTCGAACCTCGGTATCGCCACTTCCGGTATTCCTGTACAGTCCGTTCAATTTAAAATTGTATAGCGCAGTAATTTTGAACGCAGTATTGTGAGCAGAACTTTAACAAATGCCAGCAGGAGCGCAAACTAAAAGCGTTATTAACTAAACAAGCATCATTTTGAGAGCGGACCGCCCGACCGGTCGGGAGACTTTAACGCGCTAACAGTCTCGAGCGGTGCAATTGTCATAGTACTATCAGCTACGGCAAACTTTAAAGAAAAAGCGCGCTTTTCAATTGAGAATTTCTACTTTCCTATTGGCGATAAGAGGTTCTACTTCCGAATTTGGAATTGAAGACAAATTCGGACAGGAATTCTAAACCGGGCTGCTCATGTAATACGGACATAAAGATTTGATTGCGTTTCAAACAATTAAATGTAATGTAATGTTAGCTCTCATCATATAAATTTGTTTAAATATAATTTAAATACTGAAAACAATAAATCGAGTAAAAAAAACGCGTTCCATATGCATACCGCTGAGTGCATACCTTTAGCCATGTAGGGGAACATGTTCTGGAAGGTGTCCCGGATGCATTCGTTCAGCCGAGGATCCTTTCTCTTGCACGGTTTCTTCAGCCATTCGGCTATAAAAATGAAGACGACTATTAGGAGAATGCAAATATTTACGACCAATTTTATGCGATAAAGAACATTGTTAATCGACTTAATGTTCAGACTTGTTTCCTGTCGGCGACTTTACGTTGAGTAAACGCCTCTCGTCTTATTAATAAAGCCGACGGTCGGAACTTTCACCGCCTTCGGTTTCTTCCTCAGTTTCACTAACTTTTCAATTAAACATTTCTATACGGACAGCCCACTTCCTGTCATCCTATCCGGACGTATCTAGCGGTGT
This sequence comes from Lethocerus indicus, assembly GCA_019843655.1. NCBI lineage: Eukaryota > Metazoa > Arthropoda > Insecta > Hemiptera > Belostomatidae > Lethocerus > Lethocerus indicus. The sequence continues at coordinate 32,012,046 of JACDQD010000003.1, read as the reverse complement.
TTCTAGCGGGGGCGGTATACAAAAGAATTTAACGCACGTCACGAAGTTCTACACATTTTCTCTGTACAAAGAGATAATCAAGTTTGCGCCGAGTATTTTTCACCTCCTTATAAGAGGTCAGAGAGAACCGGCTCTTCAAAACAGATGCTGTTTGATTGTAACTTCGGCTTTCCGCCATCCTCGATAGGATTCAGTCAGTGAACATAACCGGAAGTGTAAGTACTTAGTTGTTAAAGTCAGCATAAACCTTAAGCCTGAATGGAAGCTAATTAATTAACGACTAAATAAAAAATGACACCCGCGGATTGTGACTTCACGCTCTCTGATTGACCGCAGCTCTCAGCCGGCGTCCACCGCACAGGTCCGTCTCAAATAATAGGAATTCCGTGGAGTTTTTTTTAAATGGTATTGAATCAACCCACTCTCAGCGAACATCCTGTTCCATTCCCCCTGTCACCAACCGCCAAGGGATAGCGTCACCCTCAATTGGTATTTCCTACTGTGTAAACCCTCGAGTGTACAGTCGGACAGCCTGAAGAGTTTGTAATGTGTAACTGGAGGAAAATAAATACGAACCACCCGATCGTAGAGTCTTAATGCTCCCACCGGAATCGCACAATTCTTTCACCTTTGACCTCAACGAACCGACAGTCGAGGAAGTCGCAAAATCCCGGCCCCTCGCGAGTGTTAAAAAATAATAAAGGGAATTTTTCTTTCGACGAGGCGCCTAGAATTAGACAGAATAACCGAGGAATTAAAACTCTGAAGATGTAATGGTGATAATATAAGTAAGCCGTTCGGGTGAAATGTCGGCCTAAAGAGAAATCAGAGTTCACGCGGAAGATTTCGCCCGCCCCTCTCTCTCTCTCTCTCTCTCTCTCTCTCTCTCTCTCTCTCTCTCTCTCTCTCACACACACACACACACACACACACACACACACACACACAAGTCGCTCTTGTTGAAATACCCATGTTCGGAATAATGGAGAGAGAGAGAAAATGAAACATTTAAGCGTTACTTTATCAACAACGAAAATGACAATTTGGGGGAAACTTGGTGAAGGTTAAAAAATGACTCATCGAAAACCAATCCACCGAATACCCGGTGGATTCCAAGCGAGGTAGCAGATTGCTGGCCACATGCTTCCCGCCCAATATGCAGTTATAGGACCCGCCATTCCCAGTACTGGTACTTGCGACATGCCCTCGTGCAATGTTCACCCTATGGCTCGGAAAGTATAAGCGATATCTGAAAGAGGTGGAGTTTTGAACTTGAAATGTCACTACTGACCGGCTTCCGGTAAGATCGCGTGAAGCCTCCCGGAAGCAGACAACACCCGAGAGGGCCCCTCTCAACGGAGTCCAACGAAGTTGGAGGTCTAACAAAGAGGGGAAAAATGTTGCAACATCCGGGAAGTCAACAACTCCTACCCCAAACAATATTCCCTTTCGTGCGGTTTACGATTGGACGTGTGCTACGGCCCGAAGCTATTTGTAAACGCGGCTGCGTAGAAACACGTCGTTTGTCCTATATTTTTCGGCGTCCAAAAAGTGAAATCCCGCCGGGGGGAGTGAAACCCCTCGGAGTTTGCGTAACGCACGCGACCTCTTCTCCCTCTCTGTACGCGTGCATTACGCGGGACGGGCGGTGGGGAAAAAAGAGAAATATAAAACAGGATAAAAGGCGTGTAGAAAGTGGTCTCCGAGCGGTGGCTGCTCAGTGTTACGTAAGCCGGGCCCGGGACCGCGCCAACCGAGGAAAGTTTCGTGGAGTCGTCCGTCCCTCGAAACAAGTTGCCTACCCTTCTTCGAAACCCCTTAAAGAGACCTCCTGATTGTGAAAAAACAGTTGGGGGAAAAGCCGCCCGGTTATTCGCGAAAATCCGACGCTAATATCTTCCGCTTAGACCGGTTTTCCCGGCTTGTAAGAAGCGGCTGGGTTAATGGTAGAACGATCGAACCTTTGGTATTCTATAAGTGCGCTGACCAGTGCCACATAACTGGCTTAAAATTACGGTAACCCCCCCCCTTTTTTTCATAAAAACATTGTTGCCCAACAATTTCATTTTAAAAATACTGTCCCGATATTATAACGGGCTCCAAAAAATACAGCGTACTTGAACGCGAAATATTTATTTGTTACGGGTAATAATAATTTTATTACATTCTACAATCTTGGAAAAATACGAAAAATAGAATATACGTTCAATATAGGTTCGCGGCTTGTTTGTCAGCATCAATTTGACACCGATTTCACTTCTTTTTTTTGTTGTTCGTATTAAAAAAATTATATTTTCGAAATTCCAATTAAAAAACAATCAATAAAGTTGTATGTTCCACAATGCTCAGGAGGAAATCTCTACCGATCTAAGACCGATTAAGGAGCTACAAAAAACCATTTATCCTATTAGTTTTCCTTTAAATTTTACGAACTACCCCCATATAACAGTTTCGGTGAACGGTAATCAGAGGCCTAAAATGAATAATTATAGGAACAGAGGGCAACCATTAGGACAGGGGGGCGTGGGGCGTTTATCGCAGCTTTCGCCGCTTCGAACGAGCCGACCCAGCCGCTCTGAACCCGGAAGCGGTGAATAATATTCACTCGGTGAAATTCATTTCCTGCTCAGTTCATTTGCCGCCGAAGACCAGAGTGTACACACACACAGCTCTGTGTTGGCCGCCGTCCTAGCTCTGGTTATTTGGTCATGCTTCAATCGGAGTTGTAACAACTGCGATCCGACTTGTCGTCCTTTGCCAATAATGTTCGATGTTTCTCGATGTTTTTTATTGAGACACCGCTGGTCTACAGGGATTTATTAGTGGTTAGTAGAGATTGTAGAGACGTCGTCGTCATGAAGATGCGGCACAGGTTAACTCATTATTCGGCTACGTCACCAAATCTTAATGTTTCGTGTAATTGATACTTTCATTTTCTTGTTCATTCTCTCTTCTGGTAGGTGTATATATATATATATATATATATATATATATATATATATATATATATATATATATATATACATAAGAGTGTGTGGACATTTTTTCTGATTGGGCAGAACGTATGTCGGCAGTTGCGCATGATGCAACCGGTAGATATGGCGAACAGGAGAAATTGCGCAGGGGACAAGAAAAACCGGTATCCGAAAAACCCGTTGCACTCGGACAACAGTATATGTGAACCCAATAAACAAATATATACGTACATATATATACACACATGTCGTAGTGTGGAATTTGCAGATTCGTACGGATCTTGCACTAGACTCTACCTTTTGATTTGTTCTTATGTTTGTTCTAGACCGGTTTCGGCTTCTCAGTTACGCCTGATAGACAGGATGCCTCGACGGCAGCCCAGTCGGAGGAACGCTGTTGAAGACGCCAAGCGGCCGAAACCGGTCCAGTGCAAGACCGAACGAACGAATGTAGGCATGAGATCGAAAATATAAATTATGTTCACTACTCAATATTCACTACTGTACATGTTCAACTAACGTTGAGTAGTGAAGTTACGTGTCATGTTTCTTAAAAAAAATAAAATTATTTGTTCAGTTCTCTCTGCTCAATTGTAATTTGTAATTGGAGTAATAAATTGAAAATACGTTTCGCCTTCGATTACAAATTTCGACGTTTGTAATTTTACCCGAATAGTGACACTTTCGAATCGGTCCTATGGACAGGGCCGATAGTGGTGGGGCACGAAAGTTCAACAGCGATGAAATGAAGAAAGTTCGTGCTAATTGGCGTCGAACTGGCTTTCCACGAATGATACTAGAAAGCGATTGCCTGATTTAAAATTGAAACTTCAAATAAAAACGTCACCTTATTTTCGTGAGGACAGTTTGATAGGTTCCGCACATGTGTGTAAATACTGAAACACATAATACATGTCATAATTGTTAGGCCCAAAAATCGATTGTTAGTTCCCAATAACTACAATAATACAATACATCGTACGATAGAAGACTTAATTTGAAAACGTCCATTGAAAGCACAAATTGCTTTTCGATGTTCAGTGCTGAATTCAATCGTCTAAATAAGTTTTTCTTAATGCCTTTTCTCCCAGTGGAGCGGAACACATTTTAAAGGGACAAAGGTTATATTCTTTGAATTAAATAGACTTTCAAAAATGTTACATCATCCATCCCCCTTTCTACACTTTCGTGCTGTACAGGCACAAAGAGCTGTACAGTTCGAAATTATGCTCGGGTTTTACTCGGTGTAATAACAGCTCGCATGGCGGCAACACGATATACTGCCGCTCAAGTGTGTTTTCGTACAAAAACAGGACAAAGGAAAATGTAATGGAAATTGGAAAAGTTAGACTTCTGCGTGGAAACGCCTAGCAGGAGATGTACGGTATTACGCATTGTTTTGGTCTGAAAAGCTCAGTCGAATTCAATTTACCGTAGAAAAATTCCGGTTTCAGTCAATTAAAGAAGGACACGCGTAATGCGAATAAAGAGTAATTCAAGTTAGCATTGATTGAGCTTAGTGTCTGTTCAATCGTTTAAATCTGTCATTGTTCTGTAAAATAGTATCAACGCTCCGCATTATGTTTCTAACCGCTCGATCAATTCAGATTTGAAGATTCTTAAGCACTACTTAATCAATAAGCGATGGAAATAATTATGACGAATTGTGAAAAATGTTCAAAAATAATCCGGCTCAAAATGTAACTGGAAATGACGCAGGAGGATCTTCGTAAAATTGTTAACCTCGGCATCTTCAGTTTCGGATTTGAAAAACCTGTTCGTATATAAATCGTAATACAGAGAGACAGAGTACTCGTGGCGCCATCACCTTTGTGAAAATCCCGAGCGCCGCCTCAAGAGGAAATCTCCACGCGATGTCTGGAGCAGGAGTACCATCGACGGGCGGACTCTCCGTCCAAAGTACGTCCGTGTCATCGAATCGCGCTGTCGCTGAATATTGTTTTAAAAAATTGTAGACTTAAAATAAGAAGAATGCTCAGTGTTTGAGCGTATTCGAATCGGACCGCCAGCCGGAATCGAACCACCGACCGGCGATCATACCACAATCGGCGGCGGTGACCGTGGTATATAACCCGGCCGGAGTTACATAACTCGACTTTTTATATAATCACCCCTGCGATTTTCCGTAGCCGACTCTCGCCCGTCGGCCCCGTCGCACAAAGTTACATACCCCGGAAACACGGAGAAAGTTTTCGAGCGTCTGACCGAAAGAACTTCAAAAGACTGGAACGGCGTGTGAAGAACAGTCTTGTCACTGACCGGCTTCCGGTAATATCGCCTGATGTTTCCGAAATATATCAGGGTTGGGCAGGGGTCGACGTGTTTGGGAGCGACCCCACGTCGAAAGGGGTTTGCACCTATTCTTTCCGTTTCCGACGTTTCGGTACTCCTACCGGTCCAGTCGTCAGGGTTCGACTGAAAATGAGCGAAAATCGTCCGCAACATCGCGTGATGTAAGCGTGCAAGCAAGTCAATGACACGAAGTTCTGGTCGCGGAAAACAACCGCTAGTATCTTCCGTCACAGGATGCTGAATATTGTCCTACAGAACACGACGACGATAAGGTACGGGGGCAACATTTAAAACTTGTTGTAGATATTAAACTTAAACTTCCATAAGACTGATGGGAGTAGGACAAAACAGTCTGAAACACTATTCCAACAACAAGTCAAAAACAATAGGATCATAGGGAAAATAGCTGTACGGTATTGCGTTTTTAAGACATCGTTTTAATATTTTCTGGCTAAAAATTAAACGTTTTGTACTACGGCGAACATGAAACATTAATCAGGCCTGCTTGCCGGAATATGCGGTTATTATTTATTGTAGATTTGTTGTGTTTCTCTCTCCTCTCGATGGTTTGGTCTTTTGCTAGGCCGGTTTCGGCTGCGCGCCATCATCAGTAGCGGTGTTAGTTTGGATTGGCAGTTTGGATGTTTTTCGGGCATCCTTACTGTCACAGACAGTACAAGTGACAGTCTGCACAGGGACACAAAAAAATCTACGGTATTCCAACCCTCGCAGACCACAAAAGAGGTATGTTAAACTAATTATTTATTATATACGAAGAAATATTGTATTAATTGTAAATATCCACGACTGGACTACTCCGTTCCGTGTCGATTGAGACGGTGTCATCGTCTGCGGACACGATGCTACGATTCACGTTCGTGAAACGCGAAGCTCGGAACCGAGCGGACGAGGGCGTTTATCTTATTTTCCTCCGTTCTCGAGGAAGAGCGCCGACAGGTCTCGCTGCCCCGGTGGCGATGGCGGACGGCCGAAATCAGTTACGCCCCCGTCAAACGTGTACATTGAAAATACATTTTACTGGCGAAATACAGTCGATGTAAGAACGCTTGATTGAACACGGAACCCCAACCGTGTTTTAAAACCTCCTGTGAGTGGGCTCTATCCGAAATCTTACCGGTTCCATCGTCGGGCTTCGACCGAAGATCTAATCGACAGGTGTTTTTGTTATTTTCTTCCAGGATGTCCCGATGGCGGTGACGCGTCTTCCCGGCGACGGCGGACTCTCGGGCGACGGGAGACTGAATTAGAGTATCGAAATTGATTTTACGCGCGGGGCGGCAATGTACTCACGTTGTTTGTTCAACAATTTGTGGGCGGATTCCGTCTGTGCGGGCAGGAGGAGGACGAGGGCGACGAGGAGGACGACGGAACCGGCGACGAGGCTGTGGACTGAGCCTGAGGCGTTCATGCCGAAGACCCGGAAGAGCTGCGGGAAGCGGTCGGTCGGTCGGTGAACCTGGAGCCGGAGGAGGCTGTGGAGAGAGCCGGCGGGCAGCACCACCGAGGTCGGACCAACAATGCGCTGGTCCTCCTCACAGCTACACTGCACCTGAACAGCAGGGGGGGGGGAGGAGGGAGAGAGAGAGAGAGAGAGGACCCCCCTCTAGAGACCCCACCACTACCATCAACTACCACTCTATGTACACTACGTGTTCAGGCACATATTCCAGTCAGTTGCATCCTTCACAATTAATAATTAATAACAGGCCATCACAACCGAAAATGTTTTTGCTTCAAGATACCAACAGTTGACGAATTCGCAAAATCGTTGGTGGGGGGCAGTGGCTAGTGGCCAGTGGTGGAATGCTGATACGGTTTTCCTGTAAAGATTTCTGTAAGCTTATTCGTAAATTTGACTATTTACATAGGAAGCTTCCATACGGATTTGCGACAATAATATACCAATTCATTGGACGAAAATTTATTGCGCTTATTTCTACAAAACGAAGCTACAAAAAGAGCGAATCTCCGAAGTACTTTTCGGACAAACAACAACAATTTGCTTTTCTGGTCCATCCAAACCCATAAACTGTCCAAAACTTCTTATATGTATATATGTATATATGTATTCATCGGTTTCTGGGAAACGACCGACAGGAATGTATACATAAACAACCTAAAGTAAATAATCTGCCTTTATCCCGTAAATTCGCGTCTGTCATTATTCATCAGAAGTATTCGAGTGAATCGCATGAGTCACAATATATTGCAACATCCGAGTCTGCCTCGGAATGGAAAAGGGCAACAACCCTTCCAATGGAGTACCACTCACTGTGTTTTCCGGAGACAGTTTTAATCGAGAATCGATACATAATATTTAAGAACTGGTTATGGTGACATGAAAGTGCGCGGTGGAATAGGCGGTCTGGGTGTGCGAGGCATTTAGCCGGGGACATTGGACCGGTATTGGCTTTTCGCCATGATCAGAGTATTCCAGGAAATAATAGACGAGGTATAGACCGCGGCCACTTTCACGCCAGCAGAACTATTCGTCCTGTCGAAAAGTATAAATAATTTTCGCGTGGAATTTTTTGTTTGAGAATTGTTTTTCTGTACTATTATCTATCTAAACCACGTCGACATAACACATATACCCAATGGGTATAGCTCTGCTTTTGGAATTAACGTAAAAAGTATATAATCGTCAAATTCAATTTTATTCTATGAATTCTGATCAGTTTAACATACCTGTTTTATGGTCTGCGAGGGATTGGAATACCGTAGATTTCGTGTGTTTCTGTTTCCTCTCGCTGGTTTAATCTTTTGCTAGACCGGTTTCGGCCGCTCGCCATCTTCAGTAGCGGTGTTAGTCATTTTGGCACTTTGGATGTTTTTCGGGCATCCTCACTGCACTGTCACTGTCACTGGTATTGTGGTGGTTGTCTGTTTGTCGTATGTGTAACATATATATATATATATATATATATATATATATATATATATATATATATGTGTATGTTTTGTTATTGTGATCTTTGGGGAAAATATGTGTCACAAGTGACAGTGACAGTGCAGTGAGGATGGACGAAAAACATCCAAAGTGCCGAAAGTGATTAACACCGCTACTGAAGATGAATTCTGAACAGATACGAACATTCAGGTGTTGTACCGTGCGCTTGTCTCCTCCCTTCCGGGTTCCCATCACCAACGCACTTCCGGTTGGGCTTCACTTTAATACTTCCGTTCTTGCACTGTGTATCCCAGATTATGGCCCATAATCCATAGGGAAGTAATGACACCTTCCTTACTGCTCTAACCTTCACCGGTCATGATCGAAATTCAAGATCGGTAACTCATTGGTACGCTGCTGTGGAATTGTCCGATGACATTCCCTTGTTATAATTTTCATTTACTTTATATACTGTGTATACACATATAAGTTATTTTCGGCGAGAAATGGATTACAGGATTTTTCAAAAAAATAATTAAATATATATAATTCAGTAACAGAAATGACCACCAGAAGCCGGGATGATAGAGTGATCTGAGTTCTAATTCGGTCAGCCTACCCCTCACCGACAAGGGCTGGACCGGGCCTAAGGCGGTAACCATAAATAAGGTCTTTAAATAATAATAAAAACCAGTTTAGAATACCTGTTTTGTGATCTGCGAGCGGATGGAATACCGTAGATTTCATATGTTTCTGTCTCCTCTCGCTGGTTTGGTCTTTGCTAGACCGGTTTCGGTCGCTCGCCATCTTCAGTAGCGGTCTTAGTCACTACTGGCACTTTGGATGTTTTTCGGGCATCCTCACTGCACTGTCACTGTCACTTGTACTTAAGCCGATTAACAGAATACCTCCCAACCCAAATAAGACAAACAACATCCCCTAAAAACACAATAACAAGACACTTATGTAGACACGCGAGGAACAGACAACCACCACAGTGACAGTACAGGAGCCAAAGTGACTAACACCGCTACTGAAGACGGCGAGCGGCCGATACCGGTCCAGCAGAAGACTAAACCAGCGAGAGGAGGCAGAAAAACACGAAATCTTCAATAATAAAAACCGTCATTACAATAATTTAACAAGAACTCAATAAATATTACTCCAACAATGTGAAACTTACTACAAAAGTTCCAACAATATTAAACTGCGATAGCAACAGTGACACTCACAATACTAGGTAAGTACTCACAATAAGTAAGTAAATTATTACTTTCTCTTCAGAAGTTGGGCAATATGTTAACTCCATTTAAAAGTATGCCTAACTCTGAAGGCGAGCTCTGGCTTTATAAAGGGCCGATTTAGAACGCTCATTTCGCCCTCGTTCCCAACCCAGACAACGTTTTTGCAACTTTCACTGGGTGCAAATTGATGTAATAATACATTATGTCGTACAAATAAAAATATATGGGAATTCCGTGGACGGCGTCGATGATACACCGCAGGCACAGAAATTGATATTGCTATCGGTAGCTGACGATCGCAAAGGCGGCGTTCGGCCTTCGCCTAAGATTATAATTAAGTGCTGTAAATAACAGGAAAGTATTGATTACTGTACTAGATTTTTTCACGTATTCCTACAGGCGTTATAATTATTTATCATTTATGGTTAACACTCTAAATGACGTTATAAACTCTACCGATGTATCATTAAAAAAGCGTGCAGTTTTTACTACGTTTGGAACCACAGATAGTGCTAGTGTGCTGTTCTACTTATTTAAATTCATTTTATGAATTCAGGGTTTAGTGGATGGGGCTACCGAGACGAAATGGAGCGACAATTCGAAAGATCGATGATATTCGAAACCTCAGAACGCGAAAACTTTACACGGCCGACTTATTTTTATCAATGACGTCGTAATTAGCTGTCGACGGTCGATTATAGCTTGTTAAAGGTCGAAGGACGTTCTAGAATTTTAATTGGCCGGTCGTGTTTGAACTTGACTCTCTCTCTCTCTCTCTCTTTTTCTCGATCTATCTATCTCTCTCGCTTTTATGGGAGCGCTGTTTTATAGGACTTAATAATAAATTGGAGCGATCTTCGCGCCGGCCGTCCTCCGGATTGGGACAACCGGGACAAGGCCGATCCAACTTAAAGCTCCGTTCTCGTATTGACTTTCCATTGGAATTGGAAATGGCAGGTAGCGATTCCTGGAACAGTCGTCTGGAACACGGTTGCAGTTTCCCGTTCGTAAGAACAAACTCGTTCTCGTTATCGCTGTTTATCCTCTATTTTATTCTCAATTCTGGTTGGAGAGTTCTGTCCTGATGACCGGTTCATCGACCTTTCGTTCAGAATTGAATCGTTCCTTCCTCCTCATCACTGACCCGTTCCCGACGTCGGTTTGACACCAAGAACTTAGTAAGTACGCCTCTAAGTCCCCGCTAGAAATCACTCGAGTGTCCTCCAAAAACGGAAATAATCGGCGCCCTCAGGGTTGCGCAACAATTCTGCCGGAAGTTGGTCGGTTGGTGGTCATTCGAAATTCCGCTCGCGGTTGCAACCTCCGCCCGTCCCAAATCCAAATATTGCTTAGAGTCCTCTCTTCTCGTTATCGAGTTTCGCCATAAATTGTCCGACCGGGCTTGTATTTAATCGGGGAAATTTACATCGGGGTCGCGTACGCAGACTGTTTTGTGTGTTTGCAGAGAAGCACACGTCTATGTGAGGCAACACTAACAGTGTTCCATGACTTCCATATTGACTCGCTCTGTGTTCTACAACACCACAGCACGAGCCAAAACAGAAACCGGGTCGCTCACCGCATGACTCTATCCTATTGAGTAACCGCGACACTCTGAATACAGTAGCGTACCATTAGTACCATTCGTGGCCTACCCACCTGCCTACCTGCTGCTTTTTGTTATTGCAAGTTTGACCCCCAAAAATAAAGAAAACGAAGAATGAAATAACGTTTATTTATTATCCGAACTTGTTATTGTTAATAGAAATACTACAGGCGGAAATTCCATCCGTCATCTTCCCAGTAATTTCACACGAAGAATGCCAGTCGTGTTTATTGCATACTCTTTTCCCTAAGCTACATAAGTTTCTCCCACTCGCCACCTTCAGTCGCATCCCACAGTGAGATACCGATAGTTCAACACTCTAGTATAGGACTGTTCTATTGACGGAATGCGACTGGAGATGGCGAGAATCCGAAACCGGTCGTAGCCGAGCGGTATTCTAGCAATGAAGTGTAAATTCCGCATTTAGGGGGGCAGAAGTTCGTCGATGGGGAACTTGTGGTATATCCTGTTTGAAAATTTCTTGAACAGGTCCCCTATGGTCCGCTCCAGCACCGGCTGGATGTCTTGGACGACGTTCCTCCAGTTCTCGTTCAAGAAGGCGTTCATGGCGTCCCCTGGAAAGGGAACAAAGAAACGGACAGTCAGCGACAGTTTAAACAAACAGCTCATCCGGAAAAACAGATATTGTGTCAGCGCACTCACCGAGCTGGCGGTCGCCGTTGAACAAATGGCTGAGGTGGATGTCGGCGTGTCCGATCACGAAACTGACGATGAAGTCGACGACGTTGAAGAATATCTTGCCGTTCTTCAGCACCTGTTCGCCCTGCATCACCGCCGTCGCCTCGATGTCAGCTGCAAATTCCAGTTGTGACTTTAAATTAAAAAAAAAGAAAAAATAGGAAAAAAATAGGATTAACATACCTGTTTTGTGGTCTGCGAGCGGTTGGTATTACGTAGATTTGTTGTGTTTCTGTCTCCTCTCGCCGGTTTCGTCTTTCGCTAGACCGGTTTCGGCTGGTGGCCATCTTCGGTGCAGTGAGGATGCCCGAAAAACATCCAAAGTGCCAACAGTGACTAACACCGCTGCTGAAGATGGCGAGCAGCCGAAACCGGTCTAGCGAGAGACCACACCGGCGAGAGGAGACAGAAACACAACAAATCTACGAAAAAAATAGGAGTTTCCGAGGATCAGGAAATGCTCACTTTTTAATCGGGCCTTCCATCACCAGACGCTAAATCGGTTGTCTGTCCTCGTTGGTCAGCCTTAGAACCGAGCCAAAAACACTTTCTGAGAATACCATTACATTTCGGAGGAATACCATTACCGTACAAAGGGGTACCATCAAATTGGGCGTGGTTCCTACGTCTACAGTACACCAATGTCACTGGATATAATTTTAAAAATTGTAGTAAAAATAATATCCCGGACCTTATTTCAGATTTCACTCCAATAAACTGTCGAGGACAGTTATTGGACTACTATTGTACTCGTCGGAGTATTTTATTTAACGGCTTAAATTTTCACCTGCCGCCGGGCATTCTCTGCAAAAAAACACAGGTGATTATATCCGAACATGAAGTCTAAAATTTAACCACACCGCGGCTAAGCAGCTATTTGGCTCCTAGTCTAAAGTCCGTCTACTCTGTTCCAACTTCTTCTGTACAGAATCCCGTGCAGGATGAGATCACAGGCAGTAACAGGAGCCTAGTTCAGATCTACCCTGCAGTACTAGGTTGATTGCGTTGGGTACAGCTATATCGATTAAATTAGCATTTTTAACCTGCCTTTCATTAGATTGAACTTAACGATACCGCGTCCGTTTCCGGTTTTCGAGTACCGGGAAAAGTTTAATCTCGGCCTCAACCTTTAGAATGCGGTCTGCGTCCACAGGTCGGTCTATATTAATTTGAGGTCGATGCGGCCGTTCCAACGTACTCCCGTTTCAACGGAGCGCACGTCCCCCGTTCGGACTTCGGTTTTTGCGGCGTTTCCAATCGTTTATTTATTGAATACCGGGAAATGGAAATGTCGAGAGGCTTTGTCTCCATTGAAATTCGAGTCCGTTGCATTCATCCGTTATTCATGAGCGGGGATCGGTTCGATTGGTCAATCTGAAGCAACATCCACAACGTGTGATACGGTTGGATTTGAGGAAAAATCGATGCTTTTGCAATTTTTTTTTCAACGTGGCCGCCACGATATCCAATAACGGATCCCACCGTTCATAGATTTTTGTGAAAAAATAATTGAAAAATGACCCCTAATCTGGGGGGATTCGGCTTTTCCCATCGCCGGTAATATCGCGAGAGTACATTCACTGACACGCTATATATTTACTGTCATCGGCAATGGTATAGCTTCATATTAAAATGGACGTGTGGATACTGAAATTGGTATGAGTGTCGATGTCGAGAACATCTAGCCGAGAGCCAATCAAGTTCAGAATTAAATTGCAGTAATATTTGTGTATTTTCTACAAATTTTCTACAGAAAAAAGTTGTAGATTACTCACAGTAGTTGCCCTGGCTAAGTCCGTTGCCTTCGATGGGCAGCATCAGAATTTTTCCCTTGATACTGTAATCCGAGAGCATGTACAGATTGGGCAGCCAGAGTTTTATGGTCACGCGGTCGCTTTCCAGCTCCAGACTGTAAAAAAGAAACAGTATTTCCGTAAATAAGTTACGCCGAAGAATATTCAGACCGAACTTGGCGTATCAAGTGTTTATTGATTTATATTTTCTTTTTGTTACAATATAGTTTTTAGTATTTAGATCGATTAGCCGGCTCTAAAGTACCAGCCTAGACCGAACTTTCGTTGCGCAATCTTCCATTGACATAATTCAAGCCTCGCAGAATTATTATTCCAGTCTATAATGGGGCGCGCGAGAGGAAACCGGCTAATTAGCGAGGAGGAGTGAAAGTTCTTCGCATTATATTCCATTCGGGACCCAGTAATGTTCTATAATGTTATGAGGCTATAATTTCTGTCCCGAGCGAAGCGTTGCGCAACGACAGTAAGGGACTTTTGTCCAGATTTCTTTGAGAAATTGACACGAATTCTTGACATACTCAGTTCGTGTCCCTTTCTATTTGTCCGTAAACGGGATAAAGTTACATTTTGTATAGAATATTGAATACGAAATTGTATAGAATTGTGTTCAATTGAGAAGAATGAGAATATTTCGTATAATTTTTACGTGATTGTTGTTACTGTCCGGGTTGCATACAGTTACAATGAATAGGCGAATGTCTTCTGGACAAGATACTGACCGTCAGTAACAGGAGGGGAAGACGGGAAGCTACTGACTTGAAAGCCGAAATCGGACGAACATAATGGAAAATGTGCGTTGGGAAATTTTTTTTTCTATAGAAAAGCGAGAGGTTTTTCCGTTTACCTGACAGATTTCAAGATGAACTGTGTCGGTCCGTATATTTTGATGTTTGTGTACTTGCTCTGGATGGCCACGGCTCCTCGGCCCTGGTTCATCACTATCTCCGGCACTCTCAGAGGCTCGCAAGGCGGTATGCCCAGCTCGGGTATACCTGAAAAGGACGCATTTTTCCTTTTAAGAGTAGACAGGAGGATAACAGCGATGCGTTTATAGTGCTGGAACAATAGCGATAACTATTGGTTCATGTCTGATTAGCAATAAAAATGGTAAAGAAAGGAAAAAGAAAGTGATTAATTGGCGAAAGAGGAAAATAAATGCCTAGCTTGTTGAACATCACCAAGGACATACTCACTGCCTTGATAACAACTGGCATGAATCATTCGACTACCCGAGTATATTGACTACTTCGATGAACATCGATTTGCATTATAAATACAGGTAATATTTACTTCCTTGATAAACATCAATGACAACGTTGCTAAACGCGACCGAGGACAATGACTGCCACGATGAACACCAAGGACATTCACTGCCTTGACAACAACACGATGAATCATTCGATTACCCAAGGATATTCGCTGCTTTGGTAAACTGAAAGAACGTCGATTTGCTTGAAAAATATAGAGGACGTTTACTTCCTCGATAAACATCATAGATACTGACCGCGTTGCTGAACTCATAGTCAAGGACAATGACTGCCACGATGAACACCAAGGCTATATTCACTGCCTTGATCAAAACTGAGGGGAATGAATTTCGTTTAACCGAGGACATTGACTGTTTCGTGGAATTTAACGAACGTCGCTTTATTCGGTAAATACAGAGGACTAAACACAACCGCAGGAGGACAGTCGTGCGTTTGCGTGAAGATCGAAGAATGGAAAACGTAGAAAGAAACTGTCATGAAAGGTATATTTAAATGTATATATATAAAATTTGACTGACCGTTGCTTAGATACGGCCTGATGAGTTCGACCGAGTTCTTGACGCATTGCTCCAATCTAGGGTCACTCCTTCGACAGATGCGTATATAGCCGGCTGCAACAACAACACATTTGAAGAAACAAACATCGAACAACAACAAACTTGAAGAAATGAACGTGAGAAAGTTCAGATACTCTGGATATGTTGGCCACATACGGTCCGGCACTGGGACCGCTTCATCCGCCATCATACAGTACGGTTTTTCTGTTACGTATACGTGTACAAGTGACGATAAATAAAACTAAATGCAGACGGTTTAATGTATTATATTGGAGGCACTCTTATTGGTGATATTGCAGGGACAGCGGTGACCGAATATTGGCCGCCAAAAAGGTGGATTGAGGTTTTCCCTCGCGCGCTTTTCTCGGTAACGAGGAAAAGTTTCACTAGCTGAGAATAAAAACGGATGAGGAAATCAGTTCAGAGTGTGAGGTTAAAGAACCGGTAGCAGAAATAAAAAACGGGTAAGGTTCCTCTGCTGCTCGCGTCTTCGAAGCTATCGAGTTGTTTTGTCGAGTACCTGTTTTGTGGTCTGCCCAAAAAACATCAAAGTGACTAACACCGCTACTGAAGATGGCGAGCAGCCGAAACCCGCCTAGCAAAAGACCAAAGCCACCGGCGAAATACGCGAAATCTACGCTGCCGAGTTGCGTTCGGTCATCGTATTTGGGAATAATTGAAAACGCGTCCTACTCACGTATCCTCTTCGTCGTCCGCCTAAGAGTGGTGAGAGACGGGACGGTCAACACGAGGGCTGAGACGGCCACGACGTAGGAGAGACGCGACATCGCGCCCGACACATCCGCTACTGGACCTCCCGTTCCCGTCCTTCCGGTCCCATTCTGGACACCTGTTTTGGTTTTCGACCCGGAGCCCGGAGTCATCAGATTTTTCGAAGGTTGGGAAAACGCTGACAACGTGAAAACTCCGAATCTAGGTCTCTTCCTTACCGACTCGAATTGGATCGAGGACGTTCGACGGACGACACTTTCCATCCGTAAGGAACGCTAAGGAGAGAGACACGAAAATAAGTGAAAAGTACAGTATACGCCACCCGGTTCCATGAAACTGCTATAGTTTTACTTACCCTCGAAGCCCGCACGTGACTAATGTTTTATGGAGGAAGATTTCACCAGGTCGAGGACGTCCAATAACCCGAGTGAGCAGAAGAAGACCATTCTTCGAGAAGTGGAAGAATGGGACTAAGTCCCCCAGTGTCTCAAGTGTACAATGCACCGAACATGCAAATATATTAATGCAGAAATAGCGTACAAAGTGCAGCGACTCAGTGCAAATTGTGTCGCCGTGGGTTTTTGTCATCGACGCTTTCTTCGTTATTTGTAACAATATTGCGCAACAAAAACGGAACAAATATATTTTTAATGAGCTAAGCTTTCTGCGACCAGAACGTGAATTATCCCTAACATCCGGTGGGATTGCGTAATACTGTGGCAAATTTAGCGTGGGTCAGGGATTTTTCCTCTATTCGGTCACCACCTGATCTAGTTATAATAGTTTTTGCCCTTTCCTTCTGAAGCTCTATTAAGTGGTCAATGTTTCGTAACTCTTACCTGTTCCATATAATAAACTATAAGATATATGATATTTTATTCTGTCATACATATTTTATTGGTAAATTTTTTATTTTATTTCCATGAGGCAGCGTATTTCCAATAGAACAGCTATTATTTTTACCACTGACGATGGTTCGTATACAAATGATATTGTGGAAGCGCAGAAATTGAGGAATACGCCTTCGGTATATTGTTTCGCGTATCGTCCTTTTTGGAGAGAAACGAACCGATTCAAGGATATTTTAGTCCGAATATTCGTGTATATAACTGTAGAATTGTACCGGTATTGACCAATATTTTTATACCGGTTGTATCCACGGACGCGTATATATACGCAATTTTTCCAATTGGTTTTTCTTTTAATTCTTCTAAGCTATTCATACAGCGTAATTGTTATTCTAATTTAAAAACGAAATATTTTTAACGCAGTCATAGTTCATTGCAGGCGGCGACATCTGGCGGGGACTCGTCGAATTGCGGCTATTGTGCCGCCATCTACCGAATACTTGTTCTAATACTTACCCACTCGGCGGAGAAAGTAAAACCTGAATTTGCAAAAGTAAATGCGCCAAAGTTGTGTAATTTTAGAACACTTGTACTTTTGTACAAATCGTAGTTAAACTGTTTTCGATAAGTCAGAAATATGTTTTTCTCATTATTTTTAGTCGATTCCATGTCTTATTATGTTGTTTAGAATTTAAGGATTGTTTTATAGTTT
Organism: Lethocerus indicus; assembly: GCA_019843655.1. Taxonomy (NCBI): domain Eukaryota; kingdom Metazoa; phylum Arthropoda; class Insecta; order Hemiptera; family Belostomatidae; genus Lethocerus; species Lethocerus indicus. The sequence continues at coordinate 31,994,367 of JACDQD010000003.1, read as the reverse complement.
ATTCCGTATCCAGGCATAATAATAATAGAAGGATTTTCTGGGAGAGACCTATGGCAGGAGTGAATAAATTATTTAGGAAGGAAAGGTTAAATAACCAACCAGAGCAAACGTGGACACATGGTTGCCTGGAGGCCGGTAAATGTTGTATAATAGAAATTATTATATTTACAGTAATTGCTAGCCGTGTCGCATTACGCATTGTTATTATGATATTTTATTATTGCAGCGAATGAATTACGATGGCGCGCCCCAGTAGTAGTGTTGTATCGCGCAATTTATTATCGGGTAATTTATTTTGAGGTAATAGCCTGTAATAGAATGGGGCAAAGCGGAAGATAGACGGCGGGGCGTAGCGGCCTCGATTCGGGGTTATACCGGATTTGACCCGGACGGGTCGCCTTGGGTTGGGTTCTGTAGCGCGAAACGCCTTCCCTCTCCAAGTATGGAATATAATGGCAGAAAACGGTGACGAAACAGCCAGGCGGATCTGGGTCGGCGACGTATCTCGCCCGGATCCAGAAAGAGGGCTGCTCCCCTCCGCTGTTCTATCCGCCGCTAAATAAATGTTCCCTGCGCCAAGAAACCGCATCGGTGGTCCGTTCGCCAAACATTTTTCTGAATACTGTAGGTTCGCGATGTTTCTGTCTCCTCTCGCCGGTTCGCTCTTTCGCTAGACCGGTTTCGGCCGCTCGACATCTTCAGTAGCGGTGTTAGTCACTGTTGGCACTTTGGATGTTTTTCGGGCATCCTCACTGCACTGTCACTTTCACATGTACTGTAGTACACTACAGTGCAGTGAGGATGCCCGAAAACATCCAAAGTGCTAACAGTGACTAAGCAGAAACGGGTCTAGCAAAAAAAAAAAAAAAAAAAAAAAAAAAAAGACCTAACCGGCGAGAGGGACAGAAACATCACGACCCTACAGTATTCCAACCCTCGCAGACCACAAAACAGGTATATTAAATTTTTCTGAATGTTTATTATATTGGGGTTGACAACTGAGTAATTGCGGAATTCACCGACAAGCGGCGTTGTACATATTTTTAGGTACGTCGACATCTTTGCACGGATAAGATTCTTCGATACGTTATTATTTGTGGTCCTTTCTGAAACATCCGGTATCAAAATCACATCGACCAGTTCAATTGTGTAGTGTGCGTATAAAAGGCTAAAACACGGTGAACCGAATTGAGCATTTCCGTCACATTTCGCTTTTTTATTTTCCCAGAGGCGTTAACGCCTCGCGGGTTCATAAAAAGTTGTACGCCGTGTACGGTGGTGAAGCCTTAGAAGAACGGCAGTGTCGGTACCGGTTCGCGAAATTACGGTCGGGGGAGTTTTCATTAAAAGGTGACCGAATAAAGCCCATTGTCGATTACGGATCGCCATAGTTCGACAAGGGACATTGCGGAGAAGCCGAATGTATCTTATACGCGCATTCGAAACCTTCCACGGCTTATCTGTGCAAAGATGTTGACGTACTTAAAAGTATGTGCGAAGCCACTTGTCGGTGAATTCCGCGATTACTTAGTCTTCGACCCGATATTTATTCTCTATCAAGAACTACCTCGGGAGTTCAAATTACTGGATACAATAAAAATAAAATGTCAGTCTACTCTAGGCCCGTTCATTTGCATATTGTCGGATACTCGTTCTTCAGTGCTTCGCCCCCTGCGGCTGTCCATTGAGGTCTTCGCGGAAAGGCGCTCCGGAGAGCAAGAGGAACAACGTATTTTATCGGAAATCCGGTAGGGAATCGACCGGAAAAGGTTTTGCGGGGCCGAATGTGTGTCAAGTGGTACAGGAAGCGAGGTGTGTCGGAAGGGCGGCGGTGAGGGGTTAGCCTATACTGGGACGGGGGGGGGGCGTCCTTGGAGGAGGGTTGTGCGCCCGTTCCCTCATCCGCCTGTAAACCGAAACCCGGTCTCACGGTTTCTATAAACCCGGACTCAGTTAAGGATGTGAGCAGTAAGTCCGGGTTTCGCACCCCAGCGCGCCTTATCGCGGTCCATTTTTCATCTCAGCATATTTTTTCACTCGAATATTTATGTATTGTTACGGAGGCAAACCCAGCATTTTCAAGAAGTTCCTCGAACCTGGCCAACCGTATAGACGAGGGACTGTATTCTGCGTTTAATGTAATTCGAATGGAAAAATTAATGAACAATATAAATTCGCTAAAGTGTAATAAATTTCTTACAAAAATCGAGGTATTTTCTCACTCAGTACTTTTTTACCGCACGCTGAACACCGACAGGATGTTAACAGGATGCTCGAGAACAAATTTATGTCAATGCCATATTGATTGAAATAGGTATATTAAATTTATCACTTTTGTCACTGCAAATACCGGTAATAATATATTATTTAACTTTAAATTAATACTATAATTATTTATTACGGATAGCGATGTCCAAATTTTCTACGTATTTTAGATAGAAATTGTAAAATAGATATAGCCCGGCGTAGCAATTTTTTTCCATCGATTCGACTTGTAAAAAAGAAAACAGCGCACAGTTTCCAGCCGTTCAAACGTTTATATTTGAAGCGTCGTATGTACAAAAATAAATAATCGAATGGGAATTATTTCGAATAAATAAATAATTAAATAAATAGAAGGTATATAGTGGATCATGCCCTGGTGAAAATTGTATAGTGGGGTGTGAATGCGGCTATCCTGTTGGCGATGTCGTCAACCAGGAGGGAGATGATGGCCTCGATGGCGGGCCCTACCTCGGCCAGGATGTCCAGAGCGTGGGCCTTCAGGAAACTGTTAGTAGCCCGGCCTCGAAACAACATCAAATTCATTTCAATTCAATACACCTATATTCGATAGATTCGACCGTCGGTGTTCGAACCAGGTTTCGGTCTCTCGAGATTACGGGCTAGAATTTTATCCCCCGTCGTCTGCCGTATTGGAGAAATTCAATGGTATAATTTGAAACAGGTCCTCAACTTCTTCTTCAACGAGGACCGGCGCCGAGCTCTCAAGGCCGAGCAGTCAGAAATGGCGAGTGCTGGGCCACTCACCGAACTGTCCCAACGGTTGCACTAATTTTGATAATAAGTTTTTTTCGCTTATCGACAATTTGAAATCGGTTTGTGGAAAGATCGACAGCTCTGAATAGGCCGACCGTAGTGATATATAAGATACGATTCGGCGAGATGACTTCGGAACGTCTTAAGGGGGCATAAATGTATAACACGAATACATACACGCGTATAACGTATATCGGTTTGCAGTTATAATGTGAAGACGACTGAAGAGCTGATCGGTCCAGGGCAGGCAGAAGTAAAGTAATAAAATGTTCACTTTCCTGTAATTTATAATGGGACGTAAATTTCTGTACTGTACTACACTGTATTTACTCACTGAGCGCTGTATACTTGTCGCTGTACATATTGCTGAAGTATCCTCTGGCGGTCGCCATCTCTATCTGACCTGGGTGTCCTTCATCCTGAAACAGGGCTCGTCTTTCACCGTCGAGGCGTCCGCCTGTACTGTTATGTCGACGATGAATTTAGCTTTGGACAGAAAATCGGAACGGAAGAAATAATAGAAAAGACTGGATTAAAAGGATTTAAACAGGGAGAAAATTTTCGCTAAACCGGAAAGTCGATCGCGTACTCTTGGATCTGGGACGTAGAATAGTATTATAATATTAATAATTCTCGATTAGAGCATTATTGAATGATGCAGTAGCGCAGTAACAGTCGGATGATATAATTAATTCATTAACTATACATATTATTCAGTGTAACTGTCACGCTGAAATATCCTCGCGGAGAGCATTAAGGGAAACAGTGGCAGTGCTTACAAAAGTATAATATTACTGACCATTGGGAAAAGCCGAAAACTGGACCTAGCTCGTGAAATAAGTCAGGATGGTAGATATAATTATTTTATTACATATATATCGTTATATGTTTGTAATTAATCAATTATTTATTTGTTATGTAGTGAAAACGCGCGTGACGTGCTACCCTGAAGTAAGATCTTCGGATATTTCCGCGCGATTGGGGTGCTACCAAAAAGTTTCCCCTCTATAAAAAAAGAGAAAGAGAGAGAAAGGCCCAGCATGAGAAATGCTTTAGAGGAAAGCTTGAAAAATAACTCAGATTCAGATTGCCGGGGAAAGTCGGACTTTCGGGGTTGGAAATCGGACGATTTTATGGCCCCGAAAAGGGCTGTTTCGTCTTAACGTTGGTGAAACATTGAATTTAGTCTTAACGGCAAAAACTCCAGGCGAACATCCTAAAAGAATTAAAAACGAGGCCCGAGAGGTTTTCGTGAAGTATTGAAGCATTGTACCTGTGTTTTCCTCCTGCATTTTTATCTAATAGATTTAAATATTGACGACGAATAGAACCGAACTAGTTCAATGTCTCCTGTACCGAATATCGGGGCCGTCCACAACCGGTCCAAAACCGGTGATGTAACACGAAATATACGGCTAATTAAATAGAACTGTCCGCTTTGACTGTTTCTATTATGTATAGATACATATATAAATATATTTATGGATAATGCGTTCGAGATATAGGCAACGTTTGAAGCGTGGAGCAGAGCTTTGCCTAATTGAAAGGCTGGGCCAATTTCTTATTTTTTTTTTGAGGTTTCGTGCATTCTCAGTTCCAGTTCTTCTTCTCCATTCTTCCGGTAAAATTCGAATCGCGAGCAGAAAAACACGATATTTGGTAGTTCAATCCTGGAAATTTCGGACATTAAATTCTATGGAGATGACTACGTGTAATTGGCAATGTGAATTTGAAAATTCGGCCCGAAGAAACGATTTATTTAGAAAATATTTTAAATAAACCCTCCTTTTAAACTACTTTCCAGCCGCTTGTTGAGCCTAATTGCTGGCAACGAGTCCAGTAACGACCTGAATCGACTGTAATTGACGTTTTTCGACTCGATTAAATAAAGAATAATTTTATAGGTATATTGGGTACTCTTCGAATGTGTTCTCTGAGAATATCCACGAGACAATATCGCGAGACGGAAATTCATCAAATCTGCATTTAATCTCTTCTGCCTTCTTTCATCGGGATCTCTCACATTTTGGAATCGGGCGCCGCGATATAATAGTCTATCTCTGAGAATGTCGGTTACTAACTCAGGTTTGTGTTGAAGCGGCCGTAGCCTTCGATCGGTTGGCCCATGTAGTTCCCCTTCACTTCGTAATCGGCCCCAAGACTGACCAGGGGAACGTCCAGTTTTACAGTCAGTTTGTTCTCGGCCCGCTCTATACTGAAAGCATAAAAAGAAACGGAGGATAAACGGTCATAACGGGGAATAGTAGATTTAGATTTATGACACTACGGTGTGTAACGGTTGCCGAACACAACCTGGAAAAGACCCGGGAACTGCTAGGCCAAAAAATAGCCGAATATTATTTTTACCTGACGTATAGAAAAAAATTAGATATAAAATGAATAGTTTAGAATACCTGTTTTGGGGTCTGCGAGGGGTTGGAAGCGTTGGGCGAAGATTTCGTGTTTCCGTCTCCACTCGCTGGTTTCAGTAGCGGTGTTAGTCACTTTTGGCACTTCGAATGTTTTTCGGGCATTCTCACTGCACTATCACTGTCATTATACATATTTTCCCCAAAAATCACAATAACAAGACACACATATATACACACGACAAATAGACAAGTACACACCACAGTACAAGTGACACTGACAGTGCAGTTGAGGGTGCCCGAAAAGCATCCAAAGTGACTAACACCGCTACTGAAGATGGCGAGCCGCCGAAACCGGTCTGGCAAAAGGCCAAACCAACGAGAGGAAACAGAAACACACGAAATCTACGGTTTTTCATTTTCATATCAAGAAAATTGCAGGCACAAAGCGGGCGGCTTTCGGAATTTTTTCCCGCGTATACTACTTATTTTTAAACCTTCACAGCTAAAATTTGTGCACGCGCTCCAGAGTTTCGAATTGAGGCAAGCTGCTAACAGCGAGCCCCACTTGCTACAGTTTCGGAACAATTGTTATACCATTTGTCCCGTGTTCTTCGAGTACAATCCCACCTAGATTTGGACAAATTGCACTCACAGTATGTCCGTAATCCTGTAGGAGCTGATGCCGTATATCCTGAGGTCCTTCAGCTTGGCCTTGTAGTCCATCTCCTGTGTCGACTCCTCCAGTTGGACGGCCGGCACGACTATCGGTTCTATCGGCGGTATCCTCAGCTCTTCAACACCTGGACAGACAGATTTCTTCAATCGCCCGTTTCCCTCTTATAGCCGGACACAATACAATCGTACGACACATATAAAGTGTAACAGCTACAAAGAAAACATTGGCAGATGTCGCATTCATAAATGGTTTGAAACGGAGAATCGCAATTCTATGCCACTGTGCAAAAACTGTTTCAGAATATTTCACAGGTTGTCATTATTTTTCTCTATCAATATTTATTTGCGGTAATTCCTGGATAAACCGAGAAATACTGTAAATCGCAAAAATGTACTATTTTCTCGGAAGAATAAACATTATTATTAAAAAAAATTGATTTTAGGAAATAAACCCCGAATACGTATTATATGTACGAAATATATATATATATATATATATATATATATATATATATATATATATATATATGTGTGTGTTTATGTATAACTCGGTAAATACCTCCGGGAAGATGGGGCTTCAGAGTGTAGAACAGTTTCCTGACGCACGTCCTCAAAATTTCGTCAGTTTCCCTGCAGGTTTCTAACCAGTTGGCTAAAAACAATATTAATAATTTATATCATTCAATGTTGTGAGATATAATTGTGATCATAGGAAAAAATCGCGTTGGACATAATTTATTTTTCCACTACTGTTCCAAATATTCGTCGGCCAAATTGAAAATACCGGCAACCAAACTTTTTTGTTTCCAAACACAAGAGAAAATATCCCGGGATAACCGAGATTCATACCACAGCAGTATCCGTTCGAACCGAAAGGGTGGAAAAACTTTTAAATAAGTATATCGCCCGTATCCATATCGGGGAATACAGTTTCCCCGGAAACCCCACAAGGAGCCTGATGACCATCATCAAACCCATCCTGGCCATCGTGGCCACAGACTGTTCGGGCTTTAAAATGACCACGTCTAAAGCCACAATCGGTTGTCTGCGTATAGACACGACACTGCCACTTGTGCCAACTCAAGTCGTGTATCTCAAGTCCAGTGAACCCGCCAAGCCGCGTGCAAAGTTCAACCGTGGCGAGAGTACTTCGTCTGACTGGAGTCACACCCAGAAATTATGTTTCGAGTATTCTTATCGCCGATCGAACTTTCCCCGATCATTATACCGGGTACGATCGAGACTCAATATCTGCTCACATAAATGTAGAAAGGACAGCACGAAATTGTAAAAAATTAAGCGAAGAATGTTTGCTGATTGGTAAATATGAAAAAAATGTATGGACGGATGTTTCTATTTCCTCATCATCTAACGTTATTATATCAAACTGTATTACTTGTACCGGAACTACTATTATTAGAAACCGGTCTATCTCAAACTCGCGTAAGCGACAGACTAAAGGTGATCGGGAAAAGCGAATAACGATAAACGCCACATCGGAATCGAAACAGAAGAGTTGTCCGAAATAAGGGTAGGTTTTGGGTTGGTTTTTTCACGAGAAATTTATGATTCGACGACAAACACTTATTGTCGGAAAGCTGGCTCCGGCTTTGGGGTAAAAAGGGAATAGCAATAAATGGCACACTGGCCGAATCGAGGACCAGGAATCGAAACAGAAGAGACGTCCGAAATTAGGGGGAGGTTTTGGGTTCGTTTTTTCACGAGAAATATATGATTCGACGACAAACTCTTATTGTCGTAAAGCCGGCTCCGGCTTTGGGGTAAAGATCGAATAACAATAAACGCTACACTGGCCGGATCGAGGACCCGGAATCGAAACAGAAGAGACGTCCGAAATACGGCTAGCTGGCTCCGGCTTTGCGGTAAAAACTAAATCTCGTACGCGGTTCGGATTTCTGTATTTCGCGAAAAGGGCGTCCGCGGCAGAGAATACCATTCGGGCAGTGGGAGAGACTTACGCGGTCCAGCGAAGACGGGTACGAGGCAGAGGTAGGAGAGGAGTGCGCAGTTGGAGTACTGGAGCTTCATATCTGTGCCGACGCCGAGGTTGGTCGAATGGTGACTGGTTTAGGCCGGGCCCCAGTCAGACTGTTGCCAGTAGGCAGGCACACACTCACTCACTCACTCACTCACTCACTCACTCACTCACACACTCACTCACACACACACTCACTGACTCACTGAGGGGCGCCCGAGTGGGAGACACCACAGCCACCAGCCGAGCAAGGACTACAACATAGAGAGGCCTACCCATTGCCATTGTAAAGGCCGCCCTCAAATCTATACAAACCAGCGGACAGTCGTATATTTTTTGATTTATTTATCGTACAATTGGGAAAAGTCTGTTTTATATCGCCCGACAACAGAGAACGCTCTGAAGTTCCTGAAATTTCGGGTAATCGGGATGGGTTATTAGTTCATCGACTGTCGGCACGTCCCTCCCCCACTGTTTCGACCCCGCGAAGGTACGTAAACCAAATGAGGCTTCTTACATTAGGTTAGAGTACCTGTTATTGGAATATCGTAGATTTCACACAGATTACGCGAAATCTACGCTTCATATACTGTAGTCAAAAAGAGAAGGTGAGTATAGTTCGTTCATAAGTTACGCTTTTTCTCAAGTGCGCCCCGAAAGGTAGCCAAGTGCGGGGACCTTAAATAGGGGGGGGGACTTTCAACTCGAATTTCGTCCCAACGTCTATTTCAACAACGTCTATTTTAACACTCCACTTTTTACGTTTCCGACCTTCCTGAAATTATTCCTATTCATCGCTGGCCGTTCAAGAATCATAGACGGCGGCAATAGTCTCTGACAAATAACCGCCACCGACGATAATCAGACTACGCCGAGGAGAATATAACGTATAAACCAATTTAGTATAATTGGTATATTTGGTGTAACCAAAAATGCTGTAATTATTTGAAACGATAAAAAATTACTGTAGGCAGTAAAGGGCAGTGCGGGGTAACAGCGACAGCGCTCTCTGTTGGCCATTTGTCGGGTTATCACTGGGCCTTATCATTTAGGCGTAGTCCCAGACTTCTTCTAATTGTCTTCCGCTTAAAAACGCCGCTTTAAGACTGTTATTTACCGATCTGTTATTTATTTTTCGTCGGCCTTGGCCTACACTTTCGAAAGTGGTTTACCGACGCGATGGGGAACTGTGTGGACGCCAGCACTTTGGACAGAGCGTACGGTAAGAAACTTTGTCTTAGAAAAAGGTTCATCGATAAACCAACTAATCTGTTGAAATCAGTACAGTTCCGGGTTTTTATTTTTGCAATTTAGATGTTATTTTATGCCGTACATGCTGTCGTGTTATATTTATTTATTCTTCGATTCGCTGTCTAGGCATATATGTATTCAGATTCTCAAATAGTTACATCCTACACTCTATTCTACCTGAACCTTTAAAACCTTCAATACTACCATTCAATTTTCGAGATGGATTCGCTACTGAAAATTAGGCCAAACACAAATCCGAAAATATCCTGGGTGATAAGAAATATTCCTGCATTTAGAATACCTGTTATTTGGTCTACAGGCGTGTTGGAATAACGCAGATTTTGGTGTGTTTCTGTGTTTGGTCTTTTGCTAGACCGGTTTCGGCTGCTCGCCATCTTCAGTAGCTGTCTTAGTCACTTTGGCTCTTGTACTGTCACTTGTACTGTGTGTCTTGTTATTGTGTTTTTCGGAATATTCCTGTGTGTCCTGATCCTGAACTTTCCTATACACTCCTCCCATCCCTTCAGGATATCTTTAAAAGTAGAACAAGAACGTTTCATCGCCATTTATTAACTGCTCGCGACGACACAATCCCGACTGGGGATCAAGAAAATGTTACAAAAAAAATCTAGTTTCTCAAAATTACGGCCGATTAGAGCATTTTGATACGACTCTCATGATATCGCTGTCATGTTGAACGGTCTGGTAAAACCGAGATTCCTTTATCTCGTCGTTAGCAAGCAAAGGACCAACAATTACGCCCCAGCGACATTTCCGTTTCAAAAGATTAAAAAAACTAGTTAAAATCGCGAAAAAAAGTGTAAAACACTTACAGAATACCGTAAACGTGAAGGACACATCCTGGATTGATGGTATTCTTGCGACATTTCGGTTTCATTTCCAAATCGTAAATTCAAATTCATTTATCAATTAAAAATACCAATGGGATATTAAGTAAGTATTTATGGTGAAATGAAATGCAAGGCAGCACCTTATCAGGGCAGTAGTGAAACGATATGAAGCCCAAATAAGATACAAGAAACTTCCAATTGAGTAACAGAAGGGAGAAACATTTCTTTCCATCCGTTTATGTTTTTTATTTTCCAGAAGAAATTGAAAAGCTGAAGAAGACAATCGAAGATATGGTCTGCGAAAAAGAATTGGAAAGGGCAAAATATTTCGACAAAGAACTCCAAATGTTACAAGAAGGTTTGAAAACGACAGCATTTCAGAAATCGTTAACAATTTCTCTGTTTCCAATGACTTCATATATGTTTAATTTCATACGCTGGTCGCATTTCAGGATTCAGGAAAAAGGAAGCTGTCGAAACAGTCCTAAGAGGTACAAAAAGAAATTCCTTATCCAATAATAGTGAACCTGCAATCTGATATAGCTGAAGTGCACTCAATGTGTTTGAAATTTGTAACAATTTCAGATCAAATGAACGCGATGGGAGCCGAATATCAAGCGAAGATTGAACAACTGCAGAGAGAACTCAGGAATGCAAATAATGAAAATGTCCAAATAATACAGCAATGTCAGTGAAACAGAAATTTTTTAATATACAAAAGATGTATCTGTGGCGTGCGTATGTGTGTGTGTATTTGAGTATGTATAACTCATATCCGGAACATGTTAACATTATCGATATTTCTTTACTTAATTATTTATTTTTATTTTCAACCTTTGCTTCATTTACAACGTGGCACAAACAAGCGAAAACAATAATAGAATATTAAATATTTACCGTAGATTTCGTGTGTCTCCTCTCGGTGGTTTGGTTTGTTGCTAGACCGGTTTCGGCTGCTCGCCATCTTCAGTAGCGGTGGTAGTCACTTTTGGCACTTTGGATGCTTTTTCGGGCATCCTCACTACTCTGTTACTAGTACTGTGGTGGTTGTCTCTTCGTCGTTTGTGTATATATATATATATATATATATATATATATATATATATATATATATATGTGTGTGTGTGTGTGTGTGTGTGTGTGTGTGTGTGTGTGTGTGTGTGTGTGTGTGTGTGTGTCTTATTTAGGTTGGGAGGGATTTTGTCAATCGGCTTAAGTCTTTGTCGGATTATCGGTCAAATTTATATTTGATCACACAACTGGTCACAACTATTAGGTTCTGACTTACAAATACATGACAGGAAACCTATCTGGTATTATGTATTTATGATCATTAAAGTTTCTTGTTGATCCATATTTTATTGAAACAAGTTTATTTTTAGTAGTCTAGTTTATCAGTTCAAGTGTACCCAACGAACTTTAGTTAAGTACATATCCGCACCACTCTCAGGGGGCGCTAGTTTATCGGTGTAAGTCTATCCAACGAACTTTAGTTACGGAAATGTCCGCACCACTCTCAGGGGGGCGCAAGTTAATATATACCTAATAATTTTTATTTAAAGAGAAAGCAAATTTTTCATAGACAAATAAAAACTTTAATATGGTAAGATAAAAATAAAAAGGTAAAAGATAAAAATAAAAAAGTGCTTAATTGTGAAATAATTGCTTAATTGTGCCCCTCCCCCGTGAGTAGTGCGGCAATGTACTTAACACGGGCAATCTGTTCGTTGGGTGCACTTGCACCGATTAACTAGATTACTAAAAATAAGTACAAGTGACAGTGACAGTGGAGTGAGGATGCCCAAAGAACGTCCAAAGTGCCAAAGTGACTATCACCGCTACTGACGATGGCGAGCAGCCTCAACCGGTCCAGCAGAAGACCAAGACCAGAAAACCAGCGAGAGGAAACAAACACAAGAAATGTACGGTATTCCACCCTTGCAGACCACAAAACTGGTATTCTAAACTAATACATATTTAAATGAATGAAATATGATGGGTAGATTGTATGAAAATACGTGAAATTAAATGATAAAACTGCAACTAATATATTTTTATAAAAATTGGAAATAATTGTACATACCGTTTAGCTGTAATTATCGTAAGTAAGTCAAGTTGGAGTAATTATGCACTATTTGTTAGGGTATAATTTTTCTGGTATCATAAAGTAATAGTTGTGTTTACTGAATGATGCCATTTTATTTCAGCAAAGGCATCAGCCCAACACCTGTTGGAAACTCATGCAGGTAAAAGTATAATTTATTTACCATATATGTTGTATGTGTATCATCACATATAAATTTAACATTATCCGAGAAAATAAAAATCGCAACCAGTTCTTAACTGTTATTAACATTTTACAGATCATATTATGAAATTGGAAGAAGAACATAAATTGGTAATTAGAGAGAAAGATAGAGAAATACATAACTTCCAGGAGATGCTTACTAAGTTACAACAGAAGGGTTAGTTCTGAAAACTACAACTATAAAAAAATTATCATACCTTGAAATGGGTAGAATTGAAACACGAGAATCCTCCCCTTTTCTCCTATCTAACAACACAGGACGAATTTTAAACGAATATTTTGTATTAGGTATTCAAAAAATTGTATAGGATACTGTTGTTAGTATGTGACTACAATACCATAAATTGAATATGCCACGAAAAATTAATCTGCTAATTTCTGGCTTTTTTTATTACAAAAAAGAAAAGAAATATGTATATATATATATATATATATATATATATATATATATATATTTCATTATTTTGTTATGATTATAAATTAATTAAAAATGAAATCACTAAGAAAATTGGCAAACACTTATTTGTATATTTTTTTACAGGCAATAAATGGGGGACAAAAAATTCTAGAAACATATATACCTATTTAACAGTAGTTATTTATTTTATGTTTATGGTCATTGGTTTGGTATGCTCTTTTTCAGAGAATGAAAGATTGGACGAACACTTGAAAATACATTCCAGTGAGTAAATGTAATATTACTTGAATGAAGTGCATGGAAGTATAGGATGAATTACTGTCAAAAGATTAGGCACAACTGTTAAGTAAGCATTTGTTCTGTACAGTTGTGACTGGTGAGATGAAGGCCGCTAACAGAGAATTGGCGAGGGAACATAAAAAATTGCAGGATGAATACGTACAATTGCTACAAGAGGGTAAACGTTTATTTTTAAAATCAGTTGTTTTCTGTCATTGTAACTTCAAGTGATGTAGATCACTTTCTGTCAACACTCGCTGATTTGGCCAATAGATGGCGCTGTCATTGGCCAGTGCTGAAGACGCGTCGTACAAAATTTTTTATCTTTAATTAATTATTTTAGTAAACCTACTTGAAATTTTAAGTAATCTTTGTTATCAGAATAATATTAAATGAATACTATTATTTATTCAAATTCGAGGTGTCAATTAATGTCTGGGTGTTATATTTTTAGTTGCAATCTCACAAGAATTCATATTGTATCTACTGATATGCATAATGCATCAGTAAGTATGACAAAGAATATTCAAATTTCGTTGTTCAAGACTTTTAATGGTAAAATTGAAACGCCAAAACTACTTATCTCAGTTCCCACTGTGGATATTTGTATCTTGTTTCAATTTGATGTTCCATGTGAATTTTATGCTCGTTCAATTGTCATTCGTCAGTTTCCACTGATTACACTAATTAAAATAATTTCGTATTACAACTTGATGCAATAACTGCTGTTACGTTCCGCAGTGGCCGAAGAAAAGAGAAAGCATCTGACGGACATCAAACTCTACGAGAAAAGGTACGCACGATTTAGGCCCACACAAATAGTATATAATATGCTCCAGTCGAGTCTCCTTCGTTATGAATCCTTTCATCCTGAATTTATCCTTCCGATTCCTCCGAGGAGAAGTGCTGCAGTCTCGGGGAAAATGCTAGAAAATCGCTAGACCGTTTAAGAAAGTTGCTTATAAATTTGTTTCCATTATTCCGTTAGTAACATATTTCAAATTTGTAAGTGAATATAAATTAGGTGCGGAATAATAATTCCATGTAACGTCATTAGAGGAAGAATAAGTGATTCATAGAAGCTTAAGTGGCTTAATTTCTCCACACCTAGGTTAGTTGATAATTCGAAAGTTTCGTTAAACGAAATCATCTTATTTTGTAATAAGCGCATTGAATTATTATATATTGTAGTTGTTTTTTTTTAATTGCAGATTGGAGGAAATTAGAAGGGTGAATGATCAGGGCAAGTTCATTGTAAATCATACATTCACTATCGAACCCCCTCAAAACAAGTAAGTCATATACTTAAGTACATTGTATGTGTTATATACATAACTGTATCTGTTACTTATCTGAAAACTTATATTTCCATCTTTTCATTTATTCAGTGTGCTGTTTCATACTTTATTTATTCGATTGGTTTTTTTTTTCTATATTTTTATCGAACAGCGATGGTATGAACATTACGCAACCGTTAAAAACTTTGGTAGAGAAAATGAAATCCAACTTGGACACGTTTGGTGGAAAATTGAGTATAAAAGACATTGAAGATTACCAGAATGACGCTCCACAATAAATTCTGCTGATGTTTTATAACATATTTAGCATTTATATTGATCGATAGAAAATTATATTGCCGATACATTGTTGTAAGCTTGATTGTTATTCATTATTCATATTGTCGTTCATTATTCATTCATAAATCTCGAAAACTAACATACATCAGTAATACGGCTTGTACATCATTCGAATTCTATACATAGCAAAGTTTAGAATAAAGTTTTCAAAACTCAGGATAAGATTTATTCCTATTAATATCCGAATTCAATAAATTACAGATTAAGACTGAAAAATTGTTTAATCGAAGTTTATTATCACGACAAAAATTAGTAGCACTTCTATATTGAATGGTAAACAGGCGAGTATCTGAAGCATGCATTCATTATTGGAAGTGAAAATATAGAATCTGGGTTATAATAGAAACATAAATTGTATTACAAAATAATTTATTAATAAAGCTAACAATACTTTTTGCATATCTATATATTTATATTTGTTTTTTCAAGAAAGAATTATTTGAGCCCGAACATTATTTCAATTCAATTATGATTTAATTGTTGCTTACCTTATTGTTATATAAACATTTTTTTTATGAAAACTTTGGCTGTCCGCCGGATTTTTCTTTTCCGTAGGTTAATTTCTTTCTTTAATTTTGAATAGACGGGCAAGTACCGAACGGATAAAAATAAATCCTTCGTGTTTACCGTTTCCGTTACCGTTTACCGAATAACAGTGCAGACGAAGACGGCGGATTGAAAGTAACAGCGAAATGAAAAACGATCGACAGTTTCTGGCGAAAATAAATTCCGGTTTACGACCAGAATGTGAATACATTTTTGCTCTAATTTACCGGTTGATAAAGTAAATTGGGGTTTCGTCGTTTTTCTTAGGTTGAACGCCTCCGATTTCTCGTTGAAAAACGTTTATTTTTTTAATATAATTTCGCGGTGATCTTTTCCGATCTCGAGGGTGAGTTGGCCGGCGCCATTGGTGTCCCGGTCGGGGACAGTGTTTAAAAATATCTGAAACCGGACCTGACAGATCGGTCGTGCCGAGCACGAATCTCGAATTGTTTGTTTTTTGAATTTTTTAAAGAGAAAAATATTTGTTGTCGGTTCCTACCGCCGGTGTATCTTTTACTCGGGAAGCAGTTCGCTGGCCGGTATCGTCTTCAGTATGCTGTTGCCGAGCTGTTGGGCGAAAGCGACGGCCGTCTCTTCGGCAATCGGGGTCACGATGTCGAGCACCTGCCGCCGGTTCTGGTTGATGAAGACGGCCGCCGTTTCCGCTGCAAAGTGGAAGGCCAAACGGTGAAAATCCTATATAATATCTGTCGTATTGGCGTGCACCCGAAGGACACGGAGTCATACAACCAAATAAACTTTGCAAACTATATATATATATATATATATATATATATATATATATATATATATATATATATATAAGTATCTAATTTGTACAGAGGCGGTTTATCTTTTGACTTTCTTCTTACCCTTTCAAGTTTCTGTTATCACTCAAGTAGAAGGGATATACCGCGTTGTACTTACTGATGAGTCTGTTGTTGTCGTTGTTGTCCTTGTTGATGAACTTGGACGATTGATCTCCGACCCTTATCTTGGTCTGGATCCTCTTGATGCGCAGACGCTCAACCCCCTTCCTGTCGACGAACTTCTCGCCCCAGCCCTTCACGTCGGCCACGGAGTCGGCTGCCCGCGGCAGGGGAGGGGAAAAAGAAAAAGTTTTTCTCGAATTACAATCGGAGCGTATTTTAAATTTTAAATGAAAAATCAATAGCCACACCCTTCCCGAGTTAATTTCATAAACCTAAGTAATCCAACTAAATCAGTATTAATACTAAGTAAGAGAAATAACTATCGCCCTTTTGACTTCTCCAACCCTCACCCCGCTCGCAGATCTTCAAGGTTTGACCTTGCCGTACCAAAATACAAATAAATTACATATAGTCCCTAAGTCCTTAGGGCCGAAACTCCGATATCCCGCATAGGGAAGCTTCAAAGTCAAATTATATTTCTAGTCTCACATCAATGTATTCGTATTCAAAGTAAAAAACATTATTTTGTTGTCATAATAGGACGACAACTCTCCGTTATTATATAGGTTTTCCGAGGTACGTACTCAGGTTTCCCCTGTAGAATCCTTTCCCCTTCAGCGGTACGACGAGTATTCGCCCGTCGACGTCGTACTCGGCGGTCACCTGGAGGTGGGGCAGCAGGATCGTGGCTTCGGCGTACAGATCTTTCACGTTGGACCTGTCGAAGACAACGGAATCGGTCTGTAGTTTCAAAGGGAAACAAAAAAAAACAAACAAAAATTCACCGATCACGTGCCAGACCGGTTTTGACCTCTCGCCTCGTCTTCATTAGCCTAATCCCGTCTGGCACAGAACTGAGACCGCGGGCAGAGGACATTCTGACTGTTATTCAGGAATAAACAGGCGTAGACGGAATATATGAGATATTTCTAGAGTTAGATCTGTTGCTAAAAATCGGTACAAAGTTTAACAGAGTTTTTGTTCTTTTATCTTTCTGATTTGAAGTTACTGACTTGAGATTTTTCACAATGAAACTGCTCGGTCCCAACACTTTGATGTCCTTGAGCGTCGCCTTCACTTTCAGATTTTCCAGATCCCTGTTGATGTCCAGCCTCGGTATGGTCAGCGGTTCCAGGGGGGGAAACTTGATTTTCGGGATGCCTGAAAATAAAAAAGAAGAAATTTTCTTCTATAACGTGTATGAAGCGTTAAGGTGTATAATAAAAAAAATAATTCCGAAGCCTGGGAGAGAAGCGCTGGAAATGGCGTATAATTAATGTTTTTTTTAACCTTTTTATTTTTGTACAATCGACCACATAAAGTTGTTGGTACAAATGTTGAGTGTTTTCTTTTCACGTGAATGTTTCGATAAAAGAGACCACCCAATGATGGCACGTTTTTCACATGAGCAGTTTACGGCTTCAGAAGATCTCTGGGCCAGTGGCGGGATTAACGAGTAACGGGAATGAAATTTGGGGAATCGGGATTATGTGACTCATATAATGGTCATATAATCGTATAATGGGAGTTATATAATATATGACTCATATACCCGGGGGGAGCATGAGGATGGTTCGGAGGACTTTCGATTGGAATCACTGGACGCGAGCAGCGTTGGATGTCTTGGTGGATCCTCGTGATCACTAAATATAATTTTTTTAAATTGTAGGCTTAAAATAAAAAAAAATAATGGAAGCAGTTACTGTTACAACTGTCGTAATTTGTGTCACTTACCTTTAGCCAGGTAGGGCCTGACCGTTTCCAAAGAATCGAGCAGGCACTGGTCGTAGTTGGGATCGGTCGTCTTGCAGACGGGAATGAAATTGGCTGAAAAGAAAATGACAAAAATGTAAGACACCAAGAAATTCCTGTTGGGAGGAAGAACATTTGAAATTCAGCCCGCGTCGAAGGACATCGACTAGGAGCTTCCTCCTAAGTATATTAGCACAGATGGTTAGCAGGCGTGCGGAGTGCGTACGTCTCAATTTAAATTAAATGACAAAGGAGGTTGATAAATTGTCGTTCATGGACACAAGAGGTGAAACTATCTTCGAAATATAATTATAATTCCAATCGTACCGACTGACAAAAATAAAATAAATTTATTTATTTATATATTTTATATCCATATCTTGGGCTTCATATACTCATCATTGTTCTTTATTTCGATTTAATATACTTTTAATAAGCTTTAATCAAAATTTTTTTCTATTGAGCAATCATCGCACAATCTTATACGTGCAATTGGTCTTGTATTGTAGCTGACTTGTAGGATTTCTTATTCTAGACAGTAAAGATCTCTGGGGCAGAGGCCCGAGGGGGATACTAGTCAGTAATAATAATTGAAATTAAATAATAAAATAACAAAATATAAATATCTTCCATTCCAAAACCTGATCAACAAGGGTAATTAATAACTCTATTCACAACTATCCCTCGTTTTATAGGTAGGATATGAGAGAGAATCGTTAAAACGGGACAGGAGGAAGAAGGGACAATAGATGAAACTTTCTTACGCTAGTTTTATGCTCTCGAATATCGCAACACGGGAAACTCGATCCAAACGGGATGGATGCATTTCGGTTCGCCGGTGCACAATACTGTGTGTGCACTTTTGCACAACGCGAGTTCGTATTTCGCCGTTAATTGCAGGATCCGGAGGTGCATGTCCCAGTTAGACCGGGAACGGGAGGGGGAAGGGGGGCTAACGCTCTCTGGAGATTGTTGCGCAACACAAACCAAACCCCTCCCCCTCACGGCACGGACCGGTTCATACAGACGGGTGAAAGTGAAAACCTCGCCTCAATCCCTCCTGGATCTCAGCAAATGTGTCTGTAAGCCTTAAGCTTACTTCGAGCCTGACCACAACTTAAATCAGTTTACGGTAGTTTTCTCTTCTTAAAAATCGGTCCCAAAAAAACAAAGCAGAAATTAAAAACGAGTGTAATCCAATATGTTATTGCACATTATTGCGAAAGCTCCTGATTAAAAAACTGTCAGGCAAATACAACCTCTCAATCAGTAGTACTTATTTTCTAATTTATTATATTGTTTTGTCTGTTCTCGAATATTTACATAGATTTCGTGTGTTCCTCTCTCTTCTCGCTGGTTTGGTCTTTTGCTAGACTGGTTTCGGCAGCTCGCCATCTTCAGTAGCGGTGTTAGTCACTTTGGATGTTTTTTGGGCATCCTCACTGCACTGTCACTGTTTGTCGTATGTCCAAAAGTGGCACTTTGGATGTTTCCAAATGATTTCGGGCATCCTCACTGGACTGTCACTTGTACTGTGGCGGTTGTCCCCTTGCCGTGCCTTGTTATTGTGTTTTTGGGAGATGTTCGTCTTATTTAAGTTGGGATTTCGTTAATCGGCTTAAGACGGACACAACTAACAAAATTTAACAGATTAACAAAATGCCTCCCAATCCGAATAAGACAAACAACATCCCACAAAAACGCAGTAACAAGACACGTATATACAACAGTAAAAGTGACAGTGACAGTGCAGTGAGCGTGTAAAAGATGTAGGAGGAAAACACCAAACCAGCGAGAGGAGGCAGAAACACGCGAAATCTACGGTATTCCAACCCCTCGCAGACCAAAAAACAGGTATAATCATTAGTTTAAGAATGAATATTTCAATATTTTGTGATAATGCCGGTTATTTTGCACGTCTCCAATGAATGTGGTCCACCTTTTAATTTTGTGGCTTCTTCAGGGTTCCGGAGAGGTCCTATGACGATATTCTTAGAACAGGAATGTAAATAATAACCGTTGTACGAAAACCATATTGAACATTGTAATGTGTACGCTGCATATTATTCATTTTATTCACCCGAATGCATCTGACTATTAACTGACGAATTCTTAGGAGAAAGGCAGGTTCATTTCAGTTTGTTTCTGTTTACATTCCAGTCCTATGAATCGAGTGGATATTGCGCAACACAATATGCGGCGTATTGGGTTAATCATTATTTTGGCTCTTCAGTGTAAAATGTTCAGGAATCTCCTTAGCGGCGTTTGCGCCATTCTCTCTCTCTCTCTCTGTTTCTCTCGAGCTAATTAATAATAATTATTTGTGTACCCGTTGCGCAATATCCGGAAGAAGGACGGGGCGCATCGCCGGTTTAAAATCAAACAGATATTATATAACCTTCTTTGAGTTAATTTATGCGAAACAAACTCGCCGGAGAAATTACCGCTCCTAGTATATCCCCCGAGGTGTCAGAATTTCTCATTTCGTAGAGAAAAGACAAACTAACTTTTTGCTCGATAAATCAATCTTATACACTAGGAATAATAAGAAAATGTATCAAACTTTTCGAAATTCATATACATATTTATCTTAATCAAATCCGTTTCGATTTTTCTGTGAGAATACATCAATTAATTGAATGAGCTTATCTTCAATATTTTAAACATTTTTTACGCATTAATTTTTAAAACTGTTCAGTCCCAGTTTGTCCCGCTTATTTTGTGAAAGAAAAACTAATTTACTGTAATTCTAATTGGAATTTTACTCGAAATATTTTTCAACATAAAATTTATTCGAAACGTACATTCGTTCGTCCCAAACAAAGACCCACCCAATTCTGACCCAATGACTGTGAGTTCAGATTGTGACAACGTAAGAGAAAAATTGCGCAATAAAAATTGTGTTATTTTAAAATATCGTGGCCAGAAAATAATCGTTGTTTCTATCCGGCCGACGGGGGGGGGGAATTAAATGCGATATACAATTTATTTATATCTCTGTAACTGAAATTATTATGTATTGGTAAACTCACGCAATTTTCTCGCCGAAACGGTCTCGAGAGAACCGACGAACAGGGCGAACAGGGCCAACGGGGCGTACAAACTGAGCGTCGTCATTGTTGTGACAACGCGGTAGATTGTTGCTGTTGTCGGAAACTGGCGGCAGAAAACAGGTCTAGAACACCGAAATAGGGGAGCGGGGCTTGAGCCGGCGGTTGACCTGCGACTGACTCGGAAGTGAGAACCGGCCTAGAAGTGAAACCCGGCTCTGACAGTATATTTATACCCGGGTCCCGGTATAGGGTGGGGGAGGGTAGGTAAGGCGTGACTTACTGTACGTAGTAGGGGGGCCCCACTACACATAGCCGTCGTGTGAAACGGCCCTTTTCAGGGCCACCCGAGGAGCGAGATATTCACGGGTCTAGGATCGTTCGAATCTATATATGTGATTCAACATTGAATGAATAGTCTAAAGGACCGTCACTCCCTTCTTGATGTTTGAAATTACGTAAAATTTTCATCAACACAACTAGCGATTATTTCTATTCTATTTTTGCGATGTTTTTGTGTCTTTAGATTCAATTACAAGTTTAAGTCTAGGTGTATATAGATCTCAATCACTACCTTTCGTCTGTTAATCATCACAAGCCTTCATTTCTATTGACTTACATCTGCCTCGTACGCAATCAAAATAAACGGCATATTATTCATAGAAATTCACTTGAAAGACGCTGCGGTAATTTACTGACAGGAATGTAAACATATAAAATAGGCCAAATTAAAGCCGCTTTTTGGGGGGTAAAGCAAAAGCAATAAACGATAGCCCGGTGTAAAGGAAAGTAGAAAGTGTTACGCAACAATCGTTTAACATTTCAGAGTTGGTTCAAATGCACTCAAAAGCAACGCTTCGAAAGTGCATTTCACTTGTTTGCAGCTTGTCAGCTCGCTCCGGTCAGTTTCGACCGTCAGAGTTCCCCGGTCCACCATTTCTTTTAATTTATTCGCAAGAATCTTCTTCTGTAGGAACACATTTCCTCCTTTCGCCGCGCTGAGACGATCCTAAATCTAAGTTATTTTTCCGGTGTCTAGCTATTCTCGAACAATATATTTGTAATGAAGTATTACAGTATTTTTTACGGATACAGATAACTTTATTTTTCAATGAATATACATCGCGCGTCGAAAAACGATATAGATTGATTAATCTATGACCCACGGGTCTACATTTACTAGCCGGCGACCTAAGCTACACTCAACTTGTACCACTCGCTCAAGTATTAGAGTGATGCAGAGAGGAGATGGAAGTGATGAGCCAAGTATATAGGGATTTTTCACATTGTTTGTTTGTTGAAGCGTCCGTATTAGCATTGTTGCGCCAGACCGAGCCGAGTGTAGAGCCCCATTGAGCCTCCTCCTGAGTTATGGTGATTGCGCAATCCGGCTCTCTGTATGTTTCCTCAGTGACGGTGTTTGTTCTTGTCTCAACAATAATCTGTCCTGGCAATATTCCTGTCAAGTATTATAATAATGATGACTCCTGTCTTCTGTTAATATTTATCTACTTCTTATTTATCTGCTTTCTTTTTTTTTCTTATATTTTAAGTCATCTACTTTTGATGGAGAATCCACCGAATTGATGGCTCCAGGCCTTCCTGGGCAGTGAGGAAATCACTCGGCCATTTCCGATTTAAAGAGGAATTTCGTGATTTTCCCTATATCCATATACTGAGGCATTTTCCCTACTGAACGACCAAATGTGCGTGACTCGCGCCTCGATATTGATCGTGAATTTCACCTTCGAGTTATCAGGTCCATGGATCAATTGACATGCATAGGCGTTGACGTACAACTGAAAATAAATGTACGTCATTTTTGAGTGATTTACGTGTTTACTGTCGCAAATAGTGTGTCGCCTCCACTTTATTATCGTAACTTTTAAATACTCCGGCCTATAAAACTATGTCCCACTTTCATACGTTCTCATTCACAGAGACTCTATAGACAGCATTATATAATATGAAAAAAATTTCCATCGACGTAACGCTCCATGTTTTTGTATTGTTACCGGACAGTTTTTGTGTTGAAGGTTGCTAAATTGTCCCTTGTGATTGAATTTTCTTCCATTCATCGCGTTCCGTTTTGCCTCTCCTGGGCTTTCGCCCGCATCTACAGAAGAAGGTTATGTCTTCAGCGTAAAGCCCTAAGTTCTCGGTCACTCCCATTATTGAAATGTCAATCACATTATCGCATATATTTAATTTATAAATCATCAGTCACTATCGTCACATAATTGATTAAATAAACGCCAATAATTCGGTCAATATGTCAGACACTGACTGGCTTCCGGTAAGAAGACCGCGATGTGATCATTTGTCCATTCGAAGAAGGGTTTTAGGGTCTCAGTGGTCCGACTGAAGAGTAGATCAACTGGGTTATATATATATATATATATATATATATATATATATATATATATATATATATATATAACACCAATCCTGTCCAGGGAATTTCAGGGGAGGATTATCAGGGAGGCAATAGGAATACCGAAAACGGTAACTAACCCAGGTATATTTAGAACCCCAAGTTGATCCACTCTTCAGTCGGACCCTGATGATGGAACCAGTATGATTTCCGAAACGTCGGCAAACTGAAACAGCCGAGAGGGCCACAGAAGGATCCACCCCCGCTGCCTGCCAACCGATATACTTCCCACGACATCAAGGCGATCTCACGTCACCTCTTAATCATTCGTCAGTAATTAATTACAGGTTCTATTGCCGATTATGGGCTGTCGACAGCTGGGCGTTCAATTGATAGAAGTTCAAAAGGACAAAATAAACCGAAAGCGAAAGTGTAACCGTAAGGAGAGTGTCCTCAGCTCCCTCTTCCGATCACTGGACCGATTCCACCTTTCTCCTCTTAGGACAGCACTTTCTTAGCGCCAGAAACAATAAGAAAGAAAGGGAGAAGGACAATGGGGCCGTTACGGTACCTACCGGCGGACACGGTCAATATCGGGAATTTGGAGTGTAGAAGACCAGAAAAAACAAAACCAGTACAGCCGGGATCCTACGTTAAAGCGACCTATCAGCACTTTACGTCTCGATTATTTTGCAGTGGACCGATTCATACAAAAAATATCGATATCAATATGTTGCCTTACTGATGAAAATCTAGAAATTTTCCTGGCTCTTATGTATATATTTAATTATTTATTTATGTATATGCCCCGAATGTATGTGCCACATGATCTTTAGGTTTTCCAACTAGCCCCCCTCCCATAGCCGTGCAACAATTTTCCAATGGAAATTGGCCTTTCTTACAGCGACTGTCACGCAATGATAATTACTCACGAAGAGATAAAAGTACAATTAACAGGAAAGGGGAAAACTCACGGCTGTTAACAACAGACCGGCGCAACACCAGATGTCGGACAGATATCGGAAAATGGGGACAATCTGTCTTGTTTTGAAACCTATTTATTAACAATCAAAGAGAATGCAATAGCAATTTCCCGTGTCCTATTGTCATTATTTAAATCCGTTAAATTAAAATTTTTTTGGCCTTGAATAATGACCTTCAGTCGCAATTAATAAATCCCGTTATCAATTATTTCAGCGCTGCTGATAAAGTATGGGCGCGTGAATTCAAAAAACCGATTTGTTTTCCAATATTGGAACATAAACGTACCACATTCACCACCAATAGGCCTATCGTTTCTCTGTCGGTATCTTCTGGCGACTGTTTCATTAAAATGAACGATCGAAGTGAATTATTTTTTTATTCACCTTTTATTAATGGAATGCTCCATTTAGGAATGCCAAAGAGAATTCACCTTTTATTATAGCCCAATAACAGATATCTGAGTTACAATTACAGAGTGGAGATGATGGACGGGCGAAAGAGGAGAGAGACCGAAGAGAACAAATTTGGACGAGGAGAAACGGGAGGGGGATGGCACTTGAGGAGCCGGGATTTTGGTCTTTCGGTATGTTGAGGTCATCATGAGAGGACCTCATGATGTCGGTCGTTCGGTCAGAGAGAGGACGGTACGAAGGACTTCAGATTGGAATCTCAGGATGGGAGCGATAGATATTGGATGGTAAAGTGCTGTTTAAGGATGAGTACGATTTAACCAATATATATATATATATATATATATATATATATATATATATATATATATATAACTTGAAGGCCGACTGTACGCCTCTTTGCCTTTATAGGCGGCGTCTAATGAGGCGGGCATTCTGCAGGTCGTTCGTGCCGGATTTCGAAAACGATATCCGTATAAGAGAAGAGGACATTAACTGGGACCCCTGATTGGGGAAAGTTGCATCAGGTTGGGAGTGACCGCGAGGTACAGCTCCTGGTGACAATTGCAGGACCTGTACACTATTGGTCAAGGATGTACCGGCGGCGGCCTTGCAGCACGAGGTACGCCGGCTTTCCTGGAGAAAGGAAATATCCATCCAAGTTGCGTACAAATTATTAGCTTGTGGAGGGCGCTTTTCATCTCTACAACACGCATCGATTATCCGGCCAACCTAACCTTGGCTAATGATAACTAACAAGCTTGAAGAAAATATCAACTAGAAAAATATTAGGTTATTCCCTTTTAATATTTCGAATCTACGATTGGGACAACAACAAATTTTAAAATTATATTCAGTAGACATTTAAAAGGCTCAATTTGCCCGTAAAGGCTTCAAGTTTTCATTGAAAACTTTCTGGCAAAAAAGTATTTAAAACTGACAAAGCACAATAAGTGTAAACTGTAGTAACTGATTGATGAAAATACTGCGGACCTTCCCGCTCGGAAATGAGGAAAAATAAGCCCGAGATGAGGAAGAATAATTCAGAAGTAGGTTAAACTATTGAGTGCAAAACTATTACATATGCCAATTAGATATTATTTACATACGATTTTCAGTTATCCCGTTTATTTTACCGAATCCAGAATCAATATATAATATAATATATATGCAAATTTGTATATGATAATTGCCCGCGGCAGAAATGACTTTGTGCAGGCAAACTGCATTCTGATTCCCGTCAATCGAGGCCGATCGGCGTTGATTTTGTTTGAATAGTGGCGCATAATTTGAAGGAAACGATTGTTTCAGGAGAGTCCGACCTTTATTTTGTCTTCAATAAATCATAATAATTAGTTCTCCGTCGCAATTACTACAACGATCCGCGCGCGTAACACAATCGTCGGTGCAATATCGTGGTTGTATTGCGCAGTTTCTGTTTGTTTTTTTTTTAATTTCACCGTTCTCATCTTTCAGTTAATTCCGATTTGAAAAAGGGCGAAAACAGAAAGGAGGTTGGTGTCAGTTGTACGTCGGACGGTAGAAGAGGGTGCAATCGGACGAGAAGCAAATGTCACTGGGCTGATGCAGTTTTGAAAAGGTTAACCCCTTTTCTTTGTTGCGATTTCTGCAGACAACGCACATACTTATTAGTCGGCGGTTTCGCCATTCTCTTGCGAAAATTCAATTTCTAAGACATATATTTGCGGATGCGTTCTGAAGAATGCACTCGGGCTGAACTCTTGCCTCTGTTCTGGCAACGCCGATTCGGGGGTTTTTCACTGGGCGAAACTCCGATTGTACTTTCTATATAGACGGGCGCCGGGCGCCGGGTCGCTTTCACCGTCGTTTTCATTATTCGGCCGAAGAGCGCCGAAGAACAGCGCCTGAAGAAGTGTTCAGAAGGCGCCGGAGGGAGGTAGCTCGGGCCGCGTAAAATCGATACGGTTCTTCGAGAAGTTTCTCGATTTTGTTTTTCTTCGCCTTTTTCGTTCATGTCGTCGCCTGGCCGCAAGTGGGCGTTGCGCAACACACTTCCGGCCCGGAAGTCGGGACCGGTTTCCTGGGGGAAGAAGCCGGGGCAGATGAAAGTGGCACTTTCTTTCGGGCCCCGTCTCGTATTTCGCCCCGCCAGTCGATGAGATTACTATTTGCATTTTTTCATTTGAAACGTTACAGAAAACAACCCGCCTGCATAACCGCAGCACTAGAAGGTCAATTTCAAAGGTCAATTGCGATATATATAATTCTCTCTGCCGTTACCCGTTCCTACAGACCGGTTATTCGGATTTCGGCTATAGAAAGATTTATATGCGGTGACCTAGTTAATTTCAGTATTTTTTGTTTCTTCGGGTCATTCACTCCCCCGAATGACTTTTTAAAAATGAACTATCCGAGTGGATTATTTTTTCTTCGAGGACCCGTTCTCGCAGCAATGCTACTGAAGTCTTGTTCCTTCTCTCTTCTGGGTGGCATGCGTGGACCTTCTACTCTGAATATTGAACGATCTCGAATGCTACTGAAGACTGTTGTACGCTCTCGCTTCTGTGTGAACTTTTACCCCCGAATATAGACCGGCGACTGCGCCTTGAAAATGAACTATGTTTCACCTTTCACCGACAGCTACGTATCGTCCTGTACGTTGCGTAACAATACATCAAAATGTCGACGTTTTTACGGGACCGTCTTCCTTCCTTTTACGTCGTTGAACATAAAACCGCTCTACTGAATAGAAAAAAAATCTCGCCAAAGAACGGTCTGATGATTTGCGCTTTCTTTTATATTCCGTTCTATCCTTCGCCGGTCATTTTCTGAGCCAGATTGTATAGCCGGAGGGGACACGCTAAATTATCGCGATGTTAAATATAAGTTTTCTTTATCGTCCGCCCGCTTCCTGAAAAATTAGGACAGGGGGGGGGTGTAATTACGACAGAAAGTGAAATTGATAACTGGGTTATGTGATATAAGACATTGTTCTCGAGAACTGCCTTTTTTTAACTTTCGACGCGACGTAATACATCCGTTCTTTCACTCTGGCGACTGGGGAAATCCCGTTTTCTGGCAAAACCGTTTTGTAACAATTTCATTATAGTTTTCTACAAGTATATTACAAGTATAATATAATTTCATATAGAGTGCAAAAATTATATCACCTCCACCTTAAGTGGAACAGAGCACCTCGGTTCGAATTGCAGTGAATCCATTTTGCTAGCAAACTGCATCATTGTAAATATCTCCCAATATCTACGTACGTAACTGTAGAAAATAACTGACGATGCCCTGTGAACATTTAAAGAAAGTAAAGTATTCTGTAAATTGTTAATTGGTGTTACTGCGACGCCATGTTAAGCGCTTATGGGTCAGAGCGTGGAGGATATTACTAGCAGGGGTCGCGCTCGACCTAAATTAAATACAAACTTAAATACAACTTAGCCTGCAACTAGAGAAATAATTCGTTTATACGGTTGTTTATAATTTAAAATGATACTACAAAAGCTCTCTCTACAACGTGGAAGTGATTAATAGATTAGCTTACAATGCAGGCTTCAAGGAGAGGAGGCCTGGTACGGGAAGGGATCGTTCACGGACTTTTTCGTTGTTAGAATCCTAATTATCGGGATTATTCGAGGTGTACGGAATCGAATCCGCTGCGTAGGCACCAACATGAAACTCCACTAGGTCAAATGAAACTCCAGTAATCGCGTCAAAATCTAAAATTCACCGAACAGTCTCATGCTGCAATCGTGTTTGTCATGCTATAGTCGGTGTCGCGAATGTATAAAATTGAATAATAGTTCATCGAACTGCGCACTATCGTTTGTATTAATGTGACACTATATTTTCCGACTATTTCAGATTATCCAAGAGGAATACGAAGTGAGAAATGCCACGACTCGGGGCATAAGGGAGATGGAATAATTAAGACGCAATAATCGTTCGACAATTTGCTATTTTTTTACTTCGTTTTGAAGACCATCGCACAAAATACTGAGTGCAAGTAAGCATAACCGTTGCAAAAACCGTAAACGAAAAGCGCAAGTGATAAATTCGTAGTAGAATGGCGGGCTTACGTTAGTTTCTTTGTGTTTACATTCGCGCCCTACGAATTATAGTCTTTCAACTGAACTGCTCACACCTAAATCTCCGCGCACTAGGATTACACTGCTGCAGATATTGGTCTGTTTTTAAATAATTTCTAGGTTTAGATGGAGTTTTTTTCAATGCTGGAGAAAAAGCTAAATGTGTATCCCATATTGATGACGATTTAATGAGACGCGGTTATTTAGTCGCCGCCCCAATATTTAATTAGTGGAATACAGGTTTCCTAGGTTGGCGTAATCCCGGAAGATTGCCAATCAACCTTGGCATTGCAATAAGGAAAGTGAAGTCAATAAAGTCGTTAGTCCCTTCGGAGTTCTAATGAATCGTAATGAGGGACATTTGTATGTGGCGTCAGACTTAGTGGGTGGCCGGGTTTATCCCCCGCCATATTTTAGCCAGGGCACGATTAGACTGATAATATTATTAATTCATTAATTAAATATTCGTATTCCATTCAATTATTTATATTCTATTGGAATTAACTATTAAATTTGACATAAATTAAAATCAATCGATATAAATTAATAAAATAAAATAAGCCGATGTAAACCTACTATAAGTAGATAAGAATGGACTGTATATATAATATACATACATATGTCTAAAGAAATAATTATATTTATGGTTATTTATGCCATTCTTATCCTTATCATATACCTCCGGTTCTGTCCAGTAATAATGTGTTATTTTTATTTTATTTGTTTTAAATAATTTAGCGCTAAAAAACTAACAATGTCAGATATTTTTAAAGTTAAAATTATTACAAATAATTAAAATCAGCCCAATTATGTACAGCATCTCGAACTGTTGAACCTTCATGCTCTTACTGTGGACCAGGATTAATCTGATATTCATAGTGTTTCGAGTTTATAGAATGCTTTATGACTCCTGTAAATGCTGAATAAGCAAGTTAAATGGGCCACCTTCTCTTTCTCTCTCTCTCTGATTACTGGAGTTCCTTGAATTTTCCTGAAATAGAAAATTCTGATTGTTAGAGAGTTTGAAATAAATGTCGAAAAATACAAAACTGAGGACATTACATAATGATGAATAAAACTTCATGTAATAGAAGGAAGAAATAATTTTATATTTTTATAACAATTTACATATTTATTACTAGTGTTTTAAGTGTATATTAAAGCTATATTATTTTATTTCTTACTTTAAATAAATTTTATGTATATATATATATATATATATATATATATATATAAATGTAAAAAAATGATTATTATTCATAATTGAATGCTTTTAAAAATTATAATACACTCCAAATGGTTTGTATTAATATTCCATTCAAAATTGCAATTTAATTACCATTATTACTGAATAATTTAAACCTAAATTAATTGACAAATGAATTATATGTATATATATATATATATATATATATATATATATATATATATATATATATAATTTAGGTTTAGATTATTTAGTAATAATGGTAATTAAATTGCAATTTTTGAATGGAATATTAATACAAACCATTTGGAGTGTATTATAATTTTAAAAGCATTCAATTATGAATAATAATCATTTTTTATATTATATATATATATATATATATATATATATATATATATATATGAAGTACTAGAAATAATTAAATATTCTTTAAAAATAATTTTACAATGTAAGTTCTTAGCAACATTTGGTGGCAGAAAAATAAAACTGGTTCTTACCATTTATTTGAATAAGGTATAGGCATTGATTGTATTGACTGTATTTTATTAATTCATTAATTAAATACTCATATTCCATTCACTTATTTATATACTACTGGAAGTAAGTATTAAATTTTACATAAATTAAAATAAATTGATATAAATTATGAATCAGAAAATTAAATTAAATGATCAAATTTAAAAAGCCGATGTAAACCTACTATAAGTAGAATGGACTGTACATATATATATTTATATATGTATATATATATATATATATATATATATATATATATATATATATATATAATATACATATGTATGTCTAAAGAAATAATTATATTTATGGTTAATGGTTTGCATTAATATTCCATTAAAAATTGCAATTTAATTACCATTATTACTAAATAATCTAAACCTAAATTAATTGATAAATGAATTTTATATGTATATATCTCTCGTTCTATCCAGTAATAATGTGTTATTTTCATTTTATTTGTTTTGAATAATTTAGCATTAAAAAACTAACAATGTCAGATATTTTTAAAGTTAAAATATTCCAAATTATTAACATCAGCTGTGAATATAAAATATGAAATTTCATTAGTTTATTGAGTTATAGTTTAGTATTGGCAACCAATTGTAAAAGCTAAAATATATTGAATATTCTGTCAAAATACTGGTACAATAATTTATTAAACTTATATTTTATAAATCAGTATTAACTCATATTTTAGAAATTATAGAAATACTATATTTATGTTGTCATGACAATCTATTTAATAGAAGTAGTAGTTTCACAGCTGATGTTAATAATTTGGAATATTTTAACTTTAAAAATATCTGACATTGTTAGTTTTTTAATACATATATATATATATATATATATATATATATATATATACTTGTCTTGTTATTGTGTTTTTAGGGAATGTTGTTTGTCTTATTTGGGTTGTGAGGGGTTTTGTTAATTGGCTTATGTCTTTGTAAAATTATGGGTCAAATATATATTTGATCACACAACTGGTCACAACTATTAAGTTCTGACATCCAAATA
This sequence comes from Lethocerus indicus, assembly GCA_019843655.1. Classification (NCBI taxonomy): domain Eukaryota; kingdom Metazoa; phylum Arthropoda; class Insecta; order Hemiptera; family Belostomatidae; genus Lethocerus; species Lethocerus indicus. The sequence goes on along the minus strand of JACDQD010000003.1, from coordinate 31,962,668 downwards.
TACGACAGGAAACCTATTTGGTATTGTGTATTTAAGACTATAAAAACTAATGGATTCTTTTGGTCCAAAATATATTGAAAAACTAGATAATCGGTGCACATAACGAACTTTAGTTAAGTAAATTTCTGCATCGCCCTCAGGGGAGCGCTAGCGTCTCGGTGCAGGTAAACCAAACGAACTTTAGTTAAGTACATTTCCGCACCACCCTCAAGGGGCGCTAGCGTCTCGGTGCAGGTAAACCAAACGAACTTTAGTTAAGTACATTGCCGCACCAGCCTCAAGGGGCGCTAGTTTATCGGTACAGGTAAACCCAACGAACTTTAGTTAAGTACATTGCCGCACCACCCTCAGAGGGCGCTAGCGTCTCGGTGCAGGTAAACTCAACGAACTTTAGTTAAGTACATTGCCGCACCACCCTCAGGGGGCGCTAGCGTCTCGGTGCAGGTAAACCAAACGAACTTTAGTTAAGTACATTGCCGCACCAGCCTCAAGGGGCGCTAGTTTATCGGTACAGGTAAACCCAACGAACTTTAGTTAAGTACATTGCCGCACCACCCTCAGGGGGCGCTAGCGTCTCGGTGCAGGTAAACTCAACGAACTTTAGTTAAGTACATTGCCGCACCACCCTCAGGGGCGCTAGCGTCTCGGTGCAGGTAAACCAAACGAACTTTAGTTAAGTACATTGCCGCACCACCCTCAGGGGCGCTAGCGTCTCGGTACAGGTAAACTCAAACGAACTTTAGTTAAGTACATTGCCGCACCACCCTCAGGGGCGCTAGCGTCTCGGTGCAGGTAAACCAAACGAACTTTAGTTAAGTACATTGCCGCACCACCCTCAGGGGGTTCTAGCGTCTCGGTGCAGGTAAACCAAACGAACTTTAGTTAAGTACATTGCCGATTTCTCAATAATCGGGTGAGCTTGCACCGATAGACTAGCGCCCCCCGAGGGTGGTGCGGACATTTTTTACATTAATCATTTAAAATTTTCATGTGCTGTGTCTTACCGTGTTATTTACGAAATACTACTTTTTAACCTATGTAATTATCGTCAAATAATCGAGTCTCCCAAAATTACGTTCACAGAATAAAAAGAGGGGTGAGGGAACTTAATTCGCGTTGAAGAAAATTTACCTGCAATTAAGGAAACATTGCCTTTTTATTTCTTCTATATTTTGATAAAACTTTAACAATTAAAAACAAACAATAGTTTCCAGGTAGAACAGTGAAGTTTTCCGGCCAAGGACACCTGTGAAAATGTGTTTGTCTTCCTTATTGTAGTTGATGACACTGGGAATATTTCTTTTTGTTAATAATTGCAGATCAAACAATGCATATTGAGGCCTCCTAAGTGGGATACCAATTAGTGTTTTACACTGCAATTAAAATCCCCAGCCTGTAATTGACTGCCGCTTAAAGAAGTCTCGAACTCTATTTCAAAGACGGGGGTTTTAAGGTTGTTGCGAAAATCGAGTTTTAAAAGTTTCTTTTTTATTTATTGGCTTATAAAATGTTTATTACACTTACCATAAAGGGAACTGTTACTACCGTAAACCCATGAGGACAAATTGAATTCACAGTTTGATACGATCTTCGAATAAATCGAACAGCAGTTTAAGGCTTTATTACTTGTCCTCTCTGTTATACTACCGATTATCATTATTACACCTTCTAATAACCATTATTTCAACATTTGTTTTTATAGTGTTTACCGAGCAGGGTATAGTTGTAGTTCACTTTATTACTTTTATAACTGCAGTATTTCAATTTCTATTTCTTTCCTCATTTTTTTGAGCGCGTGCCTTTACAGTTTATTGTACTTCTTGTATATCTAACTTAATATTTTGTTAAGAGATGCATGTTATTTTTAGTGTATCCAGCTCTTTACAAATTAATGATTGTATTTTCTCTTATAGGCAGTTAAATGGCGGTGCGGAGAAGCATTGTTTATTGTTATACTGTTTGTTATATTTATCAACCAATCTTATTTATATTTTTCCAAGATGCCAAACGAACACAGTCGTTTTATGTAGCAATATTAGTATTATATTTTCCAATCGATTATTGCAGTATTTTTTGAGTACAATACATAAATTGTCTAGAATGCCTGTTTTGTGATCTCCGAGGGGTTGGAATACCGTAGATTTCGTGTGTTTCTGTCTCCTCTCGCAGGATTGGTAAAGACCAATCTAACTAAAGAGTTAGACCGGTTTCGGCTGCTCGCCATCTTCAGTAGCAGTCACTTTTGGCACTCTGGATGTTTTTCGGGCATCCTCACTGCACTGTCACTGTCACTTGTACTGTGTTTGAATGCCCGAAAAACATCCACAGTGCCAAAAGTGACTGACACCGCTACTGAAGATGGCGAGCAGCCGAAACCGGTCTAGCAAAAGACCAATCCAGCGAGAGGAGATCTGGAGAAACACACGAAATCTACGGTGCATAAATAGTCCTTCTAGAAAAATAACCCGTTTAGAATCGGCTACGTGTCACAATTAGAGTTTCAATGTAAGACCAATCATCCAAGGTGACACACTTATTGGTCACACCGGAGTCATTAACGAATGATTCCGCCTTCCGATCAACATAATTGAAAACACAAGATGATATTTCCGTTTATATATTATCTTGGTCTCAGCCCGGATCGATTTGCGCGCAAATAATTATAATTCACTAAGCAAAGGCCAAGTTCACAAATACAGAAATTATGAAGGCATTGAAATGCCAACCGTAGGTGTAAAGGGATAGAATTTGTTATTGGTTAAAACATATAAACTTATATATAATTTATATAATATTATTGTATACCTATATCTAAATTTATATAACTATATATATATATATATATATATATATATATATATATATATATATATATATATATATAATATATTAATGTATATAAGACATATATATTTACATATAAAAATAATTATTTATATTATTTTATATATACATATATGTATAAATAAATATATGATATATTTTATTCTCATTCTATTAAATATATTATATTTATTAATACCTGGCAGAGTTGAGTTAGATCAAGGGATAAGTGTCGGGATGGAAATTAGACTTGATAATTAATGGTTAAAACCTACAAAATTATATATAATTAATACGCTATTATTGTATATCTATCTATATATATATATATATATATATATATATATATATATATATATATATATATATGTAAACAAATAGTATATATAATATATTAATATATACTACGCATTTATATAAGCATATGGACCTAATATACATTCTGGCGGATCTTCAGTAGTCGACGCCCGCATTAATCCTTCCCCCATACAACTCCGACCCTTAACTCTTGTTTTTTAATAATATAAATTGTTATAAACAGAAGGCCCTAATAGAATTAAAAATATCTGAATATAACCTCTATTACTAGATTTATTTTGGGCTGTAAGCCGTTAGATTTCAGCAATCGAGCATGTAATTCTGTTCTACCTTACCAGTTGCCAAACATCGACGCTTTACCAATGTTTAGGCAAATAGTAATACTACGTATGGCAGACAAAAAACTCCGATTTTTGGTATAGATAACTACTATTGTAGGGTACACTTTTTCGTGTAAATATTGGCTCGGCAACTAAACAATCGCGGATTATTTCCCTTCAGCCCGTAATGAGGTACCCACCTATAGAACAGTTTCTGGTATCCAAGATGTTTCAAACGTTCTTCAATATGGGATAAATTTAGCTTCTCTGCCATATCGCGATCGGCATCGACTATGTACTCGATATATAGTTATAGAGCTCGAGAATTTTAACGTAACATATCCACGACCTGGGACTGGGTATCCTGTCCGTTTTGCAATGTTGCAATTAGTCCATTGAGTTAAAGCCGCAAATCAACATTTTAACGAGACCCGTCTCGGTTAATCGATCCTTTCTGACTTAATTTAACGCCTCCTTGAAATTCAAAACAAAAAGCGATAAGTGGAAAATCAGTCAGGATTTCCCCGGCCGTAGATTAGGCAAACGTCCAATCTGCATTATTGCTTATGTTCCGATCGCTAATATCCAAGCGAAAATACTATCGCGGTAGACGCTGTAGGAATTAATTTATCGCGTCAGTAATTATTGGCAGACTGGTAGCGGACAGAAGGGCAAAAGCCCGATCCTCCAAAACAGCTGATTTTATCAAGACTCAGTGTTACCACACTCTGAGGGATGAAAATCTATATCTATAAATGAAATTTATATTAATTTTTACGTGTAATTTTACATAACGTCTAATTTTATTTATTTACTTTTTTTAGTACTTCTAGCACCGTTTCAACGTAACGAAGCTATTTCAACGTGAGTAACGAAGGACGCAGTTTTTCTTTCAAAAGAGTTAAACAACTTAAACAAGCAGACCGGAATGAAAGTAGTCGGCCTAGATGCCAATACCAAGACACCCTAGACCGTAATTTTAATAGTCCTAGTCCTGTGAGCATTCAGTACATATATTAAGAAAAGAGTATCTATAAACATAGAAATACTACAACATAATTGTTCTTGCGCATTGGAATATTGTTGTATCAGGAAATCTCCGACTCTGGAGTCTACAGTTTGCCGCAATTAAATTTGCAATTAATAGAAGTGAACGATCTAAATTACAGGTTAGTATCCCTAGGAATTTCGCATAAATAATTCATTTGAGGCAAAAAGGAAATTGTTTTAAGGACAGAATTGCGGCGAGAAATTATATCCTCCAATTATGATTCGCTCTACGAGGGTAATCGGTGACGATTACTGGCGCTCGGCCTTTTGAATCGTTGATGCGACGATCATTTTGAAAATCCATAAATATTTTACCTCTCGGACGATTGGGATTTAATGACTGGGTCGACTGTAAGCATGATTGGAAACAGCTCGAAGGAGCAGCTGTCAGAACTATGTCTCGATGGATCCCCATAGTTCGATACTGTATATTCACGTCGGTTTCAATATAGCTTTGTATATTGTCAATTTGTTGGCTATAGTAAGTTTCCAAGTCCTTTTTAGTAGAGGTCACAGCAGTCCAAATTTTCGCTTTTAATTCTACTCCCTTCAGACGTTTCTGTACGTGTGATACGAAAATATGTCGACAGTTCCAAAAATTCGGGAAAATATTATCGAATTTTCTGTTATTATCTTTTTTTCTGGGCATTAAACTCTATTTTCATCGTCTTCTATTATTCTATTTTCCCAGCGTGTATTCTAGGTTCGCGAATGAAAAATTTTCCCCGTCAATTCAACCCAGAGTCGTTTTTACGAGTCACTTAGCTTCAATTTCTAGTAATGAATGGGCAGAAACGAGACTAGCTAAAGTAAAAAAAAACAAAAATAAATGGAAAAAAGAAAAGCGGTTGACTTTCAATATGCCCTTGCGGTTTTGCAATTCGACCGATTCGCGTTTCTTCACGTGTCTTAATTTCACGAAGTTACAGAACAACACATTATGTTTACGAGCGGGGAGGAACAAAAATAACAAAAAAAGCAAAAATTAATTCCAAGCGGGAAATAAAAACCCAACCATAGTCGTTTTTTTGCCCTGGCCAAGCCCCGTGTTACGAGGGCTACAATCGTACCTGACATTTGGCTGTGTATAAAAACAATAAAACAAAATCGCTTAACGCAGATAACTTTGAATCCTTGAATTAAAATTTGACCCAACGATAGACCGGCTCGCCATCTTCAGTAGTAGTGTAAGTCACTATAGCACGCAGTATGCCCGGAAAGCGTCCACAAAAATATTCATTTAACGATTCCGCAGATTTGAAATTTGTTTGTATTTTTGTATTCGGATATCTCGGCCAAACGGGACTTTAAGAACTGTAGGCAGGTCGGAAACACAGTAGGGTGTACAGCAGATTTGTTCTGTTTCTGTCTCCTCTCGCCTGTTTGGTCTTTTGCTAGACCGGTCTTTCGGCCGCTCGCCATCTTCAGTAGCGGTGTTAGTCCTGTTGGCACTTTGGACGTTTTTGAATGTCACAGTACAAGTGACAGTGACAGTGCAGTTAGGGTGCCCGAAAAACATCCAAAGTGACTAACACTGCTACTGAAGATGGCGAGCGGCCGAAACCGGTCTAGCAAAAGACCAAACCGGCGAGAGGAGACAGAAACACAACAAATCGACGGTATTCCAACCCCTCGCCGACCATAAAACAGGTATATTAAAATAGTAAGGTGTAGTTTTCCTAGATATTTTCCGACTGTAAATTTCGGATTTTGTGTATATATCTGTCGATTTGGCGGTTTAATAATAATAAAAGAATTATAATATTCTTTCACTGAGTGAGGTGAGGTGTCTAATTCAACGCCGAGCGCAAATCGATGTCGGAAACGGGGCATTAAAGTCTCCGCCGTGTTCCACAACTGAGAACAGCCTTCCGCCGTCTTCGTCGCAATAAACAATCTCGAATAATGGCCAGCGACAATGTTCTTTGTTCAGACCTGTTTAACCTTCGTCCGCTAACGACGGCTGAATTGTAGCACTCGGTTTGCTTTCCAGTTGCTCCGACCGACGTCCTCGTTTTTTTTCTCCTCCGACCTCCTTGACGACAAACGGGGGGTGGCGGAAAACAATTCGAACAACTACAGATTTATAGGCCCGACAGTCTGCGTTCAATTATTGCCGCGGGAAATTATTACAAGAGCGAAAGCGTTTATGAATTATTAAAAGAGTAAAGGTAGATTTCTTCCTCGGTGAAGAAAACTTATTTTATCCGACACTGAATTTTAAATGTTAGGAATTTTTTTTATACATAAATATCGCAAATCGTAAATATAAAATCGCATTGAAACAATTTATAAAGAAAAAAACGAAAATTTATTTTAAAAAAGATAGAATTAATTTCAGGGTAATCGATACTGTATATACGCTTCTGTTTGTTTGAGATTGTCAACTCCGATGTTTTTACGATTCGTCATGCGTTTGTAACGCGTTTTTGTATTTTTACAGCTCTTGAATCGACTCAATTCCATGCCGCGGGGATCAAAAGGTCAATTACTCATTGTCGGAAAGTAATTTCCATTATGGAAATTAAATAGACAGATTTCTATGCAAACGAACAGTTTTCCCTTTTTAACCCATTTAAACGTGGCAATTTAATTTTGCATCATCGTTTCTCTTATTTTTCCGCTTCAACCTTATATAAATATTTTAATTGGTCGTTGCGAATTACCTCCGTATTCATGTGCAGTGTGTAGCCATTGTATTTCCTCTTAAGAGCCCCGTTGGTTTTATTTACGAATGGATAAGAAGGCTACTAGAAATAAATAATAAATACGGACTAATAATCACTGAACAATACGGTACAATCGTACTAGTTCGAACTAGTAGTTGAAATATAAATAAAAAATAGTGAAATAAAAGTGAAAGAAGAATGCTCAGTCACAGTGTACTCGTACTATTGAAGATCTATGAAAGATGCCCAACCATCCGATCTATTGGACGGATATTACCGAACACTAACACAAACTCGTTCGATTAATAATTCCAGAAATTTAATTCGCGCATTTATAGGCTCTGTTAAATTCTGAAAAATAAAAGATTTTATAGCCGTTCATAATTGTCCAGAGAAACGACGTACCTTGCGAGGAAGCGAGGAGGAGTGTCGCTGAAGAAGATTCGGACTGAAAGGTCGATGAACCAGGCAGTATTGAGAACAGAACTGTCCCCCGAATGGAGAATCAAATAAAGATGTCCAGAGAAAAAGAGAAGAAAAAACAATTTTCTAGTTTAGAATACCTGTTTTGTAGTCTGCGAAGGGTTCGACTACCACACCCCTGAGGGTGGTGCGGAAATATACTTAACTGAAGTGCGTTTGGTGCACTTGCGCCGATAACTAGCGCCCCCTGAGAATGGTGCGGAAATGTATTTAAATAAAGTTCGTTGGGTTTACAGGAAGCGACGTTAGCGCTCCACTGAGGGTGGTGCGGAAATGTACTTAACTAAAGTACGTTGGGTTTACCTGCACCGAGATGCTACCGCTCCCCTGAGGCTGGTGCGGAAATGTACTTAACTAAAGTTCGTTATGTGCACTTGTACCGATTAACTAATTACTAGAAATAAACTTGTTCCAATAAATTTTGGATCAACAGGAAAACTCGTAAATAAAAATAAAAATAGGTTTTTTGTCATATATTTGGAAGTCAGAACCTAATAGTTGTGACCAGTTGCGTGATCAAATATATATTTGACCAATAATTCTACAAAACTACTTAAGCCGATTAACAAAATCCCTCACAACCCAAATAAGACACACAACATTCCCCAAAAACACAATAACAAGACACGTATATATACACACGACAAACAGACAACCACCACAGTACAAGTGACAGTGACAGTGCAGTGCCAAAAGTGCTACTGAAGATGGCCAGCAGCCGAAACCGGTCTAGCAAAAGATCAAGCCAGCGAGAGGAGACAGAAACACACGAAATCTACGGTAAACAATTTCCTGTAACTTATAAACCACCAATCGACCCGAAATTTATCCTGAAACACCCGAGCGATGACCTCCGAACGTTTCCGCGATCGTGATGACAGTGCTGATCTAATGAATGGTTGCGTTTTCCGGCCTCGCGCATTCGGAACTCTCCGTGAGGCCTCAAAAATTAGGTATTCAGGAAATTCAAGTCCAAACTAATTATGTTTAACATATTTTATTTTTAGACATTTTGAGGCACGATTCAGACAATCTCCTCCCGGTTAGTAAGACCTCGAGGTATACCAATCATATCCTCAAGTTGGTTTTACGGCGTCCGACCGGGATTCGAACCCCGATCCTGATTTTCGAAATTGTCCTCTCAATCCAGAAACCTGCTTAAAAATACAGTATTTTTCTTTAAATACACATTGACTATAGTAGACAGTAATGTTAGTTAATACATCCATACCGGACAGCGACCATTTCTAATTTTGTAATATATATATATATATATATATATATATATATATATATATATATATATACATTTTGTAGTTTTCTCGATCTTGTGTCTCATAACGACGGTTGGACTATTTTGTGACGAACTAAGAGTGTGGATGATACGTTAGCAACAAATTGTAATCCAAAATATACTCCTAAAATTCAATGGAGTACAACGTTGTACAACAAATACATTTTTGTAGAAAACTGTGGCATCCCAAACGCTGGCAGACCGCATAACGGTTTCCCAAATAAATAAATATTTTTTCTGTGCTTGTTTAATTCTTTCAGTCACTGGTCAATCTATTATTTCTGGTCTACTGTCATGTCATGGTTAAACCTCGCACTTAAGTTTTTTTGAGGCCAACTTAACCTTCTCAGTGTAAAAAGATGTTGAAGATCTCAGCGAATTAGCCCGTCGTTTCGTTGTAGAAGATCTATGAGATTTGTACGCGGACAGAAGTAATTGTTCGTGTAACAATGGAATATTTCTTTGTCCATTCTGGGTCCACAAACGATCAGGCGTTATCTATCTTGCCCGCAGATGCGATCTGGGACCAATTAGGACCGTTACATCTCAATTTTCGACTGTAAATATCCCTAAAGCACTTATCGGAGGAGGAATCACTCCTGTCAAGGATGCCAACAAGAACGAAGGACGTTCCAGCTTCCTTAATACTATTCGAGACAACAATTAATCTTAATACATTTTAAGGACGCATAATTTCGGTTATCTCTTACGATCGAAATTAAGGAAATTGTATAAACCTCAGCCCAGATCAGGTGGAATACTCGAAGGATTATCATATTTAAATTAAAATTAACTAGAGACCGGTCTCGGCCGCAGGGGAGCAGGCGATGGTGATCTTCAGTAGTTTTACAGCCGAAAACGCTCTATAGACAGACCGAAGATTTTTAAGAAATTATGCCGAATTAAAAAAAAATTAACCGAACCGGCCCAGTATAATTATTATAATTGTTCGAAAACTCGCTGACCGAAAAAGTGTGTCCAAATCATAACGAAATACGTCGCGGACGTTGGCAAAACAAACTTCATTCGATACCGATTTATCGACAGGAAACAATGGGGTGGATCATGCACCGTTGCGAAGGTCGTAATCATTTTTTGCAAATTACAATTCAATAATAATGTAGTGCAAGGGCAAATCGCGAAGACCGATAATAGGACAGGTGTCGGCTCGCCGCCACCGTCAGTAGCGTCATCGTTCCAGTGACGCGGCCCTAATCCACTGTAATTAATTTGTGTTGATCCAAATTTTTTTAAGGATCTTCTTCATCCTCCGCGCGTCGTCTCTCTGACATTTCAATACGCTGGCGTCTGATACGGCGTAGGGGCGGTAACATTTTCACCAGTCAATAAGAAAATTGGCGGAGTACGTTGGCCGTATTTCGGCTCCCGTTCCAGTTTTCGACCTGGCTGTGAATCGGCAGGAATTTCGGTAACGGAACAAGGTCGAGCCCGATTTCGCAACGGACAAATCTGCCCGAAATCGGTATAATGTGAGTACGGCGTGTGTGTGTGTGTCGCGTTCAAATGAAAGGCAGTATTCAGACGTGTACGAAAGTTGTTTCCAAGTCTTTTCGTCCGAGTCTGACGCTTTCTTATCTCTCCGAAGTTTCGGAACTGAGTTGTTCGGCTCGTTCTGCCCCTCTGAGCGTGTTACGGCGTCCCCACTGATTTAGGAGAAACTGTACAAGGACTGGAGGAAGAGTTGTACGACTCTCATCGATCGACTGAAAGGTTATCCGTCGCCCGATGGAATCATCGAACAGGGCTCAAGACCGTCCACTTTTCACGCGTTATTTGTGTTCCTGTTCACGCTCGCGACTGTTCCCAATGTTCGACAATAATTAGGTACAAAAAAGGAATGATTTAGCGCCGTGTCTGAAAGCCGCGAACAATTCAGTACAATCACAGGAGTTTGGCGGATGTTTTTCCGCGATAAGCCAATTGAGTATTATATATTATATTGATAATACATTTTTATATCTGATTTTTTAATTTAACCAAAACCGAAAACTCGAAATCTTATGTAAGATATACGGGGCCGTGAATATGAATTAATCAGTTTCTCGAATTGCAACCTCTTCCCGATAGCACTTCACGGAATACTTGATCAACTAGAGAGAAAAATACTGGGTAAAGAGTGAAATATTTGGTATATTTCCTGCAGGGAAGTAACGAATTATTTTAGCCAAATACTTTTCTGTTTGAAGAGAGTTTTTTTAGTTTAGAATACCAGTTTTGTGGTCTCCGAGGGGTTGTTATACCGTAGATTTCGTGTGTCTCCTCTCGCCGGTTTAGCCTTTTGCTAAACCGGTTTCGGCTGATTCAGTAGCGGTGTTAGTCACATTTGGCACTTTGGATGTTTTTGGGCATCCACTCACAGCACTGTCACTGTCACTTGTACTGTGTTTCTTTTTGGGGTTCCAAATGAAATCACTCCTTAGGTTTCTTGACTTGATTCACTCTTCCGAGTGACCTATACTTTGAAATCTGACGTTCTTAGAAATGAACAGTCCAGGTGAATTATTTCTTCATCGTGGCCCAGTTGCTACTGACGACAATGTTTTCTACCTTCTGTGTGCCATTTGTAAATGTCTTGCTCTCACTACTCCCTGGCGACTGTTTGTGATGGCAGTTTATTTTTATTCCTTTTCTTTTCCTGGGTGGGATTTGTGAAATATTTGCTCTCAATAAGGCCTTTCTTGTCTTTAGTTCATTCTCTGTTCTGGATGGCATTTCTTCACAGAAAACATTGACGCGAACTAGCCGGGAGCCAGTCAGCGACAAAAATGAAATAGTTTCGAACCGTTATTGTACAAAGCCGCGGACTGCGCCACAAGTGTGTGCATCATTTTATCGATTATATTTCCTTTTTTAATATAAAATTGCAATTTGCGCGTTCCTGGCTATTTCGCGTTTTGCAACATCCGTCAGAGCGATACAAGGCCGAAAGCCGGCGTCGCCTTTCAAAAGTTCCCCCCTCAGCTCCCCCCAGCATACTTCTTCCTATGCGCCCGGTGAAGTCTCCCAAGTGTTGGCTTTTTTCATCCTGGGACGATTCGAAACGCTGCTAAATTGGATACGATCAGAGTCAGAATTGTTATCCGAGCGTGGCTCAGCAGTTTGCCGGTTTGGCAATGTCCCCATGCCTTGCCGAACAGCAAATACCGACGGCAAAACTTATCAAAAATAACGATAAGAAACCTTTAAACAGTTGCCTTGCATTATTGAGAATGGTCCAAAAAAACTATCCTGTTCAAAATAATTGACAGATAGTGTTGAGAGCAAAACCTTGATACAGTGCAACGAGGATGCCCAAAAAACATCCAAAGTGTTAAAGTGACTAACACGAAATCTACGGTATCTCACAAATGCCGCCCAGAAAAGAGAATGAACAAAAAACACTGTCCTTCCAAATAGTCGCCTGGCAGTATTGAGAGCTAAATTTTCACAAATGCCACCCAGAAATGAGAATGAACCAAAAAACTGTCGTGTTCCTAACAGTCAACAGGCAGTGTTGAGAGCAATACTTTCACAGAACAGAAGTTGAACCAAAAAAAAATAAAACTCATCAAGAATCAGTTCTGATTCGCTGTTTCGATGCGTTGGTGTCTTAAAAATTACTTATTAAACCCCAATCAATTTAATGTGCACCGTTAAACCGTTCTATTGGCCAGTGCAGCCGACGAGACACAACGACGTACATTGCTGAATCACATTACAATTCTGTTCGGTCTAGAATTAGACTTGTTTATTTCTTTCCGTTCTGTATGTCGGCTCCAAGGCCAAGTTACGTCCGCTCTTATAAACCAACTATCCGTCCGTTTTATGAAACGAATTATTTATCGTTTAGACTACAGTTGGAGCGGGAAGGGAATTTAAATTGAAAGATTATTTAATTCACTTTTTTTTAAATCAAATATATTTATGTTTATGTAATTTCTGCATAAATAACTTCGGGAGTTTGTTAAATTCTTGAGCGAAATAAACGACCAGGAGAATTTCTTTACCAACTAGCAGTTCGAAACTCTTTTGGCGTTCGTAATTTTTGTGCTGTAAAAAAAATATTTCTGAAAATTTGTAAGTTATAAGAGCTTGGAAAAGGTTTATAGACGCTTATTGGGTGTTATGCGGGTTCATTCGTTCTCTTATATCGCAGGATGGCATTCTTAAGACGTTCGATTTCTTCCTTTATGGCTTAGGCCCTCCAATACTGGCCAGTACCAGGTTGCTTCCACTGTGGAGATCTTGAGCTTTGAAAATTATCCTCCACCTCCTGAATCCAACCTAGCCGTGGTCTCTCCTTTTGCGCCCTTCCGTCGGGATCCACCCGTGACATCCAACACCGTTCGCTTCCAGATATTCCTCCAGAAAGTCCTCAATCCTCCACGGTATGCTTCCAATCGCACACTTCACCACGACTTCAACATACCATAAAATCCCGTTATTCCGAATTTCATCGCCGTTTTTCCGCTCGCCGATCCCTCTCCCCTCCGTTAAACAATCCACTAACACCCGGTACTTTTTGTCTGATGAACAAATAATAAATACCTAGAGGACGTTGTAGTGTTGAAAATGTATCCTTGGTGTATTTACACGGCGGATTAGTGCTCTGAGGTCGAACTTCAAACCAGTTCCCGGTATCTAATAGTGATTGATCACTATACAAATCGAATATTCTGCCTTTTTATTGTTATTTTTTTTATCGCACTTTGTATCGCGGCCAATTTTGCTTACGTCAAATGCCCCTCTCTTCCCCCCTTAACCGACCATTATTTACGTTGCGGTCTCTGCCTTTTTTAAGCTTGATTTGGATTCACCTTCTAGTATTTTTTTCCCTCGTTCCCCCTTACTTCGCTCCTTAATAGACCGGTTACGCAACAACACATACATCTGTCGTCCGAGCTCTACGAAAAACGCCGATTAAGCCGGATCCGATACGTCAGCAGTATTTGTCCTCTTTTTTCTTCTCCGCTTTGAATCCGATTTTTATTTTATTTTTATTTTTTATTTTTTTTTAAACGCGATATTACGTCTGAAAAAATCGCGCTGATAGACGCTAATGTTGCGCGTAAAGCGCATTACTCTTACACTGGACTTAATTTGGCCGCCTTCGATAAAAACTCAAATTGGCAGTAAGAAAAATATTTTTAATACGTGTTAATAAGAAGTACACGTTCGCGACCATAGCCGTTATACCTAATTTACTTGTATGGAATATAGTTTTTTTTTCTAAAATTAAAAAACTTCCCATCGAAATATACCCTTTTTCTAGTGTATTTTGTGTATTTATTTTATTTATTCTCCAATAAAGTCCTGCGATCATATTTCGGAATAAAGCCCTCGCCGGAATAGACGTTGGCGAGGGTAGGAACGGTTCGGCTGCTCGCCAACTTCAGTAGCTGGGGCTTGTGGCAGCACCCCGCGCGCATCCCGTGTGCCGGAGTGGCTCTTTTCATTTATTTTTCTTTTCATTTTCGAGCGCTATACGGATGAGAACCAAAACCAACGTACCGATCGAAAACGTTTCCCGAGAAGAAAACAAAAACAGAACCCAGCAGATACTCCTGCGATTTTCCTCCATTCGCATTATTCGCAACTGGAGTATTTTTTCTTGAGGTCCTTCATGCGTCGATCTCCCGCTCAGGAGCGACCATCCGGATGTGCCGTCGTCTGTAGTGATTGCGCAACTGCGTGACGACCTAGGCCGAGACTGGAGGGCACGAAATTATTGACCTTGACACCTGGGAAGTTTCGGATGTTAACGTTTTTTTCCCGGCCGTTGCCAACCGATAGGCCGGCGGCGGCGTGGGGGAGAGAGCCCCCTCTCCCGCGTCCGAGTGGGGATGTCTTATACGGGTCCCCCGGGTATATAACACGAGTTCCCCACCAGCTCCTGCAGGGTTTCAATCGTTCGCCGTTCATCGACAGTACCGGAACTTGCAGCCGTCCATACCGACTTCCGGTCGCCACCACCACCACCACACGACAACACCCCCCATCAGGATGACGATGTACCTCCATCTCCTGGCAGTCGGATTACTCTCCCTCGCGTTGGACACGGCCCGTTGCGAAATACGTGAGTACGCAAATATTTGAACAGTTCGGAAACGGAAGGAATTACTTCTGCAAAAAACATCTTATATTCTCCATATACTAATATCTAAAAGTTTCATCAGTATAACATCCCTTAGGCAACTCCTTGATAACATCCATCGGTCTGTAAGGAGTCGTCCGGTCAGTTGTAACGGCAACCCAAAAAAAATCCGTACTTCAAATAGAAAAAAATTATGTTTTTCGTCCATCGCTAGACCGGTTCCGATATTGCGCCATCCTCGGTACGCCAAATACGGCCGTAGCGTTCGAAACAACAAACAAAACCGACGGAGCAACGAAATGATAATTCGCCGTGCTAAATAAATGAAATTTTCGTTTCTGAGAACGCGAACTGAAAATGTGGCAATATATTACTGATGCTCGTATTCGACTAGCGACGACGAAGATTTTTAATGGCAACCCATCAACCCTCCGGTATGCTCACATTGTCATAGAATTGGATAATTTCGAATTGATGAAACGGGTTCTTTCGCAATAGACAACATGCAGAGATCATGATTCTCGTCAGTTGTAAATCGGGCGCTCTCAATATGTTGAGTAATGAGAGCGGTCAAGTGTAAGAGTAATAATTCAAGTGGATTCACAGATTTAGGCACGAATTAATTCTATTCTATTATTGCTATTCGTACCGATAGTACTCTACCAACTAGGTACTTTGTTTGTACTTAGTCGGTTCGTTGCAATATTGAACGGGTTTTCGAAGTATTTCGCAAAGTCCGTTCGGCGAGTTTTTTTTTCTTTTTGACTTTCCGTCCGATTTCTGTATCCATAGAGAAAGTAGAGCAAAGGCAAGAAATTGTGCACGGGTCGAACGGCGTGTTGACCGACAGTCGATCAGTATTTGAATACTTTGAGTACTTTGAGTACGTTTTGAATGATCTCTCGGAGGGGATTATATATATATCCCGAAATTGATTCAGTGCATTGTTCAATAGTGGCGATCGACCGACTGAAAGCGGTTTCTTCGGGCGGGACAAAATTCCGAAAAGTTGCGCAACGACTGGACACAAGAAAGCGGCGCCATGATGATCATCGTTCAACGACGCCCAACAGTGTCCAAGAAACGGAACATTTGAAAATCTGGAGGACTCCTCCATTTCTTCAAGAAGGATAAAAAACTTTATAAAAGGATATTTGAAACGTTCATAAGGCTTTGAAGGATTTTGGATTTACCCCAATTAGCGGTCCTAGGCGTACTTACTTCGTGCGATGTAGTACAAATTATTACATTGTATTACTGTGTAATAGTTTTTATTACATTGGACTTACTTTCTACAATGTAGTACATGTAATACAAAGCATTATTTACTGCAATGTATTACAATATTGTACATTGTAGTACATTGTACGGCGTTCCAATGCGTCGAGAGATTTTATTTTTCAATGTCGAAAACTCGGGGTCATAATAACGTCCAGACCAGGAGACAGTGGAGAGCTTCACGGTCGTCTGAATTTCTGTCAGAGTGAGAGATCGTCCAGAGGGAAGGAAACTAAAAATAAACACTGAGCCTTTCCAATTTGCGAAATCATGTCCCGACGATGATACCATCAGGCACGCCACTCGGCACAGATGCTGCAATCCTCAGCATCCACTCAGACTCGGCTGCATCTTCCCTGTTCCATTATTCACCCTTTAGTACATCAGTAATATATCATTTCTTCTTCTCCTTTGTGCCGCGGGCCCTACCTATATATGCCATGGTGCAAGGCCTTCACAAGGTAAGCTTCTGATGACCAACTGACCAATTCGTATAGGAAATGTGTCTTTACTCTGCTTAAGTTTACATTTCCCGCTCTTCCTGATTTGTCGCCAGAATCTTCGGGGAGCCAAAAATACGCCGCGTATTGAATTACGCTCGTACGGAATGAACCCGCATTTTCCGATTTTCCCCCAAGACGAGACCAACGGGCTTTTCGTCCCGGTCGGAAAGCGCACACTCCTCCATAACAGCGTATTATTACGTTTCGTTCGCGTTTAATTCGTACGGACTTTTTGCGGCGTAAAACTGGTAGCGCCCTTGTAGAAGAGTCGTTGTATTCAGGTGTTCTATGCACGATATTCTGCATAATGGAGAAAAAGTGCATCGGGGGAACTTTCGCTCTGCAGCTTCTGCTAAGGCCAACGTAGCTCCTCAAGGCTGCCTTGACATTTGGATTTTCTCCCTGTCTAATGCTCAGACGGTGCACAGTGCTCGGCGGACATTTTTATTTTGCAAGTTATTTTATTATATTATTATAATATAGTTTATAAAATATTCATAAGGCATCGCCTTGATCGTACTTTACTCATTACATAAAATGAAACAAAGACTAGAGAACTGAATTCCTGTTGTCCTTCGTTTTACAGTCTTTCCGACACTGTCCCACTGCCGTCAGATAAGAGTAAATTCTTGTTTATTCAGAAATAACATTCTCGGAATTTCGTATCCCACCCAAGAGGCGATAGTGTCGATGAATTCTGAATGCAGGCGACCTCCACACACGTCGGCGGGGTGTGCAACATAAGGTACAATCGGGTCCAGTTTCTATCCGTATCAAGGTCGGCTCTGAAACTCCTACCTTATTTTGTAGTATTCCATGCGGTGGGTGGCTTGAGTTAATCGGCCAGAAATACAGTAAATTTACGGCTTAGTCTGTAACAGCATTGGCGATCTCAACAGCTAGACCGGTTTCTACAGGCTAGTACTCATGAGTACTATTTGACAAATCTGTGAAAGTGATGCCTCAACGCCGGCGTTGCGAAAGGTCCCAACTCGACTCTCGTATTTTTGGCAGTGTCTGTATAATTGAAAATCATACAGTCCTAAGTGACAGACCTTATAAAACAGCAAGAGCATTGAAATACATATACAAATACAATAAAACTTGGCATTTTTATATAGCGCTGTTCGGTATCCTCGTTTTACTCCGATCGAAACCTTTAACGCAACGAAAATAAATGTAGACAGATAAGAAGATTGAATAATGGGTGACTGCTTCCAATGAAAACAAGATTTGTGCGTTAGACAACGCTTTATAATGGACGCCGTGATCGATAAACAAGCCCCTGGTAAGCCAGGGGACTTCCAAGACACCGATGTACCGACCTACGTCAAATGACATTTATCTCATTTGCAGTTCGCCCAATTTTCACTAACTTATTCGGTGGAAAGTCATTTTGAACCACACAATTACTGACAATTTATTAGGGCCAGGGACGTCGACCCGATTTCGCATTTGTTTTTTCTTTTTAATTATAATAACCTCAGCTTTTTATTATTGTCCCCTTGACACTATTACCTCAGTTTATGTGTGAATATATTTGGGTTTTTTTATTTATATTCCAATAAAACCTTCAATTCTTTGCTGAGGGATAATTCATATTTTATCGTTACGCGTTGTGTCGAACGGTTCGACTCGGTCGAAAAAAAATGTGTAGAAAATCGTAGATTCGGTACTAAAATTCGAAATTTCCAACCAAAAATATATTGCAAAGTTTACGGTGAAAATGATTTTCGTAATTTGAAGGCTTTGCGGGGCGAAATTCTGTCTTAACTGGCAAGTTGTGTTTCTCACAATCTGAAATAGCATTACGTTAGCTCTATATGAATAGACAGTGCTGTGGAAAATCCGAATAGCGTAATTACAGTCGCTATCACGTTACTGTTGTGTATTTCAGTACTCAGTCTGGCAAATCGTCTTACGTTTGCATTATCGAAGAAACGTGAGGGCGCCATCACCGCAAATTGTGATGGCCGTAGCAATTTAAGTTAAATCGACGATTAGGAAAGTGAAAATAAATCGGCATAAATTATATGGGCGATTGAACGATTACCAACTGTAGTTTTACAATCAACTAGGGATATAGCCGTCCTATTTTTAAAAAAATAATAATTCACCGTGAAATTATCCGATGAATCCGCGTCATCTTACGTTGAAAAGAAGACGTTGATTGAAGGTAATCAAATGTTTGTAGCACCTTTCCTGTTACTACCAGCCCGTTCGAACCCAGTCCAGAGACATTTTTCTATACTGTGAGGAACACGAGGAGCATGCTTAAGACATCGCTACCGTTATTTTTATCTTCAGCCGATCGATTTTCACCGCGGCCAACACGATTTCAATTTGTCACTGATTGTACAATTTTGTTTTGCGGCTCGTTCTAACTGTTTTCTGACCGCTTTCACGTTTCAGCCAGCTACATCCACGTCTGCAAGAGGAACGACCCGCACATCGAAGACTGCATAGTGAGCTCCGTCGAGAAACTCAGACCGAAACTGGTCAAAGGTAGAGTACCAACCCTTTTCTTGAACACCGCCGCAATATGTTTTTTTCATTTTGTCACTGTCGTGTCGTCTGAAATTTAAATTGGGCTTAAATTTATCAGTATTTTCGTTGTCGATATAAACCGTCGATTAATGTGCGGTTTTAATTAAAAAATTGTCGACGACGCATACTTTTGTAAGCCTCGGACTTTGCCGACAGCGCTATCAGCCCCAAGCGGCGGAAGGGATAATCACTACCTACTTTGATTTTTTACCAAAAATAAAGTTTAAATACATTTTTAGTGAGGTTTCTTTTCTTAAACATTATTTAGGATTGATCCTAATTATTTCCATCGCTTATTAAGTTCGATTATTGCGTTTTAAGGATCAATTATGTTCATTACTTTGAGAAACTAAAACTAGCTTCGAAACTTTGAACATCACTACCGGTATATGCTAATTTTGTGTTTTCTTGTTTCCGTGTTGAAGGCATACCCGAACTGGACGTACCCGCTCTGGAGCCCCTGAACATACCGGAAGTGGTCATCTCCAGAGGTGGCAACTTCCGGGCCGTCGGCACGAACGTGGTAGTCGGCGGCGCTTCCAATTTCAAAGTGACAAAACTCAAGTGAGTACTCGCAGCACTTGCTAGCCCGTCAGACCTGGACTCTCGGTCCGCTCCTATAAATGGGGGGAAATAGGCGATTTTCCAGCGCTAAGGTCACCGAAGGGAACCTTGAAGGAAAACGACCGGATAAGCAGGAAGCGCTTCGGTTTGTGGATTTTTTTTCTCCCACCGCAATTACTTTATTCGACCTTTGAATAGGCGCCAACTAATCCCATTCTACCACACAGGTCGGCCTACAAAGGATGGTTTTTTTGTGATCAGAAAATATCTGAATCAGAAATTATCTTTAAGCATTTTTGGTCCTTCTATGTCAGTTATTTATCAGAGTCTTTCGTGTGGGTTCATGTTTACAAATCTGAACAGAATGTTGCCTTATCCTTTTATATGTGTCATAATATAATAAGGATAGGGAGATGCCTACAGGCAGGGTATCCTTCTAGTGGGCCCGTGGGATGGATATATATTCGGGACAATTTAACGTGTCTTAACACGTTTCAATTTCGAAGCACTATCAATTTTGTAACACTGCGTAAATAGCGTCGTACCGCGTACATTCCGTAGTATTGAAATAATATCACGGCAGTTGCCAAGTGGACGACATTCCACAGTATTTTTTTTTACTTTATCTCTCTCTCTCTCTCTCTCTCTCTCTCGGTATAACTTAGACGTGGTCATGAAGTCGTAAGTTATAAAACGCAAGGTTATAAGATGTTTCTTTTATTTTTATCACTCCATTTCCATAAGAGAGCGTAACTATCTTCAATGTACGTCCACAACGAGGCGGGTCCAACAAGCGCCTACTTCATATTCTCCGACAGATTCGAATCGGGAAAACCCGCCGTTACAATCGTGAATTATGATCCGTGATGATACGTCATCGGGCTAAACGAAGTTCAATATTCAATGCTGATGGACGAAAAGAAATTGAATATTCGATGCGCTGTCTTCTTATTCTTCCAGCGCGTTAAAGTCTCCACAGCTGGAGTTCAGTCAACATTGTCAATAGACAATGGGCCTTTGGCCGCTTCCTTTAATCATTCAATAGCCAATATTTTGGCTAATTTAGTAATTAGAAACACAGTAATTTCCCGTTCTAAAAATATATAATACTCAACTAGAGCGAGTTTTTTTTCTGAAGGACATGTAATGTCAGTTTTGTCTTTGATTTCGGATGAATATATAAAATGTAGAGGAAATTTCTGAGTCTTATCAATTAATTACGAATCTCTTTTATTTGTATTGCAATTTCTTCTTTCCTTAAAAAAATGTTATCATCACTATTATTACGACGTGGGTGGCGAAAAATTTGATTCAGCGATATATTTACTTTTTTCAACCAAATTTTATGTATTATAACAGTCTGTTTTAACTACAGGCTACAGGGAAGTTAACCTATAAATTATATATCTACACTGTTAGATAAATAGAAACACATATAAATATATTTGCCTTCTGGGACTGACCCCATTTGTATGGTATACAAAATGCTGGATACAATTCTTGCTTTTATATATTAATGTATGATTCTGTAGAGTTAATGATGAGTAATCACACATATTATTATAAATTTTAGTGACAATGAAATTAAGAGTTATTACATGAAATAAATTTGTTGTCTTGTTCATTACCTTTAAGCTATTAATGTCTGTCGGTCAGACACTCGTGAAAGTTTCACTGTGTGATTGACGATCGATGTTGTAATCACCGTATAGATCTATTGGATTTTGTACTGCGGGCTAGAAAAACATTTTCAAACGTTATTCTCGGAACGTTATTTTTGAAAAAGGGAATCGAGTTCTTAAATCAATTCTATCCGTTTATTGCTCCTTGAGAAATTAATTGTAATTTTATTTTCCGCAGGGCCGACATCCCCAACCTGAGATTCGACATCGGTATAGCGCTGCCCGCCCTCACTTTCGACGCCACATACGACGTAGACATGAAGCTGATCGTGCCCATCAAAGGCAAAGGGCCGATTACCGCTAATACCAGTGAGACATTTTATTTTTAAACTGTTTTAAACGAAGTATGGATTCACGGAAAAAAGGTATTCGCGGTATATAACCTTATCGAGTACGTGTTTGAAACGGTTTAACTACGGTTCAGGTCATACATTTTCCCGTATGAGCCTTCCGAGAATTGTCACGCCCAGTAATATGGAGTCGTGCAAAGTTTTCCTCGTTTAATTGGTTAAACAGAAAAATGTGAGTTGGAGAATAACCGAAATTGGGGGCCGAGTAATCTCTTATAAAATACTGATCCATTTTATTGCACTGTAACGCGCCCCATTTCATTTTACTGTTGCATAAAAAAAAGCCATTAAATTATTGAAATGGCCGTTCGTTTTTCTGCACATTAAGGCCGTGGGATAAACAGTCTATAGACTGTTGTTCACAACCGGTAATATGAAAATGAAATAGACTACAATTTGAACTCCTGCATGGTAATGTCATCGGTGAATCAAATTGAAGCGAGAGTAGGTCATTAAATTATTGAATTCAGCCACAGAAATCAAGTTTTACTGTGAATTCATTTTTGTAATAAACACCTTTTTTAGACCATTTATAACAATTATAATGTTTTGACGCTGGCAAGTTTGGATAAAGTACTCACTTGTTGTATGCAAACGCCATCTGTATTATTGACGACATGTTGAAAATAATTAATAAATGTTGCCAATTAAATTCGTTCTGTGTATTTGCAGCGGATGTGGTGGGCGACGTCGTACTGAAGGGCCACAAGGAGAAGCGCAAGGGCCAGGAGTACGTCAAGTTCGATTCTTTGGACGTCAAGTTGAAAATCAGCAATTACAATGTCCACCTTGAAAGTCTGTTCAACGGCGACAAAGCCCTCGGTAAGTTCATGTAGTTGACATCGCAACATCTTAATTTTAATTTTGTTTTCGGACTGTAATATTCAAATTTCACTAGGCAAAAGAAATTTAAATTCCCTCAACTTTGCCTCAGTTCCAAGACACCGCATCATCGGGTACACATTACACTGTCACTGCACTCTCAGTCCGTATATAGAAATGATTTATTCGCGAATTTATTAAGTTAAATAAAAAACTTTATATTCAATAATCAAATGACGGATACAATTTATTGATAGAACTAAAAATATATCAGAAAAACCTTCCAGCTTACAAAATAATAGAATGTACTTACAGCATACCTGTATGTACTGATAATATTGCATATGTATTGACACTTGTTTCCAATGTAAGGAAAAATATATCAACAAATTTAAAAAGTATAATTGATTAATAATAAATTAATATTTTACGATTATTAATGATTTAAATATTTTCAAATTTAAAAAACTCGAGAAAGAATAGTGCCATTCTAATAGTTTAATATAATTATTTATTGTGTTGCACCTGCATTAAAACATTTACAATCTATAAATGAATATATAATTCATTAATAAACCACTATTAACCGCCATAATATTAAAGTTGAATGAAGCAGCATATTACTTTTTAATTTAGTAATATCACATTCGAATTGGAAAAATTAATTTGATGTTATCCTGCTTTAGTTTAACATACCTGTTTTGCAGTCTGAGAGGCGTTGGAATACTGTAGATTTCGTGTATTTCCTCTTGCTTGTTTGGTCTTTTGCTAGACCGGTTTCGGCTGCTCGCCATCTTCAGTAGCGTTGTTAGTCACTTTTGGTACTTTGGATGTTTTTTGGGCATCCTCACTGTCACTATCACTGTCACTTATACTGTGGTGGTTGTCTGTTTGTCGTGTGTCTTGTTATTGTGTTTTTGGAGGATGTTATTTGTCTTCTTTGGGTTGGGAGGTATTTTGTTAATCGGTTTAAATCTTTGTCGGATTATCGGTAAAATATATATTTGATCACACAACGCGCTAGCTTATCGTTGCACCAACCGTACTTTAGTTAAGTGCATTGCCGCAGCATCCTCAGGGGAGCGCTAGCGTCTCGGTGCAGGTAAATCCAACGAACTTTAGTTAAGTACATTTCCGCACCACCCTTAGGGGAGCGCTAGCGTCACGGTGCTGTGAACTGTACAAACTTTAGTTAGTTAGCATCCAAAGTGCCAAAAGTGACTAACACCGCTACTGAAGATGGCGAGCAGCCGAAACCGGTCTAGCAAAAGACCAAACCAGCGAGAGGAGACAGAAACACACGAAATCTACGTTATCCTATTTTATTGACTAATTCACGAATCACAAACCATTTTTAAAACTTTCAGTGCAATAATAGGTATGCTGTTATGCAAACATATAGATTCACATCTTCATTTGGACATAATAAATATTGGTAAAATATTCAATAGTTTAAGATTGTTAAAAATTTTGAAATTAAAATTATCGAATGTAATTATTTTTAATGAATTCATTTTTCAGACTATCAATATTGTAATTTAGAAATCGTGCCTGTCGCTCCCTTCCATTAAAATGAATGAAAAAAATTTACTATCTATAATATAAGGGAAATACGCGGATTGCTTGTATCTGTTAAATCTAAAATGTTAGAATTTCTGCATTTTTGTAGTCCTACCTAATATCAATAACCTATGTTTTCATTGTAATTAATGCACAGTCAGTAGCATTCTGTTATTGATATTGTGAGGTTTCTAATTCAGTGAACATTGCTACAAGGTCTTCTGCAGCCAAATGCAAAGTACATTCCTGTAATTCTACCGTAAATATAAGGAAAAAAAAACAAAAGACCAGAAATGAGCGAGTTCATCGATTGCATAAATTCGCCGGCTGCCCCCTCTCACCAATAAAAGTGCTATAAAAATAATTTTACGACGAAAAATGTCGTCGGAACTTTCATTTTTTCACTACAATTTCTTTCTTTTCTTTTTTGTACAGGCGACGCCGTCAACGTGGTTTTGAACGAAAACAAAAAGGAACTGATGAAGACTGTCGGCCCGGTCGCGGAGAAAGTTGTCGGGCAAGTACTACTCGATATTGCCAATAAAATAACATCACATTTCCCCTACAAAGATTTGTTCCCAGCTGAATAGAAATTCGCGTGTGACTGAAAAGATATATTTTTTTATATATATATATATATATATTTTTAATTTTTCTGCGTTATACCGGAAGAAGGAAAACCGAATAGAGCGAAAAAGAAGAAGAGAAAAATAAAGAGAACTAGATCGCACTTTGTATAATTTTAGAATTTATTTTATTTGTTTTTTTTTGTTTCGTCGTTGTTGGACAAAAAATACACACATGTTTTAAAGTAAAATTGTGACACATTTCTATTGACTGTTTTATATAACCTCCCGCTTTCTCGGTCAACGTCGTGATGAGATCACCGCCCTTAAAGTCGCCATTTTAATGTATGTTTTCCAGTACGTTCTCATACCAAAATTTCTACACTGTTTCAATGCTCAAATAACTGTATTTGTTGAGATAATACATTATTTAAAAAGAGTAGCGTTCCGGAGTTGAAAATTTGCAATTGAAATGCCCCAGGGGGGTTCGAACCCCCAAAGTCGGGGCCAACTTTGAATTGCAAATTTCCATAAATTATGCATCGCTTATTTATCTAACTAGTATAATATCTACTTGAGAACTAAATTTTGATCTAGGCATGTCGTTATATACATAAAAAATATACGATACAGTATCTTATAGAAGATATCAGAATCAGATTGCTCATCGTTCGCTGTACAACCAGATATGTATATTTTCTGAATTCGGGTTGAAAAAAGTATGAAATACTTAAATGGAAGTGTCGAGAATGTCAACTACTATCGGTATATAGCCCTTAACCATTCTTGGAAATATGTTCTGAGAACAGTCACAAAAGAGGAACAGAACATGAATAATAGTAATAAACTTTTAGTCTGGAGAATGGGCATGAGTTATTACTAATGTTTACAATTTAAAAAAATAATTAGTTAATATTTTTCCAAACAACAATGCATAGTTGTGGAATATTTTCGAAATCTGTGCCTGCTTTTTAATCATATATTATAACTTATATAATAAAGATAACAGCTCTATTCTTAAATATACAGATTCTTTTTTTGTTTTGAAATTCGAATAAATTAATAATTAGTTACTTACAATATACAAATCAATGTTATATATATGCTCTTTTTTTTGTAAATACAAAAATATTGTATCTCTCTGAATTCTAATCCGACGGGAATACGACATCGTACGTGTAACCTCTGATTATATTGTTAGCCGTGACAAGCATGAATTCGGACAGCGTCTTCTGTATCAGAGGTTTCAGTTCTTCGATGAATTGGCGAAAATTTAAATTTATAGCCGTATTGATCACTTCGCCTGAAAAATCGATTTAGACAGATGTATCCCCAATTAAGATTTTATGATATTGTTCTTGTCGGGATTGTTTTGTCTGAAAATCTAAATGACTCACCGAGAATCCTCTCGTTGCCGAAAAGGTTGTCCAAGTGCAATTTTCCCTTGTTCACGTCAATGGCCATATCGAGCCCCGTGAAACGGGCGAAGTCGTCCTCGCTGTTCACCTCCTTGAACAGTTCGCACTTCAGCGAACACTTGGCTTTCGCGTTGTCTGCACATATGGAAAGAG
The DNA here is from genome assembly GCA_019843655.1 of Lethocerus indicus. Lineage (NCBI taxonomy): Eukaryota > Metazoa > Arthropoda > Insecta > Hemiptera > Belostomatidae > Lethocerus > Lethocerus indicus. The sequence goes on along the minus strand of JACDQD010000003.1, from coordinate 31,936,174 downwards.
AACGCTTAGTGAACACGCTCAGTATAAGAGAGAAACGGAGAAGAAAACGAAGGCTGTAGAAGACTGAATTTTTTTGGAATCCCTCCAAGAGTAAAAAGAAAAAGGGAAAAAGCCGCAGGCGCGTTGTTGCCTCAGCGGTGCCATAGGCGTTTTCTAAACTGTAGGTTGCCACAACTGTTGACATAGTTTTAACAGAAAGCCATGAAATGAAAGCTGGACTCTGAGGTATTCTTTCATAGAATTCAACGTCTCGTTTCCACTGAGGACAGTTGAAATGAATAAATAAAAACAATCGATTAATTTATATATCGTGAGTGAAAATTTCGTGAAATATATTGAAAAATAAGTGTCGTTATATTTATGACCTAATAGATACACAGATAGATCTGCAACAGTATTGCATAATGAGGATGATACTCTTTGAAAGTTTATCCGGCGATCTGAAAATTGTAAATTTACAATAGCGCTTCCGAAAATTACAAAATCGTAAACGTCAGTTTATGGCGGCGGGTTCTTTTGAAACTGGACAGCCCGCACTGTTACGCAACGGGATGGGTATTGCGTAATGGGCAAAGAGAAAAACGACCTTCTTTTCTGTTATAGACAGGATGTTCGCCGAGCGGGATTACACGCGATATCTTCTCGGTTTGTACAATTCCTGTAATGTACTTCGCCTACTTACACACGTCACTTCCCATCGTGCCCTCGCCCTTGATCGGTATCAGCAGTATCCTGCCGTTGATGTTGTACTTGCCGGTGATTTTCAAATGGTCGAAACTTATGTCGAAATCGAACTTGCAGTCCGGCAAACTGGCGCTGAAACAGATAACAACAGGCTGTAGTGTAAAGTTGTATTGTATTTTTTCCCCAGATAGTTCTCTCAAAGAATATCAAAAAATAAGAATATTCACAATTCCAATAGGCGTACAGAGAGGTTATTCTAGAGTTCAGACGAATCCCCGATCATCAAACAAAATGTATACATTTCGAGTTAACAGTAATTCAAATATTGTTGCGCAAGAGATAACTATAAGGCCTACCAGCGTTGTATACAAAATTTACGGTTCAAATCCCTTAAATACACTTACTCCATCCTGTTAATAGTGAAATTACTGCATCCGTACACTTCTATGTTTGTCGTAGTCACTGTAATACCAATACCGTCTCCTGCTATCAGTTTGTCAATGTGCAACGGCTCTATCGAAGGCACGTTGTACTCGGGCATTCCTGGAAGATTAAAAAAAAAAAAAGAATTGAAACTTATTTTCATACATTTTCAGTACAAAGTATAACATTGTACAGTAGTGGTGGCGTTAGTACCTGATTTCAACTGAGGTTTCAAATCCAATATCGCGTTCGTGATACATTTGTTGATATCTGGATCGTTTCTTTTGCACGGGTGAAGAAAATCGGCTACAGACGTTTCCGGGGGGGATTATATGTAAAATGGAAAAAAACGAGTAATTCGGATATATGAAAGTATTTTCAAAATGGTCAGTTAGAATTTTTACATGTAGATAAAAGTATGGAACACTATTTTTTAGGTACAATAAATAAAGTTTCTTTACGAATTCAATAAAAGATCGGTAATCATATTTCATGCATTCCACTTACATTCTTTCCCTTTCGATGACCTCATGGTACGCTAACCGAATTAACGAGAAAAAGTTTAAGAATAAAGCGAAAAAATTTCAATCGGAAATTTGTTGAAAGTAAGTAATATATTAGCGGATAATTTTTATTTGGTTTCTATTTCTGAATTTTACGCATAATTTTACAATGATTTTCTTCCGTATCGTTATGTTAACTACCCACAGAATAATTCATTCTGGCCAAATAATTGTCTAGACTAATTGTTTGAAACTGAAATATCCAAAGACATTTGTGCGGGTGAAGAAAAAAAATTATAGATTTAGAATATTGCGAAACCGCTTTCCGAATACGCGTGAATAATTTCTTTCATATGCATCTATGAGATGCTGGAGACTGCGGAAGGAAAATCCTGAAATACACACATCTTAAAACACACTTAAAAAATACTCTGGAAAAGAATTTCAGGAAAATCTAGTCCGGAAAAACGAAATTTGAGTAAAACAAACGTGGTAAGTAAATGTAACACAAATTGTTTCGTTTCCGGTGTTTTTTTTCATGCCGACTTGAATTGTATATTACAGGATGTACTGTTTGTGAAGAATCCTTGAAACGATTTTCTCAAGAAACTATCGATATATTTTACTTCGCCGGAACTGTTCGGGAATCGATTCCCCGAGGACGGGAGCTTTCTCCAGTAGAGACACAGGAAAAAAAATCGGCAAATCGGTTATATATTCAAAACGCGCGATAATTAATGCTTTCCTTCTCGTCTGCGTTCTTCTAAAAATACGGAAATGCAGAATCTTTTTTTTGCTCTTTTTTGTATAGGCCCTTTAACATTTGCCTACCGTCTCGAATCTACGAAATCCAACTCGTGCCTCGCGCTTATCGGAAATTGGTTGAAATTCCTCGGCAGAAATGAGACGGCGCGCAGAAATTCATTTAGTAGAAAGCAAATTTGAACAAAAACGAGTCTGCTCTTCAAGGAAATGACCCAGTCCCACAGAGGGCATATGGAGCCCCCTCCCACCATCCCCCGTCGCCGCTCGAGCGTTTTCACTTTCATACCGATTACGTCTTACACGGATTTTTTCCCCGCCTCACTCTCACTCTCACTCTCACTCTCCCTCTCAATTTCTCTTCCTCCTATTTATTTTTGGACTGCCGGCGCCGTTAAAATCGCCGTGTACTCACGCAGCGGTTTCGAGGCCAGCCCCGGCGGTAGGAGGACGACCAGCAGGTATCCGAGGCAGGCGTAGGACGGGAGCATGGCTGTCGTCTAGACTGTTGTGTGGCGGTGGTGGCTGCGGCGGTGAACGACAAAACGGTCTGTAAAACAAGTTAAGTGGCGAGTTAGCGAGAGCCCACCCCCGCCGAATAGAATAGAGCGTCTTGCGGAGGAGACGATCGCTCCCACCAGCGACCCCCCCCATGAGGACACATCCTCGGCCGGGCATAAATTATTCATACGGCGACGTCTCAATACGGCGTGCGTGAAATTCGCAATAAAATTAGCGAGAAGATAAAAGAAAATATTTTCTGTCATCGTGAAACCTTAATGGGATCCGGCCGCGTTACTCTCCCCGTCGAAGATTCAAGATTGACTGAAGGAGGTTGACGTTTTTGCACAACTGCATTGTCCCATTCTTGGCCGGGGGTGGTGGGCTGTGGTGCGGGCTCTCGGGTCTACGCCGAACTACTGGCGGTCGCCGCTGGCACTCTCCCTCGAGCCCGGCCGACGGCTCTCCACCACCACCACCACCACAACCCACCACACCACCACCACCCGAAGACCTGCACGGCAGACCCTTACCCTCTACAGGAAACGCTTTTTTTAATCCTTCTTACTAGATAGAAAAAGACTCGAATTTACTGGTTAGTTTGAGAGTGACGTTTTAGGGGTGGGGGTGATAACGGATGGCTAATAGAGGAGAATCAACGAGCAAATTGGGATGAGCAGTAGTACTCGAGGAACCGGAACTTTGCGACTTCTTGGATCGTCGGTATGTTGAGGTCGTCGTGAATTGCTCGGTAAACAGACAGACCGTTGTTCGATTGGATTGGAATCTCTGGACGCCAGCGATGTCGGATGTCTCGGTGGAGCCCCGCAGATCCATACCGTAATCTCCTCCTAATGCGATGCTCCACAGTGATGCTCTGTTCCGGAAAAACAACGTTTTCGAACCGAATCACTTCCGCGTAGTTTCTCAGTCGGCGCCCCTCGCCCCCATCCCTCTCAGGGCGAGATATGTCGCGACTGTTCGTAAATCAAATATTGCGAAGCCCAATTAACACCTGAGGTCAAACAACAAAATGGAGGCTGGTGAATTGCACAATTGGCCGGCGATGGGTCATTGCGTGAGCAGCGGAGCCGAGGCAGAACCGACAGCCCGGGCCCTCCAATTCCAATTACGCAACCCTTCTCTCTATTGTCCTCTCTTCAATTCCAAGTAAGAAGAAATTAATTTTGTTTTAGATTTTTAATGCCGCTCAAATAGATAATAGAACCGCCATTACCGACCATCACAACTTCCGCTACCACCACCCGCGGTGAATTACAATTAAAATATACTGAGGTAAAGTGCGGAGAATCGTTCGAAGACTTCTTCGAGAAGAATTTAGTTTTTTGTTCGCCCGACCTTAAAGATTCAGCCAAGTATCAAATATAGGCATAATGTAGGGAAACCTGTTCTAGGATCTAGTGCGTAACGCTGAAGGCGCTGAATAGCCGCAATATGGGTTGCGAATGCCGTGAATGCTGAAGTACAACCTGAACCTTGCGATCTGTATTCGAGTCTATAAACCTACTTGGTGTTCGAACGCGACTCTTGTTAGTGGAACAATAGACTAACCACCAATAAATATTCGACAATGCTAGATGGTTCTCGTCTGGAAGCAGAGAGGACTGCCACAAGAAATTGTGTGCTCAATGTGTGGACACTGAGAAAACATTATTTCATGCCTAGATCAAGCTGAATAGACGTTGAAATTAATGTAATATCTTGCTAGTTATGGTGATAATGATGTGTCTGTATTTGTTTCTTGTGTGTAGGTAGTTGTTGTATAAATGTTTTGTTGTTTTGGCCTATTTTGTCTGTTGTGTTGCTAGGTTTTCTTCTTTGATCTACACATTTCGTCAGTACATGTTCCACTGTTATATCTGTTTTATATGTCTCGCTTTTTTGTTTAATTTTAGTTTCCCTTCATTCCTGAGTGTGTTGTGTGTCTTGTTCGCAGTCTATTTAGTTGGTCCTCTTTGTATCGTCCATGGTTTTTGTGCATTAAATATGACGTTCTTAATTTATCCCACTTTTTTCCTGTCTCTTATTTTTAGTTTTGTGTTAAAGTTATTTTCAGCGAACGTTTATGTTGTTTGGATATACTTTTTCTTTGGTTATCTGTGCCTATGTCTCTTTGATTGCGTAGTTCATTGTTGACGCTATACGCCTGAGGGTCTATTGTATCAATAACGTTTATACATCTCTTTCAGAACTCAACATGGCAAACCTTTATTATATATATATCCTTGAGCCATAGTAGAAAATGGTTTTTAAAAATCAAATTTCGATTTTCGATTGAGTTGAGCGTCTTCCGAATATTGTTCAAGAATAAAACGTACATTCGTATGATGATCCCGACGCGTTTCCTGATGAAGATCGTCATCGAGTCTTCCTAGGAAAGGCTACCTCCTGGTGGAGACGTCAATTCGAAACAAAGACTCGAAACGTGGACGGAATAGATATGTTCGGATAATGGACTGCATTCACTGGACTCCCATAGCTTATAGCGGGGGGGGGGGATTCTTCCCGTGAAAAAGAAAATAAAATCGCATACACACTGATGAAATACCTTTTCATTCACATTGTGCACGCCCGACTAAAGACCACTGCGACTTGAACTGGGAAAAAACTGGATCAATTCGGTTTCAATTGCGCCGGTGAGAGTTTCTTCCGTCCATTGAATAAGGTTCTTTGAAGTGACAAAACAGGTATTATAAGAATCTGAATTCAGTACTGGGAAAGGAGCGGGTGAGCTTTTACCGTCCCAAATGTTCCAGCCCAAATAATTCGAGGTGGACGAGAAGGTATTGTGTTATATGTTATAAAACAGTGCGAATAAAACTGTTGCAACAGCAAACTGGGTGAAGCAAATATCCGTGCCCCGATATCACACTGCCCTGTTACTAAACTGCCGAGAGTTATTCCTTATCTCTTATGGAATTGTACATTCACCGATGTCTCATCCGCCGTCAGTGGCATTCCTTTTGGTCACTCTGTATCAGAATTAATTATCTAGGCATATCGTCGCTAATTTCACTTATAACTAGCTCCTTCTCACCTCACATATCATTTTTTATTTCGGGTCGGTTTCAAAATACAGTCGTAAACTATTAATTCGTTTAGCTTGTGATAGTTGTAATCTGCTGTCGAGGTATTTTTAACGTCTTATATACGTAATACGGTAGTTAAATTGTCCTTAGAATCTTCGCGGGTTGAAAAATAAACATTTGGATCTCTCATTCAACATTTATCTGTTTACAAAACCGATGAGGGGGGCGCGATTCAACAATGTTTCTTTCAACAATGCTACCGAGCCAACAATGTTTCATTGGAAGATCATATAAAGAAGGCCGGGCCCGTCTTTCATAAATGTAATCATATTCAATTTCGCCACAGACATACGCCATCCTCAGTTAATAATGTGTAGTAACATCGCAACAACTACTCCGTGGGTTTTTGTGTTGAAATTTGGCGCAATAAATAAAATCTCTTCGGCTTATGATAGTGCGTGCGCAAAATACTATGGCAACTAAGCACAAAATATCGTTTCGAATACTAATGAAACAGAACTCTGGTTTTCGTCCGCATAAGATTAGTGAAATATCAATATGAAATTGATGTGTACCTCGACATCGGGCGATGTTATCCTTTTTGTATATTACCTTCGTGTTTGTTGACGCTGTTCGCCGGTGTATAAAAACGTGTTCACACTTCAATACCGTCATATAACCTTCATTCAGGTTTTTGTTAAAAATACACTGCCCAGGTACACGAATTTGTCTTTCGACCGTCAAAAACACAGCCGCACAAGTTATCGGTAGCTATCCCACTGCCGACAGTCAATATCCTTGTAAATATCTCCTTCCGAGGTATAAATATTTACCTAGGCTCCGATATTATTTATTTGAGGAATAAATATCACGAAATCAATCTACCTTATGACCGGATAGAGAAGTTGGATTGATATTACTGTGAGGAGATGTGTCGGGTATCTTTACGGTATATATCGTAGATTTCTCCGTTCCCTTTAAAATAATCTTGGAAAACAACTTTTGTCGATGGTTGTTTTTGTTTATTTGTATACCGAGCATGTGGTCGAATCCTTGAACATTCAGGAAAAAACAAAAATATTCGATTATCGACCATTCCTTCGTAGGAAGGACTCGATTGTTCAAGTATGGGACGAATCCGAGAACATATACGTTGCCATTATTGGTTGCCAAGTGGCCAGCCTTGAAAATTACCAACTTAAATTACCGAAATCCCCCCCCCTTCCCCACGAGAAACTTCGATATAAATCATGGAATGACCGTAACAATGAATGGTAAGGGCAAGAGACAAAGAGTATGGGCTATGGGTTTGGCAATGGCCGAACCCACTTTCCTTAGTGGGAGCATTGAAATTCAGTGTACGCCGTGGACGACGTGCGATAGAAATGTTAGCCATTCCCTGGACGTCTGGCTGACAGCTGACATTGCTTCATCTCCATCACTCTGTCTCCCCACACTAGCAGCTTACTCATCTCTGGCTTCGTCCAATATTCATAAGTCCCCTGGGTGAGGTATTTCACGTTGAACATTTTCTTCGAATCGCTCTCCGATCATACTACAGAATTTGACAAAGAAAAATTCCTATCAACAGTTCGTAACAGGTCGGGAAAGGGCCACCAGATTTATCATGAGGGCCTCGACTGAAACGATAGTTGAAACGATTCCACTTACAAAATGTAAGATAGTTGATTGTGCAATAAAAAGAAACTAAAATGAATCTTCTCTCAACAGAGCAGGAATAACGTGTATAAGATGCCTAATTTTCCTGAAGAGAATAATAAAAAAATAATTAGTTTAGAATACCCGTTTTGTGGTCTGCGAGGGGTTGGAATACCGTAGATTTCGCGTGTTTCTGTCTCCTCTCGCTGGTTTGGTTTTTTGCTAAACCGATCACTTTTAATGGCGCTTTGCATGTTTTTTGGGTATCCTCACTGCACTGTCACTGTCACTTGTACTGTGGCCGACAATCCGACATAGACTTAAGCCGATTAACAAAAAAGCCCAGCCCCCACCCACCCCCCAACAACACAAATAAGACAAACAGCATCCCCCCAAAACACAATAACAAGACACTTATATATACACACGACAAATACAACCACCACAGTACAAGTGCCAACATCCAAAACCATCCAAATTTATGTGTAACGCATCATGTTATTTAAAATATATCATCTTGTTTTTTAAAAATCTTTAATAAAAAAAATAACTATATACAGAGTTGGAGTTGTATTCACATTGTGCATTCTGCATTGGATTTTATTCGCCGAACTGCATAATGATGCATTTGTTGAAGGTGAAGTAAATTATACACTGCCTGGTAACTTGGTCGCATGCAAAGTGAAACAAACAAGAAAATATGCCAATCGGTCAAATATCCGTCTGGCTCTCAATAAAAAGTTTGAATAAACTTCTCGTTCTGAAGTAAAAAGTATTATTTATCACGTTCGAATGGCATAATTGCGATATTTAGAAAATTATTGTCAGGTATCAGAAATTATTACAAAGATGAAAGAATATTTTTGGTAATCAGTTTAAAAATGATACAGTTTCTAATAAATTGTTTATTCAACAATAATTTTATTTCACTATTACAATAAGTGCCCTCTATCTTAACAGTAAATAATAAGTATACAAAAATTATCATAAAAGTATCATGTTATGAAGTGCGATAATACCTATGTATAAATAAAACAGCCATATTGAAACTATATAAAAATATAAATAAAAAAATACAATACTAAATTTAAGTATAATGTAACGTATACAGCAACTAATACATAATTAGAATAAAAGAATTTTTAAATTAAAATAATATTTCATAATGCTACTATGTTCAAAACATTATATGGCATCTTACAACTGCAGATATCAATAATTAAAAATTAAATATCAAAATATAGTAAATTTTATGAATTAAATAATTGTCAACAATGTTGAAATGAATTTCGAAATATTTTTAAATGAAACCTTAACGCATATAATTTACTATCTGTTCATTGCATCATTATTACTAAATAGAAATAATTAATAATTTAAAAAATTATTATAAAGCTGAACTAAAATTTAAATTTTAACAACTAGATTTTTATTCAATGATCCAATACTCGTAGGGTATCCTTTCGAACATATTTTCGACAAACAGTTTCATGGTTGACATCAGTTTCTTCTTAATGGTGGGTTTCATTTCACGCAATAGTTCTTGCGAATGCGAATTAATGAATAGGTTCAGTGCAGCTTCTGTGAAATCGTAAAATTAAAATTAGTAAATAAATTTTATATATTTATATATATTTAAATTTTTATTAATTCCTTTGTCAGTACACATTCATAATTTTTGTAACAAATTTACAGTAGATTTTATGTTTGGTCATTTCACTATTATGACGTTAGAATTTCAATGAATTGTTCTCCTATTGTGTTGTTACTTCATTTTCTATTTTCAAAATTTGAAAGTAAATTTTTACACTAATATAAAAAATCATAGATTTTAGACTTTATAGCTCATAGTTCTGGAGGAGCCATGGCCTATTCTTGTCCCCCAATAGTTCGTGTTCAGTCAGGAATGTTTTTATTTTAAGACGCTAATTTAATTTTATAATTGACAATAATTATTAAATAAAGAAATGTCGAATTTAAAATAAAAAGGCACTGCAAAATTAATTTCTTTCTTATTTATTATTTCCGCTGTTTGTCGATATTGTTTAATCTTTTGAATTTGTAACAGATGCAGTGCATAATAATGTTAGAATGAAACATCAAATATAAACAGTAATTTTTAGGCTACACTTTGTTAAGTGCAACAGAACTTAATCTTACGTAATATAACTGAACACTGGTCGATAACTAATGTAAGCCTGAATTGAATAACTATTCAAACAATTATAATAAGTATTTTCTTCATTCCCAATAAAACATCATCGTTCCTAAATGTTCAACTCAAGAGGACCAAAACAGGTTTTTGGCCTTATCATTGATATTGTACATTACCTATGACTGCGTTGCCGTTGTGGACATTCTCAATTCCCATCTTGATGTTGCGAACGCTGAAATCCATTTTCAAGTCTTCCAAGTTCAACAGTGTAACGCCGCGGCTGTTCCTCTTGCTCGCCCGTATGTATATCTTGGCCCGTACGCCCTCTGAAAAAATTACAATTGTGTGAATTTTAAAAATCTGAAATATCGTCTTAACCCCCGCTGATTCGAAGGGCTTACTCCGGACAGGTTTCGGCCAATCGCCATTTTCAGGGACCAGTCACCCAGTAAATCGGTCAGATCGGTCTGTACATTTCCTGGACAACAACAATTTTCAAACGGGACAAACAGTATAAACTGAGAATAGAAATAAAAATGTAATATTCCATCACCGTATTCTCCCCAGTAATCGCCGCCACCGCTCGCCTGCACCATGATGAGGACTCCCGAACTCCTGTAATGCGCCTTGGCAGTTATTTTCGGAATGAATATGGTCAACTGGAACTGCAGCGTGTTGATATCCGATCTGAAATCCGGGAAAAACATAATTATTATAGTTATAAACTTTAAAAGGGCTTAATAGGGTATTAACGCCTTCATAACCTTCCTGTATGACCTTCCTTATAACTATTTTTTGTGTATTTTCCGTCTCCTCTCGCTGGTTTGGACTTTTGCTAGACCGGTTTCGGCCGCTCGCCATCTTCAGTAGCGGTGGTAGTCACTTTGGCAGTTTTTGGATGTTTTTCGGGCATCCTCACTGCCTCTGGTGGTTGTCTGTTTGTTGTGTGTTTATATACGTGTCTTGTTACTGTTTTTGGGCGATGCTGTTTGTCTTATTTGTGTTGTGGGGGGGGGTGTGGGATTTTGTTAATCGGCTTAAGTCTATGTCGGTCAAAAATTGGCCGCAGTACAAGTGACATTGACAGTGCAGTGCAGTGCCAAAAGTGGATAACACCGCTACTGAAGATGGCGAGCGGACGAAACCGGTCTAGCAAAAGACCGAACCGGCGAGAGGAGACAGAAACACACAAAATCGACGGCATTCCAACCCCTGGCAGACCACAAAACAGGTATGTTCCTTATAACCTTTCGGATTAGGATTTGAAAGTCTGAATTTTTTTCGCTAACACCGGACGTAAATATTTTAATTTTATCGTCATCTGTTGTTCTCTTTATTTCAACCGGGGATTTTCGAATTGTCTGTTATTCCGTCGTTGGGTGTTAAAGTGTTGTCGGGGTCGATCCTGTAACCTGTTTCTGGTTTCCTCCTTGCGGTTGTCCACGGACGGTTGAAGTCTCAGCGACCACCGACCAAGGTCAGCCCGCCGGAGAGAACCGTTACGATCGGCTTCCAGAAGCCCTCCTACAGCAACGTCAGAAATTCGCCCACTTCTGCCCACTCTCTGTGTTGAAAATTAGAATTTTTCATCCATATAGTCGTAGATAAGTGCATTACAATCGTTTATGTCATATTCCCAAGTTTGAGTTTCTCATTTCGGTCTATTCTGTTTAGTTTTAATCCGTTTTCTAAGATTTGGAGTTGTGTCCCTGCCCCTTAACACTTTTCACGCCTAATAGACCCAAACTCTTCTACACTCATAGTGTAACACATAGTTAATACGAACAAAAAATTGTGTCCACCATTTTGTGATCTCCAGTAGAAACAAATCTATTTTATTAAAGTAAGGTATTTTTCCCCGATGACTCATACCGTCAACACTTTTCCTGCAGTGAAATTTACAAAGTCCTTATAAAATGTATTATCGAAATTGGAACATATTTATTTATCTCCATTAACCTCTTGATAAAGTTAAATAAAAATAATTGACATTTATATTTCAAAAATATTATTCTATCCATATCATATATATCAGGGGTACCCAAAAGTAATCAACATTTTGACTTTGGAATTCATTTTATTTTACTAAAAAAGAAACTTTAATTATTAATCTACTATATATTCACCGATATTATCGACAACTCTCTGCCACTTTTCCGGCAAATTTTCTCGAAGAACTCCTCAAGACCAAAATACATCTTATCAAATTGGTGATTACTTTCGGGTACATCTGATATACCTGACATATTTATTTGAAACCTCCTACTTCTCGATACGAATCATTGTTGAATAGTGCGTCGCAAAATTACATGTAAAGTCTTCGGGTACGAGAGGGCATAACGTCCTTTGAAGAGATGCTCGTTTTCTGCTTCGTTTTGAAAAATATCGATTTTAACTCCTCGTTAAACGTATGTTTTTTTCGAAATCAATGCTCTCCTTTTCGATGGATTATGATTAATGACACTTAGCCTCCGATTGTTATGTGCAATAATAACGCAGTGAGTGTTTTACCTGACGGCGGTGACAGTGAGGTTGCTGACGCCGAAGGCCTGCACGTCCCTGAAGGTGGCCCTGTAACCGTCCGGTCCCGAACCGAGGGAAAGGTTAATTTCGTCCAGTATAATGGGCTCCACTTCCGTCACGCCGAGTTCCGGTATGCCTGAAATCAATAGATTAGAGTAAGATTTCCGCAAAAGTCGCCAGAATGAAAGGGCAGAAACCCTTCGAACCCCAAACCACAAACAGGGGAAAAATCCCGGAACAGGAGGGGTTCACCGAGGTCCCTTCCAGTGTTACTCAGGATATTTCCTCCAGTAACGATTACTCGCAGTGCGGTTATTTCCCGCGGACGTCGGACGCTTGACGGCCCATTGACCGGTTATATTGCCCGCGACGAAATTACAGATAAGAAACAGTCGTTTTCAGTAACAGTAATTGTCTGTTACTGAACGCATTCCGTTCCATCATGACCGGGCGGGCCTAAATAACAAATAATTTTACACAGAGTTAAAACCTTACTTGAACGTAGATTGTTCGTTTTAAGCTGTTATAATCAGGACAACAATTACATCAACGATAATGGATTAAAAAAAAATGAATGTTAAATCGCTATATCTATTGCTATTAATCCTATCATTTTTATGATTTAATCTTTAGTTTCTATTCATCGGCTCGTCCTGCCATCTGGCGAAATAATCAGCAACTCCGTGCACAGTTCTGCATTTTATTGTAAGAAACATTTTATTACAGTTACTGAAAACGACTGTTTCTTATCTGTAATTTCGTCGCGGGCAACCTCTCGGATATTGTGTATTTACCGATCATAAATGTTTTCCTGTTAATCCAAAGTTTATTGAAAAACGTTTATTTTTAGTAATCCAGTTAATCGGTACAAGTGTACCCAAAGAACTTTAGTTAAGTACATTTCCGCACCACCCTCAGGAGAGCGCTAGCGTCTCGGTGCAGGTAAACCAAACGAACTTTAGTTAAGTACATTGCCGCACCACCCTCAGGGGGCGCTAGCGTCTCGGTGCAGGTAAACCAAACGAACTTTAGTTAAGTACATTGCCGCACCACCCTCAGGGGGCGCTAGCGTCTCGGTGCAGGTAAACCAAACGAACTTTAGTTAAGTACATTGCCGCACCACCCTCAGGGGGCGCTAGCGTCTCGGTGCAGGTAAACCAAACGAACTTTAGTTAAGTACATTGCCGCACCACCCTCAGGAGAGCGCTAGCGTCTCGGTGCAGGTAAACCAAACGAACTTTAGTTAAGTACATTTGCCGCAACCACCCTCAGGGGCGCTAGCGTCTCGGTGCAGGTAAACCAAACGAACTTTAGTTAAGTACATTGCCGCACCACCCTCAGGGGAGCGCTAGCGTCTCGGTGCAGGTAAACCAAACGAACTTTAGTTAAGTACATTGCCGCACCACCCTCAGGGGGCGCTAGCGTCTCGGTGCAGGTAAACCAAACGAACTTTAGTTAAGTACATTTCCGCATCACCCTCAAGGGGGCGCTAGTTTATCGGTGCAAGTGAATTAAACGAACTTTAGTTAAGTACATTTCCGCACCACCCTCAGGGAGCGCTAGCGTCTCGGTGCAGGTAAACCAAACGAACTTTAGTTAAGTACATTCCCGCACCACCCGCAGAGGGCGCTAGTTTAAATTAAGTTTAAATTTAAAAATTTTATTTTCCATAAAAAATAATTGTAATCCAAAACCTGATATACTGAAATTTGGAGCGATAAATAAAATATTGGCAGAATTTTTTAGAACAAAGTTGCACAGCCTGTCCTGTATTCGTTTTATATTTTTTTATAAATAATGCTATTTGGTTACTTGTAGGACTATATTGCATGTAATATTATGAAGTTAAGCAATGTTTTTTGCTTTTGAAATTCGAAACTGCTTTGGAGTTTAGTCTGAAATACAGCAGTCAACATAAAGGGGATATATGATAACACATTTATACCTGATATTTCCTATTTACTAATGTACACAGTGTAACAAAATTTTAATTGCAGGAAGAATCGTAAGAGTTTATAATAATTGACAGGGTGCCCAGAAGCCCACTAACCCCGGGATAGTAATTAAATTTCAGAACGGTAGTTAATATCCGGACAATTGCTTCGGGACAATAGGCCAATCTCATTAACTTTGGCCAGACGCCAGCGTATAATGGGAGTAGATTAGGGCGACCGGTAATTGAATGGAAGTTCCGATGTTTATTATAATAATTTTTTCATTTTATTATGTCATTAACAGTGTAGCGGGAACCGCAAACTGTATGAACTCTATTAAAATATAATCCGGACATAATCGTATTGTGGGAACTACTGTTTGATAGATACGCTAATGAATTTCCCTGTAAAAGAACAACAGAATTATGGTCGTTAACTATCAACAAGCCGTTACAGTTTCTCCTTTCCATTGTCTACGATCTCCTCCTACCCACGTTCTATTAAAACTGCCGCTACTTAAGATGTAATTTTTTTTACGGTACCTCCACAGCGAAAATTGCAAATGGCAAATTGTAAACCTCGTTCCCAAGATATACACGTCGTTATGGCGCAATTCCTTTCTAGGGTTCCTCTAATCCTAGAAAACAACACAGCGCTTTCAAATTTCACTCGAGCTGAACGAAGGGACGGGAGAAAATAAGGAGAATTGTGTGTTTAAAACTGTTCTCTACCTAAGTCGAAAGGGGCGAAGATTCGCGGGATGAAACCGACGAAAAGGATCGGTTCTTACGTTAATTTTTAAGGAAAAATTAGGTAAGTAGTGTTGCGAGAAAAACTCATTTCGAGTTAAGTAACTGTCGATTAGCCGCATCGTCAACTTTTTAGTTTAACATACCTGTTTTGTGGTCTGCGAGGAGTTGGAATACCGTAGATTATTTGTTCTGTTTCTGTCCCCTCTCGCTGGTTTCGTCTTTTGCTAGACCGGTTTCGGCCGCTCGCCATCTTCAGTATCGGTGTTGGTCACTTTGGATGTTTTACAGTACTACAGCACAAGTGACAGTGACAGTGTGCAGTGAGGATACCCAAAAAACTTGTACTGTCAAAATGCCAAAGAGCCAAGAACACCGCTACTGAAGATGGCGAGCAGCCGAAACAGGTCCAGCAAAAGACCAAACCAGCGAGAGGGGACGGGGAAGCGCAACAAATCTACGGTCAAATTTTTAGTTGATCACTGTTTTGCGGCTAATCGTCGAATTTGATGTTGGGATAAAATGATTTCTTCCGCGACGATAAATAACCGAGACCGAGAAGTTGGAAAAGTGAATATGTTCGGTTACCTCGTCTGAAACTCATTGCCAGGTGATTGGCGGCGTATGTCAGGCACTGGTTGATGTTGGGGTCGTCTTTTTCGCACGGGTGAAGGAAATAGGCTGCAAAATTGCAAAAAAAAACGGTCGATAATAAGTAGACGGTGTACAAACACAGCCACAACCACCAGTATATACGAAGAGTTTATGTAATCTAGACATTTTGTTTGAATATAATTTGGTGTTGACTACAGTCTGTCTACAACATACAACAAGAATGCACTTACGTATGTCCTGATCTTGGGCGTTTGTACGCTGCGGTACGAGCGCGCAGAGTGCAGCGCCCAAGAGAGCCAGCAAACATGTTCTGTCAATGTCCAACATGTTTATATCTATCGCCGAGTCAGACCTGAGCACTTAACAATCAACCTGCCGACACAGTTAACACAACTCAATTAGACCAACATGTACGCAGATTTATTTCCAAACAAATAAACGGGTTGTCCGGAAAGTTGGTGCCGATTTTCGATAGCTGGTATTAGGACAGGTTTGAATATATCGGAATGATTAGATATTAGCGTATTTGGAAAAAAGTTCGGTTACGATACGTTAATTGTTCTCGGTTTTATACGCCTTAGAATACGGTAGCGAACAAAGCGCGTTATATATAGGCGCTTTTTCCGAAAAGGCAAAAATGCCCCATAAGCGGCAAAGAAGATATGCGCTGTTTATGGCGAAGGCGCTGTAGCCGAAAGAACTGTGCGGAAGTTGAGTTTGCTCGGTTTAAAGTTGGAGATTTCGATCTCCAAGAAGATCGAGAACCGGCCCGGGTAGGCCGTCCACCGGAGACCAAGATCCGATTAAAACAGTAATCGAAAATAATCCACGCTCTACAACACGTCAATTAGCGGAAATGCTAAATAAATCAAAATCGACGATCCACGAGCATATTGCGATGGTTGGCTGCATAAGCCGTCTCGATACGTACGGGTTCACGATTTAATGGAGAAAAATCTGCCGGATCGCATTTCCATTTGCGACTCGCTTTACAAACGCGACGGTGTCTCCTCACCATCTCTGAAGCGATTAGTGTGACGGGGGGTTAAAAAGTGGATAATTTATAAAAAGGTCTCGGGGGGGGGTAAGCGCGATGAAACACTTTTAACCGCCCCAAAAGCCGGTCTTCGCCCGAAGAAGGTAACGCTCTGTGTGTCCGGTGGGACTGGAAAGGGATCCCTATTTATGAGCTTTTACCAAACGACGAGACAATAAATTCGGAAAAGTATCGCTCCCAATTAGACGAATTGAAGACACCGATCGAACAGAAACATTACTATAGTTCAGCCCTTTGTTACTAAACAGCTTGTCAGGGCATCACTTGTTCGAGATTTTTTTATTGTTCATGTTTCTCTTAATATAGAGTAAATCCTAGTTGTAATACACTTTCGGTTTCGGCAGACTTTTTAACAAGTGATTAATAGAACATTTACATATATACTTTTTGCTGTAATAATCGGTTTCTTCGATTTGATCTATCACGAGAATGTAGGGGCGAAGAGTTCGTTTAAACGTTTCAACCAATTAAAATTATTTTAGCGGCTTATTAACTCCGTATTAATATTCTGATTGGCACTTCAATGAATTGTAGATTCAATAGTTTAAACAAGTTGTTTCTCGGCTTAAACCGAAACTTGAATAAAGTTCGTGTATAATTTGGGCCGGTTGCTATGGGAGAGAAATAAACGAGGAATCTTCGGGGGACGCGGCCGGTGGCGCTATCTATGAAAGTTTTTCCCAACCTTAACACTGACCCACATCTTCCAACTCTTCCTTCCCATTTACTCATCGTATACCGTTGTCTTATTTTACAAGACCAGCGGCCGGTATTCCTTATTTTTCGCACCGAGAGAAATCTGTTCAATGGATCCGATAACTTCCTACACAACGGTAATCCGAAACGACTATTTGTTACGATAGACCAGGTCGATCGGGACCTGGCAAATTTCATTCGGAAATCTATGCTTAGAAAGTTAGAAACTGTTCTCGACCTCTATCAAACCCCTGTCGTGGATTGTTCAACTCGAGCGATGGTTAAGACCGCGGTAGAATTCTTTCAGCGGAATGCACTCGGCAAAATTGGACCAGTTCCCAAAGAGCCGCTCTCCGAACACGGAAATATGCTGCCGTACATAGACTGAATGGCGTCCGATAAACGTATTTTGGGTCAATTTGAAGAAGAAAAGAAAGTCCGAAACGAAGTGGGCCTGTTTTTATTTTCAACTGACAAAAATGTACCGGTAAAATAATTGTTACAATTGAAACAATTCAATCTATAATTATCGCTAACTTCAGGGGTTGACGCCCCGATTTTCCGGGATTTTCTCTGTGTTCGGATACGACGGTTACGACGTTTCGGAACTCTCACCGGTTCCATCCTCAGGGGTCCGATCCTACACCCGATTCAATCTTTATTTCATCGAACGAAAATTTACTGTAATAATAATATATCGCGATATATTTTTTTATAGCAAATAATGCGGGAATTTCTGTTTGCGATCCAATAAATCCGTTTTTCTAGTCTCTAAGTCCTTCGACTTCACACTTTGGAATATTTGTTGGGGATAACCGTTTCCATTTTAAAAATGGATTTTCATTTCGAACACGTTATTAACCGGTACCGAAGTGTAGAGGGGGGGGCCCGAAAAGTAGGGCCCGAAACAGAAGACCAAAAGTGAAACCCGCTTAGAAAGTGCAGATGACCGAGCGCGCGAATTACACAGGATACGCTAACGTTGAAAAGCGACAGCGCGATATTCCCATTTCGTTTGTCACCGTTTGTGAACAGTTTCGGTTTTTTCGTGCACCCAATATATACTGCGGTGATGGGGCAGAATAGGGGGAAGTGCGGGCCGAATTTCCACCAGAAATATGTCCCGATTGTTTCCAGACAGAAAGAATCTTTATAGTCGGATATCTTGAGAAATGGCGAAGACTTTTTTTGTTAAATACGAAAGGGAGAACCAATTACCAGTCGTTCGTATAAATGATTCTATCAAATACTTTGCCCAACGTGCGTCTCCCCTACGCCGAAATTCCTGTAAATACCAGTGGTAGAGACGTGAGAGCCCGAGGCCAAAATGGAGATCGGTGCTTAATCGCTACTGAAAACCATCCCAAGATCGTCCGACCGTTAAAGGTTATTGACCCGCAAGAATATACGAAGCCAACCCCAGCCGCCGGCCACAGCCAAACATTTTCATACATCTTCGTCATCCTCTTCGTTCGTGCTCACGCCTTATAATAAATGCGATAATAAACCCTGTGTGTTTTATTATAGATCGTTTCCCTTCTCTCGATTTTTCTGCGTTCGGACTGACCCTGACGACGGAACCGGTAAGCGGGTTCCGAAACGTCGGGAGCGGACGATACCCGGCTGGAAGGGGCCAAAACCGTTTCGATGAAGCAGGGTATCAACCCCTGCCGACCGAGGTCCTTCCCACGGTATCCTGCCGGAAGCAATTTACTGATTATTATGGCTAATTTTAAGTACACTGTACAAAATTTATT
This sequence comes from Lethocerus indicus, assembly GCA_019843655.1. Taxonomy (NCBI): domain Eukaryota; kingdom Metazoa; phylum Arthropoda; class Insecta; order Hemiptera; family Belostomatidae; genus Lethocerus; species Lethocerus indicus. Next base: position 31,917,106 of record JACDQD010000003.1, on the reverse strand, counting down.
AGTCTTCGATTTCTGTAATTCGATCTGCATTAATTTATATACATTAAAGTGGGGTTTACTGAATCCTACGTGTTATAAGTGCGATTCTTCTTTGATATGACACAAATATTTGCCCTTTAATGGTTGCAACATAGGATTTGACTAAAAGAAAAGTTCGTCCGATAATAAATAAAATAGTTGTTTGATAGTGATGTGGTTGTGGGACGACGGGCCGTTACGATCGCGACCCGTTCCAAGTAGTTTCATTTTACGTTCCCGATTAAGGAATTCGGTCACCGTTCAGCAATTGATTCACGTACAACTTTCGATAATTTAAAACGTTTTAAAATGGCGCCAACCGCCGTTATTTGCCGTCGGTAACAGCGTTGGACTTTCTACAGAAATATTACCGAAAGGGCGATCTAGAAATGTACTGATAATTATACTGAAGATATCATTTCGGCGTCTCGCCATCGTCAGTTGCATTCCTCCCGGTGGAGATTAACCTTCCAGAAAAATTATAAAAGCATCTTGGATCTGAAGTTCTGAAACTATTTATTGAAATAAACGTGCATAAAAATAAACATCTGTAATTAATAACAATCGGTAATATTGGTTCCTGTAGCCAAAACCATCAGAGATATATATACTCAGCGTCCAGAATATCCACAGAAGACACCTTTCGGATTGTTTCATACTATTAAAACATAATTGCGCATTAATTACTACAGAATTGTGTAATGAAAACTTTTTGCAATTATTAATTAATTCATCGGCTACCTCGCAGACGACAGCTCGTCTCGGTAATAAATTTAAAAAAATATATTTATACAGATAAATATTGCGAGCATTGTATTTAGAGAATGGTATGAGAAGAAAACAACGGACAGATATACTATCTTCGATACTGACGGAATGCTACTGAAGATGAAGAAAGCTCAGTTCTGACATAAAAACAAACCGACCGTTTAATATATTTAATTTCGGTTATTATTGTAAGCGTTATGAATGAACTTCAAAAGGTTTTCTCTCTTTATATTCGGATCTGTGTATCGGTCTGTTAAATGTTAATTATCGAACTGAAATATAACTTATGTATCAGATTTCATTATTCGCCGGTATGGCAACGGTTTGTTGAAATGAGAAAACATTTGAATTGAATTTACGTTTAAAACATGGTCGGAATCCCAAGAGGTCATCCACGAAGCCATTGATACTTGTACGGTCCGCAAGTCGTTTTAGCATAGACGGAGCATCGAATAATGTTGAAGAGGACTTACCTTCTTCCTGAAGACGATCCGGCCGACTGAAGAGGCCCCCAAGTACGATCTTCATTCTTCTCCAGGCCGTGACGTCACAGTTACCGTTCATTGGGTCACACCGCCTACAGCCCTACCTAATGATCCGGGCCCTCTTCCCAGTACAACCGTCCAAAGATTAGGGATATACTCACCTTACAATCTTATTTATTTAACGATTTTGCTTTTAGTTTTCTTTAAACCTCATTTAAATATCGCGTCATTTTTTCCAACAAATTCAATCTTTCACTTTTTGTATTTGAGTTTCGTGCAATTGTTGTACTGGATTAGTCAACATACAATTATAATTTTAGGTGACTATTCCAATAAAACCAATTTCAAATAATTTAATTCGCAGTTATAATATATTCCACTGACACATTTATCTATTGAAAAATAGTTTATTTCGACTTCTCAATTTGGATTTTAAACTGTGTGAAAAAAATTGAGACAACATTGGTTTGGTATTATCACAATGTACGTTTATTACATTTATAATTAGGCATACATAAAATAAAGTAATAGTGTCTCATTATTACAAATATCAACTATACATTTTAATCGAATGTTATGATTTGTCATCAGTCTTGAAATTTCGAAATTTTTGTAAAGAAAATTATATATACAATGGTATATATAAATGTGTACACCGCAAGCTATGACCATGTGTCACATTTGAAATATGCATATTTCATGTTTATTATATCATGCCTTATTATGAAAGAGACATTCACACTTTCAATAAATATTTTCTTATGTTTCCAATCAGTTGATATGAACTATTAACTATTCACAATTATCACAATATTCAAACAGAAAAGAGAAACAGATTGGTGGGGTGACCTTAATAATAGTAATTTTAAGGAATTGTGAAAAAAACAAACAAATTCAGATTTGTCGGGGCATAAAACAATTTTCTGAATTCCAATTCAAATAGTGTGTTCCATAAAGTGAATATAGCTATAAGGAAAAAGTCTTATTCTAAGGAGGGACAAATTCGGTTATTTCGTTCAATAACAATATTAAGTTTATTTCTATTCATTCTGATTTACCAAAGTATTAATTTTATGAGAAGTTATATGCAAGAACTTATTATCTGTGCCCATTAAAAAAAGTTTTTTTTTTAATTAAATTCATTTAAGAGATCAGGCAATAGAAATAGACAATTCTTGTAAATATTGAACTTACATTGATTAAATATATATTTTTTTACATCTTTATATGTATATAAATAATATTTTTGAATCAACATTCTTCTTGTAAACATTTTTTTAATTTTTTTTGCCTTGTGCATGCTAATATATATCCCATTGGGTTTCAACATTCAACAAGCATCTACTGAATAATATCTTAAAACTCTGTATTGTTATATTAATATTCTTGTTCAAATTGAATTATTGTATGCAGGAGAAATGTATATAATTTTATTGCAGGTATATTATTGGGAACATAAAATAAAAATATATGTTCAGATTAACATCTTTCAGTTTTTATACCTTGCAACTATGAGTTTTTTATTTCATCGAGTAAAGGTTTATTTTAGTCTCATTCATAGTTTATCACATGTTGATATATAATCTTTTTCGAATGGATTTTAACGGGATATATATTTGAAGCAATAAATATGTAGAAACTTACTACACTAGGCCTAATAGGTAGAAAGAGAAAAAAACATATTTTTTCTGGAATAATAGTTAAGTTGCTAGTACTGCAATGATTACAGAACCCGGTATTGTAGAATTAAGTAAATTTTGTACATAAAGCCACACACACTTATAATGGCTTCCCTCCATTCTCAGCTTAGGATAAAGCAGGTATTGAATACACGTGGAGTGTCCATTCGTCGAGAAAATAAAACTTCCGATTAGGTTTTCTTTCTTTTAAACCGTTCCAAATTATAAACAGGAATTGTACGGACCTGGGAACGGCGATTTATTCGTCGATGAAAAACGTCTTTGTCGGTATGTTGCTGAGCAGTTGGTTGGACACCCTTTTAAATATAGCGGCCAGCTTGAGCTTCAGCTGGGGCATCATCACTTTCAGCACTTCGTGCCCGTTCTCGCGCAGGAACAGGTTCGTCGCTTCGGCTTGAATCGCGTGACAAGAAAGTAATAAATACAATAAGCAGGCGATGGATATTAATCTGACGAATATAATCTAACCGAAAGTCCGCTTCCACTTTGCCTTCAGAGTGGGCGGCGCCCATATTTATGGACACAGAAACACACACGCAGACTAAACCGAAGCAAAAATATTTTGTTAAAATCCAATTCCTATTAAACCAGATTAAAGAAACAGTCAGGCAGTATTGAGAGCAAATATTCGAAAATAACTTTCCAAAAATTTCAAGGCGAATTGACTGTTATTATATTTTTATTATAACCACGGTCTTACCTTCTGCTTTGCGCACAATTTAAAAAATATTAATGAGGACATTTTTGAAAATATAAATGAGTATAATTAAGGTCATACCTCTCTCTCGTGACTTTCATATACAGCCTGTTATTTTTATGCACCCAGTCGAATATTAAAACTAAATAGTTTCTCCATTTTTTTGTTCTAAGAATCTATTATAATATTAAATGTGTCGATGTTTGAATTTCTGATCAAAGTATTAAAAATCTACTTACTCAATATCCTGTTGTTGTTGAAAGCCTTCCTCACCGCCATACGAATATCTTTTATGTTCAGGTCTACGTCCAGTTTATCAACGTGGAGATACTTCACTCCGTTTTTACTCACTTCACTCACGACACCTTTTACAATCGCCAGGATATCGCCTGGAATCAAGTGCATTGTCGGTCAATAGATGTCTTACAAAAATATCCCTCACGCCAATGAGGCTGATGTTTAAAATATTGATTGCGCCGAAATTTTAGTAGCATTGATTTGGAAGTCGACATGTAAATAATTTTTTTTTGCATAATTCAATGGCACTATTACGAAAACTAACACCCAAGTAAATAGGCAGTAAAAATTTATGTCAATGGAATTATCGATGCCACATTAATGTCGTGTTAGTATTGACGTTGTCATGACACGTCAATTAAGCTCACAATTAAACTCATTTTATTTGAATGTGGAAGTCAAAATATTTCCGAGAAATATTTAAATTAATACCCAATTTAAAAACCTATGTTGTCGGTTAATAGTGGATATAATTTTGAATTCCTGAAATGATTTGATGTGTGTACACCTCTTGCATGCCTTGAACTTTTACGTGACCGATGAAGTTGCAGTACTTTCCGCCTGACGTTTCCCTCTGTTCAATCTATCGAAATATTTACATAACGCCGGTCATTTTTCTCCGCTCTAGGATTGACTTCGGGTGGTCAGACGGCGCTCTTGCGCAATAGAACTGCAAAATAGGAGCGAACAGGTCGAGCTTACACAACTAACAAGGCCCCCCCACGGGCCTGTTATTCGAGTGTTATTCAATTACACGGCCGCGTAACGGTTAATAAATAGAATTTCCAGAACTGGACTGTCAGTTTTCGCGAAAATTATCCGTTATATCTGAAAAGTTTTAATCGAATACGAAAACTGTGTGGATGAGAGCAGCGTTAGATGTCTCGGGTGGAGGTTTCAATACGGCTTTTTTTATATTGCCAATCTGTTGATATGAATTTGAAATGAATGATCGGTACATTATATTCCATTATATTTACCCATCCTGGCGTTGAATGTACCGTTGCCGCTTGCCGGCAGTATGATTAGGACGCCGCTGCTGCTGTATTTGGCATCGATGCTCATTCTCGGTATCCTGATTTTAGCCTCGAACGGGGCGCCGTTGTGTCCCAACCTGATCGGAAAACAATTACATTCTATGAAATCATCAGGTTTGGTCTTTTTCTAGACGGGTTTCGGCAGTTCACCGTATTGATTCATTGCATTATATGTTATAATGACATGTCTTTCAAAGCTTGCGATTGACAACCAATTATACATTCCATTTGTACAATTTAATCGGAATCTGTGGACTCGGGCGATGTCGGATGTCTCAGTGGAACCCCGTAAGTCTATTTCTATTATTGAGAAACAGTTACTTTAGTGCAACTTACTTTAGTTTGGAGACAGTGAAATTGCTGGATCCGTAAATGTCCATGTCCCTCAGCGTTATCTTATATCCGTTGGGGCCCGAAGTCAGGGCCAACGAGAGGTCGTCCATCCTGAACGGTTCCACTGTCGGCATCTGGATTTCCGGTATGCCTGAATTCGAAAAGAAATTCAAGTATTAAAGATAACAGACTAAATAGATTTCTAACTTTGTCCTATAAATCTTATCATCAAAGCACTTACATAAAAGAAAGGCTTTTCGATTATCGAAAAACAACAAAAATATTTTAGACCAAACGTGGTATTTCATTTTTAATTTTTTACACAAACAACCACTCATTAAATTCAACTATATAAATATTTTTCCATATAACATTTTTTTTACATAATATTTTTCCATCGGAAAACAAGTAAAACGTTTTAGGCTAGTCCCCATTTGATAAGAACTGTTAATTTCTGTTCCATATTTCCAGATTTTATATATATATATATATATATATATATATATATATATATAGCCTTATTTTCAAGGTGCATGTATCTTCTGAGAGACGAGGTATAGGAATATTCGTGACCAGTACGATTATTGCATATCGCATCTTTCCCAATCATTTTGCCTACGCATACTGAGCATATTTAAGTATGCTTTCACGGCCACCACGTCATCTATATGTCGATGTGTGATTGTGCCGACAGGTGGTTTCATCACGAGTGATAACGCAATCTGAATTGTCTAACGAATAACGGCTGTTCTATCGCATAAGGAATATTTTTGGACGGCGCCCTTGATACTGGGCCGGTAACACACGGCTGGCGCGCGGGCTTAGTATCGGTAGCGCCGTACTAATCTCGAATTAAAATTTATCACAAGACTTGATGATATTCTAAAATATTTTTTAAATGCTGGAAATGCCAGAATCGAACGTAAATATGCATGAAAAAATATGCAGATTAATGAAAAATACTTCGAATAAAAATCAGTGGATGGTTATTGAATTACGCGATAACACGCGATTCCTTCTTCTTTTATTATTTGAAATTTGTATTTCCACGATGTTGGAAAGCGATTATAACGCATTTTTGTTTTTTAAAAAATACGAATTATTAAGGTTGAAAACACTTTACTGATTTATCTGGTATTTAAATTTCCCCTGTGGACGCTACGATACCTATTCGTATTCCGGGGCAGACGTTAAACCCTATATTAAATGCTAATTTTATTGTGTAACCGACCGATTGTGTTAACTGGCGACACCCCGATTGTATTTGGATGTCCCCGATGTCGTCTACTGTCAGCATAAGTCGTTTCAAGAACGACTCATCCTTGGATGAGGCTTAAGTTTCATCGTCGATGCCTTTCGGGGGATACGGCGGAGAAATTGGTTGACGAATGATGAGGAAAAAAATTGGAGCCCGGGCGTCGGTGAAAGTGCAAGTGAAAAGTGACAGTGAAAGTGACTTTGGACTTTCGAAAGCGACCGTGAACGTCGTCCACTTTCAACAGCTGTTCTGAACCTAATTTATGTAACACTGAAGCCCTGCCACGTGTCTCATTTTTAGCCTTGGCATTAGTCAAGGCAGAGAAGCACAAAGTTACAAGTGAAACGTGTAAGAATTAATGGAACTTTCGTAAGAGGAAGTTTTGTGCTCAGTTTGCCCCGAAGTGACCGCTACTGAAGATGGCGAGCGGCCGATCACAGGGCGAAGAAAAAAAAATTTGTATGAACTGTCCCTTCTGATACAAAATCGGTCACGAAAGTTTCCCGGTGATGAAACTTAATAATGGAACCGTTTCGAAGCTTTCGGGGCCCCCAGTAGAAGTGCCGATTGCGCCAAAACTTTGAACTTCGATCTACGTCCCAGTTTCCAGAGTCCTTGGCTGGTTCAGTTTGTGGCAACACGCCCTTCTGTCGTGTATATACGCTCTCTCTAAGTAATATACAAGACAACAATGAAATGTCCGACAAACATAGCTATGGGCAGTAACGCCATACTTACTGTATTCACTTTGCAATTTAGCACACTGATTTCAGTTCAGTCGTCTGCAGGAAATATAAAACAAATAAAAGTTTTCCGTCGAAGGAAAATTTCCTCACCACTGACTTTCCTTCAACTTACTCCGTATCTAATTCTATAAAGACTTTACGTGCCCGCGAGATGTTCAGCCACGGAGATATATTCTTTCGATTATTAGGCTAAACTTAATCGAAAAAAAATCCTCCATTCGCTTCGTCTAAACGGGAATCGCGCTCCTCTTCTTATTTTGATTATTTTTCCGGTCTATAAAAAAAGACGGGTTTTTCCCCGACTCACCTTTGGCAAGATAGGGCCTGATGTGGTGCAACGCCGATATGAGGCATTCAATGAGCTTGGGGTCGTTGCTCTTGCACTGTTTGACGTAGGGCGCTGAAACAGAATAAAAAATTGCGACTCAATATTCGATAGTTGCGACTGAATAGAGCGAAAGCCGGAATATGTGTACATAGTAAAGAAAAAAAATCCCCATAAGTGTAATAAATTGGGCTACTGAAGACGGCGAACGGCCGAGAAATTCGCGAAATCGAATGGTGGAAAGTCCGACTCCGGGGTGGAGAGGCCCCATTCTAGTTGTACATTCAGTAAAGCGTCCTCTTTAATACGCAACAGCGCCGCTTGCGCAATCTTGCGAAATGGCCGACAACCTCGACTGTCTAGTCTCCGTTCCCATTAGATTTGTTTTACTGTCGCGGGACAGTTTTTTTTATGCTTCCGAACTGACACACTTCGGAAATAATCTATGCGAAATTAACACTGTGGAAAATTCGAAAATGTTTCTGCAACTGATCTTCAGCAGGTGATCAAATAGTAGTCAGTTATAAGAGCAAATAGTCGATAGTCGTAGAATGGACAATTTATAATAAATTTTAACATAATTATTACGCAATAGTTAAATAATTTTGTATGTTCAATGAAATTTATAGTGCTACCTTGATATACGAGTTGAATTCGTTCTATGACCGAGCTTCTAATGCTCGACGATTTCAAATGAATTTTCTCCATTCAAATGAGATCAATTCGTACCGACTGCCAAAAGAACACAATTTTTTTTATAATAATATATTTTTCGTTCATTCATTTATCCCTGTGCCATTTATATCGAACTTGATATTGAGATAATAACGAAGAGAATAAACCAGACATAGGTTATCATTGAAGGGGCCACATTACACTGCGTTTTAACTTCTTTTCGTTCCCCTTTTTGAATATTTCCGAAATGACGCAAGTGACGTCATCGATTGGCATGAGCGGTGGTTGTCGCGTGACGTCACGGGGGCGGAATTTAGGAAAATATTCGGTAAAAATATAAACGGAATTGAGAGCGACCCTCGAGCACAGTTATTGCGCAAGGCTCTGGGCAGTGGGTACGGCGGCTGTCCGTTCCGGGAAAGATAATCTGAAAACTGGAAAAATAGATGAAAGGTAGAAAAATGAACCGATGGCGTTCGCGTACGGCGTATTTTGTAAATGACAAGCTGGACGTTCGAACTGTGAATGTTCGTGCCCAAAAAAAAATATCCGCTCGGACGCGGACTAATACGAAAATAACGAGCGGGAAAGTGCAAAAATATAAAAAAAAAGGAATAAAACGCGTTACGTGTAGGGGTCGACCGACTGACTTTCACTGGGACGTTGGGCATTGCCACAACGGCACCTGGGTAAGCGTGTAAGCACTTGCGGTCTGCACTACGGGAGGAGAAAAACTAGAACTCAGAAAAACTTGAATTATGAACGTAGATCTATATAGGGCATCCCCACCAATGCAACAAAACGAACCCGGCTATCGGTACAGCAGGAGCAAGTGTATAATACTCTGTACTGAGACGCTTGTCTAAGTTAACGGTCACTATTAGGTCCGTTCTTACCGAGGACTGAGTACCGAATTTACGGGTACACAATTGATTCTGTTGTACACACGTGTTGTACGTATGTACAACCGGGATTGAAAAAAAAACAAATTCCTGGCTTGAAAAAAAAGACCGGTCCCAGACTTACTTGTCTGGCGGTAGAAAATATCTTTCTAGTATTTTTCCGTTGTGTAATAGTATCAGAGGAGAAACGGGTGCAATAGTTTTGAAATTATAAGCTCGAAAACCTGAAACTTTACGAATAAACACTTAGGTTCATTGACACCTAGTATATTACTTTCTCGAGTTCAATCTCCTAGTGACCGCTGATGCCGATTGCACAATTTCTTAGAATAAATATTTATAAGGAATAGCTTCGAAAAACCTTTTTTGCTGAATTCGCAGTTCTAAAATTGGTACCTAATTGAGCTATATAGATAATAGTATCATATTTTTATAATACCATTATTTAGTAACCGATGTTATTCCCATAAAATGACGCGATCCTACCCGAAGCCGGTCAGTGAAAATTAAGAGTCGCGGAAACTTTAGTTCTATAGTTTTTAACATACCTGTTTTGTGGCCTGCTAGGGGTTGGAATACTTTTCTAGCAAAAAGTCTAGCAAAAGACCAAAGCAGCGAGAGGAGACAGAAACACACGAAATCTACGGTATTTAGTTCTATAACAGCGAACAGAGAATTTTCTCTCCACAGTTGATCTGATTCAATTTTAGATTTGATACAATCTGAAACCATTCGATAAGTACACTTTCGGTCGCCAGTGAAATGTTTATAGAAAGTTGTACGTAGGTTGTTGTTGAGATATTTCGAAGCGTTGTTTTCGCTAAAACCCGAAGGCAACGTATGTACGGCCCCCGCCCCCTCTGCGGGGGGCTTGCGCAACTTTGCGACATTGCCACAGGCATAGGTCTGTTTCGCAACATTGGGCGAAGAAGAATGGGAAGCGATACAAAACAGGTCCGAAAGTGAGGATTGTCCACATTCGGCCAACAACGTACCGGCGACACGGCCGACAACACACCGTCCGTACGGCCACTGCCATATATATTATTTTCGCCTATTAAACACCTCTTTCCTACTATTAGAAGCCAATCTCGAATTATAGATGTAGAAAGAGAATATGCTTGTACTACAAATATATCTGTAGTTTCTGTTACGCAGGTAATATGCACGTAAGCGCTGAATAAACTGTATATTATTTATATAAGAATTATATACATCTATCTGAGGTAGGACGGAAATGGTCGGTTATGTGGATTGCGCCGTTCGACCGTGCCATATATTTCCTGCTTTTCGTTCGCGTAAGTGCAGCAAAACAAACATTGCGCAACGGACGGAAGGGGATGTTTTCTTCCGGCCAAGTCCACGAAGGGACTTCCGGCGTTCGCCCGATGGGAAAACTTCTTGCGTTCGAAGAACGGAAAAGTCCAATCGGAGACTTAATAACGATTGCGCAATAATGATTGATACGCATTCGAACGAGTATACTCTATTTACAATGTCGATACCTTCAGTGTTAAACTTTACGATTCCCATATAATTTTCGGATGCAATAAAACTGAAACCTGTCCGACTCGCGCATCGAGCTCGTGCCAATGGTGAACTTTTGATCGTTTCGAAAGTTCGATGCGACCCCGACAAGAAGTTGCGGGGTGGGGAGTTCAGTGTACTTTGGTGGTGCGAGTTATGCCAGCGTGTCGAAACCCCCAATGGAGAACTTCAAAGCTGGCTACTTATGCAACGCGGATGAAATAGGGGCCCCTATGCATTAAAGGACGCCTGCCCATTACGCATTTCCCTGTCATTTTACAGATAGAGCGTCGTTTTATGTAACGCCTGTCCCGTACATCTAAATGACAAACCGCAAAGAAAGGCGTTAACTTATAAACGAATGAACTGTATATAAGTTACAGTCATTTTTTGGAGTATGGTCTTTCGTTAGACCGATAATTGGCACTTGGCCGTCTTCAGTAGCGGTGTGGGTCACTTCGCCACGTGGAGTGCTTGTGGGCAACATTATACATGGCATCAAGCACAACTAGAAATTCACAATTGTTTGCATTCTTCAAGTTGTCAATCTTAATTCCGTTGGAGAAGTCGCACAGAAGGCCGCCCTTACTGGAGTATCTTCAGCTCCTCGCCATCTTCAGTAGTTTTCCATACTCTACTAAGGAATAATTGTTGTTGATCCATTGCAATCTCTCAGGCTCGTTCGCTCAGGGCCTAAAGATATACCCCGAACGTCAATAACAAATAGAGTCTCACGTGGAATCCCCATACCCGACTCAAAAGAAGACCGAAAATAAGCCGAAAATTTGGACTTTTAATCATGACACGGACATACGGTATAGAGCTATGGGGTTCCACCGAGACATCCGACATCGCTCCCATCCAGAGATTTCAGTCAAAAGTCCTACGTACCATCCTTAATGCTCCCCCCGGCATGTTTCTAACCAGACAATCCACCATGACCTCAGCATACCGACAGTCGCAAAATCCCGGTCCCTGAAGTTCCACTCCCGCCTTTCTCCTCATCCTAATCCACCTTTCCTCTCTAAACCATCCATTATCCCACCCCGCATCGGCTTAAACGCCGCTGGCCTAGAGATCTTCTTAGGCCGTAGACCATAACTGTTCTTGTGTCAAAAGTGCCATCTTCGGGTGGTTTCTTTTATCACGACATACGTGTGAAAAAATAATACATACAGCATTTGTACAAAATAAAAAAGGGTTAAAAACAAATAGAGAACTCCCGTACAAGTTGAATAAAGTGACAGTGAAAACGGGACGGCCCACAACCGCCCAACGTGGCTGGCGAAAGACCAAAGCTGTGTGTTCGTGACGGACAAGAGAGATCCATCCATTGGAGCTCCACGAGTTCCTCCGATAGGCTCCTGTGTGACTCGCCAGCCGGCAGACAGACGGCTACTGAAGACGGCCGAAACAGGTCTAGAGAGGGCGGCAGTCGCGTCACGTTCCAGCTCGTAAGATGGTCGTCCCAGTGATTGTGGGAATGACATTGTTGGATGATGGAGGTGTTCCGTGCGCCGGTTGTGGTGCATTCTTTCCATTGTAACCGGTTTCTTGGCGCCGTTCACGGACCGATGATCTCCGGCCGGCCGCTATTAGATAAGAATTGAAGCGTGCAACAATCCAGGCGTGAACGCACTGGAACCTATTGCACAACAATCGCTCTAGTAGTAAGTAGTAGAACACAGCACAAACAACACAGTTTTATAGCTGAATATCTCAAACCGCTGGAGAAAATGGACGAATAGAAGAATACAGCGAATGAGAAAATACTACCGAATGACCTCAACCGCCACCGAGAAGATAATTCCAGAAACACATAAGCCGCTTTACATAATCCTTCTACAAACCAAAAAACAATGATATTCCCAAAACAAGGACAACCCGAAGTGACTGAAAACGCTACTAACGAATACAGAGGAACGCGAAAACTACAAGAAAAGTGTTCATGAGCCCACGATGAATTGGAGTACATTAAATCAGAAATTGGGTTTATAGTGACGGTCGCCGGGCAGTATTGAGAGCGGAGCAACAGTTTCACAAACCATCACTATTACAAAGTAATAGTGACGCTGTCGAGAATGTCCAGTGCAAGAGATGAGCGGGGAAAGTTCGCAGGCTCGATCGGGGAAAGTGCAACAGCCAGCCGCGGCTGCTTACTTCCTACTTCGGTTCGCATCCAGTCCATTCTTTCCCCCATTTATTCCAAAAAAATGCGATTCTAAAATTTCCAAAATCGTAAAGAAATTATCGATCGTGCGTATCTGAACGATTTCCAACCGGTGTACCGGAGTCTTACCTGCCGGTTTCGAATTCGTACCAAAGTCCGTATCACTTCGTTATATTCAGCGGCGGTAGGAGCCCGCCTTATTAATTGCGAAAATACTACCGCACGACGGCGCGAAACCGAAACCGGTTCGGTCCGAACAAGAGACGTTCGCGTGCGATATTTCCATGTAACGTGCGTTCATTTCCTACAGCATGGTGATGCTATGAGTTTATACGGCGTTTCCGTGTAAGTATAGTGTCCATTAACGGCGTTCACACATGGCGTTTTCTCGACGGGCTGTTTCCAGGTAACGTATGACGTGTAACGTGTCCGTTGCAGGGTTTCGATGCAACGTCTTTACTTTTATTTTCTCCACATAGCGTTTCCAACGTGTTTATTCGGACGTTCCGACTGAAATTTCAGTGTGACGTACCAATGTGACGTGATGCACGCGCGTGACGTTTCTACGCGATACTGGAAATCTGATGTGTTCGTTGTTGTAAAACGTTCACGTGTAACGTGTCAATTTCTATGTTCTCACGTTTTCACGTAACGTGTCAGTTGCGACGTTCCCATACAGATATTTCTTTGTCGTGGGATATTAAGGCGAAATCAGCAAAGCATTAAGGTAAGTGTGTTCATCGCGATGTTTCTGTGTGGTGTTTACATCTAACGTGTCCATGTAACGAGTTAATAATTGTGCGCTTTCTACGCGACTTTTCCGCGTAATATTTTCAGCAATATACTTCTATAATTTCTTTTTTTAATTTAGGAAGACGCAACAATTATTCACGTCTTTCAACCATAAATTTGAATCTTTAATTTAATATTTATAAATACGCCTCCGTTAAAAATTTCATGGCCAATTCACGAACTTTCATGGTCGCTTTCGACACCGCAATGTATAGTTTGTTGTTTATCAGCTTCTAGAATTTATACTTTTTGCGGTAAACTGAAAACAGTTTTATTTAACTATGGCAGAATTAGCCGAATTTGCGTTTTCGTCTCCAATTCGCAAGGCACAATTTTCAGACATATATATTTTAATATTATTGTATTTTTGCGATAATTATTAATTGCTTTTTACTATCGAATATTTAATAATAATAATAATAAAAGTGTTATTATTAAAAAGAGCCGACTGAGGTTGTGGAAATACTGAGGCCATTCATTTACCAGTTAGAAAAGTCAATAGCTCCGAGGAGTGGCCTCCAACACGCCAACCTTCGTTATGCAAATTGGACGTAAAGTGCTTCAAAATTGCAAACCCTTGTTTGTAAAAAGCATTACAGTTGGAATGAATTGAAATATTTCTGTTGTATTGCTCATTCTTGACGATGGTACCAAGCGATGGGGGCCGAAGAAAGCTGGAAAGCCACCTTTATTCACCGCTGTTGGTGTTCACATTTCGAGAAATGAACATTTTTTAAAATTTTATTTCCAGGAAAACAATTGTCATTGGAATGCACAACAGAATATCTCGTACTCCTCTTACACAAAATTTTGTGTAAAAATATTTTGAAGCTCCAAGATATTTTCACCGGTAAATTAAGCGACGAATGCGGCTTTTGAAAAGAAAAAGTGCTTTCACCGATTGTCGGAATGACATTCCGAAAGGGAAAGGATCGGAAGCTTTCACCCCGAACACTAGATGACAGCGTCGTAAAATTAAAAACGTATAAAAAACGAGTGTTTCAATGTTCGTCTCGCGAGTTCACTTTAAAAAAAAATTGAATATAAAAACTATAATAGGCTCGGATACTCGGATTTCCTTTTTTATAATTTTTAAACGCCGAGTTTTCCGAGGGAAAATTCTGCGTACTCACGTATATCGGCGTCCTGCTGGGCCTCGGACGGGCGTAGGGCCGACGCCAGGGCTATGGCGAACAACAGGAGTATCGCGGGTGCTCGGGGCGGCATGACTGGCGGATGACCGAAACTATAGTGTCCGAAAGCGACTGAGCTGCGTCGTGGCGGAGGGCTGAGTGGAGGGAAACGGCGTCGGTCGCCGACTCCTATTTGAACGGCGAGACCAAAAACGGGTGGGGGAAAAAACCACAACCCCCTCCCCCCCCCACCAACCTCCGATTCCACCACCGCCTGCCATCACACATAGAATTAGTCATAGAATTAGTCCTTAATAAGATTTTTTATGGTTCCTACGAAAAAGATAATTTCTCGGATGGGTTGTCTAGGTTAATTTAAGGCAGCATTAAAGGTCCATAATGTCGGTGGGACCTTGGACTATCGACCAATCCGGCATAGCGTTGAATGTTCTTCACCTTGCTACAGAAAAAGGTTCGCTTACAATTATTATTTACGAGAGGACCGAAACTCAGTTTTTCTTCACTCGATACACGTCAAAAGTGCCATTATTGTGCGGCCTCCCTGTAAAGGTTGGTTGTACAGTGAATGAAAAAAGGGTAAAATGTTTTCTGATAGACGAGTGGAGGTTTCAGGGACAAGAACATTTGTGAATTGTCGCTGACCGGCTTCCGGTAAGATTCGGATCCTGATGATGGAATCCAATATGAGTTCCGAAACGTCGGAAGCCCCCTTCCAGTGGAGCCCACTCGGGTGGTTTCCGAATGCTGGAAAAATCTTGGAAAAGCGGCTGGGGTCGACCCCTGCCCGAACCGAAATCCTTCCGACGCCATCTTACCGGAAGCCGGCCATCGGTAAATTAAGTTTTATTTACATTCACGGTTAAATTCTCGCTGGGCTCTACAGTTCGTTCACAATATATACGAGGCTGTGCACGCACGATGCTCCGTTCGCCCGTAATCGGGGCTCGACGCCGTCCCCGATGGCCGGCCTCCTCCTGAAGACAGACAGCACAATGGACTCGGTTGGATAATAATAGGGCGGCAACATTATTGGCGGAAGGAAAATAAAAAATTGTACCTCGTCCGACATGCACGTCCGTTGTTTGATAACAACAATGCGGACCCATCTAGCTGCAACACTTTCTCCCCCACAAACACACCCCCGGAGAAAGTGACGGACCAAAAAATTAAACATATTCCGTACTCGGCTCAAGAAGGATTTAAGCGAAAAATTTGGACCACTAAGACCGCTACTGAAACGGGCGTCAAAGTTAACGTTAGACAACGAGCTTACAATCTATGGGGCTGTAAAGCCCAAACGGCAATCTAAACCCCTTCGTAACATCCTTAATTGTGTGAATAATCGTCGGAAAGAAAACAAAAACAACAGCTGGAAAATGCCTCTAAAGTAATGAAATAATTATTCGCCAAGGTCTGAAAACAAACTCAAAATATCGAACCTACTTGGACATACGGGTTTCACTTAAATTCAATATCGTTCGCATCCAAAGATTCGAGTCAAAAGTCCTTGGGACTTGACAATAACGCTCCTCCAGTGTATGTTTCTATTCAAACTATTCCTCATGACCTCGACATACCGACAGTTGACCAAGTCGCAAAATCCCGGTTCCTCCCCAAAGTTCCATTTCCCCCGCCTTTATCCACGTCCATATTCGCTCGTTCCAATACATATTCGTCGTTATATTTCTGTAGATTGACCGACAGATAATAAAAGCTGGTTTTTCGGTCTAGAAACAGATTACTGGGACGGTGAAAGTGAAAGAAAGGGCATTGAGAGGCTGGCGCGTCTGCGTTGAGCGATCATCAGGATCCGTCATTGGGACAAGGGACGTACGCCTACTCTCCGTACCGCCAACAATGGAGGAGGGCCGTGTCTTTATCTCTTGTCTTGCGCAAGTGCACCCATACTAATTCGTGTTGACATAAAAATATTCCACCCCGCTTCCTCTCTCTCTCTTTCTCTTTCTATTGCGAAGGCTCCGCGTACTCTTCTGAAATAATGAATTCCGTCTTCAGTGCAGCAGCCTGGTATTTATCTTCATTTTTTTAGTTCATTCTCTTTTCTCTTTAATCTTAAATTCTCGCCCAATTTTATTACTCTTCATCGGGTACATTTCATTACCACGATTCACCGCCCCTCCGCGCGGGTGCGTCGCGTCGTCCTAAAGTGGAATGTCCATACAACTTTATTCCCGTAATATAAATCCCGATCTTGCAATCTGTTAGTTCGAAAGCTGGAATATACAATTATACCGCCACAACAAGTTTTCTAGATAAATTTAATTTCGCAATCGACCGGAGAATTATCCGTTTTTGGGCCGCCAACTTGGAAAGTTGTGCCCAGTGCCTACTTGATGGCAGTTGCAGTTCTGCCTCCGGTCGGCCTTGGCACCGTCAAAGGTTCGGTAACATCAATTGAGAATATTTATTATTTTTTCCTTTCAATCGCAGAAAGTAATATTGCGGTGAACGGCTACTGCACAGGTTTCGTACAATCTCGAGACGAGGAAATAATGAAAAAGAAAACTGCGAAATAGGCATTTTTTTTTAAACGATTCCTGGGTCTCGCTCGAATAATTGGTCGGCCGAACCTTGACATTCGACGATGGCGACGTCTCTGACGACACTGTTTGTTTTCGCGCTTTCCCAGTTTGTTTAAACAATCAATCTGTCGTTTCGGCGGTATCTTTTTTTTTAATTCGCGTTTGCCCGTCCAACGCAGACGAACAAATGGAAAATCCATCACAAATCCATCGCAGATGGTCGATTTGGAAAAGTTCAATGGAAAATTTGTTTGAGTTTACCCATTGGGTGAATTGTGAGAATTGATAAAGTAACGTATTTGGGGGTATCGTTCGTAACTTGGAAGGTTGGAGCCACAATTTCTATGTTTATAGAATCAACTTCTCCAAGTTATAAGTACAATTGCCGATGTGTATGTATTTTCCCGGGGGTAGGGGTGCATCATTGTCTGGTTCGAAGGACTTTTGGCCGGAATCTCTGGAATTTCTGGAATAGGACCCCATAGTCCAATTCCACGCCGATTTCAAAACTCCCCGTATGTTGTGAGTTTGTTTTCAGACCTTGATTTATTTCGGTACTTTAGCACGGCAATTTCCAGCCCTGTTTTTTTCTTTCTTTTCGACGATTGTTCAGGACACGACTTCCGTACCTCTCCGAAAGAACCTCGAACCAGTGACTAAATAATATTTGCATACAGACACCTGTTCTGTATTAGTCATTAGCTTTACCCGCTTAGGGGTTTTTTTTCCGCGTATTCGGTCACCAAACATGGTCCTGTCACATGACTCAATCGTCTCCTGTTCGACGTGTATAGACAATTGTGCAATTACGATATGTGATACGGACTCAATTTTTTTGAATTCAGCACGCCCGTCACGGCCCCGCGAAGAAGATTGATTTCGCAAGATGAAGAAGAATTGCGAGACGAGAAAAATCGCCCCATCAATTTCAATCAATTCAAAATTACAGTTCGTCCCGAGGGTCGTTCGGACGCGTTCGGAGCGCACCGGGAGTGCGCGTTCCTTGTAGCATTTGTCGTGTTAAAAATTCTTTATTTTCCTTCAAATACATAAATATAATATCCTGTATCGGGTGCTTCAAATTTTAAACTCAACATTCAACGTCTTTTCCTCCCAGACCGGTTTCGGCCGCTCGCCACCTTCAGTAGCAGTGTGAGCCTCATTGGCGCAGGGACACTCTATTGATTAGTATAATAATCGGGAATGTTAATCCCAAGCGCGATGATGTTCCGGACGATAAAAATTTGCCTCTTTTTATGTTATCCCATTAAAAAAAATTTTCTCAGCCATTTATTCAGGCGTAATTAAGCAATTTATCGAGCGTAATTGTGGAACCTCCGTTGCAGGCGCACGCGGATGACCGTCGGCCTAGAGGTTACCAACAGCTGAAGCTAATTGTTTAATTACTAATTCTAATTAGCGGACAGATTGTTATTATCGACCGAATTATTTCCGATGCGGCTCCGTATAATTTTTCGTGGCCTCAATCTCAGCGTCCCCATTTACGAGGTCGGAATAACAACTCCGTCCTATAAACTGCAAGAATGAATATTAATGTTTTTATTACTATTTATTGCGCCCCACCCCCTCCCTATGTATGTATTCTGTATGACACAACATTCAAACATTGTTCCGAAATGTAGGATTATTCACGCAAAAAAAGCTTCATCGGCATCATCAATTCCGTTAATGACATTGACCGGACGAATTCATCGTTGGGGTAAATTATCGGCGTTCGAATCATCAATAAAGCCCTCGAGCTTCTGTCCATTGTTCGGCCTGTCATTGTTTATCGACAATGTCCCGGACTATAGATCCATTTGTCATACGGACACTCTTAACGGTGTACCTGTACCTGTACCCTCCGTCCAATTATCAATCTCGTTGGATGCGTCAAACGGGCAAAAAGTGTACCCCAAGTACGCAATTCCCAATGGGCAGTTCGGTTTTATTATTTAGTTTGTTTTCCCGTCAGACTGGCATCGGTACAACATTTGTTTACAGCGGTGAAGGTGAAAATGGCGAACGGGCCCAACTGTCGAGAGCTAAGGCTAAGATGAAACATCGGCGCCGCTCCTGCAATGGGGTCGTGCTTGAAGACTTTGAAAGCATTTCTGAACTGGGATTATCCGACTTTGCGGACGGCCGACTTGCAAGTTGCGCAACCCGGTATGTTGAGCTTGAGATGTGAAGCCCGAGGCGCGTTGCACCATCGTCACCTTTCCGGCTCCGTCCGACGATTTTCTTATGCAACTCGGACAGGCATCGAAACAAAAACAAAAGTGTCTGTGTTTGCACCGAGTGCAAAGTTGAATATATAACTCGAAAACGGTTTATTAACACCGCCAAAAGACGCGTGAATTGTCAGCCGTTTGCTTTCAAATTTGTTGCGGTCGGAAACGAGGCAACGAAAAAAATTGGCACGCGTAGAAGGGGAAAAGTCAACGAAGTTCACCAGTTCATCGCGAGAACCAGTCGCCACGAAAGTAAAACTTTCATTAATTCCAACCAAACGATTGAATCAACGCCTGTGGAACTCAAACTGTACGTACTGATTTGTATTTTATTGTTATTCTATTATTTCTAAATAAATAACAGATAGAAATATCGTTGAGTCCTTAAATATGAGGTACGAAGAAAAAATACATACACATCATAAAATGTGGGAATGCATGAGAATGAAGTATAATTATTGAATAATAATAAATATTAAATGCAAATAATATTATTAATAAATTATTAATAAATAAATTAATTAATGAATAATATTGAATTATTAAATATGAGATTAAAATACTGAGGTGGAATATTTATTTTATTTATTAATTGTCAAAATCGCTAAAATTAAACGCTAAAATAAATAAATGTTAATCGGTTCAAAATCGGTAAAAAAGTATCAAAACAGTTGAAACTGGGGTATACCACAATACTGAATATATTGTTAGGCACCATATTTTTGAAAATATTCAATTTTTGTTTTAAATAAAGGCCTTTTTATATTTGTTCATAAATAATCGATTTATACATAAATCTTATATAACCGTACCTTCATACTATATATATTATATAGTAATAGAGCAAAACTAAATTTGATCATTTATATATAATTATATAACTATATATTATATAATTTATAATTATTTGTTATATATTAGAATTATATATTATATGTATATTATATAATCTCTCATTAAAATTTGATAATAATTATTAAAAATATTTCAAATTTACTATCGTTGCCATTTTAAACGTTCCCGCCACTTCATGCTATTAGTTCCGGAAGACGGACCGTTACGAGAGCCTCTAGTGATTGTTAGTTCCGACAATTCCCGCAAGAGGGTAGCACTGCACGGGAAGAAGCGATTGGGGCGCTGGTAGTTCCGAAAATCGCCACCAGAGGGCGGACCGTTACGAGAGCCTCTAGTGATTGTTAGTTCGGGAAATTCCCGCAAGGGGGCAGCACTGCACGGGAAGTTGCTATTGGGATGCTGGTAGTTCCGGAAATCGCCACCAGAGGGCGGACCGTTACGGGAGCACCTCTTGATTGAGGGCGTTAGTTCTGGAAATTCCCGCAAGGGGGCAGCACTGCACGGGAATTAGCGATTGGGGCGCTGGTAGTTCCGAAGATCGCCGCCAGAGGGCGGACCGTTACGAGAAACCCTCTTGATGGAGTGTGTTAGTTCGGGATATTTCCGCTAGGGGGCTGCACTGCACGGAAAGTTATGATAGGGGCGCTGGTAGTTCCGGAAATCGCCACCAGAGGGCAGGAGCTGACGGGAACTTACCAAAATCAAACCGAGCGACCTCCTTTCATCTCATGTTCTCCTAATACAAATCCTGATACTTTTTCCGACCCGAATAATTGATCTTATAATAATCGATCTATCCGCCGTTTTTTCGTTAATTTCATAATTAATGCATGTGTTAAGGCTTACCATATATAAATTTAACAGTAAAATTAATTTTTTTAAATTAAAATTACAACACATAAAAATATAATTTTCACCAGCACGCAACGGGCAAATAGCAAAATCAACACCGAACGACCTCCTTGCAGTACATGTTCTCCTAATACAAATCCTGATATTTTTCCAGACCTACATTTTCGAAATTTTGAAATATCAATGTATCAGTCGATATTTCCTTAATTTGATAATAAATCATC
Source organism: Lethocerus indicus (assembly GCA_019843655.1). Taxonomy (NCBI): domain Eukaryota; kingdom Metazoa; phylum Arthropoda; class Insecta; order Hemiptera; family Belostomatidae; genus Lethocerus; species Lethocerus indicus. The sequence continues at coordinate 31,895,514 of JACDQD010000003.1, read as the reverse complement.
TTGTAAGGCTTGCTATGTATAGATTAAAAAGGAAAATTAATGTTTTATTAATAAACAATATATGTGAATAAAATTTTGTCCTATTATTTTGAAAAAATTTTTTTATATATTGTTTTGATAAAAAAAAACTATATAATATAAATCAAATCGAAGAGAAAAATATAATATATAAGGTATATTTATTTTAATTGATATTATGACAGGCCGGATCGACGTTCTCTGTACAGTGCTGCCATCTGGCAGAATTTTCCCTACAGTCAAACTGAATGACCTCCTTCTAGGTCATGCTCTCCTCATACAAATATCCTGATACTTTTCCCGACCCATATAACTTGAAATATCATTCAAATAAATTGAAATTTAATTTATTGATTTTCTTCTTGTCTTTTTATTTATTATATGAAGAAGAGAAACTTATATTCAGCATAAATATATGGTAATGCATATATTGCTTGAAATATTATTATTGAATAGTATTACATAAATATTAAATATATTAAATAAATAATATTGATATATTAAATTTTTATTTGCTCAAACAAAACAATGTTTACATCAACTTATTGGTTCATATCAACTTGATACATGTCCAAATCTGACAATCAATGTCTAATATACAATTTTATTAACTAATTACATAAACTGTTATTTATCTAATAAAATAATATATTATACAATAAGGAATGTGTATATAAATTCTGTAATATCAATAACTTCAAATTATTTCTCCAAAATGCATGAAACATTTCCAGTATGTCTTTTAAATAATAATTTTTTAATTCAATTTTTATTTTTCTTAACTTTAATATAAAAAACATTAACCTCAATTTATCCTAAAATTATTCTAAATAAAATTTCATATAATAGTTGTTAAAAAAACTTAAAATAGTTTTTAATGTAATACACTACAATTATACACTGAGTATATGTACTAACTATTTTTAGATATTTCAGAATTTGTATTCATGTATAGTAAATGAAATTTCATTTTTAAATGATTCATAGATTTTCGTTTATCACAGATCATTTCCGGTCTGACATGAATTCAAATTTGACATCCTTTAGTTCATTTGATGTCAACTGCATTCAGTTAACAATAACAGTATTGGCCACATAAAAATAATGGGCCTATATATATAAATCAGTACAAACTGTATAACTGTGTGATATATATATATATATATATATATATATATATATATATATATATAAAAATAAAAGGGGTGAATCCCTAAAATTTACAATGCACTTCTTCTGTCCCCCTACAACAGAAGTTCATCTTCAGTTCGGTAAAAGTTGGTCGAGTGGAAACTTGTCAAAAACTTTAACCGCGACATCTTTCAACAGCGCGCTTACAGCTTCGTTGATCACTGGTTTCAGTTCTTTGAAAACAGCTTCCCAATTTTCACTCATAAATTTATTCATGGCATCACCTGAAAGCATTGGAGAAAAATTAATTCTGTACAATCCTTATGAAGGAGTCTTTTTCATATTCATTTATTAGTATTTTATTAAATTTCCAGTCTATAATTTGAATCAATTTATGAAAACTGTTATGAATACCTATACAACAATTTATTTTTACTTTAAAAGTTAATTTTTATTCATTTGATTACTACCCCTTTATTTAATTATTTTTACAGATTATTGAAATGGAGAGGCTTTCAGACGATCCTCCTCTAGAACTATTCAGTTTCATGATTTATTACTCAAATATTTTGTGGCTAATCTATACAAGTTGTTGGAATTTTATTGAATTATTTTGCACAAATATTATACAGTGAATAAGCCAGTAAATAAACTGTTTTCAACTAACCCAATTCCTTGTTGCCGTTGAAGAGGTTGTCCATTTGTATCAAGGCATTTTTAACGTCCAAATCGAATTTGAAATCGTCCACTTTCATATATTTTTTGTTGTCCCTCGTCTGCGGTGAACCGACCAACGTCGCTTTGACTGTGACCCCGGCTGTCAATTTACAAATTAATAGGGAGTCGAGAAATATTATATATTTGCAAACAATATTCGGGTAATGGAATAAAATATAATTGATTGTGTTCCACATAAATAAATATTTAACAGAGGGCTCTTTTAGGTATTTATTTTTATGAATCATTGTTTTTTTGACCAAGTGGTGCTTGGACATGTTTTTAGTCAAATTGGCACAACATTAATAGCTACATTTTTGACACTCATTTGACATTTAAAAATAGTTCCGGACATAACTTGTTTTCTTTTTTATGGCGAACATAATTTAAAATAATTAAGCTAGCGGTGTTCACATATTACTCAATCGTATATTTTGAAATTGATGATGAAAATAACTCTCTGGAATGGCTATTCTTACTTACTATAATTGCTGTAGCTCGGACCCTGTCCAGAAATAGGCAGTATCAACACTTTTCCATTAATTTCGTATCCTCCTTCGTTGTACAACGCCGGCAGTGTACCCTCGAAATCTATTCTGTAATTGTCCAATTTAGGCCTGGAACAGTAAGTAATAAAGAAAAACGATTATTCCTATAAAAAATTTCTTGACTGTTGTGGTGTATTTATACGCACTTCCCGTGCGTTTTTCGGTCATCGAGGTCGGACAACTTAGAACAAACCGATACCAGCTTCCATGAATACATAAAAAGCTAATTTTTAATATCTTTATACCGTAGATTTTCTCTCGCCGGTTTGGTCTTTTGCCAGACCGATTTCGGCTGCTCGCAATCTTCAGTAGCGGTGTTAGTCACTTTCTTAGTCAAAGAAACACACGAAATCTACAGTATTCCAACCCCTCGCAGACCACAAAACAGGTATTCTAGAATATCTTTATGTTATACGATAAATTGTAATATAGTTTTCATTTTATATAATAAAACTCTGTACCTTTCTCGCTAATCTAAAACTCCAAGATTTTTCACAAGTAGTATTAGATTTTGAGCAAAATACGAACTTGATTTATCCCCAAACTCCGACATTTTGTCCCCGGTGTTCGTAACTCGTGGAGAGCCCGTACAAGACGTTCGGCCATTTCCTTTTTTAACCGCGATAAGAGATCTTTAAACTTTGTAACTTCGTAAACTTTGGCCCGACGTACTTACACGACCTTGGTGACGGTGTAGTCCGTCATGCCGTATATTTTCATATTCGTGAAAGTGGAATCGATAGAGACCGGCCCAGATCCCTGGTTCACGCTAATCTTGGGCACCGACATCGGGTCCAAACTGGAGATTTTCAACTGGGGTATACCTGAAAAAAGGTTATACGAACAATCGGACGTTAATTGCCAAAATATATTTTGTGGAAAAATTATTTTAGAATATCTGTTTTGTGGTCTGCGAGCGGTTGGAATACCGTAGACTTCGTGAGTTTCTGTCTCCTCTCGCTGGTTTGGTCTTCTGCTAGACCGGTTTCGGCTGCTCGCCATCTTCAGTAGCGGTGTTAGTCACTTTGGCACTTTGGATGTTTTTTGGGCATCCTCACTGCACTGTCACTGTCACTTGTACTTATTTTTAGTTATCTAGTTACTCGGTGCACGTGCACCCAACGAACTTTAGTTAAGTACTTTTTACAGTTTGCACATTTTTTATAACTTACCTTTTAATTTTTATCTTACAATATTAGGTTTTCATCTGTTTAATAAAGATTTGCCTTCTCTTTATATCAAAATTATTAGATATAGATTAACTAGCGTCCCCCTGAGGGTGGTGCGGGAATGTACTTAACTGAAGTTCATTGAGTTTACCTGCACCGAGACGCTAGAGCCCCCTGAGGGTGGTGCGGAAATGTACTTAACTAAAGTTCGTTGAGTTTACCTGCACCGATACGCTAGCGCCCCCTGAGGGTGGTGCGGAAATGTACTTAACTAAAGTCCATTGAGTTTACCTGCACCGATACGCTAGCGCCCCCTGAGGGTGGTGCGGAAATGTACTTAACTAAAGTTCGTTTCGATTACTAAAAATACACTTTTTTCAATAAATTTTGGATAATCAGGAAAACGTTTATGATAGTAAATACACAATACCAGATAGGTTTCCTGTCGTGTACTTGGAAGTCGTCTACGGTATTCCAACCCCTCGCAGACCACAAAACTGGTACTCTAAACTACCCTGGGTGATTGGGTAATTCACTTATGAATAAATTGATACCGATATTTCGGTTGTCAATAAATATGTGTGTTGTTGTTGTAGGTGTCTTTTTGTTGCGCAACAACGGAGGACCAACCTGCTTTGAGATGTGGCCTCATTCGGTGCAAAGAATCGATCAGGCATTTGTCAAGGTTGGGGTCCTTCCTGTGGCATATTTTGAAAAATTCCTCTGTAAAGGAAGAAGAAGAAAATAAGATTTATGAAAAAATACGCGTCTTTTTAGCAGAACAGGATCGAAATTTACAGGGTTCATTTTCAGAACGGGGTCCGAAGGACAGACCCCCATTTCACGCGCTGTTCGTGAAACGGAAATATAAAAACGCAGTATGCAGAATAAGACAACTAAATATTTACAATTAACGAATTATTAGATTCCAAAATACAATGCTAATGTATACAATATTATGGCAGTTTGTGCCGTAGATTTCTTATTCTTCTGTTTCGTCTCGCCGGTTCTGTCCTTTGCTAGACCGGTTTCGGCCGTTCGCCATCTTCACACATACAGATTTTTTTGAACGAATCAAATTCGCAATTGAAATCTTAGTAGAGGATTCCGGAGGACAGACGATTCGGTTCCATCAAATCCTAGACCCGTTCTTATTATTTCGTGAAAATCCTGTCCAGAAAAAGGCCTCGAAAGAAATGAAATTTCTCCCGTAAATTATGCGGCAACGAATTCGAACGAATCAAATTCTCAATTGAAAAATTAGTAGAGAATTCCGGGTGACAGACGAATCGGACCTAAAATCCTAGACCCGTTCCTATTTTTTTAGATAATGTCTGTCGCAATTAAGTTTGTTACGCAACTCAAAACGTATATGACGAATAATCGTAGGTGAATTTTCTATTGTCAAAAGAGGAAGTGACCTTCCCACGACTGACCTTGAGCTTTACACCAATCTTCACACATTATCTTCCGTATAATTAACGTATAATTATGTTAGATTTATGCAAAAAAAGAAACAGATGATAAAATACGAGCCAACTTCTTTTCTTCTGGTTGGCATTATCTGTATTATTAGGTCGACATCCTTTTACTTTAGTACGTCAAGGTATACCGGTTGTTACTGTCCTAACTATCTTCTGGCATTATTATTATCTCCAGTACGACTTATTGTTAATTATTTACGATTGTTTGATTATTTTTAATATATAAAACAAACAAAAAGTGCGGTAAATAAATAGAGAAAGAAACTTACTTTACTACAACGTACTGACATTTCTAGGCTATTTCTATTGGAAACAGAAGAAAATCAGTTTGCATTATTCCCTACAGAAAAATTGAAGTTGTAAATATTTTCTATGAATTCGATCAGAAAATAGAATGATCAAATATGCCCACAAAACGCTTCATGAGTTCCAAGCGTTGCATCATCACAGCGTTGTCTGTTTCGTATATGCAATCAATTATCACGTACCTAGCAAAAGTTAAAGAACAAAATAAGGAGGTTTCACTTCTGGACAATGGACGAGTCATTTTCAGATCGGAGAGTTGAAACGAGCTAGTTAACTATTGTTTCAAAGAGTTTATTACATTTTTTGTGGCCGAAAATGTTGACAGGTTCACGACAATAATGTTTAAAAATATTATGTTTAAACCACCGCGTTATATACTATGTATATATATATATATATATATATATATATATATATATATATATATATATATATATATATATTTGAATAGATCCCGTCGAGAGCTTTGAAACGATACCGCGCATGGCTGTCTTGCACTGTCGTCGAATGAAGGAAGCCAAAGTCGTGCGCAGTGTTTCCCCCGCCCCCCTCCGCCCGCGCACGGGAATCATCGTGCGCACGGTATATTGAATAGTGAAAAAATTGGACTCCATCCTGTTTACGAATACACCACAAAGATGACTGTAAAGCGCGCGGTTTCGCCGCTATAACGATTTAAATTGGGACCTAATTTTGTCACAGGCTGAAACTGATTACAAATAAAAAATAACTTTCATCGAACTTGGTACGGGTTTCTTCCTCGTTCGTTAGATAATGCATCTTCATCTTCATATCGCTTAAGGAACTTACAATTAACTATTCAAATGACGTGCACATAATATCCGTTCCACAATGGCAACCAGCGGAGCATATCTCGACTGTAAAGTTTCTCAACATTCAGTGGAATTCCATTCCCGATACAGCGCTTTAACACTGATAGAATGCTACTGAAGACTGGTCTAAACTATTCCAAACCAGACAACACTGTCTATTTCACTTCAAATTTACAGACAGGTAAACAATTCTGCTTATTCAATACACAAACCGTTCCCAATTCGATATTTTATAATCGTGTGTTACTGTAGAATAACTTGAAATAATAATTATTTGAAATTTAAACCGCCAGGGTTCAGAATGCCAATTGTAGATCAGAATCCAGTTTTCCGGATTATAAAATTGTGCATAAAAAGTAACAAATACGATGAACATATTTGACGAAATAAGAGCAATGCTTTGTCGTTTGTTTAATCCATTCATAAATCCAGGAAACAGAATTCTGGAGTACGATTGTGAAACGTTGATTATGCAAATCGATTCATACGATCAGTCGATAGGCGCGCCATTAAGCCGCTTTTAAAAGGCAGAGAGAGAGAGAGAAATTCACGTTTGAATAAGAAATGACTCAAACGCATTTCAGAACAGAATAACGCCAGAATGATATCGGCGATTTTAGTGTTTTTGCCCTCGTTCGTCTCAATTTTCCATATTTCTAGTGCACTCAATTTTTGTTAGGGTACATAGTGTTAAAAATCTAAATATATGTTTGATTGACTAAATTTCACGTATGAGAACTAGAACTAGAAAATCCTCCATGTGTCAGACTGATAGACGCGGCTACTGAAGATGGCGAACAGCCGAAACCGGTCTCGAGCAAAATTCTGACAGGTACGGGGAGAGTAGACAGAGAAAAAACTACATGACGCGTATATAAATAGATTTGTACCATTCGTTTTGTTGAAATTGAATTGAGTTAAATAGATTTGTCTTTGAATCTACATTATTTGGTATGAATGTACAGAAATAGTGTACTTTTTAAGTGAACACTTGAAAGCATGACGATATATAATTTTATGATACATTCCTTGGCCTCGGAACTTGTCACCACTTGTATAGTTCTATCTACAGAGAAAGCTTTAAAGTACGTGTTAAGACGTCTCTTAAGATCGAACTTGCTCTGAAAGTTTACCGAACTGTCCCCGTAAGCGGTATATATGACATATTTAGAATGTATCTGAAAGAAAACTCTTCATTGAATATAGAGTTTAACTGCGACTGAATACCTGGTTTGAGAGCCTGGGCCCCGATTAGGTACAGGGCGAAGATCGCTGTTACCGGAAGTTTCGGCGGCGTCATCTTTGCGCTTCCTCAAGTGTCCCTTCGGCAGCCTTTGGGCTATCAGAATCTTCAGGAGGAACGGATTGTTGGCGTGACACAATCGAAGAACAACTTCTAACCGAGCCGTGGGTACGGCGGACGCTATTGGGAATAGAATGGTACATACGGTCCACCGAATCGAGACTCACGGTTCCCCCTCCTAACCGAAGACTTACTATCAACCGCCAAGGTGGACCAGTTCTCAATATCCAGACTGTACATACACACACACACACACACACACGGAGCTGGCTTACATCACTAGCACTATTACATTCTCAGTCGCCGAAAAATATATGTTTCGTTAAAGGGTCGAAAAAACAAATTGTCAGAAACCTCCTTGAAAAAAGACGATACTAATTTATAAATTCTAAAAATTACAAACCGACTTTGTGCGCCTAAATCTCTGTTATAATAGGTTTATTCCACACGGGACTCATTCCAGAGTACAAGTGAAAAAAAGGGACAGTTCATACCCCACAAGCATCTCAAGTGACTGCTACTGAAGATGGCGAGCGGCCGAAACCGGTCTATCCGAAGACGGAACAACAGCGAGAGGAGACAGAATAACAAGAAATCTGCTGAATATTGTTCACCCTTTATTATGACAATTTCGAGCCTATTGTTTCCCCCAAATCTCGCCAAAGTCAAAGTTTCAAGGTTTCGGGAATCCGCGTCTCCTTTTTCTCGATCCTTCCGACCTTCTTCTCAGAACCGTACAATTTAAGGAAATATTTTTCACAAAGCACATTCATATCGTAGCGTTCATTCGTTCCTATTGTGTTGCTGTACCCGAATACCGAGTTCGCCAATTACCTTTGCCGAAATTATTATAATGGTCTCGGTTTCAATGTCATATTTCCCCCGTGGCCAGTAGCGTTCAGTCGTAATAAATAGGAATATATTACTCCAGTCTTTATTTCATTATTGTTCACCACTTCAGCGCGTTTGTAGCAAAGTCTACAATCATTCCTTTTGTAGCAGTAGCATTCGGTTACTGATATACTACGAAAACTAGTCTGAAATATCACCGCACAAAATACAGTACTTATACTTATCGCATATTTGAGACGTAGCAAATGGTCTTCGTATTTTTGTATTCGCATAATCTTGTTTTTTGCTAGACGATAATAAATTACAGTACAACCACCTTGAATCTAAAGAACAGAAATATTAGAGGTTATAAATCTAAAATCGAAAATCATTTCTGAAAAGTGAAATAAAAACGAAAAATAATTACATGGTTCCCTTTCCCGTATAGGAAAAAATGAATGACAATAATGGATGTTTATATGGGAGAATCAATCTACAATATGTATGTCTACAAATGGCCTGTCTGGTTTGCGCAAACCGTGTCTGCAATTATTACTTTGTATCTATCATGAAAGCAGTGAATCATATACTGTAATTAAGAAAATTAAAGAAAAAATTCAATAAACTCGAGGTCTGGTTTCCAGCCAGAAACTAATTCATTAGGGTTAAGGTTAAATTGGAATTGTGAAAGTTTCGATGGTCCAGTTGTTGAACAACTCAAAAAAAAAAGAATCAGCTAAAAGAACCAACTCCTTACTCAAAACTAGTTTGGCCCTGGCTACTAGACTGTGCAGTATTCCTAGCATCATGTGAATGTGTGTAAATACATGTATATAAATTTTCTGTTTCACCTATTCGGTTGTAAATTGATAAATTCGCATTCAAAATCTATGTACGTTTACAAATTTAATATATATATATATATATATATATATATATATATATATATATATAGTACTTTGTACTTGACTAATGATAATGGTACTTTGCAAGCAAAGTATTTTATTATAAAAACTTACATTGAAATTAAATTCTATGATTTATGATGGGATTTATCACCTCTCAGATAATGAGGCTGAGTTGAAATATTAATTTTGTTATGCCAATTTTAGTACACAAATTAAGGTTAATATTCAATGCCGAATTCATCTCTGATTTGCAAATATGAATATTACTACAAAATAATCCGCAACCACTGTAACAATTATATCATGGTAGACCCATCAAGCAATTTCAGAATATTATTTTCTTTTTAGCAAACTTCCAAAAATGTCTGTCAGTAATTTTAATAATACTTCCAAATTATTTTATCCCCTAGGTATTAATAAATAAGACACACTATATGTATTAAGCCCATATCTCCACCATTTTTTTTCTTAATATATTAACTTCATCAAATTGAAATTCATCTGAAGTATGTGACTCCATCTAGTGGAAGTAATAACGACCAATTCAAAAGTCAGTGAGGAAAAACCGTTTTCAATAAGAGAAACATTCAATTAGAGAATTGAATATTTCGACAGAAAATTATATTATGACAAAATTATTATTTATAATTAATTATATCTGTTAACTGTGATAATAATATTGACATATTTTAATTCAACACCAACTTCATATTTTCAACAATGATAGAAAATTAAAATATTGATATTGAATTTCGAAAACAAATAATAATGCACATAATATGAAATAATATGTGAACAACGTGTATACGTATGTATTTATTTATAAATATATGTCTAATGGTATCAATTAATAATTAATAAGTATTATTAAGTTATAGAAAAAATAATTCATTTATTTTATTGATCAAAAAAAGGTTTCTCGAACTGATTTTTAATTTGTTTTTCCCATTTATGATTTGCTATTTATTATTCAAGTTGGCCAAACCATGAGTCCATTAGAGAGACTCGTCAATGGGGATTTGAAACATACTTACTTTCATTTTCCAATTTTTAGACCAGATGAAATCTATTAGATATTAACATCAGGATAATATCTGATGTAAACATATCTCCATATGAAGTTGACATTTTAAACATATGAAACTTAGGTGAAATGCGTTGAATCCTTGTAGACCTTCAGGAAACCAGCCTTACCAGGCACCAGGAAAACCTTAGAACTCATCCTGCCTTAGAAAATCCCGTCGGATATTCAAGAAGTTCACAACCTGATGGAACTCGCCATTGTGGCTAGCTGGTGACTCAACAAATGACAATTATCTCAGCCGGTAATGAGGTTCGCATTTCACATGCTAATAGGCAGTCTCGGGCTGTGATTCAAAAACTGGAAATTACGCCACGATTATGTATTTTCATCGATATTCAATTGGCGGCTGCAATCAGTGCCGAAATCACTCAGACACTTAGATCACTTCTCGGATGACTTGACAGGCGCGTCGGTAATCCCCTGGGACAGGCCTGCATTCTAAATAGGTTTACGCCTTGAATCACATGGAAAATATTCGCTGTTCCGTTAGTGCCCGTGCCGACAAAAGAAAAATTTAAACGAACATCGAACGACGCGTTTGGATTAGAAATTAGCCTGGTTGTTGATTGGTACTAGAGGCGCTCCAATACGTTGGTACGTAAGTACTAATTTTCCGTAAGTTCGCGCAAGAAATTGATGACGTTGAAATATTAAAAGTTTAATAAACTTTAGAAGTTTCTGCTCCAAACGAAGCACGAATCGAACTGGTTCTTAAATTGGGAATGTGTATTGTGTAGTTTCTAAAAATGAACGCTAGATAGCGTTCAGGCCTTTTTCTGTTTCTCATATGATCAATTAATTGTACATTTAGACCTGTTTTGTGGTCTGCGAGGGGTAGATTATAATACCGTTGATTTATAATACCGTGTCTTTCTGTCTCCTCTCGCTGGTTTGGTCTTTTGCTAGACCGGTTTCGGCTGCTCGCCATCTTCAGTAGCGGTATTAGTCACTTTGGATGTTTTTCGGTCATCCTCACTGCACTGTCACTGTCACTTGTACTGTGGTGGTTGTCTGTTTGTCATGTCTGTTGTCAAATTGTCGTCCGAGACCAATTAAGTGTTTATTTGCATCTTTTATATTTTATTTTTACTATACCGTATTTTTATTAGCCCTAAGGTATATCGTTTTTTTAGTTCATTCTCTCTTTCGGGTGGTATGTGTGAAAGGTTTGCTCTCGGTGCTGCCCGGCGGCTGGTTCTTTAACCTTTCCTTCTAACCTAATTTATCCCTCTTCATTGCGGCCTAATTCTTGTCGTTCGTTTCTTTCAGCGAATTCTTCGTCCTTTATGAGTAAAGCACCCTACCTATTCATGTGCCGCCACGCGGAGGTGTCCGGGTCGTCTGCCGACGGTGGAAGTTAGAACTCTGCAGAGGGAAAACCATAATCCACTTCGGTGGTTTCCAAACCGAACATAATATTGAATAAGTATCATCAGCGGTAATCGATTACCATTCAGTACTCGAAGCCTCGATTCTTTCGATTGACCGGAAGGACGATTTCTTCGAAACTGTCCTACAGCGCAACGGTTTGACCGCCGTTTCCATCTACGACCGATTTTTCCGTTCTCAGAAACTTCCCGAACGTGAACGGATACCAATCTGTACACTGTCGGGCAGCAATGCAACGAAGCCGTGATCCGTCGCCCATGGCTCGAATGTCAACCACAATCATTGGGATAATACGGCCGGGGAAATTGATGACGGCCTCCGAGAATTGTAAGCGACAGTGAAATTCGTAGAAATTTAGGATATTGCGGGGGAGGGAAATTGCGTAAACAGTTTTTTGATATACAAGAAGTATCGCTCTTTTTCTGTGGTGCTGTTTAATAACATCCAACGTTGCTAGGCAAGTCGAACGCCCTCAAACAGACGGTTAAAATGGACTAATAAACATCAGAAGCTGTCTAGAAAGTAGCGATAATTTTGTTTTATTAAATCTTTTTTCTGTTTTGCTCTCAATACTTAGCTCAAACATTTACTTCTGAACTTATTCCTCTTCATTGTGGGCTCGTTCTTGTCTGTTTGAGGGACACTTTCCGAGCAAAAACCCTGCAGTGGGAAAACCTTAATCCACGTGTCTGGAAAGAGAGAGCGAGTCGTTAGGAAAATACCGTTCCTGCGAATGAAGTGAAGACATATTAAGCGTCTCGGGCGCTCAAAGAGCGTTCTCTGCCCTTGGAGATTTGGGAAACAACGTCCGTTCGATTACACGGCGTTCGAGCGCACAATTAATATGCGCTGTTGTTATTAGCGCTGACAAATGACTTCAGACTCGTCCATCAGAATTGCCAATTCGTTTCCCAGTCAAGGCGTGAATCACATAGAGAGGACGGCCGACTGACCGTGAACTTCGAGCGTTCATCGACTTTCAGGCGTCCTTTTAGTCATGACTATCGGAAATTTAGGAACGTACAGGAGCTTCCTGGATTTTATTTATTTCTTATTTCGTGGCCCATAGGGGGCGCCGACCGGCATTTCAGGCGACGGGGGCCAACGCCTCCTAAACTTTCTCCGTTCGAGAAGCACACCCCGCCTATCCATTACATAAGTAATTGATATTACATAAAATAAAAACAGAACAACAAATCGCAGAAACGTTTCTCGCCTAAATAATTGCATAGGAAATGCTGAATTTGGGGGCGAAAATTGATTTTTCACCGGAAATACAGGGCCGCAAAATTACGCCTGAAAAGCATGTTTTTCGCATAAACCATACCTTTTCTGTGATACAACAGCGCAACTGACAGGGACGTGCAGTGAGAATGCCCAAAAAACATCCAAAGTGCCAAAAGTGACTAATACCGCTACTGAAGATGGCGAGCAGCCCTGCAACCGGTCTAGCAGAAGACCAAACCAGCGAGAGGAGACAGAAAAACACACGAAATCTACTGTATTCCAACCCTTCGCAGACCGCAGAAAAAGTATTCTAAACTAATAATACTCTTATGTCCTGCTTCGCTGTTAACGCGGTAGTTTCAGTTGTACACGATTTCTGAGAATAAGCCAGAATTATTTTCTCAACCTTGTAATTATTTTTCTAATAACACCCTTATCATTTTCGACGGCCTTCCAGAGAATTATCCGTGTATCCAATCACTACGGTATTTAAAATCCGCTATCTCCGAGTCCAACAACGGGGTTCAAGAAATCGTTTGCGCCTTGAGAGAAGTTCTCGTTATCGTGGACTGGGAAGCTACTCAAAACAGTAATAACGGGAAACGAATTTCCATATAGAAAGAAAAACAATGTAATTTCCATGTAATAGTATACTGGACATATACCAGTGGATTAGTATTTTGCGAGATATCTTGAAACATCTAACCCTTTGTGTTCAAACAATTCAGTATGTCCTTCGGGCCTATTAGAGACAGGTATTAGGAACTAATCTCTCGAGAGAAATGTTAATAATTATTACAAATATGATAATTACGACTGTGGCCCGACTGTAACCTCCCGCATTGCGCAAAAAATTACTGACCGATAAGACGAATATGGCTTACTACCCGAAAAAAAAGACAAAGCATTAACAGTAATTTTCAACGTTAAATGAACCTTGCGGTAGGATATAAATCCTTCCATTCAAACCTGCCCCATTACAGTTCTCCTCGCGTCACCACCTTCCTGAAAATTGACGAGCACCGCTTTAAGAGGAAGTGGCCACGTGATTTCATCACTGTCAAGTGTACCATCATTTTAAAAATTCTAGTCGTGACTTAAAATAGAAACTGAGAATCCAAAAAACCACGATTGGCCGTTTAAATATGGATTTGAAGACGCCAGAACCAGAATTGAACGAATCAATCGACCGGCGAAGTCCAACATTGATGAAGCCAAACTTTGCATCGCTCGATTCGCAAAATAATGGCGGAGATTTCCATTACAAATTGCATCCGCAATATCCGAAGCCGACTTCGGACTTAGTTTTCTTCCGTGTACTAGTACGGCAGTCCGCGGCCAGATGGCGGAACCGCCGACTGCGGTAAGATGGGCAGATGACCTCGGACAAGACTAACCTGCCCGATTAAGGGAATTGTCGATGGAAACCGGGGCTGATTGAAGCTGTTCTTGAAGAGCTACTGGAAATTCTTCCAGTAGTTATTATAGCACAATTTCCAGGAGAAGGATACAACTTAATTTAGAATACCTGTTTTGCGGTCTGCGAGGGGTTGGAATACCGTAGATTTCGTGTCTCCTCCCGCTGGTTTGGTCTTTCGCTGGACCGGTTTCGGCTGCTCGCCATCGTCAGTAGCAGTGTTAGCCACTTTGGCACTTTGGATGTTTTTTGGGCATCCTCAATAACTAGACACATACTCTATACAGACGGCAAACAGACAACCACCACAGTGCAAGTCACTGTGACAGTGCAGTGAGGATGCCCAAAAAGTGTCAAAGTGATTTAACACCGTTACTGAAGATGGCGAACAACTGAAAACGGTCTATCCAAAGACCAAACCAGCGAGAGGATACAGAAACACAAGAAATCTATGATACAATTTAATACGTATTGAGTGAAATGGAACTCCAGTTGTTCCTTCCGCTCCTTCCACTTATACTTATATTTACTCCTTCCAGTTGTAAATTGATGAAGACTTCATTCTTGTTCTTCAATGTTTGAAAGATATCGTTTACAACGTAAAAACGTTGGTCAACACATGCACACCGGTCCGACAGTTATGTACATACGAGTAGGTCCTAAATTTTACATAATATATTATAATTGGGAAAATTTAGTTTCAACAGTTATAGTTTGTCAATATGTTAGTGAGGCATCGAACGGAGAGTGAAGATCTCAAGAATAATGATCGCAAGAGTGTCAGTTTTTTTTTCTATGATAAACTACTTTTAATTGATGAAAAATAAATAGAAAAAAATGTTCTCTTTAGACATTTAACGTCTTTAAGGACGCCATTCTTTATTTTTAATGACTTTTAAAGTGCTCCTCACCATCCACAGGTGTATCAACTACCCGCGCTAGCTAGTTTAAATTTTAGCGATTCCTCTTACTACGTCCTTGGTTTGTTCGTTCGCAGGCCGGCCACAACATTTTTACAGTCTAAGTATAGTCCGAGGTAATTACACAAGGGAAAAAAAGCTCCTGGCGATACCTCGGGGTTTAGTGCGTGAATCTCCTCTGAATTGATACTGCTACAAGTCACTGAAATTTCCATCACGAGAAAAACTGGCTCTGTAAAAAACCAGCGTTGAAGAAACGAGTGAAACTGATTTCGTGATTACGGGAAAAAGCTAGTCGCGACCTTCGTTGCCAAGATGAAACAACCAACTGGAATAGAACTTACAACTTGTTTTAACGCGGACATTGGTTTTGAGTAGTCATTGGGCGAACGAAGTTAAAGTTGCATAGCTGATTTGTAGCCATTAAGGAAAGAATAAGGTCACAGACAAGGAGGAAGATTTTTTTTACCGAGCGGATTAAGGTTTTCCCTGTGCCTGGTTTCTCCAGGGAACAGGGATAGTGCAGGGCCTTAGTACGGAAAATAGGAAAAGTGTCGCTAACCAAGATTCGTGTGGAATAAATTGGATAGGGCCTAAATTTTCGAAGAATCAGTCAAAAGACAGCACTGAAAGGAAGCCTTTCACTTGTACTAAAATGCGGTATTCAATTTCGCGATATTGTCGTACATTGACATCTTGCCGATTGGGAAATAATTGGGTTAAAACTTCCTGAACATCGTCCACAACTAAATAAAACAAATTATACTATAAAATATAAGATATTTGAAATTCCAAAGGTAGTTTTTTCGGTTATTGTTGGAATATATTCGGTGTAAACAAAATTGTATAACACCCTATTATAATTATGTATATTTACGCAAGTGGAAAACACACTGTGCTTCGGTTAGTTAAACTCCCGTTGCTGGGTGATCGGGAACCTATACTTTCAAAGTTATCAATTCCGGACTTTCACTTTCAATTCCGTCTCAAATAGCGTACTCCCGACTTGCTTTCTCTAGTCCCTAGGGGCCGGTGTTTTTGGCCGAACGTCTTTCGTTCTTCATCACTTCTACAGAGAGAAATCTGTGATGCCAACGAACACAAATTTAGTTGTGACAATAGAAAATATTTATAGGAAATATTCATTATTCGGCCTAAGCAGTGCAACCAAGGAATTACTTAGATGAGCGAATGGAAGAAAGGAATTCTCACGAGTAATATATGACCTTATGCAATTCGGCAATCTTGCCAAAACTAACTGTATTACTCTATATGGTAGAACAGTGTAACCGTTTCTAATGTGTCCCCTTAACAATATACAAACGCAGAAAGAGCGCGTTGTAGGGCGCCGGAATTTTTCCCACAGATGCAATTTCGTTATTTCTTCAACCTCGATTGCGAAAAAACGCGGGAAACGATCATCCTCGAGTGAATTTCGGTCGTAGACCCCCCACGCCCGATAGTCGCCCGTACGATACTGAAGACAATACGGTACTGACAATTTAAGCTTATCGATAACGGTTAATTGTTTTTTCCCCAGTGATGTGAACACCGACGTTTCGAATTGTCCAGCTTGTGAGAACGAGGCGAAGGATTCGTTTAAGTTGACCCAACCGCGGGTCTTATAATGCTAGGCCCTGTGCTGAGTCCATTGAAGAATTGATTAACCGAGCATCCTGTAGGTACCGATAGCAATCAAGAAAGGAAGGTTAATATTAACGCTTTTATGCATACGTGAACCTATACGTTCGAAGCTTTACTACATGCAGGAACCTGTTCAGACGCTTAGGGTGACAGCTTTTATCAGCTGCAGGCTCTAATAAGCATCCATATGAACATTTTTTTCTCCTTATATTTTTGTAAAATCAACCAAAAATGTTGCATGTATTTTCCACGTGAATGTCTCGAAAGAAACCGCCCAATGTTGGAAGGAGAATTCTAGGCCACCGCCTTGAGGTTTAACCCGACTTGTGGGGGATAATGGATGCGTGAAAACATATGAACATGTTTCAATGTTGAAATTATTACTTTTACAAATATTATTACGCAAGTCGCTACGATTAATAGCAACTTAATGGTAAAGTTGAAAACTTTTTTTGCAAGAAACAGGACATTATGACCCCTCAAATTGCAGATCAGTAACAAATAATGACTAACTAACCCGAGAACTGTCGTTGCAGTAACCTAAGATTTAAGTATTTTCGTGGGTTTTAATATCGACACTAAGCCGATCCTGAGTTTCCAGATGAAAAATACAATTAAATAAAATACCTGGCTCCAATGCGGATATAACCTTCCACAGACAGCGCTCGGGGTGGTCCGGGTTGTTTGTTCTTTGCGCAACTTACTGCAATGTTGTTGGTTGGAAAATCAGTTTTGTTCAATATTCAGTTGGTTTTTCGTATTAGCCGAATGTTTAGAATAATGGCCCAGGGCCAACTTCAGAAGTTATTTTTTGATATTGCTACGCGAATATTTGCTTTTCGCGGACCTTGAAGCATTCTTCGGACAATCGATATCCGTTGAAAGAGACCGTTTGAATAAACGAGTTGTTTCCAATGAGGACACAGACGATATTTTTCAGATGAATCGATCTGCGTGAAGAATGCAAAGCATCGTAGAGGTCGGGCGAATTTGATCTAATATTAAATTTTCAGCTGCCTCGTACTTAGACTCAGGGGAACTTCCTTTAAGCACTGTTTGGGGCCAATAAACGAGTGGTATGCTTATTTATTTATTTTTATACAATCAACTGTTATTTTAGTTATATTTATAGTGATGTTGATTGGCTAGCTTGGCATGATAAAAGAAGTGGCACCCAGTGGTGGCTTCCATTTTGCTAATCTTCTGAAGTTTTTGTATTTTTTTAAAGATGTTACGGTAACGCAATTGTTCTATTCTTCGTCTGTACAGACTTCGTTGAACGGGAAGGTTGCCCAACTGAAAATAAATACTGTAATATTCTGTAATACCTTTTATAGAAAATTCTTTTCTCTTACAAAACGGGGAGACATACTTCTGTCACTTATGTATAGCGTTTGTTTCCTCGAATTGTGTGTAACACGGTACAATATATTTGACCGGTTGGCCAAGAACAAAAGACATGGACGGCTGTTATATAGGGCTCCGATCACAATGAGAGGAACCGTGCTAATTGAATTCGCCAATTCCATCCGGTCTGTTTTATTCCACCCCAGATAATGAACGTCCACTGAACTGTCGCAGGAAAGCGTCTCAACGAGGATTATCCAGATTGTTACTATGATCCACGATGAAGGGGAGGAACGATTCAGTTATGAAAGGTCGATGAACCGTTCACCAGGCAGTATTGAGAGCAGAACTCTCAGACATACATGCCACACAGATTAGAGAATCGAATAAAAATAAATACGTTTGTTTTGTTTGCCGATCGTACTCAGGCGCCGGGGATGCAGCCGGTTTAGAAATTGCCTCTTCAGTCCTGAGCTCGAATGGACATTTTTCTACGACGACGCAACAACGAATCCTGCATCGACTCTATTTATAGTGATCACAACTAGCAGTCTCGTAAAAGTCAACCGAGTTTACCGCCGCTGAACCCGAGTTGAGAAAAAATACCGCAATGCTAGAATTACTTCAATTACATACTGTAAATTAAAAAAATAAGACACACAAAAAAAATTAGACAAATGCAAGTAAAATATGGCAATGGCGAACAACCAAAACCCGTCTAGCTAGCGGAGATGCAAGATCACAAGGGTGATGATTTAACTTCAAAATTGCAGTTCCTTCGCTCTACAATGGTTTTATATCCTTTTTGATCAGTGACAAATACATAATTAGTCTTCTTCTGCTATCTGATTACCGCTTAATTGTTTTATTACTGGAACTTGAATATGTTTCACCGTGAAAGCCTACACTGTAACTATTTCCTATATCTGGGGCAGACCTCGCTTCACTTTGAGTGTTTTGTAATCGAACTCAACTTTTTTTTCGTGCAACCGGTGAAAACTTATAGCCGGTGCAGAAATGGCCTCGATCGCGATTTAAATCTAGCACAGGCTCGAGTATTATCATCATATTACTCATTTGGCCCAACGACACTATGACACTATTACGAGACTTTGACGACACTATTACTGACGGCAGGCTACTGGCATGCGGCAGGAGCCGAAATATTTTAAAAACAATATAATTATTTAGACTATATTTATATTGATATATATTTTTGCTGATATTATATTGTGCATCTTCCATTATATCCGGGTGAGAGAATGACGGCAAGAATGAGCACACTATGAAGAGGAATAAATTAGTTCAGAAGTAATGTTTAAAAAATCAGTCCCCAAACAGTATTGAGAGTAAACCTTTCACACATGTCAATCAGAAGAGAATTGATCTAAAAATGGTAAAATACCACTACGACGAGGACAGAAGATCCAAAGATCCAAACTATTGAAACATTGAAAGTTTCGCGTCTTCACATCTCTGCTTTACTTTCAAATATTACAATTATATATCAAACTACTTTGAAAATATTCTTAGTTCAACTAATTTCTTTTTATAGAAAGTACATGGAATCATGTAGAATCATGTCAACACTGAACTGCACCAATTTCCTTATTTGACGTCCAGTCGTATTTATCATATTTTTTTGCGAAGAAATAAGCGGGTCATAAGTGAGAGTGCTTTTATTTATTTAGTTGAAGGTTCTACTACCTTCAATGTATTGCACTGTGTTGGCTCGAGTTCAAATGATAGCCTCAAAGACTCGGAGGATAATTGCTTTAATTTGTGACCCAAAGCTAGATCTACTGCTTCAGTCGCCTAAAACATAACGAATGGCCTGTAAGTGGAACAGTTCTCAATATTTGATAGCTCTGATTTATTTTTTTATAATATTAGAATGTTACTTATCCTCCTCCAGTCGCCTATGTGATTCCGAGCCAGACCATCGGTACAATACCGCCTGCACTATTGTGATGTACTTAGTCAATATGTACCGCAACGTGCATGTAAAAAACAGTACATACAATTCACCGCTATCACTAAGGCTATAGTTTATATCGGTGCTAACGAGATGCTCTCAGTATATCTTTAAATTTCACTTCAGGGCGGAATGTGTCAGAGTTTCGGGTTCAATTCTGCCTTAACTTCAGAACTAGTTTAACTCTTTTCCATTTTCTTCTTGAGGTCCTCATCCGTCCTTTCATGATCTTCCCCAACCAGGAACCAGTGAAGGCAAGTAGAACCTGAGGAATAATTTCAGTTTCCCGACATGAAGATTAAGAGAATATTTAGTGATGGGTGAATGAGTCAAAGATAGGACGAAATGTGTCTAGGGAAGGTCCTTAAGAAATCTTCGCTTTTGAAATTCTAACTGCTTTTATTCTTGCAGTGTTCTCGTTTCCACTGCGGCTTCTCGCCATTTTCAGTAGCATTCTGTCAGCAGGTTAGGCCTACCGTAAGAGTCCTACCTGAAGTGTACGCCAATAAAACCATTGTCGCATTTTTCCTAAAATTGCGTCACATTTGACAAAAGCATTGCGCAACAAGCACTGAATTAAAATATTTTTCGCCCCCTAATTCCGACGAAGGCGTCTTCCCCTTCGGCTGTGACTGTAGCAGTATTTTCTGACTTTAATTGTTGTATTCCATTGTCGTGCCATTGTTGTACGGATGAATCCGCCGTGAAACCGGCGACAAACCGGCTGACACGATGCTTCCCGTAGCGCGTCTCTCTCCTCGTAATTGTCCCTATCGACAATGCTCCATCTTTGACCAACGCGGTTGGGCAACATTCTTTTCGCCCGAGAATATTCACCCAGCATATTCTTCTTGCTTCCTTCAATACCTGAATTCTACCGCAACGGAAAGTTTTACACATAAAATAAACAACAAAACATGCTAATAGATAGTCGGTTAGGAGCGTAATTGGCGTCACGCTCAATCGCAACTCGTGATCGCCCGGAAAAAAACCCTGATTTACTGTTCTTCGTTTCCCAAGACAATACCTATTGGTAATGAATAAGGAATACGTCCCGGAACTGTGCACTGTCGTGCCTATTTCAATAACTATCCAATCTCAATAAGGATCCTATTTTGACAGGGACGAAGGAACCCCCCGTAACGTATGTTTATTAGTTCATTCGAAATTTTTGCTCTTAATACTCCCTAGTGACTACTGCTAATTCACATATATTCGCTATATTGACAATGTTTTTCCAGTCGCCGATTTGGTCTTATGCCACTCAAATCAATATAAATCAATAGCTTGAAGTATTCCAATCAGTCAAGGAAGTATATCTAGTCACCGAAACAGTTGAACTGATGAAGATATATTTTGTATTTTCGCACATAACAGCCTTATAGATCCAATAATTCAAATTCAGGTCGCGGTAACCGTGGCTAATTTGCACTCAAGATTTGTTCGGAGGTTACGACCTTCAATTGACTTATGAATAGCGTTTTTTTCGTTTAAAACATATATTTCTCTTACTAATCCCCTTACTAACTCCCTCCTCCAACCACCCCCAGGGCTTAGACATTTGTATTTTTTGACATTGGCTAATCCGGATAATAAAACATGATTCCATGGGGAGGGGGGTGGTGTGTAATAGTATTGCGTGCTATGGATGAGGCAACCCCTTCCATTGAGGCAAGCTGCCTTGTGTTTGTGTGTGTGTTTGCCATGTTGTTGTGGCTGCGTTAGGCAACATCCCCCTACTCCCCGCCCATCTACCGTAGTACACACACAAACAGAGAGAGAGAGAGAGAGAGAGAGAGAGAGAGAGAGAGAGAGAGAGAGAGAGAGAGAGAGAGAGAGAGAGAGAGAGAGAGAGAGAGAGAGAGAGAGAGAGAGAGAGAGAGAGAGAGGCTCCTTTCTCTCCTCCAGTTCTTATTGGAGCCCCGCGGTACCTCAGTATCGCCCGGGCCGTCCCCAAAGCCGCGTATTCTCTCTCCCCCCCCCCCCCCCCCCCCCCCCCCCCCCCCCCCCCCTCTGTCGTCTCTGTCGTTGTCGCCTACTAAAGTGTCGTGAAGTATGAGCCCGGTGCGAGTTTCCGAAGCGACAACCTACTGAAGACCACTCCTGGTGGAAGCGGAACATCTCCGGTGTACTGTTTGCAGTGTAAGTGCCGCGTTTCAAATTTTCATGTTTGCACTTATAATTTCTTTCATAAATAATGCACCACCACTCGGATTTACCCTTCGATTATATCTTCGGTCTTGACAAAATTTAATTCAGTTAAATTTTCAGTCCTAACACTGTTATTGTATTTCATCGATGAATCGTGCAATTAAAACCGGGAATACGCGGTTGCAGAGAGGCCGAAACCTGTCTAATATAGTGAATACAATGTGCATCTATGAAATTAAATATAAACCTTCGATTGCATTCCGTCAATAAATTAATGAAGGCTGTTATTATGCAAACAGTTTCATTTTTAGTACGTTTTTTCTGGTTGGCAAGTGTGCAAATGTTTTTCTATCAATACACTCATTCATTAACCTTTACTTCTGAACTAATTTATTCATCCATACCCGCTCTTCAATCAAAAGATCAGCGTTTGTCAAGTGGAAAAGTAGCCCTCTGCGTAATTCGCATTTTACGTAAGTCGGACGATGCTTGATAAGTTTTTTTTGTTTACTTCATTCTCTCTTCTGGTTGACACGCGTGAAAGTTTCTTCCTCTCATAACACTTCCTGACGACTGGTTCTTTAACCTTTCCTTCTCAACTAATTTATTCCACTTCAACTTTGGTTGACTCTTACCGTCGGCTTATTCCCGCAAATCCCGCAAACATTTTATAATAGACTGTAGTTTAATCAGTTGAAATACATCAAATCTAACTGCAAAAGGGCAAAAACAAATTTCCTTCCAACAATAAAGAGGACGATAACAATATTTTAGAATAAAATATGTCAAGCAATTTTGTGTTTGTATTTTTGTAATACCCTATGCTATATACACAAGTTTATTGTCACTCTGAAGGCAATTTTTCGGATAATGAAGGCGGACACACACACTTTTGAGGTGCTTATTTTAGTAGTGAGACTATATATGATTCTCAGGATCATATCACGTAACGATTGAAATTTACCTATTGCATTTACCTATGCAATTCCAAAAGGGGAAGGTTAATAATATCGTTTAAAATTGGCCTAATATCCCCCGATACGAATCACTACATACCTTGACGAAAACTGCATTATAATAATACAATTGTATATACACAAGAAGCAAGTAGGCAAAATTTCATGTACATTTTACGCGATTCGTTATTTGCAATCTGTACATTCCGAATCCGGCTGTAACTAGAGAACAGACAGTGAGACAGATAACACTGTTATCCTGGAGGTTAACTGTTAGGCTGTAAATTGTGTCTATTTATAGACTCGAAGGTGTCTCTATTTATAACAACAGCAATGTCTGCGTGAATAAAACAACAGCAGACAGCGACATAGCAATGTCCGACCGGTTTATTGAAGCCGGATCGCTCGGTAGTTGTTATGGATTGCACAGTCGATCTTTGACTTCCTACACAAATAACTTCTATTAGAATGTAGAAAATGTCTCTGAGGACGTTCATCGGTGGTTTCAGAACAGCTATTTTCGGATTTCGAAGCTGTTTTCTTACCCATTATTTTCACCATATATGTACTGAATTTTTACAGTTTTTCTTTTCAACTTGTCCCATACACAGAGACTTGAAAGCTATTTCAAATGCGTGAATTAAAAAATACCAAAGTGCTTACTCGAACCGTCTGTCTCAATTTAAAACTGCTCCGGAATGACAGCCACATGTTCTTCAAATGATCAAGAATCATCTGTAGATTACTCTATAAATGTACCGTCTTTATTAGTTTCGAATACTTTGGTCTATTTTCATTAGCTAGTTTTTTTTTAATTAAGTCCCGAACTAATTTATTTCCAATTCATCGTTGGTTCATTCTTGTCGCTGGATCCTCCACAAATATTTAGTGATACATTTCCAATATATTTCCGTGAAAAGCCCTTTATCCCAACGTGGAGGCATTTCCCCTAAACTATCCGAATTATTTGTCAATAAATTTTAAATTATATAGTGCCGGAAAGACATATTCCATTGAATGGAAATTTCGAATTCACCTCGGAGCCGGTTCGGGATTTTCTCAACTTCAAATTTGGATATCTTTTTAGTTTTTTTTAAATTCCAGACAAAATGTTTTTAAAGCGTTTAAAAATGTATGTAGAAGTAAGCAACCAGATGCTAGGATGCCCTTGTAGGCGATGCGGTTCTAGAAACTACAGCAATTCTCAGTCCATTGTTTCCTTGTTTAAGAAGTCGCAGTAATTCAATTATACAAATCGGTCTATCAAACCATTTAAAACAAACCTCGAAGTCGTTACTGAAGGACAGCTGGTTAAGGCGATAGTCAATGTATCCGTGTCTAATCCAAGGATGAACGTTGAGTTATTTGGATACGTACAATTTGCAGTGAATTACCTTCAACGAAAAGACCACTAAATAATTGAATTCGTCTTGTATTACCAGTAGTTGAGTAGGTTGAATAACGGTTACATTGATCAATCATTATTCAATAAAAAAAACAACGCCGCTAATCGTATGGTGAAGAAATACATACGCACGTCAATATGAAAAATATAGATGCGTAAATCCTTTATTGCTAGATTTATTTGGGCATCAATAAGTGCAAGCTATATGTCATATTTAGCACATTAGGCACTCAAAGAGGTCACCACTAGAGTTCATCGGGCACTTGTGAAGTGCTTTTGCCGAGGTAAGTTGGTCTGGTTAGAGAACCCGACAGGTTTGTGCAATTAACCAATTTCGTCTCATAACTCCAGTGCGTTATACAATACAGCTCGGTTGCGTAATCAGACGGCATCATCAGAAGGAGCCCACTGCAGTTTACGAAGGCGGAGCCTTCTTCCTTAGGGAACATCGGGACTCTTTGTTGGGAAACGACGAAAAGATTCTCTAATTTTTAGGCCGTTCAATAAAATAAATTAAAATTCTGTATTTTGCGTTTGCGCTGTCCCTGGGACTTACGTCGATTGAGAACGAAATTATCCCTAATGAAGATTCGGGCATAAACCGAATGAAACCCAATACCATCTTGACCTGAATATACAGTAGAGATTGAAATGTAGTAGCAACGTAGTAACGCAGCTTACGTATCTCACTGGTACAATGCTACTGATGACGCTACCAAATCAGAGAGCGGAGACGACAAGAACGATGCCTTTCCAATAGACTTGGGTTTATAATACTTGTTTTTCCCTACAGAAAAGTTGTTTCATGGTCGCGAGCTGACATTTTCATGCACAGTTTCTATGACCTCTTTATTCTCGAAGGAATGTCTTGACATTCAGGTGGGTGTCTTGAGCACAGGAAATGCACAGACCCAGTTGATTAAATTAAAACCGGGAAATTCGCACTTATGCTTGCATCCTTAGAAAAACCAAATAACTTTCGATCGATCGAAATTCCTAGTATGAAAAAACAATTTCGTGCTTTTCGCACGACCTTCTGTCCTCTTGCTGGACCGGTTTCGGCCGATCGCCATCATCAGTATGCCTGAGTACACATTCACCCTGGATACACAGCCCAACAAAGAGAAATGCGGTACCTGCAACCGCCAAATTACTACTGATCCAAAATCAATAATGGCATTCCCAAACACCAGTAACGATTGGAAAGAGAGAACCCATAATACATACACATGACCAAGAAGATTGCCCGTGAGCGTGCCCCAGAAGCAACTAGAAGCAAGTTATGGCTACTGAAGATGAGTCAAATAAAAAATAGCGACCAAAAATGTTTTTAGAATTGCAATTCCAATCGGTGTCGTGGATTTTTTATGAGGTAAAACGTAAATATACATCTCTCATATATTTATGTTAGATTTCATACGGAAAGTTTACAAAACGCGACTTGTTAAGGTAAAGCCTCAGGTATACGTGCAGTATGTGAATGTTAAATTTTTTTCATACATTGAATTCTGTTGTGCCATATTTATCTGTTTTCAGTTTTCAGATCGGCTTCGATTTTAAGGCCTCCCCAAGTTCACCCCGTCCTACCTCCGCAATGAAGTACATCGGTTGGTTCGTCGCTTTCCTGTGCTCGGTAAACGTCGCCCTGTCTCAGGAAGGAAGGAGATTCGGTAAGAGGGAGATTCCGTCCGATTCAGCATTCTCCAAGAAAATATCCAATAATAGGCCATTAGACAAGGTCTCAAAAGTTACTTTCGATATTCCGAAGACTTGAGAATCCACCCAAATGAACAATAAGAAATCTGATGTACAGAAACATTTTTGATAGGAGTGAACTGAAATTAAAATCACCTTTTTTGTTCTACGAAATAAAACGTTTACGATATTAAATATCTGAGAACAGAAGGCATTGTTTCTGTTTACTGAACGTAGGGTGTGGTTCGTCTCCGATGTTTCGGAACTCTCGCTGGTTCCATCATCAGGGTTGGACCAACTGTTACCCGAGGTTGTCCTCGACCGATTTTCCCAAAATGTTAACTTTAGTGTAATAGTTGCACCTCATCCTTTGTTTTTTGTTAAAAACAATACTTGGCGGCGGAATGGTGGGGCGCAATCGCCGGAACGCTATGTGAAAGGAGCTCTACTTTCTAATCAAATTTCACAGTCTAAGAATCTCCGCGTATCTCATCCAGTGCAGTGTACAAAATTGAAGATGGAAACTCTTTCGCGGAATAACAAGCCGCCCTTGAATCGACAACCGTGAGGAATTTCACCGTGCAGCACAATTAACGAGCAGTAAACTCGTGTTCTCACACTATGTAAAAAAGAAAAAAAAAATAATAAGCAACGCGAAGTTGAAACGTTGTGAACCGCTAGAGACGTTACTGCGTAACGTCATTTCCAATACGGCGAAAGTTTATATAAATATTTCAGTATACTTTATTGTTGTTGAACTTCGGATAAATATTTGGCAATTTAACTAAACCCCATGTTTTATCTTGTTGCTTGCAGTGGACTCATTTTCCTCGTGTTACATCGATTCCCCGGAATTCGACAATTGCATCAAGAACGCTCTGAACGACGTCAGACCATTTTTCAAAACCGGTATAACCCAATGAAAAAATATTTGCACGACTCGATTATTTCTAATCTAAGCTATTTTCTCCTTTGATTATTATTTAAAAGTCGAATGTTTTTTTCATTCTTTGTTGTACAGGCGTGCCCGAACTTAATATCCAGCCATTCGATCCTCACTTCGCCAAAGAGGTGGTGCAGCGACGTGGCGGAGATTCCCTGAACTACAAGCTGATATTGAGAAACGTCGAAGAACACGGATGGACGGCTTCGATAGTCACCAAGTTCAAGTGATTAACACTAGTTTCACGAAATATTCGATAGGTCTAGCCGTAAAGAAACAGTTGAATTCAGTTTCAATTGTAATCGAATATATTTATTTACGCATAAGTTTTGTTTTTTCTTCCGTCAGGACAAACGCCAAGAAAAATATGGTCGAGTATTCGCAGTTCTTTCCCGAAAAATTTCTGAGAGGCGAATACGAATTCGACGGGCAGTTCATGAACAGATCAATGAAAAACAAAGGGCACTGGAATATAACGCTGTGTGAGTAGCATTTCAGATATATCAATTCTATAATTCATCAAAAAAATTTGTTACTTAAGTCTCGACACTAATTTTATAGGCAATAGGAATAGATCGTCTCTTTTAATAATGCATTATTTCTATTCTATTCGCTTTTAAACTTGACCTTACTGAATAGTCTTTTCTCTTGAGTCTATTTTATTTCCTTCTTTTGTTTATCAACCCGAAAGACGACTACATTCAGACAACGACCATATCAAGACCGAACAACGCCAAGAAGCTGAAGGTCAACATTGAAATTCAGACAATCGGTAACATGGATCTGCACATAAGCCACCTGCTGGGAGGCAGGCCGGTCATGGGTAATTATTTATAATTATAAGCCGATCTAATTTTCTTATAAAAATATATGGGGCGGAATTAAAATCGGTTGAGCAATCGGTTGTGCAACAGGACGGGAGTATCAGGCCGCGTAGCCCTGAGCAAGCGATGCCCTATGTGATATCGGTTTAATTCCTATTTTTATTTGATCCTATTTTATTTTGAGATAATCAACTCAAAATTAGGTGCCCGAAAAAATATAACATTTTACTGTTTGCTGAAGATTCTTATTGATTATTTTCAGAGGCTGTAATGGACCGATTAATAAACCGAATGTGGTCAACCGGCTATCCGTTTGTCCGCCCGCTTATCAACGAGCTCGTCAGCACAGCTTTCACCGACATATTCAACAGGGCGTTCAACCACATCAATTTCTACGAATTGCTCCCCAGGTCGCCGGCAAACGGGACGGGATTTTAACGGGGGATTATCGAAGACGAAATTTGTTTTCGGCGGCCGCCACAACTGAACAGACAATTCATCTGCAGCGGTCAGTGAAGATTGTGAAGATTTAGTCGCCAGCGACTTGAGTGACGTGCGTGTTTCCTTTAGCGACAATGTTGGTCTTTTTCTAGACGGGTTTCGGCCGCTCGCCCTTTCAGTTGCTCTATTTATCACTAGGGTTGTTGTTATCTGTATTGGTTTCATCCTATCTGCATTGTCACTTGACTGTTACAGTGGAGGTTGGCTTGTTTCTCACGAAATTTAGATATGTATATATATACGAGAAAATTACGGCATAATAATGAGACCTTTACAATTCATCCAACATAGTATCAAGAAGATGAGATCAGTGTTTATAATTAATGGTACAGTATACATAGTAATAATGTTTTATTTGTAAATAAGTAACCTTGTGATGTTCTAATGTAAATTAGACTAAATAAACACACTGCCTTAAATTTCGTCACAAAAGTTAACGGTTTTTCTTTTATCCACAAGATTGTTGTTGATATGCGCTCGCCATCTCCAGCAGCTTATCGCCAGTACATTGGTGATTAATTTGGTGAAGCCATTGTGAACAGCCTAAACCGGTCTAGCGAAAATATAGATCGGAGACAGCAAGGTCGCGAGAATCAAAATATATTAGTTCTGGCGGCAATCCGACTCCACTCGTTCGGCTCTTCGCCGTTTTCAGTCATAAAATACTGAAGTTTAACAGCCAAGACATCTACGAAGGCTCAAGTTCAGGTTGAGACCTGGTGAATGCCTCAATCTGATGCCTATTGCTAATTCAGAACAGCGATTCTGAAGTCATTTCCAAGACCTGATATCACTTCATATTATGTTTTGCTTGGCAGCACACGTTTAATGCACCGAACGGATACAAGTAACACGTGTAACCTTGCATTGTAAATGAAGAATTTAATGATATCCGAAATGTCATCTACTTCGCTCGTCCCTGCAACCGTTAGTAACATATTAAGACACTGCAGCTATCCGTATAGTGACTAAATAGTTACTGTACTTAGGTTTCAGACTTCAGGTCAGTGTAACAGAAGGCCGGACGAAAATCATTTTGATGTACAATAAAATTACAATTCCACAAACACTGCACAAATAATAGTCAAAATAGAAATAGTTCATAGGATTCAAATAATACAAAAGTTAAAAAATTCATTTTTGACTAGAATGTTTTTTTAATTTACTGAAATATATATACTGAATGAATATACATATATCAATATACTGAATATTGAAGTTTATTTGTATTCATTCCTCGAAAATAAAAGATAATTATGTTCCTGAAGGCAATTTTTACTTTACGGCGCATATAATTAAATTAACATAAAGAGGCGAGCATTTTGCGAACTCATCACATTTTTAAGTTTTCACCAGCTCAAAAGAGACTTTTTTCTGGAAAGTTACATAACGCGGCCGCATAACACACTCACACTCTCGTTTCCTTCACATGTGTGTTAATGTAAAAGAAATTTTATTCGAAACTTCGTTACCTAATATTCAGTTAAAACTTTCATTTTTCTGCGTGTTATCGTTTATATTTCAAATTCCACGAACGGCAGCAACTAACAGAAATTAAATCAATTTATTTAATTTAAATTGTATTCATTGCCCATTGCCCACTAATGTGGTCATCAGGTCAACCACAATACCCCCGGTGTTTATAGTGATGACGTCATACAGAAGACTAAACTAAAACAACGTAGAGGTGGGGGCCCAAGCTACGCTCACTCTTCCCCTCAGAGGTTGGAGGTACCAAAGTTAAGCGATTCCCAATTTTTTCAATTTCACCATTCTCATATTTGTCACCCGATTAAATGTCTATCAATGAAAATATAATATATAATAATTTCTCAACACGTTCCAATAACTGCTGTACAGATTCAGTTTTCACTAATTACTCGTTCCGATTAAGGGGGCATAATTAAAAAAAATTAATAATTTATTTATTATTAAATTTAAAAAGTCGTCTCGATTGAATAATCTAACCAGATAAAAAATACGAAATTAAAATAGTAAATACACCAAAATTTAACCCACTTATAATTTTAAATATACGAAGGAATAAAATTTGATTTATCCTTTATAAAATAAACTGAAAAATTAGTACCATTTTGCTCCAAAATTTGGCCAGGTGTAAATTAAATAATAGATTGATTATTGAAAAAAAAATTATGCGAGCATACATGCCTGAATTTATATATACTAACCAACTGTTCACGGTATATGCAACGAGAACACGGCATACTTTTCATTCAACAAATGTAGAGTAAGATGTAAAACTGAATTATGTGACATGTGGCAAAATTCTTGCACTTTTATGCACTTATAAATCTACTTGCTGACTTGATCCAGTTGAGAGACAGCGCCGCAAGAGCGCACTCGTATCCGCGACCCTTATGCCTCTGGTAGATCAATAAATCTCTTGATCTGTGTGTCCAAGGGGGGGAGAGATACTGCCCGATCACCAATCAATCGGCAGGCACGAAGAATCACAACTTCTCCTGAAGCTCGAAAGCCGACAGGATATGTCCGTGAAATTGTCCCTTGTCGCCCACTATTCGGTCAATGTGACATGAATCGCGGCCGGCGCCGCACTTACATACCCTGACCGAGGATGAGAGCCATTGCCGTCTCCGTGTGGATATTCATCAACCTGGTGTTCTTCGGCATGTGCGGTTACATATACCTGCTCTGGTCACAGTACTGGCACTATATAACCAGGCAACAGCAGACCGCCCTGCAGGCCAGGGTACAGAAAACTGACAACAAGCCCCTGGTCGACTATTACCAGGTAAATACAACCCTAATTTATAGCCCGGGAAATGAATTTCGAAGCACTAAAAAACAGTAATAATTTTTTTCCTGGATCATTCGGGATTTTTTTTCAGACCCTTCCTGCCAAAAGTTGCATCCAGGCTTCTCTGAATTAGAGTAGCAATTATTGCATAATAGAAAAAATACAGTGATTGTTTAACAGGAAACAATGGGGAATGAAATATTAATTCAAACGATGCAAAAAAAAACAATATTTTTTATGTAACAACACAATTTATGTCAAAATTATACTCTTAAGTTTAAAAAAATTGGGCTCCCCTTCTTTTACAATGCTTCACTTAATTCGGGGGGTATTATACATAAAAAATATGCACCTTCTCTATTCAATATTATTATCACACAATAAAATAGCAGGCTTGTCAGAAATCTCATTTGCAGACAATAGCCCGATGGGCCAGTCTGGCTGTTGAATCAAACGGAAATTTTAATTGATCAAGAATGAATACTAAATAACTCCTTGATAAATAGTTAAATATAATAGTTTTCAAAAGGTATTAGAGGAAATGTTATAACATTTTGAATATTATTTTTCAAAATATATTTTTAATCGCCTAATCTAAAAATTATCCTACTGTTTAGGAACAAATGCCGATGGAAATTCTTCACATGCAGAGGCAGGCCCTGCTGAGAATGCACACGACACCGGTTATGGTTCGAAGAAAGAATAAACCAAGATTTAAAAGCTACCACAAGAAGAAAGTCAATCCGATGTGCACCAACTGTGATGAGGTGACTGCCAAAAGGTGAGTTCTGATTGGAACAAAATAAAATTGTGAAATTTAATTTCTAACAAATACCCGGTCAAATTACATTGAATATAATAGATAATGTATATTTTTAGATAAAATATTCATTAAAATAATAAATAAAAGCACAGTGAAAAATATAATGAATAAAATAATGCATGGCAATATAGGAAGGATTCTCCTTTATTTCAATTTTTTTGCCTGTCACATTCCAATTTTTTGAATAATTCTATTTTAATAATTACACTGAATAAACAAAATACGAATATTTGGAAAATGTTCATTGTAAAATGTTACAAATACCATATCCAGGTTTTACAAATGTTGCAATATTATAAAAGGGCTAAGAATATTAATTCTGGGATATTAGTTTTTATTTAATTGGAGTTCACATTGTGCAATTTAGGGTATTGTTTAGGGGATTATTTGTATCTACATTCAAAAGATTATCAGTAATTAAATAGTATTTTTAAAAATTTCCTGCCAGATCAGTTTATTTATATTAACAATAATTTATTTATTATATGAACAATAATTCCATGAAATCCCAGCAGGGACAGGTATAGAGGACAATAATTTAGATAGTTTATGTTGTATTCAAGTTCTCATTTTTCTACCTATCAGCTTCAAATAACACATGATATTGAATATGCGGTGAATTATTTATAATATAATATACTTATATTAATATATATTATTGACAACGCCTACTAGTGTTCAGGAAGTTTCAGGTAATATTTATGTACATGAGCTCTGTACTGTTGCCCAAATAATTCTCCACATTCACCAATGCACTAGCTCTGATCTGGTCCAAATTGAAATACAATTGTAGGATTCTTGGTTACAATTTTTTTATATTTATTTATTAATTATTTATTGATGACACCTCCTACTGCGATTACTTCGGGAATTTTCAAGTAATAGTTGTGGTTGTACCGTGAACACCGTTCTATTGCCCAAATAATGCTCCATATTCACCAATGCACTAACTCTGATCTAATCTAAACTGTATATATACGATTTTAGGATTCTGGCTTACAAAAATCGTCTGATAATCAGACTGAGGAGCGTGCTGCACGAGGAGAGCAGCGTGTTCAGGTCCAAGTACGAGAACCCGTACAACGTCAACTACAAGGGGCTGCAGCAGTCGATGAACATACCGTCCCAACAGCTGTTGTGCCGGCTGAAGAGGGCACTGCCCAGGGTGACCACTGTCACCGGGAACGAGACCGCCTTCAGGAGTACGCCGATCAACGGCCTCGTCCCGAAGACAAAACTGCTCGAGGATAACGAACACTACAACAGCTGCGCCATTGTCTCCAATTCGGGAGCACTCAACGGCTCCAATCTCGGAACAATTATCGGTAATACATATTCAATTCTGTTTTTTCATGCATAAAAAGTGCGACCGAATAAACTGAGGAAGCTATTATTGTATTGGGCTGGCAACTAAGTAGTTGCGGACTAAGTATTTTACGTACTTCGAATTTGTAAGGTCTTCTGATTTGTTATCACGTAGTAACAAACCTAACTGGATCTGTTTAATAGTGCCCGTTCGACATCAATTTTAATGTCGAATCAATCAAAACGAAAAGAACATTATTCTGCGTTTAAATTTTCGTAATGGTAAAAATTGCAAAACGTTGAGATGAGGCATTAAAAATGAACGTCATTGTCATAACAGGCCTGCTGAATTTCGTGTTGGGATCATTTTTCATTGAAAGATGCCCACGTTTTTCACGAAATGAAGTCCACAATCGATACCGATCTGCATATTAAAACTGTGGGAGATAGCGGAGAAGCCAAACGTATCCCGTAAATACATTGAAAACCAATTTGAAACACCTTGTGTACCGAAAAATGCTCGATATATGGACACCTCTTTAGCCCCGCGTATGGGTAACATCTGCAATTATGTAGTTGGCAAACCACCCGTTCGCATGAGGACAGCTATATTGATACTGTTCAATGGCGAGAAGCCAAAACGCCAGCAGAGTATCGGTTCGTGGAGGTCCAACAAGTAAATTCGACATACAAACCATGGGCCCCGTCCTGTTGTAAACATCTGAAGCCATGATTATGCAGTTCACTGCTTAAGAAAAAGAAACATTTCCATTAATTTACATCACAATGTATGCGCGAACATGGACCTAGTAGCCTCATGGGAAAGTCCCCGGTTTTCCGTCCTAAGAACCAGGCAGAAGAAAATCGCAGTCGACGATAAGATCGAAAGCAAAGTTTATTTATTTTCTGCATAGAAAATAAAATGGTACGGCGTAACGGTTGCGAAATTTCGAGGTAAACACCTCAAGTATCACACCGCTTTATATGCCCTGCCGGGACGTCCACTCAGAGCGCCAAACATCACAATCTGCAAAGCTTTATTCAGCAACGGGAATGATACGTGACTAAATTTGATAACTGAGCTTCAATTTAGAACACTATAGAGGAAAAAGTAATTAGAACAATATTTTCCTAAAAAATGACGTAACTGTCCGTCATCACGACACTGGTGATATGCCACAAAATCCAATAGCTTTTTAAAATAATTTAGAGACTGGGTTCCATGGCTCGAAATGAAATCACTCCGGCTTATCGCCAACGTATATATAGCATTTCATATTTAATGCACTGAGATAATTTCAGATAAATTATTGTATCGTTAACGTGACTGAAGCTAGTGTAGTGGCGATGGCGAAACGTCGAAACCGGTCTAGTTTGGGACCAAATAGTCGAGTACAGTTTTCAGTTGCTTTTCTTTAGTTCATTCCCTCTTCTGGTTGGCTTGTGCGAAAGTTTTCATCTCCATTCCTGAACTAATTTACTCCACTTCACCTTGGGCCCATTCGTGCCGTTGGTTTTATCGTGATAAAAACCAATTGTTCTGGTATCTTATTTTTAAATATCCCCGGAACACATTCGTATTGAACAAGAAATGTATAAAGCCTGCTGTAGCATCCCCCATTATTTTTCTGCTTCAGATTCCCACGACGTGGTGCTCAGGTTCAACCACGCCCCGACCGAAGGCTACGAGAAGGACGTGGGCAGTAAAACAACAATAAGGATACTGAATTCTCAGGTTGTGTCGAAAAAGGAGTTCAAATTTTTAAAATCGAAAATGTACAACAACATCAAACTTCTGGCCTGGGATCCTTGCAATTACACTTCGACTTTGGAACAGGTATTATTTATTGGTCAATCGATTACCCCAATTTTTTTTATTTGCAAAGTTTCTGAAAAACTAAGCTTGTTTAAGGTTTATACGAAGAAAATTTAGGATCCCTCGGGGGTTCGAAATATGCTTCAATCTTCCGCCTCGGGTCCTCACCATCTTCAGTGGATGAGGAATTGTATCGTGTTTATGAAACTGCAAATCGACAAAGTTGAGAAATTGCAAAACTCTGTGTACTGTAAATTGTAAACCCTAATAATTGCAAAATCAATTTAGCAATTTCTTTAGTTGTAATTTAATTTTTAATTGTACAATTTGCGCTTTCTCTCTAGTGGAGGGACAAACCCGATTTCGACGTTTTCAAGCCCTACATCAAGCACCGCACGGCCAAGCCCAACACAAATTTCCACTTGCTCGATCCCAGAGTTCTGTGGACGCTCTGGGATTTCATACAGTCGCACACGCCGGTCAGGATACGCAGAAATCCACCTTCGTCCGGATTTCTAGGTAATAACCCTGCTGTTGTGGATAATAATTATATGAAATAAATAGCAACGTAAATTGAGAGTAAAGAAGGATGGTTGATTTTTTATTTATTTATCTTGCGAGTTTAAAGAACTGAAAACGATTTGTTGAAAATGCTAATTTACTTTCGCGATTAGAATGTCAAATTTAAAATTTCATATTACTATAAACCAAGTCAGGTTAAGTTCTTCATAATTTGAATCATATCAGGACTATACTTAAATCCAAATCACCTATAACTTGATTCTTGATTCCTATAAGAGATTTTTACCTTCTGTATGCTCTTTTATCCCCCAATGCAGTTGAAATCCTTATAAAAAGTAAACTCTTTAAAACTTCGAAAATAACTTTAAATTTCTAAAGTAAACTTTCCCCTCCATGATATCCAGCTTTGAATGTGTCCCCTACTTTATCCAAATTCGTTTGTCCCGATTCTTTTGTCTAACTTCCTGTATATATGAATGGCACGAAACAATACGTTTGCCTCAGAGATTGGAGACTACTGACGACGGTGTAAACCGGTCTAGCAGAGGACCGATTGTCAATTCTAATGCAATTTTCCTTCAGGTCTGGCACTGCTGTTGCCCCACTGCGAGAAAGTGAGGATGTTCGAATACGTCCCATCGACCCGTCTAACCCCCAGGTGCCACTACTTTGACCGGGGCGTGGACGCCTCCTGCACTTTCGGCGTCTGGCACCCGCTGGCCGCCGAGAAGCTAATCACCCTGGCGATGAACCGGGAGAACGACTACGTCACTTTTGAAACCGGCTACGTATCGATTTCCGGCTACGAAACAATAGCGTGTTAATAGAGCGCGCGGCCGCCAGGAATCGCTGGGGGGAGTCGAAGCGACTTGATTTTGCACAAACAGAAACAAATTTACGGAACCTTTTGTACGTTCCGCTTGTGGTCTTTCGCCCGCCGTAGTTTTAAAATAACCCCAAAATAGTTGTAATAAAACGGACAAACTTGTGTGCCAAAAATTCATCTATCTTTTCGGTGTTCCCCACTAAATATTCCAGATAGAATTATACAAATTTTTACGTATTATTTGCATAAAATGCGGTTCCCAGTGATTCCACTGGGTGGATAAAGCGATGTGAAAAGAGAACACTCCACGACAAAAAAGTATATTCAGTGACATTTTTTATGTGTCAATTAAATACAATTGTATGAATTTTTAAATACCTACTTTATATCCAATTGCTAGACAAAGTTAATAAAACAGAATAAAAACGCCTAATCTAGTCCCAATGTTAGGTACAAATATAGATGAAATATTTTTCTGTCCAGTGCCAATAATAATAATCGTATAACTAATGATGAGACTAATAATACATTTGTATTAATAGAAATTTCACAGGCGTATATTAAATATTCGGTCAGCTCAGATGGTTTAATTTTTTGAATAGAAGTTTCTTTTTAAAACAGCCGAAAAGAAAAAATTTATAAACAGTGCTCAGAAAATCATTGTACATACACATTGCATTGTGCCTTTATACATTATTAATTGTAATAATTCCATTGCGAAAATAAAAATTTATAAATCGTACAACTATAACTTGCCAAGCATAATGTATGACAACATAAAAACAATATGTAAGTTAAACTGTAGAATAATAAAATTCATGAGCTAAATAATCAATGAATAAAATGAATAAAACAAAATGTTGAAATCATATTATTATTATTATGTTGTTTGTTGTTAAATCATATTCCATGTTCCCATGACAAGAAGTGTTTGAAAATTGGACCTAAATATTTCAAACTAATATTTTTAAGGAATAAATAATGCATCACCTAAAGAATGAAAAGTTAGAAAAATGAGGAAGGTTATGTACTTATATTCTTTTCTCTCAACATAAAATACTCTTTAAAATCCTGAAAATATTTTTTCTTTTCATAATTTTTAAATTTTAATTAAAATTAATATTCTTCCTGTTATATATATATATATATATATATATATATATATATATATATATATGTATGTATGTATGTATGTATGTATGTATGTATGTATGTGTGTGTGTGTGTGTGTGTGTGTGTGTGTGTGTGTACACAAACGTTAGATTTGTATTACGAGTCAAATGTTTTCAATCAAGAGCTGGAAATATATTAATCAACTATATTTATGAAAATAATTGTTCACATATGTATAATTGTGAATTTTATATACATTAACTTGGAAGCCCTATCTCATAAAATAAACACTTCCTATTACCTAAGTGGACACACTGATTAAACAAATCAGGTTTTAGTGTATTAGTTGAACTTTCCTACAAATTTAATACACTTCATTTAACATATACGATGTAAGGACATTATCTTATTTAGTTGATAGCTTTTGAAAAACAAAATAAAATAAAAGAGAATTCTTGAAAAAAGACATTTCACCGTGTACAACCGCAGTATGGTTGCAAACAACCGATTGTTTCACGGCCAACGAGATTAGACTAAGGATTTTAAATTCTTCTCCAGTAAACTGTTGTTTACGCTGAGAGTTTCCGAGAAAGACTGCGTGCCGGCTTCTGGCTTCTTCTTCTGAAGACGCCACCGGCGAAGCCTCGTCCTTCGTACGCACAGGCGGCGCGCGATCGCGAAACAGGACACAGCGCAACAGGAAAATAGGAAAAACAGAAGAGTTCACAGAGCTTTATTAAAATGTAAATAGCAGTATTGAGGTTAATTTGAATGCGCGCAAAGAAAATGATGATGGGGGAAGACGGACGGCCATCGCGAGAGCATTAATATTGATATACGATTGCGTTGTGTTCTGACTCAATCCGCTCATGATTTTCAATTTCATCCACTACACTCGAGGACACCGGTTTCCACAATTGTGAATAATTGTTTTGTTTGTAAACTCCTGTCTAGCTTCGTTGGTTCGGTCTTTTCCAGGATCCTACTGTGTCAGTTGGATCCTGCCGACGTGATGCTACTGAAGACGCCTTAAATTGTAGACAGACACGGTGCAAATAATCTTTCGCGTTTTTTTGGTTGTTGAGAGTAACAATGGCGGAAAAAGCAAATGAGTAGAGGATTTTTACTTCTTTGGTAACTTCTTGGTAGTGTATATTGCAGTATTTTCAAATAACAATCTCTGGTTAACTCTGTAGATCTGAGAACGATGTTGATATGTCTTGACTTTATATCACTCTTATCTGCAGGAATAAAGTATCGCATTTCATAAAGAAGTTTTCATCAGTGTTCAAAGTGCATGCATTCAGCAGTTACTGTCAGAGCAACAAACGTTGTCGATCGGTTCGATATTTATATTGCGCATAATTTTGAAAATATAATCGGCGAATTTGGCCGCACGATGGCAAAAACAAATTGTTCGGCTCTGGAGAAAAACTTTTCTGGACAATGAAATTAGAGAAACAAAACAAGTTTTATATATTGATCACGCACGCTCCGTCTTGGACGCTGTCTAACGTAACTAAACAGGTTCGGTTCAGACCTTCGTTGTACTCTATTTGAACACGATTTGCATATAATACACGACGCAGGTTTAAAATATGTGTAACACTTGGATGAGCCTTCACGGCCGATATCCTCAAAGCTCGGGACACCCGAACTGACCGATATAACGGACGATATAATGGACAACACACAAAGACAAACTCCTAAATAACCCCAATCGCTATGTCAGTTCCCTCAAAACACTTTAGTGACCGACTAAAAACGAGAACCCCCTACACAACGTGCAATGCGCTACAGCTAAGTGAAACCTGCGAATGTGCCAGTTTAAGTGTCCGTAGCCGTGTGTTTAAGTGCTACTCTGTGATCAACACTGTGCACAATGCGAGTATTTTTTAGTCTGGGAATGGGATGAATAAACAAAAAAAATAAATAAATGCACTCCCCTTTCTAATTCTAGATGCAACATGTGCGTCCTCTAACGTTAGTGTTACGTCCACACTAATGCAATTCAGGATGCTTACATACAGGTGCCTTCTCTGTCCTGCCAAGATTTATAACATTAGAGTAGAATTATTACCAGTAGATCCTTACCGGTTCAAACCAGTTAGAAGCCGAGGACTAGGGCTAAGACCAATTGAGTGACTCCTCAAGTCGTCAGCGTCCTCAGAAAAACAGGAGGCGATAACGAATAATTCTGAATATCGCCCGGAACACGAATAATCAGGGTAAAGGATATCTTAGATGCGCCCCAAGATATAATTGTACGGATGCGGATCATTTCATTGCTATCGTTTTTTTCTTCGGAAACTTCGTACCGCCGAATCTTGGAATGCTTCGTCAGTTAGTAGGGACACCGCCGGCGTTGAGTCACGACGAAATCGTCTATGATAATTAAGTTTTGTTAAAAGTTTTTTTCCCTGAGGGAATAATTGATAGCGAATGCCTCGCTTCCTTCGTTTCGACATCCCCCCCCCTTCCTCTGCGGCCGGGGTACGCGATTCACCTCCGGCTTTCCTCTACCCCGGAAACGATGAGCTGTGTCCTCAGCGGCATACCCGTTCATATCGACATCCGCTTTTTCAAACTTTTCCCCGTTCCAACGCTCGGTTCGGGAGAACGACGTCGGTAGCCGTCACCGACGCCCGGAGGTTCACTGACCGCCGGGGAAATTGACGAAAAAATATGGGACAATCCTCGGGGCAGGATGTCCTCCGCTGGAACGGCGAACCAGGAAAGGTATCCTTGAAAAAAGAAGATCTGCGTTAACGAACCAACATCATTTCAGTAGTCGCCTTTATTGAAAGTAAAGATTTGACCGGAGGAGTGTATGACATGAATTCCGGGCTAGATAAGGGACTTGTTCTTGGGCCCTCCTAAGGAAGGCCCTTAGGAAGGTCCTGCTAGAAACCGCGACCGAAACGGTCCTTCCTAGTGATCATCTGCGCCTTGGTCTTGGGCCCAACTCTATCCATTACTCCTTAGTTTAGTTGTCGGATAAATTAATTCGATCCCGTCAATTTTCATTCTACTTCAAATTTGGACTGGTTCCTACTGCGCCTCCTTACATGACTCCAAATAACTACTGTTGCAAGCCCTTAGTTTCTCTTATGTATCGCCGACAAAAGACGAGAGTAGTTTTGCGAAAACTATAGTATTGAAAGTATTCCATTCTGTATATGTCACCGCGCTCCGCAGGAATCAGTTTCAGGAATACGAATAATCACACTTCACGGAATGAACGATGAATGGCAAACGATCCGCCGCCGCACTATCTACCCGATTGCGCGCTTTCTCGTCCTCGAAAAGATGTGGGGTAAAATCTCGGGACGAAAAATCGTGGCTTAAATCGATCGCGGAAATGAACAACGATCGGAAATGTTCAAACGACGTAGATCCGCGTGCTTGGAGCAACCGGCGTAACGCTCCAGCGTTGCATCCCGCTATCTCCCTTATTTTTTTGACGATTTAAAAAATTTAAATACTAAAAATGTATGCCTTCAAAATTACTTATGAATAAACAATCTAACATGAAGAAAAATGCTATTCTCTCTGTATAGTTTTTCTAGTAAATTCGCCGTTTTAATAGTGCGTACAGATAGCGACTTGTTTATCGAGTACTTACATAAGACTGGCTTAATTTTCAGTTCAATAACATGCGGCAAATGTGGGAAGGGAATAACATTGGTTATGTTAGGTCTACAAAAAGTAATGAGTTTACTCTATTTTTCACCGGAACTTACCTCGTAGGGAAAACATAGTGTAGCAGGTTTATTCCGATAATCAGGCTTTTCGATTACTTCCCAATGATTTCTGATTTGTAATTTTCCGAAGGGCTTATTCAGTATTATCCATCTCAGATTACCCATCGAATGATTTTTGTTTAAAAGAATTTTTTTGGCGAAATGGACGGACAAAATAAATTATCATATCAACTATCGTTAGAACCGATTCGTTTTGAGCCAATCAATAGCAAATACTTTCGTATATAGGCCCAGAAAACACAGGTCATTCCAGTTCGACGAAAAACACCGGTGTTTTTCTCCACGTCTAATTTTTCCAAGTCACGAATCTCACTGGGCGCCCTAATTACTGTTCTCCTTCCCTAAAGTCAAGGCAAAACTGTATATTCCATTCCAGTCTGTACTGAAGGTTAATGAATCTGGCAGATATATAACTGATTACTTCAGAATCGAACACACTAAAAATAATTTGGATTCAAACTGGACCTGATTAATTGAGAACTACAAGAAACCTCCCACAAGAAAATTGAAAATATAATTTTTGTTTTTATTGTCGGGGCAACATACAAATTAAGATACTGTTCTATGGAGTGTACATACATATATATTATATTTATATGTATGTACTGCTTCCTGGAGCCATAAAATTGTTTCCTAGAAGTGATATCATCCTATGGCCGGTGAGAGATGTTGCAAGTTATTATTATACGATTAGAAAAAGTGACTGCTAGATCCGGCTCTTCGTCCTGTTCTTTTTGGAGGCGCGCGGCCGACTCCGATGATAATTTCATGATTATCCACATTATTAATGACGATCGACAACAATTATCTGTATTCATTGTGCAAGCGGCTCTGTTTTGCATCATCCCATCTGGCGGTGGCCCTTAACAAACGGTCAGATCATTTTGTGTCTTGCGTTTCGTCGTTATCATTCCGTTCATTGCTTTCAGTTATTGTTTTTTTACCAATAAAAGTGGCGTCTGAGATTATAAATTACTGAAGGCCACTGAGTTTGGCGAACGGCCTGGGACCATTCGGCAGCTACATTCGGTTAGGCGTAATATATAAAAGCGCGACGAACGTTCGTAATTTAAAACAAGATTCGTGATTTGGTAAACGGATCACAGAGAGTACAACGTGTTCCAAGAGTGGAAGGAGAAATTTGTATTTGACCGGAGATCAACAAGTGATATAAGCTCTATAGTCATGACTATAATAGGCAAAAATCTGCTAGAATTTCGACTATTTTTTACCATCCTTTTTTCTCTACTATTTTCTCTCTGCGAAAGCAACTAAAATGTCAAAATAAAATGTTTCTCACTGCACTGTCACTGTCACTTGTATTGTGGTGGTTGTCTGGTTGCTGTATATATATATATATATATATATATATATATATATATATATATATATATAAATGTGTCTTGTTATCGAGGATGCCCAAAAAACATCCAAAGTGCCAAAAGTGACTAAGACCGTTACTGATGATGGCGAGCGGACGAAACCGGTCTAGCAAAAGACCAAACCAGCGAGAGGAGACAGAAACACACGAAATCCAAACCCTCGCAGACCACAAAACAGGTATGTTAAAATTATTTTTCGCACGCACCAAATTCCATTTTATATGTATGTGCTAGGGGCTAAACGAGCCAAAGGTCCCAGATAATTTGAACAAAGTATAAAATCTCACTGAATTCTACTCAGTTCTAATTGAGAATAAATAAACGTTTATTTATTTGAATCTTCCTCTTCTTCTTCTTCTGTTAACGGCCTGTGCAAAAAACTGGTTATTGGGGTCATTCATTAGTTACAATCGCACATCTGGCTTATGACCGCGCTATAACCGATTTGGGATAGAAACCTATTAAGATAGTTATATTATATCTTAAGTGTTCCTCAAACGTCCGGACGACCGTTACTATCTTTTCAGGAAACGGTGACGCAACCCGATGGCAAATATGAGTTATTATTTCTAGTCAAGGACAAGTTTTTGCTCTCGGTCGATGTACGCCGATTGTTTATACTTGGGGCAGCAAATAAGTAAGACCGAGTAAGCACGCCGAAGGTTTTTCCACCCGAACTGGCTCGTGTGACTCAAGATCGATCCGTAGAGCGAACGGAGGAAATTACAATATGGAAATTTGCGTACACATACGAGTGAAACAATGCAGCGGATGAATCACAACCTGGGTTGTGACATTCATTTAGGACGGTGAACGGTGAATTTTCAAGTATTTCCTCTGCAATACAGTGATGCTCTAAAATAGTACAATAGGTTAGATTGAATCCGATTTGACGCAAATTAGTACCAATTAGATTTAAGGACCGAGACTTCTCACTATCAAAATATGCGGAATTGTTACTGATATACAAATCTGTAAACCGTTTTCGGATTTATTACAGCATTGAAAGTAAAATTTGGCCACGGAATGAATTAGATCGGTACCTCAAGGTTCTGAAAAGCCAACGCACCCTAC
This sequence comes from Lethocerus indicus, assembly GCA_019843655.1. Taxonomy (NCBI): domain Eukaryota; kingdom Metazoa; phylum Arthropoda; class Insecta; order Hemiptera; family Belostomatidae; genus Lethocerus; species Lethocerus indicus. The sequence goes on along the minus strand of JACDQD010000003.1, from coordinate 31,851,384 downwards.
TACTATGTTTCCAACCTCACTCTGCATAAAGATCTCTTCTTGTAACTCGGTTCTTCGATCGTTCTTCAGTTTTCGGACGACGAGAAGGCATTAAGAGGGGAGATGAAAAAAAAAATATTGAAACGCAACGAGGTCCGGCGAAGAGGAAGCTGCCCCCGGGGGAGTCAGTGCCACTTCCTGGCTGGCGGTTCGAGTGTCAGTAAGGTCGGGGACGGTGTGACGGCCCTCGCACGGTGAATATCAATCATTGGGGAGTTAATTTCGAAGCCGCGCTATCGAAATCGCATCACGTACAATCAACATTGAGATGTTCCGACGGACCTCTATCGATTGCTATCTGGCCCCCTAATCGATACTCGGCCGTTCATTTCGCCTAATACGATATAACTACGGCATATCGATTACGGTCAATATCATAAATCAGAGGACTTCTACTGATCGAATCGGAATGGAGTATCGTTTTTCAAAGCATCTATCTATCTATCTATCTATCTATCTATCTATCTATATATATATATATATATATATATATATATATATATATATATATATATATCCTTGTTCTTTGGATTGGAAGGTATTTCGTTAAGCGGAGTTTGACTTTGTTTAGTTTACGTTTACATTCCTGCTAATCTATGAAACGAAATCCCCGTGTATTGGTTTTACTTTATCTTTTTGGACCTTCATTGGACTGCTTTTTTGCAAAGTCTTCCAAAAACGAAGCCACTCTAGCCCCATCTCCAAAGGACCTTTCGTCCACCCTGCACGACGCTCCCGACGTTTCGACGTTTGTACATTTGGCTTCGATTTATTCTGTAAATACAGTCATTCAGACCGAATTATTATTAATATTTGGAAGACCGTATCACGGCTTATCGTGATAATTCACTCGAAAGTTTCTGATGAGAACTGTCGGACTCATAGGAGAAAGGTAGGTCAGCATTAGTTTGATTAATTCCTGTCCTTCTATTGATTTGTCAGCCATTTTTATGAGAGCGTTTCAAGTGGATTTGTCACAGGAGTATGCCGTGTATTGGATTGCAACACTTTCTGCCTCAGTTTTTCGATCCCCAATTCCCCCACGAAATTTCGACATTTAATTACTGGACATTTGTATCTCATTATCAATACATAATTCTATTGTTTGATCTATTCTGATGATAGTAACCATTGACTGTTCCAGTTGAACACGCAAACACACACAATTGTTTATTTATTTTTATTGATGTTGAAGTTTATCAATAAAGCTTGTTATTTCTGCTTCAGAAAACAGATGTAAAGCTCAGATTAAACCTTGACAGCGAACAATGCCTCACGAGCGAGTGTGACTCATGACGCTTCACTGGTCATTAGAGAGCTATTTGATAACGAGCTCGACGTGTGAGTGCGCAATTATTAATGCAAGCTCGAAAAAAAGACTGCTCGGCCTTGTGTTTCCATTAGAATATCCACCTTATAATACTATACTTTGCGGTTTTATTCCATACCGGACTTAACTGAATTAATGCAACCGAAATAATTCAAATCGATGTAAAGTTTCAGACGTACCTCGCTCGCTCTATATTTACAGATGTGACATGTTTTTATTTCATTTCTTGGTGAAATCTGCGTGTTTTGGCGTAAACACAAAAATATAAATTGTCACTGATTCGCTTCCGGTAAGATCGCATGATATGTGGGAAAACTATCGGTTGGCAGGGTTTGACCCTCGGGTTAGAAACCACCCGAGTGGGCTCCATCCGAAGGGGTTGTTTTGCCCTTTCCTTCTGGGGCCCTGATGAACGTTATCCTCTACCGAGGTTTCGGAATTCTTACCGGTTGCATCTTCAGGGTCCACAACATCACGCGATCTTACCGCTAGCAGGTCAGGGCGTGAACCTTCAACCGCGATCCTCCAAAAAAACAACAAAATTCTAACTGATAAAATAAGTGAAACACGACAGGACCTGTACAGCGTTCGGTTTGAATATTCTGTGGCCAGGCGAATTGCGAAGTTAGTCGACAAAATTGGCTTGATTCATGCGCAGGCGGCTCCGTTGCTCAACGAACAGTTCCAAGATTAACGCCTGTGAGTCACCGCTTAGGGTACTCGTGTGCTAGGACACAGGCGAGCACTAACAGATGTACACCAAAGTCAAACTGCTTTCTTAGTAAGCGATTATGAGTGTTTAAAAGCACTCTTTTTTTGTTTTAAGGCCGAGCTAAAGAAGCCCGACTACGAGGAGCGGGTACAAAGAACTCAAACAGTTTACTATCTCATCAATGGAATATTTTACGTACATAAAAGATGCAGAATTGTACGAATCTGAAATCTGTACAGTAGCTAGCTCCGATAGGATAGCATATAGTATAACTATGAATAAATCGTAAGGACAGTGCTTAGATCATGTTTCAATGCGTTGTTTTATACGTAGCCGGTTGTTAAAATATCGCGCAAATTACTATTTCCTCCCAGTCCATAGGGTTGAAGGAGTGCTACTGAGGATGGCGAAAAGCGAAAGCCTTCCCGGTTTAACAATTAATGAAAGAATAAAAGAATGAATTTAAATAAACTCTTTTGCTATAAACAATATAAAACCGGTATAATTTGGTCCGTAGTACAGGATATTTTAGTCAGTGTAATATATTCAACCGACTACTATTTTAATTTCTGATTTTAATAACTTATTATCAATTTCAAATTTTATGCAAATGCCCGCCGCCCCGATTAGGCATTGCTTAGATCCAAATGTATCTTATTTCCGCGCCGTTTTTGGCCGCGACATCGCCTAATGGAACGCCACACGGCGAATGCTAATGTGGACTCTTCGCCCAATCCGAATAATCAGTTTAAACCTGTGGTCCTACTGAGCTTCAATTATCTGAGTTGAAACTCAGAACCTTACTGAAGTAAGGTTCAATTACTGATTAAATTCAATCGTCAAAAAGAGTATACACGTTACATTTATATTGAGATAACCCAACCTGCTTTTCATTGACGAAAAATATTGTCTTCGAATACAATACAAATGTTTTAGTTGTTGATCCAACAGGAATAGCAATGGAAATGAAAGATTAGTACCGGAAACACCGATTTAAGGGGAACTACTGTAGCCGATTCATCGCATTAAGAATGTTGGGATCGGCATTCCTGTAATAATGATGCTTGGCGCCGTTTAGATCTCTGAAAGACGAACCCAGGGAGAGCTGAGCCCATTCATCGCCTGGAGGCTCGGTCATCGTGTAACAACTCCGCACCTAGCTATAAAATACGTCACACTGGCAAATAGTGACGACGGCACCGTTTCATAGATAGGTGACTCACGACACGAGTTGAATTATTTAATTTAACTTGATAGCGACAGTAATAAGATCACTTAAATCGGTTATGAACTCCCCTGGCCGCTGAACAAGATCTGCAATACATGCGGCTAGTTCAGTTACATTTATTTGGCAAGTGAAAGGATCGATACAGAAGGAGACAATTGGCTCGATATTTTTAAACTGCAGAAATCTCTCTTCAAACTGTTTTTGAAGCACTCGAAGGTGCTCAATAAATAATGACACGTTTAATTCACTGTTACCTAGCAATGGTACTGAGTCATTAACCTTAACTTCTGAGCCTATTTTTCCTTTTCATTGCGGCCTCAACTTTGACCCTGTTTTCTCCCCATCACCAATCGTTGTTTTGGGAAACTTTTCCTCGTTTCCGAGCAAATGTCCTTATCGCTGTCCCGCCACGTCGAGGTGTCGGAACGTATGAAAGCCATAAAGAATACAATCGACATGCGATCATGGCGGTAGATTTCTGTCATGATTGTCTGGATAAAAGGAATATGTGCATGGCGAAAAGCTGGAAACGTACCGGGGTTAAGGATGGTTCGAAGGACTTTCTATAACAATCTCTGTACGTCTTCATTCGCAGAACGGCCAAATACACCGACAGGATACCCGATCTACCGACCTGTTGGAGAAACAGGTCTAGCAACTCTGTTGCAATATGATTAATCTCTGTAAGCCTTCTTATGGGGGTCGCTCAATAATTAAATATGCAAATTGCTCTATATAATCAATGGTTTTTTAAATTTCAACATTAACACACTTTATTTGTAAAGCCTATTTGACGATTTAAAATGAGATTTTTAGGTTACAAACAAGACAAATTTAATTAATCGGCCTGTCGTCACCGCAAGGTTACCAACTTGGACGAAAGTGTCCTCTGACTGTTCGTATATATATCATCGGCCCTAAGATGGAAAGTCTAGGCCAGCATTCGAGCTGTTTCTATCCGGCCGTAACCCCGTCTCTATTATCTGTCTGTTCGCATTAGATAAGCGCCATTCGGCTGAGTTCGGGCGAAAAGCTGAATCGTACGCAATTATTGACCGCGGCTGGAGCGAGTATTCTTTTTTCCGGTTTCCTCGGACGCGACCCTGCCCGGTTATCGCTGTCAATTGAGGCCTCGGAGGGCACGAACCGAGGAGAAGAAAAAAACGCCAAGAAAATGTTGGGATTCTTGGCAATGGGCGCGGGCCAAACAAGGACCGGGCGCTGGAGAAGGATGGGCTTTCACGAGAAGCGAATTACATTAGCCGAGAATATTAGTTGAGAACGTTTGGCTGACTGAATGAAATGATTTCGTTTGACCCGACCCCTCCGATTCAGACGAAGTGCCCCGATTCGTCTCCATCTCTCGCGGCCTTGGTCGTCGTCTCTGGCCTCCAGTATAACGCTTTGACATACCAACAATTTCAGAATACAAAAATGAGTTCAACCTATTTACATTCATATCAGGAGGGGGGGGGCAGATGTTACCAAAATATCATTTTTTAATTCAAAATCAGTTTCAAATTTGTGCTGAAAAACAAGTCCAAACATCGCATACTAAACGTGTACTCTATTTTTGTAAAATTTGTTAAATGTAATACTATTTATACAGAATACGGTATATGTTTTTCTTGTAGCCCATCAAATAAATTATAATATACAGGGCAGTATTTATGAAATTAGATTGTTATTTCCGCCGTTTTTGTTTCTTTTTTCGAGAAAACTCCGAAGAAATCTACTTTCCAATTAGGAGAGGAGGCGAAACAGAGAAATCTTTAAATAGTTGTTCATTCCATAACCAAAGTGTGAAACAATTCCGTTCCAATTTCCTCTGCGATAAGTTACCCATCGGACGATTCTTTTTTGCTCTTATCTCGTGTGTGTACACTCTTCTAAAATATGTCTCTAGCGTTTCAGCACTAGGTAATTTACAGCCGTCTTCTTATCACTTACTCGTATTAGTCATTCGGCAACGAATTGAACCGGCTAAATAGTACGTGCTTAAGATCATCAGTTATCCCCCATAGTTTTACATTTCGATTTTCACTAATTACCCTGGGTCTAATAGTGGCCAAATAGTGGGGAATAGAGATCAAAGTGACGTGAGAGCAATGACGTCACGCCTATCACAATTGGAGGTACCAATATAACTTGAAACCAACAGTGTGTAGGGGGGGGATGTCATTCGTGAAAATGCCGAATCATAGCTGTATACACGGAGATAAGATTAATCTACCGAGTCTATGAATTTTCATTGTTACGACCCGAGGTTTGTAATTGTCCGCGTTATTGTAATTACAACTACATGTAATTACAAACGCGCCCGACAATCGATTCGCGATTAACTTCTGGCTTAGCCGCCCCACCTTTCGTATCCTGTCGGTGACGTCACAGGATGTTAGGAACAAATTTGGGGCTCGTTCCGGGAAAAGTAACGAGCCGAACGGGAAGCGAATTGGGGACTTTGCGCTGACGTTCTACCGATGAAAAAACAGAAACCAGACTGACAAGTTCTTCCATTTAAGAAAACTAGCAGTTCAACTTTTCCTAAGAGACTTGCGTCACCGACGGATATACACCTGAAGGTTCCGGCAGAAATTGGTTTTTATAATAGTCGCTTTCTTCATTCGCACCGATTCCTGTTTCGAAGCCAAGCCCATATGACAATGACCCACATATATGCACTGATCCGATCAGCTGTATATTAAATACAGGACTACCTTGATTAGTGCGTCCAATGAATACTTAAAAAAAGTCTAAACACGAAATATTTTCTATACAATCGATTCTCCTTGATAATCGAGTATTGTCAGGCAACAGAATTGTTGATTGCAGGATCCAGTACGATAGGATCGAAGTGTCCCAGGTTCATTGCAGCAAGTTTCAATTCCGATTGATAAATGAAATTTTTTTCCTAAACAGATAGTCAATCACAAATGACTAAACAAACAAGAATGCCCCAAAATGTTCTTATCGCAAATATGAAGGATTCAATATTGAAGGTTTCGATAAGGAGATATTTCAAAAGAAGGACAAGAATAAACTGACATCGATAAATAACAAACCTGTCTAGTATAAATAGCTATAAGCTTTACACATCGTAACGCAGTTGACATTTTATATTTATATTATTTATTATTATTATTACATTATATATCTCTGTAAATACGACTGTAAGAATATGATTTAAAAAAAAATAAAGTAAAGAGAGGAAACATGCCTCGAGATTCTATATTATTGGCTTACAATGCCACAAAATCAAATTAAAAATGAGACAGAAATGCTCACAATTTTGTCTAGGTGTTGCAAAATTGGTACTCTTCCAATATGGGTCCATTTATATTCAAATGAACATATCTGCATTCAAACAAGTGACATATCCGGATTTTTCTATTTAATCGATCCCACTTTTAATTTCGTTAACACGTGAAGACACAGTCAACCATCGAGTCATTTGAAAATAACATTCAGCCGTTACGACCTGATTTTATTTATTAATATTTCTGATAAACAAATTTGCAAACCTTCAACTTTGTCTTAATTAATTGTTATCGTCCTCTCGTTATTTAACGCACTGAGGGAGGGGGGAGGTGGGAGGACAACTGACCGGTGCAATGGGGTGTACGGGTCCCGGAAGCCCATAAAATAACTATAATTACAAGAACAATAGTCCGCCAAAATGTCTCACAGCGCTGGCTTATCGTGTGGGTATAGAAGTACAAAGATAATATACAAGAGGCGCAATAAGTAGGAGGGTATAACAAAAAATACCATACCAAAGATGGTTTGCCAACGGAAATCGGATGAATGGAGGAGGCGGCAAAAAATGTAAGAATGAAGCGGAGAGCAGAGAATACGCGACTAATCGAGGAGTCAATAAGATAGTGATTAGCTATAGAAACATGAAAACGCACACCTTCGAGTGCCCGATTCATTAGCTATTACTTTTCTCGAATGAAAAGCCAGTTTCGGTGTAGTTGTTTCAAAGGGTTGTATCGGGATGTTCAGGGTCCTGGTGAAAGCAGCGAAAGCATTGCTCTCAATACTGACTGGCGACTGGTTCTTTAAAATGTATGTTCGAACTAATTTATGTCCTCCTCAACATGGACTCGTTGGTTTCTATTCCGCGAATCTTCGGGGAACCGTTTCGGGACAATTCACTCTTCCCTGTACCGCGTCGTCTACCGACGGTGGGAGAAACCTCGCAGCAGAAGAACCGTAATCCTTAAAATCGCTGTTGAACAAAAAATCCTTCCTACGATTTTTCCGAGAAAAGTGTACCGTAGGAGATTTTTCCCTAAGGTTTATATCCAGCTGAGGTCCACAGTAGCCCAAGGATATAGAAGAGGGTTGGTGGAATTATAACTACACAGAATATATATATATATATATATATATATATATATATATATATATATATAGAATAATTATGAGCGAATACTCAGTCATAGTACAAAACCGAAGGGCCACTAACGCCGACACATCTTTTACAGGAGGTAAGTTATGGTATAACAGTTGTCTATAGAATTGTTAGCGACAGTGCCGTGAAATGACGTAGGAAATTATGCTTGTGTCAGGTGATCGTGCTGCCTTAGAGGCCAGCATCCCGACGGATCAACTCGATACATTCTCGTGATCTTCTGTCCGATCGTTTCACCGGAAACTGATCGCAGACTCATAGCGCTCCAAGCGCATTATTAAACTGGTAACGTACGGTCATCGATGACTGGAAAAACTAAAGATACTTCCGCTCTGTCTCATGCCCAGGTAATAGTCACCCCAATTTGAATAACCCGTTCCTTGAACGGGTCAAACTCTAGGCCACAAGCGTAGAAAACATTTTATGCACTGCTTTAACGAGTCAATCAGGGTCAGAATTTTCCTCCACCTATCAATTTCATAAACATAGAATTTTGTACCCATTCATCATACTCATCCAGTACCATGCTGTGGCTGGCTCTCCTTCATGTTTACGAACAAGTGTTCATAAGGTACGGGAACAGGATTTGGGACAACGTTGGACTAGTTCGTTTTAAGGGTTTTGGCGGCTCATAATTTCTGCGATGGCAGTTACGAGGGGATCCCTATCACATCAAAAGGTATACAATCTAAACGCACTTACAAGCAATATTGAATAGCTTTCATTGTGACTATTTTATTGTAGCACGTATCCCTCAAAAATCCCTAGTGAAAAAACAATGAGTACCAAGAATGGTATGCGAATTTTCGACGTTCACGATAGAAGGACGCATTGGTAGTTTTAAAAATAGATGACGTACACTGGTATCAATAATTCTTATTTGAATTCCATGTTTGAAAATTAAATAACTCTAAAATTAACTCCAGATTGCAGTTATCACATTCAATTTAATGATTCTATTTACAATCATAACGGTGTATTCCCATTTATTTTAAACGAAATAATAACGCAGTGGTTTTTGATTCCCTAATACAATGAGTCGTAGGACTTACAATCTCAAGTTATATTTAACCTATTGCTAATCGTGGTGCTGATGATTACAATTCAAACAAACGCTATCAAAATATTTAATGATAAATAAATGCCATTTAATCTAATCTACCGATGAATAATAAATTTAACAGTGGAATTTAAGGAAGTGGCGCATGGTTTAATGTTGAAAGTGACCACCAGAGAGGGCCACTCGAAGGTCCGAAAGTCGAAAGAGAATCAGATTTTTATTCGGTAATTTGTAGATCGGTTTGGATTTCTCGCCGCCGTCAGTACTACATAATTGGAACGCTGCAGACTGAAACGTGTACCTGCTGGTTCCGAAAATTCCCCAACAAATTGCTGGTAACCGCCCATGACGTCAGAGAGCGTTGATGAGCAAGGCCTAATACCGGGTTGACGGGTTGACAAGCGGCCAAATGACGTCACTTGTCGTTTTCACGGGGATATAGCTTCGGATTAGCCCAGCAATTGGGTAAAATACGACCTTGCCAAAGTTCAACAACCGGTTCTTTTCGAAGAAGCGAAAAAACCCAGAGCGCGGATTCAGAAACAATCCTCGGTTTACAGTCGTCGAGGTCGCAAGAATCGTTAATTACGTTAAAACGTCGATAAGCGACGACCAATGTGCTTAGGTGACTCACCAACCTACTGATGGTAGAGCTGATGAATACGGCGAAACCGGTCTATCGATAGACTAAACTGGCGAACGGATACATGCCACATAGATCACAATATCCCAAGGAGGTTAGGGATATTCCCTCCCTTCACCTTAAAACACGACACGAGTTGAGACCAAAAAACAAACTGAAAATCCTTTGTGAAATATTATTTTCGACTGTTTTCACAATAGCGATGGTATAAATAAAATAATACATGTTGTTTCAAACAGGAATTATGACTATAATCGAGTGTATTAAACGATAAGCGTTTTCCTGCCACGTGTTATCAGTCCGAATAGGTGATACAATGTTTGTACGCGAGTATCACTGATATTTACCTATTCATACCATAGTATTGTGGTACATCAACCATGCAATTTATGGAATATAAATCACTGGTGAACCATTTCAAATTCCAGACTGGAATCAAATTTTAACGACGAAGAATTTGTTAATTTAACAGATACTCAATTGTTTCTCTCGACTATTACACGAAAAATATATTGTTACTTAATAATTTTTTGTATAGAAAGCAGATAACAACCGAGAGGGCCACAAGGAAGGACAAAAACCCAAACACGCGCTTTTGAGGGTTCCAAGCAGAGCACGGGGGTCAACCTCTGCCAAGCCAAGGTTCATGCCACAGCGATCATACCGGAAGTTGGTGGTGAATGAACATAACTAATTCATTTTTTATTTATTTTTGTTTCAGTCGTCCGGGTGAATACTCTTCTCTCTTCTTAGAAGCAAGCATCCGGATTAATTTATGCTTCTCCGACGTTAAGTTAAGAATTATGTCCGTTTCCGTTTCACTTTCCAGAACTCGATGAGAAATGCTTTCCTCTAGACGGTAATTGTTGTCAATTGTCCGTCGTCGACATGAGTGGGCCGGAAAAACATTTCTGATCTGAACTATCCTGTATTCACTACTGTCCGATTATACGATTGTTATTGTAGAAACAATTAGCATGAAAACAATATCTACTGAACAATCGTCTATTGAATTATTGGTAAAGCTCGCTTCTTCGACGGGAACTCTGCGTGAAACAAAAAATGAAAAAAAGGTTCAATAGAACCGACGCAGATATGCATTCAAATTGATGCCTGAAACATCCTTGGTATTATGTTGATGCCCGGGGACTGTTGGAGACTCATTGGAAAGGATCGAGGAGGCTGGAAATGATCCAGACTTTGAAAAATTGAATTTTCGTGATTCACTCGCGACTGGAGGTCGGAAAAATCGATTCGAAAAAGTGAGAAAAGCCACCGAGAAATGAGTGATCTCGAACGTGTGGGCAGCACCTGTATGGGCGTCTCCTCATTCAGAGAACTGCACTTTCCATTCCCGGTGAATCGTCCGCCCACTTTTAGTCTTTAATTTACATTAGTATTTGGAGGAAAAGAGTTCAGCGTATACAGTCTGAACATTAGTAATCGTGTTGGAGAATGTTCACCTCTGAATTAACACCTGTCGCTGCTTTTAGAACATACATACAGCTTACGGAGCACAGGTTGAAGATATTTGAAAGACCCTTAATATATGTCGTATTCTGAAACATCCCTAAAATGATTCTGCTCTCGCTGTTTTCATTCAATTATGTTTATTATCAAGATGAAGAGGAATAAATTATTTCAGAATTTGAGTTTAAAGAACAAGTCGGCCAGAGTATGAGAGCTAAACTTTAAGAAATTCTTTAGTTTTCATATTCTTCTGTCTCATCTCGCTGGTTTGCTCTTTCGCTAGACAGGTTTTTCGGCTGCTCGCCGTCTTCAATAGCACTTTGGCACACGGGACTCTTGTGGGGCGTCCTGTCCGAACTCTCTTTTATTTCTCCACTGGATGCGAGCAGTGTTGGAAGCCATTGGTGGATGACCATAGTTCGATGTCGTATCGGGCCACCGAAGGACAAAATATACAAATAACAAAGTGAAATATGCTGAGTTCATTCTAGATTATCCTGAAACCAGATGGGAAAATACTCAGACATTCTCTGTGACCATCTCCTTCAGTCTACGATGACAACAAAAATAGACGTCGTTCTGTTTCATCTCGACATTGGAAAGCCGATTATCAATTCTATCAGGGAATCCGCCGACGAGGCAATCTGGAACGTACGGCGGGCGGAATTGAATGGAGGCCAATTTTCTGGCCCCGTTTGTTTATTATCTAGAATTTCTTATTGGTAATCCGACGTGAAAATAAAAATAAAAAGATGTCGGGGTCGATGTCGTTCATCTTTATTTCCGGATGCGGCGGTTGTGGTACACTTCCGAGCCCGACCTCCGCCACCATTGCCAACTATGCTAATTCGGCATTTCCCTTTCAGATAATCGACAATAGATATATATACAAAATATATATCTATTAGACCGAGACGAAGGATTGGCCCTCTAACCTTTGATAAGGAGATTATTCCAGAGGCATTTTTCCAAAACAAATTTCATAAAATCGGCCGGGTCACTTTCGGCTTCTTCTTAGGTCTTGTACACGTTAAACACACAACGTTACCGACAAACCGAAGTAATAGAGCGATAAACAATTAAAACGAGCCTAAATCAATAATCAGTACGACGGAAACGAGCAGTCAGTCATCTCGGCTGAATCATTCGACTGATTCACTGTTATCAGCAGCGGCGATCATCCTCTTATCACCAGTGAAAACGGCAACACAACATCTGGAACAATCCCCGGAGTCTGGCACATAAGTCATATTATTGGCCTCCTTCCTCTTCTTGGAAATGCTAATATTATAATTATAATCGCGTATCCGACTGCCATAAAATCTCCGCTAACGTTCAGATAGTGGACATACGCTTCGCTTTCCCTATTCGATAAGTTCGATTCTGCATTTCTGCAGGGTTTTTATTATTATTTTCCGGCGCCCAAAGTTAAAGACAAATTTAAAAACTAAAGAGAGAGAGAGAGAGAGAGGAGCGGGAGAAACAAGCTGTAACAGTGGAGAACAGAGTTTCAAGAATACACAAAATCGATGTTACCGTCTATTCTACGTGAAAAAATTAATACATTTGCTTTAAAAACTTAATGCACAGAGACCGGCAGCAGCAAGCAGTTACTATTCAGTTTTATGTATTTGTATCAAACGTGATTCAAACTTCTCAGCGATTGCAGGCTACACATTTAAACTGTTTCCATGTGGAATTGGAAAAGATTCAAGTTTAAGAGCCAAACCATAATATTGTAAATAATAATATAATTACTATAAGAAATAATCGATTATGGTAATTCCATAAAACCGCAATTAATGGTTAATTCTAATGTTCTGGGGGGTGCCTTAAAAACTAGATGTCTTTCCCCTAATTCTACGATTCTCACGGAAATTCGCCGTCGGTATTTGAACCACTTTTAATGCAGAAAAGTAGCTTGCTTCAGGACACTTGTTTCAACACAGGCGCCGCGTTACCCCTTATAATATTATATAAACACTTACTGGTGAATTTATTGTCATTCTAAGAGAAATATAGCAACAGATGTGTTATTACAGATGTTTTCCGACTACGGTTTATTGTTCGTGCGAAAATAAAAAATATTCGACGATTTTTGTTGTTATCGTTCTTATTTAATTTACGATATGGTTGGTTGTTAACCGAAACGAATCGAAAAATTGTCTATCAACATAAACAGCCGACACATCAGACATTGTCATAAATATTCTGACCCATTCCGCGTACCACGGGGACATTGATTTGCTGCAGTATGCTCACTAGAAAATTAAAAACCACTAGAAAACTAAAAGAAATTTTCATTCATCGCTATAATCGGTTATATAACTCGAGTATTTCATCGAAATAAATATAAGTTATTTAGATTGAATACAGACTTAAGTATTGTGGAATGAAAGTACTGGCCACAATGTAGCATTGTTATACTACAAGAACATATCTCCATTGTAGTAGAATATTGTAGACGCGCATGGAATTACGTATGAATGTTTGTTATTTAGGATAATAATATTACTAATTATTATTACTATTACTAAATAATATTACTAATAAATAAACATTCCTCTTTTATTTCCATTCAGTCATTTGTACAAAGTATATGCGTTGTTGGGAGAAAGAAGAATGTATGAATTTGTAACGAAATAAAAGCCATTATTATTATTTAAGATTGATCGAGGTTGGTATACTGTAGTATACCAACATTGTGCACGAAGCAAGTATAGCCAAATATTCATGTATGTAAAATGTATAATGCAAATATTAGCCAACTATTGTATAGTGTATGGTATTTCAGGAAAAATAAAGTATTTGCAATTTGTATATGAAAGCGGTGCCACTCCGCGTCCGATCACCCGGTGCTGGGCTCCGGCTTTTCTACCGACCGCAAATTTCAGCTAAACCACAGGAGACCGTAAACTTCAGTACGCTCGTTTCAAACAGAACCTTCACGGGATATGAGGCCGCGCATAAGGTCAACCAGTGTAATATGTAATAAATTAGGAGTAGGAAAAAAAATTAATTAGAGAAAAAAACTATAAGGTTATGACCACCTCAATTTCTCAGAGAAGTACCCCCCCTTGCTGAGCGTTCAGAAAGGCGTCATATGAAGGCGTCTATAATAAATCATGCCATTTTCCTATACCCCGGCAGGTTAACTGAAAAAACAGAGCGGTCGGCGAGCGGAGTGAAGGTTTTGACCTCTGAACAAGCCTCAAGATGTTCTGTTTACGAACAATGTAACTTTCGGAAAAAATGTTGTTTCAGACACCGGTCCCAATAGTCGAAATAGCTCTATAGTCAGGACTATAGAGCTATTTTCGATTGTCGGGCCCCCAAGGAAGCAACGACGGACGATATGATCTCGCGTCAAAAACAACAAGTGGCCTTCCCCTCATGGAACGCTTCCCCCTCTCTGTATTTCCGTTTACTGAAAATCCCTATTCAAAACTTTAACGCCCGTTCAAATAAATTTGTATAAAATGCCGAAGATATAGTAGGCGTTCCAAAACCCAAAATGGTTTGGGCTACTCGCCGCCCTCGGTAGTCGGCGGAGATCCCACTAAGAGGATATGAGTTGGTTCAGATGTAAAGTTTAAAGGACCAGGCAGTATTGAGAACAAAATATTCAGACAAACAAACAAAAGAGAGAATTAATAAAAAAGAAGATTATCAGGTATTATAAAAGTGTAGTTTCTGTCGGCGAAACTTTTTAAGGTATCCGTTTTTAAGTTATTTTGTTTAAAAAACCCAAGTCCTTGGTGCGACATCAATTTCGACTTAACCCGCTATCGCATCATCCGATTCTGTATCAAACCCGAGCGTTCGCTGGACTCTCGGTTTCGCGTTAATCGTCTTCTCGACGCGTGCTTTTGGAAATTACCGAGGGAAAATATGGAGTTCTGTTTTGATTTTGAAACCGAGATTTCAAGCGTGTTCTCAGAAACGGGGTCCATTCTGCTAGGCGCTTACGCTCAAGAAGTTCACGACTCAAAGGATTACTCAACACGAACTACGAATTTATTTCTACTGACGGCCACACTGACATCAGCGTTCCAGCCGTGAATAAGCTACCAGATTGAACTAGTTCATTCCAACTCGACATTATATAAATATATCTGATGTATCTATAACTTATTATTCTATACTAAAACGACTGGATAATTTCAAGAAAGGTAAGAGAAAGTATGCAGAACTTTTGTATTGCAGCCTTCGAAACATATTTAACCGAAACCATTTTGCCAGTTTGAGACTGGTAGTTAACCTCCTTTCAACTTAAAATGTATCTAGCCCGTTTAGAGATCTGTTTCCTTACTTAAAAAAAAGTGTACAAACAACACCATGATGGGATTCCCAGTGAAATAAGAGAAGGTCAGCTGCCCGAATTATTGAGGACGCAGGGCACTAAAAACACTAAAAGCCCTCATCCTAAGCCTATAATTAATGTGCTCAATTCCTTGTTATTTTTGAAACATTTTTGAAAACTGAAACCGATTCTCCAGTCTGAGACAAGATGTGAAGCTCCTTTCGACTTAAAGTGAATAACAAGGACAACTTCAAAACCGCAGCAATAAAAGAAATGAATTTCAATTACCCATCCACAGAGCTTGTAAAAGCTTGGCATTCCTAAATAAAAAAATGAATAAACACGATAACGGGATTCCGATCACATCGCGGGCAAATATTTTTACCCCAATTTGTAGACGCTGGACAATACACCTGGAAAAGCTAAGAAATCAGGTATTGTAAAAGTGTAGTTTCTGTAGGAGAAGACCGGATTTGAAGGTTGGCCATAGGGGGAAAGCCGAAATGAATGAAAGGAATAAAAAATAAACCTCTCTCCCTCTCTCTCTCTCCCTCTCCCTCTCCCTCTCCCTCTCCCTCTCCCTCTCTCTCCTCTCTCCTCTCTCCCTCCCTGCCTCCCTCTCCTCTCTCCCTCCCTCCCTCCCTCCGAAATTTCAATAGATTTCGATTTTTTTAGTGGATTTCGTATAATACACGGTCCATATTCGTACAGAACATGGAATGCTATTACGGTATGCTATTACAGACACAAGACTGAAATACACCCGATATTAAAGTTTATTCTCATAATACGGAAAACTTTTCATTTTTTTTCATTTCAGTTCCGCGTGGGAGTGTTTTATTTTGACGGTTAAGGAAAATATTCAAGCAAAATTAATCACGGAAGCTGAATTTCAATCAAACGAGTGTTTACAAACATGCTGATAAAAGTGGGTTCAGCGCCGCTGAATCGGGAATTGAACCCACGGCCTGTCGTTCTACGTTCGTTGCTTAGTGTCATATTAATCTTGTCTGTTTAACACTTCAGGTGCAGTTAGTGTGTTAGCTTTTTGAGACGAGGGGTCGCCGGGCCCCATTACTACGCAACATATACCCTAATAAGAAAAAATATTGAGCAAAACACAATATTTGACTTTTATGATAAGTGGTCTATAATAAAACGAGATAATATAGATAGGTAGATAATATCTCACTGAATTAAGTTAGTTTTAAGTATTTCCGTCCTTTCCTGTCTTATAGATAGGCCTAATGGTGTACTCTGCTGGCGGAACGCTACCGAGGATGCCGAGAAGCCTAAACCGGCCTGGCGGTAGATGTACCCAATGCGAATAATTGTGACCAGCCAAATAGGTTCAGAAAACTATCGGATAAATACATCTGATAGGCAGATAGGAAGGAAGCACTGTTGTCCTACTTGTTGATTCTCCTCGTAGCGGTACCTGCGACGGTTCCACTGATCAATGCAATTCGCCGTTTGAATTATGATGTCTTCCACCGCCGACAGTAGACAGTGCGGCCTTGGGCGGAGCTTCAGGAAACGACAAGAGTTACCAGGATATGAAGGTCTCTCTCTCTCTCTCTCTCTCTCTCTCTCTCTCTCTCTCTCTCTCTCTCTCTCTCTCTCTCTCTCTCTCTCTCTCTCTTAGGTTTCATCCCGGGTTGGCATCCTCCCTAGGTCGTATTTTATACACCTTAAATTCCCATCTGTCTATTGAATACTTATTATTTTCAACTGTACCACAGGACGCACATATTGATGCGTCCAGTATCCAGAAATCATAAGCTTAAATTCCGAATTATTATCGGGCCTCAATTTGAATATGACGACAGTTCTGGTTGCAACGTTTAGGCCAGGCAGGAGTTCTCAAACTTTCAGTATTTCTCGCCCTTCTAAAATTTAAAATTAAAATGAATTAACATATTTGTCAAACTAGCTGTCCAACATCCATCCATACTTCGACTTCATCCCCTGTACTTTTATGTCCAAAAGCAATTAATAGGATGACTCCTCTAAAACAATCTTCCCTAATTTTTTTTACCGTTTATTCAACAATCTCCTACAAGAACTTTGGAGTCCCTTCTATCGTTTAAACTTTATCTTATCGTTTGATAACCTTTGACACTTAACGACGAAACCGTCTGGGGGGACCTTAAAGCTGTATATCCGTTTCGGTTACTTAATTCGAAAAACTCGAGATAACAACCCCGTCAGAGTGACAACAATTTCCACTTAACAGCTACCACGTCAACCCATCCATGCGGTTCTGTCCTTTGGACTCCCGTTAATCGTCCTTCCGCGAGGGTTTGGAAATTACCGAGGGAAAAAATGGGGGTTCTGTTTTGATTTTGAAGACGAGATTTCAAACGCGTTCGGAGAAACGAGGACATTTCTGCTGGGGGCATTTACGCTCTAAAGTTTACGCCTGTCGGCTTACTACGAGCTACGAATTTAGTTCCGGTAACTGCTCGACTCATACAGCTTTTTCCAGCCATCTGAATAACTATCAGATTGAACTTATTCACTCATTTACAACTTATTATTGTAAAATTATACCTTTATTAATTATACCTACACAAACTTATATTTCAGTTGCCAACAGGACATAATTTATACCCCCTGATCACAGAAGATGTTCCACAATTGTATTTATTACCGTTGTTTCTTGATTGTACACTAAATAAAAATAGCTAAAAAAAATAAATAAACGATCTTCGAAGCTAGAAACAGTAGTAGATGTTTCGTGAATTTCCATTTAATGATGATGCCTCAATACATTTATTGTTAGTACGTGCCGAGTACAAATTGACTTCAAAGTCGTGACATCAAATGTCTGTATCATCGACTGACTCCCGATTACATTCATCGGAACTGTTGTTGAAAGGTAGCAATCTGTCGGTAGCCATTATCGGAAATCGTGGTTGCAGAGCGCATTAAGAAAATTGTTGTAAATACAGCTTGTAGCTTGTTGAATCGGAGATACACAACAAAGTTCGGAGAAGGAAAAACATTTTCCTGTAAAAAATCCGCAGAGCGTTTTATTTCATTTATTCGATTCATTTTATGTACGGTTTCCGTAAATTAAAAAAAAACGCCCACTTACTATCCGTCCTTTTAAAATATACCATTCGTCGGAACTGCCGAGAATTTCAAATTTGAGATGAATACACTGGGATAGATGGAACATATGAACAATTTATACAAAAATATACAGGGTGTTTCATTTGTTTATATATTTTATATATAAAAAATTCATATACGACCCGCCCTTTTAAAATATAGTATTCGTCGTAAATTTCAAACTTGAGATGAATACATTGTTTTGGAAGAAACCCAGAAACACATCATAGTGTAAAATGTACACAGTATTTTATTTCATTTATACTATTTGTATTACGGAAGCCTTCCTGAAATTTATAAAAACCGTCCACTTAAAATACAGTACCCGTCGGAAACGCGGGGAATTACGAACTTAACCCTCTATGGGCCAGTGTAACTTTCAGGTCACATTTCAATTTATCGAGATTTTACCAAATATAATATTTATAGCTTTTTTCGTGAGATGGCTCATAAATCTTAATCCTATAACGTTGTCAAGACAACCAATATCAATATCAATTTTTTTAAATTTGCATATATAGGTTTATAATTGCTGATTTTTCGTTCCCCCAATTTTTTGGAATTCAAATAAAAATTCGGCCTATAGAGGGTTAAAATGAAACACTGGGTTGGAAGACACTTCAAAACACATTATCCTGCAACATATTCAGTTTTAATAATTTGTAATATGATTTATATTACGGAAGTCTTGCTTATATTAGATTAATAAGCGTTTGGAATGGGGACGATCCGTCGGAAATGCCTAGAATTTCCAACTTGAGACGAAAGCACACCGGGTCAGAGAAAAAAACTCTGTAGAGTGAATTAAATACTGGCTGGAGGGAAATAAATTACGCCGATTGTTTTTTCCCTTTTTGCTAATACTATTTGGTATTGTTCTGACGCAGAGTTGGTCCATAATTCTCAGTATGACCGGGGACCGGAAGCCGGTGGCAGAAAAACCCACCCCTCGGCGCACTTCCGGGTATTCAGCTATCGCCTTCCTACAAGAAAAGAGCAACGAAAACCCCCTCGCGATCACTGATTCAGATAAAGAATTTACCGCAAATATTTAATTTGACCGTTAATTAAAAGATTCAATTTTTCTTTACGGTCGTAAAGACTTTAATCTTCCCGTTAAAGACATATTGAATCATTCAGTACCTAGAATTCAGCGCTTCTCAGTTTATCATCTCGTACCTTTGACTAACTGAAAGATACTGAGTGTTCAAATAAACGCTTGTTTGATTTCATTTTAAATAATGAAATATTACAAGAAATTCCCTAAACTGTCATTAAAACTATGAGTACTGTTGTATGTCCTCCAGAAGTGTTGCTTCGGGGATTGTGAATATCGATCAAATTGGCACTGACGATGGCGGAAAGCCGAAAGAGGTTTATCTATACGTAGTTGGTCGCGGATTATTACTAACGTAATACTACTGACGATGTTGTCAGATAGAATATGCTCCAGCCATGTCCATGTTTTTCTTTTCGAGTTTACTATACCGAATTTTCTAATCCACAAAAGGATAATTCACATACCCGTTAAAATCCTACCACTTCGGACACCGCTTACATCAAAAGACACGAATTTGTTTCGAACATTGAACAAAAACAAAGAAATACTGTTTAATGGCGTTCAGGTGGTGCCTGTATTGTGTTGTTTGCACCTGACAATTGAACAAAGGGCAATTGTTTCGATCTCGGAAATCCCCAATTACAATGCAGTTTCTTTTTTTGATAAATTTAACCTATTTTGAACTGAACTTATGTTTGTAAACAGAAACTAAACGCGGATGTTGGTCAGAAGTAAAATAACTTCATTGGAAGCATGAAAGATGGGTGAACTAGGCGCGTTCAGGATAACGGACCAGGACTATGGTTTTCCCTCTCCAGTAGACAAACCGACCGACTCCACGCGGCCGGACAAGGATTGCGGGGGTGCGAGGAAATAAATTAGTTCGGACCTTAGTTTTTAAGAACCGATCGACTGGATAACAACATTGTCACCATCTGCCACAGAGAAAACTGAAACAGAAACGAAACTGTTCTCGAACGATTACAGAACAACTTGTAATACGAGTACTGGACGTTCCCTCTAAGAATCAATAGATATATCCCATAGAGCCCTTTCATGCATCATCATTAGTTCGGTTTTCTGTTTAAAAATTTTAACATGCTGTCAACAGAGTCGGTGCACAATAGTAGTGCAGAGGCGTAGCCCCCTGAGGATGCTGCCTCGTGGAACAGGAAGGAACGGGGTCAATTTGGAACGATCCCAAATATTCCAGTTCATCATTGCGGACTGCCGAAAAACGCATGCCCGATGTCGGGCGGGCAATCTTTCAAAAAAACACTGGACGCGACCGCCCAAAGTATTTATTCCAGTGTCCAGGGTTAGGCCGGAAGCCCGTGGCTTGTATATTATGTATTTCAAGGCGCGCGCTGCTGCTTCTCCGGCTTGCTGGCACGCTGTCCCTTTCTTTCAATATTCCGACGTTAACGGCAACCTCTCTTGATATAACTGCCAGGGAAAACGTCCTTCATCGTCTTCAGCCTCATCATACCTCGAAGCCCCATCTCCCCCGACTTCCTGTTGGACACCGAAACGGTCATCCACTGTCTCTGAAGGATAATCGATTGAAATATATATTTGCCGGAAGGTAGCGCCCCCTGGAGTTTCGAATATATCATATATCGTAAGATCCAGGAAGCCAAACAGCGCTGATCCTTTGCAATTCTTAGACAGCGACAATCAGTCGAAGTTTATTCTCAACTCGTGCACTATTATTATTAATACATTTGGTCCTTGTGATAAGGTTGCCGGTAAAGAGATACCGTGACATTCACAATTAGTATCTTTGCAGGCTAATCGGTATAGCGCTTCGTCAAAATTGTTTAATTCAACCGTAAAGGCAGTAACTGTAAAGGAAAACCAAATGGACGGTAATTCCGTCAGATACCTATTCCTTATTGTCACAAGAAAATATCAGGAAAATCATATAGAGGAAAACAATACGGCAAATTTTATATCGCGATTTTCCAGCCCCAACCGGTCTGGAATACACGGGACGTGTTTTATCGTTCCAGGTCCTCACGGGGGTTTTTCCACGTTTTGGGCGCCGAAATTTCCTAGAGGAAATTCGAATGACGCCAGACAGTAGTGGGGCGACTCCTGTCTCGAGTGTTGGAAGCTGTCAAAAAATTAACAAATAGCGTTATTATTCAGAAGGTTATTTAGAGGAAATCCGAGCGAATATTCTGTGGTTATTTCATCTCGACTTTTAGTTACTATCAGACACCAGATTTGGTGTACAGCAGCTAATTACACAACAACTGATGAGGAAATTTTTTACTCAGGATGTACGCCTTTAGATACATAGCGATCATAGTTATGCGCCATATGCGGGCGTCCAGGAGGAAACGCCGTACGGGTAGTGATGGAAAAAGACCGCAGAAGTGTCTAAGTTCGGTATAGTTACTCAACTAGTTCAAAATCTTGTTCAACATTCTTTTTTTATTATAGCGTCTCATAATTTTATTTATTCTCAAAGCCCAAATCAAACTCAGAAGCTTCATCTCAGAAACAATTTTTTTTAACATTAAACGACACACCTCACGAATACTCGAGGTATTCATCCAGCAGGTCAAACCTCACCCGGTGTTTTTGATTCTGTTTTATTTACCAATTTATCGTTTATTTATCCTTCGGATGATTTTCGTTTCTTCTGAAAGTTTTTCTTAATCGACCGGTCGGATTTCAGTCATATCTGACTGTTCTTACGATTTTCATGTAAATCCATAAAATGAAAATTCAGACTTTAGTACTGTAGTCACAATGCACGAGAAACTGCCGCCATTATATATTACCGGAAGCTACCGACGATGGCGAAAAGTAGAAATGCCCGATGAAAATATTATCTCAGTTTCAGGAAAATTAAATCAGCCTGCGGGATACCCGCGCTGAGTATTTGTATACGCCCGGAGAATAATTTAAAATGTGACAAAACCTAGACAATCCCCTTCGTTCCTTTTGACGACGCGATGGAATTTTTCCGGTTGGAATTATCCGGAAATTTGCCACGTTCCTGTGACTTTTTTTCCCCCTCCGATGACGCTACGGATTTTTCGTCCGCTTTTCACACGATAACCGAAACCGAATTCAACTTGTACCGAACGGTACAATGCGTTCGTGGAAAACAAACGCGTAGTACTGCGTACAATATGGGCTCAGTTTGCGTTGTTGTAATAAATGTCAGGAACGCTGCCATTAGTTTTGATTAAATCCATCATGATGGGCACAGCTGATTGGCCCGCGGCCAGAACCAGGCGTAGAAAGTACGGCATCGTCAATCGAGGATGTCGGCAGACTAATAATTAACTATTGAGATTCGTTTTCGTTGCATTCGATAACTGATAATTGTCATTGCCGCATAGGCGCGTCGTAGGCGGCAAGTGGGGGGGACGGGGGGACTTGGAGCTCAGTTCAGGGGACGAAATGGGGGCAGATTGGATTAATCCTAATACAATGATTATTTGCAGATCGGTGACTTCAAATAAGCCAGTCGAATATGATTTTCGAAAAGGTTGATATGAAAGTAGGATTTTTTCCAATTTTCCTTTGACACGCGAACTTAAGCAGAGTCATATAGTTGTGGTAGTTGTGACTCCCGCGGACGGGAAGCTTTGCGGGAGTTGCTTGTATACTGCATTACCACTATTTTTATTGCACTAAAATAATTATTATAGGTCTTCCAGTTCCGTTCAGCTTTTGCAGAAGAAAAACCTGAACTCTTGATAATTAATAGCCCTCATTTTACGAATGTGTCACTTAAATAAAGTAGACTATATACATTATATACATAATAGATTAGCAATTTCTTAAGTTTAAGAAAAAATGTTAGCCGTATTACTGTTTCAAATGATATTCCTCATGTTTGCAGAATGATTTTACTGACACCAATTGTCGCCAATACTAATACCCATGTAATGAATTCGTTAGGTTTAAGTCTGATTATAATTATTCTAGACAAACGTATCAAACTGAAACTCGTTTGTAAAATTCAGTTTACTGCAATTGGAGCTCAAATAAAACCGACACGTCTATTACTATTTGGTTCGGAAGTTTTTCTCTAAAATAAATATAAGAGGATACACATACAAAAAACCGGCATACGTATACAGTATATATAAATAATCTGATAAACGTGTAGACGTAGAAGAGTCAACATACAATTTCCCCCCTCCTCCCTCTCCACGTAGGCATACATACGTGATACGTAACCAATATTATAACCCATACGTTAGACCTATTTCGGGTTTCCTCAATCGTCAGTTGCGGCCTAGTGATGCGCCCCATATCGGACACAACAATGTGGTCAGACAGAAACAGGTACGCAGTGATATCTACTTGGCTCCAGTTCATAATATAACTTTGAATCCTATATAGAGGCCAATTACACACCGCGTGTGTGCCATCTTGTCTGCCTTTCTGACTAAGAATTAGTCGGACGCGAAGTTCACGGCCCTATTAGCCGCTATCAATGCGCACATTAATATTAGCACATATTGCTTCCAGCGCGTAGGCACGTTATATACGCGCGATATGTCTATTTGCCGACCGGTAACATACAACCAAACCTTTAACGCATGTGTGATACGACTGTCGCATTTTTAAATTTAAATATTCAACGCATTTATGAAAATAATTTCATTTTTTGGCACGTATGCAGTTTTTACAAGTGCATTTTATCGCGTTACATACGAATCGCAGTTAAATTTGCAATTATTAACAGTAGAAGACAGCATTATTTTTCCCCCTACAGTGACGCATACGTTGGCGCGTTGAAGGGGGGGGGGGGGGGGTGGCGTCCCGGGCTATTTAAGGCCCCCACTCGGCGAAGCGGTTCAGTAGTTGGCGGTCCACCGTCGTGATCGTTGCTCGCGTTAGGCCCAGGTGTACCGAGGTACACAACTCTGCGTACAGATCGCGTCCAATCGCGACACGCTCATTTATTCACCGTCCATTGTCGTCGACAGAAGAGTACATTGGCGGTCGGTAGACGGGTGACTCCCACAGTGCCTTGCAAATAACGCGTCCGCGGAATATAAATAATTTTTTTTTCTTTAAAAAATAATAATATAATCCCGGTAAATAGTTTTTATTAACTGTGGAGAGAGAGAGGCTTGTGCGCGATGGCAGCGAACAGGAGGCCAATGATGTCGTTCTCGGACGTGCTGATGATCGCCCTGATCATCGCATCTAATTCATTTACGATGACAACACAGGAGAATACGAAGGAAGCTATGGTGAGTAGTTTTTTCTAATTAAAAAGTTGCTTATTTGATAAATTGAGAAAAAAAGAATCGTAAGCCGAACATTTCTGTAACATGGGCGATACTCAAAAAATAAATTTTGTCCCAATTACCCGAACTTATTCCAAAAGTTCCTTTCCCAAAAAAGGTTTTTAGTGCTGGCGTTATTAAAAAATTGTGTTTAACGCCGTTCGTTAACCGCGAGACAATCGTTACGCAACGATATTAAAGAACCGAGAGATAACCTTATCGCCTAGGGCCAATTTTGTCCAGCCAAATTGAAGAAGAATCTCATGAAAAATAGATTCAGATAAAAATAAATTACAATATTTCGAGGACTTAAGCAGTTGTTTTAAGTAAATAACGAAGGAAATCTTGAATAAACACGACTGTATTAATAGCGCCTTGCCGCTGGCCGAACGCTACTGACTATGGCGAAAATGCGACAGTCTGAAGCCGAACGTTCGCCGTTTCAATGCCGCCTAGTTTTCAACTTTCATGCAGCGCCTCGACAAACGCTTTCAAATTCAAAATCAAGTTCTCATGTCCTCATCTGGCATTATTATTCTACGGAGAGCGGCGGGGTTGTGCTACTGACGCTGGCGGAAAGCCCAAAACTGTGTCCTAAGAGCCGACATGGTGTCGATATTTCGAACCTTCGCCTAATAAAGAAAATACCTTAATGCCGGTTGGTAAACTAATGCCGGGATGCGATCAGGGCCATATGAACGCAATCTGATCGTAACCTTCACGCCGATTTTTAAATATGGAAAAAACTTATTATCGTCCCGCCCAGGTAATAGAGCATTTCATTTGTATTCTTTAAATTTCAACTTAGTGTTGAAACTTGTTCGTGTTTCAATATGTAGGCGTATCACCGTGAACGGTCTTCGATCCCATTCCTCCCAAAAAATTACATCGGCGATGCCGTCCTTCTCGTATTTCGGCCCATATCACTAAACTTTGCGTTGATCCAGACCAGAGGATTGAGAATTAAAGTATATTTTCTCTAAAATTTAAAATGCGATTTAAATCTGAAATTTAATAATTGCGAATAGAAACACTATTCGGTGATTCATTAGATACGGGCAAATATGAACATTATATTTGAACATGTTTTATGAGCTAACATGTGTTGACAAATATGCTTCTGATATCCATGTTTTTCAACGTACCCTATCTCAAATCCCCTATCTCCAACCAATGATATTTGGCACATATTATTTCGCGAATCTTTATAGACACCCCGTTGCCCCCCCCCCCCTCGTTTCGGTTTATTGGGCCAGGAATAAAGTTCACAGCATTTCAAATGGTTATATAGTTATCTCGGTCGTTGAACCATTAATTCCGGGATTAACGAACTCTGAGTCGTACAGGACAATGTCGTACATATATATATATATATATATACAAAATAAATTCCAATTCGTATGTTCGTCGACGGATTTCTCGCCATCCGGTAGGCGGCCGGTAAACCTAACCGGCTTAACGGGTTAACATCACTATGCTTGTGGGAATCACATTATATTCTCAGTTTACTGTCACCAACGACAAATACGTCAATAAAATAAGAAAAGATCGAAAATTAAAAAACACCATGACTGAGTGCTTTACTGAAGTAATGCTACTGACGATGGCGATAAGCTGTTGTTTCCCGCATTGTTTAAACATTCGTGAACTGACAGTAAGGATCGCTATACTACCGATTGGAACGATACCACTGAGGATGGCAGGAAGCACTGTGTTATAAAAACTCGCTGGCTTCAAACAAACAATAGCTTATACACTTTAAACAATAGACATCTGGCAGCCCAGTAGGGTAGAAGAATTTCTGATTTACACAGATAATCAGTTGGCACTAATTACGCGGTTTCCCCCCAAATTGACCGGTTGCACATGTCATGTCGTTATACTAATAAATCTTCGGTTCAAAATGGATTTTTCTTTTGAATTTTGAAAACAGAGATTTTGTATATGGTTTAAACAGGAGCAGGTAGTTAATGAATCAGCCCGGTA
The DNA here is from genome assembly GCA_019843655.1 of Lethocerus indicus. Taxonomy (NCBI): domain Eukaryota; kingdom Metazoa; phylum Arthropoda; class Insecta; order Hemiptera; family Belostomatidae; genus Lethocerus; species Lethocerus indicus. Next base: position 31,824,752 of record JACDQD010000003.1, on the reverse strand, counting down.
AGCCACCGTTGTTACTACCGCTTCCGGTGAGTAATGTTCTTTGTTGTGTAACGCTAAATACTCAAGTCCAATTGCCCAATTCCCGGGCTCACTCAGTCATTTCTGTTATCACCTGAAACGTCATCTCACTTATCTGAAAATTTGTTCAGTTAACCTTAATTGTTCCTCTGGGTAGTGGCGATTTCGGCCTCGACATTCCTTTTATCGCATTAAGACCCGTTTAAGGCTTCTTAAATGTGCTTAAAAATTTTTTTAAATGCTTTAAATAATGTTTCGAATGATTAGGAAAACATTGTAACAGTAAATCCTTCAGAAGAAATGTTTCGAATGATTAGGAAAACATTCTAACAGTAAATCCATCCGAAGAAACATCTGCACTTTGAAGAACAACTCAAACTGTAACACCCGTTTTATTTAAAAATCGCCGGAGTATAATCAAGCATTCTGATTGTAAAGTGTTAAGCACGATTCTGTCTGCATTGTCACTTTGTTATCCTAATTATAGATTGCTTATAAATATTTTTGCTAGACACGAGTCGAATTGGGACAGTTTAGCGTAAAATGTCGTATAAAATAATAATTCTGATTAACCCTCGGACGTGATACAAGATTTCTTCGATTTCGTTAAATTTCATTAAAAAAAAAAATTATTTTCTCCGTTCACATATATCTCTTTGAAATTTACTGCGGACAAAGAAATGTCGCGTGAAATAGAAAATGGTACTCACTCAGTGTCAGTTCCCAAGATTCAAATCCAATATTGTCACAACACCGGTACCCGGGCATTCAATTCGAAAACTGAAACAAGAAACAAAAATGAAATAAAACGCGGGCCAACAGAAGGAATACAAAAGGATAAACTAAAATTAGTAAAATTACTGTTGACTACAACGGGAGAATGGGCGTACAGTGATACCAGAAATTTAAAAATTATGTTAAAGTCCAGTCTTGGCCATGTTTAAATATTTTAAAAGAGTAAAATCTGTGAAATTGAACATCGGCGAAGCTATCGGAGACGGTTGGAGGGCGGTTTCCGGCTGTTCTATTTGAACGCGGATTAGAACTCCAGTCTGTCTTATTAATTTGTTTGTTTGCAGAAGGCCCACTTGTGTCTTGAGACGGGCAGGTCGCGGTCAGACCAATAAAAAAAACTAATCTAAATTTTCCGCAGATCGAGATAACGCGGCATGCAGTCCAGCGTGACCCGGGATGAACAAAAATCGTGTATCACCGCGTTCGGGGCCAAGAGGTCACCGTTTGTAACGCCTCACAGCGTTATCGTACAAAAGTTTTGTTTGTTTCTTCTCTCTCTCTCTCTCTCACTCTCTCTCTCACTCTCCCTCCTCGCGCTCTGGAATTGACGTTCAAATTGCGCAGAATCTGGAATAATAACGCCGGAGGATATGCGAAACAAAAAAATATTCGCAGTGTCATAACCTTGACGGGATAAAAAAAACTTTATAATTATACATTCAGTTCCCTCGGTCAGGCCTATAATACAGATAAAAGGCATGTAAATAGATATATAGAAGATAAACATATTTTTATATACAGAATGAGGTTAGCGAAGGTACGAGGTTTGTCTGTAACCAGTTTATAGACCGGTTTCACCTAATTACAGGGGTCGGACCGAAAGCTCATGCTCGCCGGATACGCTGCGTTGTTGTGCTATGAAATTTACAAAACAAATGGACTAAACAATGTATTAAATATTTAGAAAAAAAATAGTAACACGAAATTATGGTAGAATCGAACATCTTAGGCACTACGATTTCGAGCCCTGCAGTTAATTTTCACGTGTTTATAAATGTTTTTCACAGGTCTAATTTCCCTTCAACTACAAACGTAAATAAGACGGCTTAAGAATAATTATTAATAAATACATAGGGTGGGTACATATATATATATATATATATATATATATATATATATATATATATACCCCAAACGCTCTTATTGACAGTCCTAGAGACTAGAGAGAGGAACTGTAGCATCCTGTGTAGCACATGTAGTGACGTCAGAATTCTACACTGCTACAATGAATTCTATTTCAATTTCCCCCTGTACTACGTTTGTATTTTTTTTATTACGTTTTTAGACTCTAAGGAGATTTTTAATGTAAAATCCGTACTTTTATCATTAGACGACAGTATCACGTTTGAGTGTTGCTTCAGAGCCACTACTGCCACTTGACCACAGATAAAACTCATCTGTATCTAACTACTATCTCAAAATATTTTTTCTGCCATTTCTGTTCTCTTCAGTTCCTCTCGAATCGACTCTTCGACGCCTAAATCCATTGTGCGGTGGCAATTGAACAAGGACCCGCCTGAAGCCGAATAACAAACCGGCTCCTCTCTAATTAGGAAATGATCTCAAACGTCATGACTCGCCCAATCTTCTTCTCCGTTAGCTCGCAGAACACGACACAATACACGTTCAAGGCCTGTTACAAGTTCTAGGATATTTCGGGGCCAAAAAAAGAAAATTAAAAAATAGAAAAACAAAAATACGAATTAATTTTTAAATATCCTCAAGGCCATTCTAAACCCCGAAAGATAAGGCGTCAACAGGACACCGCTATAGTAGTATCTCGTAAATTAATACTGCTTAGCGCGCTTAAGTAAACGCAATCAAAAGGTAAATCAGATTTGCGATAAAAATCTGTTGGCTCGTCTTATTCGATTAGTGCTGCGCAAATATTGGTTCGGAGACTATGCGCGACACGCTTAATACTATCGGTTAAAATTATATATAAATAAAATTGATTTGATCCGTTTAAAGCGCGAATAGAACGATGTACGATAAACGTACAAACATTTGTGAAAATCAACTCGGTTTGGAATGTTATCCGTTTCTTTTTTGGTTGCAAAAGAGTTGTTCGACGATTAATGGCATATTTATAATAGTGTACTGAATTGGACCACAGTAATACTGCTATGAAGAAACCGGTCTAGCTGAAGACCCGACCGGCTCTGAGAACGAATCCGAAACAATTTCTACACAGTTACAAGCGGTGTATTGGGACATGCACCTGCAATTGAAATACTGTCGTTATTATGTGCGCCACTATGTGATTGTATCGCGTAAGCATGTAAACGATACATAGACAAGGGCTCGGTTACAATTATACGTTCTAATTTAGCCACGACCCGTTGCGCAACGCAGTGCGCGGACACTGTCCGCGCTGTCGCAACCGGCGTTTATATATAAACGGCTGGCATTATGGACCTTTAAATCGTAAATATTTGCTATTTATTTTGTAATTAATTTCCTTTTTATTGGTCAATTTCCACGACCGTGGGCGTCCACAAGCCGCCCCGGCTGTCCTTCGTTTCTTATCGAGTGGCACGAGATAACAATCTCATTTTCTTTTCTGAAAAAAAATGTTGAGTGTTTCAAATGTTTCTGTATTAAATTCCAATTGGCGAAATAAATTTTGTCGCCGATTGTATTGGAGACAATACGCGGGCGTTATAAAGAACAAAAAATCCGTTATTCTGTCCATTCAGGAATATTGTGCAAATGTGACTTAATTCGTTGGTTAAAATTGTTTGTTAAAAAAACAACTTTACTTAACAATATATTATAAATTGATTTTCATTGGGATAAAAATACTCTCGTTTAAGAACTGAACGACACCGTATGTAATGTACAAAAAACTCTCAATTTTCGTTTAAATTGTTCGCCAAAAGAACGTACTATATTTGAGGTGAACACGCTGACACGGCGTGATCAGATCACGCTGTTAAATACGCAAATCGTGTAATCCCATATATAATACGTTTTATACTGTTGTACATGACGATATTGATCAGTAAAATAGTGAGAATTTTAGTGGTCCAGATCGCCTCATATACTCTTTGCATCTTTCACACCCACCTTGTACTTGATGATTTGGCCCCGCGAGTGCGTGAGTCACTCTTGAAAGTTGATTGACTCATACACGGGAAGCTTGTACCGCCGACCCTGCATCGATTACAGTCTCGGCCTCCCCTGAACAGCCTGCTGAACTAGCTGACTGGTCTGTTCGAAGAAATCCAATAGCGATTCGCGAACGCCCGCGAATCTGTGACTCATTCAATTCACGGGCTGGGACGCGGTACGCGGAATTATTTCGCTGGCTGGGGGAACATAAGTCTCGTCTCTGACTATAGCCGGTGGGCTACTGAAGGTGGCAAGAAGCCAGTTGTTTTATTTTTGTGAAAGTTAAATTTTGAACTAATTCACCCATTATCCGGTCCCAATGAACTCAAGTTTATTCCTTACGGTTGTAAAGTTTAACTTTTGTGACCAAGATTCCGAATAAATATTTATAAATTGTCAGTCGAATATAAACGGGGAACGTAAATGAAATATCTATTTACTTTGTCGACAATTTAATTCCCGGAATTCAAAATTCGTGTGGTGTGGCATACAGTCATTGATACAACACATTATTATTCCGGATCTAATATTATACCGTAGATTTCGTGTTCTCCTGTCTTCTCACGCTGGTTTGGTCTTTTGCTATACCGGTTTTAAACCGCCGAGAGGAGACAGAAGATCACGATAAATCTACGCTATTCCAACCCCACTCCGTTCACTTCAAGCGGCACTTTCTGTAATCGATAAATTTCTGGGCGATATTAGGATACCGGTAACGGCGGCGTTTGCTATTCCGAACGGTTTTAAGGGACTGCCGGGTTCCTCCACATTACACGTCATGCGGCACGCGCTCAAGCACAAATTGGACTCCCATTTTGCGTACCCGGAATCGGAAACCGGTTGCGAACATGTGAAGGACGCCGAGACAGCAACCCATGAGTCGCAATTCAATGAACCCCGGCGGACAAACCTCCTCTTCCCGGTATAGACACGAGTGGTTAAACTTAAACCGATATCGAAATTCAAACGAGGGACAATGTGCCCACAGTGTTTCGATTAGATACAGCGGAAACCTTTGGACACAAAATAATATTAAAGTACCTACATTAGTTTTATTTTAATACGAAACGAAATTCGCCTAATCCCAAGAGATTTCGCATCTTGGATGACTTCGAAAGTGTGTACATCCACCGGGTTCATAGTGATGATCAATTTCCCCAGTTCTTGTCGTCCACTGTATCAGACAGTACAGTAAAAAGTGTTTACACATATTTAGATTCATGAGGCGAAATGGACTAAACGATGGACGAAATCGAACAATATATAGACAAACAATTTCATATTAAAAAAATATCCAAATTTTCTATTAATTTTAAATTAAAGTTGAGGATTTGATAAAAGATCGGTTCGCTGGAGTCTGCAACACCGCGTTTCATTTGTTAGACCGGTTTCATTTGCCGAGCGGTTCGGAAACCGGTCTAGCGAAAAAACAAACCAGCCAATGGAGACTGAAGATCACAAGAGGTCTATAAGGATCTTTGGTCCCGACTACCAATGTGAAACCGACATGTGTGAATTGTTTACAAACTGCTGAATTATACCCGAGGAGAATGCCGCAGAAGAAAGAAAATATAAAACATGACAGATACTAAAATAAAAGGAATGAACAAAAAAAACATGAATTTGAATAAGCCTCGTGGATGGCATCAGCTGGAGTCTTGAGGAGTGAGGTCACAGCCCTCTCAGCTCCTTTCTACCTGTACCAACTACCCACTCAGAATACTCAATGCCTTATACAAATACCTTAGCGATGAATCAAGCCGAGTGTGAATTACTAATTCCCAGAGTTCTAAGTGGTATATGGACCCCAGTAAATACAGGACAATTACGTACAAACACAAAAGGGCAGCACACTCAGATATTTTATTCCGTTCATGTATTGCCATAGGTCCAGGACGCGCCTAAAGGAGTTGAAAAAATTAATAAAGAAACAATGTTGTGTATCGTTACATTATACTGTGCGTGAAATCGAGTACCGTTATTTCAATTTAACCTTTCTTCCGGGAATCAAAGTATCAAATCATAAAATAACACCCCACTTTCAGTGTCGCTTAACTATTTTTAAGGAACTTCGTTGAATATATAATTTATAACTCCAAGTGGGCACAACAGCGTGGCATTCGCGGTGCTTCATCTGTCACGCCGATTTACCACTTACGGTGAAGCCGCGTTGTTAACGCGCGATCAGCGCGTTACCCAAGGACGCTTTGGAACGCTATTTGAATGGTGATAACAATTTTATCTGCGAAAGACGCGCTTCACTCAGTAATAAGAATGTTCCACGTCTTATCGCGCCGTGATACCGCCTCGGCATGGATGATAAAAGCGTACATGCGTTGCTGCTAACAATGATATAAAAAAATTAAATCGGTCTACAGAAGTAAACTTCTTCTCTCTCTATCCGCTTATTTTCGTCCTTTCAACTATTCACATAGTTACTCTGTCCGTTTTCTCGAAGATTCTACAGATCAGAGCGGAGCGGTATACAAAACGTGTTTGCAAATCGTTACGAATTCCTGACTTAACCCCCGGTGGTTTAAATAGAACTCTTAATTTGGGCTCCGCGGGATTTTTAAAAACTTGAAATTTAACACTTTTAAAATATAACAAATACAAATGTCATAACAAAGTTCCGGTAATCGCATCGGACTGCGGTTAGTTGACAAAGATTGTTCTTTTCTGGCTCCAACACACAAAAGTTACATAGAGAATCGACCGTTCGGATCCAATTACGAGCCGGAAAGCTTGTTTGTCACGTGCGAGAGGACAGCGCGATCACGTGCGGCGCAAAAACTTTCAAGTTCAATATAAAGACAGACGGCCTGTGAAGACAATGTAAGGCGCAACGGCGAAACGGAAAGAAAGACGGCGAATCCGATAAATAGAAAAAACAGAAAACAAAAACAACCGAAGAGGAAGGATACGGCCCAAACAGAAACAGCGCCGGGAGCTAAATTGAACAATTAGTAAACAGAGAGACTAAAATAGTCTGATTACTCCGAGAACGATGTACGATTTTCTCCTTATCGACCTCTATGATTGAAACCAAGCAGCCTTATAACTTCACGGAACAAACTACCTGACATATTAATGAGTAGTGATGATTGGTCAAAGCGGAAAATATATTCAAAATAGGAGAAGAAAAACATACGAGTTGTCGGGATCCACCTGGCTCCTACAAAATGCAGTCTTTTAAATCTATTAAAATTGTAATCGTGACTTAAAATTAAAATGTACACTCAAGAATTATTGTAATACAGCGTACCGTGGTCTTTTGCTGATTACCCTCTTCGTTGTTAACTAGCCGGACTGAAGATTAAAGAGAACGAGGATATTTTTATGAAATCCAAATATAGGTTCGAATCAAACATTTTTAACGTCGATGTATTATACACGTTTTCGTGCCTTTCTCAGTTCATCTATGAGATACGATCGATTTTTCGTTTTTCGAGTCCACTCCGATAACTAATGACCGGCCCCAATGAACAATCTGAAATGTCGCAATACCGTCTAGATAAATCAACCCGAAAGATATTGAGCAACAGCTGAACACTCGACGCGACACTCTAGCGCAGGTCCGCGTCTCACACGGCTATTACTTCGCTATCGTATTACAACGTACATTATCATAATTACGCCACCGCCGAGGTGTAAAACAAGCTTTATGCCTCGGCCGTGGAGTCCCGAACATATGGACATATAAGGAATTTGTCAGTACCGTCTGCTTGCGCAACCAAAAACCATCGTGTTTTGAAAAGAGTCATGACAAAAGTTTAATTAAAAAAATGTTTACGAACTCTTTAGAAAACCATCTTCTTTTTCGGAGATTATCGATGGAAATTGTATATATACAAGAACGCGGTCGAATTTACAAAGGGAGAATTAACAAAGATATGATATAGGCCAAAAAAATAGATAGATAAAATATATTTGATTTTATTCACCAGTTGAAAATTCGTCATCACCGGAAATTACACCACTACGGGTTTATTATTAACAAGAAATGGTAAAAATACAATTAACAATAAAGTACACATTGAACAATTGTCATCGGATATGTTTTTTAGTTGTTCGATATCTATCCATTGTATTTTAGACGTATGACACATTTCATCAAAATACGTTCGATTTTGGTTTTGAAATTCCTGTTTGGCTAACAACAATTCGCTTTATCGTGGTGCGGACCTTCAATCTTCGTGTCAGTCACCTCGTCATCGCATCAATCCATATAACCGAATGCACACGAATAGGATGAAAACAAAAATATAGGACGAACGCTACATAGCTACATAAAAAAAATGGACACCCTCCTGTGAATTTGGCACTGGCCGAGGAGGACAAAAGGGGACAAAAAATGAGGACCAAAAAAAAAACCGGGTAAACTTGGTTATCTAGTCGAACGACGATTAGGCCTACGGGATTGTTCTACTATCTAATCTATCTGATACTTGTATTTCGAAATCCCGCCGACAATATGAACCAAATTTGTCGTTTGTTGAAGGTGAGACGGATAACCGGTTATATGTTCTGCCTTCTTTTTGGGGCGCAAAACGTTTAAAAAGAGTTTCCGTGAATCCCCCAGAGGCAGATTCTTGAGTAGGTTAGCGGCACTGTTACTCAACATGGATGGCTTGAGTTTGAAGAAAAGATGTTGTTGAGTTTGAACTTTTTATAAGACACGTACGTCATCTCAAGAGAGACGGGGCAAACAATGAATGAATTTTCATTATCGCGAATTTTTTTTCTTTTGTATCGGGCTATTTTACCGCGATTTTGACGCATAAATTTAATAGAAAACGTTAATTAAACCAATATACTACGTCCAATAAAAATCCAGTCCAGAATATCAGAGCCATTCCGCACAATCTTCACATTTCGCGCCTCTTTATTGAATTTCAATATTCATGCAGCGCGTTATTACCGACGAAAATGAAATTGGGAATGGACATTTTACTATAAGTTAGAATAGAGTCATTCAGCGCAATTTCTGGGTTAGAAGAAATTTTGCAATGATCTCATCTCTGTTATAGTTTCGAATAGAAAACGAGCCTTGGATATAATTTCTTATAGAGCGACATAAGTCGATAAGCGTTCGAGATCTCACCGTCTATACTTCAGAAAGCCAAGATCTTAAATATTATTCTGACTCTAATCCCGCGGCACCGACGTATCTGATGACAAAGAAGGAAAGAATGTATAAAAGGCGTAAGAAAATCGAATTTCACAACGCTATCAGTGGACAATGGGGGCAATATCGGACGGACAATCGACTGGGTCGACTGAAGGAGCTCGAAACCGTTCGCTTTTTTAGGTAATTATCGATTCGTTGCTTAGGCCTAATTCTCCAGAGCCAACACGAGATACCTTCCAAATCTCCAAGTAGTATTTTCCCGAAAAGTATTATACCGAAATAACTGAGCACACAGACGCACCAGCACAGTGGCAATGCTGACAGAACGTTACCGACGGAATGCTACTGACGATGGCGAGGAACACGAAACCGTTCAGGCCTTAGGCGAGTGGAGCCAGAACGCAGCTGTAGAACATACTTTTTAATACAGTCAAAATATTTTTTATTATAGGACACAATTGTACGAACCTCGTACGAAAATCGTTTTTCTAGTCTTTTATTTATGCTAACTTTATCCTGGCACGTTCTTAGGGGATATTTTTATTCCTTCAACGACCCAAGAAGGCTCTCAATACCGAGTGGCGGCCGGTTCTTTAACCTTTACTTCTGAACTAATTTAATCCTCCACTTCTTAGTGGAAGTTGCGTTTGATAACGAGGATCGGTTATCGCTATTACAGTGATAATTGAGGATGGAAGCTTGCGGATGTTGGTTGTGTGTCAAGGACCTTTCCCCTGTCCCCCGCTCTTATCTCTGACTAAGAACACTGTGCTCTTGGCCATTAGGGCGCTCACCCGACCGGAAACGACTTCCACAACCAATTTCAAAATATAAAATATTTTGACACGAATAATAATTTTCAACATATTCAACGGGGGAACGGATCGGAAAATCACCGACGTTAGGTAGAAATTTGATAACCGCATTTGGAACAATAACATTTTTATAACACTGTGCGATTTTCTGGTTTGGTCCTTTGCTAGACTGGTTTCGTTGGAACAGGCCACCTACATGTCTAAGTGACTTACCAATCTGTAATGTTATTATAAACATTCTGCTATGAGTAAACGATTTAAAGACCTGGGCAGTATATTAACAGTAGGAAATAATTTTTTCTTTAATTCTAATTAAAGGAAAGCTCGGCCGCTGGGATTCGAACCATGGATCGGCGCGTTTACACCGCACCCCTTTAACCTCGGAATTCCCCTTGAATTATACATTTTACCGTATATGATCTATATGCTGCGGAAAACCGAGTTAATTCAATGGCCAATTTCAACTGACAATTTACGGGCTCGTAAACTCGCGAGTAATCTTAATTACACATAAACTCCTTCCAAGTTATTTGGTGGATTTTGAAGATTACAAGCGCTTCTTGAGCGATCTCGAAACGAGTGCAAGTTATAGTTAGTGTGGCAAAGCCCGAGGGCCGATAGGGACGAGAGGTTGCGAAACCTCTGGTCTATTTAAAACTTTCACCGCAGAGGGGGTCTTGTTCCAGACCGGTTTCGCGTGAAGAACGGCCTCAAAAAAAAAATGAGCCGTGATTTCAGCCCGGAATTGATCCGACTCCATTGAATTCCACAGAGGTAAAAAGCCGTCCTATTAGCCTATGAATAGGGGCGCACAATCCAAAGGGTCGTTCCGAACAGGCAATGTTGTGCATCAAAAATAACCATGGAAACCGCACTGAAGCCCTGAGTCATAAATCAAATTGAAGACGTTCTATCTCGCCCTCAGAAAAGGGCCAGGGGGGGTTTCTTAGAGAAATCGAACTGGAATATGAAAAGCAGGTTTTTCAATTTCCCGATCGTACAAAATACGTTTTTCCATTTACTGAATAGTTTTATAACAAAACCATATATAAAGCCCTCAGCACTAACCTTCCGACAACCTTCCAATGCATTTATGTATTATAGCTCGTATATAAGTTGGAATTTCCGGCAGTCTATCGAATATCCTTTCAATAACGAATCTTATAACGATAATACTCTTGATTTTCCTGTCGTTCACAGGCCGAAGGACGCAGCGTGTCAATTTTTTTTTTAGTAATTTTTTACCAATTATCTCCAATGTCCACAAAGCGTATTGGACAAGGTTGATGGCACCCCGTTTGGACGTCCAGTATAAAACCCTGGATTAATGTTAAAGCGAAAACCAATCAAAAGAAAAAGAAAAATCTCAACCCGAATTACCGCTAGGCACAGTTGATGGGCCGGCAATGAACTAGATTCGAGTGTCATTAACACAGACACACGCGGCGGGGCACACGTGTGAATGAGTACGTCTCGGGCTTAAACAGAAATTACGAAAGTCATAAACGGGAAACTCTCTCTCCAAAGAGAGTACCGGGGAATCTAGATGTAAATCTGGATAATGGATATTGATGATCGAAAATGTAAGAAAATGATGCCATTATTCACGTGAGCTCGGTCATCTGGCCTTACGCCGGACATAAAAATTATGTAACTTCTGACATTTTTTTCTCTTGGGGGATACATAATTCTAATTGTCCAAATCAAATAGTGAAAAAGAGCCCTAACTGCGAATTTACCGAGTGCTGAAAAGTGTTGCCACATCAGCTTCTCGGGATAAAAGTTCTGAGAATAAAATGTTTCAAATTGATATTTTTGTCACATACACTACGAATTAATGCTGTACGATAGCTTCGACTTGGCCCTAAAGGTAAAATAACTCGATTTTTCCTCAAATCGATAATGTGAATTAGGCCCTTTGCTAGACCGATTTCGGCTTCATTGCACATAATAGCAGTGAGGTACCCACTATGGACAAAAATATAGTAACCGGCATAAAGTGAATGCTAAATATGTTTTTAAAATTTATTTATGTTCGTCACTCATGTTATTATCCTCGCCATTATAGGTCTTGTTTCACCCTACCCTGTGAAGCTTAATATTAAGAGAAAATATTGGAAAGTTTTCGTCCGGATAATTGGAAAGATTTTCAAATGTCCAATTCTATAGGAAAATTGAACATGTATCGTTCCGAAGACATTCGCAATATTTGCCAAACTGTCGTTTTTCCAACATCATCAAGCGGATTACTCAACTGCGAATTTCATTTAAATTCGTTACAACAACGCCGCGTACTGAACTGCGTAACACTGTACGGTCGTTCTCGGAAAAGATATTTCGCAGTTATTTCATTCTCTTTCTCCCCCTCTCTTTCTGTTTCTTTTTCCAGGAAACTGTAAAAATTCCGAGACGTAAATTTCAAAACGGCCGAAACTTGTGCAATCCCTAACATGCGGTGCGGCGACAAATTGGTTTTTTTGAATAAGCGTCCACAACCGGAATTTCGGCCCTGTTCAATGTCGCACGTGCAAAACGACTTTAAATCGTCCACGATCAGGTGTGCTTTATTGGGCCGCGGAATCTTCCGTTTCGTACCCAACTCGAGACAGAGTTTCATAGTAATATGATAAGACGGAATCAGCAGCTTGCTTTCCACCAGGATCTCTTTTCGAGGCATATAATTGAATTAAGTTCGATATAAAAGTTTCCTGGTACTTCGGGTCATCTGCGGGCGATTACTGTTGGCGGCTGTGTGGCGGTGAAAGGATCACTAGCGTACCGATCGTGTCGAAATTACAGAAATAAACAAGGTCCTGTGTGCAAATCCAAGGTTGTCGGTACAGGAGGATTTATTTGGACTGTCCTCAGGCCTTAACAGTTAGTTACTATAATTCACGGTGGTATAAATAACTGTTGTTTTTGACCTTTGAAAAACCCATACTAATTTTTTCCCTTACACTGGATTAAGTTCAAATGATTGAAGTCCTAAAAATATGGGAGTTAAATAATCTTTTACGTACATATGTAAATTACATATCTAACATAGTTTTTCTTTTGTTTGTTTCCAGATGTACTTGTCGCAGTTCGGATATTTGAATCACAACAGGTCCAGCGGACAGCTAATGACGGCGGAAGCTTTTGAAAAAGCCGTAAAAGAATTCCAATCGTTCGCCGGATTGAACATTACAGGTAAAATTGTAATTCTTAGTTACGGTTGAGTTTTGAAATTAACATTTTTCATTACAATACATAGAAACTGAAACGTAACGAATATAATCGTTCTTTCATTTATTACTCTAATATTCTACGATTTTCCAAACACTGGAGTTACATTTCACTTATAATGCGGCACAGTTTCGACAATCGAACTCGGTTTCTTCTTTCACTTTCTTCTTTTGACACGATAATTAATGCCGCGACTGAAATTACGACCACGTGACAATACTGTACATAATTTTTTATGGACGGACATAAAACTTTTAATAGTCACTTCGACATATGGCGAAGTGGAGAGTATTAATGATGGCAAAGTTAACGCCAAAATGTGACTAACATAAACTTGTCGCGTTTGACAGGCATTCTACTACGGCCCATTGTGACCGTTGGTTCAGTCTTTTGCTAGACCGGTTTCGGCCATACATAAAACCGGCTAAATACAAGTCAAATTGAAGCAGAAACAACTCATTTAGGCGGTCCCTCCTTTACATTCCCCAATATCTAATCGCATCGGTACAACATCTTATCGTGTAATTTTCGATTCAATTAATTACGTTCAAGGGGTTTTCAAAACGTGAATATTTCTTCCACATATGGGGAAATATCATTAATTACTCGGCAATAATTATCGAATATGACCAGCGTCCTCCAGGATGATCGCGGGATAAATTTGTTAAGGCAATAATTTTAAAGAATAAGTCTACTATACTAAAGTACTAATACGAATACTAAAGTTTTCGAGTATTGAGAGCAATGCTTTCACATTTGGCCAACAACAGGGGCAGGAAATATAATGGAGTAAGTTTTACTAATTTTCTTTCCTCAATCAGTAATGGAACTCAGTACTGAATATGTTCAGTTTCCAGTGAAAATATTGATCTGAGGGCGTTCATATATTGATGAAGATTGCGCCTCATATCTTATCCGCCTCAAAAATTCCCATTCAAATAATACCTCGAGAGAAGAAAAACATTTTCCCTGTGTGCCCGCCTAACACAGCGCACCTTAATTGACGTTAGCGAAGGGTATTTATTACAAGACCGGTCCCCCTTTCTTCTACGCCGGCTCCGCCCCGAAAAAAATAGACTGATAACGGTTAAAACGATTATGAACACCGCTTCGATACTTGCTACTTTTGTTTGAAGTTCGAAGTTAGTTTATCGAACATTATATCCTCTGGTTGGGACCTTCGAGCTGGAAATGACGACAGAGCTGTTCGATAACCGGCCGAATCGAGACAGCCAAAACGGGCGGTCAACCTTAACCGATATTCGAGCGATTAATTCTCCACAGTTTCTATAATCGTTTAAGAAGAAGAGATAAGTTTAAAAAAGGCGAACGGGAATAAAAAAAAGGAGAAGTCTCGGGAGTGACCAGAAACGTACTGGAAGGCCTTGACCAGACCTAATAGGCTCTGTCGGAGAAACACACATCTCGTCTCCATCGGACCGTATAAAGTTCTAGTGAAAAACAGTATTTTTTGAAACTGAAATCCGTTCAAATATGTTTGTATCCATAACATGACAGTCAATAATGTTGCTTCCCGTAAGATAGCGTAATGTTGTGGGATGAAACTCGGTTCTTCAAGGAAGCGGACGACACAAGAGAGGGCATAAACCGTTCAAATGGAGCCCCCAGCTCAGGAGGTTGTTTCCAAACTTTCGGAATACACTTGAAGTACTCTAAGAAGTACTCGGAACTCTAGCAGATAGACTTAGATATTCCCCCCTTCGATACTCATTTCCCCCAGTAACTGCATCCGATTGATTAGGACGAAGCGCTTCCTATATAATGTGCAGTCATATAGGGGCACCGTTCTCAAGTACGAGGTAAAAAGTTATCTTTTGCGATCGATAGATAATTAGACGGTTTGTGATAAAACTGTTCCTGACCATTCTAAACAAGGGACCATAATCCCAATTTCAGTCTCTTCATTTGCACAATGATTACAATAAGAGAGACGGTTTTCCAGATAAAATCTCGCCGCCTCGGCCTACGATCTTGACACAGTAATTTGTAAGTCGCTTTTAGAGGCCGACGGATATTCGGCCTTTGGGCCATAGCATTAAACTTTTTTCCATCATAATCCGAGAGTGCTAACAGTGTAAATCCCGCGGTCAGTAACAGTGCCCGCAGGATGCTCGGCAGACAGTAGGTACTCCTTCCGATACATCCTATTGTCGTAGTTTGAGGCAGGAGAATATTGTAATTTAGGCAATACGACGGGATTGAACATAATTACGAACCAAAAATGTTGGTTAATGCAAGCGGCCTTTCTACATTTATATGCATGTATATTTAAACTGAAATTTGTACTTGTCTTGAGCATAATGTAATTCGATTACTCCTGTTTCCGGATTACGTATACCCGGGCTAAGATTAAACCGCTCAACAAGGCGGAATTGCACGATTGCAGTTTTTGCCCAATGTTGTCATATTTCTAGCGGCGACAATTATCATGTTATTGCAATTATAGTTGTAATTAAAAAAAAAATAGTTTCATGCCTCGGAGAGCCAGAACGGAGGAGAACTGTAGGAAAACCTTCTACCCGCTTAGCGCTTTTCTCAGACAGGAAATTGCATCTTCCAATTCACCACCGCAATTGTCATATTTTCCGCCATTGGCCCACATCCTGTATAAAACCGGACGTGCTCGTACAGAACGCACCGACTGTA
The DNA here is from genome assembly GCA_019843655.1 of Lethocerus indicus. Taxonomy (NCBI): domain Eukaryota; kingdom Metazoa; phylum Arthropoda; class Insecta; order Hemiptera; family Belostomatidae; genus Lethocerus; species Lethocerus indicus. The sequence goes on along the minus strand of JACDQD010000003.1, from coordinate 31,808,987 downwards.
CACAGACAGCGGATTACGGCTTCTCGCCGCAGTCGGTACCAATTTGCTAATGGAATACTACTGAGTCCTGACTGCAATGGAATAGCGAAATCTCAATCATCGGAATTGAAGGATAATTCCTGAGATCTTCAGTAGAGCTGACGGTTACCTAAGTACCTGTCAGAGAGAAGGGAATAAATGCCAATAATTACCATATTTTATAGTTCCGATTTGCGTCTGTACAAAGATTATGTTTTTTTTAAGTAAAACCCTCCCATAAGAATATAATTATGGGGCGTACAACAAAGTATAGTATGTTCTGAAGGATAATATCCACCCGGCCGCAGACAAGACTATCCTGTTTAGGTAACGACAGCGGTGTTGAATGAAGTGCCCGAGTTTATCTCAATCGAGTCCATCGACAACAGATAACCGCTTTTGTGTCGGACATTATCTGTTTAAATGAACGCACAAAAACGAACCGAAATTTTGTTGAAAAAAGAGTCATATAATAATGGCCGTTCGCCTACCATCGGCTGTTGAACAATGTTTCCCACAATCCCGGGCGCTTATCTAGATCGTTGGCCCAAGAAATCTTACGGTTCCGATTGTTTCGCTCATTATTATTTCTAAATCAATCATCAGCGGATTATGATAACGCGTCGATGTGTTATCATATATTGGGGGATATCGATTCCGGGAATTAAATACAAATAAATTACGCCGTAAAAAAAGTATATCGGATGGCTCTGGAATTCGGAAGAATAACTAAATTTTAAATACAAATTTTTTTTTTGTAGGTCTTTCTGTAAAAATCGTAAAATCGCCGGAAATCGACCCAGCCATTCGAACGTAAACCTGTCCGTAACGGTTTCGAATATACCGTCGAATGGGCTGAAAACGAATCTTTCACTTTCAACGAACCAATATTGGTATAATTTCGCTCGAACTTCACAACAACAATAACGCGCCATGAAAGGTTAGGATAATTACAACCGGAATCTCGATTGCCATCGCTATACTGGATAATCGGTTAGGTCAGCTTGTGGAAACATGAAATTGCACTCATCCAATCCGTAATAGTCTCACGTGCAAAAACGCAAAGGACACAACCGATTTCTACTATAATTCCAATCACACTGTACGTCAGCAATGATACAAGTAGTTGCAATAACGTAACTTAATAAATCTAAATAATTATAATTAACATCTGAAAAATTGTTAAAAAATGTCCCTAGATAATCGACAATCCTACTATTCAAAAAACCCTAGTAATCAAAACTTATACCACATATTTTAAGAGACGGTATGAAAAACCACATATTATATATATATTTCTATTTTCAATATCGTTACTTCCAAAATGTATTCAACCAATGTGGAGTAATTGCGGCCTTGCTTCTGAGAACTTTCTTCTGAATTTTGCTGGTCATCTGAGAAGGTCGATTGCGATGGAGGAGCCGACCAAGGCGGGCCTTGAATAACGCCGCTGTTTTTTCTCTCCCATTTCTGTTTCTTCTCTAATTGTAAATTGTTTTTTGAGCCCGCAAGCACGAGGAAATAATAAAGTTCAAAAATAGTCGGAAGAAAAAAAATTAGTTTTTAATTTTACAGAAAAAAAAATCCGCTGAAGGAAGGCAATTCACAGCGAATCTAAAATTGCAGCTCAAAATTAAGTGTGGGCGGAGTAGCGACTATTTCTAATAATAGGCCGCAATTGAACTTTACCGCGAGTGAATATAACGGTGCAGCGAATTGGGCTTTTGAGCGCGGGGGATTTTCCAAATTAATTTTTCAAACAACCAGCCCGATCCTTAAGGGACAATCGGCAGTTTCAATTTATAAAATTATACCACGAGGTGTAAACACAATATTGCCGCTAGGGTAATTGGGTAAAAGGAGATTTCTATTCCGGAACGACCCCCTGGGATCAGAATTGTACTAGAAGGTCATGTCCTCAGCAACTAGTACCTCATCCTGTAGGACCTTTTTCCATTCCCCGACACCAGACCGGTTTCGGCTCCTCGCCGTCCTCAATAGCGTTCCGCCGGTAAATTAGTGATGTATTTATTATGTTAGGAAGCCGACCAACATTTTGATTCATTCCTCGTATCTCTTATTTCTTTTCATCTGGAGACAGTACATCAGCGGAAGAAAATTCTGAACCTGATGGCGTTAATGGAAACGTTCCAAGCTGGAACCTTCCATTGATACCCTGGATGACAGTCCAACTGCGGGAATAACTGATACCCGACATCCTATAGTACGCATACTAACTGGAAAATAGATAACAACTTCGCGGTTATTAGAAAAAACTGGCATTGTTTATCGCTAACTAAGCGTGTTAATAATATCACCGGGATTGTATAAAACGTTGTACGAAGAACTCTATGTCCGTATAAATTTTTTAAAAACCGTAAAAAATACACAAAATTCATGGAAGAAAAGTTCATCCGTTGGGTAGTTGGAGGTAATAAATTGAATTGAATTTTCAAACGGGAAAACAACACCGCTACCTCAGAGGCCGACTTCCAGATGGCGAAACCTCTCGATGCCGAAGGTTGATGCAATTTTCATTCCTGTTTAAGTGCCAAATGACAATTAGTTTCAGTCTCCGATAACAAATATACACCACTGTCGAATGCGATTGTCGGAATGCACCCATGGAACTGACCGTCCTCTCAATTGTTGTCTTCGATTCCGTTAATTTAGTTGTCGAATTTCATAACTTTTTCTCATTTCCGTAAAAGGATTTCTCACCCTCGCTTATATATTCTGTCTCAACTCGCTTATTCCGTCGACAATGTTTTCGATCGTACGAATTATAAATAACTGCCGTATAGCGTAACTAAAACTCAGTTTTGTTATTTGGCTGCTATTGAGTGCATCTAAAATAATAATTTCATTGTTTTGTTTTTTAAATTACCGAATCGTTTGTCCTACCAACGTGTGAACAATACCACTCGAGACACTGACACTGTCGATTGTTGTTTTTAACTTACAGCAATATTGTATTACATATATTATTTGAAAATATTTTTACGCCAGTCAGTTTTTTTAGTTCATTCTCTAACAATACCGCCTGGCGATTGGTTCTTATCCCAATAATATGTTATGGAGATATCATAAACTGACTGCTCTTTAATTCCTTCAATCAAATTTTAACTCTATTGACTTGATTTCAGGCCAGCTGGACGAGGAAACGCGGAAAGTGATGGAATTGCCGAGGTGCGGAGTTAAAGACAAAGTCGGTTTCGGAACAGATTCGAGGGCCAAGAGATACGCCCTTCAAGGTTAGTCAAACATTGTTTGTTTGGTATAGGATAATTTGTAAGATAATACGACCCAGTCTACAATCCTCACTTGTCGGAGCACTACCACACGAAGAGCAAAAAGATCATCTTAAACTGGACATTCCAGAATTTTACAGGCAGATTTTTCCTAGTATTCCTCCTAAAAATACAAAGTCTTTTCCGTACAAATAAAAAATGTATAACCGCCGATTAAGTCGTTTCAAAGAAATATTTAGTACAAACATTTTCAGTTCGATCTCTTTCACCGTGTACTGTATTCCTGGAGCGTCTGTTACTTACAGTCAGCACAATTGAGCCAACTTTCTATATTTAATGCATAGCTAGTCATGTTAGAATAATTGCTCACCGTTCAAAGTGCATTTGGCCCTGTATAATGTACAATTTTAGTGTTTGTTATTTGTGAGCCCGCCGTTGTCAAAACGTTTCTTCCTTATCATCCCTCCCTTAAATTTATGTCGGATGCCCCTTAAAGTATAAAACTAGACTAAACTCGTACACACGCACGGACTATTGTACAGTTTAGTATGGATTTCGGCCGTTTCGGTTTAATGTCAACCGGCGGTAATGTCAGCTCGACGTTTTGCACAAAGGTCGGAACCCCCAACAATGGCGGTCAATGGGGCGCAGTTCCGCGCTCATCGTCGGACCATTGTTGCCGCTGCACAGCTCGCTTTGTACCGGCAGCCATCTAAAATGTCGGACACGTATCTATCTTCTGCACTTGTTGCCAAACGCGAAATAACATTGTTCCAACGGGAGATCACAATTGCAATTATAAATAATCGAATTGAAGTTTACAAGGACGAAGTAAAGCAACCCCACTGCCGAATTGCGCTTATGGCGAGCAAAAAACGGGAGGCTTTAACTCCTGGAATCTTATAGATAAGTCCCTTCAAGTCTTTACTTGGGGTCACGTTGTAATGAAACATATTTACACATTGACTACATTTTCGCTTGTTAGATCCTGAGCTACATACGGAGATAAGCTTCACCCCATCCTTAGTGAATATCTATATCTACACACTCTCTTCCGTACTCGTATTCGCCAAAAATTCATTAAAATATTAAAACTGTTGTCCCTCAATACAATTTCCCCTGTACTGTAACACCAAGGTTTCATTGTGAAAAACCTAATCTCAGGTGAACAGCTATGTTTAAAACTATAGTCTGGTCCTTATATTCGATGACTTGGATTGAGTTGGTGACTTGATAATATTCTAGAATAGAGGCGATGTAGCCGGGGTTTTATAAAACGAGGACTCTATACAGCAATTGTAAAAAAGTGCAAGCCAATGATTTGTTGGAACAGATACAGCGATTCGAATCACTTTCCGCTTACGTCAACCAGTTTGGGCGGCCAGAAAACGTCGGGTCGCGTCGGCTTATTCGTAATTAATTTACTACTCGCGGTTCGATATTTTAAAACGGCTACAAAACAACCCAAAAATTAACAATTAGACTAATAATAACTTTCTGATCCCTTTGTCAGGCTGGTTCGGCCTTTTCCTAGACCGGTTTCGGCTACCCGCCATCTCCAGTAACCTTCCGCCAGCAGATTGGCGGGTCGCTCAGTCATGTCGGTTGACTGTTCTATAACTGCGATCAAATTTAGTTCTGACAGACATGAAAGACCAGAAACATCTATGGTACGCGCAAAGAGTTAAAACACGTTCCCGGAAAGTGGTCATTATTTGTAAACACTTTATATCGATAAGTAATACGCACACAGTAGTAAACATGTTGAGCGACTTATCAGGCAATCACAGCGCCACTGTACTAACGCCCGATTTTTACACCGCTTTAAATTCGGGTCAAAGAAAATCAACATGATTAAGACTATTACACAGATGTTTATGGGTAGAATGCGCCAAATAATTTTTGAATCGTGATACTGGGGGTCGGGAGAACCTCGGGAAGTCCATCTTCTGATCTGCTACTAATAGTGCAGTGGCAGTACATACTGTCTAATCGAATGACCCGTCTAGGAAGACGCCAAACCATCGAGGCGGAGAGGTATTAATAATTGTTATTATAATTCAACCTGTTAGAAACAGCTGGCGAAAGACCGCGACGCCCATTGAATATTTCGGCCCAGCGAGGCCAGGAAGTATTCCCGGACAAATTGAAACGCCGTTTGGCAAACTCCCGGGCAGGCAGAACTTCCTCAACCTTGTCCCCTTCATTGGTATGCCCCCACATGGTCGGCTCTTGCATCATTCATATATCATACCCGTTCATTGAAGCCCTCCTCTTCTGAGCATCAGGCCTGATGGCCTTAGCCCACGTCGTCCGCTGCTTGTATTGTTCGCATACTCCCCCCACCCCCTACCGTACCATGGTCGATCATCGACCAAGCTCCTAACGGGCTCGCGACCAAAGTTCCAAAGTCGTCAGTTTCCATAAAAACCGAATTTTCTTTCATCTGAGTTTCAACTCAAGCTTGCTACAGTTATCGTCCGACGGGTTGACCCCATATCCGGAAGTCAGATTTCGCGATTTGTAAACGCCTCGTGCCAGAGGTGGATTCGTGCAGGCCCGTTTCCTGTACCGTCGGACAGCCGACATTGGACCCCATCCCTGGCCAATATCCGCTCGCCGAACAACAATGACAAAAGCAGATATAGAATGGTGAAACAACCTTGTATGAATTCTGAATTTCAATATTAACCTTTAGATTGACGACAGAGTTAAGTAACGTCCGCCCATTAATGAAAACAGGGACGAATATACAAAGGAAATAAATATATATCTGATAATTAAATTGAGTTAATACTAAACCACGGTATCGTGTATTCAATGTAGGAGCCCAATTCGTGAATAATAACGCGTTGTTAGGAAGTTGAAGCGGTCACTTGACATAACAAACCAAATGGGCGCTTAAAAACCATCCTCATTGTGTTTTATTAGTAACCCTTCTGCTGTCTCTCCTAGAACTCCATAATTTATATCACTGATTCGTCACCTTAATTTTTTGGCAATGCATAAAACTATAACGCCTCCACTAGTCTGTTTGTCGTCAATAGTATTCAACGGCTTGAAGAAGAAAAACAGACGCCAACAATAAGCAGATGGCCCGTAAAGGGGTTAATTACAAGTCCATTTTGTTTTCAAAAGAAAAAATGTCCTCTTCCTTAAGACTTCGGTGTCCGGTAGAAGAGAGGGGCAGGCGAAGATTTATCGCTGTATAGGGGCAATGAGGCTCCAGTTTAGCAAATAACAGGCAGTTCTGGGCGTACTTGAAATAACTGGAGGGGTATATCCTGTTCGGCCGGGTCCCTCGCTGCCGTCTGATTATAGGCCCCGGCAGGCCAATAGGCCGACCTTCGCAAATCCGTACAATCACGTCCCGAGGCCAACGCTGGCCAATATAGATTTTTCAGCTCTTAGAATGAAGAAAATATCTTTGTCCAGCAGGATTTTTATTACCCCACGCAATCGTACCAGTATTTAACGGTTTTTTTTCTTTTAGTTGTTTCACTTTTCCGGGTGGCATTTGCGAAAGTTGGGGCGTTTGCGTTGTCTACGAATGTTAATAGATGTCATTACAAGCAATTTACAGCACGTTTGTCAAACACAAACAAAATTCTCATGGGATCTAGTTGGAAAGGCACAAATGTTCGATAATCTATTGTTGGCAATTAATTATTTGAGTGTTTCTTCGTCCGGCAGGAAGCAAATGGCGCAAGAAGGACCTGACCTACAAGATTTCCAAGTACCCGAGCAATCTGGCCAGGAAGGCGGTCGACGAAGAAATCAAGAAGGCGTTCAACGTCTGGAGCAGCGTCACGCCGCTCACTTTCACCCAGAAGTACTCAGGTATTTATTTATCCGGGTGTTGTTTCGCGACATTCCAATCGTTGGACACCTGGGCGGTGTCGATGGATCCCCACAAATCGTTTCCGTAGGCGACAGTTCAGTTACAAAATAAAGGTATTAAATTATTACCTTCGAATAAGTGATAGTTGCGATCTGTTGTCAAGGAGTGTAAGTAGCAATTTGTAACCTCCTTTTGTTTCTGTATGTTTGAGTCTTCATATTTAGAATCCACTAGAGACTCCATCAAAACATTTGGATTTATGAATAATTATTATTATTATATTTCATTGTTGTCGTTTTTTACAGGCGAGGTCCATATCGACGTGAAATTTGAACGCGGGGAGCACGGAGATGGCGACCCCTTCGATGGCCCCGGAGGTACTCTAGCCCACGCCTTCTTCCCCATCTTCGGTGGCGATGCCCATTTCGACAGTTCAGAAAAGTGGACAATCGATTCGTACAAAGGTAGATCGTTTGTAGAATGAAATAAAACCCCCGAATCCCTGAAGAGAAAGCGTAAATTTATGCCCTCGCGGGCGGTGTTCGACGTTAGATCTCCGTGCGGTACACCGAGACACCAGTCTGGTGATATTCCGAACACTTGCAGACGCCCAAAAGATATCTTAAATTGAAATATAATCTCTGTATGTTAGCTATGATGACAAAAAACTGCTCCTATCCTACTTTGGTATTTCCAGTTGGGACTATCAATCCTCGGTGGATAACCGGCTCATTGTAGCTCCTCTGATTTATCGCCAGAATTTGTATTCATGTTGTAATAATTGACATTGTTCAGGCACGAACCTGTTCCAAGTGGCTGCACACGAATTCGGCCACTCGCTGGGTCTGTCCCACTCGGACATGAGAAACGCCCTAATGGCGCCCTTCTACAGGGGCTACGAGTCCACTTTCGAGCTCCACGAAGACGACGTCCAAGCTATACAGGTCGGTTTTACTGATTTGTTAGAGAAATATAAAAAACAAAAGTTTCCGTTTAAAACTGTCACTTCCTCCTGGTTTTGAAGACCACCCGAGAGAGTTCCAATAGAAAGGTTTGCCTAAAACACTTGAAGGAACGTTCTGCAATATCTCATTGCCAATTTTCAAGGACTTAAACTCATACAACTGGTGCAAAATTTAGACTTAGAAAAATAAATAACTAGAAATGTTACTAATGTTGTCTGTAAAATATGTTAACAACAGCTAATAGAAATGTTAATAACTCGTCTTTTCTGAAATTAAACAAACAGGAACTGTACGGCCGCAAGAAGAGCAGTACTCCCGGTAAGGTGCCGGACGGCGGAAGGAAAACTCCGCCCCCGACCGAAGATCCCAACGATTTCGACGACCCGGAACTCTGCAACGACGCCACAGTCGATACCATATTCAATTCACAAGAAGGGTTGACCTACGCTTTTAAAGGTCGGCACAGTTTCTTGTTTATTTGTCTATTCCACTAAATAGAGTCCGGAACGCATTGAATCATAGTTAATACTATTGCTTGAACATACGCTATCTAGATGATCCCGTATATAGTAACATGTATTGAACGTTACACACGCGTACGAGCATGCAACTATGAAAAAAATGACTGTCTTAGGCGATCACTATTGGCGGCTGACCGAAGACTCAATAGCACCGGGTTATCCGCGCCTGATCAGGGACTCGTGGGCGGGACTGCCGGGTAACATTGACGCCGCCTTCACCTACCCCAAGAACGGCAAGACCTACTTCTTCAGGGGATCCCAGTACTGGAGGTACGCCGGCAAGCAAATGGACGGCAACTACCCCAAGAGGATATCCGAAGGTTTCCCGGGCATACCGGACGACCTGGACGCCGCCATGGTCTGGAGGGGAAACGGAAAACTCTATTTCTTCAAAGGTAAAATAAGAAAACTTTCTTCAAGAGGCCTTTCTACACAACGTTTGTATAATAATAGGGAAAGTCATAATCGAAGCGGATTTGAGATCTCTTCGAGGCTCATCAATACTCGACGAATTTCAGGTTCGAAATTCTGGAGGTTCGACACGACAAGCAAGCCGCCGGTGAAGAGCAACTACCCGAAGCCGATTTCCAACTGGGACGGTCTTCCGGACCACCTCGACGCCGCCGTCTGCTATACCAACGGCTACACCTATTTTTTCAAGCAGGGAGTCTATTACAGATTCAACGACAGGACATTCTCGGTAAGAACAACATGGGGATTCACCGGTTGGATTCCAAAAATGCGCACCTCTGAATATTTTCAGTATAAAAACAAACGACTGTTCTTTTCAATAAGTCAATCGATCGTACAGTCTCACGGACTCTGCCTCCACTCGGCCCAATAGTCCAAACCAAATCGCTTTCTGGGTTGGAGGAGGAGGGACTCACAGTTCCAGCTATTTGACCACTTACTTATTATTACTGTTTTCGAAATGGGCGAAGGGAATCCTGTTCGGCAAGCTATTTATTGTGATATAACGTTGATTGCAGGTTGACCAGGCCGATCCCCCTTTCCCGAGGCCGGCCGGCTACTGGTGGTTCGGCTGCAGGTCGGAGACCAAGGCTGGGATTACCGGTGAGACTTCAGATAAGAACGGGAGTGATGAAGAGGTTGATGGTAGTGATAGTGGAGGGCTGTGGAACGGCGGTAGGAGGAGGCGGCCAGTCCACAGGGACGACGATGTCTCTGACATTATACTCGACGGCGGTGAGTCAGTACCAACCAACTCCCTACTTTGAAGGCCTCCGACCGAAAGAGATTAGTTTTCGAAAACTAATAAAGACAGTATTTAGTTGTGGAGGGGGGGAGGACTCTTAAGTAATCGAGTATTTACAAGCATTTTCATCAGTGGAACACAAACCACTTAGTATCGGCAGAAGAGGGACAAACGTTTTCAGGCTGTAACGGGGACGTTTTAATAATGAGTCCGGCAGATCTCCAGGTTTAAACCATTTCCGGCTTAAATCCGTCAGGGGGTTGAAACTGTTTTCGAAGATTTGTGAAACTTTTACTGACAGGCTTGTTAGACTAAATGAAACTATCCCAGCTCGTCTGAGCTCGAAATCCGAATTGAAGATGGGTGATATACATGCCGGGAATCCAACAATAAAACAGATGGGACCGCCACGATATTTGCCACGCCCTTAATCTCGGGACAAAGAAATATCCGATGTTACTAACGAGAATTATCGGCATTAATTATGAAATACTCGATTACTTATAGGCATCCCAAAAATAAAAGTAAAAAGAATCTCAACGCTGTATATTTATGCGCTTGTTCGGGCACTTTTCCAAATACTTAACGCCGACATTTGTAAATAGATCCTTTATTTCTCTAAAAACAACCGCCTTGATATCACCGCCATGACTAAAAAAAAATTCCAGTTAAAATTTTCGATTAAACCCGAATGACGGAGAATGTTCTTAATCTTTGAATTTCACTAACTAACCAGTTATTAAACGTGTTGGCTTTTCCTGAAAGAATATTTTAAAAACCAAATGCTGTACATAAGTTTAAACGTTGCATGATAAGTTGTCTCGACTCCATTGCCGAATCGAAATTAACCTCAATAAGTAATGATTTGGGTTGAAAAAAAACATCATCGATGAAGGTTGCTTTCTTTTCTCCTACAATGTTTTTCATTTAAATATTGAAATTATATATTTATTTTCAAACGAAACGCGTCCTGGCTGCCTCTAATTGCTGTACCACAGCCTTCTACATACTTGGTAAATATGGAACGACAATAAAAAATATTTGCTAGCATATAGTAGTGGTAGAGTAGTCAAATGTAAATTGGGAGGACGAAATTGGTAATCATAACATGAGATAATGTTTTATTTCTAAAAACTTATTTCAACATTCGAAAGAATTAATTCGAATTTTCACAATTGAAACCGAAAACCGATTTTCCATTGAGTGCAGATTGTCGTGAGTTAGATTCCTACCCCACTTTTATTTGGTAGTTTGTAAGGCAAACTTTATACAAATATGAATTGTGAAAATTCCGAGATTTAAATTCAACTTGACAGATTGAAACCAATTCTTACCACCGAGGTATTAATATAAATTCAAATAAAACATTGTGTCATGGGCTTTGTGTTTCCATAACGGATTAACAGTTGAATAACACTGTAGAATAAAATACTAACATTGGTTGCATGAAAACTTATGAACAGTGCTTCTGAATATGGTACTAACGTTCAAGCATATTAACAGACCATAAATCGATCATTTTTTTTTACTTTAGAGCATTCTGTCATATCCTAGTTGTTTTTTTATTCTCATAGAATTATGTGAACTGTTTAACATGTCATAAGCGCTGTCTCACTCCTGTAATTTAACCCGATTGGATACGATGTTTTGCTTATCTACAACATATGGATATGCTACATGTTTTTCTTACGCTTACAACTAATGCATAAATGTAGTAGAGGTTTATTTATAATATTAATATTTATTATTAAAATGGTAAATTATTTATAACTCGGTTGAAACCACATTGCAAATTCATGGTGTAATTTGAAAATTATTTAAAACCCAATTTTTTTATTTGCTCTGCCTTACTCTGACTCTTTTCGTATCATATATTAATAATGTAGCTGACGTTTTAATGTGCGGTAATTTTGATTAAAAAAACTCTGGGCCAACTTTTGTACAAGTTGCATGTATACATATATATGTTGTATAACACACGCACACATAGTATAGATCGCACGAGTGAAATATGTGTATTGTTTGCTGTGTTAATTATTTGGTTATATTATTACATTGTGTGTTCTATGGGATTCGGTAGCACACTACAACACGGGCGTATCTTCGGAGCCTTCTTGTTTACTTGAGTGTTGAATTCACACTTTGTTGGGCTGGAATGTTGTACATACATTTGTCTGTGCTCCACGCGACCGATTCATTTCATACAAATAAATACACATCATTTGTGCATAAGAATGAAGATTTCATTTTGGTTTAACACAAATAAAAATAGACTACAAAAGAAGATATCATAATGGGCACAGGCATATTGATGATACAACCGGACTTAACATCGATTTCAATAACCGTAGTGGACAAACCCGACGGCTGAATGTCACACTGGGCGGTGATATTAATCATTAAATTTTCAAAAAAAATATACGCAGATAACTTACTTTTTTTTAAATTGACTGTCCTAAAAGAAAAACCAAGGACAAATTACGGCCAAGGAAGAAAGTGTATCATAATATTTGGAAATATAAGACTCTGCCGGAGCAATTGATGACATCGTCGTAATGATCAACATAGTTACCTACAAGTATTTGGTTCTGTTGTAGTAAATAGAAGAGAAAATTGAACAATTCGACAAATGTGTAAATATTATCTTAATTTTTTCATCTATTATTTATTTATTTCTTTCATTATAAAAGTAAAGTGTTCTTATTAAACAAGTAAATGAAATGTAATTCAAGAAAGTCTTTTTATCTGTCATATAAGTCATTTCATAAAGGCTAGTACTAGGATTTTTCATTTAGTAGAAATGAATATTGTTTGTCAAATCATTGACATTTACAAATTAATGTAATTGGCAAATAATTAGGTGAATTTGCATCAGACCTTTTAATGAAAGATTGTCCAGTTATTTTTAATCTTATGATTTTGTGTTCATGAAATGTAGGAAATAATAATTGATTTACAGAATTATAAAGACAGTACAAAATTTCAATTGGGTAATTTCAAATGTTAATTATATTTATATTTACCAATTTATTTTATTATCTTCATCAAAGGTTTTTTTATTATTTTTTTAAAGAATATGAATTTATTTTGTGGAGTAATTGCAATAGGTGCATTCTTAAAATATAAAAAATGAATCTTTTTTTAATATCTTAATTTCTCATGTGCCTGCATATATTACTTGATTAAATTTATGGTGCGAATAAATCACTATAATAGGATGTAACTCTAGCAAATGTTTCATTCAAAATATTGTTAATGTTGGCACTTATTATAATTTATCTTATTTGATTATAAGATATAAGACTAGTCTTTATTTTTCTTTCTATACAACTCTCATTATTGTGATCATTTAATTATGTTCACCATTATTTTTCATTATTTTAGTTCATCCTAGAAGTATTTTTGTTAAATGAAGATTGTATATACAACAGCTGTGAATTTTTAAGTAATTTAATATACTCCAAAAAAGTATGTACCAACAATCTAAGTTAATTAATAACAAATGTATCCTTATCATTGCATTGGCATTATAATATTATATATTGAAAAATATATCAAGGTGTTCATTAAATATATCATAATTTCAGAAAGTAACTTGTCACTTTAATATTATTTTACTTAGTCAGTTATATATATATGTGAACAGAAAAATATTATTCCTTAATTGATTTTGTTATGTAAAGTATCATTTATGATTAATTGTTATGTCACATGTGTGCTGTTTAATTTTTAAATACTCTACAAACGATGGCCCATAGTGGGGTAAAAATAGAAAGAGTCAGAGGTCCTGTATATATTGTCCTGCATAGGTCTTGTATATATTTGTTTTCTGTATTGTGATTTTGTTTTAATTATTCGTTTAATTTTTTGACTCTAGATTTTCATTCCCCTTACCCATGGTGGCATTGGAACTTGAATCATGGATTCTTTAGTAATAATTACGGTTTTTACCCAAATTACGGGTAAACATAATTAGAAAATATATTATCTTGTGTGAAAATGGCATCAGTTATTTAGCAATAAAAATAAAATCAACAACAATCAGCAGAAATATAAACTATACTTGTACCCAAGAAAATGCAATGTGGTTTTTTAATTATTCCAATTCGGTTTGACGCACAACTTGAAGAAAAGAGCGAAATCGTCCCTATATTTTCTTTTTTTTCTAATTTGTTCTTACAGCCAATCCTCCCGAGAGAAGAATAGAACACGAGACAGTGCCACGTAGCCATGATTTTGGAAGCAGTGGATCTGGCAGTACGACAGTTTCATGGACAGTTTTGGCAATTGTGACCTCTATTTCGTTAATCTTGAGGTCGTGAACACTTTTGTTTTTGTTGCGTCCCAAGAATGCCGATTAATCTCGGGGTGAGAAAAAAAACAAAAGACTTTATTTTCCGTGAAACTCTGGTCAGTTCCTAATTGAAAACGGAGTATCGCCGGCCGACAATCTTAAACCTGACAAATACTGGTCCCGAATAGAATTAATTTTAAGCCCTAAGTTATTGTTTTCGAGAATTGAGAACATTAATTTATAAATAACGGAAGCTCGATAAGCAGTTTTTTTTTGTTCATAATTGTATGCAATAAGTAAGCTGTACATTTTGAATGAATGCGTATATGTATAGGCTTTCTGATCTGAAGCACGTCCGACATTTTAATTTAGCATAATGTTCAGAAATCTTGTCCCTAAAAATTGTTTTTTCGTTTTAATCGGGGTTAAAGGATAAATATATTTTTTTAAATTTTCTTCGGAATTTGAAATCATTAACATAGTTAACAATTTATGTGAATTCTTTTTTTAGTTTTTTGCTATCGCCTATGTACTAGCATGGTAATTTTGTAATTATGTAACGTAAGAGTTTTTATATACGTATAATAGTTACTGATCTCTTAAACATGTTTCTTCTTGTAACTTTTAAAAATGGAAAGAACCAATTTTTAAATATTTATTGAAATCATTTGTTGTCACTCGAGTACTAACACAGTGCGAGGTACAGTGTGCCTTTAGTTTAGAAAAGAAAAAATTAAATACATTAATATACCAAAGGTAAAATATTTTATATACAAATTTAGATTTAAGAAGATTCTAGAATTCCATTATAAGAAATTTTTTAAAAATAAGTTTGCTCGAGTTACCCATATTGTAGACGTAAATTTGTATGGTTTCACAGCTTTAAAATAATACATTCATATTTTCACATTTTCGAATTAAACCGCGTTTAAGCTCTGGCGCACAATTGCGTGTACAGTCGGGAAAGTACCGAATTTTGACATCAAAAAGTGTAGGTTCACCGCTAACTAGATTTTTTAATCTAGAAAAGTTTAGAAAAATCAAATTTTTTTGTGTTAAAAATTCTATAAAATTTCCTGCCACCTGTCTAATAGTCACCGCCGTTTTATCAATTAACAGTATTATTACTAAATAAAGAAACCACAATCTAGTTAAAATATATCCGAGTATATATATATATATATATATATATATATATATATATATAGAATGTGTACATTAACTATTTAATTTAAAAATATATTCGATATTTATTACAAAAGAAGAAATGACACGTGAACATCTTTTTTACCCGCAATTTCCCTCATCAATATCCTGAATACCTTTGAAAATAGCTGTTGTTTGCAATAGTGCAATGAAGTAGAAAAAAAATATGCAACAAAATAAGTAGATAAATGTCTGTCTCAGTAACAACAATAGTCATCGAAATTTAAAAAAACAGAAAGCAGAATTTATAGAATAGGGGCGAGAATAATAGAACAGGGAATGTAATGATGAAATAGATTAATAATTATAATGTCAAGTAGATGTTTCAGGAAAACCATAAAAATTGTTTCTTCTTATTGAAAATTGCTCCTATAAAATGGACACACTTAAACACCACTATTGGAATATATCAAAGCACAATCTTATTTTTCTTTTTTACTATGCACCAAATACAGATTATGACTTTTGAGATTATCATAGAAATTCTAATTTTACATTTCATGAAATTATATTTTAAATGGATATGTAGATAATAACTACCATAAATTGGCTACTCCTATTTCCATTTCTTGGATTTGGAGAATAATGTTACTATTAAGTTCTCCTGATTGGACATTACACGCTCTTATATTCATATTGACTATATCCTATTTCTAAAATACTGTCACTCATATGTCGTCTTATATTTTAATGTTGCCACGAAATATCAAATTATAAACAACAAAGTTACCATATTTACTGTACATCCACATAAATCATAATTGTAAAATTTCCCTCTGTCATGTCAGTGAAATTAAAATAGGGTTTTATGTATTAACATTTTCATTTCCTTATAACTTAATTGTTGTAAACATAAACCTATATTTAAAATTAAAATACCGGGGGAAAATATCCATTTGGGGAACTTTGTTTCGAGAGAGCCAGACACATTGTGTTCAAATATTTATTACTCGAATGGGAATGGATGAATTCAAACTATGGATTATTGTAATAATCCATATCACTGTGTTTTGGATGTATGCATTCCTATTGCTGAGAATAATTATATTTTCATTTGACTTATAAGCAAAAGTAATTAAAGGATTAAAAACAAATTTGTATAATTCATACATTTTAAATTATTGTTAATGGATACTGTGCAATTAAATATTTCTTTTATTTTGCAAATGGCCTATTACCACTTTTGTTTCTATTGGATAATTAATAACTGATGCAACTCATATGGAAAAACTATTGCACTGAAACCTCTCTAGTAACTTCCTATTGATTGTAGTTTGAATAGGTTAGTAATATGATTAGAGAACATTGCAACAGGTATACAATAGTATTACTTATTCAGAAAACTCAATATATCTTTTACAGTAATGAATTAAATTATTCATTCCCAAAGAGTATCTGAGTAAAAGAAATTGTGATTACTGAATTAAATAATCTATTAAGGGGTGATTCAGAAATGTCCACCTCTACAGACAATTCATTATTTTATAATTTATTATTGGTTACATTATGTGTTGAAATGAAGTGATTATTCATCAATCAAACGATATGATCCTCAGAATGAGAGTTTGTTTTAGAACCTTTATATTTGTTGTAATGTGAATTGTACAAAACATATTTAAAACATTATTTGTTTATATTAGTAATACACACAACAAATGAACAGTCAATGCCGAATTCATAAGAATATATAAGATATTAATAATATTCCAAAATATAATATTCTAATATATCCTAATATATTGGTTCATTTGCAGTTAGGGTTTATGAAAAATCTACCTGGTTAATACAAAATCATGACTTACCTCAAGAGATATATATTTACTTATAGGATATATGTGTACCTCCTGGAATATCAAGTAAGCAACTACATATCAAATAGTAATATTATAGTAACTTATCTATAAAAAAATTGTAGTTTGGAACCAGAACTCTTACAAATTCAGGACACTTATTCATTAGATAATTCCTGAGTATACGATTCAACATTGTGGATGCAGAATTTCAAATAAATAACAATAACACATATTTTCTCACACTGAATGGAGACATATTAGAGGACACCAGAAATAATTTAGCTCATTGGTCTCAAATGAACGCTTATGGCCTCATAGGTTATAAAACCTTCTGTTTTAGTTAACACTGAAGCGATTCATCGGCTCCTGTTAAGTCTCCGTTTGAATGGTTAATTATTCAATACAGTATTATTCGATGAGGGATTCCAGTAAAAGAAGATGGTGTCTACATACCTTTTTCTTCAGCCCGTTTGCCAGACGGCATAATTGTGAGTGGCCCGCTGATAGAATTCTACTGAGGATGGCGAGAAGACGAGACCGATATATTCTTTTCGATTAAATAACCGAAACGCGGCGAAAAATCGCACCTGGGACACCGAACAAACGCGTGCACTTAAACCAATCGCGAGCACTTTTGTCTTGCGTTTGGCATTACTACTCAATGGAAATTTACGATTCAGTTATGACGAAAATACGTTCCTCTCTGCGATCTGAGTCACATATCGCTCTGAGAATTGCAAATTACGATATTACTGTAATGCTGTAACTTATAACTTAACAACAATATTCAAAGGCAATATTCTACAGAAGGAAAATCAGGTCCACCACCATCTTCCACGCGGCTGAATTTTCCTTCCATTGAAAATTTGTAATGATTAAGAAAGGAAATTTGGCAATAGCTACTGTTATAAATTACAGTAATGTCGTAATTAGCAATTCTCATAATATGTGACTTAGAACGCGGGGACCGAAGTACTTTTACCGTACATGTTAGCAAGTTCTTAGTCAGCAGTGGTACTAAACGGAAGACACGAGTGCTCGCGATTTAATGCGTTTGTTCAGTGTCACGGGCTCGATTATCCGTCGCGTTTTATTTATCTCGTCACATAGACTAAATCACTTTCGGTTTCTCGCCAGCTTCAGTAGGATTCTATCAATGAAATAGAGGAGCACTCAGAATTTAGCCGCCTGGCAACCGGGCTAAAGAAAAAGGTATGTCCGCCATCTTCTTTTCCTGAAATCTCTCATTGAACAAAACTTAAAACTTTATAAAACTTAAAACGTTTAACTTTCAAACGCGGACTTAAAAGGAGCGGATGAAGCGCATCAAGTGCTAATTAAAATAAAACGGTTTTATAACCTAAACAGTTAAGCTTCCATTTAAGACCAATGAGCTAAATTATTTCTGGAAAGAACAATTCACCTACAATCAGTTTGTTTATTTGAGTATGTTTACTTTCAGTTTATTTTATGAAATGGAAATAGAATATATGTTGTGAATAGTTATATGAAACTGCATGCACAATGCTGGATCAACCACAGGTATTATCCCAGTTTCTAAAGATAAGTGTTCTGGATTTTTAAGAGTCCAGTCCAATTTTAAGAGTAAGTTGTCTTTTAAGTCTACAATACTACTATTTAATATATAGTTTCTTACTGAACATTCCAGGAGGAATATATATATATATATATATATATATATATATATATATATATATATATATATATATGTATGTATACATTTTCTCAAGTAGGTTATGATATGTTATTAGAAAATCTTCAGCCTTACATTAACAACTCCCCATTACATCTATTCTTAAATAACCCTAATCTTATTGCATAATATTTAAAGTATATTTATTCCTTATTTATATTACTCATATGCAGTGGTATTACTTGTGTATTAAGCCGGTAGTTTCAGTGGTGTAAAATTTTAAGGACTTAAAAATACTGTTTTGCAATTATCGAGCTGAGGGTATTTGGTATATTTATAATCATAAAGTACTAGAGTAAAGTTAAAATATTTAGATGATATATGTGCAACAGTATTTAAGAAATAGGATATAGTCAATATGAATAACAAGGGCATGTAAAATCCAATCAGGAATATAACAAGATCATATTATTATCTATATCCAAGAAATGGAAATAGGCCTTGCACAATTATGATAAATATATTATCCATAACATCCATTTCAAAAAATAATTTCATGAGATATTAAAATAACCTTGGAAATAACAATATCCAATCAAATAACTTTTACATTTTAAGTAGTATAATAACAATTGCAGTTTTCAGTTCTAAAGTTTGTTTAACCATATAGTACGCCATTTTTAAACATGTTAATCAGAGCTTATTGAGTTTACTTTCAAATTATCTGTTTTGTAGTATTCCTTGTTTGCTTATGTTTATTTATCATAATGATTTTACTAATATAGTACTAATATTCATAATGATGAATAATAATAATTACATTACTTTGGATTATTTGTTATTTGGATTATTAGTTTCTCCAATGATGGAATTTGAGTATAATAATCTGAATTCACTATATTTCTTTCCTCTTAAACCATTATAAAATTATGTTTTCAATCGTTTGTTCTTGAATCATAAATATTTCCACTTCATTGTCAGTATAGAAAATAGTTTTATCACAAACACAAACATATAATTTAAATATTCAATTTCAACTCTGGTTATTAAGCATTATGTTACACATTTTGTAAAAGATTTGACTATATCAAATACGTGGGGTACTGTGCCTTATGTTGGAATTAAATTTTGAATAACTTTATTAGGAAATTAGTAAAAATTACAATTCTATCAATAATGTAATGTTAAATTTGAATATATAATATATATTTTTAATATATTAATATTAAAATAATTTTAATATATTAAAATGATATATTAATATATATTTTTAAAACATAACCTACCAACTCCTACTATGAAAATATATTGTGTATATATCCAGGAATCCTCATCATTAATGGATGGCACAATCTAAAGTTGGATTAACTTTTACAATATTTATAAACAAAGATTAACATTTAACATTTCTATTTAGATTTGAAACATTTTCAAATATTTATTATTATTTATTTTTATTAATATCTTCGAAACAGCATTTTTATTGTTTTATTGTGTGTATATTAATTACGTTATTCAAATATTCTTTATATATTGTGAACCACATTCCAATAGAGAAAATAATTAAAAACTATCAATTGCTTAAATCATTAACTATTAGCATAATAACCAAAGTACATTTAAAATACACTCAAATATATTTGAATATATTATTAATTATCTTAGTCCCTGAAGAGACTTCAGCACTTCAGATAGTAATCAATCGCTGTTTTTTTAAGTTAATTGTCAAAGAGCGCATATATTTGTGTGGAATGTGATTATTTGTTTAATGAAATCATGCTTATTTCAACATGTTGGTTTAAAAAAGTAACGTTAATTTTTCTTTAGTAAAAGAAGCTTTTAGTAAAAATGTACTAAAAGTGATAACTTGTTGGGATATAAATTGGGAGATAGAACAATTCCAGAAGACTACAGATTTAATACTCAGTATTATAGTATAGGCCTCAAGTAGTCATCATAATGTAGACTATGTTATACTATTCGCTGCATGCTGGGAAATCTTTCCAGTTTCTAATATTCGACGATGTTGGGCAATAAGGTATTTTCAGTTGGTAAGATGGTCGGGGTAGCAGGTCCGGTGGACGGGAGCGCCGCCCGGCGGCCGCCTCCGCTAACCTCTAGCACATGACCACAGCCACCCCCACCTACACCCCCGCGCACCCTGCACAATTTCATAAACATCCATTACAATCCGCCCTACCCCAACCACTTTTTCTACAACTCGTACTCGGGTACCTCGGCCGAGGGAGGAAAGAGTATCGTTCGACGTTCCCGATCAAATAAGGCGAGAAACCTCTTCGATATACCCGCGGTAAACGAAAGAGTATATTTCGATAATAAATTCTATACCTCCGTCGATACGATCGACAAAGTATAAAGCGGGCGGGCATCTTCCCTCTCGCCGGTTTCATTTTCCTATTTTCTAGCGCGTCTCGATTTTCTCGAAACCTCGAGGGAGGGCCTACTGAGTTTCTCGGCGGCCGGAGGAATTATCGTCGCGGGGGTTTTAAATAATAAAGGTAATATAACGGAAGGAGAGGAGGTGGGTGGGGGCGGGTTGAAAGGTGCCGGTGTCGGTGTCGGTGCCGTCGCTCAGGTCGATACTTGCGCGGGGGAGCCGCGCAGGAGGAGCGAGCGCCCCCGGCCCGGCCCGGGACACCAGACAGCCGCGCCATCGGAGCCCGACGGGGAGTATCGACTAGGCCCACCTTATCGATAAGCGCGGAGCGGGCCGGCGAGCTGCCGACGAGCGGGGCGAGCGGCCCACGAGCACCGGCCGAGCAGAGGGCCACCGAGCGGACCGGCCCCGGCCCCAGGAGGGGAGGTTACGCGCTGCCGCCCCGCCCCACCACCGCCGCCACCGCCCCCACCCCTAGCACCGCCCCCGCCACCGCCACCACCGCCCGGTATCGATAGTCGAGCGCGGCCGCCGCGAGTTCGAGTGCACGCGCGCGGTCGATCGCCCGAGTGTACCGTTTAGGAGCCGAGCGGAGTTAGCCATGCCCAAGCATGCACGTCCAGTGCCAAAGCTGCGGCCCCAGACGACAAAGTAGCTATAAAACAAGCGCCAGGTAAAACCACAGACGTAGTTTTCTCCGAACGGTGCGAGAGAGGATGCTCCCCGCCCGGCCGGGGCGCGAGTGTGCCAGTGTCCGGTGTAGTAGTACGGTCGGGACCGAGTGATCGGCGCCAGCCTCGTCCCAACGGAGCCACGTCCGCGCTCTGCTCTCAACACCGAGGTAAGAGACCACCGGCAGATCACCGCCGCCGCCTCCTCCATCCACCACCACCACCACCGCCACCGCCACCGCCACCACACCACCCTAACACACACACATGCACGCACGCACAACCACATAACACGCGCGCAGACACACACTCACACACACCCAAACACAGAGGCGGGAGAGCGCCAGGATTATATCGACGGGAGTCCACGCTAATTACGCCTAACCTGTCCGCGGAGGGTCGGTCCGGGGCGGGGGCACGGCCCGCACCCACCCCTCTACCCCGGGAGTTTTCCCGACGTCCGTTACCTCCCGGGGACGGGACGCACCCCCGGAGGACGCCGTCCCTTCCCTCGGGGATCCCGGGCGGGCTCCGCTCGGGGAGGAGACATTATGTAACCGGAGCCCCGCCGCATAATCAATCAGACCCCGCCCGCGCCCACCCCGCGGCCCCCACACCTCCACCAACCGCTAGTTTAACGTCCCGTCAGGTCCGGAGTCAGCCGCCACGGGAGTGCCCCTGCAGCCGGGATATTGTGGCGGGGAGCCGCCCCGCCATAGTGCTACCGCTAGACCTTACCGGATAGCGTACCTCCCCCCCCGGAACTTCCGGGCGTACAGCACATATTTACCGGTCTCATTCCACTCGGTTTCAGCCCCTACCTTTTGCTCCGAGTCGGGCGGGGTATCCCCGCAAAGTTGGCCTAACCTGCTGCTCGGTGTGGCGACACTCCCCGATGTCAGCCGCCTCCGGCCCGAGTCACGGTCCGCTGACCCGGCACCCGCGATTCCAGTCGTAAACGCGCTATTGGCATAAACGGCCGAGAAATATGATTTGGGGGAGGGGGTCGGGGAGCGAGGTGGTTCGGAAGAGTCGATATCGGCGGGGATAGGGGAGGGCGCTAGAGGGGACGCCTAGTCGGTCGGTTCACACCTCGGCCCCTAACCTCAACCCTATCTTACAATTCTATTATCCACTCTGGGACCGACCGGTCGCTATATTCTCGGCTGTCCTTTTCTGCGGTTGCTAAAATCTCCGGCGCCGTTCCTTCATGCGCGTGGGGTCCCTCTCTTATCTAGCCTAGTAGGCTTCTATTTAGTGGGTGAGAAAAGGGGTTGGGGGTACGTGGAGGAAGGACTTTTTAGGTCTTTTTCTTCCTCCTCCTTTTCCGCGTGTTTACGTTTTCGCCGTTTCTCCTGCCGGGGAATCCCCCCGAGCGTAACTTAGTGCGATTGACGCGCGCGTATCGCGAAATATGAATGTAAATACGCGGCGCGAAGAGTGCGCAGTCGTGGGGGGCCGTTGCCCCTCCGCCTTTTCCGCAGAGACGGCAGTTCTCATTTGTATTTTTCTTTTGGCGAATTTAATACGGAAAAATTGGGGGACGGGAAAAAATTAAGGGTCCGGAAAACCCCACGTTCCGATCCCCTCCATACCGCACTGAGGTTAGTCTGAACGATGCTTGTGTTTGGCCGGCCTCTTCTAGTTGAGGTTATTCGAAAATTCTCCGAATTCTAGCTGATGTGATAGAATTGACTCTCGAAGCGAATTTAACACGGGAGGTGAACTGTGGATGGTAGCCGAAAGAGTAGTTGGGCGGGTCGAACTTCCTCCTCCTCCTCCTCCTCCTGCTCCTCCTCCTCCTACTCCTCCGGCCGAATCTCCCCCAGAAATTGGACCCCGGTTCCGATTTTCGGGACAGTCCCCATCCCCTTTTCCCCGCCTGTCAGCCGTTCTGTCGACGGGCCGGCGAGAGGGTTCGGCTATCGTTAAAATATGACTTTTGGGCATCGATTGGAGGAGCACCGTGCGTTTGGTGGGGGTGGGAAGGGGACACCCCGGACGGAGGTTAAGTTTTACACCGGATTGTACACTTTGTGCCCGGAAAATCGTTATTTATTTCCCCTCCCGCTTTCCTCCTTGTTTATTTTTAGCCGCCGTCCGAGCGGCAGACACCGGACAGCGCGAAGTACGGGGTTAAGAGGGTCCGGGTAGGGCGTCGAAGGTTATCTCGGACCGTGAATTCAGATTATCTTTCGATTCCCGCCTTGGGTTAGACCCGTGTTTACTATTTACTCTGTTATATGCATAAATCGATATAGGGACGCTGTTCGCATATCCGTCTGCGTATAAGTGTTTTGTATACCGGCCCTTTATTAAACGCGTATATTTCCTTACATCCGAGAGACTCGATCGATTGACAACCGGTTACGTCCGCATTGTCGCATGGTAGATAATTGTGGATGTTGTATCAGTGCGAATTGTGCGGATTCGCCTAGCGATTTTAACAGCGGAATCCAAACGTTTAATACACGTTGGTGAGGTTGAGTGGGAGGGGGGAGGGGGTCGATCGAAGTCTGCTCGGACACAGTCCCCACGGCAGTATCGTTGCCTTTCCGCTGGAGAAAATTTCTTTCCCTCTCTCCGGTTTTACCCGTATCGTAGTAGGTATTCTACAACTGGCGGTGGATTCTGGACCCCACCCCTAGTATATATATATATATATATATATATATATATATATATATATATATATATATATATATATATATATATGTGTGTGTGTGTGTGTGTGTATATATATATATATATATATATATATATATATATATATATCAATGAACCGATGATTCATAGCGCATCAGCTGATTTCGCGTCACATGTTGCGCACATAGAACCGTTCCATTTCTAGAACGGAATGGAT
The DNA here is from genome assembly GCA_019843655.1 of Lethocerus indicus. NCBI lineage: Eukaryota > Metazoa > Arthropoda > Insecta > Hemiptera > Belostomatidae > Lethocerus > Lethocerus indicus. Next base: position 31,784,296 of record JACDQD010000003.1, on the reverse strand, counting down.
CTTACCTAATAGTGGTGTAGGCCTAAAGCTGGAATGCCGGCTTATAAAACTGAGCTAAGAGAACCCCTTGTACTTTATAGTTAATAACAGAAGATGGATGTTTCGATCCTAAGCTATGTTTCGACTCGTCCTCACTACGTCGTTACTGCGTCGGTCGTCAATATTATGTACGATTTTCCAAATGTCCTTTTGTCGTATTCCCACTAAAAGGAACACCCAGATAATTTCTTATACCTCTTGATAACCGACAACTGAAGCACCGGTGGACAAATGAAATATCGGAAAATAGTGTAATGCGATTCATTTCGTTATAGAAATTGCAAAAAAAGAACACATTGAGCTTCCTCACCAGGAGCTTACTCGACTGCAGACACAACCCCAAATTTATCCTAGACTTTTCCCAATAAACCTGCAGAATTTCTGTCTGAACTACGGAGGACAAACTTAGAAAATTAAACTAAAAAATTTGAGCCTCGTATCTACACAATCCGGCTTAAAACGTTTCCTACTTCTTCCCACGACGGGATAGTCACTTATATTTTTGAAACTATTATGCATAGATATAAAGTTCAATAACAATTTCTCATTTAATGAGTTTAATGAGATCCTCTAGTGATATGCTGAAGCCTATGTTTAGTCAATAAATCGAACCCACTTATTTGTTTGTTACATACCAGCGAGGTTTGTGCAAAATGCCTTGTTACAAACCTGAAGCACTGCTCTTACAGTAGTTTTGTAAAAAAAATTCAAAAGAAAATATATTTTTGTGTGGATTTTGACAGTAGTAAAATGTGTGGTTAGAGAGGACTCATTGAGGAACTAGTGATAAATGCTAATGCTTTCAAATTAAGAATGTAATTGGTTCACTGAAAACTTCCTGCACAAGTAACAAATAAGGTTCATTTAATTTCATATCTACTGACTTGCAAAGTACTGTACAGTCTAAACTTAATGTCCGATTTACCTGTCAACCGATCTGTGCCTTACTATGTCAACTTTGTTGTTCCCTTGTCATTTTATAAATTGATCCTACAAACAGATACTACTACAATACACTATTTCCTTTGCACGAACAGCGAAATTTAGGTTAAAATTAGGCGTGTCTCGTGTAAAATTGATTTTTTCATTCATTGCGATTCACGTGATACCTATTGTATCTGGCCATTTGTATTCTGTATATTTTGAAGGGAGGAAAAATATATTTGCGATAAATCTTGCCATTTCATAAGATGTTAATATGCCGATTTGTATTTCTGCAAACTTCATTTACCTCATTAACCGAAACCACTTTTTTTTACAGTAAACCCAAAAATTGTTTCGCATTAATCCATATCTGCTTATATGCCGTAGCTCCAACAATATTGTGGTCAGGAGGAACATTATAGCATTCATAAGTATAAATCTGTCGTTTCTGAATCTCCAGTATCATTAATTAATAAAACAATACTATTAAAGTACCGTTGATACATATTACATTCAATACGGGTTCAATTCATCGTTTTTGATCATTGTTTGAATATAATTGTTGGCCTCCCAACATTTTAATATTTCCCTTATTCAATCTGCAGTCTGTGAATGGCCACTTCGCTTTGTCGTGTTATTGGAGGTTGTCTTATTCATACCAAACCTTTACACATTAATAATATCTTCCTACGAGTCATACACCAAGTCATACATTGAATAAAATCAAACTTATATCTTGATTTTCTTTTTGTTTTTATAATATTAGTAGATTTGTACTTGAACAGTGTGCACTATTTTTTCGCTGCAAAAGTTGTTTTCACTAGTGATATTTGAATAGCTGTTTACGTTCAAGGTTCTGGAGTCTATTGAAATGAAGTTCTGTTCTTATGATTTCCTTTTAACGCACGAAACACACTTCTACGTAAATAACAACAAACATAACAAGAAGAAACGCAAACGAACAAGTACCAGTTTCTGTCTAAAGCATCCTATCAGCATTGATAGAAGTTTGAGTGAGCGACCTCACCGTATTGCCGACACATTTTTACCGCTAAAAAGTTTAATATACGTACAGAACTTGTAGCATCCAGTCATCACTGTGTTACTGTGCCCCTCGTGTGCTACTGTAAATGTAACTTTGTACATGCACGTGAGCGAAACTGTTGTATTTCTGTTGCCTACCCCGAGAGAGAACCAAACCGGTTCATTTAACGAACGGAAAACGATAAGAGATTTTTATTTTTCGACGATTCCAAGGACTTTATTCCCAATTTTGAGCCAAATCCGAGGGCTTAGTGACGATAAGCGGAATTCCGTGTCACTTCCTGGACAATCTCGTCGACCGTGGAGTTTTTGGGCAGTACGGAATCACCGGGTGTTCGGGTTAACTTCACGTTTCGTGGGAGGGTCAACCTCCGTTTTGATCGGCCCCGGTGCAGTCGGACCGTTTCCATTCGTAATTTAAGACGAAATTGACGCGAAATACGTATCGCGCGGTCCCGTATTGATTTCAGGTCGATGACGGGTCAACGCAAAACAACAGTTGCAATATTATGTAAACAAACGGCCGCGAAAACAACAGATAGTCTACTTTCGTTAGTGCGTCTTTCGAAGGTTTTCGCAAAATTGAATCCGTCACAGTTTTCGCGTAAGGCGAATTTTCAACCTAGAAGTTTTATCTTAGTGTTCCATCATCATGAAAGCCAGTTAGACTCAGTATTCAGTATTTTGATTCAACGGAAAGTGCTTACCAAAATGAAGTGTTCTGGTAGTTGATTTCCATAGTGTCTTGAAATATTGAAAGTGCACTTTATTTTGACTGTTCCGATTGATTTAAAAAAGTGCTTAGGGAAAATAATCTCTCCTAATGTTACCCTGTAGTGAAACCCTGTTTACTGCATTCGGGTTAATTACGTTTCCTAAAATACTTAAAATTGACAATACTCTCATTGTGTTTCGATTGATTCTGGGAAGTGCTTACGAAAGTGAAATGTTCCTCCATCATGAAAGCCAGTTAGTAGACTTGCTAAAATGTTTCAAACTTGTTCCATTCCAATTGTGTATAGATTACTTTGACAAGCTCTTAGCAAAATCTTTCTCCAAGTGACACCATTTCACCTAGCTGTAATGGTGTCCATTCACAAGAACAACTAGTCAATTCTAAAGTGCTATCAGTTTTGTGGATATTTAAATGTTATATATTATCGAATAACGATTTCGGTCATTCATTTGGATTAGGCGATGTCGTGTACGGTAATATCAGTGCCGTTTGAACTTTTTTCAGTCCAAAAATAAAATATTTCACGTAACAATGTCTGCCAAAAGTGAAGGATTTTCAAAATTATTCAAACTCCAATATTGTGGTGATTACCTCTAAATTGAAAAAAGTTCACATGTACATATATGCATGTATCGCATTTCAAATAAGTCGACATTACCTAAACATGTACGTTTCAACTTTTCTCAACCTGCTTGAGTGACGAAGGAAAGTGCTCTAAATTTTCTTACTCAATGATTGATTTAAGTGGTCCTTTCTGTAGTTATAAAGTCGACCACTAGGCGACCCTGGCGTACACACTGCGTGCGTTACAAAACCCAGCGCTCGTTCATTCCTATTGAGCTTTTGTAAATTTTATGGAATCGTATTGAAATACAAATTCTAAATTGCAACCGGACGAAAATGTTGTGTCTCCAAACAATGATGAAAACAAAACCAAAACCAAAAAAATCAACGAAAAACACGATCGCAGTAACAATGTAGTGACAGGCACAGACAGGGCGATTGACTGACGGAATGCTACTATAACTCTATACAGCGCGTTACTGTAATAATATCCTAGGCCTATTTCTGAAATCCCACGACTGAAATCACTTCCCTCTATTACTGTCCTAACGTAGTTGTAATAATACATAATATATGGTAGATGGAGCGTGCAGTTAGCCCTGTCCAAATACTGATTGATGCCGAAACCTGTCTACCTTTTACCAGACAGGCGATTAATCTATCCGGTCTAAGTCCGGTGTGTGTTTTTCATTTCACTACAATATATGTACACTCGAGAAACTCAAACGTTGTGGATTGATTTTTTCGTATTCATTCTACTGTGTTCTTTAATTGAATGAAAGTTATAACAGTGTGTAGACCGGTCTCGACACAATGCCAGTACCTGGTGGTTAGTCGGCAAATAAAAAAAACTTAATAATTGCTCCATTGATGTGGTAACTGGGCGCCTTCCGTTCTCAAAACAACCAACACTATTTAAAATACTTATATACTAAATATACCACCTATATTACCGTAGTATTTTTCGTAAATCAGGTACTAATTGCTGGTACTAATCCTCCCAATATAACTACTTAATTGAATATTAGTTGCGCAACAAGTCATCATCGGTTTTTATCATTGTTATTTGTACTAGAGCAACACTTTTCTTTGTGTATCATCGCCTTGCTGGATATTAACTATTGATCACTATACAACTTGTTAGGCCGGAAAATCCGATTAGTAGAAACTGTTAGTATTAGTAACAGAAAACGCGATCAAAATATTTCGAAATTAACTGTATTCAGTTGAGTAAATTGGGAGCCAACGGTTTAATACAGACTAATTTATATTCCCGGTTTCGAAAGTTATTACCGACAATTATTAAAAAATAATTTCTCCCAGCGCTTTATGAACATCTAATTTATTTACTCAGTTTTGTACATAAATATGTTGTTATTGTGTATTGCGTGGATAGAAAAGGGGATTTATTCAGTTTTATTATGAAGAAACAATTCCCTGGAAGTTCTCTATAACTGGATTTCACTGTATGTGTCAAATTCGAGTTAATAATCGGGAAAATTACCGAAGTAAAACCGAAGTATAATATAGCGGTATCCGAGCCAAAATTGGATACCGCTTCCTCTTGTAGTCTATACCGCACTGTCTGGCCGTTCTGCGGGTTTAGCATCAACAGGCGCAACTATTCCGTGCCAAATGTTTCTCCCTTCCGCCCTACGCTTCTTCCCTCGTGCCTCTTTTTTTATTGGCGCCCTTAAACACAGATGTATCTCTCGAATAATATATGTTCGGAAAGAATTTCAACTATCTGGGGTTTTTTCCCTAATATTTTTCGTCGATACCAATGAATATTTCGCTCTCTGGAAGATCTATCGTTGGTGCCTTAGTATATTATCGTATTTCGTTGTCTAATTGTTCTGTATGTGGTATGCTGGCGTAGAAAATCGTAATTGCGTTTATATTCCAGGATTTTCGCTGATTTCCCCATTCGATAAATACCATAAAATGTACAATTTATAACTTAATGTTCAAGTTATATTCTTAACTAGTTGGAATTCGGCCATAATATATTGTGATGCTGCAATATCCATCTATTATTATCCTGCTTGTAAGAAAATTAATCAGTTTTTGTAAAATTACAATATTATTACGCTATAATCCCTGTCATATTCTGGCTGGTTCCGTATTTTGCCAGACCGATTTCGGCCGCTCGCCACCCTCGGTAGATTTGCGCCAATTTTTCAATTATTAAGCGTGTTTGTTTCCTCTTTGGGCAGGAACAAAAAAAACACAGTAAACGTACAGTTTTTTTACCTTTTTTCTTGTCTTGCTCAACAATTTGTCCCAACGGCCTCTCATTAATACTGCTTCTGAAGGTTTTTAATTGGTCATTGGAGTAGCCTGCCGAACAGGTATTCGATGTTTATTAAACAGATTAATTGAGTTAACATCTAACTAGAATACAACTGAAATTTAAATTAGGGAAAGTTATATAAGGCAAGCTTCCATTTTCGGATTTCCACATTGGCCTCGACTAGACCGGTTTTCGGTTTCCACAGTATAAAGACATTCTTACAGAATGCCAAGATACGGAGTCTCGGAACCGTATTCTACGGGTTCGGATTATTTCGCTATTAGGTAAGGAATTATAAGGGCAAATCTATAAATCTGAATTCACGAATTTGCGGATCGTTCTCCAGTCGTTGGCGGACACAGCGCCCCCAGGGCACAATCAATAACGCCGGTGGGGCACTCGCGTATCGAGTGAACGGAAAAAAAAAGGTCGTCATATATCGAGTTTTTTGCCTTTTATCTCAGCGGTCCGCAAGATACCGGCGATCTTCTCCGGCTGCAAGATCCGCAGTCTGTTTTACCGCGCACCATTTACGCCGTGTAGGGCCAGCCAGCCAGTTTGCATTGGGCTAATGACGCGCTGGATAAACAACAACAACAATAATGCAAGGGCTAATAGGGCGACAGCGCCAATAATCGGGCCCTATTATCAATCAACTCCGATATAAATTCATTATAGCCCTTAGGCGCAGTCAATCCAACACCGGGTACTTAGTGGGCAGTTAACATTTATATGTTTGGCCGTGTACTTCTAAATAAACTGTTTTTCTGCTCGTCAGTTAAAAATTTGAAATTGAATGAAAATTCCGGGTGCCACCGGGTCTCGCTTTATAACCGCGGGTATGGATATTACAACTTGTTAAAAATACTTAACATTTTCTTTAATTATACATAACATATCGAATATACCAGAAATAATACTACTTTATGGTCTATATATTGTTGTATTTTTCACAGTTTTAGTGAAAAGTACGGAAAAATGTCATTCTCCCGGTTCTAACCCATATGAATCGCCGCTGTTAAACAAACCGATCCCTGCTAATCCGACAAGCCGGTTGAACGGGGACTGACCTCTTTTTTAGTGGCGTTCTGTCTTTGATAGAAGATACCATTCACTGAGACGTAACTGAATGTATATATGTACGAATTTACTTTCAATACGAATTTTTATTATATTCACTTAAACAATGGAATGATAATTAGATATAAGGTGTATCTAACTGGTGTTGGGTTTGAAAATTTACTGTAAAATAGTTTTGGTCGATAAAAACCACGCATTATATGTTTTTAAGCATTCGAATAGTCAACACGGAACGACCGGCTTAAGTTTCCATTCGCGAGACGTATCTCTTATTCCCTCTTTTCAAGCGAAGTTTATCCCTGAGGTTAATCGTAAAGTGGGGGCTAAGCTAAATTTGACCGGTCGTTAGAAGCCCGACACAAAACCGCCTCGACCGTGTTTATCATCCGACCAAAGGCCTCTGCTGGGGCCGTAAAAGATCAGAGCCGACGGGTCTGTTTTGAAGTCGGGCTATAACATAGAAGAAAAACTACCCTATCGCTCGATCCCACTTTGGAATGTATACACGTTCACGAACACCAGTGTATTATTGAACACTGCTGTATCGCTTTAAGTAACCACTCGCTGAAACGGCACTATTCTAGACCGGTTTCGACTTCTCGCAAAAATTAAACGATCTCAAGTGCTGGTATCAGAACCTGGCCTATCATAGAATCGGGGGGTAGAGACGGAAGATCGCCTCTCGCCTCCCGCCCGCTAGACCGATTTTGGTTTTCCGCCATTGTCAGTAGCATGAGCCTCGGGTATCGAGGAAAAATCTCAACAGCGAGGATATTGACAATTAATCATTCAGTGGCTCTCTAATTTTCCGACTCTACAATGACGACGGCGAGAAGTCGAAACGGTACTGAGTCTAATCATTACGTCCTCGGTTTTAGGTCCCCCTATTGTCCTACCTATTAGGCAGGTCTCATCGTCCTCTTCGTTGTTGACCTCGTACCTGCAGTACGAAGAAATAGCGTTCTTATTACGTGGACAGTATCAGCATTTTTAGGCCTGTGGAGCTGTTGAGCTCCGTTCTTATAATAAGTTGGGCGTCATGAATATTTCCCTATAAATGTCAATCCACTCGGAGGAGGAGGAGGGGATCACGTGTTGAAGGACTGCCATGAGGCCTGAAGAGACCTCGTGACGACGGTGGGCGTCCGAACCCTCCTTGAACCCGAGACGTTATTAAGGAACGCACCTTGAAGCATTCGGAAGAATCCGACGGCGGGAATTGGCCCAGGATGAGGAGGAACGAATCAGTCCTGAACGAAGGGTCTATGAACCAATCGCCAGGCAATATTGACAGCAGAATTAAAAATTGAATTTTTAAAAATCTATAAATTTCAACTTATTTCGTTTTTATAACCCCACCACTGTCACTACCAATTGCGAGATGTATGAATAGAATTCCTAACAAGAGATTTTGCGAATTTTGCCGGTTCAATTTCGCGGCAGAATTTTCCTCGGATTGCAGATTTTTAAACCGGAGTTTTAAAAATACACACGTATAATTTAATTGCGAGTGAGACCCACTCCAACCGAAAACTGTAATTACTCTCTCGGCTCAAGAAAGGTGGAAGAAGGCCTAGACGAATCGCGCGGCGTACTCGGCAACTGCCGGGAACGAGAGCGGCAAAAGGGGAAAGAAATGAACGGGAGGAGAGGAGGCGGAATGGAAGAAGAGGAAAAGTCGGGGGGACACAACCTGGAAGAGGAACCCGAGGGGGCGGAGGGATGGAGGGAGGGGGTGCCTTTAATTCCACACCTTTTTCAAAGGCGAGTCCCCACAGTGCTTCTCCCTCCCTCTCTCTCTCTCTCTCTCTCTCGTTCTCCCTCTTGGCTGGTGCTAGTGCTGCGGAGCATTTCAATTCTTAAGTTGGTGCTCTCACCTCTGTTCAAGTCCCTCCCCCCCTAATCTCGGTCTCCTCCACCGGGCCGACGCCAACCACCCCGCGTTCTTTTCTGTTTGTTTTCATCCCCGTCGGCTGGTCGTTTTTCCGGCGCCACAGTTTCGTCGGTCTCCCGCCCGTTTTCAGACCGGTTTCGTTAATTACGCGGCCTATTTTCACGGCTATTTACGCGAGACTACGAAACGCGTGAAACGATCCGCAAGACGGATGTCATATATTCGTAAAGCTAGGGAACAGCGTCCGGTTTATGAATTCGTGTACCAAGTTGAGAAACTGCAAAAACATCGAATTATTCGAAACAACTCCTGTATACATATATCAGCCATTATAATTCATTAATTGAAAATCTAAATTAATTCAAGGACAACATTGCACAACTATATTGCCACTTATATATTTGAGAGCATCAGCAATGTTAATTTTAATATAATAATGCGCTATATCCCACGAAGGTTTCTCTAGTCCAGGCAAGATTAGTTTCGGTGCGATACTGGGCACTGAAGTATAGGCTTATGACGTCAGGCAGTACCCGAGGCTTGAGCGGGTCGAGCTACTAAATAAATAAACAAGAGTATTTCGAGGAAGGAAGTGAAAAAGGGGGTCGGAAATTCTCCTTTTAATTTTCGAACCCCGCGTTTGAAGATGATCAATAACAGTTTTTAATAGTTGATGGCGGATTGTTAGAGGGCGAACAGGGGTGCTCTCTGCCGCCACCCACCCCCCTCCACTGACTCCAACCCCAACCCCGGGTAAACCTGGTGAATAATTCATTTCCACCGCAGACTTGAAAGTTATCCGGTCCCCGACCCGGGCTTTTTCAAAACCGTGAAACTTGTATAACGCTTTCTGGGCTTTTCCCACCTTTCGGCCAGAACGGGCCAAGGCGGAATGACGTCATACGTGCCGGGAAATGAAATACCCCCGAAGGGGGGGGGAAAACCTTCGGAATGCGCGAAATATGTTTCGTGGGCCGCCGACAAGTGTTCTGAATGGGCATTCAATGGGGCGTTCGAACGACGCCTATAGCAAGGACGATTTGATCCGATCAGGTGTGTTTTATTGGACCGGGGGATGTCTCCAACCGCCTTCCTCTTCGTGCTGAATTACTGCAGAGTTTTCGGATAGCTCTGAGACGAAAACTGCAGTATTTAGGAGGCCACCGAGGCAGGCGAAAAGCTGAAACCGGTTGGGCATAAACTCATTAATAAAATTCTTATTTAAGTATATTATTCAGATATTAATGCCGGACTAATCCTAATATCGAATACATTAATAGTAAATTTTGTTCTTAAATGTTGTCGGCTTCTCGCCATCTTCAATAGCGAGACTGTTGTCTTATTTTCGGTTATATTCGCAACAATCGTATATAGATTCATTAAAACCGTAATAGCCGAGTAGCCTAAACCGGTTTGGTTTTAGACATTACGTCATTAAAGGTAGTTGGTGTTTGCATGAAAATGTCCACTGGTGAAATGTCGTTTATGAAGTGCAGATTTCGACGTCGTTTTTGTACTCCTTATATTTTCTATCTCCGCACTCGTATTTCAGCTTGTCGCAAACGTCTGTAGAATTTACGTCACGACTATAATTGAGGGCAAGCGTGATTAACGATATTTAAACTATTTTACTAAGTCAATAGTCCCTCAAAGGTATTCTCCCTCTCCCTCTCCCTCTCCCTCTCCCTCTCCCTCTCCCTCTCCCTCTCCCTCTCCCTCTCCCTCTCCCTCTCCCTCTCCCCTCCCTCTCCCTCTCCCTCTCCCTCTCCCTCTCCCCTCCCTCTCCCTCCCTCTCCCTCCCTCCCTCCCTCTCCCTCCCTCCCTCCCTCCCTCCCTCTCCCTCCCTCCCTCCCTCCCTCCCTCCCTCCCTCCTCTCCTCTCCCTCTCCCTCTCCCTCCCTCCCTCCTCCCTCTCCCTCCCTCCCTCCCTCCCCTCCCTCCCTCCCCTCCCTCCCTCCCTCTCCCTCTCCCTCTCCCTCTCCCTCCCTCCCTCTCCCTCTCCCTCTCCCTCTCCCTCTCCCTCTCTCTCTGTCGATAGCTACCAATTTGAATCCTGATAGTCATTCGAACTATGCCAGTGCCTACCGCCGGCCTTGACTTTGAATTTATCCAGTGGTAAAAAAAAGGGGTAAACTTAGGCGCTCACCCTGTGATTGATGTTTCTCATATTGAGTTGTTCCCCATTCGGGACATTTTCCGATCTAGTGATGCATCAAATAGCAAGAGGGTTGATACTGGGGGTATAATATTTATTGACCGTTCATTAATGATATTTATGAATTGGGTCGCTGCACCTATTATTCACTGCACTTAGGAATTAAAAGAAAGAAAAGGGAGCTCCCGAAAGAAATTAAAAGAATGTCGGTAGTTGTCGTAAAGTGCGGCCAAAATGTTTTATACCGCGCGGGCCGCAGTAAAGTGGAGGTTGATGACTGACTGTCGACTTCACCTTCATCGTAAACTCAGCCCCAGACAGCCGACCGAATCGCTAATTTCCCCGCTTTCAAATATTCAAACGCGGGCCGCTTTCCCGGAACGCCGAGAAGCCTCCCTCAAGTCCCTCCCCTCAACGCCAGCCGGAATTATAAATACATTTTCCGACCTTGGCCAAGAAGAAAATTCAGCCTTCCGACTGCGGCCGCAGTGCTCAGACAATTCGCTGGAAGGGTTTACAATTTCCTAGCTGTCTCGGGGGTTTTCCCTCCTGTAGAGAACGCGAAGATGATTTCCTCAGAAACGGGGAGAAACCAACGGCGGAATGAGCCAACATGAGCGAATTAGTTCAGGATTTTAGGTTGAAGGCGCAGACCCTTACAGGTATACAACCCAAAGAACAACAGAATAATAGACACTATTGGCACACGAGACACTTCAAAACCTTTTCGCTTTGAGCGATTCTCGTTTAACAAAATGAAAACGATCTTACGATATTACGCGGTATTATTATTTTTCCATTAACCGATTTTCGGCGTTAAACAATGTAGGGGGTCGACTGTTTTAAATACAGGAGAAAATGAGTATCCCTTCAAATTGAACAAGGAAATCGCCCTTTCTCAACCTATTGATAGGTTCGACATTTTTTAAAAATTATGTGTATTAAACCTGTATCTGAATGCCAACACACTGACAGTTGATGAACTTATAAAATCCCGGTACCTAAAGTTTCATTGCCGTCGTACTCCTATTCCAAAGTCGCTCATTCAATCACTCTCCTCCGCCACTATTACGCATCCCTTATAATTGCCATCACATAAAATCGAAGACAGATATAAACATACCGCCATTGTACACATAACTAACCTGTATATCAATTGAAGTTTCTCAATTGGCCCGTCGACAGGGCGCATTTAAGTTTAAGGGGCCTGCACTTTATTTCCGCGCGCTTAGGGAGCCAGTTTCGCGGGCTGATTGAGAAAAATCGCCGGGTAATTGGGCTTGGGCCCGGGCCAAACATCACAGAGGAGGAAAGCGCCGACGAAATAATTCGCAGACGCTCCAGTCCACCCTCACCCCTCCACTACCCTTCCACGGGGATAGGCCGTTCGCCATAATGTACGGACGGGGATACGAGCCGTGCGTTATTGACGTCGAACTTCGTGAAACCTGGGGGATCCTGAAGGTTGTACAGCCGATCGTTTTATTACTGTTTGGCATGCCCAATAGGTTAATATCTTAACCTTTAATATTAAGCCCTTTAATATGAGCCCAAGCGATTAATATCTTAAATCCCTGATAAGGCTTATGAATTTTCCTGTACGAAAAAATTGGATAAACATGCGGAATTTCGTCGGGTTAACGAATCCGACAACCGTTTTTGACTATCCTGCGATAGCGTTGTGAAATTGTTCAGAAACATATATTTCTTTTTTCTTGCTATCGAATATCGAAGAGGGTCTATAACGGTTAACACCTCATTTCAACTGAACAAAAAAAATATATATCTAAAATAATGTTTGTCCTTTATGGTCCGGGCATTGTTGAAAGAAACATTGTCGAATCGATCGCCCCTGTATTTTTTAGTTTTTTCAGAATATTTTATTATTTCGAAAATTACAGTATCCTCGTCTATCTATCTGTCTGTCTGTCCGTGTGTTCGAAATCGAGCATGTTGCACCTTTCCCGAATGAAAGACCCAGACTTGATTTACATCAAAAGGTTCTCGGATTTACGAATCCGACAACCGTGCATTAATAGTTTGCAACAGCGTTGAGAAATCACAAAAATATTGATTTTCTGTCTTTTGATAATGAAGAAAATTTCGGTGCGTACATTGTTGAATGAAATATCCTCGTTGTTTACGGTACTTCTTTGTTTTGTCGGCTATATGCCGACAAATTTAGGGTTGTAATGAGCCAGAATTACCGATTCGATTTATACAGCAGTCAGTATGCGTCTTGTGTTCGACCTGTATACATGTTTTGATGTAATAACAGCGGACTATATATCTCTGAATGAGGGGCGTTGTGATGGCTGCGCATATGGGTCCTCCTCAACCCCCCACAACATGTGCGACTGGTTCGAACATATTGCCCCCGGGGTTGGAAGGGGTGAATGAGGGGGTAGGGGGTAGGGGGTGCGACGACGACGACAATTGTGTCATTTTGATCATCAATAATCGGGGTTTGAGGTTGAAAAATGGACGCCGGGCCGACTCTGCCTGCCATCCGGCTCAAGATGGATGCCTCCTCAGCCGTACGCCGCCATTGTACACCTCGGTACGGGCACCGGCTTACACAGTACCGAAGCTCTGAAAAATGATTCAAACTAGTGCTTACCATCCGTTCGGGGTCTATTTACAGACCGTCCCGTACAATCCCGAAGGCACCCACCTACCGTACGTACGGCGGTACTTATTATTAATGTTATTAATGATCCATCATGTATTTTAACGTTTAGGTTACCGAATACGCATTAAAAAAAATTTGCGCCTTTTGAATCGACAAAATAAACACTCCTATCTCTCTCGTGATATATAAGGGGATATCGTTATTTATCTTATTCAAGTACTATTCCTCTCATTATTATTCCTCATCTTCTTTGTATTTTCCTACACGGCGTCTATATACACAAAATTATTAATTTTTCCCCAACCTATCTAGGACTAGAAAAACTCTTGATTCAAACCCTAACTACAGCCTCGAATCTCTTTTCGTCGTTAATCAGTCTTTAGTATTTAAAATGGCTGTTTCGTAACTTAACTCAGCCTAAAAACCCAGGGCACGGATCTTCACTCGTCCTCAGGAATTTGTAAAAACTATCAAAAACATAATGTTTTATTTGTTCACGTACCGTTAGAAAGGAAATTGCAAATATTATATCTAAAAAATATTTTAAAATTTGATCTATTATCAGGAAAAATCATTGAGCCTCCCCTCGGCCCTAAATTTTAGTTGGTAATATGTATCAAATACTAGGCAATATTGCGTACTCTGTTTTCTATTTATTTACAATGAATTTTGTTTCTTCTGTAATTTACTCGTTTCGTTTTTAATACGCTTGCAGCATTGGGAATTGAATCGCGAGAAAATGGAAAGTTGTGAAACGGCCATTGGGCGTCGGCCGTAATGTAAGCCAAATGGAAATGTGACCGGATCATCGAACGAATCAGCCCTTTGCGGTTCATTCACAAGCCCCTAACGATTGGTCGCTTAGCGACCGCAGTTGAATGGTTCTTTGACCCGCACCGGCCCGGTCTACCGTACGTCCAAGAAGCGTCCGACAATTGTTCAAACTTATGTTTTATCTGGGGATGTATTTGTTTTTATTTTATTTATACAGCAAAATTTGACGAGTATCTTGTGTTGAATTCTATTTAAAATGAGAACTTATAATCTCTGACCACCCTGTAGGACACGTTTAAATATCTATATAATAAAAATTTTACATTCTCGGGCCATCACAAAAAGTTGGTTCTGTACACCTTCTGATATTGAGGCACTTTCTGGGCACTCAATCGGTCTGACATTCGCAGTTGAAGGAAAATTCCGGTCTCCGGCCGGAAAATCGAACTCCGGGTCACTAACCATTTAGCGACATTGAAATTGCGCCTTATCCTTAACCTGCTCCCATTATACAGAGCCCACAACTGCACTTATTATAGACGCCCGCCAGTTGTTCAGGAACAAACTACCTAAGTGAAATTTAATTACTTGGGTTTCGAAGTCGAAAAAAGAAATGAATGAAAATATAATAGCTTATGTCGGTTGCCACGTTGTAGCATGCTATTCAACCAGAAAATTTATTGCAATAAGTTTTATTTATTTATATTCCAATTCACACAAAAGATGATCGATATACTGAGAATCCGTCTCTAATCCGTCTCCAGTTGTTAGCGCCTATCATACACAAATATTATATATGAATAATACTGTACAGTACATTGCCATAATTATATTTTAAATAATAGCATACACCCGGGTTATATTTACATAATTCTTGCTTCTGTCTTAACGTGTTTTTTGTTTTCAATGCGATTGCAATTATTTTTACACCATCGGACAGTAAGAGCCCAGTGCAGCTTCTCGGATAATTCGAAAGTGTTTTGTTCCTAGCGATCCACTATCCATCTCCGGAAAAGTGGACTGAGGTTTTCCGTTGAGGGAAGCGAGAAAAATTAACCCAAGAAGAAGATTCGCGGAGATGAAGGGTATATAAATTAGTCCGCCAATTAGGAGTTTAATTTTTGAGAACCAGCCGCCGCCAGACGATTTTAAAGTTCGGCCGGCTCTTCATTCTACCTTCGGGTCGTGTGTGAAAGTTTCCCTCTTTAACCTTCACTTCGGAACTAATCTATTCCTCTTCCACGCCGCGGTCCCATTCTCGATGTCCCAGCGAATCTTCGCCACTATCGCCTAGCTTCCCAGTAAAGCGTTGACCCCCCCACGAGGAGGCGGTTAGAACCGGACGAGAGGATAGACTAAGAAAAAATTGAAGTATTAAAAAATATTGTTTCTCTACTGTTCTTCGCAAGGACATTTGGAAATTTCCTGGCGTTTTCGGCCGTGCAAACCGCGTTTTTTTTGTAATATAAACGGTGTCGAAATATGTATTTCGAGAGAGAGAGAGAGAGAGAGAGAGAGAGAGAGAGAGAAAATATTGGTGGAGAGTAGTGGCAGCCAGGCAGCCAGGGTGGGCGGCATTGCCCGAGGGGAGGGGTTATCCCGGGGGCGGTCGATAGGCCCCCCTACCACCTATCAATCCACACATTTCCTCCTCCTTATTCACATCTTCCCTTCGTCTCACAATCGATTCCGACTATTATTTTATTATTACCTCCCTAGGCCTAAGCTATATCGTCCACTCGCGGAGTAACCCGTTCAATCTAAACCCGTGGGTGGTAGTTGGGGGGTGGGGGCTTGCAAAACCGGGGCTTTTTGCGCTCGTGCAAAATTTGGGCCCCGAATCATAAAGTAGGTCAGCGTCCTCGGCTTGCTCGGCTACTTGACAAGGACGAAGCGGAGTCTGTTATATCCTCTCCGGATACGGGGCGGAACGAACGGGGAGGAGGAAAAAAGGGAGATAATGAATTTTGGTTAATTGAGAGGGTGGAAAATCCGGCAAGACCATAGTTGTCGGTATTTTTTCTACCGAGCCGGGCCGCTTTCCTCCACTCGCTGTCTCATCGACAGTAAAACAACGAAATCATAATACAATTTTATATTTCACTCTATAGTAACAGACAGGACGTTTAATAACATTATAACAACATTAAAAATAACATACCTGGATTCGAACCCGAGTTCCGGAAGTTGACTCAGATATTTATGTATTAACAATAATTAAATTTAGATTTATATATGCCGCCTCGCTGGACATTGTTTTATTCTTATTTTATGTACACATTTTTGTTGTCCGAACAATCCTGTAAACTCAACTGTAAAGTATATTATAAATACTTTATTTTTCTGAAATATACATAGAATATCGTATACAGTTTACATGTTTTGTGCACAATGTTGATATTGTGATCGGGAATAAGTTAGTCTCACAATACTCGATAGGATTATTAGAGAACCTTCTCGGTTTCTGTGGGGGCGAAAGAAACGTTTCAGAGAACATTTCTTCGGCGTTGTACACAAGGCCAGAATGAAAGAATGTACAGTGAATTGTTTAGAAATTACATTTTCAATAGATATCAATTTATTGCCGGCGCCCCCGCCGTACAATCATAATCCCATAAATTTTGGAATTGTTTTTCTCGTATCAACGTCCCCACTCCAAGAATCCAATTTTTATCACTCCGCCACATTGCCCGTTAACCGCCCACCTTCTACTGTATTTGTTCGGTTGCTAAGTTATGGCCGAATGAGTGGGAATTTGTTTCTATTTTGCAGTATTCTCGGTGTCGCATGACAGCGCATTTTGGAGCGCGCAAAATTCATAACGTTGCCACTAAGAAGTACTTGTGAAAGCTGTTGTTCTACTTGAGTGTTACATTTTGTAAAATGTACGTGGGACGGAATTAATGTGAGCCTGGGCATTAGGCCGGGGCCAGCCCTTACCAGCACAGCCGGGTGTACATTGCAACCGCCGGTTTAAGTATATAGCACAAAACCAAATTATATGCTAAATCTCGTTTCTTAGTGATATTTTTCTTTATCAATTCACGAACATTGAAAAGTATTTCTGATACACTGGAATGTATGGGATCTTCGTATGCATCTATAATCAGGAGTTGGGTAACTTGTTCCGTAAAGACAACCTTGTTGGACCGAATATTCCTGGTAAATTTCTACCTCAAAAATATTTCGTTCCTTACATATTTCTTAGAGAAGTAATTATGAAACACTGTTGTCGTCCTTTGTCACTATCATTACATCTGTATGTTACTATTGGTAAATAGCGCGGATAATGGACAGGTAGGGGTTATTCAGTGTGTTATTAAGATACAGTTTGCATCGACATTTTGGGAAATTCCTAGTACTTTTAAGTAGGTTTATGTATAAAGAAGTGAATACACTCCTCCCTGAGGAAATTGTGAGTCATTTGACCGACATGACAGTTCGGTGTTATTCATATCAAAAAGATTCTAGAAACAAGATTAGCGGTGTAGCTCTGTTAGTTTTAACTGGCCAATTTATTTAACTGACAATAAAAAATGTTATAAGAACACTCGGAATATCATCAATACTGCCTGACGTCACACATTGGAATATCCCCTCAGTCATCTGAGCGCTCTAAATTGTTTCTGGAGTGGAAAAATCCTCGATCCATACTGACCGTAAATAGGAATGTTGATTTCCTGTTTTTTATTGGAAATATCACGTCATTGGGCATTATCGATAGAATAAAACATGTTGAGACTTTACAACTATCTGTGTCTTCCTCAGGTCCAACTTAGTCAAATGATCTAGTCGACTGAAAAGAATGATTAGGACAAAGTCGCAATACTGAGTTGAAATGTGAATATTTCGCTTAACAATTAAGCTTAGCTTGTGTAAATATTATTATTCAATATTCAATGGCAGGAATGAAAAAATGTCACGGTACTAGGTAGGGGTTCCATTAAAGAAGGATCCGGGGAACAGCGCCCCTAGCGGTGACACTATTCAATATGGGTTTGGTCGGTTTCCTGTAGGAGCGCAATGACAAGATATATAAATTGGCAACGATGGCATAAACCATTTAAATGGCAAAAATAATTAAACTACGAATTGTAGAATACATGTAGAGTATTAAATCTACACTATGTTCCATTATCTTCAGTCCAGTAACAATAAAGCTGTATATCAGGGCTGGGCGCACGTGAGAGACCTTATATTGAAATATAAGGTTATAAAAACCGTAAACAGTATATGAAAGGACGATATCCACACTCAATCCAGTTCAATTAGGAGCTTGTATACAATTCTTACATGCTCATGTAGGCCGATTCGGAAGTTATTATTCATATTGAAACGATCGCATCGTATGTGGCCTGTTGTCTGTGTGTGTGTGTGTGTGTGTGTGTGTTGTGTGTGGTCCACGGTTCTGGGCATTTTGAGTGCCGAGTTATTTATAGTGGTTAGCATAGTCGGACTACTGACCCCCCACCCACGTTTATTTTTCGCCCGCGGTGCTCTTTCGCCTTGCACAAAACACTTGCTTCCACATGGCAGAAGGGCCCTTCCATCCCACCGCTCTTCCTCTCGCCTTTATCTCATCCTTCGCCTCTTTCCTCTTCTCCTTCCTTCCAGCGGCTTTTATACCTGAGAACGGGTGAAAAAAGAAACCGATCGGAACTTCAATGGAAATTGCCTTCATAGTCCGACCTCCGGAAGACCGAGTGCGCTGTAGGAAGGCCAAAGCGTGTAATTGTCGTAGGGGTCTTAACTGGTAAATTCCTGGGATTATACCCAACTGTATTGCTAACTGAATTCGACAGCCGCAATATATATTTTATTCAGTTTAAACTTTTGCCTATGTGACAATAGGCCTACCCCGAAGGGACAATAAGTGTAGTTCTATGCTATTTTAATAAGCCTCGCTTCACACTGCATTATTATTATTATTATTTAACTCAGATTATTATTATTATTTAACTATATTCAGTAGATTATATAATACGTGTGTTGTAACAATTCAACATGGGAACAACTATAGGCTAATTACAATATCATGCTAATAATTATCGACGCTCTGAAAGAAACCGACTTGCGCGTGTGCCTTACTGACTTAGCGACTGGAGGATACTGAAGATGGCGATCGACCGAAACCGCTCCGGCATTAGCCCCACAAATGCAATTGTATCCCAGACCTTCGTGCCGCCGTCAAAATTTTGTCTCTTATTTCGCAAAAGAATAAATGAAATATTATCACGGACCCCATAGACTTTATGAGTATTAGCCCAGTTTGGGCGAATGACCGAATGACCCCCTTCCTCCTCCCTAACTAAGCCTAGCGGCACTTTGACTTTTCCACAACTTTAGTTTTCTACAAAGTGGAAAGATAAGTTTGGCACCAACTATTGTAGACGTCTGACTATTGTCTCCACCGGGTTCACTGGGGTTCACTGTAAGCAATCGAGATGATTCCCCCACACGTATATTGTAATGTTTTACTTAATTTTTTTATAATAAATTTTGTTTATATGAATCGGACAAAAATGAATGCACGCCATAAATTGCCATGTCATAAGTTACCTTACCGACTAGTACGGTTCAATCCCAATGTCACAACGTTTAAACCATAAACGAAATATACCTAGTAATTTGCTCGAAGTTAGATCCGATTTCAGTTTAACCTTCTCACAGTCATAACGTGAGGTACCTGTGTATGATAGTGATCCCAACAGAATTTACAAAACGACAGTCTATAATCATAAGACAGCCAACATATACCACAAGACAAACTGGACAGTAAAAGTAATTACGACAGTAAGGTTGCTGTCCTCAACAGGACATTCGAGGTAGAAATAACGTAGGTGTTTCTGATCATATTGTCCCGTTACTCGGGTAAATCCCTTTGGAAATTTTGAAACCTCATCAGGAATAGGCAGTGGAAATAAAGACCAAGAGTGCCGAAAATCTTACACGTTTAGGTAACACACTAGGCTGCCGACAGAGCTTCAAAGGTTTTCATCGTTCTCTCTGTAATTTATAGTTAATTTAAAATTACCGTAAATTTCCCTGACTTGTATTTTCCTGATGTATCAGAAGTATACATTGGGGATATAACAAGTCTCGCGTTTCTCTGTCTCCGGCCGACCGTTTGATCTTAAAATAGACCGGTTTCGGATTTTCGCCCGTCCTCACTGTACACCCCGATAGAAGCCACCCGTTGGCTCTTGTTCACCGTGGTGTAACGGAATACACATGCTACTGGCAAGGGCGTGTACGGAATACACGAATCAATTTATATGTATAAAGGTACATATGCAATAAAAAATTATGAACCAATTATAAACGTACTTAAGATGTACATGCATAGCAACACTACATTTCTGTAAAAAGTTGGGAAAAATAAGATTGGTTATTAGGGCTTTTTCTTTGTGTTATTAGAGTTGAATTTTATTAAAACAAAATAGTTTTAAAAGCACTTTGTCACGTGACTCAGTATTCGGCCTTTTTGGGCTCTGTTTTACTACCAAGGAAATATTCGAGGATTTTGCCTCACCCCTCACCTTTTTTGCCCTCGAGGATGGCAGGCCAGGCGCTTATTGAATACATAACTAATAAATAATCAATTAATAACAAATATATAGATGATAAATTATTTATAGGAACATGAACAGCTTGACTTATTACCTCCTCAGTGAATTTCAATCACAAGCTCCCTTAATAATTTGTGAATAACTTTCCGTCTGTCGACAGACTCCATCAACTAGAGTTGACCGTGGAATCGAATTCAATATATAACTGAATTTGTTTTTAGGTAAATTTTATCAAACGAATTTGGTCGCCGTAATATATTTTTTAATAGTATTGTTTCCGTTTTGTTTGCACGGTTTTTAGTTTTGTTTTTGTGATGCCAGATTTGTTTAGTGGTTGAGGGGTGGTGGCGCTGCCACACTGAGCCCAGCGTTTCGTCGTCTTGCGCAGAAACTTTCTCCGGGGGCGGCAACCCCGCCGAGATGTGAAATATACGCGTCAGGCGAATCTGGGCTGTTGTAAGGTCGTACATAGACCCAACCATCTGCATTGACAGACGCATATCTTGCCTGCTGATTTTACGTTCTTTCTTGGGTACACAAATACAAGAAAAAAGAAAATATTGTCACCACTAACTTCCGGTAGGATCGCGTAATACTGTGGGATGAATCTCCTATAAACTCCTTTATAAGAAAATATGGTGCCCTCCTACATTCCATGCGCATAACAACAATGTGTGTTCTATCGCGAATATTACCGTCCCGGACGGTACACATATCGGTACACATTACCATTATTACCGTTACCATTACCTTGTAATGCGTCTCTTATTGTTTATGATGACTGTCCGTCAGGATCTCTATACCTTTCATCCCTTTCTCGTATTGAACGTTAAGCTTAGGTCATTTTCATAGCGGAAAGAGTATGTAATATCCGAATATTATTAATCCGGCTATATCGACTATAAATGAATGAAATCGACGCGTTTGCCAGAATTCACAATTGGAAAACGGATTGTCATGTTTTCAGCGCAAGAGGTTTTGAGGCCAGCTAATTGTTATGACTGTCGGTCTCAAAATGTTTATACGGATTCCTCGAGTCGCGCGTTTTTCTTTATGGCAGAATGAATTTTCCGGCTTGTAATACGGATTTTTCCCCCGTATCACGTACAGTTTCGGGACTAACCAGGGGACAGAAAATATCCCCCTATCCGATAACGGAGAATTATCACTCGAGCGATATTAGCAGAGTTCTGGGGTGATATTATTGGGGACCAGTTTCGCCGTCGTAGCATGATATTAACACTTGATCCTCCGCGTTGGTAATTCATTTTAATGAAATATCCAGCCCAATCCCATCGGAACTTGCATACGAAAGTGCTTAAAACGACGAGAAGCCGAACCGTCACACGGCCTAACGAGACGGTGCAGAGTCCAATCGGTAGCTGACTACTTAATTATTATTATATTTCATTATTCAGTGGTTTTGGTACTAAAAACAAGTGCTGTCGTGATGTATTTAATGTATTTACCGTAAGAAGAGATTACGAGATCGTATTTATTCACATTTTATGTTAGCCATAGTCCAAAAGCGGTCTAGCGAAATTCCAAGCCGAAGACAGAAGATAACAAGAACGATTTCAATATTTAATTGCACGAGTGCCCAGAGTTCATGAGATCCCCCGTATTCAAATTCAAATTTTCAGAGGAATAGACAATACTCATTCTTACTTGGCTATTCTCCACCTGCTTTTCATCTCGACATATTCCATTACGTTAAGCATTTCCCCACGTATATAGCGGCCCCTATTGTTTAAACTGCTATTTATTCCGGTTTTTATGGTCGTCCTCTACGTTATTCGATTGCAAATTCAAATTTGCAGACATATAAAAAAATATGCTTCTGTGTAAATTCCAATTGAATCTATCCTTATACCTGTTTGTTAATCTGTAATATATCTATATTCCTTTTCATCGCGATAGACTACCTTATAATTCTTGAGCCACCCTATATACAATATACACAATATTGTGTAAAATCCGTCGCTATAATAGCAATCGAAAGTATTTTATTTAAAAATGACCTCGATCTCATTCTGAGCACATCGATATCAGATTTTATGTCTCCGTGCCGCTTGTCTCACAAGCGATTGACTGACTGCCAGCGACAGAGCTGTCTCTTGGAAACAGAAGATGTTTCTGTTTAGTTTATTAGTAAATTTTTGCTCCCTACACTACCCCGGCAACCGGTTCTTTTACCTTCACTCCGAACTAATTTATTCTCTGGTCTCTACTACTATTATGATACCTCGCGATGTTCAGTTTTTACCTGGACGTACCTGCAGTTTCAACAATTGCATTGTATCAGATATTGGTCCTGGGGAATCGTCCTGTCCACTATCTAACGGAGCAGCGCTCAAGAATTAGGCCGCGATGAAGGAGAAGTAAATTAGTACTCAAGTCTTAAGGAACCGGTCCTCAGGACTTTATTGGGAAAAAAACATATTCACACGTGGCACCCGGGAATGAAAAATATAAACGGCGAAGGATCCTATATGCATTGATCCTGGGTTCAATCCATCATCAGTAGTCAAATTACAGTGAAGTATTCTAGAGGAGATTAATTCGAAATTGGTGTAATATTATTGCGGCTATTATGCTCGGGGCCAGTCGGGGGCTGACAGGAGTCTAACTTTTGATTGGTGCATACCCTGAGGATCTCCTGTTCAGATTGGGGGTCGGTTTGGTGGTGATTTACGTTAAATACTATTGAGAGTGTTCGAGAGTGGTGGGCCACCCTATCGATTGCCCGGGACACTCCCGCCTTCAACAACAAACCGCCATTCCGCTTTAATCCACTTTAATATTTTCTATCTTACAGGTCGCGCCCCGCCTCTAATAATTGAATAAAGGGGCGGCCCGGTTGAAACCCGAAAATAATAGACAGGATTCGAGCCGCAGTCGAGGTTCGGCCCTTCGCCAGACTGGTCTCGTCCGGTACTGTTCTATATAGCGATAGAGAATTTAAACTATTTGTTTTTATTACAACGCCAGAATTTCGTTTTTGTCCGCACACTAACACTTTGTATAATATAATAGCAAATGCATAACGAGGATAACACGGTTGGCCCCCCTCCA
The DNA here is from genome assembly GCA_019843655.1 of Lethocerus indicus. Classification (NCBI taxonomy): domain Eukaryota; kingdom Metazoa; phylum Arthropoda; class Insecta; order Hemiptera; family Belostomatidae; genus Lethocerus; species Lethocerus indicus. The sequence continues at coordinate 31,760,518 of JACDQD010000003.1, read as the reverse complement.
CACAACCCCTACATGTACAAACTGAAATGAATTAGAGCATATCGTAAACTCAAATTTGTTCATCGTACGTCCCTATACTTTTAAATTTGAAAGCTCGCCGGTTATAATTTTATTACGTCACAATTTTCAATTAATTCGGAATACCTGTTCGGTGGTTTTGGAAAACAGTGGTTCTTGTACAGTGTAATGGAATACGTTGAAGCGAAAAGGATCAGATGGAGATTATTTATTCCTCCGCGAAGTTCAGGTTCTATAATACTTGAGGGGGATCTCTGAAACTCTAAACCCCCGTGCTGTTAAATATTCATTATGTGTTCTTGTGATATCCCGCCTCCGCAGACCTGTTTCGTCTTTCGCCAGACCGGTTTCGGCCGCTCGCCATCTTCGGTAGTGTCGGTTGCCTGTGGGGGGTCATTCTGTTTGCGCTTTTAGTCTAACTGCAGTAATTATGCAGTTCTATTATTGGTCTTCCAGTTAATGGATGAAATTTTAAATTTTCAACATTATCCCCTCTCACCCAGTCACATTCTAAGGTATCTTTCTGCAGGTCGTTGCGAATATTTGGAATATTACTACACCCGATTCACTTATTTTTCGCTATCGTCAGTAGTGTTCTATTCGATTAGAACCTAGTTCGTAAAACGAGAAAATCCCTACTATGCCGTTAGCATAAAATTAACTGGTTATCTGTATGAAACATACGGGTGAAGTTTAAGGTTAATTGAATTCTGCGGTCGATAACTGTTCAACTGAAACTTACGAATTGATTTCAGTTTTATTGGGCCGATTAAAAGGCTCCACCAACTTCTACGAATCAACCTGTACACACATAAAAGGTCACCCTTACACAGTTTTACGGCCCACAAGAGGACACTGTTAATACAAAATTTCACGGTCCTCCTCCCTCTCCCTCTCTCTCTCTCTCTCTCTCTCTCTCTCTCTCTCTCTCTCTCTTTCTCTCTCTCTCTCTCTCTCTCTCTCTCTCTCTCTCTCTCTCTCTCTCTCTCTCTCTCTCTCTCTCTCTCTCTCTCTCTCTCTCTCTCTCTCTCTCTCTCTCTCTCTCTCTCTCTCTCTCTCTCTCTCTCTCTCTCTCTCTCTCTCTCTCTCTCTCTCTCTCTCTCTCTCTCTCTCTCTCTCTCTCTCTCTCTCTCTCTCTCTCTCTCTCTCTCTCTCTCTCTCTCTCTCTCTCTCTCTCTCTCTCTCTCTCTCCCTCCCTTCAGGGTCTGTTTGGTTTTGGTCTTCACCCAGCGCCGATAAAGCGCAAACACGGTGTTCGGATTAAATCAGGAAAAATTGTTTGCCGAATATCGAAAAAGGCTCCGTCAAATTAAAATAAACAAATTTAAGGACAAAATTGCGGTTATTATTAAATAGGGCGTGGTGAGGGTGGGGGAGGGGAATTGCGCAACCCTAATCATTCGAACTTGCGTTACGGGATTTCAAATTGTACCCTCTTCCAGTGGGTTATAATATTAAAATTGAATACACAGTGGTACCCTGAGATACGAGTTTCATTCATATATAAAATCAATTTTCACCATTGAAATAAATTACAATGAGATTAATTCGTACCAGCCCACCAAAAAGCACTCCAATTTGTTTTTTAACCATGTATTAACAATGAAGCCTTTTGTATACAAACAATGCATACATACAGATAAAAGATAATATATAGTAATATACAGATGTTGGCGTAGCCGATGAACATTCTTCGCTAGTTTTTTCTTTATTTTTGGCCTAGCTTCCGCCTCTTTCATTTGCAGGGCGTTTCAATTCTACCCAAGGAACTTTTGGAATAATTCTGGAATGAGATAGTAGGCAAGTGTCATTAAACAGCGTAATAAACTGGTGGCAAAAACCGTACATTAATAGACATATACAATAATGAATTACATTTATTATAATGGTACCAAGTTGTTTAGATTATCGGACAGTTGACGCGTTTCGATACCGCGTTCGGGGTACCTCGCGAGACCGTTCTATATTAGTAAATTTCTCGTATCCAAACTTTAAATACAAAATAATGGGACAACGATGCGTGTGACAAGGGGATGAGAAACTAGAACCCAACGAAACCCAACTAGAACTAAAAACTTCGGTGAAGCGATCCACAGCGAGTTATAAGCCCAGGCCCCGATATTTCAGAAGGCCAGAACTATATATAAACATCGGGGAATTTTATTGATATTATCGCAACATTATTTATAGGGCTCCGTCCGTATCTCACTCTACCATTTTAGCGATAGAGACTCTCACTCAGCAAACGCGACTTTTCTGACGTTTCGGTTGTTGTATCTCTTTCTCGTACCGATTAGGTTGTTTTGGGCCCAACTGGGGCCCACATCAGAATGGTCAGCCGGAATGTTTGAAAAAAACAAATGGGAATTGCCCCAGTATCAAAACGAGGTACTTGGGCGTTGCAATACGAGGAAACGAAGTAGTTAAAACGCTAATCTTCATAAACCACTCACCGGGCAGTGTTTTGATCAGAATGATAATATATAGTTCATTAAATTATAGTCTCTCGGTTGTTGGACATTACTCCTGTATACTATTGCTAACCTATTGGCCGTAGACTGTATATAAATACAGTATAAATTTAGGCTGTCCGTTCGGGAATATTCCACGCACGTGCGATTTCCAGCCACCGCCCAACTATTGGACCCCGGGGTGTAAGACCGCCCTAGCCGATTAATAATATAGCTTGTGTCGTCCTCTCCCATCCCAGTAGCGTCCTCTAGGCACGTCCCGGACGCCGATAAACCTGTCGCCACGGCCGACAGGATGCTTCACGCCCTGCTCTGTGTCAATTTTTGACGCTCAGCTCCCATTCGGCTTTTCGCCATCGTCAGTAATAAAAAACAAAAGTTTTTTTGAATTGTTTCCCCCGCTTCAAATCAACGCAAAATATCGATTATACAAATATAAAATATCTCCAAACGTTACACTGTTTTGGTACCTGGCAATTGTTTGGAACCGAGCCAGGTCTCGGTACATCGAGCTTTGGGGGCATGCGCACGACGGCTTAAAGCGAAAAATACGCTTAAAAAAGTATTTAAATACCCGTTCGGTTTCTCCTATAATTCCTGGCACCTTATAGTGAACAGTAAAAAACAAAAATAATTTTAACAAACCGCGTAAATAATTGCGGAATATTACTCAGGCCTAGTTTAGGAACAAATTGATTTTTCTGCATTCATTAGTTCCTGTCCTGACTTTGGCCAACCGTTTGTCTATGACCTGCCTTTTTGGTGTCCATTAACTACGCTTAAAAATACATAAATTCTTAGAATGCGTTTCCTACCTCGGTACTCCTCAGTGGTGTTGTTTAGTATTGTGTTGTGTAGTCTTTCGACAACAGTTTTCTAGTTCATTCTTAATTCTGAATGGAATTTATGGAAGTTTTGCTCTCAATACTGCCTGGAGGCTGCTGCTTTAACTTTAAATTCAGAACTATTTCATTGTGGTTTCGTTCTTCACGCGAACCTTCGTCGGGGAAACTGTTCTTCGTTTCGGAGCAAAGCAAAGCTGTTCTCAGATTTTTCCTGTGTTTTAATAACCTCCTGAGCGGGCTCCATTTGAAGGGTTTTTGCCATTTGCTTCTGGGGCCATCTCGGGTGTTGTCTGCTTCCTTGGAGAAGCCTTCCCCAACCAGGGGGTGCCAACCGAGGTTCTTTCCACAACATTACGCGATGTTACCGGAAGTTATCATTTCTGTTTAGGGCGTCCTAAACTTTCGTTTGGCCTGCTCATAAATCCAGACATCTCCACACATTCAGAAGGCCAGGAATCTCTGATACTGTAGTATCTATATTGTTTTGAGATATATTTTTTCTTCTTCCAATTCAATTTCGATTCGGATAGCATAATTTCCGGACATATAACCGAGAATTTGTTTACCTAGCAATTTCCGGGAATACGGAGAGCGACCGGACAAAGAAATATGGAGCTCGGGGCAACCGTCCGTGCGCCTGCCTACTCCTCCGCCGTTTTCAACAACAGATTTCCCGACGAGCAATAAGCGGTATGGCCAACTGCCAAATAACAAAAGCAAGACAAATAAGAAACATAATAGCGCGCTCCGACCGCCGGGGCCGGCGTAAAAAGACCCAGGGAAGCGTTTATTTTACGAACCTGTTGTCAGCACTGTTGATTCGTTCTTTGGCCAGATTTTAGCCAACTGGAAGAACAAAAAAGAATCCGCAGAACACGGACCCCACTCGCATAATTATAACGATGCTCACTGGGAGTCCGGTAATGATATATTTTTATATATTTTTTTTAATTTTCGTTCACCCGTCTGATTGTGATGCATGAAAGTGAACTGAATAATTTCTTCAAACCGGGATAATTCTTGTTGTTGGTTCATGTACACCAGTCGAGGCGTTCGATTTGTTTACTGACTATGGAAGAAACTTAAATAATAATGGATCGGTCGAAAAAAAGTTCACCGACTATCTCCGGATAAGTGTATTAAGGTTTTCCATCTGCGAGGTTTATCAGTGGACACCGCCGGCACTTGGCGGTCATAGGCGCGAAGATTTGCAGGGAGAAACCGACGTTATGAATGAGCTTATGATGAAGAAGAGAAAATTATTTCAGGCCTTGAATTTAAACAACCAGGGAGCATTGAGAGCAAAACATTCACATATGACTTGCAGAAAAAGGAATTAACGAAAAAACATACATAAATGAAAATAATTTCTTAAATAATTAATTGAAAATAATAATCTTAACCAAGTTAAGAGTTCAGAGTTTGCACTGATCACTTGCGCGATCTTATCAAGTCGTTCATTTGTGACCGAATCGACCCTAGGGTTTCGCTATTTAGTCGCTGTAACAGTCGCCAGCAACACAGTGAGCTACTGACTTATAAATGCTGCCTGTGCGGCATTGGCACTTACTGCCAACGTGCTCTGTTACTGTGCAGTTCAGTCCAACTGAAGCTGAACTGTGAAAACCATACGAGTGAACTTACTTTCCAACAATAATATTTCTAATCGTGTTTAATGAGCGAATCATATTTACCGATATCTGCCTTGGAATTTGTTCATAATCAATTTTGAGAGCGTAAAAAAACGGAGATGGGAGCGTACTGTGTATGGTTGGGATGCGGATATGGGGGGGGCCAAGTTTAAAAATACTCGGTTGGCGATTTGCGCCAATCGACGGCCACAAATCATAGTTCTCAACAATGTTATCGTAAACAGGGGTCCGCCTTGTTGTCTTCCCTAAAATTCCGATCCTAGACTGTTCAAAACATAATCTCTCAAAATGGGATGAAATCTGAAACAGACTGCATGGTCTGGACCATAGTATCGTTACCGGCATATTATTTGCTATAACAAAAATCAGAGTTGTGGTTTTCCACCGAATTCCATGAATTCAATAATTTTCATAGGTTTTCAAGATTCCCCCGGATTTTAAGCTGGCCGTTGGGAAGATTTTGATCAATTTTAACGATTTTGCAGGCATTTCGACGATTTTTATGAGTTAGTGCCAAACATGTCCATGTTTTTCATGATTTTGACGATTTTCATTAGTTTCTGAAAATTTTTCTGAGATTTTCACCGATGAAACCTTTACAGTGATTATCTGAATTTTCAAATATTTTCGTTATGGCCAGATATTTTCATGGTTTTTCACCAATTTTAATAATTTCATTCTTTTTTAGGAATATTCTAGGACTAACGTCACCAATTATATTAACACAATATTGTCATATTTTTATTAAAAGATAATAATTTTAATTGGTACCTGAAAATTTCAATTTCTCTTAGCTTGGTTTCAGCAAACTGGAACAAGTTTTCGAGAAATATAATTGTTGGCATTTCTAGGGGTTTCTACGCCCATAACGCCTTTTCCTCTTATACTATTCTCCATCTCATTTTTATTATTTTTGAAGTGATAAGGTTTTCCCTCAGGGGAACTGTGGCGGGACAGAGTTAGTGTACTTTCCTCGGAGGATAAAGAGGGGCAAACTAGTTCAGGGTTTAGTTTTAAAGAAACAGTTGCCAGGCATTGTTGAGAGAAAAAACCATATATTCCATCCGGAAAAGAGAATGAACTGAAAAAAAAAATCTGTTCATTTGGTGCCGGTTTGGCCGTTCGCCATCCACACCGGAGATCTCTGATCCGTGAAGTAACGGCATTTAAGAGCCACATATGGTAGAGTTTCTTACCGTTTACAAATTTTTGCGCGCGTAACTATCGTCACATGCGGGGAATGTATAGTTCATTTTTGAGTTCATTCATTGACAGGGTTTACCGTTGCAAGTGCCTTAAAATTATGGCGCTGAACCAGTTTATTAACTGTTCATTGTGGGTTCCATCTTGCCGTTGGTTAGTTGATGTGAATCCCTACCTCGTGTAGGCGTTCGCGTTGTCTACTGACTGCGGGAGAAAACATTGTAAAGGGAAGAACGATAGTGGATTGCTGGGAAAAAACCCTTCCTGCGAATTTTCCGAGTGTTGCCGTAGCAGTTCCTGGGGTTCAAGGAGCCTTCTGACGCCTGCTGCAAGCGAGAGGCCTCTTCTGGCTTCATCGCAGGTCTTCTCTCTTCATCTTCACCAACAGTGGATGAAAGGCGGGGGGTGGATTTTCGTTTTTCACGCTAATCATCACTATACGTTCTACACACAATACCAGCTTGATTTGTTTGCACCCAAAAGTTGTTTCTAATTTTAAACGCTAACGTTCTAAAATCGGTCTATTACTTAAACTGGCATATGACAAAACTGGGCTTTAGTTATTCAATTCGAATGAATACCCATCCTGTCCTCACTTAACGGCTCAGTTGTAAACGGATTTCAGACAAAAAAAAATGAAAAACTGTCCCGCGGATAATTATAAAACGTGGCGCGCACGTTTCTCCGCTCTCGTACAATGAACGGGCCCAGTTTGTGTGCTTAGCGTTGAAAACACAGGGCCGGGTTTACAGGCGTACAGGGAAATAATACAGGGGCCAGGTTGTAATGTACGGGAAATTCGGTGAGTAAACATTGTTGGCCAGTCTGACGGTGGCGGTGTATATGTGATACATTGTTGACTGCGTTGACCTCCCCGTATTCACAAAGGCAGTCCCCTCCCACTCGTTGAAACCTCCTCACCCCCTCCCCTACCGACCGCTCTGTGCAAAATTCAAATTTCACCCAACACTGTGATCCAAGACAGTATTTTAAAAAATATACGGGAGTTGGTGATGCGACCTAACAGTTCGCCTGGGAAGAGTTTAAGGTTTTCCCCCTACGTCAGTTGGCAACACGAAAGCCTCCTCGTGGCCGTCGCTCGGGAACGAGGAAAACTTTCCCTGACCAAAATTCGCGGGGAGTAAACGACAGCAAGAATGAACCCACGATGAAGAGGACTACATTAGTCCAGTAGGGTGACAGAACCAGTCGGCAGGTAGTGATGGGTGCAACCTTCACAAATGCCACACCATAAATAAAAACAATTTTGTAGATTTCGCGTTCTTCTGCCTCCTCTCGCCGATTTGGTCTTTTGCTAGACCGTTTTCGGCTCCTCGCAGATGCATGTGTCCCGTTAGTTGTGCAGCTTAAATATAATTTTCAGTCGATACAAAACAAGATCCTGAGAATAATATGCGTAATAAATCACGTTACAATGAAGCATCTTCAAATAGGAGACAGTTTAAAATGTTTCTGGGACATTGTAATTTATGTATTTTAACTCAGTGTGAAAATTTAAGTAAAAATATATATTTGTACTATCTCTAATAATAATAATTCACATGATCGAAGGAGATGATATTGACTGATAATAAACAGTCTAAGTGATAGGTCCGGAGTAGCCTATTTGGTCCTAAGCTAAACGGGTTTCTGTTGTTCGCCATCTTCAATCGCTTTCCTTTAGTGGATGAGTAAGTCGCTTAGGTGGTCTGTGACGTTGGTCTGCACTGTCACAGATCATGATATTCCAAACCTAGTGCAGACCGCCAAACAGGTATTCCACATTGTTATTTTATCGTCGTTTCTTTTCTTTGTTCGGGCATCCCTCTCCCCCTCCACCCCTCCGCCGGCCCTACACAATAGGGATGAGGGTATTTGGGGGGGGGTTGATTCTGGGCGAGGTTGGCCCTGGCCTAAGGTTGGTAAAAACAGGCGACCCATTCAATACCGGCTGAGGGCGCCGCGCACGCGCACGCGCAAGCGCCACAAACATGGCCGCCCCCACACTCACACACACGCGAGCGCACACACACACACACACACATACACACACACAAGGGAGGGACAGAGGGAGAGTGAGAGAGGGAGGGAGGGAGGGGGAGAGAGAGGGAGAGAAAGAGTGAGAGAGAGCAGCCACCGTGTGGCCGCCAGAGTCGACTCGCCCGTATCCTCCTCCCCCCTCCCCCAATCTTCTTAAATATGTCGGGCGTCGATACCGCAAAAAAAAGAAGAAAAGAGGAATGACAAAAGAGCGATTAAGTTTAATTTTTTTTTAATTTGCTCATAGAAAAAAAATTAGCCAACAATTACCTGGTTGTAATAACGGTTCAAGATATATGGCCGGTTGTAGGGAGGGGTAGGGGGGTGTCCTGTGGTATAACCTGACTAGGGCGTGGGTCAACCCGAAATTTTCGCACTAGTCGCGTACCGCTTTTACGTTATTACGCATGTACAATTCCGCATAACACCCTAGTTCTATAATCTCCGTATCACTTCCAGAGTGGGCATTCTCTATTAATTTATTTATATATATTTCCTTACCCAAACAGAAATTCATTCAGAACTGTCAGGCATCATAAACTTCCTGTCACGCAAATTTTTTCCTGTCTGTATATTGCGAATGTGGAATAATTCATTTTGATTATTGTTTGCATCTATGTAACGAAAATCATTTTTTGTAAGATAAAGCTGAACAGGCAACGTAACGGCCAAAATGTTAACTGTATGAATAAAATAATTCGATTACAGTGTAATTCTTGCAAAAAACAGTGTACATGTTAAACTAAATGTCCGAAGTAAGTCCGAATTTACGAGTATCGGGAACTGTCTGTAAATTGTTCGTACACTGTTATTTGTTGCTATTCTTCCTACTTGATCTTCTATCACCATTCCGCGATTCGGAATTTTAAAGGCGTCTACGAAAATTGACTTACAATTGCTACTGTAACAATTTACAATAAACAAATTATGGCGTCTATTATACGGTTTATAAATAAATCGAAAATCCCGATTCCGACGATGGGCCCGTGGGAGTCCTATAAAAAGGTCCCTACAGGGACATAAGGCAGCATTCACTCACCGGTCCCAGGGCGGCCCTAACACAGTCACGCCCTTCACCCGATTCACTATTTAAGAATCCGGGGGTGGCCTACCACCACCTCTTGGGTGAGGCAAAGTCTCGATTTGAAATTTAGGCGGTCAGAAACCAAATTTGTACTTATAGCTAAGATCAAGTTTAAAGCAGCTACTATTATTGATATTCCACCGGAATAATCTCACCCCTCAAACCATAAGGGAAGTGGAAAACTAGTTGAAGAGAACTAGTTGAATTCAAATAGATGTAAAAAATAATTGTATTTTATTTATATTTTATATAGCCTAACCAGGCCTGGGCACGTAAACTGGGAATCGGCCGTACTTTGTACCTTAAACCGCAACAGATTTGTTTTTTCGTTAACCAATAAACAGTTCTTCGTACGACTGACAGTTAAGTAAATTGCAATAGCGATTTTTGGGTTCTACGATACAAACGGCGAGAAGGCCCGACAACGCTCGAACTGTTCGTCCGGACTTGAACACAAGTCGCGGAATCAACGAAAACAAAAGTCCGCGTACACTTCATTAAATGCACAAAGCGAATTATTCAAATTTGGGCGAATTGAAAGATAGTCGTTCCACAGTTCCATTTGCTCCAGGGCACATTGCATTTAATTATTTCTGCAAGTGTACCGTCTATAATTCTTCGAATATTGAATTGTTAGCAGTGTTGAATTGGACTTAGTTACATAATTGATATAGATACATATTGATATATATATATATATATATATATATATATATATATATATATATATATATATACTACACATTTATGTACATGAATAGTTGGGCTGAAATATACTTGAGGCCTGATGATTATATACGACTGGCCGTATACCGTCGTTAGCGCTATAACAATGTTGATAACACAACTGGCATGTCGCCACTTCGTATTTGGAATCTGCGCTCACATTATTGAACTAACTACCTCAATCTGCTGTTATTATTTTAATCCTGCTTTATTGTGATTGTTGGCGTCATCATAATTGAGTATGATGGTATCCATATATCGAGCCTTTTATGGTATCCAAGATGTTTCTAATGGTTTTCAATGCATGTGTTGTACTATGGCTTCAATCGGGCGACCTCCGGTTTTAAAATCACCCGAACGAAAGTTAGATATCAAACCGGTTTTGACATAACTTTTTGTGTATTTGCGATGCATGTTTTTACCTTCACGAAAATAAAAACGCAAACTATGACGATAATGTTCGTTCTGTTTCAATCATTGATATCAAACACGCACTGTTAAACTGACCGAGGCAAATTTTCCAATTAATATTTCATAGAGTAACAAATAATAACATATCAGGAGACCTATCGTTGAAATACGCAATGACTTAGTTGCCGGCCCGATAGTTTTCTTTATCAAGGTACAAAGTGAATGGAACTAACAGCGAGTCCTTTATTGTTTCGTCGAAATTTAAAGCCAACCGGACAGCCATAAGAAGCCTCGACGATGCCCTATATTGCAGGACCTCGTAATCCCCTCTTAGTTCTCTATCTGGCCCTGGGGAAATTTTCAGATGGTATAAATGATCGACCGCCTTGTTACAGACGGTGTTTATACGTTCGCAAGTTCCTCGAGAACTTAAAATAGAAGCAAATATAAATTGAGGAATAATATCAACAGTATACTGTAATAATATTCGAATGTTTCATATTTCAACGGGAGGGGGGAGTCAGAAATTAAACTCTGATAATAGGAAAGAGGGGATAAATGAAGGATAATTAGAATTTATACGCATATATAAATGAAATAAAGCATTTGTAAATTTACAAGCATGCAAAACCCGGTAGTGGACCGAATTTTTAATCAGTTAATAAAGAAATAACATCCAGTTGGGTGAAGGTGTATATTTTGTTGTTCAATTTGATGAAATATAAACAGACCCGTTTTAACGGCCAATAGACGGTTTATGTCAAAGATTTTCGAGATGATTAAATAGTCGAGTTGACACATTAAATAGGACGGCGAGAGTTGATATACCATAAGCAGGGGGAGAGGGGGGAGGGTGAATGTATACCAGATAATGTCAAAGGTCTTACTCTACGGATGGCGATCAGCATCATAGGTATTAGTTAAAATTGTAATATGTCGTAATTTTATACAGCGAGCGTTTGAAACATTCGTGCTGCTAGTATTCGGTTTTCCGAATTCTGGTTTAGAGCTAGGACGACTTGTAGATCGTATAGTTGAAATGTGCCAGTCGTGTAGGGTTGCAAGCATTTTTTTATTATTTTAATACTTTACCCATTGTAATAAATCCCGCCGACTGGAATAAATTTGTTCCGAAGTAAAGGTTAAAGAACCAAACACCAGGCAGTATTGAGAGCGAAACTTATAACCTGAGACTGAGTGACCACATTATAAAAGTTCTAGATATGCCTTAGAACAACTCTTACTTCCATCATATTACAAGTCATTGAAACGCTATAATAGTAGACAAACGGTGTCGACCAATAGGGATCCACCAAGACATCCAACGCTGCTCGCGTCCAGAGATTCTAATCGAAAGTCCTTCGAACCAACCTCAATGATCCCCAGGTGTTTCCAATCACGCTCTTCGCAACGACCTAAACATACCTGCAGTAGATCAAGTCATAAAATCCTGGTTTGCCAAATTTCATTCCCGTCTTTCTCCTAGTCCCAATCCTCTCTTGGAATCCCTTTCCTCCCTTACCCATCCATTATCCCCTCGGCGGCTTAAGCGCCACTGGCTCAGAGATCTCCGTCCAGAATAACAGGGGGTGATTTCTTAATCGTGTCAAGACAATACTTAAATTACAAGATCGCAGATACTTATTTTTTACAGAAATGGTCCCTGACACATTTCAAATATAAAAAAAAGGCAAAGAGTCCCCGGCGCCGGTACCGAAAGAAATGTTATATAGACGATCAGTTTTTATCGGGATTCAATCAATCAGGTCCGGGGGAAAACGTCGTGCGGAGTCTGGAATCGATTGGGGGAGAGTGTGGTCTAAATAAAAGATTAGGAGGTCAGGGGTCGAGAGGAGGGGGCGCATCCTCGGGGCCCGCGGAGCCACAACGCCGGTTTACAGTCAAATCACGAAATTCAATGCCGGCTAAAAGATACGCCGAGTTCATCTTTAAAAGTTCGTTCTCTTACCGAAAACGAATGGACCACGGGTTTCTCGAAAACGCGAAATTTTAGGTGTAAACACGACATACCAATTGGCCCATTGCCCAAATCTTTTAGGAGCTCAGAGGCAAGGTCCAAGCTTCACCGTTTATTGCAATTCAAATTTGTAAAACATTGTTTAATTCGGCGTCGATTAACCGCTGTTGTCATGTGATATATACACCTGTTGAACTCGTCATTGTTTTCAACAGATCTCTTTTTTAACCGATTACTGATACAGATATTAATATTAATTTTGGGTTACCTTCCGGGCAGTCAGATTATTTTTATTTATCATCAGGTTGGCATCAGGAAAACTTTCGCTCTCATAAGTTCTCATGGTTCTTAAAAATTAAGATCTGAATTAATTTATTTTCGGAGGGCAATGTGAATAAAAATAATCGGCTGATTTCTATAATTATACTTGAAATTTGTCCTCACCATTTTGTGTCTTTAGTTGCATTTAAAAAAGTTGGTAATGTTCAGTTCAAGTTTCACCGAAATTAGTATCCAAATTTGAATATCTGATAAAATAGTATAACGAAAAATCCTTTTTCTTCACTTTCACGATTGGAAGTTTCATTCTATTGCACGTATGCCTGCTTTTGTGAATGTGTATATATAGAAATAAAGTAATTCATAGTGAAGAATTTTCATGAAAAATCGTGACCATCACCTTTTGAATACGTTTAAATTCCAATTTTTTCCAATGCTGAATAATTTTCTAAATATAAAGTACATTGAATACATTCATTCCCGATGAAGAAATTGTTATTATAGCTTAGTATTTCTGTATTGACAGTATGGCACGTGTGACAGTACTGTCTGACGTCATTCTCCCGGATTGAAAGCGCGTTACGTGTTCATCAGTAGAAAAAACCGTCGATTCAAACGTTTTAATCCGTACGAAAGAAACGTCGGTCATAAACTTAATTTAAAAATAATAATAATAATATGGAAAATAGTGGAAGTGATTTAAAGTAGTGACAACCTAATCACTGCTGTCCTTTCAAGTGGTATTAGGCGTTGTTGTTTAAATCTGCTGAGAGTCGTCACGGCAAAATCTCAGAAGGAGGAACATCGCTTTATATATAAGATAAACGCTGTATTCGAGTAAATATTTGTTCGACAAGGTGGAAAACTCAAAGTACTACTGCCGTGGTAGACACAAAGGGAATATAACGCGCGCGGAGCCGAGAACTCTTTTGCCCACGTTTGCCGGGTTAAAAACAAACCTATCGGTCCGAATTATGCCTTTATACCGGCAAATACTCTATATTTTTGAGAAAATTCGAACGGAATTGAACGGTAAAAGGTAAGAAATAGTAGAGAGCTTGTGGGGGGCTGGCATAAATAAGATACTTTCACAATGGGTCGTTATGTTGACCCGTAATTTCCTTTGCATACAAAGTGAGCCCTTTTCATAGGACGACTTTCAGTCACAGCTTCGATTCACCGATTCCGCCGCGTTCGTTCTATATCGCAAATTGAAAAACCCGACTCGAACCCGGGGCGAATTTATTTAAGGGAAACAAGATTCTATATAACAAGGTCCTCGTGAACGCGGAGGTTCCGGTCTCTTGTTGAAACCGTTTTCGCGGCCGTTCGCCACGCTCAGTAGCGTTGAAGTTGGATATTTGGACGCACTAACAAATACACCTGGAGACCAATCTTTGTTTCTGTCTTCCCGGGGTCGTCTTCCTTCCTGATTAGATGTCATCACTCAGCTGTAGAGGTCCCCGATCTCGCGATTATGTCTCTCCATTCTCCTTGTTCACATCTGACAATTCAGGTATCTTAAACGCTTGCGGTTTGGACCGAATTTGCTTTCGATCACGTCCACCGTAGATTTCGTCTGTTTCTGTCTCCTCTCGCTGGTTTGGTCTTATCTGGAGACAAAAACAGACGAAATCTACGGTATTCCAACCCCTCGCAGACCACAAAACAGGTATTCTAAACTAGACTATTAGTCTGTCTACGGCCCATCTTTTTGTTTTCGGCCTATACTCGGCGTACAGTATTATTTTGTCACGTGCGACTTTTCCGCAATTTGACTGCGTTCCAGTCCGAGAAGATTTAGGCCGCGCGGTTATAAGGTGTGTTGGTTGAGCCGTAAAGGGGTAGGAGGAGGAGGAGTGGTGGGAGGGGGTGGGTGGGGGTTGGCAGGTATCGATCCCGGGCCCCCCCACATATTGATCTCTGTGCCAGACCCGGCCACCAACGCAGACGCCCCACAACCACACGCGATTACACACAAATATATACGGACAGAGACACACACACACACACACACACAGAAGCAATGGAGGCCACACAGGCTGGCGGACACGGCGTATCTCCCATTGGGGCCGGACAGAAAGTATCAGAAAATTTAACTCGGTCCTGACCCCCTCCCCCTTCATGCTCTTATCTGGTGGGTGGGGTTCAACCCTCCAATGCCGTCTATATCACCGCCCTGGGATCGTCTCTGTCCGAAATTCTACGGCCATTTATAATACTGCGGTCGGACAGGCGGTATAGTGATTTAGTTTAATTTTACGACGCACCTCCGGGTATACACGCTTGAGGCACCCGAATTGGAATACCCGAGGAGGGATTGGACCTTTGTAATGACATGGTTTTTTTGGAATCTGCCTCCGCTAGCCGGTGTCGCTGGACAACACAAATTAACAGTCCAAGGCAACATCCCAGAAGCGAATCACTGAAGATTGGATGAAGCCGAAACCGGTTCAGTAGACACCAAACTGGCGTTTTATATCAAAATATAGAAAGCGTTTCTGTATTTTAGGTCGGCGGGGGTTTGAAAAATTTTGCCTCCTATATCCTAAGCTGGACATTGGACTTTGTGTCTTCCCCATAGTCAGTACAGTTCTATGGGCAGTTAAGTCACGTCTGTCTGATGCTAATTAAGGAAACTGACAGCACCAAGTGTGGTCACAATTATTGGACCTAAAACTAGGACTAAACCGAGCCTGAATTATATACAAGTATTGTATATTACGTACAAAACAAGATTAAATTAATATATAACTTGTAAGAATATATATTTGGTAATAGTCTGGTAATTCTCTTGCCAATAAATTCCCAGCGAACAACGGATACGAATAACAAAAATACAGGCCACCTTATTTTACTCTTTTTCCAAATATATTCCGCTCTGTGGAGGCTTGTTTGGAACATATCTCGCGCTACTTTATGTCCCCACTCGGCCAATTTTGTCGCTGCAATATTCTGTCGCGCCTCTATCGCGCAGTCAGCAACATTTTAGTAGTGACCACAGGAATGGGTCAGTTTTTAAATTTGAATCGATTGCTCGCAGTACAACAGCTCGTAACAGTCGTCAGACCGAATTTTCGTTCAATTTCTAATCTGAATTTATTGCGGGAGGAGTCCGTTTAAACTCCGAAACTGTCTTTAGAGTACATATCAGTAGTAAATTCCATAACAACCGTCTCCCTTTAATTGCCTAAAACGCGTGTCGCTAACGCGCCGAATTTTCCTCCAATAGAATTAGCAATCCAGTAGGGTGATCAGGAAACTTCCATTTCCTTGTTTCTTAAATATACAATAGAAAAAATATATTAATGGACAGAAACGTTCATAAGATTAACAGTGAATAAAGTTGCGAACGAGCCCTCTCTCTTGAATCCCCCTCAAAACACCCATTTGCGTTCCACGAGTACCCCCTGAGGACGACAGAGATAGCGGGCCATCTTCAGCGTGAATCGAAATTAAGGTAATATTTTTTTTACGTATAGCGGAACTAAATTTGACCGTTAGCTGAGTCGACAGGTAAGTGTAGAATCACGTTCGTCTTGAGTGTGCTTGCGTGCCTGAGTGAGTTGTGTACCCAGCTATATACATGCATAGTCTTTATTTAATTGCAAACACTCGAAATATGTTATTAGAAAATGAAAATTGGTTATATTCTTGTGGTCTCACAGTACCATATGTACTCACACGATAATAGTTTTACAATTGTGAACTTATCGCGAACGGTTTAGATAAGACGTATTAGTGGTACATGACACCAATCCCTGTGAGTAGACACACATGGCCAGAAACTAAAAAATACATACAAAAAACATGTCAAGAGAGTAAAATAATATTTAAAAAATAGTCAACCGCAAAATGTAATAGGGAATATCGAATGATTATCGCGGGCCTTTTTGGAAACATATCAGGGCAACACTTTTAAAGTCTGTGAAAAGTATCTCAGGGGCAACGTTTATACGTGATCCCGCGCCTCGGTCGATGCCGATGATTGTACTAATAATACTTGAACATTGTCGAAAGGACAAAAGGGCGAGTTAAATGTCGAGGGGCGCGCCAACCTAACCTAACCTGGAGAAACTGTTTAATGAATGGAGAAGGGTCGTAAAAGGGCGATTCTATATTAGGGCCGTGGAGAGTTTCCCTGTTCAAAGCACCCCGTGAGCACTGTCGCCGGTGCGCTGCTAATTTACTGTGGTGTAAATTTACAATAATCAAAGGATTATATAATGCTAACGGGCTCATTGGAACAATTCGCTATCATTTCAAAGCTATTATATTGATTTAAAGATAACTATGACAATTGATTGGTATAAGACTGTGTAATACTGCATTCAGAGATTATCATATCGGGGTGTCATGATGGGTATTAGGGACCGATCGAACCTGGTGGGACTGTGGTTTCGGTTTATCGCCATTGTCGCTACCGACGGTAATATGCTGAGTTAGTGCAGCTCTACATCCGTTATACTTGTGACAATACCGCGCCATTGCCGGTAGGCGGTACCTAATGTACAAACGCCGTAGTACTACAGTGACAAGAGCTAGCTCTAGGGCGTAGCTTAAAACGTAGCGATTGAACGTTCAGGAACTAGTGAAGGGAGGACCCCCCTCATCTTAACCGCTAGAAGCGTATAGTTCAGGTAGTTTGTTCCATAACAACTAGAAGAATGCATTTATTAGCCCGCCTGTCACAATATACCGTATATAATGACAGTAGGTGTCACGGGGGAAAACCTGTAATAGTGACAGTTCAATTGGACTGTAATTGCAGTGTTATAGTGCGCTAACGGCGACCAGTGCCAGTGCCTCAAGTGAACAGTGAATTCAAGTGGCGTGCTAAGTGTTATTAGTTACTGCGCGAGTGACTAGACTGAGTTCACCGAACGGGACGCGGAGAACGAACAATAAAAACAAACTGCCCCCAAAACCTACTCTCATTATATGAGTATAATTCAAGATGTTGGAGAACAGACTGCAGAAATGAAATCAAACGTGAATCTTGAGTTTACTGAAAACCTACCACGAACTAAGGACGTTTGATCGGAATCTCAGGACGCGTGCATAATTCGATTCTTTTTGTTATCACTAACTAGGTTCCGGTAGGATCGCGTAATGTGGGAAGAACCTCGGTTGGCTAGGGTTGACCACCTGCCGTTCTGGGATTTTTCCTGTCTTTGGAAACGATGCTGAGCCGGCTCTATCGGATGGTTTTTGCCCATTCCTTTCGGGGTACTCTCGGGTGATATATGCTTCCGACGTTTCGTAACTGTTATTGGTTCTATAATAATGAGTTTTGTTGTTGCAGGTATCAGCAGAAATGCCGGTGTCGCGGGGTCGGCTAGAAGCGGGTGGTTTACTAACGGCAGTCCGGGCTGGACCATGCTATATAGTCGTCTGCTCGCCCCCTGGTTGCTCTGGCTCGTCTACATGCTGACACAGAGAGCTGCTACTGCCGTTAGCGAGACGCCGTCATCGGAGAATTGCACCGAGTGCCTGCAAGAGTCGGACTTGACCGGGATATGCAACGGGTCCATGGACTGGAAAGGGCTGACGCTGGCCCACTGCGGCCGCTCCCTAGCTAGCGCCCTCCCCAGGCACCCTCGCCCACACCCCCACAGCCCCCACAACTGTATCAAAGTCCTCAGGGACCTCCTCAGAAAGGACTCCATCGCCTTACATTGGCTCGCCTCCTTTCGACTTCTACTCCACCGCTACGACTGTACACAGCCCTACTCCGTCAACTTCAAGTGCGAACATTGCCAAGTAAGTCCCCTATCGTTTAATATTATTTCACTTTTTAAACATCCCATAAGCACATCCCGGCGCTAGTTGAAGAAACCAATTTGTTCAACCGTGGCCCTCTTTCTATCTTGTTTTTCCTGATATTTTTTATTAATACAGCGATAGAATTTATTAACGTAATCTATGCATTTTCTTAAAATACTAAACACGTTTACTTATTTTCTAAAATTAATGCACCCCTTGTGGTTGATGAGACCACAAATCTTTACGTGAGGGATAATCTCAGGTCACGATATCGATAGCGGCCCCCGAAGAGCCATTTACCCTAAGTTTGAAAACTCGTATTTGAGAACTCCAAAATAATAATCGGTAGCTTCGGTCCTACCAAATTTTCCGATTACAAATTCGAAATTGTACGCGAAATTATTCGGGTTTGACGTCGACGCCGAATTGCGTGCAATTCGAGAGCCTGGATCACGTTCGCCTTGATCACGTGACAGGGCGCCGTTCTACCGGAACTGGCACGGCCAACGTTTCCTCCCGAACAGTGGGGCCTGCGAAAATAACGCGGAGCTGAAAATTTTGAATTTGTTCCGTTATGTAAGTTAAATCTGGGAATCCTCGTTAGAGGCAAAAATGCTAGTGCCAAAAATTCCCAAATATTATCTGACGTGCCGAAAAAAACTAAATATAAAATGAAGCGCCCGTAGATAGATTCTAGCCGTGAGTTATCTATTAGATGCCAAAAAAAAATTGAATCTGTAAATCGTTCACGTGCCAGCTAAATTGTTATACGTGCCGGCACTGTTGCACGCGTGGCCCATATTATAAGGCCATATTATAGGTGGTCCGTTCGATGAATTTTTCAAAAATTGTACCCTTTCTCCGACATTATACCGCCGGCGTTAGACGAAATGCCAGATATAATAATCAATCCGCGTTTTATAATAACCGAATTATAGGGCGGTCGTCTACATGAATATACCAAAAGGTGGGACCACTTCAAGGCTCAAGAATTTGAGAATCTTTTTAAAATCTATCTTAATTTCTCCTCTCGTTTACCACACAATTTGACAATCTTAGATATAACCTGTAGGCAACGATGTATGATAGTTTCGTGAGTGAAAGAATACGTCGATTTCAAGTTGTACTTGTCTACACTATTGAATTTAAATTGTTCATATATAATCAATCGAGAAAATTTCTATTTCTAAATTAGACTGTAATCCCTGTAAAATTATTGATTTGATCTGTTTCATAAATTCGTTGAATCTACAAATTTACCAATTTATTTGATAAAATAAGTTAATTCATCGGATGGACCATATTATGTAGAATGTCCGTCTATCTTATTACCGGCGGGATTATAGGGGGAATTTCTAAAAAATAAAAAAAACGCCAAATTTTAAATGGACGCGAATTAGAGAGAAACTGAGAGAACAGAAATAAGTTCAGTTTATGAATAAAGTTTTCCAGGATGCGGGACGCCCACGCCGCGGCCCCCACTTGACCTTATCAGCCGAGTTATCAATCGATAATAAATTCAAACTGCGAAGAATGTCCAATCGCGACGTTGATAATGAGGGGGGGGGCAATCCTTCATAACGTCCCAGATTATCTCTGGTTATTGAGAAGCCGATTTACTGTTACCCGAGTTTGGCATAACAACAATAACACAATAGAAACCGGGTTTTATGTTGAAGAACCTTTTCGGAATAAACTTGTCCATTTCTCCCGACAATATATCTGACTATGACTGCAGTTTTTTCCGTTCGGGATCGACAATAGTCAATATCAATGCAATATTGAATTATTTTTAACTGTTCTGTTGGTTTAGTATATCTGAGCTTGGTCGCAAATTGTACGATTTAATATTAACATTAGCCTCTGCAAAGCATCATGAAATTTTATTACCGTACACTTTTATTCCGTTGTAACTGAATTTAATTTGTTGGAGGATCACGGAATATCCAACAACCTTTTGGTATTTTTTACGGATCACTTTAAGTGGATCACTACAATTTTCTGGACACTTAATTTGCTCAACAATTTTACGTAACATAGTGACTGCGGTATGACTTGAACTAGTTACTTTTAGTGAACTTGATAAGATTTGTGAAAAAAGTATAATAACCAATAAAGGGTTTCACGTAGATTTGTTGTGTTTCTGTCTCCTCTCGCTGGTTTGGTCTTTTGCTAGACCGGTATCGGCTGCTCGCCGTCTTTAGTAGCGATGTTAGTCAATATTGGCACTTTGGCCGTTTTTCGGGCATCCTCACTGCACTGTCACTGTCACTTGTACTGCGGTGGTTATCTGGCTGTCTATTTGACATAGACTTAAATCGATTAACAAAATCCAATACTCGTGACAGTGACAGTGCAGTCAGGACGCCTGAAAAACATCCCATGTGCCAGTATTAACACCGCTACTGAAGATGGTGAGCGGCCGAAACCGGTCTAACAAAAGACCAAACCATCGAGAGGAGAAAGAATCACAAGAAATCTACGGTATTCCAACCCCTCGCAGACCACAAAACAGCTATGTTAAACTAAACAATTTCTGTTTTCAATGACTTACAACCACATTCTCCCAGTCCTATACAACACTGTTTTAACGTTACATGTTGCTGTGTAATTGTTCTCTATGTAGGGTAGAGTTATTATTGTTACCTCACCGCCTTCTATCTATTAAGCGTCTCTTTTTAGTTTGGCTAAAACGAGTTGCACAGGAAATTCAGGAAGGGGGGATGAATTGAGATTCGATCCATCCAACGACGGACTGGGGCCCCGAATCGTATTTTGAGTTTTTCAGGAGTTCCGCGCCCCAAAACCCCGCCATGAATATTCGCGTGGATATATTCATGGCCCGACGTCGAAAACATAAATTCCTTTTCAATTGACTTTTCGGAGTACATTGCGAAACGGAATGAATAAATATTGACCGAGAGCCGATTCTTCTTGCCCCGGGGCGGACGTTTACCGAACAAGTTGCAGTCCTTATTTTTCCAAGTGTTGATGTATATTTAAATCGTGGAAGGGGGCGGGCCTAAACAAACCGGGCCCACGTTTCAACATCAATCGGTTTCAATTTATTTAACCTTATTGTCGGAATTAAGATGGCGAGAGTTTAAAAATAATATAATTTAGTTTGGAACAGACATCAGTGGAGGAATATTTTTTCAGTTGGACACCTGCGTTGGAGTTAGTTAGAAAAAGGACTGAATTCTGTAGTTGATACCCAGTAATTTTTTAATATTTCGAAAATTTATTCTCTAATCGTCCCCGATTTATTTTTATATTTGTACGCTTTTAAAACTATCTTGAAGAAAAATTGTGCCAGTCGTTAACCCGTTTCATTCCGACTGACGCGTTGAGAACGCAGCATGGAAAATAGTATTCGCGTTGGTGTTCAAATCGTCGTTAATTTCTGAACGAGAAATCGAATTTTTCTCCCCCCTTCTTCTTATTTTTCCGGGCGCGGAAACCGATTTTCCGAAACATTTGCTGTCGGGAAAAATAAATCGCGGCCGCACATCCGAAGGCGGTTCTTAGTCACCACTTTCGTTTTTTTTTTGCTTCACGCGTCTCCGCGTCTACGGCTTTTAAAAATAACAAAGAATTTTTCCAACACTGACTCAGAAGTGATCTCTCGGTGAATAAATTCACTGATTCATTCCGGGCGGCCGGCACTTTGAAAAACTGGACGCCCACTCACTTCTGGGACGCCGTAAAAGTCATCCGAGGCAAAATTTTCTCCGAAATCTGCTTCGTTCTCGATTCGAATTTTTCACCCGGTTTTCTAAATTTATCGAAGTGAATTCCTCTAACCTCGATCGTGGATTTATGCTCTTAGCAATTCTTATTGTACTACTCGTAAGTTCAGTAATGCAGTAGGCTACTTAGTAACGTTTCTTTGGCCTACTATTCAGGCCTATCCTGCGACCAATATCATAGAAGTTGATGACAAGTCATTTGAAACAAACTAACATGAATCAAACTGATATAAAAATTAATTATTAAATATATTTGCTTAAAATATATCATATTTTTTCCTTTCCTTCGTGCCGAGCACGCGTTATACTCGGTCTTCGAGGTGAAACCTATCACAATGAAATTTTGAAAAACTTGTTTATAATTCCAACTATTCGGATAAGTGGACTGTTGACTAGGACCATAAAACTTTAAGTTTTGAAGTCCACGGCTCTGTGCGCGGTGCAGGTGAACATAGAAGGTTAAGCAAGATGCTTAATGCGACGTCGAAACTACCTCAAATATAGTCCAAATATAAATTTAAAATTAATAATCATTCATATATGCACGATTATAGGCATAAATAAACAGATTTATTTACAATAGTTATTTACATAGTGTTTACAATATCTATCACAATTTTCTTCGAGTTTGATGATTCTGATTTCATTCGATCTTCAATAATTGATTTGTAATATAATACTCAGAATCATATATTACACGAATCTTAATCAAAATTCTGAAGTCGTTGACGATAGGTGCCGGATATAGTTCAGTGGTTACGGAATAAACCACTGCGAGCGGGAGTTCGATTCTGCTGTGGCCGATTGTAATTTCAATTGCAAATTTCGGCTTATTAAACGAGTCTAGCAGAGTTTACTCCAGTTTACTCGTTACGTCGTTCACTTTCACTCGGTCGTATAATGGTGCAGTAACATCGCAGTGACAATATCGGTAACCGTATTAATAACATCCAGCCAATTAATGGATCGGATTGTTGTTTATCACTTATAGACAATTATAATTAATAATACAAATCTCTTCCAACAACCAGTCAAATGTTAAGATGGCCAACTATGTGTAAATGCCACGATTATGTATGCAATAACGCATTTAATTATCTGGATTTAAGCGAAGCATTGTGAAGCTCTGGATTCTGTTTTCTCGGTACGATCTGTAGTATACAGATGTATCTGTAGATACAGATGTAGGGGTATTAGGGACAAACTCGGTGGAGCAGGTGTTTTTTTTCTTTGGTCTTTATATTGTGCTCGCTTCTATGTAACTAATGTGCACATATCGATTTCAACATATACATATATAGAAACATTTTGATAAATACGGATAAACGGAGGACATATAGCCATTCCCGAAACACACCATTCATATTTCCACATTCTTTCTTGATATTTTTTTAAAAATAATGCTCAGCTAATTTTTGAACCCGCATTTAGGAAAAAGTGTTGTCCACGTTTTCTTCCCCGTCATCTGGGAAAGCTTTTCGTCCGAAATGTGAATCCAGCTATTCCTGGACATTAAATGGGGCGGGAGCGTGTATTAAAAGATGCCAGAAGAAATGTGCCTTTCTGCATCTGATATCCGAGGACTACACGACGTTTCCGTTACAAGCCTGGCTTGTAATCTTGCCAACTATTCGGCGGGCGAAGGTGTACCCGGTGGGTTGGTCTTTTGAAGTGGGCAAAAAGAAAACTTTGCGGGCAGTAAAAAATTAAGTACGCCCGTAGCACAAACGGTACAGTTTTTTATAGCTACAACAAAGGCCATTAGGCATGACTACTATTGCATTAGGCCGAAACGTGTTTCACTGGGCACCAGGCCCTGAATATTTAAAAATAAGTCCCCAACTAGACGAAAAAAGATATTTTGTATTTAATCGATGATATATGAATGCATTAAACGAAAATTCGGACCTCCACGTTATCTGGTCGAACAAGTGTATTTTGTCGAAACACCAAATGAATTCGTCCCGGATAACTCGGGTAGGACAACTTATTCATGCAATTATTGCGCACGCAAATAAACGGAAAAATATTGGGCGAATTGAAATAGAAACTAGATGACTGTTACAAAATGAGTATTATCTGCCCTAATTTGGACCGGTTCCAAAAAAGGTTCACAAGATGTACACTCCTCCGCCGAGTGGCCGGAATCTGGGGATAGGGGCGAGTGAAATGCCCTCAAGCACAACAGGCCGGTGGAGTTCGGCCAAAATCAGTCGGCAGCTCGTCGTAAAACGTTCAATTACATAAAATATATACCTGTATATATATATATATATATATATATATATATATATACTTGTGTGAAGATAGCGAGAGTATATGAGACGGCTTTCAAGTTGGCCAATAGCAGAGGGCGGGTCGGTCAATGGCCCGTATATAAGTAGATCCCTTAACGGGCCCCAAACATCACTAATCTGGTCAGTGTTCGGATAGCGGGCAACACAACTAAAATATTTACTTGGCTTCTAAATATATTTAGTATTTCCACGTGGGAGTTCTTTTCGTCCCGCCTCTTCTATCGACCCGTTTGTCTATCGCCTTCTCCAATTATTCCGGACACGTGAACCCACATGTGAAATTGTCATATTTCATACTGAAATCTCTTTCTCAAATACTTAAATTCCGCATTAAACACGACGTTGTTCAACGTTTTTCTGCAATGATAGGTCTTTGATATAATTATTTGATAAAGCAAACATTATCCTTTAAATTTCACGATAGGATTGTAGATTTTTTCTGCTTGACATTGGCTTATTGGTCATCGAATCCTCTCGTGCGCCTTTTTTATAGTTCATTCTGTTTTGTGGGTGGTATTTGTGAACGTTTTGCTCCCCATACTGTCTGGTTCTTCAACTTTAAATTCCGAACCCATTTGCTACCCTTTATCGCGGTCTAGTTCTCGATGTCGGTTTCTCCCCTCCGGCTCTTCGTCAGGGTAACTTTTCCCCGTTTCCGACCGAAGCACCCCGTGCCTACTACTGCCTCGGTACTTAGCGGTGGTGGGGAATTGTTCATTATGCAAGGGTTGCGTTAATGCGAGCTGGTGGCCGTAGGGGTCGCAATCCGCCCCCTCCCCCTGCTTCCCCCTTGTGTGTACCGGGTTATAGAGGCCAGTCGGAGACAGAAAATTGAGTCACGATACAACATTATGCATTCCACAGAATTATACGGCCCATATCTACATATAGAACACTATTCCGGCTGTTCTAGTGCCGTTAACCTGCCTCACAGCCTATTCAAATGTGCCGTCGATCGAGGAGCTGCTTAGCTTCGATGATGAGTCCAGAGATTGAGTACCGTGGTGAACCTTTTGCTCAGTGGAACGAAGCAATAAAGGACGAATCGCACTTGAGCCGTACAATAGACCTACAGGACCTTATAGTACTTCGTAATGTACCGCACTGCCCTGCGCTAGACCGGTTTCGGATTCTCGCCACGGCGAGCAGCATGTAACAGCCGAGCCTGTCGAACCTACTCGGATTAGTAGCTTCGAGGTAACAATGCAGACAGGACGCTCGAATGCTTAATTTATTTACTATGCCATTTTTCTACGTCCGGAATTGGGATTGTTACTATCCCCTTCGATTAGACCAGTAAGAGTTTGGAAACTCCAGTCGGTAAGAGCTTTTATACTCGCTCAGGAACCGGAAACCAGAATGTAGTAATTAGAATGTTGCTACTGAATACGGCCACTTTCAAACACGATTTGGCCGAGCGGTTCAAACAGCGCGGTTAATGTTCCGAAAATCACCGCAGAAATGTCAACGAATATAAATAAACCCCCCTGAAATATAAAAACAAGAAACAATAAGGTGACCTTCGGCCTGTTTCATTGAAGCGTTCAATGAAAAAAAGAAAAGAGAATAATAGAAGAGCTGAAAGGAAGAATGAAAAAGTGGAGGTCCAGTGTTAAAATATCCTCCTCTTCCCCTTCACTCTCTTCCTCCTCCCTCTCTCTCTCTCTCTCTCTCTCTCTCTCTCTCTCTCTCTGTCTGCAAATAATGATTTGCATCCAGCAGTTTTTACGGGGCGTGTTGAATACTTGACCGAATACAACGGCAATTAGCATTTGACTTTTTGTCCGCCGGCATTGGAGGTTGCCTCTCCCGTCTTCTCTTCAATTCGCCGTTAGCCTAGTCGAAAGCGTTCTGACGCGAAAGACAAACGCATGCTCTCAATTGCTAGTGACAATTTGAGGTATTAGTCACCAATTCATTGTCATTTGTTAGGGAGGGGGGAGGGATAATATGCCCGCTCCCGCGCTTTGAATCGGACTCAATTTCCATTCATTGGAAGAACCGGGTGATCTTTTGCCCCTCGTATTTAGAATAACTGGATGGAGAACGTCGGTAGTGTTTTCAAACCCAGATTGGAACAGTTGCCTTACTCTATAACAATAATACAATCAAGTGTATTGGTAACTAATTTTATTTAATATAAAAAATCATGGACACTGTTCTGGAGTGAACTCCAGTGCACTCATTTGAATTCGTTTCGGTAGTTCGTTCCGTAACAACTGCTCCCAATCAAAAACTGAAGTTTTAAGAACTCATACGCTCATAAGTTCCTGAAAAATGAAGTAATTTAAGGGGAATTCCGAAGTGGCCGGTGATATTGGACCGCTTTCCGAATTATCTATTTTAATATTGTATTGAATTGGCGTTGATGAGTGACTGGAGTATTATATTTTATGTCTTATATTGTACAAAACAGTAATGAATGGTTCAAATCACGGTTGTAGATCGAATTTTCAATCAATTACTAACTAGTTTTTTAATTAAATATATTAAAACGGATTAAAAATCGTTTAAATGGGGTAACTGATAGTATAACGGGAATTTCTCCCCGCGTAAGGCGAAATTTCGCCGGAGGAACCCTCCTGGGCCATTCCTGGCAATAATCGAGAAAGACCTCGGTTGGGGAAGGGGCATATCGGATTACGCCGGAAACGATGGTATCGGTGACGTCACTCCGCCGCCAAATGACGTCACACACTTCACACGTTAGATTCGCCCCACCCCCCCCCCTCTCGAGACTAAATTACAGTTCGGTTCCGCCACGCCGACCGCCAGCATAAATTAAAAATAGAGCATATACACACGCGCTCTATCGCTCATATATACAAACATAAGCCAATGCGAAGAGGTTTCTCCTATGGTCCGATCGGTTTTTAACTTCTTACAGAATTCTCATTTTAGGGATATTTTGAAGGGGCCGATTTCTTTTCAGTTCAAATTAAGCAACAGCTAGGTATACTTTAAATTCATCACGTAAGAATCCACTCATATTTTGTATCCTTGATTAAATTTTCACACTATTTTATTTTTAACATAATATCAGAGCCAGAAGAGTTTAGGACAGTCCCGGGTTCGAATCCCTGTGAGCGCAACTGGTATGTACAAGGCTAATCGACTTTATAAAAAATGGTGTCTCGAAATTAAATTTCGAGACTTCGAGGGCGTACGGGAGATCTGGAAATTAAGACAAAAAGTCCTTTGGAAATTTGCCCGTTTTTGCTCCGTTTTTGAGAACATCACAGAAAAAAACGATCCATCAAGAGGGTAAACGAGTGTAATCCAATACACGGAGTATTATTGTGACAAATTCGCTTGAAATACCCTGATAAATAACTAATTCATAGGAATATCACCATAAACTATATTAAACATAATACTTCGGGGTAAATTACATTTTACAATAATGCCGAGCACATATTCTGATATGGTTTTCGTGTACTTTTTCTGCAACGGTTATGTTCACATTCCTGTTGTATGACTTTGTCGGTTGCCATGGGTTTTGCAATCGACAAATAAAAGATTTCAAAACCGAATACAGTCCTTTCTATTTTAAATTTTGCATTTTATGTTGTAAGCGGCTTCTATATAATCTTATCGATTAGCGACAGACGAGAACTACCGAAGGGCAAACGCGCCTAGTACAGAATCTGCCCGACTTACGAACATCCGTACATACAAAGTTCAAACCCCAAAGAAAAGTTCAATCCATGACAGCGGAAATGATATAAACTTTTTTTATTACAATCAATCCTAGACTTATGGATATAGTGGCGGTGGGCTTTTAAATAGTTGAAACTAATGTGGTGTAATTGGAAAATTCGGTGGTGGAGGGAAAGTGGTTAGCTTTCAGTCGTTAACTTTCAATTGGAACAATATATAAAACATTATTTAGATGTTAAGTACAGAGGGGTCCAAAATGTATCTACTGTTTAACAGTCCATAACTTGCAAACTAATTGACGGAGTTATCTCATTTTTGGTGAAAGTGTAGCTTAAAGTCCAACTTAAAGATATCACTGTAAGTGTTCAAAATGGTCACCATTAACATCCACACAGAAACGATGCCGCCGAATTGCAGCACAAACTACTGACTGTTACGTGTTCAGTTGGATATTTGCACATGAATGTACGATGGATTCTCGAAGTTCATCCAATGTGCGTGGCTTTTGTCGATGCAGTCAGTAGTTCGTGCTGCAGTTCGGCGGCATCGTTTGTGTGTGGATGTTAATGGGGACCATTTCGAACACCTAGAGTGGTATCATTAAGTTGGACTTTAAGCTACACTTTCAGCAAAAATGAGACAACTCCGTCAATTAGTTTGCAAGTTATGGACTGTTAAACAGAGGATACATTTTTTTGGACCCCTCCCTTTTTTGGAGCCATGTTTACTCGAGTAACAAGGGACAACTAACAACAAAACACTGACTATCTGACGATTGTCATCTGACAAAACAAAACAACGCAATACAACGCTTGTATGGCGATTGCCGGAACTACAAACTATAACACTACCAAAAATGAGACAACTCCGTCAATTAGTTTCCAAGTTATGGACTTTTAAACAGTGGATACATATTTTTGGACCCCTCTGTACTTACGACATCACAAACGTTCCTTACACCATCCTGAAAAGGAAGTGGCCGCTTGATCTAAATGTGTAAGAAAGATATAATAAATAAATAAACTGTAGAATGGGGGGAAACCAGTGGGTTTCTCCTCCATTATTGTCTACTCGTTATTAGTGCTACTCGAACATCAATGTCGCTTATTGTGATTTACAGTCGTGACATTGAAAACAAAAACATTTAAGGTATCGTACCCTTAAAATCATGATTAACGACGAAAGATCCTCCTGAACCTAACTTGTCCTTAATTTGGGCACTGACTGTATTTATACATCCGCGGACGGGCGAGTAATATACCACCGGGAGTAGAGACCCAGCAGCAGTGTCGAGTTAAAGACTTTACCGACTGAGCGGTACTCTCCTGGATGGTACTTCCTGGATTCTTCGGGCCGCATTATTATTGGCGTAGGCGTCGGGGGGCGGTTGAAGGCGGAAGGGGGCTTGGGGGGGGGACGTAGCGGGCATAATAAATCAATTGGCGATTGATTTTTGGGAGTTTGTTCAGGAGCTGCGGCTGGCTACGTGACGTCGGTTGGACTCAGGACCGCCAGAATTGAGTTTGAGCCCCGAACCGCCCCCCCAACACCAACTGAAACTAATCCACCCACCCACCCTCATCCCTCATCCCTTCCTTCTTCCCCTCCGATTCTAGTCCCTCCTTTACTCTTCCACATCCGCGTCCCATTCATCCCGGAGCATTCTTTCAGCAGATTCCCATTCTTCCCACTCTCTGATTTCTTTTTCGAATCAATTTCGTAACCCCCCACCAACCCGGGCTTTCTATTCAATAACACGAACCGAATCTCTATTATTTTCCCGGATAACTGGAGCGTTAATAAACAGTATTCAACTGACGGAGTAGGTCGGGGGAAAACCGATCTGGCTTAGGACAGATTAGGACGAAGATATAGGGTAAACGAAAAAGGTATCCCCAACGAAGACATTTAGCTTTCGATGAAGAAATTAATAACCCAACGGGTGAATTAATTAAAATAGAACAAAATTAATGTACACGTACAGTAAAAATAGGGGGTCGAGAAGTTTGTGTTTTAGTAGTACAATATGAATATTCCTGTCTGCGAGTGTTTCCCAGAATGGTTTCTGTCGGTAGATTAGTTGAGTCACTCAGGAACATCGTATGCTTGTGGGCAGCCTTTCACTGCTAAAATCGCTACCTATATACCAAATTTAGGTCTACGGAGTACAGCAAACACCTTAAGTTAATAATATAAGCATCCTGTCAGCGCTGTGCCTGCACTGTTCCCTACCCTGAAGGAAAGGATAATAAATGTGAATGAATGTGTGTGTGTGTGTGTGTGTGTGTGTATATGTTTGTACAAACCCTACATTGAATGCATTACATTTTTTATATAATATAGACCTTTTTCTATTGTTTATATATTTTTAAGGCGATAATTTCTGCATCCAACGATGTCTTAGGAGTGTCATTTGCAATCTTCTGTTCCGACTCGATAGACCGGTTTTCGGCTTTTCGCCATAATCAACAGACAAAATGTTGCTGACTGACGCGAACTTTATTTCTTTTCTTTATTTCATGCTCTCTTCTGGGTGGCATTTGTGAAAGTTTTGCTCTCAATTCTGCCTGGCGACTGGTCCTTTAACCTTCACTTCTGAACTAATTTATTCCCCTCCACCTTGGGCTCATTCTTACCCCGGTTTTTCCACGAGGATCTTCGTTAGGAAAACTTTTTCTCGTTTCCAAGCAAAGCAGCTCCACCCCCCGTCACCGTCCCACGATGACGCGACGTTGTGACTTAAACTACATCTCATTACCAAATAAACGAGAGAAAATCCTCAAATAATTTGAAATGATTTCACCGTCCAAAGAGGAATTCCCAGCCCGGGGTAATTTTCGATTTCACGTTCAATAGAATCTTCAGATTAACCTAGTACAAAACCAGGTACGAAAGAATTATACAACTGAACCGATCTGCACTTGTGGTAGCCGCTACTATCTAAACCATTTCCATTGTAGTATATAATTCACAATTCCCTTACTGACTTAGTTCAAGTCGTTATTAGAGTGCGACTTAACTGGCTCCCGCTTATTAATAATAGGAATCCTTAAGTTTTTGCAAAAAATTTGG
The DNA here is from genome assembly GCA_019843655.1 of Lethocerus indicus. Lineage (NCBI taxonomy): Eukaryota > Metazoa > Arthropoda > Insecta > Hemiptera > Belostomatidae > Lethocerus > Lethocerus indicus. Next base: position 31,729,267 of record JACDQD010000003.1, on the reverse strand, counting down.
GCACCCTTTAGATTTGGGCCTTTCATGATACTGGGTTACCTAAGTACTGACCCGAATGAGATTTTGAATAGAATCGGTTTGAAATGCATGCTTAAATTTTTGTTATACTGTGAACTGTTATACTGAAATTTTGTTATACTAAAACCTCTAACTATACCCATATAACCACCGTTCTTAAGTAAGCATTCTTGCTTTACCGCCGGGAATCACTGCCCTGTCGGACGTCTTCGGGGTGGGCTAAGAAAGACCGGGAATTTGGGAGGCTGTTAGTAACTAAGTGAGAGGGATGGAGGCCGGAAAGCGGGATGGAGGGATGGAGGGAGGGATGCTCTCGAAGAGGGATCTGCGGCTCGCCTCCTCCTGGTGCTGACTCAGACCCCCACGAGTACCACAGATAGGTCACGTTCTACCCTCTGACACACACACACACACACACACACACACACACACACACACACACACACACACACACACACACACACACACACACACACACACACACACACACAGGCTCACTCAATAATTAATATAACGCAGCTCAGAGCCCTCACTCGTGGTCCCAATTAAGCGGGGCCACCTCACACCTCTTAGCCCAACCTCCCTCCCCCCCTCCGCCCCCGACATATCTCTCAGTCGGTGACACCGGACGACCCCTAAAAGAAAGAAACAAGAGGAAAAACGCCCGCGGAAAGAACCGCATTGTAAAGAAAATCCGGCCCGCAATTAAAGAATACAGTTAACTTATACGGTTGGACCGACATACTTCTGGGGGTACAAATTTAATTTACACGAAAGTAACTTTAGGAAAAAACTCACTCCTTGCTGAGTCAGTGCCGACGGGATGCTTCGTGCCTATATCACGATTAATTGATATTTTGATCGTTTGTAACAAAAAAAGTTTTACAATTTAAGGCACACTTGTCTCGGGCCAAAGCTAGACGGGTTTCGGCTTTTCGCCATTTTCAGTAGCATAGCTACTTATAATGGTGGTTCAATGTTATTGTACTCTGTCAATATTGATTTATTTATTGTGGACAATAACGTTGCTTACAAGAAGTAAGTCCCCTCGCTATATTACAACAGTTCATTAATATGGTAATTACCTAGGTTATAGACCTATTTAATATGTTTGTTTTGTGGGTCAGCGAGGGTTTGAGATATCATTACTCTTGCGACCCTCCGTCGCCTATTTGGTCCCAAACTAAACCGTCAATAATATACTGAGGCAATAACGCACGTTTGTGCCCACACGTTGAAGCTTCTCGTTTGCACAGCGTGGTTGTTGCTGATATAGGCTATAGTTTTTTGACATGTAAAATATTTAAATTGTTCTCTTATAAATATTTTCAACTTATTTTAAAAGCGAGAAACTTTTTTTACCATTTTTTGTGCACGGCATAATTCACATGAGTTCTATGATTCCAGTAGTTTGCTAGGCTATAAACTGCTTCGATTTGAAGTTAACCCAGTAGCAGTGATTCCGACATTGCTGGTAGATTGCTATAATGATAATTCTAGACCAATTAGGGGCGCAGACCATCGAATAAGAAAAACATTTTAAATTGTCTATAACCTATAACTCGATGTCTTTATACCCGGAGGCGTCCTTACGTTAAATATAAGTCAGGATAATGCATGCGGTTGTACCGTCTGGTAGCGGTAACTATAGTCTTGCATAATACAATGCCTTGGCTTTACGGCTTCCAGCCATTCATTCACTGTAGTCTCCGTATATTTGAATACAGATGAAGCATCCTGTCGGCACTGTTCGTAATAAAATACGTAATAAGAGGCGCGAGGGATGAAACGCTGATGGCCAAAAACTCCACAAAAAATGTTGTTTTAGATTTAGCGTTATAAATTACCCGATTAATATAGTGTTGTAAATTCACTAAAGGCAATTAAACTGCCATTTATATTATCTCAATAACATATTCAAAAATTACCGTATTATAATAATGAATGATATTGTTATGCGAAAGTACACACCCCGGGAATATTTTATGTTCTCACAGGAGTGGCCAGTTTAGGGACATATATATAGGGGAGGTTGGCAGCCCCGCATTCACTATTGGCTCATTTAGAGGGTGGGAGGGGAGGGAGGCCAGGGGCGCCAACCTCCTTACCTCGTAAATAATAGTCCCATATCCCGCTTGGTTAGCCCCTAACTTAAGCCCCCTTTACTGCCTACCCTCGTAAAAAGACAAAAAGATTCGAAAAAGCGAGGCTAGCCGGGACACCGAAACACGATCCGGAATCTGTTATAGCGGAACGTCAACAACATGTGTTATAAAATTAAGCCTGTAATTTATTCGCCGAATAAAAAAAAGAAAGTTCTTTCTTTTTTCTTGTCTTCAAGTTTTCTGGATCTCCACTCGGTATCGATTCAAATTTGCAATTGGGTTCACCATCCGGGATGTCCACTATAGAATTTAGTTCGTACCGTATATACAGTTCCTGAATCTTAAGCCGAATTATATATTCCATAATCATGATATTACAAAAATTGTTTCATGAATCTAGTGAAATTGACCTAATAAGTAAAACGTTGAGGTCATAAGTAGTTGCTTCCACGGAAATAATTAGTTTGAATTTTCTTTCTCCTAATTTTCTTATGTGTACTATACATAGCACTTAAGACAATATTTAACCATACTAATGAAATTAAATTTTAATTTGTATATTTAATTCTATGTAACTATTGTGTGATTCTTTATAACATATGAAAAACCGGAATGCGTGAACCCCCCCTGGTTTTATACCTCCATTTTTTCGATTCACTAGCTTGGGGTATATATATATATATATATATATATATATATATATATATGAATCATACCGGTTATATAGTTACAACGGAAGCTAGTAGCCTTTGATCTTTTGAATGGATTTCCGCTGGTTGCTTTGACGAGAGTATCGTTACCCATGACGGAATCTTTTGTTTCTGTTTGAATATAAATGTCAAGCCCCACAATCAGATAAGAATTCTTAATTTTCTATTTATAAGGCCCAACTAGAACATAGATTTTAGATGAACTAGATGTTTATTACAGCAAATTAATAAGAGTATTATATTAGGAGTGAAATGAACAGGATAAAAAAACTCTTAAACATAAAACTGTACGTTTTGGTTATTTTCACGTAAGCAATGAATACATTGACGATCATGCAAAACTACAATGTTGATTCCGTCAACAAGCAATTGCATACCTAGAGATTTTAACAATCAACATCGTCCTTATAACTTCGTTTTGCACAGACTATAACCCTGGGGCAAATGAGAATTAAACATTTAACGCTGGGATGTATCCACCGAATTAACTATTGTAGATTTCGTATGTTTCTGTTTCCTCTCGCTGGGTTGGTCTTTTGCTAGACCGGTTTCGGCTGCTCGCCATCTTCAGCAGCGGTGTTAGTCACTTTTGTCACTTTGGATGTTTTTCGGGCATCCTCACTGCACTGTCACTATCACTTATACTATGGTGGTTGTTTGTGATTGTGGAAAAAAATCCAAGGTGCCAAAAGTGACTAACACCGCTACTGAAGATGGCGAGAGGCCGAAACCGGTTTGGCAAAAGACCGAACCAGCGAGAGGAAACAGAAACACACGAAATCTACGGTATTCCAACCCCTCGCAGACCACAAAACAGGTATGTTAAACGATTTAACTATTTTTCTATAAAATCCCTCGTTATATATGTACACATTTTCGTTCCCTCCTTTGAAGTTTCCGAACAAGTAACTGGCGCTGATTACTGTAAATAATTTTGTCCTGTTTTATTTCTGTATAGCAATCTTTTCGAGTTCACTTTTACCATCGTGTCAACGTGTCCTTTGTCCAATTCATCACCGGTTAGTGGCGGATAATCGGCTCTACCCTTGTGAGGCGTGGGGGTGGATGTTAATTTTTAAAGTCGGCGTAGCCCCCACTATCCAATATAGTATGGACAGGTCCCCCAGGGGGTGAGCCGCCCCTCTAACGGCTCCCCCGTGGATCCCTTCCACAATTTCACGGCTTCCGAACCCCGCGCCCACCTTCGACTGTCTTCCCTTCCATTCACCTCTTCTTCTCCAAGTGTTTCGAATTCAATATTCCGAGCGCTAAATCAAAATATTCGATGATCTCTTAAATTTTCCACTAGGCCCAAACTAAATAGTGAGACTCCATTGTATCGAAACGTCGGGAGATTCCTTTTCAGTTCATCTCTTCTTATTGGCTAAGTTGCGATTTCCCGATTAATACTTTCTCGAAAATATAAAATTGTACTGTGTTAAGACTTTGTGGTATGTTTTAGAAAAATACTTCTTCCTTCTAGGTCGTCCTCGTTCCAGTTCGTTCTGTGCCATATTAACACTAACATAATACTTAGACAGTTTATAAGTTCGTCTAGGCATGCATTGGTTGGATACTTAATATACTTACATTATTGTATACTGAATACTTAAAATACAGTAATTTAATATTTCTAAAGATACCATCCTATTATTAAATTCCTGGGAGTAAGTCGATATTAACTATGAGAGCCATTAAAAAAATTCACGAAAATAACGCGACCCCCCAAACTATTTTCACCATTAAAATCCGCTGTTGCGGAAATTGAAAGACCATCAAAACAATAAACTCCCATCAACCGCGCTATTTATAAGCGGAGTTTTATTTTTTACACCGTTCGTAAAAATTCAATTTAAAGTTGAACCGGCCTGTAAAGTTGGTACTTTATTATGACATTAGATAGAAAACCAATAAAGCATTATTACTTGGGTTTTACAGTCCAGCTAGATAATTTTCCGTATGTCAATATCAAACGATTGTTTTTACAAGTAATACAGCAGGTTCTCCCTGCTGACTTCTCTTCCCGAAAGCCGGACTTTGACGACGGAACTTGAAATAGTTCCGAAACGTCGGAAGAAAGTTCCGAGGAATGGATGAAACCCCGAATAGTAAACGCGAAATTAGGTAGTATCGCGTGCATTTTCACTCCTCTATTTAAAAATAGTATTACACATGAGTCAACATTCTGACTGTAATACACCGAACACATAACCGCGTATCGGCACATATTTTATATAAATGCTTACTTGTAGACAAGGTTGTTCAATGTTGAACATACAACTTGTGCGACCGGAATTAGAGCTAGATATTTTGTAGCAAACAAAATACAAATAACTTGTATGACTGTATTCTGAATTAATCGACACTATAATTAGCGTCGAAAGATTTAACTTTAAAGTCGAGTATTGATTCCAGATTTCCATTTCCGTGAAAAGAAATATTAAGTAAAATTCTCAGACGATTTTAGACCAGATCCCTGATAAAGGGCAAAATGTATATTTAGCCTCAGGTTTCGGACACGTCAACCTGTCGTTAGCATGAAGTCAATAGGCGGCCATTTGTATGCAACACCTCAGGATTGACACAAATTATCGCTAGATAAATCTGTTAATAGGAGGTATAAAAATAAAACAATAAGTTATAGGTAAGAGAGAACGATTGTGTTTATTCCAAAGTGCATAAAATTATGGACAACGGATGGAACAATGACGAAAAAACAACAGTAAAAAGACTACGAACAGGTCTGCACAAACCAATTTGCAGTATGATTACAGTAAAACATACCTTAAAAGAGTGAAAAAATTATGACTAACAAGGATATAAGTTTAACAAAAAACTATAGAATGCGTACTAAACAACTTAATATCGGTAATGCGAAATTGAGCGTAATAAATAATGAAAAAAATATCTCCCGCTAGACCGGTTTCCGCTTTTCGCCGTCTTCAGTAGCCAGTGAGGCACTTAGGCACTGTGTTATACATCCCGTCTGGGGACATTCTTCGGCCGGTTACTTGTCAACTCCAGTGACACCCGGTCAATACTCCTCGGTGAGATATGGACGTCTGCCGTTGATGAAGTACCCTCTCGGCTTTATGGATTGCCCCATTTGTGTTCAGTTATTATCATTGCGGCCATCTCACAGTAATCCCGGTTATAATACTATTTACAGCGACGATGTATCGTAGTTCAGATAATGAAAAAAATCTGAAAAATTTTAATTTCTTTAAAATTAAAGCAGATACTTTACACGACTGCAGTACACAACTAGACTCACTGCGACAAGTCTCCATATAAAAATATCAGTTTGTACCTGGGAATGATGATCGGGTTTACAATCTAATGCTAACAATTTCATGTATTATATGACTGAAAACGATAAAGGGGGGTGATGATGAATCATGGCATGATCCGTGTAGTTGAATTATGGGGGGGGGTTGAATAATTACGCAGATATTATTCTCCTGTATATATTTTATTACAATAGGCATTTTAGAAAATTATTTAGCAAAAGTTTGAATGACAGATGAGATTTTTGTTGTTCAAATTGGCACAAACGATTGTTATAAATTTCAATAGAAACTAAAATAAGTGTTCGCTAAACATAAATGGAGAAATAGTTTTTTCACTATATCATAAGTTAATAATTAATAGTTTAGCATCCCATTATTAATTAAAAAGAACTGCCAACAGATATCTTACAATAATGTTTCCCTTTCTCAGACATATTTAGGACTATTTTGTTACTCCATTCAAGATTACAAACTATGTATGCATTAAATATAGAATGAATAGTAAAATACGATTGCAGAGATGATGATCATAATAGTGATGCCACCGGTACTTATACCTTACATTTTTGTTTATGCAGAGAAAAATAGAACTATGAATGTAGTGTACCCTCAAGTACTGTAATAAGCATATTTTTAATTACAATTCTGCTTTCTTATTGATGTGAACCCCCCGATATAAATTCTTGAAATATCGCATCCATAACCCGAAGGTGTATTGTCCGCACCTACTTCTCATAAGCGGAAATGAAATTTTCGATTTCCTTGAGTTTTACCGTTTTGAAGAAGACAGTTCCCACGATTTTTCAATTGTTTTTGGACTCCTGGGGGTGGGTGTACGAACTTTTTTCCCACCGCCCTCTTTTATCGGCCACTGATCTGGATATAAATTTTGTATTATACTATGTTCAGTTTTATTTAATTATAGTTAGATAGGAAATGTATACAAAAATATAGAGAAGGTATATAAAGATATTATAGGCCAACATAGTGTCAGGGCAACGCCCTAGTGCCGTATCGTCACTGCTACTATTAGCACTTAAGGGGTTAGTGTACAGTAGCTCTAAATAACGTTTATAGGGCGGGGGAGGGTAAGTGTGTTCGGGAGAAGTGTGGAATTGTTGGGCTGATCCATGGTCGGGGCATCAGTCAGCCAGCCGCCCACGGGGCTTAGGCTACTTCAGTTGTGGGGCCACTCGAAAGCCCCCACTCGGTGGGCCACTAAACGTGCCGGCCACATATAATTTCCCGAATATGTCGCCGCGTTATGCCGCTGACACCGGTCGCGCGACCAGCCAGTCTTCCAGTAATAGTGGCACACTTTCGCCGATACGCTGAGAGACATCGGTTCAGTATCTTTTTAGGATCTTTTCAGTTCGAGCTCTCGTCTGGATGACACCTCTTAATCGTGGGTTAATTCTTCCGCGAATCTTCCTTTACGTTTTCATATTTCCGAGCAAAGGACTGTGCGCCTTGTCCCATCGCGATTCTGCAGCGTAAGCATGATAGGAATATTATCATTGCTCTGATGTGTCCATTCGCTTATTTGATCCAAATCTAGAACATGAAGTCACCTGCAACAGTTTTTCTTTACCGTAGATTTCCTCTCGCTGGTTTGGTCTTTTGCCAGGCCGGTTTCGGCTGTTCGCCATCTTCGTGAGTCACTTCGGCACGCGGGGTGCTTGTGGCGCTTCCTGTTTCCACTGTCACAAAAACGACAAAAATCTCTTTCCAATAAAAACTCGGTCTGTAAGACGGAAGGAATTTCGGAAGAACAATTTACTTTACAATTCCCTTCATCAGCCGTAAGCCTTCCCCCGCTCTTATCGAGTTTTACTGCCTCGGCAGCCGGTAATGCGTATAGCCGGAGAAACAAAATAAATAAATATCGGAAGACCCCCAAAAGGAATACTCCCGAGTCCGAATTAAGATGGTTGGGAAGCCGGGCACTCCTCCTCCTATTTATAACCAATCGATATTCCCCGGCCTATTTCCGGACGGATAACGTCTGTTACCCGTCCGTACCCCCCTCCTCCCATTCATGGAATAATGCTAATAAAAAATACATTTAAAATATTACGAAAGAGAAAAAACACTAATCTGTAACTCACATTTTGGAATTTTCGACATCGAGGAATTTTTTGTACAATTTTATTGAGGCCAGTAATAACATAATTATTATCTTGAACATTATCTGTTTGTTTTTGCTTTGAGCTATGCGTTTTGATTCAATTCCGTACCGGTTTCGGCTCTTCGCCATCGTCAGTAGCCGCCCACTATTTTCCCCAATCTTAGCCATTAAAAGTTGATCGAAACTAATGTTTTCCGTCCGAAGGGCCAAAGTACGCAATTATAACAATAATTTTTTTTTAAGAAGAAAAACACTACTCATGATGGTTGCGAAGCTTGAACCTTTTTTCGTCCCGAACAAAACATTCGAGCGTTTCTGATAATATCAATCTATTAATAAAGGTTTCTTCTAAAGTGGTGCATCGTGTTTATAAAGGAAAAATAAAACGGGGAAAATTCGACCAATTTCTTTCAAAGAATTGGTCCAGTTCAACATCCAGTTGCTTCGACGCGAAGAAAGGTATCCATTAATCACGCCCTAAATTATATCTCCGGCCGCGCTCGAATGGGCGGACGATAGATCTTCCGTAGAATTTAAAATGTAATGTAGACAAGGAAAAAAAGGAAAGAATTTCCTGGTAATTAACCGGGGAAAGTCCAAAGCCGACAACTTCCCAAGCGCGGAATACATCCGGCCTGTCGGAGTTTCTAAGTTGTAAATCACATCTTGACTCTTTGACGGTTTACATTGTTCGGTCTTCGATGAGATTCTTCTGGATTTATAGCTAATAAACTAGTATGAATTAAAAAATATAAATTTCGTTTAAATGCTTCCACGTTCTTCGTTAGAGAAACTTTTCCAAATTGCGGTATTAAAAGTGAAACACATATCGCCTACTGTCGGCACTCTTGTATCCGCAATGCATCAGACGAACCTCGCGGGACTCCGTGAACCAACGAGAAAATTCGATAATATTTTTCTTCCACGAACTCCTGAAGCCGAACTGTGTTTACCCGGGGAACGGTGATTTCCGGAATCATCGTTTCATAATTCATCAGCGCTATTAAAAATTGCATCCTAATATCCCAACAGTGAACAGGAGAAAATTTGTCCAGAATGTGAGGTTAAAGACACAGTTGCCAGGCAGCGTTGCGTGAGTAGAACTTTCACTTGTATAACAGAAACTGTCATATTCTTGCCCAAGTGTGAAATTCTCAACTAGCAACGATGTTTCAACATCGATAGGTTTTCGAGTTTTTCGCTGTTTTATTGTCGCAACAGTAAATTATATCGATGTTTGAGCAGCACTAATAACGAGTAGACAATAATGAAGGAATAACCCACTGGCGTTCCCCCTTTATTTATTTTATTTGAATATCGAAAGATACTAGGGTTTAACATACCTGTTTTGTATTCTGCGAGGGGTTGGAATACCGTAGATTTCGTGTGTTTCTGTCTCCTCTCGCTGGTTCGGGCTTTTGTTAGACCGGTTTCGGCCGCTCGCCATCTTCTTCAGTAGCGGTGTTAGTCGCTTTTGGCACTTTGGATGTTTTTCGGGCATCCTCTGCACTGTCACTGTCACTTATACTGGCACATCCAAAGTGCCAAAAGAGACTAACACCGTTGCATGAAGATGGCGAGCGGACGAAACCGGTCTAGCAAAAGACCGAACCAGCGAGAGGAGATAGAAACACACGAAATCTACGGTATCGTAGGGTTTGTACCGTTGAATTAGGATGGTGGGGGGCGATTCGTGTGTGAAATCCGTTATATTTTTTCGACAAGTTCAGACAAACATGACCCTTAGATCTGCACGCAGTGTGAGGTTTGAGACATAATAGTGGTGCATTGGTTATTTTCCTCAATACTTTCCACTGTAAAGTTTGAATTTTGTCGATATCCCGAGTCCACTGTGTCCAGATTGGTTTAAGTATAGTGTTGCACAGTAATAATTTATTGTTTAAACTTAATTTCGATGTATTGTCCAGTAATCTAAGCAGTAGTTTGTATTGTCTGTTGAAGGGTACATTTTGCCTATTTGAAAAATAAAAACTGCCGAATTAAAGTACGTTAAAAAGTCAAGAGGAACTCGAGGAATTAGATCGCTCAGAGTGCATGGTGGGGACGGGACATTGGGGTCTTCATATATTTTAGTGTATCGCGTATATATCGGTCAGTAATTTCTTCATGTGGCTGCCGGGGGTGTTGTAGCTCCAGTCTGTCTGCTGTCTGCGGACCGTGTTAGCCCATGTTATTGTCCATTCCCCTCTCTCCCCTTCCGCCCCCGCTCCAACGCCATCCATTATACAAACAACACACACACGCACAAAGGCCGGACATCTCTATTCCCATTCAACATATTTCAAACGCTGGCACATATAAAAAAAAAGAAGAAAGACTCCCGGACGTGTATGTAATACACGGCTTTTATGTAGTGCATGCATAGTACAACTTGTGTATGAGTGCATACCTGCTCAACTGATCTACTGAAGATTTCGATGAATTTCTTAAGGACTGGATCCGCCAAGAAAACTAACTTGTAAAAGCTTTGAAAGTTTTGAAATAATGTCAGGACGCGCATTGAAATGATCTTCAATCGCGTACAAGAGGAAGCGGCCAATGTACAGAATTTGCCAACTCATCTGTTTACTAGTATAGATTCTCAGGGGGATTCAATTTTTTTTATTCCCGAAATAGACCTGCGTGGGATAAAATTGTATCTGCCTTTTCCCAACCATCTATTGTCGCCTGTCTAGAAATAAATACACTCCCGGGACTCAAATTATCCCACATTGTACACGAAGGCTTTGTCGTGACTTCGAAAAACCCTTCTACAATCCCGTTTTTGTTTTATTATTTTCTACTAATGGAAGAAGTTGTATCAACAAAAAAAAACTCGTCACATGTTGTACAACCGAAATTGGTATTGTCGGATATTATACTATAATTGATCGTGGTATGATCGGACTGAATGTAACAGGCAAGTAAATTTACTTAATAACCTACTGACAGAATTGTACTGAAGATGGCGAACAGTCGAAACTTATTTAGCAAATGACCATACCAGCGAGCGGAGGCGATATATATATATATATATATATATATATATATATATATATATATACATAATTTATTCTCAACGAAAACGTCCAAAATGGGAACATTACCCGGTGGACGACAGCGATTGTGAAGTGCACTCGGCCTACTAAAACAGAGGTGGTCTTAATTTCACTCAGGTCACTGTTAGGGAGTAGCTCACACAGCACAAAATCAACCCAGAATTTCTGTCGTATTCTCCATAAAGAAATAACAATAACAGAGCCATCAGGGTGCTGATCGGAAGCCAGCATGAGTAAATGCAACCTCTACTGCAAACACTCTTAAACGTATTTAAAGAAATAAATTCAAATAAATTAAAGGAAGTAAAAAAAAACTTTAGAATGATGGGAACGAACGAAGGGGCTTTTTCTCAGCTCTCTGCTATCTTTCTCCGGACGAGTGGATTAAGGTTCTCCCTCCAGTTGGTAGATAAAGTGCTTTGTGAGAGGACAAGCATCCTAAAATACGCGGGGAGTAACCCAAGGCGAGAACGGGCCCAAGATGAAGAAATAAACTTGTGTCCGGTCGCTAGGCCAAAAAACAAAACAAAAATCACACACGCTGGAAAATTGTTCTGGAACAATTCCGAAGCCCTTTCCGAAGCTCGCCCCGGAGACCCGGGGCGGAGATTCGGTCTATTATTACCGCTTATTAACTGGTCAGAATTAAAACAGGAAACTCGTCGACTCGTAGGCGGCGATGAGACCGGAAACTGTCGCAATACGTTTCCCCGACCGGCCTGCCTCCACTTCCGCCCGGATCACACGATATATCACCCCCGTCCCGCGCCACCACTATAAACATCCTGATACTTCGTTAAACCCGAATGTGGCGTCATTATTACAGCGGGGACGTTATTAAAATTTTACAATTAAATGTTGTAAATAGTCGGCAGTCGATTTGCGGAATTGTATAAACGATTAGACAGAAAGAAACGCGTCTGTTACGCACAATCGAGCTAATAATTTATTTGCCAACTCAATAATTTTTTCACAGTAATTACCTCGATTACGTAAAAATTCTCGATCCGAACCATATAACTTAATGTCGTTGATTTCGTATTTATGTACACCCCTGGTTAGTACATACACTAATATTGGGCAGATGCGTAAGGATCTTATCTCATTATAAAGAATTTTTTTTGTATGTTTTCTTGCCGAAAGTGTAGGCGCTATTTCAAGTGCTACTCCAGGTTAGAATCCGTCGGCCAAACGAGGTTTAACTGGTGAATAAAAATTGTCAGGTTGTCTCACCTGGGGCATGTTTCTCGCCTGCAGGTTCTGAACAACATAATTATTTTAAATGTTCACCCATTTCCTCCCAAGCACAGCCGAAATAGCGATAGATTGAGAGAGAGAGGTCGCAGTGTCGGAATATTGGGGCAATGTTGAGCGGCTGTTTATTTTCCGACTGTGGCTCGTCTACCTGTTTCTGTTTTGCCAGCGTTCAAAGTCTAAATATTTAGACCACCATGTTTTGTTACTGTTGTTTTTTCTCACTTTTTTTCGAATGTAACGCTCTCTCGATTTCATTTGTTTTGCGGTTTGAAGTGAAAAGAAAAAAAAGAGGAAGAGGAAGAAGACTTACTTAACTTCTGTATTAGCCGACTCAAGTTGCAATCCGCAATGAATACAATTATATAAAGATAGTAATAAAACGTATTAAGTATCTGTACATAGTTTAATATACCTGTTTTGTGGTTTGCGAGGGGTTGGAATACTGTAGGTTCGTGATGTTTCTGTCTCCTCTCGCTGGTTTGGTCTTTTGCTAGACCGGTTTCGGGTGCTCACCATCTTCAGTAGCGGTGTTAGTCACTGTTAGCACTTTGGCCGTTTTTTGGGCATCCTCACTGCACTGTCACTTTCACATGTACTGTCCACCTGTACTGGACAGTACAGCCTAATTTCGTTAAATAACTATTGGGCTTATAGCGTACAATTATCCTTGGAGTCTGTATCAACTCGCTTTGCTAGACCGGTTTCGTCTCTCTCCGTCTTCAGTAGCTTAGTCGAGACCTCGACATCTCAACTCCTATTACTAATGTCTAGGGTGGCTTAATCAATGGAAGAAGAGATACCTGAACGGCTGAATTTTCTGGACCGAATGAAATTTCAAATCGTAATTTTTAAGTTTCACCGTTGTTTTAATGAGTCAGCTTAGAATCGGATATTTTTCTACAAATTGTTTTTAAATGCATGACGAGAAACGGGTTCGTCTTAATTTGTATCATCCAAACCGTAAACTCTTGAATCTGACCTGAATATGGTGCTTGAAGTCATATAACCTATATTCGTCGATAACGGATTCTGGTCTGCATAAATCTGGTTTTATTTTAAGCTCCGCTCTGAACATTCCAAGAGAATCGACTTTTTGTTCAAGTTTTAAAAAGCAAGAATCTGATAAGAATCAATATTTAATGAACGTATATTTCACTAACGCCAGCTGAGACGAGCGGTGGCACTAATCATCGAAAAATGTTATATTGCACTTGCTGGAAAAATGCATTGATGTTCAAAACAGCATATAAATCTCAATAATAATGTAAAATGAATGAACAAAGCTAATATCACATAATAATGCTAGGGATAATGATAAATTTAATTACGAGGCATTAGTAATTCTGTTCCCATACCATTACTGTTTGCATAAAATACTAAACTATTAGTTTAGAATCTACAGTTCATCTAATTCAGTACTTAACCCTTTTCAGTTTCAATTTTTGTTTCTTACATTTCTTACTTACATATCAGACAGGGTTTAAATAATAAAAGTAACAATTTAACCGAAATTAAAAATTCATTTTAATTGTTTTATAAATAGAGATTTCAAGAAAGGACAACATGTTTAATACATATTAAAATAGAATATTTTCTATAAACAATTTTCTTTTCTGGATTAAATATTTTTTTATTGGATTGTTTCCAAATTTAACTAGTTGTTGTTATAGGCATTCTACACAGCTCTACTAAATGTTTAATATATTATAACTATTCAATTGGTTGTTCATAAATAAATAATATAACAAGAAGAAGTTCATTATAAACACAGTATCTGGTTAAAATAAACATTGAACTATAATATATATAATATAATAAGAAGATATAATATATACTATTATGAAGTTATCTTTAGTATGTAATACAGTATGTTTATATATATAATTATGAACGGTTTTAAATTTTTGTGATTTCTACATTCCTTTGTGAGTTTAAATCATTAATAATTAATAAACAAATCTAATTAATATCTAATTAATAGAATATTAATTTACAATTTCAAAAAATATAATTATTTATGTACTTGAATGAATCGATCTTTCTGAATCTTATTGTAACAGTTTTCCATAGAATAGTGGCTATTATTTCAAATGCTTACATGTTACTTCAGTTTATGAAAACAAAATTTGGAGGCTACATTCATGTACATTCATTATACAATACCCAATGATGGTAGTGTAAAAAAATTGGAAAAAATAGTTTTTAGGGAACACTAATACTGATGTCTCATACTTATTACTTCAATCACTTTTTTAACATATTTTTTGCATTCAAAAATTAATTCCTGACTTTTTATTCCATATTACATTCTGAATCATTTAACAACATGTGAAATGCTCTTGCAAAATCTACAATGTACGAAATATTTGTACATAACTTAATATTATTGTACCTTATTGTACTTTCCAATGCACCATTTAAACCTTAGCACATAGTAACAATGAAAATGATAAGGGAACAAAATTTCAGAATTTTGTTCACTACATCTTAAAGAAATCACATGGCAACAAGAATATAGATTATAATTAACATTAATTTAATTGATCTCCTTTCTTTCAGTAAATGAAGTTATAGGGCAGTTATTTGACCCTTCAAATTATATGCGAATCAGTTTATCTGTAATCATAACTTCTGGAGATGTACCTACCTTTATAGCAAAATATATGTCTGTTCCCCATTTCCCCTGAATTCAACAGATTGTCCTTTTAGATAAAGGATTTCTCATAATTCAACTATATTGTTATTTGGATTATTAGGCTGAATTGAAGTTCTTATCAATAATGGAGTTTCTATTCAATTTTTATACAAAACTGAACCCTGCTGTCACTGTAAAATGAAAGGTATAATCTATGTGCAATATTAAAGATGTGACAATACTTAAAAATTATTTTTTCGAGTAATCAAGTATAAGAATTATGCAGGTGCTGATTGAAAAATATCCACATAGATACACCGCTCCCTCTTATATTTATATATTTAGTATAAAATTATTAATAGTAATTTATTGTATTTTAGGAAATAATGGTTCTACTTTACGGGGAACGAAGTTACCCCACAAACTCCTGGAGGCACTGTAGTTAACCTATTCCCAATTGTGGTATGAACGTTGGTACAGGATTGTAGGGAGTAAATTTAATTATTTACAAAACATAGCCGTAATTTCGGTTACATTACGGGGCCATAGTGTAACGGTGTCTGTTAACAGATATCGTGAACGAAAAATATTTTATATGGTCATAAGCTGTATTGAAAGGCAGTTTTTAGGATGTTGACGAATTGGGTGAGGGGGAGGGGGGGGTTGAGAATATTTCCCCGGTTTTTAACGCGCTCAGGTCAGTAGCGGCATAAAACCGGTATAAACATTTGAAAAGGAGTCGCATTTCAATCCGAACCGCGTTTTTAATGTTATCGGCGTCTTTATTGCTTATTCGATGGTCTCTGCGGGCTCTCAAAGGGAAGTATCTGTGAGCTTTACGAGCGGTGGGGGAGGCGGGGCGGTGGAGGTTTGGGGGGGGCTCCCCCGATGGAAATCGGTTTTTCCACTGAGCCCAAATCAAATTTTCCCCGGCCCGACACGGAAAAGCCCCGCAGCTTTTTCCACCGTCTAGACAGATTTTATCATCATGTAACCGACACCCCGAGATTATGACTCCGATCGGAACTGGCGACACCGGTACGCGGACTTACTCGATTAGTATTAATTTTGAATACCTGTTCTGTGTTCGGCCTGGGGTTGGACTACAGTAGTTTTCTCGATCTTCTGTCTCCTCTCGCGGGTTTCATGTTTTCCTAGACCGGTTTCGGCTGCTCGCCATCTTCAGTGTGCATATTAGTTACTTGTGTCCTGTCTGTCACTTTCACTGTAGAGGTTGTATCGTATGTCCTGCATATAATATACGGAGTCTGTCTTTAATTTTTTGATGTTATTAGAGTTCGGGAATCCACGGCTGTACGGTGGCGGATCGCTCTTGGGATCTCTTCCATTCCTTAATTTCTTCCGGTTTCGGCTTCCCGCCTTCGTCAGTAGCACCGCCGACCACGGACACTAAAATTGCCGTAAAATTAAACATTCCAAGAACTAAATGGAGAAATTCGGGACAAAAAGAAAAATGACAGATTCACCGGTTAAATTATCGTTAGCGTTATTTTCGAAGAAATATTTAAAGCCGTAGCGAAAAGATGGACTCAAAATTAAAAATAATAATCAATATCTACTTTCATATTCTCTTTATATTTCCATGAAATGAAAAAAATTGGCGTCAGGTTCAATTACTGCGGGTTTGCGCAGTACGTAAAAATAATTTCACCCGTCGTTGGAGAACGTGGCCGGTCAGGGATAGGGCGATTTGCTCGCAATCGAGGAAAAGTATCCCCACTAACTATTTGCGGGGGGAAATCCACGGCAAGAATGAGCCCACGATGAAGAGGAAATATATTAGTTAGGGTTTCAATTCTTAAGAACCAGGAGCCAGGTACTTTGAAAGTATAACTTACACTGATTTCAGCCAGACGAGACTATTCATTTATTATAATTGTACGTAGGAAACAACAAAATAGACGTGTTTTACAGTTTCTTTATATACATAACAAAGATAAGTATGTTTGTAAATATAATATAAAAAATAATTCGGCTTACAATAATAAATTTCACACTGTTAGACTAGAGCAAGGCAGTTCTGAGTATCACTTACTCCCGTACAGATAACAATGGCCGTGACGGCTGTACAGTTCCTGCAGAAGGAAATCATGCCACCCCTGGAAAGAATATTTATTATAATAATGAATCTTATTATTATGTACAATTATAAATTAGATACTAGCACACCGTTATTATTTTGTCTTACTAGAGAAAATATTTTGAGCACATTTGCCAGTGACCAGATTGCGGTGGCTGGAGTGGCCAGTTTGGAGACATATATATTGGGTAGGTTGGCCAATCACTATTGGCTCATTTAAGGGTTGGTTGGGGTGGTGGTGGGGGTGTAGTTGGCCCAGGGGTGCCAACCTAGCCGCCTCCCATATAATAGCCCCATATCCCGCTCGGCCGGCCGCCTAAACTTAAGCCCCCTCGTTACTCTGCGGCGCACACTCCAGACCAGCTGGGCAGTAAAACTACTCTCCGAAATGTTGGGGAATCTTTTATGAAACAAGGTGTGTAGAAAATTAGGCGTTCTATATAGTTACTTATCTTATAAAATCGATTTTCGGGATATTCATATTTATTTAGTATAGCTCTCATCTACACTGTTACGATTTTCTCCCATCCAGTCACTTCAGCATTCCATCCTTTTAGCACTATCCCCCTTACTCTCTGTCTTAGTGCGAATGTTGGATACGTTTATTATTAGTTTGTAGACAATTATTACCGGCCATGGTTCCAGCTTGTCACCGAATAGTTGGATAATATTTCAAACTGTTGGCGAAAATCATAAGACCACCGAGTCTAATTTTTAATATAGATTTGGAGTATTCTTCCTATATATCGTTAACAGCCTAAGGGGCCTACTATTTGGAGCGGATGGTATCGATCCTGAAAAATCCTAATTTTTTTGTAGGCATCGAAATTAAATACTGGTCGTTGGTGGCGGCGGGGGTGGGGTATGGGGGTGAATTGAAGAAGCGAACAATCGATACTCGGAACGGACAGAGTCGATTCATTAAAAGCAGAGCCTGCAGAGAAGACTTATAAGGGCTGCTTCCCCCCTTTCCAAGGAAGGAAAGTTGAGCCGCCCTTCGTTTCCGCTACCGGTTAGAGATCCTCCGGAAATAAAAGCCGTGTCCGACAGAAATTATTCTCCGCCTACTATCTCGTACGTGGAGTACACTCGTGATTATCATACTGCTTAAGATCCTTTGTCTTCTCTATGCTCCTCCCGTAGCATTACTCCCGGACAAGCGGATTAAGTTTATACCTGTCCGAGGTTTCTCCCACAGTCAGTAGATAACGCACTCTGCTTGGAAATGAGGAAATTAGTTTAGGGCTATAGAACAAGTCGCCAGACAGTATTGAGAGCAAAAAATTCACAGATGCCACCCGGAAAGGAGGATGAACTAAAACAAAACTAAACGAGGGCCTGATAAGAGGCAAAGATGGCGAGAAACCGAAATCAGTCAATAATATATTCCAAACTTTCGGCGACCACCTAACAAGTATTTGTGAAGGACACCAGTTTGATTACTTCTAAAAGGAATGATTAATTTTCGAAATGCACAGGTTCAAATTTGAATGAATTTTGCATATTGGGTTAAGGAGTGCAGCATTTCCATTGTCCCGAATGAGTCAGCTGGAGGTCCACTTTGAGAAATATTATGTGGGAGACATTTTATTGCACGCAATAAAGAAAGTTTTATTTCCATTCACCCCCTAGTTATTGTTAAAATTCAAGAAAGTTTATCTGCGGCCGTTTGGATAGGCGATTATTATTAATCGTATCTTGAGGTAAAAACAACTGTGCTCTTTTTATTCAAAGTCGAAAGACGTTGGCGCCAAAATGAAAGAAAATCAAAAGGAAGTTTTGAAAATACCAGCACAATTCCTCATCTTTTGATATAAAGACGTTTGGGGTGCAACGTTCTCAATTTCGTCACAGTTTTTAATATATTTATCTCTGAAGTTTCAGTACCAGAGTCTTGGACCACCCAAACCCAGAAGGGAGCTCTGTTCGACTTCAAATCCTTTAAGTCTCATGTCAGCGACAAATGTGTACACCCGTGGAATAAATAACGTACTGAGCTTAAACGAAATACCGTTTATTCTTTTGAGTGAATGTTCTTCCCGAAGAATGTTTATATTTTGACTCCCCTTATGTCGGCCAGTAGGACGCCACAAGCCCTGAGTTCAGCAAGCTGCTCGCGGAACGTTTTTAATACCAAAAAAAAATCAAAAGTTCTTTTGATGCGGCCGTTCGGTGTTGAAACGCTGTGAAGACTGAGCCAACTTGTCCGAGTTTACGGAATTCGATAATTCATCCTTACGTCCGGGCTAAACATGTTGTGTAAACAAAATAAGGAATTCAAATTCTCGAAAGCCATTCCTCGTATCGCTATCGTCAGTACCGATATTTCAATAATACGGTGGGCGGGGACGCAAAAAAACTACCACAATTCTTGTGAATACTAACGAATGGAAATATCGTTAAAATGGTTATATTTTCCCTTTGGAAAACGGCTGCGTGTAAAAAGCGCCAGGTCATTTGGAAAAATTGCGATTCATGGAACTTGAAAAGGTGGCGGGCGGAGGGGGGAACGGAAAAACGACTCGGATTCGTGACATTTGTGAAATTCACTGCCGGATTATTCGGCGAATGTATTTTTGAGTGGCCGCCGCTTCCAAATGTCCTCTTTGTCGGGCCCGGTCTTCGAATATCATCAAACCCTCTTCGATTTCCCAACCGGCCCACAGAAGTTTCGCGCTCGCGCAACATTGTATGGGTGCAGTGATAACACGCTGCGAGGCGAACTGACCGTTCAGATTTTTCATCGTCTTCAGTAGCATTCTATTAAAAAAAGTTGGTTTCGTCCGTTACCAATTTTGGCTGCTCTCCATCTCCAGTAGTTTTCCTTCATTCACTTGAGCGCCCCGGTTCGGTCTGCAGTCACTTTTTTTTGAAGTTCGAACCGAAACCGTTCAAGCGAACGATGAAAAGGATAATTTCGCCGTTATTTGAACTTATTGAATACTTTCGGGTAAAATGTTTTCATCGGGGATTAGTCGCTCGGCGTCCGTATGCCCGAGTCTTACTCTCTCCCGTTTTGTGTTTCCAGGCCGTAAGATACTTTCCGACTAATTATAGACCAGGTCCAGATGAAGGTAGTCCATTTCAACTAATGTAAAGTTTATTCGCGCTGCAATCTGTTTGGACGAGGCCTCCTGCACCACCGAGTTTCTCTCTCTCTCTCTCTCTCTCTCTCTCTCTCTCTCTCTCTCTCTCTCTCTCTCTCTCTCTCTCTCTCTCTCTCTCTCTCTCTCTCTCTCTCTCTCTCTCTCTCTCTCTCTCTCTCTCTCTCTCTCTCTCTCTCTCTCTCTCTCTCTCTCTCTCTCTCTCTCTCTCTCTCTCTCTCTCTCTCTCTCTCTCTCTCTCTCTCTCTCTCTCTCTCTCTCTCTCTCTCTCTCTCTCTCTCTCTCTCCTCTCTCTCTCTCTCTCTCTCCCTCTCATCCCACTCTCATACGCTGTTGTTTGCGTTGGAGAGGTTCAAAAATAAACCCACAGAACCCGGATAATATTATAAAGTCGGCTTTGATTCGGCCTAGATACCGGTTTTAGCCCCTCAACGAGGAGCGCTCCGCATTTGCTCGAAAGTATTATCAAAGCCTTTAATGCAATATAAAACTGACGAAGCCTGTCTGTAAGTCCTAAATCTACCCAAGAGAGGTTTCAAATCCCAGCTCGAATCGTTTCAGATTCGAAATCGACGGATAAAATAAAGGGTTGGAACTGGCAAAGCTGCACGTGCACGTTGTTTAGATCCAGTTCTAAACTTTCGATCGAGACTAAATCAAGAAGTTCACGGAAAAACCCAGTCATGAGAATATCGATATGTTTTTCAACCGGAAATTTTAACTTTTCAAAGAATCAGAGAACATATTCTCTGTGTATATGTGTTTGACTGTTATATTCAAAAACATTTCTAGAGTGGACACCAAATCAACAATTTGGTGGGCCGTAGCTGTCCACCAAAAATGCTACTGATAAAGGCAGGAATTATAGAAACCGGTCTATTTTGGCGCTCGATAGGCGATTGGAGGTGGAGCAATAGTAAGAGTTGTGATATTAAACAGATTGATTTTTTATTCATTCCATTTTTTTATGTTTCCTAGGATTTTGCCTATCAATCATTTCTGGATATTGACATAAGAACAATACATAATGTAGTAGCAACAACTGGGTATATATATATATATATATATATATATATATATATATATATATATATATACTGTCTCTGTTATACCACAATTACCTTCCAATTTATATATAAGCCATTATATTATTACTGAGAGTACCCCGGGAGGCATTGTTAGAGGGAGGGGCCGTCTCGGCACGTGGAGCCTGTTGTAGGGCATTGCAGGGGGAGGGAAGAAAAACCCTCAATGCTCTTTCGGTCCAGTGATCCCAGATATTAGGAGTGGAAGAAAAAATCATCCCCGTGTAGGTTTTTAAACCCTCCGTTGAAATTGAATCCAGGTTCAAAGATGCCTGTTGAACCCCAGTCTATAATTTTTAGTATGGATTATGATTATTAGAAATGTTAGGGTTTATATGAAACCGAAAATAAAAGCTAATATAATATTAATTACAGCCGTATAGAAATTTATAGGATTGAATTTCACATTTAATCGCAATTACACGAATTGCATCCGGTAGTTTCTTCCATGACAGTCGATTACCCAATAGATATAGACCTCAGCTCCCAGTAGGTTCTGGAGGAGCAATTGATCGATGCGTATTCAATTTTTAGATGTTACGCTGGGATGAAATGCGATAAAGGGAAGGGAATGGGGAATAGAGGAGGACAAGAGCTGAGAAATGAATCTGCGTTGTGTTTCCTGTCGCTTGTAGTGCCTGTGCACATCCATTTTTAATTATCCACTTCGAGTCACCTCCCCGACTCCCCATTGATAGAAGCGCTCAATTAGGTCAGCAACGTCTTTGTCAATGGCCGCTCCTCCCCCCTGCGCTAATATTTATTCCCGGCATTATTTGAACCGTACAAATAAATTATCGGACTCCCGGTGAAAATTAAATCTGAAACCTGTTTCAATTCTGCACGAAAGCGCCCGGTTAACAGTGCTTACTGCAAGTTTCATCGAGCGGTAGGTTTACACTTCGCTGC
Organism: Lethocerus indicus; assembly: GCA_019843655.1. Classification (NCBI taxonomy): domain Eukaryota; kingdom Metazoa; phylum Arthropoda; class Insecta; order Hemiptera; family Belostomatidae; genus Lethocerus; species Lethocerus indicus. The sequence continues at coordinate 31,706,866 of JACDQD010000003.1, read as the reverse complement.
CGGCACTAAAAAACCCTGTTTGAAGACACGACAGGACCTTCAAGGGATTCGTCAGAGGGCTGGACAGAATTGAGTTCATGAAAAAACAATCTATTTACCCGGCGACTCGATAAGCCGGAAAATCGAGAAACGATGAAATATTCTTCTGTCTCTATTACTTGCAATAGCCTTCAACTTGCAGTAACGAACTTTCCTATACTTTACCTATGGAATCCAACCGGTTTTATTAAATGTTTGCCCTCCACCAAACATCAACACTTCAATGGAATAGATGTGTTTCACTAGTTCATCATCAGGTAAATAGTGCATCGTTAGATTCAATGCATCGAAAAGGATGTCAAGTGAAAAATTAATAATAAATTGACTCTCTGAAAAGATGTTCTATGATTAGTACAGAGGGTTTGGACTGTCTTTTTTGGACGCTAATTCTCTCACGGTGAAGTTGCTGACGGGCGTAGTAACAGGCGCAGTGACAGTTCTCTTGCTACTGACGATTGTGAAAAGTTGATATTTTGGGTCTAGTTGAATCGGAGAGTGGAAATAGAAATCGGACGGATAAGACATTCATGTAAATTTTGTTTTGCGTACACCCTGTTATGTCATTTAATCAGTTAGAAATGGCGATTGAAAGAAAATTCCCCCTTATTTAGTCCAATGTTTTGTATCAGGGTATTTCAGAACCTATTCTTATTTTATATATGTGTGTTGATGTAGATATATGGCAATGGAGTCTGGGCATTAATTATTTATTTACGTGGCAAACTGTAATGGGCGTCGTATTCGCTACACAAGATATTGGTCCAAATACTCGAGTCCGCCCATATTGTAAAGTTGCGGTCCAGAACTTTGTTAATAAACTTATTGTCTTTATTTTTATACCGAACTCGCTCAGTGTCCAGTTTCGGGGAATTTTGTTGTGCCGCTTATACGACCCGATTATCGTACAAGTTCCTCTTTTACAACGGCCCGTATTTATTCGATTATTGTCCGCTTTATTCGGTCCGGGAGGTTCGAATCAGTTTTACAGCAGGGAGGCAATAAAACACTGTCCAACTTCTGCCAATTACATTATTACAAGACGTGTATTACGAGAGCTCAACTATCCTCCGATATTTTTTGGTCTGCGAATGGTTGGAATACCGTAGATTTCGCGTACTTCTGTATCCTCATTGGGTAAAAAACGCATGTAGCTTAGAGGAGTAATTGAAAGCATTATAAATTCTATAGACGTCGGCGATGGAGGTTAGTTTGGCGTGATGCCACCCCATCGAACCCCGAAGATAGATTCGCGGGGATATAAACTGGATACATTTTATTATTAAAAATACAAATATATTATCACTAATTTCTGGTGTATGTTACTAGTTTCTACAGCTTACCATCCCTAGGCACAATGTACACCAGGGTTTCTCAGCATTATTTTAACCGTCGTCCTCTTTCTATCCTGTTTCTCTCCTGCGGCCCCCCATATCCACAGCCGATAGGGAAAAATGTAAACATCCTGTTTGCTTTTATTTCGCACGCCTATTACACTCGACAAAGTCCTGCGAAAGACTATCCGGGCGTTTCTGAAATTGAGGGCAGGAGAAATCTCTGTTCTGAGAAGCGAAATATCAGGGGATTATGAGAAAAAGGAGACCTCCTTGAAGGGGAGCAGAGTAAAACCGGCCGATAAACGTTAGACCCTTCCTAATAGTACTTCTCTTTACTGCAATCTTACATTTTGTTTTCTCGTATTCCTAGATTTTTTCCACCCGTTAACAAACTCTGATGTATTTATGTATTGAATTATCAATACATAAATATCAATGATTTCTATTGGTGCAGAGGAACATATACACTTAACGACTTTGCTTACTTATGTTAAATAGCGTTCGTCGGCCTTTTGAATCAACCTGCATAAAACATAGGTTCGCCATTATTTTAACAATTTAAGCCATTTTATAACACTTTAAGGTGTTAATCAAGCTCTTCTATTCTGTTTTAAGCCGGTCCTCGACTCCTCGCCATTCAATTGTAATAACACGACAGCCCAGTGCTTCTGGATGCAATGATAACAACGGTAGAAGGGTTTTTCCCCCTATCTCCTGATTCTCCCTCTGCTAGATCCCCCAACTCGCGGCCAGCAATCAGCCGAGGATGAAAAGGAATAAATTAGTTCAGAAATTAAAGAACCAGTGTCGTCCGGGCAATATTGAGAGCGCAACTTCCACACATGCGGTCCAGAATGGAGGATGATCTAAAAAAAAAGTAATAAAAGTAAAATTCGAGCTTCATAGTGTAATAACTAGGTGTTTTGATTAAAAGTTTTGATGGAAAGGAGTTGTCCAGGAAAAAAATTGCCCGAGTGCATAATTTTGAGCCGATGAATTCAGTGGCATATGTAACAATCGGAGTTAATGGGTTTCCTGTTTGTATAAAATATTCCGAACCTGAAAACATCATATTAGTGCTTAAACCTGTTTCTTCCTGGCAAGAAGTGGCTTGAGTTCGTTAGTACGTATTGTAGTACACATTCTCTTATCTTTCTGTCTCAGACTTAATTCTTCGGTTCAAGTAGGTCTTACAGTTGGTCAACCTGGGATTATACGTGGGGGATATTGTGTTTTGCAGAATTTCGACGTTTTTGCGGGTTGAAATTTTCCACGTCCGAGGGAAATTTCGTCACTGGAGGCGGACAAAAGCGACATTGTCCGCTCATTTTTGTTTTCCTCCCGGCCGCGACATTTGTCTCAATTAGGCGAACGGTCGGAAGTGACACAGCGACACGTTCCCAATTGGGACCCAATTGTCTCGAGACAAGACTAATGCTTTTGTGGCCACCTTTCACTTTCCATAATTCCGCGTGTACGCGGTGAATAAACAATAGAAAGGACAGAACGAGAAAATAGCGGCCCAGAAACTGTATAATCTGATTATCACATCCTGCCTATTGAATTAGATAAAGCTGCACATATGGATATGTTTGCCATATACAAATATAGCACTACAAAAATATAATAGGAATAGAGAGAATCGTGGTTGTGTAAGGCCGTTGCATTTAATAAACCAAGAAAACATTGACCACAACTTAGATTGTGCTTATACCCTTATCAGATATAATGTTTCATTTTTCTAGTTTCTTCTATGTTTGGGTCTGAGAAAAATGCCTTTTTGGATACTGAGTGTGAGAGAAACGATACATTTGATGAAACAACTTTAACTGTCTATATATTACGATTAATATTATTTTTATTAAAGTTTATTTATTATTATTAAAAAATGAAATATTCGAAATAAAATTAAATAAACTTTATTTATAATAATACGATTATCAAATATAAATTAAAATTAGTTATAATAAACTTAAGAAGGCGCTAATGCAGTACAGCCCATCACAGCTGTCAGTCCGTGCTCCATACAATTTAATATTGTCTTGGTTGAAGACGCCCCATTGACAACCGATATGGGCGTGTGCCTCACTAATTTACTGACGGAATGTTACTGAAAATGGCGAGAAGGAGAAACCGGTCTAGCATAGAATTTGTAATTGTACTTTGTGTTTGTAATTGTAATTAATTGTACGTGGAAAGACTCGGGTATTAAACGTGAAAACGCCTGCCTGTGTATAAACGTTTCTTAGCCGCGGTTTATTACAGTTTAACAATTTCTGTTCAAAATGAAAGAAATAAGAATCATTTTTAATTCATAATAATAAAAGACCCTTAGACACAGTAGGCGTACAGGTCTTCAGGCCCTCCCGGAATCTAAAGCTGCAGTGCAGTTAGTCGGGTTTAGTTTCATATTAACTTTTATTTTTTCAATGTGAGACAATAATGACAAATTAAACACAGAAAAAAAGGTGAATTGATAGCTTCCTAGATGACTCTCCACTTGGCGAGATATGATTAGGGTGGTTAGGTCGAATTAAATCTTATTAGACAAGGTATATACTGGAATTTATGAACTCACCTCTTTTAAACATATTCAGTTTGAGAATTGTAATAAGAATTCAGTTACTTTTTTTTCCTGAACGACTGCTCCGCAATACAAACATATACCATAAGAACCGCAACAATTATGGTGTAAAAAAGGTTTACGAAAATAAATTGTTGCGTGCAAAATTGTCGATATGCCTGCGCCAAACCGCTGGCATGAAACTTCAACGTTATATCATCACTCGTCCGATTCCAGTGGTCGAGCGCCAGACAGGTTTTGGCCTCTCGCCATCGTCGGTTGTCGACTCGAGCGTCGACGATAATGACGGACCGCACTGTCGTCATACTACGAGGGGTTTTCTCGACTGCAATTCCGTGAGGAAATCACGCTGCCTCTTAAGGCGGAGATTTCGGGATTTTCAGGAAGGCGACGGGGGGAGAGTTGATGAATCGAAGTATTGAAGCGATAGGATAGTTTCGAATGGACCATATATGGTTTGATACATTATGTATTAACGATTTTACGAAACATATACCGATACAGTTCGGTTTCAAAATACAGTTGTAAACTACTAATTTCTTTTAAGTTGTTATTAAACTGTTAATTTGTATGTAGGAATAGTATATCAAAACGATTCTCTGGTACACGCCTGAAAAGTAGCATTCGCTGTCTCAAGTACCAAAATTTAATTTCATATTTCATTGTCCTATGTAAGATAACAGACGGTGATGAAAAAAAGGGAAAATTTGAGGAAGGATATTCCAGTCCGTGTCAAATAGCCTATCACAGATTTTTCGAGTCATTTAGTCGAAATACATAATCAATTACTTTTTTCTCCCCAACTTGGAGAAGTTTCGAAGTTGAACTGCGACGATCGCTCGGAGACGCGCGTATCGATTATCGTCGGATGGGTGGAAGAATTGGTGAACAGAAGAAAGTCGTAACAGAAAAAAAACTCGTATAAAGGAAACAAAAGAGAATAATAAGAAAGTGTTAAGAATGCCTTACGCTGTGTAAAGGGAGCGTGACCGCCAACGTGACCCCGCACTCACCACCCCCAAACAATACTCCGTTACAACCATCCCGATCAAATGTCTAATTCTAATTATACGCTTCTAATTAGTAATCATTAGCCACATTACGTGGCGGATTAGAACAAACCGATAAAAATGAGTTGTTGCTGATAAAATATTTTGTTAATACATGAAAAAGGGATCATCTATAGTTCATTTAACCATTAAAGTAATTTTCATATTTTTAATTTCCGCATATACCGACCTTGTTTTAACTTTAAAGCCTAACTTTGTTCTTATTTTCAAGCTTGTACAGTACAGGTTCCGCTCATTTATTGTCCAATTGGTTAAATAAAAATTTAAAATCCCGGAAAAATAGAGGATAACATTTGATCAACCGCGTGATTTGATGTTATACCAGCTTCAGTAGCGTGGGAGGATGAAGCCGAAACCGATCTTGCACAACACAACGTCAAATCGCGAAACCTCGTGGGTCACCCTTAAACTAATAACTAGTGATTTTACTCGCGTCACTCCACAACTGCTCCTTCCCGATTTACGCTCAAAGAGAATAGTGTCGTTTTGTATTTTGTAACCAGGGGGCGGAAGGGGGTTAGAAAGAGTGGCAGGGCGGAAGTCACGTGTCCGGGCCGGATGAGGAACAACGTGCCCCTCCGGGGGGCGGCGTTCTTAAGACGCAGCATCGCTTCAATCGCCACGACAACGCGATCATGTTGATGATGATGATAATGATGATGCGCGATTTACGCTGGCCGCGGGGGTGGGGGTGAGGTCTGAAAATTCCAATATGGCGCTTGCAAAATCGATAAAATATGATTTTAACCCAGTACCACGTTGGGCAGGTTTAATTCAACCTGAAGTAGGGTTTGTAAATAGAGTCATCGCCAGTAGAACTTACTCAAGCAAAATCGGGCTGCGAAGAGTACTAAGTATGACAATACGTGCCTGGCTTTATTTAGCACGCTCCGCAATCCCAGAGGTCGGTGTTTTTCGTATACAGTAAACAAGTCTGTGAATATATGTAACATATGTAAACATGGTTATAACTATATTAACAGTGTAACAGTTTAGACCAGTGGTCTTGAAATTGTGATTAGCCGAACCCCTGCATTTAGTTATACTTGAACATTAATCAGAAGCGTCGTGTGTGAACTCAAATTAATTTTAGATTAACATTTTTTTATTAAAAAATTCAATACCTACAATTGTCTTTTACATAATGTACCTGTAATATATTAATTTACAATAAATATTATTTTTAGATATATTATTCTAAGGGTTGGGATGGGGTCCCGCGAAAAAACCTTATAGTTCTAGGGGACAGAGTTTGAGGAGTTTAGACTAATATAATCTGGTAGTTAGACCGCCACTTATAACAGGCACAAAATAGTAAGCAAATTCTTTCGTTTTTGAAGAAAAGAAATGTTTTTTTTCTATTGAACTTTCAAGGTTCTTCAGCTTATTGCAGTCAAGATAAAATTTCTGTGTGATTGTTAATCTTAAAAAATTAAATTACCGAGGGGGAAAAACCGCGGTCAAAATTCACTGTTTTCGGTTTTTCGCCAACCACGATAGCATTCTTCTGGTAATGTTGTTGCGGCCCACCCAGAGTCCAACAAGTAGGTAAAAATTAGAAATGGGAAAAATCGTCGCATAAAGGAAAACGAAATGGCAAACCCTCGCGGACCGGATTGACGTCAGTGCTCGCAGGATACTTGGTTGTATACCGGGCGCCAGCGGCGACCAATTAGGCCAGCGGAGTATTGAGCTCATTATACGATTATCTACGCATTCTGGCCCACTGGCTCGTCACTAATTCTCCCCTTCTCCGGTACACCTGGGAAACTGAAATTTGTCCGAACTCTTACTTAAAAGTAAGCTATCGGGATTTTGATTAACCGCCTCTCGGGTCGCGGGAGTGGGTGCGGGAAAGGGGTTCAAAGGGGGGCGACCACCTAAATTTCAATTCTCCGAAAGTTTGTAATTCCTTACGGGCAGATGGAAATTTTTCAATATTACCCTCACGAATTCTCCTTTCTTACGAAAAAGAAAATCAAATTTAATTATCCCGATTTTTATTACTCGTTTAAGAGATTAAAAGATATTCACTTTTGAATCCCACAAAATCTTTATAGTATTTTGTATAGTAAAACTTTATACTTTAGTAGGCTTGTCGCGTTGTCTATTGCGACTGAAACCTCGCAGAACGGGATTTTTCCCCGCGTTCTGTGTTCCCAGGTTGGAGCGCAGCTAAGGAGCGCGTCGATTAGCTATTTATCGCGGGGTGCTATTTAGCCGACGGCCCCATCCCCCATAAAATCTCCCCAAGCGTTGTAATAGCTTCTCCATTATACAACCCCATAAAGTAGAAGATCTGGGTCAAGTGATGGAAAAGAAAACGTATTTATAATCTTTTCTAATTGGCGATATAGATTTTAAGTGATCGTATCAATGAATTCAATTTAAAATTTTCAAACAGACATTCAATCTAGCCGCGATTAGGTTTGTAACCTGTACCGGTCTAGGTTCTTCTATAACTCCTTTTGCTCCGACAGTTCTCCTTTTTTCTGAGACATATTATATGGACATATGTATGTATATACTATTACTCTAGCACACAGATACTGTAGGACGCAGATATATTGCTTCACTATTTTACGAACAGAATGCTGCAGTGTATGGCGGAGGAGGAGAAACCGGTCTGTAATACCTAAACAGCTAGTACAAACGGAATAAGTGTTCTGTGTGCATATGCATATATGTAAATTATGTAAAAGAGTCGATTCTTGTTCGCGATATTTTCCCCTCCGGGGTTGAACATCCATACTTTTGGTTATTCAAAAATACAATTAAGACTTCGTTGTAATAAAATTAAGTATCCGCCTCTGCGGGCACGAAACGCTCGCACGGATTGTTGAAACTCGGAAAGAGGCCGGTTCGCTTATACAAACCTGGAGCGGTTTACATTCGGTGGGAATTTAAAATAAACTCTCAGGTTTTTGGTTTACATCCTTCGAACCGAGATACCGTAGGCCTCTCTAAATGGACCAGGGCGTTTTCTCACCCACTAATCCAACGTGCCTCGTTCTGGCTTCTCGCCACACGTAGTAGCGTTCCGTTTTCGTGAACTGAAATCGGAGGGTCAACATTGAAGCAGTTTTACAAGTTGATTTTGCGACACTTTTATGGATATTTAGCTATTGTATTTTGTTGTATCAATTCCGTATACCCGATTGAAAAGATAATCCTTTAAGAGGCCTTTAAGAGAAAAAAAATGGTGCCAGGATTTCCTGACCTTTCACATTTTTGGCCGTTAATTGTACTCTGCCGTTAACGGGAATGACTCGACAGTTTGGGAATAACTCGACGGATAACAATGGCCGTGCGTCTGGTCTTCCCTGACATTTCGCCCTTTTGGGCGATAGGTCAAAATGGCGAAAGGTGAATCTTAATTTCAACACATGATATTTAATATCGAATTTGCCGTCGTACGGCGTGTGAAAATCCGAATGTGACATTAGACTTCGAAACGTGCGTCAACCAGGACGTCGATTGGGGAATGTCACAACTACCGTACAATGTCAAAAATGATAACTTGACAGATTGACCTTAATTTAAAAAAAAATTATTATATTAATAAACAACTCCTAAAGTAGAGTTTATTTATCGACTGCTAACACAAGACTGATATTATCAGCATGCACGTTAAATTGCTTATATCGACATGCGACCTAATTGCACACATATTCTCCTAAAGCGGCTAACAGTAACAGTTACTTCGTGTTGATACCGCTCGACCTATTTTGGGGACGGGCCTAATTTATTTTTTTAAATTTCGTCCAACGCATTACGTCCCGTCGTTAGGGCTTGTAACTCTGCACAAATCTAGATTTCGCGGTCTGTAATTTGTGCCCGGCGCCCGGGGAGAGCGCCCCCGGGCCCGCTCGCCTTCCGTAATGGCCCCTGGCTATTTATTGCCGAAATTGACTGGCCACGGGGGCCTCCTATTTAGTACAATACAGCGTCCGCCGGCGGCACTAATTCATGCATTTTTCGCTCGTGCATTCCAGTGACATGTGTATAGGTCCGTAACATCTATATATATACACACCAGTAGGGTGGGCAAACCGAGCCGCATTCCGATTTGATATGTATTACAAAGAACCACATCATAGTTAGATAGTATTGAATACAAATTTAATTTAATTAATATGGTTACAAATTCGACAGTGCTGTTAAATACACATATAAGAAGAGTAGGACTATTAAACGAGTCTATTGACCCAATGTTTTTTTTAACTTTATGTGTGCATTATATATGTCAGTCCTTTGCCTGTATATACAATTAAGAGAATGAAAATACAATTTAATTATTTGGACCGATTCATCACAATGTAATATTTAACATTACTCAATTATCAGTGATTCGATTTCGCATAAGATTCATTCCGAATTCAATTTAAATGATTACTAAAACAAATTAGCCAAGGTTTCCGCGACGAGAACTGGAATTATCACTGACTTCCGGTAGGATCGCGTTATTCCGTGGGAAGAGTTTGACCGCCCTGATATTTCCTGTTTTCAGAAAACCTCCTGAGCGGGCTCCATCGGAAGGGTTTTTGCCCTTTCCTTCAGGGACTCTCTGGTCACTAAATATTGCGGTTGATAAACGATTCACTTGCAAGTGTCCCTCGGTATATACTGGTTCGTTTATATACATATAAGTATATTTCTGATTTCGCCTCATGAGCTATTTTGTAGCTCAATCACCCATTTTCCCTCAATTATTCATTACCTCTATGTATATCAAAATTTGCATGTATACTAATCCGAATTGATTCCTTCAAATTGCCGTTAATAGAAAGGATAATTTGCAGCGCTGTAAAAAAAGTAATATGTTTACCCGATACAGTTTGTGTTCCAAACTATTGTCATTAATATTAATTGAGATGGGCCAAGAAACATATTGACTGTGTATCAGAATTCATTCATTCAGTCCACACGCCACCACCCCCCTCTTCGGTCCATTCACCCTGTAATGTATATTGGGGTGAATTTATAATGCTGCCAGTACGGCGGGGGCGTGTATTCCCTCCGGTATTATTTAGATGAACTTCTGGTATCGCGCGGCCACCACGCCGCCAGACTTGCCAACTTTAATGAACCGGAAAATATTCATGCTGGCCTTAAGTGTGCGCACGCGTGTGTGTCTCGTATCTTCAGCAAATATCCGGAAGATACGAAACCCGGTTGCACCTCTCAATAATTCATTCCCGAAAATCGAACCTTACCGTTTACCGATTTCGCCCGAAAGTGTCCCTACCTGAAATATTTTGCGTGTGTTGCAGTTAAAATGTCTACAATTTACAAAAAAAAACAACAGAATAACGAATTCGTTTACCGTCACAAGAATAAAGTTTTAATGTTCCTATTCACTTGTAATATACATGCATTTATACTTTCAATAATATTCTATATTCGATATTATATAAAGTGATACTAATATATAGAGACCGTCAGGCACTTTATTGATGAAGTAACCCGACGAGGTAGGTCGTCGAGAACTATTGGTTTACTGTCCCTATCCATTTATTAGTCATAAAATTTGGCAGAGTTATTCGTCCTCAATATACAAATTAGCTATTTAAACTTATACAAGTCACATACATATTTTGCATCCAGTCCCAAGTTTTGTGTAGGTTCGGTAGTTCGTTCCACCACGACTGTTCCTTTATAAGAAAAATGTTCTTATACACGGGCTCTGTATACAAGTGGCAGATCACTGGGAAGTGGCGAGTGTACCTCTTCGACGAACTCCTCCCCCCACCCACCCGAAGTCACGTGACCGGAGTCACGCGGGTTCTAATCCCGGTTGCTGTACCGAACGTGTCTTTAAATGCGCATTTGAAATTAAATTTCCTTCGGTTAATCCCACTAACCAGGGTATAAGTCTTTAAGGCTTTCTTTAGGTCATATTTTCTTAATGCAACAACTGTATAAAACAATAATTGATGTTAATTGAGTAGAGAATAAATGAGAAGGAGGAACCTACCGGCTTCACCCATTTATTAAATTTTATTTATTCATTGTATTTCTCTGACCGGAACATGTGGTATACCAGGAGTAAGTAGGGTTTTTGACCAGAGGATTAGGACGATGTGTAACTTTGGAGTACAAGTTATTGTACTTTGTACGGCGAGGTCGCGGACACAGGGAACTCTAAGACATGTATCTAGGGTGAAGTTGGAGACAAAGTAGGATGAGTTAGTTATTTTTCTTAGTATTTTCAATTGCACGGTTTGAATTTTATTAATATTTCATGTTTTGGACGTTACTTGACCATGAACTGAATTCATGGATTCAGAAGGCCACGAAATAACTTGTAAAATCATTCGGAGTCTGTAAACTGTTGTCAGGAATAAGATTCAATTTTGTTTGAGGATTCAATAGTTCAAAGCTCAAATATTTTGGATCATTATAGCTGTTTTAAGGCGTTTGTGAGCCATCATAATAAGATGAAGGAACAGTACTATTTTATTAGTTTTAAACGTGCAACAGGACATCGTCTGTAATATACAAATCTCGCGGCTTACACTAGCAGATATTGGGAATTCACCCGGGGTATTAACAATACTCGGGAAAGTTGCAATAATGAAAATCCGGGAACACTTTTTGGTGCAGTTTGCACGTGAATTCAGTGCATTATACACGATACTTAGTATTAACCAGATCGGTTTTTTTCCTTTTAACTCCTGGAACCGTTTAGAGCCTCCTAATACCCGAGAACACAATCGAAAGTGTGACGTCGGGCTGCATTGTGTCGATAAATAATTTAAGTAGAATTCGCAATGTTTATGTATCCATACACAGTACACGTAGGAGTTATGTACATACATATATACAGCCTGCATGTATATCGGCGTAAATAATGGATGAGCGGGAGGATGAGCGAGCGACGTCTATTGAGAGGGAGGAGCCCGGTTATTATTATTGCTATGCAGATGTGCAATTCTATGCCCAAGTAAAAGGGCCCAGGGCTCTTCGTTAAAAACCCGACTGGAGAGCTCAACCTCTCCATTTCTCCCTTTTCTTTATATTTTTTCCGCCCTTTCTTTATCCGGATTCCTTTTCCTTTTTAATAGCGTTAAAACGCCTCCCGTAAAGTTTTAATTCCGGTTCACATTTTGGAAACGATCGATTGTCTATCACCCGGCCAAGGTATTGCAAGATTTATGTGTTGTATTTTTTATGGCGGACAAACGAGACTAAGATCATAAATGTAGGGAATATAAGATCTAAAATGAAGAACTAGAAACAATCTCTGAGAAAGGTTTGCCACAATGAATTATTGTATCAAACGATATTACTCCAATCGATTAGCATTCTGTAAATTTCGATTCTTTAAATTTCAATTTAAATATCGGTCTCCAGCCCCGTGTTTACAATCGGTCTAACTGAATTCCGAACGCGAATGACACCGTAGACGCTGTAGACGTTTCATGGACGGAACTTAATTCACGCCCTTTTCCGCCCAACTCTTCCGACAAATGGATCCGGTTGTCTGAAATAAAATGTCCCGGAAATCTGTTTCATAAAATCGGATTCCGAACAAGAATTAGTCCGAGGAAAGTTTGCCGGTCGTGGTCGGTGGTGGTGGTGGAGGAGAAGGCCCCCCGAGGCCTCAACTCGGTGAAAATAAGTCTGGTAATTTAAAGCCGGACCAATTTAAGAGATTTGTCCCTCAATTAATTCGAGAGTTGGGAAATTTTCCCCGCTCTGTCCGACCTCAAGCACTGGACGGGAGCGGAACAATTTTTATAACAATAGTTATAAGTTGTTACAAAGACGAAAATTTTTTTTCTCACTCTTATTTATTATGCCCGATTAATAGTTTGATTTACCACTTAAAATCGTAACTGAGCTCACAGCCGGAAAAAGGCTTTTTCCTAAAAAATAAGCAAAGTAAAGAGACGAAGAAAACCCCGAATGAGCAAGAATGAGCCAAAGATGAAGACGAACAAATTAGTTCAGAATTGAAGAACCTGTCGCCAGGCAGTATTGAGAGCAAGACTTTCACAAATGCGACTCAGAATCGGAGAACAAACCGAACAAAAGAAACGTATCGTTCCTCCCAATCGATCCGGTATGTCCTGACAAGTGGAGTAAGATTTCTCCCTCTGGGAGTTTTCTCCCGTCGCCAGTAGACAAGGCGAACGTCTCCAGGTGGTGGGACGGGAATAGGGAAGTCTCACGGGAAGTAGACGACGGCCAGATTGTGTCCACGATGAAGGGGAAATCAATTTCTTCCGAAGTTAATTATCAGTCTAAGAAAAGAAAGAAGAGAAAAGAACTATAGCATGACTACTCGCCATAGTCAGTGTAATTCTTTTATTTTATATCCTACGCAAACCCAGTATTTGGATACCGCCGTTATGTCCAACGTTGGTGTACCAACTACGCAAAAGTATGAAATCATTCTTTTTGATAATTTATTTATTATTATTAAAATATTAAACTCATCCCCCCCTTCGGTTTGGGACAAACGTTGGGACTGCCAGTCTGTAATTTATTACAGATCTTCTCTAGACAAATAGAATTAAATAAACGTTATTTAAAATAATACGTAGTTGAACGGACATTTAATAACGGAGTAATGAAAATAAAGGAATTCAAGAAGGCGCTAATGCAGTACAGGTCATCATAGGTGTCAGTCGGGTCTAGTATCGCATAGCGCCGTGTTCCGTACAATATTATAATACGAGGCGCTCCATTATATCAACCGACTTGCTCGGGCGCCTCGCTAATTTACTGACGGAATGCAACTGAAGACGGCTAGAAGGAAAACCGGTCTATGATAGAGAATGAGAATAAGGACAGCTAAATTTCGAACTAGAAAAAATCTATCGACCAATAAAGAGACCCTCTATAAAATTATTGCGTAATTAACCATTTCCGTTGTTCTGTTTATCCCAAGTTTCTACCTTTTATTTGATACAAAAGTCCATCACAAGTACTAAGGAATATACAGTGCAAACCCCTGTGCTACCTTCCCTTTTGTAGGGAATGTATATATATTTCTGTTGTTGTAATTTTGTAGCATTGTAATTGTATAAGAAATCATTGTGTTTTGAGTGCGTAAGTTTTGTTTGCAAGATTTCCAAAAGTTACTGGCAAATTTTAATTGTAATAATTGCAAGAAAAGTGTCCTTTTCTGCAAGTACCAGCGGTGCACAGTAACACTCAGTCCAGGGGACCCGAGGCGGGCGAGAGCTTCGTCCAAGGTCGACGGAACACACTCACTCGGCTTGCGGTCTAAGGTCTGAGACGTGTTGGACCCACTTGACCTTTACAGCGTATATAGGACGGCGAGCCGACCTTTATAGCGGGATGAAACGCAAAAAAATATGAAGTACTCAACGTACGGCAATTCGAGATCTGCGCACCGGTCAGTCTCAACCCGACGCACCAGTTCGACCCATATTTAATCGAAGAATTATAAACGGATAAAATTTCTGTGCAACAATGTTGAAACGAAGTGGGCTGGGTTTGGATATGTCACTCGTATGTTACAGACTGTTAACTGAACGGGAATTAAACCGAAACCGGTCTATACTAGGAGAGAACTAGGGCCGCGAGTCCACCCAAACCATAACGAACATCATACTGATGGATTTATACTTAAAATTTTACTTGAAAACACCGCCTATACAGCTATACGACCGGATTATAGTAATAATAGTTTCCGGTAATTGAACACGCGTACAAGTGATTCTGCAGGCAAAAGAGTTTTTTCTAATACCCTCACCTAATATCCAGGTATTAGGCAAATTGAACCGATAGGTATTATTGGGTTTAACCAATTCAATTAGTGTCTCGACGACCTGAATATTGGACTTGAACAGTTGGACTACAATTGGAGGCGATTATCAACTAGTTTCAATATACAGTCGTGTAACCTAAACGCCGCGTATAAAATTCTATATGGTTACATGCCAGTGAACCATACTATGACTTGAATGATGGAGACGAATTAGCTGTGCAGTATTGACTGATAAATGTTATATAATTTATTTAAAAGTATTTTTATAGGCGTTCGGGTTTATCACTGGTTTCAATTGACTTCTAAAGACTACTAGGATATTTCTTCTGTGGGTTGAGTATACAGTTCTGGTACCCAACCCCTATCATAGGCGAAAATCCGAAATGTATATTTATCTCGTTATATATATATATATATATATATATATATATATATATATATATATATATATATATATTAAGGTTTTATAACGCCCCCTTCACAATCTTATAAACCTTTCCCACACTATTATAAACACTTCATATGCTCTTAAGCACTTTCTAGCAAACTATCTCAAGCGAAAGTGGGCGTAGCTGTGTTATCCATAAATGCGAAACATTGTCCACTTACCCGCTTAGCTGTACGCTAAGTGGATTTCATATTTTTTTTAATATGTTTTTATTGATATTTGTTATATTTTTTATGGCAAGAAATTCTTATTTTACCGCAAAAATTAATTAACATATAAAAATACCTTTATACGGCAAAATCAAGCTGTATAAAAAATTAGATATTGTAAAAGTAAAAAATATAGAGACGACTATGTTTTGAATTTTTTTGAAGGCCGTGTCCCGGGTTCGATTCCCGGTCGGCAACTCCAGGGACGCTTTGTGCCGGCTTTCCAAGTAGAAGCGTCCCGTCACGTGTACTGCCACGTGTCGATTGGGTTCTTCCCACAGCGAGGTCCCGTCCACGGTCGGTAGAGGGCGCGGGGTACTCCACGTGGCGGAGGCGTGGGGACAAGTTCGGGGGCGTTTTTTTATTAGTGCGACTTTCCGCGAATTATTATACTGACATTTTGGACCAAATTGCCCGAAGTAGTTTCAACCCTTTTACTTCATTTATAATCTTTCTACTGAGGTCAGTGGTGATTCGAGTTCTTGTCGCTGAAACCCTCGCAAATTAAGGCTTATTTAGGGAAGGTTCAGAGGACGAAAACGGCGATAGGCCAAGTGTTGAGGAGCTTGGTAAAACCAGTTCACCGATGCCGAAATATTTGGCAGCAGTTTCGTTGCCGATTTCGGCCGCGGTATTTGAAATATTTCAGCGAGGCCCGTGGGCGAGAGGATGCGAGCAGCGTCTGTTACCGCGCTGACAACCCCCGCGCCCAAAGGAAATGCCCTTCTAGAAAAACAAATTCGCTCGTAGTAACGCCTCCTCTTTATTTAGACCGGTTTCTAATTTCGATCTGTAGTTGAATATAAACCCGACTACCGACAGTGACGAGCGAGGAATTCGAGGGCCGGATTCGAAACACTAATTATACCAAAATTAGAATGATACGAAATTGGGTTTTAAAAAATATTTTCTTCCCGAATTAACTTCATTTTTTATAGCCCACCGACTGGTGACGTAGTGTTATTATGTGGTCCAAACCGAGACATGTTAGCATCCTATTAGCACTGGTATTACAAAACCGTCAAAATATTCCGCATATTTCGGGTAAGATTATGTTTTTTCACTCTCGGAAAACTGTCTCGAACCTTCTTTTTAAATATAAAATTGTACGTTCACAAATAGGCCGAAAAAAAATCCCTCAAATTTTATATCCTGTTTTCCTCTACCTCCCTGGCGGAAAAATCGCGAAACTGGGAGCCCGCTATTGTTTTATACTTGTTCGATAAATTCCGGGATCAACAACGCGTCGGATGCAAAATAAATTCCCAAATTGAACGTTTTTATCCTTTGAGAGAGGAGATACCGAAATTTACAGTTTCCGACGGTAAACTGTGGGCGGAACGCCGCGGGGTCGTTGGCCCTGCACCGGGCTAATCGGATTTCGGTTTAGTATCGATACCGGGTCGAGTAAACGCTCAACAGTCGAGTGTTGAGCCAACCGAAACGCCCCGGCAACTCAACCCCCAATTATCAATCTTATCTAATGGTTTATATCATAATTATATTTCAGGATAATAGTATAATGGCATATTAATAGAGAAATTCCTGAATTTCTCACACCTTGGGCATAGTACTATTAGGACTTACTATTTTTATTTTTATTATTTGTTTATTATCTATTTTCTGCGTGGCATTTGTATACATTTTTATACTCAATACTGCCTGGGGCCCTGCTTCTTTAACCTTTACTTCTGAAACGATTCATTCCTCCTCATCGCGGGCAGCATTTTTGTTGGTTTTTGCCCGCGAATCTTCCTGAGGGATACTTTTTTTCTAATTTTCCGCTATGAAACAGGAATAAATTGGGCGCCAGTCAGTATTATTGAGAGCAAAACTTTCACATATGACGACCAGAAAAGAGGGAGGAATGAAGCGAGCTCCAGTGGAAGGGTTTTTGTCCTTTTCCTCTGGGGTCAACCTCCCCGGTTTTCGCTCGTTTACAGATTTCACAGTTTCTAATTACAAAATAATCTAGAAATGATAGTAAAGGCGATAGGAGTAATTGAATTCATCGGCCTTATTCAAGAGTCTTATCGAATGTCCGTCGCCTGGGCAAAGGGTCGTTACCCGGAATATAATTGTCGGAGGAGGCTGGAATTGTTTCTCCGGACGGGGGTGTTTTGGGAGGGTGAAACTA
The DNA here is from genome assembly GCA_019843655.1 of Lethocerus indicus. NCBI lineage: Eukaryota > Metazoa > Arthropoda > Insecta > Hemiptera > Belostomatidae > Lethocerus > Lethocerus indicus. The sequence goes on along the minus strand of JACDQD010000003.1, from coordinate 31,689,300 downwards.
ATCGCGTTAGCCGGCAGTTTTTTTATAGGGGTGGGGGGCGCTCGGGTTCAAACGAAAATAATTCTGATCCTCCAGCCGTCGAATTTGCACCGCCGTCAGCGCGCCGCCTCCGCCCTCCTATGGCCTGCAGGAAGGGCCTCTAATATGGTTCCGCTTCGTTAGCCGCCCCTGGGGTTTACATTGTTAGCACTCGCAGGATACGTCAGTATAAAAACGGTCCTACTTTATACGAGTCGCAACGGTCAAATGTCCTTTTTAGCGCCCGGGACGTACGGAACAATTACGCACTGGCTCGTTTTACAGTTCACACCTGGGGGTTACACCCTCTCATCTGAGGGGTAGTACTCGGTAGAAAACACAACTCCACGTGTAAGTAACGCTTCGGCTTTGTTCGTTAAGGTGGGAACTAAGTTACTAGGGAAACTCTTAAGAAGGCTCAGTCAGTATTCAGTGTAAAACGTCCATAAGAACCAATCGAATCCAATCAAAGGAATTAAATTATAAATAGTCTATTTGTAAGGTTGCCAGGATGCAGAAATTATTTGAATAATTACTGATAACTACTTTTTTAAATTTTTTATTGATAAGAAAGTATTCCGACTCCTTATTTATGTTTCATCTGACCAATTCCAGGCAAAGACTGTAAAATTTACGTTCCCCCAACCAGCTTGCAGTTTACATACATCAGTAAAAGTACATGGGCCAAGGGGGGGGGACTTCACTATCAAACCTAGAGAACCCGATTTAATATTTCATGGTTTAATATCATTACCAGGCAGACATGCGGGCAGGGTCAGGTACACACGAGAGTACGCTGTCTGTAGTGGGCCGCGTTCTATTTGGAGTCGACCGCCCCATCGTGAAATAAGGAACATTCGGAAAATGTCGAAACAAAAATATATTTTGGGGGCCTCCGAAATCAAAATTGTAACGCCCGGTAGAGGCGAGGGAACCTTCAATACTGGCCAAACGCATATTTTTTTATTTATTTATTTTATTCTCCATTACGGTTGGCATGTGCGAGAGTTCGCGCTTCGCCAGCGACACTCCCCTCTCCCTTCCTGGCAAAGCGCGTTTCGCTTCACTGAGACGTCCCGGGTCTTCCACCGACGGCGGAAGGAACCTCCCGTAGGGGACACTACATAAGTGTACCGAGCGAAACTATGAGCTGTACACAAGACGAGAACAGTGAGCATTAATAATTCATTCATCCCGCGAGAAGGTCAATCACACTAATGGCGAACAATGGAATTTATTGACTCTAAGGTTGAATAGCTGGGGGCATTTCACAACACATCCCCTCTGTCATACCTGAGCCATTATAGTTAGTTTTTAGCTCTATATATGAAAGTTTCGTTCTCAATACTGCCTGTTGACTGGTTCTATGACCTTTATTCCTCTTCATCTCGGACTCTTCTTAACTTTCTTCTTAAATTCTTAACCCACAGACCTTCCTTAGGCACAGGCTTCGGAACAAAGCGCCCTATACCTGTCCGAAATCGACCGTGATACTCACACTCTGGGATAGTTTCAGGAGTGGAAAACCCTCGATCCAAACCGGGTTTCAAATAAGAAACGCATTTTCTCGAGCGCCATTTTTTTTATTCAATTTTCACGATTGATAATCAACCAGTATATGTTAGTGGGCAGCAACAGTTTCGAATTATCTGCACTATTCCACTAATTCCTAGACTGTGGGACGAGTGCGGAGGCGGCAACAAGTAGAATTCTGAGTTTTCTGCCCAGTTTGGCAGAGGCGGACCACTTTCAACAAGTATTATAGCGGAGTCCCGGTCTGCCCACCACCAAGAAAACACTTTAGATAATGCCAAGACGTCCAAATTAATTATAGCATTTGGTCCTCTGTCCCCACTCGCCCTTTTCGGCTCTTAAAATGGGGGTTACACTTTATGAATATTGGCATTTAATCCCACGCGAAACCGGCCCGGTGTTCTCCTCATCGCCAGTAGCGTCCGAGCTATTAAAGTACTGCGAAATCTGTTTTTTTATTTAATTGAAAAACGGGGTCACGTTAACTGGAAAGTTTCTATCGAAGGCGCCAATGCTCTACAGGTTTTCACATCTGATAGTCGGGTTTAGTATCACAAGGCGCCGTACAGTTACCGCAAACACGATTACCTAACCCCATTGGCTAGGTACCTCATTACTTTACCGAATGACAAATCTGTAAATAATATACGCGGAATCTACTGACTGTGAGAGAAACCCTGCGGTGGGAAAACCTCAATAATCTTGTTCGGAGATAGTGGATCGCTGGGAAGAAAGACTGTTCCTGCCAATTGTCTATAAAACAGTTATATATCGAGAACGTTTTACCTGCGATATAATCTATTTATATTTACCTTTTTATTATTCGGAATTGTTTCCCCGTTAGCAACTTAGGAACTGAATTGACTGCAGTTTAAGATTGTAATTGAGAAGGCCGTGGCAGGTCCTGTAAATGGCCCGAGTTTGTACACCGTTGTAATCCCAGCAGAAGCGAAGATGACCCCTATTATCTCCGGGTGTACAGAATTTCTTGTACTTCGAGGAAATCTCTAAAACCGTAGCCACTTATTTCAGATTATAATTTGCCCTTTTCCCCCTAGAGAAATGTCCCCGGGGCCATTTCTAGTGCAAATCTAGCTCGACGCTTACTCCCTTCACTTCCGAAACGAGAAAGGTTTTCAGAACAGGCTTTCATTCAAAATAAGTTTCGGCTTCTCGCCACGGACAGTATTAGGGCCCTCGGCACACTCGAGTGACAGACCAGTGCAGACTGGATGCTAAATTGGCGGCGTAACTACACGATTATGTTAATCCAACGGTGAAATGAATAATGATTTATCTCGTATTGTGCAGTTTAAGGTACTTGTTATTTCTACCAGGAAATTTGGGAGCATCGCCACTTTCTTAAGGTCTAGTTTTCATTTAACCCCGCGTTAAAGCCTACAATAGAATTAGATGACTCTTAGGTGCGCGCCATCTTCAGTCAGAAACCGGTTGTTGGAAACGAACTTCCATTTTATGTACCTATAAATATAATACAGAAATTGTTTTCGGGGAGGTTAAAGGAGAGTGAAAATGCGAGTTATTATTTGGAAGCGGCCCAGAAGGCGGCCGCCCAGCTAGTTAGCTGGCACTAGTTGAAATTAAATTAGGTTTTGTCACCGATGGACTTCTCCCAATCCCCCTCTTCTTTTGTTGTTTATGTTTTCCCTTTTCCCTTTCCTTATTGTTTTCCAGCCAGTCACATTATTACTCTTATTCGGGGGGTGTTTTGTCACACTCTGAAAACTTTCTTCTTCATTCTTTTTTCCGCCTAACGATTCCCCCAAGCCGCGTACAATTACCGTCCTGCCGAATTACTCTCTTGGAAATATAAAATTGTACAATTTTTTTGTTTTATTGTCCTAAATACAATAGGCGACAAAGCGCTAGTAATAAATCTGACAAAATTATATGCCATTTAAAATCAGGCATCGAGGGTTTCCTTAGGCTGTTCAATGTTCTCGTCCCAGTTTGTTCTGGCAATCATTAACTCTTCCCGCCTACACTTTACCTCATTCGCGGAATGTTCTTCTCTCAAACTTATTGGGGACTGGCACTTTAAAATTGAAGGGAGAACAAGTGTATTTCATTCTTTCCGCGAATGTTCGTCATGCCTATTTTACCTCGATTTCGAGCAAATCATTTTGTGGGATTTGTGGAACAAATCGAGTTGTCAACTTGCGGTCCCGCCTTCACTCATCGTCCCTTAATTAACCTCGTCCTAATCCTTCTCCTCCGTTACCCATCCGTTAACGACCCTTAGCGCCACTGGCCTAGAGATCTTCAGTAGCCAGGATACACGTCAGAAGTCAGGGAGAAACAAGCGATATAAAAAGAAGGTCGATTGTGCAATAAACTGACGGTGGGGAAAATCTTAATCCATTCGCTATTGTGCAATAAACTGACGGTGGGGAAAATCTTAATCCATTCGCTATATTGGATATTTGATAGTCAATCAAATTTCAAATTGAAAAACAGTGAAAATTTCAAAACATGTGTATTCCCACTGTATGCCCTTCCATTAATGAAGACCCATTATCCTTTCGTATAGTTCTTTATAAAATTTCCCTCATTTTTTTTTGTTTACCGGCAGAAGTGGCGGGGATTATCTCTCTCCCTCTTTCTCTCTCTCTGTCTATACAGGAAAAGAAGCGGGGAGGAGAAGGGAGCACAGAAGAAAGGGAAATTCAAAAGGGGAAACGCGGTTGTAGCCTAGTCTGCGTTTAATAATGCAAGGGCCAAGGGACCGCCAGGTCTTGCTGGTCGATCGCTAAGGGCCGCACAATTGTGAAAGGGGAGAGGGGGTGGGGGCGGGGGAAAACAACGGCCGCTACTAAACAAATTTCATACCGCCACTAACCGATAATACGGAGTAGAGGGATTCATTTCTACGAAAATACAAGAGAGCGAAGGACTTTGTACGGGTCGCCAGCCCTTAAACACTATTAATATATATCGAGAAACGCTTAAAGGGGGATTTTTCGTGTTCGCATAAATATTTATATTTCTACTTAGTTACATTGCACTGGCAATTATAATTTGTCGCTAAACAGAACCAGTGCATTGTATCATATTGTAGCCGGATTAATATTTCTTAATTAAGCTAATTAAATACATATTTTTATTAAATTATATTTAGTGACAGTGCCGTTTGATAATAAGAATGTAGTGTGGAAATCTAGCGGCCATTTCCTCTTGAGGCGGCGCTCGGGATTTTCACGAAGGTGACACGAGTAGAGCTGTCGAATCGAAGGATTGGAGCGATGGGACAGTTTGCAACAGAATTTATCATCTATTGAGGATTATATGTCGAGACGTAATGATTGAATTCTGGGGTCGATTCCGTAGGCCCAGTTAGGTTTTAAAAGACGGTTGCAAATTTGTTCCTAAGTAACACTTGCGATCTGTTCTCGGGGAGTCTAAACACCAAATTTTGTAACACCGTTTCGTCACTGTACGTGTGCGTCTTCTTCGACCGCGAAAATTTGTCCGCCTGGAAATAAGAAATTGAACGAAACTGAATCTCTCCGGTAAGTCTCTCGATACGGGAATGGAAGCCGCTCAAAGTTTATTTTCCAGGGGCCAGCAAACCCCGGTTAATCCGGACGTCGTCTAATCCGGATCTGGCCAACTCGAGACAGGGAACGAGCGCCTCTCTATTCCACTTAATATAAACTGTGTCGTCCTAGCCTGGAATTACACCGAATCGAAACCTGCTGAATTAAAGAACAATTTTATAAACAAAATCACGCTCTATTTTTTCTATAATTGAAATTTTTTTCACCCGATTCATAATAGCCGTTTATAAGAATTGTGTAAAAAAACAATGCGTGGAATAAAACCGAATTTTTATGTAAGGCCGAATAAAAGTTTGCGCTACACGGAGTTTTACCCGGTGGGAAGTTCTTCCCGCTTTAAGTGGTATGGGATCAGTGTATTGAAATTTTGTATGCAAAATCCGGTAAAGTTCCAAGACCCGAAACGCCATCTTCGTATAAGGCGGTTTCGGCTGTTCGCCGTCTTCGTTAGCATTCCGTCGATGTATATATACGGCGAAGGGACCGAACACGATCTAGTATTTTTTTATTCATTACATTCTGTTTGTCTATTCTGCAGCTCTTTGTTTAGAATTAGAAGCCTTTCTTTTTGTCTTACAATGTGTGAATTAGCTGGAGGGGGTGTTTTTTGCCAGCTATATACACTATCTACTGACAAGTGGATTAAAGTTTCTCCCGCGCCTCCTGGTAGGGGGTGTTTTGCCAGGAAACGGCCTAAAGTTTCGTCCTGAGGGAGATCCGCCTGAGGGAGGGACCGACCGGCAGGAACGGTGGCCGCGACGACGAGGAGCAAATTAGTTCGAGTAATTTAAGGTTAAAGAACCAGACGCCTGGTAAAGTATTGCGGGCGAAACTTCGCAGACGCCAAACAGGAGGCGGAGGGAGGGGTTTAGGAACGAACTAAAAACAAATACTCGAGTAGCCCGACGACGAAGCAGCCTGTAAGCACTGTCAGTGCACCGTTACTGCGCTTGCATTTTGTTTTCAGAAAAGATAATGAATTAAAATAGATCACAAAATACGATCGATACATAATTCAGTAGATTTCGCGTTCTTATGTCTCCTGTCGCTTTGGTTTGGTCATTTCGCTAGACCCGGTTTCCCCCTCCTACTCGCCGTCTTCAGTAGCAGCAGTGTGAGTCACTTTGGCCCACGGGACATGCAGAAAACAGTAGTATACATAATCGGTATACATAATTGTCTTTATTGTATAACAATTATCACCACGTTTGTTTACGGCAGGTCGCGCGTTTCCTCTCCCATGGTAAAAATAACTGATGAGTTCATTTTTCAGATCTGAGATAAAATATCCTCCCCCCTGCATAGATCTCCAGCGCTCCTTCTCGAAAAAATGTCCCAGAATGGTGGTATATTCCGAACAGGTGTCTCAAATGCTGTCCGTTCTCCAGACTGATGAGACCCAGCATCGCTTATCGTCTTTCTGATGAGACCCAAATCAAGTTTAAAGGGCGGGAAACGAAACAGTTTACAATGAATTTATTTCTGTCTTATTACCTCACTTGAACGCGGGACTATCCTGTTGTATGTTTACTGGGCGGAGTAGAGCGGGGAAAGAAGGGAGAATAATTAATAGTCTCTTCGGTGGGTGGGAAATGGCAACAGATAAAGGCAAAAGCCATATGGGAGTCTGTGTTGGCATCCCGCCCGTACAACCCCCTTCCATTCCTCCATATATAACATAACCACTAAATATATCTATATATTATACTCAGGAAAATTAAGACTTTTTTGGTATTAGGCTGTTTAAGAATCCTAATATCCAACCATCGATATGACTATGTTTCACAATAACTGTAATGACTACCATGAGCCTATTATGGGTAATTTATAATATTTCATAATTTGTAGTAACAACCGATACAGCATCGAATAGCTGTCATATTAGCGCGTGAAGTGCTAATTGAAATTTCCGTAAATGTAAATGTAAATTTAGAATGAGGATCGACAGTAAATAGCAGGAGGAACATACGAAGGCGCTGATGCAGTGCAAGAGATGCAGGGCAGTTGTTCGGGTTTAGTATCACGAAGCGCCGTGTTCCTTATAATTCCCTGGCCCTAAGGCTAGTAGTAAATAAATGTAATCTACTTGTTATCAATTGTCTTGTTAATCACTCTAACATTGTTCCTCGACATTTTCTATATCCGTTTGCGTGTAAGAATACCGTCTAACATAAAGTGAACTCATGTTGGAACTACAAGTAGTAATAACCGCTCTGGTTCAAGCAGACTTTATATAAAGTGCTCGAGTCCTCCCTATAATTGTATGTACAAAATAAAAGCGGTATATGAATATGAAGAAAGAGTACTAAGGAGTATTGGCAGTGCAGAATATATTTGCGAATACGCAGGATTTAGGCAAAAGCCTAAACTGGATGGAATTAATAGAAAATATTATCCGCCTCTGAAATTTTCAGCGATGAATCTCGGCCGGGCTTAAACACATTTCTCTCTGGTCTTGAAACGGGGTTATATGCGCCCTCGATGTTTTCTGAACAGCTGATATTTGTGTTTGGCCTCCCTCTGTCTCTCTCTCTCACTCTCTCTCTCTCTCTCTCTCTCTCTCTCTCTCTCTCTCTCTCTCTCTCTCTCTCTCTCTCTCTCTCTCTCTCTCTCTCTCTCTCTCTCTCTCTCTCTCTCTCTCTCTCTCTCTCTCTCTCTCTCTCTCTCTCTCTCTCTCTCTCTCTCTCTCTCTCTCTCTCTCTCTCTCTCTCTCTCTCTCTCTACTTCTCTCTCTCCAGTAACACTTGGGGGTAGCACACGCGTAGAAGGCGCCCGGATAAAAAAGAAATTCCCTTTTCTCCGGCGGTAATTGTTTGGAAATAAAAATTTCAATTCAGACACCGGATTCGACAGGGAATTATCGTTCCAAGTTTCGTCGGAGTTTCGTCCGACATTTCGACGAAGCGGTACCGGGCCCGGGATATCGGTCTACGGCGGAAAAGCCGGGGAAACGTCTCGGGAAAAAGGTTTAACGGCAAGGAGATAAATTAATTTCTATAAAAGTACACCGACTGTGGATGGGAGGAGGGACGAGGGGGAGGAGGCCCCTTCGTATGGAAATGGAGGAGGAACCAAAGCTGACCCAAATTCCCAGCATCACCTTGGCAACCCACTATTACACACTCCGAAAACATTGCCTACACAAATCTTACAAACTATTTATTTGAATAGAACGCCGGTTTTTCGCCGTCCAATTCGCGGGTATTTTCGCTATACGTTTTTCGGTCCGCCTCCATTTAGGCCCGAACCGCCTTTTCCGGACGATGGCGCCTCGACGACGAAAATTCGTTTTAAAAAATAAAAAATCGATTTTGGGCCACAAAAAAACTGTTGAAATATCCCCGAGCTTAATCTTGAACCCGATTTTTTAAAAATTAATATTTCGAAACCGCACGATAAAATAGACCAAAAAAATATTTCGCGGTCGAACTATTAGAATAGTTTATCTTGTAAATATACAATTCGGTTTGATAATTTTTCTGACAATTTTGTATTTTTTTTACGGGCGGCACTACAGAATTCTTTAGTTTAGAAAAGCGTTACAGTTTTCCCTTTTCTCCTTTGTCCGTATACAAATTGAATTTCGGTGAGTACAGGAAATCTGAGCACCGTTTCCTGGAAGTCATACCCTGGCCAGAGGGTTATAACTACCTCCGATACTCTAAAACATTGATCCGGCGAGAAAGTCTCCCACCCCCCTCTCTCCTCACACCCCGCCCCCGCAAACTGAATATTCGCGATAAAACGTTCACGAAAAACAATTCCCCAATAATTCAATTCAACCGTCGGCCGCAATTAGTTTCGTCGATCGCACGAATCGGCCTACTTTATCGGCGGACATTTGTTTCTTTTTTTCTTTCCTTTCACCTTATTATTACACTTGTGTGCGAGCAAAACATCGATTTTCAATTAGGACCCGCGCTCTCTTATTAATCGCTCATATTTTCAGGCCGCAGACTGGTGTTAAACTCGAAAGCTGAGACGGTATTAACAATGAAAATTAGATTGGCCCGTCTTCAATAAATAGTTATGAAAAATAAAAAACTTCCCGACTTTGAAATTCGTCTTCTTGGACGATTAAAACGACAGATTGAAACTGTACGCGGTTTCTGAAAAGTGTAAACAAAAAGTTGGAAATTGAATTATAAATTTTGTCAGATTGATAAACACTCAACGGTGCCTGATAACAATCTGGTGTATCTTTTAAATATTATTTTATTGTCTCTCAAATTAAAGTATAAACAGCAAGAACTAGAAAAACAAAACCGAAAAAAGAAATTAAAAATATAAATTCAAAGATAAAAATCTCTTTGTAACTATTTTTAAAATTTTTAATTTTAACCTAATTAATCGTTTATTTATTTCTAGAATAATGTTTTCTTATCATTTATCCTTTCTTTTAAATTGGTAATTACATTTTGGGATGCTTGCAATGTATGCTTTAAATTTTAATCCTTACACTATAAATATTTGCTTCCCTTGCTGCTTACATTCTTGCAAAGCTATTAATTTCACATTTGTACACAGAATATAATTTATTACTCAAAATTCTTGTCGCATAATTAACCAATTGAAATGGTAAATACAAATAAAATGAATACAAAAAATATTGAATGATTTTAATGTTTATATGTGCTTATTAGAAAAAATTCCTAGCAAGGACCGAAATTATTTTCATAATAATCATCATACAAGAAAATATAATATGCGACTGAATTTTCTTTTATTGGCTACAAATATTAATTCTATATCAACAACACAATTCAGTTTATTATTTGAATTATCCCTTTTTTCTTGAACAGAAATTGTCACTTACACATTCATTTGTCAATTACTACAATTCATACAAAACTTGTTACAGCTCGTTCACTCTCTGCAATACACATCTGCTGTGGTCATTCAATTTTAGATTTCCAAAGAAATAAATAATTCAATCTTGAACAGATCCTCTGTATGCCACAAAATTCAAACACAAATAGTGAATTATATTACATAGTTATAATAATGATGAGTTAAAATAAAGTATGTCTTAAAAGACTTTTCCCCACAAAGGAGATTTAATATAACTCTCCTTTTTATTAACCTGGTTGCAATAAAATATAATAGGCGATTGGAATTTGTTCAATTATTTTCCTTTAACACTAGTTATATTTTAAAAACCACAGTTTGAAATTTCACTTGTCTTATTTACTTGCAAATACAGTTTAGCTTATACTATATGGTTTGTTTGAGATAAATCTAAGAATTATAAGTAGAATGATTTTTGGCATTATAAAATTTATATAAATTCAATTTTTTTTCTGTAAATAACATAATTGCAGCCAATAAATGAAAATTATTGTCTATTATATTTTATGAAATTCTATTCAATAAAAAAGAAATTTTAATTTTTTTTCCTTTAACATATTCTTTAATCATAATATTGTACATAACAAAGTAACACAGGTCATTGTCTGCATTAATTAAGCAAACGTAATTAATGTAATTATATCAGACACAGGTTTTATTTCTAATTGTATTCTTGAACTATTCTACATCCAGCAGCAGGTCTGTTACCTCGGGCTCAGTTTAGACAATGTACTTACGTGGAATCCTCGTACTGGGCTATTATTGGATCGAAATTGATCTTAGCTAACAAATTTGCAAAGCCATATTGAAACAGGACGTCATCGAACTATATGGGGTTCCAGCGGTCGCGTCATAGCTCGCGTCCAGAGGTTCCAATCGAAAGTCCTTCGAATCATCCTTCACGCTGCTCACCAGGACCTCAACATATCGACAGTTGACGAATTTCTAAAATACCGGTTGCTAAAGTTCCATTTCCTCATCCCATTTCGTCATCTGTTGGCCATCCGTTATCCCCCACACATAGAGATCTTCTGTAGCATTTTTTTCTTGTTTCAGGATACATATGTTCTTGTTCCTCATACCCAACTCAAAAGAATCGACTTAAACCGCAAATTTATACTTCTAAGACCATTACTGAAATGGACATCAAAATTGACCCAAAGTAACAAACTCACAATATACAAAGCCATATTAAAACCGACATGGGGTTGCACCAAGACATCCAACATCGCTCGCATCCAGAGATTCCAATCGAAAGTTCTTCGAACCGTCCTTAATGCTCCCCGGTACGTTTCAAATCGCACCATTCATAATGACCTCAACATACGGACAGTCGACGAAGTCGCGAAATCCCCGATTCCTTTAAGTTCCATTCCCGCCTTACTCTTCATCCTAATTTGCTCGTCCAGTTACTCTCCTCTATCGCCCATCCATTATCCCCACCACGACGGCTTAAACCGGCCCAGAGATCACCTCGGACAGTAGTTAAAACGTGTCATCATCGACTGGTTTCTTTATCGAGACAAACATGTGAAAAATACACATGTATCAATTGTACTTATAACTGTAATGTTGATTGTGCGAAAATAAAAAAAATGTTCCAGGAAGCGTACCAGTCGTGGATCTGCAGTTCTATGATCGGCTACTACCGGCATGAGGAGGAGGAAGAGGAGGAGGAGGAGGAGGAGGAGGAGGAGGAGGTGGAGGGAGGGAGGGTTGAGCTGATAAAACCGTGCCGCTCATTTTGCCACAGGGTCGAGCAGAAATGCCCATTCTTCCTCCCCTTGGATAAGGGCCCGGCGCACTACGCTGGAGAGCCCACCTTCCTCTGCCTAGGTCAGTCAACCACTTTCATTTCAATACTAGATAACAATCACCTTATCAATTCGCCGGTTACACATCCCGAAAAATTACCATTAGAACACCGACAAATAATTTCTCCTGTTAACCTTTTAACATTTTGTTGTAACTAACATATAGTCCGCGACGATTATTTATTGTGGAAACGGCACATATACCACCGCGCGGACTTTTAATGAGATGGATTCTCAGTTCTTCTGTTAACTTGCGGACTTTGGTCCGGGGAACTTCCGACGTTTCGGAACGCTTGCCGCGAGCCGTTGGCGATAATTCAAATCTTCTCTATCTTTCCACTCGTCTGATTTTTTCCATCGAGCCAAAACGGAACTGAAGACGGCGAGAAGCCGAAACCGTTCACGACGCAAGATCAACCGAGTGGAGATAAATTTAATAAAATATAACTTCTAATTTTACACGAAACGATTTATAAATTCCTTATTTTAATTTCTATTATTTCAACGACTTGAACACATTTTTTTAAGATTGATTTTTCTTTATTCATTTGCAAAAAGTAACATCTATGACAATACTGAATTTACACTAATATTTTGGGTTTATTTAGTAGTCAGATAGTAGCTACTTAGGTTCAACATAACAGTTATTGAAATGTAATTCTTGAAATATTCAATTTAGTAAAACATACTGATTTTATCACCCTAATAATATACAAGTAACAATACTAACAGCAACGTTAATAATTCTGAATTTCCACCAAATTCAAATATAAATAAATAAAACTATAAATTTTCATTCTCGTGCCTATTATTTGAAAGGATTTTAAATGATATTTGAAAATAATCAATTATGAATGTGTGGAAACTTACCTATCCTCTGTCTACAATGACCCCACGTAATCTAAAAACCCCGATAATAATAGAAATTAGTTATCAAATTAATACACACTGGACATTGTTTTTGAATAAATCACTTGGTCGTTTACCTTAAGTCAAATGCAATTAAAAGTTTTTGAATAGTTAAGAAGCTATCGGTCCTTTCTGGACAGGTTCTAATTTATAAAGTCTAGGTGATCCGTAACTGAATCGACAAAGAGAGAAGATTTTGAAAACCGTGGGACATTTACAAAAGGTAACTAATAAATAATTTACTTCAGTTACTATTTCTTTACACGTTTTTTTTTCTTTAATATATATTTACATATAATGCTTATCCATTTTTGGTAACTGAAACCTGAATGTGAAAGACCGTACGTATTGCAAATAAATTAAGAAAATGAATTTCGGCTCTGGGTTTACCTTGGCGAAAAGACCGGGAGAACAGCTTTTAGGTTACCGATTTTGGCCCCCTGTCCCGGACACCCAATGGACCCAATATTTATTATTCATAATACTACTTCTACAATTATTTAGCTCAGTTTCAAAAAAATATCTCGCCTACAAAATATGTCTATTGCCCGAACATTAATTTTCATTTCTTTTATCTTTTATATTAAATCACGAATGCAATTTCTGAAATTACACTCAGCGACAGTGCAGTAATGTACTTTTGACGGTACTCCCGCTTCTATACTTACTTGGTATAGCGTCAATTTTCATTTGAAACCGAATCAGTATGCATGAAAAGGAAAAGATCGCGGTTAACGGAGGCTAGAACCGATCGGGGGGCCGCTCGTCGGATATTAAAAGATAGTTAATGCCCAACTGTTGTTGTCCTGTTTTCCAGACCCAAACATAGAAGAAACGGGAGAACAATTAAATAAATCATTATACGGAACGAGTTCATGCTGTTACGAAGAATGCGAAACAGAGCCGGCGGGGAGGTTTTGTTTGCGAGGGTCGTGTTTAAAGGAGAAGGGGGCGGGGGCGGGGGACGGGCTGGAGGAGGCGGAGGAGGAGGAGGAGGAGGCGGAGGAGGAAGAAGAGGCGGAGGCGGAACGGGAGGAGGCGGAGGTGGTGAGGAAGAAGAGCGCAGCGTCAAAGAAGAAGAAGAAGAAGCAAAAAGAGGCGGAGGAGGAAGAGTTGTCGGTGGATGAGGGTGATGGGGGGGTTTCGGATAGCAGAGGAGGAGGAGGAGGAAGAGGAGGAGAAGAGGAGGAGGAGGAGGAGGAGGAGGAGGACCAGCAAGAGGCAGAGGCACTAGCCACAACCACTACCGCCGCTTACACTTTGCGTTCAGTACACTGCTTTTGTTCAGGACTAGACTTTTCATATAGCACTAACTTAAATAAAGAAGCTCATTTTGAGTCGCGCCCATTTTTTATTAATGAATTTCTTGAGTACTACGGAGAATACTACTACTACTACAATTAAGAATAGTTATCGAATATTAAAATAAAACAAACAAAAAAAAATGAATAAAAAAAGTTTATTTTATTATTTGAATATTGCGCGCGCATCCTCTGATATGTCTACGTTTGTGGCCTTCTATACTCTAAAGTTGTAATTAAAAAAAATAATAAAAAAAATAATGAAATGTACGACGTGTCTTTGATTACTCATTTGCTGGGCAAATGATTTTGGACTGTGTACATTTTCGTACATTTCTTTAATTGAAAAAAATTTTATAAATGTTTTACGGACATTGTTGAAATTGCAATAAGTTATATATTGCATTTGAACGGTTATAACAGACAGAATAGTATTCACCATATATATATATTTATCGTTGAACGCGGCGATTGATGAAATAAAAAAATAAAAAAATAAATAAAATAAATTTTAACCTACGATTAATTGCGATACAAGAAATTTTTAATGAAAAATGAGGAGCGACGCAACCACAATACGAAGTGCAGTGATAAAACAAATATAAAAAAAAACAAAACTTGTATTAATTTTCGGAAAAAACCGCTTACTGTTGTTGAAAAAGTGGACATCAATTCGAATAAAAATAAATAGTCCGTCGGTGCCTGAGTGTTCAAATGGCGGACGCTGCGTCCGCCTTGGAAAAGTGAAAATGTGTTGTTTGTGCTACTGCATCAAAAAAAAAATTTTTGGTGATAAACATTAAATATAAACCATTAAAAGAAAAAAAACGAGACTATTAATTGTGAATTTTTACTGAAAATTGAAAAAAAAACATTCGTTAACCTCGAAGAAATTAGCTGACAGAATTGGTGTGTGTGTTCAAAGATTATGTTTTAGTTTATATTGCCAGATAGTTTTAAATATGTCCAACCCTTGAAGACATAACATGTTAAATTGTGGCGTATGGAAAGTCATAATTATACCCGGTTCATACGTAGCGACCGTATATACCAATTGTATAAATGTTTTTTTTTCTGTACTATATATAAATATATAAACATATATATAATATATACATTATATTTTCTGTCGGCCACAATTTTATGTTTGTCTTACGGCGGGATGAAATTTCAAAAAAACAAAAAAACAAAAATAATAAAATAGATTTTGTTAGTTAAATTCGCCTAAATATTGGACACCAAAACTCCGAGTGGGCGCTGGGAAAATAGTCTTCCGATAAACTACAATGAGAACTTTTTAGCGAACTCTTAACATTTAAGGTCCATTTACTACTACTACTACTACACTGTTGTTATTTATCTACCGGCTTTATATTATAGTCAATTCAGACTGTACATCGCTTAGAATACATTTAATCGTTTGCGCAATTCTGTTTTTCGGGCGTTACTACGTGCCGGATGTAATTTTTTTGAGTTGTTAAGTGTGTAAAGCTTGATGAAAGTGGGGAGCGCGTAGCCGCTATATATATATATATATATATATATATATATATATATATATATATATATATAAGTGGACGCCAAATAGTTGTGAATTTTCTTCAGTCGTAAAACAAATATCCTCTGTAGTGAATATCCCTCCTACTTTTTCCGCATACAAACCTTAAGTTTGACGAACATTTCGATTGAGCTTTGAAATTTTGTTTTTTCGGAGGACAGAGACAGAAGAGAGGGCCTTAGCGATTTTGCAGGAAATGTAAAAACTGTGTTCCTTTATTATTTTTTTGCTTGTAATGTGTCGTTTGAAATTAATTTGGGCAAAACAGAAAGACGAAACAAAAACTGGACATAAAATCTCCCAGCGCCTCACTCGATTTTTTTATATATAATGAAAAAAAACCAAAGTTGTTGTTTACAAGTTTATTAAAAAAGGTCAAAGTGTTTAGATACAAAAAATAGGACTGACAGTAATATGGAATAAGTTCCTTTTATAATTTATTGTGTGGGCTCCGGACTTAAATTGTTAATAAATAAATAATTAATTAATAAAAAAACTGCAAAAATCATCAGGCCTAAAATATTAATTAGCATGAAAATATAACGGATTTAGGGATGATACAACACAAGTTTACATTAAAACCTTCTAATTTCTTGTGTTTAAATTTTAAAAAATTTAAAGAAATAAGCATAATTAATTTAGAAGTTAAAATGTAAACTATAGTAAATAATAGAGAATTGCCTTAAATCTGGCAGTTGTTTTACTATATATATAAAAATAGAATATATATATGGAGAAATATATCCACATACTTTTTTCTTTTATTCCAACAATTTGTCCAACTAAATATAACAAAACAAACCGACTGTTAAAGAAACCAACCTTTTTTTTGAACCGAGTAATTTCATTTTCAATACATTACCTAAACTAATGTATAATTGAGAAAAAGTTGTGAAAAGTCATTGGTATTTTTCTTTTTATAGATATTGTTGTCTGAAAATTGTCTGGAAAACAAAAAAAAATTCAAACAATTAACGGAAAACGATGTTGCTAAAAAAATTATATGGGGAGCTATCACATCATTGTGAGACTACATTTACATTAAAATTATAAATTAATTAGTACATATATTTAAAAACAATATTCGTGAACAGGTAATTTATCACTAAATAGAGAAGACAATATGTATTTAAAATATTTAAACGAAGAAAAAAAATAAAAAACGGAGCTGTCCACATGCATAAAATAACAAATTAGGTTGACATTTTTAAAAGCCCCGAAGATAGATTTAATGTTGCACAGAATAGAAATTGTGTTAGGAAATTAAAAAAAAATTTAATATATATATATTATAAATCAAAAAAAGAAGGATGAAGTGAAAAAAAAATCCTTACAAATTACCCAATTTAATATTTACACCGAGTAGTTTTATTGTTTTTAAATACCGCGCGCAGTCGTATTCCTGAAATTTTTCTTGTTAACAAACGATGAAACAAAAAAGAAAGGTTAAATTTTGGGCGAAACGATTGTAAAAAAAAATTGGGCTAGAATTATTGTTAAGTATTGAATTGACATATTCAAAAAACAAAACAACTGTTGTTTTTCTTCTGTAGAAAGAAGACTATATATGGGTTAAATATTTTTGTGTAAAACAATGTCTACTCTACTTGATTTATAATAAGCCTTTTTACCCAACATCCAAAAAATTGTTCGTTACTTTAAAAAAAATACAGAATTCGATACTGTTTATTGTGGCGATTGTTTTTTCTTTAAATCATTCAAAGATTCACCATCAATTCACTTAGACACTTATAAATCCATTTGACTTCGCATTCGTAATTTAAGAGGGACCCCCATATATAGTAGTTATATTGAAAATCTGCTCTATTGAAAAATATAATGCTAAAGTATTTTATTCAGTTATGAACACTTTAGTTAATTACTGAATCTATTCAATAATACTAAAATTTAACCACTGCATTCACAACCTTTTTAACAAATTTAACTATTTGTTATCTTTCATCATCCTGGCGGCTATGGAGGAGAATAATATTATGAATACTACGATGAGAATTTTATTACAAAAAATGAGGCTGCCTCATTATTTAAAACATAAATACGTAAATATTTATATTTAAAAATGAGTGGATATATTTATTGGATGTACTGACATTCTCCATTTCAAGATAATAGTTTATGACTTAGCATACGTTCATGAGAAGGTTATAATTCTAATGTTGAAACATCGTGATTTCATAATACTCTATCCAAAGCCAGAAAAAGAAAACCAGATTGGATACATATTTTTCTTGGCCTAATGAAGACTAATCAAATGTTTTCTTCAACTGTAGGAAATAAATCTTTATAAACCAATACCTGCAAATATAAACCTTTATTAGCAACAATTTGTTTATTTATAAAATAAATAAAATATAAATCATAGACACTAGTTTAAATTATCATTATTCTACACAGATTTTATTCATATTCTCCATTGATATTGTCTAACAGAGAGAAAGGTCATGAATCAGGGGTTAATTAAAGAGGAACTAGTCAACTTTGTTGGAGGAATTCTTTAATATTGTCAGTTGCCAAAAGAAAAGAACAAGGGGACAAACAAATATTGTTTTTTAATATTTAGAAGGCCTTAAAAAAATAATTAAATAAATGATACTGCACTTTAGTTATTTTGGCTCTGCTCTTCCGGTTTAAATGCATTTCTTCATTTCTTTTATTTCCCTATCACTTTGCTTTTGTTTTAAGAATGAAAGAGAAGAGAAATTTGCAACAAAAATTCTTCCCACATTTGATTCTACCCGAATGTCCCTCAGCTCCTACCCGGACCCCAGCCGCTCCCCATTATAGGAGACTCAAAATTTAATATATTTAAAAAAAAATACTAATAACTATCTTAACAACGAATACTGTTCGATTTTCAAAATAAATACATTCATGAGACAATTTATCGGTAGTTGAAAAATGAATTTTTTCAATTTAATATCTGTTATGTAGGACTACTAAATAATAATAAATAAACTAATAATAAAATAGGAACAGCACAAAAAATAAATTGTGTATTTTAAGTATTTTGTAAATTGGTACTGATGATCAGTTTATGCAAAAATATTGAGAACAATATACATCATATACATATATATGTATGCAGTATATATATGTATATGATACACACACACAGATAACAATATTTTTGATGGACTGTCTGCGTATCAATGTGTTGTACAGTTGGTTGATTATAGTCGCCTTCCCATATAATAAACAAAAAAGTTCAATATATCAATTAGGAAAAAAAGTAATTTATAAATAACAAAAAAATGAAAAAGTAAATAAACCAAAAAACTGTTGCGAGGTATAAAAAAGATTGGACAAACTATTTAAAATAAAAGTTACAAAAAAAAATACTATAGAGCGTATGTGGAATTTGTAGAGCATTGTTTGGGAACGTTTCTTTCATTTATTTCTTTTTCTGTGTTTTTTAACAGTGTATTAAAACAACCCAAAAAAATATAACCTATATAGGCCATGAAATAATAACAATTAATATGCGGCGGTGGTGATGAAGACGATGGTCCATTTATTTATGGGTACTATCCAATTTGGCAAAATAAAGCAGTTGTACATATACCTAAGTAAATAGCACACACATATACTGTTGGAGTTTGGCAGTTGGAAATATATAAATCAAATTTACAACTTTGGAAAGTACCAGTTTTTTTTCTTGTAAATGTTAAAACTCTGTCTCCCGAGTGGTGTTTAAATTTTTTTTGTTGTTTTTAAGATGTTTTATGATAATAGTAATACTACACCTATAGTATTTACTACAGTTTATATATATATATATATATATATATATATATATATATATATATATATAATGGTTTTGTAAATGTAGTGAAGGGTTATATTACTACAAAATTGCTGAAACGCACAAATTTGGTTTCAATAACATTCAAAAATCACAGATTATAATAATAAAAAAAATTAAATGAAATCTTTGTATTATAAACAAATAAATGAAATTTGAGTCATTTCTAGCCACTTAATAAAAACTGGATGTTATTGAAACCAGGCCTCTTAATATAATTTAAGCACCACTTGTGCGATGCAAACATCGCTACTTAGAATTGTATTTTGCCAATCGCAAAAGTGTTTTTTTTTCTTAAAGATCACGGGATTAATAATTGCGATAATATTTCATTTTATATATATATATATATATATATATATATATATATATATATATATAAACTTGTGTTATTTGTTATACATGATGATTCTGAAGTGCAAGAGAGAGAGAGAGTGAGAAAACGAGAGAAAGAAAAATAAGAAACAAGATTAATAATATGTTATTGTTGTTGCAAATTTATTGTTAAACATAAGAAAGAAGAAAAAATAACTAAGTAAAAAATTGGGCCATTTATGATTGACTATATTTCCTATAAGTATAACAAAACAAAAATGACATAATAACAAAAAAGAATAGTAGCAGATGTTGAAATGTCGATGTTTTGATATTTGTATTGGAGTGATACCTTTTTTATATACAAAAGAAACAAAAGTTAAATAAGTATAATCTAATGTAAAATAAATTAATAATAATTTAGTTGTCTGAAAAAAATATTTAATCATAATTTATTTAGGAAATACAGTCAAATCTGCTAAAAGTGTAATCGGAATTTTTGTGTAATTACTTATGTTATCAACATTTCTACGATAATAAAGTAAACTTACTTAAAAGAAAAAATTTACTTACTTGTAAGAAAAGTAAAAAAATGAAATTAAAACTTAACAGAATTTAAATATAAATGTTGGACACATAAGTCTATTACATATAAATATCATGATTAATAAAATTGAGATAAATTTATTATTAGATACATTTAAAAAAAATATATATATATATTCCCTAGTGACCTGTTTTTTGTAAATCGTCAACAAAACACTTACCGGGTTGATATATTGTGTATAAATAAACAAAACAAATTATTAAATACAACCTTATTTATAAGGTTGGTAATGGTTACCGCTCGCTGTGTACATATACTATTCATATAAACAGATTGGTTAATAAAATAATATGCGAACTAATATCGAACTGTGTATTGTTCTAATTTAAACTCCTTGATATATAATTTAAACGGGAAGTGAGACTGAAATAAAGCAGAAACCAGATTTGATAATCTTATTAGTTGACGCATATTAAAAATATAAGTTCACCAATCAGTGATAAGTTATGCATTTATACAGGCATCTTGGAATGCATCACTGACCAGGGTCAACACAGCAACTCCTCAGACTCAGTTGCTGTGGTTTGATTCCAGCTCATGAATGCCCAGGTTTTCGGCTCATAGCACATTGTTATACCGCAAACCGGTAAAAAAAACCATCTAAAAAGAAGAGTGGGTCATTAATGTTACAGACGGATAAATAAAATCAACGTACAATTAATGGAAATTTACCAAGATTTTAATTATCAGGAACTATAAAATTTGAAACAGTATACAAGTAAGTTCAAATACTATTTAATTTTGGTTTTCATTACAATTAACAAAAATTGCAATTTCGATATTATGAGTGAAAGCTTGGTAACAGATTGTCCTGTAAGTGTGCAATTTTCAAGTGAAGTGAATTTAAAACAAAGCCTAGAGTTAACTTTGGTAGCTCCGGCCTAGGTGGGGAAGGTTGGGCCCTCCACCCACCACTCGCTGCTGTTGCGCCCGCCATTTTGTTTTGCCTGTTACCACTTCGTTTCGACCGACATTTACCTTTTTACCCTTCGACCGGTTGGCTTATAAGAAGTACGACGAGGAAGATGGACATTTGCGTTTCCTCGGTACTGTACGACAGGTTGACTGGTCGAGGATGAAGAGGATGAGACTAGGAAACAGCGGAAAAACGACGTATATCCCTCCTCCGCCTTGTTAAGCGGAGTAGGACGTCATCCACATAAACTCCTGGAGGTACCGACGCTAACCTGTAACAAAACAAATTTGAATCGAAGCATTAAATAAATAGATTAAATTTTAAAATATAAGCAATGGCACCTGGGTTCGATGTATAAATATCCCTCGCTACCTAAAGGGCTGTCGTAGCAAATTTAATTTTTAAGATAAATATAATTTATTGAAATCACCGATTACATAAACTGCGGCGTTGAGTTTTTCTGATACATTACATCCAATAAATTCAAGCCAAGAAAATTTAATTATGGCGAACGTATCGAAAATAAAATAATTATTATAATAATCGAAATATGATTAGCGCGAGTGTCAAGAAGGAACTGTAACAACCTATGAAACAAATGTACTGATTAAATACGAAAATCTAATAATGTAAATATATATGCACAAACAAAACAAAGTAAGTAGATCCTTTTATTTAACGAATTCATTCTTCTTAGAATAAATTGGCAATAAAATATTATTCTAGTAATTTAAACTAAAACGATTTGAAAAAGCTGAACCTTTTTGAACTGAAAAATCATGAAGGCATATGTTAAATGTAAGCAGTTAAATGCGCCATCTTAATAAGGTATTCAGAAAAAAAACTAATAAGAAAACGGAAGTATCTTCATGTTGTGTTTAATTATAATATAAATTTATAGTATTCTATATTTACATAAATTTAAACATACTTTAAAACTCCATGGTACGTTGGGAAGATGCGGAAAATGAAATGAGATATACACGATTCTAATATTTATAAAATAATTATTTTGGGAGCTTTGAGAGATTACTTACATTTAAGACGGATTAATTGGTATTATTATATTGAAATGTACAACGTATCTATAATATATTGGCAACATTATATTACAAACAACATTGCGTATGAACCGTAGTAATAGAAATTTTTAAATGAAATAAGTATATAATTAGTTATACCGACGTTATAATTTAATAAACTATAAATTAGAAATATGTTTAACTTTTTCTCGCTTAAATGAAAAATGAAATTAAAACATTTGTCGTATATATATATATATATATATATATATATATATATATATATATACACCACAGAAAGTACCGCCAAAAGCGTAGGACTTGTTGAATGTCGTTTAATGATTGTTGAAGTTTATTTTATTGTTTGCAGGAAACGTTTTTCTTGTTTTAGTTGTTGAAGACAGCTGTTTTACTACCGTACTTTAGCGATGGCAGACGACAACGACCAAGGTAGTTTTATCTATTAAATTTAATCTTTCAGCATTATTGATTTCGTTCAGGTAAGTAAAAGTAGATAGAACTAAAATGTAGAAGATTCGCATAAAGGATATCAGCAAAAAGGAGGATTTAATCGGAGTATAAACTCCTTTACACTTTTTAGATGGTTCTCTTTTGGAGTGTTTAGTTTCTTCAGTAAGAGCAGTTCAGTTGCCGACCACTGTTGTGACTACTTTATGGAATTACAGTACAGTAATTATAATGGAAAAGTGGGAAAGCCAGTGGGTTTCTCTTGTTATTATCTACTTGTTATTAGTGTTACAATGTCGTTTATTCTATTTTACGATAAAACAGTGAAAAGTGAACTGTACGGAATTATGAACACGTCATTTTTCAGCTTCGGTTTCGCGTCCGAAGCGACAGTCGTCAGCCAAGGAAAAGAAACGGGCACTTCTAGAAAAAATGAGAAACACCGTGCGCAGCGGCCGAAAAAACAAGTACGATATCGGTGAACTCGAAAATGTCTACGAAGAAGTCGATGAACGAGAATATTCCCGCAAGGTTCTGGAACGCCAGGAAGATGACTGGATAGTCGATGATGGTCTGTAATGTTTTTTCATTAGTCTCTGTAGTATGCTACCATTTTTTGTGTTAACCAATAGTTCATGATTACAGATTAGCCTATATCCTTAGATTAAATTAATATCACATATTTATTTGCATTAATTTTTACTGCCTGTTGATTACAGTTTTGTATAAAAATAAATGAAAGTAAATTGACCAACAAATACCAATTGTATCTATACACTTATAAACACTGTAGAACTATTAACACATATAGTGCCAGTGAGTTAAATAAAAACTTACAGATAATGAATGAAAAATTTTAAAGTGTCTGTATTGCAATCAATATAATTATTATTAACCACTAGCTTGTATGTGTAAACTGTATGTACACACTGTTTTCAGGCACACTATATAGTCTGGTAGATGAATATGTACCAATATCTTTTTTAATATGGTTATAAATCTGAGTATATATTTTTAAACCGATATTTCCAGATGGCTGCGGCTATATTGAAGACGGTCGTGAAATATTCGACGATGACTTGGACGAAGAGTCAATTAACCGTTCGAAAACGAGTAAGAAGAGAGCGCGATCAAGCATAGACCATTCGGAAGGGCGGAAAGGGAACATCAGAAATATGATTGTCAGCATGCCGGCTAAGAAAAAAAAAGAGGTATTTCGCTTTTATCAATTTTTTAAAAGTTTAAATGAGAACAGCATTCCCAAGACTGAGAATCAAAATGAGTTTAATATGGCATGAATAAACACAAACACATAATATTACAATCCCTTTTCCTTGATATTAAAGACAGCAATACTATTAATACCGAATTATTGATTCATAACATAAATTTAAAAAACTGCAATTCTTATTTATGGAATAAATAAGAACCATATTATTTGAATGTTAATCTCATTGTTGGGTTTATTTCAGAAAATATTAATCCATCGAAACTTAAACCCCCTAAATTTATTGTAATAAATTTTTTTTCTGTCACCAAAATATTGAAAGTTATGTCATAATATTTTTAAACTGAAAAATTCCAGAAATACATATTGTCCCAAAACATTAAAAATTGTTTGTTAAAAACAAAATTGAGGTATTTCCTCCCTTCACCTATTTGGTCTTTAGCTGGATCGATTTCAGTTTCGTGCCACCTTCATTGTAGCAAAATACACTAATATATCAGGTTAGTTAGACAAGAACAATACTAATAATATAGTAATAATGATGAAGAGAAGCCGAAACCAATCTAGCTAATGATTGAATAAGTGAGTTGAGCTATGAAATAAGGAAAATATGTGTATAAATAATTTGTTAATAATAACAAAAAATAAACTAGTACAGTTAGTAGTAGTAAAGTTAAATAATTTGTTGTATTTGTAGATTTTATATAAACAATATACATTTAAATAAAACTAATACATTATCTATCTATAGTTATCTGACTCTTGTTTCAACTAAATTGTGAAATATTTAAACTAATATGAAAACAAAATGTTGTACAGATGCATGTTAACTTGGAAGAAGATGACATTCTTGGAGACATCATCGGTGAATTGGACACCACTAATACATCCAAGCAAAATTTACCCGGAAAGAAAATCGTAAATGAAATGTCGGCAAAGTAAGTTTATTTCATTTCTAATAATTTTAACTGGAATATAGCCATTTAAAAATCATGAAGTTGTGCTATTTGATGGCTGTGGAAGGAAACATCAGAATTGAAACTAAGCAAATAAAATTATTTTAGGTTTATTAAATTATGAAATTAGTTTAGGTTATTTTGTTTTAGGTTTTCTACATTTGAATATGCCATAATTAACTTTTGCTTGAATTTTAAATCTGTTAAATGATAATATGTGTTCATATATTTAGGATTAACAGTTTATTAGATTGTGGCATTTCATTGAGGAGATGCAATAATTTTTTTTCTCTTGTACAAAAAAAAAATTATAACTATTATTCTCTAACTGCATAGTTTTTCACCTAAGTGTATTTCAATACAACTGAAACCCTTGACATTTATGTATATTTTAATTGAATTTCAGAGATTATTTGAAGTCATTTTCAAATTTTAAATCCAAACCAAGTCAACAACAACAACGGCCGCCGCCACAATTGACTGAAATTAAAAAGGAGGAAGTCATAATTTTGAAATCAGAAAAGCCAAAATCAAACATAGTAAGTTAACATGTACTAGTTATTGTTGTTGTCTTTTCTAAATGTTGTTTCTAAAATTTCAATGGCTTTTTAACCTGGTTATAACCTTGGTTTATATTTTGTCACATACGAGCCTTATATCATTATTAGGGCATATTTAAATAAGATCCAAAACACCATATAGCATTTTGTTGTTTGATTTTTCGCTCCTAAAGAATTATATTAAGAAATATACTTTCTAATTTTTTCTCGATATTTGTAGAGTAATTAATTAAAATTAATTGCAGAATGATTCAAAGGGTGTAGAAGCCAAGGTTGAGGCTGTTCAAACAACAAAAACTTCAGATCCAGTCGTTCTGGAGCCGGATATTAAAATAAAAGAAGAGCCAATAGATGTAAGTGAGATGGGTGAACCTTTTGAAGAGCAAATGGAATTTGAAACATTGGATTTTGAGGTAAGGCGCATTTTGTACATTTAGTCACTTGTGCTATTTTTTCTCTCCATTTGTCTACTCCTATATAATCCCAAAAGTAAATGTGTATGGACTCTATTTCTTTCTGTGGGAATCAAATACTATATTTATGGAATTCATGTACATTTACCATATGTGATAGTTTGTATTTGGCCTTCATTGACAATATACATTATTGTTACAGGTGACATGCTTAAAAAATTTTCACAAATTATGAAACAATACCTGTACATTTATTCTTTTATTTTTTGTCTGATTAATACTATTGCAAAATTATTGAATTATTGTCTAGCTTCTTAGTTATTTGTTCCTATATTAGAGTTTAAGAGGTCAGATGAATTAATTCAATTTCAAATAAATTATTTTTCCAGATGAACTTGTCTCCCACAGAATGATAGTGCATTCCCTTTCTTATTAAAATTAACAGCTGATAAGTAACACATGAAGAATGCACCGCCATTGAGAGAATTCATATAAGTAATTCCCATTGGTACATTGATCATAGTTAAAAAGCACAAACACGTAATCTGCCCATATAATTACTTCCTCTTGTCAAGTAATTTTAACATAATGTTATCAGTCAAGAAACTTTAATCTATTGTGTATATGTTAATGATTCATTTAAAAATGTTTCAGATTCCCTCATTGGACAAGATTAAAACTGAACCTGTCGAAATGAAGCAACAGACTCCAGTGGCAAACAATGTGGTTGACAATAAGTCTGAAATAAACCAAGGGTAAGTTATATTTTGTTATACCTAATATATGTTTTGTTTTCAATCTATATTTTTAGGGAATAATTTTATTGTAATGTGTAGTCAAAGCGCCAGGCTGATGAAGTCAAAGGCTCATGAATTTGATTCTGCTACAGGCTTTACAAACTTCTGCCCTTTGGCTTAAACTTAAGCAAAAAAGTGCTTAATAACTGAGGAATGTCTAAAAGCACTATAATAATATGAAAACAAAAGTTATTTTTCATTATTTCCAAGTGATTAGAAAGGTCTAAAATTGATAGTTTTTAATGGATGTATAGAGTTAAGTTATTTTTTATACTTGTGTCTAAAGAATCTGTTTAGTGAATGCTCTAAGGAATGATTCATTTTCGTATGACAAATTATCACACTCTCCTTAGAAATAGGTTTACAGGAACATTAATTTTACAAAGGACTTTGATGTAATTCTTTTTTCAATATTTTGATATTAAAACTTAACAGAAAAATTAGGTCCAAAGTCTTATATTTTACTGATAACAAAATGTCTAATACATTCGGCTTCAATAATGTTTCAGTACTTCAAACTAACCAATCTATGTTAACTAATTAATATCAAATTACTTGCCACTATAATATTAACCTTGGTTTATATCCATCCACACAATATAGAACTCTGTATCCAAACCCAGTTGTCCCCAAAAACATTCAGTAAATTCTCCCAATATCCCTAAGATTTTCTCCTCTGGGGTACAACTTATTTATTATATTATGATCGATAGAAAAACTTTTAAACAGCATTAATTTTAATTTTTACGCCTTAATTCACAGCAGGCCCGCAGATGAAGATGCTGTGGATGGTTGGAACATTCCCGAAAACAAAAACGGAGAGCAGTGCCCCAATGTTGATCTCTCATCGCTGCCGCTGACTACAAATGATAATGGAGAAGAGGTAAATGTTTTATCAGTAATACATTATAAGTACTTTATTTAAAAAAGATTTAGTTATTCATTTGGTATTGGGATCCGTGATGATTAGTAACACAAATAATTAATGCTATTTTCTGTCTCCACCCACCCATTTTATCCAGTTTCGGCTTCTCGCTATTGTCAGTACTACAAATTAAATCACTGTGTTTATAATTGAATGCAACTGACCGTGAGAAACTTGTGTAGAATGAAAGATGAGTTGACTACCCCTAACTTTATATCTAAACAATGCACGCTGGTCAATGTTGAAGATTTCAATTGTCTTTGACATATCAAAGGGTGCTATATAAAATTTGTATCTTACCACACGCCAGTTGTAACATGTGTTGTACAATTGGGGCAAAAGATTACTACAATAAAAAAGAAGAAACAAAAGGGCAAAATAAATAATGCAAACAGCAGATCTAAACAGATGTAAAGTTGAGACATAAAACTTTTATTTGTTAATAACATATTTATATTACGATGCAGGTGTTACGTTTCTACTATTTGGATGCCCACGAAGAAATTTTCACCCAACCTGGAACTGTCTATTTGTTCGGAAAGGTCTGGGTAGAAAATGCCAGAACTTATGTCAGCTGTTGTATCATGGTCAAAAATATTGACAGGCGAATTTTCTTACTTCCTCGAGAGAGGGTGAGTATTTTTTTCTTTTAACAATTAGAATAGAATAAATTGGTTTTATGTTTTAAAGAGTTATCCACTGGCATGCCTGAACGATTGGCATTTATTAGATCAAATTTCATATTCATGCATGCACTTCACAATATATTAAATCACTTACTCTTATCGCTTGAGATTTTCTGCCTCCATTCATCTATTTGGTCTTTGGGTTTTGGCTTCTTTCAATCATCAGTAGCATGTTAATAAAATAATTAATAATATGTTGACTGCCTGTCAACATTTTCATCTCTACAAAGTCACTTGTGCTGTCTAGAAATTACTTAATCTAGTGGCATCTATAAATTCTTTTAATTCAAACTTAAAACTAGAAAAGAATGCAATATCAGCAGTTAACCTGAATGATTGGACCTGCTGTACAGACACAAGTAAATGCAACAGAATGTATGATTCGTAATTAAAATTAATATCTCATTAGTATTTAACAAATCCAACATTTTTTTATCATTGATAAAATATAATCAATTTTCAGCGAAAAAATCTTCATACGGGAGAAGAGTATGGAGACCCTTTAAGTATGATGGACGTATATGAGGAATTCAATTCGACCATTAGTGCCAAGTACAAAATAAAAGAATTCCGCTCTCGAAATATAATGAAGAAGTATGCATTTGATAAAACAGACATCCCATTAGAATCGGAATATCTGGAAGTCCGATACTCGGTGAGTTTTAATTAGATTGATGTTTATATATACTAATAGTTATTTAACAGCTGTGTGACATATCTGTCTCACAACTTGGATACTTATATCTGCAATTTATAAGGAAGAATTTCCTCAGGAACGATCCATTGAGCTCAATTGTGTAGTGGTGCTATATGCAGAACACAAAAGTCTCTGTAGTGGCATGTAGAAAAATACTGTAAAGGAGTGGCTTGGGGATATAGTGTGCGTCTTGAGACCCAGAGATTTTATGACATTTTATAACCTCATTAACGATAACTTGATTAATGGTAATGGTCAGTTTTTTAACCGACAGTGTTCATATGACAAACCACAGCAGCCTATTGCTATTATAGCACAGTATATTTAATTTATATATAAGTAATGGTTAAAAAAAGTGATTCAGGAGGCTTGAGTTCTTAATTATTTATAGCCATTTTTTATGATGGATTTTTTTAATGATTTTGTATTCAATATTTATTCAGAAGTTGTTTTAGTCATTGGTTTAAATAACTTTGTATTTGGTGAGAGTAACTTAAAACTGAAGTTGAGTCAATATAGGTCAATATAGGAAAAGAAATTAAATTCCTGTTTATGTTGTTTAACTGTAAATACTAGTGACAACCACCTAATGCATATGGGTCCAAAATTATATTTTGTGTTAAATTATATTTTATGGAAATTGAATATAAATACTGTACATACTTTATATCAATTTTTTCCAGGCAAGTATCGGTCCCCTACCGAATGATTTGAAAGGTGAAACATTTTCACATGTCTTCGGCACTAGGACATCATTTTTGGAACTTCTGCTTCTCGATAGAGCCATAAAAGGGCCAGGTTGGATCGACATTTCTAATCCCAAACCGGTTACTAATTCTTGCAGTTGGTGTAAAATAGAGGTCTGTCTGTCATTGTGATTTTATTTTAATCATGTACCTGTCGTACCATTAACAGAAAATATTATTAGGATGTTATGAATGTAAATTTCAAGAAAAGTTTACTTTTTTGTTCAATTCTCATGAGTTTATCTAAAGGTAAATGTAAACTGTTCGACTAACAAATTGAAAAATCATTAGTACAAAGTTTAAATAAATTATTTTATCAAACTTGCTTCTTGAATGATTGTACACACTTTTGAATATTTAAAGAATTTATTTTTGTGTTAAATATTCCAACCAAAAAATAAGAAAAAAATGTAATGTGAAAAAAAAGAAACGTCCTATATTTTCTGTAGTTACTGTAGTCTTTTTAAAGAAATGAATTTAAGGTGAAATAGGTAATTCAAGATGATAAATTAGTATATTACTGCATTTTAAATTTATAGTCTTTTTGTTTGTTTTTTTATAAAGTCAACAAATTTCAGTAAATCATGCATCTTTTATTGGTCTTGTATTTCTGTCTTCTTCTTTCTGTTCTGGTCTTGAATTACATTTAAATAATTCATACAAAATAGTAGAAAATAATATAGTTTGACTGTATATTGGAACATTCTAAGAATGAGTTTAAAGCATGTATCCTGTAGAATTGTGTTATTGCTATAGTGAAGTTGTTTCCTGAATAGTGTATTTGTTGTGTACAGGTCGAATGCACGAAGTCAACACATTTACAAGTCTTGATGAGCGGCACTCTAAACGAAATTCCGCCGTTGGTGATGCTTGTCATTCAACCACAGTCTTTGTACAATCCAAAAACAAAACAGAACGAAATTGTTTCAATCGGCTGTCTGATAAACACATCGTTCCCGATTCATAAACCACCCCCGAAAATGCTGTTCACTCAACATTTTTGTGGTGAGTATAAAATAGTCTCAAATGTTTTGTAGTAATAGATTTGAAAGGGTAAAATTGTCCAAGTCATTAGGAGTGTTAGCAGTGGTTAAATGCAGAAATAAGTTTCACATCATAAATTAGAAATGAAGTAACTCCCAGTTTTGTGGTACAATAACTATAATGTATAAATGCATAATCTAGATGATTAACCAGGATGAAACAGAATCTGTTTATACTGGAAAGTGAAATTTCAATTCCTTTTAATTGTTGTAGAAGTGAAAACTAAAAAAAAATTCATTTGCGAACTACTTATTTTATGAACCGCATATTGCAGCAACTTTCTTGGTTCTTTTGATTATAGAAAGTGGATTATTCATTACTATTCATAAATTGATTCATAGTACGAAGCTAATATACAACTTCAGATCCGAAGGGCGTATTTTTAATATTTATCTGACACGATAATTACATTAAAATAATAAAAAATATGTTCAATTTTTAATTACTATTGGAAGAATAGTTTATTCTTATCTGATACCATCAGGAAGCCCTGTGTCTGGAAAAGAGTAATTAAGTAATCTCAGTAAAAGCATTCGAGTGTTCCGGAGTTATGTAAGATTAATTTGTAATCATTTTCCGCAGTTTATCATGAAACAATTCTCAGGACAGTAGGAATAGTCGAACTGAAGTTACTTGAAGTTTAATATCATGTCAAGTTTAATAATTCATCGTCGAGACTCCACCCTGTTCCAGTTCTCTCCAAACCTTCGAGCTTCATCTGGCCGTATGACTTGAAAGAGGAACTGCCCAAGTTCAAGAAGACTACAATTCACAAGATGGACTCGGAGCGGGCCCTGTTGAACTTTTTCCTGACGCGACTGTTCAGAATCGACCCAGACATAATTGTCGGTCATGACCTCTCTGGCTACACGATCGGTCTGTTTGTCGATAGAATGGCAGTTCACAAAATTCCCAATTGGTCGAGGTTGGGACGCCTCAGACGTTCGCAGATACCTACCGGCAAGGTATATTTCTAAATCATGGTTCTTTCGCCTTTCAAAGGACTTTTCCACTTGTACTTTATGATTGAATACTTGTTTTTCTTGGTTCAAAATGACAGCATATTTACATTGCAACTTCCAGGAATGCAGTTCATTTTACCCATTTAATATATGATTATAACAAGAATACCAATTAAAATATCATATTTGTTTAAACAGATTTTTAAAAAGAATTATATTTTGGAATAGATACAAGAAAATTATAGAAATATATTGCTCATAAACTTTGAAAGCCAAATTCTCCATCTTTTGACATACGATTTATGTTACATTGACAGAACAAGGCCATAATCGAACGTATCGCTCTCACTGGACGTCTGCTGTGCGATATTAAGCTGTCGGCCAAAGAACTTATAAGATCGCGAAGCTACGACATGAATACTCTTTGCCAGAATGTAAGTCATCTTTACTTTTATTTATATTTCAAGGGTTATCTCATATTAGTGTTATTATTTTCAGTGTTAATCATGAAGTAACACCTATGAAAACGGGTTGTTGGCCAGAAGTAATATTTTAAGGATTGAAAAGAATATATAATCAGTAACATTTCCCAACACCCAACATATCAGATTGTGAATAGTTCTGTCTGTTTTCTAACCCTATTTTTTATTATTACTTTTTTTTATCGGTCCAAAGGTTTTACATTTCAAAGAGGATAAGAGACCCGATATGACAGAAGAAGATTTCAGGTTTTCATACAGGTATTTATATATCAATGTATTTGATTAAAACAAGTATATTTTTGTGTATCACTACTTTGTAACTATTTGCCATTTCAGTTCAGGTTCATCTTTACTCAATGCAATATGGAATTTAATGTCTGATGCATCGTATATAATAAGAATTATGGCAGAATTGAATGTCCTCCCTTTGGCTTTACAAATTACCAATATAGCAGGTAACTTATGGTTTTTTTATTTTTCATTAATATAAAAAATTTAGACTTTCTTGGCGCAATTGTTCCTCCTTCCAGTAAAGCATTTAGAACTATATTTGTATAATTGTAATTGATCTTTTTAAATTCAATTAAAGTTACAGAGTGTTTAAAGCTGGAGTTGAGTTTGCCTTTAGTTAAGTACAGATCAAAAATAGTTTAGAAAAGTTTGAAAATTTGTTTGTGTCTTCAGGTAACGTTATGTCCAGGACACTTCTTGGAGGTCGTTCGGAAAGAAATGAATTCCTTTTGTTGCACGCATTCCACAACAACGGTTATATTGTTCCTGACAAAGAGTATAAGAAAAGTGCTAAGAAGGTAAGTACATTATTATTATTATTATTAATTACCATATTTGATGGCATGAAAGACACAAGTGTTATTATTGTGGGGTTACCAGAGCTATAATAGAAAACAACTCGACCTAAAGCAAACAATAAGAACAGTGATAAATAACTACATGATTATTGTAATGAAACATTTAAAAAATAAATTGGAATAATTTAAAAAAACTTCAGCCCAACATAAACCCAAAAACAATGCCTTGCTTCTTAAATACTAAAAAATAATTTTAGCTCTTATATATCATTCCATGACTTCTCCATTCATTCATAACCAGGGTTTGAACAGATGTTTCAGCTTGTACACTCTGTTATCTTTACAGTGTGTAGTCCGGAATAGTTTATGTTATGTGATCTTGTGTTTATATTCACATTCCTGTCTGCTTTAAGGATGAAAATGAAGATGAAGACATTGCAAATAAAAAGGGCCCTGTGAAGAAAAAACCCCAATACACGGGAGGCTTAGTTCTTGACCCGAAAGTTGGCTTTTACGAAGATCACTTGATCCTTCTAATGGATTTCAATTCCTTATACCCGAGTATCATTCAGGAGTATAACATCTGTTTCACGACAATACCAATCGGTATCTTTCCTCCGGTAAGTTATTTT
Organism: Lethocerus indicus; assembly: GCA_019843655.1. Taxonomy (NCBI): domain Eukaryota; kingdom Metazoa; phylum Arthropoda; class Insecta; order Hemiptera; family Belostomatidae; genus Lethocerus; species Lethocerus indicus. The sequence continues at coordinate 31,655,653 of JACDQD010000003.1, read as the reverse complement.
CATTTTTATTATTTGTCTTATTTAATATTTTAATAATTTGACAGTGTTCAAAACCTACTTAGCATCATGAGCTTTTAGAAGATCCTCCTCAATGCAAATTCATTGGCAAATAAAATTTATAATGAACTGGTTCCAATCCTATTGAACTTTAGAATACCATTCACAACTTTATTCAATATTCAAGAGGACAAAATTCTAGTTAAATTCTAGACCTTCAGTAGGTTTTATTCTGTTGTTTTCCTTAAGAACTGATTTTTAGAAAATGCTATAAACTGATATACCTTAATGATATTTGCTGGTTCTATAAATTATATTTGGACAAACAAATTAATTTTTTTTATTTTCTCACAAAACAGGAATTATTGTAAATTCTTAATTTTTTCAGATTAAGTAAGTTTTAATACGTATCAGTATTAGTTTGATGAGTGGAAAATGAATGTTTTAATTTCAGGATGGTGAATTGCCGGAAGATATTAATAAATTTTTACCGGATAACACGACGAAACCTGGTATTCTGCCGACTGAAATTCGAAAACTCGTTGAAAGTAGAAAAAATGTCAAGAAATTACTTAAAGCTCAGAATTTGTCTCCCGAGTTGAGACTTCAGGTTGATCTTTTTTATTATATTATATTATGTCTTGATTGAAATTTCAAATAATTAAATTTGGATAGTCCTTTCAAAGTAGCATTTCGAAAGTAAGTTATGCTAACAATATTATTGTTAAAATGTAACTGTTTAATTGTTTAAATAACTCTGTTTCCATTTAATTGTTCATAATAATCACATTATTGAATAATATAGTCTGGTGCATAGTATATAGGTTTATACAAAATTAACATGCAATTAGGTCAATCCATCTTCTGTTTTTCTTTCTATCTGGCCATTCCACATTAATTATCCTAGCTTAAGACAAAATAGGTGAATTGGTAAAGTGTTTGTTAACATGTCAGCAACTGTAGGTTTTCACTTTGGCTATTGAATTTTCTGGACGCTTATATTTTTTGTTATTTATACAATTATAAATTTTATTTCAGTATGATATAAGACAAATGGCATTAAAGTTAACAGCCAACAGTATGTATGGCTGTTTGGGATTCAGCCATTCCAGGTTTTATGCCAAACCACTGGCAGCGATTGTCACAGGTATTGATGTGAATATTTTCAACCAAAAGTATACTGCATACATTTTTATTTTATTCTATATTCATTCATTGTTTTTCTTTGGAACAGCCAAGGGAAGAGAAATTTTACTGAATACAAAGAAAATGGTTGAATCTTCCGGTTACGAAGTGATTTATGGAGACACCGATTCCCTGATGATAAATACAAGAACAAAACAGTTGGATTCTGTTTCCGAAATAGGACGCAGGGTTTGTTCCATTAAATATATTCCTTCGATTAATTAGTATGACATGAATTAATGCAGGGGTCCGATTCTGTGTGCGTCTTAATCAAATTCTAACTTGTCTGTTAATTTTAAGTCAGATTAACCTAGAATAGATCAGAGCTTAATATTCAAAGTACCTAGCTCATTAATGCCAATAAAAAAAATGATGCTAGGTTTGATTAGTTCAATAAAATAGGTTAAGAAAATTTTGATTTAATATTGAACAAGAATTAATAAATTAGATAATATTCAACTAACTTTAACAATTGTTTTAGAGATTTAGACATGGTTGTATTTTATGAGAAATTTCTTATTGTTAACGCAAATAGTCTGTGTTGAAATAAAAAACTGAATCTGTTCAAATCACACTTAATAAATAAGAAGCCTATGCTATCTATCTTCAGTAGAGTCTTCTTCTTGCATTTATTTAGTTCACTTTTTATTAAAGAGTGCATTAATTAATCAAGCATTTATTCATAATGTAATTTAAATACTTGTTTTTTTGTTCATTTTAATTAACAGTTTTTATTTATTTATTCATTATCTTTACCTCAGTTACATTACAACTTCAGTGATATGTATTAACACTTGATAATTATTCATAACCATTGAACAATATAAATATGATCCTTTTCTTACCTTCCTATCTGCCCCTCTGCTTTAATTTCACTGTTATTTTTAAATTACAGATTAAATCCGAGGTGAACAAATGCTACAGACAGGTGGAACTTGACATTGACGGTGTGTTCAAATATATGCTGTTATTGAAGAAGAAGAAATACGCAGCCGTAACAATTACAAAATTGCCCAATGGCGAAATAATCGAGAAAAAAGAGATCAAAGGGTTGGACATCGTCAGAAGGGATTGGTGCCAACTGTCGGCTGAAACCGGAAAGTAAGAAAAAAAATAATATTGATAATAAAAAAACTATTTTCTATTTCCTTGGCAACAAAGATTTTTTCTCAGTACACAAATATATCATAGATTTCTTGCTCTTCTGTGTCCTCTCGCTGGTTTGGTCTTTTGCTAGACCGGTTTCAGCTGCTTGCCATCTTCAGCAGCAGTGTTAGTCACTTTTGATTCATCCTGGCATCCTGTTGGCACTGTCACTGTCACATGTACTATCGGTATATTGCTTGTAAACAGGTTTTCCAAAAACTGGATACATGTACCACACGAAAACCGAAACCAAAAGATAGAATACCCCACTGGTAAACCAATCTTTTGAAATGAAGACAGAATAATTCATTGTTGGTCAAAGACCTCACCATAAGTCTGGCACAATGCTACTGAAGTTAGTGAGAGGCTGAAACTATGTTAGCTTATTGATATTTTGATTAAACTTATATTGCCTTTCCGTAATTAATAATATTTTCATTTTCTTTTTTTAGTTTTGTCCTGAAGCAGATTCTCTCTGACCTCAGTAGCGACGACAGAGTTGACACAATACACAATTACCTGGAAAACATCAGGCAGGACTTGGAAACAGGTAAAGTGCCGATCACTCTGCTAACAGTCACCAAACAGCTAACAAGATCTCCCGAAGATTACGCGCACACGAATACTTTGCCGCACGTCCAAGTCGCACTCAGGATGAATGCTTCAGCCTCAAAACGTCTTAAGCAGGGCGATACTGTGTCCTACATTATATGCCAGGTGAAATTTACTATGATCTAGTTTAACATACCCGTTTTGTGGTCTGCGAGGGGTTGGAATACCATAGATTTTGTGTGTTTCTGTCTCCTCTCGCTGCTTTGGTCTTTTGCTAGACCGGTTTCGGCTGCTCCCCATCTTCAGTAGCGGTGTTAGTCACTTTTGGCACTTTAGATGTTTTTCAGGCATCCTCACTGCAGTCACTGTCACTTGTATTGATTTTGTTAATCGGTTTAAGTCTATGTCAAACAAACAACCACCATAGTACAAGTGACAGTGACAGTGCAGTGAGGATGCCCAAAAAACATCCAAAGTGCCAACAGTGACTAACACCGCTATTGAAGATGGCGAGCAGCCGAAACCAGTCTAGCAGAAGACCAAACCAGTGAGAGGAGACAGAAACACACGAAATCTACGGTCTATCATTTCCTCTGTCCTTATTTGAGTCAATTAAGACACATAAAGTTTTACCGTCTTACTCACACGCGAGGTAGTCAAAATGTGTGCAATTCGAACATTGTTTTTTTTTACAATACTAATTTTTCCCTGTTCAGGATGGTACAAACAACCCCGCGACTCAAAGGGCGTATCACATCGAAGAGTTCAAAGCGAGCGATAAGTTAAAAATCGATACCACTTATTACCTCTCGCAACAGATACATCCAGTCATAGCCAGGTTGTGTGATCCGATCGATGGGACAGATTCTGTCAGCATAGCTCGATGTTTAGGTAAGATCAGAAGAATATATTTCTTTAGTTTTTAAGAGAGAAGAAGAATAGTTCCAAAACATGTTTATCTGTCCATAATTTTAACTTAAATTGAAGTATTACACCTGCTTAAGCCATAAAAACATAAAGATTATATTTCAATTGTAAACGGACCATTTACTCAGGATAAGGTCCATGTGTGAACAGAATTGAGTCGTGAAAGTTTTAATAGAGTATTCTTTTTGTCTACAGGTCTAGATCCGTCGCAGTATGACAGGAGACAATATTTGGAGAATGATAATACCGGCAATGATCCTGAAACTGTATTCGGGATTAAGGACGAAGAGAGATACAAAAACTGCAAGCGGTAGATATTTTATTTTACTGCAGCTCCTCTATCTCATCGTGAAAATCTGCATTAAATAATTTACCTCGTTGATACTGCGAGTTTATTATTTTATTTTTTTATTAACATGAACTGCTCTGAAATTGTACAACGGAGATTACTCATGGGCGGGTTCGAGATTATAAGATTTCAAATTTGTGAATTTATTATTTTTTTATTGTTTATCTTAATTGTCTATTCAACCCATGGATGAGGATCCTGCAAATAAGTGACACAATGAATTTTTTTAAACAACCCAATGATTTGATTTAAACCAAAGCAATTCGGTCATTTTAATATTAATTTGCAATTATTTTACTTCTTACAGTGTGTTTGTGTGTGCATGTACATATATGTGTACATGCTTATATTTGTACACGGTTCTAGCTGGCTGTTGTAGAATTCAAGCAGATAGAGAAAATGTATTATTACAAGAAGAAACATACCTAACCATACTGAACAGAGCATTAGTAACAATGAATTTCTGTTGGGATTTTTTCGTAGTTATAGTTATTTAAAATTTAAATAAAATGACTACAAATTTGAAATTGAAACCTATACTATTATTATTATTCTATGAATTCATAAATACTGTACTTATAAGTACTGGTATATTGTTTAATCTCTTTTGTTTAATGTAGTTTCAGCTTTGTGTGTAAAAATCCAGAATGCAGTACTGAAAACATTATTGAAGGACCGACTAGGAAAAATGTAAGTTTTCAATAATCTGAATTGATTAAAATTTATTACAATTCCTGACATTATTTTGTTTTCTGTTATCCTAAATTAATTTGCCCTGTCGTTTTATAGTCTAAAGGACTTGAAGAACTCGTGTTGGAAAAGTGCCAAAATCCAGAATGCAACTTGCCCCCTTTGGATTATTTAGGGCATGTCCAAAACATGTTCCAGATCTGCATGCGAGGAAGTATCCGAGAATATTACCAGGTAACTAATAACTTTGAATTTAGTGGTCATTTGTCTTATTGAATTACAATGGAATATTAAAAACTGCTTCTCCAATTTGGCTTTGTATTTCCACAGGGATGGCTCTTGTGTGAAGCTCTCGAATGCAGTTATAGAACGACAAGGATCAATATGGTTTTTGAAAATGCCTATCCAGTTTGTCCGAAATGTGAGAAAAGCATAATGCACAAAGAGGTAAGTTTTCTTTTCAACAATACTTTTTTTTAAATTCCTTTTTGTCAAATATTTAAACTGATCCTCAGAAACAAATGCATTATAGGGTTGTACAATTAAGATCTCTCGGATGTATAATAAATGTACCATTTGTGGATTCATATTAGAAACATCACTGTACATTTTTTGATAATTTAGCTTTAAAAATAGTAAGAAATATTGAAATTAAACCAGCTCAGAAACATATTTCATCAAGGATATCAGACATCACTAAATTCAGAACCCTCTTAAAAGATTATATTGAGAAATACAATAGGTAGTTAATACCGCATTTCATAATACAAGTTATTAACAAACGCATTTTTTATAATGCAATTAACTTATTTTGGATAAGGAATAATCTTAACCAAAACAAGTTGCACCTAAACTGAAAATTTACCCAGACAATTACAAATTTCCTAATTGTCTTTATGTTTTGAATATTACAACTGTTTGTACATTGTTTACATTTAAAAAGACATGTTCCTAAAGTAGATGTATTGCTGTTTTAACTAATGTTAACATTTTTGTTACATTTCTTTTTCTTTTACTTAGAAAAAAAGGCAATTGTTGGTTATTCCCAACAATATATATGCATTTATGTTTGTGTTAAACAATTGCTTTTGTTTGTTTTTTTTTGTGCTTTTACATTGTGTATAAATTATGCAACTTTGTAAAACTCAAGTACTGATGAATACTCTTGTCATTTATTAACAATTTCATGTATTCATAAAGTATTTCTTACACTAGCCCAATCTAATAAATATACTGGACAATGTATTGATAGAATTAAAAATGAATATGTGAGCAAGTAAGATTTAGAGTTGGTCATTCTGTCCAGGTAACAGGGAAGCAGTTGTACACCCAGTTGTGTTTCTTTTCTCACGTTTTCGACCTCAACAAATTGGCGAAGAGGCAGAGCAAGTTCGATCCGGAGACTTGGGCGGCCTACCAAAGTTTACAGAATCAAGTCAAGAACGTTATCAAATTTAACAAATACGCCACTATAGATCTATCGCAAATTTTCTCCATTATATTTCCCAATTCGAAAAAGTAATATTGAGACGCGTCCTCCGTACTCGGGCTGTAAATTTTAACCACTATAGATTTATTACACTTGTAGGTTAGCGTGTAAATTTGAAATTTTATTTGGGCCCCAAAATTTGGGATCCGTATCTGTTTTTTCTTTTCTGTTCGCTTGTTTTATATTTGTAATTTAGTGGAGCGGATTTCGTTGAAAATTAAAAGTAATGTTTTAAATTTCCGTCTATTTATTTATGCTCCCCGTTATTTTTCCCCCGCGCGGAGAAATTTCCCCGCCTATCCCCACTCCTCTCTCTAACTTACTTTTCTCTCGGCCCGAAATTAGGTTCAACTTTCTACAGGTGAGTCAGTTCGCAGTTAACTGGGAACAGGGTATATCCCGAAGGTACGTGTAATACAAAAATTGCTCTTAGAACGCGATAAACGTGCTGTCATTTCAACTGATTCCGATAGTTTTTTCGGGATATTTGTTTTCAGGTTATGGGATATTTTGTCGACTGCAGTTCAACGGCCTAGACGTAACCATGAGCGATTGGAAGAAACTCGTCTGCCTTTTCCTGCTGGCTTCCTGCGGGTCCTCCTTCGGCGAAGGTAATTTAACGCAGAAGAGAAGTCGAAATATGAGAAAATGTCCCTCTACCGAACAAGCGGTTATTTCTTCTTGTGTTTTCCCAGACGATAAGAACGCCACCGAACCCGAATTTCCCGACTTGAGCCCCTGGATACCGACGCTTTTCACGGACGAACTGAGAGACGACAAAATTATAAAAAACTCGGCCAACGTCATGTCGACTGCCAAAATTGTGGTCAACAACAAAAGGCCTACCAACGGCCCGCCGCCCACTAACGAAGTAAGCATTCTCTTAACCTATCGTTAGTAACACTTGTAGTACCAATAACCAATATTTGTAATCTTTCTAATGCTCTAAATACGGGAAAATTTAAATAAAATTGCATTAAGTAAATATATTTTTAGTCCCGGTATGTCATAAATATTGGTCAACAACAAAAGGCCTACTACCGTCCACTAACGAATACCTATATTCTTATCCGGTCGTTAGTGACACTAGCAGTACCAATAACAAAACATTTGTATTATCTCTAATGGCCGGAAGAAAGAGATTTCGGCCACTGCCTGAAACAATCGAGTCGTAAAAATTTAAATAAAATCGTAATATCCGAATGTATTTATTTCGGCCCCGGTGAGCCATAACAAAATGGCGGCCTCGAAGAAGACGCCTTTGCGTCGGCCCGCGACAATTTCCGATATCCGTCACTTTCTATTTCCTCGCCCCGGTGATTTGTTCATTTGCATACCTTTTGAAATTCTTTCTGGAGACACTTTCGTTTGAAAACATGACGTCCTGTCCGAACTAACGGTGGAAAAAGAGTTTGCGGAATCGGTTTTGTATGTAGAATAAGGACTTATATCTTCTTCTTCTTCAGATAACCCAGACCGATATGTATCTGTTGACGGCCATAGAGAAGCTGACGTACAGGTTGGAATCCGTCGAGAAACGTCTGAGGAGGACGGAAGAGTTGATATTCCACATTATGGAAGGATCGACCAGTATCAACCGTCACGGTGTGTACAGAGAACGCCCGATACTTCAGTTTTCGGCATAATTTAAACTAAATTTAAACGCGTTTAAACGCCAGATTTGTACATTTTCATTTTTCACGCGAAACCTCAATTTTCTGCGTCCCTTTTGAGTCTTCAAAAATAATAGTTCGGAACCTCGCCGAAAGATGCGCCGCAGCCTCTTGAATTTGAGACTTGCAAATTCTGATTTCAGTCAATTCAAAATCTGACTGACGACGGCGAATAGCCCAATCTGCAGAAGAATTGCACGCTCTCGCGGACGCGACCGCGCCCAAGAATATATTAAAGTGAAACTACGATTTATTTTGGTTTGAAACCGCAATCATCAGCGGACTCGTAGTCCGCACTTTTACTTTATTGGTGCTGAAACCGTTTATGAACAAACAGCGAGGAGCGAAATATATTTTCGTGTTGAACGGCGGTTGCGAAAAAACGACATACATTGTCAAGTATAGTATTGAGAATTCATATACCTGTATCTAATAAATTAGAAAACAAATAGTGAACATTTTCTTTGGACCGGTCTTTCGTATTAGTGTCCAGAAGTGTTAAGTCGGGGTAACGTGGAGAGAATTGATAAAAAAAATTGTATACCTTTTTTTGCGCCCATATTTCTATAAAAAAAACTGTGAGAGGTGGAAGAGAATAAAATTAATATAAAATACAAATTTAAATATTCGATTTGTTCTATTTTGCAGACGCTTGTCCCGGCAACTTCACCCGTGTGGCCAGGAACTGCTACCACTTCAGCGACAGGCAGTTCAACTGGAAGTCCGGGGCGACATTCTGCAAGTCGATGGGAGCCAACCTGCTGGAGATAGAGTCGCCCGAGGAGTTCATGGAAGTGGTCACCTTCCTGCAGGCCAACGGATATCTCAGAGGTAAGCCCAGGATATCTATTATAGAGTGCGACTCCCTCAATCTCTGCGATTAAAGGAGCTTTCAGCTCTTTAGACAGCAGTAAATGTGTTTGTTTGTGGCACGAATTGAGCGAAACTCAATAATAATAATCCTTTCTCAGAAAAATGGGGCACTTTTACAGTCCTGCTCAAAAAATTGAGACTGGTTTTCCTATTCAAAAAATTGAACATAAAATTAACTTTTAGAATACCTGTTTTTTTGGTCTGCGAGGGGTTGGAATACCGTAGATTTCGTGTGTGTCTGTCTCCTCTCGCTGGTTTGGTCTTTTGCTAGACCGGTTTCGGCTGCTCGCCATCTTCAGTAGCGGTGTTAGTCACTTTGGTACTTTGGATGTTTTTTGGGCATCTTCTACTATCCAGTACAAGTACAGGTGACGGTGACAGTGCAGTGAGGATGCCCAAAAACATCCAAAGTGTCAAAGTGACTGACACCGCTACTGAAGATGGCGAGCAGCAGAAACCGGTCTAGCAAAAGACCAAACCAGCGAGAGGAGACAGAAACGACACAAAATCTACGGTCGGTAATAAGCCTTTCTCAAAAAAAAAGAATCCTTTTATAGTCCTGGTCAAATTATTGAGCATAAAACGATTAACCTTTTCCATCATCGACATAATTTGCGCTAGCTCTATCTCATCTCAGCCTTTCAGGGTGGTCTTAGCGAATTTACGCGGTCGGATAGAAATAGAGGTGGTCAAATTTTCTGGTCAAACTTTTCTCCAGAATCAGAAAAAAGTTGTACTCAATAAATAATAATATGCGGATAAATTAGTAACATTCTACGCACGATCCGGTAGGCGACTGATGATGACCTATAGTTAGATTGTTGGGTGCAGCAGCATCCTGTTATGACGCGTTATACTTAGCTCGCCCGCTATCCCAGTTTTCGACACTTGGAAATCCCCCAGCATTTAAATCTCTTTTCCCCTTTCGTTGCGTAAACACTTTCCTTTTATTTCTCCATCCGGGTCAGTACAGTCAGTTTTTGATTTTACCACGAGTAGATTTAAAGAAGGAATTGAAACTTTTGCCATTTTCTTCTGGGCCCCCCACTTCCCACACTTACTGTTTCCATCATAAGGACCCTCATCCTTCCCTCTTATCCTGTATGAATAAGTATTATATATATATTTAAAATTGCCATTTGATTTACAGCTTGTTGTGGGAAAGGTAGCAAGCTGGAGGCTATTATTATATCGCACATCCATTCTCTTTAAGTAGGCCGTAGGAATTTAGAAATTTTCCTTTTTCCCAAATACCGATAGGATTCTTTTCATTTTTTTTGTTCGAATATGGAACGATGAAGTTATTTCTCGATTTCACATTCGTCAATCGGTCGGCGGTTAATTAAGTGGGGCGTGAAGCCCCCATAAGGGGGTCGCAGTTCGCGGAATAAGTTTGTATTATGCACTTTCCCCTATTGTCGGCAAGTTGACCGCGAATATTTTCCTTCTTGGGAATAGGCCTGACAATGGTTGTTTGTCGCACCACACAATTTTTATAGAGCGTGTTATGGGCCCCAGAAGAAAAGGTGTACCCTTCTTTTTTAGAAAAAAAACTACCCCGCTTTCACCCCGACCTAACTACACCCTTATTCCTGCCTATGCGGCAGGATTGATTAAATTTAATTCTTATGTTAATATACAACAATAAAAATGGATTGGAGCCAGTTAAAAATTTTATTTTAGACCACTAGGACTAGTGGAGAAGATGTGGATTGAGGATGGTTCGACCCCATACTTCGATACCGTAATACAGCTTTGTTGGCTACATACTGTAAGTTTTCGGTTGAGGTCCCGATAGTCCAAATTTTGAATCGTACCCATCTGAAACGAACAGATTTAAACAAATTTGGAATTTTGAAACCTCTTTTGAAAAGGACTTCAAAACTTCGGCCGTATAGGCAACAAATTGACAATATACAAAGCTATATTGGAACCGAGATGGACGTACGGTATCGAACTATGGGAATCCATCATAGGCATCCGCAACCTGCTACCTGCTGGGCTGCTCGCATCCAGAGAGTCCAAGTACTGAAAGTCCTTCCTCAATGCTCCCCCGGGTATACCTGAAGAATACCTGTTTTGTGGTCTACCAGGGGTTGTCGAATTACGTAGATTCGTATGTTTCTGTCTCCCCTCGCCGGTTCTGTCTTTCGCTAGACCGGTTTCGGCCGATCGCCATCTTCAGTAGCGGTGTGTTAGTCACTTTTGCCACTTTGGATGTTTTTTGGGGCATACTGAACTGCACTGTCACTTGTCACTTGTACTGAATTGACTAACAACAGCGCTACTGAAGATGGCGAGCGGCCGAAACCGGTCTAGCGGAAGACCGAACCGGCGGGAGAAGGCAGAAACACACGAAATCTACGGTAATTCAAATAGCTTCTATCATAATAAGTATATATATTAGGGGTACCCGAAAGTTATCGACATTTTGACTTTGGAATTAATTTTATTTTGCTAAAAAAGAAACTTTAATTATTAATCTAGTATAGATTCACTAATATTATCGACAACTCTCTGCCACTTTTCCGGCAAATTTTCGATTCCCTTCCTGAGGAACTCCTGAAGACCAAAATACAACTTATCAAATTGTTGATTACTTTTGGGACACCTAATATGTAGAAAGGCCCGTAGGCCGGAATGTATGTATTAGTCAATAGAAATAAAGTAATTTGTATATTTTATATTGCTGTACACTGTCAGTTTTGTTTAGGGTACGACTATTGGACCGGCGGTTTGAACCCCGGCCTGCTGTGGATCTGGGCGAACAGTGCCAGACCGGTACTGGGCAAGAAGGTAGGCGGTGGCGGGGGCGGGGCGGTGGCGGGGGCGGAGGACGACCCTACGAGACCGTCTTGGGTACGGGCAGATGCCTCCAGCTGGCGGTCAACATCAACAAACTGTACGAGTACAGGGGCGTCGACTGTTCGGCGAGGAGGAGGGTGGTCTGCGAACACGAGGAGAACGCCACTCTCAGGGCACTCGACAGGATACACAAGGCGCTGTTCCTCGACACGCCCCACCACACTACACCAGGTATATAACAAAAATCGGCCCAACTTAACTTGAATTATCCCCAACTTACGGCCTAATACTGTTGGAATAAGTCCTCCAATATTTGGAAACCACCCCCGGGCCAGCTCCAGTGAACGACACCTCCAGGGTGTTGTACCTCCTTTGTCATCAAGGTATATATATATATATATATATATATATATATATATATATATATGAGTGTACAAGAACAAATCTATCATGGACTAACTTCAGCTTGTTTCCTCCGATACTGTGGTCCAGCAGGGTTAGTCCCAGATTGTTTCCTGTGCTTATGCTGTGTTTCCTCCGATTAAGCCTATCTGTCCTATTTAGAACATGGTGGAACTGCACGGGGGTGGGGAAAGCTTGCAAATTCCCTCCAATTCAAACTCCGGAATATGTGGCCTTTGGCCTGTTTTTGAAAAGGCGGTATAACTTAGTAGTTATAGTCATAGTAATTTTGAGATACAGTCTGTGACGCCTCAAAAAGTAGTATGGGAGCAAAGCTGTTGACCGGACTGTACCAAAATATTACCAGCAATCCAACCGTGAGTTGGTTATAATTCAAATTCCGATCGTATACATTTTCCCTCATTTAATAAATAAATCTGCTTGCAAACTAATAGATCGATTAAAAACATTTTCTGGAACCTGAAAATTAGTTGTTTCAGCTAAAGAATTACGATATTTGAATTACATTAAACATTTAAAAAACAATTACTTTCCGCTGTATAGATTCGATAAAATTTGGATTGTTTATAATGTATGTACGATGTACGGATTATCTGACAGTAGTGTCGGGGTTTGCACCAGAAATGGTCCAAGAATTTTAAGCCATATTTAAATTATGTTATTTTAATTCTATATCTTATTTATATTGTATAATATATATTAAAGTATTATTTGCATCATTGTTTTGTTTTCCTTCAGTCGATCCCATTCCCGGTCGAATTTATGGTCAAATTATCAAAATAATAAATCGACTAAATTATTTTGCTTCTTATTGCCAGGAGAATTAATGAATAAGTAATGGGATGAGGTGCCCCCCTGCGAGAGTGCTGACAGGATGCTCTCATCGGTGAGGAAAGATCGGATAATATTCTAAACACACCGAATGAATTATAACCAGATTTATTTAATTACGGTAAGAAATTACCATAAATTTTACCTTTCATTGTACACCAATTTATTGTAAAAAGGTTGTGGAGCGATGAAAATAAAATCTTTTTTTTTATATTAATTAGTATATTTCGCAGAATCTTTTCAATCTCAAGTTTGGATAGGCACAAAAGGTAAATGGCACAGAAATACAAGATGTTGTCCTTCTTAAATGATTATTAACCTCTCGAGTGAGCTCAAAATAATTTTTGTTTTCCGTATTTAATACACTTTTTCAGTGATTGAACGATTGGTTAAATTAAATTTTCAACTAAACGAAATCTACGCAAATGTATAAAACTTTTAAGACAAAAGGCCGCAAGAGATTTTACGTATAATAGACGCACTCAGGGACCAACCTAATAGGTACCTTAAATATATGTTTCAATAGAGATATCACTTCTTAAATCGAGAACTGCTGGTAGCATTATCAATAACTTGGCAAAATTCAGAAATAAAGTTTCTCGTGAATTGGACCTAGAACCCAGGTGTAAGTAGGTAACAATTCCTCTACCAGGTAAGTGGTAGCACTTACGTCTGACTTCTGCCTGCTGTTTGATCTTTTTTTTTATAATTACAAATTTTAATCGACTAAATCGTTGACCACTAAGCTAATTCTCAACCTTCAGGCAGGTTTCTATGTTGTTATTAAAATATGAAATTAAAAATTTGCACTTTCATGTAACCACCACTGGAACTTCAAATATACTGAGGGACACAACAGGACATATGTTGTTTTACTTTTATTAACGCTGTTATCATTATAATTATAAAATTAACACCCGTTATTATTTTACATTTTATTTATAACTTAGACCATTTTTAATTACTCAATTAAATTACAGTCACTCGTTTAAAGACAAAAAATATATATATATGCGTATAACCGTACTTGCTGAAACACACGACGATTTAACAAAATTGTGTTAAAACAAAAAAGAGTTTTTTTACATTTTTTCTTTCTCCCTATACGAACAGATCCTTCGTGTCATGAATATCCAAGAAATAGAAACAGTCTTCTTTTTATTCTTTTTTTTTTGACAAATGGCAAGACAAATAAAGTCTTCTTCCTCCTCCTCCTCTTCTTCTTCTTCTTCTTCCGGTTTATACTTAAATTTTGGTATTCAAAAGTGATGTGAGGCCTACCGCATTAATCAATAATCGTCACTAGAGTTCCGAATGTTTTTGTTGATGTCTTGTACTCGTCGCTGGAGCTAAAAACAAAAAGCGGAAAATAAATAAAACGGATATATCCCCTGATTGAATATTACCCCTCATCATTCACTAATAACTAATAGTATTGTGGAATATAAAAATACCTTGGTGATCGGTTTCTTCTTCGTGGTCCTCTGTGGCACCCAACCTCAACTGAAGTTGTTTTATCTCATTGTCGTAGTCTTTCCATTCAGGCAAAATCCTCATCGCTGCAGTTAATTTCGCCTCTTTCGTCATCGGATTGTTGCACTGAAAAATTTTTAATGAATTATGTAAGCGTAAAGTTTACAGATTGCACAGGAGGGCCCAGAAAATGTACACACTTCAAGCATAAAAAATATCTGCAGGAAACTTGTAAACAGATTTTTAAAAAAGGTATTATTGAAGTACGTATACATTTTCCAGTCCTAATGTGTGGGTGAATATATAAAGTAAATTATAATTTATAAATAAAAAAGAAATAAATTATAGATATAATTTTTTGTTATTTTTGTGACTCACCAAATCGATGGTCTTCGCCTTCTTCTTTGAAACATCATCGCACCAAGTCTCACACCACAACCACTCCTGGGGCAGGGATTTGATTGCCACCTGATGTATCATATTGTTCGGCAAATCCTGCGACAACGCAAGTCAAGATTTTAATTCACACATTTGATATAAAGACAAATAAAATAGCGTTAAAGATACGTGAAGTAGACAGGAAGAATGAACAGCGTCAAACTCTAAACTATAAACAAATTGTAAATTTACAATTTTATGACTTTAGTTCATTTATAAAGATGATGTAAATATATATTCGTATCTGAAAAAAGTTTTACAAAGTTTGGCCACACTGAGCCCAGCCAAATTAGCGCAGGAGCTAATTTAAAAATTAAAATAGATATAAATATAAGATGACAAAAGTACAACATTAAATTATACATTTTTATTATTAGAACCACTTAAAAAGTATTTAAACTTATAAAAAATTATATGTTACTTAAGCCAAAAATAAAGATTAAAGTTATCAATAACTTTTCTTTAGAATCATTGAATTTATGAGAATTATTCATAACTGAAAGATATGAGTGATATTCACACTCATCCAACTATAATACTAGAGGTGGGAATTATTAGGGAAGCTGTAGTCCTAACAAAAAATAGGTTATTACCATTTTTTCGGTAATATTTTTTGTATATCAACTGGTTTTCTTTACATCATTATAATTTGTAAATACGTTTTGAAAAAAGCAGATATGAAAAATATTGCCTATACGAAAACGGTACAGCGTGCGCTATCTAGCGGCGGCGGGCCGAACAAGCATGCCAATGTATTAGGATTAAAACCGTTGCCAAAAGGTACAGCCCGCGCCATCTAGCGGTGGCGGGCGGAACTAACTTGCCAAGGTATCAGGACCAATTTCGTTTCAATAAGATTGTATCAGGAGAACATGAGGCCACAGGAGGTCGACGAGTTGGTCCTGATACTTTTGGCCAGTTAGTTCCACCGGCCGCCGCTAGATGGCGCGGGCTGTACCGTTCGGCGACGGCTTCAATCCTGATAGCCTGTTAGTTCAATCCGCCACCACTAGATGGCGCGCGCTGTACCGTTTGGCGACGGCTTCAATCCTGATACATTGGCCTGTTAGTTCAATCCGCCACCGCTAGATGGCGCGCGCTGTACCGTTTGGCGACGGCTTCAATCCTGATACATTGGCCTGTTAGTTCAACCAGCCACCGCTAGATGGCGCGCGCTGTACCGTATGTCCCCGCTTCAATCAAAATAAATTGGATTGATAGTTCAGCCCGCCACCGCTAGATGGCGCGGGCTGTACCCTTTTTATACTTTCTTGGAAAATCACCAAATTTCCCCTCTTTCTTCAGCTACTCGAATCAGCACTATTTTTCTTGACGGTTTTTATTATTTTAGACCAGAAAACACCCATTCTACCGCAAAAATAATTAAATAATAAATACACAAATATACCTATATACCCCGAAATCCTGCAATATAGTAAAGTAATGTATTATGGAAACTATAATATAATTAGAAATATATAATACCTGATCTAAATTGGAAAGACTGTTGGGATCTTGGCTCAATGCCTGATATTGGCCCCTGAGCCGATCACCTGCAGCGATCCTCCTGAACTTTTTTAAATCTACCACATACAGAGCGCTAATATGATATTTGCGACCCTGAAGGTGATTTCTCCAGTAGCCACTTCTCCAAAACCTGTAAATCATTATCTTATATTTTTTAATTATACAATTTCACATAATACATGTTTTTTTATAAGACAAAGGTAATACGCAAGATAAAGTACGAAATACACAACCTTTATTTACTTTGTCTAAAATTAATCAAGTAGATATGTAGAATTTTAGTGATATATTTTACATTCAGCATCCTATTATTATATTTATTAAATACTATAAATTAAAGAAAATTACAAATAGCAATTCAATATGCGAGAGTATTTCAGTCTTAACAACCTTTGAATAACAAAAAAAATAAAATAAATGAATAAAAATAAAAAGCGACGATAATTAAAATAGAAAATTTAAAACAAAAGCCTCACCTGAACCCATCCATTTCTGTACGGCTATCACAGAACGGTGTATAACCATAAGGCGCACCTCCAAGATCTAGTTCAACCAATTCCTTCAGGTCAGCGCGCACAACCTGTAAACAATTTTAAAAATCATATAACCAATTTACAGTAATAACAAGCGATATTTCAATACATTCGATAAAATATACTCATAAGTAAGAAACAATTAGAATGATACCACAAATACTGACTGAAAACACTATATAAAAAGAAGAATAATCACTGCCAAAAATAAAGCCAGAGATTTATTTATCAATGGAACTATTCAATAAAATATTTGAGCAGTGTTTTCTAATTTTAAAATGTTGAAAACCAATTCGAAGAGACCTAATAATGCAATTATTGCATACATACATTATAATAATTCCCTGACAATGTTTTGTGGTCTCAGTAAAGTACAATAAGATAAAGTCATTATTATATTACCTGATCAGCGTCGACGAATATGATCTTTTTAATGTCCAACGGGAAAAGTACATCCAAGAACAATATTTTATAGCCCCAGATGATTCTCTGTTTTTCGGTCTGTTGGTGCAACCACCTGGGCCATTTGTATTGGACGAGTTCAAATTCGAAACCGTACTGTTTCGCCATTCTCGGAAGGAAATCCTCAAAAAATATTTAATTATAAGATATCGTCGTAACACTGAATTTATTTAACTATTATTTTATGTAACTATTCATAAAAATTGTGCAATAAAAATGCCCATAAAATTCAGTAAAAGTAAACTGTAACAATTGTATACATATAAAAGTTAATTTCAACTTCACAAAATATAATAATATTGATTTATACATTTTTCTTATTATAAAAATGACAAAATAAATAACCATAATTATGTGATTGTGCTGATTTCCTTTTTAAAATGTTTTCCTGTATATTCCAGTAAAGACAGTACGTGAAACATAACTTTATTTGTCACTCCATTATTCACAATTTAAGGATTTAAGGATAAAAAGCCAAGGTACAAGTATAATTTAAAAATGATGATAGCAATAATGATTTGGTATGAAAAAAAATAGCTCAATTCTTTATATAAAATAAATACTTACTTTCAATGTAGGCGAGAGGTAATTTTTCAGGAACCAAAACTTCACTGGCGATTTTGTATGTTTAAGGACACTTAACATCATGATGCGTAAAAATCTTTCGTACAAATGGCCGGAGGCAACTGAGAAAATGTTGATTGTTTCATCAGCCAGATCAGAACCCTCATCTTTAGCTCCAGTAAATGTGCTGAGGCAAGTTAACAAAATACAAAGTAAATCAAGATTTAATACATCTTTCCGTTATACTATTATGAATGTTAATTGTTTCAACTGTAGGTTTCTCTCATTATTATTCAAACTGCAACTCTCTAGACCATTAAGAACAACCTAATTTAAACCTAATTAGTAATCATATAGTTTTATTTACATTATCTGCTCTAACTGATAAAAAGAAGTTTCTTTTTAATACACGCATTCTATACAGAGAATTAATTGGCAATTATTGAAGCATAAACACAAGTATACAATAAATGTGGCGCCTTATATCAAGAAACGTGTTAATAAACATAAAACACCTTCTCTATCACTGGCCATGCTACAAGTGAAGGCGCTGCCATCTACCAGCACAGTAATGAACTACCAGGCATTGCTTGCAATAGAAGGATTAAATATTGCAAATTAATAACAATGATAACCGGCATTGTTCAGCTTTTATTCTTCGTTGGATCTTCTGATAAACTAACCTTTTCTGAACATAGAAAAATACCCTAGTCTAATGGCACACTTAGGGAGATAAGAAAGATTCCTTCATTCGATATTGTAGAAAAGCATTTTCTAGATCACTAAATGTTCCAAACTAAAATGTTTTTCCTGGCACTTTCAAAATACTTTTCTCCAAATAAAATTATTTTAGAAAGTTGAAACCTATATTGTTTTTTAATTTTTCAAAATGAAAATAAATAAATACCTGGTTATGGATCCCCAAAGGCTCTGCTGTTCTTCAGTATCATCTCCCAGCAGGTCCATGCCCATTTTGTCAGGCTTTTTGGTCACTTTCAGTTTAATTGTGTGCGCTCTGAACGAGTTTAGCAACACTTTTATTTCGGAAGAATTGACGGGATAGTCGACGCCTTCGTGGCTAAAAAATACAAAAGAAAAATAGTGGAATCATCGAACACATTTAAAAAAAAATGTTTCAACTTCAGTTTTGCGTGTAAACATCAATTCATTGTGAAGATTGAATGTTTAGTCCTCTCTGAATCTAGTTCCAATGAAAAGGAAATATACAAGATAACCTTCAAGTAGTAATACCACATGAGTTTCACAAATTATTGTAGTAACATATGTGTATATATACATATATTATTTTGACATATATTACCTTGATTAAAATACATGCATACATTTTGTTTACCATAGTATTTTTTATTATATAACAATCTAGGAATTATTTTTTACTACAGACTGAATAACAGATAATAAATACGTCGCATTTAGGCTCGACTAAATAAATATTGAAATTCATCAAACACACCATAATATAGTTTAATAAAGGAGAGAATAATTGAAATTACCTATAACCAGTGATGTCAAACAATGCAGCTGATCTTCCATGCCTGAGCCTAAGTGACCATTCCCCTGGGTTGGCCTAAAAACAATTAAACTAACTGTAAATATTACTCTCTGGATGATCCTTCATGTAATAGAACTTTCTATTATTACACCATAAATACACAAATGTGAATTTCCACAATGTTTTAATGTTATCATGCAGACCATAAAGTAGTTAGCGAAACAAAATTGGGCAAAATTTTAATTTATCAGTTGGACGAAACCAATAATTCATTATTAGTGAATATGTAGATTAAGAGAGTAAATATCAGTTAGGTACAAAAATTACCATTATTGAAGGTAATTTAAGGTTTTGGTAAATGACGGTATAAACAAAACAATAATGGAATTGTACCGTTCAGAATGACAGCATAATAACGGTGTTAATAAAATGTTTACGCATTTTGTTAACCTTCTTATTTACTTAATTAATTAAGCGAAGATAAATAAATGTTCACTTTTAGTTGGAAATATCCCAAGTTGGCCATGACAATGGTGTCGAATGCTGTTGGAGTTGATTCGGTGCCGAGAGTAATCTGAAGGCCTCTCGGCGGCGAGCCAAGAGTTGTATCGAAACAGTGGCCCTCCAATATCAGATATTCCAACTCGAACTGGCTGAAATATAAATAAATAAATCAACCTCGCTGTTCGTTACTATCAAATCGGTATAACGATCCTCTGATACAGTCGACAATAGTGAATAACTGCGAGCGAGCTTTCTTTTAAGCAAGATATTCGTGGCATGTGGGCGTATTTGAACTGCCCAAACCCAAAGCCACTGAGGTCCCTCAATTTTATATTTGATAGATGAATGATTTTTAAATACGATAAATCTACAAGCTAATATTTGATTAAAATTGTACCTGTGGACATTGGAGTCGACTTGGTCGAGGCGGATGTTGTCGAGGTCGTGAGGGCTGGCAATACTCTCTACCATCCAGTTGTCCGGCAGGAGCATGTTCTGCGTGAGCAGCGGGGTGCCGGGCATGTTCAAGAATTTCGCTATCGGACCGAAACTCTGTTGCCCGTTGCCCGAGAACTGAATCGACGGCTCCAGCACGTATCTATAGAAGCTGAAAATTAAAAAAAAAATCGGTTTATTCGCGAGATATGTAAATAAGGTTTCAAATCGTTTTTCAACTCGGTCCAAAACAGTTTAAATTAAACACACGCGCCTAGCCCAATGAGTCACTACATTTCCGAAAATTCAAAATTAATATTTTCAACGCTGAATACTTTTCAGTACATTTTCCTACTTTGTATTGTTCCGCACATTTTTTCAATTTAATTTTTTCTTTCTCCCGACATCCGAAATGTTCCTCGGAGATGCCTGAAAAGGAAGTGGCCAAGCAACCTAAATGTTTTAAAAAAAAATGTTTAAAATACCTGTTTTGTGGTCTGCGAGGGGTTGGAATACCGTAGATTTCGTGCGTTTCCGTCTCCTCTCGCCAGTTTGGTCTTTTGCTAGACCAGTTTCGACTGCTCACCATCTTCAGTAGCGGTGTTAGCCACTTTTGGCACTTTGGATGTTTTTTTAGGCATCATAACTGCACTGTCACTGTTACTTGTACTGTGGTGGTTGTCTCCTTGTCATGCGTATATATACGTGTCTTGTTATTTTGTTTTTGGGGGATATTGTTTTTCTTCTTTGTCTTGAAGGGAGGTGGGATTTTGTTAATCGGTTTAAGTCTATGACAAACAGACAACCACCATATTACAAGTGACAGTGACAGTGCAGTGAGGATGCCCAAAAAACATCTACAGTACCAAAAGTGACTAACATTGCTACTGAAGATGGAGCAGCCAAAACCGGTCTAGCAAAAGACCAAACCAACAAGAGGAGACAGAAACACACAAATTCTATGGTAAAAAAAGATGTAATAAATATAAAAAAGGGAGGAAACCAGTGAGTTTCTCCTCCATTGTTGTCCATTGTAGTTAGTGCTTGTATCAATGTTGCTTACTGTATTTTTTACAGTTGCAACAATAAAAGAGAGAAAAAGAAAGTTTTTTTTCTTATATCCTTCAAAGGTCGAGTTTCGTATTATTGTTTATCGTTGGTACCTTTAAGTCCCTCCCCCCTCCTTTGGTAGAATTTTGGGGATTCAATTTGACAAATGTGATATCTTTTCGCTTTTCAGTTTCACGAGATTAGCTCAATAATAGAAACTCACGTCAATATTCCGACTCTTAAAATGAAAACGAACAAAAACAACAAACCTTTTCAACGGCATATCGCTGTTCTTCTCGACGCAGTTGAGGAATATTCTTATGTCACATTTTATGACCTGCTGTAGAACGGAGAGTACAGTTCCCAGTTTGTGTGCACCGTGCGATACCGGATCGACTATGGCGACCAAATCGAAAGTCGGCTGGTCAGAATTGGCCGACAATTTTACAACACTGGAAAACAAACACTGGAATAACTAAAAGACAAGTTCTAGGAGTATAAACTTATTAAGTTAGTACAGAAAAAGTGCATTATTTGCTATTACTATATACAAGCTATTACTATATAAGTCTGAGGCTTTTGTTTTATCAATTACATTTTTATTATTATGAAAATAGAAACATAAGTAAATGCCAACATTTTTTTCTTCTGTTTTAACTAACTTATATTTTCTAAAATCATCAAATATTTTAAACAGAAAAGGATTAATAACTTTTAAAAATATATTCTATTAAATTAATAAAAATTAAAAAAAAAAAATAACTATCTAAAAATGAATTGTAAGAAGTAACAACTTGTATAGTTTGATAAAAAATAAGAAATTGAAGACAGAAAATTGCACAAACATTAAACATCTTTGTGGATCCCCAAAACACATGAAATAATATAAACGAAAAAGTATATAAGTGTAAATAATAAATATATCTTTTATGGCATGAAATTCAGCCATAAACCAATATTTCCTTGGCTTTCCCAAACTTAATATAATACCAATTGTTTGTCCAAGTTGGTTGGAGGGAAGATCAAACTTCAGAAAGTACTTTACCTACTTTTCTTTGGCTGTGCAATCAAAGTAGGCGTACATTTTTGTCATTTCATAAAATACGTTCAAACAACTTTTACCTGTGCTCTTCTCCGAACGGGACAATTTCAAATCGGCTTTTTGACTCTGGTCTCGATGCGAGCAGAGACACTGATTTCATTAAGATATCGCTGGTAACGCTTTCACCATCTACAAAAGAAAGAAAACAGTTTAAAAAACATTGTAAAAACGTCATTTGAAAAGTATACTGTGTCTAATAGTCTAGAGTGGAGAAACCATTCAATATTTGTGCTGAAAATCCCCAGGGATGTTTGATGGGACAAATGAAAGTACAATATATGGATGGGAAAGGATATGGAAGTTCATTACATTTAAATAATAAAAAGACTATTTTTTGAAACTTTAAGTTTAAATATATTTAATCACCCGAATTGGTCACCTGAGAATTGACTAACTGAGTGATAATTTTTTATTAACTTATGCTCGAAGACAGTTGTATTTACCAATGAAACATAGTCATTTTTATAAATTTCACATGTAGTTTAAAATAAAGCCAAAAAATGTGATATGGCTACAGCCCCAAAGTTCCAATAGCAAAAACTCTGGATAAACAGAATTTATAGAACAAAAATAATAATTTCTAGATGATCAATTTTTAAAAATGTTTTAAATTGTCTGTCCTACCAGAACTATCATGACAAAAATGCTACTGACTTTGGCAAAAAACCAAATATCATTCTACCCCAAAACCATGATCATTATGATGGTTAACTTTTAAACTTAGCTAATATATTTTTCTGGTACTTTCCATTGAATATAAATATTTGAATGTGTACAATTTTCTTTCCAAAATAACATATTTAGCCCCAATGGTACTATAGCACACTTATGTCTACATTAAATAGATGTTGTACATAAATGTGTAATTATTTATTATAACTATTTGTCTAATTAATTATTATAAATATCAAATTGACTTTCTGTCCCCACTTATCTATGTGGTCTTGAGAGTGGCATTCTGCTTTCAATGACAATATAATGAGGTGCTTAAAATTATTGACTACTGATGGAGGATATTGCCAACAGGATTTATGTAAATACCTTACTATATTACAGACAAGGGAAAAGGCAGTTTACAACGAAATAGTGGAAACGGAAAATCTTAAACAAGCAGCTTAAATTAATTATTGTTACCATAGATTTCATGTGTTTCTGTCTCCTGTCACTGGTTTGGTCTTTTGCTAGACTGGTTTGGCGCTTGCCATCTTCAGTAGCAGTGTTAGTCACTTTTGGCACTTTGGATGTTTTTTGGGCAGCCTCACTGCACTGTCACTTGTACTGTGGTGGTTGTCTGTTTGTCATGTGTATACATGTCTTGTTACTGTGTTTTTGTGGGGATGTTGTTTGTCTTCTTTGTGTTGAGGGGGGGGATGGGTTTTGTTAATCAGTTTAAGTCTATGTCAAACAGACAAACAGTGCAGTGAGGATGCCCAAAAAACATCCAAACTTCCAAAAGTGACTAACACTGCTACTGAAGATGGCAAGCAGCCAAAACCGGTCGAGCAAAAGACCAAAGCAGCGAGAGGAGACTAAAACACGAAATCTATGGTATTCTAACCCCTCGCAGAGCACAAAAAAAGGTATGTTAAATTAATTATTGTTACCTTCACTATTGGTTGTAATCGCTTTGTAAATTTTGTCAACGTACGCCGACAGGCTGAATCTTTCGAGAAGACTGAAATCTTCTACGGTGAAATTCTCGTCCGATTCAAATGGACCGAGTAAACGACCGTTGCTAAGAACACCTCTGACGCCGCCGTCAAAATTTAATATTTCTTTGGCAAACTCCGAATGTTTCTTCAGAATGCCGTCACAGCCTTCGACGTCTTCAGCCTGTAATTGAAAAACAAATAATTCATCGCTATTGCAATAAATTTTTTTTTAAACAATAAAGTATAAGCCTGATAATTATTAAATATTATTTTTATTGATAAACTTAGCCTTTCAACCTAGTATCAAAATTTGCATCTCTGTACCACCGATGGCTAAAATAAATAATTAAAATGAGTTCATAAAAAACAGGATGAAAACCAGTAAACAAAAATCCTGTATTGTTTAGGGCAAGTAGGATGGTTTTAAAATATGTTATAATTGACACTGTTTTCTAAGAGAAACAATCAAAAAAATGAATAGCGATTCTGATTAGTTGAAAGGCACAAAAGAATCCGACAAAGTACTCACGGTCAGGTGGTAGTTTTTGTAATCGACAGTATTTTTTTCAATCGCCTCATAATTGCTCATAAGTTTCTTGAGCATAACTGTCGCTGATTCGGGTGGCAAATTTTTCATGATGGCAACGGCCATTTTATTGATCTTGCGATGACTGACGCTGTTCTCCATGTTCTCATTCACGATCAGACCCACTCTTATTTGGCCACTATTTTCCTGAAAATGCGAAAAGTTGTAAAAAAAAAAGCAATAAAACGTTGAAGAAAGTGTGTATTTTCTGCTCGAATCACTCATGTTATAAAGGGACATGAAAATTTGAAAATGGAAATAGTACCATTTGTTGGATGGCGCTGGTCAAGAGACTTCGTCCGAGATCGGTGCTCAAGTCGGCGACGACCCAATTCGTCAGAAGGTGTATATCCTTGTGCGAATTGATTTTGTTTGTGGCGTAAAATATATTTTCTCTTATAATTTCCAAAGTGATATCCGACCTGGTCGCAAGATCGATGAATTTGCTCTTCGTCGACAGGACGCGTTCGTTCAACCTAACCGGAGAAAGAGAGAAATGAGTACTGTTTGCAACTGAATTTCATATATAACCTAGTTTAATCGTTGTCACAAAATAATGCTCACTCAATGAGACTCAGATTCTAATTGTGTCTCTCTAAGGGGTAACTCTGAGGCATTTGAATATATTAATTTTGAATATGTCTTCATATTGTATACAATCAAATATAAAACAAAACATCTCGTTTATTGCATATGAGCAATCATGCACACATATAATATATATATTGTATTATATTTTTGCATTAAATATAATAATATAAACCAAAAAATTAAGGGGTTATTGTATAAAACCATGACTTGGCTATGAAACTGAAACCAGTCTAATTTAAGATAAACTAATCCATAGACTACATCTAATAAATTATTATTAGTTTGTCTTTCTTGATTTTGTTTTATAGCCAAACTGCTTATAGGTATAAACAATAATACTAGGGTATTTAAGTAAGTAATTTTTTCTGAAACAAACCTAGGCATGACGTTGGGCTGAGACATTATATAATCGACGACGTTATCTCGATCAGTCAGTTCGCCCCTGTATATCGCTTTCTGCAATGAAGGAGTCTGCGCCATTATTTCGCCAAGAACGGCTTCTTCGAAATCTTCCCCAGTCAGCGTTTTCTCTGCTAGCGGCACTCCATTCAACAGGGCCTACAAAATTTATATCTACTATAAATACCTTATATAAATTGCGAACAATCACTATATAAAGTTGAAATGACAAAAATGAAACAACAATGATGTCAATTAGTTTATAATACCTGTTTTTTGGTCTGCGAGGGGTTGAAATACTGTAGATTTTGTGTGTTTCTTCTGTCTCCTATCGCTGGTTTGGTCTTTTGCTAGACCGGTTTCAGTAGCAGTGTTACTCACTTTTGGCACTTTTGGTTGTTTTTTGGGCATCCTCACTGCACTGTCACTGTCACTTGTACTGTGGTGGTTTTCTGTTTGTTGTGTGTATATATAGGTGTCTTGTTATTGTGTTTTTGGGGGATATTGTTCATCTTCTTTGTGTTGAGGGGGGGGTGAGATTTGGTTAATCAGTTTAAGTCTATGTCAAATAGACAACAACCACAGTATAAGTGACAGTGACAGTGCAGTGAGGATGCCCGAAAAACATCTGAAGTGCCAAAAGTGACTAACACCGCTACTGGATGGAGAGCAGCCGAGACCGGTCTAGCAAAAGACCAAACCAGCAAGAGGAGATAGAAACACAGAAAATCTACAATTATGTCAATTCATAATTTGTACTGTCTGGAATAGTTTAACAGAAATGCTGTAACAGCTGATCTAAGTTAATAAAGGTTGAATGTCTAAAATGCGCTGATCATTGATATGTGATTTTCTGTCTCCATTCACCAAGTTTGCTCTTGCAACTGTCTGGAGATGACTATGCCGATATGACACTTCATCAAAAGTAGCGCAGTACAGAATGCTATCGACTTCGGCAATGGAGCAAAAATAGGACAATGATCAATTGGGTGAGTGGAAAAATTTTAAATCAAAGATTGTTACCTGCGGCATATTGCGGAATCCGGACCTTTCAATGAATTCAGCCGACAGCTTAAGACCTGTATTGTAGTCTGAATCGGAACCAAAAACTTCATCGGCCTTGAAACCAGGAAATTTGGTCTTCATCAAAGTTACGACATCGTCAGGAGTTATCGAATCAGTTACGGTGGCGTAAACCTTAAAAACAAGAATACAAAATGAATATAAATTTTATTTATTTATTTATTATTTGTGCACAATCAAGTTTACAGTTACAAGTACAATTGATACACGTATATTTTTCACATGTTTGTCTCGATAAAGAAACCACCTAATGATGGTACTTTTAGACACGATTTAACTACTGTCCAAGCGATGTTGGTTGTCTTGGTGGAACATCATAGTTCCACACCGTATGTCCATGTCGGTTTTAATATGGCTTTGTATATTGTGAGTTTGTTATTTAAGGTAAATTTTGATGTCCATTTCAGTAATGGCCTTAGAAGTCCAAATTTGTGGTTTAAGTAGATTCTTTTGAGTCGGGTATGGGGATTCCACATAAATGAAACTGAAATGAAAAGTTGTTAAAATTTTAAAAAGAATTATTCTGAGTATCTCACTCACGTCCGTGATGAAATTCAGTGCCTGCGAAGTATCTTTTATTTCAGATATGTAATTGAAAGCGTTGAGCATGGCGACTCCACTGTCTTCGAAACCATTCTTTTTATCATTCACAGCGAATACGAAGCCGACTCTAAGCGGCGCAGTATGGACTAGAAATGATTGGAGCAGTTTAATTAGCGGCCAAACGGCTTTATCCGACGGATCACCGATAACAACCTGTAAAACAAAACGGGCATAACAATTTACAACTTCAAAAGAAAAAAAGAAAAGTTTAAATAAGCAGTATCAGCAGTAATAATCGAGGAGGATATTTATACCCAGTACATAGAAATTTTTAAAACACACAACGCAAACACTAATTCATAACATTCTTAAAAATGCATGACATACTATTAAGGGAAATACAATTGGTAAGCTGCTGCAATAACTGTATTACAAAAAACCTGATCATCTTCCATTTATAATGTATTCTGCTATCCACTTGTGGTTTAGTTAATTTTTATTGTTAGGGTTCAGTTGAGCGTTAATAACCTATAAGTGTTAATTGACATCAATGTCATTCAGGGATTGAAATGCAAATTAAATAGCTAGACACTGGTACAACTGGTATTACGGTATTTTTTTAATGTTATTTATATAGTGCAAATTTGGCCAGTTAAGTATTATTTATTCGTAATACAGTTTGTATATATAAACAAATATAACATATATTTGTTTTCACATTTTTATTTGACAGATATATGACGGATTAAGAATCTCCAACTCTGTAGATGTTGACTTATAAAATTCATAAAATAAATAATTATTATTTAATAAAGATATTGATTATTTTTATTCATCCTTGTTGTAAGAATATAAGGGTATTTATGCTCTAACTATAAAGTCTCATTAAAGCATTCTTTACAAGAATCTACTTTATAGTTAATTTAATGACATTAAATTTATGACTCACCAAGTTATAGAGGTTCTTCCTGACCGAACGAAGCATTCCGGGAAATGTGGGCCGAAGTAGGTCCAGCAAAGAGGAAGACCATTTTCGATACTCTTTGTCGTTTTCAATGTCGTTGAACCAAACGACGGATGAATCGCGAATGTCCAACGCATAATCACCTCCCGAATTGCTCAGGTCCAGGCTCAACAACACTTTGAAAACTTTCTTTTCAGTAACACCTACACCAGAAAGACAGATAAAACTGTTAAACACGAACAAGAGAAACAATCTTAATTGGTGAATTTGCGTTTCTTGTTTTTTAATGAAAATAAATGCGAAAAAATTTTAATATAACCAAACGTGTTCCAGAAATGTGTTCATGAATTCCTGACAGAAGCATTACACTTCATAATTTCAACTACTTTTCATGCAATAAATTATATTAAATTTTGCTAATAAAAATAGATAATAACACACTTTAAAAAAACTATTGACAGAATGATTTTTTTTTGCTTGATCTAATAGTAACTTAATAATAAATGTCGCAAAATAGAGAGTAAGGGAAATTTTATATTATATTATGCATATATATATATATATATATATATATATATATATATATATATATATATATATATATATACATATTATATTTAGTAATTAATTTGAAATTTGTCCAAACCTATATCGTACAAGCCCTCCATAACTCTCAACTCTTGGCGTATATATTCTAATATTGTAAAAATGTCTTGTGTTTCAAAATCAAAAAACATTCCGTTGATGAACAATGCTGTATCAGACGGCTGTAAATGAAGCGTCGTAACAAACCGGTCTTGATTTTGCCTCATCTCGCTCTTCAATTCCGGGCTGACAATTGTTTTAACCAGGGACCTCGCCTGAAATAATTTTTTTTAAGACAAAAATCAATTAAAAATGTTATATTGCTCATTTGTCAAAAATATTTTTTTTGTTTCTTCAAATGCACACAACAGAGATTGAAGTGTAAAATTTGAACAAAGGAATTTTTATTTTCCGATACCTGGGTGGGAAAATTTTGAGCTATGTGCGTCATGACATTCAAGGCTTCTTCTTTCGGTGCGGACATTATTCTCTGGGCGGCCTGCAGGCTCAACTCCTGAAATTGCCAAACTTTCAATGGCGCAAGTTCACTGCTCGTTTCCAAAAGTTCCTGCTTTAGTTTATCGAGTGCTTCGCCCTTATCGGGATACAACTGTCTGCAAAGAATTGAACGCATTACAAATTTAATTTAAAATAGCCGCGATATTTATTTATATTACAATTTACAAAAAAAATAAATGACTACTTAATAATAACTACAATATAAGGTCTAGAATTAAAAATGAAGAGAATGAAATATGAGGAGGTGGTAACAAATATTTCCTGTTATTTTGAAGAACATCATTAAAATCATATTTTCTTTATTTTATACCCAATATATGATAAATTAAGAAAACAAATTCTTACAGCTACCTTATGTATATTAACAAAAATTCTTTCAATGTAAATCCAAGATTTGAATAGAAGTCAGACAGTTAATTAATCTAAGATATCAATTGCACAGATTATTTTAGAGATAAAATAAAACAAAATGTGTACAAAGACTTATATCAACCAATGCTGATTAGTTTGTTATTCAAATTTAAAAAAGAACTAAAACTGCATGTTATATGGTCATAAATATTATTCTCAACAAATTATTGTGCTTGAGCATTATATAATTCTATTGATTTTTGTGGCTTTTCTCTGATAATATCCAAAATGCTACAATACTTTAATAATTTTCCCATCTTTTCGAAAGGCACTTCACTTACAAAGAGATTAGATTTTATCTTTTGTTTTTATTTTATTCAATTTAATAATTGATACGTACTTGAGTTTACTAAATGTGAATCCTTCAATTTCTTCTTCCTCTTCTGATGCATCCTCCTGGCCTGCACCTTCGACCTTGGTATCATCCTGGACTTTGTACTCTGTAGATTTCATCTGTAGTTCAACACCGTAGCCGGACAATCTCAATTTCTTTTGTTTCCTTTCCTGCAAAATTAAAAATTAAATAGTAGCAATAAACATTGCAAGTAATTAATTACACTTTTTTGAAACAATTGACACATTCAAATTTATTCAACTATATGGTCTTAACATAAGTGGTCCTTTATTCGTTTATACTTTTATCAAATGCAATAAACCAAAAGTCAGGTTTGGACAGTTTAATAAATTTCTCTGAATTAATATTGTTCGGTGTTTAATGCATTCTTAAATTATTAATGTTTATTTACGATGCATTTATTAACCCATAAATAGTCCATTTTGTGATTTACATTTAAACAAATTCAAGGAAAAATTTATATATACATATATTTCAATTATATATTTATATTTTACGAATATTTAAAATGTATTTCAATTTCGATTTTCAATTATTTTTTTATATTTATAATGATATGGAAGCAAGGTTCATTTATCTATAAAAGTAATTGCTGCATGAATATGTAGACAGAGTTATACAATTTGTATTCAACATTTCTAAGAAATATCATCGTTAAAAATATCTAAGGTAGATCAGATTAGTGCACTAAAAATGCTAAATAACTTGCCTTAACCCAATGTCGAATCACATACTGGATTTCACCCTTTTCCGCTAAACTTTTTAAAGTTTTATGGAAACTACCAAAATCCGGAGTGCCTAATTCAGCATAGAGGACAGCGACAGGCCCATGATCTGCACCTGGGTACTTGTGGTCCTGTCGTAAAATTTCTATACTTCTTGCTGGTTTAGTCTGAAACAGGTAAAGAAATGGATGAATAATAATGTCAATAAATCATAAATGACTTGTGTAATTAAATGTATGTGTTAAATGTATGTACTGGAGGTCAATGGAGTTGACTATCCCACTTTAAACTTCTGGTCATATCAAAGGATACCTGTTTGTTATAAGAATACACTCACCTTGGACTTTCTTATTGTTTCTTCCAATTCATCAAGATTACACACCAATGTGCCGGAAACATCGACAGCAGTTGGACACACGATATGCCTCTCTTTTGCTATCTGATCAAACATTTCAACCCTCGGCGAATAAATGTGCAAACTGAGAGCGAACTTGAGAAGCGATACCTGCGCTTCTGACAGAAACGATCCAATTTCCAGCAATGCCCGGTCATAATAGTCCTTCTCAGTTTCTAGAAAATAATAATAGAGATGATGACAAAACTGGTACGGTCTGAGGAAAAGTCGGAGTATTTTAAATCAGTTTTCTAACTTACTTTCCTCGATCAGAGAAGGCTGTAGATGGGACAGCTTATCGACAAACTTCCAAAACGAAGCGGCGTTTTCATCGGACAAATATTCGGCCATTTCCAACACCAATGGTGAAACTTCCCATTTGGCATCAATAAGGGTGGTGACACTTTTTGGCTTCTTTTTGGCCGACGCCACAAAGTCGATTGTAAAACAAACCGTAAGGATAATAATTTTTAGATTCATCCTACCTACAAAGTGCACCCGGAAAAGATACAAAACGCAATTTAGTCACGCTGTAAGAATCAAAGCGTAAAGGTCAAGTTAAAAATCTGTAACATGGGGAAATTATGTAAGAATTAATAATAATACAGATTGAGAGACATTTTTAATTAAAACACGGACACCTGTTTGGCTTACCTAATTTTAAGTGATTCGCCGGAATAAATTAGTTATAATTTCTTCAATCAGTTAATGAATCGAGAATACATTTTCAAAAAATTACAATAACCTTAACCGAATTCATCAGAAGTCTACCGGCCATACAAGTGCAGGTTCCCTATTGGACAGAAACTTGAAGCTTTCCATATTTCCACTTTACAGTTCAGAGTTTAATCCCCAAGCATATAACGATGTATTAACGAAAAAAAATCGAATTTACAATATTGCCAAATTAATATTTATCAAAATCGCGTTCATATTTATTAGTTCAATGAATGTTGTAGGTAACGGAGTATATCGTTAATATAATAATTTTTAAAAATTTCTAAAATAAACTATAATAATTTCGATCGAAACTACTTTATTAAACATTTATTAAACGCGTTAATATTTTTAAAGCTAGAATGCCTAATGTTCAATGAAATAATATTCCGTAATTTCGGTGATCAATAGTGTCTTCTTTGAGTTAGTCGCCCGTGTTAAAATAAAATTGGAACCCGACTCGGTTCAATTTGAGTGGAACGCGAATTACGTCCGTCTTTGAAACGTTATAATTATCAATTTATCGCGTGTGTATAAAGTATATACGAATTTATTTTCATCGATGCCTCTCAAGGAGGTTGTTGACATTAATCGAAAGTTTCCGGTATAATCGACCTATCGAATCGCACTTTCTGTCTCCAGTTCTACATCATTCCATTATTTTCTCTTTGTCTGTGTATTTTAATTGAAGCTAAGCTTTGGACAGGCTCTCTAAATCAAAGTTCTGATTTATAGTAATATGAGTAATGTACCCAACCAAAATGGATCAGGTCTAGAGCAGCAAGTAAGTAGTTTTCGGATCCGATTCGTGTGTTTCCCTTTGGGCCAACCTCAGCAGTGGTAAACTGGGCCCAGCCGACCAGCCGACCAGTTTCGCGGAATCACTCGCTATCCACCCCCAGCCAGCAACCAATCCTCCCCTTACTTACCCCCCATTTCAACTATATTTCCCCATTCCAAAATTACGCCAACCACCCGCCAGAAAATATGAGCGTACAAAAATTGCGACGCATTTATAATTGCCGACGGTGGAAAAAAAAAGTAAATAAACAATTATTTCATGCCCCCAGTCCGACGGCACGACTGGGCTCCTCAAACAATCTCTCAAGAAAAATATTAACCACCAAGAAAACGTTCCTCTATTGAGAAAATAATTTCCACCAGTTCCGACTTTGTTTAAGGTTAAAACTTGCACAATACAAGATATTCCAACTCCTGACCGAGTCAAATGAAATTATTCCCAGAGGCTGTTTTATGTTTTATTCGGTATAAATTGAATTTTTCTATACCTTAATAGAGTTTGTTTGCAACCAATTCAACAATCATTTCATAACATGCTTTGATGCTTCTTTGTTCAGTGCTGTTGTGTAAGAAAAATTGACCCGAACCAAATATACTCATCGATGCAAAACTTATAGAAGGCCGATCATTTTTTTTCAGTTGCTCCTATTTTTTCATTTAATGATTATATATTGAAAAATTATCGTTTTTTAAATAACAGCATTTTTAATAGTGATAAGTTACATCTGACATTTGATATACCTTTGATTCATTTAACCAAAATTTAATGTTACGTAAATTTATGTCATGTTTTATTTCTTTGTTTCTTGATATCCCCTATAGTCGAGTTTACACAAATTGGACTCCCATTAGTTTTGTTTAAAGTTTGCACGCGTGTATATATATATCTATAATGTCCATTTAATATATCTACATAATGATAAACCCAACATTGCTGGAATTGTGACCTTTGGAATGTTAAGAGTAAGGTCAATGTTATTTTAAAAATTGAACGTTTTAATCATTTCTGGTCAATCAAGTTTTAATAATTTCAATTACATTTACCTTATTTCGAGTGATTTTCATTTCTCTATTAGCTTAGTGTATTTTTTGTGATTAAAACATTATCCAGACTTATTATTCCTGGTTTGAATAAGGACTTGACATTTTATCGTTGTAAACTGTTTTTTGAGGAGTTAAAAAATTGCTTAACTAATTATTTATAATCATAACTAATTATCACCAGTTATCATTTGTATAAAGATCAAAATTACAATACAAAATTATGTTTATAATCCTTTATAATTTTGTTACAGTCAATTAATGCAGTTTTCCAGAAATTGCAATGTTCATTAATACGTAAATTATTCATTTTTTTTATTAACTTTACTACAAAATTGAAACTGTTGCATCACAGTCACATTGTTTATGAGTCATCACAAATTCTCCAATTTCATTTGCATTCGTACACAAATAGAAGAAGGGTGTTATTTTTGTAACTAATATTTTATTCTGTGATAATAACAGAAAATAAGATACCTCACTGCTAATAAAAAGAAATTATATAGCCGTTTTGACCTATTTTTATTGAAATTATATTTATCGAATAAAGAATAATATTTTCTTAAAATAATATTTGTACAAATTATAATAGTATTTTTATAGAACAACACAAGCATCTATAATCATTATTTGGAATTTTTACATTGTTGTTGTATGTTAAAATGTATAGTTAAGTCACCATTAGAATGTTTTCCAGTTCTGCATGTATATAGTTCAATTTCTGCATGCCGTTGAAACAAAAATACTCGTAGTTATGTGAACACCTTTATTATTCCACAATTATTTGTTATATTAATTAAGTTAAAAATAAATCTTCAGTTTATTTTCAACTGAAACTAGACTCAACCCAAAGTCCAAGGTTAAGCGAATATCGTGGCAAAATTTTATAATTCACCTCCCATTGGGAAGAGCTACATCTGTATTATTATAACCTGACATTCAGGTATTCTAGCCGCGGCTATTGGTAATGTTCTGATGGAAATTTCAAGGTTGTTTCCTTGTTGCGACCAACATCACAGTGTGCACATAATTTATTATTTATAAGTAATATAAATCATACCGTATTTTTAATAATGAACTAACTTGGCCCAAATTTACTAGAAAATCTAAAGTGAAGTGAATACCTAAACAAATTTTAATAATTAGCCTCCCAGTGGGAAGACCCCTATTATAACCTGACAGTATCGGATTTGGCAATGAAATTTGCGGGTTCATATTTTTAAGGCATATTTTGATGGTTTCCATTGTGCTTCTGTCTGAAACATCCTTTGTTTGTGTGAATATTTGATGAATCCTCCCCACGTCGGTTTGACAATGATAGTAGAAATCTCTACTTCAATATTGAAATATGAAACATTGAAAAACAAAAGAGAATTAGTCATTAAAAAAGCAATATATTACTTCATACCTATACAGCAATTGACAAGACAAAAATAAAACATACTAATAAACAGACATTGCACTGTACATTGAATATAAACACCAACATATAACTAAACAAAGAACAAATATAGAAATGTAAAACGTGCAAGAAAGGTCCCACAGTATATAATGGAAGAATTCATAAGAAACAAATAAGATAATGGAATTGAAGACATGTTTAACAAAAAATAAATATAATTGAATTTTACACAAGAAACATGTAGTTTTAAAACATTATATTGAAAAATCAGTTATATAAATATAAGGCTTGGTAGAGTTATATTTTTCTCATATGTGATTTTATTAATTTGAAATTATTTTTTTGTTTTCGCTTTTTCACAGTTTGCTGGTCTGGACTTGCAGTGCGACCGTAAAGAACAGGTTGCTCGCTACATCCCACCGCCTCTCCGAAACAAACCTGCTGCCGGTAAGTTTTCAATTTATTTTCAAGGTTCAAACCCAATTCCTGGATGAACAAAGCGTCGGATAAACAGGGTAAAATTGGGGGCTTAATGAAAGGTATAAAATTGAATAGATCTATATTACGGGACTCTGTCATTCAGCAAACTGTTGGGAAAGGGAGTTGTATTCTCAGTTCTAGTTATTTATACGGTGTGGTATTATAGTGTCGTCAGAAGTATTATGCAAGTGAATGCATATACATAAATGTGTTCTATAGATAAATACAAAAGTGAAATGAAGGTATTCCGCCCTTTGTTTGCATTAATCGGTTTTTATATACTGTTTATTATTAATATTACTGTTAATAAGTATGTAACTGTTCTTTTAACACAGCACTTGTGTTACTACCGGTTGTGCCAAAAGGTTGTGGACTCTTTAAGATTATAATTTAATTTATAAATTTAAATGAAACAAAGTGTCCCCGGTTTTTAGCTTTCTGGAATCATCAGTAGTAATCGATCAGTTACAGTCGTGTCGCCCTGCTAACGGAGCAGTCTATTAGCATTGTCTTGTTATAAGTGAGTGGGGAGGGAACATCACATTTTGAATTTGGTTTACCAGTTTTCTTATTATTCAGTGTGGAAAATATTTGTATCGATAGAATTTAATTTTTAAAAATTTATTTTTTCATTACTGATAATTAAAATTTTTTTGTTTACCTAAGAAGTGTGTTGAAAAATGTTGTTTATAAAATATAATGTCTCGATACATTGATTTTTTAGGATTTTAATTTAACAATGCGATACTTTTGTAGTTGTGAATCTTCTTTCGACCTTGTACCGTTGAAGTTGCATTCCGCTGGTCCTCAGGTATTGTTTTTTTAAATATTTCAGCAGAGTCGCATAGCAGCGACCACCATACTTCAAACTCGTATTCGGATCGCGACCGCGACTATCGCCGCAGTGGTGGAGGTGGTTTCGGCAGTGGGAGGAGCGGAGGAGGAGGAGGAGGACGCAGCAGCGACAACTTCAGAGGCGGCGCCGGCCGCAGAAACGGTGACTATGATTCACACAACGGTGAATCCTGGTCGGACAGGGGAAGTAGCTCATTTCGTGGATCCAGGTGAATCATCCGATAGTTCTAAATTTAAATAACTAGTTTCGTTAATAATTAATACAGATTTGACCGATGAAAATCTCATTGCATTTGTTAGATACAGTAATATTTTTTATTTGCCTACAAGCCTAAGCCCTCATATACGGCAAATACACAACTTTTTTTATTTAAATAAATATGGTAACAAAACCATAGATTTCGTGTGTTTCTGTCTCCTCTCGCTGGTTTCGTCTTTTGCTCGACCGGATTCGGCCGCTCACCATCTTCAGTAGCGGTGTTAGTTGCAATTATATACGAATAATAATTTATTATCATTCATTTCATTTTTTATTGTTTAAATTATGTTACATTTAATCAAGCGAGTAGGACAAATGCACTTTATAGGAAAGACAATGGAATTCATTAAAGTTGTGAACCTTGAAACCACACAGACCACTTTATTGTCTATGTGATAAAAAACAAAGCAAAAGGATTATAAATTGTTGATTTGTTTCATTGTTTTATCGTTCCAGATTTTCGAATAATCTACAAAGGAAGTGACTGATTCAGATTCCTTATCACTCTGTAAATTATTCACATTGTTGCGATAAAATGTGTCTCAGGCAAAATTATGAATATTACACTTATGAATGATGGAAAAAATGAATACAAAAAAAGAGACATGACAACTTGAATGTTTAAATTTTAAATAACTGCATTACAGGCAGACTGACATTACCAAGAAGTCAAAACTACTTTAAATTATTATTTATACATATATATTTGCATAAATATTGCCATTTTAGCTTTCTGCAATCATCAGTAGTGATTGATTAGTTACAGTAGAGCCACTCGCTTGATAGGAAAAATAGAATGCTATGTAAGTAGGGAGATCGGTATATAAAATGATGTTTTATATATATAATAGAATCTTTAAAATTAATACACCCAGGCAAAAAAGGCAGAGATGGATGTAATAGAGAATATGGAGATTTTCAAGATCAAACATAATAAACAAAAAAAATTCCCAAAGTGATTCTATATTCCCTGCACTAGTCCTATTAAAGAAACATTTTGACCAAGAATCCTACAAAGACTTAAACAGATTAAAATCCCTCTCAACCCAAAGAAGACAAACAACTTCCCTATAACACACACACACACACACACACACACACACACACACACACATATATATATATATATATATATATATATATATATATATGTATGTATGTATGTATGTATATATACATACACGCATATACCCAACAAACTGACAACTACCACAGTACAAGTGACAGTGACAGTACAGTGAGGATCAAAGTGACCAACAACGGTGAGCAGCTGAAACCGGTCTATCAAAAGACCAAACCAGCGAGAGGAGACAGAAACACACGAAATCTACAATAAAATGATATGTTGTATGTAATATATATATTTGCAGAGGCAATGATCGCGGGGATGAGCGCGGTGACGGATGGGGTGGTCGCGGCGGCGGCGGCGGTGGAGGAGGTCGTAACAGCGGCGGCAATGACAGATGGCAGGAGAGGCCGCACAATGACTGGTCAACTCCACTGCCAAGGGACGAAAGAGTTGAGCAGGATCTCTTCGGCAATCCGAATACAGGAATCAATTTCAACAAGTATGAGGATATCCCGGTTGATGCCACCGGTGAGCAGGTTCCCTCGCACATTGATTCGGTGAGTATTCCTCAAGTACTACACTACCGTAGAAGCTAGATTTATTTTAGAGTTAACCAGGGACGTATAATTATGCGACTCGAGCAAACATGATTACATGAGGAAAGGTTACATGAGAGGCAGTATTGAATGGAGAAAGTTCCGAATCGATATTGAAGTCTTTGAAAGACAATTTAAAATATCGAATAAAATGCCTTCTAATATTAAATAATTTTATTAAAAATTAAAAATATCACTATGCATGTTATCTTCTGATTCAATAACAGACCCGTGAAGTCATTTTTTCTTAAGAAACAACATCGATAGTCACAATTCCAAATTTTGTAGTTGACAGGTTTTTATCGCTAGTAAGTTTTAGAAAAACTCTGTACGGGCATTATTGATATAAACAATGAGCCGGCAAAAGACAAACCATGACAGACAGAAAATCATGAAAACTACAGTCAATATACTGTAGATTTTGTGTGTTTTTGTCCTTGTACTGTGGTGGATGTCTGTTTGTGTATATATATATATATATATATATATATATATATATATATACGTGTCTTGTTATTGTGTTTTGGAGGGTGTTGTTTGCCTTCCTTTTGTTGTTGTGGTGGGGGGGTTGGGGTGCCTTCAACACAAAGAAGACAAACAACACCCCCCAAAACACAATAACAAGACATGTATATATACACACGTAGACCTCTCGCAGACCACAAAACAGGTATGTTAAACTATAGTCATTATAGTTCTGTAATCTATGAGAGCAGTGATGTCAGATTAAAGAAGCATTGTAATATCTGATGCTTCAAAGGAGCTCCCCATATCCACTCGTGAGTGTGGTCATAAATTAGATTTGTTCAACGGCTCATTGCTGTTGTTAGGAACTTTCCATTATTATTATTATTATTATTATTAATTTAATAATATTAATATAATGTAATAAATTAATCATTTCAACAGGGCAATTTATTCACACATTTAAGTGTTCTTCTCTATATTATTAACAGAATAGTGATGCCAAAATAGTTTTGTTTTGACAGGGGCATACTGGAAAATTGTTAGCATCGTGTGACAGAAATTATGTAATGCGCTGACCGTGTGTGATAATTTTTGTTTTTCCTCTTCCAGTTCGACGATATATCGATGACTGAGATAATTTCGAATAACATAATGTTGGCTCGGTACGACAAGCCAACGCCGGTGCAGAAGTATGCCATTCCGATAATAATGGGTCGTCGAGATCTCATGGCCTGCGCGCAGACCGGAAGTGGCAAGACGGCCGCTTTTCTCGTACCAATATTGAACCAGATGTATGAGAGAGGTCCACAATTGGTCAACAATCCTAATTTTAAGGTAAATATTTATGGTATTATAGTAAGTATTTAATATAATTGTCCCGATTCAGAGTATCGCTTTATGCTGTCCAAAATTTAAATTCAAAGATCAGAGTTATTTTGTCGACATTTCTTTCCCGCTTCCCTCTCAAACTGAATTACTATTCTGCCATTAGGTTAAATCACACTTCAATATT
The DNA here is from genome assembly GCA_019843655.1 of Lethocerus indicus. Taxonomy (NCBI): domain Eukaryota; kingdom Metazoa; phylum Arthropoda; class Insecta; order Hemiptera; family Belostomatidae; genus Lethocerus; species Lethocerus indicus. Next base: position 31,615,605 of record JACDQD010000003.1, on the reverse strand, counting down.
ACATCGTCAAATTTTTGTTGCATTAGATATTAATGTTAAACCGGTATTGTGTAAAATTAGAGATGTAACTGCACAATATGTAATATGACATGTATTGTTGAATATAAAAATAATGTCTTTATTTTCTTTGGTTCATTTACGTATATTCTGCCTACAGTGGATACATCTCTAATCGCACTACGCTATTGTCATTATATTATTATATTATTGACATCATTATTATTACCATTTAAAGTTTAAGCCAAGTGGAAAGTTTGTAGATCAGCTACTTCTGTTTGTTGTCAATGAGTATCTTAAAATGTCTTCATACGTAGTATTACTACTGTTTTAACCAACATAATATGAATTGTTGAATATAAAAAAATAATTATGACCATTCCTTTAAATTTTACAGTATAGCAAACGTAAGCAGTATCCGCTGGGTCTAGTGCTTGCCCCGACTAGGGAACTTGCTACACAAATATACGATGAAGCTAGAAAATTCTCCTACAGATCGCGTATGCGCCCCTGTGTTGTGTAAGTATCGATTGTTAATATCAACACATCGTATAATCTGAAAAAAATGTTGTGTGTATGAGATAGGGAATTCACATATCTGAACATTTCAGTTTCTGTGAAACAGCAATTCTGTGTCTTCCTTCATTTGTTTGGAGTTTATTTAAATGTTCCACTATATTTTTATTTTAAATAGAGAAAATTCTCTTTTTCCCTTATTCATATAGTATTTCTTTTCATATTTTATAATTGATAAATTAATCTTATTGTTTTAAATGTATTTTCTATTTTGTTTATTGAAATAATTTAAAAGATCTTATTGGTATTATATTTTTGTTTATTGTGAAGGTATGGAGGTGCATTTATCGGCGATCAAATGAGAGATTTGGATCGCGGTTGCCACCTTTTGGTCGCCACACCCGGACGTCTGGTGGACATGTTGGAAAGGGGAAGGATAAGTCTGGAAAATTGCAGGTATACATTATTCTCTATTATGAATTTAATTAAAAAATTTGTCCATAAAGAAGTTAATTATCTCGAGTTTTGTAATGCAACCAAGAGTTGAGATAATGTCATCAAGAGATAGTACAATATAATTTCTGAAGATGAAATGTCATCCAATGTCAATAGTTATTATTCTTTGTGCTCAAACCTAGTTGTAGGTCCAAGACTTGAAAATTTAAAGTTTAATAACAGAGAGGATTTGTTAAATTCCATAGTACAAATAAAAACTTCTCCCTCAAAATATAAACTACTAAAATGATGTTGCCTGGTGCTGATTGGTGCAAAATTCGTTGTGTAATTCTTGACTAAAAATCAACGTTTGGTTACACTGTCCACAAATTTTATATCAAACAGCAAAGCTCTCTTAAACTCTACACTAAAGCATTATTATTATATTTGTGGCCACTATATTTTGAGAACCAGGGGGAAAAATTAGTTTACCTTGGCAGCAAATGATTATACTGTTTCTAATATGGTTTCCAATATTGTTTAATTAGATTCTTAGTGCTTGATGAAGCCGACAGAATGTTAGATATGGGTTTCGAACCTCAGATACGTCGAATCGTAGAAAATAATTCAATGCCTCCGACCGGAGAAAGGCAGACGCTCATGTTTTCCGCTACTTTTCCCAAAGAGATCCAGGTATTTAACCAGTTTTTTTAAAATAACATTAATAATATTCTATAAATATGTGAGCCTCTTAGTCTTGTACTTATTTATTATTAGAATTCGATAATTTATATAAACAGTATAGTATTTAATTTATTATTCTTTTTTTTCTAGATTCTTGCTAGGGATTTCCTGGATAATTATATATTTTTGGCGATTGGTCGGGTGGGTTCCACTTCTGAAAATATAACACAGAAGATAGTTTGGGTCGAGGAACAAGATAAGCGTACCTTCCTGCTTGATTTGCTTAATGCCGCTAAGCACGCAGGTGGGTAGAAATTATTTCATATCGGAAAAGAAAATGTCTTGAATTTAACAAATTGTGTAACCCGACAATTTAATTTTGCCTACTAATTATAATTAACAGAGTTTAATGCATATCTGTTTTTTAAGACTGGAAAAATATTTTTAAATGCCGGTTTGTTAATATTTGAGATTAAAATGGGTAAAGTAAATGTGTAATCAAATACCGTAAGAGGAGTTTATTGTATTAACACAATAAATTAATTCTATCGCTACTAATAAATTGTATGAAATGTTAAGTTGATTCTAATTTTCAAATATCATAAAAGATTTGTTAATAACAATATTGCTTGTTTTAACAATTATTATAACCGAATGTCTGATGGAAACAGATGAGGAGTCATTGACTCTGGTATTCGTGGAGACTAAGAAGGGGGCTGATTCTTTAGAGGAATTTCTGTACAAAGAAGGCTATCCTGTCACCTCAATTCACGGTGATCGATCTCAGAAGGAAAGGGAAGAGGCCCTCAAGAATTTCCGTACTGGGCAGACCCCAGTACTCGTCGCCACTGCGGTATGTAACACCAATCATTTTTCCTAATTCTATTATTAAGCGAACTTAATAAGTTTTACCAGGAGTTGGTATATAAAAATTTTATTTTTAATCATTTTGTTATTGCAGGTGGCGGCTCGAGGTTTGGATATACCTCACGTGAAGCACGTCATCAATTATGACCTACCGAGCGATGTTGAGGAGTACGTACACAGAATTGGCCGTACAGGTCGTATGGGCAATCTAGGTACGCTCTTTATTACCTTTTATATCTGTTATTTTATCATTCGTCGGTATTTAAATCGGTAGTTATACTGACTGTGGGCGACAGGTTGTAAAACCCCAACTGGAATGCTGGAGCTTGAATATGTCAAAGTCTCAATGGATGATGGAGTCTCACTGTTAAAAGACTAAGTTTAAATCGGGCGTAATGCGTTTATAGTAGGGCTTATTATAAAAATTGAAGAAACAAAAAATCCAATATACTGAAGCTTTGTCTTCTAAAGTGCTTTAGATGTTGCTCTACAGACTGCTGTTCTTATCAGAATCTCTCTGTAGATCCAGGTTTCATGTATGTATATATTTGATTCAGCTGCAACATCCCTCTCTGCCAAGGTTGAAAGCAACCCAACAGAGGGTTAAACGCTCGACACGTGATGAACAATGTACTGTTCTCACCATTCTGTCGTTTTAATTTTCAGGATTGGCGACATCTTTCTTCAATGAGAAGAATCGCAATCTCGTACGAGACCTGGTCGACCTGATTGTCGAAACGAAGCAAGAATTGCCGGCTTGGCTCGAAAACATGGTCTGTGATATGCGACATTCTATGTCGTCCAGGCGGCCCGGAGGCAAAGGGTAAACGGAAACAATCTCACACTATAACCTAACGAATACAACTAGAGTCAATTTGAAACACTTTTCTCGCGATATTTCTAACTGTGAAAGTTATGGAAGATAATCCCAGGGATATCGGTTTGTAAGTTAGTTGCGAGTAGGTGAAGCTGCTTGCTCACTTCTCCATCTCGGAACAAATAAATTACCCTAATTGCATTGGATAAGCGTGATATTTTTAACTGCTAATTCATAATAAAATTTTCTTTCTGTGGCAGTGGTGGAAGATATGCCGGAGGCTTTGGAGCTCGTGATTACAGACAGCAGGGAGGTGGTGGGAGCGGAAGCGGAAGGAACAGTTCGCGCTCGGGAGGCGGCGGATACAACAGCTATGGCAGTGGCCACGGTTGGTGATATGACGTGCTCACTCCCCCATTTTAAACCTGGCAAAAATATAGGGACAAATTAAAAAAAAAAATATGCGCATAAACGATAAAAACGGCCTGTGAGCCAGAACACGTCAATTTATCAATTGTATTATACATTAAAAATACTGTACGCTTGTCTATTGAAATGATGTTGAGAATTCTGGTACTACTTTAGATTTCGTGTGTCTCTGTCTCCTCACTCTGGTTTCGTCTTTTGCTGTTTGGTTTCGGTAGCTCGCCACCTTCACTAGTGGTGTTAGTCACTTTTGGTACTTTGGACGTTTACACCCCTATTGAAGATGGCGAGCAGCCGAAACCAAACAGCAAAAGACAAAGACCAAATCAGTGAGAGGAAACAGAAACACACAAAATCTACGGTATGCCAACCCCTCGCAGACCACAAAACAGGTAGTGCTGCTATGCACGGACATGTAACCTTTTAGTTTAAGTCGAGAGATTCGGTGTAATGCATACAATCGAGCATTTTAAATATGAGGAAATTTAATTCATACAATTCAAATTGAACCATTTCACTGTTTGAAAATAAACTAGAGTCATGATAAAACTTGGCTAAACTAATCTAAAAATCTTCTGTAGATTTTGTGTACTTCTGTCTCCTCATGCCGGATTAGTCTTTTGCTAGACCGGTTTTCGCCGCTCAGTAGGGGCATTAGTCACTTTTGGTACTTTTTCGGGCATCCTCACTGCACTGTCGCTGTCACTTACTAGTGAGAGGAGACGGAAACACACGAAATCTATGGTATTCCAACCGATCACAGACCAGAAAACAGGTATTCTAAAAAAACTTGTGTCTGCTGTCGGTATATCTATGGAGTTTCTGATGCGGGTGGAGCGTGTTGCAGGTTATTACGGAGGCGGCGGAGGAGGTTACGGTGGTTCGTATTCGGGTCAGGAGAGCGGCAACTATGGACACGACTGGTGGGGGGTGGATAACAATTAAAAGAGAACCAGACTGGTCGGAGGCCAGCCTCATGTCTGTCCTCCCGTCCCGTCGTCACCACCACCCACCCCCTCAAATCTCAACCCTCTCTCAGCTAATCAAATTTTTTCTGAGCTTTGCTCTCCAAAGAAGCCTTTCTGCATCTATTGCACGGTGAGAAAACGATAACAGAAAAAAAAAGAAAAACAACGCACAGAGATGTATGTGGAATCGTAATTAAATAGAGGAAGAAAAAAATTCGTGAACTTGAAATTAAGTTTAGGGCATTAACACTGTGATTTTTAAGAGATTAAAAAAAAAATTGAAGAAGAAGAAGAACCGGGTTGTTGTTAACTTGAAATTAATTCGAATCCATATTAATGGCGCGCACGGATTGCAACTCAGCCTATTCATTAATTATTAATAATTATATTGTTTTATTATTTTCTTTTTATTTTGGGAAGTACTTCTTCTTTTCTTCCTATTAGAAGAGAGGGAAACAAGCGAAGTACCTGATTTTTTAAGTTAAATAATAATTAAGAATAATAATCCTGTTTTCTGTCGAAGTAATCCGATGACGATGATTGTCGATGATTTTACTTTTTTGTGCGCGAGGTATTAACTGTATACCGTTTATATAAAAAGGGGTTTTTAACGATGATGAGATGAGAAAATTTAATTGTAATGAAACAAGTGAGATATATATATATAAATATACGTATAAGAAGATGAAGGAAAAAAAATTGTGGCTCTCCTTGCACTACTACTGGGAGAGAGAGACTGAGTGAGAGAGAGTAAAATACAAAATGAATACAATTTTATGATGAAAAACTTTTTGCAATTTGGGAGTTAAGTATGGTGTAAATATTTCTATGTTAGTGCCCGTTAACAGATTCTTGGAGGATGGTTAAATAATAATTGTTGAGGAAGAAAAAAAAACGTTTACTCGAGACCAGACTGCAGCTAAGTGTAATTTTCATTTTGCCACCCCTCGAATGGGAAACATTTAAGAGTACAAGTATCGTATAACCTATTTATAATTATTTATACCGAATCAAAGTGCGTTTCAATTTTGACGGTGATGTTAGTTTTTTCCTTCATTGATAATTCTTTTCATTTTAATTTCTTTTGGGATATCGCGTTCGGATCGAACACCTGAATAAAAATTGGCACCCTAGTTATTGTTCGATACACAGTTTCATCTCATAGTAAGTTTTTTAATAAATGAATAAATAATATTTGTGTATATAATATAAAATTTAAAAAAAGGGTTAGTCTTCTGATAGTTATTGTAATTGTGAACGGTTTCTCAATTATGGCTTTTTACATATTGTGTTTCGTTTAGTTGTGTACGCAATTGATCGTAATTCTCCCCAACCGATGTTCGTTTTTTATATATTTCGTCCTCCCCCCACCCTCTTCTTTAAGTTACTAAGCTGCTTTTTTATGAAATGTGGAAATAACGTATTTTTAGGGATACCTCCTTATATATTGCAAGTGCCTTATACGAGGTAGAAAGTGCCCAATTTTAGCCTCCAATAAGACAGCTGCAACATACGACAAACGAAAACTTAGTAATTTATGTCACTGGGAACTTATTTCTCGCAATTCAATTTTTTCTTTTGGTTATTTTTTTTTTACTATACGGATTATAAAATCCCACAGACTCCGATGTATTTTGTTCTCTGACAACTCGACGTTAACAGTCAATTGTCTCATTCAATTCAATGATTACCTTGTAAAGACGCAGACGGGCAAAATATTGTTAGCTATTGAAAAAAAAAAGGAAAATGAAAATAAAAAAATTATTAATACCTAAGATTCGTCTGAGAGAGGATTTTAAACAAAAAAAGAAGAATATTGTATTTCTATTCATATAGTTGTTCCCGCCCTGTTTTTTCTATTAATTGTGTAGCAGCTAGAACAGTGTGAACAACACAATGGTATATTGCAGATGGATAGTTCATTAACAACTGATATCAGTTTTTATGTTTTTTCTTTCTTCTTTTTTCTTGTTTTTTCTTTTTTTGGTATATATTTAATTAAAGTAGTAATAATTGGAATATAAAAAAAAACAGATTATCGAATTATATTCAGTTATTGTATATGTGGATGTGTTTTATTATAGTATCCCACTAGCATATATATGTATGTATTTATATACATGCATATATATATATGTATACACACACATGCTGTATATCATTAAGTTTGTGAAAGTCATGTACGATGATGATTTGCTTATGTATACTGAAACCCTATGCTATTATTGTAAATTGCTAAAAAAAAAATGCGGTGCAAATGTTTTTTTGCATTGTGTGTGTGTCTCTCATGTTTTTCATCTGTTGTTATTAACTTATGAGCTCAAACATGATGAACACCAACAGCAGTATCAACACTACTTAATATTTACTTTATTTTTGGGGGCTGTCTTAGTAGGTGGTTTCATATAAACCGCCCCTGGATGTGCAATCTTTTTTTTTTACTGGTTCAGTTGTAAGCCAATTGCCCTTGGAATTACACTCCTGGCGGCCATTTTTATCAACAATACAACAAGGTAATTACACCCAGATCTGTGTTTTGACAGTCGCTTTTCCCGAATGTGTTGATAGTGCTGACAAGATGCTAACACAGCCAGGTCTAAGTTAAGGCTGGTGAGTGGTTGAGCAGACAAAATCGCACGAATGATGAACAACAGAATATGGACACCCTCCTTCCACTCCGATAAATAATCACGATATCACAACAAATATATAGCCACGTGTATTTGCGTTATTTATTCATTTGTTTTTTCTTTCTGTGATTCTCATTTATAAATGACTGATTATAATGGTTTCTAAATTTAATTTTTTTTCTCTCTTCCCACACCCTGTTGTTTCTTTTACTCTTTGTATTTTTGCTACTTTTTGTCTCTATAGTGAATGTTTTTGGAACAACCGGTTTGTTCAATAGCCCTTCATTTAATGACAATTATTTTTAAATACCGCAAAGTTCTTGTGATCGCACTGCACTTTTATTATATACTTCAGGACAACTATGATCAATGCCACAGTGCAAACAGGATGCTGCTGTCTACAAAATATGTAGCCAAGACAGATCGCAAGAACCTATGTTATTTCAAGTGCATGCTTGTAGAGACAATATAAATTGAACAATACCACAGATGTCATGAAATTTACAGTATTCCAACCCCTCGCAGACCACAAAACAGCTATATTAAACAAATTAAACAACTCAATACATCAAAGGAAAACAATGAGAGGCTCTTAATACTTAAGAAAAAACTAAATTAATTGGCTAAATAAAAGTTAGGATTATAAAACAATTATTTGAATCTAGATCATAAAATATATATATTTAATATAAAATATAATACTTCAATTATTAAAAGTAAAAATATTCAGGTATGTGATGCATCATTTTCAGCACGACAATGTCCATTAAAGCTCTCAAGTCTTATATGAAAAAGGTTTTTGATTCATTATCAAAATGAAATATATATTCATATTTCGATACAATAAAAAATAAAAATTTAAACAGAAAAAACCGTAAACATTAAATAAATCAAAACTGTTGTACATTTCTCAGTCATCAGCAATTAATCGATTGTTATGACCACATTGCAGAACATTGTTGAATGTTTGGTAACAAAAACAATTCAAATTAATTTCATTCAGTTACAACAAAATACAATAACATTATTTTGCCAAATGTTATATACTCCATACATTGGATATGTATTTTCAATATAATTGGCATTTAAATTATAATATACAGATAAACATTATTAACTCATACCATTTTCTTCCTTTACTCACCCATTTGAGTAAAATTTTATACATATATACTCAGTATTTGAGTATATATATATATATATATATATATATATATATATATATATATATATATATATATATATATATACTATATGTACAGATATAGGTAAGTGAAGAGAAAATTATACATGATGTTGTTCCAAACATCTGCAGGCTCCCAAACAAATTGCTTAAACATATGGACATTGTATTTTTGTAATGACAGAACTTAAAATAGGACAGACAATTTCACTCATACATATTTTTTCAATGGATAAATCTACCCATAAATTTTAAAAAAAGTCATTATAATACTAGTTATAATAATTTATAACAAAATTAGTCCAATATTTCACTACAAAATACATCAACAATGTTTATTATAATAACATTTTAAATAAAATAGACAACCTGTAATAGATTGAGCGATTTTTGAGTAATTTTTGTATATCACAATCGTTGTAAACTCTCTATTTTTATGCATCATTGAACAAGAGTAAGACAAACATTAAAACTTGCCCTATAAATAATTTAATCCAGAAATTTGTCATGGAATATTGCACTAGTTTATTGGCGAAACATTTACACACTCAATGCTTTCAAGTCTTCTAGGTTTGGACAACATTACTAAAACTTGAAAATAATCTTTCTCAAATTTGATGATATAAAAAGTGTCCTCAAGAGCAGGGTTTAATTTCAGACCCCTGTATTATAATAATAATAATTAAAATTTAATGTACCTCAAGAATGTTGAGGTACAATAACTTTTAACAATAGCCAATTCAACAGCGGAGAGCACTGTTATGACAAACGCACTCCTTACAAATTTAAATAAAACCTTTGTAAATAGTTTGTTTAAAAATTTATTATCAATAGTTTTTACACTAAATCTTCCTCCCTCAAATAAAAAAAAAAATAGGCTGGCTAATCCATAATTTATATTCAATGAAATAGGAAAATTATCACGGCTCAATGCGGTGCAGAGATGATATTCATAATAAGAGCGAAAAAATAGGAGCAAGAAACTTAAAACTAGAAAATTCTTCAACACTAACCATCCGCAACTTCTTTTTTTAGTTGCAACGACAAAATTCTAACAATACTAACAATAAATAATACGATTTGTCCTCTCGCCAGTCGAATAAATATTGATTTGTACCAATAAAAATTAAAGATAAAACAGAAAACAATGAAAATGTTAAAACGCAATCTTGCAGTCTTTCGCACGAAAGGAACATTATACGATGACCTGCCATTTTTGTTACAATTGTAATGGCAGTTTTTTCCTCCACCTGCTCATCAATCATAAACTCCACTAGAGGCAAATTTTACAAACAATTAATCCTGCGTGAACAGTACCATTGAAATTCAATTCAATTCCCTATAACAGAATTTTTCTTTGTAGTTTTTGTTTATACTTTATCTATTGGTAAATTTCAAGAATTAGGACAGAAAATTAATTGTAATTCAAAAAGTTTTTCAAGTAATGACAACAGTCACCTTTAGTAAAGAAAACAGGCGACTAGTGTTGTTTTCTTAAGTTGAATCGCAAATGATAATAATAAACATTGTCACTTGTCTGATTCTGTGTCCCCACTCACTTGTCGGATGATGTGCCAGGAGAGATTTCACTTCAGTATTATTATTTAAATAACATACACCTCTATGTGACTATACTGTCACCTACCTACACTGTAACTAAATACTTGGCTATACATGCAGTACATAACAATGTTACAACAATGTTCAGAGGCCGTTGTCAAACGGCGAAGAGCACTATCACAGTAACTACTATACTGTTTATCACTTTGGCGTGTATATTTTTGTATATAGACTTTGTTATAAGCCTCTAAAGGTTGTATAAACAGCTACAATAATAAACTAGAAGCTGCTGTTACCGGCGGAAGTGGCAAATTACTTTCAAGCAAAAAAAAAAAATCATTTTATCAATCAACAAATGGACACCCCTATTCCAGGAGTCGTTTCAGAATGGAAAGCGCTTATAAATCAAAAGTACAAGGGATTGGGAATTTAGGGAAATGTATTGGTTATTAAGGTGTTCCAGCTTGGCTCACAAGGTAGGTGAAACGGAATTGCACCACAGTACCTCGGTGTCCAAATTCCAAATTCTGAACTATCCAACCTGATGGCGGGACAAAGAGAATCATCTTTCAAACTTAAAAACTGTCTAGTACAGAAAAAAACGTGACTGCTACTACATTTAAACAGTTTCAGATTTTTATAATAGACAATGCACGAGGACAAGTGTCGAGGACAACAAATAACACAATGTTACATCAACGTCATTGGCTGGCCGTTGACTAGCTGAAGTTGTAGAGTCTGTAATCATTTCTGTCATGCTACACCCGACAGAATTTCCAAAATTCTGACTAACGACTGTGTAGTTTGGGCTCAAAAGACAAAGCCATGTTTCTGTTCCAGGTTGGCACATGTGAGCTCTCAACTACTACCCGGCAATGGGTTTTTTCCTTAACCTTAAATTCTAAAATAGTTTGTTCTTCATCATTGAATAGAACGATAGAGGTCTGGCATAAGAGGACCGGACAAGTGAGAGGGAACAGAAAAATGTTACCAGAAAAAAAAATAGCGAACCGGTGAAAGATTTTCCTGCCTACTGGTTCATCTGAAGGACCCCGCTGTGTATGGGCGGCATGTAGTAGTTGATGGTGGCCATTTGTAGAGCGGACGGTGGTTGAGGGGGCGGCGGTACGTAAGGGGGAACCACCCTCGCGGCGGCGTACGCGTCCTGCTGCTGGTGCTCCTCAGCCAGCTTGTAGACAGAGTCCTGGTGGTGGTGGGGGTGGTGGTGTTGGTGATGGTGGGGGTTGTCCTGGGCGGGAGGTGGGGCCGGCGCCTGGTACCCCTGGATGGGCAGCCCCAGAGGGTTGTGGTGGTGGTGCTGCTGGGGCTGGTGGTGGATCAGGTGGTGATGCTGCTGCTGCTGCTGCATCATATGCTGTTGTTGTTGTTGTTGTTGTTGCTGTTGTTCGACTATTGGCTGTTCCTGTACTATAGGCACCGCTGGCGGCTCGTGCTCTTGCCTCCTCTCACCGCCACTATTCCTGTGCCTGCGCTTCATGTGCTTGTTGTAATTCGCCCAGTTTGTGAACTCTCTGTTGCACTCGCCGCAGCTGTAGGGACGCTCACCTGTGTGCTGCCGTCTGTGTACCTATATTGGTAGAATATTTTTTTTTAACTGCACTTCTATGCCTCACAATTGTGACCTACTTATGGGCTAGCTTACAAGCTAACATCCATTGCAAATATTGAGTGGTGGCCTTTCAACTGTGCTCTTGACAGGGACCAAAGTCTACCTGACTGAAATCAAACAACGAGTGTATACTCACGGTCAGTATCCCCTTGAATCTGAACAGTTTTCCACAGAATTCGCAAGAATACGGCATCGCGCCTGTGTGTATACGATTGTGCTCTTTGAGCGCCCCTCGTTGCCTGAACTGTTTTCCGCAAACATCGCACTGGTGGGGCTTGACGCCTGTATGGAGAGAGGAGTGTTTCGACAGCAGCCTTGCAGTTTTAAAACTGTCCGAAGAATACATAATGCGAAGATTAAAAGGTGAAGCAGAAACAAATGTCGTACATGCATGCCATCATGTGGAGGAAGCATTCCATCAATAATACTTGTATTGTTGTTTCTTCACTTATATCTATCTAAGATCTATTCTGTAGTTAATAAGGTGGTCATTTAGATAGATGGAGAGAGGTGACAGCAATTAATCCTTGGAAACCTCCTAACAAGTACCTCTAACCAACATTAAAATAAAGTGTATTGATATAAAATGAAAAAAATTGAAAATGTGAATAATTTTTTTTTTGATAGACTATTGTGACAGTTTAAACATTTAAAACTCCAGTTTAGTCTGTTTTTTAACCCTCGTCTTGCCTACTTGCAATGACCAATGTGGTTAATTTATGATTGCATTGACATCTTAAGAACAGTATTAGAGATCTATAATTCTTATTCTGAAAAACTTTACGGATTATTACAAAATTAAAACAAAATCCATACCCTTTACCGCAGACTGAACAGGAATGAGGTTTGGCATCATTATGCGTCAACATGTGGTAATCCAGACTCCCTTTGGCGATGAAACTTTTACCGCAAATATCACAGATATAATTTCGTTCGCCGGTATGTATTTTCATGTGGGTATCGAGCGTATGTTTCGTTGAAAATCTGAGAATGAAAAAACAATGAATTAAATTTAAACATTTGAAACCCAAAACTAGTTTTATATGACACTGTAAACAAAATATTAGTAACATGAACAGCATTAAAATTAGAGACACTATCTTCAAATGTAATGAAATGGCACATACAGCAAAAAAATTATCCTTTATTATTTTATATTGGATTTCTTGATTGTATTCCTTTCAATAGGGCTAACAAAAAGTTAAGGGCTGAGTAAGTGTTACTCAACTACTTCAATTTTTTTGTAAGTAGGAGCTACACTAAATTATATATACCAAATGTGAATACTAGGCTGTAATGCAAGACAGACCTCACAACAGGTATTTTAAGATGAATACACTTACTCTTTTGGGCAGACAGTGCAGGGAAATTTTGGCTTGACCTGGTCCGGAAGGTGGCACTTGCTGTGGAGGTACAGCGAACTAAACTGTTTGAACGCTTTTCCGCATTGACTGCATACGTGAGGCCTCTCCTCGCTGTGCACTGTGCCGTGAGACTGGAGCACAGTCTTTTGCGAAAAGCTTTTCCCACATTTATCACAACTGAGAAAACAAAGAAAAGTTAATTTTTCCTATATCAAATTGATCCGAGTTCATCACATCATAGATCTACTCTCAATTATTGAAAATGGCAATCCGAATACTTTTTGTTGTACCAACAGATTGAGGGGTTATTTTAATTTTTCTGTTCGTTGAAAATTAAAACCTGTCAACTAAAATTTAAACTTTTTGCTTCTTTAAATGAATCCAATAAATTTATCAAACAAGTTCCATTCTGAGTGGGCTCTTTGGGTCCTGGAGTGTGCCTACCCCTGCCTATTAAGCTTAATCTAACCTAGCTCAACCTAAGACCCTGGTTATTTGAAATTTATAACCAAAATATGACAGTTTTCGAATTGAAAATATTAAATCTAAATAAGGGTAGGGTAGGTATCCCTTACTAGAACTTGAATTGTTGCTAACTTCTGGGGTTGCATAGAACCATTAGAATAATAATAAATCTAATCGAAAAAAATCAAGCGTAATTACCTGAATTTCTTATGATTGCCGTGTAATTTGACATGTCTTGCAAAACTCCTATACCTGGTGTAAACTTTAGCGCATTTTGTACATTTGAAGTTTGGTGGTTGATTGTGAACATCCTGATGATGTAGTTTTAATGCCGCCAATGTCGGCAGCACCTGATCACAGTCAGTGCACTCCCAGCTGTAGCCCTCCAGGGCACCTGCAGTTTTAAAAATAAACATTTTTATACCTGTTTGCAGTATTTGGGGATATTTTAAGAATAATCGAAGTACTACAAACAATATATCGAAACCGAATAGGCTTACTTCCTGATTCACAGTCCTTATTAATGACTGATTTTATTAATATCACAGAATGCACCAGCAACCCTTCTTTGTGAATTTATTTTACATAATAAATTTAGAAGCTAAATTACCCACATAACGGGTAATCGAAATCAGTGTCCTCTATAAGATGAAAAGAAACATTACTTTTTGTACTAGTTGGAGGATCGCCGTCGAATAAATGATCATCATCCGGGTCGCTGGAATCGTCCCTCGTTTCAGCACTCTGTTTCTGGCCTCCACTCGGCTCTTTCTCCACAATATTCGGCGCGTCGCCCTCTAGATTCGTCGTCAAACAGGACGACGTTTCCTCCTTTTCGTCCAAAGCGTGTTTGATCGGAGTCCGCAATTTCCTTTTCGACATCCCTTCGAAAGGCGCTGAAAATCATCCCTCCCTACTTTTCAGTGAGCAATGAAAAAACTCGTGAGATTTTCTCGTGTTATCGACGGGAATAATTGGACTTACATTTTTCCGAGATGACGCATTCGACGCTGTATTCGGAGACGGCTCGGTCATCGCCGTCTCCGTCGCAGTCGCCTTCCGCATCACCATCGCAGTCACCTTCGCCATCTCCGTCCTATAGAAATTATTTTTTTAACCTACATTCGTAACTCAGATTTTATACTCTGTTGGGATACACAGATACTACAGTGATGTTTTCAGATGTGGCTAGTGTTTGTAATTTTGTGAAACCAGGATGTCTAACAGCCCTAGTTTAGTTTCCTATGGACAATTTTTCTGTAATAATTCCTAGTAACACAATAATATTTTAAAGAACTTTTTCTATGAGATCTCCCAGATTACTGAATATCATTATAACTTTTTAATTGCTGCATCTCTACAAATATTACTAATGTATCTCCTAGATTACAAAACTGCCAGTAAAAAAATCGATGAACTGATTACAAGTGGATTGTCTCAATTCCACAATGTTTTTTTAGAAGTAAATTTGTTCATTCCTTAATAAACTACATTACAAGTGGTTAGATTCCTGTATAAAATGAGATTAGGTGCAGGACAACTAAAAAGTGATTGATGATTCGGATGTTCGAGTGTAAAATTGTTCACTGAGAGTACGACACAGGTTCAAACGCTTGTGGGGGATAATATTTTAATTCGAGAAATATTAGTGTATACTTCTAAAACAAATATCCCGATTCTTGAAAACACAAGATCTATTGAAACTGAACGGAAAGGTTATGGAATCAGGGGTTAGTAGGACAGAAAATATTCACAATACTATGCAATAGTAACTTACAATAATTACGGTTATACTGTCTTTGAAAGGTTTTATTTCGACGGATTCCACACCGTTACTGAGGCTGACGTTCCTATCCCCGTTGAATATTTCCATCAACGATACTTGGGAACGGGAGCAGAGATTGAAAAAATTGGAATAATCCTCCACTTTTGTACAGCAGTCGACGCAGACAGTGGTCGGCAGGATATCCTCGGGGAACAACTGGGGCAGACAGAATAGCTGGTTTTTTATCTAACTCGACTGTACTGTGCAGAGGGGCCCTGTTTACAAACAAAGCCGAGGTAACGCCAGGGCACGATAAATATGGGGACCTACCCAAATCTGTAGGCACTGGTTGATTTTACTGCACAGATTCAACTTTTGACCCTCCTCGTTGAATATGTCGACGTAGTTGTCGCTCTTCAGGGCGCACAGCCGGCAGAACGGGTTGGTCGCCATTATTTTAATAACACTAATATAATACGGTTAATATATAGAGGCGGTGCGGCGAGCCTTGTTGAACTGACGCCTTGTCAGGCGGCAGCGCTGCCAACGTTCGATCAAAAAAACCCGCTAAAACTATTTTACAAACTGCACCATTCTGCACTCATCCATTATTCTGACTACTCCTTGTGCTGATACATAAAGAAACCTGCAAAATCTAGCAGAATAATTGTGACGGAATCATCGAATAGGGATTACATCATTGTTTTCTATTTCTTTTGTTCAACTTGATTTCAGTAACACATTTATTTTTCTCCATTCTTTCTATACTTCTTTTATCCTATACTAAATCAGTTTAGGTTTCTCCCAATTAACAGTAGAAGATTCTGTCAGTAATAAAGTACCAATGCTAATCCTAAGTTTACATTTTTATTAAAAGATTATGTAACCATTTGGAACTGATAGTCAGAACAGGAAGCAAAGTAACAGTATTTACCTTTTTATGAGTACCTCCTGTATTTCTTCTTTTCTTAAAAATAGATGTTGAAAATAACAGAAGAATATCTAGAATAAAGTGCTGCACTACATATAACACAAAATAAGTGCAAGGGGTAACAGTGTTTCAGGTAGATCACAAAATCAGAAGGGTGGGAAAGTGTACAAGCAAAAATATCTCAGAGATTTATAATTACAAGATTTGATTGCGTTAGAAGACAGTCTGGAGTTCTATGCAATCTTGTTTTAAATGTTATTTTCCATAGTTCATTTAGTTATATAACAAATATTTCGATTAATCTATTACCCAATAGTCATATATATAAACATTTACATAATTATATTTTTTTGTTTTATATTGCAACAAATATTATTTTATGTACATATTCAATTATATAAAATTAATTTAAATCATATTATAGGCTTAAGGCCGAAATTATTGTTATTCATAGTTTCTATTTGATACCCTGTCCTGAAGGTAGTTTTTGCTATTTTCAATAGCATCACTGTATGAACTGAATTAATCGTGCGATCAGTTAAGCCGTACGCGGATGTTTCATATTCGTTATTCTCACATTACCAGCGACCGAATTTACTAAAACTGTTCAAAGTGCGATGTAACATTGATCGAAAGTGAGGTGAAGTGCCCTATAAGTGAGTGAAAGTCACGTTTTATCTTTTAATTTTACATTGTCGCGAATATTTCAAACATTCACGATTCTGTACCGGCGGACACCTCTGGCGGTCTTTTCACCACGAGCCGTCCTCCATTTTGTTTGCAGAGACCGACGCCAAGGTAAGTTTTACTTTATTCTTCCTTATTACCTACTTCGTTATTCATTTTGTTATTTCGTTTTGTTTTTCCATTTATTGAACAAATTGAACATAAAAGTTATGCTAACAGAACATTATTTGACTTTTATATCTCACTTCGTATTACACCGAAATCATAAAAAAATAGTTTGGACCTGCAGGTCACAGAAATTTGATACGACCTAATCGAGTGTGGTTTCAAGGTGCTTATTTAATTACTTAAGCTAGGATTTTCGAACGTTTTCGCCTGTTCACGGGGAATTTCGAAAATACTTTAGTTTGAATCCACGTGAGACGTTCCTTATATATTTGAATAATGTGATAGACGTTCTTGCTAGTGATTATGGAGACATGAATTCGGTAATTCCCTCCAGTATAAATTCGAAACAATCCTTCCCTAATTTCATTGTATTCGTTCGAACGGCTGCCGGCTGGTTCTGAACTGCCTCTTATATTACTTAGTTTCGCCGTACTCCGCTTGTGCGTACCACCTTTCGGACGGTCGTCGTACACAAAATCATAAACAATATCAATCAAAAAATCCTAGAAATATCATACATAAAACGATATTTCTGATTCGCCACCGTCAAATGAGCATTAATGAGCCGACTATTAGGGGAAATAAATTTGTTAAAAGGAACAATCGTCAAGCAGCAAGGGAGCAAGCCTCAGTGATACCAACCAGAAGCGTGAAGGAACTAAAAAAAATCCCTTCCTTAGTTCGTTCAAGAGTCACTTCCTTCAGTCATAATCCTAAAATCATCGAGTTGTTTCATTGAATATTTTTAGTAAAAAAATAAATAAATATAAGGAATATTTTTAATTTATTATAGTTTGGCTATATATACCAACGAATTTGTAGGAATACACTTTTATTCTTTTTGACATTATTCGTTTTTTGTCGTTCGTCGATTATGTGACGAAAATAGGTCCCAATTGAAATTGTTAATGCGTTAAAACTACGCACTGCACAGTAATCCTGTTCGTAACTGGACGGAGTCAAATTCGCGCACCGTGTCAAATATAGAGCACGTGCGCGGGGGAAATTATGCGATTTTTGGTTTTGACTGGGCAAGAAGTGAGTGCCAACAAGAAGTGTGTCAACAAGTAATGGCGGACCGTGTTGCATTCGCCGGCCGGCGTATACCCCGGGGAAATAGGCTTTTAAGTGGTTTTTTGTAGTTTTTGTAGTTGTAATCGCTTCGGTGAATCCTGTTTTCTGCACTCTCGGAATAGAGAATTACCGGAGTTGTACCTCACGTCGCCTCTTTTTTCGTTTTGTTCCCTAAAGTTGAAATCCGGTCGAAGGGAGATAGAATTCGAATATTTTAACAGGAAATCCTATGAATGTGGTGGGTAGTCCCGGAGGTAGTGTTACTGAAACAATCTCCAACCCCCGTGAGTATGAAGCTCAACAACTCGTATAAAATGGCGACTTTTCATAGTCACACTTAATAGCTGGAGCGGTAAACGTTGCTCCTAACTACTCTTCTACGGTCAAATATTCGTCCGGTTCCTCCTAACGCTTTTAAGTATTCCGAAAAATCAGGCATTCCTACGAAAACTTCATACTTTTTTCGCCTTTATTTATCGCCTCGGGGAAATGATTATCCTGGAGCCGGGGGCCTTCAGATGCAGCTCCGGCCGGACCTTGCGCCACTTCCTCATGAAACGTTCCCTGGGAAAAAAACTTATATAATCGAGCCCAATAAAACTATATCTGCATATATTTATAACGTGGTAGCAAATTGCTCCCAATGCCGGATGACTCAATTTATAGATTATAAGAAAAATTGAGGACATCCGCAATAATTGCGGAAATGCAAATAGATGTAACAATTTTATCACAGATATATATAAAACAATTAATTTTTGGATTTAGGCATTTGTTCTATTATTTCTTGTGGTGGGAGGAGGTGAGAATTTGAATCATCATAACCTTCTGCTAAAAAGTTTTTATTTATTAAATTCAATTGTAACATCAGTCGCGTTTTTGGTCCATTGGTAGACATTTTACAACGCGGGAGTACATTTTATAGAGTCCGTCTTTTTCGTTGTCTAGTATCAGTAGAGCGTCCACGATACGTCACGATTCATTCGATTCTGTACGTCGCCTCGTGCGTCAGCCCACAAATGTTCCACGAATTATCGGGGATAATTTACAGGCGTTCGGGAGACGGAGAGAAATTTTGGAAAGGACAGGCAATATGCCGATAAGAGCTTCAGTGCGATAGAGCTTTGTTTCCCGACCGGTTTTCCGTAAACATTTCAAAGAATTTCTGCAACAATGAACCGGAAGAAATATGTAAAAAAGATAAGGTACAAGTTTCCTGTTGGGGCTACTTTGTCTGTCTCAAAAATGGTGTCAATAATAATTGCACCAGCAAGCTGCTTATAGGCTTACAGCTATAAGTAGCCAGATTCTAATAAAATGACTGTTGATTGTATTTCATACGAACGAAAAAGTGTTCCGCTGAAGAAAATTGCTGACAAAACTGTTCCGTTCCATAGAAAAGGTAGGGTATCATTGCGATAGAGATTCGTTAGATATGTGGATAGGCCGTCTTCCAGAGAATGGAGGATCGCGAGTCGCAATCAAGTAGTAGGGAGTATAAGAAATAGGAGTAGAGGTGGCCTCGGCGGCGTCTAAAGTACGGTGCTGCTCTAACGGGAGGCGGCCGAACCGCGGGCCCCACCACACAGGCAGAACTGCTGCAGGCCACAGTCGAGCTAGAGAGGTGCCGATGTACGCGCAGTTCCGCGTCCTCCCAACAGCAGTCCGCCCAGTGTGAAGGCACCTCCCGTGCAGGAGGCAGAGTGCCACCACCAGCCTCAGATAGACACAGAGAGTGAGAGAGACTGGCCGAGATGGAGGGCTTGGGCGGGATATCCCAGATAGGGTTGGTCGCCAGGAGCCCCGAGGGCCACGCCGCCAAGGGGATGAACATCAAGGGCAACGAAGACCTGTGGGTCGAGATACAGGCGCACACGTTCAGGAATTGGGTCAACGAACACCTGAGGAGTGTCCGCGAGGAGGTGCGCGACCTGGCCACAGACTTCTGCGACGGCACCAGGCTCTGCGCCCTGGTCGAGGTACTTCAGAAGAAGAAGCTGAGGACCTCCTGGATACGTCGGCCGACTAATCAACACCAGTACCTGGAGAACGTCACCGCTGCACTGAACGCCGTCAGCGAGGACGGAGTCAAATTGGTCAATATCGGTGAGTCCCCACGATCCATTTAGCCAGGAACGCCGATCCCTAGTTTAAGCCTTAAAGTGTTCCCCACGCGATCTACACTCTTTTGTAAAGAACGTTCTACATTCCTTAACGGTCGGTACAACGCTGGAATTGAACCTGCCCATTTACGGTACGCGAGACGGCTACCGTTCACTCGACTCTTACGGTTAATATTGTATAAATTGAAAGGAGCGATAACTGCGGACGCTGCGGGTCTAAATTTGTATAAATTATAAAGGATTACCAATTTTTATGTTTTTAATTACATCGGTAGTCTTAATGACGACTCTAAATAGGGCTGTTGGGTATATTTGGCACTTTATACTCCCGTCTCCTGGAAAGTTATTCTTTAAAGCGCGCGCGTCTACAAATTTGTAATGCAGCGGAATAATAACTGTCTTTAGGGAGCGTCGCCATTTTTCGCCGATCCACTCGGCTCTTTCTCAAAAATCTGTCTTGAAGAATCGTCAGAATGGGCGCAGCTTTGTATTAATCCCAAATGCAAAGGTTGGGTTTCCTTTAGGATGGAAAGGGGTTCGATGAGTTCGTATTTAGGAAACCGTGCACAGCAGCGGGCTGTAGGAGAATGATGATTTAGGAAGTAGGATTCAGTAGAGCGAATCGATATCGGCGTGCCTAAATAAAAAGAAGGTGTTATTAAAGTCCAGATTAGATCCAAATAAAGTATGAAAGTTGCCTCGGTGGCGGAGTTTGGGGCGTTGTCGGCCCCCATAACCGGGCCCCACCTAATTTCCCTCCCTGCCTCCCTCCATGACTGCCCCCCCCCCGTTTATTCTTCGCCTCCAATGTTTTCTGTAGAATATTCGCGCCGTACTGGACGCCCACGGACGTCTCTGCGTCAGTGTCATCGGGCCGATCGAGGCGTGCATTAATAAAAAACCGCAGGTGTGTTCGCGCGATTCTCACCTCAGGCACGAACCTATGCCCGAATTTGGCAAGTGGGCGAGAAAGGCCCCAGTAGATTTAAACTGAATTCGTCTTCACTTTCACGGACGGCGTGCAATCTTAATGCCGGAATCTTGTGTCCATTGAAATCAAAGTATTTACAGCGAGGACCGTGTCAAATCTTGCAATCTAACTTTTCCCGGCCCCGCCTCAGGAGAAGCCATGAAATTTTCTTCTACCTTTAGATGGAAAACTATAACACCTGCCAGTGATCTATATAGCAGAATGTTGATAGAATTGAAATAATTTGTGAAATATTGCCGCTGAAAGCTTCTCCCAGATTTCTGCTGTGTCCTCCAGGGCCTTAGTTGTGAACCCAGTATCGGTGTCAGAATCTGTTTCTATTAAAATACTAGTGTTTCTGAATGATTATAGAATGAAAATAATGAGCTAAATACCAAACCTGGTTCAGATGGCCCAGCAGATTTTAGCGCTTAAACGAACTTCTTCTCACATTTAGGAGGGACGTGTAACTTTCCTCAGTACCTCAATCTGTTTTCTTGTGCTACTGTTTTTACTGAATTTTATTTGGATGAAAATAATTTGTGATATACTGTTATTAACCATGTTACTCAATCGTGCTCTCAGGCTGATTAGTCTGTAAGTATTTCTGAATTTTTCCTAATGTTTATGGAATGAAAATAATGAGTTAAATATTGTTATTTCGTTTTTACGGAGGTTTTTCACCTGCCACAAGTCCCAGGTGAAATACATTTAGTTTTCCACTTGATGTAACCTTTCTCTGTGCCGGAATCTGTCCCGTTTGAAATTCAGTCTTTGAGTTCCTAAATATTTTTTTAAGGATGGAAATGGCGTGTGAAATGTTACTACGTTATGTTTCTGTTGTGACATTAAGCGTCTCAATTGTGAAACTGGGTTTTTCGCCGTGGCTTTTTGTTTACGTTGGCGGGCAAGCAACCTTCCTGTAATCTGTTTCCATTAAAACGAAGCTCTTGCGTCTACGCGAGATTTTACATTATGAAAGTAAGTTCTGATCCTTCGGCGATATTTTGGCCAGGCTTCGTTGCAATACTTTTATGGCGCACTCTGCTCAACGCTGAGACAATAAATGAAACAATTTATTCCCACGTTTACGTCGGAACCCGTTTCCGTTTGTGCCGCTCCCAATTCAGCTGAATACTGCTATTTCTGGTTTTACAGTGAAGTTTTCCCCGTTAGATTCCTATAGCAGCCCTGTCATAGTGTCAATTTAAAACCTACCTGTATGTTTACACCAAACAGGTATAGAAAATATAAAGTAACATTAGCGGAATAGTGGCGGTTGCTTATATCGGTTTCTGTAACGATGAGTATACCTAGCGTTTGTACGGTAACGAAGAAGGCTCGGTATTTGCTAATACTGTGCGAAGAAACTGCGTCTAAATGCGACAGGAAACTGCTCTGGCTGCAGGATGACGACGTTTATATATTATTTGAAAATTGAGGAAACGCGCAATTAAACAAGACAACGATGTAAAGAAATCAGTTACAACAAACAAAGTAGTAACAACGTAGTTGCATTTTGTTTAAGATATTTATTTGGGATTCCATAATGGTTTTGAATAACCATTTTCTGACGTATAAGTTCTTTTATAACTTCGAGGAATACGTTTATGTACCAAGTGGGTGTCTGGTATCAGTATAGAAGGATATGGTTATTTGAGATTACGGGCCCAATGTTTCAATTTCGTTCTTGATCCATCGTCGAAGTCCAATTTTAGTTGGGGCCGACCCCTCCCGTCAGCGCATTCCTCAGTCTGCGTAACTTGAGTTTCTCGTAATCGCGTATAAATTCGTTCTTGGGAACTGTTTTCCGTTGTTTCTGCTTCTTTTCTTTTTTAATCTCTCAATTCGTCTCCGCTCCAATTTAATGATACCGGTTTTCTGAAGAAATTCCCTGATAATCGCTTAACCGGTAATGGCCACCGGCTCCGTTCCACGCCCCGTTCTCCTTTAGTTTTACTAATGTGCTATAAATATTAAAAAAAAAATAAAATAAAGTGTGTTTGAAATATGAGCTCGAATGTAGTTAAATATTTTATTTCTGTACCGTTTAATTTATTAACATTATCTCCTTTAAGACAGAGGTACTGGTTAAGACTAGAGTGAAGTAGTAGTACTTATTTCACCTAGGATCGTTTCATCCTTTGTAGACTGTGTGACAATTTAATTACCGAAACGGATCGTGAATGGAATCCGCGGTATTTTTTTTGTTCAACAGGTGCATTTCACTTCGAAATTCCTGTCGGCGCTTGCGGTAGATACGAATTCCTCATATGGATTCACTATTGTAAATGGGAGCCACATTGGGCTAAGAATTGTACACACATACACAAATTATGGATATTGTCTAACACGTGTGTAATACCAGTATTGTTCAACATTGTGTTACTCAGTATCGGCTTTTTTTAGCTTCCGGGTTAAATACTTATACTATCGCCGGCAGGAATAATTATGCTGCCACAAGCCTATTCGGTCGAGCTTGTCGGATGAATCATTCTGTCACTAAACTGTTTCTGCTGTGGTAACGTGTTAGTTTTTTTTTTTCTTCCCAGGCGATAAAAAATTACGAGTATTTTAAATGTTTGTTCAATGTACACGTCACCTGTCCCGAAGAAACGTGTCAACGGGTTGTTGATGTCATTCTTATTGGAGTTATAGGGCTCTGATGATTCAGTCGACTCCTCTATACCTTATCTATACTGCTAAGTCATCAATTGGCCTGCGAATGTCAAAAAATGTGTTTATATCGTAATTAAAATACCAACATATGATCCAATACACGAGATCTTTCGACACGTTCCCTGTGTAAATGGTATAATCGATTAGTTTCTTTCTTTTTCATTTATTGCGCAATAAACCTTTATAGTTATAGGTACAATTATGTTTGTTTATAAATGATTACTGATGATTGAGAAAGTCGGACTCCCTAATAACTATAACTTCCAGGCGGCCCCTCAGAGTGCTCAATAGAACCAATTCAGCGGGCATTCAGTCGCCAGGATTTATTGGTTTTTTTAGGATTCGAACTCAGTTCCGTTTAAAGTCAGTTGTTAAGGTTGGCACCGGTTGGAAAATTAAGATAGCGTTAGTGTTATGGTGTGCTGTAACAGGGGCGAGTGAAAGTGAACCAGCACCAACTGAGCGGTTACGAAGTTCCCGACGGCACTTCAATTACTTAGAAAATATATTTATTTCCACCCGGTTAATTGTTATTATTGTATTTGTTTTATTTACAAATTCCTATTTCCGGGCTTTCCGTTCTGCCCGAATTATAAAATGAATGGGATTCTTAAGCTTTTTCACTCGGCCCAGCGGAAATGATGTCGATTTGGAATACGGTGATGTGATTGTGGTCAACGTATAAGTGCCAAGACAGGACGCCGATGTGACTCACCACGTGACTCCTGAAGAGGCCGAAACCGGTCTACCGAAATGCTTAACCGGCCAACAGTGGACAGAACCTCGGAAGAACCACAGAAAATATTTTAACCCTATTCATATGACTGATAGACAACTTTATACGACACAGTGTACTCAGGCTCTAATTCCTAAGAAGAAGTATGGATAATTTCCAGCGTATTAAGGAAGAGGTCATCCGTGTCTTAATGTCTCAGCGTACCGCCGCGCACTCAGATAGAACTCATTGTTTTGTCACACAAAGTACTCATTTATTTATTATCGCTGTTAAAATTCGACTATCGGTCCGAAGTGCGAGAAAGTTTGAGAATGAAAACGCGTGTTGAAAGAGTCCCCCGGGAGCGCACTGTTTCCATTGTTCTTACGCGGAAAGCAGAAACGCGAATTCGCATTCGGCGTATCTCCTTTGCGTTCTGAAGATCTAAACGAGTAATTACAAAAAAAATTACTGTATTGTTTTTATCCACTGATGAAGTTTACGGCGGCATTAATCACCGAACTGCAGATCCACGAATAACGGTTAACATAGTAGATAAAATTCACAGAGAACGTAACACACTGCGTCATTTATTGGGTGTAGCAACCAACACCCAAGTCAATTTGAACTTCTTAATTTTTTTGTGTTGAATGTAATACCATTTCAAGACACATCTGTCCTAATAACAGCTTACGTGGTTTTTTTTCATAGAACGATATCGTAGTTGTTATGTTCTATGATTTGTAGACTATATATATATATATATATATATATATATATATATATATATATATATACATTCTGACAGTTCGGCCATTTTGTACTGTGGTAAACGCTTCATACCTAGAGGTGACAGAAAATTGTCTATTTGTCATCAGAATAGACTGTTCCTCGTCATCTTTCTTAGAATTATGTCAGTAATATAATGCGGTACTTACGCACGTCGGGCGACGATGAAGCAAACAGTTTAACGACAATGTCGAATCGTCCAATATAAACAGATTGTTTCGCTGCGATGTCAATAGCATAACTTAAAAATTTGACTCCGTTGTCCCGAGTTTAATTGTTTGAACAGATTACAATATCCCGACCGTTGCCCAACAGTGGACTATTTCTCCGGGACAATCCGGGAAAATCGGGAGGTCGGACGGCCCTAGAGGAGCGACTCGGTGGGAAAATGAGACAGTCGGGACGGAGAAAATGCAGCTCGGCAAAAACTATTATTCGTTCTACTGTTTTTTGGTCTTGTTTTTTTGTCCCATGCCCGCAAGTACAGACCGTGAACTGTCCGCCGCTTTCCTGTCCTTTGTCCGTCGGAGTTGGTGTTGTAAACTCCCGAAAACTTTCTACGGAGGGTTAATTTCTGGGGTCGGGAAAAAAAGAGAGAGAGAGAAATACATAACCCGAAAATTGCCGGGATTGTCGGGAACTATAACCGGGTTTTCTGCCTTTGCGTTGTGCCGGACCTTTGTAAAAGAATGGCTCGGGGTTCGACGAGCAGAAAGGTATTTGACCCCACCTTACCTTCCTCCTCCTCCTTCTCCTCCTCCTCCTCCTCCTCCTTCTCCTCCACTTTTCTTTTTCCCTTTTTGTCCCTCCGGTTTTCGCCCGCTGTTCCACTTTAGGATTGTGCCTTATTAACACTTTCACTAACATGCGTTCTTCCATACGGTAGGCCGGGTCCCGTTCCTCGCTCTCGTCCCGCTCAGTGTTCTTTCGGGCGCCATGTTGTGCGCGATCTGACCATGGAATAGTCCGCATTTTGGAATGGCTTGTCCGTAAGGGTTTCCGCCAAGCGGTCGGCTATCCTGGGACAAGTTTATAAATAGGGCGGTTTCCTCGAAAACAAGGAAATATTTCCAACTGACGCGAGAATGTGCCCGCGATGAAGAGGAGTATACTAAATTCAGATTTAAGGTTAAAAAACTAGCCTCTGGGCAGTATTGAGAGAAAAACTTTCCTAAATGCCACGAAGAAAAGAGAATGAACTAAAAAAAATTCATTTCATGAATTGGATGCCTAAAGAGTTGTAACGACTCGATCCTTATAATAATTGTTTATAATGTTATAAGCATCTTATAATCTTATAATCGCTTAACCTGACGGTGTTCTGGACTAATTCTGGTCCAGCTCGCATTAATATTCCTTCAGTCTGTCACAGCACTGTTACTCCAGTGTAACATTACCCTGTTTTCGACTCGTTAAGGACTAGTGACGATGGGGGTGAGCAGTAAACACCGGATCTACCTTAAGAACAAACAGGCGAATAGGGAGTAGGGCAAACTGATGTTTCGAATTTTAATGTTACCTCAACTTTTTCCTTGTTACTGTTTTTTAACCATAAATTTTAACTTCTAAAGAATATCATTAAATTCTAATTCCTTATCAACTCTACCTACACTTTTCGACTCATCCATTCGTACGAGTGCGTCACAATATTTGTTATAAAAACAAATTGTTTCGGAACTATTGCTCTAAATAAATACTTTAAATGAGAGATAAATAACTGAAAAACTTGTGCGGATCTGAATACAACTAAACGAATCCTCCGCACGCGATTAAGGTCGGTTAAGATGTCATAAAAACGTGTCTGAACATTGTGGGCGGGGGGTGGTCAATATCCTGTTTAGACAACATGCAAAATGTTGTGGTTAGGCATATCTAGGTTGGCATCCCGGATGGTTTGGGAGGCTCGACAAAAGTGAAATCACTTTCACTTGTGCCGGCTCGCGCTCGCACGCCCAACCTCCAACACCTTCCTCAAACGTTGACCAATCGGACACAGTAAAAACGGCCGTTTGTCCGTGAAATAACTACAGCGGTAGTGCCCGAAGTACTATGAGTAGGGTTATATTACGTTCTTTTTCTAGTCCGGGCGGTATGTCCGAACGTTTTACTCTCAATGCTTGTTAAAAATGAAGGACAGTTAAATTATAATTTCATTGTCGGTGCTCAACAGGCTGGTGCCTCCCTGAATACCGGGGATATGGGTATATCGCGGTAAACAAAAACATTACCCAAAACAGCTCTTGTTGTATCTTTCGTTTTTTTAATTTTAATTTGAAATTGTTGCCAGAGAGTTTCTTTCATCATGAAAAGGATAAACACTGATGCAATAATTCCTGAGATTTTCCGCCTACATTCACTGGATTAGTTCTGTCGCTGAACTGATGAGACACTAATAATTTCTTGAGAAAAGACCATATAACTGGGCACGTCCCGCCTGACGTTTCTGAGGTGTTTACTGTACTTACTTGTGTGTACTTACTTCCGTACTTATTATGAGTGTCGCTTCGCCGTATAGGTTTTTTTTAACTAATTCTCACTTCTGGTCGGCATGTGTAAAAGTACGGTTCCGGTTCTTTAAACTTCACTTCTAACTAATTTATCACTCTTCATTATTGGGCTCAATTGGGCACAGTGGCTTTCCTGTCAATCAACAAGCGATTGATTTGAAGTGACAAATTTAAAATGTATTCCCATTAGAAAAACGGGCCTTAATTTATCTCAACAGAATTAATAAGCCAGAAAAATACATTCCAATAGCGGGCGGAAAAAACATACTCCGTTTATATATGACACGGCCATAGTAAAGATAGTAATAGATAACACACCTAAGATTCTCTATCCGAGCCACTGATCGAAGAAAGCTGCTGAAGATGGCGAGCAGCCGAAATCGACACTACTCTGACCCAAATATTACTGGAACTGTCCCACCAAAATTACAATTGCCGTTATTGCGACACTGCTGAACGGGTGTAGAAGAAACCAGAAACCTGTCTTGGGACCAAAGAGCGGGGTTAAGAAGAGACGGAATTTTGGGACTAACTAAATTGGAGATCTACGATATTGGATTAATTGTTCACGAGTTGATAATGAAGAAGGTCGGTCGGCAGGGGCGTGTAGGGGGACGTCCCACGTGTCCACCGACTGGTGGGAGCAACTCAGCCTTCCCTTTTATGGTCAAGTCCCCGGCCTTCCTCCGACACCAGACAATTGGCTCCTTTATTTCGGCCCCACTCTACATATTTATATTTATCAATTTCATTTCGCACCGCTTTCTTTAGTCTATCATAGTAACCACCACGAGCACGCGGTATAAAATCTGCTTAAAACAAGTCTATTCCAACTTATAAGTCTTATAACTTAGAACAAACAGATATATTATGAAACCATAAAACGAATAAAAAGATTGGCACAAGTGTTATAATAATCAGTTGATAACAAACTGTTTAGTATTTCGGAAACTATACATAATCAACAGGATTAGGCAATTATCACGTTTTGGCGACGTCTACACCTTCTCTAACTGCTAGTTCCCTACTAGTTTCTTTATTTATGGTCAGTTTAATGTACGTTTCTAAAGGCAAACAAATATTCCCCGCATAACAAATACTGATTCGTTGAATTGATAACTTTTGTAACAACCGCGATCCGGCATCAACTGAAATGCGACCCAACGAAACCGACCTTCAACTGTGCTAGCAGTGCACACGAAGGCTGCGACAGCGTAATTAAGTAAAACAAAAAACAAAATAAAAACGCGGTTTAAGTCCAATTTATTCCGTCAGTATAAACTAAATAATTTGTTATATCGATATTATTCCGTCTGTCCTGATCTTCAGATTAGCACTAACACCGTGGACGATCATCCGGGGAGATATTTTTGGCTCTCTGTGTGATTTTTTAAAAAATATTTAATGCGTTCTGCGACGTTTTGGCGACCTCCTTAGGCTCGTCCCTTGTACTGAATTTAGACAACAGTATTAAGGTTCGGTTAACTATTTAATCTTAAAACGTTATTTCTTGCTTACTTTGTTTAATTCATCGAAATAATGAAACATTGTCAATATTATCGCAGATTGAAACTTGTTTAGGTATACAAATTGTTTATTCGCAGTCGTTTAAAAACGGGGCCAATTGTAACAATGTGGATTGATGAAACAGAAAAAAACGGGAGTTAAACATTAAACAGTAATTATTCGACTAAAAAATCTAAAAGTGAAAGGCCCCCAATGAAAGGTTAGTTTTAAAAATAAACACATGCACAAGTCAGGTTCTATCGCTTTTGCAAGCTGACTTCTAAATGGGGAGGTTTTAGATAATCACTATCCGGTATTATAATGTTAGTTATTTGTTCCAACTTGTATTTTTGGCGCAAAGTTTTGGTTTCAAAAGTGGACACTGTAGAATCCCTGTAGGAAATACAATTAGGTAATTATGCAAACCGCCTGATGTAGTAAGCTGTTACTACACTGTTAGTGAAAATGTGTAGGCTGCATAGTTTAGTTATCGGGTGTTTGTCTTTGAGATTTTCTATGATTTTCTCCGGTTTCACGTTCTCTCGCCGGTTGCCACATGAGAGGAATCCACTATGTATCTATGGTCCATATGCGGTGACAGTATATTGGAGCTAACGATGCAATAGAAAGTAGGACCTAGCCTAGGACCAAATACAGAAATGTGCACCGCTGTTGCACTCGGGTTCCGTAACATCCAATTATTTTAAAATCAAAATTTTTTTAATAATAACAGGTCTGTATGATGCTGGACAAATAAAATCTTTACGATTTGATTTATTTTTTCATTTTGAGTCATTGCTTAGGAAAGGAAGCGCGCGTAACGTGACATTTCAGTTACACTGCTGATTTTTCTCCATTAATACTAATCACTACATTTACACGATTCGATTTATAAAGTACGAAACTCATAATAGTGACTGTTTCTGATATTTAAATATATAGAAATTATAACAACATGTGTTGTTTATGACCTTATACAAAAAGTAAGCTTAATAACTGAAACAAAATTTTATTTTTTAAACGTGACACCCAGCCATAAATATAGGGTTCTTTGTTTCAAGTGTTCCGATTTTCCAAGCTTTCCTTGTTGATTATGTTTACGAATTGAAACTTGTTTTAAAAATTCAGTATCTCACGTGTTTCGGCCAAGGGCACAATCGCGCAGTATACAAATACAGTAATTTAGAATTTGCAAATTTAAGATATGACATTGTCACTAATTGTGATATGATTCGCCATCCCAACGATTGTAGCATTCGGCCAGTGATATACCGCCATTTTAATAGACGCAGAGGAGAATATATTTCGAATTCGGTCAACAGCTTACGATAAGGAAAGAACTAGTAAGGAAACCGAGAAACCTGTCTCTGCCGCTTATGTTTCAGTCACAGAGAAAGTCTCTGGGCCGGACTAAAGATACAAGTGACGTAATTTATCTAAGGCGGTGCGAGCACCCCAGTGGGTGGGTGTGTGTGTGTGTATGTGTGTGTGCACCCGCCAGCCCGGTTTCCTTCTTTGTACAATAAACAAAGAACAAAATCTTGTCTGGAAGACGAGGTTTTATTGTACCTTTGCCGGGTTGCCCCTCCCACCCCACCACTCCCCTCAATACGATAGCGGCCAGAAACGCACTCGCACTTTAAAGACATTAAAGCAGAAAGTACGAATGGACAAAGCAAAAAAAATACATTGCGAACGAAAGTCGACCTAATGAGTCACCGTCGAGACAAGGTGGGCTGCAACCTGGTAAACAAATAAAACACAATAACAAATAAGCACAGTAAACAATAGAAATGAAATCAGGAGTATCGAAACAAAGAAACCCCAGATTTAAGCCGTATTTAATTAAATAAAACATTTAATTAACAAAAAAAGGAATATAATCAAGAAATTATAAAAGGACGTTGATTCATTATTATTAACCTGTCAAATTTGATTAATTATAATCGACCGAAAATT
The DNA here is from genome assembly GCA_019843655.1 of Lethocerus indicus. Taxonomy (NCBI): domain Eukaryota; kingdom Metazoa; phylum Arthropoda; class Insecta; order Hemiptera; family Belostomatidae; genus Lethocerus; species Lethocerus indicus. Next base: position 31,584,190 of record JACDQD010000003.1, on the reverse strand, counting down.
TTGTTCTAATTGTTTAATTTATTTAATTTAGATTGGTTCGATTTTTATTCGGCGTTCATTCATCTTGTCTCCTGGTAGTTTCGGTTTCGGCTTCCCGCCGTCGTCAGTGGTAGTATTCCGTACTACTTTATGCCGAAAGGCATAAACTGATAAGAAGACTCTTATCAGTTCCACCATTGCAGTGTCACTCCTCTGTTACATCACTCCGTCGGACATTGCAAGACAGAAAGGGTAGAGTAGATTGAGGTTTTCTCTCGGCGAGGTTTCTCCCACCGTCAGTAGACAGCGCGAACACCGTATAATAACTGATAACCAATATATCATTGTTAGTAGTATATAACGGTTCTTATATAAGAACCTGTCGCCAGTCATGGAAGGAAACGTTCATTGATGCCAACCAGATGAGTGAAAGAACTAAAAAAAAATGGACCCTAATATGGGTCAAATGTCTGGAATAAATAAGAAGTGTGGAGGCCTAAAATCAGATATTACGTTTTATTTTCTTTAAGTGCAAGCTCTACGATTGTCTCCTTTTTACAGTATTTTTTAATTCCACCGTGTTGTACCTGGAAACAAGGAGTAATGTTTGCAATAAATCACTGTTGTTGTTGTTACTGTAGAGTACTGTAGTGTAAGTGAAGTTACTTGTTTGCGTGTAAAATGTTTGTGAGGAGAGTGTAGAGGGAGGGAGGTAGTGCTCTCGGTGACTGGGTTGCCCGCTCTGAATTCCTCACGTTTGAAATCCGGTTTTGAGTCAGGAACAATTACGCAACACGCATTACGGCCTTTTTTTTGCTTCGTTTCATTTCGTTTCACGAATGCGGCTGCCGGCTGGCTCGAACGATATTTCGAGGAAGCGAAAATCATTTTTTTCAGCAGCGATTCAATACGGTTTTCACCGACGCAGTTCGGCGTCTCGGGCGATGTCTCGGGCCTATTATGATTGTCTTTCGCTAGACCGGTTTCGAATGACTGTGCCCACCATCCGGATGCTCACCGTTCATCCGAGTATCTCGACTGCTGATGGTAGGAGGAACCCGTTAGCAATCCTAACGAAGATTCGTAGGTAGAAACCGAAGGCAAGAATGGGCCCACGTTGAGGAGGAAATAAATTAGTTCAGAGCTTAAATTAAGAACCAGTCATTCTGTAAGCAAAACATACGATACCAACAGGACGAACAAAAAAAAGGCCCTTCCATTTCTAATCCCTATGTTATAATCACGCACTTTAGCCAATATGAAAAAGAAGACTAATCCAGTGATACTTTATTATCAGTATTTAGCATTTGTAATAGTAGGAAAATCAAGTGCGCTATTTGGGACTTCACATGGACAGAAGAATCATCTGTAATCTACATACAAGACTCAAACGTACAATTCATTGAATTGACAACAGATCACAATTATTGCTTACGAACAAATTGATAATTTAAAACTGTATTTTGAAACCTATAAAATACCATCTTCTAAGTCTTTAATCCTTTGTAATAACGTTAAGGCACCCCCCCTTCCCCAAGCCTTGTGTCTCTGACCGCGCAATTCGTTCCGATTTCAAAGTCCCGTTCGTTCACAAACTAGCTTTCCCGAACTATCCCGTCACTCCGTCCCCCTCAATTTACACTCCAGAAAATCCCGGAAAGCGGAAATGGCCGCGTGATTTCCTCGCTACACGGCGGTGGCACAGGAACGGGAGTGCCGTCGACGGGTGGATTCTGTGTCACTAGAGATGATTTAACAAAAAAAACAAATTGGGCCGGCTAAAAATAGTGCGATGATTTTTCGGTACGACGACGTTGATGCGAGGAATGACTCACTGTGGGGGCTTTAGTGTAAACCTTCAAAGGTTAAACTTGAGAAGAGAGTCGCTGAGCTGGTGAGCGGCCCACCTCCCCAGGCCTTTCTCTTTCCACCGCCTTCTCTATTTCCTCATCCCTCTCCGGCGAATATATTACTCGTAAAGTATTCGAAACCTGTTTGTTGCCGGCCACCGTTTGGAATAGAATCACCGGTGGGGGATCCTGTCGTCCATACGCGGTAATAGGCTTGTCCGATACGCGGGAGCACCTGACTGTAGTGAACGAATTTTTTCCGCGAACTCGATTCGAATTTTTATTACATCCGGTAAGATAAGATAGCATAATGTTATGAGGAGAACAACTGAGCGAGAATCAATAAATTCTCTTATCAACTGGGGGCGGTGTCTTAAGACAGATTTTAAAAAATTATTTCTCTCTCCTACGTACAATTTGTGAAAGTGTTGCTCTCAATACTCCCTGCCGACTGGCTGAGAAAACCACTCGCGTTGTCTACTGATGATCGGGGAAACCTCGTGGAGGTAAAACCTTAATCCAAGTGAATCTCATAGGCGTTAGGACTCAACACACGCTGCATAAAATTCTCCTCACAACTACTATAAAATTAGTTATAGTTTATTTGGTTTTAATAAGTAATGGGGATTTTCGCTGTAGATATTGTTTGGCCTAATACTTAAACAAATACTTGAAATATTTGTGATTGTGTACGAGTACCTCGCGAGGGGCTTGTTAACTACGTTCTCAGTTTCTTTACACTTTCACGAATTATTATACAATCATTGAAAATATTTCGAGTTATATGCAAGTATATGAATGTTGTGAAGCCCGGGAGCATATATATAGCTAGTGCATAGCCAGGTGGTTGATGTGGCAGTGTGTTAACGTATCGACCCCGTGGGCGGACCGAATTTTCCTTTAATTACGAATTTGAATTTGAAAACAGCCCCAGCAACATGTTATAATTATATTTGTGTTTTTATCTAAGCCCCTTGCTTTATTTATGTTATTTGCACCGGTAGGCAATAATCGTTTCGCACTTCGTCCGCCCGTCGCTCCTTTTTCCGATTTTATCCTCTAAGCTGGGCCCTAAGCGGTCCGCGTCGTAGAAACGTGAACTGCAATTTAATCGCGTGCGCAATTACGACATCAGTCAAGTCTTCCGTTTCGTAATCGACGCGGTGCCCGCGGATTGTGCACGGAGCGCGTTGGCAGGGATCCAGAAAAATTGGAATCGAAGTAGAAAACGAACGTTGTGGGCAGATTCCCGAGATTGTGATAATGGAATGGCAATTTATATTGGGAGACGAGAGAGAGAGAGAGAGAGAGAGAGAGAGAAAAAATCGGGATAGGCTGTTTTCAAGCACTACGAACGAGTACGGCGCTCCCACTTCGCATCGACGTGGGCTTCCTCTATATTTTGCAATGGGAGAATAATAGTTATACTGTTTAAACACTATAATTTACATAAATTATAAAAATGTTAATACGCACATATACAATATACGACGTTGGCTAAAAGAGAGGAAAATAGTTTGAGTTTTTATCATTTATATTTACTTATTAAGTTTAGTTACTTATACTTGTCATAATAGGCTTATAACAATATAAAAGGATATAGGTAAATATACTATTATTTTCGACAATTCCTATTTGACTTGATTGATTAGAATCGATAGAAAAATTATAGTCCTATATTTAACTATATTATTTAACTATTTAACTATTGGTGTCAGCATTATGGGAAAGGAGCTTTCACCTATGACTACGTACCTACTAGTGAATGAAATTTTAAAAAATGTATTTTTAATTGTATTTATTTAAATCTGTAATGCATTCAGTGCTATTTGTATTTATTTGTGTTTGGAATAATTCTAAGTAATATATATTGCATATCGGGGTGTCATACCTCATGTTTGGTTTTGTGCATTGACAACCTGTATACTTTGTGCTCAATGTTATATTCAGTTTGGTGTGTATTTTTCGATGATTAGCGCTATTTTCTGCGTCGTGTTTGCTCAACTCGCGGTGTGAGTTAATGTGATGTAAGACTCGCTAAAGTGTGAAGCGCAGTCTGTCTGAGGTGCTAAACTGCCCGGCTAACAGAAAAATGCCCCGGTCTAGTCATTATATAGAAGTTAGAAACGCATCTTATTTTAGATTTAAGGTTCACTTTCATCTCTTCTATTTGCATTAGGTACGGTGTAAACATCTGATTTTTGATCGTAGTAGTAGGGGGACAGAGCATTTGAGTGTTTGAGTTCCTCTCAATTTAGTTACAAATTCTAATTGAAGGAAACTTCGGTCTACCACCGGGATTCGAACCCAATATATTTTGTATTTTATTAATTTGTACCTAATTTGAGGTAGTTTAAATGCACTCGATGGACAATGAATACCCCTCCTAATGAACCCTAAACCATACAGCGGTGGACAGTCATTTATTTTATTTATTTTTTTTTGGAGTATATTTGAGCTTGTTTAAAACGTGCTCATATTCCGGGAGATAGCAGAAACTTAAAAGCAAATGTCCCTCCATGGATACTTACAAAAATAATCCGAGAATTCACAACAGTATGAAAATCTAGAATTCAAGAGTAACATGCAAGCACATTATCATTTTGTTTTATCATATTTTTTCCGAATTCGTTATCTCTTCTTTAAAATTATGATTTGAACTAATTTTTTCTTCCCTATCGTCGGCTCATTCTTGCCGTCGGTATCTACCCGCGAAATTGCCCTAGGGATACATTATCTAATTTGCGAACAAAGCACACTAGCCCTGTCCGAATATTAGTAGTGTATGCGTGGGCAGACGCAGATACTCGAGACGAAGAAACAAACTGGATGAAAAAAAAAGAATTGAAAATTGCGATATTATATGCGTCCTAGAGAGCGTCCCGACATTTGCGCAACGCCCCCTCCCCTCCACTACCCCCCGGGTTACATTTAACCTTCAGCATTGTTTAGCGCCGCGCCTATTGTGCAATACCGGCTTTGTTTCCAATCGAAACTTTGCTTCCTTTTCTGCATTTCCGTTATTGTAAAGCGGCGGCCTCACGGACTTGCGCGGAAATACATTTATATTTTTACAACGTAACGTTCGGGGACTTATAATTGATTTGAAATCTACACGAGCGTGTCGATTCGCAGAATATTGGACCTGTAACGGCCATCTAATCCTGGGATCAACCATCTCATAGACATAAGATTTTTTTTATTCATTCCATTCTGTTTGGAATAGACTTTCGCTTGTGGCTGCACATTAATCATTTCTTCAATGTAATAATATAATAGCATATTGTGGCACAGTTGGTAATAACTGTATACATAATTGTCTCTATTAAACACAAATTACCACGGCTCTCCCATCAGCCATGAATAATAAATATTTCTCATGCACGGGGCCCTCCCTACCATATCTCGCGTTTCCTCTCCTAGTGTACTTGCATTTCGACATAAGCCGTAAATTAGGCCTATTAGGGCCATTGCCAGAACGGACATCAAAATTTACCTTAACCAAGAAACTCAAAATATACAAGGCCGTATTGAAACCGGCACGGACATATGACATAGAACTATGTGGTTCCACCGTCATCGTTCACATCCAGAGATACTAATTAATAGTCCTTCGCACCGTCCTTAATACTAACAGTTGATGAATTAATAATGTCCCGGTTCGTAAAGTTGCATTCCCGCTTCACTCGTTATCCTAATTCACTCGTTAACCATCCTTTATCCCCCTTCCCCCCACGACGTCTTAAACGCCACTGTCCTAGAAATCTTCTATAGCCAGGATACAGGTCCAAAAGCTTCTCTATCGTGGGGATAAAAAATTCTAAGAAAGATGAGGGGAAAAAGCTCCCTCCGGAAGTTTTGTTCGCGTTTATTGGGTTTCTCTTTACTATTTCTTTTTTTATCGTTGAAATCAACTTTACCAAGTTTACATTCTTTTCTTCGCGAGCAAGGTTAGCCCTTTTTATCAACTTCCGCCAATAATATAATGAGACAACACTGGACAATAATAAGAACGCAGGTACTGAGGAATGAATAAGGAATGGCTTTCCTCGCCTGGAAGGTTGCGGCTGAAAATCCTTTCTTCTTTAGATTCGTGGTCGTGAGTGAGGCTCGTGGAAATCGGTATTAATGAGCGTCCTTATGCGAATGTGTACCGCACGACCGGCGGAATGGAATGAATAAAAAAATACGTACCTTCGATATATTATATTTCCCATATTTGTAAAAAAATATTTATTCTAAATTATTTCTGGATAAATAGGTTTTCAAGCCTGAATCCAATATCGTGGGCGTATTGGGCCAATAATAATGTCGACGTTTTATAGTTTTATACTCCCCGGTTATAACATTGTGTGTCTACTCGGTCGATTGTTATGGTGGAATGAAAGAGAGAAGTAGTAAGTGACAGTGGTCGGCATTTTTGAACGGTCGAGCTCTGTTTTTATAAGGTAGGTAGGTGGTTGTCATGCGTCAGCCTTGGCACAGTTTTCACCCGGCTCGCAACTCTCGTAAACCGCAGACCTATCTCTAAGAGGATTTGAATGCCCCCATACACAACTTGGCCATTGACGATTATTCGACGGGGAACCGCGAGGGTTGTTCGGGATATTCGGGTCCGAAATTATAACCGAGAAACATTCCGGTAATTAAGCTGTCACGGTAGGATCTCGCCATCACTATAATGAGTTAATCGCTCCAATGAAGCGGTCCCTAATTTCGTTTGCGCTGATCAAGCCTGACGCCACTGACACTATTGCGGAGGTAGAGAATCGCGAGGGAAATTAAAACGAGAAAAGTAGTTCGTAAAGAGATTTTGCATTCTGACAATTAAACAAAAGTTACTGTCTTAGTACACAACGCGTAAGCCTCGACTTGATGGAACGGTGTTAGGGTGCTTTGCTAGGAAATGGGGAACGGAACCCTGACGGATGTTCGCTGACGGTTCCCACGCCGAAGGAGGAATTAGTATTAGGAATTTAAGGTCAAAGAACCAAGCAGTAGTGAGAGCAGAACTTTCACAGATGCCACACCCAGAAAAGAGAATGAGCTAATAAAAGAACTCACATAATGTACATTCCACTTTCCACTTCTGGTTAGTGCTTTACAGTATGTGTTTTTCTACCGCCCTGATAATAGACCTTAGCTAGAATTTAATGCTATAAATGAGTAACTTTCCTTTTGTTTACGTCCGAGTTAAGCATGTTGGAAACAAACCAAGCGTGCTTTTTTTCGGAACGTTGGATATCTGTACTGTGGTTTCTGGCTCATTTCCGGCCAGAAGAACCAGAAAAATGATTCGTTTTTTATTTTTTTTGTTACGCTTGAACATTTTGGTGGGTGATCTGTGGGGTGGTTAAAAACTCTCGTCCTTCGAAGGGAACGATGTAGGAGCTCATTTTACGATAAATAGAAATATAAATTGTAAAATGGGACTATTTCATCGTACTTTACTGTGGAATACGTTTTGTCCGCGACATCTGCAAGACCGGTTTTGGCCTCTCGCCAATCGCGAGGGGAGGGGGGGGAGAGGAAAGAAAGCTTCAGTAGCATTTCCTTTACGATATCAAAGGCATTGGACACGAACATCTAGTCGACAGTCGTAATATTGTAGGTACCACTGCAAATGGTGCACAAAAAACTCTCCTTTTATACGGCAACCATCGTTACCGTATTGTCAGGGCAGCGGATAGAAAATACTAATGATGATTGATGATTGAGCCGCGGAGACGTCTCTCAATTCATCAGCGGTGTTGAATAGGCCTTATTATTACAATGACAAAAAAACGTACGAATATTATGTTCTTTGTTCGGACAGATTAAAGCAGAATCCGATGAATTACTCTACAAAGGGGATAGAATGGTATTTAGTTGCCATGGTATATCGAATTAATTGTGAAATATAAAATTTTAGGGAATGAAATTTGAACGTTGGAGTAGAACAGTATATTTACAAGACTTGGCGATAAGATAATTTTCTTTATACTTTCGAACAATTTTGTCCTTCAATAAATTCCGAATTACAGTCGCAATGTTTAATTTAATTTAAGATATTTCTCAGTTATCGGTTCATCTATCGCCCGTGTGGTATGTTATAGGTCTTTAGTGGTTTCGATGTGTCGCAGTCGTGAGTAGAATTCTTCTATCAATACAATGAGGTGGTACATAGGCTTGTCGTTTGCCAATGTAGCATCCTGTCCCCGTTCAATCTCCGCACTCTGCTATCCGCCGTCATAAAGGAGTATACCACTGGTATCGAAATGTGAAACAAAACTACATGTCTAGCAATTTTGTTCGTGAAATACAATGGAATGTAAGAAGATTTTTTCTGTGCATGCCCGAAGTGCAGAACGCTCACCAACTTAGGGGTTTTCTAATAGGATATATTCATTACAAATTTTAAATCTAGATCAAATTCGACGAAATCTTGTACGAAAGGTTTTTTCACACCAGGTTTTGGTTTCGCGCAAGTTCACAAAAGTTATTCTCTCACGATAACTGTTTTCCCACGAACACATAGACTTCTTCACGATAAATACAGCTGTTTAGGCAATGCAAGTTTTTTTATTTACCAAATAATTGAATACAAACAGTTACATAATTGGCTTGGGATGGTCGGAAGTTATTATTGTCAAATGTAAGTAATGAAATAAGAGGAGTGGTGTAGTGAAGGGGTGACTTGAATGGTGGGATAGAAAGGTAGTCATGAATCCTTCATAGTCTTCCTTACAATTGACGAACACTTGTTCAAATTACGTTGTTTATTTGTTAAATATTACTAACGATTGCATGTCGCTCTAAGTAAATAATAATAATAAAAGTTTGGTTGGGACTTTCGAAAGTGGCTTTTTATACCAATCTGAAGGGACGATTAGTATGCATCGTTAATAGGGGTATAATATTTGTTTCAATCTTGAACCCGAGACTTCTCAATTTTAAAACGTATCTTCGGACCGAATAATATAAATTGTATCGTTTTATAAAGTTTTAACTATTGCGCAGTTCATCTCCCAGTGTGACCACACCCTACAACGTATCCTGGTTCACAGCCGACTCGCGTTCTAAGGTCATGAACGTTCTGTACAGCCATCGACGATTAAAAAAAAACCCTTACTTATTCTGCAATTGTGTTAGGGATCTGCATCGAATATATCATCGCTCGCCTAGTAGAAACTAATTCTCAAGCAGCATCAACATTTCAGAACGGTAGTTGGGAATCGGGTTTTCATTATGTTTTTTCACGACTGAGGGACTTCACCATTTGTATAAAGGCTTTAAACATTGAATCGAATTTAATTTGAAACACAGGATCTAACGAATAATTGTGGTTCATTAGTCCTATTTTGATTATTATTTTTGCGTTAATATCCTGCATCCTGAAAAAACCCGCGGTGCCAAGATATTTATAAATTGATATTGATAAGTCAGGATTAATTATGGCATTAATGAGGATTATTAAAATTAATTAAAACCTTGACCAGAAAGAATTAAATAAATAAAAATAAATAAAATTAAGAGATGAATTCTACACTTCATTCTATGAAATCTACATTTCATGTAGATCAAATCGTATTGTTATACAAGAATGTATTTCTTATTTTAAACCAGTTTTAGTTTAGTCCTCCAGGGTTCATAACATATGCCAATTATTGGGAATTTTAATTTTGGAATAGAATTTCTCCGCGTTGTAAGTCTGCATTCTACGCAATTGTTTTTTCCTCATATATACAACGTTCTGGTCTATGGGTAATAAAATTTACTCCCTCTTTCATAGGAAATAAAATAAAATGTTTTGTTATTTAAGTCGAAGTGGCACTTGACCTTATAGCAAAATTCCAGTTATTACATGTTTTATGCCAGTCAAAGCCTTATTTGGTTGTTTTGTGTAGTTCTACATAGAGAATAAGAAACGTTTTATCTGAGCCAAGTATGCAATAGCCTTACTAAGTAAGCAGTTTTCAGTGTTATTTTTCTGTTGAATAAATGTAGTGTTCTTTAAATTTCATTGATTTTTTATGATTATCGAATCGCCCGTACGAACAATTTCTTCTATAAAAGTCCATTATAAAGTAAATCAATCGTCAGCCTTGAAATGCCTGGGAATGAGGCAATATTGTGCCGCGTCCATGTGCACAGCATGCGCGAAGTGCGCAGTGTACATATTGGGAAATAAAAAAAAACTGCCGCTTATTGGTAAATCAAGTGTTAACAGTTGGTATTGCGGCGGTGTGTGACAGTTGGTATTGTGGGTGGGGTATAACAGGTACCTCCTCCACCTCCTCCTCCACCTCCTCCTCCTCCTCCTCCATCTGTTAAACACCGGGGTCGCTTTTAGACCGAAGGTCACGCACTCATTCCCCCGGTCACTTTTCCTCACGAGCGGCCGTTTGTTGTCTCTAATTCCTTTATAGGTCACAAATCGGATATAAGATATCCGAATGGATCGGATCTATACGATCCGTTAAAATGTCGTTCCGCGTTTTACATTTTAATTGGCGCTTCTGCCTATAATAATCCTGCCGAACAGATCCCTATGAATGACTATCAGACTCCGATCTAATGAAAGTAATGTGAATATGTAACTAGTTGTAAGAGTAATTAAAATATTGATTTATTTGTTGACTGAATATATACAAGTTGATAGCTGTACAAAAAGTGAAGGGCAAAATATGAAAAATCTGTTTCAATTAAGATTAAAATGCGCCAACTAGAATTGATATTAATGTCAACTGTTGTTAGGAGATAATATTATTAAGGTCATAAAGTGCCTTTTAATCGACCTGTCTCTTTCTACTTTCGTTCACCATTTGTTGTGAAGTTGGTAAATAGGTAGTAAAACGGAATTTTATGAAAAGAAAATTATTGGAGAGTTAAATATTTTTTAACGCAAGCAGTTGTGCGGCAGCTTTGTCACAGAGGCGATAGATTGGAAAATATGAGTGCAAAATATTTCAACTTAGTATGGAAACTGTGAAGTTGTTGGATGTAGACCTGGTAGGGCACGTAGCCGGCTTTGAACACCTGTTCGACGTGTAGAGAATAAAGTCGATGAGAGGGTACACCTGAGCCAGGCCTAGCTGCCTGGGACTCGATTTATTTATTGCCCCTGTACCAGGAAGTGCCCGCATTGATATTCCGGTCCGAGCGGATAACAGGAATTATCCTTAAATTTCAGTCCTGATTTTTTAAAATTTTTTGGAAGGAACGTTTCAAGTAAGGACTTGTTTCACGGCACCGTTCGAATAGCGCACAAGGAATATCCTTCGGACAGATCTCGCAGAGTTCATCATCGGTTCCGTGGTCCTTATTTTAACGCAAGGAATTTTAGAATCTTAAAGACAGATCGTCCTTAAAAGAAATCTGTTTTCAATAATAGGTTTCTGCGTTTCATAATACTAGGGTAAGTACTCATGCGAAGCCATCGTGGTGCTGTTTATTTTCGAGATTATGCAGTCTGTAAAAAAAATTGTATATTCGTCTTATTTTGAAATCAACCAAATGAATCAATCATCAATTCATTTTCATTTTCCTCAAAAAACTGAAGAAACTGTATATGTCTGGGGCAGAACGTCTCTAAGTTCTGTCGATAGTATTGTTGGCACTATTGCATGTACTATTCTCTTTATTTCCCTAACAAACAGTCTCCAGTCCCTGGTAATATTGTTCAGGCATCGCAGTATCGGATAAAAAGATTCATTTTGTTTACTCAAAACAGAATAGAAGGACTTTCACGAAGTCCCCTCTATGAAGCCCGTCGGCAAAATTGTATTATTTGCCTTCTGAATTATGAAAATGGAGATTGGCGCTCGGCTCTGCTTTCACCTGTGCCGTTGCTTCAGAGCGACTACCGAATTGCTTCACGTCTCGCCCTCGCCCGGCTTCCTCACTTCCGTCCACAGGATAATTACACACCCCCTCCTGGCCCCCGGCGCCGGCCTATCGCGGCCTTTCTTTCAACACTCTTCGGCCCCGCCAGAGTCCTCTCAAAAATAGACAGGTCTCATCTCACACGATGTGGGGGAACGATTCAATCCGGAACGAAACTTGGATGAACCAGTTGCCAGGCAGTCACGAGAGCAGAACTTTCACGCATGCCAACCAGAATAGAGAATAGAATAAAGAAAATGTTTTATCTGTCAAATCGTCCTACGCTTTTCGACAAATACGGCTATTGTTTTACGCTGTTTTTTTTCGGGTTATAGGCGTCGTAGTATCCATAGCACGTGAAAAGATTAATCGTTTGAAGGGCTATTTCTTAAATATTGCAGATTTATAATTGAATGCATCCATCAGTTTCATTTTCACAAAATGGAGTATCTGTCAGGATTGTCTGGTTGTGAAAGTATACGTGCAAAATATTTCAACTTGGAATGAAAAAAGTGAAATTGGTGGGTTCGAACACCTGTTCGACGTGAAGAGAGTATAGTCGATGGTAAACCCGAGCCAGGCCGTCCGGTCGGTTGCTACCGACGATGGCGAGAAGTCGAAATAATTTCAGCCTCGTTTAGTATACACTAAGCACCGATCAAATAACTGTTTTTCTTCGGACCGTACGTTTTTTTTCTTCGCCCATCAGCCGTTTGAGTTTCCGGAGAAGGGGAAAAGATCGGCCACTTGTGGGAGAGAATGGGGCAAGTGAAACAAATGCAGTGTAGTGCTGGAGATCACGGTCCAATGGGAAACACCCGGCGTTGCTCAACCCCGAGCAACACCCCGCCCTGTTGCCCAACGCTCCATCCAACGGCCGCCAGGTGCCCGAACCTCTTCTAATAAGAAAAACCCTCTTTTATTTATTATTTTGTCGACTCCCGCTTTAATTATACAAGGTCTCCGTATTCAACCCGCTGATTGATCTCGACATCGACATAGAAAACGCTTTCCCCGATAAAAAGGGAAAAGATGTTGACAGTGCCGACAGGTTTCGTCGGCATTTGGCAGATGGATCTTAAATATCATTCCGTCAGTTATTTATTGTATTTATTAAATGGTTGTATGGAGGTATTTTTGTTCATTTTCTCTTCTGGTTGGCATTTGTGAAAGTTTTGCTTTCAAAACTACCCGGCGACTGGTTCTTTAACCTTACCTCCTGAACTGTTTAATTCCTCTTCATCGTGGGCTCATTCTTGACGTCGGTTTATCCCCGCGAATCTTAAGTTAGATCACTTAATGGTTAATGGAATTATGAATTATATGTCTGACGACTGGTTATATCACTCTCTTGGTTATTACTGGTTTTGGTGTAACGCCGTGGTTAGTGCTTACTAAAAAGTTAGTTCTAAGTAAAAGTTCGAGTTTATTCCCGGGGACGCTTCGATTCAGTTTTTCTTCATGGAATGTATCCTCGGTAATTTGCGATATTATGTTATAGGCGTGCACAGTGCAAGCGACACTGCGTTGGCACAGTGCGATTCCCATAGTTCGTGGCGAAACAATGGCCTTCGACAACAATAATCTCGTTAGTATAACAGAGCCATTATTAAAAGCGAATTATAAATTTAATGTTGCCGTAATTTTGAAATTAATGATCTATTACTGCAACGCAGTTCGCCCACTGCGACTTCGGCAACGCTCGCGTCTTCATTATGTTTTCGCTTGCACTGTCAATATATAACGCCAATGTATTTGCGCCACGTTGTTTCATACTTTTGTTTGTACGGAAAAATGACTAAACAGGAATTGTGACACCGTCGGTTGTTCAACCGGTGCAACGGCGATGAAAATTTATTCTGAACTTAAATTAACGGAAATGTCGATATATCCCGTAGTACGTTGTATGTTTGCTCGGTTGCTCTACCTAGGACATACCTCGTATGCTCTGCCTAGTATCGGCAAGCGTTGGAGGATTGACTAAATGATACCGACGGTTGATTATTTCACGGATGGAACCATTCTTTTCGTTATCTCTGCCTTAACCGTTAATAATCCCAATTAGTGTCTCGGTACAACTATTTGGGGCTTTAATGAATGGCACCTCTGTGACATACAAGTACCCAAATTATTGAGATATAGATGAGATATTCGAAAATCATTTGAAACATCTTGGTCCATATATGGGCCAAAAAATGGTCCATATATGGGCGGTTACCTCATATACCCGCGGATGTAAAATATCCGCAATTATTTAGGTACCAATCCAATATTTGAGTTTTTATTTTAATTCAAACAATTTTAGTCATTTATTCTTTCTCCAGCTTCAATGCCGTATGACATTACCCATGTAATGTATACCCAAAATCTACGAAATATTTTGTATTTGATTACCCGTTCTGGTTGGGTTGTGTATAAATTCTGCCTTCACGAGTGACCGGTTCATCAGCATTTCGTCCTGAATCTTTCGTTCCTCTTCATCCTGGTCCCATTCCTGCCTTCGGCTCCTTCCCACGAATCTTCGCCTGCGACCTACTTGAAATAGACCCCAGTTAAAAATTCATTATATTTGCAACTATTTCCTGCATTCAATTTTGGACGCCACGGAGCCCATGTTCCTCGTGCGCGGTGAAAATTGTGCAATATTACTGGGCGTGCCGCCTCACTTTGACTCACTTTACCTCGGCAACCGTGAGCGCAAGGCGACTGTCCTCGGTATCGTTTTAAAGTTCACGACGAGAAATATTTTCAAATGTACAAAGGACGTATCGTATCGAACGGTTTAAAAATAAATTAACAAAAATAATCCGGCCTGTAGTGTCGTAGTACTACGCTCCAAACTGACGGCGTAATCAGAACTGAGTCCCTTGCCAATTTCTCTATCCACGGCGTAGAATGACATCAGTGCCAGAAGATTCATCTAAATTCATTCAAAATGTACACGCTGTAGGTTTCCCAACCTTTTTATCCTTTAGAGTTATCCCATACCCCTAAACAATTGTAATATATTTTCGTAAGTCAGAGGTAAAATCGGTAAAAAAAATGATTTCGGGTGTTCTGACATCGCGGGCAACATTTTTCGGCCCGATTTGGGAAATCCCTGCCTTAAAATAATAATTTATTTAAAAATATTAATAAAATATAACCATGACAAATATACATAATCAATGTTTTAATAATATACAACAGATCACAGACAACAGCAAACAGATCACAAGAGATTGTCCTGTGTAAGAGACAGCAACAATTATATATAAACAATTGATATTACTTTAAAAATTAAAATGTCTCGCACCTAATGGGGAATGAAAATAACAATCCATTGGTGGGACACTGTTGTTGGTGTAAACTTTTTAGGACTACAGAAGTGACTTGGGACATAAACGTGAAATACGCCTTCGCTCGATTTCTCGCCCGGGCTGTTATATACTACAAAGTAGTTGTAAGTTTATTTACTGATAATAAAAACTGTTATAAGTGTATCGTTTGGGGGAGGCGGGCAAAACTCATTGACCTATATTAAACGGTGCAGTAGTCTATAACTTGGGTGGATCGTCCTTCTGGTTCTGCCTACATGGGTTGAGCAGCTTCCTACGGACTGACGTAGAAATGATCTTTTCATTTCCGCTATCGTCGAATTTCTCGATATTTTGGAGGCTGGTGGAATTGAAGACTTTTGTAAATTGGACTGATTTTGGGATTACCAAGGATTGGATTCCCTTAGCATTGGTGGATCCCATATTGTCTTTTATTTAAAAGAAATATTTTTGCGGCAAATTCCAAATGAAATACTGTCTGTCTGAGATTCGGTACCGGCTCGAATCGATCATTCGGTACGGTTGTACAAGCGAATGAATTGAGCGTAGGAATTGGCGGTTGATTTTGATTTGTGGGTGGCGGAGGCTGTCAGGATGTGGTCTGTCGAGCCGGCCAGATTTACGCTCTGAAACGGATCTTTCGCCCTGAAGGAATTTAAAACGCAGCCGCGTTATATAAAACGGGCCAGAGTCTCGAAACAATCGCAGCGTGAAAGTGCCGGCAAAATAATGTGAAACGGTCGCTTCGTTTCGGCCTATCCGAACCGAACAGCCCGCCGGTTCAATTCCCTGTATTCCTCAAATTCCAACCTCTTAGGCCTTGGAGCTAGCCCAAGACCTAATATAAGCCTTCATTTTTTTTATGTATTAAATACCTACAATGCAATAGTACATTGAGATACGAGTTTAATTGACCCAACGTTTCCGCTACCAGATCTCGGATTGTCACCCAATTGTGTATAACGAGTCATAAAATAATGACAGATCTTGAATTCTTATATTTATATTTATGTTTTTGTGTTTTTTTTTTGCAGGTGAGTTTGAAGAAAATCTTGATTTGACTTTACTGCGAAGCGCAAACATAGTACCCCGTTACCAGTATAAGGTAGGCCGTTGTATATTATTGTGGCTAGTCGAGTACTAGTTGGCGCATTCCATTTAAGCGTTAATATGATTTATGTCGAAGGAAATATAAAGTTTTATAATGGTATATAAGCTATAACGTTTAGCATCCAATGTTGACTAGAGTTCTGGTATTCATCACTAAGGTATTTCTTTAAATAATCGAGCTATAAATATTGCAATGTTTAGTTGTACACCGAGGTTTAAACCCGGAACATCCCTCGTCTATAACATACATCGGTCTGCTATAACCGCTAGCTTTTTTCAAATATCTTTATTTATTTAAATTTATACATATTTCTAGAATACATAGGTAAGGGTAATACCGACATATCGCCTTATGGTATGATATTGATTGATAGGGGACACTGTGGCCGATGACTACCGCTTTGTTTTAGTTCATTTAGTTTTAATCTAAATATAGACACGAATCTTGCAAGCCTAATAGCAACGAAATGCTGTGGCTTAAAGAAATAAAATGAAAATGAGTTACAACCATCGTAATTTGAGCGTAACCTGTATAATTAGTAGTTTCATTGAGAGCTATTAAATTGTCCGCTGAATTGAGCAACAGGCCATTAAGCAATATTGTTATTTCCTTGTTATTATATCTATCGCATTTTTGTGAATGAGAAAATTATATAAATGTTCCATCGGACCGATTCCGGCCTCCGTCGTCCCTTTTCCCGGAACCATTAACAGTTTTCTCTGCATTTGTTATTACCGATTGAATTGCATCAGTCTCCCTTGCAAGGTTATTTATTAACGGAAATCGTTGTCCGTAACCGAGAGACAATGAAATTGAAAATAACTACCGGAAAAAGTGGTCGATACTGAACTGTTATTATGTCGTGTCGAGCATTTCTACCCAACATAACGCGAAATACAATGGTGACTGACTTCTTCTTTTAATTAAAATATTAGATACTTTGTATTCAGTTTCGAAATATGTGCTAAATTATTTAATGAGAAAAAATTTAAAGATTGGAGACAGTATTTTTCTAATTCGAATACATCCAGTATTTCCTACTGTCTAAATTGTATCATTAGTCAATTATCGATATTGACTTATTTATAGTAAAACATGGTTGGATCGTTAGGACGAATAATTACTAAACGGGGTATATTTTTTTTAAGCATAAGTGAAATATTTAGCCCACCACCTCGCCAACTGGCGCATTTCATATAGTTACGCAACGATCAGAAAGAAGTTCTATTTCCTGAAGATATATTGACAATAATCTGGGTTGATTGCCGAATATTTGTTTTATCTTGTTGGCCCGGTGTAGTAACGTGCGTGCGAGGTTCTGGGGCGAGTTGCCCCCACGCAAAAATCGAAATATAGTCCAGTTCTTCCCCCTCCCTCTCAAAAACAAAACAAAAACGAATAAAAAGAATGAAATTATTAAAACGAGTTTTCGAGTCGTGAGCTGTCGCCGACCATATACGTTCGAGGAGTGTTCGTCTGGGCCCAGAACAACCGAGTGGGATTTCGACCGATCTACGTCGCCAACAACAGGCGCTGCTAATGAGGGTGAACAAGTTTTTAGAAATGAATTAAAGATAATGTTTCTCAGTATATAGGTTAATATTCTATTATTTTTGAAGTAATCCCGTTTAATTAACTTAGCTTGGTCAGATTTTTTGTCTCCATTCATAGCAATCCGTTATCTCTTATTAACTTGCGGGGGGAAACCGACGGAATGAGCATATTGGTAAAGATTTAAATAAACACTCGACAGGCAGTATTGACAGCAGAACTTTCACAAATACCGAACATAAAAAAGGATGAACTAAAAGAGAAATATGAATGAACCCCGTTCAGGGAGTTACGCACGTTGGCCGACGTATTGTATTTTGATTCATTCCATTCTGATAGGCACGTGCCGGGCTCTCGTCTATGGCCGCCCATTAATTCCCTACGTCTAGGCGTCTTAAGATCTGAAGAGGAAAAGACTTTTTTGGTCTTCTAGAACCTTCTCGGGAACGTTAAAGGTGTGTACGTTAACGGCTTAGTAATTGCAAGGACTGTTGTTTTTTTTGAGCTTTGCGGCCGTGGGCATAAACATAATAAAGCAACATATAAATATATGTTAATATTTTAATCAGTACTAGCTTAATTTTGAAAACTACTGATGTATAGATAATTTATTCTGTGCTTCATGGCTAACTGCAATTTTTGTCTATACCTTTATTCAAAGGTTTATTAATTCAAGACCATATATGGCCGATGTATACATCCGCTTCATCGGGTTAACCGTTGGAACATCGTAATCTATATACGTTTTATGATAACGTTAAGTAGGGCCATAGTTTTGCGCTTAAGACTTTCTTAAAAGTCTTAAACTCATCGCAGAGGAACCTTGATTGGATTAAAATTCGTTACACATAGCGCTGAAATAAAAAAATGTAATAATCGCGATTATTGTCAATATATTTATCTGGAGCCATGCTGTTAAAATGGGAATTTTGCAGCGTGTGCGCGGGCAGTGTATGAGCAGTGGATGTGCAAGCTGGTAGGTATGTGGGGCAAGGCGGATTCCCTTCAAGGATGTTTATCTCGGGGCTTGTTTCCAGCTCCTCTCGCTAATAATAATTGCATTTCCACGAGGTGGCCGCTGACTCACTCGCAGTTTTATTCATTCTGCCCGCGTTTGTTGTCTCCTTTTTTTTATTCGTCATCAGAATCAGTCCAGCCTTTTCTGGCACTGTCCCTTTGATTAGGCTTGCATAAGCTCCGTGCTATACCGAAGGCAATTGTGTTTATAGGCGCATTCAAATATACGCCAGCTGGTTCTCCAGGATTTCGAGGCTCTGCTAAGGGACCTTCCAGCTAAAGTATCTCAATATTTTCCCCGATAATGGCAACCCAAATCTTGTTGTTTTTAGTGTCTTTTTGCCTATATATAAGTAGAAAGGACCTGAATATTAAAAATATGTGTGAAGAATTAAACACGAGTGAAAGCTCATCTTTACATTGCCTCCCCTATTAAACATCAAAACAACGAAGCGTGGATTTGGCTCTTCTATTTGTTGAATTTCCTCCCTCAACGTAGTCGCAAGATATTCAAAAATGTTTTGTAAATTCGTTGACCCAGCATAATTCTACATCTTTTGATATAAAGCAGTGCAGCATACTCAATTTCGGTAAATTAGTGTCGCTTTCCTAATTGCCTCATACCGATACCGAACATCTTGGCTCTCCTTTACTCAGACCCTGTTACCATACCACCGTGTTGACTGCTTTATAATAAATTCTGCGGTTCGGCTGCAATTAAGTTTTGCATTTCTAATGCCTTCTAAGGTGTATAAAGAAACGATTTCATCGGTACTGACTAAGGCCCGTCGCTTCCATGAATCGTTTGTTCCCGCTTCATCTCTAAGAATGAATCACGTAGTTAGCTCAAAGAATGCGGGAGGCTTATCTGCCGTTATTATTTCAATGTTCGGGGTAACCAATGAGGAGGGAGGTAATCGTATAAAACTTGATGAGGAATCATTCGTTTGATTTTATTGATGCAATAAAATACCACAGACAGTACCGAAATAATATATCTTTAGCTCTAAATTTTTAATTGTACAAAATTCTGAATAACAAATTAACAGAGGTGAATTTCCGCTGACCTATGCTACCTGAGTTCCATTTGTCCTTCGTGGCAATGTCGCTAACTTGTATATTCGTATTTGAATATACTAACGACGCCTATTTGTCCTGTAACCTCTAATTATTGTTCCAATAGGTTTCAGTCTAGAGTAAGTGCTTGTCGAGGTACAGGAACGTTTTGGAAACGTGTTGGCTGTGTCGGACGTTTTCGAGAAAACGTTTTCGCGGGCAAAGGATAACGGGCGTAAATCGTGGGAATAATGAAACGGTGAAATGTCCGATTGTTGGGCCGTTTTTTCGCTCGTGTCCTCCTCCGGCTCTAATTCGGTGAAAGTGGAAACGGCCGCCGGACTACCCCCCTCCCCCCTCCCCCCACTCACCGCCCTCGGGAGAAATCCTAGCCAGAAATTCTGTGAATTCCGTCGCAAATTGTCGCTTTTTCAATATGCTTTTCTACGGTCGAAGAAACCGCGTTGCCTTACTAATTCAGACATTCCAGTTCCAGAATCGCAGGTGTATAACATTTCTGTCCAAACTGTCGTTCAAAATTCAATGTTCGGTGAACCGAAGAATAGTGATAGTATCATTTATTGAAATTGATGTCTTCGATAGGTTTCGATATAGAATTTCTTGTAAAATTTCTTGTAACGCGTTGCCATTATCTGGGCCCGTTGAACGTAGATCATCGTTTGTACGATTGACGCCGTCCCACTTTCTTTAAGCCCGGATTAAAACCTGTCCCCGGAACATTATTTATTCTAGGCACATTCGATATTAGAAAGGCATTTACTTGGGCGCGGTCCGAAATGACAAATTAACTTATCGTAATTACGTAACCGAGACTCTCGTCTTGGCAAGTAAAAGGCAGGATATTTTTTAAATCGGAAGCAACTGGGGAGATTATTTTCCGATTTGAATTAATCAAACGTGTTAACATTTTTTAGATATATAGACGTGTATATGGAGGTCGACTAGCATTTTGAATACCATTACTGGTCCCATTTGCTCTGTCTTCTTATTTGAAAGAAGAAGGCATTGGATGACTCGAGCTTTCGCATACAGAGTTGTAGAACAGCTGGGGGCTTCCGTACCGAGGGGAACGAACAAGGGAGAGGAACTCGGACAGATCTTCGTTCCAGCTGACGCGTTTTCCCCGCTTGGAAGAATTTCCAGCAACAGGTGTCGGGAATGGAAATTATGCTTGTTATATAACCGGGCGGAAAAGGAGTCGGCTGAGCATTGCGCCATTATTTGTTTTCAGTGTTTTCAATACATTCCAAATGTTTCTACGAAATCCCACGGACAAGGATAGAGTGATTTGCTTGGACACGAGGGAAACCAGCGGTAAGAATAATCTCCAAGACGAAATAAGTTCAGAATTAAAGTATGTTTCAATATACGTTTTCATAATTTTGTTTGTTACCGAATTTCGAGGAGACAACATAAAACTAATTGGCCAATTGGTCGGAAAGAAAACATTTTCTGGATTCATTAGGGGCGCCTGTTATTTACAGTTCTCACGGACGCCGTTAATAAAGCAGGTGTGTAAACCAATTTACGGTTTTTTTCGTAGCAGGTAGACGTCAGTTGTTGGGGGCAAGAGAAGCCCGGACGGCGGAAGTGCACCCAATTGATGTCTTCCGGCTTCGTCCCGGGAATCCTTCCGGCCAGTCCCGTTTCTTTATTTTTCTATCAAAGTCTGTACCTAACCGAAAACTTGCGACTCGAGGTCTTTGAATAGTGAAATAACGTTCTGTGTAATATTATCGCTTAAAGAAAAATAACCGGGTTTAGGATGACAATCTTTTCGTTAATTGTTGCGAAGGATTCCGCGACCAGAATCGTCCCGTGGACGAGGAATCTTCCCGTGATTGGGAGCCTGATGATGGAACCGGTAAGACTTCCGAAACGTCGGCCCCGAGAAGGACAGGGCGATATCCCTTCCCGTTGAACACGCTCAGGTGGTTTCCAAACAGAGAAAAAATCCCGGAACAGCAGGGGGTCAAACCCTGCCAACCGAGAATCTTACCAAAATATTACGCGATCCCTCCGGAAGCTGGTTAGCGATAAAAAGAACATTATTATTAATTCAGTTTATGTCGCAGGCTCGCGGGTCCCTCTAAAAATACTATTGCTGCAGAACCGGCTTCTCGCCATCGTCAGTAGTATTCGATTATTAAAATAGAACTTGGTATTGATCTATAATGTCACACGAATGTAATTAATTATAAATTAATTGCTGCAATTGATTGTAAATTTTAATTGCTGGTGTACTCCAGTAGACACATTAGTATAATTTTCTTTTATAAATGAGTTATTACAAAATGTGCTCTTGAGAATAAAACTGAAGGTCATTTCAAGGTTTTTATTTTTATACTCGAACATCGCTGTTTAGCAGTAGGTCACTTGTACTGTTTAGGATGCGTCCAGGGACACGGTGCCGGAGGGAAATACGAGCCCGCGACTAATCGCCAATTAGCTCGATAATTGTCCGAATGTTCCCAGAGTTAATTTCACTTGCATCGCCGAGCACACGGACTCCGGGGACGTCTCAAGGTTCCCGTCGAAATTAAAGATAAGATGTCTAGGTGCATCGGGCCAATAAACGCGGCACTTAAATGAGACTGAGTAGCAATTTGTAACGTTGTTTCTTTACTGTACGTTTGAATCCTGTACGTGTATTCTGTTGTAAATCGCGCTAAATTACACTTTAATCATGAAATAGCGTAGGGCAGTCATGCTGTCCTTTAATAATGAAATGGCACGAACAGTGCTTAGATTTTGAAGGTTCACCTTCAAATCAAAATTTTAACTGCCATGTTTCGTGGCAGTGATGGCTTTGAAAAAAAATATATGTCCTGTGTTTGTTTTGATGAAAAAAAATAAAGAAAATAAATTTCCTTCCGGACAAATACTTTTCGGATGGGATGAAAAAATTGGAACTCTAAACTAAGTGTATGTCCCTAAATTGAGATTATATTGAACATTTCTTTGATAAGTCTTTTTAACATTACTTATCATACCACACTTGTACAGTGACAAGTTAGTCTGGGGAAAAATAGAAGAGTGCTATTCTGTATTATTTTCAATTATCAATCCTGTTTCGGATGAATGAGGAACAGGCATCTTAAATTGTTAGCACACGTACAAAAATGGGTGCAGATACCCACTGTCATTTTTAAACGGCTAATTGGGCTTTGGGAAAGCCCGGTTTTACGATTTTAAACCGCCGCGGAATGTTTGTATAATTGTTATACGAGACCTGGAGGAGGGTTCTCACGAGGCTGTTTAACGATGAAAACGGCTCGTACAACTTGTTATTCCATTAGCCTGTCTGGAAGACCGTGTGCAAAGTCTAAACCCGGAACTTAGTTTCTCTCCTTTATATTTCTTTATCATTTCCGGAACAGTGATTGGGCTTTCAGAGAACCGGAATTGTATTACACTCGGAGATAGCGCAAGGCCCAAGGCCCGCGTAAAACACAGTATTTACTTGCAAGCGGTGTCACTAAAAAAAAATAACTATCCGATAATAAGTCGACATGGCGCCAACTACTCATTCGGTTTTGTGGAAAAGGTTCTTCCTTTTAAAATTCTATTTTTCTCGATCTTCTGTCTCCTCTCTCTTTCTTTAGACCGGTCTTTTGCTGGCATCCTGTCGTGCAGTGCAGACATGATCAGGTTTTTAATGTTAATTAATTCTACCTCTTTTTCCGGAAACTTTAAATTGATGACGCTCTCTTGATCAGATCAGATGGATTAGAGCTTAAAACTCGTTTTTTGCTGTCCCAGAGTGTATTTTCTAACGGTGCTATAGTGCGTGGCGATGCGACAGAACTTGAACTCACTTCCACTGGCACTAGTATTATTGTGTCGATAATTTAGAGTGATGGTATTGGTATGAATACGGCTGCGGGCTTAAAATATTCCGCCGGCCTTAGGCTGATGACGTGTCTGTCGCGCTCAATCGAAACCTGTTTTGCACCACGCTGCTGCCTCTTCTCTCTCCCAGTGCTCTTGTGAAAGGCACTCTGTGAAAGAGCGTCCCGGAATAAACTACTCTCACATTACTGTTTTCTCTGCAGTTATATAATTATTATCTGCAAGTCTTTTTAGACAAATATATCTACATTGCAGGACAAAAGTTCTTTATTGTTTGGGTAAGATTGGACAGTAAGTATATAATATCCGCGAATAAAATCATCACGATTAATGGAATTAAAAAAACGTTTATGTGAAATATATGTTAAAAAACTATGAAACGTGAAAATGTGACGTCACATTTGAAACGAGCTCATATTTGGCTAGAAAAGCCAACTCAGTTAAAATCAATCGTCATTGATAATATCATCAATGGATATGTATAAATGTTATCCGAGAATTCACAACAAATGAAGAGATAGTTCAAGGGTATCATATAATCCATGATTTTATTACATCGAATTATTTTTTTCGAATTGGCCTAACAACTCTTCGTTGAAATTAAGATTTGAACTAATTTATTATTCCTCTTCGTCGTGAGGTTATTCTTCCCGTTTGTTATTATTCCTCGTTTCTAAGGAAAGCATCCTGTCCCCATCCCACCATTGGGAGGCGTTCGCGTTGTCCTGTGGGAGAAACCTCGCAGGGGGAAAACCTTAATCAACTTGTTAGTTGAAATGAATTGTTCACTTTAAAATGGTATATAAATAAGAATAAATCAGAAAAAAATGTTAGTGAGGAGAACCGAATGTTTGGCTACCCGTGCGATACTCTGCCCGGTTGAAACGGCCTCGCGCCACCAATTCACTACGGCTACATGACCGAAACCGATAAAACTAAAAGTGACAGGTACTGTCTACGCTGTTTAAACAATGCAATCTGTACATCACGAATGAAAGTAATTGAACATCAAAGGGCAAATTAACCGCGGAATATGATTTCACCCGGTTGAAAATACATCGGATGCAAAATTGGATAGAGATAAAACGTTGAGATTAACTCGGTTGGGTTTAGAAAGTGTAAAGATTCGAAAACGCTTAATAATTGGATTAAATGGAAGATTGTCTGAAACTGTTCATTATAAATTAGTTTCTATTTGTTAGCACTAATCGGTGATTAACCCACCTAACCTCCCGACGCGGATTTGGAATATCATAACCGGTCTATCTTAAGACCGAATCAGTGTTACAGAAGACCAGAATATAGACCCCTATAGTTAAGGGTTAAAACATTAAAAGTTCCGCTTAGCAGCTTTCGTTCAATTGACGGTTTGCTTTAAATATTTGATGCTCGCAATCACAGATCTGGGGAGCGTAAATGTCAAGGCAAGTGCAGATAAATCTCTAGCGTACTTTCTACGGGCCCATTTAATATAATAAGTTCTTGCACTTTTATCTCCGCTACGCCCGGTTTGCGTCCAGCTACCGTCTGAAAGTACCCAACTTCGCCCATCATCATTATTAAACAGATTCTTGCTTTATCTAAACTGTCATAAGGAATTAATTCAATATCTGGACATACAAATTTCAACTGTGGGAGGGTTCAACATGTTCAAACATGAAGGGTTGATTGAGAGCAGAACTCTCACACATGCCAACGAGAATAGAGGTGCAAATAAAAACATTTCAAAAATGTAATTTTACCCGTCTGGTGTTGCGAAGAAATGCCCGGCAGTTTCTCTGTAATTTTTACAGTTTACGAACCATTCGATTCCGCCTCTAATCGACGGTTAACGAAGGTCGGACCGCCTCCCCCTTCCACCATCGACTCAAAGTCGAATACCGACCGTCACCTCATTACTCCAATTTCTTATCTCACCCCACATAATAATTTATATCTGTCGCAGTCGAACAGTTATTTTGTGAAAAACGTCGTTTTACTTGCCAAAATGGTTTTTCATTCTTTGGAAACGCCATTTTCCTGGACAAATGGCATTTTTATTTCGACGTAATAAAATTATGTGGGGTTATAAGTGTGTGGGTGATAGTCTTTTTAGGTTTTCTCTTTTTAAATCGATCTATACAGCGGTTCGTCAGTTGGGATAGTGATAGGAGAGACAACATAAGCCGCTCAATCCTCATCAAACATCGAGAGAAAAACAAATACTGGAAAAAAAAATTTACCTAAACGTTTCAATTTTGTGTGCTTCAGTATTGCATGTTTATTACGATCGGAGCCAAAATATTAACCAAAATAAAACTTTTTTTGTGTACTGTGAGGTACGCAATGTAATACCTTGGGACTTTAGAGTATTATATGTTGGTATGTACTAGTTCCTTATGTAGGGAGTTAGTCTGGGCTCCACCCATTTACCAATACACTGCGGGTGTTCCTCGCGTGAAGACGCACATGGGGGACAGATAATTACAGACTGATTGATGTTGCAGACGTCCAAACGATATCTCTTAAAAAAATTACATCAATTCATTTTATTTTTTCTATAATCGCTAATAATAAATTGTCTAGTCGCGCTCAACAAGTTTCCTGCCGTGTAAAACGAACGATCGTTCGGCCGCCGCGGAGAAAGTGCATGTCTCTCCGACAAATAGTTATAGCGAAACTAAAAGGGTTGAACTGGGCATTAGTCATTTTATTTTCTCTTCTCGCGACTATAATTGTCTGTAACGCTAGGCCGATTACACTTTCGTTCGCCAGCGTTCAACTTTAAGGCACTTTTCTGTATGTCAGAAGAGCCACATGATACATTTTATATCCAATTTTTGATTCAAAATGTGTGAAACAACTCTACAGATTTTAATTTATAGACAGACGCCTGAAAAGGAAGTGGCCACGCGACCTATATGATTAAATACAATATTAATAATAATAAATTAATTAAATTAAATTAAAAATAAAATAAATAAATAATAAAAAAATAAAATAAATAAATAAAAAATAATAATAAAAAAAGGGGGGGGGAAACTAGTGGGTTTCTCCTCTAATTGTAGACTATTGTAGCTAGTGATTTCATCAATGTTGCTTATTGTATAATTTTACAGTTGTAACAATAAAAGAGACAAAAAAAATTATACACACCACAGATGCACATTTATATATTACAAGAATTAAAATGTTCACTAATTGCGAAAGATTATACGTTTATTTCCGGGGATCTATTTTGGGGCGTTCGAGCCTAGAACTAGACCGGTTTCGGTACTTCGGTTGAATCAGAATGAAGCATCCTGTCAGCATGTTTCCTCACTGTAGTTGAAACCGCCCAGAATAGAGAATGGACTAAAATCAAAAATTAAAAATTGTCTAGTGTATATGTGCGTTAATAAACGTAAGCGTTCATGGAACTCTTCGGGGTGACTCGAAGAGAAAGCGCCAGTGAAATGCACAGTCGTCTCGGGTATTACGCGAAGCCTCAGGGGCTTAGTTCGATCCGGAAAGAAAAGGCAAAAAGACTATAGGCTAATAAGAATGGACTTGACAGTGGATGCTTCGCTGGCCCGATGACCTGACACGAGCCAGAAACTCGATACCGTGCTGAGGTCGAGCGTTGACACCGATTCGATAGCTTTGTCATTGATAGTCCGTCCAACAGTCTCGATTCAACACGCATACTACGCATATAAACACCTGGTGAATAATGCATTAGTGCCAAAAAAAATCGAAACCATATTTTAAGCCGGTTTACTAAAAATATAAGTTTTGCTGTCTTCACTCCCTAAGCAAAGCGGCACTTCGTTAAGTTCAGTTCCCATTAAATAATTGAAATCCGTTTTTTTATTATTGACTTTTGTTAAATTGACTAAGTTAGCGAAGCGTACAAGTCATACTTAGTCGCTTCGATTGTAGGTCTGGACTTGAAACATATTATTTTATATTTTTTTCTCCCAATTAATTTTCCTATACTTAACACACCACTTAAGACTTGTGTAGAACATGTAACCATATTAATTATATTTGAATTTGTGTATTCAATACTATGTAATTATTGTGTGGCTCTCTTTGAACCTGATGCGTG
Source organism: Lethocerus indicus (assembly GCA_019843655.1). Taxonomy (NCBI): domain Eukaryota; kingdom Metazoa; phylum Arthropoda; class Insecta; order Hemiptera; family Belostomatidae; genus Lethocerus; species Lethocerus indicus. The sequence goes on along the minus strand of JACDQD010000003.1, from coordinate 31,556,503 downwards.
TCCTGTCCTATTATATACGGATTTGCCGTTCCAATAAATTAGTGAGGCACACGGCGGCAACACTCCAATAATCTGACAATTAAGTATTTATAACATAAATATATATATATATATATATATATATATATATATATATATAAAGTACAGGATCGTGTTAAGAATATTACAATAGGAGTTAACTGGGAATTAATTTTCGAATTAGGGTTTTCTCAAACCTTTATCTAATCAGTACTGGGAATAAATTTCTCGCAACAAGTCTCATAACCTTTCAAGTGATATAAGCCTTTAATTTTTTCCTTTTATTATATAACTTCTTGTTAGACTTACGTTGGTTGAGGACGAACTCGATTTCTTTCTAATTTGAATCCGCGTCATTTCCGATATTAACAGTAATGATAAATTGCATACTCCAGTGCAATAAATCAAACTGTGTAACCGAACCTAATTAGCATGAGAACAAGTGCATGAAGCGAAATGCGGAACTCGGAACACGTTTAGATGTGGGACATCCATTTATTTTGCAATCAAGCGGCGACTGGTGTGAATTAAAAATTATGTAAATAACTCTCTTTCGACGTACTCAATTTTTCATTCAGATAGTATTCTTTGGAGGGCGCTGTTGAAAAGGTCGAAGGAACGTTTATCGCGTTAAAAACTATTACTCATACAGTCAGGTACACTCGTTTCATTTATATATTTATATGTATATACTTAACATAGCTAAAAGCAAAAAAGAATTGAATGAATTCAAAAATAATCTTTTAACCGATATTTACCAAAATATATAAGCCTTTGGCCTACCACACCAAATATCAAAACAGGATGTCATTTTGAACAGATTTAAAGAACTGGACTCTAGAATGGCGAGCAGACCTTGCAATAAAACATTTAATAACATATTGTAAATTATACAAAGAACAAAGGACAACAATTACTTGGTAATAATACTGAATCTTCAGCTATTAATATTGTGGATAATAGCCACAACAGCATAAGTGTGCATAAAAAAATATATAATATAATTTATTTTCAATTCAAAGAAATTATTTACAATTCATGAATTCTCTGGAAGTTAGTATTAGTAGTTTTCTGTTGGCCATTAACGTTGAGAGGGGAAAAACCTAGCTTAGCTCTCCGCCGAGTGATAACGAGTACAGCGTACAAGTTGAGTAAAACGTAGCAACAAAAACCTTGGGAATGCCCCACATTAGTAAACAGTTTCAATGGGGGGCTTTTATAATCGAACGGCGGGAGTTTATACCCCGCCCGGGCGTACCTTTCTAATGGGAAATCGTACCGCCCCAGCAGCGTTAAGACCTTGTCTCTCAAACAAACAATGGGCGATGAAAGCGGATAAAACGATTCTCATTTCTAGATAGCGATTATAATGCATAGAATTATTTGAGTAACATTTGAAGCATCAGTAGTAAGGCGAATAGTGAATATTTCCTCAGCTCCAAATGTACTGTCTTTCTCTAGTCTAGGACTGGGGATTTGTATTATAACCATCGTCGGTAGCAGAGTATTGTCACGAATACAGTGAAGCCCTTTTATTGTTTGTAATACCTACTACGTGGTCTCCGAGAGGTTTGCCAAGTAAATAAATTCTCGAAGTAATTCCGTACCGGCCCCCTTTGAAGGTATCGAATGAAGAAAATGCCGTCCCTGAAGAACCACCATACAAGAGATGCAGACCAAAAATGCTGACAGGATGTCCGCTAGAAGGCAACCGTAGGAATTTAGTCAACGACGAAGAGGAATAAATTAGTTCCACGGTATCCAAACACTCGGAGACAAAAGACTGGGAAACAGGGAAGGAACTGCCCCTCGTGTCTCGAGGGTTCGAACCCAAGCTAGACCTGTTTCTGTACCACAGTCATGAGAAACTTCTGGCTCACGATGAAGCATGCTTTCAGCCTGGCGCGACGTTGATCAGCGTGTTTTGCGTTATGCCCGAGATGTAATAGCCAGAACTGTAATAACCTGCCGAAAGCGTACAGTCCGGTACATGAGAATAGGACGAGTGGGATGCCGCGAGAGCCGTTGAAGTAACCTTTACTTCCGAAGACTTCCACTATTTCGTTTTTCTTTTATGTTTTCTCGTTCAGTCAGAGAACAAAGTCGCTCAGGAATGCTATTCCGTACAGTATTGTGCCAGAGCTAATGGGCTAATGGAGAGTTTCGACTCCCCAATCAGCTCTGTAGATAGCCGACCCGCAGGGACAGAAACCGGGTGAAGAGTACCGAGTTTGAAGACGACCAAGGCATTTAGAAAGGGAGACAACGAACTCCTAATTCGGCCTTCTGAGTTTCACTCTTTTGTTTAGCGCTCTTCGAGTATCCGTTTCACAACGAATTCCAACTAAGTCTTTTTTCTTCTCTCCTCGCTTTGAATTGGTAATCTGAACTCATCTTCACGTTGGGACGTACATTTTCATGTCCGTTACATTAACTGTATCTATCTTATATATTGTTTGTTAAACGAAATGGGCATTGTTGTATATAGTATCCGCTGGGTTCACAATAACACCGTTGTTATTGAAATCGCTTCTTCTGTCTTTTGCTAGACTAGCTGGAAGTGCAGATAGGATGCACCATAGCCCAGCGTCCAGTAAAATTAATGATTCTCCAACAAGAATCAGTTACCGTACGAATAGGGATTCGTATTTTAAAAACTATACATATACCCACGTCCCTAAATAAAACAATTGTTTCATAAAATTATAAATCATTAACAAACCAGAGTCCTAAGAAGTTTACTTCGTTGACGATTAAAAATAGGTCTACTGTCTGTACATAGTTCGGGATAAAAGTTTACGTAAAATTGGGGTTGGAAATGAAAATATTTTGCTCACCACGGCCGTAGAAAATCGACATCCATAGCATTAAACACCAATTGTGATAATTTGACATTCATGTTTTTTTGTAATTGTCAATCAGAATTAATTTTAATTTAGACTCTTTACCTTTCTCTTTTCTGATATGTTGTAAGATATATCCACTGTTTTATATAATACCAATTTTCCTCCACTTCAGTCGGTATAAGGTAAACCAACTTTTGCTATTAAATATTGTAATATTTCACTGCATAGTCCGTTAATGAAATTGTTCCCTGGATGGACACGAATTAAAAACAGAGAAAAGGCGCTAAGCTACAAAATAAAGAATATATATGAAATACCTTTATGAATACCTATATGAAATACGGGGCTTTCTGAAAAAATAAAAATAATTAAAGAAGCTCACCTTGCTCGCCCTTGATCGGTAAATATTTCTTTTAGTTGGGACGCCCAGAGATCGGCAGTTCGAATCCGCCCGTATGCCATGGAAGTTTGGTATAAGTAGGAAGATCAAAAGCGCATAACTCGCTACAGTTGCCATTTGCTACATAGATCATTTATATAATATATCTGTCTGTTATAATACAACTATATAAATAACGCTATCAATGTTTTAATAAAGTGTTTGGGTGGTTAGCTAAGATATTTCATGTTTTGTGGTCTGCGAGGCTTCTATCTCCTGTCGCTGGTTTGGGTTTTTTTCTAGACCGGTTTCGGCTCCTCGCCATCATCAGCAGCAGTGTCACTTTCAGGACATTGTGTGGATGCCAAGCGTCCCATGTGCGAAGATGGCGAGCAGCCAAAACCGGTCTAGCAAAAGAATACGAAAGCTATAGTTTTTAATATCGTCCCCTTTGACATCCCCTGTCTCCACCCAGCTTTTCGGTCCATATAGATCTTACAATGATTAAAGAGAACCGGCTTGTTTGAATTTCTGTCGTTAGTTAAGCCCATTTAATTAGGATAGGATCTGAGAGTATTGAGAAGATACGTTTTGAAAATGATGGGCGTCGACGCATTAAAGGTGCGCCGGCCTTGAGGTTAGGGGACTAACCTGGCTGAGGGCACGCGAGAGCCCAGCGCAATTTGCACTTGTAATTTAAAACGCTTCGTGCTACTTAGATTAGCACCATCTTCTTCACAGTCGGAGTTTTCCGACGTTAATGGCGACCTTAAAAATAGTTTCGTGCATCTTCTTGAACAGGAAAAAAAACTAAAGCGAGTCCAGAAGACACGAGATCTCTGAACCGAGCTTCTGCTTTGCTAGAAGTAGTAAAACCTTTGTTTTCACTCGTTCCAGGACCCTGCTCTCCGGAATCCAATTGTGAGTAGGCGGGGTATTACAGAATTGCATTGTAATTTCTTGTTATTGTGGAACACGGGTCGAGCTACTCTCCAATTATGGGGATACGCTGTGAGCTACCAAAGATGGAATGAAAGTCGTTTCAATTTATTTGGATTAAATTTATAATATACAGCTTTCAATTTTCAACTAATAGAAAAATAAAAATATCCCTCAAATTGACGATTTTTTGCCGAACCTTTTTAACTTGAGAGCCCCAACCGTATTTCAGTTTCATGAACAATAGTATGAAACCATTCGAACCTTTGGTTTTTCGTTGTTTCCAGATAGACCTTTCGATCCCGCCTTATCAGGTCCTTAATATATTTTTTTATATTTACTGTAACGCTTGTGCATTGTAATTGTTATCTACCCTCTATATGAAATAAATGTTAAGACAGTTCCTCTCTTCTGAGGTATATTTCCTGACGTCGTTTAAGTGTATTTTTCTGCCAGAATATATATTATGTTACGTTTGCAATTGTTAGGTTCCTCCATGATTTTCAATATTATGATATGAATACGTTACAGTAATAAATAAAACATATCCGGCGTTACAGCTGTTAACTGTTTTCCATCAAAGTTGCGTGTACCATTAACAGAATATTTACTAGTTGGGTGTTGTGTTAATCAAGTTGGCGGTTTCGCTCCGGCGATAAGATACTTGTTTCACTTTCTAGCTGCACAGAAGTATAGTTAACTTTTTAAAATAAGCATTCGTGGCTCCTCCGTGTCACTTTTATATGATTGTACCGCCGCGGTGAACGAGAGAACGCAGTAGCGTGCAACAGAAGTACGCTACTTCAATAATGTACAGACCTCTCAGGACAAACAAAATTATAATTATGTATTATAAAATAATAATAAAACGGATTTAAATTTTCAATGGTAGCCTTAAAGAAAAGCTGCGTTTGTATACCCCTGGGCTATTTTATAAATTCCTATATAAATACTGAGATAAGTTCTCTGCCTTTTATTTCTATCTTTTCCCCATATTTCCTGCTCTCGGTCTTTTACGGCGGAGGCCGATCCGGGGCTATTTATCAATCGACGGTGAAGTTAAGTTCCATTTGTTAGGGCTTACATTTTTTTTTACTTTATCGTGTTCCCGATCTTTTTCACCTCGTTCCGTTTTCCTTCGATCTTTCAAGTTTTTTCTTTTTTTTTCTGGCTCCATTCGTCTATTTTTTGCCCGATCGCTGTGGGAATTAAATAAAGAGAATTGAAAAAAATGTGGATAACCGGTGAGAACTGAAGCGAAGGTCGCAACCGCGGCCCCAAATGTCGTCCTTCTCCACGCTGTATATTTCCTCGTTTTTCTTAACCTTTTTGTCTAATTTCTGGATTCTTCTTTAGACCGAAAGATCCCACAGAGTTTCGGTTTCGTGAAAAAAAGAAAAACATTTTTGGTTTGTTTTTTCCTCTATTTCAGATTTGAAACTTGGTCCTTATCCTGACGACTCGAAAACGATTGCTAAATATAAAGCATTTTAGGGTGTCCCAACGGTTATTGTAGACTATTTATTGTTATGCCTGTTAATATCAATATTGAAGTCCTCGAACGATTCTTTTCTCAAATGGCACGGTTGAGATGGACGGTGCGAATTAGCAGAGATAAAAATAATCCTCGATAAAACAGTTTTGTGCATGGAACGGTAAATGTTTTAGGGAGGAAAACTCAAATATTAATTTATACGTTTATTTTACGGAATTAGTACTGTTTCTTTTTTTAATTGGGATTTTGTTTTATTATGCAATTCTTATAAGAAATCAATCTCCAAATACCTGCAGTATGTAACTGCAGAAATGGCCGCTTGTAAACTCTATCCTGTTTACATTAAAAAAAATAGTGTTCTGTAAATGTAATTGTAAATGCGCCCACTGGCTTGCGTAAGTTGTCTCCGAGTCGGAACGGGAGTCAACCTTGGTTCGATTCATCGATCGTTCAGCTATTTTTAACCCCACATTACTGTCCAATCGCGTATTAATTTTGCCAATTTTCATGATACAGTGTTCGAGATAGAATACCTGAAAGTAAAGATGAAACATTTTTGTATACTAGTCCCAGTTTACTAGTCCTGGAACCCGGTTCGAAAACCCGTGAAAGTATCCCGCTGTCGAGTTTGGGACCGGCGGGCTCGGTTCCAAAACGAGGCCGTTTTGCGTCGGGTTTTCAAAACCAATTTGGCACTCGAACGAGGAACACCGTCGACGGGCGCTAATGAATCAGAAATCATAGTCGGAACTGGCCTAAACCAACGCGACCAAGTCCAAGCAGGAAATATTTACGAAGGGAGAAAGTGTTATTCACACAGTCGCTCTGAGGAAAACAAAAACTGTCGAAACCTGTCTAGAAGAAGCAGATCAAAGGTAGTTGACCGATTATCGGCGAACGTATAATCTGCGTTATAACTGTATATAACATAATTACTGTTATGGGGCGAACTTAATCCAGTGAATGGTTCCGCGAACCTCCCGCATTATTTTCCCATCGTAAGATGCCACCTGGGAACTTGTGTAATGGTAGTAACCTCTCAGTAATTAGCTTAAGTTATTTGCTTCATGAGCTATCGACGACAGTGCTTTGTTCGGAAACGAGGAAATTTATAACGAAGATTCGCGGTCAGAGACCGACGGACAGAACGAGCTCAGGATGAAGGGTAATAAATTAGTTCAGAATTTTAGGCTAAAGAACCAGTCGCCGGGCAGTATTGAGAGCTAAACTTTCTCAAATGCCACCCAGAAGAGAGAACGAACGAATAAAAAACTTTAGAACTTGTACTGAGGAATAAACTATCGACATTCCTGACACTGACTGGCTTCGGGTAAGATCGCGTGATGTCGTGACATTCCAATGGATCGCGGTCTTCCCTCGCCAAAAGTTTGGGCACAAGTTATAGACCGCAGAAGAAATAGACCGGAAAAAAGATATAAGAGCCTAGAGAAATTGGGACAATATTGCGTACCCGAAACCGGTCTGTGGCCGCACTCGTAGATAAAAACAGCTATTTACGCTGATACGTGTTTCTGTGCGTCACCGCCGTTCCCGGTTCGTCAACGGCTTAAAATAAACGACAATGGAGAGCTGTCTGAAATATTTTCCGGTGGTATAATTTTTCCGGTAAGGTCTAGCGGTACTAATTTCCAGCATAACGGATACGCGGCACGGCGCATTTGCATACGGGTCTTCGTATTTCATGAGGGCCGGCCGATGCGTCATCCCCAGTTTTAGATTTTCCTGTAGTTCTCACGCTCACAGCCGCAAAATTCTACTCTCCCGGAGGAAAAGCTTCAACTGATCCAATGAAGCCCAATTCATTGTATGCGTTTGAAAACAGTAAATTGATTGATAGGGATATTGAGTTAACATTACCAGACGATGGTTCCTGGTAGAAACAAGTAGAAACGGGAACAAACAAGTCTCAATCCCGAGAGGACTAACGACACCTCACCTCCCAGGTGTGTATAGGACCCCGAGTTCGGTCGGACCCTGATGATGGTACCGGAAAGAGTTTCGAAACGTCGGGAGAAAGAAATAAAGGGAATAAACCATTCCAGTGGAGCCCGCTCGGGTGATTTACGAACACAGAAAAAGGAATAGCAGGGGTTCCAACACTGCCAACCCGCAGCCTTATGCGATCCTACGGGAAGTTAGTGATCGATCATTTATTTGCAGATTTATTGTAGTAACTAGACTGGTTTCGGCCGATGGCCATCTTCCGAAACTCATTTTTATCAGTAGACCGGTATATTGGTTTCTTGTGGGCCAACCGCCCCATAACTTAAAAATGGCAATGTTTAAATATTGTCCTATAATTACATCTTGTTTAACGCGTTGTCTATACCATCATTATTAGACAATAATTAATAACAGTTATTTAGTAATTTACTTAAAAAATAAATGATAATTCCTGCGATATTCTGCCTCCATTCGTCGGTATAGTGTTTTGCTACAGTAACCTTCCAAGGATTGGGCATGTCGGTTGCCAGTGGGGCAACAGGTTACTGCACGTGTTACTGCGGTCTGCGGTACAATACCGCCGGGACAGGACAGCGTTTCTGTTTCCTATAAATAGTCAGAGTCAGCCCGCCGGCCCGTGTCGTAACACGGTCGTAACAGGTTGACTCACTCCTCGACCGCCCCCCCCCCTCACCATACTTTCGTTCTGTTATAAAACATCACTCAGTTCGATTCTGTCGATTACCCTAATGGTAACTGCCGGAGTACGGATTAGTAGCCATTTCTTTAATTTTTCGAAAATTCAAGTTGGTAGTAATTAGGGTTTGGACAAAAAGGATGGTGTGTAATTCTGGAGTTGAATTTACTTTGTTTTTGTACACTGAGGTTGCGGACGAATGCGCAGGGGGTGCGTTAATTATTTTTCTCTTAGTATTTTCGACTGCACAATTTACATTTTTTTTAAGGTCTGACAGAGTCATTCCAGCTTCCTTTTTTGTTCTGTAAGCATAGTTTTGATCTACTGTTCGTTAAACCTAGTAACAATTTGTAGCTACTCTTAATATATATTGATAGATCTACCAGTGCCTGCTCTATTTTCGCTAGCTATTTTCGGAATTAGGTTTACTATTTGTTTTTTATATAGTCCCTCAGCAAACGATACCGTTACTGCAGCACGGCATTGCCAGATGTTGTTTTGATTTAAATGGCTTAAATGGAGCACTGTTTAAATCGCTGATTTTAAATTCAGCCGGGATAAAAGGTGGCGGTGGTTTTTACCTTGGATAGGACAGGTCCCCCCTTAACCGTTCCAACTGTGAGGTAGGCGTCTATATGAGCTCACTGCGTGGGGGGGGGGGTACAATCGGTATCGCTCTTTTTAAACGTTTATATTTATCTACTTTCATATGTATTGCAGTAACAAAAAATTTAGTTTAATTTGGTATTAATGGGTGATTTAATGCGACTGCTTCTATCCACAAGCGTTAATTCGGATATTGTTCTTGAATTATGATCAGGTTTAAAAGCGTTTCCCCTATGAAGGAGTATGGTAAGGCACTCCTCTCTATGCTTCATACAGAAGTGTGCAGATGGCGCTAGAATCAACATTAAGTTCATTACTTTAAATTAATCAATTTATTTCGGTTCATCAACTGGTTTCGACTAAACAATTGAAGCATTGAGACTTATGTTTAGTTCAGTTTGATTAAGATAAGAATATTATTTTATGTTATATTCAAGGGATGAGCAAATGCGGCTCTTCGTTAAGTGCTGTTCGTACTGAAAATTTAAATCTGTATTTTTTAATATTTCAGAACATTTTTCATGAATCTTGTTACATTCAATCGATTCGTTATTAGCTCTACGATTGGAATAATTATTTTTTATTTTCCTTCTCTTAATTTTATTTTTTTTTATATATGTACCTTACTCACTTAAGACCTGTGTAGAATATATTCGTTCGTTCTCACTTCTGGGCGGTTCAATTATCGACAACTGTGGTGGAATCGATTCATTTTGTCAATTTCCAATTAGATAGCTTTCACCGGTTTGCACAATCGGATTGTTGTTGTTGTTGTTGCTGCTGCTGCTGTTGTAGCGGCCACTTTCCCGAACCGAGGCACCGTAACCGAAATTGACGCGCTCGTTGGCCTGGCTCGATCAACGCTGACGCCAATTAATGGCCGGTCTCCGATTAATTATTAGCAAACTTTCAAAATCGATCAGGGCGTTGAACAAGTTGCGACATTTTTATAGAGGTTATACATTACGGGTTCCATTCCCGCCACGGACTTGAAAGTCTGATGGTAGCTTCGATTTAGACCTTACCGGCAAGAACTACTTGTAATACCTTCTTCTGTTTCCTCTCGCTACTAAGGTCTTTCGGCTGTTCGCAATCTGCAGTAGCATTTTGAGTCACTTTGGCACATGGGATAATTGTGAGGCATTCTATTTGTACTTTCACTTACTTCACTTCTAGCCTTCTCATCACTAGTTCCGAATAAAACAACTCGATTGATATAGAAATAAAAGGAAATGTTATTAAATTACTTTCCATTCTATTAAATTCAACAGTGGTCTAAAATAATGTCTCTTTAGCGCCCTAAAAAAACATCTATAGAGAATTATGGTTTGTCAAACTCTGAAATATTTTTCTGCACTTTAATGTTTCTTTCCCAGACTAGTTGGTCTGAAATTATTTGAATATAAATTAAAGTAAAATAAAATAAATTAAATACCTATAAAAAGTGTTGTATTTTGAAGGTTTAAAAAAGAATTACCCAAAAAGTATCGTGTTCTGTTTTTAAGCGGTATTTTCCCTTCTTTGGTCCCAAGTTGTACCATTTTCGGAATTTATACGTTAACCTAATTACGAGCAGCATGTACATTGCACTGATACGAATCGCCGATCTCTTTTTCCCAAACAACATTACACGTTTAACGTGGGAAGACAGTTTGCAGTTGAAAACTGCAAAAGTTAAACTTCTGCCTTTAACGTAATCAGTACGTGTCCTCGAATGTATAAGTATAATATACAAGATTTTCAAGATAGACACGTTTCTCTTTTAATTGCCCAATCTAAATCGCAAATAAGCTTCGAAAACGGATGGATATTCAGTCTGGTCTTTATAATTATCTGTAGGATAAGCGAGCGTTTTTTTTACATCCTTAAAATTCGTGCTTGTATATCTTGTTTTCGGAATCGAAAATTTTACTCCTTAACTTCAAAGTGTTTATCACTGTTTTGTATCTCTCGGTGTGATAAATATCATAGGTCCGTGTCATTGACTGATAACATTGGCTTTCTCGATTCGATGAAGACCAGGCGTACGGAATGCTTTTAAGTAACCATTTAACCCTTCTTCATGACCTTTCTTAACTATATATACATGCGTGTGTGTTAGACGCCAAGCATTGTTGGAACGTGTGGGAATAATTAACCAAATAAATTTTCCTACGTGCTATCGAGGTGTTTCATCCCCTCAAAGGTCCCCTAGTTTTGAAGGCCGGTGTTCGACATCTTATTAGGAAAGGTATGGCCGTGCACCACCCAACTTATTATTCGTATACGTAAGCCGCCCCACTCTCTCATGCCGCGTCTACGCTACGTTTGCATATGCCTTGTGGGCAGGCCTTAGGCTCCGCTCTGGGTGCCCACGCAACGGTCTATGGGTCGACGTTTATAATTTTCAAAGTTCTGCAGTTTACAATTTTGTATTCGGGACTCTAGCGACGGAGCGAAACCGGTTTCTTAAGTAGGAATATCGGGGGAGGGGTCGATCGACTCCTGAGAAATCCAGAACTGATAAGAGGCCATTGACGAAAGCCGAACAGAATGGAATTGAGGATTACGGAGGTATTTAGGAAAACGCGAATAAGAAAGCTGTAACAAGAAGGAAACATCAAAAACACAATCAGAATGTTTGTGATCGTTATATCAACGCTTATATGACAGAATCCTACTGACGATGGCGAGTGGACAGAGACGCTCGAAATAGTTGTAATAATAACACGTAGCGAAAGAGGATTTAACTATAAGTTAAAGATTTAATTTTAAATAGTAGAAAATTCAAAACATTTAACGCGCCAAAGCACTGGTTTCCAAACTTTCTGTACCTCCGCCCCCATTGTCAAAAAAAATAGAAATACATGTTTAATACGACGTAATAATATTTTAATGTGATGGTTGGAAACTGTTGAGCTTTAGTGTTCAATTTACAGTATAATCTTGAGCATGCTATCGTGTGTTTTCGAATTCAAAAATGCTCGGACGCCTCGAACGCGTGCATTCGAAACTTTCATGTCGGTATCCAATGGCCGGGCAGCTAATTCACGACACGCCGGCACGACGTACCCCCGTAAGTGTTCGATGGACAACACACGACGACGCTTACTTTACTTCGTGTATATCCTACTTCTACGGCAGCAGCATACACAATTACCGGGATTATATCCCAGTCGGAATTATAAAGCCCAGAATATTGCCTCTTACCGGGAAAACTCGATGTCCCGGAAATATAGATCGGTCTTCAGTGTCTTCAGTTCTCCCAATCTCCTGATGGCCGCCTTTTGCTGGACCACCAGTGCCTGCTCCCCCTTAATACGTCACAGACCAAAGAAAATTAAACGCCGAGAAATTATCCTAAGAGACCCAAAACAGTTTTTTTCCTTCTGGTTCATTACTTTTATCTGGCTGGCATTTGTGTAAATTTCGCTGTCAATACTGCTCGGCGACCGGTTCTTTTAACCTTTAATTCTGAACTAATTTTTCTTCCTCACCGTGGCAGATCCATTAACGTGGAAATAAGAGCTGCGTGTTCTTATTTAACAAAAACCCCCTCTGCTGCCTCCCTCGAATACTCTGTGGGGACGTTGAGCGTGGGATGGGGGCGTTACCAGAAGTGGATTGATGACGTCATCCTGGCCGCACACATCAGCTGACATTACTGCTGTGTCATACTCTGTAAGGATGTGAAAGATGACCGATTCTAAACCCGCCTGTGATCCCGTTCCCTCTAGCCACTGCCGACACTCTACAATTATATGAAATAGTAGAATTGTAATTCGAGAAATTTTGATGTTAACGTATCAACCGTCGTCAACAAATCGTTATATCGAGATATCGGTCGTACAAAGGTTCTTTTTTGTTTTCAATAGCCTATTTGGTCTTTAACTAGATCGATTTTCTGATACACTAGTATTCTGAAGACTATCACACAAGTGGGTGCAGCAAACGATACAGCAAACAATCACGAACCAACAATTAGTCTAATTAATTGATGATGGAACCAGTAAGAGTCAGAATGGACCAGGCATTCTCAGGAAAATCCTGGAAAAGCAGAGGGTGAACCCCTCTAACCGATGTTCTACCCCATAGTATTATTTAATGAATTTTTTAAGTATTATTTTAATTTCTTTTTCGAAAATGTGTTTAACCAGTTTTAAAAGTGCATTAATGTACAAAAAGTACATTTTCGACATACCGTTATTATGAAAGGTCGGAACGGATAAACAAGTGAAAATTAATGTAATTGTTGGACCGATTTCGACTTCTCACCGTCGTCAGTAGCATGTCCCACCGGCCCTCATTTGCCCCCCCCCCCCATTTTAGGCTGTTAGGATGTCACGTATCTGATACGTTCGTCCGCGAAACGTGATAACGCCGACCGTTTCCATGCTTGTTGGGAGGCCTCCGTTGGCATTTGTGAAGTGCGCTTGATGTTGTGGTGTGGGCTCGCCTTGCTTCTCCTCCACCTCCTCCTCCTTCTCCTCCTCCTCCTGCTCCTCCGCAGGAGAGGAAGCGTACAAGGCTCTGCCAGCCGGTGAATAACAATCGCGTGGGAAACCATTCATATCGCCCGGGCCCAGAGGCCGGACCCTCTTTCCTCGGCCTACACTTTTACGCTCGTCTAACATTAGGAACAAGGACGCTCAGCTCACGACCATAGAGGAACGTCCACCCCCTTTCAAACGCCATTCGGGGGATCTCACCTCACCGTATTACTGGACCGCCTACAAGGATCTGTTTTGACTAGTCATGCAAATATAGTGAAACTAGATGAATAATATTCGCAATATTATGTCGACTCTTCGTTCGAATCCTGATGGTGGAACCGGTAAAGGTTCCGAAACGTCGGAGGGCGGACAACACCCAGGAGGGCCTAGAGGAGGAAAGGGCAAAAACCAATCTACTGCAGCTCGCTCGGGTGGTTTTCAATCACAGGAAGAATCCCAGAATAGCAGGCGGGCAACTCCTACTAACCGAGGTTCTTCCCACAGTATTACACTATCCCACCGGAAGTTAGAATAGTTCTGGTCGCGGAAACCTTCACCGAATAACCTTCGCTCATTTATGGATTTAGTAATTTAAATAAAGCCCAAACCATAACCAAATTATCAAAAAGTGTGATATATATTTTAGAAAATCGAATATCAAAACCGTTCAACCTGTGACAGAAAAGGCTCCCAATACGCGCGGGGGACATGACGCAATACTTCTGGACGTTGCACCGACTTTGACCGATTACGGTTTTAATGTTCTCCACCAACTCTATCCAAATATATGAAGGACAGCGGTGGTTTAAACTGGAATTTTTAGAAATATTCTCGACCGGAACGGGTGAACAGTTTCTATATCGAACATACCGTAATAATGTATTGGTTCATTTGTAGAAACTTCTAAAAAACAAAATAATGTTGTTTCGAAAAACGTTATAAATATCTAGACAGGGTGCCGTTATTGCGCAATTATAGACGTCAAGGACTTTTGGCGGTTTATTCGTATCCAGTCCTTATAGGACCCTATTTTTTTTATGACGTATTTTGTTTGACATTATTTTTTAGTTGTATTTATTAACTCGGTGCTACATCGAGGACCTGTATACATAAATAAAGAAGCGTTATCACCGATAAGACTGTAATTACTAAGGTACTGGGAGGTAATCCTTCAGTCCTTCATACGAGTGTGTATATATATATATATATATATATATATATATATATATATATATATATATACACCTGCCATATGGCGCAAATTGATATCCTCCGGTTATATAACGAAAGGATGAAAAAAAACCACTGTGTTCCTCCCTAGTGTAATTGCAGGCGTTTGGTATTAGTCACGGGGAGTGGGGCCGTTGCGAAATGGCTTCAAATCACTGTCATTTCCTCCTGTTGTGATTACCCTCGTAAAATTGGTATATACTACTGACCGGCGCGACAGTAGTGAGCCCCGATGGTACGTGTTACCCGTGTGGGAAGAATATTGAAAAGAAACTCGGTGAAACCGAAAAATGGTTCCTAACAAATGCCTTATAATAATATTCCTTATGGATGATAATAATAATAATAATAATAATATTCTGTAATAATAATTTTGACTAACATTTCCTGGCAGTTGTACGTATAGATAAAATTTTTGGTGCTTGAAAAGTAGGTTGGGGAATTGTTCGTTATGAAAAGTAATTATTTACTGCAAAAATATGTGGGTATCGTCTGGGTTTATTTATCCTTGTCAGACTTAGAACGAACCACTTTCTAAACGAAAATAGTTATTTGAAGGCAAGAATGAGCTAAATTAGTTCCGTAAAGTAAAGGTTGTAGAGTCAGTCACCGGACGGTATTGAGAGCAAAATTTTCACACGTGCCAACCAGAACGGAGAACGAATGGTATGGTTTTAAAACCCTCGCGGTTCAAACAAAAAATTTTAAATATTGTTTTTCGTGCGATTGGAAACATTTTCAACAATACCTGTGTTGGCTGTAATAAAAAAAGCGTCAGTAGATAGAAGTAGTTTACTGCAGAACAGTCTGGCAAAAGACCAGCAAATTAATTTTACGTATTTTTCCCCTCTAGTTACCGTAAATTGTCCACGGTCCGAGAATAGGTACACCGCCAGTTATTACATGGCAGTTTGGTATGGCTCGTTATTGCCAAGTCGTTTGCACATTCCAATTGTCAACGAGTCCTCTCCATTACCCTGTTTTTTGTTGTTGTTGTTGTTGTTAGTTATCTCGTTACGAGCGCCTTCTGGTTCTCTGGGTTAGGTTTCAGTACGCGGAGTTAAAAACCCCAACAATTAGACCAAGAAGATGGGGGGACGGGATAGCCCATTCCCCCATTATAGCGGGACGACTCTCGTCCACATAATATCATTCCCGACATACATGATAGTACTTCTGGTCCTTGATAATTGCGCGGGCACACTAAGATTTAAGAACGATATATAAATTTATCGGGTGTCCAGAATCTAATACTCCGAACTACATGAATGTATTCCTCTGAAATTTTAACAGGCTGTTACAGGAACAAATGATATCGTATTTTCATTATTGTTATATGTTTGATGGGATTGAATTGCGAAGTTGGAAAATTATAAGTTAGCATTCACTCGTGTTAGAGAACTAGAAAAAACTTACCAAAGATTGATACGCCTATTGATTGATATGTCTGAGCGCCAAAAACAAATAGTTATCTTAAAAAATATTATATACTTTGCCAGCAGTATGTTAGGGGGCGCGAGGTAATGCACGACACCGAGCGTATCTTGCGGTTTTCAGCGCGTATTATGTGCCCCCCGCCCGCCAGCCCGCCCCCATGACTCACGACAGGAGGTATCAACTTACATAATTCATCAGCGGAACAACTCCCCAGGGACACGTGACCACCCCCTCTTTCCTCAGAAAAAACTCTGGAATAAGTGTAAAAATTTAGGACGTTCAACACAGTTTTACTATCCTACGGTACGAAGTAAAGAAATACAATATTCGATTGTATTCATTTTTTCGAGATGCCAAGATGTAGAGCCAAAACTGATCTAAAATCTCATCATGGCGGTCGATAATCTAATAAATTAGATGTAGATATAGTCGAGTACTAATCTTAACCACTGAAGAAAATACATATACCGCCCTTTCTGTATTGCCGCGGGTTACAGAACTTGGCCCGGCCGTGTAGAAGGGACGTGAAAAAGAAAAAGGACGATGTAAATTAATCGCCATTTTTATCGTCAATGCCAAACGAACGTCCTACCGAAGGTCTCTTGGCCATTATACGATTTGAAGACCTGTTAAAAAGAAAAAGAAAAAAAAATAGAACGAGCGGAAAAAATAGCCTCAACTGACAGACAAATTGGAACAGTCCTTCTATCGATCATGTACACTTCCTACCTAGACCTTGAGAGAGGTTTACAGGTTTCGCAATACAGGAGGCGGTGAAGTGAGTCTAAATTTGTTATTTCCCATAGCGATATAATCTCCTTGGGGGCGCTAGAGAAATCCATTTGTAATAAGATGACTGTGTACGCCTAATATATGCTTTTTAATACAAATATGATAACGTGAAAATATAACAATTTTCACTTCCTATCATCATGATCCAATGGTACATCCCAAACGTTCATTACAGACGATGGAAAAGGAAATGGTCACGTAATCTGAACATACCAGAAAAATATAAAAATAAATAAAAAAATCACACTTATCACTTACGAACAAACGGGGAATAGTGCTGAGGTGGATAGTCATTATTTCTCTAAAACTACTTCAAATAAGTTATTAATTTTTATTGAACATAAATCTGCAGAAAAAATACAAGAGTGTATATAAAAATATAAGAGAGAGTTAGTTACAACAGCTTGAACAGAAGTGACGGTGATAAGCTCAATGGCGCGTCTTCCGACCTCGACCGAAGAATGTGGGACATTCATAAATGGACGTACCATCTTGTCGTTCCAGGAAGATTGCGTTGATTTTCAATATAAATTATAAATATGGCAGCGTTGCGCCGGTTACCTGGAATCGATAGGAATTCAATCCGGATATCTGCTGCGTGGGTCGGTAAGTAACAGCGAGTGACGTAGTAAGTAAGCCACTTCCTTACAGGTGCCTTTCGTGAACAGTCCCAAACCCACACGGCTTAATCCGAATGGCTACAGTTGTTTTTTTGTTTATATTAATTTTTATCTTTGTATTCTTGTCCTGTATATTTATTTCAAGTTCGAGATTCGAGTAACACTTGATTAGGTTTGAACTGGACCTTTAAAATACAAGCATTTTTGATTCAATACCGTACAGAACTATCTCCCGTCTATAGCTCAATTCGATGATTAACATCGACAAAAAGTTGTAAGACTAGGCATTGATTTATTCGGTGAAATATATCAGCATTTAGGCGGTGCATGCCTGTCTGCCTCTCTGTGACGATATTGAGCGTGTTGCACCATTTCAGAAAGTAGGATTCCAGAGATTTCCAGAACGTGCAAACGTTCCATAAACACTAATGGACACGTTGCTACGACGCTGAGTACGCTACTGAGGGCGGGGAAATGCTGATACCGTTCTCTAGCATTGGATCAATTCATGGAGTGGAGAAAGGAGATCGGATTGACGGTGTCTGTATATACACATACATATATTACATAATATAATTGAGCTCAAGCAATATTACTGTAACTGTGAGCAGTTTTAATAGTGTATTGTTTCAGTTTATTTCTGGTGCTCTGACCACCGCCCGTTTGAAACTGGGTGAAAGTCACGAGTAAAACCAAAACCGAAACCTCCAGCAATGCTAATGTTATACTAGGCTGGGGGGGGTCATTAACGAGTAATGAGTTTGCCGAGGCGTCGCAGTGTTGCCACACAAATAATGCGATAAATCAAAATGGACAGCCTTGAAACTGAAGACACGGGTGTTCTCAGTTGACCGATTCCCTTCTTCTCGTGGTTGCTGAACTTCCAGAAAAACTAGAACAAAAAGAATCATCTATCCCTGGCTAAATTCGATCGATCGGTCGTTTCACTACTCTCACAATTTAAACCAATAATATATATTTTCTTTTTAATATTAAGCTACTAATGGGATGCTCTATGTATCAGTTATTCTTTTTCACCGATGAGGCCATATTCGAAGCAAGGCCTTACAGCAAACAGGCGTACCGTGATTGATACTTTAGATTCCTCCGTATAATAATAATAATACAGAATAGTGTCTAGTAACGGGTGGTGTAGAAATAATGGACGTTTTGTGCGGCGTTTTCTATCGTCGGTCCAGTGCGTATAATTCGACCCGCTATCCCAGATATAACAGAATAAGGTGGGTCAATGGCTAGACGTTTGTACGAAAGCTCGGGAGGGTCACAACGGTCCCTGTGGGGACACGGTTTAAACCGACGACCCAATTCCTCCAGTCTAACTCCAGGTGTAGACCCCACTGTACACAATTACAGGAACCAATTACGATTTTCACGACTGTTACACGTACGACATTGCGATTGATTCCACCCCGGCAACTCCAATTTCTTTTATCGTGAAATAAACGAATACGAAATAAATTCGAAGCATTTACACGCAGAAGTAACAAGAAATGAGGAAATGGCCAAAAAACAGAATACGAACAGGAGACATAGGTTTGACCCACTCGTGTCTACGGCTGGGACAATAGCAACCAACGTGTTGCTTGTGTCTACGAAATCGTAGATTTAGCGGCAATAAATTGGGCTTTCGGAATGCGTTGGTTAAAAACTGACAACATACTTTACCTATTTTTGGCGTTGTTAAGACTTTTATATACGAACTCGCTGCACTTTTAGAGAATCGCAATAGACAAGTATGCGATCGAAATAAATTAAAGGGAATTTAAATGCGTTGTCATTAAGAAATGTAGGTCTATGAAAATGAAATTCCGGTTTAATATCAGTGGTAATTTCATTTCCGAAATGCGATACAGTGATTCAGTTGTACAATCTGGATCGTACCGATTTTATTCGGTCGTTTCCGCTGTGGACGATGACTGCGATTGTTGTCCCCCCAAGGAGGCAGTTTTAATCCAATGCAGATTATACCACCCTCCAAGATCGTCCCCCGCAGTCCGGTTTTTTAAATGCAGTCGCGTACAACCTTTAGCTGTGCGTTTAATCGGGCAGGTGCTGCTGGTGCTGCTGCTCGGCTATCTTCCAAATCGGGGTAATTAACCCTCTAACCACTTCCTTCCTCAGATTCCTTTATCCCTAATCGCGTATCCGATTTTTATATTGACACTATCGGCTACAATCCGAAACGGTCGGAACTGAAAATATGACCCCAGATAAACGCCTAAACAATTTATCTAAACCGTACGTCTGCTACTCATCATTTAATGTATAAACTCTGATAAAAGTGGAGACAGGTAGTATACAATTTAGTTCACCTTTGGGTGTAGATTATCAACGTTGGTATAACTATTATTTGGTATTACTGCTTACTTACGTTTTTTGTCCGTCTATATATATATATATATATATATATATATATATATATATATATATATATATATATATATATATATATATATATATATATATATATATATAACGTTGGTATAACTATTATTTGGTATTACTGCTTACTTACGTTTTTGTCCGTCTATATATATATATATATATATATATATATATATATATATATATATATGACCACTATAATATTTTATTGTCGGGAGCTTTTTTTCACAATGTGTTGTTTGTTTAAGTATAATAGTAAACTAATATATTTATTAAACAATAATAATAACTGACCACCATCTCAGACATAAACCACTCCGGTTTTAATATAATTAAAATTTGTTCATTGTTCATATAAGATAGATATACAATTTTTCATTAAATTTCAACACTTTTCGATATAATTTAGTAGAGTCGTGTATCATTCATACCTTAGTACTCGCGACTAGTCGTTGTTTAGTGTAATATGTCGGCGTGTAATTGTTCCGGTACGCGGCTGGCGGAATCAATGTGAACCGTAGAGCTCTTCTGGCGGGGAGAGAGATTGGAATGAAGAGAGAGAAAGAGGGAGGGAGAGGGAGATCTAGAAGGCCGTTCATTCACTCTGGTCGGCATCACTGTTGACAGGGAGGGAGGGCTTATATGGCCTATGGGAGGTGATATGGCCGGCCGGTGGGGAAACTATCACCGGTGAAACTCGCACCGACCCCTACAGGCTCCTATAAGGGAAGGGAAATTGAAAGCTGTCCACTCCGAGACCACTTTCATACCGGCACATTCACGAGTCACTGTTAAATATATTAAAACATAAATGATGGCGTATGTCTGTCTGTAAATTGAGTATAACACACTCAACCGGTTTCAGAAAGAAGGACCCAAACTTATCTACATCAAAAGATATTGCAAGAAATTGCAAAAGACCTGACTCCATTAATATGGAACTTCCATTAGTTCCATATGAGAACTACATTTTTGTTGCTCATTTACTTTTTTGTGGCACAACTGGGCGCCATTTCGAATATCTTGGGACCGCGTTGAGAAATTATAAAAAACATTGATTTTTTTTCTTCCCAATCAGAGCCAAATTCTCGCTCTTTTTTGCCTTGACTCCGCCATATTGAAAATGGGGGCCCGAAAATTCTCCTTACCGGACACATTCTTCCACCGAAGAATGTACAATGCCTGCTTGTCGCACTTGTAGGCCGGCGGTTGTAGTGTTTTGTATCCACACTTGTATGTTTGTAAGAGGGGTAGGAAGGCGACGTGGGAGCCCCGCGTCCCATTGTTTCGCTTTATCGGCAAGTCAACCGTCAATCATAGCTCACCGACAAAAGCATTCTTGTCTCGCCCTTATTCGTTTTCCTCGTTTCGCGATCCGACGCAAATATCGCAATGTTTTTCCGAGTATTTCTACAAAATATTGGTTCAAAAATCGTAAATTAAAACCTCTGGCTAAAACCGTCGGGGCAGTAATAGACTATATAGTAAAACGATTAGTAAATCCACTAATCGAATAATTATAATTCTCGTGATTGTAATTTACAATTTTATATTTACAATTTTTGCCACTGTTTTTGTTGTTCAGAACCAGTCTGTTGTTCAAGTGTTGCTGCCACCCATAAGACAGAATGAACTCATAACACAAAAAAAAAATACCATTATACTTGTCATATGTTTCCGCTCTCTGCTTTGGTCTTTTTGCAAGACATGTTTCGGCTTTTCATCACCTTCAGTAGGTAGTAAATTACTTGTCCGCTAGTGAAGCGTTTTGTCTGTTACCAATGCCCGTACACTGTGTTACTGTAGGTAATATCGAACAATTTATTTTCTCGTGGTTTCTGTTCTTATATTGTATTTTTATTTTAAACTTAGAACCTGTTTGAAATAAGCGTCGCGGCGATTGACGAGTCGTGACTAGTGCGATCGAACCGTGATTCAAAATGGCCGTCCTTCATTATTTGACTGTCGCGGAGACTTGACATTTTAATTCGGCCCTACGTTTTACGAAAACATTTGGAGAAAAAATTGTCGCCCGTATGTGCGATGTGATAAAGTAGCGCGCTTATAACTAGGTACTCGACCCTTTTAAACCTGTCTAGAATTTAAACCGGTATATGATGCATGTCGACGGCGGCCACATCTGGCAACAGCCCAAATGACATCATGACAACACGTTGCCGCTTCTCTCTGCCGTGAGATTATTCGGTTTTCAAATTAGTTTTATAAAAGTGCAAAAGAAAATTGCGCTCGGATCGAAAACATTTATTTTTCTTCAAATTGAATAAATCTGCTAGGCAAATTAAACGCGGCGGAGACAGTACCGCACTCAGTTTGTTAGATCCTTTATCATATGTATGATACTTAAAATTACAATAATTCCCTGAAATTCATCACTAGAATGATTCTAGTGATTATATTTAAGGACTCTGTATGTAAGTTTTCTTTTTCTTTGGATTGGTTGACATTCGGTTATGGGTGTTTTCAGACGATTAATATACTATGGAGGTATAAAAACAAATTTGTC
Source organism: Lethocerus indicus (assembly GCA_019843655.1). Taxonomy (NCBI): domain Eukaryota; kingdom Metazoa; phylum Arthropoda; class Insecta; order Hemiptera; family Belostomatidae; genus Lethocerus; species Lethocerus indicus. The sequence goes on along the minus strand of JACDQD010000003.1, from coordinate 31,534,077 downwards.
GAATTTAAATTTTACCTCGAAACGAGGAATGTATTTAATTTATAATTACATTTCAGTAAATAAAAAAATTGAACAAATGTTTGCACCTTATCAAGATTTGACATTGGATCCTGGAAGGTTTGAATGTGCATTTACAAATAAAACAGTTTTTGATAGCTCAAAAGTGTGTGTGTGTGTATTTCTTGTTTATTTGTTAACGCCTGTTTAAGGCAAAAAATAATCTTCCGATTGTAGGGTTGCTAGAAAGACGTTACATCGTAGATCGTTTCATAGAACTTAGTTTGACTAAGTTTCTATCTTACGCCCTACTCCAGCATAATTTTCACCAAGCATCTTGTTCTGGGGCTAAAATAGCGTAATTAAAAGACTGATTTTCTGGTCAAGTGTTTTACGTATTACCTAATTATCGCAATTGGGTTTTCTTCTGATCATTTTCCTATTCCTAAAAATTGTGCGGTGTTTGCCTCCTCCTGAAGCATCCTGTCGGCATCTGCGTATTGATATTCTAATCTATTATTATTGACTCGACTCCATTAAATATTCGGTCAATAACTTTAAGAGCCGAGCTGTTTGGCGCGGACCTCCGTACAAAACTCCTCCTTAGTGCAAGGATACTCAGACGATGATGTCACTGCTTCCTATATGCTGCACTAGTTGAAGCGATTAAGCATAGAAGGGACTTCGCGCGTAGTCTCGGAAATATTTTCGGAATAGAATTAACGGAATCTGCGCTGCGTTTTCAGTGTGGTCAAGCGGCCGAAACAGCGGTCTAGCGAACGGCCAAACCAGCATAAGATCTTAAAAATTACCGTGCTAAATTATGCGGTAATTTACTACCTTGTTTGATAATCGCGCATTGTACTTGGTTCCATACAATAGCGGAGTACAAGTTCGTAACATAAGTCCAACTAAAGCCATATATCAGTAATGAATCTTTTATGAATACATAACGGTTCCAATTAAAAAAACAAAACATGTATTACTTAATCTGACTCAGGTTCAACCTGTTTTTAAAGAATTGTGCGCGATTAACGCGGTTATGATAAAACCTGTAATTTTACTATTACTTTCTAGAAACGTATGTTTAGAATACCGTCATTATAAATTAGTGGGAACTACTCTAGATAATATTATAGAGCAGGGGTGTATAGCATTCCACGGGGTTCCAGATAACATTTCAGTATTTCCTTTATATTAACCTTATATGAAATTTTATTTTCTTTTTAGGATTTGTGCGACTTTAAATTTTTTGCTATATCATTTATTTTCCGACTGTACTATTCATTACACCTCACTTAGGGACAATTGTGCTCTGGTACTAATAAAGGAGTACTGCAGCGACGAAGGTAATAGGCCTGTCTAGCTTAATTCGAAACCAGTCTAACATAAAAAGTTTGCCCTTAGGTGAGTGATAAATTAATTCCCGGATTCGGTGATGCATCTAGTTTGTTCTTTGCTAACTTCGGTCAACTTGTACTGTCGATTATAATAATTTTCTTTAAATGTATCGACAATGGTTGGAGGCCCACCGATTTGTTATTGGCGATAACGGCTTCATTATTTTCGAACTGCTTGCAAAAAAAGGTGCAACAATGTAATTGCGGTATCGATTGTCAGCTGCTCTTTGGCTTGGACCGGTGGTTGATTGAGAGAGAGAGAGAGAGAGGGAGAGGGAGAGAGAGAGTGAGGGAGAGAGAGAGGGTGAGGGAGAGAGAGAGAGAGAGAGAGAGAGGGTGAGGGAGAGATGGTGCCTTTTAGATAAGGGTGCCCATGCCGTCGTTATTATATTGGCTAGGAACAAAGGGCCCCGATCGGTTGTTTGAATGCTTAAACAACACGTGAGGTCGTACCAATGCTATTCCTTCGAGTACCGACAATAACACGAACTGTTATTTTAATAGAACCGGCCAATAACACGGACCGAGAGGACGTAATTTCAGTCTTCGTTTCGGTATGTTTTATTTAAATTCGAATAGTCACGAATCGAGGCGCTGTAAATGTGTAATGACAGTATTAAATATGTCAGAAATATATTCTATAACAAGCTTGTCTAAGAGATTTGCAAATTTAAAAACAAGTAACAGGAAGAATAGATGCTGACGGAGATTTTGTTCATGCATGTAATTAATTCCTATACTTATTAGTAATATTATGACGTTTAAGTAAAAAAATAAACAATATTGTTTTGAATATTAAAAAATATATTACTATACTGATCTGGGCTGAGAAAACCTGGCTTAAGACAAAAGACTGCTTAAGAGCCTGCTCTCTAAACTAGAGACACCACGTATACGATTACTTACGATTGTTTTGTAAATAAAAAGAATTCCCGATAAAACTTCTTATTATATGTTGTTCCTTTTTTCTGTTGCAGGCAATGTTGACATAGTCAACGGCAACCTGAAATTGATACTGGGGCTTATCTGGTCGCTAATCGTAAGGTACCAGATCGGAAGGTCGAAATTCCCACCAAAGAAATTGATGTTGGCCTGGTTAAGGGTAAGTTGATTATATATATATATATATATATATATATATATATATATATATATATATATATATATATATATATACACACACACACACACACACACACACACACACACACACACACACACACACACACACACACACACACACACACACACACACATTATTACAAATGTAATTTCGACGGCCAAAACACCGCGGTAACACTCTATGATGACAGGGGGCTTTATCCCGAAGATTAGTACTGAGAAAACCAAACAGGGGAAATAGAAAATCGAGAAAAATTCGTGTCTATCTCAGCCAGAAAATTTGATTCGATTCTGCGATATGCTAGTTTAATATGCGACAATCAATACAAGGCTATTTCTCATTAAAGAAGTTTCTTATTACAGAGTTCTGCGTAACTTTCGTTATTAATAAGCAGTTAAATATGCTATTTTATTCTGATATTATTAGAATACCATGAAAATACAATTAGGTTCATGGTTAAAATCGTGCCTCTCGTAGCATTTTAATTGAAGCCCATGTACTATTTGCATAACGGGGGAAATATTTGGGTGAATAAAAAAGATTGGCACCATTGGGAGAGAGCCATTATTCGGCCATTAGTCGAATCTAAATTTTTAGTTTTCATACTGTTTTCTCGTCGTATTGTAAGTATTTTATGTAGATACTTGTGAACTTGTTAATAATAGTTCATTTAATTAGGTTGTTACAGGCCTTAATAAATATAATTTCATTTGCACATTTAAACCTTAACCTTGGAAGTAACATTCGAGAAAATTTTGAACGCTTCTTAACAAATATGCAATTGAACTGATTATACGTCTTTTTCATTCTATTAAATATGTTATTGATTGTATAATGGAGTATGTTTGTTTTTGGAACAACGTCTCTAAGTATTTGCCTTCGAAATAACTTGGAGTCATTATATAATTTTTAAATAAGAAAAAATATTTTAAAGTTATGCTCATTAGGTTTCTTTTATTTTGCCAGGCCGTGTTACCTGAATGTGAAGTTAGCAATTTCACTACAGATTGGAATTCTGGTGTTTACATCAGTGCCTTACTCGACTACTGTGAACCGGGTCTCATGCCAAATTGGAGACATCTTAACAAACATGACAGGTATAAATGTGGTATAATAAAAATGTATGGAGAAGAGAAGTGTCATATTTCATTATAGTGAAATATTTAAGACAATAATATGATAATTAATAATGAAATTAACCCGCAGTATTAACCTATGGAGGAGTTATGATATGATCATTTAATAGTTTGTGCTCTATGCTACAATTTATTATGAGGAATGCAGGTAGACAAACATTTTATAATAGAAGAAGACTCATCCACATTCTAGACTAATAAATCAACAGTAATTGAAATAAAATTATGAAATATATATATATATATATATATATATATATATATATATATATATATATATATATATAATAAAAAATATAATTAGTGAAAATAGTGTTGAAATAACTTGCCAGATTTCTGCTTTCAGTGTGTGGCCTTAATAATATACAAACCATGAATTGAATTTGACACTTTCATTTTAATCACTTGGTTTTTGCACAGGCTATAATCTGATCATAATCCCTAAATGTATACTTGAAAAAACATATCAATACTGATGTGGTTATTTTTTTATTCATGACATAAATTAATACTCTTCATTAATTTTGTATCTGGTCCAACAAAAGTAGATACAGAAAGTGCAGACCTTGAGTGTGCCATAATAATTGTTATAAAACTTTATTATTAAATGAATAAGGGGTAAAACAAAATTATTAATAATAAGATCAATCTAATATTTATAAACTATTGAAGGTGTGGTATAGAACAGATTGTCTTTGGATCTGGTTGTTTGCCCATATTTTTTCTCTGTAATAAAAAAACTTTTAATTAGTCGTTTAATTGTTGTATAAATAAAAAATAAAAATATGAAATAAACAGAATTTAATTGTTTGATGTAGCATTGAAAATTGTCGAAGAGCGATGGAATTTGCAAAGAATCACTTGGGCATTCCGCAAGTGCTGCAGCCCCAGTATCTGGCATCACCTCACCTTGATGAACTTTCGGGTATGACGTATCTGTCGTATTTCATGAAAGAAAACAGTCCCGGATTCAGAGCGACGCTCAGATGGGTCAACAGTCAGATTCCAGAAAAACGTGTTAAAAATTTTACAGTAAGTATTTAATATTATATTATTTTGATACAATTATTTTCATATTATTATCTTGATACAATTATCCATTCAGGTTTGTATTCTTCTATTATTTCTGATTAGTTCACAAATTCAGATACTTATATTATAACTGAAAAATTAAACCCAACAAGGAAGTAAGTATATTAAGATTTATCACTTTCTTAAGACGTATTCTATAAGCATAAATGTTAATTTATTGAAAGTTGTAACCACCCTATTTTTCTCTTTTTAGGCATATATTTAAAACAAGAAAGCTATTGAATAAAATTACGATATTTGGTAAAGTAATTCTTTATTGGAAAGCCACTTTACATAATTATTTAGTTTTTTGAGGATGTAGAGTGGTGAAGATTTTTTCTTCCAAGAAGAATTACCCTGTTAATGGATTTTCTGGTGTTCTTAGTATTTTAATTATGGTGGTACATTGCGTGTATATTTTTACACTTGCTTCACATATAATAATATTTTGTTTAACCATTATACCTATTGGTTTTAGATTTAACTTTAAACATACAGATTAATAATAATATTACATTATTGATTCATCAAGAAATTTTCCCCATTTTCAATCCATAAAAATCAAAGTGATAGGTTTATTTCATAAGATTAAATATTAAATTATTTAATAAGTTATTGGTCACATTTACTGTTATTATCTTTTGTTTTTAGACTGACTGGAATGATGGAAGTGTATTGTGTGCCTTGGTCACTTCATTGGGAGCCACAGCCAAGTACCAACATGGGGATGATCCCCAGACTTGGGAAAGTAACCTGAATGCCGGTAGGTACATATATATATATATATATATATATATATATATATATATATATATATATATATATATATATATATATAAATTGAAATATCAATATTCAATACATATTTGTTACTCCATACATGCTTTATTCAAATTGTTCATTGTCTAATAAATTATTTAGATTCATATAAATATATATAAATTAATATTATTGTTTTGAAAAATTTTATTTTATTTGCCCTTTCAGGTCTAACTGCCGGTGCCAAATTAGGTGTCGAGCCAATTCTGAGAGCCAAAGATCTAGTAGATCAAAATGTCGAACATTTAGGAGTTATGGCATATGCCGCAAGTTTCCAGTGGATTCCTCCACGACCACCCGCCACCACTCTGGTTCAAGTTTCAAGTTCTTCACACACTACAAGAATGTACACACAGGTCAGTCTTCTAAAATTGTTAGTGTTGTTGAAAAAATAGGTTATATAAAATAAATATGAGACAAGGTGGTCAAGTGGTTAATTTTGATAACTACTACTGTATAACTCAAAATTGCATACTGTAAGTGAGGTGTGGCCTTATTTTTTTACTTGAAAAAATTACCATATGCATACTGAAAAGTTAAACATGTCACAGCTTCTGGTACTGGATGCGCAATAGCTCAGGCTGATTAAAACTGTAGAATGGAAGGTGAATTAATGTTTTACATTTAAATTTCTGTCTGGGATCAAAGAACTAAACGATAATAATAAACCAAGTTACTAATGAATTTTTAATATTTCACAGACTCAAGTTAAAATTGAATTTATATCCGAAGATGTTGATCCCAAATTGGTAACAGCAGAAGTCATTGCTCCAGAAGGTGAAAAGGTTGACTGTCGGTTATCTATGAACAGTGCAGGTGGAAAGGCATTTTTCACTCCTTCAAGGGTTGGAATGCATGAGGTAAGAAGAATAAATTTTGATTTTATTTATTTACTTTTACAAATGAGTGATAAAACTTTAACCATTTAATATGAAATTATATGTATAATAGACCAATACTTACTGCTTTTAGAATTGAGGTGCCACCATTGGCTTAGTAATTTTATATATATTAATTTATCAATATCTGTTGTAATTTACAATTATTTGAATTAAGGTTATTATTATGAAATTATGGAAAGTTGCTGGAATAATGCATTGCTCATATTTTCTCAAAAAGAAATTAAATTCCCTAAGTTCTCTACAGTTAAATTTATTATATTGTATTTTAAGCTTTATGTCTGCTTATAAATATATATCACATTAAAATTTACTAGTTCAATTCCAAAAATATATAGAATTATTTAACTTTTTCAATAATTAAAAAAAATATATAATGATGTTTATATCTTTAAAATTGTTTAAGATATTTCTATATACTGAAGAAATATACTATATAAAATGAAAAATACTTTTAAAGTGATACATATTTATTAATATAAAGCTTAAAATACAACATAATATAATCAATTTCACTGTAGTGAAATTAGAGGTAATTTAATTTTTCATTGACAAAATCTGAGCGGTATTATTATTCCTACAACTCGCCATAATTTCCTAACAATACTCATGATGAAAATAATTATAAATCTACAACAGATGCTATATCAAAATACTAAACCAAGGGGTGACACCTCAGCAGTATAAACAGTACGTATTGTTCTGCTTATAATTTCATATTACATGGTTAAAATTAGTATTTAGTCTGTATATTTTTCTGGAGTGGATGTCAATTAAAAAAAAAATACATCTATGCATAAGTTATTAGTCCTCAGGGACTGGTCCTTGGTTCCAAAGACCTGTACTTTATCAGTGAATAGCAAATCTGAATATAGTTAGATACATATCAACTGTTTATCCTGCCGTACTCCATTTCATATTTTATGTGATTATAATGTCCTGTATATTTTTTAGGTAAATGTTTACTACGATGGTGAGCTAGTCAAAGGTGTTCCATTGCACATTCGAGCCATGCCTGAGCTGACCAACATAACATACACGGGCATGGAGCCCTGTGCCGTCGGGTCTATAGTCGAAGTCCTCGTAAGTCCGCACCAATAAAGTTCTAGTTTGCTGCTTAATATGAGTAAGTAACTTGTGAACTGATGAAGTTTGCCGTATCGGTGTGCAGGTGAATTCGAACGGGACTGGATCTGGTCAAGTCCAAGTGATAGCTGAATCTCCGACCGGTCGCTGGCTTGACTGCCCAGTCAGTCAGAAGGGGACGGGGGTTTATTCCGCTACATTTCAGCCGGATGAACCTGGAGAATGGAGCATACAGGTCAAACACTCCGGCAATCCCATACATGACACGCCGTACACTTGTTTTGTATTCGATCCAAACGGCATAAAGGTAAATTTAAGGTCATTTTATGTCTCCATTTAACTGTTTCTCTTTTGTAAGATTAATTCATTAGTCCACACAGGTATAATAGGTAACATTTTAATGAAAATATATATTTGTTTTATTGTTACAACTGCATAAAGTAATAAGTAAAATTAATATTGAAGTGACACTAGTATTGAGTAAATAATAATGGTGGAGAAACTCATTGGTTACCCCCATTTAATTTTTTTTATTTATTTGATATATTTAAATCACTTCCTTTTCAGGCCTCTGCAAGGAAGGTATGGGTTGTTGGGAGTAAGTAGGGTTTGGACCATAGGAACAGGAGGGTGTATAATTCTGGATTTAAATTTATTGTATTTTTGTATGGCAAAGTTACCAACAAATTGGGACTTTAAGATCTGTATGTTGGGTCATATTGGAAACATAGGCTTAGTATTTTTCACTGTACAATTTGAACTCTGTTAATTTTTTATGGTTGGCCAAACCCTGCAATTCAAGTCTGTATGTCCAGATCGGTTTTAGTGTAGTATTGCATGGTAATAGTTTATTCTTTAAGCGTAGTTTAGCTCTATTGTCCGGTAATGTAAGTAGTAAAAACATATAAATAATACCTTGATTATGATTTAATTGTACAATTGCAGCTTCTCGGTATTGACCAACCTGCAATTCCTGAAAGCATTCACAACTTCACACTGGATGCAACTGGCACAGGTGGTTTGGGCCAGATTACAGTTGACATAGTAAGAGACAAACAGTCCATGCCTCATACTATACAGCAAGTATCAGACTCGATATACAATGTATCGCTGCATACTCACAGGCCGGGAAAATATAGAATTTATGTATACTTCAATGGGACACAAGTAAAAGGTAGGATCAATTTAATTCTCGTTTTTCACTCCCAAACTTTCATTTGTTTTAGTTATTTTTAAAGCATTTATTTAAAAAATATTTTGTAATCATTTTTTTTACAGGAAGCCCATTCCCACTGAGGGTTGGAACTAGGGAACAAATGAAAGCAGAAAGAAGAAGTATGTGTTCAAATGTATTTGGTATAGTTGTAATGTTATTAGTATGATTGTCAGTCTGTCTCTCAGTTGGTTCTATGATAGACCTTGGACTTGCCATCACATTTTAAATACTGCTTGAAATATTTAAGCAATTATGTTAAATTAAGTAGTTAACAGTATGTCCATTATTGTTATTATATTACAGTGGTGTATATAATTACATAAGTGGTATAATTAAAAAATAATATGTAATATATTGTTAAACAATGTCTTGAGTGTGTCATTGTTAAGTAGTATATAGTAAAACATTCAGACTATTCTTTGAAAGTTTGTCTTTTGCCTGAACTGTTACTCTGATGGTTATTGAAAATATAACATTCTATAGCCTAGACTAGGAGATCAATTCCTAACCAATTCAGATATTTATTTGAGTGAGAAAATATGAGCCCATAGGTCTGTTAACATCTTAGTTATGCTGAACCAAATTATTAGCAATGTTAATCCTAAGTTGCACAAATTATTACTGCACTGTTATTCACGACATATATTAGAAATGAAAAGTGCAAATGTTTTGTTGGAATACTATTGATGAAACCAAGAAGCCAAAGTCAAGGTTTAGGGCATAGGACTAAACAAGTGAGAAGAAAATAAGTAACATAAAAATAATTTGAACTTTTTGTTACAGGTGCAGCGTACCTCAAAAGCAAAACTTCATCATCAACTACAAACCACGTTCAAGGTATAAGAGTACTGTAATACTCTTCTTTATACCCAGTGTTTTCATTTGTTTAAGCTTCCAGTGTGTGTACTTGTGGTGCCGGTAGTTATATTAAATACTGTTTGTTTTTTTATGTTTGTCTTTCATTATTGACAGCTCTTGTAAATTGCTTTTTTTTGAAGATTCTTTGAGGCACTCGTCTTTTGCACGTGTCAGTTCACCTGTAAATCGTAATTTCACCTCTCCAATAGTTTCTCAAAGTCCCAGCCCACTACACAGCCCCAACTATAGAGCAAGCCCGCTAGCCAGTCCTACAGGTTTGTTCAAACACCAAAACAAACTATTTCAGCTTCAGCTTTTATTTCTTGTGTACAAACAATTTAAAATAAATATTAATGAATTAATGAACCACTCAGAAGTTATTGGCAGATTTTCTGTGAAATGTGTACAATAGGAAGAGTATATTTCAGCAAGTGAATATATCATTAATCTAGTTAAATCTGTAGTAACCGGGTAAGTACCTCTGCAAATTATAGCATTAATGACAGTGGTAAGAAACGAAAATCACTTATCAGTCTTAAGACCAAGTAGGTTAGAGGATGTAGAAAATAGCTTATTTGGTGATAGCCCTAGCCGTCACAGACCTCAAAGTATTGAGTTAATTGTCCTTATTTTAGACAAATTGAAGAAGGTTATATTCATATGAAAAATATTACAATAAAAATTGCAAACAATACTTATTTGCTTAATCTATATATTTTTTTTTAATTATAATTGTTGCAATTACTGTGCAGAGGAGGAAACTTAAAGCCTTTTAGTTTCTATTCTTAACCTCATATTGCATGAAATTAATAAATGAAGTTATTTTAAAAACAATATTAATTTTTTAATCCTAATACTTATGCAATAATTGTGCAGAGTAAGAAACTGAGTGGTGGAAACAAATTAAATGGCAATGTGAGGAAATGTTGATTTCACCCCCACCATCAACGCTCATTTTCTATTTCAGTTTTATTTATTTATTTTATTTTGTATTTCATTATTTTCACAATTACAATTTATTTTAATGTCTATCGTTTAGCTCATATTCCATAAAATTTCTAAATGAAGTAGTATTAAAAATATTTATTTGCTTAATCTATAATTGTTTTAAGAAATACGCAAATTAAATTGGTTGCGAGTGGATGTCAAATAACTCCAACAAAATTTATGTAATTCTGCTTTTTGTTATCAACTGTTTCTGTTTTTAATTCAAATTATTTTGCAACTGTTGAGTGGTTTAATTATCAACGCCGTTCTGTAAATATGTGTACAAGCCGAAGAAATATTTTAATCAGGGATATTCTATTGAGAAGAGTGCTGCTGTGATCTAACGCTTGGGTGTGGTGAAATTTTAAGGTCAGGTGAACGGCTACACTTCCAATACAAGTCCAAATTACCGTGGACTGAGCGGTTCGCCAGTCTCTGTGCCCGTTCATCACGGGACCACGACTATAGGAAACGGACTGCTGAAGATTCATTCTCCGCTTAATTCACCGGCTCTCAGAAAATCGCCGAGTCCACTGCCGAGCCCGGCACAGAGTCCGGCATTTCATACGGTCAGCTATACGACCAACTCGGTCGATACAACGTCCAACGTCAGAAGTATGTTCAACATTAACTGTTCTTTAAAAAAGAAACAGCAATAACATATCTGTTTCTATACAATTGCTTGAATGAAAGCAAAATCTATTTATGACCAACTTCCTGTTGTAACCTCGGTTGGCAGGGGTAGGAATCAACTTGGGGTTCCTATATACCTCCTGGAGGTGAGGTCTCGTTGATTCTCTTGGGGGTTAAGACTTGTTCTTGTATTAATGGTAATCATCCTCCTTATTAAAGTTATTTGTTTTTTGTATCGCTATTGCCATACTGATAATTCGATTGTAATAGTTATATTCCCTAGACTGGATTTCTCCCAATTCCAAAAATGTGACGCTAATATCAAAAAATTTTCTGTTCCAGTTTCAACAGTATCGCAGACAAGTAAAAAGAGAGAAACATGGGATACAGTAACTAACAATAAAACGCAGTATCCCGAAGGTATATTAATTTATATGTTTATTTTATTTCCTGTCGATGCAATAATTAAAATATCTAATTTCACAGGCAGTAACTTTCAATAGTTTTAGAAACATTATTAATAACATAAAATGTTGTAACAAATGATTAATGCATTAATTTATAATTGTAAATGATCAGTTTATAACAGAAAATTGTTATTGTTAATTCCTAAATTAGTGATATAGCTTTCTTAACTTAGAAAACAATTGCTTATTGCTAATAATAATAATAATAATAAAAGTGACAGTAATGTACTGACCACACTACTAACACGCTGATAACAACATACCTTCTATATTTCAGTAGTAACCAACAGTAAATATCACTATGTCTCGGGTTACGATAATATGGGACATTTTGATTCGACAGACGGGACACGGAATTTTCAGCATAGGAAAACGTTCGATACAGACGCCGAGACCAGGGGCTCTCATCACGCTCAACACTACTTAATGAGTAATAAATAATAATATGTTTCAAGTATGCATGAAACAAACAAAAATGATCGATCCGTGTCACAAATGCCTATAAAAATGGGAAAATTGAGCATGAAACGTTCCATTTTTTATTCCCTTTTCTTACTTTAGACTCTCCAATTTTTTTGTTACATTTTCCATACATTATCCGAAGACATTTAAAGTTGTACAACAGTTTAATGCGGTGTTATTAAAGGCTGAAATAGTTGTGAAAGTATTTACCGGATGTTACTCACCAGAAATTGGGTAATATGCAACAAAATAACAAATCAAAACATTGTTTTTTTATTAATGTAACTAATAGTATATAATGATACATAATACTCATTAACTGTCGCCGACTAATAAGTTTAATTTATTATAAAGTTAAACCTAAGAAAAACAAAATTATTGTTTCGAAATTTAGAATTGAATTTCAATTTTGAATATTTTCTCTTAGAATACTTGCAATACTTGTAATGCAACCGATTATTTTTCAGATTCCAAAGTGTACGGGGATGCTCTGCAGTTGTTGCCATTAAACAGAACTTCGACTGTATTTTTGGACACGGACGTTCCTTTGAGTCAAATCACAGTCTGTGTTAATCGTAAGTAATTAGTTATATTTCTCTCAATTTTAATATTGTATTAATGGACAGTGTTGATAGATTTTTATTCATCAGTTAGATAGTGGCAATATTAAAAAAAATATTGAACATTGAAAGCATGTATGTGTAAAGTATGAACCTTATGAATTTATTTTACTTATCAAATAACCCTCACAAAAGGTATTAAGTGGTCTAAAACCGACCCAGTAGCTCGCGGGGATATTTTTAGCAGCTTCGCTAAAGTTGGCTAAATAGCACTGCTAGCTGGTTCCGTGTTGAGGGATTTCATGCGAGCAAGGTTGGCTCAACTGTACCATCGGCAGATTTACAATTTAATGGCGGATTTGGTTTCCTCTTTTCTATTTCAAAGTTTCATTGTATGGTGCAATTGTTCGAACAACGGCGAGTGCAGGTAAAAAAACAGAATGAGACATCTTTTTCATTCACAATGGGAGGTCTACTTCTTTACAGAGTCGAAGGGTAAAATTACTTATTTGTAATGCAAGCGTGACTGTCGGCGAAAAAAGGGACCGTTGAACGGCATTATAAAACTGTACATTTAGCGGATGGAAAGTCTTTTCCTACTAGTTCCGCCGTAAGAAGGGGAAAAATTGAAGCAGTTAAAGTCCCAGCCGCTTGGACAACTATAATTTTTCTGGAAAACAACCGACAAGAATAAATCGGCAATAGAGGCATCATAAATAACTTGTGACGAAGCGTATTGAGGTTATAAGTAGTGGCGTTATTCCATAACTAAAATTATTTTGAACAGGTAGTGCATATTCATTCCATTATGTTTTTTGTTTGCTATTCTTACTTTTGATTAGCCACTTTCGTTACATCTTTTGTACTAATTGAGAATGCTACTGATTGTATTTAACGATGCAAATTATTATTAACTGTAAATTAGATTAAACTGAATTTATTCTCTACATAAAAGTTCAAAATATGGCTGGTAGCGCTATAATATGAGCAAAAAAGTCAAATTATGTTTTTATTCAAATTATGTTCAAACGGATGTTCTTATTTCCATTTTCTCCCTCTTTTATGTGCTAAAACGATAAAAAACCCTAGTATACGTTGTAGCTACTAACAATTATAGAGATAGGCACAAATACTAACATTCAGGTAATGTATTTTGATATTTAATTGTCCACCAGAGCTCTCCGGTGAAGTCGGTGATTAGATGGCGTTTGTGTGGGCATTACTGGTTCGGGATCTTGGCCTTTTCCAATAAAGGAATCGCTGGCTGTGGGGCTTCAAACCCTGATTTATTATTCACGGTGGCTGTGGTTTTTGCATAGTACCCGTTTTGGCCGACTCCGGAATAAATTATTCTGAAACGTGCTTGGATTTAGTCAGATCCGTCCGAGTGCGACTGTTACAAAACTGACTGATAGAACCACCCACGTGTCTGAAATTATAGTTCTTTTTTTAGAATTACGCCCTGTATGATTAGCCACCATGATAGTTGTCAGTTTTAATGCTCATGTACATGAATGTAGAAATAAATTATCAATTTTAATTAATTCTGTACAGCCCCTTCTAAATCACCCGTCCCCGTTAAAATGACACGGAGCAACGGACAGCACGTCAACATTTATTTCACGGCCACCGAAATCGGAGAACATTTGATCGATATAAAAATCAAGGACCAGAGGTTACCCGGCTCTCCGTTCAGGTAAATGGCAGTACATTTTCGCAATGAGTTCATTGTCCCCGCGGGGCTTAAAAATACAAACTCTATTCGTTCTTAGGCCAACCCAAGTATTTGCTTTAAAGAGGGTCATTTATCGAAAATATCATTGTCATTCATCAATCGCGTTTTTGGGACAATTGACCGGTTTTGGCATAAAGCAATCGTTAGTGCGGAAATATGGGGATTATTTACAAATTAAATACTGTTTGCTTTGCAAAAAATTAATAATCACTTTACTAAAAGCTATATATATATATATATATATATATATATATATATATATATATACTAAATATACTGCTTATGTTACTATTGTATTTTATGTAAAACAGGTTCTCAGCCCACACGTGATAAACTCCGATTGTACACATTGTTCAGGGCAATGTATATTAATTTGCATGTATGTATGTATGTATATATATATATATATATATATATATATATATATATATAAAACTGTGCAGAATAGTTTAATGTACTGTCTGCGTAACAGCGTCTAGGTCATGTGAAACGGAATGCCTCTCGTAATGGCGAGTCCGTTGTTTTTTAAGCTCAAAAATTGTTTCGGGAAAAAAAATTGAGCGATGCGATCAGTAATTTGCATGGCGTAATTGAGATTAATTTACCTCAATTTCCACGTTCATACGGGAACGTTATAAAATATCTTGTGTTTCTTTTTGACTATTTTTTTTCTTATGACCAATCTTATGACTTCACCGTCGGTTCTTTTTCTGTTTCTTTAGGAGCCATGCCTACAACGCTCAATCGATCAAAGTGGGGAAAATGCCGAACGGCGTGGTCGGACAGCCTGTCGAATTTGAAAGTAAGTTTTGCATTTTTGTATTAATGTAAAGCTCGACTAATACATCGAACAAAAACGTCTACAGAGCTTAAAGAAATCAGTAGTAAAAATTACCAGTCATATAAATAAAAAACAATTTTTGCCATAAAATAAATACAAATTTAGAAAGAAATAGTAAAAAAATTTAAAAAAATAGAACTCGTTTTTCCTTTAGAATATTTACCGTCTAGCGTTTGTTTCAGTTTTTCCTGACTGCTTCCAGTTTTTCTACATTGTTCACAAATTGCACCATTTGCAACCATATTTGAACGAAGTTTACAATCGAAGTTCTTATGAATGTTATCTGCGAAAACTCGATACATGTTGCGGAACAAAATTTTCTCCATTGACAAATTTGAATTTATTTACGAACCAAGTTTTACGTTTATACCAACCAATTGTAACGAAACTCTAGGAAACCTCCATTCATTTGATTCTATTAAAAACACCAAAACAGTCATTTCCCTTTTAAATAATTTGATTTGTGCATTGCATCTTTAAAGATAATAAATTCTTATTATTTAATAAATAAGAGAATCGTATCAAGACATGAAATCAAATAAACGAAATAACCTGTAGTTCACGTATGTGCGTATATTTTTCGATAAAGAAATAATAATATTTCATTTTTGTTGCAGTCGACGGTTCCAGTGCCGGCAGTGGAAATTTGGAAATACTGGTCAATGGAGGCCACGTGACCAGTTTCGTGAGGAACCTCGGCAACCAAAGGTTCTTGGCGTCGTTTGTGCCTCACGAAAACCTCAGCCACAGGGTCGAAATGAAGTTCAACGGCGAGGTAGTACCGGGTAGGTGGATTTTCTTGGTATTTTTTCTTGCAGCGTAGCGAAATTTCCATTCTTGGTTATAAGAAACATAAGAGATATGAGACCAACAAAACCATGAATATAACAATGTTAATTATGTCTCCTCGTAGCGGAGTGTAAATTCACATGTCAGGGAAACTGCCGGGACTATGGAACGTTTCTGCTTGCCCTCAGTAACAGTAGATTAGCGGGTACACTCTTTTCCGCTATCAGTGCACTGATTAACTCACTAATCAGTTCCGGCCTTATTCGTTGGTTCATCGTCGCCAGTAACGTTCGTATATGATTACAGTGACTGGTTCCATTATATGGAGCATATAGGCATGTGTCTCAGTGTCTGTTAACTGATTAATACTTTATCATCATGATAAATTTTTATTTCCGCGCCTGTCGGATAATATTAAAATTCGAACATTTAAATAAGATTATTTTTCATGCCGTTATATCCTTCCTTTTAATTTAAATATTAACTTTATGTATTTGTGGAGTTACCGATCGTGTGAGGCTAAACAGGTTTGGTACCGCAGAATGTGTTCGGCAATTTTTATTAATTTTACTTAGAATAGCGCCAGAACAAGTAGCGACTTCGCGTCTCTGAGCGTCTACTGGGACTAAGTTTTTCGCAGAAAAGCTCGCTGAGCCCTCTATCCTGTCTAATTTTAGACCACCTTCCGTAGAATGTTCTTGTCATCAAGACCAGTTTCGAAACGGAGAGGGTGCGGGTTAACGGAGTACCGAACTGGTTTACCGTTTCCATTCCAGGAGTCATGTAAGTGCTGCCTACGTGACCGTGTACATTTTGGTCATCCTACTTTCATTCGGCCGACCAGTCCGCGTCGATGGTCCCGACGATTGCGGCTTTATTTTTACGATCGTCCTATCGTTGTTGATTTCGTGTTCAGCTCCTGGATACGCCCCCAACATCGGCGTTTCGGGTCCAATCTGCCGAACAGCTGTTTAAATTAGCTTTTATCTACTGGAAAGTAAAAGATAGTTTCATAGTTGTGGACCGGCTACTAGGCCAGTTTCGGCCCCTTTCGAAAAGCCGGCTAATTGTGCTCAGCGGCCGGATGTCGACACAACACTGTCGCTTTCACAACAATCAGCGCAGAGGCTTTGTTTCGCTGTTTGGTTTTTTGTTTGTTTTATTCTGTTTACTTACACAACAAAAAAACAAGCTCGGGGGAGGGGGGGAGAACGAATCCAGAAGAATGACAATTGGAATAAAGGCGCCGTTTTTTGTGTAAACGGAGCGAATTAACGAATGCCACTTATTTTCTCCTCTTTCTACTTTTCTGCAATACGATACAATTATAGTACGAATAATTGGCTAATTTTACGGCTAAATATCAACGAAATTCGAACTTTACAATTGAAAATATTAAGGGAAATAACCGGTGCGTCCTACTATGTCTCCGATCTCACCCTACGTACAGATCTTCAATTCATCAGTTTATATTGTTTGTAATTTGTTTGAAACATACGAGCTTAAGTAGCTACTTAAACAGCTTAAAGGAATCTTTGTTGTGTTTTGTTATTCTGAACGAATAATCTTCGATTTAAAGATTCCGTTGTTTGTTACCCAATTGTTTGGGAAATCAACATTCTTATCGTGGCTGTACGTGCTGAGTGCATATGATAGTAGCAGAGTGTTGCGACATAGCAAAACCCCCGGGTCTCGTTTAGCGCCGAGTGAATGTCTCGATTTTCATATATAAAAATACTCAATAAAGCAGTTTAATTTATAATAAAAGTCGTAAATCTGTCTTAGGCAAAGAAATTCCCGACATTGAAGGTTCTTCGACAGTATTTAAGCGGGAGTGAGTGAAATGTTATTTATTAATCAATGTATTTAAATTTGCGAGGCTTGATTACTAAAGTCTAAAAATTCGTGAAAAGTTGTTCCTACACGACAACTTTTTCACCATTATTAAATGTTTGCCTCTATGCAATATGCCTTTGAACACCAATGAAGATGCAATATTGAATTAATTGTCTGCTCGGGTAGTCATTTCAACATCTACTGCGTTAACAATATGTCGTTATTTATACGCAATGACGCCTCGTTGTGCGGTTAATTAAATTGTTTATCATTATTTTTACTAATAGAAAGGCCTTGTTTTTCTGTTCGCGCAGTGTACCAATCGTTTCAGAATTTCATTTTCGAAAAATGACCGAAATATATTTTGATTATTAGTGGTTGTGAAATGTGTTCGTAACAAATCGCTTTTCCGTGTAATGTACGGACTAGAAACGTCTTGTTTTCCGGTAGAGAGAAACCGCTCTGAAGAGGTTTGGCGTTATATTTCGGTTCTTAGAACTGGTGGTGGTGACTCGGTCTAGCAAATTAGCTCATTACAGCCGTGCAGGTTTTACGAGCCGCTGACACTTCCAAGTCGGTACTCTGTGGCCTTCTGACCTTATTTTTCTTCCTTTATAACGATTGGCCGCGGCCGTGTTATCATCTCACCAAATAGGTAATTCCAATTTAGATCAATAGGCTATTCGAAATCAGCATTTGGTAAATGATTTCCCTTCCGTGTTTCGGTCAGTATTAGCGCGTATAATAATAGATTTCATTGTTTGAAATGATACGGATAGTGCACAATTTGTTATATTGAAGTTATATTAAGTTAAAATATTGAAATAAAAACTTTTAAATTAAATATTAGCGATTCAATTCAGGTTTAGAGGTTTGGCTTATGAAATTCTAGAAAATATCCGATGAAAGAGTTTTGAAATTGATCCGGGATGCAATCGCCCATTGGCTAAGGGCTGGGGAAAAAGTGCGGGAATGTCATTCGCCCGTTGAGAACGCGGTGACGCAAAAGCCCTTGCTCGGCAGACTATAGAAAAAAAAGATCCGCCTAAGAAAGTATCAATCCCAAGGTTTTTTTCTTAATCCCGTCTCGATACGCTATTGTCCTAGGGCATAGCAGACTTCTCTCTCCAGATTTCCCCTTCGGGTTGGTCTAAAATATAAAGGTCACAAAAACCCGGAAACAGAGATACGCCCTAGGACCTCTAAATTCAAGATCACAGAATAAAATCGTGTTATTACTTTGCCATAAGTTCCTGAACTCATTTCTCCTAGAAACGTTCGTTGGAGTACATTACAGAATTCTTCGGTTCTTTGCGAATTACAGCAAGAACGCCGTTTCTTATTTATTTTTCTTTTTATTGATGTACTGTGCACTTTGTAGTAAGTCGGACAGTAACATTTGTAGTTTCATCGTGACGCTTCAGTACTACTACACTGGCTTGATGGCGAAAAGTCAAAGTGAAGTCAGAAAATAAGCGGCGGTGTTTTCCACTTCCATTTTTTCGAGTTCCTGACTGATATCCTGCCTGATATGGTTCCTTCGATCATTAGATGTCTTTTTGGAGCCTAATCGTGCGCCTTGGGATACAGAGGTTACGTTAGGTTCAAATCCGCCTGTATGTATTCCATGGATGATAGTTTGTATGTGAGTTGTAAGTAGGGATAGTTATCGGAGACTTAAGCCGCTCATTTCTTATGGCAAGAGCAAGACGATTATATAAGACACGATAAATAAAAAAAGCATCTCTTCCGAGTCCGTGCAATGAGAACTGTAATGACATACAGCCGATTGTGGACAAGGGAAGGTCGATCAGTGCCTTCTACAAGGCCTAACTGAATCTGCTAACTGATGAGGAAAGGTACTGAAGATGGCGAGAAGTCATTCCGAGTTCACTCTCTGAATTCTCTTATTTAAACCCGAACCACCTTCTCCCGTCTTCACTTGATCACTCTCGCCGAATTTCCCCAGCCGCGGTAGGCCGTTTCTAGTCGAATTTTCCGAACGATCGCCTCGTTCCGCTTTATGCCCCCGTGGCGGAGATTGTCTACGGCCGACGTGAGGGGTGGGACAATTCGTTACGGACATGTTGAGTTGGTAGCCTTGGCCGAGCCCGTTGTACAGATCTGGCCGTTCGCACAATTATTACCGGGTTTATTAATAAAAAAAAGAGAAGGAAAAAACAAAGTTTGAAAACAGGAGCGACGCTAATTAGGCCGGGGTGGTTAATTGAATTGCATTCTCTAATTGTTTTCCTACCGGTTGCGTAACTTGTTGGCTCGGCAGTTGCGCAACCCTACGTTCCGCGGAAACTCTTTAATGTAGATGATCTTCGGAAGAATTCCTTCTTCGAAACGTGCGTGGTCCGACGCTAAGTATACTCCAGACTGGTGTATGGGTCGAGCGACATAACAAATAACAAATTTAACGAAATTGAAATGTTTAAAATGAAATGGTCTAGTCTCAAGTCCATGCTACTAGATGAATATATACTTTAAACAAAATAAAAAACGTAAGAGAACATAATAAAATCACATTAATCAATCCGTAGCTCAAAACCTAGAAGAATTACAATTTATTTTTTTTTTAATGTCGAATAAAAGGTCTTATATCTCGCCGGTTTTGAAACCGTGTCCTGGATAATGAAAATTTTCTGATTATGTCCTCCCAATGCAGCAGCTGGGAATCGGGGTTTTCCCTTAGCTTATTGTTCTACATTTTCACTTAAGAAATCTCTCTCTATCTTCGCGCGTCAGATCGTTAGAAAATAACAGCGACCATTAATGACAGCGTTGCTCGGATAAAACCGCGGTCTGACTGGATGGTAATAACTAATTTAGATTGTTTCAGTTGTTTGTCTTTTACAGCACAATGAGATAACTTATGCGCTCTCTATTTATTCTTTATATAAATTATTGTCATTATTATTAATATTTCAGTTGTAATGCTTACCGTTGTGTTGTTAAGGAGGACATATTTAAGCCGTGCTGTACGGTTGCTTCTTGCCGGTGTGGAATGCGGCCATTTTAATGTATTTTCTTTGTCCTTATCTTTGGCCGGATGCTCCAAGGCCTCGCTCGGTCCCCCCCCCCCAATGTTATTGTTCCTAAACACGCTAAATGTATTTCTTGACCTTCTTCTGTCTGATCTTTAACTACTCTAACAATTTTTTAATTTAGAATACCTGTTTTGAGGCCTACGAGGGTTAGGGATAGCCTGGTTCTTGCGATCTATTCGTCTTCGTTCGGTGGTTGGTTTTTTTTTCTAGACCGGTTTCGGTTGATCGCCATTTTCAGTAGTGAGTGTGGCTTAGGCATGTACCTCTCTTGCCAGCAGTTCTTCTGATGTCGCTAGGCGACCTGTTCAAGACGGTGAAACCGGTCTAGCACATGAACGGACAAAACGTAAACTGCAGATTTTATACAGTGCAAATAATTCAGTGTTCTATTCCTGCTGTAGACCGTGAATTGCAATGTGCTACTGTAATGTTACAATGTATGATTCATTGTCATTTAAAATGGTCGGAGTTGAAATTGCCCCTATTGTCCGTAAATTGATCTGACGACACCATACGTGACATTTGTGACGCTTTTGCGATTGAAAGAAGCAGCGACTCGAAGGTCGCCCATTTGAATACACTCAGTGCTGTCGTGATGCTTGATCCTGGGGGTAGCAGAGGAGCGTAGCGAGAGGGAAATTACAATAGAAAATCGCTCGAGTGTTGAAGACCTTACGTCATTATAGTTATTAAACATTGCTGATAGATTATTAATGACAATTAAACGTGTAATCTCCGTATTTATAACTTAATAAAACTTTCGTTACATTGGTGTGTAGGATTCCAACAAAAATAACTGGAAGGGCCTCCCACATAACCGTTCATTTTGCTACCTACACAATCCAACCTGGTTTTTTTACGCGACGTGTGAGAAATAATAGTCTTGTTACGTCTTATAACTGTTTATATTCTAACGCTAGCTATATATTTATTCGATGTATTGCAGTCGGGTATCGTGGGACTCGGTCGTTTTGTTTTTTTTTCACCTCTCGGTGAGATCATTTTACCGAAAAAGAAGCAAAAACGTGGGCGGTGTACTCTTTTCAGCCGTGGCCGGGACGCGGATAGAGTTTCGTCGCTTATTGAATGAATATTTGTACGGAAGTTACTTTTAAAGTTTTAACTTGTAATGATATCGTTGGACTACGAATTGGCATATATGAACAATTCAACTTCATATTACCCTCGAGTTTTAGTTGTAACAGTATTGAAATACTGTATTCTTCAGTACATGGACAAGGTGCTTGTGTAATTATGTTTGATGAATCGGCATCGGATGAAGTAGAATTGTTGTAAATATACGTAATAACCTGATATATTTTTATAATATTACGTCATAAATTTACAAAAATATCTAGGAGGTTTCAGGTGCGTGCTCCTTCCTAATATCAGTTTTACCCTCGGTTTTGTAAACAATTAGCAGCTTTAGTTTTCACTTCTTCGTATAAGCAGAACATTTTAACTACTTGGCCGGATGAAGACGAAACTGTCTTCTCCTATCGGTAGGAAGAGATAAGGAATAATCGGATTAGGAATAAAAAACATATCAAAACTCCCCTACCAACCACATTCCAGTGTTGAAGCCGGCTTCCAAATAATTAATTTCACTGAAGTACTTCTGAAAAGAGTCTGTTTTTACACGTCTAAGTTCTGCGTTATAATCATTGTTTTCCGGTTAATTGAAAATAGGTTTTCTATGTCAGAAAAACTCTAGTTAATTTCAGAGAAGAGAAAGGAGGAAAAACCGTTGTCGGGCAATTTGGGTTGTTGGGGTGACTGCATCATACGGCCCGCATAACACTCTGCGGTGGCCCGCATAACGGGGTAGGCCCGAGGCGTCGGTAACGGTTAATTTTTTGAAGTTCAACTTTTGAATTGTCCCCCACCAAGATTCGGCCTTGGTTTAAATTTCGTCGTTTCTTTGCTCGGCGTATTTCTATCCCATTAAATTCCCAGACCGAACGCACGCAACAACGGAGCCATCACGGGCGACTTACCGAGAGGCGCGAAAGAGAAATTGACTTTTTTTTGTGTGTGTTCAGTTCTCCGTTATTTCATATTTTAATATTTTTTTCCCCGATTACGCAAGGCAATAATGGCCCATAAACGCAGGCAGTATTCGCGGTATGACCAAAAGAAAAATCGGCGGTAGTGACATAACCAATAATTTTCGTCGTACCGGGAAGAAAATCTACTGTAACTAAGTTCTCTGTTTTGTAATGTTCACATTCTAAACTACGTATATTTTTATTTACAGCCTGTAGACAGGTAAATGACAGTAGGGTATCAGTGCTCATTGTCCCTTTATGTGTGTTACTAGGACGATGACCTAGACTCCCGGCTCCCCACCACCCTCCTCCTCCCATTGCTCTTTGATATCTTTCCAACATTTTCTCACATACCTGTCGTTCACGGTTTTCACCAGTTTCTACGGATGTACACAGTTCTTAACGTTTTCTATTTGGCTTTACCCGAAGCCTTATTCCAGAAAGCCATGTAGATTTTCTATTGTTTTTCAGCTCGGAAAAACAGATAGACCGTTTAAAAATGTTAAAGGCCCTCCGACTTGTTTCCGTTCTCGCAAACTTCTTCCGTGCACAGTAACGGAACGGACCCGGTTAAAAAGAACGCTTAAGCTGAATATAATGTTATTCTAATGTTATGCTCTACAAACAACGCATACAAACAGGTACAGAATATAAAAATGAAATGAACAATTTTTAAAAACATTACTTAACGATGACATAGAGTCAGTAACGGGTGAGACCGAGGTGGATATTTCCACTTAGTTATTGGGGCCCGAAGACTTAAATCGTGGGTCAAGAAGGAAGCGCTGTCCCAATGTCGCCGCTTAACTGTAAACGGTCCCGCTCGAAGCTATTAGCGGGCGCGTTTAAACCACTCTAATTTATCCGCGTCTTCGTTCTTTTAACGGTTTCCACCGTCGTCGGTAGGAGAAAAAAAGAAATGTGATCCCCATCGAGGCTCAAATAGCCCCCTATTTTCTTTCTTCAGTCGGCAATAGTGAGAGGGGTGGGGCTTTTCCATTGTTTCAAGTGATTAGAAAGTAACGTGCGGATATTTCCCGTGCGTTTTTGTGTGAGTGTGAGTGCCCAGTGTTCAGGTGCGTCGGAAATAGGCGTGGAAGCTATGGAGGGGAAAGGTTGTCAGGAGGCCGGAGAAATGGTGCTGAGGACTGTTTATTTTTTTTATAAAAAGGAAAAGATTTTTAGAAAGCCCCTCCTCCCCTTCTCTCCCATCTTTCTTTCTCTCTCTCTCTCTTTCTCCGCATTCCAGATTTTAATCCCGTTTTCTCGTTGTTCAGAGAGAGTCGTCAGTTTGGCAACGCCGCCACCGTTCCCCTACTCCTGCCGGCATTTCTTGTCTCGCTCCCCACTCCCTTGGGACGTTTTCTCCGTCCTGGCGTCTCCCCCCCACCCCTCCAGTCGGGTTCCGTCGGTCGCGTCGCGAACATGTGCCTCGTGTCCGTCGTCCTCTGAGTGAAGTTTCTGTGGCTTAGTTACAGTGTGTGTGTGTCTGTGTGCGCGCGTCATACCTGGACATTGTTCGTTGTGGAGTGTGAATCGTAGGTCGGACTTGTGTACTGCGTTTTTCCACGGGTGTCGAGTGACTACTGGGTAAGTAACAGCTATACCCCGCCTCATTGTTGGATTCGGCCTTTCCGCCCGCATATGCATACTATAGAGACAACTTAGCCTTAAGACCCTGGTGACG
Organism: Lethocerus indicus; assembly: GCA_019843655.1. Taxonomy (NCBI): domain Eukaryota; kingdom Metazoa; phylum Arthropoda; class Insecta; order Hemiptera; family Belostomatidae; genus Lethocerus; species Lethocerus indicus. The sequence continues at coordinate 31,509,371 of JACDQD010000003.1, read as the reverse complement.
TTGGGAGCCGTAACTGTTACTGTAAAGTATATTTAGGCGTTGGACTGCGCTGCTAATCGGGATACATAAATAAGACAAGAATACATACATTTAATTATTGTAAATATAAAAAATTTAAGGAAATAAAAATTTGAAAATTGGAACTTGGGATGGCCCGCGCTGAGGTACCTGCCACCAGCCTGATCACCGGTGGTGGACCGAATTTTCAGTTTATTTGGATTGGAAAATAAAAGTTTAATCTTGTCTTGTTAAAATATCCCCGCTGTCCATGTTTTCTCCATTATTTACTTGTCTTGCTTTCCAAATAGCTGGCAAGCCGCGATTCTGATTACTGGTCGAATATTTGGACGAATGCAAATACAGTTTCGCCTTCTTCATTAGTTTATTACAAGAATGAACGTTCAACCTTTTTTTCGCGAATTGTTTCACACATATTATTTAACGAATACACCGTCAAATAATAGTTAAAAGAACTTAAACGGTTGGAGTGGTTTTATCTGTTTGTTATTTGACTGGAAAGGAAATTAAGGCGCATTCCTCAGAGCAGGCACGTTTCCTGTTCCGTGTTTAAAAATCGTCACGATTCGCGATTCGGAACCGGATTTGCATTTATTTACAACATTTATTTTTGTTTCCCAATCGTCCAGTCGTTACTTCGAAACTGGAATTGAAGTGTTATTTGACGAAGCCGCGCTTAAGAGAGGGACTTAGAGTGCTGCCGAGCTTAGTTTCCACGGCGGGTTTAGAATGTTTGACCTTCGTTTTATTTTGAGACGATTGAAATTTTATTTCGTGAATCATCGTTTCGGTCGGGACGTTGGCTTCGAACAGGATGCAATTATTGTACCATTATTTTGAAAACTGGTTGTAATTTTTTAATTTTGTATTCTGTTTCAAAAGAAATCAGTTACTTGTCTGAATATTATCGGTAGGATAAGAATATTGGACCACCATTAGTCAATTCTTATGCACCGTTAAGAAAGTACAATTTTTAATAATTCCCTCCAACTTCTGTTGCCATTTGCCTCCCTGTTGAATGTTTGACCTTCTTTTTTTGTGAGTCGGTTGGAGGGGGGGGGGGGTCGAATAGTTTGAATGATTCCTTCTTTTAAAGGTCACCGAATACGTTTATTGCTATTGTTGTGAACATTTTCTCTAGTGAGATAAATGAGTTTAATGGCGGAAAAAGGACGTGTTTTTAAATTAAAATTACATTTTCTAAACCAGGCACAGGAACAAATCCAATGGAGTCAATTAATGAATTAATTATAACATAAATGTATTAACATAACCTATTCAGTAACTGTGCAATTAATTGCGTTTGCAACATTTAGGTTAATGCAACATTAAAGTTTAATATCTACAATTATAAATATAAGAATTGTTATTATGAAAGTGCATATAACTAATTAGTTAGGCTAAATATTTACACATTATGACAAACAATTTCCTAACCTAATAATAGTAACTTAATTTTACAATTGTGTTTATCTTTGTACTTAGGCTCCATATTTGATTGAGTTTATCTGCAGACAAAAAAGTTTAGAAGAATAAACTTTTAAAAGTTTCTTAAAGCAGAAATACAAATTTGAACTATTGTCAGAGGGGTATCGATATTTAAATCTATTTTTTCATGTATAAAGTATAATTAATTTTAGTATTGCATTTAAGTGAAGGAAAGATGATAAGATAAAGGAAAGGCTTTAGTAGGAATTTATGAATGATACCATTTTATAGTATTTATATGGTATAAACATTAGTACAACTGTTTTGTATTATGAATTAAACCTTAAAAAAGAAAGGATTACAGAAGTTCTCAAGGAATATAATACTTGTTACACAAAAAAACAATTGACTTTATAACTGATTATCTAAGGTTATAATAACATCCTTTTATATAATCAAAGTATTTGTAATTGTACTTTTTCTGTTTTTTTACTTAGTGTAATGTAAATTAATATTTTAGTATTCAGTTGACTTACCTCATTCTGAGTTGAAATTTGTTTTACCTTTGTTGTATGAATAATAATAAAATGAAACTTTATTGACATATTAAAACATAATATGATTATTTTTAAACATTTGTAGCTAAACTTATTTGTTTCATTACTATTATATGTATTTTATATTTAACTTTCAGCATCTTGTATTAAGTTGTTTTAAGGCTATTTATTTTTAATTATTTTGTTGGTTCCAGGAACCAACTGAGAATTGTGATATTTTTCTTTCTAATAGTGTATTTAACATTTAATTAATTATTTATTTTTTCTGTAGGAATTTTATTTTTATACACTTTTAATTGAAACAATGACCAAATTCACTTTGACAAAATTTATCAAGTAGATACACTTCTTAACTTAATTCATAATGATTTTGTACAATTGTTTTAATTTATCTGCATATATATAAATATGGAGATTGAGATTCTCTATTGTGAAAATAATTGTGTTTCAAGCAGTGGCAGTTTTATTTAAGGTCACTGAAAAACTGTGACATTGCTTTCCGTTAACTTTCTCTGACTCTCTTGACATCAATAAAGGCTTAAATGGCTTCAATTGGTCTTCCATTGCCTCCTTTAATATGGGGCCAATGATTTGAGTTGCTCCTATGTAGATTGGAATATCGTGTTTTTTTCTGTCTGCTTAATTTGTTTGCTGAAATATTATGTAAGTTTCAAATTTGTAGACAGGTCTCAATTTGAGGCTTCATTTATTTATTTTTGCACATTGTTAGTGGTGGTCTATCGAATTTCTATGCAATGTAAGCGATTTCTCCCTGCAACCATTTTTGATGATAGTATGCACTTGTTGTAGATCCGTGCAAGCACCAATAATTATAGTGTTTTATTACTTATGTGATTGTACATCCTGCCATTTTGGTCATAGCCCATACAGATCTATCTTCATTAACATTCTGCTAGTAAAGTGGTGAGGTACATATTTATTTCCTCAACAAAGAAAGGGGACATCCTGTTACCTTAATAACTAATTATTTATATTTGTATTGGTACTGATGATGTGAAGTTTAAAACCAATCTGACTTGATGATCAAATAGGTGATTGAAAACCTGATATTTTATAAAAGTGAAAGCATAACATCTTGACTCAAACAGAAAGTTGAAACTTGTATTTAGATTGTATACCTCGGGTAAAAACCTGTATATGGAGTCTTAATATTTAATTATTTATGTCCAATTCTAATGTACTTAATTTTAATAATTTACATTTATTGTAATATATAATATATTGTTTTAGTTTCATTTTGTATTTAAAACAAACAAACAGGACAGGAAGATAGTACAATGATTATTTATAAATGATTCAGGATAGAGTATTGGAATGCAGGAGGAATGCATTTATCATTCATTGTGTTCTCCATGCAGCCTGATGATTTAATGTCTCATGAATTCCTAATGAACACCACGTACATATTAGTAATGCTTTTTGGAAGGTATATTTCCTCCACCTATTTTCCACTCTATAACATATCGTTGGATTGGTTTTTAAACAATCAAAAATTTGTATAAATGTTTATATAATCAGAGGATAGGCATCTATAAACTAGAGGCATGTATTCGGCTGAGAATCATTTGCAAATAAAATATTCATACCAATATTTGTATTGAATTCTTTTTTATGTTAAAATGATCCCATAGTTAAGATCAACACAGATGTAGAATATTCTGCACTTTAAACGTCTAGCAATAAACTGTATAATCTATAATTATTAAACTTAATTGTAATAAGAATAATAATTATTAATTTTAATAATTTTTAGCTGAAATATAATATTTGAACCTGCAATAATAAAATATTAGCTTTGTTGTTTGTCATCAATAAACAGGTTCATCTATCTATATATCATATTCTGCATTGTATGTGTAGTTATTAAAATCTATTTGAATCATCAAGTAGAAGGTTTGACATTCAGAAAAAAGAATTAATGAGAGAGATAATATGTAATGCAATATTTGGGAATAATTTAAATACACTTTTGAAATTGGTTTGAGTGAGCATATGTATTTGTATGCAAGATAATGTGGGTTGAGACTACATGTGTTATGAATAACACATACAAAATATAAATATCTATTTACCAATTTGGATTTTAGTAAGAATGTTTTGTGCTTTTCCCAAATCTTTGTAGCATTCTGTCAATGCTATGTATTTGCTGCTGCTGATAAAGAATACTTCTTATCACTTTCTAGGTGTGTTTGGTTGTAATGTTTATTTTTCTATAAATGTTTCTATTCTTTTATTGTTGTATTAAGGCAGCCATTTAATTATTAATACTCTCACCTTTTATAATTCAAATTTGCAATTGGTGAAAAAGCAGTGATTGAACCATCTGTTTTCTGTGCAAACCCTGTTGGCATCATATTGATGTCATAAACCTAATTAGACCATTATGAAATAGAGATGCAATGTCTGCATTATTCTTGGTTTGATCGTTTCAATATTATATACATTATGATAAGTTAACTGACATTTTTAATAGATAATTTGTTTGTTCCTTGTTGCAGGAAGTCCGTGGACAGTTTTAGTGATGAGCGGTGGGCCAGGGCCTAAGATGGCTGCCATCGGAGAGGCAGTAAGGCTGGTCCCTGTTGATGTGACTACTGTTTTTCAAATATCTGCTGTTGGTTTTAGTTCGGATGACATTACTGCAAACATAATTAGTGAGTTATTTTATATTTTCCATATTCTTCACAGATTTTCTCTGAAAGATATTCAACACAAACATTGTTGGTAACCCTAGCAGCATTCTACAACGTTTTTGCAAAATAAATTGTAGTCTTTTGTGAATGGTTTCTAAAATATTGTAATTTAGTATTCACTTGAAGATTTTAATCTCTTGCAAAAATTCCTGTGCCCAGTTTGCATATGAAATTTCAATTGGATGGTATCAATTTAGATCATTGTCATGATCTGCCCCCACTGTTGATTTTGTCCTATGCTAGACTGCATTTAGCTTCATCAGCAGGGTCATCAGTACACAAGTAAGGCATTTGAACACTGTGACTGTTAATCTGTATAATTCTTGTTTGTAAATTTAGAATAGAATGGGGACAAGGTGTCTGAGTGGGAGTCTTTGCCCTGCCTAGGTTATTAAATTGCGCATAATGAGTTGTATGGAACACACTCAAGAGAAAATAAAAGTTGATTGTATCATTTATTTTCAGGTCCTTCCAAGAGAACAGTTTCATCTTCGATTTTGTCCGAAGGCAATGGACTGTTTAGAATTGAGTTTGTCCCCGTTGAAGTCGGGAGCCATGTTGTTGAAGTGAGTGTTGCTGGGGACAAACTACCAGGAGGACCATTGGTTGCCAAAGCGTACAATTCATCTCTGATAAGAGTCACCGATGTTTCTAGCGGTGTCGTTGGGCAACCCTGCCAATTTAGAGGTTTGTATCTATATTTTTTTCCAGAAATTTGCACGCATTTTACAATTTGATTCTTGGAAAAAAAATTGTGTACTCATTGACCAGTTGTACCATCACTATCCATATAATTCCTTGCACTATTTATACACATGACTTCTGATTCTGTTCCCATTGGATATGGTGCATGATTTTTAGGTAATTAAACTCTCACCTTGTATGTTGACCTGCATGCTTATTATGTTATTGAATTGGAAGAGATTCCTTGACTAATATAACAAATATTAGTACAATATTTTAATATCAACCTAAGGAAAATATGAAAACTAAATTCCTGAAATAAACTCACCCATGAAACTAAGACATGCTAACAATTATAAATTTTAATGCTTTCTGTCGTATAATGCAAGTTGGTAGTATGGTACAAACTATACTTAATTAAATAAATAAGAATGAACTGTAATGGGTGTCACCTTCACAGAAAAAAATTAAATGCATCCAATATATATAAGAAAGCTGGCAGTTGGAAAATTTATTATATGATAAAAAGAATTGACAAAGCATTGTCACAATAACAGTGTTTTATTGTGACATGGGAAATCACAGATCATCATTACATATCCATTATACCATTGAAATATATGGGTAGTTCATGAGAGGAAACTATGAGAACAAAAATCCTGAAAGAATCTGTGTGAAGAAGATGTTAATTATTGTTATCAATTTTAATGAAGCTTGGAGTATATTTTCTGGTTAATACTTATTGTAGTGTGATGCGACTTAATATATTTTTTTTTGCAGTCGATGCTAGCCAGGCCGGAGAAGGTCAATTGGAAATATCCATCAACGAAGGCGAAGTGCCAAATCATGTAACCGTCGTTGGAGGCGGACGCTGTTTAGTCAATTTTACACCCGAACATACGAAACCGCATCTCATTGATATCAAATTCAATGGTGAAACAGTACCAGGTAACCAGCCAATTTATGTATACCACAGAGAATAGATTCCTGAATTTTCAAAACAGTTAAAAATATTAAATACTGATGATCTGTCACATGAGATCTGACAATCCAATTCCCAAAATATGACTAATTTTTACTCAGCTTAAATTAAATCTTGGACCCTGTTGGCTAGAGGTCTCAGTTTCAAATTGATTGAAGCTTGATTCTCATTGCAGATGTCAATCAGTCTGGATGTTTAAGTGAAGTTAAGACTCTTTAAGACTAGATTTATTTAAATTGAGCTTAATGCACATAATATGTGCAAAATGTTAATACCTAGAGACAGTAAATAATTGTAAAAGTAATAAAATTATCCATATTTTTCTGTATATGCAGTCTGAAAATTAAATAGCCATATACTGTATATTTAACTGGACTCTTGTGGTAATGTTATCATCATACATGGCCTTTTTATATGTCAATATTTAATATATTTATATATGTTCTCCTTTTTTTATAACAAATATTGTTTTCTTTTTTTCAAAGGTTGCCCATTTGTTTGCTCTGTGGCTGATACAAGTAAAGTATCAGTAAATTTGAGTAGCTTAGAGTTGATTCCAGTCAACCAGCCGGCTAAATTTCATATGACTGTTGACAGTTCAGGATCAGCTGAACTTGCAGTATCAGTAACGGGTATTTATTACAATGTTGTTTTTATACAGTCAGTTATATTTGTCAATTGTTGAATTGTTGAGTCATCATTAGTTTCCAAAACATTATTAAGTTCACTGCCCCCTTTTGAAAGATATTTTTTTTTAGTGCCCTCCGGACAAACACTTGACAATATTATTATTAGTAGAGCAGCTTGAAACTGAAATTTACAAGCTACTCATTAATACAAACACTGATTTAAGTTAACATTGACCATTGATAGTAAGCCAGTGTAGTATTATTATCATCACCTTTTACATGTATACAACCTACATCCCTTGCATAGCATAATTCAGTAACTTATCCCATCTTAAATTTTGTTGTTTAACATTAAATTGTAGAGGAACTATTTTTAGTGATAAATAAATAGTGATTATGCTCATGATGGTTTTATTGAATTTTTCAGGGCCACACCACGAGTTGCCCGTACAAGTTACCGGTAATGTAATGTCAGGATTCACGGGGGAATTTACTCCGCGAACTGTAGGCCCCCATACGATATCCGTACTATACAATGGACAGGCTGTACAGGGTACGCCTTTTACGGCGAAGGCTTACGACGCTTCAACAGTGTACGTTGGCTCACTCCCACATGGCCATGTCGGTAGTCCGCTTCAGTTTACAGGTAACAAAATCTTTATTTTTTTGCAATTTTAACTCAATGTAATTACTGGTTAAATATTTCTCATGGCTTGTTGTTAAAATCATTTATAAATTTAAACAGTTGATTCTTTTCTCTTATTATTATTTAAATTCGTTTTTAGTTGATAAATTTTCAATATTACAAATCAACTCGATGAATACATGAATAATGGGGAATTTCCGTATTAGAAAAAATTAAAAAAGTTACAGTGGTTCTAGTGGTCTGTGTTTGCTGTTTTCATCTTTTGTTTTTGGGTGCTTCTTATTAGGTTGGGCCCAAACTGGCAAACAGAGTACCATGGTATTACAAACCCATGTAGATGACAAAACAAGTATTTCAAATTGAAATGAAAATAAAAATGTCAATGACTAAAAAGTAAGTTAGATTCTTAAAATGGAGTCTCATTAATTGTTTTATTTTGTTCCATTTGTATTTGATCAAGGAACTTACCAAATTCCTTTGTGAATGGTGAAAACAAAAATGAAAATGTAAAAAAACTAAACATTGGTACATGCATATAAACTTGCCAGTAACCTTACATGACAAGTAAAACAAAATGAAACACTTCAAGTATATAACAAAATAATCAGAAAATGTATTAAATGATGAATGGAATTGAACAGACATTATCACAATGATATTCATAACATGATCTGGGGATGGGAAATTGCGTATAATCATTACCTGTCAATTATAACATTGAAATATATGGGTAGGTCATGAAATGAAATATGATTCTGTTCCAGTGGACGCTTCGCAAGCCGGCGAAGGCAACCTTGAGATAACCATAAGCGCACGCGGTGTGAACATACCCACCCAAGTGCAGCCACAAGGAAACGCCAGGTTCCTGGTTAGCTTTGTTCCGCTCGAACCAACGCAGCATATCATTAGCATACACTTCAATCAAGAACCGGTACCTGGTAAGGAAAACAAGAAATATATGTACAATTCAGAAATATTTTTTAATTGCATATCAGCATAAAGCACAATTCCTACAAAAAAATTTGCAACATATTTTTTTAAATTGTTTGTGGGACATTGTCTGTAATGAATAAGGCAGTAGATTGACTCAATTTTTGCTACAGATATAACAAACCTGTACAGTTGTTGGGTTAAGACGGGCAAAAAATGTTATTGATTAAAACACTGTTATTTCATAAGAACAGGACACAGAGAAATAACATTTTATTAATAGCCATAACCATTTTTATTAATTTTGTGAAAAGTCTTCAAGTTCAATTTGCCAAAGTAGCATGCTGTTTTTTGCAATGTTCTCCCAAAAAAAGTAAAAAGTGAGCAACATTTAAAGGATATTAAATACATCCCTTATAATATTAATGATAATGATTTCCTATAGTCATGTATCCTTGTGAATCTTCTATGTACCGAATACACTTATGTTTATCGCATGCCATCATTGTCAATAGTGTGATAAACATTATTATATGTCATAACGTTTTATTAATATTTTATCTTCTTTCTAGGCTCACCTTTCACCGCAATAGTTGCTGGTGACTTCCCAGTAGTCAGCGGTAGTTCATTATCGACCGCACAGTTAGGTGTAGATTCACACTTCACAATGAGCAATGTCGCTACATCTTTGGATGATATTGAAGTGACTGTTGAGGGTGAGTATAGACTAACCCCCTCCCCCTTTAAATATAAATTATTTACACCCGTTGGGGCTTTGGATTTCTTATACTTCGTGTGTTCATTTGTACACTCTGGAATTCTATTTTCTTCTAGACTTTTTTTTGGAAAAAAACTTAATTTTTCTTTTAATTTTACGTGCTCTCACAAAGCATGCTGTTGTGTTCAATTTGTGTGTGTCTCTGTTATGACGATGGGGAAATATTTGTGTTCTGAGACTTAAGTGCAGCTTCTAATAAATTTCTATGTACACTGGAGTCCCTCATAATGGATGCATCTAGTAATTTTAAATAATAATGAAGTCAACTGATAAAGCAGAATGTGATATCAACTATTTACAGAGGAGAATACCACTTTTCTTTAATTCAGTCATACATTTCAATTATTTCATGACTTATTATTTATTTTGTTGGAAATTCTCAACATTTCTTCTCTGTCCCACCTACTCAGATCAATAAATAAAAAGATGTTAGGTCCCATGTGATAAAACTGAAACTGAATATTTTTTTTAACTTACCCCAAGAAAACAGCTTCTTCATGACAACATCCATAGTCTCATTTTTTAAGACAAGCAACAAATATTGAAAGGTAAGGTCCTCACACATGTTTTCAGGGATGATGTTGGATTGTATGACTTGGTTATATAACTATTCAGTGAAGTCAACAAATCAATATAAAATGTAAAAATGTCAATAGAGTGAGTATTTCCTAAAACATACACAGTTATGTAGTGCTTATGTTGTTTTTAAAGGTTACTTTTCCTAATTTTAAATGTTCAAATTCTTACTGCAGTTTGCTTAATAAGCTTCTTGTGAGAAAAAATTGATCATACGGTGCATCGTTTATGAGTGGCTCCACTGTATTCAGTTTAACGTATGTGTGTTTTGTCATACTCTCTTTTCTACCTAGAAAAATATTTCTTCTCTACTATTAATGTAGTTTATAATTCTAGTTTCTTAGCAAATTACCCTTTATTTGTTTTTATAAAAATCACCATATCCTGTTATTACCAATTACATTTTAAATAAAATGAGCCTTAGTGACTGAGAGTGGCTAATGCACAACTGCCCCTCAGCTAGTTGTAGGTCCAATTCCAGGTCATATAAGCATAATATCAGACATAAAATAATTTATCATTGATTTTTTATAACCTTAAAAACCTCCCTTTAAATATTTTAAGCTGATTATTAGGAACTTATTTTAAGTGTTAATACTGCAATTATTTGTGTGAATCTATAAACATTGTATTTATTTTGTAGTTACTTCGTGTGCTGTGTTTGTCTATCTGTCTTCTAGTGTAGTTAGTGTTTTTTTTGTTTTGTTTAATTGCCGGATCACCTTTTTTTATGTAACAATACTATTTCAGGTGGGGACCACAGACGAATCCGTCACTATTAAAAATTCCTTCCTGCACTCTCTTTAAGCACTCTCAGGTGGTGGATTGGGTAACTTCTATATACCTGACTAACACCACTCCCTCTTATTTTTTCCCCCTCCCAAATAATTATGCTTTGGCTAAGCTTTTCTAATTAAGAATATACACATTTATCTTCTGAATTTCCCTACTATTTTCTTTCTATCTTTCGCTTCCTTTTCTTTGTAAATTAGTACATTAGGATTTAAATTATTTTATTTTCATACTCACATTTGTCGATCCAAAAAAGAATGGATTTAAACAAATAAAAGTGTTAGTTTCCCATTTTAAAGTGGTTATCACGCAGCACTTGTAATGTAGCAAAATTATTTCTTCAAAAAATTATTGACCTCTGCATGCTATAGGCAGAAACATTGAATGTTTTAACCATTAGTTTTAAAATATATAATTATTAACTGTATTTTCTTAAGTTAAAGTCCCATCTTATTTACATTAGTGCCATTATTCACATTTGCCCAGAAATATTAGTATATGCATTTATATATATATATATATATATATATATATATACGACACACGTGTACATGAATTCATTTTCACCTGTTTAAACTAAGTAATTAAGAAAATATATTTTCTGAAAATATAAATAATTGTAAGGGTCTGCAAAAAGTTATTTACACACAAAAAAAGTTTATTAATGTAATTTTATTGTTGTATTGTAAAATTTTTAATTTTCTAAAACATTAATTTCATTAACAACAAAAAGAATGTATCATTTTTAGATAAGAAGGGTTTAATCGGAAAACAAAAAATGAGCCAATCTGTCCAACCCTGCTTTAATTAGTTTGTAACTTCTTACCATGCTGACTAATATTATGTAACAGTATTATAACTTAACATATACTAACATTTTTCCTTTAGGATAGGAGAGAAAACACCTAGCTCTGCTGTTCATAGCTCATTTCACATTTCCGAATCCATCTTATAATTTAAAAATAAAAAAAAATCCAATAAAAAGTATATTGTAGGCGAGTTCTATTTAATTTAAGTCATTTTTATCATGTATAAACGTTTAGGTCGGTTAAGAATGAGAGATACAACATATTAACACTTTTTTTTGTACACTGAGCTGAGCTATGGTATTGCGGGTTCAATTAACATTAAAATTACCCTACATTAATCAATCCTTGGAGTTATTAAACACCGGCGGATTTAGGGCCAAACGGGCAGTCAGTGCCGGCACAAGTGAAGGACTCCGGAAACCAGATGGCCAGAGTCGAATTCTGCCCAAGAGTTGTGGGCGAGCATAAGATTGCCGTCAGTTATAGGTGAGTGCCAACGCCTCAGTTTAATCCTTGAAATAGTTTTCTAAGGAGAACTGTAAACAAGAATATTTAACTATCGATCACAGTAATGTCACATGTGAAGAGAGAATCATAAGTGCATCAGAGGCTACACTATGTAAAAAACAGTACAAAAAGGTTTGGGGATCCGCGACAGTTTGTAATATAAAAGACAAACAGAATCGTAGTATTTGGTATTAAATAATAAATTTGTTTTTGCTTTTTTCAGACAAGTTCCTGTCGCCGGATCGCCATTTATTTGTAAAGTTTATGACGTAAATGCAATTAAAGTGAAGCCTATAGCTGAAGGTACAGTTGGTCAGCCGGTAACATTTTTAGGTAAGTCCAATATTTATTTTTAATTTCTGTTTGTATAATACTGTTCTCATTTTTTTTTCTCTTTTACTGAAAGTAATTGTGACAACGCTACATGATTTAACAATCTAATAATGAGATATTTATCTCATTTATCTGGTTTCAATTTGATATTAAATATAAATCCCCTGTGATAGCTTTTGGGTGTGCTGTTCGAACTTAATTCTCGGGTACATCTTGGTTTTAGGCTGAAGTTGAGTTAAAACGATTTAGATTGAGCTTATTGCACTCAGATCAATGAACGAAAGTTGACCAGAAAAGGAGTACTGTGTACATTTGTAGTTCTCTACAGAAATTAGAATGTAGACCATGTTACTTTAAAGTAGGAGTTGGACCACCATGATCTATAGTAGCAGTCACTTACCCTAACCAGCAGAATCATAAGAGCATAAGAACAAGTTACAGAAATCAAACTATATAAATAATATAAAACGAAGTGTGTTGGATGTAATGTAAGGAAATGGTCCATAATATATTGGATTGTAGGTTTATTCTTATAACAAACAAATTGGTTTGTTTGGTAGTATAGTTATAGAGTGCTAATTGTACTTTTTGGTAGCTTTTTTTAATTGCACAATCAAGTAACTTATATGTTATAAGTGCAATTGATTGAAGAATATGATTGAAGTATCATACTGATATAGTGCTCATGATAAATAAATCACTGGTGTCCAGTTCCTGACATGTTATTTTAGACCAGTGGCATTTAAGCCACTGAGGGGGGAAAATGGATGGGTAATGGAGGAGACCTATTTGCCCATTAGACATTGATATTCCTTAATGAATTAAACCTAAATTTAGATTGCACATAATGTTATGTAGTATAAGCTTGTGCCTTATAAATATTAGGGGGAAACAAATATGGCCATATTTTATTATTCCAGTTGAAACCAGCCAGGCCGGGCCAGGAAATCTTGAAGTGACGGTGAATGGTGGCCGGGTTGGTACAACTGCACACACTCAGGGCCCGCATAAGTATGCCATCTCCTTTACTCCAAGACAACCGATTATGCACACTGTCGATTTGAAATTTAATGGGAAAGATGTACCCGGTAAAGTTTTATTATAATGTTTACATTACCTATAAGTTAACCATATATTAACAGTCTTCTTAAGAACTCGAGCAATTCATAACCACTGCCAGATACTGTGGAAAGTATATATTAACATAAGATATCAACATACTATAAGCAAATTTCAAGCACCATATATTTCTAATATGCTTCTTGTCTTTTGAGAAAGTTTGGAATTCTGCAAAAGCAGAGTCCAGCATTGTAAAATTAATTTGAATTTAGAGTCACAGTGGCTCAGGGCTTAGTATGGTGGATGTTAGGTTAAGTTAGATTAAGTTTAGGAGATGGCTCATGAATGCACTCTGCTGGTGATCTGACAGGTGCTTATCAATGCACACAAAAAAAATGTTGATCTAATCTTTTGGACCTCCAGCATCATTAAAGATTATTTCCCTTTATAGGAAGTCCATTTTCATGTGATGTAAGTGATGTTGGCCGTGTCATACTGCCAACAGAGGACAAAATTAGTGTCGGCAAACCGTCCAGTTTTAAAGTTGACTGTGGCTCCCTGGGCCCTCCCCAAATCCAGGTAACTATTTTATTATGTATTAATATATAATGGCTCATTTCTCAGTTGGGTAATATGAAATTATTTCATTAAAGATGTATTGATAAAATTCCATATCTCCCATCCAATAAGTAACTTGAAAACCAATGTAATATTTGCAGATAAGTAGAGAATCTTTCCATCTGAGCTATGGGCTTCAATTCCAACCTACAATTTGTGAAAATTAAAATTACATTTTTAAATTCTCCAGTTGAAAAGGAAGCAGATGTCATTTTGAACTGCTTCCTCAGTATAAATTCTATAATGACTTTAAGTTCAGGTGAAATGCACAGATAGACAACTGTCTATACATAGATAAACAACTGCTCCCTGAGATATTATCACTGCCTTATGTATCAGACATATATGAATATGAATTAAGACAGAGGACTTCTTTAGGTTAAGTTAGGTTAGGATTCATTTGTAATTGACTGAAAAGTTTTCAGACCACTGCTTTGAATAGCCCTCATAAATGATAATTATATAAACTAAGTATAAGGAACAAAACAAATTAGTATATTTGTAAACTATATTAATGTATATTAATTAATAACATAGGTGCTATTAATTTATTTTATTTTTTTATTTAGATTATGTCTGCTATGAGGAATCCGCTTCCTGTGAATATTACTCAACAGGGAAAAAATTACAATGTATCATTCACACCAAAACATGTTGGTAAGCGATTGAATATAGTTTGCGGATTTACTAATTAATTAAGAATTAGTTAATTTGTTTAACATGTAGCAAATTCTCCCTGCTGATACAAATTATATGCTTTAAGGATAAAAGGGAGCATTCCTAAAATAATAAGTGATAACATAACATCTATAACCAAATAACTTGCTTCATAATAAGTAAAGAAAAAACAAATTGGCAATTTATTAAATTAATTTTTTTTCTTGTTTCTTCTTCCTACATTAAATTATCTTAGCTTCTCCATCTGTATCCAAAGTGTAGTACATAATAGGTAACTTTGTTGCTAAATATTTTTGAGTTTGTAAAAAGTTAGCAAATAATGTTTTAAAAAAATTGTAAGTTACTAGTTCCCACTTAGGATGAAACAAATGTTCATAAACTGTGTTGTGAAAAGCTATAAGATTGCTTCTGAACTGAAACAGTTTCTTAGTAATGTTCAGGAAAAGGTTTCAAAGTGTAGACTAGACTCAGTGTGGTATACACATTTCAAGCTAGCCTTGATTTAAATGTGCATTTAATCTCATAACTCAATATTGTTTATTATAGGTGATCACAGTATAGAAGTGAAACTATCAGGAAATCATGTCGAAGGCAGTCCTTTCTTACTGAAAGCGTATGACGCCACCAAAGTCAAAGTGACAGATATTAATTCCGGGCCAGTTGGGAAGCCTGTTTATTTCAGTAGTGAGTATAAAATAATGAAGAATTTTTTTTTTTCAATTGATTTAAATTGTACACTTTTTTGTAATATATGTGAATATTTTAATTTCAGTAAACGCCAGCGAAGCAGGAGCCGGAAACTTGGAGATAATAGTGGCCGTTAATGGACGAAACGTTCCCAATTATGTACAGAGCGAAGGCAACGCCAAATTTAAAGTAAACTTCAAACCGAAAGAAGCAGCACCGCACAGCCTGAGTGTCAGGTTCAACGGTGAACCAATTCCAGGTGAGTTGTATAATATAAACTCTCTCTGAAAAAATTTTTGAGATAAAAAAAATTAGTTTTTACCTCGGAGTTCTCTTAACTCTTGAATGGTTCCTTCCACAAATTATGTGAACTCGTGTAGGGATCATCAGGTATGTGTTGATACGCCTCAGGCTATGTTATTGATTAGGGTTATTGTCCCAACATTTACCAACACAAAAATAATCAGAAAACGAACAAAAAAAATAAGGAAACCTATATAAGTTCCTTAGTAATATCATGGAGTTATGCGATATACATATGTATATGTCAATATCTATACGTAATGTATGCCTTCCACATGGCAATACATGCGCCTTGTATTCTAAACGGCCAAAAGTTGTATGTTATGTCCATGATTGATCGTGTTTAGGGTGACTCCTTATAAAATGAGAGAAAAAATTATATTCTGTGGTTCATTTTCGAAGGTTCTCCATTTACATGCGAGGTGTACGAAAGAGGCGAAGTACTTGTGAGTGGGGCCGGTGTAAAAATGTGCTGCGCAGGTTTGCCTACTTCCCTCCAAGTGGGAGCCATTGAAAACTGTGACGTCAGGGTCACTTCTTCCAACGGCCACAGGCTTCCAGTCAGGCTCGATAGGGATGCGGCCAAAGGGGTCACTACGGCCATGTATACGCCGATTGAAGTTGGTAAGTATTATATTCTTATATTTTCTTATGTGAAATAAATAACTGCTTCGTGTGAAACTTGCTCCTAGTCAGATTGAATCTTGCCGTGTCTAATGATGCTGGAATAATTCCAGGGAGTTAGACCACCATCACACAATCCACTAATAGTCATAATACTAACAGAATATATAAGCCTAATTAGTAAGCCTCACTATATAAGCAACAGCAAAAAAAAAAGCTATAATAATTTTTACTGAAATCTAAAAATAACTGGGGTAATGGTTTGATACCCCGGCATCGGAACAGTAACTTTTCAGTTAATTGCAATTTGAATTGATTATTAACGGTTCATAAAGCTGATATCTACTTCATAACAATTTATTAGTTATAATCTCGTGGTGAAAGTAGCCGTTAGCAGGGCAGTGGGAAACTAATCTTTTGTAGTCAATTGTAATTTTGGACTGAATAATTTTTAATAAGGCCTATTCAATTAGTTAACTGGAGCTTTGCTACAGCACCTTATTGGGCCTTGTTCATTTTGCAAAATATCAACTGAATTTCTTACATTAATTTCAAAGTAACAGTTGAGTAAATTTAATATTTAATGCCGTTTAAATGCCTTGTAAAATTGTAAATAACATTAGAGGCTTAAACAGTTAAGACTGACTGAGTAGTTAAGTTGATACAGAATATTCCAAACCCTTTTGTGCTATCAAATAATTGATATTACATATATTTTTAGTTTTATGTCTGTTTTATTAATTAAAGATTTCCCAGATGAAGGTAGGATATAGTGCCTAGCATATTGGAGTCTTCGGAATAAGAAGGTATATTATTAAAAGGTAGTTATGGAGCTACAGAGCAGTGGATAGAGCATATGCTCTTCTGAGCATAAAATTGCCAATTTTGGTATCACTGTTGGAATCTTACTAACCAGTAGCAAATGAACAATGGTATTCAAAAAACCTTCTTCTTCCCCATAAGGAATAGCAAAAGCTGTTTATATACTTTCTCCTATGAAAATGTAGCATTACAGTGATTCTAGAATGTACTAAGAAACTCCCAAACTATCTATACATTGTACATTGTGATCATGAAAAAATATTATAAAAAATAAGAAACATTGTCATATAATCTTAAAAAAAAATATTTTTAGCAAGGTGTATTTTTGTTTATATATGAACCACGCTCATTGTCACCATATTGTATTTATTTAGAAATCTCAGTGTCTGCAATAATTAAAATTCTTTTTTCTTTTTTTAGGTAGGCATGTGGTCACAGTGGAAATTGATGGGCATCCTGTGAAAGGCAGCCCGTTCTACTGCAACGTGTACAACGTGAATAACATCAGGGTAACTGGACTGGGACCGGCGAAGGTAATTGGCCTGAAAATGAGCCCGGTCCAGCGGTCGGACTTCGTTAATTGTTGCGGCTGAATTATTTATATATATCGGTGTTTACAGGTCAGCAAGGCCGTAACGTTTTCCGTGGACGCGACAGAGGCCGGCGAGGGGACACTGGAACTGGTGATATCGACTCAGAGCAGCACTGTGAAGGCCGAGGTCAACGCCGTCTCCAGGGGCCTCTACGATGTCACTTTTGTTCCACAGCTGTTGCAGCCGCATTACGTGAACATTACGTTCAACGAGCATGACGTTCCAGGTGAGCGTTTTTTGATAGCCGCGTGCGTTATTGTTTTCTTTCGGTGTGGTGAAACAAAAAAAAACCGTGCCAAGAAATTATTTTAAATCATCAATATTTTCCCCAGTTATTTATTTCATATTAGAAAAATATTTAAGAGTCACACAAGACATAGGACACTGTCACACCGTGTATTCACACAAGAGACAGGAATAATGTTCTTTTCCATTTAATATTGAATGATTTAATGAAACTTTTCCATTGCTAATACTAATCATGAATAATTTTTTCTCTATATTCCAAATGTGCAAGCTAAATAGATGGATAAATAAGGTTATTATATCAATTTCAGTTTTGTTGACAGATAAAGTGCCCTCTGGAATTTGTTTATGAACGAGGCAGATGTCTTAAACTCTGTACCTTTGATGGATTAAAAAACGTATATAAATTTATGCCGCTTGTAGGATACTTATTTTAACGGGAAACAAAATTAATGTTTTACAGAGGTTTTTTACTCATTCTATTCAGCACGGCCACTCATCAATCCTGATTTCTGAGTGTCTTAAGAGCATCTATAAAGAAAAACAGATTATTACCATCGGGGCAGTTGTTCAGAGTTATAAGTCGGTGTCTAATTGCTCTGTATGTAGGGTGCAGAGTCATAACTGCAAGTTGGGGCCACCGTGGTCACTGGACCGATACACCAGTGGGGAGAGTGAGGTAGAGAAAGATTGTGTGTTATATACCGCAATTAAAAGCCAATTAACTCGGTGTTGCAGGGAGCCCTCTCAGGTGTGAAGTGACTGACGGTTCGACGAACAAAACTACAGCAACTGCCCGCGGGGAAGGTCTCAACGCTGTTGTACTCGGCTCTACGGCCTATTTTGAAGTCAATCCTCATACAAGTGAACCAACAACCATTGATGCCTCTGTTACAGGTCAGTGTTCATTTATTATTTTACTTAAAAAGTATTTATTCAAATTATAATTATACATTTAAAAGACTGCTCTGTAACTTTTACATAAAATAGAACAATATAGGAATGAACAGTCCCCGACTGTTCAGTAATTTTATTTGGAAAACCTTTTTGTTGGTTTTTGTGATCTATCAGTAATCTACCATTTAGTAATTAGTTACTTAAGTCTAATGTATTGACTCAAAGTAACTAAACAATTTGAGCAGCTGAAACTAGTCCAGTAAAAGACCCAACTAGAGTGTTAGAACAGAAGATCACAAGAACCAAAATTTTTTTTATAGCTTCTTGGCATTTCTTTTTGAATTTGAATTTCAAACTTTCACTGGTGTTGTACAGCAATAAGGAGCTTTTAAATTTTGTTTTAAAAAAGATCTATTATGTAATATATTGTATATAATAATATTTACTGTTATATATTTCAGGGCCGGACAACAAACAAGTGATTTGCACCATAGATAAATTAGAATCTGGCCTGTATCGATGTCATTATCAGCCTGTTGTCGTCGGGCCGCATTTTGTAACTGTCACACAGAAAATGCAATCGATCACAAAACAGCCGTTTACCGTTCAAGTTTTTGATCCACTTTCAGTCAAAATTTTCGACGTTTCTGACGCCGTTTATGGTTCACCCGCTACATTTAAAGGTGAGAACTAAGCTTTAGCTGCATGCATATGCTAAAGTAGCCCAGATAGTAAGAGCAGCCATACTTTTTAATAATTTGCAATTATTTTAATTATAGTACGTGCCATGGTATGCACCCCCACCAAACAAATATTCCAAATTAATGTGTAATCGTCTTTACAGTGGATACCAGAGGCGCCGGTTCAGGAGCCCTCTCTGTGTCCATAAGGGCAGCTGGAAACGAATTGAAACATACACTGAGAGAACTGGACACTCCGAACCTTTATCAAGTCGTTTACCACCCGCAGATGTGTATTACTCACAAGCTGCACGTTAAATACAATGGTCATTACATAGGAGGTATAGATATTTCGTGTAAAATAGTAATTTAGATGCAGCGTATTGTTTTTGACATTAGTGCATTGTAAGGAAATTAATTTTTTTCAGGAAGCCCACTGGAAGTTCTTGTACAGGACGTTGGAGGAATGTGCGCTTCGGGGTTGGGCCTATACCAGTCGATGGTTGGGAAGGTTACAAATTTTGTTATAGAAACAACAGGCCAGCCGGCTGATAGTTTTGATGTTGTTATCAGTGGCCCCGGTTCGACTGCAGTCCCTGTTCGATGTTATCAACAGAAAGATGGAAATCTTCTTGCAGAATTCACACCAACAGTTACTGGTTGGTATAATATCAATTCTTTATACTGCTATATTATAACTTGGAATCACATCGACCTAAATCTGTAAATTTGGACTGATTTCTTTGTATAATATATGAAGTGCATCATAGTTCAATGATACATGACATGATAGTTGCAAGTACTTGTTTGAATATACATAATACATCATACACAAATTTTTATTGATACATGAATTCCAACCCACAGGGCTTTTCTGCATTTATATACATGAGCATTAAAACAAAATATACTTGTTTTGTGCACAATGTTGTTATGATAATCAGAAAGGTTACAAAATAAAAGCCCAAGAACTTAAATTGTACTCATTGCAATGACTGACATGATAGTTAATAAAAGATGGAATACCTATAAGAGATTGTATTTGCTGTAGCTAAATATTTTTGATAAACTAGTTGATTGTAAATTAATTATTGATTATTGGGAACAGTTGATAGTTGTACAGAACAGTAACCTCTCAATTAATATTTCAGGTGGCTACAAAATTGATGTTCTCCACAATTCGAGAGCTGTTCGCGGGTCTCCCTATTTCTGCCAAGTTTTCGATGTAAGCCGGGTGAAAATTGATAATTTAGTTTCAAACACTGTTGCTGTCAATGACAATATTGCATTCAAATGTAAGTATTAATTGCAGTGAAGAATGGCTTGATGTTATATTGTATCTTTTTTTTAATGTCAAGAACTTGACAGTATTAGCAATGAATATTTTTAGAGAACTCTCTAAAGAATACGTAGCATATTGTCAATGAAAAATGCAAGCGAAAGACCTGAACTATATTTTTGTTGATTTTTTTTACTTATATGTATTTTACACATTATGAAATTTCTGTTATGTATAATGATTAACAGATTTTAAATTCAGTGGAGGCAGAATTTTTAAAAAACTTAATCAGCAACATTTATCATATATTTTACTGTATATGTAATATAAAGTATGGAATAAATTAATTCACTATTACCACAGACCTCAAATAACAAAAATGATTATGTTCTTGAACTAATGTTAAAAATGTTAAAGATAATTTTTTTTTTTTTAGTGAGTCACAAGGATGCTGGATTTGCTGAACTTGATGTTACTGTTCGAAGTCCTGTTGGGCATGATTTGCCGTTGTTAATGAAGAACATCGCTCCTGACGTTGACCTTATTGAATTGTGCCCATCCCTTCCTGGCAAATATTCTTTCCATATTACCTACGGTGGTTTGCCCATTCCCGGTAAGCGTATTGACTGTGCTCTAATGCCAGAAATGTAGTAAGAAATAAAAATTAGGAAATGCGTATAATATAATGTTTAACTGTCGATAAAAATTAAATGAAATAATCTTGTTTTACCTTTAAGTTACTGCTAGCAAAGATACTGAACGATAAATTTGTTTGATAAAGTATGAGTTATAATAAGACTAATACAAGTTTACAAAATTATGTTTTTTAATTACACTCGCTTCAAAAAATGTGTCGAAACAGGTTATTGAGGAAAGTCATCAATTTTATTTTAACTGTTCAAGTGTGTAATACTTCCTGTGGTTTCTGTCACTATTTTCCTATTTGGTTTTCAGCTTCTTGTTGCCATTTTCAGTTGATGATAAAAGCACTTTCGCTGAACTGCTAACCAGGGACCTAAAAAGTAAACTTTCTTCAATCCCCTTTAAGAATTAAACAAAGAACAAAAACCGCTGGTGCAGGCCATGGATGTTAGTTCATAAGTAGGGACAGTGATTGGAGAAAAAAGTGCATATTGCGCTATATAAATACTGATAACTAAATGTGGCAACTATTTTATGTACGGGCTACTTTTTTTTTTAGATTCCCCACTGGTGTTCAGTGTGATCGAAGGGGGTACAGCAAGGGCATGGGGCCCCGGTCTGTCGAGGGCCCTTCAGAACGCGACCGCCCATTTCAGCGTCAGTTGTGTCGGGGTCTGCCCGCCAACTCGCCCCGAGGTGAGCGTTGCGGCCCCCTCCGGAGTACACCCCTCCCCCCTGGTCACCCCCAAGAAACAGGACCAGTACGACGTCACCTACACACCGACCAAAGTGGGCATGCACGATGTTACCATCACGTGCAATGGAAAACATGTTTCAGGTATGTTTAAACCACCTGTGGAAGCTTTATGACGAATTAGTAGTTTTGATCTTTTGCTGGACCCGTTTCAGCCGCTTATCTTCATTAGCCTTTTTTAAGTCGGTATTGGTTACTTTGATGGCCTCCTATCTGCACTGCCATATCACTACTGACCGAAAAGAGCTATTGAACATTAGTTAGTAACTGAAACCAGTCTGGCGAAAGACCGACCCACTGAGAAGAGACAGAACATTGATTCACAAAACAGATATTAGAAACTATAATTGTATCCACCCACCACCATAACATAAAAATTACACTGTTTCAACAGTAAATACAGGTGCTGTCCTCAGGCATTTGACCTAACTTCTGCAGAAATTGTGGATGGGTTTGTTGAAATGTCATCCCCACTTTTTAGTTTATAATTTTAGCAAATACTGTAAATTATCCTCGGCCTCATTTCAGGGTCTCCCTTCCGCGTGTATGTCGTATGCGTTGATAAGGTCCGTGTCATCGGAGAACCGATACCGAATCGAGTTACTATGACAGTCCACGTTCCTTACAAAATATTGTTGGATTTGGCGCAGGCAGGCCCAGGTAAGTTATCAAATTTCCTTTTTTAATTTATGTTATTATACATTTAGATAGGATACTTTAGCATGAATGAATTGAAAAAATTCCTTTGAGCAGGACATTCAATAATTAAATATAAAAATCATCAGTTTGTCCCCGAACATCACAGAACCTTCTTCACACCTTCATCACAGTACATCATCAACCAATAAATTTGTTCAACATTACCAATGTTTTCTTAATAGTGGTATATTGTAGGTCATAAATCCCTAGGGGGGGATTGAATTTTATTTTTTGTATGATCTTTAATATATATTAATATTTGTACAGGAGAGTTGACTGGAGAATGCAGTGGTCCCCAGGGTAGCAGTGTGCCCGTGAGTATCCTTCAGGAGACTCCGGACTCGGCTCAGGTAACAGTGACCCCGAGGACGCCGGGTCCTCACACGCTCACCCTCAACTACGCCGGATTTCCGATTCCCATCTCGCCACTCAGCGCACTCGCTGAAGCCGGCAACGGCGGCGTCCGCCTAATACTCACTGGCAAGGGTTTGGCATCGGCAATTTGTAATCAAGTCGCCGAATTTAATATTGACGGATCGCAAGCTGGACCGGGTATTTGCTTTTGTTTAAATATCCCCCACGCCATATCGCAATTCACTTTCTAAGTTTGGCTATATCACTTATTTTTCACGTGTACATATCTAATTCTATTTCATTTATATTTTGCTATATTGTTGGCTTTGTGGTATATTGGTGTTTATACGGCCAAATAAGCATTTTAAATTTTCACTTTCTAGCCTAAGAAATTATAATTTAAACATATTAAATTGAAATAAAATACATAGTAATTGAATTATCTAATTTGTGACATGTTCAAATATACAACCACTGTAGTATTAATATCCATACAGCAATATATTATTTTTTAATTACTGTATACTTGTTACTGTCTAAAGATTATTAGTAATATTATATTTTCAGTAAAGTAAATAGGAAAATATTAATTCAGTAAATCCAATTGTCTATTTGAACGCATGATATTTAAAACATTTGTGGGACCCTCCACTACAACTTCCTTAAGCTACAATAATATTTTAAGATATTCCTTAAATTGTTTTTATTCAGAATAATTTCTGTTGAATACAGACATACAAGTTAGACTTATTGCACACTGTGTAGCCTGCTACATATACTTGTATATGTACAAAGGTAGAAAACTTTTTTTAATGTTCCTTAGATGCTATAAGAGATATTCAAAATTTGTAAACAGAGGGTAATTTGTATTAAATTAAAATTGTTTTTAAATGTTTTTTTTTTTTAAATTAGGTGTTCCTGAAGTGACATTAGCCGGTATGAAAAGCGATATAAAAGTAATTCTGCACAACTTAGGTGACAACGTCTACAGAGCTACGTACACACCAACATTACCTGGAGCTTACCTCCTTAATGTTATGTGGTCAGATAGGTAAGTTTAGATATGTATACTTAGTTCAATTGTGTATGCATACTCAATAAAATTTTAACATTTACGATGTACAATCAAAAACACTCTTTCAGTTTTATCAGTTGATATGTTCAAAAATACAAAATATTGCTGAATAATAATGACAATTGTAAGAAATAAATTTATTGAATAATATTTTCATATTTTAAATTAAATAATTAGTAGCTATAAACATGAACCTAGATTGTCCTTGTGTATTCAAATCATTAAAAAAATAGTTTGAGGTGTAAGAAACAATTTATTTCCATTTCTTTATATTACAATTTTTATTATATTATTTTTGTGACATCAAATTGTTTATATAAAAAATTGCTTTTGTTTGCATTATTGCTGCATAACTGGATCCTAAGAGTACTTGTTGAGTAATTTGAATCCATTGTTTATATTTGGTGTAGTAAAACCCAAAAATTATTTAAATAATTGATTTTAAACAGTAGTTTTAATTTAATTTTGGAATTCAGCCTTAATAAGTACTGAGAACTGGTCATAGCTTCAGATTAGATTCCTATTTGGAGAAAGGCCTTTGAAGAAATGTAAAATGGATGCCAGTTGGGAGTCTGCTGGCCTGCCAGTATGTTATTAGAACACACCTGGTCGACACTGTATTTGCACCTGAATCGGGACAGTAAAAATGTAGTCTGGAATGTGATTCATTAATTCAGTCATTTTTTTCTCTCTCCCTCTCTCTCTCTATATCTCTCTCTCTCCTGTCTCATTTCTTTTTTCCCCCCTTTTTTGCAGACAAGTGAAAGGTTGCCCGCTGAAGGTTACAGTTACAGCCATGTGTGATGCGAGCAAAGTTATATGTTCAGGCGAGGGACTGGGCGTTGGAACTGTTGGCAAACACATACGCAGCTTCATCGATACTCGATCGGCTGGGCCAGGTTAGAATTTACTATTTTATTTTACTTTAAATGTAATCATTTATTTGTATAAATGTGGTTGAGTGGTTTGAGAAATTTCAAAAATTAAAAACACATTTTAATAGAATTATTATGAATAAACAACAATGATAAACTAGCCATTAAAATTTAAATATTGTTTTTAAATAATGAATGGAACCAGTGATTCTGTTCTTAAAGAAATTCATTAAGTTCATTAAGTTTAATGTCATTGTGTGTATGTGATGTGAATGGATCTCGATTCTCGCTAGTACAGTCTGTAATACTTAATTTATGATAATGAATACTGCTGTTTCGTCATTTTAAATTTGTGGAAATATATATTTCAGGGGAGCTGAGTGCACATTGTGTCGGGCCGCATAAAGTTGCCTACTGTGAACTCTACGATCACGGTGATGGAACATTTACGCTAAACGTGAAACCTCAAGAGGCCGGCAGGCATACGTTAACAGTCAAATATGGAGGTAAAACTATATATTTATAACCGTCATCGAATTTATCCCCACATAATAGTATAGTAGCTTCTCCTGAAATATAAAATCTAGGGGTGAAGCAAACATGTCCCCAACGTGTGGAACAAGCGAACATGTGTGTAATTGTGAGGTTTTTAAGTAAATTAATAATACAAAAGGGAAGCTAATGGATAAAATTAATTGCATGCACAATTAGCATGCATTTTACGTCTTCAGTGACTTCTTAGATCCATTGCAAAACTGATTTCAACTTCTCACCATAATCAGTAGTATTTTGTGTGTAAATTATTTATGTACCTACAAATTTGGGTCAGTGATGAAATATCCTGTTAAGTTATTTAAAAACTTTAGTTTTAATCAGTGGTAGCCAACATGCTTAAGTGCCCCCCTAACTCGGAGAATGCTACCGACAGACAATATATCATATGTCATGTAAGTGCATATATAAAATATTAAGTATTTCAAATTCCATGTACTACAAAATGTATCCTAAAAAAATTACATGTTCCACCTTCCCTGTCGCCTTCCTTTCCGGGATTTAAACAGTTAATTCGTTTGAATATTATTGGTAAAGTTTTGACCGCCGATAATCTTATCGGTGACTTGCGCCAGGTGTCGATGTGCCGGGATCGCCGTTTATTCTGAAGGTGTGTGGAGCAGCCGACGCCAGCAAGGTGAGAGTTTTCGGTCCTGGAGTCCAGCACGGAGTTTTGGCCACATTCCAGAGCAGGTTTATCTGCGACACTCGGGGCGCCGGAGCTGGCCAGCTTTCGGTCAGAGTCAGAGGACCTAAAGGTAGCCCACTCACTTCATTATTTAATATCACACTAACTAAATACTGTTAAACTAGATTTTCAAAATATTTATTTAAAATTTGGCAATTGAAGGTTGATTGGATTCAATTTCTTGGTGGCAGACAAGAGATTCAGTTAAAGTTTAAACAGATAAAAGATAGGAACTCATAACTCTATTGTACTCATTATAATTTGTTTTATTTTCAATTTTTTTTTCCAGTGGTATTACACTTTATTTTGACTAATTATGAACATTGCAACATTGGTGTACTGCACTCGATTATTAATATAATAATCAGTTGTTTTATGGTACACTGATCAACCAATAGAACTGATTCATTTGTCTTATAATTTGATTATAAAACTTTTTATTATTTTATGTATATATATAGTGTATGTGTGTATTTATATTGTTTTATTTATATGAGAACCTTAGGTCAATCTATGTCACTATTATTATTTTCTAGAGCCCACTAAAAAATTATCACTTTAAAAACAGTTTGGTCAGTTTCTACCATCTGCGTCATTAGCTGAAAATGTTAGAGATTTAATTGTATTTATAACTCTCCCATTTTGTTGCACTATTTTCAATGAAAACATTAGAATATTCATATTTTTCCGTATTCCGTATTCACAGCAATCTGGTTCTTCCATTAATAAAAATTAGAGTTGTAACTTAATATGACAGTCAATAAAATTTGTATTTATAATTTTATTCACTAATTAAAAAAATAGATCAGAAGTGTAATCAATGCATGACTTAAACTGTACAATGACGCATTTTATTTCTTTTTTAAAAACTAAGCAACCACTTTCCATCTTCTCTGATCGCACATGTTCAAACATGTGAGTTCGTCAAAACTGAAATAAAAACAATAGTTGTAATACAAGAATTCCAAGGACATTAATAGACAAGGGAATGCTGAACATAAATTCCTTTCTTAACAGTTATTGCAGAGTATGCCAATCACTGCAATTATAGTTGGCCTGCTTGAATAAAAATAGAAAAATAAAAATCCATTATTTTTTTTTTTAATATGCGACATTGATTGTTGCTGTGTGAGGTAGTGTGCCTATATCTGTGTGTTAGTCTCAGAACCATGACAAGGACTGTAATATTAAATTGCGTATATCGTTAATTGAATGTTTTTTAAATTGCAGGCGCGTTCAGAGTGGAAATGCAGCGTGGGAGTCAAAAGGATCGTATAATCGCTTGTAAATTTGATCCGACGGAACCGGGCGACTACAGGGTGGAAGTCAAATGGGCAGGTGATTCTGTACCCGGATCACCATTCGCAGTCATGATTTTTGACACACAGGAAGAGCTCAACAGGTTTTTACAGGTTTGTCTTTAGTTTATAATTCATATTTATAATACATATCCGGTGAATTGGAACCGATTTGGAAAAAACAAATCTTGAGTTCGGCAATTTCAACCAAAATATTTTGTTGTATCTTCACAGACAGTTCTAAATTTTTCTGTTTGGTCTTACCTTCCATTAGTAATATAGTGCCAAACAACACATTTAACACAAAATTCTGTTCATAAAATATAGATTTCAAAAATATGCATTAAAATTATATGGCTTTCTGACTGATAGATTATTATTATCGAGGACATTTTTTAAACAATTGTGGTAACATATTTCCCACCCTATTTACCTTTCTGGTCCTCGGGTTTTTGACTTCTAGCCATAGGCTCCAGAGTCAGGAAAATTGGCCAAAAACTGCCAATACAAAACTAGCATTATATTAGAACTAACTCACAGGATGCTTTATATGATATTAAAATTTTTAGTGGACATTTTGATCTACAAAGTTTTGTAAATTAACATACTGTATATAATTTTCTTGGGTTCTGTGTATGACCAAACCAAAATGCGTTCGTGATATTGACAATACATATTGCATACACTGTACATACCTTGTGTGATGTCAATAGTAAAGCAAATTGTAATTTTTTCAGGGAAACCAGTCACCAACATCAGAGCTTTACGGGAGTGTGGCCTACTCAAGCGGATATGCCCACATTACACCATAATAATAACACTTCTCCCCACTCTCAGCCAATTATATAATTATATCCGTCCATAATTATTATTAATATATAAAAGAAAATATTTATTTTTTGTAATCTGATGAAATTTTTTGTATAAAGATTTTTAATTGTATAAAAAAAAACTTTGTAAAAAAACTTTTTAAAGAAGCTTACTACTCTCCTAGTACACGATTTTACATATATTTAAAAACAAAAAATGATTGCATAAATTGACTGTTACATTTTATAATAATGCATTTTTAAAATTTGTTGAACCTTGAATTATTGTCTTATGTTTTTATAACGCATATGTTAATCCAAGTTCATCATTTTATTAACAAGATCATCTATTAATTGTATTATGTGTATTGTGTAACCGTAAAGAGTCAGTCTTGTAAATAATAATTATTTATAAAAAAAAATTTTTTTTCTTCGTTTTTTAAACGTCTTGTGAGACTACTACTGAGTACGTATGCAGAATGTCATCGGCAGAACTGAAAAAGTTTGTTTTTCCTCCACAGGTTTAAATATTATTCAAATGTATTTTTCCCAGATGAGAAAGCTTTGCCGCCGATTCATCATTCATACAAGTTGCAGTCTGTACTTTTTATTTTTTAGGGACCTGATTCTACTAGATTGTTTCAACAAGCAGCACGACGATTGAATGTACGAAATAAATAGAATGGAATAATTAACCTTAAAAAAAATAACATTCCAATGTAATAAGTTTTAACTGAGGTGTCTGCTTGTCTATCTTGTCGTCAAAATAAAGTTGTAATTTTACTTGTTATTTTCTAGATTTTTTTTCATCTTCATTTAATCTTTTTTTCCAGTGTCACAAATAATTTTATGTTGCAACAGTGTTCATTTTATTTACACTTTGGGAATAGTGTTCCAGGTGTTATAAACAAAAATTTTAAGAAGAATGCATGATCTACACACAGAAAAATTACACACAGATGGATCACCACCAGAATTGTACAGTTACACTGCTTTAATATTCACTCACAACATACATACACATCTCCTCATTTTAGTCAAGTGAGTAACAAATAAAAAAGGCATGCAGTTCGCAATTCCATAAAAAAAAATATTTATTATTATTTACTGTGCTTACAGATCATAAAGTATAAGTTTTCTTTAAACACTAAAAAAAATAACATTATTTACAATCGTCTTATAATAATAACAAGTGAGAACATTCATTTAATAAAGCTAGCTTACACTTTTTTGAAAAATGACGATATACTCTTAGTTCCTGCTGCTGCTTTAGCCATTGATTTCTCTTTTGCAGATTGTTTAATAGGCTGAAAAAAAATTAGAAAGAAGAAATTAAAAACAAACATATTGGATGTTATAAATTATGAATAATACAAAATCATCCAGTCTATTAAACATCCCTACATAATATAAGGCAAACAACATATTCCTTGTATAGAGGGTTTTATGTTTTTCAATAAACTGCAGACTCAAGATACTAAGAAACAATCAACTGACTATAAAAAATTGAAAGGAGACTAAAAAATGTATTAAATAATTTTTAAAAAATTATGACGTACTTCAACTTTGACCGCTTTTTTTGGTTTTATTTCTTCAATCTCTTCGTGCGATATTTTCGCTGCATCTTCATCAATTTTCACACGTTTTATGTCCTGGTCATCTTCGATGACTACAGTGTCGACAGCTTTCTTTCTTTTGTTATTCACTTCGGCAGTTTCCACGGGGATTTTCAAATGTTCGGCCAGATCCTTGCTCAGGTCCGCCGGCAAATATTCAGATATTATGCCGTGAGCATATTTTATATAGCTTTCTGCAGAATCAATAAAAATTAATGTTACAAAATTTGAAGTCAATAATTAAATATTTATATAAAAATTAAAATATATTTGAAATGTTTTAATAAAGTAATCAATTGATATAAATATTCAAACTCGATTTTCATGACCCTTAAAAATAGGTATATTATATTTATTAATTTATTTTTAATTACCTTTAGATTCTGGTTTCGTTGTTGATTTGAAATTGGCCGACACTACACTGCCGCTGGACACATGGATATTTTTTGATTCCAGGACACTGGCAACTCGCTCCACCTTCTTCTCGAGCCACATTAAAGTTTTGTCTTTATTGTACATGTAAGCATTCAACGATTCATCGCCTGTTGAAAGTATAGTCATTAAACAAAAATTGGGTAAAATCACAGTTAATGCTCCCCTGGGCTGGGGTTCCTTCATGTCCACATCTAGATTTGACCCCATTTTCCCCACCAAATCCTGCCCTCTACTAAACATAAGGGAAATGGGAAAGTAGGTGGAGAGCGCAAATTCAAAAATATGTAAAAATAACTAATATTAGTTACAATTTAAATAACCTAACCGGGCCCTGTATGCATGAAATGGGAATAAATCAAAAAATGAACATTTCAAATTTGCAACTTTCGATAAGATGGCCAACATTAAGAGTACAGATGGGATCCTTTTTGTTGATAGAGTTCCTAACTTACTGGCTGAAAAGAAGAATAAAAGAATGCCACAGTATACTGTTTATATTTATCGAAAAAAAATACAATTTTAAATTTGCAGCCCTGACACTAAGAGTAAGTTTGTTTTTTATATAGTGAATAGTGAAATAATGCAGTTCACACCCGATACCTCTTCTATCGGCTATTTGATTGATGTATTTAAGCCCAGAACAGGACAGTGCATATTCTATTTCTGGAAACTCCTCGTCGGATATCAGCTGATCCAAAGGGGAACACCGAGGAGCCTGTAATATAAAGAAAAAAACTATTTTTATGAATTAGCCTATATACAGAGGCTCCAGTAGAAACTCCAGGCTCCTATATAAACAGTTCCATATTTTGAAGCGCTCAAAAAAAGTAGAGTCCATTCAATGTTTTATTATCATACTCTTTCTTAGATAATTACATTCTTAATTTTTTCTTTTGTCATTTTCACCATAATACTGAATATAACTTCTAATTATTATATACATTTTTTTAGCTATATTTATATGGTGCAATGAAGTACTATTTTAGCCACATTATGTACATATCAATAGTCGAAAATCAAAATTTTTGTTTTCATAATGGCCTTTATGAAATTATTTATTAATACTGAATGTTGAAGATAACTGAATCATGGCATCTGTTCTTAGGTTACTTGTTAAGTGCGGTGTAGAACAAAGAAAATTAAGACTACATATAAAACGAAGTAAAATACCTCCTTCAAGTATGGAAGAATCAAAAACAGCGGATCGATGGGTGTAGCAAGATGCAATCGTCCCTCGAATCAATTCGTTGTTGATAAACCAACACCTTGGCAAAAAGAAAATTGGATAAAGTTTAGCAACAAAACATAACAAAGTGAAAGACACTTATTTTATTTCTATGTAGTGGCAGGTAAAAGATTTATTTATTCATACATATACCTCTTATCCTCGGTGAATGTTTGTATTTCCTGTATTTTTGACTTGTCCGGATTGATGAGAAATAAAGTCGGTTGTCCAGTCTGTGGGTGTTTTAAGCGCACAATTCTAGGCTCCTCTGAACTTTTGTCATCTTTGCCTTGAAGACATTCCCCTGTAATAGGACAGAAATTTTTATATTAAAACTGCTCAAAAACTGGCTATATGTCCTAGGATTATTATCTGTAATACTTTCTTGACCCAAAGATTTTAGGCTCATAGAGACAACTCATAGGAATACATTATTTTTCAACAATTTTTCTGATGTTAATAAATTAATTAAGCGATGCTAATGTTAATTAATTAACTGGCATGATAAATTGTATTGATACATACTATTGGGTTTAAGTTCTTGAATGCAGCATTTTTGAAACACTCTTATGATCTGATCCCGAATCCACGGACAAGGGCACGTTTTATCTCTATAAGATAGTCACTAAAATCAACGCAAAATGCAACAGGTGTGGAATAGGTTGCGATAATTATGAACAAAATAAAAATAAAAAACCTGGGACTAACGGTTTGCAAAGAAAATCCAGCCGTCCCTCTTGTCCTCCTCTTGTTTCTTGGGCAACGTCCTCGTCGTGCTCTCGATCGATTTTCTCGTTTTCATCTTGCCCCCGTCGGTGATATTCCAAAGCGTCTGTTTGAAGGTTCCATTAACAGCTGATCGTTTAGGGGGGAAATTTTTCGTCGGGTTGGCCAACCTGTGGCGGACGAATGTCCCGACTTTTAGAAATACATTCGTCATGTCGTTCCCGTTGAAATATTAACAATCGGATTTTAGAAATACAATCCGTGTATAAAATATAATCAGTTAGTCAAATAAATAACTTTAAGGAAGTAATAAAACTGTTTGGACGAGATCTCTCAGGAAATTCCGAGGCTTGGATATTTTTGTATATCAAACAAAGGTAAGATATACGCGGAGGAAATTATTAAATATTTATCTCTTTAGTATTAATTTTATTTTACGGAATTACTCTTAAATTAATTGAAACTGACCCGATTGGAATGTTGACCCTGAGTTTGGGAAGAAAATAAGTTATGCGATTGGTGTCATTGATATAAACATGAAACAAACAAACTCCAGTATGGTGTTGAGTTTAATATGCCACCGTACTCGCCAGTTCTAGCGGTGGAAGTTTTCTTACTTTTTTTTTGTTCTTGAAACAGTTTTAAGACTAAAGTACAAACAATAATGTAAATTATCACCGAATCGTTCGTGCAGGGCGAGCTTTTTTTTCCCCACCGCTTGAGCTTTTGTTTCTGCCGTAGCCACCCAGTTAACTACTTTCTATATTCTTCCTTTCTGTATTGTTTTTCTCAGTATTTCAACGGCAACTGGAAGGTGGGCGAAAATGAAGGCGTTTTCGTACGAAAAGAGGTCTTTGAAAAGGCCGAGGCTCGGCCCGCCCGATGTGTACCCGCAGGAGCCCAAACAGAAAGAAGTAATGCAAAATTATTCCCCTTCAATGCTATACTCAAAGTCTCATCTATTACCAGTCTTTAAATGTTTATAGTATCAAAATAGTTTAATGCTCCCGACTTGTTAAATTGCTGATTCGTGCTTGTTGAAGCTGATTATTGACTACTTTTGAAATTATTTTTGCAGGATGAGTTGACTATGTCAAATGTTAAGCACGGGTTCGCCTGTTTGCCTCAACTCAACGACGAATTCGGTTCTGCCAGAAATTGCAACATCACTGCATCAAAGGTGAGTACAATTTTTTCATGTATTGCATCTGTGATGTTGGGAACCTCCGTGTTCCAAGTGTGGGATGTATCTTGAAATTGAGGGGTTGAATCCGCCAATATGTGTGTGTGTGTGTGTGTGTGGACCATAATAAGTTGTATAGTTCGGGGCATTAGATCACCAAACTCTCAGGTATTGATCATCCAACCCTAACAATCCATTTCAGCTAATTGCGCTAAATAAACAAGTAATCAATTACGCCATAAAAAAAAATACAATAAATAAAAAGCACGAATGTTTAGGACCTTTAATTCAGTAGGTCCCAATTCAACGCAGGAAATAATTGAAATTGATGTTTTTATTAAATGACATATTTTTTAAATTAAATTGAAAGCACCTGAAAAGAGAGCAGAACAACAAAGACTATTAATGACCAATTTTCTGGAAATTAAAATCCAAAAATTGTAATTTTAAATATTATTGTATTATGCCATTTAATAATTATTATTGACCGATTAACATACTTGTTTTTTGATAAACAGTTCTAAATATATTTTTCATTTCTCTCTTAACAGCACATTGGTTGAATTCATAAACAGTCTCTATAAATGGGACATGCCAAATGGTCAATCCAGCATTGACTAATGGCTACATTCAATTTGTTGTGTCGGTTGGAAGAAAATTAGAATCACAGGATATCGTCAACAATTTTTGTTTTTGCATAGATTAGCTTCAATGTGTTGGTACTGACAAATTTATGAATCATTGTGTGATGTAAATTCAGTAAAGTATTTAGGTTTAATTCCAGATTTTACACCCGATAGTATATCTATCGTGATTTGCACATTTCTTTTTCACCTGTCCCCTTTTAGTGATTACTGCTACGGGTGACAATTTCCCTAATTATTTATATTAAAAACTGTAAAGAAAAATGAACACAACACACTAGTCTATTTTGTCTATTATTTTAAATTGTTAATGAGTCTGTTGTCATGCTCTCTGGTAATGATCTCAATCCGTTGGGTTAAGAATTATGTTTGGATTGAGCTTATACCCATTTAGATTGCTGTATCTTGTTAAAACTTGGGAGAACAAATTGCTAAATGTAATAATCATTTCAATTATGTTATAACAATGGTTCAGTGAAACATTCAGTATTAATTCTCGATATAGAAATATTTTATTGAACCTACCAAATATGTCTTAGGATACAAAAAAACTCAAGTTACTGTATGGTCTATACCAGCTGTTTAATAAACATTACATTAGGTGGAAATTACATGACATCTTCAAATACCAAAGTATTCCATTTGAAAAAAAACTTTTGAAATATTATTGTAACACATAATATGCAACTAATGCATATATTAGTGAACTGTAAAAAACACAAAACAGAGAGAAAAAGGATCACACAAAAAACCTTCTAAAACAATCTTATAAAATAAACCACAAAAACTATAGATGAATTATTAACTTTCATAAAGGATGCAAAACTTACAATAATGTTTGAATTGTATAATTGTTCTTTGAATTATCCAAATTGTATATATACAGTGTTGAACTGCTATAACACGAATAATTAAACATTTCTATTGTTGTTTATTGTTGAAAAGAATGTAGGTATGACCGTATTTTTGGTGCTGACACTGTATTTATGTTGTTTAGGTTGGAGCCTATTTTAACGCTATTATAGG
This sequence comes from Lethocerus indicus, assembly GCA_019843655.1. Lineage (NCBI taxonomy): Eukaryota > Metazoa > Arthropoda > Insecta > Hemiptera > Belostomatidae > Lethocerus > Lethocerus indicus. The sequence goes on along the minus strand of JACDQD010000003.1, from coordinate 31,473,901 downwards.
CAAGAAAGACGAGCTGAACACGCTGCCTGATTCGGGGCGTAAGCGGCAACAGATCAATCCTAAAGACAATTTCTGGCCGGCGACAGCCCGCTCCAAAAGCGGAGTCGAAACCTGGTTCAAAGATCTCGCGGGCAGCAAATCTCTGTTGGTGCTCTCGAAAAAGGTGACCAAAAATACAAATCATTGGCTTTTTGGAGACTGAAAACAGACACCAGCCGATGCTCATATTTGAGTGTTGTCTCCAAATCTTTAAGATTCTACATTATTATTTTTCAGGCCCCTTATTTTAACAAAAAGGAAGAAATATTTCCCCTCCTCTCCGATTTTCAAGTTCCTATGTTGCGAGCCGCGTGGTACATTAAACTGAGTTCGGCGTATACGGCGGCGGCTTCTGATGCAAAAATGAAAAAGCGTCAATTACCTGATCCTACACAAGGTAAGGACAGATCTTGATTACCAGATTAATTATTAGATATCAAATGCAATATTTATTGTTTGATTTGAGTGTTTGCAAGGGTTTATTGATAGTAATAGTGCAGTAATAATGGAGCCGCAGGGTGCTTAAAAAACCTATAATTAAATAACAAATATAATTACAACAATAAATATCATGTTTCTTAGTCTAGAGCAAGGCAATTCTCAGAATCATATCTTGTATTCCTGTACAGATAACACTGACTGTGTTTTCTCCAGTCATTTAAAAAGTTTTCACTAGTGTTTTCCCAATTGGAATTCTTGTTTTCAGTATTTCTAAAACTGTAACTCTAAAATGGCCACTCATTTGTAGGACATGTTCACATCAGGCCCTAATTGTATGTAATTGTATCTTTTGTTCTTATTGTGTAGAATGGACCGGGATACTGTTGAAATTCCTGAAGGAGCAGTTGACAAAATTGCAAGATTTTTATCAGTCCAATTCACAGACGGTTATGTCGGATGAGCAGAAGCACGCACTTAAACTGTGGCAGTATACAACTCAGTTAACTCGATATCTGTATCAGGTGAGGATAGAAATATAGGTTTAATAATATTTTTTTATACCACTATAAATAACCAGTTGTTTAGTGATGTGCAAAATGAAAATAAAAAATTTTTTGTCTTGGTCCCAACTCCATCAATAGTTGTGTCGGGGTGAGATACACTTGTCTTATAAGGGGTAGTTGATAAACTCCTTAAACTGACACTCAAGTGTTTAAAATTGTAATGCTAGCATTGTATTTTTTTTTACTTGTGGGGGACAGGATTTTTTAGTATAGAGGGCTGAACCTATACTACCTGAAGACATTTTGACTACTGTATTTCATGATTAGGGTGAGATTTAGTGTACTACTTTGGACTGCACTTGGTCATGTAGAATGAACAAACAAGATTCAAACAAAACAACATATTAGATTGCTACTTTGACTCCTCAATAATAGGTCTCAAGTTTCACTTACAAACAAGTTATTAATTTATTACCATATTTTGAACAGGGCCTACTGAATCCAGTTGTGGATTTCAACGTACAAGTGAAACATTGCTAGTTAAATTTATTAATTGTGTTATGAATTACAGGATGGGCTTTTGGACAGGCAAGAGACTCTGCAGTGGATTTTGGAACTGTTGGAACGTTTCAGAAATTGGCCACCGGCCGAGGATGGATCGTTGAGGCTGATCCTGCCTCTCGTCCTCCAGTACCTCGAGGAGTTCACGCAGAGCGAGCTTTTGGCGCGAAAGCTGGCCTACATCTGCGTCGGAAGGCTGGCCCAGCTCTGTTCCACGCAGACACCGGGCGGAGTCTCACCCAACAGCCCCAATCACAATACGTACGTTAAACTACGCAGTAGTTCATCCATGCTCAACACAAGAGAGAATGATCTAAACAACTAATAACTTAAATAAATTACAATTATTGTTGTCATATGGTAATACATACTGTTTTGTTCTTGTTAAAGTTTAGTACAGAAAATCCTAGAAATTCCTTCATTTTGTCATCTGAAATATATAATTGTTGTATTTAATTACTTTTTTGCATGTTCCGATATTATAATGTATTGTATTTAGGTCGGTCACTACAACGGGGAATGCGGCTAATTCCACATCGATTGAAGCCATGTTCAACGAGTACATCAACTGTCCACACCACAAAGATATTGTTTTGGGTCTTAGCGCTATTATTCAGGTCAGTGATCCGTTTCAATATTATTCATACTTCTAGATTTTTATATTCTTTGGGTGGGGTGGGACGTTTTACTAGTTTAAGGTATTTGTTGTTGGATACAGAAGGCTTTGGATTATCGTCTCTACTCATCTATTTGATCTTAAGCCGGAGAGAATTTTTACTACTTGCAAAAATTGGCATTTGTTATGTATAAGATGACATACATATGTCTGCTACTGATCAAGCATCCTGCTAGCATTGTCACTACACTGTTACTATCACATTCCGTTTTGTCATACTTCTTTGTTTACTATAACTATTGTGCTGTAAGAACCCTTTATTGAAGAGTCCAAACTCAAAAGGCACCTACGCATGAGCAAAAGTGCCTACATATGAAATTGAACTCCCAATATTATGGGTTGGAATTGAGGCTCAGATTGATACAGTGCCGTGAGGATTATTTCACAGCAAGAAGTCCTCCAAATTTGTAGAAAAAATGACTAAACAAACTATGGAAGGACCCGCTTTGTTTCCAACTTATACAATGCCGACATTCTTTAGGGATATCACCATAGACTAATTCACTTCTTTGTTGGAACTACTTAAATACTACTCTAAGACTTCTGATTGTGTGAATCAAATGTTGCAGGTAATCACTTTGGACTGCCCGACAGCATTGGTGTGGAATAATATCGGAGAGGGAAAATCAGCTTCGCCTCTGAACGGATCGCCGCTGGACCATCTGCCTTGTAAACCCGCCAAGCTGCCGATGCCGCAGAAAAATCCCAATACCAATATAATGTAATGTATTTGTCGCATATTTTTGTTGCCCATTAAATAAATTAAAATATCAAGATAGGTATTTATGAAATTGGATTGTTACAAAAAGGATGGAAACCATTGGGTTTTAAGGCCAGATAGGCAAATGTGAGACAGAAAATTTTGATAAGCATTGACGTATCAGCACCTAGTTCTGTATAGTACCTAGCAATACCTAGAATACCTGTTTTGTGAAAATAGATTGTATATATCTCGAATTTCTTTTTGTTTTCAGTAATCAGCTGCGCTTGGCCGGTGATATAATAAGGCAGAGGAGTTTGGCGGCGGAGAACAAGTGGTCGTGCGACAAGTGGCAACAATCGTGCGCCGGAGTGACCACACACAGAGTGCTGACCGCGTTGGACGCGCTGGACAGGCACACGTTCTGCAAGGTGGACGCCAACAACTCGTTGGAGACGCTATACCTCAAGATATTTCCCAATCCGCCCGACAAACCGCAATATGTAAGTTCTTAAAATTATTTTATAGTTCATTCTCAACCTTGAACACATTTTAAGGTTACCAGGGTCAGCTGGATATTAGTCTGTACGTAGGGTCAGTGATTGGCAAAATAAGGGCTCCCTTCACGTAAAGCAAGAACACACATAACAGCCAAAACTACCTAGTAAATGCTTATTACTAAAAACAAATTACTAAAAGCTTTACTTCTGAACTAATTTATTCCTCTTCATCCTGGGATCATCCTTGCTGTTGTTTTCTCCTCACGAATCTTCATTAGGTATACTATTCTTCGTTTCCAAGTAAAGCACCCTATCCCTGTTCCTATAAAATCATAGATTTTTTTTTAGTTCATTCTCCATTCTAGATAGCATTGGGAAAGTATTTGTTCTCAATGCTGCCTGGCGACTGGTTCATAAACCTTAAATTATGAACTGATTTGCTCTTCCTCATACTGGGTTCACACACACACACACACACTCACACTCACTCACTCAAGTTATACTTGTACTCATTGTACTGTTTTTTTATAGAGCGTGGAAAAGGATGAAGCGATAGTTGGTCTGTTGTGCTGGTGGGCTGTCAGTGGTGTTCGGTACGGCGAGCATAGGGCGATAGCTGTCGCCAAACTGTTGGAAAGGCGCAACAATCAGGTGCAGCAGGGCCAGGACACAGACGTCGCTGACGACAAGGACTCGGTCACTTCGCTCAACGCAAGCCTACCGGCCTTCCAGCCGCTGCTAATGAAGTTTTTGGATCATGATGCCCCCGTATTAGGTAATGTTCTTACACTAAACATTACAATCTAATACCTTCAGTGTATATACCACAGATAGGCATAGTTTTTAACCGGTTTCAACAATTTCCAACCAGTATCAAAACTTTTTATCCAAAGATTTATTTCAAGGATAACTTATTCCAATCATCTTATCCAGTTTCAATGATTTTAGCTGGATTTAATGATTTTTAATGTGTTTCAAAAATGGTTAACCTGTTTAACAATTATGAACTTCTTCCAACTATTTTTAATCTAAGCGCATAACAGAATTTTGAAATTCAGCCATTCAAAAAAGGACATACAGTAATAATATTAACCCGTTTAAATAATATATAGTGGGATTCAAGTATTTTTATCGGGTTTCAAAATTTATAATCTTGTTCAAATAATTTTTACCCACTATCAATGTTTGTATGGCTTTTAACTTGTTTTAAAAATTTATAACCAGTTTCAATGAATTCTTTTGAACTAGTTCGGATGATTTGGAACAAGCTTCAACAATTTTTAACTTGTCCCCACTATTTTTAATTAGTCTAAATAATCTGCAACTGGATTCATCCATTTTTAACTGGTTTGAAAGATTTTTAACCAGAACTTTCCTCACGCAACTTGCTAAATTAAGTAAGTTTAAGTTACAAGTTCAAGTTATATGTCGTCACTTTGATACAAGGACTTTGGTCGAATCAGTTGAAATAATTATTTTCTATTTTCTTTCTCTTAATTAAATTTTCTTATATGCATCAATGTGTAAAATATGTAACCATATTCATAAATTGACTTTGGGTTAGAATTGTGGCTATATTGTGTCTAAAATGTCTCTTTGAGCCTAACATATATCCACCTATTTCTTCTCCTTAAATATTTATTATTTAAATCTTTAATGAAGTTTCTTTCTGTTCAGAAGATGGTAGCAATTCAGTCGCCAACAGGAATGTTATGTTCACAAATTTAGTTCACCTTTTTGCCGAACTGATACGCCATGATGTGTTCTCTCACGACGCTTACATGTGCACGCTAATATCAAGGGGCGATCTACTCAATGCAGCATCAACAAACAGTAAGTAACTGACAAGATTATGATGTTCGATACTGCTTTATTACCTTATTTCGAATAGCGAATTAATTTTAACTACTGTCTAATTTTTTAGACAGTAATCCCGCGGGAACACCTCATCTGAATAGTAATAAACCAATGGAAACTCCAACAACTCAGATTCACTTGGATAGCGATCCAACCACTTTATTTGATTTAAAACCAAGCAAACTTCAGGTATAGTGATATTCAATATTTTTTGTTAGCAATATTTATAATACATCAATTTATAAAAGTTAAACTAAAGCATTTGGCTAAAAATATTTGCTTTCAAGAGGGGTGGTCACCCTCGAATAGCGATGCTAGCAATGTTGAGAAAATAAATGGGAATGTATGTGTATATATATATATATATATATATATATATAAACTGCATCATATTTTTGTATTTAGTTTATTACAAAAAAAATTGTAGAAGTATAACGTTTCACTGATGGCCAGAGTTGAAACTTTAGCTCACTACAAGTCAAAACTCTTTCCGTTTATTGCCTGTATAGGACTTTAATTCTTTTTGCAGTAATGGTAGAATATTTTAATTGTTAAAATAATTTTTTTATTATGCCAGGATCATAGCCGACCTATGGAATACGATGACAGCAAGATCGACGATGATTTAGATAAGCTTTTACAAACAATTAAAGAGGAACAACAGAACGCTATGGTAATTGTCCGTCTTTTGTTTTAATATTAAAGGAAATTGTATATATGTGCAGTAATTAACAATATATATATATTTATATGATTAAAAATTAATTAAATAATTTTAATTCTTATTACTATCTCTTCTATTTTTATTTTTTTTTTTGTTTGTTTATGTCTGAAATTCTGCTTTCTAAAATGCAATCGTAGTGCTTGCCATTTAATTCGTGCCATTTGGTGAGTTACTAACATATCTTTTATTTTAAAAAAATATACAGTTTTTTTTATATTAAAATGAATGAATTAGACCGAATAGTTTTCTTTTTTAAAAAATGTTCGTTGTACTTAATTTATTGTTAGGATGCTCAGGATTCTCCGAAGGATGTTTCTGGTTCGTTGGTGACAGGAGGTATTGGAAATGTCGGCACACTTGATTCAAACTCTGAACAGCACAATACCAGTGATCATATTAGCAAAGGCCGACCTTCAAGACACCTTCTATACACAACACATTTCCCATTGCCCCAAGTTAGTACTCGTTTCATTCTATTAATTTTTAGATATATCCATTCTAATGCAGTCATTTTTTAAAGATCCTGTCTCACCGGTTTTGCAAAAGATCGAGAAAAGTACAATATTCTGTGAAAAGTACAGTGTAACATGATATTTTTAATTTCTAATAATAGCTGATGACAATCTAGAAAATTTTCTTTCTTTCTTCTAACAAATGTAACCAAAGATATATCCTATTGTGCAGAGTTGGAAAGGTTAGATATATGTAGTTTGTCTATTGTAATGGAGTAATATGTTTTATTTATACTATACATTTGTATTTTTAATATCCGATAAATGTCACTTTATGATTCATTTTTGATTGATTCTGAGAATTTGAAAATGCTGCTGCCAGAAAATTTAGCAAATTCTCAGTCAGTTGTTTCAAATAGATACTTTGATTAAAAACCAATGAAATCTCTCTCTCTATATATATATGTTCATTGTAGGATGAGAGTTGCTCTCATGAATGTAACCAAAGACACGTCCTCTTGTACGGAGTTGGAAAGGTTAGAGATGAAGCGAGGCATACGGTTAAGAGGATGAGTAAAGATATTTGTAAATTATTCTCGAAGAAATTTAGCATCGATGTTGCAGAAGGTAAGAATGGTTAATATTTTATGCTCATATTGTCGAACTAATTATGTTAATATCGAACAGTGGATTTACTATAATTTTTTTGGCAGGTGGAAAAGTGAAAAAACATTCAAAAAATGAATTCAATTTTGAATTTACTACAAATAGGGTCCAAAGTTTATCGTATTTTGACCAACATGTTGTTACATGGCAATGTAGTATGTCAGTTTTAGAAATGATTAGTTCATTCGCCTCAGGTTGGTAATTGTATTTGAAATTATTAAGAGTATTATATCAAATTATTCTTCAATATTTAATTTTTTTATTTAATTTGTTGTTGTTTTACAGGGAATTCAAACTATTTGCCAGTACAAGAACATGTTGCTTTTTTGTTTGATCTCATGGAATTAGCTTTAAATGTTTATGGCCTTATTGATGTGTGTATACAAGTGAGTATCGACGTTTCATTATAATTATAATTTTTTTAAATTTTCCTATAACTGTGCTGTTATTATTAACTCCATTTTTTGTTATTCTAGATACTAAAAGAAATTCCAGAAGTTGAAGCCCAGCTTCAGTCCAAAGGGTCCAATTTAGTGCGAACTTATACTACTAGTCTTGTGTTATATATTGTAGGAGTTTTAAGACGTTATCATTGCTGTTTACTTCGTAAGTTATTAATTCATTTTTTCAAAATTATATATATGGAGAGATATAGCTATATGTGTATCAGCTAATTCTGATTACAATGAGATTATTGGAATTATTTTGAATATTTTCTTTTGTCGTTTAGTATCTTTTTTGTTTTAATTTGTAATTGTTTTCTAGTTTGTTATAATTTTGTAATATACTTATGGTTGATAAATAGCACACTGTGTAATTTAATTTGTTTAACAGTTTCCGGAGACCAAACAGTCGCAGTATTCGAAGGGCTGTGCAAGGTGGTGAAACACATATCGAACCCGGCCGATTGTTCGAGTGCTGAGCGATGCGTGTTGTCGCACCTGCATGATCTCTACCTGTCGTGCAACCTGCTGAAGACGCGACCGCACGGAGCCGAACCCTTCAGCAACGCCTATCCGAAGATAAGAACGGCGTTGTACAACTCGCTGACACCGTCCCAGCCGGGCAGTCAGGCGGCCACACCGTTTCTCTCTGATGTCATTATGTCTGTTCGTAAAGGCAGTAAGTAGACAATACCAATATACCGTAGATTTCGTGTGTTTCTATCTCCTCTCACCAATATGGCCTTTTCCCAGACCGGTTTCGGCCGTTCGCCATCTTCAGTAGCGGTGTTAGTCACTTTTGGCATCCTCACTGCACTGTTGCTGTCATTTGCACTGTGGTGGGGGTTGTCTGTCTGTTTGTTTCACATAGACTTAAACCGATTAACAAAATCCCACTTCCCCTCAACACAAAGAAGACGAACAATATCCCCCATAAACACAATTACAAGACAAGTATACACACGACAGACAGACAACCACCACAGTACAAGTGACAGTGACAGTGTGACACAACCCAAAGTTGAATACTTAACCGAATATTGTCTTACTTAAGTCTTCAGGCCACACATCATTCGGCTGTGCATATCAAATGATATGGATAAATATAATTGCTATGGAGCTAAATCCTATGCTAAGTGTGCAGACAAAAAATTTAGACTCTGTTCATGGAGAAATTTTTTATGTTCACAATTAGTAATTCTAAAGTATATATTTCTAAAATATAGTGTGCGGTCGCCATTTTTGTTTTCAGTGAAAATCGAGCCGGTCTGGGCGAGGCAGTTGAACGACAGCGCGTCAAACAGATATTCGTTCGTATGCAATGCCATAAGAGCCGTCTGTACAACCACCGACATCGACCAGCTGAACGATCTCGGCCACTTGTGCGCCGAGTTAACGGCATGCTGCAACTTGTTGTCCGCCGAATGGCTCGGTAAGTTCAAAACCCAAATACATATAATACGCCACAATCATTTTATAACTTATCACTGCTTTTCCCCTGAAGTTCATTTTGAAATCTGTGACAATAAATATTTAAATTAATTGTACCATTCTGTACACGAGTATTTGCTTCATATTAATAATTTGAAAGCTCGAGTCAACTATATATATAAATTTATATTTACTTTGATTTTTGATTCGTAACTTTATTGTTTCAACATTTGTGCATTACATTGCCTTGCCGTTGGTGTTGTCTTAACTTTTTAAGACATAAATTAGAAGGTTGAATACTTCCATTGTCATAGTAAGCAAGTAGAATGTAATATCTGTGCTCTTAACTAATTCTACAGGCCTGACAGAGTGTTAGGAATAATTATTTTGTCATTTATGTTTTGTTACATCTTGATACCTTGTTTAATGGGTGTACTCTGTACACTCATTGTTGTGGCTGGGCTAAGGACTATAGAGATCTATATTTGTTCAGGACATTAATACTTACCGGTAGAGAGGAACATTAACTCCTACTGATATTTGTTATTTGGTTGATTTTATATTTATTTTCTAGGTGTCCTTATGGCGTTGTGTTACACATCAAGCAGTGCCTCATGCATGGATGTCTTATCTCATGTAGATATTCATGACCTTACTGTACATAATTCTTTAGCTGTTTTCACATCGATACTAGTTGGTAAGTCTTAGTGTTTATTATTCTATACATAATTGTAATTATTCTATTTTCATTTTTAAAAAATATATACATTTTCTTTTCAGCTAGGCATTGTTTCTCGTTAGAAGATTTTGTCGTTCATGTGGCTTTACCTTCACTGCTAACTGTTTATAATGAAGGTAGGCAAAAGAATATTCGGATATTTTTCCAGATAGAGTTATCTTTAATTTAAAAATATAATTTCATTTCCTGTCTTATATTTTAGGGCGAGGAGATTGCGAAGCAGCAGAAGCTGGAGCGAGATTAACATGCCATCTGCTCCTTCGTCTTTTCAAGACAATTGAAGTACCTCAACCGTCATTGTATTCTGTTGGTAAGATCTCATACATAACTTTCTCTACCGTGTATACACTGTAGTCCTGGGGTTTTGACTTCCTCTTACCTACAGTCATAGCTGAAGAGGAATAAATTAGTTGAGAAGTTATGTAATGGTCAAAGAACCAGTCACCAGGTAGTATTGAGGGCAAAACTTTATTAAAATTAACTAAAAAAGAAGGCTCTTAATAGCATTATAGCAAGTCCTTACCAGGTGATTTGAGGTAATCAGAACTGCTACATGCCATTGACTTTGCCCTGTGTCCTCAAGGGCACAATAAGCATTTCCCTATGGCCCTATGATTTTCACAGGTTGATACCCTCTAAAAATAAATTATAGTTTACAAGAAAAAGACATAAATTAGAAGGTTGAATACTTCCACTGTCATAGTAAGCAAGTAGAATGTAATATCTGTGCTCTTAACTAATTCTACAGGTCTGACAGAGTGTTAGGAATAATTATTTTATCATTTATGTTTTGTTACATCTTGATACCTTGTTTAAACTAAACTGGTATATGTTATTGTATGTTTTTTGAATTGTATAAATTATAACGAAGTTCATTTCTGTTCAGGTACGTCGCCTCATCATTTACCAGTAGCGTCGGGGGCGTCGAGTATTAAACTTAGTTGCGACCGTCACTTGTTGGCCGCTGCCCACAACAACATCAGGGTAGGGCCGGTACTCGCCGTCCTTAAGGTAATTCTGGTTTTTGACGAGATATTTTAAAAAATGAAGAATTCGTTACCGTCCGATTCCGGGATCGTGCTTGATTTTTCAGACAAGTGCGCTTAGGAAAGTTCAATATTACAGAGTATATGATTTAAAATTGCACTGATATTATTTTGCACTGTTTACAGGCCATCCTGGTGGTCGGGGATGCGACAGCCGGAAGGGGCAGCAGGGCGAGGTTGAAACCACATAAAATGTCGACACCCACAGGACAGGGAGATCTGAGTATTAGTCTCATTCTTGGAACGTCTGATATGTCGGCTGCCAGGGACGATCTTCTTATGGACCTAGGGTAATTATTGGAATCCTCTTAATATTAATTTTTAACAACCGAGAAGCCTCAACTCCAGGCTTACAGAGTAACCCACCTGTTAAGGAATGCAAGCAATTATTTTAAGTCATATAATGTGACAAGCACCGTATATTGTATACCCAATTTCAGCCGGTAAATGATTTAATAAACTTAATTATAATTCAATATAATTGAGGATGTGGGATATCATAATTCGTGCAATTTTCAGTTTGCACTCAGTCTTTCACTGCACTTAGCAATCTGTTAATAATATAGAGATGTGCTTAAATATGCATCATATTAGCATTGTTACTATTAATAGTGACACACTGTCCAAATGGATAACATGTGTAAGTACCCCTCATTATTTTATATTACTGAAGGAATGACTGTCGGTAAAAAAAGAAATCAAAACAGGTCTCGCTTCAGACCAAGTAGGGTGGTGGAAACAGAGATATTTTAATTCGATATATATATATATATATATATATATATATATTTAAATGTGTTAAGGTATTATTTATAACAGAGATACTAATATTTTGTTACCCCTTCAATAATTTTCCTGTATGAACTGTCTACACGTATGCCAAACTGTCACTACTAAAACTGCATGACATTTCAGTTGATAATATTATATGTTCTATATTACCGGTACTTTGAGGAAATTGTGTAAAAGGTAAATTAAAATTTGCAATCGATCGGGGAGATGGCAGACACCACTGAGAAGGAGCAACTGATTCTGGAGATGTTTGGATTATATTTTCAGCAGGAGACATAAAACCTTTTCAAGCAGTTGTGAATCTGAATTTGTTACAAGTGGATCACAATTAATAAACTTCAAAATAACGGATGTTTTTTGTTTTTAAGGAAAAAAGGATACTTTTTTAACAGGTTTGAAAAGATAATAAAAAAAAGAAAACGAAAAGGCTCACAGATTTGCAACAATCGCGACAGCGATTCTGCACATTTCACATTTCGTTGTGCAGTACAGTTATTATTGAATTAATTGTTAAAATTCAGAGTCGGAAGTGGAATTTCATCGAATGGTGGCCTATCGGAACTGGCACAGATTGTTTTAAAAGAGATGTGTTCCGAAGAATGGGTATTGGAAAGGTGCCTCCAGAAGCCTGAGGATTTGTGCACGCAGGATATGATGCTCGATAGTATGCTAACTGCGAAACAGGTTTATAAATTCTTTAATATCCTAATTTTAGTATTGTATTCATTTTTGAGCTTCAACTTTTTAATTTATCCAATGAGCTTTATCGGCGTTCGGTTATTAATTAAAATAAATTTCACTGCACTTGAAGGGGATGATGTGGCTGTTGCAGGCTCAGAGATTGTTGCATATGATCTGTTATCCTGATCGACCGATCAGTTCCGAAGCTAATTTAGACCAAAGAACTATGATTACCAATATTCTTGAGGTAAGTATGCTTTGAACATTTTATTGAGCTTTAAAATAACTGGCTTAACATGTTGCTTTAATTAACCAAAAATTACCTGGAATTGGAAAAATCCTTTATTATAAAACTTACAGCATGTTCCTTGTAAATTATCATAAAATATATTCTGAGGATATTAATCTTTAGTTACCTCCGATTTTTGAGCCTTTGAATTTTCTCCTGTGATTTTCTTGTACCCAAATCTAATTTAAATCTAATCTAAAGAAGATTTAGTTTCCTGAATTGTAGTATATTATTCAGTAACTAACTTTCAGCATTATCTTATAACATGTGTGTTTTGGATAGATTTATCCAATTTATTTATTATTTGTGTAACTAACTTTAACTAGATGTAACCAAAAGTAAGGTCCTGTAAGTTTTATATAATTTTTTTTACAATTCCAGGAAAATTAACTCTTCTTGGTAATATATAACAAATTATTTCGATGAATGTCCCCCATATTGATATAATTCATTTTATTTTATCATCTATATTCATTATGTGTATATATTTTTATTTTGTACCAGAATTTAGAATTGTGGACACTGAGAGTGTCTTGGTTAGATATGCAGTTGATGTTGAAACAATTTCAACCTGGCTCTGCTGAACTGAATCAATGGCTTGATACTGTTGCAAAAGCCGCCATTAGCTTGTTCAATCTCAACTCTTCTAATCCAAAGTAAGTAGTTTTATATTTATCATATATTTAATTTTTAAATTTTAAGTATTCTCATTGCAATGGTTACACACTCCAGACTGCTGTAACCTAAGAGTTTGATTGTACAGATATTACAACCTATTGTGTTTTAGACTTTTTTAAGTCAGGTTTAGAAAATGCACTATAGGAACAAAGTAAACAAGTTAAACAATTAATATATTTCGAATATTTGTATTAAGGGTAACTTTAAATTTCGTAAAAATTGGTTATTAACCCTTTAAATAGACCGGTTTCATGGTAACACTATTGTCATTACCTAAGTACAAGGGTTAGTTGACAAATAAAATAAATGTTTATTGATAAAATAGAAGTTAAATATTATGCTGAAACCAGTCTACCAATGGAACAAAAATTTGAGTGGAAACAGTTAATCATATTTTTGCAAATTTATATTCTTTGATTTCTTCTTTTTTTCAGTCACTTCCAAAATTATCTTTATAAATTAAACAACATTTAGTTTTATAAATGCATTACAAATTTTTAATAACAGTTCTAAGAAACTGTAACTTTTTGTTATTAACATATATTTCTCTTCTTTTCAGTCGTATAATTTAGTTTTAGATATTTATTTTTTCCAATTCGATTGACAATATTTCTTAATGTTGTTTCTGTTATTCTTTTAGGAGTGATAACAGCAAGGCCAAATCACAATCAATGTGGTTGGTGGCCCCATTGATTGCTAAACTTCCCAGCACTGTACAGGGACGCGTTCTGAAAGTTGCAGGTATTTTTAAACGGGGGACTGTATATTTACAGGCTGAGGCTTGTAATTTGCATTGTTTCTAATTTAATGTGACTGCCTTTTTGCTATTTATATATAACAATAAATAAAACCGACTTGGTATAAAATTGACAGAGTTCAAATTGGTTAGTTCACTTATGTTAAGTATAACCACTTATCTTATTTATTGAAAGTTCCAGGTTGTAACCTTTAAAATAACTCATATTAAAAAATTACAATTGTTTGATTGTAGGTCTGTCGTATTAAAATGTTCTCTCGGTGAACAATTGGCCAACAATGTTTGTTTCTACGACAACGGCTACTAAGTACCTTTTTTTGCATTGAGCCAGTAAGGTTAATTTAATATCTGAGACGTTTTCGTTATTTTTCAGGTCAAGTTCTGGAATCTTCAAATTGGTTCACGGGAGGTAACAGCAGCGGTGGGAGTGGCGGAGGCGGTCGCAACAAGGGAGGTCCTCGGCCTCCGACTGCGCCGCAGATGGGCCACCATCAGCCTTTCCTCGCTCTAGTTCTGACCTGCCTCAAGGGTCAGGACGACCAGAGGGAAACGCTTCTCACATCGCTCCATTCACAGCTCTCCCAGTGCCTGCAGATCGCCAAAGAGGTATGATATTATTGTGTGTTTCTGTCTCCTCTTGCTGGTTTGGTCTTTTGCTACACTGTGCTAGTCTTTTGGACAGTACAAGTGACAGTGACAGTGCTGTGAGGATGCCCAAAAAACATCCAAAGTGACTAACACCGCTACTGAAGATGGCGAGCAGCTGAAACCGGTCTAGCGAAAGACCAAACTGGCGAGAGGAGACAGAAACACACAAAACATACGGTATTCCAACCCCTCACAGACCACAAAACAGGTATTCTAAACTAGGTATGATATTCCTCAACAATAAACAAACCTGCCCATCCAGCAGAATAAAGAGACAGCAGGTATAAACGAGGTATTAACGACCTTATTGTGGCCCATTTGCGAACCAGATTTGAAAAAAAAAAAATTTAAGTACTACATTTATCATAAATAAATCGTGAAGAAGTTCCTTCTTGGATTTAGCAACTTCAGTAATGCCTATTTAATGTAGTACTTCAAGATTCATGACTACAATAGGTGGGGATGGACTGCGGTAAGTATTACCAATTTGGTGAATTTCTCACTGTATCTACTGAGAGTTTAAATTCTGAAGCAACTTTTTATTTTCCTTTCTTTTAAGATTTAATTATTCTTTTTCATTATTTTAACATTTGTGTAGTGGGTGAATGCAAATGGCTCCAACCAAAGTATAACAACTCCCTGGTTAAAGGTCTCCTATGTTTTGGTCGTCTTGTGTGAAAACTACAATGTTACCGATTACCTGTACACACAACTGTAGTCCTAATTGGTGTATTGTATTAAGTCTTTTTATGTATTTTATGTAATTAAATGGTATTTAAAATGACGAATTGAATTATTTTTCAGGACCGTAGTTACAGCTATGAAACACACAAGTGCAGGGCCGCTATGCAGGATGCACTTTTACTCAGGTTTTCACTTATCGGCGGAATGTTCGATACAATCCAAAGGAATACAACATTGACAACGGACTGGGCCGTATTGCTCGTACAGTTGATCACTCATGGTGTTATAGATCTCAATAATAATTCGTAAGTTCGTAAAATATTTGGAATGTCAATAATAACCATCGAACCGGGGACTTAAAAAATAGATTGGCTGCATCAAGAATGTAATTCCTGTTTCTGCATTTAATGTTATCACTAATCAAGTGTTTTATGTTCGCAGGGAACTATTCAATACTGTAATAGACATGTTGGCAACATTAATTCATTCCACTTTGGTATCCGATTCCCAGTCAGATAAAGGGGAAGAGAATAGGAAACACTATCAAAATTTAATGAAAAAATTGAAAAAGGTAAGAAAAACAGGGAGCAAAATTGGTTTTCTTACATTATGTTTTTAATTGTTGGATATTTCCTATTTATATGAAAAAATAGTGTAAAATTATTGTGTAGACTAAACTAAAACACATTGCACAATAACCAGTGTCATTGTAGAACATTATTGAGTATAGTATTGTAGATTCAAAGCACACCAGATTTGTATAAAAATATTGTTGTTTTATGAATTTTTGTAGCATGTAAGAACAATGGTTTGGAGGGGAACTAACATAATTTTCTTTTTATTCAAAATCATACAGAATAATACATACATAACACAAAATAATTACTGAATCTTACCTTTAAGTAATACCACATTATTCCCATAATCGTGCTAAAAAAAAAAAAATGTTTCTAACTACTTCAGGAAGTGGGTGAGAAGAACACACCATCGATTCATTATGTCAAACAGCTGTTGCCGCTTCCTAAGAAAACTTGCGATGTTATCGCCTGTGGCCAGATGGGATTGCTCACCGACATGAAAGGAAATAAAATAGCTTTCGATTGTAACGATAAACAGGTAAAATTTAAAAAACTCTCTACTTATGGTCAATTTCCCTTTCGATATCATACTGTAACAGTATTGAAGGGATTACAAACAGATTTAAAACATATCCAAAATCAAAATGATGCTGTCAAAAACAAAAACCCAATCAGCAACAATTTATGTTGAACCATAGTGGAAGTATTAAATAAAATATTTAAAGGAAACACGACAGATCTCTCTTTTTCTCATGGTGATATATTTTTCTGATACCCTATTGTTGTTTTGTATTAGTTCTTTTGTATTGTACGAGGTGTATTCCTCCCGAGTGGGAGGAAAAAGGACAACATGTGATTGACACATTTTTTCAAATATCCTACTGCATTCAGGATCAATGAGATGGTTTGAATCCACCCACATGCCATGGGCCGTAGCCTAAATGAGGCCAGGATGGATCAATGTTATTTAATATTATCATAAGAATTACTTTGTACTTCATGCACTAAATCTATATTTTTCGTGTATTTATTGTTTGTTTTCTGTTATTAGGGTCTGCAAGTGAGTGAAAAACAACGAGTTAGCGTATGGGATATATTGGAAGGGCAGAAAAATCCGGCTCCCCTCTCTTGGTCGTGGTTCGGCGCTGTCAGGTCTGACAGGCGACACCTGCTGTTCGAAGAGAGCCACAGGCTGCTCCAGTGCCACACCCACTCCCTAATGAAGAGCCCCGACTACTACCTCGAGCCTCTCCCGCTCCCACCGGAGGATATCGATCCTCCTAAGCCAGTACGTATCCAATTTCTGTTTAAAACCACCCTCCGCTTCCCGCAAAACTACTATCCCGACAAAAGTCTACTACTTCGCGGAAACTAATATATGTCAATTGAACACGACTCTGTTAGGAAAAGGGACTTTTGCAGTTCTCTTCCAGAATTTCAGAAATAATAACAATATCAGAGTAGTGAAATTCAAAGTAGGTGCATAGGAAAATTCTGTCATGAGTGTTCATTTGAATCCTCACCAGGATAGATTTAAATATAGCACGGCATTGAGACCTGTGTTCTCAGTGAAATTCTTGTCCATAAATTTGAAATTGAATAAATTAATGTATTGTAAATACACGTGGTTGAAGTGCTCAGTTAAATCCCTCTCTTGGAATATTTTACAAGAGTATCAAAATTCTTATATGATATTCAAAATAAAACATTACCTTGTATTAACAGTAACAGAAGCAAATTTAAGATTAAAAAGTCACGGATTGTTTAGATGCTGACAAATTTTATTGATTTCATCTTCCTTTTGGTCTTTCTCTGATTGAGATAGAAATTTTAACATGAAAATTGAGATGTCTTCTATGGCTAAATGCAGACCTTTTAGGTAAGAAATAGAATAAAAGAAAAGAAAAAAATTTAAACTTAAATTGGCCCGATTCATTTTGTTGTCTTCTCTCACGCCATCCAAAACAAAAAAAGAAATTAATTGTTTTCTGATTTGACATTTGTTCTTGTCAGCAAGAATGTAAAAGTTGCAGGAGTTATCCCTTGAGGCTTTTAATTCTTTCACATTTAGTGACCAACCCATTTTTCTGTCATCATTATTTTCACAAATACAGTAAGGTAAAGTCCCTGTTCATGCACTCTCACTTGTTCAATACCGAGATGCCGTTAATTTAAAATTGGTGCATAATGATCCTTAACGCTTTATTCCCGAATGCCTTAACTAACAACTGTCCCTCGCGAAGCCTAACAACAACAACTCCTCCTTTCTAGCGATAAGTTATGTTTTGTTTTTTCTGCGCATTTATTTTACAGCTAAGGACCACACCAACATCGCACCTGTCCGATCACTCAGCGGTTTCACGCTGGTGCTGCGTCGTTGAGTGTGCTCCTCGCTCTATGATAAATGTCTGCAGACCTCTAACCTTTTATGAGTATATACCTTGCGAAATAATAATTTTTATTAACAGTTGTCGCTAACTCATTAACAAAAATTTGTTTCCTACCTACATTTGTCTGTTTTTGATGAGAGACTAATTTGTATCATTATTAAAAAGTGTTTGTTTTTTATAATTCATATTAACTATAAATGTTTCTGTAATAATTGTCCACCCATTTGCCCAATTAATAATTTCCATACTTCTTGTTGCAATTCTTGCTTGTACTCTCTCTGTCAAGAGAGTTAGACGTTTCAAACAAATTCTAAACTGTATCGAAAGTATTTAGCCCGTGTGTAAATTCCAAAACTGGGAAAACTTTTGGGTAGATACTAATAGTTGAGGCTAGAGGCGGCGTTATTGACTTTTTAGTTGACCGAAGCGTGTCTTGTAAGGGCGGAAATGTTCGCACCTAATATGTAGTGTACTTGTGTTTACTGCGCTCAGATGAAAGGCGTCGGTATGCATGAAAATACTCCGCCGTCGGTGGACAGTCCCAGGGGTAAGAGGGCAGCCGCTAAACAGCCGATGCCTTCCAGGAGAAAGAAACAACCGAAACCGGGCACTCCGCTCATCCAGCACGTTCAGGTTAGTTCTTACTATTATCTAACATTAGGTATCGTAAGGATTTATATAGATTTATAATAATTTATATAGATTTAAATAATAAGTCTATAGATTTCAATCAAATAATGGTTAATTTTTTCCCATAACGCTAGTTTTCTAATTATTATCTAAAACTAGATGTAAAGTGGGCTTTTGATTTAGATTTAGATAATAATTCTATAGATTGAATTCATATAATTCGACATGTTCTTGTTCTTTTTTACCCAGAATTCAGCTCTCTAGCTTTTTTCTTACTATTTAAAAATAGACAAAATCCGGGTTTATATACTATTATATACAGTTCAATAGGTTTATATAAAATAATTCGTAACAAACATAACCTACAATTATAACTATTATTTTAATGAGTCAATAAACGCATAAATATTTAAATATATAATAATAAATATTATAACCTAAGATGGCTAGTATGAAAATACCGCATAAAATAATATATATGTACAATACATTATTGTGTTACTGAAACATTTTTTGTTTCAGTATTCTATTTATTGATTACTGTTGCACAATAATTATTGTTTATTTACGGTTCAAGGAAAACAAAACATAATCTGGTTTGCAGGCTCTATATACATAAATATTAAAGCATAGAAGGAGTTAAGCATAAATAGGTAACTAAATTATCTAATAGAAAAACAAACAATAAGCATCCGTGATGTAGGACTCTTCATTGAACTTCTGTATAGAATATCCATGATGGATTTTCTTTCAGACTGCAAATTTGAATTGATAGGGACAGAATCTCATATAACTCCAGAACGTATCATCATTGTCGCTTTTATTTATTATGATATATTACTTGAAGCATTTTTTGCAGGGCGGTCCCCCTCAGGGTCAGGTGAACCAGATGGTGAGTGGCTATCCAAACCAGCCACAGGCCGGTATGTTCCCGCAGACTCCGCAGACGCCGCAGTGGGGCGCGCCACCATACCAGCAGCCGCACCCGCAGCAGGTATACTACCCATCGCAACAGATGCAACAAGGTAACCTAATAATACAAGTTCTGTCGTCCTCCCGATTTGGTTTCGGCTGCTCGCCATCTTCAGTAGCATTGATGAGTCAATTAGGCATATAAAGTGGCATCCTGTCTGCATTGTCGCAGTGGTTTATTGTGGACAAGGGAATGTATTGAAGGGCAATTGAAAAGTTGGTCTAGCAAAAGACATCAATTTTTTTCCCGAAAATGTGATATATAAATGAAATTTATAATAATGATAAACTTACATATTATATACTAATAATGCCAATTTTATCCTGAGAATATATTATATATTGCGTATTATCTGTTTTATGTTATGAATATATATAATTTAACCTTACAATAATAATGTACATAATACAGTTTTCCTGAGAATTTGTTCCACATCGCATATTATTTGTTTTGATTTCATATTAATTTAATTTAACTTAATTATGTATCTATGTTTGTTTGTTCAGCTCCTGCTGCAGCCACTGGTCGTGTCAACCAAAGTAAACAGGCATTGTCTAACATGCTGCGTATGAGGCTGCCCTCCTCCAACCAGTACATACCCCAGAGCCAACCGCAGATGCAGAATTTCCAGCCGATGCAGCGACAACAAATGTTCAGGTATAATGATCGACTGCGATGCGATCTAAATAAAAGTTTACGAGGAGAATTTTTTTTATATGCGGCATTATAACTTTTTTTGTTAATACATTTATTTTTGGGATAATATCCGGTAATAAATCATCGATTATTTAGGCAACAAATGCAAGGTATGAACGTTCAAGCGCCTGCCATGCAGCCTGCTCCGACCCAGCCGCAGCAAATGTTCCCCGCACAACAGCAGCAGATGTATCCCAACATGCAGCAGCAGGGTAAACATTCGTTTCGACTTTTATAACTAATTATTTAATGCGTGCCCAATCTATTTTTATACTGTATACTGATAGTTAGATATCGACATTTTGCTCCAAGTGCTAAAGGATGGATAGATAATATTCATTTATCTTTGGGTCTATGTTCAAAAGAATTGAGTTTGTGTCAGGATATGAGCAGGTCATAACAAATTCTTACATTAGCAGTTATTTTAATGTTTGTTAGCCTGTACCATTGAGACTGCTCAATGCTGTCCATTTAAAAAAATCTGAGCTCTCGGTTTTAGGTTAAAAATTGTGCTTTTAGCGTCCTTATTACACGAAGAAAACAAAGATAAAATTGAAAAAAAATCTTTATTGCGTATCGAAACAAAATTTTCTTGACCATTTAAAAAAATAACAATTTATCATTTTGAGTCAGATATTTAGTAATACCCGGTTGGGCAAGGACTACGGACAAGTTCTGATGTCAGAAATTTTGAAAACTGCAATACATAATACACGAGCGATATATTAATTTGTAATAATATTGTTAAAAAATGTGTCTGTCAGGTATGAATCAAAACTATGCGTACAGCGGTGGAGGAATGGTCGGCAACGGTATGTTCCCCGATCAGAGTATGATGCGACAGCCCGAATACCAACAGAGGATGAGACCGCCTTACATGCAGGTAATATTTCAACCTTAGTCGCAGAAAAATTCTAATTAAAATTATTCAGTTATATCGTATCAATCGTCCAACAGTTGATCTACACTGAGGAAACAGAGTTTAACAGTCACGATCTAACTTGTTGCATAATGCTTAGATTTTTGTGTTGGGTAACGTTTAGTAACCTAAAGTATGAACCGAGGAAGAATTGCCAGTAATTTTAGTGTATAATGATAGCTCTATATTACTACTGGATATTCTTCAATCTCCGTTCGCTACAGTAGTTTATTATTTTCTTTTTTTTATACAACTATTTATCAATAATTTATTTTCCGTTGTGTCTCTATTTAGCAGGCGCCTAACGTAACGATGACTTCGATGGGCGGACCGTTGAGCCAGAACCAGCCGGCACCACCGTACACAAGGCCGGGAGCTCCAAACCAACAACAACAGCCGCAACAACAACAACAACAACACTTCCCTCAGGTCACAAATGTATGTATCAAAGTCCCCCCCCCCCAATCTGTGGTAATCATTTATTTTTCCTATTTATTATAATTGATTCCAACTGCAGACTCAAGAAATAAGTTTATCCAGACTTATAAATTACTCTCGACTGTGCCTTACTGAATTTCAGATTATAACCACTGTATAGCTATATTCAATTTTTGTGTAACAGTAGTTAAAAGCATCAGATCAGAACCAACCTGAAGATTTCCCGGTGGCTTTCCGAATTTTCCTCAAACTCGGAATTTATAACTTTAATAATTCTCCTAACTCTATGAAACTGATTTTGAAACTCACTGGACGTTTGTCATCAGAAAATTAACTAGCCGGGAGCCATACAGTGGACCCACTGGAAATTTCAATAAAAAAATAAAAACAAGCCCCCTTTTCACCATCTTAAGACAAATGCTGAATATTGCATTATTATTGATTATCAAATGATTTTCAACGTAATTTAAATGACCGATACAACTTTGTCTTACCAGAAAATTTGTGTTCTTCTAGCCTGTAATAAAATTATGCCCCTTATTATATATTTTGTGCGTCCAAAGCCTGCATATTTGTCGAGTAGGATATAAATAAAAGGCATGTACTCAGTATTGAGTGAGTACTGCAGTCACTCTTCAATGTTGAAAAAAGACCTTCCTGGATGAATTTC
Organism: Lethocerus indicus; assembly: GCA_019843655.1. NCBI lineage: Eukaryota > Metazoa > Arthropoda > Insecta > Hemiptera > Belostomatidae > Lethocerus > Lethocerus indicus. The sequence continues at coordinate 31,451,300 of JACDQD010000003.1, read as the reverse complement.
ATTTAAATATTAAATAAGATCGGAGCTTAATAGTGCATTCAAAGCTTTTTAAATCTAAGTGGCTTAGGGTTTTAAGCACTATATGGGATATAAGAAGCTCCCTTTGTGTTACAACTGACCATAAACTACCAGTGGCTGTATATAAGAAATTATTAGAGGAAAAATTTAAGGATAGAATTCTCGTCTGTCAGTATTTAATGTTTTTAATTTTTTTCCGAATTGAAACTAAAATACAAACGAATTGTTGTACAGCAACAGCAGTTGAATCAGCAGCGTATGCGACAACAGCTGATGGCTATGCAACACCAGAGCCAGCAACAGCAGAATTCTAACGCCATCGTCGCGCAGCTCCAACGCCAGATGCACTCGGGGAACCAGCAGGCCGGCCAACAGCACGCCATGTACCAACAGCAGCCGCCGGCCTATTGAACCGTATACAAGCGTTAAGTAGACAATTGAAAACAAATATATCATAGGAAATGTCCGATAGTTTATAGGAGGCGACGAATATCCTGTGCGGGCGAATATCGTATAATTTTCTATATACATTATTTTTCTATCTAGTACCTGTTTAGCATATGCTCTAGGGTTTTTGAGACTACAGCGTTTCTATTCTTTAATGATATATTTTATTCTCGTTCGGGGATCGTAAGCCCCCCATACCGATTTGAAATTTAGGGACTTTTTGAGAAAACGATGCATCATCATCGTAGATTATTTGGACGTTTTTATATATATATATACACATATATATACATATATATACATATATACATATATATATTTATTTCAATTTATTATAAGCATAGAAAATTGTATAGGCATTTTGTTGTGTCATATACTTAGATTAATTGTACCTGTAGTGTATGTATATATATATATATATATATATATATATATATATATATATATATACACATAGACGTATAAAAAGCATTTTTGTTTTTCAAATTGCGCACTCGAAGTATTGAGAATTGGGATATTTTTTGTTGAAAGGGAAAAACCGCGAAGAGCCGGTGATTGGAATCTGAGATATTTCTCCATTTCCCAAACTCAGCATATTCCCGCTATATTGCTATAACAAATTTTTGACGACTGGAAGTTAACAGAATGTTGCGGGATGATTCATCCTGGTTCTAATTATCTGTTTAGCACTCAAAGGCGGGCAGGCAATAACAGAACTGATAGTAATTTGAATAGAACATTTTTACAAATATAATGTGGTAATAATGTTTTTAATTCAAAGACTACATTGGAAACATTTGTAGGTTTGATTCCAGTCACTGGTTGCTCTTCTTCGCTTCGATTTGAAAAAAAAATGAATAACGAGCGGGTTATTAATAATTTCAAAGCAAAGCTCGACAAATGTCTGCCTCGAGCCGTATTTGTATATTGATTTAAACTAGGAAAAGAAAATTCTATTTATTTATTTCATAGTCAACTATGTATACCGTAGGCAATATTTGAAAAGAATGATCGTTGAAAATTTAAAAAAATCACCTTGTATTATCGGAGCATTTTGGAACAGTTTTCCATCTGCCTTATATAGATATATATATAAATAATTATAGTATTCATACTTATGAAATGTGCCTGCTCTAATTTGCTTGAAGCGGTAATATATATTGTAATTAACATTTATTATATCTTATTTTATTTTTTTAAGTTTAATTCGAACTTATTACATTGTTAACTAGATATATATTTATTGCGGAAAATATGTTTCTCTCGGCGAGAGTTCTGTCTTCGCTTTTGGATACTTAGTTATGTCGAAAATACGTTTCATTAGCCTTCTCAAACACCAATCTTGAGATACCTTAATTATAGTAGAACTTGAATTATCTCTCAGTTTAATAGGACTTAAGATGAATTGATGTGCCTAGTAAGGAAGAGGCGCATCTCAAATAAGCATTATTTGTGCAAGAACGATTATATTTAAAAATCCTCGTGGCCAGGCCACATTTCTTCTAAACATTACATTGTTTATTTTATTAAATTATTAATATTTAAATGAAACAATTGTACGAAATACGTAATAAAATGTTAACAAATAGAAAAAAGTATAATTGTTGCATGGTTTAAAAAAATGTTGAACTAATTTAACGAGTCAGTTGCTTAATGACTCATGTGTCTTTATATATTTTTTTGCAAAAGTGTTACTTGTGCATCCATTTTTTGTTTCTGTCTTTATTATCATCCTACTTTTATATTTAATTATCGAAATCAACAGGGACTGGCAGAATAATTGAAGTTCTACTATAAATGAGTTTGACGTTTAAGTTATTGTTTTAATTTTTTTTGATTTGGTGTTGTCAGTTTTTTTGTTAAATGATTTCGAATAAATGACTTTGAATTAGGCAAACAATTTTGTTAAATATGGAATTGATTATTAGCGAATTGTGTAAATATTATATATATATATACGTAAAAAAACAAACAAAATCCTCTTTTATTAGTAAAAAAGAAAGGTATAATTTAATTATAGTGATTAAGTAAGTAGGAAGACGGGTGCAATTTAAGGAAAGTTTCAAATTATTGATGTAGAGGTTATACAAGTATCTTATGTACAGAAGAACGTTAGTCAAAATTAATTAAAAAGGATTTATTTAACATTTCCTTAATTTGTATAAAGTATAGGCATGTACATGGGGGATGATGATTCATGTATGTATATATATACAGTATTATATTTCTTAAAAACTGATTTTGACAAAAACGTGTACAATTACATTAAATTAAATTGTTTTGGTTCTTCCCCATTGATGTATATATTGTTTTAGTAGTTTTAACACATCACAATTATCGGTTGAGTGTCTGCCTCATTTTTATTTATTTGTTATTATTAAATAAATCAATTTTTTGTTCAAATGCAGGTTGTTTCTTTTTTTCATGATTTAATGATTTATATTACAGGTGGTAAGATATTTTCTTTCTTTTTGTTAAAAAAATGGTTACCTGTATATTTGTTTTTTAAGACAAATCCTCAGTAAAGAAAAAATATATGTATGCATAATGTAATAATTATCGAGTACTGCCACGACTTTTAATAAACAAGATGACAACAACAAAAATGTACTTGTCTTATTAGTTTCACTATAAAGGTAATAACAAGAAGTGTTATTTTCAATAAAAAAAAGTGAAAAATATTATATATTTTTTTTACTACCTGCCTTTATATCTGGAGCGTCTGAGATTTTGTGTGAATGTATTTTTAGTATTTATAAAATATTTTAGAAAGTAAATATTAATAACTGTGCATATGTGAATACAAATATAATGAAAAATATGAATAAATATATACTTCCTAAAAGGATCATTAGTTGGTAGAATAATAATTTTTTTTTTTATTTCAAGTCATAATTACAAGTGGTAGTTATTGAATAGTATTAGTATGACATAATTTCTAATAAGAAGAACAGTAAGATTTGTGGGTCGATAGCGCCATCTAGCGGTAGCGGGTCGAACTAACACGTCTATGTATTAATTTAATTTGATATTGTCGGCAAACGGTACAGTCCACGCCATCTAGCGGTAGCGGGCCGAACTAACACGTCTATGTATGGATTTGATATTGTAGCCAAACGGTACAGCCCACGCCATCTAGCGGCAGCGGGCCGAACTAACAAGGGTATGCATTAGATTTGATAGTCGCGAAACGGTACAGCCCACGCCATCTAGCGGCCGACAGCCGAACTAAGTGATCAGTGGACACTGTTAGTTCGGCCCGCTGCCGCTAGATGGCGTGGGCTGTACCGTTTCGCGACTATCAAATCTAATGCATACCCTTGTTAGTTCGGCCCGCTGCCGCTAGATGGCATGGGCTGTACCGTTTCGCGACTATCAAATCTAATGCATACTCTTGTTAGTTCGGCCCGCTGCCGCTAGATGGCGCGGGGTGTACCGTTTGGCGACAATATCAAATCCAATACATAGACGTGTTAGTTCGGCCCGCTACCGCTAGATGGCGTGGGCTGTACCGTTTGCCGACAATATCAAATCCAATGCATAGACGTGTTAGTTTGGCTCGCTACCGCTAGGATGGCAAATTGGCCATCGTTTTCACGAAACACCGCTAGATGGCGTGGACTGTCCATTCAAGGAAATTGGGCAAATTTCACAGCTTTTTAATACAACTTTTTTACAATCTTTTTGATAACAATGTTACAGCGCTTCTTCTTATAAACGCCAATTTTGTCACATTAATACTACTCATTAACTACCAATTGTAGTTACGACTTAAAATAAAAAAAAAATTATACTACTAATGATACTTTTATAAACTATATATTTATTCTTTTTCTTCATACTCTTCAATACTTATACACTGATACTAGCACTAGATAGCACTGATGAGATAAACGGGAATCGAACTAATTGGTCGTTATATCAGAACAAAGTGATCAACTTGATGTAATTATCAATTTTTAGCCCAACATCGGTATTTTTCGCGCGCACGGCATTTCGAAACAAGCTGTCGCTCATATCTCTCACTAATGAATAATTACAAATTTAAGAAACTGAATGAATTGAAATGAAACAAATGTTTGCCAAAAATTGAGCGAATATATTTATTTATTTATATATGTTATATATTTACCTATGTATTTAAATATGCATTTATAATACATAATAATATAAGAGAAGTAATATCCGAAGCAATACTCCAAATTGTGACTCTAGAATGCCTTACAAGCATGATCAGTCGAGCTGTTGTCTGTTTCCACCCACAGCTATTTGCTCTCAAGCTTCTCTTCATCGCCAGTAGCACACCGCCAGAGTTACTCACGGAGTGAACACCAGTAGCCATCAATGCGCCGCCTACCGTATACCTCAGTAAACAAGCAACATAATATAAAAATAGATTAAATAAAGGAAGGCGCCCACTGAGGACATTCCAATTGAATATAATTTCGTGATAATTGTGTGTAATTTCGAAAGTTATCTCGTTTGTGGTCCCACCAGAGTTTCATTATCTCTCTCTCTATCTCTCGCTCTCTCTGTATTCGGATATTTTCCCACAGCTCTCATTTCGAAAAAATGATTAGTTCCTGGACAGGAAAACGTTAAGAGCTCTTCCGCTCTATACTGTTGTAACGAGACAAGCATGTTTGGTCCCAATATCCAAGTGTATAAATGTAGAAAGGCCGGCATTCGTGCACCTAGGCCGAGAGAAACAAACTGTTTCTGGACACGGGGCTGGATTTAAATAGCGGAAGTAGTGGGGATGATTGGGCGCCCCCCCCTCAGAGCTACCCCCCCCCCCACTGTATTTCAGTCTTGGCCATTTCTCGGTTTGAAACACACTCCCGAGGCAGAGTGCACAGTACAATGCTCAGCCACCAGCTCAACAACAACAGTAGTCCCCCGCCACAGCTCAATGCCCAGGTATCTTACAGTTCTTCCATTTTCGGTTCGCTCTCCCGTTCTCGGGGCCGGCATTCCTGAAAAGGTGGCTCTCAAAGGTGCCGCCTCCCATAAAACTCCAGCTCAAGTCACAACAGTATCTTCGCTAGTCCAAACACCCTCCCTCCCTCCCTCCCTGCCACCTCCCCTCCCTCCCTCCCTCCCTCCCTCCTCCCTGCCACCTCCCTCCATCCCTCCAGCACTTACCAAAAGTCGCCCACGAAAAGGAAGTGGCCACGTGATCTGTCCAATCTGTAAAATATAATAGGGTGAAAGAAACAACGATAATATTAAATAAATAAAATTAAATAATCGTTTTAAAAAAACGGGGGGAAAACTATCGTTATTAGTGCGACTCAAACACCAATGTCGCTTATTGTATTCTACAGTTTTGACAATATCGTTCCCATTCCTGTTCCAAAATGGAAACAGGGCGTAGTTTTGATACAAGAAATGATTATACAACTTTTTACCGAGAAGCAACATTTCAAGAGTTGTAAGCGAAGATGCAACAAACTTTAATTCAATTTGTACCCGAATAACTGATTGGGGATGCGTCATTTGTTGAGCAATAGACGAACAGTTGAAACAACTTGTTGGAGCAACCGGGAGGGATTCGTCGGCCGGTTCCTATATTTTATATGTTGTGGGCCCAATTGATCATTAAGTATTGTCCAGTTGGCGGCCAACAGGATGGAGCAATCGGCCCGGGAAGACAAGGAATGAAATCCGGGAAATTACGACTTGATCCACCGGAGGTATGTCGAAGAGGGTGATTGGATCGAATAAAGAACTCTTTAAATGTGAATCTCTGGATGAGAGCGGCTTAACGGATATCCCGGGTGGGTGGATCATAGTTCGATGCCTTACAGTATCGGTTTCGATGCAGCGTTGCATAAACCTTCTAATTGGGTCGCTTAGAAGCAAGTGTCGAAGTCGGTTTTCTCGTAGGAAGGCTGGAGAGACAGCCACAAATCTAACACGGGCTCCAGCACGCCTGCCTCGGTTCACCGAAAACGGTGCTACTGAAGATGGCGAGCTGCCGAACCCCACGGAAGTGGGAGAAAACAATCCTTCAACTCGCATTTCGAGTATTGTCACAATTTATATAATTTATGGCACTGTTCCGTTAGCCGGACGCAAGTGAAAAATCGCCAAATAATGTAGAATTCCGCCAAATTTCTTACAGTCATAAGTGGAATGTTCGTTTGGAGACATGCGCTCTATCCCCCGAATTCATTCGAAACAAAGCACGTTTTCCTTTTTTTCTTCGATCTTAATTTTTGTAAAAAAAAGATGAAAATTTGGGATTTAGCCAGAACTGGAAAAGATGCAGTTTCTTTTTTCTATCAAGAGAAAGATATATTGGCAGAGAATGGACCATGCGTCCTGTTCTGGCCGAGTGCGACGGCGGTGCAACCTTTCAGCATCCGCCCGTCCGCCCGCCCACCAACCAACCAACCAACCAACACCACCCGCCCACCAACCAACCAACACCAACCAACCAACCAACCACCACCAACCAACACCACCGCCCACCAACCAACCAACCCACACCAACCAACCAACACCACCCACCCACCAACCAACACCACCCGCCCACCAACCAACCAACGGCAGGCGGTTCGAATCCTCCCGGTTGAGTTTTCTAACACAATTTCTTTTTATTTTTTCGCACATCTTCGCGGCTCGCGTTTGGTTCACAATTGGCGACAATTGGCGCCGGCTAACGCCGAATTATTCGTGCTAATTTATTGGTGTGAAAGCTGGACCTATCTACTGGACTGTAGAAAAAGGCTGAATTGTGTTGTCATCAACGCTATAGCATTAGGATTTATGCGCCGTCTCACGAAAAAAGTTATAATTATTTGGTAAAATCTGGATAAATTGAAATGTGACCTGAAAGTGACACGGGCCGATAGAGGCTTAAAGAAGTTGGGTATTCTCAGTAAGCTGAGCTACTGGCCCCATCTGTATTGTCCCATTTCTGTTCGAGTTTCGGCCTATATATATATATATATATATATATATATATATATATATATATATATATATATATATTCCAGTCTCATTCTTATAATCCCAGTGTCATATTGCCGGATGTACACGGAACCAGCGACAAGAGGGCGTTTTCCAGTTTTAAGGGTCGTGTAACACAAGGGGCAGTAGCAGTGTGCAATGATACTACTATCGACGGTCACGCGATCATGCCCGCCCTCACTCCTGTAAACTTTAAATTACACCAACGGCCTAATTGTAAACACCCCCCCCCCCTATCTGGGTTCTCTTCCTTCCTTTCGGCCCCTATTACCGTTATCGCACATGGCACGGCATTCCATTCTAACGTGAATTTATCTTAATTGAACATCCGATCGAACGAAAGGAAGCTGATCTCTCGGCCAGGATCCAACCAACTCTGTCTGTCCAACAGGCCGGTTTATTGTTATTACGGTTTTTATTGCACAATCAACAATTAATACGCGTTATAGGTGCAGTGGATTCAAGTATTATCCTGACGCGGTTCTCATGATTATGGACAGACAAGATCTCTGGGTCAGCGGTGTTTAAGCCGCCGTTGGTTGAATCTGTCGAAATGATTATTCCATATTTTTTCTCTCTTAATTATAGTTTAATTAAGACCTCTATGTGTGTCATATATAACCGTATTAATAGAATAACAATTTGAATTTTTAGACGCGGAATGCGGTCCTCTTTCGCAAATTCTAAATTTCTAAATTCTAAATAATTATTCTTTTTTGTTAGCGATGTGGCGTTTGAAACTAACCAACTGGCGGTGGCGTGACTCACTTTGCAGAAAACCGGGTCCGGTTGGAAGTTAAGCAACGAGAAGTAGAGGCAGAGGGAAAAGTACAACTTTAATTCTGTTAGAGGCGAAATATCCTATCTGTGTGTGTGTGTGTGTGTGTGTGTGTGTAGGGGACTAGTTTCGGTTATTCGCCACTAGAAAGTTTCAAAAGGCCCGGTTGCACTTTAAAAAGAGAACGAAAAACAATCTGCCGGTTTTTCAGGCGAATTTAACGTAAAAGAGTAAACAGTCTGTAATATACGCCGTCCGAATTTAATATATCGTCTTTGAATAAGCGCTTAAATATCTGCGTTTGTACATCTTTCAGTGAAATGGACGCGTGGATCTTTCTGTGAATAAGGAGATATTCGAGAAGCGTAACGAGTGAGAAAATGAACCGACAAAGAGATTCCATATTGTAGATTTCATGTGTTTCTGTCTCCTCTCGCTGGTTTGGTCTTTTGCTAGACCTGTTTCGGTTACTCGCCATCTTCAGTAGCGGTGTTGGTCACAGCGACAGTGACAGTGCAGTGAGGACGCCCAAAAAACATCCATAGTGCCAAAGTGACTAACACCGCTACTGAAGATGGCGAGCAGCCGAAACCGGTCTAGCAAAAGACCAAACCGGCGAGAGGAGACAGAAACACGAAATCCACTGTATTCCAACCCCTCGCGGACCACAAAACAGGTATTCTAAACCAGATTCCATATTCTTCCTGTGTATAAACAGACAATAATCCAAAAAATACATAAACACCTTAACCAAATCCGTGCTTACCTAAAAAGAACAATGACACCAACTAGAAGCAAACAGATGACACATAAATATATACCTGAAAAACAAGACAACACTCTGTTGAGGTGCCCTACAACAGGTAACTGATACACGCTAGAGTGACTCCACCAACCTGTTGGCAAGAAAAGAACTACTGAAGATGGCGAGAGGCCGAAAACGGTCCGGCGTAAAAAGACCAAACCAACGAGAGTTCTTTCATTCCCTCGGATCGGGAAAACTACGGTATTCCAAACCCCTACAACTATATATATATATATATATATATATATATATATATATATATATATATATATATATATAAATGGATAGTAACAGTCGCCAAAGGACAATAGGTACCCTACTCGTGTATGACGGGATACGTAAGAGGAAATTCAACTGAAGGGGGTCCACTTATTCAGAAATATGAGGGAAAGCTATTAGGCTAATAAACGATTTTCTGGGAAGTGACTTTAAAACTATCTCCAGACCGATGTAGGGATCCCTAAAGAAGATTCGCCGTGAGAGATCGACGGCAAGAATGAACTCACGATGAATAAATTATTTCGAAGGTAAAGGTCAAAGGACCAGTCGCCGGGCTCTAGTGAATAAAGGAAATTGTCCTTAAGTTTCTTGCCCTTTCCTTCTCGGGGTCCTCTCGGCTGTTGTCCGCTTCCGACCTTTCGGAACTACAACCTTTTCGGTACTTGGGGTTCTGTATATATGTGGAAGCGTCGTTAATCCTATTTGGGATTAAGACATGTTTCTCGACGCATTACCGGGAGCCAACTTCCGCCGGTTTTCTTACACTTTATATATGTATATTTGGTGTTGGGGAGGGGGGGGGTTGGAGGAGGAGGAGAAGTGTTGGCCCTGTATTGTGGGAACGCCGGTTGTATTTGGCAGGTGATGTGATGATATTCGTGGCTAACACTCGTTGTGGCGCCCCCTCAAATCCCGCCAAGAGAGATATATAGCCCCCTCCCTCTCTCCCTCCCTCCCTCCCTCTCTCACTCTCTCTCTGCTCAATATTGATCTCAGAGACACCTGCTCAAGTCCCACACACAACATAATCAACCTTGTACCCCACTACAAACAGACCGCTGTTGCTCCTCACCCCCTACCTCAAATAAATACTTCGTGTATAATATATATCCCCCAAAAGAAATTTAATTTCTTTATTTCGTATTATTTAATTTTCCCTATGCCTTATTTACAGGCATTTTACTTGCGGACGAAATTTATTTACAGTATATTTTAAAACCTAACTGTGGTAAGGAATTGAGCTATGGGGTCATCTAATGGTATTTACTCGTAAGCTGCCGCCACACATTCGGTTATAGTTTAATTATAAAATCGGTCAATCGCGATCAGTCAAATCAGTTAAGTGTATTATATTTTATCGAGCAAAACTTTCATTCACAAAGCCAACCACCGAAAGCCACAAATCCATCATCCCGGGATGATGAGGAATAAATTAGTTAAGAAGTTCAGGAAACGACGTTACAAATTGCTACTAAAACTGTCGCTAACTAACACAAATTATATAATTTACAGCTGTATTTAAAAACCTAACTGGGCGTAAGGAATTGAGCTCCGCCTTATGTTTCTAACTTGGAAGAACCGCTCAGATTTTAAAGTCCAACTGTCACTCAAACCGTTCGGACAGTAGAGTTGATGGGCGGCTTGAATTTTAGTTTAAAAGATAAATTAAGAGTTATTTAAAATTGCCAACAGTTATCTACGGGAATTAGGGCTGTTGCCAGCTTCGTGCCTGGCTACCTTACTGAAGCCGTGAGCGTGCTTCGGCCTAATAACACCTAGCACCAGCAGCAGTAGCAGCAGCAGGGCGCCTCGATACTAACCCGCACAACACCCAAGCTATCACGCACAGTATCAGGTGCCCCTCACAGGTGTCAAATTTGAACAATCAGCGGACAGATTACGCTCATTCTGATAACATACCTGGGGCCGATTTGGTCTTTCTCTAGACCGGTTTCGGCAGGACCGGTTCGGTAGATCCCGAAGACGGCCTCGAATGGCCTCGAAATCGGTGGGTACCCGAGATCCAAATAACAAGGAAACAATATACAATTGTTACTCGTTGACAATTATTATCGAAGAGCAAATTATTTCAGAATTTAGGGTTGAAGATCCGATCGCCAGGCAGTATTGAGAGCTAAACGTTCACCAATTCCCCCCAGAAAAGAGAATAAAGTCTGCCATATTTATATGGCAATTAATGTAAGCCAACAAGCTGCACAATAATCGTATTTACGAGTGAATAGGATTAAGTCCGATTCGCCTATTGCGCAACAAACGAGAGAAATAATGCAATATTCCCAAGTACGTTTTAAAGCCCTCAACCAGATCAGCATAATATACAAAGAGCTTATCTGGGCGGTTTTGACATTAAATGGTTAAACGTAATTTTTAAACCTGGATTTTTCTACCTAGGTAATAACCAAACCGTGTCATTTTAGGGGATGAAAATCGCGATTTTTCTCTACCTGGCACTAAGTAAATGCTACTGAAAACCATCGATTTACCATCAAATTAAACGAACCAAAGTGTTATACAGTTTACATCATTTTACTGGATGAAAATCGCTTTCCAATCACTTCTAGCCCCTCCGATTTCCCTACTAGTCTCGTGCACATAAGCGAACCGCATATTTTGCAGAAAAAAATGATCGAATGTCCACATATTAAACGAAGAGAACTGTTACAAAAGTGTACGTAATTTTAGGCAATCAATTACAGTTGAAAGAATGACATTCTATCTTGTGAAAATGTTGGACAATAGTCCATCCGCAGATCGCACCCAAAAGCTCAATCGGAAACTGGAGAGTTCAAAAACACGCGACAGGGGTGATATATTTCGAACCCTTCATACCCATCGCTAGCCACCAAACGGATAGCAAATCAATGCTATGGGGTAGGTCTGGACCGGAGCGGGTCATGGAAGTTAGCGTGAGGGCTTTTCTCGACACGAGGCCCGACTAATTAAACTCTTGTCGAACTCAACAGAAGCATTTTCCTGCTCTTTCCACTCCAAAGCGAGGTTTCCCCCAACCGTCGGTAGACGACGATTTGGTCGGAAAAGGGAAAAAGTACAGAGAAAAGTAGAGAGAAAACGCAGGCAGGAATGGGCCCGAAATTGGTTCAGAATTTAAGATCAATGAAACTGTCGGCAGTATTGAAAGCAAAAATTATGACAACAAGAAGAGAGCATTCGAAACTATGTTCAATTGAGTTCGATTCAAAATAAAATGCTTCAACCTGGGCCATATTGTTCGAATAAATTAGTTGGGACATTTGGACTCAACCAAAAGGAGAAGCGGAGACAAACTATCAGAAACAATCGCAGTAATCCTTAAAACCATGGTAATAAAAACGGTACCATGGTACTTATGGTGGTTTGATAAATATGGCAAAAAAAAATAGTTGGGATACCTGTATTGTGGTCTACCAGGTGTGGTTAAGTGACTACCACTGATTATGGCGAGCAACCGAAACCCGTCTAGTAAACTACCAAACCAGTTAAGGGAGACAGAAGAATGCAAAATCTACTGTAAAACATATAGTTTTAAGTAGTTATTTTTCAAAACAATCTCCATTTAGGGAGTTAATGGACGCTTGGTCCAGCGTTTCCAATTTTTTTCATCCCGAAAAGCTTCTAAAATAAATATTCACTTTATAAATTTTGCCTTAATCATAAAACCGCCCCCGTAATAGGGTGTTTATGCCCACGTTCTAACATGAGCAGAACAAGGGTTGTATTGAGGATTGATATACCGGCCGGCCTATCACAAACAGGACCATCATCAATCATCGACCTAATTTGACCTTATAGGGCGCAAGGAAACGTGTATCCGGGGTGTCGCGGTTTCGAAGCCCATTGTCGTACTGTCGTTGTATACGGGGCCAACGTTGATCCATTGTTAAAGGTTAAGGCTGTCGCGTTCGATCAGCAGATCAGCAATTCAAAAAGCGTCGCGGACGCGTCTATTTTGTATTTAATAGCAAACCAGTTCAGAATTTTGGGTTAAACAACCGCCAGACAGCACTGAGAGCAAAACTTGAACAAATGCAACCAAGAAAAGAGAATAAAGTGCAAGAAAATAAATGCCATCGAATACCGAACATTCAAAATTATTTTTGAAGTGGAACCAAAAACAGGGGATAGATTCGCGGCAATGTGACGTGTTTTGGTGCAATTTATACGCATAAAATATTATCTCGTACTCACCGGTCGTTGCTGCTGTCGTTTCAGGGGAAGAAGCTGATCGAAAAACTGCTCCAGAGGAAGAACCTGGGCAACAGGGAGAAGGCGGAGGACGAGGGCGAAGGGGCAACAGCCCGGGTATGGCCAAACTCCAGGTGCTCGCAAAGGCGCTCCAGGTCACCAAGCGGGGAGATCCGAGGGATGGACTCGCTGGAGGTAAGTCGTACATGGACTATGTCTTCTGCTATCGCTTGGGAGGCTGAAGAGGGGCTGGCTTAATATCATTGAGGAGATGCCTCAGAAGAACTAAAAAAAATTAGTGATATTAGTGAGAACACTGGAGCTAGTGAAACCAGATTGGGTAATAGTAACATTATCGTAGATTTCGTGTTCTTATGTCTCCTCTCGCTGGTCTGGTCAAGTGCAAGGAGGATGCCCCAAAAGCATCCAAAGTACCAAAGTGGTTGGCATCCCAACCCCTCGCTGACCACAAAACAGGTATCTTAAAACTAGTAATATTATCAATACGTAACATTAGGTTCGCCACCGCGTGCTCAATCCGGAAGAACGAATTACTTGGAATCCCTGTACTTAAAAGGTAAATTAAGACTAATAGAGCCGCCAATAAAACAAATCCTTGTTGAAACCGAAGTGGACATTACGTTCAACACATCGCTCTCATCCAGAAATATAAATTATAATAAATTAGTTAGTATTCACACTATCCCCCAGGCATTTCGCTCTCTATACTGTACATTTAAAATATAAGGAACTTGTAGTTTTGTTTTATCCTTAAGGCGGTATGAAAATACGAGTTGATTTCATCCTACAAAAGCTCACCACGGACCCCCAGAAAAAAAACACATAATATCTGTCTTAAATCGACGAAACGATGCCGAATAATGTAACACAACCGAGGGACATGCAACGCGAGACAGTTACGAGGTTTGTTAATTAGCGGAGGGCTCGACCCGGCGTTAAAAGTTGCATTTAAATACGAAATGGTCGGGCTATTAAAAGGGATAAACGGCCCTGATGATAGTGTCGGGCTGTGATTGGCAAGCGCAATTTGTCATCACGCTATAACATTTTTTCCCTAGAGTTCAGCAGCAATTTACAGGTAGGTAGCAGTATCTCACTCCACTTTGCATGTCCAATTAACCAGCCAAATCGTTCGACACCGGCCTAGAGAATGAGGCGAAGCCCCACTCCGTGACGAAGCCCACTATTAGGGTTCAGCTTTTACTTCATTTATTTTTTACTCCTGATTATAGTCTTTACAGAGTATTACTGGTTTTGTCAGCAATCCGGTTCTTAACTATACTTGGGTTTTCGCCATCCTTTCACATAAGTGTTGAAATTATTCAACATATTAAGGCAACCGACATGACTAAGTGACTAATGACGAGTATTTTCCTATTGAAACAGAAATTACTATTACAATTACTATTACAATTACTATTACAATTACTATTACAATTACTATTACAATTACTATTACAATTACTATTACAATTACTATTACAATTACTATTACAATTACTATTACAATTACTATTACGTATTATTATTATTACGGAGAAAGAAGTTCACTAGAACAGTGATAAGTGTTTATTAAGTGAGATAACTAAGCAGCCCAATGCTTACAGGAAGTATTGAGAATAAAAGATTACAGGCTTACCAACCAGACGTGTGAACAAACTAATACAGAAATGTCTATTCCCTACAAATATCTGGTTATATATCGCCAATGAATACATAATAATTTTACATATTCCGGCCCTATGCACGCGCGTATTCTTTCTGGTTTCCCTCAGACAGTCTAAAAGAATTAAGGCAAGCCAGGACCTGTAGACTGGGTGCGATAACCTTTAGCAGTGTAACCTCCGCATAGATTGTTTACCATAATAATTTACTGGTGTTCGAATTTAAAAAGGTATTGACGGAAGAAACACCGAAAGGATAGGTGCACTATTAAACTAACCTTTACTCCTTTAATTATGAGGGCCAATGCCCGATGTGATTGGGAGGAGACTGCAAGACGGTTACCCTAAATCTACACGTTATTTATTACATTCGAACAACAGATCCTTGAATTCGATGAACAAACTATAAAATCGACCTTCAACTACTGTAATTACCGGCTGTAAATTTCTACTGTACAACATTATACATAATAAAAATTATGTTATCCTAAATTATAGCTCGCGGCTCGCTCTAGAATCATTTTGAAACCGTGGACAGAATTTCCGAATGAACTGTCTGTCTGTTCACAGAAACGCGACAACAATAGACGGTGGCCTCTCAAGCCTGTCGGAACATTATTCAACCTGTCCGACCGTGCGCATTGTTGGCGCCAACATTGACAGTTACACACGGCACGGGCTTAAAAAAAAACAACCGGTATTTCTTGAATTCATAATCGATCGGGGAAGCTTCCGTGCGACGGGCGTGCATCGCGAGCGTCCTGAGCCAGTCTTAAGTGGACCCTTCCGCACATAACATTATAAGTCCCGAGTCTAAGTCCACCTACGGACTTTCGGCTTTCCGCCAACTTACCCCAAGTACCCAGCGTAGGTTCTAAGTTCGGTCGCTGCCCTCTAAACACGCTCTAGCATGTCGGAATTTCGCCGTGGATACGACCGGCCGCGAAATTTATTTTAGTTCAAAAGCCTGTCCAAACTCAACTATGGCTACCCATAGTTTTAGGCGAGGGAAGTATTCTTTAAAGATTATTACAGGGGTATTTTTTTTAATGTACTGTCCCGTCTGTTTGGTATCAGTGGCCCAATCCTATATGTTTCCCAGTCATTCTTGTCTACTGATGGTGGGAGAAACATTAATCCAATTGTCCGGAGATAGTGTGGATTAAATTGCATAATTTTAACCTGCCGTTGGTATCACAGCCCGAGATATCAGATCCATGGATGCAGTTTTCGTAACCGCTTTCATAATGTGTAAAACAATAATTTTTTAATTATTTTTTCCGAAAAAATATACGCGGATCGATCGTGGAACGAATCAAAATGTCAAAATCTGGAACAACGACAGTAGGAGTGCAGTGACAGTGCTGATATAGTAACAATAATAGTGCAACGTGAATACATCGGACCTGGCAGTTCTCATGTAGCGGATCGTATTTTCCATCCATTAAATTATATATTAATAAATAATATATCTCCACGTACCTCATAAGCAACTCGGCTTTTCCACCTCATCAGTATCATGAGTGAGTGTTGCGATTTTTCTGATTTCTATTCGATAATCTGGTCTATCGCTGATGCTGCGTATCCCGACAGTGCTGGCAGGATGCTGGAAACAGAAAAATGCGCAGTTTTACAATTTGTGCTGATCTTTTGTTCGAAATTTTGTTACTACGGCAGTAACAGTAGTGTCGCGCACGGTGGACGTAACAGTAGACACACACAGAGGCACAGTGACGGAAGGACATTATCCGGAATATGCTCGAACAATTCCAAATATTTCTATTGAAGTTTCTTTTACTATACCCGAAAGCCGACGGGAAGTTAATTGTTCCGAAGGTTGAAGATGATTAATGACGTTTCTTTTGGTTTCTTGGGCGGGCCGTCAGGTGTCGCTTCGTCTTTCAATAGCCAGTTAAGTACCCTCACTTTTGTGCTAAGTTCCTTTTGAAAATATGTCCCGGAGGCCAGTGGCTCACCGGCTTCTCGGCATGCGGTACGCGAACTCCCAGTAGGCGAGCGGAGGGGACGAGATGTACAGACGAATAACGCCGCAGACCAGTCAGTAGCATTTTGTATGCCGAACGCAGTTATCGGTTTTCCACTAATATCGCATTTATCCTATCCACGTACTTACGGTATTGCGTGTACCGTAAAAATTCCAGCGGTCTTAGGCCTCACTTGTTTCGTCCTGCGCCAGCCAGGTTTCGATTTCCCGCCGTCGTCAGTAGCGTTCCGTCCGGGAAATCGGTGAAAATCTGTAAACGTCTTTAGACGAAATTTCATAAAGATTGGTAAAAATCGATGCGATATATCAAACGATTAGTGAAATGACCCTGAAAGGTTTCAAAATCGGAGAACTGTGAAATTCATAATAATTAGCCAAGTGCAATGAAATTGATCAAAATTGGTTAAATAACGAACAAATCATAGAACTTAGTGAAATATCGTGAAAAGTGCCCAAATCTGTGGAATGTCCAAATCATAAATATTATTGACGTAGTACACGAATTCGTCAAAAACTGTCATAAAGATTGGTCAATATCAGTGAAATACAGAAATCATTAAAACTAATTAAATATGAAAAGTGGTAAAATCGGTGAAATGCAAATAGTAAATATTTAAGTTTAAGTTTTTTATTTATATAAAAAAAACATTAAATCCGATAATAAATTTTGTCTTCAGATCGTGTACTGTACGCCCGCCAAAACAGGTCTCTTAGGCCGGCCGTCATCGGTGGTACTCCGATTACTGAAGACATCGCTATTGTAAGTAAATTGAATTTACAGAAATAATTTTTTATTTCGAATACAAAATACCGTACTGACATTTGCACACTAGAAACTTGCTTATTTCCCTGCTAAAAAAACAGCGCGTTACGTCGAATTTCGAAATTAATAGATTAAAAATATTTTTTTTATTAACTACTGCAAAACTACCACTAGCAATTTATATCAAACTTTACCATTTAGTAAATTTAATTAAATCCAGGGCTGTTTAAGCTCGATTCCCTCAATTTCAATAGTAAGTCAAGAGACAAGCTTTTGATCGTGTAGGGGCTTGCAGTTCCTTTCTGCCGGGAGCTAAATAAAACGAGGCATTATAAAATAGAAAAGGACATAATTTGGATAGCCATTCATGTGGGAACCCTTCAGATACAGTAGTCGTCGAGATAAGGTGAGGGGTGAGGGGGAGGAGGTATGGGTTATATTAAATTGTGTCAACGACAGGAGCTGAGGCGTTTGGTGTTCGGGACCTGTTTGACGAGCCCCAGGCCCGAGTGGAGTAGGACTTGGCTGGCGATGAAGGAGCCGCTGACCGACCACTCGTACCGGCTCTGTCCGGCCGCGAGGAACACAACCCGGGGCCTCATGACCGTCCTGCAGGCCGAGATAGTCAAGTACCTCATATTCAAGGATGTCAAAGTCAAAGGGGAACCGGCCGAAAAGTAGGTCATTCCAATAGATTTTCTGCTATTTACACTGCCTTCTCAGTCGTTTCTTAAAATTGGACGGGAGGAGAAATGCCTACGTAACGTAATAAGTGAATTTTAAACTCACTCGTAGTGAACTTTCACTATCATTATACGACACAAGAGTTACAGTTATTAAATATATTCCAAATATAAATTTGTATTATCAACAAACGGCATTGCTTATCACAACTCTCAAATTGACCCTAATATCTTATATCAATAAAGGAAGGTTTTTCTTTCCTGCAATTATTAAAACCCTTAGGCACACATAAACATCTACTAAAGTACTAATTTATAAACTATAGCATAGATGTTGTACGACTACATTTTTTATTAATTCTCTTATTGAGCTAAATACACAATGATGCTAATTATTACAAAGTATTCGTAATGCAATTATTATTTTTGGAATCACAGATTCGAACTGACGAATACTGGAGTCTTTCTAAAGTACAAAAATCCCTTCGTGTAAAAACTGAAATAATTTAATCAGTTTAAATGCCGAATATTTTTAGAGGTGTCTACCACCGTAGACATTTTTTTGGAAGATATACGTGGATAAATTCGAGAATGACAAGTGAAAAATAAATAAAAATAGTATAGCACATAAATAGTTAAATATACTTACACAATTTTAGTTTCAAATGTCAAGTGTTCAAGTTCAAGGGCTCCCCCTCCTTCGTAATTTTCGTTAGCTTCGCGTACTCAGAGGGCCTGGAAGGTGGAAGTACTAAAGTTATTCCAGAGAATAAATAATTTATTTCCGACTAACTACATTCACGGGAATATAATTTTTTCGATATTCCTAAAGGTAAGCGGAGAAAGAGAAACTACCCCCCGAATTCCAGAGAACTTCCTGCTGAACGATGATTCTCATGGAAATCGTGATAGATATATATTAAAAATTAGTGAAAGATAATGAAACATAAGAATTCGTTAAATACGATGAAAAGGTAAAATATAGAAATCATAAAAATTCCAATAAAAATAGCAACAACCCTTAAAGATAATAAATAATCGAACGTAGGTTCATTTTTTCAGTAACGAAATTGATTCTAGAATGCAAACTAAAGTAGACCCAATAAGCTAATCGGGAGTATGATCGATTAAAAAAATGATATGATGTATAATTGGAACGCGTATTTCAGACAACTGAGGGTGGATAGTGGGCAGCAGGCGGAGGTGATGGTCCACGCCCTGAGCACAATACTGTGGCGAGTTGGGGAGAAATCCAAAGCGATTCTCTGCCTACCAAATCAGTCCGCCTATTTCACCCACTCGGCCAACTACTTTCAGGACGGAGTCACCGAAAAGGTAACTCTAATTGGTTTTAAAATATAGAAATTTCAATTGTTTCGACAAAAGAAAAACCTGTACATATATATGGCACAAAATGGTGAACAGTTTAATGGACAGATAAAAAAATGTATTCCTCCTATATTTTACAGATTCAAATGTTGGAGATAACCGATTTTGAAGAGCTTCAAATTGTGATAAAAAGGTATTTATATTTGGTAAGTGCGTTTTTCTGTTGTTCAATAAAGTAATATTATGAATACCATCGATTTTGATTGATTTTATTATTTTTTTCCCATAAAACATAACCGTCAACATACAAGGTATGTTATTTGCTGTAGTTGTTGCAAGCCTTAATACAAGACACAGTTTGGGCGTTCCACCGGAAGTAAAACGTAATTTATTTATTATCGTATATTATTTGTTAACATAAATTTAAAAATCCTGGTTATAGTAAAAGGGAAATTGTCGTTAAAGTTTTATTCAAAATAAAAAGGATTCGATGTCACAATGAGGTATGTACTCATTGTCGGACTCCTAGTCTGCCTCATAATCGAATTTTCCCTTAGCTCGTTTGAATTTATTTTTATTTGGAAAAAAAATAAATTTTTATTTAATTCAAATTATTTGCGGTCAAATTTGATTTCAGTTCGTCGAAGAATCGAGCCCAGGCGCCCTCCTCCTCCTGTACAGCGCCATCATCACCAGGGGAATACCAAAGTAATCATTATTGGTAGCAATAAAATTAAACTTAATTGTATTACATACAGTCTTGTAATCTGAAAGTATATTAAATGCATGCGCGTTCCCATGGACAGCTCTTGTCGTATGAAATCAAATCGTGTAAGAATTAAACAAACACCTGTTAATACTAATATAAAGTCACACATACAAATAGATACACACTGCTGTACAAGATACTTTATATATATATATATATATATATATATATATATATATATATATATATAAATGTATATTTTTAGAATAATTAGGGACCTGGAAGGTAGCCGAGGCCAGCTGGTTTGGAAGGAGGAAGAGGGCTCACTGTCAATTGTCACTCTGCTCCTGACAGGCCGTGCAACGCCCTTCTTGCACAACGGAGTCATGTACGTCGGCGACGAGGATCACTACGTAAGCCCAACCTATTCATAAGTAACAGCCGTTAGTTGCATTCGTTAGTAACAGTTTGTTAATAACAGTTGTTAATAACAGTTCTAACTGTATCTAACCCGCATTCATTATTACCTCCCTATTGGTATCCCGGTTAAAAAGTTATCCGAACTGACTATTATTAGACATTTAAGAAATTGCAGGAATATTTTGACAAAATGTAATTTAATTCAATATTCAAACGGCAGAGCCAATGCTCAAGAGAGTATATGGTTCTCTGGCTCATAGCTGGTTCCTACACATTCAATAAGCGAGATATTATGAATCAGATGCAAGTGATAGAATCTAGGCAGATAAAAAATATATTCAAACGGCGTTATTGTTTCAGGCGGTGGCCCAGTTCGGTATCCTGAGCCGAAGCGAGATCGGGCTTTTGGTTTGGGGCCGTGCAGCAGGAGGCGGCGGAGCTCTCCCCGACGACGACACCTCCAAGCCGGGCTCCCGCCTGAAGACGCCCTCGCTCCCAGTCTGGGTCATATCCGCCGCCGGACACTTCGCCGTCTTCTACAACACCAACAGGGAGCTGCTCCACAACTATCACGCCGAGAGGAGGTAATTCGTGAGGGGAACGATCGGTTCTGTGATCCATCCGGTGTGAGTACATGATGGGACCCTGGCCGTTCATGGGGGTTGAAGAAAGGGAGATTCTATTAAGAAGAATAAGAGAACATTATTGGGCTAATAATTTTGTGGTCAGGGACTAAAAAAATTAAAGCTATCTCCAGAATCTTGTGAAGAAGGCGAATCTTCTTCGGTGAGAAACCGGCGGCAAGAATGGACCCGCCATGAAGAGGAATAAATTAGTTCGGATGTTAAAGAACCAGTAGCCAGGCAGTAGTAAATAAAGGAATTGTCCTTAAGGTTCTTTCCTTTCCCTCTGGGGTCCTCTCGGGTCCGCTTCCGACGTTTCGGAACATTTACCTGTTCCATCATCAGGGTCCGACCGAGTGGATCAACTCGAGGTTCTAAAATACGTGTAGGCGGGGTGTTCTCAATCCCCCTGCAATTGAGACTTGTTTCTTCCTGTATTACCGGGAACCGACCACTGTTGTATCCTGTGTCTCTGTTAAATTTGTTCTTCTTTTGTTGATTTTATTTTTTTCATCCGACAAGAACTGTTGTTTTCACGATTTGTCCGTCCAGGTTCGAGCTGATATACCTGTCTTGCGGCGGTCAGGAAGCCAGGCTGACTGTGGATACCAGACAGGGCGGACAGGAAACTCGCGGCAGGCACATTTCCGAAGACGCTCCCATCGCCGAGGTCACAAACATCGAAAAAGTCATACACACAAAGTAAGACAGTATCTACTACTACTATACTGCATACGACAGCGGATCTAGTCTTTAGAGATCATATTCTCAAAGTGGAATAATCTAATACATGAAAGAGTAGGCATACCTAGAGGGTTTGAAATATAAAAAATCTTTAAATCTTCAGCCTTTGAAATATGCGCAGGAGCCTAAAACTTAAAGTATAGGAAATACTTTTTATCTATTCCATTATAAAATATACAATCGCTACGCTTACATCTTTTCTGGTTATTTTCAGGTGGCCGGACGCCCAAATAACCTGGAATTCGTCGACATTCTGAGTTCTGCGGCATGCTGACACCGCTATGCATATATACCGTAATATAAACCGTACTAGCGCGCACCGATTGTGAAATTATAAAAACAAATAAAGTTTTTACCGTCCGCTTATAAATGTGTCCTGTAATTTTCTTTCTCTCCGCTTATTATCGCAATTTTAACATAAAGTCACCACTGCATACAAACAGTACCGGAGTAAGAGAAATAAGTAAGTAAGTATGTATTACATGTATGTACGTCAGTTTAATATTTAATTACATAATAACACGGAAGGAAATTTATGGGGGCCTTTGTAACTAATTTAACATTGTATCCTCGATAATCCGACAAATGAGTTAATTTCAACGGAAGCAATTTCGTTCTCGACACAATAATGATGCTAAAGCATATTTCCACTGCCTATTTGATTTTAATAGCTGTCTACCATCCTCGTTCAACTTATCCTCACTTGCACAATTGTGGCCGTATATTGTGCAATATTCAAAACACATAAAAATTGGTGGCTAGAAGCGGAACCAAAATCACGCACCAAGGGGTCTGTCTACATCTGCTTTTGATGTTCCATATGCGAAGTAGGAAGGTAGCTGAAGGCGGGAATTAAAAAAAAAAAAAATATATATATATATATATATATATATATATATATATATATTAACTGTAATATTTGTTATATTTTATATAGCCTAACCTAAACTAGTCACCAGAAAAAAGGCGATTGGGGACAGAGAAATGGCACTATTTTATTGCAGATACTATAAGCCAATATTAGTTTTGATTGTGCCAATCTCAACTATAAAAATAACAATCGAAACCGTAAACATATGTTCCGTTGGAAATGTTGAATTTGACTGAGCTGTCGGCAAACATAAAAAATTAACCTTTATATTTAAAAGAAGACAAATAAATTACTGAATATGAAGACACCGGGAATGGACAGTTGCGCGTCTACGAAATTCTCCTAACGAAGCGAATAATCTCGTTTGTATCTAAATGTTTTGTTCTTTTGATGGCACTTGCAACTGCAATGGTATGGATAATAAGACATATTGCCAGGGCGGTGTTCTTCGGCGTTTACAGGCTCGCTACGCGTAAAAAACAGACACCGATACAGTGTAGGAAACAGCGTCTCACCAATGGTAAGCACTCTTCACTTGGCCGACCCAGTTGACGACATCGATTCACCCGTTTATATCGATATATCGAACACGCGCGATAACCTAGGGGGCCCCCGTAGTAAATATTAACCGAATAATACGAATGAATAACAACATTGAATCAGGGACAACAAAGGTTGAGATAAGGAGGAAATTGTTCTCTATTAAACTGGTTGGTTAATATTTGTCCCTGATTCAATGTTGTTATTTATTCATATTATCCGATAGTTATACTCATTTTGTCGATTTCAAATGTGGCAATAAAACAATTTGAAATACCTGTTTGGTAGCTGTTGATTTTACCGGATATGTTTCTGCTGCCAGTCATCTTCAGTAGCGTTCCGCCAGTGGGGAATTCAGACAGGGACTTTGGCAGCCGGTGGGATATACTGTCTGCGTTGTCACTGCACTTTTATTATGGTTTTTAAAACCACAAATCCACCTTGAAAAGCCATACCAAACTAATCAAAACTAAACAATACAAAGAGAATATAAATAAACGAAACAAACAAAGAAATCGTATTAAAAAAATAGTCTATCATAAACCCTTGTAGAGCGCTAGTGTGGCCTCATAAATATCAACTAGGACTTTAAAAGTATAAGATATACTTAAGTGTGAAATATACTTAAGGAATAAATATGTTATCTCAACTGTAGACAGTTGGTTTTAATAATGTTGTCGTGTTTAAAACATAGACGAAATCAGAAATCGAGTTATATACGACAACGAAACAGTGCAAGAAATAAGAGATGGGTATATCAAACCGTGTCTGCCACCCGAAGACAGGTAACCTTCGCTTCTTTCATTTTTGACATTTTTAACAAATTTTTAACATTTAATATAACTGTATCTGTGAGGTTTGGAAAGCGATCACTCTCACTGGGTGGTGAGTCGCACTAGTTAAAAGATACACAAGAATGAAAATTGAAAATTTATAACTACTGTGATCGAGAATTTACGCCTAAAATTGTACGTCGGTTGTGGTCATGAACGTGTATTTATCTCACCAGTATTAACGTTGTTATTTCAGTGTGAGGAATAGACAAAAGGTAGAAATGGAGGGATTCGATTTGACGGAGAAATACAGGAAAAAACCCTGGGAAAATTATCCTCAACTTCGCCTCTTATCTAAGTAGGATCCCAGTTTCTGCTTCTCCTGCAATAAAGTCCATCGTTTTATACTTCATGGGAGTTTTGTCACTCTACTGTTAGTCCTCTTACATATTAAAAATAATTCAGTGGTCTACTTATGGCTGAGTTTTTATTAATTTTTAATTTTAAATACCTAATTTTTACCCGCGTATCATATAGTTCTATAAGTTAGTTTATATGTGCATAAATAATTGCATTCAGTAATATACATTTTCAAGTATGATAACTAATAACATAATGTTTCTACAAACTAATAACATAATGCTAGTTGTTGAAATAAATCATGTACGTAAATATGTCATAAATTGGGACAAAATACGAAATCACTTTGTTCAACTAAACATTTCAGAAGAGATAAGAACAATGAGCGAATTGTGTAATAAAATATTCCAGTGTTTTCCTGTTACAATTTTCCCATTTTACCTGGGATCTGATATAAGGTACTATTTTTATTATCATCAGTTTTGTTTCTACGGTCAACACAAATAACACTACAGTTGAAAAAAAAAGTTAGGCTATTGTTGATATTTTTGTTTTATTTTTTCAAAATTCAATAGTGGTAAAATTAAAGAAGTAATCTGATTAAAACTGTATATGTTGCCATAATTTCAGGTAAGTGATAACAATTTCATAATTATATAAAATAATATAAATATGCAATCCAAAAATATTGTGAGTAATCTGTTTTTTAATGTTATTAATGAGCTACTAATGGATCAATGGCAGAATGGTTATTTAAATTTTCACCTGTTTTAAAATAAAAATTAAATAACACATGGTACCGTATTCAGAAACAGAACTGTGAAAAACATTCAATTTATTATCACTAATAAAATGAATATTAAGTATTCATATAATACTAATAAATAATCAATTATATGTATGTATAAATATCTTTATTCATTTATACGTTTATATGTTTGGTAAATCATCGGAATGAATTACTTCTGAATGAGTGACTTTTGAAACTTGTCTGCATCACTTTTTATATGATAAAATTATATAAGTAAAAGAATAAATTCTGAACTCCTTTTTCAAATACTTTAATAATTAATAACAATAATAATGCTTTAACAGAATTTTTTGTTTTTGTCTTCCTGGAATCAGAATATGTTCTTTGTTGTTATTAGTAGTAACATTTGTCATTTTTATATTGTATAATCTATTGTGTTGATTGTCTTCAAAGATTTACTTGTGTTGATAAATCATATATTAAGTATTATGAACACATTACAGTTTGAAAGCTTACTTTGAACAAACAAATTAGAAAAGATTACACATTCAGACAGCTTTTAATAATCCTACTTTTCTACTTTTGGTGCAGTTTATTGTTCATTATAATATTACAGGGTGCAACTTTTGTTTTACCTGCATTTTCCTAATCAGTTAAAATAGTAATTCATACTTTCAAAAATCAATTGCATTATGTGATAACATATATCAAGTGAAGTGTTAGTTCAACAGCAATAGTATTAGGTTGACAAGAAAATAAAAGAATGGTAGTATTAAAGTTGAACTGTGTTGTACATTAAAAATTGCAAATTTGTAATACCTGTTTAGTTATATGCGATATCATGGGTTTTTGCTAAACCAGTTTGTGCTGCTCACCATCTTCAGTAGCTTTACATCAGTAAGTTGATGAGCTGGTTAACAGTAAATGTGCAGTGACGGTGCAAACATGATGTCCCACTAAAAAACAATGGTCATTATCAATCTATTGGAATAGAGAATTTTATTATTATTTTTATTCAATTAACTCTATTTCTTAGTTCATTGTTAACCACTGATATTCTTAATTCAATTTTCAGAGGGAAGTAAATCCGAAATATAACACAAAACCAAAATGAATACATTTTCAATTTGCATACCTTGCCCTGTAATCTATGCAGGGTTAGAAGTGTATCTCACAACAGTTTACAAAGGAATATATTTTCACGAAGCTACAATAGAAAAGGTCATTCGCAGCATGCACAATATGTTTCAGATTAAAAAATTATTATTTGAATAACAAAGTTTGTAAGTTGGGTAAGGTTATAATTGTTTGGTCCAAACTCTACTTACTGCCGGACGCCTCCCACTTTCCATACGGACGCCACACAAGGAAGTACTCACCCGATTTAAACATATAAAATAAATAGAATTTAAAAAATGGCCAAATCCATGTGTTTTTCTCCTCTGTTACTGCCTACTCCTTACTAGAGTTACTCTTTCAACAATGTAGCTTATTGTATTATACAGTTGTGGCAATAAAACAAGTTAAAACCAAGTTAGGTTAGGTTTAAATTATTATTTGAATAGCAAAGTTTTTAAGTTCCATCAGAATACCTCTTCGGTTTAATAGTTCTAATACTGTGATCTAACAAGATTTTTTCGATAATAACAGGCTTTGGATTGCTATAATTGTACAGAATGGAGAGCTGAAACGCCAAAAGATGGAGTAATATCTGAAATACAACATGGAGACAGTTCACAGTCACACAACAGTGAGTTTTTTAAAATAACTTCAGTGAAGTCTTTTTGTATTTTGATGGCTTATGTTTTTCCAATTGCATAAAAGATCATTTATACGTCGCACAAGTATTATACTTATCAGTCGTGAGTCTCACTGGAAGACCAAAAATAGGATTATAGTTCAAAATTAAGCCTTAATTTATGTATATAATTATTACGTTTTTAATGAAAACTTATTTTCTACTCTTCGGAAAAACTACTAAATGTTGAAAACATTTTACAGATAATTTAAAAGTGAAGGACCTGCACCTTATTAAGGCCAATGTTAACCGAAATCCCCGCTTGGGTCCATCGCCAGGCCCATATGTAAGCTCGATTGCTGACATTCGTTAAGAATTTTTTTTTGTTTTTTGTAATAACCATCTCACTTCGTAGGATAAAATAGCGAGGTCGATAATAGTGAAAGAAATGAACGACGTGGCCTACCTGTACGAATACATAAATGGTATAGTGGCTGGTAAACAGGAAGGCGCCATTGCACGGGGGCTGGTGCAATCAGTGCGCGCAATCATGGACAGTTTCAATGGGACGATTACTATCGTACTACAACAGGTATTATACGGTTTCGTTGACAAAATATTAATTACAATTATATAAATAAACAAACAGTCCAAACAGTAAGTACAAAATTAAGTCCTCGAAAATTATGTTCTGAAATTTAAAAAGTCTTCCAAACAGAAACTTCTGTTTCCATTGTTTGTTCGTTAGTTATTGATATTATATTTTGTACGTTCTATTCCCAATTTTTGATATTCGCTCATATTAAACACTTTATTCGTTATAATAATTATTTATTATGTCAACGATTTCGCAGTTTCTTAAAACGCTAACACACAATCCGGAAAGCACCGGGGTCAGTTTGAAGTTTCTGAGGGAAGTGTACCAAGAGGCCAACAGGACCAAACGCACTTTGAAGTGCATTTCCGACCTCCTGAAACTGACAAGATTCGGTGGCGAAGATCCGGTCGGAAGATCAATACTGGACGTCGTCGTCGATCACATGTACAACGGAAATCCGGAACTGAGATCGCCTGTGGGTGACATATTGATGGGAGTAAGTTGGCTAAAGGAGAAAAATATTATGAGAAATTGTAAAATTACAGGTCGAAGATGAGAGGAAATACGACATAAAGCTAGTAGAGCAACGATAATAAATAACATAGGCCGCACAATAAACAAATGAGTTGTTTTAGTAACAAAAACAAAATGGCTTCCGGCTAAGATTGGCGTAATTTCCAAGTCATAAAAACACTGTGCCGACAGGATGCTTGATAAACATCTCACCCTATTACGGAGTAACAGTTTTTCTGGCGTTTACAAATTTTCGTTTTCCGAACACACAGTGCTGCCGCCCCCTGTTCGAAATGATGTACAACTGGATGAGCTTGGGGGTGATTTTGGACTACGACGGAGAATTTTTCATCGCTCAAAACGCCGACTGCCCGGAAATGTATTTCTGGCAATACAGGTTTATGTTGAGGCACGTTATTGTCAAGAATTCAATACCATAAATTAGATTCGATTTATATAAACACCTCGGATGACACCATGTTGGGAATTCTAACCAAATGTATGCATATTTCGTCCAAATAATGTTAAAAATATGTGCACAAGACAGTCTTCTAAATATATTTCGTATAACTGATAAATTATTTTATTTTGTCGTTAATACCTATTTTGATTGTCTGCTATGGTCGGCTGCTGGTTTGATCTTTTGCTAGAGACCGCTTAAAATTCCGCTGTTTTTCTCTTTCTGTTGATGTTAAGGTGTATGTCCGCTTTCGTTTTCGATCGGTCGGCATTTGGTCAACCTGTTAGGATCAATAATAAGATTATTCTAACAGAAATTCACTCATTTTTGTTCAACTAATTTGTGTTTTCAGGACAGAGCTAATACCGAAAATGATACCGTACAAACTGGCGGAAATGATATTGGAGACGGGAAAGTGCGTGCTCTTCTTGCGGGAATACTGCCACCAAGGAGCACCGTCACTTTCTGTCCCTCGGCTACTCGCAAATATAGAGTCTCACAAAGGTAATTTTGTTAAAATTAAAATTAAAAGAAACAAAATGTAAATTTTAAAAATTTAAATTGAGCATCGGAAAATTTTATGCGGGTTTATTTTAATTTCTACTTATTTCTATTTCCTAGAAAAGTGGCTGGAATTACTGAGCAGCGAAGGGCAGGAACTGTACGAGTTGTTCGGGAAGCCGCACCTTGAAGCGCATTCGACGGTACTCCAAGCGGTGCTCAACAGATTTAACGCCCTTCAGCATTTTCAGGCTTTGTACAATTACGTACTGTTGAACAAGGGGGATTTCGTCTTGTACTTTATTAAGCTGATCAAGTAAGCGTCAGGAAATGTTTAAGAAATTTCGTTTAAATCGAAAATATACAACCGATTCTACAAAAATTACTTTAAAAACAACTGGTATATAATATTTCAAATTATACCGAAACAAATCTGCAATACAAGAGCCATATGACTAGACATATCCTATTTTAAATTATGTCATTCAATCTTCACCCTTTATTCTATAATTACAGTATTGTTGGTCCATTTGTTGACCTATTTTAATCAGATTTCACCACCCTACTGACGAATACTGAAGATGGCGTGCAGCCGAAAAGCGGTCTCTCACAAAGACCAAACTGTCACAAAATATTTATATAAAGTACTTGAAATTTATAATGAGCGGTTTAAATTTAATTTAACGTCCCACAAATAATCACCTCTAGCTGTTTTTCAACGAACGATACGTATTTTCCATATTAAATCCATTTTAGTACAATTAATTTTTTGTAGAACATTTTTATGAAAAATCGCAAGAATTACGATGTAATTGAATCTTGAAAGTTTATATTTTTTCTATTAAAGCCATAAAAAGCTTCTCCTGTTACGAGCTATACTACGCGATACCTTATATTCTGTCTACGTTTGTCACAACGTCATCTTGTTGCCGACGGCAGCAATGAAACGAAGGGGAACGGTCCGGGTCTAAAAGAGGAAACGCTGACACGTCTGCTGGCCACCGCCCTCGAGAACAGTTCCGCAGCTTTCGACGATCCGGACACGACCCGATTGATAGCGGTACGCGTCAAGTACGCGTTTACCGACGATTTTCTACAGGACGTCTTCACCCTCTGCTATAGAACGAGCGGCCCATTCAAAATAGTAATAAATAATAGTAAATTAAATTATTAAAAGTATTGAAAGGGTCAAAGATTCCCTGTTTTTTTTTGTCTTAAGTTATACGGAGTCATATGGAGTTTTATGTACTCATCAGAGAAATATGAACACCGATTGGGAGGTGCTCAATGCTTATTGGCCGTACTACTGACAGAAAGGGGATTTCATCGTTTTATTGTGCCAATATTTCAGGATTGCGGAAACTTTTAACAAAATCAATAGTTTTTAAGTATTATACGAATATTTTTATCTATTAAATCATTTTGATAAGTATAACTATCTTTAACTCACCATTCCACGTAAATAAATGCGTTCAATTTTTATTTTCGCTATAAAAAAATTTAAATCCGGCATATTTTTTGTAGCTTACGCTTCCGACGCTGACTTAACCGCTGCTTGGGAAGTTCCATTGTTCGTATGGAATGTAGAATGGAATTGTTGCAGGCTTTCCAAGTGACCGAGGGGGAGTACGACAGACTGTTCCGATTCCTTTGGAGTGCCAAACTTATGGACTTCCGTCTCTCCGACGTCTGGATAGAAATAATGTCGATCTCGAGAACAGGCGCTGGAGGCGAGTTATCGAAAACATTAAAAAAAAAGAATTTTCGGTAAGTAATTTTCGGACCGCGGAACAACCGTTCTTCCGTCTGTTCAGACTTGAGGAGGTCCCTGGGCGACATATCGGCTCAGTGTTCCGAACTGATGCATTTCAACAAACGGCTGCAGAATTACATCGCCTACGACGTTCTGGACAGATACTGGATGCAGTTCATGGCGGAGTACGGAGCCGCGACCTCGCTCGACGACCTCATAGACGCCCACGCGAAATTTCTTAACTCGGTCACTTTTGAGATCAAACAAGGTGACGCGTTTCAAGTGAGCGATCTTTTTTTTTTTATTGAATATTGTAGCCGTCAAACACGGCTACACGAAATACAACAATACTGTGACAGTGCTGACACGATGCTCCATCGGTAGATGACCTACAATAGCGTGAATAATATGGCCTCTCCTACTTTCAATCCGTTAAGCCGTTATTTATTTTTATCAATGTGGCAGAATATTCATTTAACCCCCGCTAGAAACTATACCTGGTGGTACATCATCAGTAACAACGTATCTAAATGGATACAGAAGAAAAACCAGACCTATCAAAACAAACGTTGGTTTAGAGGACGTGGATATTTTATGGTAAAACTAAGAAGTATAGCGAGAAAAACTTACATAAAGCAATGATAAATTATCATACGATATGAGGCTAAACGAGCAAGCATCAACATAACGGCAAAATATAATACTTCTGTGTTTTTAAGGCATACTGATCGATTTAACAATAATAAAACACTGCTATTGCAGCCACTCTCTCTCCAGTTGACCGTTATATTTTCCCTGGTCGACGATCTCAGGAGTCTGGTGAGCCAGTTGGGGCTCATAGCGGATCTGGTCAAGGGCGGCAAATACGTGCCCAAAAAAGCGTACCACCACACCATAACAGCCAACATCCGAATCATAAAAGAAAATTATGAGGTCAGAATATATTCATAAAACATTTATATAATGCGAGCTCTGGTCTACTCGGCTTCGCTTGCAATGTGATAATTGAATACAGTGCCCTACACACCGACTCTATTGGCGATGATTTTTAAGAAAAACGCTCGGGTTATTTTCGGTGTTCAACGTGTAATTGAATTGTTGAGAAATACAACTTGCTTTACTCAAATACTCTGGGTAAGTTGAATCGACTTGATGAGACGGTCGAAACGCGGTTTTTCATTATAAAAATTAAAGGAAAAAGTAGTTCAGTCACGCAAAATTAGGCCTAAAAACAATACCATTGGTGGGAGATTAGAAAAAAAAACAGAATATTTTGAACTACCTCAAATTAATGACGACTTTGTTGCAGAAAGTAATCAACAATTTCTTACGAAATATTCAATCCTACCATTGTTACGACGGGTTATGTATGTTGGCGGAAAATATCAATTACAACGAGTACTATTCGAAAAGATACGAGCGAACTAATCCAAAGCCTAAAACGGCAAGAAAAAGGCGCTATCCCGTACTCACGGACTGTTGAGAACAAACGTTCGACGAAACAAAACTGTTTGTAATAAAAACGTTCTGTGTATTTAATTATCGGTTAATAATATATAGGGGTTCCATGTAAAAACTATAAGAAAATGGCAGAGTCTCACTTACTTGTTTTTTGTTTTTTTTTTTTAATTTCACTCTGAAGTCGGCGATTTTCGAACGTTCTTCATTTCCCAAGAACACACAAAGAATAATCGTGCCAGTGCAGCCCTCCACGACTTCGTTAATTTCATCATTGTAGTAGAATGTTCTGTCTTCTCTAGATAGAAAAGAGATCGGCTCATTTAAAACCCTGGGTGTTTACAATAAGTTAGATTAAACTATTATGTCAATGCATATATTATACATAGAGAAAAAATATATAGTTATTTAAAAAAATTAACAATTATACAATCAACAAGATATTGTCAGTCATTGTGTTCTGAAAAGCAAAATAATAATTTCTGGGGGGTACATTATTAATTTACATCTTATGATGATGATGATGATTGACTGTATTTATATAGCGCAATAGGTGACATCTTATGAGAAATAGGAAACATTTTTTTTTAACCGAGTTGTCACAATTCTATCATTTATTGTAACAACGTTTCTACATATTTTACAAAGGGAAACCACATTCAATGGCCATATCTTATGGCACCATTTGGCAAAGATGGTTGTCCAAGAAAAATAATTAACAGGAGAAATAGAAAAAACATAATTGTGAAACTGAAACAATGAATATAATACACAAAATTGGGATAGGTTTTGTTGTGACTGAGCTAGTCAGGTATGGTAACAAAGCATTCACTTAATTTCCTACAGCCGTCACCAAATCATTAGTATAAACTACCGCTTATGGTCTCACCTGATGATTTAAACTCCCATTGAGTGCACTAGTAAATTTAATCAGCCGAAAAATTTCATCTGTATTATAGTTGCTATTAACAAAAATATGGTAACATAGAAAACAATAATAAATAAGGCACTGTAACCAATTTATAAAACCACACTAAATAAAGGAGATTATAAAAGAGAATATATTTATAAGAAAAAGATATTGTACAGCCATCATCAAAAATCATGATGCCATTGGAATGTCAATGGATCCTTGAAAACCAGTATCGACCAGGTAACCGCAATCACAAAAAGACTGCAGAATCATTTCCTGTAACAAATAATTGTTTTTAAATAAGAAATAAAATCTAGGGATCTTATTTAATAGGATGTGATCTTTAAATGTGTGACGCATTGAAATTGTTTGAATTATAAAAAGGCAACACCAGATAATTAGAATGTGGGAAATTATGAGTATGCTGGAGTTCCTTAATTTGAATTCACAAACAAGCACTCCAATGTACTCATTAGAATTCAACTAACATCCCTTCAAGTACTGCTTTCCATCAAACAGGTTGAGATCGGGAATAGTTTTAGGTTAATTTTGAACTTGTCCCTGAATACGTTCACTTCAAATGTAGAAAATTTGTACAGCCATTTCATAGCGGTTAGTACCTTCTCCTGGTTGGCGATAACTTGATGGGACTGAGCAACCCATTTCAGAATGTCTGCGTTGTCAGGAAATTTGACTGTGCCACTGCCCGAAGTCCAAGACGTTTCGAACTGCCATTGGGTCCAGTGGGACTCGATTGTAGCCTGGAAGAAACATACCAAAAATTATAATTAGACTGAAATTTGATTTGCCACATAATAATACCAACAAGGGAAAATAGAATGAAGTACAATAACCTCATACACACACACATACACGAAATGTGTAAATGGGCCTAGGTGTTTATCCCATTGATAGTAACTTTTATTCTTGATTATGAAACAAAGATTCTTGATATTTAAAGCTTATAGAAAGAGAACTGGTAAAATTGTCTTCTCTTGTGAGTGCATTAGTTAACAATGTTTCCATTTCTTCAATGGAAGTTTAACTTTTATATATAACACGCACTCTGGATATACAGTGGTTGTAGTTAAATCTCCTGAATTTAAGTATTAAGTATTATCCTCAATAACAAATAAATAAGGTAGATATATAAAAAGTCCACTGACTTAAAAAAATTTGTTAAACAAGCTATAACACACACAAAAAGATATGTAGCTTACCCTTGCATTCTTACTAATGCTAGTAATCAATATTTATTTTTTTATGAAAAAAATTTTGTTTGAATGAATTTCTGCCTGCACTAGTTTTGACTTTTTGCCATTGTGAACATTCTTGCCTGGTTGAATAAGCATCCTGTCAACTCTGACAGTTCCCACAAATATCTCAAACTTTTTTTCAACTTATTTTTGTACGCGTGTGTAGTACGTGTTGAGAGCTGGCCAGTATTTTACAATTATCATTGAACATTTATCTGGCTCGAAAAAATACAACAAATCTTCTTTGACTACAGTCCAAAAATACCATCAAGCAGAGTCACCGCTACTTACAGCAGAGTGTTCAAATTGTAGGAATGACGATATTCGAAAACTACATCAATGCCCCAACAAATACATTGCATAAAATACAAAACTATTTATTACCTTCTTTAATTACCTTAAATTTATTGGCTAGCCTGAACAGCACGGGCTGCAATTTTGAATTGCAACCACCAGGAATCAGCATAATATCAAATTTCTGATCCTCCGTCTTGATTTCGTTGGCATTTTTAATCTGTACGTGCGGTTTGTACATATCGCATAATAAAATGCTGTGGCTATTTACACGGCTGCAAACAGAAATAAAATTCTAACATACTTTAGGTGAACATACTTGTGATACATATGCAGGATACAATCACTTGTTAAATCATCTTAACTTACGGTAGAAATACGCGATTCATCCAGTCCTGCATTGTGTTTTCATCATTTATGCCTTTCTCCTGCTCCAGTGTCAACACATCGGAATATTGTCCATCTATTAAATTATCCACATGACTCTAAAAATTGGATAACAAAAATTTAAAAGAAGATATATTTAATTTTTAAACAATTAAAAGAACAGGTCATAAGTATAGTCTTGTAAAAATATTTCACTAATCTGAATGAGCTCAGAACTTTTAATAATCATTATTATTACACAACACAGCATAGTGTTGTTCATTTATATTGTGAATTTCACAGTATCCACACATTTAGCAAGTGATTTTACAAACAAAATACTCTTAATACCTTCAGGATAAGAACTGTTGGAAACAAATGTCCATCCGATGAACAGGATAGTATAAGAGAGGCATGACAATTTTCAAATCCGGATTTACGAAGAAGTGATTCTCTTTTTACAGTTCCTGTAATAAAAAATAATTTTTTTGGAGGATCATTTTGCATAAATACCTAACTTTATAAATGTTATTAGCAGTGGATGTAATTGGTTTAAGGCATGTGCTGAGGATGATCAAATATCTTTTAATAATAAATAATTGCTTCATTTTTTTAATTGTTAAATGTAATTTAACTAAATGAAATCTGTGGAATTGGCCTGGTATTAGACCTGAACATTTTCATACATCAAATTTGCTGTTGCAGGGAAAGCATGTCACTATTGGAGGAAAAAACAAACTTAAGAGTTTGAAAAATTATTGGATATAATTACTATACCTGATGAAATAAAATTTAGTGGAATTTCATCTAATGCAATCAAATTCTTCGGCGAGAGTGACTTTTCGTTATAGGTGTTTATGACTTGTTTTCTAAACAATTGAATTTTCTTCTCTAAAGACACGGGCAAAGTGGTACACGAATCTGGAATGCTTTGTAATAGAGGAGCGTACCTTTTGGAAAATCTAACAGCCCAACTAGATGATGCCTAAAAGTTTCAGCCAATATATATATATATATATATATATATATATATATATATATATATATATATATATATATACATACATACATACAATTACAATGTATATTATATATACAATAATACATATGTATACAAAATTTCTGATGAATCAATTTTATGTTATCTTATAATTTTATGTAATTACACGTATGAGATTACAATAATTGGAAAATGCTTCCTAAAATTGTTTGGGGTCTATTTCATATATTTTTTTATTTAAATATAATATATACACATATAAATTTGTGGGTATGAATGTATACTGTATGTAAGCAAACAGTGATGCAAGAATACCACTGTTTACATACTGGAACTATCCAGTCCAAAAGTAAAGAAAATGTAAAGGTTAGAAATTTTTTAAATTTTAATAATTGTTTAAACTTAATAACTACTGTAATTATAATGTGTAAATAAATAAATATATACATTTAAATAAATATAGAAAATACACCACAATGAGTTTTTTATATTATCATTATGAATAAAATATAATTTTAAAAGAAATGAAGAGAATACTATTCACCTTGAAATTTGCTCCTTTTAGTTTTACTGCTTGATTCAACAATCTTGCGTGGGAGACAGTTTTATTCCTGTCGAACTCACTGAGCACCCAGCATAAGAGTTTTAAATCGCTGGCCATTTTGTCCTCAGTTGAGGACGGAAGAGCATACCTCATCCTCCACCTGTAGTACCACCCAGGCGAACAGTTTATATTCGTGAAACCGCCATCTCTGTATAGTTTGGTCGCCTTTTCACGTATCTGCATAGTATGAACTTATTATTATCATTAATAATCAACATTATTGTTTTAAACTAAAAAATTATTGTAGCCTCTAATGGGTTAAAATGATACCCCAATTAGGAAAAGGGTTTCCTCTGGGTATCAGGACCTCCCAACAGGTATCTTTAATTATATTCCTATGGGGTTTATAATTTGATAGTGTAAATAACGTTATCAATATATAACTCATCAAAACAAAATATACATATAACAACAGTGTACATATTTTTGTATGCTGCCGATACCAGCAATACCAGTATTACTGGTTTTGTATACATATACAAAAACAGTATAAAATTTCACCTGTCTACTAGTTGGTATAGTCCGCTGTGACTTATACCATGCCCATATCTCTTTATCTATTTTATCATCGGTAACATATCTAGATACATCTCTGTTGTACACTTTTTCCCCTACAACAGAGAAACCATTTACATTCATTATATTCAATGTACGTAGTTGTTATATTACATTAAATAATGTATAACAATAAGGTTTCAAGGTGTATATTGTTTTATATTAAGCGTAAGTTGTAAATGTCCGATGCAAAAACATTTATTTAAATATCAGTTTAAACTACCACGTTATTTTTTATATATTTGAATATATCTCGTCGATACTTCCGAACGTAGTCATAGGTTGAAAAACCACAACCGTATTTCCAGTATGTTCCTTTCTAGAACATTTGTGATACCATATTTTTTTTATCACGTTATAAACCCGAATTAGAGGAAACAATAAATCACCTAATGAGTCGACGCACTGTATCCACTCGTGAATCCTTTTTCTGGCGATGTTAAAAATTCTGCTCGTCTTTTTATTCGACGATTTGATAGCGTGCAAGGCCACTTCCCTTTTGAATTTGTCCGGATACGTTATACGATTTTTAGCGTTAGAATTTCCTTCTTCGAGCCTGACAAAAATACAATTCGCAACGTAAAATATCGAGATAAATGTTCGTTGGCATTAACTACTGAAGATGTCTCGCTTTGTCGTGTTCTCGATGTGTAAAACAAAAAGGAATGCGTAGTCTCTGGTCCGAAATCCATCGTATAGTCTAAACAATGGATAATACAATGAAAGAATAAAAGGTATATGTTAGCGCGGCGCCATATTGTTTCACACTTATGCATACAGAAAAGTTATTAAACAGAAACTAAAAAAGCAATAGTTGTTCAGTACAACATAGAAAATTAGTACCAAAAAAGCCATTAGAGCTTCGATATTTTAAAACAATGAATGCCCCTACCTTTTAGCGTAGAGAAACAGCCAAAATGTCCTCTTGTCGGAAGACTCGTCGTTCCTACATGACTGGACCATTTTAAGTTTCTCCAACAAGGCGTCTCTTGTCACGTCCCTATTTCTTTCTCTCGACTCTCTCAACCAATCGATGAACTCTACGTCGGGCCTATAAGAAACCTGCAATAACACCATAAATGTTTCTCTCAAATTCTAAGCCCCCAATAAAAACGCTTTGCACTCAAGAAGAGATGCTTCCTCAATACGAGGATTGTTCAATAACTAAAATGGCAATAAGTATATGAGATGTCGGTTTCCTTACGTTAAGTATATAACGAAATTTTCCGAGCACTTGAACTCCTATAACTGTATAACTAGGCAAGATAAATAAATGTTTTAGAACACTAAAGGGCCTACCATTATCGCAACCGCCATGCTTGTGACGTCACTCAACATGGCGCCTCGGAAAAATACTTTGTTGGGAAAAAAACGATTTCTGGAAATATTGCACGAGGCAAGATGAAATAGTGTTTACGATCAATTCACCTAAGAACTTTCATTCCCGTCTATATATTATGGTTGTCCGAGAAAGTATAATTTAAATATAGCAGCCCATAATTGCGTATAAGGGTTAGGCGTGACGCTACCCTTCAACATGAAAAATTCGTCGCTTATAGATTTAACTTTTATAAACATCGAAGCAAAAACTTTACCATATGTACGATGTTTTTTTAACATAGATCTAAATTACAATTATATATGTTACCGTTAACTTATATTTTTTTCCTCTTCACGCAGCAACGATACTCTGCACGCCAATGCAACCAATGTACTAAGCAGGAGTCAAACAAAATATCTTACATACATCAGTTCCAGTTGCCAAGCTTGGGGACTTGAACTTATACAAATAATTATTGATAATAGGGCATTTCTAATATTTTTAATTAATCTGCCAGAGCGCGAAGGACATAAAATAACACACTACTGCTAGGACAATAAATTGGTATAGGTCTGTAATATATGTACAGGTATTTCCAAATAAGTTGAGAGAGGATAATGAATAAAGCAAAAATGTCCATAAATATGAAAAATATAAATAAAAAAATTCCTTTTTATCGCTATTTGTTGTTATTCAAAATCGGCTATACCTAACATTCGTATATTTGTCGAATAAATCTTAAAAGCGATTACCATTAGATATTAAACTACTCCAAATTGTACGCTTACCTTTTCTTGTTTTGTCGGAGGCCCACGACTCTTGTTTCTATCTCTAATCCAGTCTGAAACTGTGCCTTTGTTGACTTTGAAGTAGAACGCCGCCTCCTTGATCGAGCGCTGCATCGCGTAGGCGGCCACTTTACTCTTGAACTGTGGCAAATACCGTTCACCCTTTTTCTTGGCCACGTTCTTCCTGG
This sequence comes from Lethocerus indicus, assembly GCA_019843655.1. Taxonomy (NCBI): domain Eukaryota; kingdom Metazoa; phylum Arthropoda; class Insecta; order Hemiptera; family Belostomatidae; genus Lethocerus; species Lethocerus indicus. Next base: position 31,411,509 of record JACDQD010000003.1, on the reverse strand, counting down.
CCAAGTTTGCCGCGTTTTCCGGCCGTTGGTCCGCCGGGCTCCGGCAGTCGGGCAGGCCGAGGTGATCGATGAAATCGCAGTCGTTGAACATACCGTTGTCGCTGACTAAAAAGCTGGCCGGGCTCAACAGGTTGTTCAAAGACTCGAGGGAAACTTCAACGCCCGAATCGTTATTCCCCGAGGAGTTTTCGCCGTTGGCGGCCGCTCGCTCTGCCGCGCCCGGGATCGGCTCTGGAATCTGTTAACAATCGGCGGAAAATATAAAACGACTGGAGCAACAAAAAGGAGAAAAACTATTCCTGCGATTTCCTACCTAGTGATAATAATAAGACAATAATTTCTCAACCGAATGTGACACCATACTGACACGGAGTCCCAAAAAATGATGTCCAGAAATAATGTTACTGGACGGTTGTTGGCAGATGTTTTTATTTTGACTCTTTGGGATGGCCGAAATATTGGACGGCCGGTCAAGGAATATTGTTAACTGTTCTGTGGTCTGCCAAGTTTCAGAATAAATTGAATGCTTCGAACGGAGCCGTACGGGACAGAAACAGTGTGGACAGGACGGCCTGCACCTGAGTGGCGGAGAGCTACTGAAGGTGGCGAACGGCCGAAAACGGTTCGGCAAAAAACAAAAAGACATCGCTGAAAGTATTAAAACTGTGGCGGCCTACTGTTTCAGCGCTTACCATCGTCAGTAGCAATCAGTTCGTCAATTATTGAGGCGCTCTTATCGGCCAATTAAGCACCCTGCCCGCACTGCACGCCCAGATGGTCAAGCATTGCGCAATATGTAACTGACGATTACAAAATCATGTCTAGGACCTCACAGTGCTTAGTGAATTAAACGAACAATGTTTAATAATAAATAATCTTCTGTTTATATCTATAAATAAAATATAGAAAGGAAGAAAGAATAACGCCCAACCTAAAAAAAATTACGGAAGCTAAAAAAGTAATTATACGTATATACACGAAAAAAAAATACGAAAAAATCATAATTCGACCAGAGTAACATTGTAGCGGCAATACGGACGGGATGCTAACGACGATGGCGGAAAGCCGAAACCGGTCTTACTTAGCAGGCTTGTGCGATTGCGATTGATAGCCAACAATAGAGAATCGAGTCGGTAGTATTACAAACAATTTATCTTATTTGGGGCCCTCCACGGTTCGCGAAACCTGATAATCTCCCAACCTGGAGTTTCTTCCGGCTTTTCCACTATCGTCACTGTAGCATTCGGTCGGTAATGCAGTGTCGACGTACTTACTCGTGTCGGCTGCCTACGAAGCACTCTGTTCACTGCCACGGCGATTTCCGTCGTGAAGATTGCCCACCCAGTGCAGTAAGTAACGCGACAGTAACAGTGCAGTTAGCCGCAAGTACCTCACTGTACAGAGTGTAAAACGTTGAAACTGCGATACTTCGGAATATGAGACAGAGGATTTCGCTTTCCCGAACGAAATTAATTAGATACCGACGATATTTTGACTTCTAACTCCGCAGGTAGTAAATTGGGCCTGTGACAAATGCGGGCCAAATTTGGAATCGTTAAAATTACGCGCTGCACAGTAATCCAAATTCGAGAGCTGTACATTACTGTAAAGTAAGGAAAAAACACTTAAACCTTACAATAACAGTGGAGACAGGATGCTGCACCGGTAACCGACATGCCTGACATATCTTGGGTTCATCTTCAGGGAATGTTAACAACCGATGGAATAAGAATTGGATATAAAAACTATTTTAAAAATTTTGTTAATTAAATGTTCAATATTAATTTACTCCACCCCGTTCGGATAGCGTTTTGCGGTGGGGTGCCTTTTTCTTTAAATTGATCCAAAATCAGTTAGTTAAGGACAAAAATTAGTTAAAATCAATCAATTATTATTAGTCTACCGCCTGGTATCGAACCCCTGGTATAGAGGGCGCACTGGTAAACCATCAATCGTAAATTTTAATTTATAACTCGATCAACCAAACGCCTGTGTAAAAGTTGTAAACCTACGTACACCTGGGAAAAGAGATACTGAATGATATTACCAGGTTACTTTGTTTCGATGGACAGCAGCAAATCGTCGTCAAAGCGCCCCGTGCCAACACTGTCATTACACTCTTACTAAAATAAAGACAACAGTAAAAGTGCACCGACAGTGCCGACAGGATGCCCCGCTATTAACTAAGTTACTCACCGGCCTTACTGGCGTTAAAGGGACTACTGGAGATCGTGGAAAACGGTCCACCGAAAGATTAATAATAACGAACACATTTATAATCGCGAGATCTCATTCAAGTAAATTAATATTTAACTCGATAGTAAATAAGAATAGAATAGTCCAATTCTATCCGCCACAACTATCAGATTCTAAGGAATGTTTCGTAATTTTTTTTTTGAGATTTATGAAATTGTTTTTTTCCGCATTAAAGAGTCAGACAGTTCAATTATCGTGGAGAATACTAAGTTACGGGAATAGTGCTGCACTGTATTACCGACGATGTCGAGAAGCGAAAATGAATAATTTTAAATATCAAAGTACGGTTGAGTATCCGTCAATACTTTGTGAAAAAAAATTGTCGCAGGAAAATCGAGCTCAACTGAACTAGGAAAACTGTAAATTAAATTTATGCAGTTGCCCAATTCATTTGATTACTGGTTTGATATAAAAAAAACGAAAAAAGCGCATTTAAAGCTCTTTCGTTTATTAAATCTCAAATCATGATTGTCCAATTTTCTACCGCTATGTATTTGGGATTCACGGGCTTGTTCTATATACTATATACTAGCAAAAACGACGAGTTGGGATAATTCAAATTGTTTATTTCGAAAAATTGAATTAAATAACAACAATTTTATCGAAAGTTTGTTTAGTGACAAAAGGAGGCGCGACAATTTAATTCCCGGGATGGCGTCATCCGGCAATTCGGACAAAATCAGAATCGGACATTTTCAAGTATGTCCTTTCCGCACATTCTTTTCTACGAATAAATTCTCCGGGAATTAAAATATCCCCTTCGTAAATTTACAACGGCGTTAGTCCGCAATAAAAATCCGCTTAATTTAAATTCGGAACCATTTCATAGTTCACCGCCAGTTACGGCTTTGAAACAGTACTTATCTAAATAGCCTGCAAGTATAGCGCTGAGTATAGATCCGCTTATTCATAATTCATACTCTGGATCGAATCCATGGCTGCCACTTCCGCTCGGAATTGTTTCCTGTTCCATCCGGTTATGGCCATTCAATCCTGTCTTCTCAAATTTCCCAAGACACTTTTGAACAATAGATTTTCAGCCGACGTTTCTGGAATAGAACCTTCCCGGGGGCTGTTTTTTTTAGTGTTATAAGACGTGTATTTGTTCCGTACTTGGGGTGCATTTAAAGTCGAGTTGCACCCTCACACCATTGCACACTATATTTCCACTTCCTCTTGTTTTAAGTTAGAAATTACTTTCTTTTTTGTAAAATCTGACACCCCCCACCCCAAAAAATAGGTGAATGCAAATATGGCGAAGTGTACTTGTATAGAAATTTTGTTTCCCGGGTTCGATCAGGCCGATGAATGAGGGGCCCCCACATTTGCGTAATCTTCAGTTTTCAGTTTTAATATTCGGAATAATGTAACGCTCGTTGTCACGCCGGTGGTGTCCCTGGGAGTCGCTGTTGTTGGACGAAGTGGGGGATTCTACGGGGGTCGACACCGCCTCCTGGTCCGAACGGTTTACGGTAAGTTGAGGTGAGCTGGCCGGTGCCAAATTGGCCTGACACGATCTGTTAGTAGCGGCCTGCCTCTGCCGCTCCTCCTCCTCCTCGATGAACACCTGCTGCAGTCTATTCCTGACCAACAGTTTCCGATGCTGCGGAACGCGTTTCAAGTAGGGCAGCAGGCTGATCAAGAACTGGTACTCGCTGTCCTCCTTCAGTCTCCCGTTGTCGGTGAACAGTTTCAGTTTGGCCTTTTCTATTTCGAGGAATTCGTCGTCAATACTTCTCTCGGATTTCGTACGACCGTTGGCCGCCAGTACTGCCCCGCCGAGGATGTCCGAAGACGTGGATGGCTCGTGGATGGTCACTTCGAGGACAGATTCGGGCGTGATAATGTTATTCTGGGAGTGGTGTGACTCGTAGTCGGTTCCCGAACCTTTGTCGCTGGAACATTTTTCCGGAGACGGCAAACTATTCGACGGTATTTCGTGTTGAAAGAAATCGGCCAAAAATAGCATGTACTTAAAATACGGCCACGTCGAGTGGATTACACCGGGCGACGCTGTACCTTTGGTGTACACGAGCTGTTTGGATTTTTCGAATTCTTGCCTAAAAGTTTCTTGCAATCCTCTCCATTTATCTTGCATGTTCTCGACTGGAAGTATAAAAAAAACTAATGCATATTTACTAAACATTAACTACCACAATAAAAAAAAGATTTTTGAATTCCTGGGCCATTATTTTTTTTAATAGATTTAATATCTTTTATACCAGAAAATCCAAATATGCTCTTAGAATTGAGCTTTAAAAAATATTTTGGTTGAGTCTAAAACCCAGACATGAAAAAAAGACTCAAAAACATAAATGTTTCATATATTATGAAGGCTTCACCCCATTCAAAAGGTCAGTAAGCTAGAGTCATTTCGAAATTACTAAACAGTCTTCACCTTTATTTCAAATAGTCGCTCTATGTTGAAATTTAATTTGAATCAACTCAATTTTCTTAACTCACCATCCGAATTCATTTCCTCAGCGATTTCATTCCATAACTTCTGTTGTATGTCAGCCATATGATAATTTGTATCACTCATATCCCAGAGAGATCTCCGTTCACTAACCAAAGCGATTAGTTTCTCATCATCCGTAATCTCAACATCCATCTTGACATGTCATACAAACGACAATAACTATAATACTAACGTCATATTTACTACTGTACTATTAAAAATGTTTAGAAGTAGTTATTATTCACGTTTTTACATTACTATTGAAGTTATTGGATCAATAATTATGGGTAGATGTATTGTATCCATATAAAATATTTGTAATGATCAAAAAATATACATCTGATCTACTAATTGAACTAATGAAAAACTATATTTCACTCTCTATATTTTGAATATTCTGTACTCCAATATCCATCTGAACATAGAAAGGTCTGTGAGTCAGTATTATGTTCTACTTACACACCATTAATATTGTAACAAATATAATTAAATAAACATTATTTCAAGTTGCGATTGTTCTTTAAATTGGCATAATGTAAAATTAAAAACATTATCCAATGACTGATTTATAAATTAACTTGCCATTCAGTCAAATAATATTTTATCAAGTGAAATATTAAGGCGGTGTATAGCTCATATAAATCCAGAAAATTGATTGGAATTCAATAGTATAGTTTGCTCCATAACATATGGTTTACAATAAAAAAGTGGATAAATAGCCACCAATTTGGTTTTAGGAGATTAGGTTCGGGATAAAGGAGGAGGACAGGAGGAAGCCCAAACTTCCTTGGTTGGACCCAACTTTTTTGAATTGTCAATTTTCAAAAAAAATAAAATGTTTATAGTTCTTTTTTCCCTAGTATATAGAAGCTAGAGTCAGTTATGACTGATCTAACCAAATTGAACTTAGGAGCAGTGCAAACACATATCCAGGATTTTATAAGTTTAGAAGAGCACAAATCAATCTTGCAATCCTAATGGCTCCAGTGGCCCGGTGTGTGGAAGGCACACCCCAGTCTACAATGAACCAAAATTGATTCCCTCTAAACATAAAATGCATCAAGAAAAATAATAACCTGGTGGTAAAAAAATATAAATCAAACACAAGGACAACACAAAAATAATCAGCACACAACTCTTGTTGGATTAATTCAAATAAATATATTTTGATAACAAACTTTTTAAAAAATATTAATAACATAAAACAGCAAAATAAAGATGTAAGATTTAATTTAGAAACATTTTAGGTTTGTTTAAAATAAGCCGGTAATTATTTGCTTGTAAGATTTGGACAAAATATATAATATTTGTACCTGTCTATATTTCCCATGTATATATTTATATTAGTTCAAATTATAGTGCCCATTACATGAACGTAAGTAACATTCAGGTTATTCTGTAATAACCAGATCTTTTCCAATTGTTTTGACATTTGTCACACTTCCTTCTTATTGTTATTGTGTTTTATATGTACATCCCAATAGTAATAAAAATATTAGCATTATACTATGAAATAACAATATGTAAAGCCCAAATAGCAACATGGTCGCATTCACAAAAAGTAAATCACTTTAGTGACAGTGTGGGGTAATTAATTACATGTCAATAGATGAAGCACTGTTGTCATTCTTATCACAATCATTATCTTACTAAATACAAAGAATCTCAGGTCAAACAGCAACATCTCAGGATATTCTGAAATATATCTGAAGATAAAATAGTATATTATTCCTTAGATCAGTATATTACTTACAACATTCTCCTGGCAATTATCATCGCAAAAGTCTCCATCAGCCTTCTTCCAGCGGCTCATCCACCTTCTATACCACCCATCGCTAGCCTAAAAATAAATCACATATTCATCCTATAACAAAATAATAATCGCAATATATTCTAATTTCAAGTAATATATGACTTTATTTTAGTTGAACGGATTTTGCCTATTGAAAAACAAACTGAACCCAAACTGCCATTATTTAATAAAAATTCAAAACTGTAACAGTTGTGCGCAATGCACACAAATGAAATGCAGCTGCAAATCTGAAGGACATTACAAATATTTCAAATAGGCACTGTACAATTATTGAAAGTATTAACAATTTCTCATCTAACTGTAACACTATGCAATAATATGTTGCTATAAATGTCCTTAGATAGCGTTAGATGGAATTGAATGGAAAGAGCCTTAATGGAAAAAACTAAAAGCCTTAGTGTCAGTACTACCAATAATATTTGGTATTATCATTATTAATATTAAAAGTGTCACTGATACAATGAACACAATAGCTAATGAAAAATTAAAAACCAGACCAAACTATCTGAATATAATAAATAGGCAACCAGAACTGAGGCATAGATGACACAATGTTGCAATGAACCTATATAAGCACAATCAAATCAATAATAGATATCACTGCAAATATGCAGTAGATACAAAACAGAGCAAAATTTATAATAATGGGACAATTCACGATGTCACCAATAGGATTATTACTATAAATAAAAAAAAGATTAAAATATCTAAAAGAGATCCCAATAATCTAACTGAAACAGCTATAAAAGCATCCAAAATGAAGAGAAATAGGACTTAATTACCACTAACTACCTTCTACAATACAAACCTGAACAAAAAAACAATAATTGTTTGTACACAAATGTGGAATAAAAACATCATATATAACAACAGATCCAATAGTATATATAGCAACAACAGCAGTAGTAAAACAGAAACACAAATACCTTATCAAACTAGCAAAAAAATATACAACGGCTAACTGTGAATTATAAGCCATATTTGAGGTAATAATATATTTAAGATTGTAAAACAATGATACAGCAGCAGTAGGTACTGATAGCAAAAGTTCTAACAGTGCAATAGGAAAACAAATACAAACAACTGGACTCCATTTGACATATTGATCACTGGGAATGGGGATGGAGATAAATTGACATGCCTCAGAAACATTACAGAATACACAGACTTGCAAAAAATACTGGTTTTGATAAAATCAAGTATACAAACGATCCATAGTACTTTCCTAGCCAAGTAACTAGAAGAAAAAGGGTAATAACAAACTGACAGCAAAAATAACTCGGTGCCATAACAGCCAAAGAAGAGACATTCTATCGTGTTAAACATGTAAGATAACGCGCACACACATAAAAAACTGAATAACGAACAAAACATAAGTTAAATATTACAGTTTGCAGAAAGGTCGCGAGAATCTGATCGTCGCGTAAGATGTACGCGTGTGAAAGCATTGAAACTCCGTATTTTTCCCCTTCGATTAAATTGTATTACATGGCGTTTCGATTTGGTGGGAGGCTTTTCGGGATCGGCGCGGAGTCTCTCCCTCCTGAGGCGGCTCCTTTCGGTGGAAGTGAGCGGCGGTGCCCGGGGCGCCTTGGCCGACGCGCGCCTCTGTCGATACTCCCTCATACGCTGCGCAGTCGTCTTCGGCATCGAATCTCCCCAAGAAGGGAAGGAGCAAAACCGAAAGGGGCCGACGGCTCGGAGACGGCGGTCTTGGAATTTTCCAAGATCGGCCGCGGAACGCCGGCGATATCCGGGTGCAACGGCGGGCCGTTACGCAGGTCGGCCGGCCGCCGGGTGGGCCCCCCCACCAAGGTTCCCCGGCGAACGCGCAACTCTCGCTCGGGAGCTCGCCGATCGCTTCCGTAACGGGTTTACGTTGCGAACCTTTCATATACGGCATTGGTTTAGAGTCGAAGAATTGGGCGGATTAATAAAACGTAATGAACCCGAAAAAAAAACTTAAGGAAAAATAAAATATAAATACCCGAGCTTGAGATTTTTACCTGCTAATTAATTTGTATTTGTTCACATTGTAAAAATCAAATTATATAAAAGAAACGATAAAGAATAACAGAAACTGAGGAATGTGATAGATGACCTTGGGCTGAAATTTCATTTGAAAAAATGAAATTCAAATAAAAATAACAATAAAGATGCCATCAATTCTTTAATTGTGGACCTTCTGTGCTTCACACCTATACATTTTGCTCGAGTATCTTCTTCCCTTTAATTAGAGTTGAGTAAATTTTCTTCACTTGTGTTGGGACTGAATACAAATTTTAAAAAAGTATATTTGAATCGATGTTCATTGAAGGAACAGATACAAGTGTTTGCATGGAAACAGACACACGAGAATGCGCATTGACCCTTATGTTTCTATTTCTGGTCCAATATAGTGCAGGCTTCTCAAAAAATGCAACAAGATTTCTGTTGTATCAGAGCTACAAAGTTGGCTGCATTCTTTTGATCGAAAATAGAGACTTAAAAAATTTGCTAGTTTTAACTGGGAATAAAAACCAATAACTTTCGTAATTAATTTAATTGTACGAATTTTTTTAGTTATTTGATATTATCTATTTTTCCTCCATTCTCATCTGTGCTGAAATTTGTAGTTTTTTTAATAGGTTGGAAAAACAGTTTTAAATTTTGTTTCAAGTTCACTGGAGGAAGATCCTCAGAATAAGGTTAAATTCCTTGCACAATATTAAAATAAACATCATACTAGGTACACAAACATTTTATATATATATATTATATATATATATATATATAATAATAATAATAATAATAATAACTTTTCTCAAATACAAAAAATGATCACACAAAACATATATCATTGAATTGTAGATATAAGAATATAAAGAATTAGATCTTAAGAAAAAATTTTAGTTTAGTATTTTAAACAATCAAAATAATGTAAATCAATTGGATTAATTAATATAAACTTAAAATATCCTCTAACTGAATAAGGCACCCTCCTTGGTTTGGGGAAATCAGCCAAATGTTATAATTTATATATATATATATATATATATATATATATATACACATATATTTAAATATAAAAGAAAAAATATAACCTTAAATGACTTATGTCCAGCCTCTTGAAAAACCTGTTTGGCAAATGTCTGAATCTGACGTTTCGTAAGGTTTTTTCCTTTACTCCAAGCCCATATTTTTGTGTCAAGAGCCCTGCTGTCGCATCGTAGACCACGTTGGGCTGGATTAATAGGCACCTCCTTAAAAACAATAAAAACCTAAGTCATTCTCAAAGTTCATAACAGTACCAAGGTGCTAAGAGTATATTGTTCTACAATTCTATAATAGTCTGTTGGGCCAGTGAAGAAACATTTTTAAGAGCATATTTCCAGGTTTTAAAAGTCACAAAAATTATAATGTTTGTTCTAATTGCCATGTGGAAAAATGCATTAAACATCTGACTGACAAGCAAATTTCTTAACATCAAAATCAGCTTGAAGAATTAATTCATAATGTCACAAATAACGGGCAATTTCATTAATTTAACACGAATATAAATACAGTCTAGACAGTATGAACTACTACCTGCAAAATGCAGCATAATACATGAACCAACACTTAAAATTACCAGTGTATAATAATTCAAAATCATCGAGAAGGTTTTCGAGGGGTCACAAATTGCACCTCAAAAATACAGTAAGCAGTCCACTTTTCATTTAACTGTTAAACTTGAAACAAATCATCAAGACATTGAAACATAGACTCCATGAATTACAACTTCCATAAAAAAAAATGTTAAATTTTTCTGAAAACAACAGGTTGATAAAGAAAGTTTATTAAGATAGAAAGCATACCTTCCCTGCACCCTCCATATGAAATTAGACATTAGTAATAAATTTGTCCGTACAAGTTAGAATAGGTTAACATTTTGTTTATAAAAATTACACCAAACCGTAACCTAACCTTGCCGGATTACCTCACATACACCCCTAACAGCAGTCATTGTTAATTTGCAGTCTAGCCAACCAAATAATAACTTATAGGGAAGGCGATATCAGAAATAAACAATTATTTAAAATATAGAATATAACTACGCATTTATTTCAACGGTTATTTATTTCCGGTGGATCTTTATATCGATCTGGTCTTTTCATATATATAGCAGTTATATCAACAAAATATACAAAATTAATAAACGAAAAAATACGCAAAAAGGTTAATTTTTCAATATTCCAGCATTCGATTCGCTTATGATCTGTTACTAATTCTGATTTAAATGTCGGTAGAATTCATTCTATTTTACTTTGAGCGACATGATATCGTTAATAGTTGGCCTTAACACCGGTACAAATTTTTGATCTAGTGTCGAGTGTTTACACAGTGCCTGAATGAACGTCAAATAAATTATCTATTTTATCGATTTTGTATATTTTGCGGTGTGATTAAATTTTCGGGGACTAGTTGTACGACTAATGATGCGGTTTTAAATTTTTTAAATATCGATTATAATGTGAAGTGAACACTGTCTTTGAAAATTTATTGATAACTATTAGTTCTTCGTTTTATAGTCGCCATTTTGTAGTCGCTTAAAATTATTCAAAGTAATTATTTATTAAGTAATATATGGCTTATATATAAAACTTTTGCGATCAATTCAATACGGAATTCTCTATTGCCGGTTGTGGTACGGTTATTTGTCGAGTATTTTGTGTACTTCTCGTAGCGGAGATTACTCGGTTTGTTGCCTAACCCCCAAGGTCTTGAAGAATTTTATTGTTTATACGATATCTTTATTTTTCCTTTCGCCGTTGATTTGTTTAAATGCAGTTTGTTTCGCCCGATGAATCTTTCCTAGTTGTTTGTACGGGCGTTCGAGCTTTTCCTCGAAACGTTACCGAGAAATCCGGACATATATTGATTCTGTTGCAGGCCTTTCATGAAATGTACCTTGTTGGACCATTGAAACAGTTTAGAAGGTTCTGTAAATATTACTGTGCAGACATTAAAAGATTTTATACTTGTTAATTGGTTGTTTTGAATGAACGAAAAAATTAAACAATAAAATATGACTATTTCAACAAGAGGACAAACCGTTGAACCTCCTGATGGGGAAAACAACATTGTTCCAGTAAGTTAAGTTTATTTTTACCTTTAGATTAATGTTTCTACGTTTTTTGCTGTATTTTTAGCCAGTGCTGATAATGATTTGGTTGAGAAAAAATTTTAACAAATTTTCATTACCTTATTGAAACCTATTTGGTGTTTTGCTTTATGTCTTTTATAACTTGTAGTCTCCTATGTAACTTTATTAATATTTAGTGTTACATTTACTGGCCTGATAATGCACTTGTGAAATCTCATGATTTAATTGATACAGTTCTGAGTTAATTACTACTTCTTTTGACTTTGTAATGATATCTCTACATTCACATTCAGGTTTCCTCTTTCATGTTAAATGTGACAATTTATGATTCATTATATAAAATATCCTTTGATGAATATTACATCATTTTTTATCAGCTATATATCAAGTCATTGTCAAGGAAGTAAATTCGCTCTGAAAAAAAAGGGAGGAAAATTTTCATTAATTAATACCTATATTTGAGATTACAAAAGTAATTATCAAACCGGAAGTTACTTCCTGTATTCATAAATGAACTGTACATGTTAACAGAAGCTATTTAACTTTACTTTATACAATTTTTATTCCCATTTGTTTTTTGCATATGCGTTCATTTTACTTTAAGATCAACAGTTAATTGTTTCAGAAGACATTTGTAGGTGTTGACATTTCTTTATCAGGTCAATTAATAATTATATTTTTCAATACTATTGAAAGAGAAGTGTCTCACTCAATAAAAATCACTGTTTTTAAAATAATCTGTCATAATACGTATTTAAATATGAGGACTTTTATCGGTTTTTCATTTGTTTTCAATTATTTTATACCCAATAATAATTTATATTTATCATTGTTATATTCTCCTGTTTTACCAATTTATTAAATATATAATTTTTAAAGAATATAACATCTATCTGTTAGTAGTCATATAATCAGTAGTTAGTAATAAGGCTAAATTGAGATGAACAAATGGATTTTTTGTTTATTTGAAACCTGTTAGGTTAAAACTTTTAGTAATATTTTGTTATGCATTTTACAACCAATACATTTCGTGATATTTTAGTCAACATCACTTTTTTTTTGGTATATTCTACTTTCTTAATAATATTGTGTAACGCCAATCTAATAAAATATTGAAAACATCCATTCTCTGACTGGAAATGTCGCATTCATTTTCTTCACTGTAATCGTCTCACGGTGCACAGCTTTAAAAATTGCAATATATAATACCGGCACATATTTCTTTTAGATCCAGCCTCTGGGCCTTCAGGGTGAATCTCAAAACACGCCCGACAATGAATCAACAAATTCGAACATATGCAACGATGCGAATTGCACTTTTCACGAACCGGACTTTCCGCACGCCAAATTGGCGACATTGGATGAGAAGATATCAAGTCCCCGTTGGGTTGTACCAGTGCTCCCTGAACAGGAACTTGAATGTCTGATGCAGGCGGCTATAAATCTTTGCCGTACAGGTAAATACTTAAGCAATCGTGTATAATAGCTCTCATGATATTTGCTCTTGCAGTTTTTTGTTTTTACCAGCCTGGTTGATAACTGGCTTCTTACCATTTCCAGTAGAATTTCGTTGGTAATATAGCCGAAGTGCTGTCTGTGTGAAGTTGACTTTTGTGAAAACAGACCTATTCAAGTTTTCCCCTTAAGATGAAAAATAATTCTCTGGTTCTGTTATTCTGTTATTGGTTCACGACCATCTCAACACATGATGTAATGAGCATCTTTCAATAACTGAATTTATAGACAGAATTTTACTATAAACATGTTTTGACCTTGTGTATAAACAGAATTTTGAATAGTGGTGATAGAAGCATAGTACCACATTTATTGAAACTTTGTTATTTTCATTAGTATTTTTTGTGAATTTGATTGTTTCCCAGTACCCCACAGTTTGAGGATTGACAGCAGTACTGTTGTGTATATTTTTGCTTATTAAAATAAACACGATCTGTAACTACTATTTCTATGTACAAATATTTTTGAGGTTAACGAATAGAATAGCTTAAGGACCTGAGCAGAGAATAAATGTCACATGCCTGAATATAAATCCTGAAAGAAGATTTTATGAGAGATATGGACTTAATTGTAGTTATACTATAAACATATTTCTGGTTTATTAAAGATTATAGTTTCAATAGATATTCGTTTAAATACATTGCATCAAAACTTGTCGCCAATACACACTAAGGACTTTGCTATTTTTAAATATCAATAATATAATCATGGAGGATTCAAACCTAAACATTTTCTATCAGTTTAATTAAATAAATGTACAGTTGAGCTAGGTCAGGCCTACTTACTTATCCATGCTCTTGCTTTTTGCATTTCAGATTAAATCTTTTTCTGTTCAAATGTGTTAATAAGTGTGCCTATACTGGAAAATATATTTTATATAGTAGAAAACCTAATTTGGTACTAGACTAGGTTAGTCATGGACTAGATGAAATGGAGGATAGTTCCTATAAATGACTAAATAGCAACACTTTTAACTCTGTTTCTAACAAATGAATTAAACAATAGCATATTTTTATGGGATTAGGAAAAGTCTCTCTACTTATTACTTTATTTGCTGAATTTTAAATTAATCAATTAAAGTATTAGTATTCAAAGTTGCAGTTTGGGACTAAATGGTTCGGTTCAGTAGCCTGGCGAGAGCAGGCATTTATTTATTCATCAAATGAATAGTCCATTTATTGTCTTTGGGACTAATAAAAATTCATCTTTATTTTGACCCTAGGTTAAGTTATTCTGGATGAGGTTAAGGTTATGTATAGGAATAGGTTCAGATTTTAAAAAGAACTCAATAATAGCCAAAATATTGCTTTAGTGCTCTTATTATCTCCTGCAGAATTCATTGATTTTAATAATCAGACACTTATTATTGTCTATTTGTGCTATGTACTATAAGTATTATATTATACTGTAATTATAATGTTTATTTAGTAATAAAATATATTTTTGTAATTGTTTTTGTTTGATCAGGGGACGATGTGAGGTCCGAAGCTTGCCAACGGTTTTTCAGAGAGGGTTTAACTATTTCGTTTACAAAAATTTTAACCGATGAAGCCGTTAACTCTTGGAAGTACAACATTCATCATTGTATCTATCAGAATTGTATGCGATTGGTCGAACTCTGCGTTGTCAAACTCAATCAGGATTGGTTTCCACTTTTGGAACTGTTGGCGATGGTCTTTAACCCCAACAATAGGTATTTAATCTTTACACGTATTATAGTTTGAATTTGGAAACTAAGTGTTTGTAAAAAACTAAGCATTTACTAAAAAAAAGAAGCCCAACCAAATTTATTTCTATTAAATAAATTGAACGAGAATTTGATGGCAAGGGAGGTAACACGGTTGCTTTGTTGCTCTTAGTTGTGTCAACTAAGGTTAACAGAAATTTATGATATTTTATAACTTACTATAAATAAGTTACTAGTGTTATTTATGTATAAGTTACTAGAAAAATTATACATAAAGCTTCCCAATTGTTGTCTAGAAATTAAACATTATAAACTTTTTTTGATTGAACTTTTCAATAAGAAGGTTGTAGTTTATAATATTTTAAACACGTTTATGTAGCAGCCATTTTATTTTAAGTATATCTTGCCTGTAGAATGGACTTTTAATATAGTGTCTGTGGTTAAGGGAGATCTCAAAGTTTGTTATGACATCCAGCATATAAATAGAAATGAAAGCATGTCCCTAAATTTTCTGGAAGAAGTTTAATTTTCTAGTAAAATTTATTTTTCTATACCAAGGAAGGAAATTGTGGTGTAAACTTTTATTTCTTGAGCAAGAAACCAACAAATTTGAGATTCATTGGAAATATTTGTCACTGTAGGCTAACTTGTAATGCAATATCTTAGGGTCATTCTGTATGAATATTACGATCATTGTGGCAGTTGATCTCTTTAAATAAAAACGCTGAATGGAAAAATTTTTTTCAGAAATATTAGAATGTTGAATAAGATTCTTATTCTAGAATAATAAGTTATTCTTCTCCCTTACAAATAGTAATAAATATGTGGTGGAATCCGACTTTATATCTCCTTTTGATTAACATTTCTGATAATTGTAGTTTTCTATTGCAACTTGCTCAACAATACATATTAAAATATGAGCCAAATTATAGTTGGTACACTATTGTATGAAGTTGACAAAAATTACATTGAATTTTATAATTTTAGAAAATATGTGTAGAAATTGTGTTTCTGATGCAATTTGGTTTGGCTTACCTGATAATAAAGCAAATTGCAATAAATACATTTAAATAAAATTTTAAACTTACATGTGAGAAAAAGCAACCAACATATATAATTAAAGAAGGAATATTTTACTTTGTGTAGTTGAATTTGTTTACCATAAAATCACTGTGCATTTCCTTTTTTCATTCAAAATAAATTCATTATTCGGCTGTTTCAAATAACTATTTCTAGTTAAGGATGGACTTTCCAAAAAATATTGTTTGCAAAAATTGCAAGAAGAAATGAACTTGTAAGTAATAAGTAGCTTCATTTATATGTATTATTATTATTTTCTAGAATGCTTCCAGAAAGAACGAAACATTTACAATAAAGCATTCAGAAATAGTGCCCATTCAGTGTTGTTTAAGGTTATAGATGACTGTGCATTGTATTGATATCTTTCCAAATAAAATTAAATAATATCAGCAAAACAAAAACTCACATTTGAGATAAATAATAAATGCATATAATAGGTTATTGTTAATTCTGTTATAAAAAAAAACTATTTTGCACCATAATAAGTAGAAGTAGATAAAGATTATATTTTGAATATAAAACACATCTTTTGCAATTGTATTTATAATAACATTATTAAGGTTGTTTTTGGAATTATTGTTGACTTTGAGAGTTGGCTGTGTTTACATAAGTAACTGGTGAGTCATTGGTGACTCATGCTCATGTTTCTGCATGTATGTTTTTATTCCTAATTCAGTCTTTAACTCTGTGGATAATCAATAATATTAACAGGCCTCACCCCCTCTGCCTTTCTACAGAGTGATATATTCAATCAACCTATTATTAAATAAAAACTGAATCAAAATAAAAGTTTATGTGCAAATGAAGTTGTAATATTTACAATTAATATATTATTTTAAACAATGTTCTGGTTGGAATACTTTGTATTTAAATTATCAAGGTATGAACTAGAATAAAAATATAGAACAGAGTTAGTAGGGAATAATTATAACTTTTAATATTTTAGTTAATTACTCTAGTTTTTACCATTATAAAATAGTTATGATTAATATATTTATAAGATAATAAATAAATGATAAGTTTGTAATTATGTATTTGGTAGTAATGAACTGTTTTAATAGAGGAAGGAAGTTTAATATTAAAATTATAAGCATTTATTGTTATTTAAATATATATTTTACCATTACAACATAATGCAAACAACAAGAAGTAATAATCATTATAATTTATTTTTTGTAATATAGTCAACAATTTTCTTCATATTCATTGCTAGTAAAAAGAAACCCAAAATAATATTTGAGCGGATAAAAGAAAATTTACTATTATTGTAAAATGGCAACAGTGGAAAAGAGATAGGGGGATGAATGGATTTTATTATGACGTATAGTTATTTAAATTTTATTAGCTATACAAGCTATTCTCTATAGCTGTTAAAGTCATAAATACTAAGAATGATTAATTAAGTAAAATTTACAAAATTATTTTGTTTTTTTGTTCCTCCATCAATAACACCATAAATAAAAATGCTAATTCATGAATACAGCAATGATTTAAACAAAATGTTAAGATTAATAGTCGAAATTAATATTACAACAGACAATTAATAAATAACAAAAATGATGTTGTTATTCGTTCTCCATTTGTTTGTCAGGTTTCATACGTTCAATGCGTCGCGTCAGAGCGACACTGTACCCGTCGGTTCGACAATTCCCGAAGAAGAAATTTACGCTCGACCCCCAGACACCAGGACTCCCAGAGGATGGCTCGTAGACCTTATCAATAGGTATAATATCATTGTTATTGCATCCACTTTATGCCAACTTTCAGTCATGGAGTCGACCAGATTCATTCTGTATTGATTTTTCTTCCAATTAATGAGTATTGATTATTTGCGGAAAGGCCAGTCGGGTCTCTTCTGACCTTCTTTGTTGTCTTCTCCCTTGTAGAAAGTTCTTCATAAGAAAAGGGAAATACAGTCTTAACCTAAATATATTTATTAAATGCAAGTATAAATTATTTAAAATAGGTCTCTGCGCTGAGGAGAAACACAAATAGTTTTAAAAACATTAGATCTAACTTAATATTTCTTTGTTTCTCATGTTTAGATAACTGTGAAACTACTATAAATGAATCACATTTCTATTGTTATTGTATTTTTTATTACCATTGTTTCTTCTTATTCATGTTTTTTTTATGTTGTACAAAATATCAGTTGATGTTTCCTTGCTACAGAGGAAATATTTCCTTAAGGCAAACAGATAAATTGATAATCTTTTATTTAATTTCACAGGTTCGGAAGTTTAGGAGGATTTCAGATTTTGGCTGAAAGATTTCAACCCAATTCTAATCTTTCTGTACCTGTAATGCATGCTTTAATTCGCCCGTTTGGTCTCTGCTATGAACTTCTAACTGTACACACTATAGTCAAATACCTAATGCCTATTGTGGTAAGAACTTTGTTCAATGTTAAAAGTAAAAAATAATCATTCGTATTTCATTTTTGGTTTTAATAGCAAATAGCATTATTATAAGCATATATATATTAACAACTTAAGTGGGTGGGAATAGTTCTAAGTTCCTTATATATAAATTTAAAGTTATATAATTTATGGGATCACACTTTATACTGAGTTTTTTAAGAAGAACAGAATATTCCTTTTTCGGGTTCTAATTTTACATCAAAAATATTTTAAATTAAATGAAAACAGTGGATATCTTAAACTGTATGCTCTCTAAGTGGTGAATATAATCAAGTAGATAAATAGACATAGGCAAGAGCAAGAAGTGATTATTTTTATTGGATTTATTGTATTTTATCTCAAATTAATTTTATTAGCAGCAAACTGTATTCATTAATATTTTTTTTTAGGAACAAGTTCCACAGTTGTTGGATAATTTAACTGATGAAGAACTGAAAAAAGAAGCAAAGAATGAATCCAAAAATGATGCCATTTCATCAATAATTAAATCGGCGAAATGCTTGGTCTCCCGAGTGAGTGGCCAAGAAGAAACAGTGAAACAACTTGAGATGTTTAGGCTAAAAATGATATTGAGGTATTGTATAAAATTATTTCTTTAATCATCACTAGGTGCCAGTATTGAGATATATATTTTTTATATAAATAGAGTTTATATAAAAACCCCTAAACCACTGTAGATTTGTTGTTCGATTTCTGCAATGCAATGGCCTTAATGAAAGTTGTAATATTCAGTTATAGTACTCAGTGCTACTATGAAACAGAGTGGACCACCATTGCTACTGCTATTACAGTTATTACTCTATTTCTTTAATGACAAATTAGACACTAGAAATTGTCATACATTACATTGTACATTATATTGTTAATTCATTGTGACTGTTTTATACTTCAAAGTTGTTAACGTTATATTTCCTTGCAGGCTGTTACAGATATCGTCTTTCAATGGTAAAATGAATGCCTTAAATGAAGTAAATAAAGTTATTGCTGGTGTATCATGTTATCCGCATAGGCATACAACAGCATCTGGAATGGATCCCGAGGGAGAATGGCTAACATCGGAAAGGATGGCTGTACGTTTCAGTCTTGTTTTAGTCTCTAAAAGATATATAGATTTATGTTTAAAACAGAAAATAAAAACATAGATAGAATTCGTTCAACAAGTTATTCTCAATGATGAACATCCGTTAGTGTTATTAAATATCATAATTCATGTGATATCTTCGTAAATCTTTGTGTGGTTTCAGCATAGTAAGAACAGTGAGGTCCTTAGGCCTTGCAATGTTAATAATAATAACATGGCAGTGACAGATATTTTCATGAAATGATATTGATTGATTTATTTTAATGTCAGCTATTATTTTTTTAAAATTTAATATATAATTACATCCTCATCCACATCTTTCAGTCTTAAATTTATGGAGGAAATGGGATTGTGATCTGTTAATGATTTTTTATTAAAAAAAAAATTTTTTTTTTAAAAAGTCTTCGAAATAAAAACTTAATGACTGTAAAAAGTTTTTAAATCCTATATTTTTTCATACAAGTCTTGGAATTTTCTTGTTACATTCTTGTTTCTCATTGATGTAATTCAATCTCTTTTTTTTTTATTTATTAAACAAATACTATTTTATTTTATCGTGTTATTCTGTACCAAACATTGGTTTTACTTGATTGTTACGACTTTTTCAGAGGTGGATTAAGGAGAACGGCGTTTTGCAAATTGTCCTTCGGGACTCGTTGCATCAGCCTCAGTATGTTGAGAAGTTGGAGAAGATTTTACGTTTTGTGATTAAGGAAAGGTGCCTGTCGCTGGAGGACCTCGACAGTCTGTGGGCGGCCCAGCACGGAAAACACGAGGCCATCGTTAAAAATGTACACGATCTATTGGCGAAGCTCGCTTGGGATTTCTCCCCCGAACAGCTCGATCACCTTTTCGAATGTTTTCAGGTTAGAATTTAAAAATTCAATGCAATATTTTTGCAACAAACATACAGAGAAATGTGTGTAATATTCTAAATGCATATTTGTCAATGTAGCTCTTGTCTGATAGACATTTATAAATGAATCTAGGTTTGGTCATTTTGTGAACATCTTTGTTGTATTTACTATCATGTTTTAATCTATTTTAAATTTTCAGTCAAGTTGGACAAATGCGAATAAGAAACAACGCGAAAAACTTCTCGAACTTATCAGAAGGCTTGCCGAAGATGATAAAGATGGCGTGATGGCTCATAAGGTGAGTACTGCAGGCAGAATTTTATTTAACTGAAGAGATTTTATTTAACTGGATTAAGAAAATATTTCATGACATTTTATATCTAAAAGAGTTATAAATTAATAATTCAGATATAATATGGGGGGGGGGACATTTTTATGTAAAGTGCTGTAAGTGTTTTTAAACAAAAATTAAATGTTAGTAAATTTAGAAATGTCCATTTTATTGCTTGTAGCAACTATGTATATATTAATGAGCTATTATTTGAATAAAACATTTCTTTGTTTATAGTTACAATATACTTAGTTTTATCACCCATTCAGGATATGTCATTCCACTTTTGTTTTTGAAATATAACAGAAATTATCCAATAGAGTAGAACTAAATAAATAATATTGTCTACTAATTATTTAATTAAATGCATTACTAATATACTTTTGAATTTCAGGTCTTAACATTATTCTGGAACCTGGCTCATGCTGACGATGTGGTGACTGAAATCATGGACCAAGCTTTAAATGCTCATGTAAAAATCTTAGATTATAGTTGTTCACAGGTAAGTGAAGTATTCACCTTTACTAGTTCTTCAAAAAACAGATAAAATTTTTATTATAAATAAAATATTGTAAATAAATAATATATGAATGAAGTAGAAGGATTGAAAAAGATTCGTTCATTCAGCAAGTTCAATGTTTTCAGCAATCAAATTATGTTTGAATTAAAATAAAAGCGTTGTACAAATAAATTGAAGCAGAAATTATCGTGATTGGTGTTGGATTATCTGTAATTTTTTCTTGTATTGCTTTTTTGGCCCATAGGAACGTGATGCCCAAAAGACTGAATGGCTTAACAAGTGTGTGTACGAACTCAAGAATAACGACAAATGGGTTTTGCCCGCTTTAAAACAGATCAGGGAAATTGCATGTCTATACGAACAACCTCCCAGTGCCAACCAACGAAGTCACCATATTTTCTACAGGTAGGTCCCAAAAATGTATATTTTTGAATGACTCCAGTTTGTTGGATGCGCTGAAATAATAATAATTATTAGGTATTAAATGTTGTACACCAACTGATATAAAATGATTACATTCTTTCAAATGGTAAAATTGTAGTTTAAACAATATTATGGTTTGACAATATTTGGTTTAACTTTTAATTTCAAAACAATAAAATCTATTGTGATTTGAAAATTTGATAGAATGATTTTTTTTATTCAAGTCCGAATATTAGTAGAATATTATGTAACTTATAGTTAACAGGCCTAAACGAATTTTTTTTTCAGGCAAGAAGTCATCAACAGGCTCCAGTCAGAGCATCAGCTCGTTATTTTAGTTACAAATAATTTAACTTATTATATTGAAAAAGTTAGGCAAATTGTCGAAGGTATAACGCTTTGTTTTTTGTTTTTTATCAAATTGACTTTAAAACAAATTTGACAGTCAATAGATCTTTGGTTTTATAAATTCTCCCTTTTCATATATTTCAGAAAAACCCGACTTAGATCCGAACGAGTACTATCCGGATAATAGATATAATCACGTAGCTCAAGTTCAAGAAAGGCTGAATTTTTTACGCTTTCTTCTTAAGGTATGAAACTTTTATCTATTCGTATATTGTTCGCGTTGTCACGAATAAAGTGCTATATATACAATAAATTATAAATATTTCACTGAGGAAAAATATAAAAAATTCATTTTTTCAATTTGCTTGTTGAGACTAAGAGGCCGGCAGTTCAAATCAATAGTTTATAAGACAAGTATATAAGGTTGGAGTCCTTATACTTCTAATAGCATCCTAATTGTGCTATATAAAAAATGGTTTTATATATGTATAATGGGGATGTAGTGGTTTTGTGGATTGGGATGTTTGTTCCATGTGCCAGGCTATCGATGTTACTATAGGCTTGATACCACTAATGATTTAGTTGCACCGATTGTATTTTAAGAAATATTGAACAAAGTGCAATATATATTGTTTTCTTAAGGACGGACAACTTTGGTTATGCGCCGAACAGGCGAAACAAATTTGGCAATGCCTGGCGGAAGGAGCCGTTTTCACAAACGACAGAGAGGCCTGTTTCAAGTGGTTTTCTAAATTGATGGGCGACGAACCGGATTTGGATCCAGCCATAAATAAAGATTTCTTTCAAAACAACGTTTTGCAATTGGATCCAACTCTTCTGACCGAAAGTGGAATGAAGTGAGTACCCAGTGAGCCCAAGTGATTATTCCGATTTTGACTTACATTAATATTCCATGGCCTAGCTTGGTCAAAGAATACCCAAATGTTTTGACAATTAGTGGCAAAACTCGGTATGGGTTTAAACAAAAGCTGATGTGCTTAAATTGAGAAAGGATATCAGATCTAATCATGTTAATACATCTTAAAATATTCCATGGCCTGGCTGGGTCGCACAATATTTTAAAATTCACAATTCAAATTTTAAATTCACTCCTTTATATACTTCTACATGCAATATACTATTTATATTTGCATGAATAACAAATCTATATCCTGTGGGGGTATGTTAGGTTTAGATCAATACACAACACTCCTAGCTTGTTAATACCCTGAGAAATGTACAATGTATAGGCTGGAAATAAAAAATAAATGTACTACTATTGAAGGATGTTCATTCACAATTATTAAAACAATTTCTGAACACAATAAATTATAATACAATACTGTAAGAATAATAAAAATGAAAATAGCATATCTGATATTCTTTGAAAGATGGTTTTAATTTTGAAAATGTTTTAATTGTGTCTTTTATTGGTTTTCTTGTATATTTTGGGTTCTTTTCTTATGATTTATGACTTTTCAGTGTGTATGTGATTTGATATTTTCTGGTCTTATTTATTTAATATAAACATAAATCATTCCCAGTTGTGGAAAGCACTATTATATTTATTTTTGGGTCAATAAAAAAAAAATGTATTATATTCTTAATTGAAGTAATGTTTAGAGTTTGCTTCATATATTTCTTTAATTTTAGTGTATTCTCGAGTTGATTTTCAACAATTTTTAAATATCTGGGTTCACTGAGTGAACTTTTCATGCAGAAGTAATATATTACTTTTGAACTTTGAGCTAGACCTTACTTAATATCGTGGAATAATAACTATTTGTTTCCTTTCAGATGTTTTGAGAGATTTTTTAAAGCGGTAAACTCGAAGGAAGGAAAATTAAAAATGAAAAAAAGGACTTTTTTAATGGACGATGTGGATTTAATAGGAAATGATTACATCTGGAGGGTGTGTTACTTTTATATACTTATATATAGTTTAGTCTTCTTACCATAGTCGGTAGAATTGAGTTAGTAGTATAGTACAGCTTTCCATTAGCACTATCACTACCCTGTGCTGAAGATGATTGTACAAGTATTTTTGGTATGATCTGCCAATTTTTTTTAAATTTCAATTTGAAATTTAAATGAATTTGACTCACCTCTAACTGAGGATCAGTGTATAGAAAGCTTTAATAATATTATAATTAATTAATTTTATTTCATTTCCGTTTTTTCAGGTTGTTACCTCCAGCGGTGATGAAATGGCGTCCAGGGCTATTCAGTTATTAAAGGAAGTTAGTACTAATTTAGGTCCCAAATTGCAAGCTTCGTGCGTACAATTTCATCAGAGTTTCACTAGTGAATGCCTCGATAGATTAAGAGCCCACTACGACACCGTTTGTGTACTACAGGGTGATACGCCCAATCCTCCCGGAAGGTAATTATGCGATTCGTATTTTTCTTATCGGTGTAATAAATTATAGCTATAGACTAAAGTAAATTTTCTATTCCAGGTTGAATTTGGAATGCGTGAAAATGTCGCGGGTACTGAAGGTGTTGCAGGAATACATCAGCGAGTATGATGGCGAGTTCGTAGGGGAAAGGAAAAATTTACCTCTTTACAGGTCATTGTTTATTTAATCTTACATAATTATATATACATACATAATTATATATTGTAAGTGTTTTCATAACATAATGAAATGTAATAATGTGTACTGTCTGAAAAAATTCTATTTCAAATATTTTTTTGAAGTTTTGAAACAGTGTAAATGTTTATTGCGGGTAGATTCATTTTTTAAATCCTAGGGTAGATTAATGTGTGTGTAATCAATTATTTAGATTGCCTAACTTCTTACCTCATTTTGCTCTCATGAGCTCATTTACTAATCTGTGGGGCTTATAGTCCTACGACAACAAAAACAATGTTGAATCTTATTGATTTAATTGTTTTGAAATTAATTTTGCAGAGCGTGTCGCGGCAAACAAGCGTCGTTAATAGTAAGATTTTCGCAGCCGGGACGGATGATGGACGATGTTGAAATACAGACGCACAGTAACGAAACACTGGGCATGGCCAGGCGGTGCGTACTCCGTCGGATCAAGGCCGGCGCCGCCCAACACGTCAAGCTCGATCTCTACTTCAACGGCGACCTCTTGGACCCGAGCGACGACAGGAAGCTGCTCTCAGAACTGCCCCTTTCGGATAAAATGGTTCGTATTCTGTTCAATTGACAATGGACATCGAATCGGACACTCTGCAGCACGTATGGGGTCAAAGAGGGACCGTATTTCGTTTAGAACGCCTGTTTTGTGGTCTGCGAGCAGTTGGAATACCGTAGATTTCGTGTTTCTGTCTCCCCTGACCAATCTGCTCGACTGGTTTCGGCTGCTCGCCATCTTCAGTAGCGGTGTTAGTCACTTTGGATCGTCCTCATTGTACTGTCACTGTCACTTGTACTGTAGTATTGTAAAACATTCAAAGTGACTAACACCGCTTCTGAAGATGGCGAGCAGCCAAAACCGGTCTAGCAAAACACCAAACCAATGAGAGGAGACAGAAACTCACAAAAGCAACCGTATTTCGGTTTTCAATATTTTATAAATAGCCTCTCAATAGTTACATAATATTTAAATACACAAATTTAATTAAATTAATGTGGTTACATGTTTCTACACAACTCTTAAATGCTATGTAAATTACATGTATAAGAAAATACAAAGTAATTATTTAAAAATTTTATTCTGTCAAATGTTACAAATTTTTATTTAGAGGGTAGAATTCTGTTGAAGCTGAACAGCCTTGATTCTCACTAATTAAATAGTATATTATTCTAGAATAGCTGAAATATAGTACTATGGTAGATGGGGCAGATGATATTTTCCAATTTCTTAATTTATTTAATCATTTATCCTTATTTACGAGTTGTAAGCCCATTAAAGTAGTTTCTGATATTATAAGTTGTATTGAAACAGGGTTGTACAATTGACCATGATAAAATTTAAAATTTCTATTTATTTCATATTTATGAATATAAGAATGATTGTTTCAACATTGTTTTTAAATGTTGTGTTATGATTAACATTACAATTGAATCCACAAATGAAGGGGGAACAGAAAACGTTCCGTTAAAAGATCAGATTTTTTCCTGTTTTTTACTTTAATTAATACTAGTGAATATGACTAATCCAATAGTTTCTAGAGATCTGTTGTATTAAATGAATTTCACATTTAAAATGTTGTATTTATGTTCTATTTATCACACCTTGTGCGAAATGTGTTTTGTCATCCAGTTAGAGCGATGTTGTAGCATTATTTCGCATTTATAAAATTACAGATACTGACTGGAAAATTAAGCCAAGTTAATACAAACATGGGCAGTTCTCCCGACAGCTCGTCGGACAGTAGCACTAGTTCACCGCAGCATCCTTACGACGGTCCGAATATCGAGGCTGAAAACAGTTTACCCGGAGTTGTAAGTTTACAATTATTAGTGTTAGTATAATTTAAATTTTGTAAAGTTGTAAGGTTCTTTCATTATTACAAAATAATTCATAATAACGGTTGTTTTATTTATTTATCCAAACTACCGTTAGGGGATTAGTGGAACTAATTTGTTAAATCTAATTTTATTTAAATAAAAATAATTACAAAATTTTAGATTATTATTTTCCTCGAGTTATAGTTCTATAACAACTAGTAGCCAATTTATGAGAGTCCAGAATCACCTGTGATTGAGGTCCAGCATAGCTTAGTAGGTCAAGGCAACAGTTTGCTAACTTGATGATCCCAAATTAAATCCTAGGATATAATATTCCCTGTAAATTCACTAGAATGAAATTCTTGTTAATGAAACTAGACCATTTATCTCCTCCTGTATAGATTTTGCCTGAATTTCTACGACGATAAACATTTCGTAAATTTTGTATCGTCTGTACAAAACTGTGCTGTACGTTTCAGATATTATCACAACAGCCGCAGACGGCTGAGTGCCTGCTGCGCGTCTGCGAACTTGCGTCCAGCCTATGCAATACTTCGTTGGCGCAGGTGGCATACACCGTACTGAACCTGTGCCCACCGGACACTCTCACACTGAACACTCTGTACGCTCTCTTCACCGATAACGATGTTGTTACCCCGCCACCATCAACTAATGGTACAACCACATCACCCCCATCACCACCAACAACAACCGGTACTACTACTGCTTCTACTACTACTGCTACAACTATAACTACAACTGTTACTACTTCAACTAGTCCGCAGTCACCTTTGCCCACCGTCGAGTCTGTATTTTACAATTCGTCGGCGACTCACGTACTGTATAGTTTAGAGGTGAGTTAAATAATATTTTGAACCATGTTATATAACGATTACAAAGTCCAAAATACCTGTTTTGCGGTCTGCAA
Source organism: Lethocerus indicus (assembly GCA_019843655.1). Taxonomy (NCBI): domain Eukaryota; kingdom Metazoa; phylum Arthropoda; class Insecta; order Hemiptera; family Belostomatidae; genus Lethocerus; species Lethocerus indicus. The sequence continues at coordinate 31,384,240 of JACDQD010000003.1, read as the reverse complement.
GGGGTTGGGAATACTGTAGACTTCGTGTTTCTATCTCCGCTTGCCATCTTCAGTAGCGGTGTTAGTCACTCTCTCATTTTGGATGTTTTACAGTACTACAGTACAAGTGACAGTGCGGTGAGGATGTCCAAAAAAATCCAAAGTGACTAACACTGCAACTGCACCAAATTCATTAATGAATAAATAAAAACTTTTAATTCAAAAATGGGCCCAATGTCTAAAAGCTTGTTAACATTGCTATCCGTGACTAAGATAAGACTGTGTTTAAATTGCTTAAAGCGTATTGTTTGTTAATGCAAAAAACAAAGTTTTATATATTAGTAATATATTGTTACACTAACTTTCTTGCAGGCTATGAAAATTGACTGTTAAAGTATTAGATCGTAATATTTTCTGTTCTTATATACTTTTCAACTGTTTCTCTTTCTTTTCCCAGGTTCTTTATTCTTTACTCATGCCCGCCACTGATCCATTGTCGGAGAAAGCATTCGAAATGCAGTTCAATTTTCTTAAGAGCAATCATTGTTCTGTACTATTGGAAATATTAATGAAAAACAATTTCATACCCAACGCCGACATTATAACAAAGAGGTACGTACCATTATTACCTTAGACATTTTTGTTATTACGTTTAAGTCACATATTTCCCTGATACAGTAAAGAAAAACATTTTATTTTGAGGATTAAAAATAAATTAGTGTTTTTTACTTCCTATTGAAACAAAACATCACTTCATCAAGTTGACTCTGTTTTCAATTAAAATTATTGAATCTTTCTGTCAGTCCAGTGGTTTAAAGAATTTATTTTTCATAGTCACATTCTATTATCCGGAGATGCTAGTCTAATACATTTTTCTGTCCGTTTTCTTTTTCAGGAGTGCATATTTAACTGTTTTGAAAATATGTAAGTTGCTACTCTGCATAATAGGCCATATTAATTATCGCACCGGCGATAATACCAGTTCGGCGACTCAGTCCCCGACTTTGGGCAACATAACTGGTTCGAGTTCGTCGATTCTTAAACAGGCCCTGTGCAGCATTCCAAACCCGAGCACCGAACACGTTCTGAGAAGTGTCTCGTCCAAATTGGCTCAAAGCTACATTGAACAGGTAAATTCATGGGTTTTATTTCAGCTGGAGACACATATTTTTCCAATACTCTCTGATGACAGACAATGGAATGGAGAAATGTACCATTTAGCAATTCACCTATATTTTAAATCCACATTTACAGTTCATCAAAACATAGGTTGAATATCATTTCCATTATTATTAAAATGTAATTTTCATCACTACATTCTTAATTCTATTCCCTTCCATAATTTTCTGGCAAATTTTTAATACCCTGTAATGAATAATGATTGTAATGAACAATGTACATTTCTCAAGATTTCATTGTTGAATTTCCTTTTTCCTAAACAAAATTTGTGCCACAACAATTTGATTCCTACTTTCCTGCATTTTTCTGCATGGATCAAGTAGTAAAGCGTGGTCAAAATGAGAATTCATTCAACAAAAATACTTACAAATCACACCGGTAAACATCTACCAGAAACGATACAGAATAATTACACATCAGTCGAACAACACTCCTGACATGAACTGCCTAAGTATTACAACACCTTGGGGCTATTGTTCCTGAGAAATTTAAGAAATTATACACTATAAATATGTGGTAATATGACACCAGGACAAGAGGATTTCTGTAACACAGATGTTAATTTCCAGACAGGTTTTGCCATTTCCTCTCAGTGACAAATTCTTTTGTCTGCCCACTAATTTGAAATTTGCAATTTGAAATGAACAGACCCTTTGTTGGAATCAAATTATGTTTTATTTCAGATGGGAATGGATAACAAATGGTCACATTGGACTCCATCTCAGGAAATGATTCAGGCTGTCATCCTGTTGGCGTGGGCAACTGCATGTGCCGATATCACTTTAATAAGTACCGAAATGACAAATAATCAAGAAGTCATTTCGCAAGCAACACCTCATCCGAACGATGTCCTAGGTAATATGTTTCACATTTTTTCTTTAAGGTGTTCTATTCTTTGTTTAAGCCAACCTTTCAGTTTTCTAAATTATATTTTAGCTTTCTAATGTGTCATATATTTTTCTTTTTGTTTCCATCAGTCTGCAAAGAAGCTCTGGAAGTGCTGACACTCATGCTGATTTTGAACAACTCAGCCCTGGAGAATCTGATGATGGAGAAATGGTGGCAAAAATTTATTATTGACTTAGTACTACTTTGCAGTAACAGGTAAAAAGCAGCTCGCTTAGTTTCCACACCCAAAGGACCGTGATATTTTAATTCTTATTGTTTAAATAATTTCTTTTTACCCTTAATATCTGTTTTTAGGTCCATTAGGGTAGTTGCCGCTGAGCAGTTTTTTTTAATGTCTACATTTAGTAATACACATCAAGCATTGCAGTTTAGCATCACACTCCTTTTCTCAGTTTTACATACAACAGTTATGGATTTTGCCAAAAATTCTTCGGAATATTTTCAGGTATTTAATTTTGCACTTAATTAACCTTTCAAATTGTGTTTTTATTTTTTTTTTAATAATACATTCACTTTTTTTTGTTTTCAGTTGCTCTGTAGATTGCTTAATTTCGCATTGTTGTACAGTTGCCCGCTTCCGTCAGCCGAATCATTACTGAACAATGAAATTAAATGGTTAAAAAGTACTAAGGTTAGTAATCACATTCTGAAATTTTTCAATATTCTCGACGAATAATAAGTATTTAATTGTAATGCACCTTTTATAATCTTTTCGCACAGGAGACTGTGAAAGAATCCGGAAAGACTGGAGTGGAAGAAGCGGTTCTAGATGGCCACTTGAGCATTGCCAAAGAACTTTTATCATTTATGTCGCCCGATCGAAAATTTCAACTTGGTGCAGATGAACAGTTAGAACATAACCTAATCAAGGTAACTAATTTTAAGTATATTCATTCTTTAAATATAATTTGTATAACACAGTAGTGATTCAACTTAATAATAATCATTTGTCAACTGTCCAATCAGTTTTTTTATAATATATGTGGTTTATGTATTAGATGAGTGATAATACTTTGACAGAACTCTTTTATGGCCACTTCAGAATCAATATTAAATTAAATTTTTTGTTTTTTAATTAGTTAAATTTATTTTGTTAATAATTTTTTTACAATAGCTGTACATGCTTTGTGCAACTGCAAGAACTTTATTTCAATGTTTTACTTATAATGAATAATATAACATGATTTGGCCATACATTTGAATTTAAATTAATCAAATTTAAATATGCAAATAGACACAACAATTTTTGTTTGTAAAGTTTTAATATTGAGAAACATGAACGCAAGTATGAAACATTTCCATGTTGATCTAATTTAAAATATTATGATTTGAAACAGCTGATTATTGTAAAAGATGATCTAATTATTCAGCATACTAAATATCGAACACAAGAATTTCTCAATGTTGTGGGTAAGAAAATTAACTAAACCTAGTTTAAGTTACTAATCATGACGCTTAAGGTACATGGGTATTTGAACTTAATGCATATAGTATACAGTAAAAAAAACACCACATGCAACTTTGGACATTCCTGTCTTACTGAGTAGAATGGTTAAAACATCGAAAGAGTGGATACTAAACAAATTAATTTTTTGGGACTGGATAAATGATTTAATGGTTTTTTGCAACATTTACAAATAATTTGAACATTTAACTCCCGTTTAATGCATGTCCAAAAAATGATTAACAAACCATGGGGTAATGTTGCATACTGTTGATTAACAGTGGTAGCGTTAAACGGTTTTTTGTTTCATTTTCAGGAACTTGTCGAAGACTTCATTTTTCCCGCTTCGAAGCTGATGTTGCACTTGAAACGGACCGGGGAGTTGATTGCGGAACAGGCCGTTCCCGTTTGCAATTCACCGCTAACTCTAAGTTCCGCGTTCGAACTCCTGGTGACATTGAGCGAAGGCTGTGTTCCCAATATGAGACTACTCGTCAAAATGCTCACCGACATGTTTTATGCCGGTTAGTAGTTTCAAGTGTAATTTTGAATTTTCAACAGAGTTCCAATTCACCTCCAGTAAGTGTCCGGTAATTTGCAAATTACTGTTAAAAAATATTAACACGGGATTTATTATTAAAAAAAAATAGTTATTACCTTCATTCAAAAATGATTCTTGGCTTGAACTTTCGAGATTAAAGGTGTCGGTTCAAATCCAGCTGTGCCCACGGATATTAGTATAAGTTAGATTGAATCATGGAGGTGGATCTCACGGGTCATCTGGTAATGACTACCTTCTATTAAAAATTTATCTTGGCTTTAACCCTTTGATAACATCGGTACCAGATCGTTTGTCGAGTCATCCCCAAGTTTTACCACATGGGAAAGGGGGATTTTGTTTGTTTTTTCAGTTAATTCTCTTATTGCCGTTAATATCAAAGGATTAATGAAAAATTGTAACCGTGATACATAGATTATTTTATAAATGTTGCTAAGGTTTAAAGACAAAGTACATTTTTTTTGTTTTGAATATTTTAGAAGGTGAAGAAGGACTCCAGGAGTGGGACTATTTGCCGCCTATCGGTCCGAGGCCACCGTCGGGTTTTGTCGGTCTGAAGAATGCTGGAGCAACTTGCTACATGAATTCGGTTCTGCAGCAGCTCTATATGGTGACCAGCATCAGGCAGGGCCTGTTGGCCGCTGAAGGCGCCACAAGTGATTCTGACGATTTTTTCAACGATGCAGATGTGAGAGAAAATGTTTGTCAGTCGTTCAATAATCGCTCCACAAAACGTATTATTTTAGAATAGCCGAATATCGTTTAAATTTTATTATTTCCCTTTTTCCCCTTTACGCCGATTTCAGAGCATCAGCAGCAGCAGCGAATCGGAGGAAAAGTGCTCTTTGGAAGAATCGAGGAAGGAATACAACATAGGAATACTGAAGCAAGTACAAGCGATATTCGGACATTTAGCATATAGCAAATTACAGTATTATATACCCAACGGTCTTTGGAGGCATTTCAAGTTAGTATGACTTTTATGTATATTTCATTATAGTTTACTTGTTAATCATAATATTTATTGTATTAGTGGACATTATTTGAAACAAAATTTAATCTACTTTAAATAGACAAATATAGTATTAACAATTATCTTTTAGAATAGGGATTCAGTGGCTAAAGAAGTATATTTCAAACTACTGGGTTGGCAATGAAGTCATTGCAGTTTTCACCAATAGATTATTTGCATTTTTACACACTTTTTCATCATTCTTATTGCGGACTAATTGTATAAAATAAATTTGTCTAATTACACTGTTTTTTTTATCTTCTAGGTTACAAGGTGAACCGGTGAATTTGAGAGAGCAACAAGACGCCGTTGAGTTCTTCATGAGCCTAGTTGAAAGTATCGATGAAGCTTTAAAGGCTCTAGGCCAAGAGCAAATAATGAGCAAGATTTTAGGCGGATCGTATTCCGATCAAAAAATCTGTAAAGGCTGTCCTCATAGGTAATTTTTACCCAGCGCTTTTTCAATATAATAAGATCAATATATAAAATTCAAAGTTCTATTCTGTAAAAAAATTCAATAACTAAAACTATAAAAATAACTATGACTATAACTATGAAACTATATATTTAAATTATTAAATGAAAATTAATTTCCATTTTACACTAAAAATTAAACATTGTGTAATAGTCCGACTTTATTTGTGAGAATTTATTTTATTTACTAGAAATTCATATTGCAGGTATTCCAAAGAAGAACCTTTTAGTGTAATTAGTGTCGATATTAGAAATCAGTCTACGCTTCAGGATTCCTTAGAACAGTATGTAAAGGGTGAATTACTTGAAGGAGCGGATGCGTACCATTGTGATAAGTGTAATAAAAAAGTAAGTTTTATTCAACTTTATAAGCATTTCTTCTTTATCTACAAATTATGTGGTTGAAAGAAGGAATTATATATAATTTTTAATGACTTATTTTGTTTAGAGTGTACTCTATTTGAAAAACATTGCATTAACTGAATGAGCAAAAAACTCATATATATATATATATATATATATATATATATATATATATATATATATTACACCATTTTTTTAAAAACAAGGGAGAAAAAGCATATTAATTTGTCTAGTTTAATTTTATCTTTTGAGAACTAAATTGTGTTTTAATAGAGCAGTTGAAATAGGACTTCTGTTTTATAATTTCAGTTTTTAAGTTCCTTTATTGTTATTCAGTCACCATTGTTTCCTGAGGATTCATTCCAATCTAAAGCAGGATTTTTCTAAAAATATATATATATATATATATATATATATATATAATGAAATAACAAACAAATTTTTCTCTTCCAGGTTGTAACCGTAAAAAGGTTATGTGTCAAAAAGCTTCCTCCTATATTGGCGATACAGTTGAAAAGATTCGAATACGACTTTGAACGAGTTTGTGCCATTAAATTTAACGATTATTTCGAATTTCCACGACAGTTGGACATGGAACCTTATACAGGTAATTTGGGGAAGATTTGTAGAAGCCGACAAAAAAAAATAATAGACACTTTTAATGAAACTTTTCGGTAACAATCTGTAACAAATAACTTATTTTTTTTTAGATTTTGCCAATAACCATAATAATTTTTTTCAGTATCGGGTTTGGCCAAATTGGAGGGAGAAATAGATTGCGATTACAATGGGGAAAAGGACGTTTGTACGAAGTATCACTTGACCGGGATCGTAGTGCACAGTGGTCAAGCGAGTGGAGGACACTATTACTCATACGTACTTCATAGGTGGGTTATTATTTAATAATTTAATACGGCATTGTATTATTTAAATTTTTATGAAACAAATTCCTATTACAATTTCAATGCGTGTATGATAAATTCAACTTGCTAATTACTACACAAATGTAACGCATGATGAGTATTCTGAAGTTGTTTTTCTTTCATTCGTAGGGCAAGTGACGGAACTGCAAAATGGTATAAATTTGATGATGGTGAAGTGACTGAGTGTAAAATGGATGACGACGAAGAAATGAAGTCTCAGTGTTTTGGCGGCGACTATATGGGCGAGGTATGTGGAATATATATGTATTTAATAATATGTGTGTATTAAAGAGAGATACAGAAGTACTTCATTCATTACACAACAAAGAAACCTGTCAGGCACATCAGTGTTCCAAGATTAAGGTTGGGTTATACAATTTAAAAAAATACAGTTTAAAAACACTTGAAAGAATTAATATGTGTTAAAATATACTTTCTCTAAAAAAAAATATAAATCTTACAATGTTAAATAAAAAGTACTTTTCTACTGAAAATATCTGATCTACCATTCTATGACAGTGACGTACAGTTTTGTTGTTGAATGCCAATGATTTTATGTACATAGTAAATTTAATAAAAAGAAAAGAAGTAGCAATTGTATGAATCGTTTCTTTGTTAAAGAAGCATTCTGCATTTCCCTTGAAGAGCACAGCTGCAAAAGAACTAGGATAAAAGCATAAAATTCATTATGTCTGTAAATTTGAAACTGACATGTTTTTGCAGGTGTTTGACCATATGCTGAAAAGGATGACTTACAGGCGACAGAAAAGATGGTGGAATGCCTACATGCTTTATTATACGAGGCAGGATGTTGAAGAAGGTTCTCTAGTCAAATCGTTGAATCAACTATCGCTCTGTAAGAATTTAATTCGAATTTAAATTGACGCAGTGTTAGGTATAAAGAAATGTTAATGACCAATTCTGTTTCAGCCGATAGTAAATTGGGTATGATGAAAATGCCGGTGGCTATAGAACGGAGCGTGCGCAGACAGAATATCAGTTTTATGCATACTCGGAATCAGTTCAGCGCCGAGTATTTTCAGTTTATACGCCGTTTGGCCACATGCAATATTCCACCGCCCAGCCGACAGCACAATGTTGATAAACAGGTGAGTACCAGACAAAAATAATGCATTAGAAACTGCATGCTGACTTAGAAAAGCATGTACAGAAAAACAAATTTTGCTTCATTTTTATTTTTTCATATTTCTCCATCATTGCCCGAATATACCCGAAGGTCTACATTGGGGACCTTCAATTTTTAACACTTTAACTGTAATAAAAATAACATAGATTTCTCTGTCTCCTCTCGTTGGTTTGGTCTTTTGCTAGACCATCTTCAGTAGCGGTGTCAGTCACTTTGGCACTTAAGATGTTTTTTTCTACTGTACTATCTAAGACAGTACAAGTGACAGTGCAGTAAGGGTGCCCAAAAAAACATCCAAAGTGACTAACCGCTACTGAAGATGATGAGCTGCCGAAACTGGTCTAGCAACCAGCGAGAGGAGACAGAAACACACAAAATCTACGGTATTCCAACCCCTCGCAGACCACAAAACAGGTATTCTAAATTGTAATAAAAATGTTAAATGTTCACCTGTTTGGTATTAAGCTGAGGCTTGAGTTCTGTTCCACTTGCAATGGTCAGTAGAATGATATAAGTGAAGCGTCATATGAGTACCGGTATGGTAAAAGTGTCTAAACTCCAGGTTCTCAAATAAGCAAGTGAAAATGATCTGTTTAAAAATACCACTATTGTTAATCATACGATGTTCTGTAATACTGTAAATGGCTGTTATTAGTTATGATTGCATAAAGATTGAAAATATAATTTAAAAATGATTTGATGAAACTTTATACAAACTGAAATATGGAAAAACAGTTAAAGTGTTAGGAATACGGTGTATATCAGGTTGTTAACTCAAAGAGCTGTATGAGCCTAATGGGAACATCCCTGAAGTAAATTTGAGTGAAAAATGATTCAAAATTAAAGTTGTGCAAGCTTTAAACTTCAGAGTGAAAATTCTAGTGACAAAATTGTAGGTTACGGACTGTTATTCAGTCAACAGTCTAGTGATTTATTTCTTATATTTTTTCATAATCCCTCTATAAAGTTATAAAGCTTCTACCTCGATATTTATAGGACATTTGTTTCTTGGGGACGTTCCCTTTCAGTTTCAGTACAGTTCTTTGTTTAACAGCCTGCGGTATAGCTTGCATGTTTTGTTTTGTTTTTTTTTTCTTCCGTCCGACAATATTACTTGAAATTATTAACAAGAGGAGATAGTTTTAATAATTTTGTTTTGTGCCAGTGCCCAGACGCCGAAGAGCTTTCGTTGCTGAGCGTTCAGATAGCGAGCAGGTTCCTGTTTCATACAGGTTTCCACACAAAGAAATGTCTTAGGGGTCTAGCTACAGACTGGTACGATGCCATATGCTATCCACTCCGCATGTACCCTTCGGTCAGGTCCTGGTTCGCCCACAATGTTCTCTTTAAACATCCTAACAGGTGTGCACTTTGACATGTTCCTTTGTTTAATAAAATTTCTTTATTGTGTTTTTGAAAAAAAAAAGAAAATCTGGACCCACTTTTTGTTCTCAAATTTTTGTTGTTGTAATAATCCTCTACTACTCTCTAATAAAGTGGGTCTCCTGTAAAGGTAAGTTGTAATAGTATAGTTCATAATTTAAGATGCTATTTAAGATGCCCCCATTTATATTAGGGTCTGTATAATCAAGGTCTTCCGGGGGACCTTGGGCCCCCTCCGGATCATTAGCAAAATCCTCCACTGTCTAATTGTAGAGAGCTGATCTCTCCTGTACACACCAGTCTACGGTTTAAAAAATTTAGAAACATCCAATTTTAACATTTATTTGCTCGCACAAAAACATTGATATTTTTCATTTTATGATATGAAATAAGTATGTATGTGAAGATAACTATCTTCAGTAGTTTTCTTCAGGCCTGTTGGTCACCTGAGGGTCATCCTGTCTCCATTGTGACAGGACTTGTGTGGTGTGTTTTGTTATTAAAACGTAGCTCAGTCTGGTTTTACACGGATCTCATAAATTCTAGGTCGACAATAGATTCTTTCTTTTTAACTGATTTGTGATTTTGTCCCTGTCTTATCACATCCTGATACTTCGTAGTTTCTAGTTTTTTTTGACCTTTTACACAAAGCAAAATATTTTAAACTGTCGAAACATAATTCGAATGTGTTGTTTTGTGTCTTTGATTGCCTGTTTGGTCCTTAGCTAGATAGACCAGTTTTGTCTTCTCCCCATAGTCAGTAGTCAGAAATGTCAATACACTGATTCTGTTGACTTGCATAAGTACGTCATTATTAATGGAATGAAGAAAAAATTGGTCTAGTTTGGGACCATATAAGAACTCCAAAACTTATAAATTAATATTCAACTTAGATAAATCAAGCCAAATTTGAAGTAAAATGCAACAAAAATAATTGATGTGCTATTGGAAAGTGTAAAGGAAAATAGGTTGAACTTAAGATTTTGTTTCTTAACCTCATAATGTATAGTTTGCATTATATATAAAAATTCATTTGTACAATATTTTAGTACACTTCATATTTATGATGGAACTGTTTTTATTTGTTTTTCATTTTGAAATGTTTTAAGACAGACAAATTTGCTTATTATAAAAATATATATACATTATTGCAGAGTATTGAAACATTTCTTACAATATATTGACATAATTGTATATTGCCAGTCAGAAGTTAATGGTTTCTCACCTAGAAAATAAATTATGTGTCTATTTTAATTTATAGAAAAATAATAAAAGTTTTTGAGTATTATTACAATTTAGAATATTGCCGATAGCATTGTGCTTATCTATGTTTCAGGTTTTGCGAGTATCTTTTGAGTTGCCCAAGCACAGAAGTAAGAACTGCATTTATGAAAATAATAGTTTTTTTAGCCCATTATTCGCTGCACGATGGGCCGTGTCCGCCGCCTATGGTCAACGCTCCGAGTGAGTAAACCGAAGTTGAAAAAAAAATAATAAAATCGATTATAAATTGGCTACGAATAGTAATCGCATTTTTTAAATTGTTTAATGGTCCTCTTATTTGACGTTTAGCAATTCTTCTTCATCCAAAGGCGACGTTGAGTGATCATCTGTTGTTGGCGGTGCTTTCGATGTTGCACAAGGAAGTGTCCGAACACGGCCGGCAGCTTCCTCATTATTTCACGCTGTTCCATATGTACGCTTCGCTCGGCATACAAGAAAAAGCCCAGTTACTTAGAGTGAGTTATTCAAAAAAAGAAATACAAATTACAAATAGAATATAACGATCGAGTTACGATTAGCTGTAAAAAGAATTATTAACCTGTTTGTTTCTATTATTCTCTAAGGATAATTTGTAGGGTGGAATGATAGTATCATATTTTTGAGCTATTTATTTTTATTTTGTGATCAGGATATAATAAAATGTTTTGATTCCGCTTTTACTTTTTATTTATTACTTGTAACAACTAACTCTGGCTTGAAATTACATATATAATGTTGACCAGTATAATGTTTAATAGATAAAAAAAATAATACAATAAAAAGTGCATAATTCCATCAATTATAGAACTTAGACCGTCCATAATATTTTTCTTATGACTTGAACATCTTGAACTAGCTTTCCCTTAATTTAATAAATGCAGTCGTAAAATTATTTATTAATGATTTTCCGTAATTGATAATGTTTTGAAACTGACATTATTTGTTTTTTATTAATCCGTCTCCAATTGTGTTTGCAGTTAAACGTTGCAGCAACGTTCATGCTTGTAGCTTTAGACGAAGGGCCGGGACCGACGATCAAATATCAGTTCACCGAATTTACTAAACTGCACTGTGTTGTATCACAATTGATTCGGTGCTGCGATATCTCATCAAAGACGCAATCTTCACAGCAGGTAATTGGCAGAATGTTTTATTCAATTAATGAAAAAGAAATATCTTTTACAACAAAAAAACATACCGTAGGTTTTGTGTGTTTCTGTCTCCCCCTGCTGCGAGAGGAGACAGAAACACATGAAATCTAGCCCCTTGCGAACAACTCTAGTACTAGTCTAGCGAAATATTCTAACCCCTTGTAGACCACAAAACAGGTATTTTAAGCAAACATACATTTGATTTTTATAAATCAATGTACAAAAGTATAGGTGGTTAAATGTTTGCAATGGTTCTGGCTGTATTTCGTTACGGAAATCTAGCCCAGGACTTGTCCCATTTGTTCTTACCATTTGAGCTATGCAAGAAAATTGATGATGCATAGAAAATTTTGAAACTGGCAAATAATTGATCATAATAAGTGTAGGTTCAGCAAACAATTGGCTATAGTTTGATCCAACATAGCCCAGATGGTGAAGGCAGTGATCTCATTATCTCATAATAAATTATAAAGTTTAATTGATTATGTTCAGAAAACTGTGAGAGTAATAGTTCAAATTTTAAATTGATTGAAAGGTTACAGGAAATTAAACATTTCTGTTTTTAGAGTCAACGGTTCAGTCTCCCTGAGTAGATTTTGTGAGTGCAGTAAAAAAAAATTATGGATTCTTTTTTAAGTAAGCATATGTTTATATATATAAATTTCAGGGCCAACAGCCGTTACCAAATCCATACGGGGATCCTGCCTGTGTCGACGAGTACATAATGCCGATCCAGCCTCAGGCAGAGGATATCCTATTTGGGAGATCCAGGTATGTGAAATATGTGACCAGTTTAAAAAAATATTTTTATTGTGTAGCTATACATTAGATTAGTATCAGTTGTGCTTTCTCAATCTCTTCCTTCTCTCATGTTCAGTTCTTTGATTTTTTGTTTTTCTGTTTTGGCTTCTGACCATTGTTGGAACACAATTCCATTACTAGTTGGCGACAGTCGTCCTATTTGAATTAAACTTAAGACAAAATGGGACAAGTGGGAGATATAAAATCATACAATTTATGACATTCTGCTACTTATAAAGTATGAAACAAATTGGCTGTCATTCACCACTCGTTACATTTGTTCATTAGAATATCACACAATTATGATCAAGCTAGCTGGCCTTGTTTGAAAATGTATATCGAGCTGTAAATAGTATAAATGGTCCACTGACATGGACTGATGGACTGTATGTAGGTGCTTTATTAATAAAAATTTAATACAATATATGAGTAATGGAATGCTGCTGATGACGATAAGCCAAAACAGGGTTTTGAACAGGTCTACAAGAAGCGAGAGAAGGTGGAAAATCAGTAGTGTAATTCAAATATTATTAAATTTAATGTGTTTTGGATTATTATTTTAAGTACTGAATGTTGTATGGGTTGTTCCCAATATAAATCCGAATTTCAGAGCTACACTTTGTTTTTTATTAAGCACAATTAAAAACTTGAGGAAAAAGATGATAATAGCTTGAATAAGTGGACACCTGATTTTTTAAACAAGTTTTAAGCCCCAGGAGTCCTGCTTTATATTCGGACGGCCCCCCTCACTCTTCAATTCCGATTTGTCTTTCAATTTTTTTATTTTGATCTGTTTTCACATTTGTAGCTTTGGTTTTAGCTACGTGAAGAAAGTAATTGAGGATTGTCAGGTGGCCGAAGATGGTGGTAAATTGCTTCAGTATTGTTGTTGGGAGAATCCGCATTTCTCTAGGACAGTGTTGAGCGAGCTGCTTTGGCAGATCGCGTTCGCGTACTGCACCGAACTCAGACATCACATCGATCTCCTCCTCGCCGTTGTCATGATTGAAGACACTTGGCAGAATCATAGGCTCCACAATGCGCTCAAAGGTAACGAGTTTATTTTAATTTTTTTTTTAAACGAATAAATGCCCATTTTAACGGATGCAGTTCCTCCGAGACATCCGACATCGCTCACACCCGGAAGGAATGCTGTTCTGCATCCTTCGAACTGTCCTTAACGCTCCCACGGTATGTTTCAAATCACACCATTCACAGTGACCTCAACACATCGACAGTTTGATGAATTAATCCTAAAGTCTCACTCCTCATCCTAATTCCTTTATATGGGTCCACATAGATCCAGTAATATTAGAAAACAAAATGTAAAAATGTGTTGATGAAATGTATTTATGTGTTAACTGTACCCACTCAATCGGTCTAAGAAAATAATATAACAGCCTTACAAATCTTGACAAATTAATAATGAAAAATTTACTTTGTATTTAAGTTCTTAAAATTATTGAAAGGTTATAATTTGTAAGAGGTTTATTACAGCATACTGGCATGTATTTTACTACTCTCACTGTTATTAGATAACATTATGAACTCTTTCAATTGTTATAAGTTGGAATAAATACTAATTCATTATAATATCAATGTGTAGTACAGCATACTATTTAGTAGTAATTGTACTATATAATTTTCATGGCTATATTGACAAATGTGTCTGTGTGTACGCATGTGTAATACAGTGTATGTATTATTTAGTAGTAATAGTACTTATATTGAAAAATTTCATATTGACCATTTGTGTATTTAGTTTCTCTCATATTTGCTAAACCCCTGGGAGTCACTAGGAAATATTACTCTGTACTACCGAAAAGGTTAATATTGTTTTTATTTGTTTCCAAAGGGGTTCCGGATGAACGCGAAGGGCTGTTTGATACGATTCAACGGTCTAAAAATCACTACCAGAAACGGGCCTATCAGTGCATCAAGTGTCTGGTCGCGCTATTCTCCCAGTGCCAGCTCGCACTTCAGCTGCTCAACAGCAATGCCGAATTCAAGCGCAAGTGGACACACGCAATTGAGTGGCTCCAGGATGAGTTGGATCGGGTAAAGACTTTATTTAGTTATTTTTATTAGACAGAATTTTTTTTCTGCTACCCCCTGCTTTGTGTGTACATATTGAATAGAAGAAGAATTATTTTGTTACATTTTTTAATTTATAAAATGTAAAATAAAAACATATGCAGATATTAGTTTGATAAACCATTATTTAGCACACACGATTAATTCATATTTTCCAATAATGCTTCTGAACTCATTCTTACTATAATACTTGGAATATGTATAAGGAAATTATGCTCCTTTTTTGTTTGAAATTGCATTATATTGCTAAACATATATATATATATATATATATATATATATATATATATATGCTATAATATGTAATATTGAAGTTGTAAATTTATTTTAAATCTAATCTAATATTGTGTTGTTGGCATCACAACAGAGGCCTTACGGTTCTAACCCGCAGTACAGTTTCAACAATTGGTCCCCTCCGGCACAGTCGAACGAGTCATCTAACGGCTTTTTCTTGGAGAGGTCTAACAGCGCTCGTAAAACATTGGAACGAGCCTGCGAACTATGTCCGGATGACGTAAGTGTGAGCATCATTTGTGTTCTATCTATTCATTTTCAGAGCCATGAAATTGAAACTGATTACTAGAGAAAGAAAATTGCGACAAAAATGAAAGGGAAAACACATAATAAAGACGCGTAATATTACAAAATGTTGCATAAATTACACTGCTTTTTTTATCTATTTCAAATCAATTGTTGGCAATTATTTAGTGACAATTTAAACATGATCTGTAGTAAATTGTTGAGTTGAGTGTGTCACGGACTTTGTATCAATATAAGACTTCAAAATTTCTGTCTCATCTGCCAAATTATGATTTTCATTAAAAATGAAACATTTGTGATATAACTTTTTCATACTTTGCCATCCTCATACCTACAATATTTTAACTTTTGTTAATGCATTGTGTGATTTAAGGTCTTGACAAATATTTTGTTTTTATGTTTGTACACTTAATGCTTTTTCAGTGTTTATCAGTATCATCTTTCTACCTCAACATAATTATTGGTAATGTTTACTATTTTTCTTAATTTCTAATCATTACGAACTATAAAATCACCAAATATATATTCTAGGACCCCGAAGTTGACGAGACTTGCGAGGACAGTGAGAGCTCTCAAACTGAGGACGTAAAGCCTGGCCCTTCACAACCTTCCACTCAGTATCCAGAACAACTCCGATTCAAGCGATCCATAGAAAGGTATAAAACATGCACTAGTATTTCAGTTCTAGCTTATTTTGTAATGGTTTACTTTCTTCTCTTGTAATTAGTTTTATGTTATTTAAACAGCCCTGTTCCTCTAACTGTGTAAAAATAATTAACAAAACTAAAACAATATTAAAAATATATGTAATGAACATGAATGTTTGAATGAAAGAGTTCTTTGTAGCTTATAATTTCCATTTTTTTTCATCCCTTGTTTAATCATCTATATTTGGTTGTCGGGATTATACATAGTTTTTCTCAGGTCAATCATGAGTCCATCATGCGTTATCTAACCTATATGTAACCTAACATAACATCAAGATGGCACAAGTACCAGGGCTACAACAAACCAGGTGTCCTTTATGCCTACATATTTTAGAATTGATCTATCGTAAAAGAATACTTTTATGTGTGTGCAAGGTGTAAAAATGAATGTAAACAATTTTCCCAATGCACGATTGTACTATACAAATAAAGTTGAAAAAAAATTCTCAGTTCTCAAAGAAAATTCTAATATAGATGAATTTATTAGTTAAAGTGCATAGCTGATTCTATTTGTGCTATACAAAAAAAGGATAACAGTTATTTATTGGTTAAAATAATTAGTATAAACAATATTTATTTATATTGTTTTCTCAACAAATTTCTTTTATTAAAAAAAAAATAATATAACTAATATACATGTATGATGATATTAAGGGTTGGTGGATTACAAACAAGGGAGACTACTTCATGGCGCAGTGATGAGGAACAGCCTCCATCTGCCCCTCCATCTTGTACTAGCGTTCATGAAGGAAGTCAACATGCTTTCCATATTTCAGGTAACATAACTTCAATTGCTTTTCTCTTATCTAACAAAATTATTATTAAAACGAAATTAAACAATTTTAGAATATATTTGACCTTTATTAATACCATCGTTAGAGACACTATTTCAGGCAGTTAGTAACTTTTTGCCAATTTAATTTAAATAAATAATTACCCATAGTGGAAAATCAGATAACATAATTCTAATTATGAGTCTCTTTAAGGTTCAGGTCTACTTTAGTTTAAGACATAAGTAATATCTATTTCAATACTTTCACGATAATAAAGCAAAACTGTACAATTGCACATGACTTGGAGGGCAGAGCCATTTATTAAATTTGGTTTTGTAAGAATTACAGGGCTTCTACATATAATTTTAAA
The DNA here is from genome assembly GCA_019843655.1 of Lethocerus indicus. Taxonomy (NCBI): domain Eukaryota; kingdom Metazoa; phylum Arthropoda; class Insecta; order Hemiptera; family Belostomatidae; genus Lethocerus; species Lethocerus indicus. The sequence goes on along the minus strand of JACDQD010000003.1, from coordinate 31,367,169 downwards.
GATTGTACAAAAAAAAAATCTTACTCAAAATAAGATTTAAGTGTGGCTAATGAAAGAAACCATACCCAGGGTGTTGAGGCAGTTAGGTTATGAAGAGATAAATTACAAGCATAAGTTTAGCCTGAAATGAAAATAGTAGGTGGTAGGTCAGAAAATCGTAAGGAAGAAAAGAAAAAGATTTACTAAAAATGTATGTAATAAAATATTTGGTTAAATTATATTCTATTCAAATAATAAATAATGAAAGTTTGTAAAATGTTATAAGATGGCATTTTGTTATTATTTCATCAATTTTTGTGTTCTATGTATGCATGTTTGTTATATGATGTTGGTGGCTTAATGGTATAAATTTGTGTGCAGAGAGCAGAGGTAATGATTTCTTTGCATTGAATAAAAAACTTTTTTTGCAGAACATTCATTGCTTTCGTGTTTAACTTTGTAAGAGAGTATATGTTTACGTATTTAATTTCAGATTGGCCTGGAAAGAAACCCTAGTTATTGAATTTGGGAAGGCGCTGAAAAGGTACTCTCCTGGGCAAGTTGCCCTCCATGGCAATGTTTTTATATGTTTTTCCTATATATGTGTATATATATATATATATATTTATATGTATATATAGATATATAGGTGGCATATAGGGGCATTTGCCAGACAGCTGCACACATTGCCAGGGGTACATATGACTCATGCGGTGCTTCTTGTATCACAGGTTGTCTCTGTCTGATTTAGACACTAAAATGCGACACATTTTTGTGTATATTAAATGTTGTTTTTCCTAAACCGTAATAAGAAATAATGCATTTTTAAACGTAAAAAACACAAAAAAAGAAAAAGAAAAACGGCTGAGTCATTTTGTTGTTGGGCCGTTCGTTCGCCTGTGTTTATATATATACCTAAGTGAGTTTAGTTTTTATTTATTATCTATTTCTCCTTGTACCAAATTGGTATATTTTGTATACTTATGAAGAGTGTAAGAAGTTTTAGGACCTGTGATATATATATCAATTCAGCAGAGCTTTGGATTATATTAAAAAAAATAATGAAATAAATAAATAAGCTTCGTAAGTCACCGTATTATGAGGAAATGAATAAAATGTGATGAACAACAGCAGTTCAAGGAACTGAGAAGTTTATAGGAAATTGTCTTTTTTCACGCGGTTTATTTTTATTTTTTTAATTTTGCTGCACTGTTATATAAATTTTTGTTAAATAATATGTTCGCGTATCGTTGACTATTTATTGCGATTGACTTATAGATCAATTTTTTTTGTTCTTTTTGCTGAGGTGACTGATTATGCCATTGAATTTAAAAAATTTTTTTATAAAACTTAAGTGGACTTTTGTGTATATTTGTTTGACTACTCTGTGAAATATAACAAATTGAAAAAATATATATAGATATATATTATACATATATATTTGGGATATCATTATAAGTATATTATTTTTTGTGCTTGCACCACCTTGACTGTCTCTCATTTAAGGACAATGATGATAATTAAAAACAAGAAATAACTGAAATTATGCAATTGTTGACAAAACGCACGTGCGTTTTTATGGAAAAATTACTTGGGGTCTTTCAAGGGAACATGCATTTTCTTGCATTTTATGTGTATATATTTATATATATATATATATACATAAAATATTGTGTTTGTTATATATTACCTCACCATCTTAATACACTAATTTGGCAGTTACCACAGATTATATAGTTCTGATAAAGCTATAATTTTTTAAGAGTTAGGACCAGTCTGACAAAAAAAAACAAAAAAACTGATTTGTTTTTATGGAAATAGATGTGTGGCTATATTTTTGTTTTAATCCTAGTTGACCAATTAAGTCTATAAATTAGTGTGCCTTAGACCACATAATGGTTCCTAGTCACTGAAAAGGAACTTTGCGAAGAAAGGATAGAAGAAAGAGGAAAGTAAAGTAAAAGAAAAAAAAATAAAATTAAACAATTTTAGATTATATTCGATGTTTATTATTACCATCGGTAGAGATACTTTTGGGCAGTTAGTGACTTTTGCCAATTTAATAAAAATACATAATTACGCATAGTTAAAAATTAATACTAAAAATGATGTCTGTAGATTTGAAAAAAAAGGAAACTTTTTGTATATAAAAAAAATTCCAATAATGTCATACTTAAGCTTTTCCCCTGTTAACCTCTTCTGTCCTACATGTTAGTGTGAAAAAATGAAAAGTTAATTTTAATAATGCTTTAATAGAAATGTTTGAAACATTGTTATTACTTAGACTGGTCCTAATTCTAGAATGCCCAGTCGAATGTGAATTCTTTTTATATGTTTACTCGATTAATATAATATTGCTATTGAGTTGTTATTTTTTATTTCTTCTTATATAATTAAAAAATAAAATAAAATAATGTGTTAATAGTACAAGAGTACCTCTGAAATTAAAAAATAAACCGAGGTATACAATGAGAATTTTTTTTGGAATTGTAAGGGACTTAAACGTAACTTTATGTACACATGAATAGCGCCTGATTTCACAAGCAAATTTCTTTTTTGTGGGAGGGGTGACAATATGGGAATGATCCCAGTATCTTTGTTGCTTACTATCTGTTACGTTTTCCATCGTCATTAATAATTTGTTTGGTTCATAATTTTAATTTTTTATAAACACTAGAGATTCATTGTCAAAATTTTCAGTGTTGCTTTTATAATTACCCAAAAAAATACAGAATAAAGTTACTGCTGGAATTTCCTTACTTAATGCTAGTTGTACCCTAAGTTCCTTCGGGGTGGGGATTGATGCCTTATCATTTTTATTATATCCTACAATAAACTTATCCTGTTTGATAGATAAATTAATCTGTATTTATTTAGAAAACTTAAAATGATTATAGTTGAAAAAAAAGTGATTGAAGAGTACTTCTGAATAAAAACATGTAATATATAAGCTACTAGCATAAAAAATTATGATGTGTTTCTATAGTACTATTGGAGATATTTAAAATAAGACTTAAGGCAATTTACAGCTTATAGAAAAACTAATTATTTTACAGAAATATTCAGGAAACATTATATTGGTTCAGGTTTCACTTGTGTGTTATTGTTTGACTGAATTGACTTTTATATATCTAATGGCATGTTATGTATGTGTTTATTTTTTTTTTTGTAAATAGGATGTTAAAGAAGTATGTTCTCTATTTGGTTAAATATTATGTTATTTTTAAATTTATATAATCTTTCAGGATTTATTTACTTACTTAGTAAAATGCTCCAATTATTGATATATATTGATGTAAGTGGTCAAAGGTGATGTGACAAAAAATAAATAATGGTGTACACTAAGTGAAAATGAAGAAGTAAATGAAGTTATAAAAAAGTGATATATTTTCCTTAGTAAAGGGAATAATTTGAATTGTTAAGTGTAATTAAAAATAATTGTCTCAAATATATTTAAACTGACGATATATAAATTTTATTATATTTTGATGGCTAACTTGAAGTAATCTTGAAACTAGTCATTAGTAATTAATATTTAATACTTATTTAGGGTTTTATGTGAATAATGAAATATACAATCTGAAATCACTATTAATTATATACTTTTAAACAGCAACTTGTATTTGTTTTTAATTAGTCACAAACATCTGAACTTATTTTATCTAGTAGCTTATTAAATTACAATGATATTTCCTATTTAATTTGTTAATAATAAAAATCATCCTGCGGTTAGATATGGCCTACGTTATTTTTAATTGTCTTTTACATCCTACGAACGTATTATCCCACCTATCTGATTACATTCTAAGAACTTTTCTCTAACGACTCTATTAACTACATTAACAACGTTCTGAAAACGTTTAATAAATTTGGCACACAGTTAAACTCCGTTTAATAAATTACTTAGTTTTTGTATATCTAAAAAAATAAATAATTTCGGTTTTATATTGGAAACTGTCCATAATTATATATACAATACAAAGGGGTAAGGTTACGTTCGCGTTGGCAGCCCTGTTAATAATAGCGCGACGTTATCGTTTTCAACCTTTGCGAATTAAAGAATTATTTTGGTTATATCTCGGCGAATCTTTCTTGCATTCGACATGAAAAATGAAGAGGTAAGTGTGGACAATTTTGTTTCTGGCGTTTAGACTTTTCCCTTCAACTCGGTGCCCCGTTAGAGCTGGCCGACCACACGTGTCCTTCGTCGGTGTAGTTTTATTTCGCTCTGCAATAACCGGACCGGGCCCGGTCCAAATGCGAATTGCCTCCCAATGGGTGCAGTCCGAATATTCTATTCGGTTCTAAAGTGGTATACTTATAGCGGGATATCCTAGCTGGGACCAGCCGCTTCCCCAATATGCGCCAGCCCGAATATGCGATGTAAATTCAGCCGGCGAACAGATCATTTCCTATCGGAAACTGGCGGCTGACAATAATTAAGAATTATGCCGGCTGATCTCCATAACACACCAACCTCTAATTATCCCACCACTGGACATTGCACCTATTGGAATTAAATCGCTGTCCAATCTAAAACACTGAACAAAGGGCACAAAGTGTTAAAGATGAAATCTATGAAGTTACAAATAAGGTTTCAAAACATCTAAGATGTAACAGCAAAGTAATTTCAAAATATTGGAATCTAATTAATCTGCTGTGTAAAATACACACAGGAGCTATTGTGTTTTGAATTAAAAAAGAACTTTACAATTGCATTAACCTCTCATATAGTGCTTACTTAGATAGTGATTCATAATTATGCTGTAGAGTATTACACTTTTTTATTCGCATGAAACAATAATCTTAATATGTCAACCCTAGATTCAAATCATCCTTCAAATATCCATTGATTGGAAATTAATACAAATTGTATTGAATAATGACTGTTTGTGAAGTTGTGTGTGTTAAATTTATATTATTAATTAAATACACACTTATTATGATTACATTCGTATTGTACTGTTCTTCATTTTATTCTCCTCCATAAAAAAAACTTTATAGAAAAGCCGTTGAATAGTGTATGCTTTTAAAAAGATTTTTTCCATTCTCAATGTTTTTGATTCTAGGGTTAAGTAAGTAGAACCAAAAGTTAACTCAATGACTGCTTATTATTAAGGTTTTAGGTTTTGTTTCAAGGTAAGATTTTTAATTCATTTATATTGACAATATAATTTAATTTATATTGTCTCTGTCAATTTGTGAACAGGTCTGATGCAATCTAGTAATATAAGTATGTATTCAATTTTTTTTCAAAATTATGTCAGTTTTTAAGATGTTATTGGAATTGAACTTTAAATTTCTATGCTTAAAACTGTTTGTTTTAGCCTTTATCTGCTGTTGGGGAAGGTGAGAACTTTGAACCTCATTTTGATCCCATCATTACATTGCCTGAAGTAAAGATCGTCACAATGGAAGAAGACGAAGTGGTTTTGATTCAACTGTACGTCAATTGGTTTGCCGAAAGGATGTTTCTTTCCTTTTTATAAGTTTGATTCCTGAAATAATTCAAACTTTACTGTATGTTTAAATGTATATAAATAATTGATAAGCTACAGTTGGGCACTTTATCTTATTCGGTCGTGTGAAATAATTGTAGTACACTTTTTCATATTGGATCCCCCCAATTATATTCTGTAGATGATAACAGTTTTATTGTTTATTTGGGAAATAAATTCCTTATAGTAATAGTGTTTATTTGTTAACAAAATACTGTGTGTAAAAGGAAGAAGTCAGGTAAAAAAAAGCCTTATAGAAGTTAGAAACAAATTGACTATACACAAAATTAAGAAAGTGACAGTATGACAGCACGTGGGACAAATAAAACAGTTTTGATTATGTGTCAAGAATAGAAATATCAAAATAGATTGCAGAAAGATATATAAAAAGGGGGACAGATATTATATTGCAATATTGGAGATGATTTTCATCAGAAGTGTACTGTCACACACTTTATTTTATCCAAGATAATATAAATTAGTGTGACTGTGGAATTTTTCTGTAAAAAAATATTCAAAACCTAATTGTTGGCTGTTGGAGGCTACAAAAAACCGCCAGATTTGGAGGCAGATTGTTGTTGCGGCCTGGTTAACAATAATAATAATTGTTGATTTTAGACGAGCGAAGCTGTTCAGGTTGGATACGGTCGAGAAAGACTGGAAGGAAAGGGGCACCGGTGAAGTTAAGCTGCTTCATCACGAAAAGAAGAACACCGTCAGGGTAGTCATGAGGAGGGACAAAACACTCAAGCTGTGCGCAAATCACTATGGTTTGTCTTAATGTTCTTTGATTTTTTTCATTTTTAATTATCTATTACTTGCGTCCTGGCATCATCTGAAGACCGGGAATCATAAGAGTACGTCAAAAGGAGCTTTTGATCCTTTTTGGGACTGAATTCATTTATTTAAATGGCTTCTTGTCATTTGTATTGAGAGCGGCTGCTTTGTCATAGAAGCAGTGATTCCCTGTCATTGACAGAATTACAACTTCAATTGCAAAGTTGAGTAAATTAAAATAAAGAAAAATATTTTAAGATTATTGCAAGGATTATATTCGTGAATTGAGATATTTATGTTTACATCAAATGAAATGGCAATTGTGATAAGAATAAATTGTTTTCTGAACTGTTTTTTGCAGTTACACCAATAATGGAACTGAAGCCGAACTGCGGGAGTGACAGGGCCTGGGTGTGGACGACACTCGCTGATTTTTCGGACGGCAGTCCACACACAGAAATACTGGCCATAAAGTTTATAAATTCAGAAAGTAAGGGTTATAGTAATATTTTTTTAATGTAGTCTTGTTGCACTGAAACCTCCATGGGTTTTATCATGGTATTGAATCTTCCTATTGTCTTTTTTTAATATTTTTTCCTCAAAGTCATACTAGTTATTGAGAATTCAGGCTATTGGGTTAGCCTAACCTTTTTGTGAGGAAACCTCCCCCTTTCCATTATAAGATGTATTAATTCGGCATTCCGTGCTATTTTGCCATTATCCTAGGCTTTTGCCTATGGGCACTCATTAATTTTAACTTCTTAGGCTTGAAACTAAGTGGTTTTGTAGAATCCTATAAAAAGAATCAATATTATATGTCTGGGCTTTATATTTTGTCACTATCTTCTTACCAATTTAAAACCCAACATTCAGACTCTGGTAGGTTTATATTGAATAATTATTACATTGAAAATTGTGTTTTTTATAACATTAGCCATAGCAAAATTTATTGCCTTGTAGATAATCCAGAATATGAGATTTCTCTCAAACAAAAAATTAATTCTTCTAAATTAAGCATTTTATTACTGGCATTGTTTTTTGTTTTTTTTCCAATTCATTGTAGATGGCCTTCTTTTATTTTTTCAGCTGCTATGAAATGGAAAGAAATGTTTGAAAAGGCGAAGACTATTATTTGCTCGCAAGTTTTATGCAGTGATGACGACGATGAGGATGAAGATGACTATGAAGAAGATGACAAAGAAGGAGAAGGTAAAATAGTTGAACATTAAGTAATAGACATTAGGCTAAAAAATATTAAACATTTAGTAACAATGTTTAATAAAATATAAATTCCCTAAGTGTAAGTACTTCTTTAATTGTAAAGTGCTTCTAAAAGTATTAGTACACTTTGATTTTACATAATCATACATTAATGTGTATGATGCTCAGTAATATTAGAAAGAATAATTACAAAAAACCACAATTAGGACTAAGTTGAACAGATCAAGTACTAATAAACAGAAGGTTCTGCCCTTAGACTATGGCATACTAGAGTGATCCCTTTGTACCAATCAGATTATAAAATTTCTAGGCAGTTAGTCATTTTTTCTAATTTCTAAATGTTCAGTGTAAATTAAATTACACTTATTTTGATCAGAGTTACCAAGATAATAACATTTATAAATCTGTCCAGCTTTTGATCAGTCATAAAATACATAATAATATATCCTAGATAACCTATGTATAGATAACCTTTCAATCTTCCAGTATTTATAAACTTGTCAGATTACTATGAGGGCTCCAAACATCAAATCACTTGCACATTATTCACCTTTGTATGTTATGAAATTAAAATGTGATTTTACTTTTATAATTAACTGCAGTACAAAAACAATTTGCATATAAATGTGTATTGAATGATCATAGGTGATCAACACAACTGATTAATACACTTTGCTGTAATTTCCTTCCAGATGATTCCAAAACATGTAATGAGGAAAATGATAATGAGGATTCAAAAATTGTCGATGAAATCAACAAACTGAAGATAGAGACTCAAGAAAAATCTGAAGACAAAAATGATGCCGAAGTTGAATCAAAGAAAAAAGATTCAGAATCGTCGTGATCAATGAGACTTTGTTTATCCTTTTTTTTATTAATAATATGCTTCAGAATTTTTTATGACTATTTCAGGATATAATTGATTTGAGAATTCAATTTTATATTTTATTATCCTACTTCTCATTTGGAAAGTTATTAGATGAGGCTTTAGTGAATCCTTGAAGAAGATCTTTTAGGCGTTTTTAGATAAAAATAATATTAAAAATCAAGATGTATATTATAATAAAATGAATTATTTTATTAAATCACCCTTTCTTGGTTTTACCTTGGAACAATAAGTAGATAGCAGTAGGATAGAATAGGTGTAAACAGGAATATCAATTAACAATTTTTAAGAGAAATATTCTGCTAAACAAAGTGTATATATATATATATATATATATATATATATATATATCGCAGGAGGTCTTCCAGTTCTTTGTTTGTCGAGCCACTGCATAGATTGAAATTGTACTTGGAATGAAACTGATAGAACATGGCAGCCAACATTTCTCTTGGTGAAAAAATCACCTTCTACTCCTATATTATCAGTTTTACTCATCAAAATTGCCTTAAAAGTTGCCCCTTTCTTATTTAGCATCCTTTTTCATTTGTACAACCTCCTGGATGATCCCTAAAGCTGGTTAAAACATGTTAACAAATTGTTCTCCATGGCTAACACATTGCTTGAAGGAAGGTTATTTTTCTCATCTCAATTTAAACAAAAACAGATATTGAGAGTTATGTGTACAGGATAAATAGGGGAAGTGGACTAATGAAAAGGTTAACCTTTCACATGTTTTATGTTTTAACACAATCATTTACCATTTCAGCGAAAGGTTATAATGTAGAAAAACTATTCAGTAACTTAAATGTATATATTCAGTATGGAATTACAGGTTAGACAAATTTCTGTTCTTATTGTTTAATTTGGTAGTGCAGTTCATTTACATTTACATTTCAGAATTATGATTCCAGCTGTCTTTGTGCTTATTTTTTTATTGTATTATTCCTTGTGTCTTTGGTGCTTTTAATATTTAGAATTGTTTAACACATAAACATAACCTTTTTATGTTCAGTGCTCAGAATACACTGTTAGAACTTGTGATCACTTAGTCTGGCCATTTTAACCTTACATAGTTATGATAGATAGAAATATGAACAATGCAAACTTGATTGTTGACATTAAATACTTTCATGCCTCTAAACTTTCCAAAAGAAAGTCACCAGCCTTAGGATCTTTCACTTGTCAGCACTTTGGTGACACAGTTAGCTACTGTACAGTAAGTATATAATTTAAAATTAATTATGGGTGTAAACCATTCTAAAATGGACTTTGAAATAACCCAGTAATTCGATATAATCTGTGCTAACTTTTGATGAGGAATGTAAAATGAAACAAATTGTTTCTGTAACAATGTTTATTTTTCCAACATATAAACAAATTAAAGAAATATTGAAATCTATCGATACAAGGAAAATTGCTTAGTTTAGTTGAATTTTGAACAGCGCAAAACAACTTGAATTCAGTCCCATGATTATACAATTCCATTTATGTAAATTCTGTTTTATAGTCTTCCAAATGTTGTGTTTTACATAATCACAATCATTTGTTACTTGTACAAAACAATAAAAATGTATACTTGTGTAAAATTTAGATACCAGAAGAAAACCAGGCTGAGGCTCTACTACAATTTTCAGCAACTTGGTGATGCATTAGAACTGCCATGCTAGTCTATGAAAATGAATATGTATGAGAATTCATTCAGTAAGTAGCTAAACTAAAGCCTAAAACAGATGTTGAGCCTAAAAAAGATTGAGGTTAATAATTTTGAGTTTTTGTTTAATGTTGAACCAAATCTTCTTTTTCTAACAATTAACTGGAAGATGTTAATTGTTTCTAACAGTAACAGCAAAGCAGTAACAGTAACAGTTTCAGTGTAATTAACAGCAATTCAAGTTTTACACATTAAAAGACATGTAATTTTAAGGTAAGTTCGAGGTCACTATTTATATATTGTGTGTTGCCTTAGTATCCTTACAGTGAAACAATTTTCATTTAACAAAGGTATGTTCAGCATTTTAATCTTGGATTACACTTCAATATCTAGTTTGTGTGACACATTTTAAATTTTAATTCAGTCTTTGTGGTTCTCCAAACTTTGTGATGGATTTGATGCATTTGTGATTTCTGTATTATGAAAAACGTTCTTTTGGGCTTAAATATTGTAATTTTAATTTCAATTTAAACTTGGCATTTCTGTGTCATTGACAATTGCATTTGGATGAAGACAAAATATTGCTAACACGTTACTACCTAAGTTGAATTATCGTGCCAAGGCTACTTAGAGTAAACACTACTAAAACTTATTTAAATTATGAAAATTTAAATGTCTAATTATTTTTAACTACAGTCTTTCTGATAGAATTGCTTGGAACAAATAAATTGTTCTTAGTAGTCATGGGCCGTAATGAAAGTTTATTCTGTATTTGTGCATTAGCGCGACGCCATTTTGAATCGCGTTCCTCAGTCTCCAAACTGCATTTTGTCCGGTTACGCGTCCCAAATCGTTCCGCTGAGAAACTCGTACCGTTTATTAACGACAGAATGAGGGCCCGATCAAAAACTATCTCCGATTGTTGGCCATCGTACGGAGAAACGAAACGAGCTGTTTACCTTCCTGAAACTCAACCGGCGGTATAATTTAGTCCATCGAGGTAAACGCGCTCGCCAGTACCCAGCGGGCAGAAAAGATTTTGGCCTCTGCTGAAAACGAATAAGTGGAAAGAACAATCATTTTACGGACTTGAACCTGGCCGTGTTCGCGTGGAAAACGATATTGGATGACCGCGATCCCTTCCCTTCCATATTATACTTCGGGGTATTTCGACAGAAATCCTACTTTAAGGTTAGAATAAATTTTGATTTGTACCGTTCAACCATTGGTTTTTAATTTGGTTCAAATTGGTTAATAATTCGTGTTTAGAGCGCAAAATGGCCAAAGTTACCAATTGATCTATATAAATAACGAGTAAAACTAAATAAATTCTGTTCAGTACTTTATCTGTATAAAGCCTAAAACAAAATGGCGCCGCTCTAACATCCAGTTACCGCTAACTCTTCTCCAAAAAAGTACAATAAGGAAAGATTGGAATTTGTGGAGACACATTTGCTGATTTACTCAAATTTTAAATTTACTTAAAGAGAAAGTAAGTACAAAATTAACTATTTGTTCTATAGTTCGGTTAATTTAACAAACTTATTGAGACATGAATGCCCAGCTGATTGATTTTAAGTTGACTCGTTATTTTATTTTATTCGGTTTTTTGTTTTTAAAACAGTTTGAATTGTTACCAATATGATATGGTTCTCAGAATGTATTATTAAAACAGACTGCAAAATATGATTGCTTTTAATTTTGAGTAATCTGGTTATTCCTTATGGAAAATATCAATGACCATAACCTGAGTGTTTAGGCTGTTAGTTTAAGAGATAGAGTGGTCCTGGTGGCACGAAATTACAAAGGAATCTCATTCCAAGTTTCACAGACTAAATCGGTGTGGGGGTTTAAAATAAGTCTTCGCTCGTTTGAAGTTGAGAACTTCGTTCTGTTTAGCTTTAACCAGCTCAATTCGTCAATCCTCATTAGTAGACTCAACCTACAGGCCTACTTACCTGCTTCCTCCAGTATGGGTGGTCGAGAGGGGGCTTCATCCCCTTCCAATTGTACTCCCGCTTACTCTAGTGTTACACAGAGTATCCAGACTTCCCGCTATCCTTTTCCCGGGTTGTACGCAGTCCCTGTTAATTCGAAACGTTCAATTACAAAATTTAAATAACTGAAGAAGCTTATGAGTAGAAGCTTATGTTTCATCCTACATTAGTGGACTTTAATATGATAAATTTCAGGAATATTATTTTAGTTATATGTCTAACGTTCCGAAAAAATAAATTTAAAATGAATAGTCTGGATATCCGTGAGCTATCTATTGAAAAAAAATCTGTAAATCGTTCATTCGCCAGTTAAATTGTACGTATCACTGTCCTACATAAGCATAATACCTTTCAGTAACATAGTGGTCACACACGCAGGCACATATATGTAAATATTATTATTGTGATTTTACAATTGGAATATTAGAACATTTAGTTATCAGTTCTAAGGCATCTATACAAAAAATATGAAACGTGATGTCTGCGAACGACCAAATATTTCTAAAAGACATAAACAACTTGGCCGAAACCCGACCGAACGAAAAAGAAAATTGACATTATCAAATCATGACAACGACGGGAGAACAACGAAGATAGTGTACATATATATATATATATATATATATATATATATATATATATATATATATATAAGACCCGATAAATAAACAACATCCACAGTAAAAGTGCAGTGACTGACAGACAATGCACTTCCCAAACCCTCGTATACCGAACTAACGCTTTAAAGTTCTGGGAAAATTCGCCCATGTGATTAAAGTTTCCCCTTCTCGAGGTTTATCCCACCGTCGGTAGACAACACTTCCAAGTAGAAAGTTAATTAATTGGGACCTTTCAATAAAAAAAAACTTTTCAAATCCAACCGTTGTCCTATCGACCGTTATACCAATTATGAGTTGTACATTTCAGTAGAGAAATATACCTCAAATGCCGCCAAAACGAAAATCTCTTGCTGGCTGTGTGATAGGCGGCTTCCCATTACAAAGATATTTGTCCGTTATGTTTTTTCCTGCATTAATTTTCCCGCAGAGCTTTAAACTCTATTAGGTCGGCGTTTAAAAACCTGCTTTCCGCCTGTCGTACGGCGGATTTGAAAAACATATTAATATTTATAAAGGGAGCGCGGCGGCGCAATATTATTTGTTAGCCGCGTCGGCGTTTGCTATTACAATAAACAATCAATCCTGCGCGGCTCTTGGCCCGGGGCGGACACGTATCAATTTCCATTTTCCATTAAAAACGATGAAGTTTTGGACGGACCGCCGACGCCCCGTCGTCATACATATTGATGCAGGCAACAGTTAGTTTAAATCTTTATTGTTCCCGCTGCCGCCGCCCATTCGATACGTGTCGGCGCCACCTGTTGTTTTCCCGTTTATTCAAATTTCCGATCGGCCGAAAAGTTAACGAGTCCTCCTGGAATCGGACCGCAGAGCCTCCATATCCAGTTATAGAGGGGGCATCTAACCGGAAATTAAAAGTCCTAAGCACTATTTAGTGAGCATTTAGTGAGAGTAAGTTCCTGAACTTGAAGTCATAACGGCTATGAGACCAATATATATATATATATATATATATATATATATATATATATATATATATAAGTCGGGTACTTTAATCGTATTGACATATTATTTATTTTCTTCCTTTATATTATTACACTTCCTGTTAAGTGTTATTTTCTCGCTTTAGACCTTCGGGCTCTCGATTCATCCCGTCTGCAGACTTTGTTCGCGAATCGTGAAAACGAGACCACCGCCGCGAGCGGTCTACTCTGATCGATATTCTTCTGCCAAATGGAACGGCGCAATTAGCAGATACGAGCCAGAAAAGGGAAACTCGGCTAGAGGAGAGCAATCGTTAAGTCTATGCGGAGATAAGAAATACGCCCCAGCCTTAATGCCTCCCCCTTTTCCTGGTTTTAATCGTCTCCTGTAAAATATTATTTAAGGTTGATTAGAAGAAAGAAAAAGGAAAAATCATTTTCTTTCGGTTCGCCGGTCGGGTCGCCGATATATTACAGATATTATCGAAAATCAAATATCCTAGTGTTGGAAAAATATCTTTGAACCAAATAAGTTTGGGAAACTCTATAAAAGAAGTAAAACAGACAGCAATATACATAGGTAGAATAACACATATACTATGTAACCTAGGTATATCCGTTCGTATATTGTAATATTTGGCCAACTTAAAGTGTATAAATTTGATTTAACACATTGCGGACGGGTCACGAGATCGCGACCCGCGTTCAACACGCCCTCAAAGACCGCACATTTCGAACGCTCTAAAAACACGCTTGGCATGTAACAGGAAGCGGATACGCAGATTACTAATTTGCATTTAGTATTTTTAAATAATACTATATATATAGTTTATATATCTGTTTATTATATAAGATTTTTTACATTACATATTTACACACATATTATAAATAAGGTATTATGTATAAATGTGCATATACATACTATTATTTATTTTACAAATTTTAATATTGCTTTAGAGTGTGATATTTGCTAAAGCATACTCCTTCGTGCAATACTGTTTGGCACAATTGACAACAATATCTTGTTTCGCTCCTTTTTCCATTGCACGAACAAACTTTACATTGTTTGGTTGGGAACTTCTTTTCGCCTTTACTCGTTGTTGGTCCCAGTATATGCTGTTTCATATTCCCAGAGAGTCTACATGGTGGGTTGACACGTAGGTGATTTGTTGTATTTGGAATACTTTGTTCTAAATCCATAAATGTATCCGTTGATTTTTCTTCCGTCGTCCACAATTTCATCACGGCAAGTAGAAAGTCTTTATATTTAATTTTTTCATCATTACACGAATTATAAATCTTCAATGCATTGAACAGGCCGCAGTTTACGAGATATAATACTACTTCTTAGGCCATTTAATTGTTTTTCTCAATATTGAGTAATATGATAGATATTGATCTGCAAGATCTACACCGTTCATATTTAGATTATAATCTGCAATGCATTTCGGTTTTTGTATAGTTTCATATTTTCCAGTGCATTCAACCATTTCAAATTTATGAATTGTCGAAATCATTCCAACCTCTCTCTTATCTTTCCAAAAAAAACATGAAAACGAGATATCTCGTGACCCGTCCGCAACGTTCAGTTTGCTAAAAACGAGATATCTCGTGACCCGTCCGCAATGTGTTAATAATCAACTGTATCGGACCCACTGGCTCCCCAAAACCGGGGCTAACCTTAGTCAACTTCTCAGAAGTGGACAACGTGGAAAAACCCTCCTGCGAATTTTCCGTGCGCTCGATTTTCCTAATTATCCTCGAAGATCGCGAGGATATATGAAAAAAATTAGTTATTTTAGGTTGTAATGTATGAAAGTTTCTCTCTCAATATTGCCCGGTTCTTTGTAACCTGAACGTCTGAACTGATATATTCCTCATGATCGTGGAAACCTCATTATTCTTGCCGTTGTTTTCTCTCGGCCAATCCTCCTCTCAATACTGCCCGATATTGAAGCCGTACCGTTAATATAGCAGTTGACGATCGATTTTATGATTAAACTATATCATAAAATCGAGAAATCTGGGCGTCGAACCTTTTAAATCCTGACTGAATTATTTCTATATTGACTGGTCACAAAATAACTTTATCGGATACTCCGATTTTCGCGCGGAATTTTTCAGAACGACCGAGGGCTATATTCCGAGCCGTTGCTTATTTTGTTTGAAGCCTTTATCTTTAGGGGACGAGAGGGGTTGAGGGGAGTCTGATATACATATATATATATATATATATATATATATATATATATATATATATACATATATATAAGATCCCTTTGTGGGTTGTGCAGCCCTCAGACTTTTCCAAATCCTCCCAACAGAATTTATCCTTCCGCACCTTTAATCCCGCCCCTGGCCCCCCTCGACAACGTATAACCGGGGTTGAACATATTCCCTGCTGTATTAGCATACATTGTTCTTGCCGTGTTCAACGCGTTAAGGCGTCTTCGCCACCTATACCCATACACACACACACACACACACACACACGTCTGAGTTTACCGACGATACTGTCGTAACTGTTGGTTCGTAACAGTTCGAAATCGGTTTAGCTAAATATTTTAATATCGTAGGTTCGTGATGTTTCTGTCTCGTCTCGCTGGTTTGGTTTTTTGCTAGACCGGTTTCGGCTGCTCGCCATCTTCAGTAGCGGTGTTAGTCACTGTTGCCACTTTGGGTGTTTTTTGGGCATCCTCACTGCACTGTTACTTTCACTTGTACTGTGTTTAATATCGCTCAAAATAAAAAAAAATTACGCGTTGAACGATGCGTGAAAAAAAACTCACCCATTTATTTGTTTTAATAAAGGAGTTTTTGTCAAAATGTTAAACTCCAAGGTACGTTGACGGTCTATAAATTGTGAAACATATCACATTGTGAAAAACACATCTATGATATTGCATATTGTCTTATTAGCATCGTAGGATGTCCACTGTAAGTCCCAATATCTATGTTTACATGCAGTTTTTTGTTATTAAAACAGGTTAAGGTAAAAACAATTATGAGGAACGATTTTAGAAGTTCGGTATTGAAAACATTAGCTAGATAGATACACACAAAAGTATACTTTGAAAATTGACTTAATTTTATTTTTTATTTTCAATATGTTTCTAAGAATTCTAAAAATTCTTATATCTGACTAAAGTATTTCTTATGATTCATACGAAATGCCATTTACAAAACATTATTTCAAATGAATATTGATGAAGTGTTGTCTCACCGTGGCCCTCGGTAAGGTGACGCCTCTACTGGCGCTCTCTAATTAAATTTGTATCGGGATGAAAACCAGACCCTTTTAACAGTCCTAAGCTATCTATACGGTCTATACCGGAGGTAAACAACGGCTGAGAAAATACCCATCTAGGTAATTAACTGTGGGCATAATCGGATAATATTGTTTGTATAGTATGGTAAGTTTTTATTCGACCAACTCCCTGCAATTGTTTCATCGACGTTTCCGAAATTGGTTCTTGGCAGTATTGAGGGTGAAATTATCACAGATACCAGCCAGAAGGGAAAATGAACTAAAAAACTACATATTTAGTATTGTAACGCCCGGTTTACGTTTTGAACCCACTAGATTCGCGAAAAATCATAATTTCGAAAATTGGTTTTCATTAACGCAGTAATCTGTCTGTACGCTTGAGAAATGTCGTCGGGCGTTCAGTGAGGGGAAATGATGAAGAGCCCACGATGATTTTCTTTTTTCACCTTTTATTTTTGTACAATCAACTACCAATTAGTTATAGTTACAAATGTCGAAAGAGTTCCTCACATGAATATCGCGATAAAAGAAACCACCCAATGATGGCACCTTTGCCACGATGAAGAGGAAGAAAATAGTTCAGAATCTAAGGTTAAAGACGTCCCCTACTAGGGCAGCACTTTCCGACGCTCGGTCAATTCAAAGGGAGGATTTTTTTCGCCCGGCGATCCACTATCTGCTGAAACTTTGGGATTAAGGTTATCCTCCTGCGAGGTTTTGCCCCACCGTCAGCAGGCAATGCGGACGGGACGTATCGAAGATTAGTGGACGTGCAACAGACGGCATGAACTAGCCTGGCGGTATTAAGAACAAAACTTTCAGAAATACCGCCCGGAAATGAAGAGATACATTCAAAATTTGTACCCATAATTCGTTTCTTAGTCTTCTCTCTGAGAAGACTCTAACGATCATAGTTTTCCATGTTGTACACCCGACATAAACAGAACCGGCTTAAACCGTTAATTAGGACTACTACTATGGCCATCACTAAAACCGGACATCAAAATTGACCTTAGCCAAGGAACTAACGACCTGCAAAGCCATATTGAAACCGACGTGGACGTCCGAGACATCCGACATCGCTCGCGTTCGTAGTTTCCAAAAGTCCTTCGAATCACCCTCAATTCTACCTCGTATTTGTTTATTGTATGTGTCAATTCTCCCCCTTGTATAACACGTGGTGATTTATTACGGAGGTTTTACAATACCTCGGTTTATTTCTTCTTTGCCAACCATTTTTCCATCTGTTGTCCATCATTTAGTATCTCTACGTAGTTATTGTTTAATTGTTGTCTCCAGTCCTCTAATTTGTCGATTGATAGATTTACAGATTATTGAAACAAACCGAAAACAATATTTTGAATTTTTATTCAGTCTTAAAGACGGACGAGCGAGGTCTCGCCCTACAGAACTGTAATTACACGAGGTTGGCTTCTTTTTTTTAGGGCTGGGGGAGCAAACTTTAATATACAGCATATCTTAATATAACATGCTACAATATCTCCATGTAAATATACCTAGATGAAGATTTTTTCATTTATAGTAATTAATTTGTAATAAGTCGGGGGATTTTATTTCGAACCTCATATGAACGAATTATTTTTAAGTTTATTCCGCGTTTCTATAAAGACATTAATCACCGACAGGACGACCTATTAATTTCGGCGTATTTAATTTAATTTAATTTTTTTTCTGTCCAGTGACTCGCCAATCTACGAGGCTACTGATGAAGGCGAGCGACCGAGACCGGTCTAGCAAAAGACTGAATCACAAGTTCGGACCAAGGTAAGAAAAAATTGTTTTATTATTTTTTTTCGTGTCCATTCATATATTTGAACTGCCGGCCTTTCTTGGGTCTCCGACTCTCGGGTTTCATTTACTACTAAAATATACCCTTCTTCTGGCCAAAACGAGACCGTGGTGCCTCCTAATTGATTAGGAACATGTTATATAAAAAAAACTATATGTAGAAGTGGGGGTGCATTAATTGTACGTTTTACCGAATATAAAATAGTCATCAGCTTTATTTAAATGCACCGAATGATTAAAATTGGCCGATTATGCAAAATCAGTTTAAAACGCCTCTGGCGATTGGTCGACAGTGTGCACCTTTCTTCTTTTATGCACGGCGCGTTTCTGCACTGTGCACAATATCAGGAATTGAGTGGGAAAAACGGAGAACAGAACGTGCCACAGTGGAATGTAATAGTGCCGACTGTGAATCAGGTGCGCCCCCACCCCTCACCCCAAGCCCCCATTGGCCTTACACAATTTATATATTGACTCAATAGCGTGGAATACGTGATGGGAATACGGTCGGGGGCCTCGTCGGGCCTAGTCAACTTGAATATTAGAACGGTCTCTGAACGGTTTCCGGTCTGGTAAAACCGCGTCGATTGATGTTTGACGTCTGCATTCAAAATCCGTTGTATATTATATTATCGATTTTGAACGGATTCGCGACTGTCTCGAGTGATAGAGGCTGAGGCGGTTGTATGCGGGGTTTGTAAAAAAAATTTTTTTTTCGCTGCGTCATCTTCCTGAGAATCCTGAAAATTTCCTCGCTAACCGGTAAGGGTAAGAACAAGAGTACCATCAATGGGACGGAATTATCCGTCAAAAGTACATTTGTGTTATCATATCACTAAATATAAACTTAAAATTAAATTAAGAAAATTATTTATTCGCACCTCCCGGCAACATTCTTATCTATATGAAAATTTTTAATTGTATGTATTTTTAAATACATTATAAAAGAGGCGGCTCATTGTATATTCGGTTAGTAAAATATATATTAGCCCACTTTAGCGTCCCGCCGCTAGTGTACTAATGAACTTCCTCTCTCTAGGCTCTCCCGTTTGTGAAATGTCACTGCACTGTTACGGCGTTAGTTTCATTAAACTGTGCGGCTGTACGAGAAGCGTTTCTGAACAACCCTGCTTGTCGTCCAAAAGTGCAGTCCGAATCCGGGAATTCCACCTTCAATTGCAAATTTAAACGTTGTTACAAAAAATATATTATAAAAAATATTATTTGAGTTGTAGTAACGGGAGTGTTGGAATATTGTTGGCATATTAAAAGAATATCCATGTAAGAGTTGAAAAGTATAGATTTTGGCCTCGGCTACTGAACCGGAGGCCCGAAAACTGTGCCAGCGTCGGCCGTTGCAGTTGCTATTGATGTGTTCAGAAAAATCTATCGGGCAGTTTCACTCAGCTCAAGCTCAATAGAGCAATCAATGTATCATGAAGGGGGTTGAAAATGGGCGGAGACGGGGCTGGAGATATGCGGGCCGGGAGGACAGCGGGACCGTCCGGGTCCGGCCTAGGCGCGGCGCCGTATTAGGCGGCCGTTGCAGTCGTTGTTAAGCACCGTATTATGAATAATTTTACGACCGCTCTCCCGTCACACCGGGCTCGACATTATCACGCAAATGGGATGTTTATTTAGGGGCAGGGCGTCGGAATTTTTGAGCCCGTCAATTCCAAAATAGGGTAAGTTCATCGCTCGTCTGGTTGGCGACGACCGGTGAAAGTTTCGCTTTCATACAGGCCTGGAGCCTGTTGTCTGAACTAATTTCTTTCCGCTCCATCTTTCTATTGAGGGATACTCTCCCCGAACCGCCTCGTGTAGGCGGTCTACTGACTGTGGGAGAAACCTCGCAGAGTTAAATCTTTAATCCAATTATCCGGAGATAGTGGATAGCCACCTGGAAGAAACCCTTCCATTCCAATAAAGGGAAATGCCAATTTATTTGGATATTGTGTATTTTTCGAATAATTTAAGTAGAAATTGTATGAAATATAATTTAGAGATGAATAATTCTATACATATGTATAAAGTATATATGTGTATAATATGTATGTGTATATATATATATATATATATATATATATATATATATTTTGGGGGCGGCGGCACTGCCCCAGGGTTCTGAGATTGACAATGTCTATGACCAATGGGGGCAATATGCAGAGGACTGATTAGATTAGAACATAATATACTTAGTGGTTAGTGTTGTGGTACACTGAGAGTATGTATTGTGAATGCAACTACGATTATTCCATTGTACGAATCTAGCAGACATATGTGTCCCGGCCGGCGGAAACATTTTATATATGTTACAGTTTTTTTTCAACCTTACATGTGTCTCACTCTCACTCCGGATATAGCCTGTCGACTGCGTTTTCTAAAGGTTAATCAATTAACTGAAATTATTATTATTCCCAACGAATCTAGCTAACGAATCGTTACAGACTTGGAGGTCCGAAAACACGTTCGGAGGATGTTGGAATATCATCGCTATCCCAACTCGGCTATTCGTTCCCAACTTATGTTAACAATATAGATATATCTATTTACGAGTCGAAAGTTATAGATTGTGGTCTTCTCTAAAGAATTGTAGGTCCTTAAAGTCGGCGCTGGGGGGTGTTGGATTATCATCTCGCCTATTTGTTCCCAATTTATTTTAAGTATATATATATATATATATATATATATATATATATATATATATAAAAGAACCCCTCATACAACCGCCTCGTCCTCTATCACTCGAGAACATATAATATACAATGAGCCGCCTCTTCTATAAGATATTTAAAAAAACATACAATTAAACAGTTTCATGCAGATAAGAATGTTGCCGGGAGGTGGAAATAAATCATTTTCTTAATTTAATTTTTAGTTTATATTTAGTGACAATGAGATTTAATAACACAAATGTACTTTTGAAGAAGAATCCACCTTTGATGGTACTCCTGATCCTACCCTTACTGATCCATTTCCTCTCGAGGATTTTCAGGAAGGTGAAGCAGAGAAAAAAAAAATTTTTTGTTCAAAATCGATTATATAATAGACAACAGATTTGAATCCAGACGTCAAACATCAATCGACGCGGTTTTACCAGACCGGTAAACAAACAACCGGTAAACAATAATTACAGGGAAGACATTTGTTCGAAAACTGGAGTAACCGATTGATGAAAGTGGTTACTGTTCGCGTGTGGTTAAAATTTCTGAAACTTTTCAGTGACCTACCTGAAGGGCTGAAGAGGAAGGACACCCCCCTTGGTTGGACGGTAGGTGGAAAAAGGCCGGCCGAGAGGGTGGCGGGTGGGCGCGTGTGGGTGGTGATTGGCGCATGTGCGCTCTCCCCCCCACTCCCACCCCACCCCCCTGTATATATATG
The DNA here is from genome assembly GCA_019843655.1 of Lethocerus indicus. NCBI lineage: Eukaryota > Metazoa > Arthropoda > Insecta > Hemiptera > Belostomatidae > Lethocerus > Lethocerus indicus. The sequence continues at coordinate 31,345,138 of JACDQD010000003.1, read as the reverse complement.
TGTATATATATATGGGGGCCGGTCGCGCCACCAGCCCTCAGTCAACCTCCGCCACCCTCAGTCACCGCAGGTCTCACAGCGCCCAACGCCCAGCACCCCTCTCGAGTCTTCGACGGTCTCACTCGCTGCCGCCGTTACAACCCCTCCCCCTCCTAGCGACTAAGCCGCAGCCGATCCCCCCTACGAACGGTGAGTCACAATAACATTCAATATATATATATATATATATATATATATATATATATATATGCAGGCCAAATTACCTTCTGAAATATAAAATAAAACAATACTGCTGGAGATATATACAATGCAGAAAAATAAAGCTCAGTGTCGTTAGGCGACGAGCATAAAGGGAGCAGCCTTATAATCGAAGAAGAACAATTTCAACAATGCATAATTTAAGAACGAAAAAAGTACAACATTTCTTATTTTAAACTATACAATTATAATATTATTATTATTATAAAATCCTTTAATTTATGAGAGAAGGAGAATGTGACATAAAAAAATAGAATATCTAGTAAATAACTTAAAATTACTATATGCCACCCCCTCGTAACAAGAATTAGAATTATAAATCGTCGTAGAATTATAATAACAAACTTAAAAATAGTACAGTAGGTTTATTCCTCTTTAAACCTACGATAAAATTAGACGATAAGCTGTACGTTCCAGACGATAACGCGTTGACGTTAGCCGATGGTCGTAATTCTAAACTCTACCTGCTCTAACACATTTTCTACAATATGAGATTAAAAAAAAAATTTTTTTAATTCGAGTAAATAAATTAGGATTACGTAACTGTTTTCACCCCCTCGGAACGATGTTTACAATTCGATATTTTCTTCTTGAATCTATCGAATAAAGGACGTAGAAATTGTACAGGAGGTTGACTCCTCGAGCTACAATATGTGGTTATAAAAATTAGACGATAAGTTATAGAAACTAGATTATAATCCACTGATGTTAGCCGATGGTCGTAATGGAAGTTGAGGTTCCATTCAAGGTAGGAAAAGTTCAATTACTTCGTTGTATTTTCGAAGCTAAGAAACGATCTTAATCATCTTCTGATATACAGTTCAGGACAGTGTAAAGCGCTCGCTCTCATTAGGAGGGACTCGATTGAATTATAGAGCAAAGAAATTGAGGATTGCAACGTAAATGTCAGGATTGTTATCAATCGGAGGGAATTTCACTCAATTAATAATGTTGGATAAATTAATACAAAATTGAATTGTGTAATTCAATAATTTTCGAGTGGTGCACTCTCCTGTCCATCGCACCTTCGAACGATCTTGGAGCTATTGAATTCAAATCGGTAAAAATCTCCCTTGAAATTTGGCTATATAGCATCGTGATGTAGAATGAAAATAATGAAATTATTTTCATTATTTACAATTTATTATTATTTTCAGTAATGGTGTCTATTCCGGGAAGGAGAATAAAATTATTTTTATATTCAAATAATTATTGTTCCCTTGGAACGGTAGCTATCTTAGAAATCAGTTTCTAATGTATTCCCATTCAGAAAAGGCAGAATTGGAGAAATTATAAATTCTTCCTTCATACGTGGAATTCAAATCAGAGCGACAATCTAATAGGAGGGGGGGTTCACTGTCATAGTACATAGATTTATACATAGAAACTATCACAATGGTAAGGGTTGCGGTTTGGGCTCCCTTGACATACGATATACAACAGTATGTCGTTAGGCGAACGTGGTTATTATTTTCCAAGTTTCCGGAGTATATATCTCCTCGTCTCCGATCCCCTTTTTCCAACTGTTGTCGCCATTAAATATATTCAGATATTTCTACAACCATCCTATTGCAGACGTTACCTCCAATCTTGCAGAGGGTTTTAGTCGGTCAAGGTTTCGAACGTAGTCTAGGAAGATATGAAAAGAAGTATGATTTTTCCCAACCTTTTCCAACCTTATTTACAAATATGAAATTGATGCCATATTTGGACAATACTTATCTGAAATAACATTTTATGAAATAACTGATTATTTCACTAAGCCTTTTATATTTCCCTCTTTAATATTTCAACATATGCTATAAATTTTAGAAAAAAACGCATTGTCCCTGGTCGGCGGGCGGTTAGATATTATTACAGAAATGAAAGTGAGAACACAAAATGGTTTATTAGTTTTTCAAGTTTTTATATATTCTCCCTTGCATCGCTACACTATGAGAAGTTACATGTGATAACAGCTCATTCATTAATTTCACAGAAAAGAGTGTCACAATCGTATGGGGGTAGTGGTACTAACAATCTAAATTTCGTCTCCACGGCGCTGCAGATAGGCAGACCGGGACGACAGTGAAATCGTGCGGTCTTTGCCTACCGTCTGCGCCGTATAAGAAGTTTTTTCATAAAATAATTTTTCAAAGTGAGAATTCAGGGAAGTATTGTAATATAGTTCTCGGTTTAGACGAACACCAAGTAATAGGTGGCCAAGGATTCGGACGGGTGGAGGCCAATTGTAAAAATAAATGTATTTATTTAAATTTCCCAGGGGATAGGTGTCGCAATGTAAATGAGCAGTGTATCGGACTTTTCTGTGCCAAAAATAGTATACAATTATGTAAAAACAAAATTACAATATTGAGAACTAACAAGGTCTTATTATAGTCATCGATTCAATTGTTTCTGCAGTAATTTCTCCGAAATAAAAGAAAAAAAAACAAATTTAAAGTATTTGTTCCTAACCAGATATTGGCTGATTGCTTATGATTTTGTCCGATTCCGAAGAGCCGACTTTACCAACTTTAATTCGGAGCTTAGTGCGCTTTACAAAACTGCTTATTCGATTTCAAATGATATTCCCCGGACTGGATACACAGGGATCCGAAACCCAGGGGCCAATCTGTAAAGTTTAATCCGAACGCGGTTTATTCAGTTTCTCTAGTCGACGTAGCCGCCATTGAGTTTTACCAACGTTCATTTTGTTGAACACGCCGTTCAATCGTCACTGATCACTGCAAATCAACGTTGGTGTGTTCAAACTTCGAGGGACTATAAGCTCTGGCGTATTTTTCAACTCTGGGTCCGGTCATCGCAGGCAAAAATGACTGGAACAGTCATAGGTTTTTTTAATTTGGGGTGAATGCGATACTTCTCACTAAAGTTTCCGATGTTATAACTGCAGTAAATATCTGTAAAAATGTTGATATATTTCGGCAGCAAAATTACGGGAACAGTTAAAATTTTTCCGCTACCACTTGGGCCGAATTTTATCCACTTAACGAGGCGAATCTATACAACATATCACCTATAAAATCGTGTTTTCATAGTCGGAATACCGTTCTCACTGCTACTGAGGCTCTCAATTTCTCTCGGTTGTTCAGTCGCCGTGTGTGATTGTTCTACATGCGGGGTTAATGTGAGGTGGTCATCGGGTCGGTGGTTCCACCCGTTGTGTCCACAGGGCGATGAATGGAGCCCGACATTATTACCTCGCTCCAGCATTATATCGCGGCCAATCGGGAACAGATAATTCCCAGTATCGATAAACGAATATCGTTTCCGATTGACCGTTTGTATTCCGAATGAAGTTCTGCCGTCGACCAATCCCTCAAAGGGCTGCCCTCTAAGTTAGAGTACTGTCCAATTGTACAAGAGCTTTTATCCCATTGGGCTTTTGTTCCGAATCGATTTTTTTTCTCTTATCAATACCCCATTGGTCTATTTTAGTTGGTATAAGTCCAATCGTTCAGTGCACTGATAGATAACTATATTGCTATTCGTCGTATTTAAATTTTTTACGTGTTATCCCAATTATTTACGCATAGGTAAAATCACACTTCTACGTCTAGTTTTTTCTAATATTACTAATCACCCGAATCCCGAACAAAAAAAGGGAACGAGCCATAAGGGAGTATAAAAAAATTTATATTTTATATTACCTAACCTAGTATAACCGGGCCTCGGCGCGTAAACTGGGAATGAGCCTGAGCTTTTTAAAAAATTTAGAAAGAAATTGCAAATTATAATTATACAGTCAGACGCGTTTGGCTCTTGTTCAGGTTCTATTCTGAAGAAGGGCGATTCCTTTTCAGTGAGTTCCAAATTTGAAATTAATATCGGGCGATCGAGCTGAATCTCTCTAACAGAAAACATGGGTCTGATTGATTTTTAACTTTTATTTTACCTTTTATACAAACAGAAGTTTCTACTGAATTTTTAAAGTACGCATGGCCCCAGGTTCAAGGTGAAGAAGATTTTTGCCAGTACCGGTTACGTTTCTATTTTTTTTGTTTTCGAAAAATTTACATACTGTAACGTAGTAATACATATTTTGTTGCGTGACGTCTGAAATATTGTACAGAATTAATAGGTTTCATCTTCTAATGTCTGTGGTCATTTGAATCAAACAGTAATATTAAAGACAATTTAAATGTGATTCTAAATGTAACCTATGGACCAATACAGGAGTACCGGGGATGAAAAGCGAGGGCTAGGAATCCGTTATTCACTATTTACGATTATTAATTATTGAAGTATGATGCGTCATTGTTGGTAAATTGGAAAAACAATAAGCTAGGAAAATCAAACTGATACGTACAATCAAAAACTGTAAATTTCAGTGATAAATATCAGTATCAAACGTATGATTAATAATTGATGATTAAATCTTGAAGGCCGTGATGGTTGATTGATATTTTTCTGATAATGATTATTCAACTAACGGTGTGATCGATTGACGCCCGGCTCTGTATAAAACCCACCTGTTGGAACTGAGCTATTAAACGATACGTGGCCGGATGTAAAATGGTCATGAAAACATCCAATGTTTCTCTCATTATACGTATATATACATATATTAACGTCTACTCAGTTTCCCCAACAAATCATTTCGTGACAGCCTAACAAGCCATAAATTCCCCTTGCGGTCGGCGCTTCTGAATATTTAAATAGCGGCAAGACTCTGTGGAAAACAGTATTTTATACAATGTTTCGTTTAACCCTCCATTTTTATAAATAGGAAATAATCTCAGAGTAAAAACCCTCTCTCGTAAATCAAACAAATTTTGTGCTTCTTTTTTTCTCTTCGGCAAGTTGTAAATCTTGAGTTTTAAGAATTATAATTAAAATTTCCTTTTTTGGAGGGGCGCCATTTAAATAATTTAAAGACCCTCCTCACTCTATCCCTCTCACCTTCTCTCTCTCTCCCTCTCTCTCTAGAGTAAACTTCTGACTAATAATATGAGACGGGGTGATTTATTATCAACTTCAGGTTTTAATCTAGACTTAGTCTCTTCTACCCCACCCCTCCGTTCGTTGCTCTCTAGAAATATAAATTTTTTTTCTGCCTTATTTTTATGGCTTTTCACCGGTAATTCCACTCTGTAATCTAGTTGTTTCATTTGTGACTTAATTTTCCAAATCTTTCTCAGAATTAACAACGCAGTTTTATTTCTTTTAATTTAAAAAAAAACTGATGAAACTTTAATAACTGCCTTACCTTAATGTCAGTTTTCTTCCTTCGTCAACACAGCTTGAAGGACATCTTCCTGAATAGGGCGGGACGTTGAATAGTTTAAGTCAGTTCGAAAGGAATTTGTGTGGCGTGGAGTTGGGTAATACAGAATAAATTTATTGACTCGATACACTCAGTAGATCAGTATGCGATAGGGAACCTCTCAGTATTGCCTTACCCTATAAACGGGACCCGCGCACGCAATGATCGGTTGAAAGTCGGTGCTATAAAATCATTATGATTAATTCTAATCGCTACTAAAACACCCTGAGACTACAGATCAAAACAATTACTCTCCAACAAATTATTACCATTATTCAGTGGCTTCTCCCTTCAGGAGTTAAATGAGTGATTCTATAGGGCACTGCATGCGATAAAAAAAATTGTAGTTGTGACTTTAAAAAGTAAGGGGAAAATGTGCGGCACCATTCATCCAATACAGGACTGTTAGTAAACCTACTATCGACTGGTGCTTCGAAAAATGTAAAAGTATATCTCATGTTATACATTATCATATGTCGTATTGTGGAGTAATTGGTGCAAAAGTAACTCAATCGAAAATGACTAAATTAGAGTTATTCCACCGGAAATTGGATGGGTTTAGACCGGAGTTATTAGGAAAGGAGCGTAGTTATTAGGAGCTACTATCAGTGCTGACAGGTTGCTTCGTTCGTCGACACGGCCGCTGTGGCTGCTCGCTCCGAGCTGGTTTTTTTTTTATTTCTAATCTCGGCCTGATAATAAGTTTAGGCCGGGGTGGCGGCCAAGTCCTCGTTACGGCTCCCCTTAATACCACTTTTCCTGCTCTGCTGGTCGGCTTTTCCATTTTTCGGATTGTTCCATTTACCGGGCGACCGAATTTCCCGACGACAGTTGTTGCTAAACGCGTAAGGGAGAATCCTGCTCTTAATGGAAATATGTTTTCTCGCGAATTCATACAAAATGCTTTTTCTCTTATTTCATACTTCATTCTCACTGCTGTTTGGCACGGGTGAAAGTTTCACCGTCTCAACACTGCCTGGCGACTAAGTCCTTAACTTCTGAACTAATTTATTCCCGAGCGAAAGTTTCCGCGACCAGGTAACTAAATTGTCACTGACTGGCTTCAGGTAAGATGGCTTAACGTTGGGGGAAGAACCTCGGTTCTTCAACACCTCCCCCCGGAGAGGACCCCGGGAGGAAAGGGCAAAAACCATTCCAATGGAACCCTCTCGGGTGGTTTCCAAACAGGGGAATAATCCTGGAACGGCAGGAGGCCAACCCCTGCCAACCGAGGTTCTTCCCACAACAATTGCCCGATCTTACCGGAAGTCCAGTTAGTGATAATTTATTCCTGTACATCGCTGGCTCATCATTGCCATTGGTTTTCAAACCAACAATTATTTAAATAATTATTAATCTTAATAGTGATTTTTTTCTGTATATTTTATTAAATGGAGAAATATTACATTTGTTCCCGTGGATTTCGTGTGTTTCTGTCTCCTCTCGCTGGTTTGGTCTAGTGATGTTGTCTTCACTGCACTAGAAACCGGTCTAGCAAAAGACCAAACCAGCGAGAGGAGACAGAAACACACGAAATATACGGTATTCCAACCCAAGATGTTTGTTTTTCTAGCGTTTTTATTGCGGAAAATGCCTGATGTATTGTATATTATTCTTAATGTGGGGCACCTGAAATTTCGGTCGCTATTTCAGTGAAATAAGAGTAGAATAACAGTACAGTATATCCATCGTTGTACGTAGATACATATGTTAGATATTTCAAACAACTCTTCTAAACTAAGAACTATATGACGATATTTAATATAATGCGAAAGTTTAGTCTGTTTCTACAGCCTTCATGTGAACCTTTATGACATTTAACCTACCTGTTTTTATCGGAAAATAAAGCAGAAGTTTTCAAATCCTAACAACAGTCAAATATTGAAGCTTTTTTTTTAGTTCATTCTCTTTTCTTGGTGGCATTTGTGAAAGTTCTGCTCTCAAATTCTGAATTAATTTGCTCCTTGGTATCTCACCGCAAATTTGCGAAGTCGCCAGGACTTCAGTTCTATTTGTTCTATTCTTCTATTTGCGATCCATTGACGCACTTGCCAGGAAACGATAGGCGCGCTTGAACTAAAGGTCGATCCGATAACGGCTTAGCCTATTGTAAGTTTTTGACTTGGCGCTAAGCGCCTAGGACTTGAGAAGCACCACCTACACTTCGCCTACAGGTTTAGCGCCTGCATGCGGGTCGACAGCGGCGGCCGCTTATCAGTCAGTATGTAGTCAGAACTAGTTGGCCCGCATTTCAAGCTCGCTGAAACTCTTAAACTGGTTAAAAATTTCTTAGTCCGAAATCTTAAACTCGAGATTATATTAGTCAACACACAAGCGCACACACTAATACTATTATTCATAGCGAAATCCATGCGTATTAGGCATTGTTTTTGGCTCAGTAAATTGTATTTTATCATCGTTGTGTTTCTGTAATGAGTTATATATGTATATGATAATTCTTGAGTGTGGATGATTCAGAGTTACGATGGATCGAACTTCGATCGAAATTCGAACGAATTGTGCTCGTCACCATTCCGATTGTGGATTCAGAAAACCATTAATAATTCAAAATACGAATTGCCTGACTAAATTAACGCCCTTTGGAATTTACCCGACTTTGTCCGCATTTGGAGTGAGTTCGATTAAGTCGAACCGCGGGAACGTCCATTAGTGGGAGGGCTTCGGCGGGATCGAATTATCGGCAACAATATCTGAACTAATGAGAACGGCGCGGGACTTTGTTTAAATCCTCCTGGGTGTCTTTGTCTAAGGCCCATCTCCAGTACTTAATCCATTCCTGGAATGGCACTGAGGGCTGTTTGATCGGGGGACAATACAAATTATCCCTTTTTCAAAACGTATTTCAAATCGAATTGGAATTGTTCGTTTCAGAAATTGTTGTTAGTTGCACGTTTCGAAAGATAAACGCATAAGTCGTCCCTATATTTCGTAATGCGCGAACGTTAAAAAAATTTAATTTTTGGAGGATTGTTGTCAATTTAAATGGGTATTTAAGTGTAAAATTGTAATACCGTTGATGTCGTGTGTTTCTATCTCCTCTCGCTGGGTCGGTCTTTTACTAGACCGGTTTCCGCTGCTCACCATCTTCAGTAGCGGTTTTAGTCACTTTGGCACTTCGGATGCTTTTTGGGCATCCTCACTACACTGTCACTGTCACTTGTACTGGCAACGAAAGACACGAAATCTACGGTATTCCTATTTTTATTTTTTAATGAATAGTCTTATAACTTATTCAACAGTGTTATCTACAGTGATCTACAATAAGTATTAAGGTTTAAAAATATCGCGTTCATATTATTTTATATTACCTAAATTTTTTTAAAACCTGAATTAGTTTTGCATGTTAATTTTTGAAAAATAGATAACAGGATGAATTTTTTTGGCAGAGCAGATCGTCCCCTCTGTTGTCCGACAGTAATATTGTAATATTCTGTAACTGTTACTGTATGTTATTGAAATCCTGTTAGTCGCATCAGTTATTTTTTTTTTTAGCGAGCTTTCAATTCCACGATTTCAATTCCTCCTTTATTTCGTCCATTTATCGTGTATCTATTCGGGTCGCTCCAACGTCGTATACGCTGGCGGAAAGTGTAGAAATGGACACAGAGAAAGCCGGTCGAAAGTAGCATTGTAGCGTTTTATATTTTACGAGCCCATTTTCAGACGGGAGAACGAAAATGGGTTGAAAGGAAGGAGAAAACAAAAGGAAGAGGACGGAGAAAGGCTCCAGGTTTTCCAGTCGCGTTGAAACGCGAGTGTGTAAATATAAAATTTTTCAATTTGGCGAATGCCCCATTTCAAATCTGGCCACTCATCCTCGACCCCATACATTGCCGTATAGGTATAGCTAATTGAAAGGAAAAATATATACGCAGTCTTATTGTTATTCCTGATACTTGTTTTAGCGTTATTGGCCCTCAATATTACTTCGAATTGTTCCCCGGTATTTTCAATTCCTTAATTTAAGTTAAGGCTGGCTCTAAAATGGCCTCATTCCTGCAGTTGGTTTCTGCCAGCGAATTATCTTTTCAGGCATACGCAATTTGAAATTACAGACGATTTTTTTAAATTTAAACTTCTAAAATTTCTAAAAATTACACATTAAAACAGATGCTCTTAAATTTTCATATGTATTTATAAGCTTTCCCTATTACTATATTTACATTTTACACAAAATAAGTTCCAAGTCTTCAAGTATATGTATGTAGAGAAAGGCTCGCGGACTGGCACTAAAAACATTTGTATATTGTCTACGATATTCTGTGTACTAAAGAAAAAGTAAAGTAATTGTAAATTATAAAATGAGGTTTAAAAGCAATAGGACGCTGTACCGGTTGGGGGCCGAATTTTTCTCCGTTTAGAATTCGTTACCGATTAACCGCGAGGGACTTCGTAAACTCCAGAAAATTCAAGAATATATTTATAGCATAAAAAGAGGAATATCTTTCAAACAAAAAATCTAGGCTGAGACTGCACACAGATGACTGTGCACTTTTGGAGCTTGCAAGCTCTGCATTTTAATAACATGAGGCTTGGGGTGGTGGGGGCGCTGTATAGCCTGTATACATTGTCTATTTTCCTCTTGGCACACCCGTGTATGTATATATATTCATATTTTGTTATACGGTATTTTAAAAATGCGACACACACATAGCTACAACTAGTCGCGCGTCACTTGATTTTGCACATCTACGAGTAGCGACCTCGTACGTAATTGGATGGCTGGGTCCCGCCGGTGTAAATAGTGATGATGAAAACGAACTTAGTAGTTTCCGTTCTTGCTGCATCAGAGAATTCGTTATTAATAGACGTCCATTCGCCTCAATATCAAGGATGAAATCGAAAAAATTATAGACATATCCCAATATAAAAAAACGATATGAAAAAATTATAGACATATCCCAAATAGTAGGATGCAAGTGTAAAAATGAGCTATGAATTATTATTTTATCCAAAATTCTGTACAACTATAGCCGTGCCGGTAAATTGAAATTGCATAATTAATTGAGATTGGAGCTTATAATCGGATTGCTTATAAAAAACTATTTTTCTAAGGGACGAGCTAAATAGGCCAATGAATTTTAATTTAAATCTGCATCTATTTATTGTCTCTAATTTCCTGCCACCTCATCCGCCGTTTCCGCTATCTCGATGTACGGGGATATCGGACGGGCTCTGGCAGGGTCTTTTAAATTGCCTCCAGACAGTATTTTAAATTCTTATTCCTATTTATTTTTGCCTTTTATTTATCTTACTAAGGGTGCATTACTCCAAGTGCGAGGAAGAGGCCAGGCCCCGCGATAAGAGTATTTCCCTTTATTGGCTCCCCACAATGTCACCCCCTTCTCACAACTGAGCCTGATTTATATTAATGACGAGTCTGGTCTTTTTTTCGTATAAAATCTTCTCTAAAATGATAATATAAGTTATCGACTTTTCGCCATTGGAAAATTACGATAGCGTCTTGTTGTCATTAGATTTCTCGTATTTTTCAAGTCGAAACTCATTATCTCGTTAAACGCGGACATTTTATTTTATTGTCGCATTAGTATAGTTGTACACTTGACACACAAATTATATACTATATATGTGGCTATGATTTAATCAGTTTAATTTAAATTTCCCAGGAAGTTATTCGCGGGCTGACTGTTGTTTATCTGAGACTTTTGACATGTAAAGTTCGGGGCCACGTTTTTGCGGTTGCCTTGCTTAGTCGCTAAGTTGGAACTAAGTCCTTTTCTGAGAAAAAGTTTGTTCGATGAAGGGGGTGAGATGGTGAGGGACCGAGTCAGCAACTCCGAGTTGAATTTCCACCGCACGTTACAACCTGTTGATATCCAAAACGCTAACTCTAAAACGGCTGTAGCATTTATGTGATATCAGGTAATAGAGTGCCGGCGTTGAACATTTTGACCAGACTATTCCGATTCTGCGGTTTATTAATATGCCAATTTAAACAGGAGAACTCTGCGTTTGACCCGCGCCGGGATTCGAACAGCTGGACCATCAGTTCGGAGCTGCTCCTAGTTTTAATTTCAATTATTGAAATTGAATTTTTACTGTGGCCAGTGTGGGGGAGAAGTGGATTTATTTAAATTTCAAGTACGCGAAGTTATTCTTTATTCAGGTCACCTTCTCTTCCGGTCGTCATATTTGAACAATTTGCTCTTAACACTGCCTGTCGGCTGGTTCTTCAAACTTATCTTGTTAACACTAAATCCTCGATTCATTCTTGCCGTTCATTTCTCCCGGCGGATATTCGTTAGGGGTAGACTCCTTGTTCCACCACCCAGGAAATTCTGATTGAAGGAAATTCGGCGATGCTTTCGCGTTATGAAGGGTGCGGTGGCGATCACAACTTCTTGCAACTCAAATAAAATAGAATTTGCTGTACAAAAAAACGTTCAACTGACAAATTGTTGGTACAGTATTAGTATAACTTATCAGGAAATTTAGGCCTGTAGTTATTCCTCTCTTTTTTATTAATTCTCAATGGGCCATTCTCTATCCGGACGGAGGCTGGGTGCCGGCGAGCGGGACGCCATCTTACGGCCGAAGTGTTGCTCGACGAGAGGCGAAGAACCAATTAAATTCGTCTTAAAGGAAGGTCTTTTTTCCAATCGTTCGATACCGTTTTTTGACCTTAAGGGAAGGCGGAGGAGGGGGAATAAATGGATACGGTAAAGAAGAGACAATAAAACGTCGAAAATACCCGTTTTTCAGGAAGACGACGGAGAACGCCTCTTTTTGCCGGCGTCTCAGAAGACGCGAAAAGATATTGGAGCAATTATACGGCACAAAGTGTGTACCCGCCCCCGCTTTTTCACCCCTGGCGTATTTACACGCTCGAAGCGACGGAATTTGTCCGGTTTCTCTGCGGCGGGGGTGGAGAAGGCGGGGGATGATAATGGAGGGGCCAAGAAGATACGCTTGGCCCGCTTTGCATCTCGGAATATTATTGTCAAGGTTCTCTCGGAATTGAGAAAACAACCCCGCATTTAAAATTACAATCAAATTGTCGTCCATTGTTGGTTTTTCAGCAGTACGCAAGGGTGATCCAAGTCCTCATTGTACAGGAAATGAGTAGAAAATATATTGGGAGATATACTTTTCCGGACGAAGCACCCCATCCGCGTCCAGCTACGTGGAGTCGCCCGCGTTGTCTACCGACTGTGCGAGAAACCTCGCAGAGGGAAAACCTCGATCTATTCGTCCGGAGAGAGTAGACAGGGGTTGTAAAAAAAACCCTCCCTGCGAATTGTCTGAGCGCTGTAAAGTGCTCCCGTGTCCTGTTACAGGCGAGCGCCTTGCGTTGCGCCCTTCCCCCACCGCCCATCACACTTTCTCTAGGGGGTTCGGCCATCCGTCCTTTTATGGGCTACCCCCATTCAGCAACTATGCGAGTGTAGTACGCATTTACTGTTCGAAATAGTGCAATAGTGTTATCATTGCACTAGCAACTAAATAATTGCGGATTTTTCCCATCCGTAAGGTATTCATATACTGAGAATTTTTTGGTGCTCATGATCTTTCAAACGGTTTTCGATGCATCTCCGGGATAAGTTTAATATGAACAATAATGATCGTTTTTGTTTCACAGTGTTTCTCAAACAGATGGATCGGGGCAAGTTTGCTACCGAATGTTTCATAGAAAATGCTTAAGAATACTAATAACTAGTTGTTTACGTGTTTTTCGTTGTCCGTTCTCAGATCTGGGTTCCGTGTGTGAAAGTTTTGCTCTCAATACTTTGGTGCTTAAAATTGCACCGAAGCTCGGGCTTTTCGGCCTATTTCGCGTCCCTGTGGGGTTCCGACTTCGGTCAAAATGAAGACAAAGACTTTTAGGAGACCGGCCCGCGGGAAAACCGTTTCATTTACATTTGTTGCGACTATAAACTTTTATATCTGATTCTTAATCTGGAGAAGGTGCACCTCCGCCAGTGGGGCGGAGAGGAAATACTCGGGGTGGAAATATTACCGTGCAAATACAAGGCGCAAGGGCCAGTTCAATATGGTAAAGGGCAACGAGTCCGGTAAATATTTACCTCTGGAGAATCCCCCATCAATTTGTTCCAGAGAGATATCTCCCCGGGGAGATGGTACCCATGTTTATTACATCCCCCGACATCCAGGGCCTAATAATCATTTTAATACTCGATTGGGCCGGCCGTACCTTATTTTGGGTGAAGTTAGAACCGATCCAATTACGGTATTATTGAAACCATCGCTTATACCGAGCCCAGTGATTGATTTACTTAGGAAATTTAATCTTCTTAAAAGACAGAGTGATAGTTCTGATTGAAAATGTTAGCAGTGACCCAGCAGTATTACATACAATTTTGCTGTAATGCTACTGGATATCTAGCATAGGACCGCAGTATGGCTCTATACGAATATTCATAGATTAAATGCATCTGATTATTTATAAAAATTCATTGGTTCGAAACATAATTACGGGAAATTACACCGCCTTGCCTGCAGTCGAAAAACAATACCTGTTTTGTGGTCCTTTCCTTTTACTTTATTCTATTTTCATGGTGACATCTGTGGTACTTTTGCTCACAATACTGCTCGGTTCTTTAACAATAAATCCTGAATTAATTTAATCTTCTTTATCGTGGGGTTAATTTTGCCATTGTTTTTCCACGGGAATAATCAAAAGTGTGCTTTGTGCTCCGCGAGGGTTTTCTATGCCGCAGTTTTCTCGATCTTCTATCTCCTCCCGTTGGTTAGACCGCTTTCGGCTGTTCGCCATCTTCCGTAGTACTTTTTTTGTGACCTCCGGCATTGGCGATAAAAGAGCTATACCTACGATATAGGTATGTACCTACTTTGGTAGGTCGGGAATTGAGCATAGACAGACCGAAATGAGGAAAAAGCTTCTATGTCTCCAGTCCCTTTAATCCCATTTCTTTTATTCTATCGTTTGAATCGTCGGGGACCCTATAAAAGACGTTTGAGGAGTCGTCGAAGTTGGGGTGGGAGGTGGGGGGAACTTTCTAGGTCTTTGATAGACGTTTGACATTGATTTACACCCCCCGTGATGGGGAAGAACGGGCGCGGCGGTCCCTAATGCAAATTGACAACGGAGGGATGCAGAACCGGAGAAAGAGGGAATTTTTTTCTGTCCATTCCTTTTAGTTGGGCGCTTACCGGTCTTTGGCCCAGTGTTGCCCCGCTTCTTCAAAGAGTCTCCTTTAACAGAGTGACGACGGAAGCGAACGTTATAAATATGTTGCACCCAAATAACAGTATACAGTGGAAATCGGTTTAACGCGAAAATGTTTGACGTGAAAAATCATTTAACCCAAAACCAACTTGTTTTTTAAGATTATATTTTTATAATTACCGTTACCATCACTCCTTCAATGGATTTGTGAAACGTGGACTAACATGACAAGTGAGAAACTACTTCCGAGAATTTTAAAGTCAATGTATTGTAAGGTAATACATAAAATCTACAGTAGGAGACAGTAATTTGTTTTCTAATCCGTTTGGAAAAATACAATTTTTTATCGAATAGTTAAACCATTTTAATATTTAAAATCCGGCCGATTTCCTTCATCAATTGGAGCGGAAAATAAGAAAAGGCAATTAGCGGCTTATCGGAAACAGTTGAAAAGTTACTTCCGCCTAATGAAAGAGTGTGGTGGGGGGTTGAGGGGTGGAAATGTCATCAAAGTATTTCATAATACTTTCGACTTTCATTTTCCGGCCAATTAGTGAGTACTATAGGGAACAGACAGGGAAAGGGACAAGATGAAATCAGTAAATTTGTCTGCCTTTAGACTTAACCGAAAGGTTTTCTTCTGTTGATAATAAACCATAAAAGATCCGGCAAGACAGTCATTTATAGGTGAATCGATATTATTTATAAGAAGGGATAATTCGTTTGTATTCCCTTCCTACAGAGGAATTTGTTTATTCCTTCCTTTTTTATTCTTTATAATAAGTAAAGGGACTTTAATAAGTAAAAACCTGTATGTTGGGAGATACACAGTAGGGTGCTTTAGTTACTTTTCTTAGTATTTTTAACTGTGCAATTATAATTTTGTTAAGATTTGAAGGTTTGGAACGCCCTTTAATCCCTCGATGTGAAAATTACATTTACCATGAGCGTCTATGAATTCAATTGTGCCAATTTTTGGGTTAAAATTAAAATAAAACATGAACTAGGGAAAGATATGACTAGGATAGGGAAATAGTCCAAGGGAAATCCGGCACGTACCCTCTGTGCACTCATGTTTTAGGGTTTATGGAAAGTATATACTTGAAAGTTCTCCAGTAGACTTTGTAATATTCCGAGGGGCTACCTTTGACAAAAAAAACCCCTGTCGTCCGACAAGAAATCCGTCCTAGACAAAGGGTGGAAAAGGGCCGTGGATGATTTACCTTTTGTTCGGGCCAAATTTGCAAGAAAGAAAAGGATTTTATATTCGGTCAAAAGCCTTTTCTTCCCTTCTTTTAATTTTACGGGAGGGTTAATTGAAATATGAGTTGAATACGGTAGGCATTATTATTGAGGGAGGGGGGGTGACCTCTGACGGACGTCCGATATTTGTTCTTGTCAGAGGTGCGGATAAATCGCACAATGTGGTGAAAGAGTGGTTTTTATTTATTCACGCTGGTAAAAAATATGTTTATAAATAAAAAATTACTTTAAATATAATGTGTGCGCCTGCCGTTCGCCCGAGTATAGATACAACAAATTCGACTATTTCTAGAAATGAATGTGAATTTTTATTATTTTGATTATTGCATTTCGATTTTTGCAGAAAAGCGTTGTATTTTTTCGTCAAAATATTTCTGCGAATTTTGCGATCACGAAGCGAAATTTCTCTCGGGTGAGGGTGCTTGTCCACGGTAAGTCTTGACATCTAATTTTGGGACAACCCGTACTCATTTTTTCAAACTTGTTGAATAGAGCGTGGAACTACCCGGCCAAATTGATGCGTGGTCCGGGTTTTGGATCTAAACTATATGAAATACGCCGCTGGCGAGGGTGAAGAAGAACGCCAAGTATTTCCCGGCGGTCCTTTTCAAAGGGCTCCGGGTGAATGGAGCCTCGCAACCGGCCGCCGCCCCGATCGCTCATTCCACATTTCATACCGTCCATTTATTTATTATCATTTTTTTCCCTCCCCTATATTCAATTTCCTCTGCGCCTCTCACATTCGAGGGGCGATTATTGCATTCCGTGTCATCCTGTCACTTCGCCACCGTCGATAGCATTTCGGCTGAACGTATCGATCCCCCTGAAGTAATGGTAATGCGTTTTTAGGATCACGTAACACCGTATGTTATTTTCTCGTTGTTGTATCTGTTTCTGAATATCGCTATACCTGTTCCTGGTCCGGACGGATCAATCTTCTGACGATACCCGCAATGACTTAATTGCCAGGTGAATAGTTGAGATAAGGTACGGAATTCGACCGTGTGTTTAAAGCCTACAGGTGAACGCCGGTCTCCCTCGGTGTGCGTGAATTGCTCGAAGGGGCGGTGGGGCCGTTGTCGCGGTTTTTCAGGCAAAGACACAGGCAGAGTAAACAGCTTTGAGGTGTTTACCACAGTGAGTGCGGGCCAAACGCAAACACCCCCGTCCCACCCCCTCCTGTTTACAGCCTTTCGACCACCGCTTCCATCCATCCCACCACGTCCTACCTACATCCAAGTTCACCTCTCCGCGGTTCTTAAGAGCGCCTCAGTCCGAATAATAGAAACCTAAATTATCGAGGGGAGTGTGAGGGAGGTTTTATGACTTCGTCATCTGTCGGTATGCTAAGGTCGCGGTGAATTGGAAACAGTGGGAGCATTTGAAATAGACGCAGTAGATGCGTAAAAATAACATTCGCTCAAAAAACAAATTTTAATGTCTACTGTGTGTCAGATAAATCGTTTAAACTTGCTTTGAAATAATAACAATAACTTATAACTAGCATACCAGAGTGCTGTTTAATCAGTTGGAATTTGTATTGCGGTGAAAATGGTGAAAATTGTTATTTTCCTTTAATTACAAGTTTCGACTGATTAAACGAGAAGCGGGCGGGGGGAGTTCATAAAACCGGGGAATGCTCATTAGAATTCAGTTTGCTAGACTGTTTTACGAACGACCGTTTCCCAATCTAAAGTTTTCACGTGGCCGCTTTTCTCCAGTACAAGTAGTTTTCCAGGAGTTTCACTAAAAAAGAATAATCCATCCGGGTTAAAGTGGAGTGGCATCAACCCCCTTGGGGTTCGAATCCCGGTAGCGGACGGCATTTTCATTCAACCACAGCAGAATAACAACTTGGCCATTCTTGTTCCACTATTCGATGATTTGGTCCTAGACAGGTTTAGGCTTTTCTTGTCGTTTCCAATATATGTATATAGCAACGATTTTTATGACGTTATTTGAGGTTTTATTTGACCCTAGATAGGGCCAAATAATTAAGCTCTAAACTAGTTGATTTCCTCTTCATCGAGGGATCGATCTTAAGGGGTTTTTCTCCAGGCGTATCTCCCTGAAGGCATACTTTTCCTCCTTTCCCTCTGCATCTATTCATTTTCATAGACAGTTGGTTTTTTCTCTTGTCCTAATGGACTAGGGGAATCGAACGTGGTGGGGGAGAGACATAGAACGGGGAATGTGTTGTAGCCTTGGATAAATTAGAAGGCCCCGCGTTCGGTCCCCAGTGAGCCACGTACCAGAGCCGGCGATCTGAACCCAGACGGTTTTATGGGGAATAACCTAGAGAAAGGCCGAGAGAGAGAGAGAGAGAGAGAGAGGGGAGGGCAACAGCGCGTTATTAAATTGAAGCAATAAAAAAAAATAGAAGCACAATATCCCGAGGGATAGAAAGACAACAGTAGGGGGGGGAGAAGCTAGCGCAAAATCTGGAAGGGGCCCCATAGTTATTAGGGTATTCAAAAAATTAAATGCAGTTTTAATTTTTAAAAAGAAAAAATTGTTATTTTAGAACTGAAATTTTTAGTTCAAAAAATATTCGACCCAGCCCAGTATTCGATAAAGTATAGTGATTATGGCGTTAAGATGAAATCATAAATTTCAACTTTCCTTATTTTTATTACATTATGTTGCGAATGATTTCAAATTCACGTTTCTTAGGGTAACTGCGTTGATTATGTTTCCTTGGGGTAGTTATCAGGACCATACGTCCAGTCTGTTCATAATATTACTGACAGAATTCATATTTACACAGCTACTTAATAATGATAATTATGATTTTGGAATTTCACATCTTGGGCACTTGAATCCGGACTTTTCGCATTGTACCGTTTCAATGACGGAAATCGTCAAAAAAACTCCGTATTTGTAGAACTCAATGCAGTGTTCATCACTATCAGCACTGTCGCCGCACTGCAAATTACTTTATTACCAGTAGGAGCAGCGGAAAGATTTTTCGTAATTCGAATTATCTCCAGATCATAACGATAACTTTGGTTGGCATGAAAGTTCTCCTCTTAATAGTTTAAGACTATTGTTTCCTCTTCTTCACCCAGGAATATTCCCTAGGGATAATTTTCCTCCCGGCAGCGTCCACAGAGCAGGAGTCAACTGGCGGACTATTTTTTGTTTCGAGGGCTTTCTCTTTTCTGGTTCGTTTGTGAAAGTTTTGCTCTCAATACTGCCTGGCTGCCGGTTCTTTAACCCTTACTTCCTTTTCATCCTGGGCGCATTCTGGGACATCAGTTATCCTCGTTTCGGAAGGAACAGTCACTCTGAGGCGTTCTAGTTGTCTACCGACGGTGGGAGAAACCCAGAAAAGGGAAAACCTTAATCCCCTTGTCCGTAAATAGGGCATTCTTAAGCGTCCCCCGGTCAAATAAATTTGCACACTTATAGGTTCTAACTGTGAGGGCAAGTTTTAATAAACCTTATTTTAA
The DNA here is from genome assembly GCA_019843655.1 of Lethocerus indicus. Lineage (NCBI taxonomy): Eukaryota > Metazoa > Arthropoda > Insecta > Hemiptera > Belostomatidae > Lethocerus > Lethocerus indicus. The sequence goes on along the minus strand of JACDQD010000003.1, from coordinate 31,325,706 downwards.
AAATGTTCTTCCCTCCTGGAGATAGATTCCCGGATTTTTAGATTCTCGCCTATACTCATGGTTGTTCCGCTAAACCCGAGCGGTAGATCCCGAGGGAATTCAGCGTAAAACCGTATGCTAATCGATCCCCTGTAGTGTGCTCGTTCGCAATCCGCAAATGCATTTAACGCGTTGCGGATCCATTTAGAAAGTTACTCACACCCGACCGGCCGTCTACCTCCTTGCAGAAATTATAAAGTTCAAATTAGTTTCAAGACTTAAATTATAGCGCTAGTGTCTTTCAAACGCCACTATACATTCCCAGGCTATTGGGTTCCAGAAAATTAAGTCTTTAAGTAATTTTACTCGGTTGAAATTTGCAATTTAAGAGACCTAATCTAACCTGGACCAAAAAACGATGTTTGGGTGTCTTAACTAGGTCGTCTGATGTTCCTGGGGCTATGTCAAGGGTAATACGGAGGCATTTGTTTCCTGTGATTTTTTAATTTATTTCAAATTTGTGTTGGTCGTTCTGTGTTAACCATTGAGTATCTACTTAATATGTTTTCCCAGTTGTTCGGCAATACCTGAAGTGATGTATTATACACCGATCCTGTATAAAACTCCGTGCGGTTCCCAAGTACGTCTGTAAATATTCCCTACTGCCTTGCCTGGGGGGCCTTATATCTCGGCCGGTTGTATACTTTATGTATTAAGCGCAACTTTACGATCTCTCAAAGTCCCGCGGCCAAATATATTATAGTGAAATATATTAATGGGGCTATAAAAGTATAAAAAAAAAGAAAATGGAGTCCCTTAAATTATGTTTACATTCTCGGCGGTTTGAAGATATACCGCATCATTTCGTGCCCCTGTAACAGAGTGATACTTTTAATCAGTGTTTTCATATTCGATAAAATTGATAAACATACGACCGAATTTCCTATATTCGCCTTATATCCGACACTTACGCTACCGCATGAGCATTTTGAAATTCAGATTTTAAAACAGATAAATAATCTCGCTGTTAAACCGGTCTTGTTATCCTACGAACGATTTATGTTTATAGAATTTGAGAATTTGATTTAAGTTTACTCTAAAACTTGTGATTGGGCATATAATATCGATGATGACGAGTAGCCTGAACTACACAAGTTAGATTTCTGACGGAATATTAAATGGTATTTCGTAGCTGTATCATATCATGATCGAGAAGGCCATTTTTTCAAATTTCACATTTCCCACATTTTTTAACCCCAAATTATAATATAAAACTGATTACAGCAAATAAAATATTCAAGAACAAACACCAATAACTAAAATTTCCAAAGTGACATCAATATTATATTCGCTTGTTTACGTCCTAAAAAAAGCCTTTTTGAAGGGCTAACCTTTAGCCTTTTGGATGGTTACCAAAACGGAAATATCGGATGCGTCCCTTTGACCTTTCGAAAAAGGGAACTCACTCGGACAAAAACTGTCGCCAGAAGAGTAACAGTGCAGCGGCATTGTAGTTACAGTGCAGTTGAACTTTGTTACTGACGGTGGCGTGAAGTTCTACGTTATAGGTGGGTTTGGTCACGGAAAATTGCATAGTCATTACAGAATGCAGTATACTTGGTTCGATAGATCTTTCTGGAACATTATAACAATACGATTGAAGTGACACAAGGAATATATGTATTCGAAAATAAAGAAGTTTTCGCCGGAGCAGGTAAATAGTTCAATTACGTTAGAGCCGATAACGCTGTTCGTATTGCTCGACGCGCTGAGCGTAGAATTTTAAAAATAGACTAAGAGCAGAAATGGAAGGAATAACAAGAAAGCAATTGGGAACCGAGATGGGAATTGCGAGCGGGAGGTTAGCCCCGTTCAAATCGAGTGTTAGGCCCAGCCGGCAACGGCGTACCGGCTTTGCGGGTCTAGTATCGGCCCAATCAACCGGCGACCCTTTAATACCTCATCCAGATCCATTACCATATATTGAGCGAGTTGGTTTAGTTACAATTACCACTTTAGCGCTTAGACGGTGGCGAATTTCAATTAGAATTATATTAAATGCGATTATTCAAATCGAAAGCAATTCAGAGTAGAATCCGAACGACTTAACGGAACTTGGAAGATTTGAAGCCAACTTTCAAGTGACAGTTAATTTAATTTCGTAATCGCAAATGAAGTTTTCAATTTCAAATTTAATATACTCTTGGATTTTGAATTTTTAGACGGACAAAGCAAACAATTTGACCGATTTTATAAAACTAACTGTTAGATCTAGGACTTAATATTGAGATCTAAGAAATTTTGGAATATGCCACCAAAGCAACCTGTTAGCACTGGTCGTGTTTCTAATAGATATCCTACTTTTAATTACAACAAATTTTAAGTTCTGAACGTAATTCAGCTGTAATAATTTCTCACGTTAAATGAAGTCTTTCGTCCGAACAATGTTCCGATAAAACCGTTCGTTTTACTCGAAGTCGATTTGGAAACTCCGTATGCCCTATAATTGAATTAGGGCCGCGTTAAACGCAGTCTATAGCTGTCAAAAGTCTATAACTGTCTAGAAACAAAAGTAACATGGGGACAATGGCGCCGTCCCCCACACTGGTTATACACTGTCCGCCACAACAGGCCCCAACTTCCTTATCGTCCAAGGTACGCTCTCGCGCTGGCGCTACCCCTGGAATTCTTAAATTCATCCTTTCAACCGGTCGTCGAGATATCTGTATTTATAGTGATATGTCAGAATTTCCGGTCTTTCCTCCTTACCGGAACCGACTGCCAATATAGGCGGGCAAACGGCCAACGTCTGGAATAAGAATGGTGCGATGAATAGGAATAGACGAGTTCAGAAGTGAAGATTTAAAAAAAAAACGGTCGCCAGGCGGTATTTAGAGCAAAACTTTCACACATGTCAAGAAAAGCGGATAAAGTAAATAGAATAAAATACGACATCCGGTTTGGGAGAAAGTAGCTCTCATTTAATCAGACGAAATTTGGTTCTACTTCTAAATATTTTAATTCTAAAATTGCGTATTTGTTTATTATTTCTAAGCAAATTGTACTCTGATGGCACAATTAAAGTAGAGGGACTTGAAGACTCGTTGTTTTGTGCTAACCTTCTTGTGCTAGTTTTTTGTGTTGGGTCATTTTTCTAAGAACAAAATTTTTGTTCGAAGCTTGATACCAGTTTACAGGTTGAAAACCTGAAAATAAAAATAAAGTCCTTTATTTTGTTATAGTTTATTTTTGCGTTCTATTACATCGACCGGTCGCCTTGTTCTAGAAGGAATAATTTCTTTTAAATATTGGTTCTTTTCGGGTCCTTTCCCCGTCTCACAGGGACCTCAGTTGTACAAAGTTAATTATTCTGACCAATAATGATTTTTACACGTTATTTTCTCAAACCTGTCGACCAACGTCAGGGGGGGAATTCGATATACTCGCCGGAATTTAGTCCGGCCGTTTGTGCCCATACGACTGTGTTCGGCTTTCTGCCAAAACTCTATTTTATACGGCTCCGAATACAAGACGGACCAAAGCATAGAACGCCAGATTAGTGACCGGGGAAAACACCGTAATTGAAGCGGGGATGCCGGAGTCATCGGCGATTCGAATTGGCCTTCAATTACAAATTCCAACTGACCGAATTGCAATTACTGACTGAACACACACAATCCCGCCCGTGCGGTGAAACGGAACAGGCGGTGAGGCGCTGTTCAACACTAAACAAATTTCGTCCAAATTTTTGCTGAAATAGTATGGAAGAAGCAGTTCACCAAGGGACGTAGAGGATGTCCCTAAGTCGCACCATCAACGGGGCGGATGGCGTTTATTTATATTCAAAAATAATTATCGTCAATAATAATAATGAAATCGTCTAATCTAGAATTAAAATTGAAAGTTTTATCGGACAAGATTAAATAGACCAGTTCCCCGTAATAGAAGCCCGGATTTCCATCGGTACCCGGCAGGCGAGGATAGTGGCAAACCGAAGTCCGAATACGGTATCCACTCCGACATGCTATACAGTCCTCGGAGGGGGACTTAATTGAAGATAAGCCGCAACCGTGACACATGTTAATGGACCCGATCGATATTCGGGTTTTCCTGTGAAATGAGTGCCGCTCGCAACGCGGTCCTAGTGTTACACTTGTTGCTGTTATTGCCGTTATTTGTTATTAAGTGCCGCTCGATGGGGGGGGGGGATTTCAGTGGAAAGACTCGACGTAGTATTCGCGTGCTAACCGAGCCCCACTCGAAATAACATTATGTCAAATGACTGAAATGTTACGGCTTTCAGATGAAACATCGGATAACTTTATTTTATTCGGCCCACTAACCTTCGATTCCATTCGACTGACCTATAATCAACAATACCTTTTATATAATATGATTTAAATTAAATACTCTGTCTCCGCTGCTTTCCAAAATTGGGGTGTCGCGACGACATACACCCGAGGAATACACCTCAAACTTTTATTTCTGTTTGAAAAATATACGACTTCTTAAGATGAATGATACGGAGCTAAACACTTTCGACGAATTTACACGGAACGCCGTACTCTGGGGGCGGTAGAATTTCTGCCGGGCAAAATTATGCTTTTATTCATACCTGCAGATTTTAATAGACGACGATTCAAAGCGCCATATGAATGATTCATAAGTTTTCTTCTACGAAGCGCCCTTTGGAAATTTTCCCAAAACCTTTCGCGGATTAAAAATGTACGGCAGTAAAAACTAACGTTGGAAAAATTAAAAATTTAGATAATAATAAACAATTTATAGTTGTAGTATAGGTCGGGTTTTCTGGGTGGCATTTGCGACAATGTTGCTCTCGGTTCCCACTCTATTTTTGATGTTTGTCCATTAAAATAGCTTTGAACAAAAGTTTTATTATTGAATAATAATAGGCATTTAAATATAATTATAATTTGATAAAAGGCGCCCTTCTAGTGTCGATGGGATATTAGTAATCAATTGGTTTAAAATATTTTTCATTGTAAAATTAGTTTTAACTCATGCCATATTTAGTACATAAACTGCAGGTTTGTCCATGTCCATCCAACGCTTCTGCCCATTAACATGGTAAAAAAGATGTCATAATGTAGATGTCATAAGATAATGACAAAATAAGAAACTAATATTTATACAAACAAATCTCACTGTTAATAAAGCTTAAATACCTATTTTAAAACTGACATTACTATTCTTTGTAATGAGTGCAGACTGGTATTTTAATATTTTTTTCATTCCTGCAACATTCATCGATAAAAGCACAGACATGGATATTTTTCGAGTTTGCAACGATCTTAGGTCGGAACTAGCCGGAACTAATTTGCTCCTAGTTTAGAATACCCGTTTTGTGGTCTGCGAGAGTTTGGAATAGCGTACATTTCGTGTGTTCCTGTCTCCTCTTGCTGGTTTGGCTTTTGATAGACCGGTTTCGGCAGGCCGGCATCTTCAGTAGCGGTGTTAGAGTCAGTACAAGTGACAGTGACAGTGGCAGTGAGCATACTGAAGATGGCGAGCAGCCGTAACCGGTCTAGCAAAAGACCAAACCAGCGAAGGAGACAGAAACAGACTAAATCTACGGTAATCTGCTTCTGTTCATCGCGGTCTCATTTGTTTATATCGGTTTCTCCCCTCCAGTTCTTCATCTTTTCCACGTTGTTTCTGAACAATGCGCCCTGTCCCAGTTTTGGCCTCGCCTACCGATGTCTGTGAGGAAAATCTTAATCCACTTGTCCGGAGATTAGTTAGGTGTCGGTTAGGACCGAATGTGACGTCTGTGTATTGAATTGCGATGAACGTGGAGTTCATTTGTACCCGGCTTCGAACAAGCCCGCTCGAATACCAGATTCGGAATCGTCGATCCTATTATCGATTCTAATTTCTATTTAACACAATCGATATACAATCCACAATCGAATTTAATGCCTTATCAAAATTCGAAGTGTCCGGCCATGTTGTTTCCACGCCATGAAAATAGTATCTAGGATACACATTATGTGTGTGTGTGTGTGTGTGTGTGTGTATATATATATATATATATATATATATATATATATATATATATATATATATAATTATCAAATTCACTTTTAAGTAAACACTATATAAATTTTCAGTTGAAAAGGAAAATCGTATGTTACCTTGGGTTGTAGGTATTTTAATTTAAGAATCCTTGCATGCTGGATTGATCTATTCGAAGACCGGTTTTGGCCGCTGGCCATCTTCTGCAGCTTTTTGGTCTCTAGTGGGTTGGTGATCCATTTGGGTATAATATGTTCGATTGACTTGTGAATTTGTGTTGCTGACAATATTAGCACAGTGGATGTCTCTAAGTAGCTAGCCTTTTATTATTTTTAAGAATACTTATCGTCAATAATAATAATAATATAATAAAATGGGCGACGTTGACCCGACTCTACTTAAAAAATAGCCCCTATCGGACAAGATTAAAAATCCGTCCATAAAAATGTTAATCCGTAACTTCGATTAAGACATTAAAGCTCGAAAAAGAAAACACTCTAAGTTCTCCAGAAGTTATCGGCTATGAAATTCTGCTCAAAAGTGCAGTTTCAAACAGATTATAAGCTGTAAAGATATTTTACAGCCTCACTCCGTAAAATTGTTTTCTTACCCCCGTCAATTGTGCGCGGAATAAGTGAAGCGCTAATTGGAAAATTTATATCACGATTATAAGAATTTTAAGAAGATTTCACGCGGTTCCTGTTCCACAAATTGAAAAGCACACGCGCTCCTTTCTCTTTACTTTAAGTATTGGGTTTCCTTAACCTAAGCCACTCCCGTTTAAGTTGAGGGAAAAAGCTGTGCATACTGTAAGGTATATATACAGCGTTGGAACGCTTTCCTGATACTTCATTACGGAAGTGCTTCGTGATTCGCAGGATGGGGGTTTTCCCATAGCAATCCACTGTCTTCGAACAAGTGGATTAAGTTTTCCCCGACTGAGAGATTTCCTCCACCGCCGACAGGAAAAGCGAAAAGTTAACCTTAGACAAGAATGAGCCGGTCATTCATTCGAAGAGCCGGTCGCGAGACATTATTGAAAGTTGAACTTTCTCGCGCCCCAACTGAACGGACGGGAGGAAAACTTCCGGCAACCTCGTATACGCCCGATACAAAAGCCTCGAGTCTGATTAAGAGTTTTTTTGTCCTAAAGCACAAGTTTACCAACAAAAGAAGTTATATTTGTCCTTGTTTTCCCCTCAAAGACCCAGTCCAAGCCAAATACACCGAGTCGTTTATATGGATTCATCTTGAAGATCCCCAGGACCCAAGCCTGAAGAAGTTTCCTAGCCGAACGGACGATTCTTCTCCTTTTTTCTCCTGCCCGTATTCGCCAGTTTTTTAATTTAAAAAGTTTATGGACGTCGGTCCGAAGCCGAGGTGTGGGGGCGGCGGTCTCGTCGGCCTTTCAGAGAAATCCAATATAACCGTGAAGCGAAATTAATATTTATCCTGCCCCTCTCTTATCATTTCGGCCGACTCATCATTTCCTGCGTTCAGGGAAAACGTTATATATAAATAGGCGTGCGTGTATATTTATATATTAAAGCGGTCACAACTGCTTTGGGACAAAGCGTATACAAGTTATGAAGAAGGGTTCAATACAGGGATAATAAGGTTGAAATCGTATTCAGAGCAGCGTGTAGTCTAAGACTGTCCGATCATTCTAGTCTAAGCCACTTGGTCTACAACTGACTCATTATAGCTTATTATAGTTTATTATTTGCAATATTATCACGTTATCGCCCGTTAGCGGTCAAGCCTAGAGCTTCGAAGTCTCCTGTGTTTTTCAAGCAGTTTTCCAGACTGAACAGGTATTTTCATTTTCCTCGGCCCTAACAAATGACGCCCGAAAGTGAAACTCTATACATTCGAAAGAAGGAAAAAAATATTTTCATTTCCAACTTTCGCGGTCGCATAATTTTGGCCGGTTTCCTCCTCAATCGTCCGCCTTTTCTCCATTTCATTGTTTTCGATCCGCGTAGATCCGTTACAAAGCGAAAATAAGCCGGGGCTCTCGGGCCAATCCTATTGGGTTGCGCAACGGTATCAACCTTTCCGTCATTAGATCCCCTTCAAAGGGGACCGACGCTCTCCGACACCGATACCACGAATATGGAACGATAATAAAAAAACCGGAGATTGTTTTTACTGCGCAATAACATTAAACGAAAAAATACGGCAGCCTTTCTTGAAAGTAAGATAATTCGCGCTCTCTATTTGATTCTCGAACGCGTCCCCTCTTCAAAACCCTCGAGTGTCGCGAGGCCAGATTTATGTATTGTTCTAATTCGAAAATAAAGTTTGTCGACATTATAAAGGATGATAATAGAATAGAATACGAGAGCAAGTAGTAGACTACTTGACGATTATGTTCTTCTTCAAATCCTTAGTTTCGGTGTCCCGTGAATGTTTAACACATAATCTAAGCCGCGGCTTAATACTGATGGGGGTATTTTGTTTTCTGCATTTAGGGTGTTATTGAATTAAAAATAATTTATGTTTCATTAAATAAAAATATCGTGGAAAATATACTAAAAACCAGTGAAGTGAAACTCATTGTAACTCTTTGTTGGGTGTAGTTAATGTAAGCCGTGGGGGTCGTTGGACGCAGCGTAAAAACGGTCTTTGAACAGGGATGCCATTACTCCATTTATTCGCAGGAAGGGTTTTTTTCCTCAGTTATCCACCCTATACGGACAAGTGGCTTTCCCTACCGCGAGGTTTCCCCAACCGTCGGTAGGTGACGCGAATGCCTCGAAATTCGCTGGACGGGGAAAAGTATCCCCAGCGTGGATTCGCGGGGCAAACCCGACACCTAGAATGATCCAACGATGAAGAGGAATAAATCAGTTCGGAATTAAAGAATGTTGAAGAACCTGTCGCCATGCAGTATTGAGAGCAAAACGGCCCATACACACGCCTATACACGGGGAGGCGGGACTAGCATTGAGGGTCGGCTTTGTGCTGACCCCCACATTGGAATGGGGACCGTTCAGGAACAAAATACCGAACGGGTACAATGGGGGGTTAACGAGGTCCACTCTTCCGATCAATTGAAGTGTGACGCTTGAGGAATAATTCGACCTATCAGAGCTATCAGACTCCGTGAATTGCGATTGACTATTGTTTTTAAAACAACTTATTTATCAGTTTTAGATCGCAGCTTTCTGATCATTGTCCCTACATCTAAAATTCCGGTCGCTGAAACTATCGCTCATTTTTGTTTACTGTAGGCTCTGTTTATATATGAATCTCTGCAATTCAAATTCATTATAGGCTCCACCGCTGAATTAAAAAACTGTTAAGTTTTGGAAATGTGTTTGGAATGCTCATTTCAGAGAATTGTATATTACTCGTCATATTTTACCGGAATAACTTATACTGCTCGGGGTAAAAGGGGATCGGTATACCGTTTAGAAATTAATCGACAATTCGCGTACTGAAAATCAAGTTGGATGGCGCCGGAAAAATCAAAACGTCCCAAAAATTCTTTGGTTGGGATGAAAGGCCGGGCAAAAAACAGATACGAAGTCCGTGCGGCCGTTGCCCACCTGCTTTGTCCACCTTAACCGGTTTTCTTTTTTGCCTCTCATTCGCAAAATGAGATTTTCTCATTTGAATCCCCCCCCCCCGAACGCTTTCATCCCCATCACGATTTTCTATTACGCTTTATCTTTGTCATTTTGATTTCCACTCATGAAGTGACTCGGCCGATTTTCGGAATGTAAAGAAATGGATTGAAATCCGGTCGCGTATGCTGTATGCCGCGGATTCAACTGTTTCTCGAACGTATTTACCCCTGACAGGCAGTCGTAAGTTCAACTTTATATATCAAACTTTCAACTTATTTACGATCAAGCTAACATTTCCGTTAACAGAATTCTAGTAATTACGATCTACTTCGGACTCTAGCCCAAACAAGAAGGGTGTCCTCTTAAATAGAAGTTGAAAAGTGCCATCACTGGGTGATTTCTTTTATCGGGAGAAGCAAAACGCATATAACTGTAGATGGTTGTATAGTAAAAATGGTTATAAAGAAATCTTCCGGTAAGATCGCCTAAGAAGAAGTTCGGGCATGAGTAGTTGTGAACCCCTGTTCTTCCCGGTTTATTAGAGAACACTCGAACGAGTTCCGGTAGAATGTGGGCACCTGTCAGTACAGTGGGACTCTGATGACGAGACCGGCGGAGGCGTCGAAACGTCGGAAGCAGACCGCACCCAGGCGGAATGGGAGTAATAAACCTTTCTCGTTCAAGTGTCGAAAGTGTCGAACACGGTGATTCGGGCGGCGGTTGGAGGGAGACCCCTGGCTGCCCGAGGTTCTGCCAGGTTAGTTATGTTTTGGCACAAGTTGAGTGGCCTAAATTAAGTTATTTTGTCGATAGGCCCCCTCTAAACTTGTCAATCTAAACTTTCGTCTCGTACGGGAAAGCGCGTCTCGTAATAAAGTCCAGTTGCCTTTGTACCACAACGCACTTATTAGATATTGAACGTACTCCTACGCGCTTCATTCTGTTTTCATTTCTCCGTGCCATGTTATAATCTGTTGTGACAATAATAAGCGTTTTAATTGTGGAGTATTGTCCCGTGAGGTAGGGGGGAATTTATATATATTTTTTAAAATCATTCTCCATTCCGGTCGGCCAGAATTCAGCACTCAGAACTACCTGCTTTATCAACCTATCTCGTTCCTCCTAATTCCCGCGGTCGGTTTCTTCCCGGGGTCTCGGGTCATCCGACGACGGCTGAGGGAACCTCACGGAGGTAAAAACCTTCCTGGAAATTGTCCGAATGCTTCAGAGTGCTTCCTTCATAAAGTCTCGGTCTCAAACAGGACAAGGCTAATGTGATCGAAGTGAGTGTAGCTCAATCCCTCCGGTTTTTACTGCGTAAGTTTCCCGATTACCGCATTCACATTTTACAAAGTTCAAGTAGTCTGTCTTAGTAATGAAGTACATAAATGTAGTAAGGCCCGTGGTCCAGAATGTATGTATTAACCAATATTTTTATATCGTTTTTTCGATGTTCTATGTATACTTATTAAAAAATAAAGTTATTTGTTTTGTTTTTGCGGTGAAGGCTCGTGTACTGTGGTGGAAAAGGACTTAACGGATATCTCATTCTAGGCATCGTTTGTTAAAGTTTCGCCGTCAACACTGCCTAGCGGTTCTTTTTCCCTGAATTCCGAACTAATTTTCTCTTCTTCATCGTCTGTTTTTCCACCGCGAATCTTCGTTAGGGGAAACTTGTCCACGTTTTCCAGCGAATCGCCCCGTTCCGACGATAACGAAAGAATCCTTCACGCCAAAGTCACACGCTCCCGTAATTGCTGGTGGACTTGCAGTTGATATCTCAATCTAGACCTCGCGGACAATTACAATAATAATATATTGTGCCTTGGGACTGAACGCAACTTGGAATCGGCATCATTGTTATGGGGCCGATTGTTCTTAAAACTCGGTCAAACCGCGCTGAAATTGCTAGCATTGTCCCTGGACCGACGACGTCTATATTATCGACTATTGTGTTTGCCGCCTCTGTTCTCATATCAATTTTGTTTCCTACAACAAAAACGTGTCGATGTCTTGTCGAATTGTAAACTACGAGCGGAGAAGCTGAATGAATTCAATTTTCGTCCTTCATTCCGAAAAATGGCGCATTGTTTATGTAAAAAGATTGCTTTCAACCATTTTCATCATTCGTGCGGGACAGGATTTCTCTGACTAATAATCTAATAACCGCGAGAATGGGCGAATTAGTTCGGGATTTAAACTTAAAAGAATCTGTCTCCGGGCAGTATTTAGACCGAACATTTCACAAATGCCAACCAAAAAATAGACTCAACTAAAAATTTAAATTACGCGTAGTAAGTAAGCAATTAATTTGCTCCTATGAAATATAACCCAGTAACAATTTTAATTACATCGACTGGTTTCGGCCATACCTGAATGGTATGAATTATTTGGAAGTAAAATTTATTATCATTATTATTATCAGTAAAGGTTTATAACGTGGACGCTGTGTCGGAGGCGCCTTCCGTTCAAAAACAAATAATTCGCACTATTTAATAATCGATATGCAGAATTATGTTTGAATTTAAAAAAATTTAATCACTTAAATTTTCTCTTATTTATAAATGTTTTACTTTCGCTTGAACATTTTAAATAATCATAACCTCTCCTGAGTGAAATGCCCCAAATGTATATGTTGAAATTTGCAATTGACGTTCAACGAAGGGACTGGGCGAGTGGAGTTATTTGAATTGTTAAATGAAGTTGGTTGGCGGCGAACTTCATTCAACTTCATTGTGCCTTGAAGCGAGAGGCGGCACTCGCTCGGATTGTAAGTCGAGCCCTTGGAGAAGCGAGCGGCCGGCCCGTCAGAGAGAGAGAGAGTGAGAGAGAGGGTGGGTAGGAGAGAAAGAGAGAGAGGGGGGGTGGGAGAGAAAGAGAGAGAGGGAGAGAGAGAGCCCAGCAGGGAACTCAAAACTGGGGAACCGAAACCTGAACACTTCTGTATTTTAACAGACTCGATAATTCCCCAATTGTTCCGCCCTAGTTTGTGTGCCCAACAATTTCGTCCTCGAAGGAGCCCGAAATGTACGCGAGAATAAAAATAGACAAATTTGTGTTGGAAAAACCGATTCGCCGAACCGGAAAAGCGAATTGGATTTTCCTGTTTCGCCTTCGGCCCGTTCAGCCCGAATGTATATATCCAATATATGTGGAACATACGAAAAAAAATCCTAAGCGGCTGCAAGACAAATAATGAACCCTTTGAAACAGTATTACAAAGAGACACCCTACCTCGCTCCCTCGACCCTCCCCCAACCTGTCTGCAGGTCGCAGTTCTACGCTCCCTTTCTTTTTTAATATAGAGGAAATGTTTTACAGTCACCCTGTCACGTGACTCGTCAGTGTCGGATTAATCATTTGGCGTACACACAAAAACCCCCGCCGAACATCCTAGGATTTTATATTAATTCACTGTCGCGGGTCGCGCGCCTCAACAGATAATTAATTAATAGATAATATAAATTTTTTCTATTGCCACAACTGTACAAAACAGTAATGGACATTATTTAGTCGAGATTAACGGAGGAAAAACTGACTAGATTACCCCAATTTTTCAAGTTCTATTTATTTATCCGATATTGTTAAATAGCGAAGCCACCTCCATTGAGGTGCCCGTATGCAACTCGTAATTTATTGTGAACGGGACTTCAAGATCTCTATTTAGTGTAAGAACCACTACTTTTTCGAAAAATCAGCAACATTTTGAGTGACCAGAATTTGAATTATCACTAACTTGGGAAGAACACCGGCTAGCATGTTTCCTATGTATGAAACTACCTGAGCGGACCCATTTGGATGGAAGTTCGCCCTTTCCTTCCGGGGCCCTCTCGGGTGTTGTTTTCGACGTTTCGGAACCGGTTACCGGTTCATCATCGGGATTCCGACTTTTGTTATACTCGTTTTACACTTGACGTGACTTAAGTGTCAGCGGGTCGTTTCCACCCAACCGCTACAATAAAGATAAATTAATACAGGGGTCGCAACCACAGTCATGCAGCTACAATTTATCCAATAAAAGGATACAAGAAAGCCAAAAGGGGGATTGATTGACGGATTTTTAAAAATTGCGGCAGTTTACATGTACGCGACGTGCGCCATAACTGTGGCCCGTTGTTGTTTTACTATCAGAAATGGACGCTCGTAAAGTCTACCTCGCGTAAGGAGTTTTTAGTGTTGTGCCAGCCAACTTACCTCCAAAATAACGGGCGTATATCACCGCCTGTGTCCGAGTTTGCCGGCAAAACCGGCAAAAGCGGGAATATCCGCCTCACATTTCTTCATTAGCAGTTTATTCCGGTACCAACAGATAGGAGGAAGGATGTTTCCCCATAAATATGATGGGAGGTATTCTCCCGTATAACCTGTCTCCCCCCCCCCCCATTATGATAATTTGAGGATTAGGTTCGTTCGGACAAAATATGTTCAAATAATCTCTTCTTAATTACAATACCAAAATATAACATTTTATGGTACTTCTTCGGGGATCTTTCGAATATTTTTTTTTAAATATACATAATAGTGTCGTTTAAAGTATAGAAATGGTGGTTAATAGTCAGCCACATTTATGTATATGGACTTAAATACGCATTTTTTTAAGTATACAATATTAGTATAAAAACCGTAAAACATACACACCATTAATGCTAGGACACTTTAAGTAGTAACTGGGGTTTTTGTAGCATTTTACGAAATGGCTCGGGTTCGAATACCGTCGGTGGGCCGAATATATTTCCTTTAGCTCCATAGTGCGAACCCAACTATTCCTAACTCTCGGTATAAATACCCGATAATGCATAGTCTCTGACTGGTAATACGGAGGAATCGTCGTAAAGGCAAATTTCTACCCCAGGGGTAACAACGACGGTTCGAATAGACCAACTCCCTCGGCCCAAAGCGAAACTTATTAATATTCATGAAGTGGAAAACGAGACACACAAAAAAACAGTAAAAGGCAACAGCTGGACAGCAAATTAGTAAGGCAACAGCGAAAGGATCGGAGATACGAGGCTAAAAACAAAAAAACTGAGATGGTACAACGGCGCAAAGATTAGCCGTTTGAAATTTCAGATTCGGAGTTAAAAAATTGTTAAAACATTTAATAGCTTTTGTCCTTTAATCTGGTTTTATCCGGCCCGATTCAAAACAAATTTTTCACTGGAGAAATGCGCTCCGGTCCTCAGAGAATAATAGCAATTGTAGGGGTCGTTCACATTGTAGGAAGACAGAAAGTGGGAAGAGAAATGATTTTACAGAGAAATATCACTGTTGAATATTTCATTGTCTGCTTAAGGCTTGTATTATCTAATACAGGTTTTCAGATTAGAGAAAGCTCTATTCGGTCTAACCAGTCGAGGTGGATGATTCTGGCGAATAATGATTAGAATAACACCTATCAACCACTGGCTGTAAATATGAAAAAAATTGGGAGACATCTCAAACTTAAAGGGATATCGGAAGAACGCAGAATAATGACAAAAATGCTAAAGTTACACTCGAAAATTTAATATTTACGAAACGAGCTTAACGCATAAAGAATGCCCGGTAGAACATTCTCTGATTTACTAAAGAACAAATGGACGTTTGTCCACATCATTCCAGGTATCTGAACTTGAAAAAAGAAGATGAAAATTACCCATCTAATTCCGAAATATTTCGCTAACTAAACAATAAATTATTTATTCAGAATTTGAAACATATGCGACAAAAATATTGAGTAACAAATTCCCGGAGAGTATGTAATATTTTAAACTCGATGTTTCAATTTTAATTAAACAACTTTAAATGTCTAGTTTATTCGCCCACAGCGGGTCCAATTAACTGGACGAGAACTGCAATTAAACTATGAGCAATGGGCCGGGGGGGGAGGTAGACTAGACCCGCAATTATTGTATGCACTGCTGGTTCGTGCACGGGTGATTTTGTCAGTAAAAACCCCCGGCAAAATAATCCTAATTAAGAGAGATTTTCCGAATAAATCGTAATATTTTGAGGTTTAGAATATCGTGACTGCGATTTCCCGGCGGCTTGATCTTAACCACCGTCAGTAGAGTTCCGTTGTACACGTCCTCCTATTAGGTATTAGGTCTCTTAGGTCAGTGCACTTATCTGCTGCGCTTGCGTTTCCAGTTAAAGCTTCGTGCTGACAGGATGTTAATTTCAGCTTTACATACAAATGCGTACGTCTATAGTGTTTAGTTAATTTTTTATCTCGGGTTTTTGTCGTTTCGAAAATTTTAAATTATAATATAAATTCAAATTATACAGCGCATCAATACAGTTCGACTTGCCTGTGATATCTTTCCTGGGCTTCAATCCTCGTTATTACGATAACAACAGTTAATCTGTTCGAATATTGGACCGAACAAGGGGGTGTCCACACTTACGCGGTGAATATATCACTGGAGATCACTGACAATATAACACGACCGTTTCCTATTCTTAAGTTGTTAAGGCTTCACATATATGAAAGGTAAACACTTCATCTTCAAATATCAATTAAATAAATTACAGGAGCTCATAAACTCGTGTATACTGGTTAGAGTATAAATATATTTTTTTATTTAAGTTTTTATTTGGTTCATTTTGTCTTCCAGTTGGCATATGTGAAAATTTTGCTCATTTCCAAGGAAAGCATCATATCCCCGTTCCAAGATTTATCGCCATATACGCACACAAACACATATATGTACTGACGGATCCCCCAGTTAGCCGTGCGGTGGGCAAACCTAGGTTTGATAGTTGGATTAATTCTAGGGGTGACTGATTGCCCGGGCCATTAACCAGCCGCTTCACAGTCACCCCCCCTCCCCACCAACCCCGTGGATCTGGCGTTAGCTCAAAATCAATCGAGCAATTAGCAGAACGCGATTGAGCCGATGCCCAATCATGCCCATTGTCCCTGCCTCGTACGGTACCAGAAGAGACACGGGAAGAAGAAGGCAACCGGGGTTGTTTCAATCCGATTTCTCTCTTTGGACTCCCTTGCGAGGAAGGTGAATTCGGGTCTTCCACGTCGCCCCGGCGATTAAAAAATTCTTTTAACAGGCATTTTTTAGGTTTATTCTGTTTGGCATCAGTTAAAGCTTCCGTGTCGCCCAATCTCCCCCGCGAAGAGCTTCGTTAGGGATACTCGAGAGAAGAGTTGAAATTGTTTAAAAATATGTGTTCCGGAGAATAGTCTTCTTCAGACGGTAATAATAAATATTGACATCCGTTCCGTATAGCCTGCGTAGAATTACACATTGTTGTTTATACAAAATGTTGTTTCTGTGTTTACACCGTACAGAACATTTATTAATTATGAAGTTTTCTTCATTTTACGGTATTGTCGAATTCACTCGAAAGGGCAATGGCATTTTCCGGCCCAGTTTTCACTATTGTGGTTTCAGAAACTTATCGAATCGGCCAGTACGTGACCGCCTTCTCGAAATCGGAACACACGTGAGCGGTGTCAGAAAATGAAAACTAAACCGAGGGAGATGAGAGTGGGGGTTGGGGAGAGTTATCGATGGCGGTACCATAATTTCCCCTTTTTACATTAACCCATCGCGAAAATGCCGCAAAAGAGCCAATAGCGATCCACCAGTAAAACAGCTTAGTGGATCCTTGCCAGCCGCTGTCACTACACTGCCCAGTGACGGTAACAGGTTACAACGCCGTGTAACTCACAGCCTAGGTGTAGAGTGTGGAGAGGCAACCCACTCGAGAATATATTGGGGGGAACAGGGAATATATTTTTGGAATACTTACGTGGTCTGCAAAGGTTTGGGATATTGTGGTTTCTTTCCATCTTCTGTTCCTATCAGGAACAAAATATCTATTTAGCGTTACCCGATATTTTTCGTATTTGTATCTAACAAATATGGGTATATACATATATATAAACGCTTAGCCAAATTTTACAATGTTTCCGTGTGTGTTCCGTGTGCGTTTTTAGACACCATTTTTTCTCTCTCCGGCCCTAATTGTTTTGTAACCCCAGATGGTATCTATTATAGGTTAGGTTCTTGTATAACTCTGTGAAATTATTGAAGCGAGATATACAATTCGTCTATAAGTAGCCGGGTGAGATAATTTATAATTGTTGACTCGTTAGTAATCAGGCCCCATGTATTCGCCTCTGAGCGTTTTCCCTTTTGTAACGATATTTCCGCGCGGAAACATTCACGGATTTTGCGCGGTACGAATGACTGACGAGGAAAATAAAAAATAGAAAAAAAAGTCGATCTCCCTACACTCAGACGACAATGCAAAGGGTGAAAGGGCCCGGCTCTCCTCTATTTAATTAGGACAACCCTTCATGCTCCCTCTATCAACACCTTTGTGGCGCTTTTTTATACAGTCAGACTGAAAAAAGATTGTGCTACCTTCAATCGAATTTGAGAGAACTATGAATCTATATACCTATATATATATATATATATATATATATATATATATATATATATATATATATATATACACATTCATAAAAAAATCGATTAATCATGTGACGTTAATAATGTTTTCCCTCTTCATAATTTAGTTGTTCCTCTGTTATATAGTTGATTTATGATTTTTGAGAAAAAAACAGAAACATTTCCAAAATGATTCAATTGTGAATGATTTTTTGAATTCAATGACGAAAAATTCCTGGGTTACCGGCTATAGAGAGACATTAGATTAATTTAGCGGAACGGTATTAGAATTTTACTTCAACAGCAATCAGCCTTTCGTTGGCTGCGATATGGGATTCTAAAACTTAAATTTCGACCCGCTAGTAAATTATTATTTTGGCATAACCGTTTGATCTGAAGTGAAGGGCGGCCGCACAAGGTACCTAAACTACTGCCTTAAATACGGCGAGCAGCCGAAACCGGTCTATCGGAACAGATCATCGCGTGGTCTAGAAACCGCTATAAGGGGGGTTGAAAATCAACCCCGACCGAATGAATTGGGGGTTGAACGAGTTCGGGAATTATGAACGGGAATACCGAATTGGACCGCAAAAGCTATAATAAACGCCCTCGAGTATAATACTCGAGCGAAGACTGCTCTCGTCCTCGAGCACCGGCCATTATTTCCCGGCCGAATTGAGAGGTCTTAGAGTTTGAGGAAAGGGAAAAAGAAAACTGTTCAATCCCCCCTTTTTGTATAATAACCTTCATTTTAAGAATAAAAGTTTTCCTTTCTCCCCAGTCTTCATCAGTCCAACCCCAGTCCGGCTGTCTCCGCTCGCCCTTCCCCCCACCTTAATCGACGACTCTTTTACGTCGGCGATAATATTCCCCATTTAAATTTATCTGCTTTACAACCGTTCATCTTTTTATGGACGTTCGAATTAATTGAAATCAATTCCCGCCCCGTCATTTCATCGTAGCTTAATTGTCCGTAAATTTTATCCGGATTTCACAATTCCCCTTTTCAACGTATTTCTGCAGTATTTCGAAGGGCCCTCAATTATCCGATATCCAGTCAATTAGCACTTGACCTGTCGCCTCATTCGGGGCACATTTTAAGTCTAACCGGTGCTTTAAACGTGTTGTACACAAAATTAGTGTAACTCTTGTAAAATACTTTATTTTAGGAGTATTTTAAGGCAGCGTTATTCTTACCAAATTTTCTGTAAGTTCTCGCAATAGAGTGATAATTAAATATTAATTATTGTTCCAAAATTTAACAGTTTTAATATTTTTTCATGGACACCACTGAACTTCTTTTCATTCTTCCCTTTGAGACTGACTTTATAGACAATTTTAGCAATTCCGCGTTTATTTATATTTATTAGAAAAATAAAAAACAAATCACATCCAATAATCAATTTTAAAACGTTATTTATGGCTATTTGTATGACTTAAACACTTGTCTTGTGCAAAGCGCTCGTGTTATTTATTATCGAATATTATACATTTTCATTATTTAATCGTGGCATGAAATATTTACCGTCCCCGTACTGTGTGCACTGCACTCTTGTCATGTACGATTGTGTCATTGTTCAATTGGATTTTAAAATATGAAATGTATATTGATCCAAACTCAATATATATTGAATAAATATTGGGATAATTGGAGACCGCCGCTTCAAAATTCTACTCACTAGATGCCCCTAGAAATTATATGTTTTCGGGGAAAAATGATAATTGGAGGGGAATCCCGAAATCATAGATTGGGCAAAACTTAGTTCAACATTCCCCAATTATTATACCAGCGTTGTATGTATAACAAGTATAACTAAATCTCAGTATCTACGTATAAGTTTATAAATTATTATTATCAGTTAAAGACTGAATAAAACAAAAATATGCTTCTGAGTAGGACCGTCAAACTAACTGACCAGAGTGTCGGTATCCTTTTATACGTTATATATAAGAATACTTATATAAGGGATACTGTCGCTAAGTTATATGAATGTAGAAAGACCCAGTTACAATAATTACTTATAATCTAATGAATTTCATTGGTGGTTCCACGGGCCGAGAATCCAAAAACCATCATATTGACATAAAAAACAACACGATGTTAATGCATTGACAATGAGGCAGTATTTCTTTTTTAATTCATTCTCTCAGCTTGAGCTCAGTGACAACTCTTGTTTATTAGATGTACCTAACAATTTACTTATTATATATAGAAAAAATTAAACCTTTCCCCTGCAAACCGAGCAATTCGTCGTCCCAAAATCTTGTAATGTCTTCCAGACTAGTGTACAGGCCCCGGTTCACATTAAATTCCCCTTACTTCAGAACAATTACCTATATATAATACCAAACAATTACTAGTACACACTGAGTAACGGGGGGTTTAAAATTTATGTGCCATTTATGCCTCTGTTACTGATATTCCGCGACGGTATTGAGCTAATTAACTACAGGTCTTCAATAGGTCAAGGCAGGTTAATTAGAGACGGGAACGTCTCGAGCCGGGGAGACGTAAACTCGGCTTTCCGAACAACACCTGGGAGCTGTGTCTCTCCCGCCGCCTCGAAAATTCATCCCACTTCATGCGGTCAAAAATACTTAGAAAAATAACTGACGCAGCCAGCCTACGTATCCAATCTCGTTCTAAGTACAGATCCAGAATTATATATCGTCCTAATCCTTCGGTCCAAACCCTAGTTACTCGGGACATCCCTCACGTTCCGTACAGAAAAGGATGTCCCCACGTGATTTACATATATCAGATAAATAATTAATAATAAAAGCATTGTTACTCTCTTCCTTGAACAGTAATATCTGTTATTGCATTTATACAATTGCGACAATGAAAAACTCAACTAACTTTCGGTAGGATCGCGAAATACTGCGGGAAGAACGTAGGTTGGCAGGGGCGGTGGAAACAGTGAAAAAAAAATGAATAAAGTACCAAAAAAGTACGTGACGTTAAGTACCTGTCGAGCATAACAGAAGTCGGAAACCCGATAATGGAACCGACAAGACTTTCCGAAACGTCGGAAACAGACAACGCCGAGAGCCCCCGCGGAAGGAAACGGCAAAACCTTCCAATGGGGCCCGTTCGGAGGGTCTTATTGTATTTAATTTGAATGAACGAAGTTTCATGCGACCAGAACTCTAATTATCACAATCTTCCACCACCACTATTCAAAATTTTGTATACGTTTATTATAACATCCGTCCGAAGTAAACTGGACTTCCAACCGAAACCTGTGCCGGTCTTAAACGAATCGCGACCGCATATATAATGCGGCGTTCAGAAAACTCATAACGGCTTGAATATTTCTAATGATCAAAGTATCTGCAGCCTGTTAGTGACTAACATACGAGTGTAATAAAGTGTCTCTGGCCGCCAAAGGGTTGGCACGTGTGAATGTTTCGCCGACAATACAGGCTGGGGCTGTTTAACCCTCGCTTGCGAACTAATCTAGTCCTTATTCGGCGCCCCTGGCGCTGTGTGCTCTATGACGGCTGCGAAAATCGGGTGCCTGCGGTTTTGTCGTCTGCGCCAATTCCCGAGGCGGAATTAAACCGCGAACGGGCGCGATTGTGACGAGTAACAACGGGGGGAGGAGGGAGGTAAATTTGACGTCGCTATGTTGGCCCACTCGTCGGGAAACGTTCGGGGTTGTGGGCGTATATATACATCCAACCGATGTATGCCGAATTAGCGGTACAGAGTGCACACAGTTTGCATTGGGGGCTCCAGTTTTTCTGTTCTGTCAAAAACGATTTTTTTTTTTTTTTAAGGTTCAAATCTGTTGAATTTTATATTCGTTTTGTCGTGGCAGAATCAAACTTGGGGTCAGACGTAATCACCGCTCACATCTGAATTTCAGAATTCAATTAATTAAACGATCAGTAATTATTATTTAATTTATCTCTTACCTACTGTCATTATTATGAAGAGCATACATACACAGAAGAATGAATCTTAGCGTGGATAAATTTTTTATTGCCACAACTGTATAAAACCATAAGTGACATTGACGCAAGAGAATTTTTGAAAAGTCATTTTTGATTTGATGTATCGTATTTACTCGATTATAAGACGTGTGTTTTTTCCTATCCGGTTAGGTCTGACTCCTCGGTGCGTCTTACAATCGATGTAAAATTTTATCGATATTTTTTAACTGCGCAGTTCGAATTTCATTAAGTTTCGATAGTATGGAACCTCCTTTAAGTAGTGGAGGCGCGAATACTTTAATCGTTACTCTGCAGTGGAATTTATTTTTGCGCATAAACGGCAAAACACTTCGCTGAAATGTTACCCGGAAGAGAGAATGAACGGAGAAAAAATACTGCGAGATTCTGACATTTGGACTTTTGCCGGATCCGATGAAATCCGATCCGGTCCGGATGATAATTTGCCAGGCGAATGAATAAATTAGCGGGACCGGGTGAACGGATGAATGCATGAATATTTCCCCGGCGGCGGTGGCAGCGGCCGTGTTGACTCGCGCGTCGAATACCTAATGCCTAATCCCATCACATTGCAACTTCATCTTAGCACGCGGCCTTGTTGTCGTATCCACCGGCAACATTTTGAATCGATTCAATATTTGAATTAATTCAGACGCGAATTCCTTCACTTTTACTGGTATTTTCTGTCTTTATTCATATCAGATGATCAATCGGAGACAGAGGGGCGAATTGTTTAGGCTATTTACCGTATTATAGGAAATCTAATCCGTATTTGCTCTATGGGACCGAGAGCGACGACCTGTTAGGTTGTACGCCAGGTTTAGAACCAGTCGTTCTCCTTATTCCGGGGTGGGGTAATTGCACGGCTATGGTGGACATCACCGTGTCCTTCCACTCAGTAGAACCTAGTAGAACCTCCTACTGTCGGAATTGGAAGGCATAAGGGCGGGCGACCGACCGTGGCTAATACCGTCCCGTGGGCAATGACCCCCCTCCCTCCTATCCGACCCGACTGTACCTATTACAGGAAATATCATCTTCCCGTAAATTACATTCATATATCCACATGTTCTAATCCATAATACGTGGGAGCTTCCCCACTAAAAAGATTCGTCCTAAAAATACCCTATTCCCCAGTCCCACCGCGTTGGGGTGGCAGCCTTGTCTACTGGCGGTGGGAGAAACCTCGCGGATAAAAAAATTATAACCCACTTGTCCGGACAAATCGTCGGAAAAATCCCTCCTTGTAGAGAATCACGTCTGATATATAGTTCATCTGTTAGAAAATAAAGCGGGGGTTAGATACTGAATTGGATACTGAAACTTGAAAACTCCCTAATTTTATGTCAAAATATCAACAATAATGCCGATTTGTTTATTTTTTTGTTCTTCCCAAGTTTTCGAATATGCCCGCTCTTGAGTCATCTCAACTGACTTTACGCTTCCCACCCGCCTGTTTGGTCTTTCGCTAGACCGGTTTCGGCCGTCCAGTACATTGACCTCAAAATACCAGTCTAGCTAATTGAGACTGAAGGCAACAACCGGTTCTCTCGGTTCTCAAGAAGAATGAAACGCTAAGTGAAAGTGTCGGTTCGGTGTTTCATTTGCCCTCTGTACCACCACTACCACTACTTCTTTGCTTTTTGCCGAAAGCTGACAACCGAGTGTTGAAGGCGGCTGTCTGAGCTAGTTGCCCGGCTTCTCTACGCTTCAGCCCCTCGCTCAACTTTGACGTCATTTGTGGCTGCATCTTATATTACAACCGCGGGACGGGAGATATTTTTTTCTTCATTTCAGTGAGCCCTGCAACGCTGAAATGACAATTCAATTTGCTGGTGTTTCGGACCTAAGGGCTTAAGTCTGCGAGGATTACACGGTTGTCTGTTACCAGAAAAATATTTTTCATACCATTGAAAGACGCGTCTTCCGTCCACAGAACGATTAATATCTATATATTAAACATATATACTTAATATAACACAGGGGATCAAGATAGCCGCATTCCCCGTTTCTCATATATTATGAACTACATAGTTACGTAGTATTAAATACATAAATTCAAATTTTATTTTATTACACACGAAAATCTTAAATGATATATAAAATAAACATATAAGAAAATATAGTTCAGATAAAGAAAACACATAGAATTATTTCAACCGTAGACCTACTGTCGATGCCTACTGCCTTCTTCATTCAATCAATGTAACAAGATCGTGAAAAACGTTCTGAAATAATAGAAATAAAAGTTAATTTCCGATAGATGCCGCACCTAACGAAGTGCATTTACCCATGCTGTATATAGAATACTTATATACCTACTAATTATATTACTGGAATTTTTTTTGTGATATAAGTTTAAATGCGCACGTGCCGGTACCAAGACCAATCCGGGCAATGGAAGATGTGGGGAATATTTGAATTTTTTTTTCGTTATGTTTAGATGCTAATATACGAAATAGGGACGGGAACCGTTTAAAAATCTGCGAATATTGTAGTTATTCGCGCTTTCTGTCGGAAATACCGATTCAGTTTAATTTCCAATTTTTTTTGTTATGATTACAGTATCCTGTAATACTTAGACTTGTATTTTTCGATGTACCACCACAGTTTCTCAGGCGGTAGTCCTTTTCTCAGTCTCGCTTTTAATTAGAGTTTGCCCCCCATCTGTCAAACAGAAAGTCGACACTTTAAAAATTGGAAAAGCCCTTCGAGCCCCCACCCCCCACCCTACACTAAAAGGGCTTATAACAACTGCCGCATTACCCTCATCATTATTCATAAGACCTAACTCTTCTGTTGTTATTTTATTCCTTTTAATATTATTATCTCTGTTTATTACCACCACGAGTGGCATTGCTATTAGGCACAAAGAAGATAACCCGGTGGCTCCTACCTTTTTTTTATATCTTTTACGCGGTATCACCTAGTCACGTGCCCGCGTCCATATTTAGCTGTTGCTATTTAAGGAAATATTAATTTATGTAATATTTTTTATTTAAAACTTTTAAAAACAACATATCGCTCGTCCCGAAATAATAATCTGTCCAAAGTACCCGGTAAGTTTCGAGCTGTGCGGATTCGTACAGACGATGCCGGGTTCAGGAATTTGCTTTGTCACAAATTCAAACGGGAAATCGTTGTAAAATTGATCGACAATGCAATAAGCCACACTTTTTATACCGTCCGACAGACCGAACTAAACGAAGTTGTCTCAGTAAAGCGGCGGCGGAAAAGAAAAATCGTACGGAAACTAACTTAACTCCAAATACAAAAATTGAGCGGCAGAAGCGAATTTCCGGTCAAAGTTTCCCGTCATAAATCTACCTTTTCCAACGTTACCAGACCGGTTTCCCTGTCGAATAAAAGCGGTAAAATGAAATACGATCGTGCCAATATACGTTAGTTCGAAGGAGCTGTCCAAGTTTTGGTTCAGTAGATTTGCCTATTCCCATCGACAATCTCGGTGCAATGTCAAACACAGATAAAACTCATTATAAATAGTTTTTATTTGGAAAAATAACAGATAAAAAATAAATTGAGTGCACAAAAGATAGAGTAATATTAAAACTATGATTTGGACAAACTGCTAGAGCTTTGATTTTAAGCATCCGTCGACTAGTATCATGTATTTCACTTAGTTGAAGCCAGTTTTTAAAATTTACTTAGTATTACATGTTTTATAACGTCTCCCTCCGTTTTATAACGTCTCTTTATCCATTAAAATCATTACAACATTTATTTATCGCAGATTTTATGTTGCAAGTTTACGCTCGCATAGTCCAACCCAGTTGACAGAAACTTCAATCCCCCGTCAATCTCCCACGGAACTTCCTCAATCACATCCCAAAATCAGGTTTTGCCCGAAACTTATTCATATTCTTCGACTTATTTGTTGCTTATTGCGTGTGTGCTGAACACCGGGTGCGTAGGGAACGGAGTCGACGCTCTGTTTTCGGGGGCACGTATCGCATTTCGCATTTCACGCCTCCTCGTCTGAAAACGACGCTCGAGATATGTGTGGAAAAAACTTTCCGAAATTTCCGACAGTACGATATTTCAAGTATATACGAATAGATTTGAATTCCAAATCGGGTTTTCCGACGGCGAGGGGGCGCGAAATTAGAAATTCAATGCCTTGTTTGCCGTCTAGAACAGTGCGAATAAGATTAGAAGTCGATTCGGGAGCGACAATTTTAGCCCGCGTTAAATGTTGACCGACTCTTAAACTTAATATTGGCCAACATTTTCTGCGATATGAAATTCCGATTCGAATAAAAAAAGGATTTGGTGGATTGGGAGGTTTTTCTGAATTCAAATATAATTAGACAGCCGTACAAGTGGATTAGGGTTTTCCCATTGCGTGGTCTCTCCCAACGTCAGTAGACAAAGCGAACGCCTCCGGGTTACCATAATAAAAACCCTAAATCTTAAACCGCTGTTATGACTTGAATATTCTGAGGGAATGGATGGAGTTCCTTGAGGAATTACGGCCGGGATAGTGGACATATCGGAAGAAATTTGTCTGTTTCTGAATTTGAATCGAACAAAAATAATGCCCAGAAATAATTTAGAACATTAAATTCGCGAAGGGGCCTCATGAAACCGCCCTCATAAATATTACTAAAAAATTTAACCGCGGCTTATTTTCGCAATAAGCTGATTTAATTCACAATCAATTATGAGAATCAAACCATACACAATGTATATATTTCTATGTATAAACAGGGCTGCGAGCAGGCATATTTAATTATATTGCAAACAAATTCGGTGCACAATTTAAATAAATAAACATCGTCTCGAATTGTGGATTGGAATTGACGGAGCGCGAATCTGAATTTTTTTTCAATCAGTTCTTGGATACTGAGATAATTTCATGAAACTCTATCGTCCTTCGCGTAAATAATTTAATGATGAGTAAATATTTGGAGTAGCGAAACTTACTTGAAAGTATGAAATTACTGGCTCTTTCGGTCGGAAAGACTAATTCAGTCTTTAACTGGCGGACAATTTTTTGTCGTGTATCACTTGAAGCTTGTCCCGGGGAACGACCATTTTTATTTTTTTTTATTTTAAACGCTCCACTACTGTTTTGTTTTTTTATTCAAAGTTTAATACTGCCGTAACCGGTCATATTACCGGTTACAAGATTTTCGCATGCAGAGAAGCGTGATGGCGGCACCTAATCCTCCCTGGCGTACGGAAATATAACACTAAACAATATTTGATACATCCGAGAAGTAAACCTCATTTACCTGAGAACATACAGTCTGTTACAAGGCTGTTATCATTGGGAACAAAGAACACGGGGAGGTTTGAATGCTAAGAACTAAAATCGATTAATAAGATTATTCTAACAATTGAAATAATGGAATTATTTCATATCGAAACCGTAGATTTCGTGTGTTTCTGTCTCTTCTCGCTAGTTTGGTCTTTTGCTAGACGGGTTTCGGCTGCTCGCCATCTCCAGTTAATCACTTTTGGCACTTTGGATGTTTTTTGGGCATCCTCACTGCACTGTCACTGTCATTTGTACTGAAGCACTGTAAAACATCCAAAGTGACTAACACCGCTACTGAAGATGGCGAGCGGCCGAAACCGGTCTAGCAAAAGACCAGACCAGCGAGAGGAGACAGAAACACACGAAATCCACGGTATTCCAACCCCTCGCAGACCACAAAACAGGTATTTTAAACTAATTTGATAGCCGTTAAATCCGTTAAATTGAAATAATGGAAATATATACACGGCCGAAACTTGAATCACCCGATACAGTTGGTGGGGGGCGCATGAGTGGGGTTCCCAATGAGTTATTTCGGCGAATTGTCTTTATTGCAAGTGAAGCTGGTTGTAACGCGGGGGCCGGTACGTTCAACCTGAAGGTACCCACAATGTGTCCGGTGGCCATTGGTCAGCCCATAATGGGACCGTCTGGTAGGGGGTAGCTGTACGTGAATGGGTTGGGCTAATCGAGCGAGTGGCCTCGGCTCACCTCCGATATAAGGAAAGTTGAATGGGGCGACGGCCCCCGCGGGACGGTCCGCCTAATTGTGGCCCGCTCAACCGTGAGCTGCACCCACCCCCAAATACAACCCCCCCCCAAACAGTTTCAGTTTAGGCAAGTCAGTAATGCCGATTAACGCTTCACTTAAACATCTTGCCAAACTTTCGAACCCCCAGGTCGGCGTTACCTTGAATTTCGGTGGGTTACTTGAACTGAAAGGCGATCAGAATTCATTGTTTTAAAGTGAGTGAAATACTCGTTCTCCCTCCAAGTATAAATATATGAATATAAGTTAACAATGTGTTGAAGGCGGATCTCAGAGGAAGATAGAGTTACAAATAGAATATAAGAAAGTATATACACTGTAATTTAATCACATGGGGCTCAGGATATTGTTTATCTCGACGAATAATCTAAATTTTTTTAGTTAGGGATAATTAGGCGCACATTTTTTCAGCGGAGCCCCTTTACGTTTTCTTCCACCGCTATTAGGTTCTAGAACCACAGATATTCCAGAACCACGGCGGATATTTTGACTCTATTACAATTTTGACGAAAGCTCACGGTCGTAGTTTACGTGCCGAGAATATTCATTGACATGTTCACCGAGGTGTTCTTTAAGTTCGCGCTCGGAAGACAAACCCGTATCTGGGATCTCGGACTAAAAGCCAGGAAAACTTCGATCGGGGATCGGTATCGAGGCGGAGAAAAACGACGTTTCGGCCGAAAACGGAGGGAAAACCCGCTTTCGGGAAAACTCCGGGCGGATGAAAATCCCGGGATATTTCTTACCGAAAAGAATTGCCCCCCGGGGGATTGATAAGCGTCCGAAACCGAAACTTGTTACCGGACGTCTACCGAACTGTCCAACTACTTCTGTTATACACTTCACGACGATTAATAGTCTAGCTATCGAATTTCAGTACGAATCGACGGCTCAATTATCATCTGTCCATCATAACGACGACATTATTTAATTATGTTTATGTTCGAATTAAAATTTTCCATTGTACGTAAATTCAGCCCGCTGCCAGGGCGGATTATATAAAATATCTTCATTACCATTATTTATTCATTTACTTTATTCAGCAACACAGATGATTTTTTATAAGTGACAAAAGTATTGCAATATAAATTAGTATATAATATTGTAGATATATACATTGTATATCCAGTTTATTTTTAGTTAAGTTCCTATCGATTAACCAGTTACCGGGTGAATCGAATTTTACTTTAATTAGAGAATTTTAAACATTTATTAGTGTTAATAAATGTCTTACTTCGGCACTTTCGCTAATAGACTGTGTTTTCTTTGTTACAGGTGAGTGCCTATATTTTTACTTCTTTGTGACCGAGAGCTGTGGAATGTGGTGAGTGAATCAATGAGTACTGTTAAAACAATTGATTAATGTGATTAATTGATCGATCAATTAATTGCAGTCAGTCAGTTTTGAGTGTTGGTCAGTCTGCATTCCATTTAACCGGAAAAGCGAGATTTTCACCCAATTTTTAAATTCCGTGTGCTTTTTTAATAGTGTGTTCCTTTCTTCGTTGCTCAAGAACAAAGATTGGGGGATAAGGCGTAATCGAAGCAGATATTCTGACGTATAGTAATTTTCCTAGAAATGTTAAAACTTTACATACAAATTCATATAGTTATTTATTAGAGCAATGCGTTAGAACGATTAGTGAATAAATAAACTGCCGGGCTTCCAACTGAAAGCCTATGAACTTAAAGATAATAATCCGCACTTACCTTACTAGTCTTTTTTTTTAATTCGGTAATAGCGGAAAATCGGGTGTGAAAATTCAAGTCCTCGTCCAGCAGGAAAAGGTTATAGGTTGGGGGTGGAGTTTGTGGAGGGGTGAGAGCCCCGGGGAGGGAGAAAGGTCGCGCAACCCTTTTAGAAAAGGGATTACACTCAAGCCACAAATGCGGTAGAGATTTGTTCCTGACTAAACTTAGAAAATGGGTTCGGAGCGCAGAGAACAACACTCTATTGACACAACGCATCTCTACGGTTAAAAACCTAGTCGTGACATGATTTTTAATATATATTAACTAGATTTTATATGTATAGTTATAGATACATAACTAGAATTTATTACGGGGGTTAACTTACAATCAATACTGCAGGCAATAATAGAATCATCTATTTAACGTATAGAAGCCAAGGAAAAATATATATATATATATATATATATATATATATATATATATATATCTGTGTATATATCAGAGAAATAAATATTTAGCTGGATATTTAATACCTCGAATAAATAGCGTGAATAGAGGGAGAGAATATTAATGACGAATTACCCTGCTTTTTATATTCACAATAATTAAATGTAGATTCACAGTTATGTATTTTAAGGGAACTTTTTCGTTAATTTGTTTGTTGTTAACCCCTATTTTATGTAGCGGTTATTCAAGGGCTTGACGGTACGTGTTTTGCAAAATATGCAAACACTGTATTCTCTTTAAATGTGAGTAGAGCAACGTGGTTGCTCCATGCGTGGCTCCGTTTGGTTGGTATATGCGTACCTGATTCCGAATCTATATAACAATAATTGTCTATAATTTTCTTTGCCCATTAATTTTCATAGATCCCGGACTCGTGTGGCGCTAATTTTTAATTCTTAATCATTCAAAATAAAACCCCCTACGGGAGTGCAACGCGGAAACGGGTATAGCCTGTTTGATAGAGCGGGGAGATTTGTCAAATTGTAAAAGGGCTTTACGACATTTCAAGTGTAGCTCAGGGTAATTGTCGCCGCTTTTACGATTATACCTTATCGCTGTTCAGGCCCCTTCAGGGCGTCCCCAGTTCAATTGTAGCGTCTACGATCTGCGCGAAAGGGCAGAAGGAGGCGGGAAACACTTATAATATTAGGTTATAATTCCCAGTGGCTTGAAAAGGCCCCGCTCGGATAACGCTAATGGAAGTGTGTTTTAAAACTCCGCTCTATCGCTTTAATACACGAGAGTCCAATGTGGCGAGTCCGGCTACCATTATTGCTTCCTTGAAGCATATGCGGGCGGTTATTTTTTATTAGATCCGCAGAATATGAAATATATTGCCGCCTAGTAATTAAAAACGTTAAGCTAATTAAATTGATCAATAGCAATGTTAGATTTGGAATACAACTAGCGTAAACGTTAGGCGAAATTCATTTTTGGACTTGTGTGGGCCGATCTGGTTTTTCTAAATGTTTTACCCGCATTTGAAATAGTTCTTCTTGCGCAATTAGTAAGTCTTTTGTTGACGTTTTGAATGACCGAACAGGCAGGAAAAAACTTGAAGGCGGGACGCAGTCCGCCAGTGGTTTTTTTGTTAGTTCATCCCCTTTTGCCGAGCCGGGCATTTGCGAAAGGGTTACCCTCGTCGACGTTGCTCGGCTAACTTTAAATTCTGAACCTGATTCGCTCTTCTTCATCATGCGTTCAACATATGGGGGCATCCAACAAAAGTAATTGTATTGTAGCATCGATCTGGACAGTCCATTTTTATACAGCAACATCACAGATCTTAATTAGAATCATTGTTGGTCCATTTAACAACCCAGTACAAACATTCCAGATTTAAATATACAGGCACTCCCTAACTGAAGTTAGAGTTAGTTTCAGGAAAACCATTCTTAAGTTTTTAATCGACACCAATTTAAGGATGTTACCTTAAATATTAAAGTCAATATTTGTTTATTTCAAAGCTAACAAAATTTCCTTATACCAAAACTTCACAAGTTACGTCAAAACACTTTATGTAACGATAACTACCTTTGAAACCGGGTAAATAGACTCGAGGTGATGGACGAGAGGAGGAGGAGAGACTAGTTACATTGGCGGTAGGGTCGTTAACCATTTCTTCTACACTTGACGAGTATAAGCAATGTTGGAGCAGAAACTTCTAAAGTTGAGAAACTTTTGATATTTGAAACTTTATAAATTTGTTCTTCCGATGATTAGGAATAGGAAACCAGAACAACTTTCTAATTTTTTCGCTAAATACAAACTTTATTCCTCGACAACTTAACACAGTTTTAACTGATAATGCTGTTGATCATATATACAGATGTTCGAAAGCTTTATATCTTTCCCCCGATAATCCTACTAAAGGACCTCACCCGCCCAACCACCAACCAAGGGGGAGGCTTTTTGACCGACAATCCGACATAGACTTAAGCCCATTAACAAAAATACCGCATCTCCCCCCTCAAGACAAACCACACGCCCTAAAACACAACAACGAGACACGTATATATACACACGACAAACAGACAACCACCACAGTACAAGTGACAGTGACGGTGCAGTGAGGATGCCCGAAAAACATCCAAAGTGCCACTAATGAAGATGGCGAGCAGCCGAAACCGGTTTAGAAAAAGACCAAACCATCGAGAGGAGACAGAAACACACGAAATCTACTTTATACCTTTATATTTATATATATATATATATATATATATATATATATATATATATATATATATAAAATAGTACCAACGATAGGTTAACCATTCCACACATTAAACGTTTTCAATTAATTCTTCCAATTGATTGAAAAATCTTAAGGGCCGGACCTTCAACACCGAATTTTCAACACAGCATTGTCATTATCGCCAGCAAAATAGTGGTCTCCATTTTTTGGTAGGGGGGGACAGTCCAAACAGGATGCTTAATCGGCACCCTTTATGACCGGTTTATTAGTTTCAGTCCAACCGCGGACATCGAATATATCCAAATTTCTGCAGCGATCAACAACCGAATATTTGCTTACGAACGTCAAATACGCGCCATGCCGGCTACACCACTTGAACTTGATCCCTTGATAGGGCTTTGGAAACTTTCCGCCAGCTTTAGGCGTGGTGGTGGGGGGTGCGCTCGCTTTTGAGTTATCGGAACCTACGGTCCCGGACGGAAAACTCTCTGGAAAAAGAGAAACGTCCCTTTATCTGGCCGGCGGTCCCTTTCAAACGCGACGCGGGCCGTTGATAGGTACGCGATTTATGCGAATCCGTTCAGTATGTTACATTACATACTGACGAATCTGTTACAGCCAGCCCCCCCCCCACCACACATTCGTTGTTCGTTTATAACGAAATGATTGATCACAAATAAAACCGCAGAGTGTTGGGGAATTCCGCGGTTAGCACCCGGCATGGGCGAGCCAGTTGATGTAAAAGGTCAGATTAATGTATATATATATATATATATATATATATATATATATATATATATATATATTATACAACGCATTAGAGCGCTTTATTTAACATCTCTTAGTTTGAACAATCTGGTTGTTTATTTCATTTTATTAATGTTTGTTCCTTTAGGTCTTATTCGTTGTTAATAATTTAATTGGGTTTTTAATTTAAATGTCTTTCTCTCTCTCTCTCTCTCTCTCTCTCTCTCTCTCTCTCTCTCTCTCTCTCTCTCTCTCTCTCTCTATATATATATATATATATATATATATATATATATATATATATATGATAAATCACAAATAAAACTCCAAAGTTTGGGGTTTCCGCGGTTAGCTTTCGGCATGGGCGAGTCAGGTGATGTAAAAGGTCAAATTAATATATAAATGCATATATATATATATATATATATATATATATATACGAAGCAGAAACTGTGTACATATATGTTTTTGTCCGTGGTAGACACCTATACTAGATGTCCGATTGTCACAAAATTCGGGATGGGTTTTGGTAGAAGTGTTCTCACAATGTCCGTGAAAGTGAGACGAATTCTCGGACTTGCGACTTGAACTTGAAGAAGCACTAATTCCGGGGGTTGAAAAAACCGACGATTTCGACCGTGTCCAAATAACAATTTAAATGTATGCAGTATGTATTTGCCCTCTGGTTGGAGACCACTGGGCTAACCGGATTTCTTCTCTTGTAATATAAGGATTAATTTCGGTAATAAGGATTATTTCGGCCGTTTCGGCCAAATCAGCTATTCTTCTTCAATCTTGGGCAAAATTGGCGGGGGGCCTCTAAATTATATATTCGGCGTTGCAGTAAATTTGTTGCACAAATACTGGGGGGGGGCACGCGTCATATCATGTTCGGGTCCGTCCAATATCGTAACGCGGCATATATTACACTGCAAGGCAGACAAACAGGTTAATTTGGAGTGTGCGTTATGCGCGTGATGTTCGCACAGTGTGTGAACACTAACTAGTTGACAGACGCTTCTAATTTCAATTGGCACCACCCAATTATTAATGCATGTTAAGTAGGAACACTCTGTCCTCACTCTGAAGATCGTGAAGCGTTGACGCGTCAACCGCAGCCGGTGTTCCTCACCCGTCCTGATCGGTTCTACTGAGGAAGCTGCTCTGTTAGTTACAGACCTTCGGATAGATTTGTTTTCGAACGAATTTTCTGTTAATTTACTTCGCCTAGACCGGTATCGCCTTCTCCATCATCATTGCGTTGTCGAACATTTTTTTCCATTTACGACTTCCTATTTAAGTGCAACTGTACATAGCTGATATGCGATATACCTCTTAGTGTAAACAATCTCGTTGTATTTATGTCATTATTTTTTAAAGTTCGTTGTGAAACTTTCTGAAATTTATAATATCTTTTAGGTCTTATTCGTTGTTAATAATTTAATTGCATTTTTTAATTTTCTCTCTCTCTCTCTCTCTCTCTCTCTCTCTCTCTCTCTCTCTATATATATATATATATATATATATATATATATATATATATATATATATATAATTTGCATATTCGTGTTGAACAATGCGTGGAAAGAGATTGAACATTGTTATCGATGTGATAGCAGAGTAGGCGTTAAAATTCCAGTTAACACTTACCCACATACCTTAATTTAAAAAAATTAAAATCAAATGAAAATAGTATTGATAGAAAAACGACTTCTTTTTAGTCAGATTAGTATTTTGTCAGGACATGAACATTATTTTGAGTTAACCGTATTTCACGTTAAACGATTTTGACTGTGTATATATATACATATATAATAGTTGTTTTCGTACTTTCCCTAGTCCATTCTCAGATCTGGGTTGCATATGCGGGCGTTTTGCTATGAATAGTTTGGTGATTAAAATTGAATGGCTGGTCTTACACCGAAGGTCGGACTTTACGGCCTGCTTCGCGTCCCTCGGAAAGCGACAGCAGTATCTGGCCCGCATAACTCAGAGCGAAGTATATAAGGCTGATCAAGTTGCAATAAGTGAGGGTCAGAAATTGTGGCGGGGGGGGGGGTTAGGTCGCTGGGAGGGGGGGGCCAACACAGGCATATAACCTGTTGCTCTTATGTGTCCGCTAGCCTGTTGCTTCCTCATACAACCCCCGTTTCAACCCTCCCTTTGAAATTATCCCTCGTATTATTATTAAATACCTCCAACAGGACACGAACAGTAACGGTAATCGTAGAAATGCGGGATCAACAATGAGAAAAACATCAAAGGCACCTGGGGGGGCCTTCAACATTCTCTCTTTGGAGGCTTTGTTCCCTGAAAATTATTTACTAGGGAGACGAACAGTAATAAGGGGACGATTTAAAATAGAAAGATAAGTTTTAAACGGTGTGCTTTGTAAAGAAAAAAATATTCTATTAATTGATAGTAGGCAGCAACACTTGCTCCAGTCTATTCAGATTTCATTTGCATTTTCAGATTCACAAATTCAAGAATTAACCAGCTGAAAACGTAGAAACATTCGTTGTTGTACCATATATGTCATACTAAATGACTTAAGCGTATAGTCAATTCAATATAGGCGTCCCATTATTTAAGCTGCTTCCATTATTAAGCTACTGGCGTTTTGTGTTTTGAGTGAAAAGAAAAACATATCGAACAAGCAAATACATTAAATAATAATTAATACATCATAATATTATGAATGCCATTTTATCGTACGGCTCTGGTAGTATAGACTAAACCCTCAACGCACTGACGAGTTGCTGGACTGCATTGCAAACGCCCTAAAGTCTTTAAACTATCATTTCGCTGAGCCCCCCCCCCCCCGCGGGACAGACTGATTTCCGTCCAACTTACCCTAACGCTTATTCAAGTACAACTTATTCCTAGAATTAGAATTCTTATTCTTATTATTAGAACAAAATAAATAAAATTTTTAAAAAGATTTCAAGCCTTTCTTTAAAAGTTGTGTATATTTTGTTATCTAATTGAATCAGTACTCATTCCATTCTCAAGTTTAGCATTCAGAATTTTATCTGGACTTAATTTAAATGAAGAAACAGATAACGGGTTTGCTATTCGTGCGCCAACTGGTGGCGGGTGGCCGCTTTAAACTGAATGGAGACCTCGCCCACCCCTAGGATTGCCGAATAAGAGCGATAAACATTTCTACGAACCCGGGACCTTTTGTGGGACTCGAAAACCCTATTTAAGCTGGGGGATGTGCACCAACTACATCCAGAGTATGTGGCGATCCGCCTATATACAATAATCCCGCATTCTCATTATTTATTCAACTTCCAGTCCTGATGAAAAACCGCCCCATCAACCTTTTACTGTTCCGGACAATCTTTAGGATCATTTTAACGCATTTCCCGTTGGTTTTTTTCGCATTCTTAGAGGCCGATGCGCCCCATTTCAGCATCAAAAGGGAAACTGTCTGTTTTGGGATACCTGTTCTGCAGTAATTTGTGAATGTTTCACTCCCCTCGAATCTGCTTTAAGGGAAACTTTTCAATCGTTACTGAGCAAAAAAATTGCCCGCTTCCTGAAGAGTCCTCCTGATAGCACTTATAGCGCTTGGATAATTCGCAATAGAGAAATTTCCCAGCTTACAACAAAAACATTGATATCAACTTGCACGTGCCGATTCAAATAATATACACGTGTAACGAGCAGAGGAAAATCCGACTGTGGCTTTCCACTCCATATATTTTTATTTATTTGTTTGATATTTAAATCGCGTCCCCTTTTCGAATTGAATATTCTATTGTTCAATCAACAGGTCGCCCTACCCGCACTCTGTGTTATCCCTTTTTATTTCTGAGCGGTTATTCGGACACAAAAATAAAACGATTATCATTCAATGATAGTCTCATTCGGCCACTGCCAGAATTTATATAGCGCAACTGTGAACACGCTTAGCAGAATTTGAAGATGTGAAATCGTGTAACCGCAACAGAAAGTCATGTGTAATTGATGACACTCGAGTCCGTGAGTTGCACCGCCTGATAAGGATAGTTTTCTAGAATTTTTCTGTCCACTGTTTTCAAACACGGGGTTTCAGGTTATTCGATCCAAGTCGAAAGTTCAACACAGAAAATGACCCGTTAACTCTTCGGAGATGTTCCGGGAAGAGTAATTGAAGAAATGATCACGTCCAGTGTACAGTCTAATCCTCGTCTTTGGTGTACAGTCCGTGACCCGGGTTATAGTTCGGTTGTTATGAGATCGGGTCATAAGTTGTACTTATGAAACTTCGGAGGAAAGTTTCGACACAGCAAGGTGCCCTTACTTAGTGTAAGCGCTGAATCACTCTCAGGACTTACGGCTCTGACTTCTCATCGAATATTCAGACTAGTATATTCCCTTCCTGTGTATTTTTTCTTGTTTATTCGGTATTCTGTTTGACGCGTTAAATTGGTTTGTAGTAACACGGCAGTATCATTGATCCGTTGATGACGAAAAGAGTGGCAATTATGAGCTGGTACTGTAGGCGGTCGGAGATTTCGCTCCGCCGCCGAAAATAAATATGGCGACCTCTAATTGAAATTTTATTGGTT
Organism: Lethocerus indicus; assembly: GCA_019843655.1. NCBI lineage: Eukaryota > Metazoa > Arthropoda > Insecta > Hemiptera > Belostomatidae > Lethocerus > Lethocerus indicus. Next base: position 31,288,011 of record JACDQD010000003.1, on the reverse strand, counting down.
TCGGTCGGGTTTTCGATTTCAATATCTGTGCCCTCGTCGCCCTACCGACTATATCAATATATTGCTTCGTTTTTCCTGTTTTTTCAACTTTCAATATCCACCCCACTTTGTCCTGTGTCAGTTAGCTATTGCGAAACGGGCCGATCGTTTTATCCATTCGGTAACAATGAATATTTTCGCGCAATTGGGAAACAATTATAAATGCCCATGGCCTGTAGTGTTCCTACCCGCCAACAAATATCATGGGTGAATATTTTTCATTATTATTGGAGATAATTCACGCTATAATAAGAGAATTAACAAAAAACATTAATAATATTTTACAAATCTATTTTTTTGTGAAAAAATTAGTTGGTATATGTGGGCGGTTATTTGTGTAAGGAAAATATATCATCGAAATAGAAGCGTAGAAGAATAAGTAAAAGTTCCCTTCCACCGAAACATTTCCAAAAGAAGTGTTAGAGAAGTTAAAGAATTTCGATTAATCAAAGAGAGACTTTTCTCAACGGAGATCCAAATTACGAAATATAGGAAATTTTACGTTTTGTTTTTTGGAAATCGTGTATTTTTTGTAAACATAAAATCCGTATTTATAAAACTTCTTAAAAATATGTTTTCTTTAAATGGACAATGTAGACCAATTTTTACGCATGACTAATTATAGTAGTTATTACAGTTCAGGCTGCGATATGTTTGCAATATTGATTGTGGAACGGTCCGCGGAAATAATTGTTGTACCAGTAATTTTGTCTATATAACTGATTTTAAGTTCTTTATTTTTAAATTGTATCGATATTTTCGCATAATCCGAATTAGTTTTGGTTACAAATATGAGAATTTTTATATCTGGAAAAAGAAGGTAGATCGATAGATTAATTTTCGCCACGGCTGTCACCTCGCCATTTAACTGACCGAAAAAACGGTCTGGAATTAGGATTAAATAAGGGAGACAATGGGAACGAGCGGAAAATCACGGATTGAACTTTATACAAAAAACCCGAGTCTCATCCTACTTAAATATTAAAGTTGTTCTGAGTAGCACGTGTGTTACCTCGCCCCTCCCCACGCTCTCGTGAATAATGCCCTGAGATCGATGAAGAACTCCCCTCGTCGCAGAAGAAGGAAGTTCGCTTCAAGGGACAGGTTGGTCGAGCGGGACATCAGATAATTCTGGCATCGCGCACACCCTAGTCTAGTTCATATTTTATTTCATTCTCACTTCGGGGGGGATGTATGAAAAGTTTCGCTCTCAAAACTGTCTGGCGACTGTATATAATTGATTTGTACCAAGTAGAATTACGGCACTAAAAACGTCCAGTGATATTTGAGACGCGGTATCTATTGACCGAAACCGGTCATTTAACCATCAATTCTGAACTAATTCGCTACTCTTTACTGTGGGCTCTTCAGTAGAGATATTTTTCCTCGATGCCGGGCCTGTCGGTGGATCGACGGGAGAAAAAAACCTTTGCGAGGATTTTACTAGACCGGTTTTGGCTGTTCGCCATCTTCAGTACCGATCCGTATATAAAATATATATCGTACAGTTATTATTCGCGTACAGATAATATAGAAGAAATATCGGTGTGTAATATTTCAGATTTGCGATTGTACAGAAGCGTCTACGGTATGAAAATCGTGGAGGCCGCCCGCAAGAGTGATGCGTATCAAACCCTCGGGCTTTTCAGACGGGAGTAACGAAATCTTAGGGGCATTGTGCCGGGGGAGGATTGGAGATTTGTCTTGTCGTCTGGATTATAGACCGGCTGTCTATTTTGCGGCCCCTGAATAAATAGCTGTCGCCTCGCCGCTATCTGCTGAGACCGCGTGACGTCAGAGCCCGGCGGGGCTGCACCACCACCATTAGTCTTGCGTCCCCACCAACCACAAGCGGCGCCATATATCCTTCCTAATCCCATCTTTCGTCTACTTTTAAATTTGATATACAACAATGGCTTTGAGCGGCGATAGCGTCGTGTCTCTTTATAGCCGGGGAGCTTATCTCTTAAGACGCTTAGAACAATGAAGTTCGTATCCATCCAGCGCTATATTAAGCGATTACCGTTTCAATCTTGCCCGCGCTATTACCGTCTGGTAAATAAAGCTTATTCGCTGTTTCTCTAGTAGTGCCAACCGTTCATTTGTACGAAAAATCGTTAAACAAATCTTATTTTAAAGCGCAAATAGAAAAATGTAATAGTGTTTCTGTAATATTTCCGAGTCGTGTGTAAAATTTCAAAAACAATTTAAAAAGGACAACGCGCGAATTCGACAAGCTAGAAAGTGTGTAAGAATTTGGTATTAACGTGAAGTACCCGCTCACTTCCTCTTTAACTTTAAATTAGTATTCAGAATAATATTCTGTGTGCCGCCTTTAACACCTCACACTCACACACAATGTCGTGAATAATAGCCGAGGCAGGTCGATATTTATACTGAAAAATTCCTTTCATCTTGCGTACATCTTCCCAGTTCACCTCAGACTGTTATACTTTTATACAGCACACTGTATCCTGCCCGTAACGTTACAGCTCAATTTACGATAGCATATTTTGCCTGCGAAACAATTTGCCAATGCTTAGGAGTTCATTCTCGAATGTAATTCGGGTATTTAAGAATAAAGTGGAAGCTATCAATCAATTTTTATGATTTTAATTCGAAGACGAGTTTGAGTTGAGTAGTTACCTGGAAGCTCCTTTTCGACTAACGAGGCAATGGAACTCTGTACCCTATTATAATTATAATCCTGGAGGGATTTATCCCTCTATTCGTTGTATTTATTTGCCGTTAGAGACGACAGTTAAAATTACACTGCAGCTACAGTTTACATAAATATAGAAACGGGTGTCTGGTTAACAGGACGATCGCAAATCCGCTTTGTGCGCTCTTCAGTCATTGGGTTTCTGCTTTTAATCGGGTCAGTATTTCTCTCTCTCTTACGCCCTCTTTCCGTCGTCTCTAGCTCTCTCTCTCTCGCTTTCTCCCTTTGTGTTCGAGGCGCGAAGGAGTACCCCCCCCCCCGTAAAGGGGAATGAAAATCTACGAGAGAAGAAAGGATAAATATTTCCTGTATCGCCCCCAACCCCAACCCCATTTTCTCACTCGTTTCTCGAAAATAATCACTGTCTTCTGGTGCTCTCAAAGAAAGTCAGAAATAGGACGGGCGAGGGGACGGCGCCAGAAACTAGAATGTGCCGAAAAAACAAAATTTATAGGAAATAAAAATTTTTTGCTCGAAACGCACAGGGGCAGAATGACACATGATAGTCATAACCGTGAGTCAAGTGGGTTGCCTCAACGACGCGGTCAAATCTGGACACGGTTGATGAACAAACGCGATATTGAAAAATAAAAAAACCGGGCTGTGTGGTCAAACGAAAATTGAAAATCCTCGCTTTGGTTTTCCCGAGGCAACAACAATAAAGCTCCCCCCGACCCATAATACCCCCTCCAATTTTCCTTTTATTAATTAAACAGGAGGAAATAATCGACTGAAAAATATCTAGGGGGTTGTTAATGGGAGCAGGCGACCAATGCGATAATCACGAATTCTTTCTTTGTTTTTTTTTGTTTTGATTCCCCTTACAGTCATATTGAAAAAGCGTAATCAGAATTTTATTGCTTCGGACATTCTTCAGGATCGTTTCAACAGGATTTTCTTTTTTCTTGCTCACTTTCGAGGAAGAGTGTTACCTCCCATTTTCTGATTGAGACAACGTTGACCCTTTTTTCTAGTCGAATCTGTTTTCTGGGCCTTTTGGTCTCAATACTGCCTGGCAACTGGTCCTTTAACCCTAAATTCTACTCTTCATCCTGTGCTAATTTTTTCCCGGGAAACCTTTCCTCGTTTCCGAGATAAGCACGCATTGGCAAAATATCTTTAATCCACTTGTCCAGAGATACTGGATCGCAAGTGGAAAAAACCCTTCCTGCCTCCTCAATATAGTGGAACTCGTGAATACCCTTTTAATTATTGACACCGATAGTATTTTTGTATCGCATCCCCGTCGCTGTATTAAAAATTATATAATATTAATAAACGGCTGAGACAAATGGACGTCTGCCTTCTGTCGTACAGAGAAGATTTTTTTTATTTCGGCCTACGTTTTCTGTGCGGTGTGTGCAATGCGGTTTCGGGATAACGTTGAATGCCCGCGGTAAAGGCTTGCCTACCTACCTATCTGCCTGCGGGTCTTTGTATCTGGGCCCGGAGACCGGCGGCCGCAAAACCGAGAGACCACAAAGGACTTGCCCGGGCAAAGCAACCTGGTAAACAGGAGAGGGAGAGAGAGAGAGAGAGAGAGAGAGAGAGAGAGAGAGAGAGAGAGAGGGGGATAGAGGGAGGGACAGAGGAAGGTAGAAAAAGAATTACAAAAGGTAGTGCCGTGGGTTTGCCTATATTTGGACAGCGGAGCCGCGAAAATTGGACTCCTGAGCATTTATGCATTTATGAATAAGTTACTTCTCTCGATTACTCAAATAATCTTAGTTTGCATTTAAGACAGTACAGCAGAGTCCGCGTTTTTTGCCTGTTTATATCACTATGGTATTTTTCGTGGGAAAAAGGACATTATGCTCCATTTGTTCTTAGTGTCTCCTGAACATCAATTCTGGCTGATTATATTTTACAGTGTATTTAACAGAAAAATATTTTATTTTCTTCAAATATGCACAGTTTACAACATACCTACACAGGTACTTAATTGTATACTCGTTTTATGGACAGCCCGGATATTCCTTGGTGGCGCACGGTCGCCGTCTGGACGGCTTGAGATGTCGCATAGATGAAAGTAAAGGGACATTTGGTCCCCTAGTGAAGATTCGAAGGGCCAGGGTAATGGGGCGAAGCACGGAGGTTCAAATTGTGCTCAGGGGGCCGATACCGGACCCTTCTTACAGCCCTTTCTCCAGCGTACACCGACCGTTACTTTTTCTCTCCCCCTTTCCCCATTCACTGTCGCCGGGCGCCATTTCAGTTTCTGTACCCGGTGTCTTCAGGGAAGGATAGCGAAATTAAAGTGCAACAATTGGAATATTAGATGAGCGATGGTTTCCGCGACCGGACTTGAAATGTCACTGACTGGCTTCCGGTAAGATCGCGTGATATGGGAAGAATATCGGTTTGTAGGGGTCAGCGTCATCCGTTCAATCAGACACCCGTTTAGAACGTTTTTGAAATGATATTATATGAATATATTTACTATATTATATAAATAAATAAATATATATTTAAAGTATGTGCGTGAATTTATTTAACGCGCAAAAATAATAAACTTTAAGGGTGGCCAGGGTTTAAATAAGCTCCATCCTATGGACGGAGAGGTCGTAAACAGAGGATAGGGCTACCCTAATCTTACCCTCCCCGCCATATAGTCCAAACCTCATCCTCAGCTAAAACCATAGTCACTGTTTCATTGCTGTAATTCAATTAAGGATTTAATTATTTAATTTCCTCCATCAACCCACCCCCGCCCCTCGCCACCACAAACCCTCTTATATAACCATAATTGAATTCTAACGAGACGGGGCGTGAAATTTATAAAAATGTGACCGCGCCTGAAAATGTTAAATGGAAGCGGCCGGACGCTTCTATTTTCGTTTTTCTCGCGAATTCGGTTGAATGTTCCCCCACCTCAGAATCGGTCACAATTTTGGTAAAGGTCAATGTTTGAAAAGGCGTTATTTATTTTCATTTTCAAGTTATAATTGAATGAAAATCCGGTCCGCCCCCGGCGGGGACTTTTGAATTCCCCTTCAATTACACGTTTTTCCCCCCGGAAATGCCTCTCAACTTAATTTTCGAAACAATTTCTAATGTCCAGAAAGTTATAGGCGGCTATAAGCCTATGATCCTTCTGTATCCTATATATGGTCTCTTACGAGACCGGTTTCGGCCGCTCCGTCTGATGGCATGCGCTACTGTAGAACAGAATAAATATAAAAATGTCTGCGCCCTGTTAGAAACTGACTACAGTCCCGTCGGGGAATCTTGCTTCCAGAATGAACTTGTGATTTAGTATATCAGGCACACAATAAAATGTATCGATATTACAGATAGTTCGACTATTATTAATTATTAATTTATATAATAAATATATTTGTATATTATTATAGTAAATGATGTTCGCTCTCGCTCAGAAGCTCGGCATATTTATACGCAATCAGTACGCAATTCAATTTCCCCTCGTAAATCTTAAGATCCGAGGCCTTTTGGACCACTCGGTGTGCGCATGCTCAGAAGTGGAAGAATGCGATCACGTGCTAAGGGACGGCCTTCGGCTCTACAACGAGGCCAGAAGAGATATCGTGGCGCTTCCTGGCAGTTTGAGAGCAAAACATTCGTGTGATACCTAACCGGAAGAGAAAATTGAGCCCTTTGAAATATAACAGTGACTTACTGTGTGAGTTAGTAACAACTGTACAGTTAGGCGCAACGTGTCATGTATTGTTAGCGGTGTCCCCTCGTGTCCGGCAGCAGGACAAAGTAACAAAAACAGAAAAAGGGCTTCTGCCATATTTGGGTATTGTTAAGCTCTGGGTGCCGCTAATCGGAATATCGCGGGGGCGGGGGGAGGATTTGGCCCCGGTGGACAGTTAGCGCTCGAGCGGAAGCGGCGGTCGCTAATAAAATGAACGTCTATTTACATCGCTTCCGGCCTCCGGTACGGCCGCACGTTCTCAACTCCGCAGCCAAACTAAAATCTATCCGAAATCAAATTTCAGCGCATAGTTTGATAATAGCTTTTAGTGGCTATAAACCAGTTATGTCGAGATATAAAGTAGCGCAGGAGTCGCTAACAGGGTAAATGCGTGATTTTAAATACCGTGTAAGTTAGTAATACATTTTTTTATAGTTACTACACTACGGAATATCTCCTTTAAGCAATTTATAATCGATTGAGAATTACGCTTCTACCCCTTCCGCTTTAACCGGTAAGCAATATCGGTGTAATTACTCCTTTCGCCATTACCGCTTTGCCAGACACCTAGTTTCATTATGTAGAGGCCTGACGACAGAACTTCGGATGCGAAGTCCTTGTTCAGGAACAAACTAAACAGGAGTTTATAAGCTTCTCTCATTTAATCGGTTGGCATTAGCAAATGGAAACAAATTTTCGGTACCCCGAAGGAATCGCGATATTATTTGAAGTACATGTTTCAAATTGTTGTGTAAGAAAATGTTGTTAAGAAAGAGATCGGAATTCACCAGGCAAGAAAAACGACTAAAAGAAAATCCGCTAGTACAACATACCCAGGCTTTATTAGTTGCATACAATTTTTCGGCTTCTTGCCAATTTCAGTAGCGAAAGTGACACAGTGAGGAGTATCCCGTACTGCGTCATTCGCCCATCATTTTATTAAACACTCACCCATAATCTTATACATTCAATTAGTAATGGGAGACAGAACCGTATATGCCTAAATAAAATGGTGTTAATAATAATATATTTTTTGGAGGGGAGATTTTTGATGTAATTCAACGACGCGAGCCGCAATAATCAAAGGACGCCGGGTAGACCTGAACAAAAACACGACGACGACGACAGAAGTTAGTTAACGAGCCTCATTAAAAATATTCGGCAATTTCGGTTTCGTTTTATGGTGTAAAAAACGGGGGGAAAAATAATTTGATAGATTAGTAGATTGCAAAAATTGAAAATTTCCACACCAGTAAACAAATTGATTTCCAGCTCAAATCAAAAACCGGGCGATACAAATAATACCAATTCGGCTGACCTACACCGATAGCAGAAGCCGATTTCAACAATTCATTTAACTGGGTCCACTACTAGGGAATCCAGTTGTTTTGAATACACTGCAACCCTATCTCATTTGAAAGAGTCTTTGAATTCAAATTTCAAACCTATTGCACCAAGAACCATACACAGAGAACCTGCATACACAGAACACGCATTATATAGATGTTTTCGGTTGCGTTTTAATTTATAAGAAATTTCAACCGGAAGTGCCAATAGCGCGGGGGTGGGAAGGGGTTGGTGAACTGACCGCAGGGCTGCCAACTTTAACTGAAACCCAACGGGCCTTAAAATGTAATTACAATTTGGGGGCCTGCCTTGTCTCTAAGGGGGGTGTGAGGGTGATGGGAGGGAGGGAGGAGGGGTCGTTAATTGCCCGCATCCACAACCTAAGCGCACTTCAAATTACTTCCAAAGTACAGGATGATTTTTTACACACAACATCCTCTCACGGTTAAAGACATATATTTTTTACCCCATGAAAAGGGGTTTTTTTATTGGGGGCCCACCGGGTTGCAACGCCAGTTTCACTTTCAATCAATTGGAATCGATTGTAATTAGAATGTAAATTAATCTTTGTACAGAACGAACGGGTTAAGACGGGAATTTCATTTGAATGGAGCTCACAAACAGATTATGCCTTTTACTACCCCCCTACCGTATTCCCGCAGTGTAGCCCACCCGTTGAGCCTGAGCTCGAATCCCGGGAGCGGACCGAATTTTCATTCATTGCGAAATCATTCACAAAGCTACAGTTCAAAAGTCCCCGCCTGAGTAATTTTACTAATAAAAGATTGGTAATCTCAGATTTTTTTTATAATAATAAATTAATTAATTAATTTCTGCATATTTCTAAGTTATTTTCAACCAGTTTTACTTTTGTACTCCTTTCCACCCGTCCCTTCGTCATATTCCAGAATCTTTACTGGCATCTTTAGTGCCGGCTTTATATACTTAAACAGATTTGACCAACTTTCAGAGTATCCGATCAAAATTCGGAATCCGTTTTGAAAACTTAAAATGCCCCGGTGATCCTTTCTGTTTTGTGGGGGGGGGCGTGTTTTCTTCTTGGGGGAAGATAGAGCCGGCCTGTATTGGCGTTGACGGTGAATATAAAAACTAACTTCCAACGGGGCTAGACATTGAGATAAGCGGCGGCGAGGTATCAGGCGGGATGAGCCGACAATCTCGGGCGGGCTGCACTTTCCAGGGAGGACTTAAAAGAAACAGGCTTTATTTTAGTTGGGAATACCTGTCTTTTTGTGGTCGGCGAGGGTTTGGAATACAGTAGTCTTCTCGATTTTCCGCCTCCAATCTATAAAAGAATTGCGAAGTAAATGAGTAGACAGTCGACAGGCTGGTTAGATTAATCGACGGTTCTGTTCCAATATATATCACTGTGTTATTCTTCAACGATTACCTTTCTTAACTTCTATACAAGACAACCTTCACAAGCAACCAATATGCCACCCTAATGACAAAAAGTGCTGCTGATGATGGCTGAATGCCAAATTAGCGAGGAAAATCACAAGAGCCGTAATATTCCAATCTATTCGGTATATCACAGAACTGATTTGATAGGCGACCAAATTAACGTCGTTTCTCTGACGAAAACTGTGTTTTCAAGGTTCAATTTTAAGACTTAAGATGGCTGGGTCGGGTCCCATTTTATTCTCATTATTTCGAACTTTAAAACTTTAAAGGGAATAAACTTTTTTAAAAAGGGGGAAGCCGTACAATATTTTGGTTATGGTAGTGGGAGGGGGAAGGAGGCAAGAGCAAAATGAGCTTCGTCATGGTTTGTTTTCTGTTGGGGACCTTGTCCGCGAGACAGTTTCCGGTGCGGACGGTTCATTTCCGGTTTCGCAACTTATAATGACGTTCTTCTTAGACCGAAACTCTGGTGAGAAATCTTTCGGTAGAAAAGAACTGGGGGAGCGGTCGTTAATTGTTGGGACAAATGAAAAATGTCGAATGATTTTTTTTTTTTTTTAGATGAATTTTCATCCGACACTCCGAAAGTTGTCCGAATCCGTTTAGGTGTATAAAAATTTCGGGACTAACGAGGTTGCGGAATATGACAAAGTGACAGGAGGGGGATAGAAGATAACATGTCCATCGTCACATTTAGTAGTGCACTAGCCGAAAAAAAATCATCTGTCATTCTATTTACTTATGTATTTCATTCTTTTTAAATCCATCTTGAAGATAACCCTCGTCTGCATTATTTTTAATTACGCCGAATAATCGTTTATTTAAATGCTGATACACATTAACGCGTATTTCAGCAGTAAAAAAATTGGAATACTTCATGGGCCACTAAAATTGCTATATTTTAATTAACTCCTCTACTTGGTAGAGGTTCGCGATTAGGGTCTACGGTGTTCCGAGTGCTTATCGAGATAATTGTTTTAGCCTGTATTTAGCCCGTTTTAATGCAAGTGGTGGGCAGGGGGTTGAAAATGCAAAGCGCCCTCCCCCTACACCTGTGACAAGTGTGTACTCGGCGCTAATGCTGCCGCTCCACGCACAGTTCAAACAACTGTTTCAACCATCGGTCCGATCGACCATTATCCCTTCAATTTCAGCCATTAGTTTTTCACCCCTAGGGTTCCGAGCAACCCGAGGGTTGCTCGTGTTCTAGCGCGTCTTATTCCGTCCGAAGCGCTCATTAGACAACGCGATATACTTAATGTTACTGATAGAAAATGTCAACACTGAGCACGTCCCGAACCTGTGTATTCGGAACAAATAGCATATCCTAGATGTGGGGCAGTTCGTGTTTGATTATGAGCCGGTGAAAGGTTTTAAAAATATTGTCCAATTCGGTAGAGACCGAATTCCGATTTCAGAGACGGAAATTCCTGCGTAAGGGCCGCCGTACAAAGTGATCCCTTTGTAGGACGGCCCGACCCTCTGAGTTAACCAATTACATTTCCGGCTATTACCACACAGCCTGGCAAATATTGGACGCGGAATCATTTTTCCGCAACGCCAAAATCCCCAAAAATTAAACTTATGCCGCTTTTAGCACGACCTCCAAAACAGATGTTAGTAATTACTATGGAGTGTAAAATGGGGAATTGTCGTGTTTATGTCGTGGTCTCCCTCCGAGTATGCCGGGGCATAGCATATGTTGTGCTCAGCCACTTCTACTTAGCGCCTTCAACTTCATTTCCCCCGGGTAAGGGAAGGAATAGTGCTTTGAGGGTTAATACGCTCTGTGCATGGGCGTGTTGGGCCCTTTGAGAATGTGTACCTGCCCTGTCCCCCCCGTCAGAAATTTGGAGGGACAGCCATTTTTCCCGCTCTATTTCTTATGCGCACATATTTGACGAGTGAAGGCCGATTTCCAATGGTTATTTCCTATCGAAAATGTTTGTAGTTTTCACGAATGCTTTTCCGTTGTACATTTTACGTTCCCTTGTTTAATTGCATTTGTCGTAATGTGGTTTTGACCCATTTTAATAATATATGGGAACGTAACGTATCGGTTCCTAACCTGTCTAGTAATATCCAGTTCTGTTAATATCCAGAACACTTTACTATGAACTTCGAACTAATGTGACATATACATATATACATATACATACTACAGACATATACATACTAATGTGACTAATGTGACAATTTTAATGCATTATAACTGAACTTTAAAACAGGTACCTACCGAAAATCAACTACTGAACTGAACTCTATTGAGTGTCCATCAGTTAAATCTATTGCACAGTCGCAGGATCCAATATAGCAATTTCTTCCAGCCCAAAAATGTCTAATAATACCGCATTTATATTTTGAACCCTAAACCTAAGTTTAAAACTCTCATCGTGGACCGCCATTGCGGGTTTTCTCCGAGAAAAGAATTTTCTCTTTTCAATTGAAATTTCGGACAGGTTTTTCGAGTGTTGACTCAATCAATCGGAGTCGGACCGACAGATTGAAGTCCGGATAAACAGCTTTTCGAATTAACGAGACAGAAGCAAGTGTTTTCCTTTTTCGCCCTGGGGGGGGGGGATATCGGGGAAATTTCGGCCGGTTGAATTCCCAGGCTAGAATTGAATTTTCCGGCCTAGGAGAAGACCAGTAAGGCCCTTACGTATCACAGTGAGTTATCTCATGGCGTTTTCAGTTTCTATTTGGCTTAGATCGGTTTTGGCTTCTGGCCATCGTCAGTAGAACATTGTTCCAATTTTTCCTGTTATACGGGAAATGGCAATTGGATTCGAAGCATTTTCTTTTTGTGATTGCACCGCGGATTCAATACTACCCTGGTTGGTTCCGGCGCGATTGTTTTTTCAGCAAGTTGTACCGGAAATTGGCATCCGAGTGGAACAACATTATTTGCTATGCCAGTTCCGTTGTACGGTAACATTATGCTTTTTTCAAATGAAATTTGTTTAATTCGCATGAAAATTGAGTTCCTTCGTTTATTATGCATTTATAGTTTTCGTTAGTTCGTTCTCTCTTCTCTGCTTTGCATACATGAAAATTTCTTTACATCCGAATTAATTTATTCCTCTTCATCTTTGGGCTAATTCTTCTCGTTTGTTTCTCGCCGCGAACCTTCGTTAGTGATACTTTTCCTCATTTACAAACAAAGCGCCCTCTCCCTGTCCCAACTACGTATTTATAAATATGTATTTTTATCATTAATACCCATTTGGCGGCCGCCTAGGGTTTGGAATAACACAGTTCTTGCGTTCGTCCGTCTTAAAATATATTTGTGCATTAAATAAGAAAAAGTTGTTCGGAAATGTCATTCTTTTTATAGGGGACAGAAGATCGCATGAAGCTTAAATCGAATAGTGTCAAGACGAGTTAATCGCTTAAGGGCGAAACAGCGGTGCGATTGTCCAGGGTGAAAGACAACTTTTAGGGTGGTCACGTCGTATAATTTCAACCAACAACCCAGTTCCTGGCCCCCCCCCCCCGGGGTTGGGATTCAACGTACGCCAATTCGATTATGGCCCATCGGCAGGAGGCAGAAACACTTGAGCGCCCTACCCCCGGGTAGGTTGTAAATGTCGGGGGGCGAGTTCAAATTAAATCTGAACACGTTCACCTTCTATGGGCTGCTGTCCCTTCAATAATACCCGCGAAAATTACTCGAAATTAATTCCGGACGGGGTGAGATAGAGCGAGAGAGAGTGGGCGCGATAGAGAGAGGGGGGGAGGGAGGGAGTGACGGAGAAAGAGAAGTGAAAGCAATTGGCGGTTGGGGGAAATTAGTGAGCGGTACGTGTCTTCGGGGAAATCGTGTAGGAGGTGGCACTTGAAGCACTTCTCCCACGCGTTATTCTTATGTTCGTCCCCCGCATAGTTCTAATATTTTCGCCCTATAAATAGTATCAGTAGATGGAATATATTAAATCCTAAAGATTTTGGCGTTAGTTTGCAGATAAGTACCTTTCTGTACCGTTTTTCCATAAAATACCACCATTTTCGTAACGTTTTGATAAATACTGTCCGGATATTGTAATTAATTTTAATTTTATTTTCGGATTTTAAGATGTAATATTTCTCGGAAGAAATTGGGCCTGTACGCACACAACAACGCTCCCACAACCCGTCGCTCATTAAATTTTTAATGGCATATATTCCCTTGAATATTCGTATATTTTTTCGCGCATAACGTATATATTTTAACATTTATTTTAAGTGGATTTAGAAATGGGAATCAAGGTCAGGGTAAAGGGATATATCGGTATTCCGCGGGTTCACTGTAACCGATATCATTGATACCTTATCCGGCGACAGTGCCACGTTATATATTACCGAGGAGATGCCACCGGCCAGACAGGTCGATAACAGACAGCTCAAACCGAATATAGGCTAGTATTGATTACAGTGTCGCAGATTTGTTCTTAAATAAGACCCGGTCATTTTATGGTACATGAATCAAAAGTTCTTGTTTTTATTTTTTTTTTAAATTTGCTCGGTAACAATCGTCGGTTATTTTCACAATGGTTTCCTTTCGTTGAGAATAATTAGGGACGACAATGATCTAGTACTTTTTTATTTTGTGTTTTTTGTTCTTTGCATCCCCTCGATGCTTTCTCTCTCTCTCTCCCTCTCTCTCTCTCTCTCTCTCGACTTCCGCACTCGAACGCAGAGCAACTTCAGTTCATTTTTATTCATCGGAGAATCCTCGAGCGGCAGAACATTTCCACCACGGTTTCTAAAATAAAACATTGAAAACGAATTTCAATTAAATTAGAGCGATCGTACGATGAATCACTACTTACTCTCGCTTTTAATCGGTCTTCCAACGTTTCGGAACTCCTACCGGTTCCATCATTAGGGTCCGTCAGAAGAGAATTTCAACCTTATATTGTTTTTGTGTGTATTGTTTTTTTTCGGATTTCTACCACCTCCTAAATAATCAAGTGGAAGTAGTTGTTTACTTTTGAAAGGATTTTTGTACTTGTTAAGGGTGTAATATCACTGTGCTTAGTTTACACCCCATACACGAGTACACCCTCTGGTGTTTACCTCCCTTATTGCTTGACTGACTTTTCGTTTCTGTATTAGCTCCCCTAGTCATCTCCACCTGCCTTCTTCTCTGTCGGTTGTGTTGGGGCCAAATGGAGGATCGCACTTACAGATTCGTTACTTTGAAAGGCCGGAAGACAAAGTGCGAAGGAACAGCTCCCTCAACCCTCATAAGTAGGGGCTTTTTCATTTCTTCTTCATCCCCGTCTGTCGGCCATAATTTTTTGTTATCGCGGAAAACCTTTTTTTCCCCCAAACTTGAGTTTTCGGCACAATTTCTGAACGTCTGAAAGGCCGCCCTCTGAATGGGGTCCGTGGAAAAGAAGGAGGAACAGCGTACAGGAGACTCGACCCGGGATCGAATTCCAGTTGCTGACCAAATTTTCATTGTTACGAATTTAAATAATTCGGATTGAGTTAAACGAAAGTGTAAACAAATCTAACACGGTGATCATCTATCCATGTTCTGCAAATTTCAGGCTTTATATTAGAAATTCGTTTTTTCGGCTTTGTTTCGGCTTCTCGCCACCGTCAGTAGCGTCATATAACCGTGAGCAGGCCTCGATCTCGTGTCCTCCGCCGTACCACTTTAGTTACAATTGAGAATAGTTTCAATTTCACTAAATAAATACTGAATATAATTACCAAAAGTCTTTTTGATCTTCTCCCCGCTCGCCTAATCGGTGAATGTTTCTGCTTCTCGCCACTGCCGGTAGTCAATAAACAACAACATTACACCTCGGGGGTTAATAATGATGGGGGTTGTTCTGCGGTGTTTTTGGCGTTGTTTTTCTTTTTTTTTGCGATGACGCCGAGTGGGGCCATTTGCCCCCCGTCAAGATGAGATGGTCTCATTAAAGCCCGCGGACTTTCCACTCAACTTAAGTCCCCCGACCTTCCTTTCTTTCCCTGACTTAACCCTAGACTTCGGGGCTTTCTCTGCACTGACTCCGATAGACGATATTACAACAGTTTACAGATCTCGTAACAGACATTTCATTGAGGCCGAAGCCCACGGTGGGCCTCATTTTTATTTTTTTATATGTTATCAAGCTTTTAGCTAGAAAATGCTTATTACACTGTAAAAATAATAAATATATAATAATAATAATAATATATATATATATATATATATATATATATATATATATATATATATATCACCGAAAAATGAACGATACAGTGAGAGGTGGAAAAGTGAACTGAGTTATGGCAAGAAGGGAATGTACGGCGAACGTAACGCTGCCGGCTTATTTATTCTTCTTATAACGCTTCCACAAAAATAAAGTACCATTCGGCCTTCGGTGATTTGTAATAACTTATGATTCCTGGCGGTACAATATTCGACCCGGCCATTGTTATTCAGAAGGCAGAGAACGGCCAACGCGCATCACATTATGAATACGAACTGTGCGTTAAATCATGGCCCCGGGATTGTGTATTTCGTGCCTTCTGGCTTTTACAACGGGAGAAAAAATTCTCGTTCTCGGATATATCAGCACGTAGCTTCGGGATTCGCGAGATCGATTTTGCCCCCCCCCCTCTCACAGACTCATTCTGTGTTTGTGACACAGAGACAGACTTTTGAACGATTGAATCCGTATGATGGCGGTCCTCATCTGCGGTTAATACAATTTTCGCTTTACAGTTTTTATTAGTTCATTCTCCCTTCTGGGTGGTATTTGTTAAAGTCCCTCAGGCCCATTTCCTCTCTGGGAAGCAACTTTATCTGGGCAAAAGCGACCGTCTTTTACTCGGACAAGGGAACATTATTGTATATAATAAATTATACAATATTTATTACAAAAATTAATAATTTATAATAGTCGAAATACCCGTAATATCGGTTATTTAATGTATGTCTCGTAATATATCCCGATGGAATTTTAGTCAATTTGTTTGCAGACATTTTTTTTTCCTTTTATGATTCCATCGGCCACGGTAATAACATAACCATAACATCAACATACAGATACAAAGTCGGCCTAAAGACAGGGTTAAAATTTACCCCTTCGGCTCGACCCAGAAAGCTTCCGTAGCCTTCTGACCTTCGCTCTGTTAAATCTCCAGACCTTAAGCCGGTTTCGAAGCGAGCGCCAGACAGAAACTTGCACTAGCGCTGAGTTTATCCGATTAAAGTATATCCGATATATTCGGTGGCTTTCCAACTGCCTTCAACAGTTATGATGAAACTTAACAAACGTGGTGGTGGTGGGGAGGGGCGCCTCAGCCCCTGAACTTCACCAATTTTCACCACTTTCAACTTACCCCCAGCGGCGTCAAGCGTTCGTATCGACTGTTGTTAAACTGCGGTCGATCATAAACCTCTGTGTGTGTGCAACGAACACGCACTTCCCACATCGCCCTTGGCTTCCGCTTCAACGCTGACGTTAAGAAACTTCGTCCTGCACGGAGATTCTCTCTCTCTCTCTCTCTCTCTCTCTCTCTCTCTCTCTCTCTCTCTCTCTCACGTCCTTTCGAAACAACGTTATTCGATGCAACACGAATCATCATGGAACAGGTCTGGACCGTGTTCAGAAGAACGAAGTAGTAGTGAGCGTAATATGGAAAGGAAAAGAGAGAGGAAGAGAATTGGAAGCCACGAATTTTACGAAGTGTTTTTCTTTGGAAGGTTTCGGCCTTGTGATGGGGTCTTCCTCCCCCCCCCCCATTTTTATGGTTAGAAACTAAATGAAAACAAAAATTCCGTTACTGCTATATTGCTGACGATGTCGAGACGCCGGAAATGGGGATACAAAACAAACTGCCTAAATCAATACCAGAATTTCTTTTTTGTCATTCTCTCTTCTTTTACTCTAAATACCGCCTGGCGACGAATTTACTCTTCGTCGTTAGGGAAACGTTTCTACGTTTCCGAGGAAAGCACAATATCTCCGTCCTGCTACCTGGAGGCGTTCGTGTTGCAGAAGGAGAACCATATTCCACTTGTCCCTTCCCGCGTCCTAATAATGGAAAATTTTGTTCCAATGATTCGATTTTTTGTGTGAACGAAACTTTGAAAGATGCCACATTTATATAGACCCGAAATTTATATATTTTTTTAACCTTTTTATATATTATACACTCGACCTTTAAATCGTCTCGATGATGGCACTTTTCGACTTAAGAGAAACCAGCTCTTCTCTAAGGTTTGAGAATGGATCTGAAAACAAAATTATTGCTTTAGTCCGAATTGGGATTCTGTATAATAAAGGGCAGTATAAAACCTGCTCACGTCCGAACGCACCCGATGTTTAATCGGGAACGGTCTTTCGGATAAGATGATGAGGAATAGGAGAAGGAGAATGGCGGACGAGGAGAAGAGACTCCTCATGGGAAATCAGTGGGAAGGTCGCACTAGGGCCCGCCAGCACAAAGCCGCCGTTTCCATTCTCGAATCCGGGCATATTCAATCGGACACTCGCATTTGGAATGGGCCCTTGCAACTTTTTATTCCGTCCCAACCATTCGTCTACTTCCCCGCCGATCACATCATTCTCCTAAGTTTCGCACCCGGAAGACGAGTTCAGATCGGTCAATTTTTGAGTTTCTAAGGGACAACAAAAAGATTGGGGTCGCGTAACCCGAAGTCCCAAAAGGGATGTCCCCGGTGGTGAACGGAGTTAAGTCCGGCTCACAAGTTGCGTCATAGCGCTTCATTACAACATTGGCCGCGTGTACAATTTGGTTTTAATCGGTCGGAAAGTTTATTTATTGAAGTACCTAGTCCCGGCCGGTGTCCGTTGAGAAGCCCCTCTTGAGAGTTTTCCGCCCGTTATATTATTTATACCTCGTTGAAAAAAATCAAGGGCGGAAACTCCCGCCCCCGGTGAAATTTTCTCCGGGGTACGGAAATTATTAAATTAATTAGCGTGTCCTAAGTCCCCAAGTTGGACATAAAGGAACTCGGTCAGCCGGTCGGCTGTCATCGCCAGGCCTTCTTTTCACCAGGTCCTACCAAACCGAATAGAATTCTCCCTACCCTCCGATTTCATTTGTTATATTGGTTCGGGGCCAGTCGATAGTAGTCGATTTTAATCTTCAATATTGAGAAAACCGTATGAAAACAAAACAAGCGAAGGCAGAACTTATTATTAAGCGATAATTAGTCGGTGTGGAGCGACCTTCGTATCTCTATTTATATACAGGATTTTTATCGAAACGAGGTATAATACCGTTTCGGGATGTGCTCCGTTTTACTCACTCCCCGCCTAGAGTATCCCCGTAAACGACTTGAATTAATAGGGCCAAAACTAAAACGGACATCAAAATTAACCTTAGCCAACAAACCCTCGCAATCCGTAAAGTCATAGAACTATGCCGGTTCCACCAAAAACATCGGACATCCAGAGATTCTAGCAATGCGGAACAGTATTTATTTTATTTTCAATATAATTTTTTAAATTGCCTCTAGCTACTGGAGTTGTATACTTTTGGATGAAATTAACGAGTCATTTACGGAACGTAAAAAGGAAATTTGAGAAATATAAAGAGCAATAGCTCCATTTGTAAAGTTCTATTTTGGAAAAAGGGCTTAAAGTTGGTAAAAGGTGCTGGGAGTTCCTTAACACTTCGTTTCACCCCTCCGGATGGGTGCATTCGTGCCACTAGAGTCTCAAATACGCTTTCTCTAGCTCCTTCGACTCTTGGTTTTGCATTAGCTGGAAGGATGAATACGGTTGGGAAAAAGTTGTATATGACTTGGAAAAACTGAATTTTAAATGAATATTTAAATTTTACTTTGGAATGCTTTATAAAATCCAAAATAATAACGAAGTCTAAAATATTATCGGATATAAGTTTATAACCAAATTATAAACCGGGAAGGGGCCATCGGCTTTATACTTAGGGTTCGATCTCGGATAGATTATTTGATGCTAACTGTCGGTTCTGCTCGTTTGAGAAACCCCTCCAACCCGGCGTCTGGAGGGACGTAACGGGGAGATGCGGGAAGTGGCAATTTGTCCGGGTCTTAAGTGGCAGTTATTGTACCATACCAGACCGTTGGTTCTCATCCCCCGATGGTTGCAACTAGCGGCAGAAGGGCTGATTGATTAGAGGGGGTGGGAAGTGGGGCCGGAGCCACCGTGAGCTTCGCCGCTTCGTTAGGGGCTTCATCGGAGGAGCTCCGACCGCATAACTTACCCCCAGCGCAGCAACAGGCTCGCAAGCCGCTGACGAGCTGTATACATACACACACACAACAACAACCCCCTGCGAATTGCCGACAGATACAAATCGCCCAAATTACAATCTCGAGGTCGTACACTGTTATACCGAGTACAGCGAGCGTATCGTTTAATTCGCTTTAGCACACCGCTGGAGTCTGTTATAGAACCTTCCCCTTTAATCCCTTCAAGTTTGTAATTGAAGCAAATTTCTATCCGCTACCGAGAATCGAATCCGTGTGCGAAACTACCGTCGGTTACATTGTTTACAATTTATCGACGAACGCAATCCGAATTGGTTAGATTTGGAAGAAACAGTGAACTAAAAAAACCGTCCCATCTATACTTAAATACCTATCAAATTTCAATAATATCCACCTAGTTCAGGAGTCTGCAAAATATCACCGAGGATATTTTTATTTTTATACTACTTATAATTAAAACCTGCTTACATTTAAAATTATTTTTTATCAATCATGAAGTATGAAGTAATTGCCAGTAGTGTGAAAAAATGAACGACATTTTCAATTTTTATTTCACTAAAAATACAAATTATTATATAGTAGTGTTTGTATATATTTAATGAGATGTATTATTGGTATAGATTATTTTCGGCTCGAAGTTCTTTCTGCGTTTATTTTTAATTGTTATCGAGTGTTTTGTGGTATTGTTTTATTCTTTTTTGCGTCTACTTCTTATTGTAGGGACTATGCTTTGTGCTTTATTCAGTAACTATATCTACCTGGATATCTATCAATGGAGTGATAGATAGATAGAGGGAGAATGGGAGATAATTGGGGCCGAGTAATTATAGTGATGGGAGAATAGTGTGCGGCCGCGTGCCAGGACCATCCCCTCCCCCTATAAAGGATCGCCTGCCGTAGTTCTTGGGGGGTTGAGATCATCACTCCTGAAGGGAGGCCCGATAGTGCCGATGAACAGTTGAGGGATGTTACCCCAATCTGATACGATCGTGGAACCGGCCAATCTATCTCGGGACTGCCCTCATAAATCTCCCATTCTTCCGCGCTAATTGGATTTTGATAAAGAGTTACGCCGGCGCCGGTGTTTAAGCTCTCTTCATCGTCCTCGTATTGATCATTTCATTTAGTTCATCCACTTTTTGAGTGGTTTTTGTGAGATTTAAATCTCCGCTAGGGATACTTTTACCGCCGAATCCTCAGATGGTTGGGAAAAACCGCACAGGAGTTTCTTCCCATAAGGATATAGTAGATAACGGGGAGAAAAATACTTGAATAAGAATATATAAAGTTACTATAGAATATAAAGTTTTCTTCGTTTCCGAACAAAGTGGAGCCACTTACGTGGGAGAATCGTCGCAAACAAAAAACCCTTCCTGCGAATCGTCCTCATGTAACCAAACTTCCATGTAATCTAAAGTTTTGTTCCAGACACTTGATATTTTTCTATTTCCTACATGTGCAAACGTGCTGTGTATGGTTCTAACGTTTGATGGCCCGTATACTAGTCGCCTGTATTAACATAAAAGGCGAATTTCGGAGAACGTATCCTGTGTTCTAACTGTAGAAGGTTCCTTTTGTCCTTTATCGGTGCTATGGCTAACTTACATAATGAGAAGTACGCACGACGAAGATTCGTGAGTAGATGGCAAGAATGAGCCCACGATATAGAATTGTTGTATAATTTGAATATCTTATGTAAGCTGCGTACCTGAGTTATGGTATCGAGTTTCGGTACCACTCTGCCGACCTCCTAGAAAATACCAATATATAAAACCGAGTATACAAACCAGGTATATAAAATCGAATATAAATAAATAATTAAATTCCAGGCATAAATTACTTGAATCCCTGTCTCCTAGTGTTCCGTTTCTTCGTGCCTCGCCACTACCGGTAGCATCTGGTCGTAACCCAACTGTGCCGGTTGGGGCCTGCGGGTCAGTACAGTGATAATATCAAGTGACGTCACCGGCCGCCGATAAGGGCTTATCGATGATCACCCCACCCCAAGACTTATCAGATGGTTATCAGCTGGCCGGCGAATCGAGATTAATCTCGATTAATTGCCAGATAACAGAAATCCAACGGTGTACTATACGAAACTCGTGAAAATTAAGATAAACCGTTTGTTTTTTTTTCTGGTAGGCAATTTCTCTGGATTCGATCACAGCTGTTTAGTTCGTAAAGCGGAGGACTACATTCAACAGTGTTGCGGTCGTCCGTCTTCTAATGACCTGTCTTTCCTGCAGTTTTCAAATTTGAGTTTCCTGATTTCCGTCTGATTTTTAAGTCATTCGGTTGTCTCTGAATAATTTTACATGAAATTTTGTACGGGTACAGTGTTGTGGTTAGTGCTGTGTTTTGCCCGCACACGAAACATCGCAGATGACTATTTGCCCTAAAATGTCTTCCAGCGTTGAACGAACTGACAATCGAATATAATTTACAATTGAACGTAATATCAGTACACCGGTCACAGCAAGTTCCAACTCTTCGATCAAAATTTTTCCTTACAGGTAGTTCTACTTTTAAGTCCTCTCGATTAATTTCGAATTATGGTTTCAATTGGAATTTGAAACATTTATTAAAATGTATTTTAATAAATGGTTTACCTCGGACGAATAATTGAGCGTTTCCCTTGGTCCGGGTGCGTGCCAATTTGTACATCTGTTTGTGAGGGAATACCGGAATGCGGTGAATGAATCAATGAATTCCAAGCGCTCTTACTAAAATGCCAATTAATTAATCAATTAATGTGATTAATTGATCCACCAATTAATTACAGACACGTTTTGAGTGTTGGCTCAATCGTTTGGCTCAAAGATTTTTCACCAGATTTTCTCCCAATTTTTAAATTCCGTATAGCGCTTATTTTATACTTATCTAGCGCTTTTTATTTTTAATTTTCTCTTCTGGACGGTATTTGTGTAAATTTTCTTGTCAATACTGCCTGGTGACTGGGTCTTTAAACTTAAATTCTTAACTAATTTGCCAATCATCTTGCCGTCGGTTTCTCCCAGTGATACTTTCCCCTTTTCCGAGAAACTCACCCTTATAATGATACTAAAAATATTTTGTTAATATAATTACTTTTACGATTATTTTTACTTTTGGTATTTTTCATTCGTGTTTCTGTGGACATTAAATTGAGGGCATAATAACGATGTTGGTACTGTAAGCTGGAGGCGTTCAGTGACTTGCAGAAACGATTATTGCGTAATTTCCCGATTACGCAATGCGTTTCCCCATTGTCGCCACCGCCCCTGTTTAACCCACTGCCCGTTCACTTCCATTCACAGAGTCCTCTGTCTAGAAATCGATCGTGTTTTTCAAAGCGTTCAGTCTGACACTCTATATTTATCATATAAATATTATATAAGACGGTTATATAAATAAATCTTAAAAATCTTATCATATTTACATCAGATAAAAGTTTATTGTTGGGATAACATTTTAATTCGTGCGGACAAAACGGTATCTATGTTGTCCAAGGATTTATTTTTTCTCCGGCTATCCACAATCTCTCGACTGGGAGATATTAAGGTCATCCCAGTGTGAGGTTTTTCCCACCGTCAGTAGACCATGCGAATATTTGCAGGGAGAAACCAATGAAAAACCCACAAATGCCATCCAGACGAGATAATTAACGTTTTCTTTAATTTTATTTCAATTTAGACATTAATAATTATCGTAGAAAATAGAATTATGACCCGTAATTATTCGAATTTTTTATTTAAATGAGTCATTACTACCACATGAAGGGGGGTATTGCCTTGAGTAACGACCCTGCAGGGTTCGTCCAACTTAATGAAACCCAAATAGAGGCAAATTAGTTTTCATATTTACTTCGTACAGAGCTTTGTTAGATTAAAATATCTACCTCTTACGTTTCTCTCGCGGCTTCGAGTTTATTCGTTGATTCATCCCGGCAAATTTGTAATTCGTTATCGTCTCGTTGAATTTTTGAAAACGGCCGTCTATTATCTAAAAGTGATAACAGGGGTTACTGAAATAGCTGGCTTATTTCCTAAACATTCCTTTGCTTTCCCTGGCAGGAAATATCCAGTGGAAAATTGAGCCCGATAACTCGAGGCCCCCCAGATAAGCGCAGTCCCAGTTATTGCACAATAATTTATAGTTGTTCTTATTTTATTGCACCGATAGACATGTACTCTATCCGTAAACTGAGCTTTCATTATTCCGGTGTTTTATTTCAATACAACGCAAAACCTACTCAATTTCAGTCGTTTTTCAACCAGTAAAATTTATAACTGGGTACGCGTTCCACCGATTTCTGTCCAAAATGCTTCGAGCGACGATTTTTTTCGCCCGCAAGCAATTTAGTTTCGCATTTCGGCCGGGCAGTCAGTAGTTTTACCATCCCCTTTTAGAGGGAGGCGGGGGGGTGTTGGAATAAAAAAACGGGGGACAAAAAATTGTTTGAAAATTTCCCATTGCTCCCAACCAAAATACTGTACCGCTGTTCACTGTATTAGCAGTCACCGGAAAAATCCTAGAATCCGGAACCAATGGCACATTTCTGTTAGAATATTGGCAGCAATTGGCTCGATATTAATATTTCATTCGTCGGCAGTTATTTCACGAAGAATATAAATTGTTTTTTATATTGATTATATCGACTCTGATCTTATACACTACAAGCTTGGATGAGTGCCAGAATTAAACCTCTTGGCTTGTATCACTGTATCATTCTGTCTTTCATTTTTGACATGTATACATTAAATACATTATATAATAACTTAATACTAATTAAATTAATGTTGAAGTAGGCAAAACACTTTTGACCGATATATCGACAAATACCATGTGTGTGTTATATGAAATGTGTTTTATATATATATATATATATATATATATATATATATATATATAAAACGTAATTTGGTCGCGGATAAGGTAGGGCTATACGGCGCAAAATGAAACTGGAACTGCTCAAGATTGACTACTACCCTTTATTCGGTAGCCTCCCTTATAATGTGGGTTCTATAATTCTATAGGCTGGGGCTAGGACTCCCTCGACAATATCACATCCTAACAATCTCAGCCTATCTCACTTAAGATATATATATATATATATATATATATATATATATATATATATGGGTGGAGAGAGAGAGGGCAGATAGAAGAAGGTTAAGTATGCCCCTTAACTCTGTACCCGTATATTTATAAGCATTTATACAATACATTTATAATATACATACGAATTTATGTATATTATACATTTTATAGTCAGGATAGATACAATTTGGTTTTTACAAAGTTTTTATAAGGCTTATAAAAGCCAGATTCTTTCTTTCACTTTTGCTCTCCCCCAAGCTCAGAGTGCACATACATGTGAACACGAACGTTCGTTTACGACACACTTCAATGCGAGAACACACTCGACGCTGAAATTATATCAACCGAAAATCTGCATAAAATTACAGTTCGGTATCCTTAAACAACTTGTTTTATCGCACCGCGGTCCCAGGAAATTTGTTTGAACGTCAAAAGAAAATAAATAAAATAAAGTGGAATATTACAGTCGGCATGTGAGCTTAGTCACACTGGTGTGTGAAATGTAACGCGAAATCAAAAACGTGGGCCCGGAAAACTCGCCTCGCGTTTCCCCTTTCCAGCCATTCAACTTAGTTCCGCTCGTTAGGCTCGTTATACTCGCGGTACTGCGAATATGACTGCCGGGAGCAGGGTTTTTCACGTGGGTATTCGCCCCCACCGTGGGGTACCGTTTTACCAGGGGTATTACCAGAGAGCGCTATGGATACAGAGATAATATACAGTATTTATAGGAGCGAGGCGTTACAGAGGACGTTACTCGAAATACAACGCGATTAAATAAGAGAGATTCAAGATATCAAAAATAAAAACAACAAACATAAAACAATTTCCCAGATACGTATTTTCTGCCAATATCCTCTATATTTTGTCCATGGCCCGCTGAAGGCTTAAACTCTGCGTACTTGGGCTTGTCAATTACAGATTGTGTATTCAACCGAACTGTTACTGCGGCTGTCTGTTTTTCTTCAATTTTTGTTCCATTATATTGTTCGGATTCGATACTGCATGCCACTGAGGTTATACCTTAAAAAACGAATATTTGTTATAACTCTCTGGGTCAGCAAAGTACACAGAGGTCGGGTCAAACCCCGGTATAATTAAAACTACAGTAAGGCGCATCACAATGGGGCGGGATCTCCCGCTGGGTTAAAAAGCTAATTACTGTCCCAATAAGAAAGAAAGCTCCGCGTATTGTACTGCTTCCTACAAAAGGAGAACTCTTATTGCAGTTCGTGGTACAAAATAGCCGGGAAGGGCCGGCCGTATCGGCCGGGGCGAAAGTCACAGTCCGCGGTCTGGGTGAAGTCTAACACGTGTAATTAGACATGAGTGGGAGAGACAGGGAGTGTGATCCGCGCCTGTGTAGGGGCGGGCTCCGGGGGTAACAACAATAGGTATGAGGGCGGCGGAGGGATGATGAGGAGAGAGGTTGGCAACGCTGCTAATAACGGTTGGGCCAGCCGGCCGGACAGGCCTGCCAACCGGCCGATAGAGACGGTCCATAATGGACGGTACAGACACCGTTCCCTGTATACAGCACACAAGTATACAGGCACAAAAGACCGATTTCAGTTCTAGACAGCCACTCAACTGTGCACGGGCTCGATCCCCGCCGAGGGCTCACCTTTACACCACACACTCAGTCTTCGCCTTATCACTGTATCCTGCATTTTTCTCTTCCATGATACCTAGGTACCAGGATTTTTCGCAATATGCCAAGATTTTGCTGTATATATTTGTTTTAATTATATTTGCGGCAAAATAAGCATTTTCTAACCTGAAACATTGAAATCAATATTGATTAAAACGTATTAAAAGTAGCGTGCAGCAGATGACGCACGTATTGAAAATTTCTTAGGTTTAAGAGTATAGAAAGTTGAATATTTCCATCGCTTATTGCGGTTTTGAATTTAAGCCATGTATAATATAAAAAAACTTTATTTTTCTACGAATATACATAGCAAATCGAAGGCGATACACAAGTGATGAGTTCTACATTTATGTGCATAAGTGTTAGGACAGAAAGATATTTGTTTTTTACACAATGTTTATATATTGATCGGGAAGGTTACAAAACAAAAACCCGACAACTTAAGTTACACATATTTGAAATAGGCAGTATATCTCAAGTACTAATCAAGGGTTGGCTGTATCCCCCGCCGTTTGTTTAGGCTTTCTGTCTACACTTCTTCGGAGGTTGAAATTCGGCCGTGTGTGATGTGGTGGGCCTTATCGGCTGTCGGTTTTGGCGGTGGACTGCAATTAATTTAAAGGAGATCATTTGTCAGCCGCTCGGTCCTACCCCACCTACCCCCTAGCACCCTCTCTACCCCTTCCGCTTCCTCTCACCCCCACGCAGTATGGGCCATTGTTTCACCGAAAATGGGGATGGGGGCGGTAATAGTGGCGGTGCGTTGACGCCGATGAAAAATAGATTTCCCAGTCTTCGTAACGGGTCCGACGGCGACGCCATTTATGTTCCGCCGAAGCTAAGTGCAGGTTCGAGTCCCCGGACGTCGGCGAATGCACAGTCTGACCGATCGGAGTTTTAACGCAGAATTTATCGTACCCCAGTGCCTCGTCTCTAGCAGGGCAGACTGGAGTCAGAGGTCGGTTCTCGCTAATACGGGACAAAACATGACGGTAAGAGTTCCGAAACGTCGGAAGCGGACAACAGGAGAGGGCCCCAGAAGGAAAGGGCAAAATCCTTTCTAAAAGGAGCCTCGATATTCTTCCATCTTACCGTTGACAATTAAAGTTCCGGTCGTCGAAACCTTCGCTCAACCATAGATATATTAAACCATTGAAAAGGTTAAAGACAATAATACTTACGGATCAATTTTTTGTCCATGGTTCTTCCTTCTAGGCAGCTAGTTTCGCAAATAAATTTTAAGTTTTCAATTCCCTCCTCAGCTTCTAAGCCGTATCCTCGAAGGCAAGAAAGTGGAATAAATCAGTTCAGAATTGAAGTTTAAAACAATCAGTGAGAGCAAAACTTTCGCAGAAAAGAAAATGAACTAAACAAACTAAACTGTCTCTAATCGGACCGATAATATCGGATTCTGATTTGCTGTAGGAAAATAAAATCCTGGCATAAACTTGTACCGAGAGCGGCGGTAGTGTTACTTGAGTTTTAACCTGGATCAACCGGTCAGGAACAAACTACCGAACTCTAATGGGAGTACCGGAGTTGGCATAGTGGCATTCTGCGGCATTCTAACTTTTGATGGAAAGCACTTGGTCAGAACTGAAATCTAAGTGACGGGGTAACGAGATAGAGTACACTATTTTCAAGATCACAACTCTGTTGTACACAATAAAAAAATGCGTACATAAATATTTAAATGCCCGCCAGACTGTTTAGTACACTTCTCCTGTAAGCGGTGGCTTTATACCTCCAATTTTGATTTGAAATGCAGCCGTGCGCCGAACAAAGCGCCCGAATGAATTCATGAGTTTCAATTCAAATTCGGAATGAATTGCGAATGGGAGGACAATGGGTATAAACTGTTCCATTTGGAATTCGAAACAACCGAGTTTCTCTATTTTGGAAAATCACAATTTTACAGCAGTTACCAAAATTCAAATTCTTCGGTAAACGACAAATTGTATTTACATTATACACTGCATTTTTAGAATTAATTGAATACAGTTGGCATATAGCGGTTTGCAGGCCATACTATATGTACAGCATTCTCTTCGTTAAATTGTGTAGTCGGGAAAGCATTTGGGGCTCTAATTAATTTTTTAGTTCATTCTCTCTCTTCTTTTCTTCCAAGAAAAGCAAAGTATCCCCTTATCCTATATTATTACAAGCAAAGCGTTAATATGATTACCATCCATCCACCCTTGTTGGCCGCCAACAATGCTTGAGATAGTTACAGAGTTAATAAGTACAATACTACGTGTATAACTGCGCACGGTTGTAGAACTGAGACATACCGTTAGTAACTACTATAGTTACTAACACTAGTTAGACTCGAGTAACAAACTAGTTCCTAACTAATCGCAGTTAGACAGCCGTCTACTAGTAAGTGCCAATTAGTCGGTTCATCCATTTACAGTTATAGTATTTTCTGTTCACACATCCTGATATTGTAGGCCAGTTGTTTATTTCATTTTCTCCGCCGTTCAGTTTGGAAATCGCAAATAGAGAATTCTTCCCCGATCTATTTCCTGGAGGCGAAATTTCGACCCGACGAA
Source organism: Lethocerus indicus (assembly GCA_019843655.1). Classification (NCBI taxonomy): domain Eukaryota; kingdom Metazoa; phylum Arthropoda; class Insecta; order Hemiptera; family Belostomatidae; genus Lethocerus; species Lethocerus indicus. The sequence continues at coordinate 31,259,328 of JACDQD010000003.1, read as the reverse complement.
GTGCGATATTTTGATAACGCGATTCAACTCGATTCGGTTTGTTAAACGCCCTTACTTGGGCCTCTTGCTTACTTAGGCCCTGTGACTCGTACGGAGGTAACGGAAAGGTCGTTATCAATAACGAGGTATCGAAGGCGCCGTCGATACCAACTTTCTGTTAACACGAACGATATATTTTACGTATGTAGTACGTAAGTAAGGTATATAATACGTCAATAACATTAATATACGGTTCTAATTGAATGGGAATTCGACCCGCGATTCTAATCCAGGTTAGAGCGCCTAACCATTACCCTATTTCGATTATAGGATTATTATTTTCTATTATTATTTTTATCTATAAGTATCTTTACTGCAATAAAGAATTAAACATAACAGATCTCTGCATTCGGGCTCACAGGTATTTCCCTTTAAATGTCCCTCTTTTGTACTGTAAAACAAGTTTCATCGAACACAGGATAATGCGGTCTATTACTTTAAGACATTTATAAGTATCTTTATAGCGATTAATGATTTTTATTGCATAACACATAATAGGTCTACGAATTCGGGCTCACGGGTATTTCCCTGTATATAAATGTCCCTACGTTATAGTAGTTAAACAAGTTTCATCGTGAAAATATCAACGTCACCCCGCATCTCTAACAACTCCTACATCGGACCCCACTCACCGCCGACTCGGTAATTACTCATTTGCCCTTAGACAAAACTCGTTATAGGCGGGCATTTCGCCACTTGTATTGAAAGCCCCCAAGTGCAGTCAGTCGGGAAGTGCACTTGAGCGGCAAGCACCGGTTAAGGAACAGGCCCCAGTTAACCGAATTCTAATTGCGTTCCTATCCAAATTAGAATGACGCGAGTAGATCGTTAGCTCGTTTGAACTCAGTGCAATAAGACGTGGTCAATATAAATTATGATGATATTTAATGTGATCACCGGAGCTATTTAGTACTATTTAGTAAGACTTCGTAGTCACCGATTCGCTGTTCGCATGGGCCGATGGAATTTTCTATTGGAACTGTACAAGCGACCGCGTACAAGAACATACGTGCGTATACATGACTTCGTCATTATATTTTATTGTCATTGTCATGAAAGTTTGGTGGAGTACTAATGGCGAAGTTTATTTTTGGGATGATTTTCGGGGAATGAAAACTATTGGGGTAATTCATTGTGCCAATTTTAACCTACCTAGCTCGTCTGAAACAGTCGATTTCGGTTATATGAAAAAAAAGGTGCAATATAAAGGTGTAATCATAGTATTATTGAACAGGCTTGATATCCCGGCTTGATTATACCGACGGCCAAGGGTATTCGGCGGAGAATTTCTTGATCAAAATGCAATTTTCCAATACGCGGGAAAATAAGGCCAGAAACTGGAGCGAATATAGCCCTTAAAAAAGAGAATAAAGGAGACGGGATTAAAGGAAAACGGGAACGCGGGATGTGACGGGAAAGCGGAATTGGGAGAGCTTGAGGGCTGCCCGGCCGGCCGGAGTTCCCGAGGGAACGGCGGGACCAATGCATATCAATTAATGCGAACGCAGACAAATCGCGCGCTGAATAAGTCACAAGTCCCCCGAGTATTTGATTGGAGACATTAAAAAAACAGCAATCATTCGGCCGATCCCGTAGGGACGCGATCGCTGTACCAATTTTATCGTTCCTATTTAAAATTTATAGAGAGCTTTATTTTCTCTACACGTACGTAGGATTCCGTTTACAATACAATAATGCCCCCCCCCCGGCTGGCCTTTCTACAGTTATATTTAATGTCAATTCTGATGAATTTTAATCGTTTACGATTGCCCTAATACAGGTGACGTTTCGGTTTAGATATAATATAGTGAGTATAGGTAAACAAGGTCCGTAAAGATGAATGGGCCATTTGTAAAGGGCCGTGGAAGGAATGCGGCGGGTTGAGACAGGAGACGCTCGGAGTATTCGGGCCGACTTGTTGAAGTTGGATATGCCTAAGCAAACTCCCCGTCAGGAACCCGGCTAAATGCCTGGTGAGATGTGGGCGGAATAAACGTCTTTGTCGGGGTAGGAGGATATCGCCCCCACTCCACTGGGGCCGTGGGGGCGGAACGCGGGGAATGGCACGGCGTACTGAGGAACGCCCGTACCGCCTATTTTATACCTCTTGGTGAGCAACCCGTCCACATGAAGGCATATACCGCCGGTATGCCTACTATGTAAAGGCCGAGCCGAGAAGGCTTTAATTAAATTCGATGCCTTGTCATTCGAGCCATTACAACGGCCGAGTATAAGTTTTCTCGGATTTAAATACGAATTTAAATAGAATAGCTTTATTTATGCTGTACCATGTATGTTGACACCGGTCGGCGTCGGAATGCTCTTGGAGCCTTAAGGAGATTGACCTTTGAGATTAAGGCTTCTCCCACCGTCGGTAAACAACGCGATCGCCCTTATTATAAAATCGGTAACTCATTAAGAAGCGCTTAGAAACATTTCTTACCTAATACTCCCAGCGTCTGCGAAATATGTTAACGTTAAGTCCACACGAAGTGGAATCGGGTTAGTTGGGAAAGTGCGGAGGGGTGAAAATAAATTATTTTCCGAAAAAATAAAAACAGCTCGGCGAAGCTCGTGTGGGCGGACGTACACTTATTTATGGGCTGTGTCCATTAAAAAAAAAATTTCCCCGACCCTCCTGTAAATTCACGCCCCCGTAAAAGCCGGCCAGAACCTTTTCTTTTTAAAAAAAATACCCGCGCGCAAACTGCGGCCCAACTATCCATCACCTACATTAAATATAGGGTTCCGGGGAAGACGATGATCAGACTGAATATCGTGTATTATGCTTTACATATCTTCAAAATGCTACTTCAGACGAATATTGTAGAGTATTATGTGCACTGTTTTCAGTATTGGAATCGTCGACATGCTGTCCGTGAATTTGAGTCGAAATGTTTACACTTTCTATCCACTAATTATTAGTTTCAGTTGTTCACTCAGTGTTTTACTCGGAAACGAGGTGTCCCCAGACGAAGATTCGCGAGCATAAACGAAAGGTGAGAATATGCCCAAGATGAACGAATTAGTACAGAATTTGAGGCCAAAGAATAACTCGCCTTATGAATTATGCCACAGAGAAAAGAGAATGAACCAATTGAAACACACACTTTGTTTTTATCTTGGAAAGTTCTCATATCGCCTGGCGAATTGTTCATTAAAATTAATTTATTTCCCGTCGGTCTTATTCTTGCCGACGGTACCCTCTCACGAATTACAAGTTAGTGCCACTTTTCGTTATTATATAACGTGACTAGTTATTATATTATAAGGTGTCTGTCATTTTGTCGGCCCTCTCGCCGGTTTATTGTCCGCCGGTCATAATCAGTCCGCATAAACCCAAGACGAATGGTCGTTTTTGATTTTGAAAAATTTTTCCGTCTTAATCACCAACCGGGGGCCCCCCACTTTGATGGGTAGGCGGGAGGGGAGGAAAAATCAGTTATCTGTATTTTTCCTCCTTCTTTCATAAAAGTTTTCGCTACCCACAGCTCGTTAATAATCAGACTCTCGAGCATTAAAGTTGAAGTTCTGCTTTCGTTAAGCGGCGCGCGGCGTCCGATACACTAAGTGCCCGGTTATAAATCAAGCTCGGCTGGGGAAATTACGGATTAATCTCCTCGGACTTATCTCGCCGCGAGGTTTGAATTCTTCTTTGAAACCCCATAACAACTAGATTTGCATTTACGCGACTGAAGTTCATCAAATTATGTCGGAATTTTGTTCAGTATTTTTTTTTAAATTACGTAGGTAAATTTTAGATTAATCTCTGGCATTTTGGCGAACCATGTAAAAACTCATATATACGGTATACACACATACTGTGTAAAAAATGTGACGATATCGCATCGAAAGAAAGCAAAAGTTTGAGTAAAAGGTAACTATATACAGCTTTAGCAATGAGGCCAATCTGATTAATTTCAAAATTGATAAGCGAATTTATACACACACATATATATATATATATATATATATATATATATATATATATATATATATATATCCAATCGCCAGGGGTACTTCAAATTCTCCTTCTCTTAGTCTTTTTCCTGGAATCTACTCCACGGAGTCATAAAAACTATATTCGAAAAAATTGTATATATATATATATATATATATATATATATATATGATATCTAATTACTCTTAAACAGTAAAGGCACACATTAAAAGTATGAGTAGAGTCAAGAGTTGAAGGTTAAAAGCGGGTCCAGTTAACCGGGAAACGGGTTCAATGTGAACGCGAGATTTTTGAGATCAATCGAAACCCCCCTCGACTATTCCTATCTTTGGGACTGTTCGTGCAAAAAGGGTAACCTTCGAATAGGATTTCGAATTAGAAATAGCACTCTTCGGTAATAGGCTTTACTGATTAACACATTTCAAAAATAATAAGACGAAATTTTAATTCCAAAATTTGTATTTGACCGGTGACTTGAAAGACAGGAATGTAAATAAGCTATTTCAAGAAAATCATTTCAAGATTAGGAAGTTTGACTGACGTAATTTTGAAACGGGTTTAATGTGAACGCGCGAATTTTGAGATAAATCGAAATCCCCCTCGACTATTCCTATCATTGGGACTGTTCGTGCAAAAGGGTTCTTAATAAGGACCAACCATAGCCAATGACAAATTCTTGAGCCGTTAAAATTATTATAATCAAAATACAACCTATCACCTCAGCAACAAATGGCTACCTGTGATTGGACGGCTGTTAACCAATGCAATGTTAGCTAACTGGGAGCTGATTCTAATCAGAGATGATTGGCTGGTACGACAGCCAATCAGAGCAGGGGTGGGGGTGGCCAATCGTATAAATGTATAAAGCGGGTCGCCAGCTGTTTATATATATATATATATATATATATATATATATATATATATATATATATACATAAAAGTATATTAAACATGTTACACCGATACATAACAACCAATAAGCAATTGCACATTGTTTAAAACAACAAAACTATTTAATACTTGATTATTCAATAATAATATGATAATATCAAACTGATAATTAAAATAATAAATAATGGTAGATAAACGACACAGTATCACCGAGGAGCAACGATTCACAAACTGCGTAAACTAGAACCGCCTAGAACAGAGGAAATATGGCATGCTTGTGTCAGAAAAAGTAGAATATGTGTAAATATAACTATGTATATACTTAGAGGAAAGAAAAAGTTTACATTTAGTATCGGCCGGCCGTAGATGAAAGAGGAAGCGGTATATATTAGGGGTGGATGGTGGGTGGAGAGTTTATGAACTCCGTGTCAATATTACCCCCCGGGGCGAACTACCGCTGCCGACCGGAACTCCCAGTAGGTGGGGGTTTGAAGGCTCAACGTTTGTTTTTTAAATGTTTTCCGCCGCACTGTTCTATACTGCCGGCCTGTATATCGGCCCAATACACTCTCTGCATTATACCGACTTTAATTACGGCAGTCTATACAGTCTACGTGGCCGATAGAAGATCTAACGAAATGCCGCGAGTCATTAATATCTTTTAAACATTTACGGAAACTGTAATGTTTTCTTAATGATTTCTTCGTGATTGACTGTGTTATATTTTTACACGTTGCGAACCCAATGATCGTGTCTTACTAATATTAACCGATAAAATGAGCGAATTAGAGAATTGCCTCGGAAGTTCGGTCCTGTGATGATTTAAAGCAATTTTTGATTTTTCAATTTTTCGAGTTTTCAGAGTCCTGGGATCTTCTCTCGAAAGATCTCCCATTTCTTCGAAATTCGTTTTCAAATTACGGTTTTTTTTCACCGCGAATTGACATCCCGTCCGTCACCGGTCGAATAATACTGAACGTCGTATTAAGCCGATAATATTGCCCCGAACATTCGATCGATTTTCGTAAACGATAGCTCGTGCCGTCCAGAGTGAGGGACCTGTGCAAACCGACTTTGCCCAAGTTTACCCTCCACCCCCCCCCCTGCCACATATTTATTGCAATTGCAGTAACGATTCACAACCAGAAACCAGACCGTAAGTTTAAGCTACTATTACATCCGTACATTGCGTGGTGGTGTGTCCACTCGATGACGTACGTATGGTCCCAGTCCACTAATAGATATAGGAAAATAATTAGTTTCCACCCCCAAAAACATCCCTCGTGGAGGGGGGGTGCGCCCCGGGGGTAAACCCGTATTGCGTTCAGATTTATCGCCTCTGATGTTGTTCAACTGTTGTTTATAGCGAAATTGAAATTCTGTTCACCGACGCGAATTGTCTGCTAGCGAATTTGACGTAGCGCTAATGGCGGTGACGTGAAACCAAAACTGATTAATAGTTCGTTGGATATCGAAAATTTTTATTCCGCCAATTTTTTTAGCTTTAAATTGTCTACATTTTCCCGCCTGAATCAAATTTTCTTTCTTACCGTAAAAAAAGTAGGGCTTACACCGTTACAGGTTTTCTGTTGGGCCGTAAAATACGCGGGTGTTACTTGCATTGCTTCCAAATCCGTGTAACATTTCCTTTTTATTCCGCCTGGAAACAAAAAAATACCCGGAGTTTGGCGCAAACAAAGTTATTACCGAGACCGGTTTTTTTTATTCCAGAAATCGAGGGCATTAAGGGCATTTTTATAACTGCTCCGCATTATGCAGAAAGTGTCGGCTTAAACTTTGATTTGCGACCTACTGAAGATGGCTTTATACCAAGATTATAAGGCTATAAACATTTATTTTTTGTTAAATACACACAGAATATTGTAGGTAATATACAAAAGTGTTGCATAACACATACTACATTGCCGGACGAGGGCCTCAATACTATCATATGACCGGATATTAGGAATAAAATATACTTTCACAATATCGGTTTGATAATAGGGAATAAATATCAGAAAATGTTGTTTTAAACTACAATCAAGTTTCTCAATCATATACTCACTTACGGACTTTATTTATAGGCAGTATTTGGCAACCGACAATTCATAAAAGCCTTTTCCCGAATCGGCCTTTACGTCGTACTTCCGGTGTGTCTTCCCCTTTGGCATTTCCTGTCGTCTCTGGCTTCAAGTAGACGACCGCCTGGAACAACAATAAAAGCCGAGGGCCCCGGAGATTAAGTCGGGCCGAGCCAGATTGGAGGCTCTCTCTAAGCCTCTCGGATTATAGTCTAACACAATAATAGAGAACGGAGCGTTTAAAAGCCATTGTTTTCAGTTGTCATCGTCTGTCTTAGGTTCGGGGCTGTCTGTGCGCTACTGATACCGCCCCAATTCCAACTAGAATCATCAGACGCGATTTTACTAGTTGTATTTAGTAGTTTCGTGGGAGTGACGAAGAAGGGGAAATTAGTTCAGAATTTAGGATCAAAGAACCGCCAGGCAGCGCTGACAGCGAAACTTTTACAAAGAGAATTAAGTAATAATAAAATAAGTTAAAATAGTTTAAAATGCCTGTTTTCTGGTCTGCGAGGGGTTGGAATACCCTACATTTCGTGTGTTTCTATCTGCAGTGAGGATGCCCAACAAAACATCCAAAGTGCCAAAAAGTGACTAACTCCGTACTGAAGATGCCGAGCAGCCGATACCGGTCTAGCAAAAGACCAAACCAGCGAGAGAAGACAGAAACACACGAAATCTACGGTATATATATATATATATATATATATATATATATATATATATATATATATATATATATATAGTTGTATAATTGCCACGACTAGATTGAGGTATACTACATTGAGGGGGCTACAGTTCCCTGGTGGAACTATACTGTTCAGAAGTTTTCCACCACGGTTATACATGAGTTTTCGTCCCTGTCCCGTTATGAGTGGATTGGGCCCAACGATGAGGAGGAGGAAGGAACGATTCAGTCCCGAACGAAAGGTCGATGGGGACCAGTCGCCAGGCAGTAGTGAGAGCAGAACTCTCACACACACGCCAACCGGAATGGAGGAATAAAAATGTGTGAAAGCACTAACGGCGTTAACGGTACACAATGAGAATCCCTCCCTCGGAGATACTTTCTTCTGACCAATTACGGCTTTTGGTTGGGATAGAAATTGGAGTCAAGTAATAACAAATAAAAAAACAACTTTTTCACGCTTCTTAAACATTTTTATACAACGCCTGACGACTGGTTTTTTAATCCCAATTTTCTATACTTTTCCTCGTTTCCCAACAACGTTGTCCCGACAGGTGAAGGTGTTCGCGTTGTCTACTGACTGTGGGAGAAACCTCGTGGAAGGGAAAAACGTTATTAATCGATTAAATTTCGTTTTTCGATTATAAAAGCGCGCGGTTTTAAAGTTTCAATATGTGGCGACTGTGACCGCGCCACTATTGCCAACGATGAGTAAACATCGTATGTAAGTGTTTTTTTGTTTTTTCACAGAGACACCAAACATTTTATGGCGTTTCAACGGGGATTCAAAGTGAATTCAAAACGATCCACCCGTATATTTCGGTCTGCTGTACAGTCGGCTCCGATTTAAATTTGCGTTTGTACAACAAAAACAATAAAACGTCGATCACGTCCGTTTAAACGGCCCAATGGTAACCACTAAGCGGTTACTTATGCAAAACGAATTTACATTATGAAACAGGAAATTGAGCCTGGGGGTCATCCCCCATAAAACGGTCTTGGGGGCCATGCATATTTCACTTGCATCTTGTATCTTGAACCCACCAGCCGGGCTACATAATTCCAAACCTGTGCTCAATTCGGCTCAAAATATTGACTCAGATTATCCTTTAATTAGATTCAATACAGTTTAATTTGCCTATTTATTCGCGCAGGAACGTCCGGATTTTCAGTTTAATCGCATGCATATCAGAGCAAAGTACCCTATCCCCGACGCGGAGGAGTTAGGACTTCGTCTACCCCTGGCAGAGGTACACTCTAATCCACTCGTCCGGCGATAGTGGATCCTCCGGGGAAGAAACAAATCCTCACAAATAGAAAAAACGGGCGTAAAAATATGGAATGGGGCGACAAATCTTGAGCTCTCAAATCCCAAATTTGTTTCTGGCCTTATCATGTGTTGCGTTGGGCATGTGACGCGTGTCACTGCCTCGTTCACCATCACGCCTTTGTCATTTGTATTCTTACTAAAAAAATTTCTCCAGTCTCCAAGTTCCAAAACGTAGGTCCCAACTCGGTTTATCATAGTTGATACTGATGATGCACTTACGCGTTACTTACTTGGTTATATTTCATAGTTGGCATAAAATATATCTCGGTCCTATGTTATTTAGCGTTTTTTGGACACAATGAAAATATAAATAATTATAACATTTCGTTTTTTTATCTTAATTATTTTTCATTAAATTCTTGCTTACCCCAGATTTTTGCCTATGGTCGTTCACATGACATGGCCACATTCTTGGTGGGGTGATGATACAAGTAGTTGAAATAGTAATATGACCAGTCTTTTAGGCGGGTTAGTAGTTAGTCCAGGGTGAAGAGTATATCGTCCATCACTTTTTGGGACACTGTCTAAGACGAGTGAATGAACTGGAAAACCGCCCTCCCTAAGTCAAGGTTATAATACGCCGATAACAAGTTGCGGTCGGCAAACATAAACGCCGAAATACGCGCTTAAGTTGGAACTTATAATTTCCCCCGAGGCTTTCGACCGGTCCCGAAATCAATCACCAAATTGGTGGGCCGTTTCATCACGGGTTCATAAATTCGTTATGCTCACTTCATTTCCTCAATACTCGGCTCAGTTCTTTAAAAATGTTTTTGAGCTCAAATCGCGATCTAATCGTAAATTACGACTAAAAATTAATTCGGAATACCGCACTAATACAAACAACAATAGACTATGTTAGAAGTTACTTTCCATTCGAAACGGATGACAATGCCGAGTAAAATTAACACACCGTTGCATTCTGTTTTCCGATAAAAATTACGATGTTTATATATATATATATATATATATATATATATATATATATATATCACCTAAATTTAGTTGAATTTTGACAAGTTAGTCGTTGGATACAAAGCCCACGAGGACGTAATAAACCTGTAGCAAAGCAGAATAAGGTGCTGTGGTATTAACAAAAACTTCTAGTTTCTTCCTATTCTAAACAGGATAGGTTTTTCGCCTATAAAAATAGGAATAAATTGTAGGTATGCGTGTTGAGGAAAATTCGAAAATCGCTCAAATTCAAGTTCACGATACCCCAAGAGTCGATGGCAAATATAAAAATATCGTTCATTTATCGCAATAGAGATAAGCCGAAAAAAGGCAAGAAATCTTTTAAATATATTTTATATATATATAATACTTTAGTTATAATAATATCAACCCCCAGAAATCGAACTCGGGACCAGCCACTGTACTCAGTATTGTTCTTTCCATTTGAAGAATTGTTTACCACTAGCTCTCAAAATAATAATAACTATAGAATAATCATTCAGAATTAATTCCTGTAATTCATATATATATATATATATATATATATATATATATATTTATTTATTTATTTTTAAATATATGAAAAGGTTGAAACGGGGCAACTCTTTATCGATCGGCCATAAAAAGAAATTAATAACTACATACAGGTTTCCAACGTAGAGAAAAAAAACTCCAAGGAATAAACCACACGCGAATAAACCCCTCATTCTATATATAAAAATAGGTCCCGATCGTAAACGAGCCAGACTAATTTGAATTTCAATTTCGACATTGTTCAATATAGAGTTCCTAACTGGTGGTTGCTGTGGTGTGTGGCTGGCGATTTCTTCAATGCGCCCGCCTTTCCCTCTTTTATAACTCCAGAGATTGCTTCGCACACGCTTAACTGGGGTTTTTTCCAGGAAGCTATATTAATAACACCTGTAGTATTCCGTAATTGCAACCATACACGCTCCAATGTTGCGACATTGGCAATTCTCGGCCGGCGTATAAGCTAGACCGGTGGGTTTTTTGGCCGTCATCAGTAGCATTTAGCTATCTTTAGATTAGAATACCTGTTTTGTGGTCTGCGAGGGTTTGGAATACCGTTGATTTCCTGTGTGTTTCTGTCTCATCTCGCTGGTTCGTCCAGTAGCGGTGTTAGTCACTGTTGGCACTTTGGATGTTTTTCGGGCATCCTCACTGCACTGTCACTGTCACTGTTTTGGCCGTCTTCAGTCGCATTTAGCTATCATTCCGCAGTCTCCAGAGCTCGAGTTAGCCAAACAGTGTTGTTGAATTTAAAATGGTTGAGTGATTATTTTAATAATTTTTGCGGTAGGATAAGCCTAAAAAATAAAAAAAAACAGTGTAAATTAATATAAAAAAAATATTAAAACATTAAAAATTGGCTTTGCAGTCCATTCATTTCATCGCCACCATAGACTGCATAGTTAATATGATTTTTAAATGTATTTGGATTCGCGGATTAGCGGGTAGAAATGAATTTCGACGAAACCCTTTCTTTGTTTCCCATTAAAGAGAGATATGGTGTATAATCCGAGGCATGAAACATGTTTTGTTTCCCAGTTTTTAGACTATGTTTAGTAAAGATAAAGCGAACACAAGGCCGCCCTATGTGTGTCCACGCCTGCGTTTGTTTTACCCTTTTATTCGTTCGTCTAAACAGCTCCCTCCCTCCCTCCCTCCCTCCATCCATCCCTCTCTCCCTCTCTCCCTCTCTTCCTCTCCCTCTCAATAATCTCTGTGTTTTCTATTTCGCTTCTCGGAAAATCCCCAATTGGGTTTGTACAGAGACCGGCGTTCTCGCTTTTTGAAGCCGAAGTTAATAATAAACCGAAATTTCTGAAATTCGTGTCCGCCTTTCTCTTTTCGGTCGGCCCACACACAGGCCTGCCTAATAATCGACAGTCAAGTGAACATTTTAAAGCGATCCAAAAATTATTTTGTTCCAAGTAATTTTCTAAGTAAATGACTGTATAAATACGGAAAAGAAATAATAGCGGAACGTATTATAAAGGGATGATAGAAATAGACGAAAAAATCTACTGTAATATATATAATAACACAATACCTTTTTTTGTATACTGGGGAAATTTTTTAAAAGCAATTTGGCATAACGACTACAAACTCCTATTTTCCCTCTGTGTAACTACTATATACAGTACATAAAAGTATATAGATGTTTATGTTAATAATGTATGAATGTGGAGTAGTTGAAATAAAATTCCGGAATTAGTTTTTTATTTAAACTCTCATCCCTAGTGACGAGTGACGAGTTTCGAAACATACAAATAACGCCACCTATCGGTGAAATCCGCAATGGCTTAGTTGCCGAATATTAATTTATTTCTTTATCTGTTTCTCAAACACAAACCAGATAAATCGTATAGATATATATTATTCTACTTCATTACATTAGAGAGTATTTCTAAATTGGAATCGTAAATTTTGAATAGTGTTGCGGTTTCTCGTTATTGTTAAATTTCATAGAACCGTGTCCAATAAGCGTCCGGAAATCCAACACCTGTGACACACAAGTCGGCATACACTTTGTCCAGACTTGAAACTCTATCCGGCTTTCTCGTCCTCTTCACTTCCGGTACCGTTTTATGGCCGCGTCGGGACGGAGAGGAGCTAGGGGGAACTTACAGAGAAACTGGGCCCGAAACGAAAATAAGCAATAAAATATGGAAATTCGCCGTCTGTGCAATAGATACACTACTTGCTTCCGGAGGGTTTTTGTATTTTACGACCGTTTGGAATATCATCCAGCCTTAATCAGTCCCCAGTTGTGGGGTTTGTAAAGCGAAACATTCGCATTACAAATGAAAACAAATTGTAATCTCTTCCAGGTAAGAGAAGCATTCATCGTTGTACAATAAGGGGAATTGTAAATAGATCTGTATTGTTTTTATATCGTTTTCTTATATTCCGAGTTGTGTGTGTTGTCTTTTTCTTTTGCACAAAAAAACAAAACAAAGAAATAGTTTGTTTAGTAAAATCTGAAAAGGTGATATATATATATATATATATATATATATATATATATATATATATATATATATAGGCAATTTTTTAGTCGTGACTATAAAAAAAGTGAACTTCTTGTAATTCTTTTCATACCCATCCAAGGCAAGCGCAACAGACACGAAGCCGCCTTCAGTATTTTGTATCATTAAGTGTAATTACACTTTCCCCCCTTACAATTTTTAAAGAAAAAAGACCACGGTATGAAAAAGTGCCCTTCTGAGGAGTTGGCGGACGACTGCCAATTTAAAAATAATTACTCTAACGCACAGAGCCTTTTCATTTTCTTGTGCGTGCGTGTGTGTGTAACAGCGCACTTTAATGAAAGCAGGTTTTGGGTTGACACACAAAAAAAAACAGAACAGAAACAAAGAAGTCGATTATTGTTAAAATTTCTATAAGACGTTATCTGTTTATAATTACATATTGCAAGAACTTAATTCGGGACGACGTTTCGTTACATCTTCAGAGCTTAAACCAATATCCGACCCGCTTCATAATACCGGTTATAGATTGATAATGAGGACCAACCATAGTCAATTTTAAACAAAATACAACCTATCACCTTAGCACCAAATGGCTACCTGTGATTGGACGGCTGTTAACCAATGAAGTGTCAGCTAACTGGGAGCTGATTCAATTCTCTGATTGGCTGGTACGACAGCCAATCAGAGCACGGATGGGGGTGGGGGTAATCGTATTTATGATTAAAGCGGGCCGCCAGCTGTTCAGTCTACCCGTGATGTTGGACTGACCGCATGCGGTGACAAACCTGCCGCTGGAGCATCCTGTAAGCACTTTTAAATACTTGTAAATTAACCATTAAAAATGACCATCCCATCGCTTACGGCACGTATATCCATTTATTCGTTTACGTCTAACACTATTTTTATTCCACTATTATACACTATATTTTTTAAGGCCATCGTTCAATGCGCCCTTCAACGAGAAAGAAATGAGAAATGTGTAGAGGACAGGTGAGTGGCGGCCATCCCCTGTACTTGGTAAAGAAAATACAACGAAAACACCGTGACATGTACAAAGATCGAAATAGGACTTTGGACTTGACACTGCCGTCGCCCAGAAGGGCACTGGTTTTTATAAAGTATCACTTCACTCGTCCTGTAACCGCATTTTTAATACTTCTTTTGTGCAATTAGTAAATTTTTTGTGGACATTTCGAAAGTCCGAATTGGGCGGAAGGGAATGTGGTATTTGTGTTTCTCAATAATCAGCAATCATATATCAGTAGCAGTCACAACGTCAGTATGTAGCAAGTGTGCTACTAACCTAAGGGTTTCAGAAACCGACAGACAATTTCACCTCGTCCTGCGATATTTCCACAAATACCTTGTAATAATATAGCGGTTCTATTTCCCACAATTTTATTATTTCCTCCGGGACTACTTTTTGTATTCTGAGAGCCGGCAAAGTTTCCTGGAAATTAAAACACTTCCTGGAAGTGCCCCAGTCGTGGAATAGGGTCGAGCCAAAGTCTATAGTTTATAACTAGAAACTGGCAGTCTTGACGGTGGAAACATCTACTTCAGGATTATTTTCAAGATGGAGAGGACTGATAACTCCTTCGCCGAAACAAGATATGGGCTCCCTTTATCACTTTGAAAACGAGAAACGCGCTCCGACTTTAAAACGGCATTTGAGTGGAACATCTTCAGTAGGACGGCATATTGGGAGCGTGTTGGCCAGTTAAAACTTTTCCCAGGGTATTTTCGCGGTAGAAGCCCATAGGCCGAACAGAGTGACGAAGTTTTGTGAGAAAATTTTCCCAAAAGTTAAAAAAAAGGAAAAACAGTAAAAGCGCAGACAGGATAATGTCCCAGAAGTGACCGATATGACGAATGTGACTACTGAGGATGGCGTACGGAACAAAACCGGTCTAGCAAAAGAGTTTGAAATAACGAATCTCCTGGGCCATTCGGACACATTTTCCTTCATTTTGTAATCATCATTGACACGAGTTTACTCTTTCGAATCCATTTATTACTGTCAGTATATACACCTGCCAGTGTTATGTACACCGCATATGTATAATTACTGAAACTATTCGTCTTATACATATAAATAATATATACCGGATAAAATTTGAAAACTGAAAGATACTTCGTTACCACATCGGGACCCAAAACGCGAATTTTCCTTACAGTTACATATTACAACCGGTTATAACGAGACGAGTTCATAAACTGCAGCATATAGAAAATATTTAGTTTCCATTTTGTTGGAAACTAAAAATAGCTAAACGGTATATGTATAGGTATCGGCATTTTATATTCATTCAAAGATCTGCGTGCCTGAGAGTTAAACCGGCGAGACGCGTGTGCTGTGCGGGTTTGCCGACCCGCCCTCCTCGCTCAGGCGCTATCGTGTTTTCAAATTGCCCGATTTTCAAATTTTCCCCACCTACATATATATATATATATATATATACATGTAGTTATTAGCCTATTCTTATAGCCGGGATAATAGTTCTTGTTAACGCCACCGCTCCGCGTCCCTTCCAAAGGAGCGGGTTCTATAAATATAAGCCGCGACTTGAAACGAGTAATTTTGAATATTGTCGAATTACCCGCCTATCCGTCGTCCGTCCGTCTATCGTCCGTACGTATAAATCTATTCCCTTCACAAATTTCGGGCCTTATCTGACGATGTAACAGACTTCGTCCTCCCACTTCCCGACCAAAGAACAGACATCGATAGATTGCATCGTTATTGGGCACAAACTGTTATCGAAACTTTCACGAATGTGGACAAAAACCGACATTATTTTATGAGGGGAAAAACTACTGACACAAACACGTAAACCCGGAATTAATTTTTGTAATAAATATCTGCGTATTATACACATTCTACATGTGTACATTCTATGTTGATGTGCTAATGAATACACTGAGACACACACTCGAAGCTGTACTGAACGCCTGTATATATTCTATACAATTTATATTGTTCAGAGTAACGGCTGGCTCTTGAGAACGAAGTGAATAATTTCTTATTCGCAGGTTCAATCTTGCCGCCGGCCTCCTCCCCACTAATCTTCGTTAGGTGTAGCGTTGTTTCTTAACAGGGCCGCATGCATTGTGTTCCTTTTGTCTATAATTTATATTAATGTCGGTAACAGTTGGTATTGACTGGGAGAAATTTATTTCGCGACGCTGTGGGCGTTTAAAAGGGGCAATATATATTCGGGATGTAAACAGGCATTTTTACCGGGACTACAATATGGCGCCCGGTTTATTCCTTCACGGCCTCATTGATATATTCTCGCCTCTGTTGCCTCGCATCATATTTCTTCCTACTCCGGTGATGGTTAAGGGGGTGGGGGGTGGTTGGGCGGGAGGTACGGCTTTATTATTACGACTCTATTACTCACACACCGCGTACAATACGGCCGCCGTACGAACCTTCGTATTTGTCGCTGCTTGTACAATTCATATTATATAATTCCCGGGCCCTGCACAACACATTAAGCCTATTCGGCTTCATTCAACCGGGCTTGGAATACTATCTATCAACGTAATTTATCGGGTCCGTTAAATGTTAATCAAGATTAAGAATCTTATAGAAAAGGGAAAAACGGACCCTCCCCCGACATATCTGAAAATAACCAGAGTTTGAACTAAAACAACTCGACCCCCGATAATAGACCAAGTAAACGGATAAAAATTAATACAAGTTGTACCGTATATTTCGTCTGTTTCTGTCTCCTCTCGCCGGTTTGGTCTTTTGCTAGACCGGTTTCGGCTGCTCGGCATCTTCAGTAGCGGAGTTAGTCACTTTTGGCACTTTGGATGTTTTTCGGGCATCCCCACTACGCTGTCACTGTGCAGACAGAAACACACGAAATCTACAGTATTCCGACCCCTCGCAGACCACAAAACAGGTATGTTCATCTAACACAAGTTCTAGTTTGTTATCCCAAAACCGGCCTACCAATGGAACTCAAAAGCGAATAGCGAAAAGCGAACTTTAGTATTTGTCTATTTGAATTTAAATAAAGAATTATTCTGTAAAATACGTATCAACAGTTAACGACCAGGTAGGTTCATGTGGCCTACTAAAAAAAAAATATTTTCTTATTCGCTAAAATTGATTAAGTAAGAATGCAAAAGTGTCTAGCGGTATTCCAACCCCTAGCAGACCACAAAACAGGTACTCTGAACAAGAATTGATAGGTCTTGGGGAATGAAATATGGTCAGTTGTGAAAGAACATAATATCGCACTGAAATGACAATCATACTTATGAATTAACCCCTCAGGACTAACAGATGAACGCCTCTCACGGTTTTCAGAATTTGAATGACTCCGCAGGGTCAGATTTTGATCTTGAAAGTTTGCCATTGAGTGAGCAACTTACCTTTAACGAGTCCCACTGGGCAGATTACACTTGAACTGAACTCACTTAACTACGACTTGGACAATTTACGGGCATCTCACTACTTACTAATTGCATTGGCTCTACAATAAATTCAAGTTACATTCGATTTTTGCAGTTCGGTTTTTATCAATTGAAGTCATTCAGCGCCGGTTTGATTTTATTAAAGCCATTGCTTAGTCCAGTGTCACACTACAGTGCAATTTTCTGTAAATTAAATGGGTTTTATGTTAGGAAAATATTAATACATTTAGAAAGCGAGATGTATTTTTATTGTACACGTTTTATTGTCCATCTTTTAGAGAATATAATTTTTAAAAAATCACTTAAACCATTTTATTTATAATAGGGAAAATTTTGATAGGGAAAAATATCAGTATATTAAAAAAACCTTGATTTCAATAACACACACTCTAGGTTTTAATTATATAATACGGTAGTATCCTCTAGACAGTTTGGTCTTTTGCTAGACCGGTTTCGGCCGCTCGCCATCTTCAGTAGCTCTTTTTATAAGTACACTGATGAGGTGTCGCTTCGCTTTTACTGCGGACCTTGTGTTCGTCATCCACATAACTGCGGAATCTATATGTTTGTTTGTAGACAGGTTTAGGCGGCAGAACGTCTCATTCTCATACATCAAATATTGTATTCGTGTCCTATTTGGTGTTATATCCCGTCCATCAGGAGTATCAACTTTCGATTTAAGAAAGTTGTGCAAACAAAAAAGAACAGACCCCCTCGACAACAGAAAAAATCTTCGATAAGCCGAACTTAGGCATAAAAATTTTATACTGGTATACTTTTCGGTTGGTAGGGGGGGGAGGGATGGTATTATAGAGAAATTGAGGCGAATTGAATGCTAAAATTGAGGCACAAAAGGTGGAATCAAAGCAGGGTGGTGTTGCATTCGGGGCCTGGCAATTGGCGGACGATTGAAAACTGAAAGCCCAAAGGGGGGGGGAGGGAAATTAATTTTTCCGGTTTTAACGAAGTCCCGGCCAATTAATCACATCCCCCGCGTCGGAGCTCGAGAAAGGAGGGGAAAATTGGGATGATGGGGGGGGGGAATTCCCCCCTCTCTCCAAATGGAGTCCCTAAATACGTCACTGTTGGCCTTCAATAAACCCAGCGAGCGTTTTAAGTGTTTTAAACATTTTTTTTATTTCAAACTTACGTCATTGTTGTAGATTTCCTGTTTTTGTCTCCTCAGAGCTATTCAGAGCTAAAGCTTTTTAATAAAACAATTAATACCGTACATTTCCCTCTCGCCGGTTTGGTCTTTCGCCAGACGGGTTTCGGCCGCTCGCCATCTTCAGTAGCGGTGTCAGTCACTTTGGATGTTTTTTGAGCATTCTCACTGCACTTTCACTTGTATACTGTGGTGGTTGTCTGTTTGTCGTGTGTATATACGTGTCTTGTTGTACTGTTTTTGGGGGATTTTGTTTGTCTTATTTAGTAGAATTAGCGGGGCGAATATAGCGTCACTTTGGGAATTGATTTATTATGTCGCTTTGTTTGTTCTTGAAAATCTCCTTATTCTCTATTGGATCCATCTCTTCGCCTGGGTGTATTAATTTCAAAGTCCGTGTCCGGAGTGTATAATGCGGTTGGCGAAGATGGATTCGGTTTTATATATTATCGCTTTTATGTGTTCTTCTTTGTATCTGTCCTCCATCTTCCGCCCGGTTCGGCCGAAGCGTACATACTCCGTCGCACGTTGCGTTTGTTTTGTTGTTTGGTGGTGTGATATTTTTCTATTTGTACTTTGTTTTATACGATATTTTACAATCTATATTTCGGAAAATGTTGAAGATGTTGTACACTTGTTGGACACTTTCTAGCGATGAGGTAGATGACGATATATAATATAATATAAGGGTGTTTCAGAGATGATCTCAGCGATGTGGAGGAGCGTAGCGTGGGTGTGGCTGGTGGGGGGCGTTTTTCTGGTGTGCAGCGCCGAACGAGGTTCTTCGGGAGAGTCGGCCGGAGGAGGGCTGGCGAGGGCGCTGGCCGCAGCAGCAGCAGCAGCCGCCGCAGCAGCAGCACACCACCACCACCACCAGCTGCACAACCAACACCAGCCACAGCCCTACCTCGTCGACCCCACACTCTACCTCATCTCGGCACCACAACTACAGGTACCAATATAATATAGAGCCCCAGACTAGTTTTTACCGTTTTTATTTTGAAATACTCGTTTTGAACCCGGTTCTCGGGTTGTAAACCACTTTTTAACCTGGATTTTTCGGTAAAGACAATTCATCGATCAATTTGTACAGGGACAGGGGCAGGGGCAGGGGCAGGGCAGGGGCAGGGGCAGGGGCAGGGGCAGGGGCAGGGGCAGGGACAGGGGGCAGGGGCAGGGGCAGGGACAGGGGCAGGGGCAGGGACAGGGGCCTAGGGGCAGGGGCAGGGGCAGGGGCAGTGGCGGGGGCAGGGGCAGGGGCCTAGGGGGGGCCACTAACACAACACACCTTCGGTTCGATAGTCGGAGGCCAACTTGTAATTGGCTTAGTCTCTTGGTTGGTACCAACTCTGTTCCCACACATTACCACTTTCCCATACATTATCCATCATCAGGATATAAGTGAGTCACGTAGAATGCAAGCAGGAGTCACGTTGGGGATGGCCAGTCGAGCATCCCGTACGCACAGTGGTATACACAACCGAAGTGTCTAACAACGAGGTTTGTAGTTAAAGACAACAAAATTTCCGTAATTTTTCCGCATAATCTCTGTTTTTAAATGATATTTAGCGACAATGGTAACTGCGCGATAGTAAACTTTCGACTGGAGAATCCCACCCCCGCCCCCAGATGCGCCCTTAACCCTACTAGTAGGTAGTGAGAAAAGTGAAGGAAAGTTAAAAATCGAAAATTTAGTTTTTTTCTAAAAGTTTCTCCATATTTGGTCAATCCACAGTGGTCTCAAACTGAGTTACAGTATAAAGAAAAGCTAGTGGGTTTCTCCTCCCTTATATGTCTATTCGAACATCAATTTCGCTCATTTTATAATTAACAGTTGTAAGTATGAAATAGTGAAAAACGAAATAATTGAAAGTAATAACTTGATTTGTAAAGGGAGATGAAGAGGACGAGGGTATGGTGAGGGGCAAGAGGACGGGACCTTCCCTCTCCATAGTTGAGCCCATAGACGTGCTCAGGAACCGGGTGATGCTCCAGATGGCCAGGCAGAGGATCCAGAAACAGAACGAAAACCAGGTGTTGGCCAACAGGATGTTCCTGAAGAGCATCGGCAAGCGCCAACCTCACTCGGACAGGTATAATACATCACCGTCACCATCACCATCACATAGTGTACTGTACTGTACTGTACTGTAGTGTAGTGTAGTACTGTAGGCCACATTAACAGAGGGGTTAGAGTTAAAATAAATGTTGTGACGCTCTCTGTCTCTGTTTCACACACTATCCAGATCACTGACAATATTCAGAGCTTGGAAAACAACACTAGGACGATCTATCTCTTATATTCAGACCTATGAAAATGGGACTCTGACCATCTTATGTATAATATTCAGACTTTTGAAAACAAGACATTGACCATTTTTCAGACCCTAGGAAACATGATTTTGATGATCTTTATAGAGTATTCAGACCTTTGAAAACCGGACTCTGACGATTCTTTATAGAGTATTCAGACCTTTGAAAACCGGACTCTGACGATCTTTATAGAGTATTCAGACCTTTGAAAACCAGTCTCTGACGACCTTTATAGAGTATTCAGACCTTTGAAAACCAGTCTCTGACGACCTTTATAGAGTATTCAGACCTTTGAAAACCAGTCTCTGACGACCTTTATAGAGTATTCAGACCTTTGAAAACCGGACTCTGACGATCTATGCCTAATATTGAGACCTTGTTAGTTGTGTGTTATTTGTGAACAGGTGATAGTGAAACGATAATAGTGATAAATAAAATGATAATCTGTAGTTGTGTTGTTCGAGGTGGGCCGAATTGGAGGGTGAGAGGTACGGGAACTCGTACAGGAGGTACATGGCCGAGCCCGAACTGTGGGAGCAGCAGCAGGAGCTGCAGCAGGAGCAGGATCAGGATCAGGATCAGCCTTCTTCCTAAACAGCAACAGTTCCACAGCCAAACACCTAACAACAGCAAACAACAAACACCTAATGTAATCATTTTCAAAAACGACATCCGATCTCCGTTCTATTTATCTTTCTCTCATAACCGGAACCCTTAAATAGTATTAATCGACATCGAAACAAATTATATACATATATAAATATACATTTAAAAAACCCAACCTCTATAAGTATTTACCTAACAAGAGTATTATTATAATTATCGTTATTTATTATTATGCATGTTATAATTCCCTTGTGTGTATATTGTTTGTCATTTTTATCTCGATAAACGCAAGTGCAACGATGTTTTTCTCTTTTTTCCCCCCCGTTTGACACTAAATATAAATCATGTATAAAAACTATTCCTTATTCTGTCTCATTCATATATATATAAATACATATATATATATATATATATATATATATATATATATATATATATATAGAAAAACCTTCCAATGTGACTAGATTCTCTCTCTCAACTGTTTTCAAAAAATGCCTCGTATAATTGTGCTCGATGTGTTGTTGTTGATAATATTATAAATAGGATGATAAGAATAAGAGGAAAATTGGTATATTGACCGGAATACAAAGAAAGGAGCCACAGCCCAGGACAGGACAGCCCAGGACAGGAGCCCAGGACAGGACAGGACAGGAGAGCCCAGGACAGCCCACTTTCGATCATTTCCCCCCCAACTAAAGGTTCTACTCAAACGTATTTTTCTGTTCGTTCTCCGACCTCTCGTTAAATTATTTATTAAATTTATTTTGTAAATATTAAAATAAAAAAAAATGATAATAACGAAACAACAATAAGATATCGTATATTTTTGTTATATTGTGGCGTTTTAAGATGACGTATATATATTTTTCAATTTTTTTATTATTATTAGTATTATACAAGAGCCTATTTTGACGATTTTGCTATATAATCGATTTGATTATTATATAGAAGAGAGTCTGTAATGTTGTAAAACTTTCAAAGAGATCTACGATTATGATAATATAGACTAACAGTGTGTAATTTTTAGCGATTAAGACAAATTTCAAACAAACAAAGAGTAAAAAAAATATAAACTGAAAATGATGTTGTAGAATTATTATTTATAAAAATGTTCTCAGTATTGTTAAATTATACTTTTTTTCGAATTAAATAGTTTGAAAATTTATTTATTTATTTCTACAATCATCCTTCCTTCGTCATTTTTTCACAACTGATAATCGGCGCTCCATTACAAATATAAAGCATTAATAATCGAGACAATAAAGGCACCGACTATTTCTTCTATTGAGACTATAAAAATGGAATAAATTGCATTTCTTTTGATAAAAACCATTAATTCACATATTACTACATATATACAGTTTAAAAAATACGACCAAAATACATGTGATATTATCGTAGATTTCGTGTGTTTCTGTCTCCTCTCGCTGGTTTGGTTGAGATTCCTAGATATATGTACGAGGTTTTGATTACCAAATGTATGATGGTATTGTGTATTGACTATCACAACATTTTTCCTGTTGATCCAAACATTATTGAAAAGTTTATTTTTAGTAATCTAGTTAATCGGTCCAAGTGCACCAAACGAACTTTAGTTAAGTACATTTCCGCACCACCCTCTGGGGGGCGCTAGAATCTCGGTGCAAGTGTACCCAACGAACTTTAGTTAAGTACATTCCCGCACCACCCTCAGGGGGCGCTAGTTTATCGGTACAAGTGCACCAAACGAACTTTAGTTAAGTGCATTCCCGCACCACCCTCTGGGGGGCGCTAGAGTCTCGGTGCAAGTGTACCCAACGAACTTTAGTTAAGTACATTCCCGCACCACCCTCTGGGGGGCGCTAGAGTCTCGGTGCAAGTGTACCCAACGAACTTTAGTTAAGTACATTCCCGCACCACCCTCAGGGGGCGCTAGAGTCTCGGTACAAGTGCACCAAACGAACTTTAGTTAAGTACATTCCCGCACCACCCTCTGGAGGGCGCTAGAGTCTCGGTGCAAGTGTACCCAACGAACTTTAGTTAAGTACATTCCCGCACCACCCTCTGGGGGGCGCTAGAGTCTCGGTGCAAGTGTACCCAACGAACTTTAGTTAAGTGCATTCCCGCACCACCCTCTGGGGGGCGCTAGAGTCTCGGTGCAAGTGTACCCAACGAACTTTAGTTAAGTGTATTCCCGCACCACCCTCAGGGGGGCGCTAGTTAATTTATATCTAATAATTTGTATTTAAAGAGAAAGCAAAACTGTCATAAACAAATAAAAACTTAATATTGAAAGATAAAAATAGGTATCCATTTTGAATAGATAACAGGTAAATAAGTAAGTAAAAATATATTATGACAAAAATACAATATATTGTTTCAGTTCCCTTGCATATAACAATAAACAAAATATTACAATTGGAGATAAAACATCAAATCTAATAATAATACATCAGTTTGACTGCGCAAGTATAACAGATTATAAAAATAATGTAATTTGTACTTTAACATACAAAAATAAAATATATATAAGTATATAAAAATGTCATTTATACATATCCTGAGTCATATACCTATTTTCAAAACTGACAAAAATTTAACATCGGACAAATATTTTTCAGAAAACGTAAACAGAATAAACGATGAAACAAAACAAAATCAATAAAATACATTGTGCGACTATTATTATTTCAAAACAATAATAAAACATGAAACTGTCCCACAATAAAGAGAAAAATGTATTACATCCACAATTAATATTTATATTAATATTCAAATAATTGAATAAATAATAATTTATAATTAACCAAATTAAAACAGAAAATTGCACGTCGGGTTAATAATATAATTAAATACTACAAACGGTGTTTATAATAACATCATAATTCATCTGAAAGGCACATGAAATTATCACAGAAACATTGTCAAAATGCAATATCGCAAATATTAGGTTGATCAAATGGTAATGTTTTCAATGATAAATGCGTCAATGATGACTGTATGGTGCATACCAAACCAAAATAGGTTAATACAGTCTCAAAGAAAATATTATATATATATATGAAAAAACCAGTACTAATATTTAAACTTAGGCACACACACAGTCACCTTTCTACAAGAAAAAAATGAATTGTTAAAAAGCTCATCGATAGGAATTAAAATTAGGAATAATATTTAACCAATTCTTGGGACAGCATATCGATTGTCTCTTCGTTGATTTCGACGAACCTCTTTTTCTGACGGCTGAAATAGAATATGTCTCCCGTGTAAATGTCGAACCAGAGAGCGTGGATGTGAAGTTGGTGCTTTTCAAGCCTCCGCCTCAGAAATCCGTAACTCGATATGTTCGCCAATTGCTGGAGACAGTTCACCTGGAACGGGCAAAAACATGACATTTTATTATCGTGTCAAAATTAAATTACAAACCTTTTCAGATTGTATTAACCGGGAATATTTTTCTCAAACAACAAATAATCTAAACAAAAAACATACAATTAAACACTATTTTTTTAGATAATAGAAGATAAATGAAACATAAAACTTGAAAAAATAAAATAATACAAATTTGGCTACTATAAAATACAACATAAACAATTAAGAAGTCTACAAACTGTATTTATATATTATATTATACAATATAGTATTATATTTATATCCCATATTATATTTATTATCCCGGTCCAAACGGTTCCAAATAGTAATTTAAAAACCTTTCTAAATTCTGATTAATAAATTCGAGATATCTTGCCTAGAAATAACAGTGAGAATAATGTTGAAAATAAACAAAATGCACTATTTAAGAAAAACTGGAGTTTAAATAATCGGCTTTTAATTAAAAAAAAAGATGCAAGTTATTAACTTGTTCAATTTAAATTTCCTTTACACAAATGATAATTGTAGAAAGTTACAGTTTTAATGCTTAAAAATTACTGTCGAGGCTTTTCGTAATTTAAAATTTTCAATGGCGTCACTTCACAAATTCCTTAAATAAAAAATAAATAATTAAATAAAAATAATGAGGGAGACAGACCTGTGACAGCTTGTCCTCGACTGAGAATCTGTCTTCAGGATCGATGTAAGCCACAAATTTCCTCAGCGGCGTTTCAGACTGGAACAGCAACGGTTGATGGTAACCGGAAATCTGAAAGTTTCAGAAAAAAAAACCAAAATATCAATAAACATGGACCCAATACTATAGTTATAAAATACCCCTCTAGTAGTAAGACTTCTAGACTACAGCATTTATATACTGTTAGAAAATCTCTATACTACACTAATAAGTTGCCCCCAGTAAAACCTCTACACTATAGTACTAATGTACTCCTAGAAAACCTCTAGACTATAGCATTTATATACTGTTAGAAAATCTCTATACTACTCTAGTAAGGTGCCCCCAGTAAAACCTGTATACTATAGTACTAATGTACTCCTAGAAGACCTCTAGACTATAGCATTTATATACTGTTAGAAAATCCCTATACTACACTAGTAAGTTGCCCCCAGTAAAACCTATATACTACAGTACTAATGTACTCCTAGAAAACCTCTAGACTATAGCATTTATATACTGTTAGAAAATCCCTATACTACACTAGTAAGGTGCCCCCAGTAAAACCTATATACTACAGTACTAATGTACTCCTAGAATACCTCTAGACTATAGCATTTATATACTGTTTCAATTGTATCGTTTTTAAAATCTGCCCTAATGAATGATGATATACAAAATTTACTGTCTATGTAATTAATTGTCTTTTGGGCTCACCTCCAGCTGCAGGAATTTGTCGAGAGATGAGTTTGCGTGAGTGCAAAGCCAAGATCTAAGCGGTGATATACGCCTGCTGTCTTTACTCGAAAATTCTTCATCGCGAAGCTGATACAGCAGGTTCATCGCCTGGGGAAAAAACAATATAGATAGAATTGAATTCAAAAATTAAAAATGAACACTCTCCAATCGGGCACAACAGTGGCACAGATGTTATAGCATGCTTTCTGATTCGAAATGCTCAACTGATTATGTTAGATTGTCTGATTAATAGTCCAGTAACAATTCTGTAAATTCAATTTCAAATCGGCAGACGTTTAAACAATATTGCTGTGTTCAAAATGTGCGATTGAATATTCGATAGATTCTCATAGATTTTTTGAGACCGAATATATCCCTGTACAGGTAAAGCTGTAGAATTATTCAACATTCTGGAGTTCTGAAACTGAATGATTCCAAAATAGTGCTCCACAACAGCTGCAACAACAACAGTTGTGGATTACTAATTATCCGGTAATGCAATGAGGAATAAACTACTTGCATTTTATCACACTTGAAAATAGCACGAGGGAAGCGCATAAAAATTGTTTGATATAAAAACACAAGTTAGAACTATAAGCTTTAAAACCTTAAGTATATCCCTTGGCCTAAGCAGTTCTCAAAACTTGGTACAAGGAACTTTACACTTTTAAATGTAAAAGTTAACAAAGTTCTTTTTTTTAAGTTCGCAACATAATAAATAAGATATAATAATCTAAAACTTGTAAATTATTACCCAGTAATTTCAGTATTATTTTCTTCCAACGCAATTTCTTTGATGCAATTTCATAACCTGTACCTTAATGACCACAATCAATATTTCACCCATTCACCAATTCGATCAATACTCAATAATTAATTCATTTTTTCCCTATTAATAATAGTGCGATTTAATAGTCACAAGTGGACAGCCGAGTCAGTAGAATTCATTTGTAGACATTTTAGAAACTGTGTTGCGAGAATTTGAAATTGACTGAACAGACGGGTAGATCTTTTCCATAATAGGTTAGCGGAAAAAGTGACCTTTAAAGTGCAAAATAAGCAACAGCAAGCACGAACCCGTAGCCAATTTATTTATGTTTAATAAAAGCGCATTTAATAACAAGAAAAATCCCGAATCACCAAATAGTTAGTAATTATTCTTGTTATTTTTAAATAATTAAAACCAGCGCCAATCCAAGCAACTGATATTTACCTTACAGTCGGAGTGACCGCAAACAATAATATGCCTAATGTTATTGACTATACAACCCAATTCCAAAGCCGCCGGTTCATTTGTCGTATATTCGTCCAAAAAATGATGCGAATGCGGTATAACATTACCGGCGTTACGAACTGCAAAAACAAACAACAACAAATCTTTGGTCGCTCTTCACCGTTATTCACTGTTTCGATTAAAACAAAACAATTCACCGCCACATTTCCCGACTGGCGAATTAAAACGCCTCCCAGTGAAACTAGTAATAAATCACATAACACGAGGGGAAACAATGAAAAATAAACAACAATACCAACAAGTACCCTCAGTGTTTACACTATTGTTATTCTCTTTTATGTATGAAATCGGTGAGAACATTTTTGAAAGATGCTATTAGAAAATGAACGCGAAAGATGTTAGTAAGAAAGCATTTAACGTAATACTTTGCCGATAATTTCAATAACGATAATTTTACTTCCGAATTATTTTTAAAGTGTTGGCAGAAAGCAATATAACTATCGATATATAATTGTATAGAATCAATAACTCAAATAATGCTGTAATGGACCGCGCTGATGCGCTGATATTTTATCGGCTACATTAAAAACACCCCGTTTAAGTAAAAACTAATTAAATAAAGGATTGGCTCTACTGACCGACGAACATGTCCCCGACGTTTGTTGCTGTAAATCTTGTGGGAATCATTCTGCTGTCGATGCAGGTGAAGAATACCGCTTTGGGCTGAAAAAGGAAAACAAGAGCGTATAACTGATATTATAATGGAAATAGGCCGTAAGTGAAATCGTTAATGGGATAAATCGTAAAGCACTCACTATCGGATTATCTCTGACGACGCTGAACTGTTGGAGCATAGTGGCCCTGTCGGTCTGTCGATATTTCATTATTCCTCGCAACAGCCTTTCCATTTTCGTCCCAACGAGCCAAGCGGGGAGTGGAGAGAGAGAAAAGAGAGAGAGAGATAGAGCGGCAAAAAGTGCTATAAACACTTGGCCAACATAGCCACCTGCCAGCCAAACTATTATAGAACTGGAAACAATAACAAGGTCCAGCGCCCTGACTCTTACATTATGCATGCAACCTTCCTGCGGCGATATAACGGCTGCCCTGATTAGGGAAATGTCACGAATGAACGAATCATAACCTTTTTAATGTGATTCATCGAGCGTTTCGCAATATTTTAAGATAAACGCGTTTCATTTGAGGTAAAATTGTAATAAGTAATAAAAGAAAATAATTTCGGTATAGGCTGAATTATAAACGATTTATCGTGAGCATATTATGAAGTAACATTGTAAAATTCGTGTATGAGAAAAATTTTTACATTAAAAGACGTTTAACTTATATTCAATTATCATTATTAACCTAATTCTTTTATTGATCCTCTTAAAAATAAATTATTGGTAAAACTGTACTTTGGGGGGGGGGAGACCAAATGATATCGCAAGCAGTGATATATATTTCGAAGCAATGTATGATTTGACGCTTCGATAATCGAAATAAGAATAATAAAAATAATAATATATAATAATAAAATAATAACAGTTACAGTCGAGTACCGCGTACGCGGTACGTTACAATATCGAATGAACCAAATATTGATATATAACCTCCCCCGAATAGGTTATCAGTTGGGGCCCCCGGTTCTGCATTTCAACCGAATTATTACATACGAGCCAAGTACTAATGAATTAAATAAAAAATGGGGGCGTAAAATTTAATTAGTTTAAAATTGTGTTCAAGAATTATTAGACAATAATTCTAACAATGCAAATAATTTTATCGCAAATATCAGATAGGGACAATCCCGAGGGGAAGGTTTCTTTGAATCGTTCGCAGGTAGTGAACTGTTCGATTTGAACAGCTGATCTTTATGATATCAAAGCGAAGAGTAATGGCTCTTCGGGTAATCCCCCTAAGCTCCGCCCCTCCTACTTTTTCCCTCTATTCCTATTAGCTGTTAAAAGAAAAAGATAATTGGAAGAGGATCTCAACGGTTCTACCGAAACAAATACTTTTCGTTCGTAGTACGATAATGGCAATTAAAACTTGAAATTACATTGGACACAAATAACTCATAAACAAAATCCAAGAAATAATTTCTCAACGTTGAGTCGGACATGTTCGTATCTCTAAATTCGTATTCAAAATGTTAGAAACAAATTTTCAGGAATAAACTTAGTAAATCGCGTCGTTGTCTTTAACGACCGCTAAATATTACAATTTTCGACTGTAAATAGACGGATATTATGCTCGGTTTGTATTTTACGAAACGGGGTACCAGAAGGCCCGCTAGGCAAAACCTCTTTGGGGGGACGGTAACGATTTTTAACAGTTCTCGTTATGCCGTCTCCTAGCCGACGACGGCGGTCATGTTTGTTTTGACGTGCCTTTTCGCCAATTGACCCGGCCTCCAGATAAAGGGAGATTGTGCCAGCCGCAGCCTTCGCTACCGCCAAGAGTAGTCGGGAATTTCTCCACTCTTATCCGGAACTGTGGCCGCAGTATGAAGTGTAGGAGGAGTTCTGGCCGCCGGTAGAGTCCTCTTTTCCCCCCCAGCGTTCAATCTCTGCCCGAAATATGCCGCACACCATCCGCCAGAGGACCAACCCCTACACGCTCAACATTAGAAAGAATGGAGCCAAGTGGAAACAGGGACAGAACAGGTATTTTCGCGGTGGATAATGTAAAAGCCCACCAGAAATTGTCACGCTCACCACAAAACCCCCCTCAATCATCAGTTTGTAAGCAAGTGATAGTCTTCCTGATAACGGGCCACGTCGGCTCCATTATTTTTTTTATTTCGCTGCCTTATAGAAACATACGTGCGAATGCCCTAATTGTTCCCTTAAATAAAAGAATTTAGATTATTGTGTCATCGACTGAGCTTAGTAATAATCTTTCCTTAAATCAAAATCGATGAGGGATAGTTGGCCATTAATTGATGGCGCGATATGAACTTTTCATTTGAGGTCAATTGGGAGACCTCAAGTCTCACTTGAGATACACGCTAGAACGTAACTGTCGAAAATATCAGACTGTATCGAACTATCCGATTGATTTCAATGCATGCCACTGGAATAATTTTAAATTGAAGGCAGTTATATGTTATAACTTATCAATTGGTGTTTCTCCAGTTTGATATTGATGATTTTTAAAATTGTCATTCAGAAGCGAAGCAGTGAGCACTTCGAATGCTGTCGACTACGGGTTGAAGTTTCCTACTGGTTATACGGCGTTTAAGGTCCTGCTAACGGCGAGGATAGTGGCCGCCATCTGGAGTCACATATCTGATTGCGATGAAACGTTCAATTACTGGGAACCGGTATGTATCATGTATCGTGTTATTAAAAAGGTTGTTAAGAACTAAAAAATTATAGAGGCACTGGTCGCGAGCATCCGAAACAAAAGTGAAATTGCTTTACTTACTTTGGTCAATATAAATGTGATATTGCATTAAAGCGCAGTACTTCAAACAGTCTCGCTTTATTTCGCCGTTCCGGAATTATAAAATTAATTTTCTTTTAAAATCTATGCAGGGGCACTATTTGCTGTACGGCAAGGGGCTCCAGACTTGGGAATACAGCCCCGTGTACACCCTGCGCTCTTACACGTACATCCTGTTCCAGCTCGCTCCGACTTTTATATACAACGCCCTTTTGAATCCCGACAAATTGTTAGCCTTCTATTTCCAGAGGTGCCTTCTAGCTTTGGGCAGTGCGGCTTGCGAAGTTTATTTTTACAAGTAAGTTGTTTGAAGTAAAGGTTGAACCATTGTGAATCTGGAGGGAGAACAAATTCACCTTCCTTCCTTGCAAGATAATGTTAAGAAAAAATTGTTTTCGTATGTTATATAAGACTTGAGTAGCTGTAATCTCCCTTTTTAAACTGTTATATGTATGGAGGTTCAGTGGTATTATCAATGATATGATGATCTGTTATATCCTCCAGGTTGGGAGCATGATATTGAATTAGTTTTAAAATTATGAAGATTAATTGTATTAAAAAATGAATTGACATAATAATTCTATCGATGCAAATGGTTTTATCACAAATAGCAGATAGGCAATGGAGGGGAAGGTTTCTTTGAATCCTTTGCACGAAGTGAACTGCTGGATACATGTCAGCTGAGCTTATATCAATGCATAGAGTAACAGCTGTTAAAGTGATTCATTAAGCTCCGCCCCCTACAGATTATTTCCTCGATTCCCATTGGCCATCGAAAGAAAGTCAGGTGTCAACAGTTCTGCCAACGCAAGAAAATCATTTTTTCCTAATACTGAATTATAGGTTAATTAATTACCTTGGATGCTGAGAAAAGAACTCTATTTATTCATGACTATATCTGTTAATATACCTCGGTTTAATAACCGGCTTACTACTTTTCAGGAGTGTATGCCGCGAATTTGGAATTCACGTCGGCCGACTAATGCTCATATTTTTGCTGTTCAGTGCGGGCATGTTTGTCTCATCCACCGCCTTCTTGCCTTCATCATTCTCCATGTAATTATTTACAATCATTAAAAAAAAAGTTTATATAAATTAGGTTAGTTTTGGCTGATTGACGAAAATATAAATTGTTATATTTAAAAGAAATGATAAATCCATTCTGTCCAGGTATATGACAATGCTGTCGATTGGAGCATGGTATCACAGAAAATATGAACTCGCCGTATTCACGACAGCCATCTCGGCCTTTTTAAGTTGGCCATTCGCTGCGCTAATCGGGTACGCTGATACAAAATTGTCTGTTTATTTATTATTCCAGCAAAATGTTCGACAACTATGGAGTTATATTAACCGCCATATTATTTGTCCCCCAGAGTGCCAATCGCTTTTGACATGCTTTTTCTGAGAAAAGAGATCGCAAAATTCGTCAACTGGTGTCTGATATCTTGCGCCGTCATACTGGTACGTCTCTAAACCATTTAATAGCGCCAAAATTAAGAGCCTACCTATAATGATGTTAGGTTCTCGGATAGGAATTAAAATTAAGGGAAATTCCAAAGTCGCCAGCAAAATGAGGCACATTTTGCTTCTCATAATAAATATTAATATACCTTGTAAATTGACATTGCTCGGTGCTCGGTGTGATGTGCACTGTAAACTCATTAGACTTTTGGATTCTCCGATTGCTGAACCAGAAATTTTCCTTCAATTGCAAATTTCAGCCGAACCATTCTGTGAACGTTTATAATTTATTTTTGAGTACAGCTTCATATATTTTCAAGTGTAAATTTTGAATGAGATTTAAATGCCTATTAATTATCGTTTGGTCGTTTTTTTGTTGTTTGCAGCTACCGATGGTCAGAATAGATTCGTTGTATTACGGTAAAATAGTTGTGGCGCCTTTGAACATAGTATTGTACAACGTTTTCAGCAGCCGAGGGCCAAATTTATACGGCACCGAGCCATGGTATTTTTACCTATTCAACGGCTTTCTTAATTTTAATTTTATATTTGTCGCTGCCCTGTCAACACCGCTTGCATTGGTGAGTTTACTACATGCACAGAAAAAGGTATTTCTTATTTTTCTACTAACATTATCGAGTATACAATAATCTATGTTGTTATAACTGGAAAAATCTGAATAACACTGTACGTCCTTGTTCATTTTTAAAATATTCGGAAGAAGATACAACGAACCTGAACCCAGACTGTTTGTTCTGTCTGTTTGTCTGTATATAAATAAAAAGTGTTGAGGCGCACCAGGTTATAAAAAATCAAGTTCTAATTAACCTGAAAAGTTATTAGCATAATTAATTTAGAAATAACCACAGAAGAATAAAGTCGATATAACAAAATATTGATTTTAAATCAATTTACAGATGGCGGTGCACAAAGTGGTGCCAGTGAATGCCCGTAATCCGGCATGTCTGCCATACACTCTGTCAATATCGCCGCTATATTTGTGGCTCCTTGTTTTTATTCTCCAGCCGCACAAGGTAAATCTAAAGTAATTTTGTTTTCATTTTAATTTTTATACACCGCTTTATGGAATTGAACTATTACCCAGAGATCTCGAAACTCCCCCAAGTATCAAATTAAATCAGAAGACATCAATAGAGATGGCTAATATTTTTTGTAATCATAATTATATGAAACTAACTGAACTATTCGGTATTAGAAATTGGCGGCTGTCTTCCGGTTTAAAACACTCCAATGTGAGTTTACTATTATAATTAATGTGGTAGAAAATTACCATCACTTAATCTGGCGCCACAATAAATAACCAGATTCTTGGAAGAATCATTTTCGCTAATATACTCTTAGTAGAAACATCAACCAAATATTTTAGGTGGGCAAAACAAATTAAACTAGCTTAATAAATGCCTTGGATGCTCCCTTAATACTTTCATGTTGTAAAAAGTAAGCTTACCATTTTTATGAGGTATTTTATATTTGAAGTTCCACTGTGTAAATTGAACTGTAGTCAATTTCTTTTTCTTTTTGTTGTTGTTGACAGGAAGAACGCTTCCTGTTCCCTGTCTATCCACTGATCTGTCTGTGCGGAGCTGTCACTGTTGACGCAATACAGAAGATCTATTTCCGTCTGTTTGTCAGATTTGGCCAGCACTACCTCCACCACACGACGCATTTGGTCGTGCCAGTAGTTTTTGTCACTTCACTCATCGGTGTTTCAAGAATACTGGCGTTGTACAAAGGTAAATTCGGCCTGCACGAGGTATATAGTGGGCAGGTGTGCCCACGACAAAGAGGAATGAATTAGTTTAGAATACCTGTTTTGTGGTCTGCTAGGGGTTGGAATACCATAGATTTCGTGTGTTTCTATCTCCTCTTTTGACCGATAATAGGACAAAGACTTGAACCCTACCCTGCAAAACTCAAATAAGACAAACAACATCCCCCAAAAACACAATAACAAGACAACCACCACAGTACAAGTGACAGTGACAGTGCAATGAGGATGATGCCCAAAAAACATCCAAAGTGACTAATACCGCTACTGAAGATGGCGAGCGGCCGAAACCGGTCTAGCAAAAGACCAAACTGGTGAGACGAGACAGAGGAAACACAGGAAATCTAAGGAATGAATTAGTTAAGAATTTAAGAAGGTTAAAGAGGCAGTATTCAGAGCAGACTTTCACAAATGCCGCACTGAACAGGGAATGAAAAACAGTAAAATAATGTCACTATGAGTGTCCGTGCGAAGGTTAAATTTAATTAAATTATGAGTTAAAAGTGTTAAATTAACATGTATTTATTGTATTTCAGGTTACCACGCTCCTATGGACGCCTATATGGAACTGAGCAAGATGTCCGCCGAAGGGAGTCTGCCCGCTCTCAGCTACTTCAACATATGCGTCGGCAAAGAGTGGTATAGATTCCCTTCCTCGTTCTTCTTGCCCAACGACAAGTACGCCGAATACGTTTTAATAAATACCCCCGAACAAAATTTTGAATTAGAAATGCTTGAAAAAAAAAAACAATGCGATCCGTAACATCTGTTCTGTTTGACCATTTTTTTTTCTCTCTCGCCCCCAGATGGACTCTGCTGTTCCTGAAATCCGAATTCCGTGGCCAACTGCCCAAATACTATAGTTCGGGTGACGACGCGACAAAAATCATCCCCGAATATATGAACGACGAAAACAGAGAAGAACCTACCAGATATGTAAGTATAATTTTGAAAGATCAAGAAAAAGTGCCGTCGAGAGATGGTGAATACTATACGCTTTTGTTCCTGACATATTCTGCAATAATGAAGAGGAATAAATTAGTTGAGCATTTAACGTTGAAGACGTGGTTCGTGCTGGAGTATTGCAGTACGCAATTGTTTTACATCAGAGTAGCGTGACTGAATTTGTAATACCACAATTCTTGTGATCTTTTTTGTAATTCGGAAGACCAATTTCCGCCGTTCACCGTATTCAGTAGCTTCGTGTCTGCACTGTTCCTAGCCAAAGATCAAACAAGCGGAATAATCTTCGGATTTCGTAACTCTGTTTCACACTCTAATATTGTTTGTTTGGACAAGGCGAACATAACACTGTGCCATTTCCTGGTCGACTTGGACACTGGACAATCGAGCGAGTTTGAACCAAATTATTCGTCGCAGATTGAAAGATGGGTCCTCGTCAAATCGATACCGTTTCTTGACCCAGCCAGGTAAGAGCGACGACAGTCAATAAAATGAACCTAAAAACTTGTAAACTCCACCAAAAAAAAAAATATTTCTATTACGGAAAGCAATATAATTAAGAATTTTTGAATTTATATTCCTGCAAATGAAAGAAGGGAATGTAGTATAATGTCCTGGCCTACAATTAGGACATGTTAGAAAATTGATATAAATTGTGAATTACAGACAGTGAGCCTTAATACAGCGACGGTATTATTTTTGGCATGCGTGTTTTGTTAATTCTATAATACATACACTGTATAATTTTGAAATGTTTTTCCAGGACCAACAAATGGATAAAATCATTCTACATACCATATTTCTGGGAGAAATACGCATCGTTCGGTTCGTACAATTTGTTGCAGGCGAGAAAATTGAGAGTTCAACCATCTCTATATTGAATATAGAAAGAAACCTAAATTTGTTTTATATGTATATGTAAAATGGGTGTGATTGATTGTTGTTTAAGTGTTTTATACATACATACATACATACATACATACATATATATATATATATATATATATATATAAAAAATTCCTGATGTGTTGTCTTGTAACCAAGAGTGAGTATCAAATTGTTGTACCTGTTTCTAATTGTATTGTATTTTCCTGATGAAAAAAAAAGAGAGAGAATGTAAAATGAGAAAACAAGGGGAAACATTATATATATATATATATATATATATATTATACGAGCATAAAAGGACTGGGAAAAAAATATTTAATATATAAAAAAATGTGTGTACTAAAAGAAAAAGAAAATAGT
Organism: Lethocerus indicus; assembly: GCA_019843655.1. Lineage (NCBI taxonomy): Eukaryota > Metazoa > Arthropoda > Insecta > Hemiptera > Belostomatidae > Lethocerus > Lethocerus indicus. The sequence goes on along the minus strand of JACDQD010000003.1, from coordinate 31,222,942 downwards.
CATTGACCTCAGAGTGAAGCCACTTTCCGCTATCGTTCCAAATGAATAGTTGCATTATAAATATATTATTATGATACCGATGTCATAGTATATATTGAATGTCTATATTTTTTCTGTAGCTAATGTAAATGTCTAGATGTATCGTTTAAGTTGATATTGTGAATATTTTTTTAATATTAAATGGGACTCAAAATATTTCTTTTTTTTGTCATTCCTAATAATTTCCCTTTATATTTTACTTATTTAAAATATACCGTACTTTAAAAATGGCTAAGGAACATAAACCGGCGTGGCATTAATTTATATTTATTTTTAAAAAAGTATATTTCAACAATTCATTCGAATAAATTATAAACAAGACAACTGTACAAATATATTTTCTCTTAAATTAAATAAAAAAAATACGATGAATCTATTCACCACACCATTATATGCCTTGTAATAACTGATCCACTGTTATATGGAACCGTTAACATAATGATGATTGAGATGGTTACGGATAGATATTCAAGCCTTCTTACCATAATCACCACCGAAAACAGTGTGTTCAGCTTCATCAGTCTTCAGCGATGAGTAAATCTAAATTGGCGTCCGTAACCTGCGAGTTGATGAATTTCTGTTCACCACCTCGGATGCTCAGTTGGACTCCGGTTGTATTTATTTTTTCCTGAAACAAACAAAAATTGGAATTAGAAAAAGACCTAACTGATAATATGAGCAAAGGTTTCATCAGCGACTGGAACTCAAATTATCACTAATTCCCAGTATGTGGATCATGTAATACTCTCAGAAATTCTTCACTTCAGATAGAGGTTTCTACATACATAGATTTGTAAAATAGAGCCTTTAAAATCCCAGGAGCTTAAAACATTTTCATAACTCTAGCTGAACAAATTGTTGGCTTTGAGCAAATTGTGAATTGAAACATTGCTAAGTCCTTCAAATTTATCCTTCATTTAAAACTGTTTCAAAACCATATGTTCAATCACAGCATTGCATGTTTATTATGAAAAGGATACGTTCGGTTTGAATTTATTAATGCTTTGGCTCTGGCTAATTACTTTGGTTAGGTCTCGATAAACTCTAATAAACTCTCTCTTAGCTGACCTAATGACAGAAAACTACTGAAGATGGATGATCTCAAGAACTATCATGTGTTACGGATAAATAAGAGAAAAGAAATTGAAAAGAGTTTCAGAAATTGGAGACTGCCTACCTTAATCATGGCAGCTTTCACCCAATTCGAACTTCCACAATTTTTACAACAAATCAAGGGTATTATTGAGAGGCTGACCGTGCGGTTGTTGCACTTGCCGCACTTGAAAAACCTCTTTTCGGCGTCCACCACCTTGATTGGGTGCCCCTCGGATTTGCACAGCTCAGAAGCCGAAAACCAGGTGTATTTGCACTGAAAAACGGTTACAATAAAAGTTTCAGTACAGACCACATATATATTCAATACCCAAAAAAGATGTATATATCTTGGCTTCTTTTATTCCGGCATTTATACTATAGATTGAGTCGTTTGATTCAGATATAAATAGCCAATATTATGTTCAACTGGAATTTGTACAGGCAACTCGGTGTTGTTAAACCAATCTACTGTTAGACCAAAGTATTTTTATTAGACCGTAAACAATGGGGGAGCAAAATATTTTTTCGTGTTAAACAATGCTTGGAAATTATTCACAGTTTGTTTTTATGTAATAAAATTTATACTCACAGATACAACGGGCTGGTTATGTCCATTGTGAAACACATTAGGTTAGGTATTAGTATTAACATTTCACATGCTTATAGTTAATAAATTTTAAAAAATACTCGGTACTAGGAAATTGATTTCGTTGTCCATTCACCTCAGAGTTGTAATGATATTGAATTTAATTTATTTATTTTATTTAATATACTGATATTAGCACTGATAATAATGTTACTTACCTTTAGGCACTTGACGGCTTTACAGGCAAGTTTGAATGTGTTCAACATCTTCTCCTCCATCTGTTCCTTCTTTTCCATCTTGTCATAATATTCAACCAAATGTTTAACTTCATTGTATTCGATGAGTTCGGGATTTACGGCCGGCCGGTTCATCAATTCGATGAACCTTTCCGACAGGACCTCCTTCCCTCCGTCCTCAGTTGAACTCTCCGCAGGATCTTTGTTTTTACAAAGAAAGAACTACATTAATTTGGTGGGCCAACTGTCGTACACGTTAAGATAAATGAGTCTATTCAATTTTAAAAATAAATGTAACAGAATAGTCTGTATGTAAATGTACGAATAATAGTCTAATTCTTGTTTCATATTTCATTTCCTCACATGTCACAATACAGACAACAAATCATCACAACATAGATACAGGTGGCATTGATTTAATGTTTTAATGAACTACTTGGGGCATACTGTGGGCAATATAAGTTGTATAAATATTGAAATTAAATTTTTAAAAAATGTTCATTTAAAATGTTATCGACCAAAAAAATAATTTTTTATATATTTATTAGGGTTCAAACTCAACCCTAAGCCTATTTTAAGCACAAGTCGGTCTAAACAGTGGAGTACAGATTTTTGAAGTCTACAGTGAGAATCACCAATATACTTATTGTTTAAATACACATAGGATGCACATTCATTAACAATATACAAATGTTAGTTGTATACACAGTATTGTATACATGACTGTAACATTATCTAACATACCGACTTCTCCAATAGATTCCAGGTGCCTCTTTATTCCTTTCCCGGGTCTGTCGTCGTTGTTAATGGGTCCATTCTGTCGCACGTAAGCCAAAGCTTTTTTCTACAATTTATTTCATAGTTATTTACTGCATTCTTTTAATTTAAACAATTTAAAAATTAGAATAAAATTACTAAGTAAATGCTGAAGTTTTCCTTTGGTTTCCTTAGGTTTCTGAATACTGTTTTTCATTCGTGAAATGGAATTATTGAGAAAAAATAATTAAAATACCTTCGCCGATGACACTCTGGCTTTGGCGATGGAGGCCAACGGAGGACTTTTGAAGACCATAGGAGCGTTCTGTTTAGAGTCCTGAGGAGCAAGCTGATCTGGTTCGGTGGTCGCGCCACTCTTGTTCACGGGCTGAACCGCTGATCCTGTACTGGAGTTGATCGCCTTGTTCAGACTCAGTTCTTTGGCTCCCGCAGGCGATTTCTTCACATTTGATAGAGAGGGGTCGTTTTTTTTCTGGACCGGCGACGTGAAAACAAATGCTCCGACTTCTCCTTTCGTTTGTTTTGGCGCCACCGACGCGTTGTACGGTTTGTTGGGTTTGGTCGTGGCATCCGACTTCATGTCCGACAGAGCGTTGAACCTGTTCTGCAGGCGCTGTTTGGTGCTTTTCGGCTGTTGGCTATTCGCCACCTTCTTCGCACCCGTCGGCGTCTTGCCATTCGGCTTGGGCGACATGTCAAAGTCGATGGCCGTGAATTCGTCCAATGACGGATTGGTGAGGGACGGAAACGCAGATTTATTCTGTTTCGGATTGGACAGTTTCGGACTTCCACCGTTCCAACTCAGTTTCGGAGTCTTTGACAGTGGAGAATTTTTGTTTTCGCCCTCTTTCTCTCTAGAAAACAAACATTTGAAGAAAACGATAAATTTATAAATAGTTAATAGTTTAGAATTTATTTGGTCTGTGAAAGTTTGAAATGTAGTTTAGTCTCTGTATTATGTTCTTTTACAAAAGTGGTTTTGGCCACTTGCCATTTTCAGGATAGAGATCCTGTCTGCACTTTTACTGTTGAGATTGTCTAGTTTTTTGTTGAGAGAGTATTCCAAACACTCGCAAAGCAGGTATTCCGAATGAAAAATGCAAAGTTCGAATTTTTCTTTTACGAAAGAAATATATATAAAAATTACCCATTTTTATCTGCCGGCTCCGACAATTTCCTGAGTAGTTCAACACTCCTGGGACAGTGCGGCAACTTTTGGGTCTGTTTAGGCAAACTAGCCGGCTTCATTTCTATGCCAAGTTTTGTGAGTCTTGTGTTGTCCCTCTGTTGGACTTTCACTTTGTTAACAGGAGTAACAGACGTGAAACTCTTACCGCCGTAGAACACCTGGCAAAACGGAACAACCATTGTCAACATAAACAAGAGAAAACGCCAAGTATCCATCCTGTGTACCTTGGCCAATATGTGGTTTTTGCGATCGAAGGGAAAACTTATTCCTACTTATTCCTAACTAAAGAACACTTATTTCTACTAATGGACCAGCTTACTGAAATTGAACTTGTTCTGAAGTTTGCAAAATACGCATATAAGAAAATATAATGAAGAGAAACAAAATATGTCAATCGAAACAAATAAGATCCTGAACACTTCACTTACTCTATTGAACAACAAATCATGAAATAAAAAATGGATTTAAATTTTCATTTGGAGCCACACTGAGATGCAGAAGAAGCATGCATTTGCCCATTCCTGTATTCTATCTACTTACATTGTAATAAATCTAAGCTACGGCCAAACTGGACTAGTGGACAAACAATTTAATAAGGGTAAATAAATTTGTAGATGAAATTGTAAAATACCTCGTTTTTTCCCAAAACCTTGTTTCTGAGATTGACGAGGCCACCGCATGTCGAAGCCTGAAGTTCTGAACGACCAATGAATTTCCTGTACTCGGATTGAACGTGATGAATACAGAACTCGCACAGGCTTCTATTCACGAAATTGTAACATTTTTCACCATCTTTTCGCCTGAAAACAATTTATAATATTCCAGTTTTGTGGTCTAAAACAGTTTTGCGAAGGTAAAAACCTCCCTCAACTTCCTCAATCCCATAAATGTCAAGACTATTCTTCAATATTTACCAAATTATTTTCTCTTGCTGTTTGTATTATGCATAAATTGCTCTTAGCTAAATTTTTTATAAATCTGCCTAACCAAATGGCTCCAATTATTATTTAATCCTCAGATAATATAGCAAAAATACTATATTATTAGTTTGGTTTAGATTAAATCGCCAGAATAACGTTTGTACTACTCGTGAAAAAGAGCATAAACACATGTAAAAATACATTTTTTTATAAACAAAAAGAACATTTATGTTATTTATTGTTCTATAAACACTTACTTTCCTTTACAGATTCCCAAGTCTTTAGACTGGCCCCAAATCATTACTTGATCCGGATTGAAGATAGACAGCGAAGCTTCATCACTACTTTTATCGCTGGAATGACAAGAAAATATTATATTAATATATAATATAAATAAAATAAAAACATATTTATTATATCACCTACACAATAATTATTATTATGAGTAGTTCTTTTATTAGCACATTATTATTATTATTAAACAATCGTATTGAAAAATTGTATCTCATTTCCTTTCTACTTGCATATTTTCCACAGTTGGCACTAACATTTTGATGAACATTTTATATATGGAACATTCACAAATTAGACAGCAGGTAATATTGCACTAATTAACGAATGAACACATATTAAGGATATTCTGTCATTTTCCCTTAATTTCTTTTTATGATAGCGCATGAAATTTTATTATAAATGCGTATATTTTGTATCACTAAATAAGTTTTATTGCCATTAAAAAAAATGGAAGTGAATTAGTTCAGGTACAGTAATACATTATTGATTTGACTTCAAGTATTGCCATTTTGTCAACATTGCACAATGTCAGAACAAGGAATATAATTGTTTTTCTTACTTCTTATCAAGAACATTCGGGTTCAACACTCCAACAACTGTGCCAACGGTAGTTTTCCACAGTTTATCGTAGCTTTTCCCAAATAGGAACATGGAAACTGTAAACAGTTTGTCTGTCAAGTCGCTCAATTTCCAAATCATATACTTAGAACCCTGGGGTAAAAAATTAAAAATAAATTTACATAATAAAAGCTTTAAAAATACTGACATTTCTAAATACTGACCGCATCTATTTCCAGTGATGATACAATAGTATATGATCACAAATAGTAAACCTACACATTCATTTCAGTAGGTATAAAAAATATGATTAAAAAGCCTATAATACTGGACATTAATACTGAGGTAAGTTAAATACTACAACATAAAAAAACTTTGTAAAAAAATTGTTCTATAGTTTTATACGCCTTTAAGTATGTCTAGCATTAAAAAGGACAAAACTAGGCTTAATCTAATCGGTCATAGAACAAATCCCCGGTTTACCCATCCAGGCCTGGTTAGCTTATATAAAATATAATTACTATTACTTTTACTCGAATAAACTACTTACATTTGAATAACGAATATAACTATTCTTGTTTGAAGGCAGTAAAATTTTACCCAGTTGAAAACCTGTTTAAAAACATAGGGTTGAAATTGAACCGAAAACAATTTGAAAAAAATACCTTCTGAGACACTTTCGGCTGGGATTTGCTCACAATCACTCCACCAATGACCCAATCGGTTTTCAGATCACCATGGGCGACGTGACGTTTCACCTTTGAAAAAGCAATCGGAACTTTTCCCGCCATTTTTTCTTTGAGAGCTGCCGACGATATGACAGGGTTTCTGGAAAAGGAAAATGCGTTAAAGAATTATAACAATCTCATATCAATGTCCTTACTTACGACTAACTTACAAACTAATGTCCCCGACATGCACCAATGTATTCGAAGCGGTATGCAATGAGTTAAATTTAATTATGATTCTTGATTATGGTCTAAAATATTCAGTCAATTCATTTAGAAAAAGTGTGTCACCGTTAACGCTAATGATTGCATGTTAAACTAGATTTAATAGGCTTAGGGGAGCGATTACAGAATTCCAGATTGAAATTTTGCTAATTTGTTACCACATTAATTATAACAATAAACTCATATTGAGGGTCTTAAGGGAAACCAACAGCTCAGTTACATTTTGTAGTTTACTGCATAAATGTCCAGACTTACATCAACCGAATTCCGAATATGGGTTCAGTGTACACGTCGCCTTTGGGTGCGCCCGGAGACTTGGTCGGAATACAGAATTTTGTACCACCGATTTTGTCATCTGTTGTTTCACTGTTACCGGAGGTTTTTAGCCTGTCGGTAGTAGCGGAATTATTGGCAAACCTTTGCCATGGTTTCGCACTATCAATCAATCTGTCCCTATGCGACATGTCCATCTCTTTAAGTTTCTGCTTGATCGACCGACCGAAACTGTTGTAATTCGACGATTCGAAATATTTATTGTCCTCGTCATCCGAAGAGTCCGTATCCCCTTTGTGTATTTCACTGTTGTCCGGGGCATTTTTATTTGCAGCGGCCGGCACTGGGGAAATAATTTCTTCGACGACGCCGTCCCGCACTCCATCTTCTGCTTCGTCTTCATCTAAAAGACTTGCCAGTAAGTCCAAATCACTTAATTCCATTACCAGAAAAAAACTAAAATAGAAGAGCAAAACGTGAACGGACTTGAATGTATTAAACGGCCAGGAGGTAGTTGTAAAAAAAATATACTAAGAAATAAAGGCTTACCTTTGACGGTCACCCTTGGATAAAACAAATTGAAACTGACTTGGAAATGGTATAGGACCGCTCAAAAACGCATTTGTGAGCCAAACGTCTACCCACCAGGGGTGCCAACATCTCCCACTGCGATGAGAAATATACCTACAAATTCGAGTATATCATTAGTTCAAAATATATGTCTGAGAATAAAAGAAAATTAGTCTGGATATGTGAAAAATACTCATACATAACTAAACAATAAAATTCACAATTTCCATTCCTGACTACCAAAATCATTGAATCGTTAATTTTTCAGATATCAGTCGAGACAATATTCCTACTAAAATGACTTATGATGCAAATAAATCTGCTGATACGTTAAAAGACGGTTTTAAGTAGGTTTTTTTTAACTTGCACAACATCAGCATATCAATTTTATAACGAAACTGTGCATGTTATGTGTATATATATATATATATATATATATATATATATATATATATATATATATATATATATATACAGAGGGGTCTAAAAAAATGTATCCATTGTTTAAAAGTCCATAACTTGGAAACTAATTGACGGAGTTGTCTCATTTTTGGTAGTGTTATAGTTTGTAGTTCCGGCAATCGCGCCATACAAGCGTTATATTGCGTCGTTTTGTTTTGTCAGATGACAGTCGCCAGATAGTCAGTGTTTAGTTGTCAGTTGTACCTTGTTACTCGAGGAATCATGGATGGCGCAAGGCTTACATTCGATGAAAGGAAGTCAGTTTTGAAGTGGTATTTTAAGTACGAAAACATTAATGAGGTTCAACGGCAGTGGCGAAATGAGTATCACACAAAGCCACCGACACGTTTAACGATTCGTCGCATTCGAGACAAATTTGAAGCCAAAGACTGTGTTAAAGATGTACACAAACAACGATCTGGACGACCTGTAACAGTAACAAGTCCAGCTAACTCCCATCTTGTGTTACAGCAATTGACTCGCTCACCGCAGAAGTCTGCGAGACAGTGTGCCCGTGAAACTGGAATGAGTCGCTCAAGTGTTGGGCGAATTTTGAAGACAGCAAAGGGGAAGTGGAACATTCCAACATTGCTACACGCAATGAATGAGGACGACCCAGATCGCAGAATGGAGTACAGCGAGTGGTTTAATAACATGGTGCGCAACGATGAAGAGTTTGCAGAGATGATTGTGTGGTCTGATGAGGCACAGTTCAACCTCAATGGTACAGTAAATCGCCACAATTGCATCTACTGGGAAAATCCGAACGGCCATGCAGACAAAGACGAGAATTTGTCAGGAGTAAATGTGTGGTGTGGGTTGTCCTACCGGGGCTTGATTGGGCCATTCTTCTTTGACGGCACAGTTACCGGTGAGGTGTACCTTCACAAGCTTCAAACATCCATTTTACCTGCCATCCGGGACTTGTATGGAGACGAAAGATTTTATTTTCAACAAGATGGTGCCCCAGCCCACTACCAAAATTGTGTTAGGGCTTATCTCGACGAAAATCTACCAGGAAGATGGATAGGCCGTAGAGGTGCTGTAGAGTATCCACCACGTTCCCCAGACTTAACTCCTCTGGACTTTTACCTGTGGGGAACACTAAAGGACGTCGTTTATCGACAAAAGCCACGCACATTGGATGAACTTCGAGAATCCATCGTACATTCATGTGCAAATATCCAACTGAATACATTGCAGTCAGTAGTTCGTGCTGCAGTTCAGCGGCATCGTCTGTGTGTGGATGTTAATGGTGACCATTTTGAACACCTACAGTGATATCTTTAAGTTGGACTTTAAGCTACACTTTCATCAAAAATGAGACAACTCGGTCAATTTATTTGCAAGTTAAAGACTGTTAAACAGTGGATACATTTTTTTGGACCCCTCTGTGTGTGTGTGTGTGTGTGTGTATATATATATATATATATATATATATATATATATATATATATATATATTCTTCTTGTTACTAGTATAGTAACAGAAAGGACTTTACATATGTATATTTTTTACAAATAAGATATATTTTTTTAAAGGCTAATTGGTATTATAAGTATTTATAAGTATACCTAATAGTTTTGCACCATTTTTGATCATGATTTCATGTTATAATTGTAATAATTTTATAGAATAAATTGTACATTATATAATATAATTTATTTTATCATTTCTTGCCTGCTTAGTCTACACAGTTTTAATCCTGAGCCTTAAATTAAAATTACAAAATTCTACAAACATAATACCAACCTGTTTTGGGATTCAGAAGGTATAAATACTAAACTGGTCCAGTTACAACTTTTTCTTTTTTAATTTATATAAAACTATCTAAAAAAAATATTTTGCACATCAAAATAAGTTGATACAATTCACAAAACAGATAGTAGTACAATGTTTATTTACACTTTATTAAAGGTAACAATATCTTTTTCTGGTAATTCATTTTTTCTTGTTTTTATTTACTTTTTTTTAAGAAAATGTTTACATATTTTAACAATAAGTATTATTACAGATACCCTTTACAAAATATCAATTTACAGCCTATATTTCCAATTATAATCAATGTCAATCAGCATAAAACACAAAATTCATCCACACATTTTCACCAGTACATATTATAAACAAATTGTAAACCTGTATTTAGTGGGAACTATTAAATACAATAGTCTCCTAGTGCAAATTAGTTGCAAATTAATCCATTTAACACTTTCCCCCAAATTCAAATGTTCAGTATAACATTTTCAGTATAACTTTTCGGTGTAAATGAAAGAATTTGGTTTCAAGAATGCTTCTTGACAGATGTACAGATATACATTTATAATAGAAGAGTAAAATATACTAATTAAAGCAAGGGCAACATACATAATAATAATGTTAATAAAAATATACAAAATGATACATTAGTAACACAGAATACGTAAATGAGGAACGTATATGGACGAACTTATCGAATAAATACAGTATATCATAACACAGTAAAATATATTTTTGTAGACAATAATAATTGAGCCATGGACCTCGGTTTACCAGAGTACGGTCATATTGCACTGAAAAAATTGCTGCAATAATCTAGAGAAATAAATACTTTTTTCAAATTAAAACCCCAAATAATAGAAGCAAACAATAATCGCATGAGGCATGCATTTCTGAATTCCCTCTTTTTGCTTGTTTGGTTCATGATCTCCATTGGAATTTCATTAAAAAAGCATTTACATTTATTACAATTCTGAAAAATTGTAAAAGGATTATTTGTGGTAAAAGTTACCCCACAAAAAAACACTTAAAATTGAACAAAGCGATAGAACAATGATGTTATATAGTTTTGTTTCTGACAGAGTCTGCTAAATAAGTGAAAAGGGCTGTTTTAAACAAATTAAACATATTTGTTATTAAAACCTCTCAAGGAATAAATACCTTTGTTGTACTTAAGTGCATAAGTATCTCCTCGTTTAATGAATATAATGCCTGGACTGAACAAGCACGTAGAGGGAAGTGGATGAGCTCCGAAATAAGAAAATGGCGGTGGTCGGCCAGAGTTAGCTGTGCATGATGTCGATGGGCGATGGCTGATCTGCGGGCGCCGCTTGGGCCAGGGCGTATACATTGTACGGTACGTACGGCGGTACGTGCGGTGCCGGTTGGAGGCCGGAGTAGAGGTCGTGGCGCGGTGGCGGCGGCGGCGGCGGGTGAGGCTGTTGGAGATCCTCCTGGTGGTGGTGGTGGTGGTGTTGGTGGTGATGGTAGAGTGGTGGCGGGGGTGGCGGTGGCGGTGGCGGTGGTGGGGGCGGGGGTGGTGGATGAGCCGGTGGGAGAACCTGGTGAGCGGCGCCCCCTCCGGCCACAGCTCCGCCTCCGTCCCTGGTCGACCTGCTGGTGTCGACGCCGTGCCTCCTCTTCATGTGCTTGTTGTAGTTGGGCCAGTTGGTGAAGTGGTGTTGGCACTCGACACACGAGTACGGCCTCTCGCCCGTGTGCTGCCTTCTGTGGGTCTAATCAAATTTACAGGAATACCCGATTTGTTATCTCCGAGTGTTTGGAATACTGTAAATTTTATTTCTTCTCGCCGGTTCAGTCTTTTGTCGTGCTTTCGGGCAGTACGAGTGTGACCCATGTGCCAAAGTGACACACACTGCTACTGAAGATGGCAAAGGAACAAACAATATTTATATGGCACAAGTGTGCCAAGGCCAATATGTATTTTACATGATCGGAGTGAGTGCTTATTTCTTCTACTTATGGACTAGCTTACGAGCTAACATCCGTAGAAAATGTCAGGTATTTAATCCTGGAGAAAAAATTTTCTGTATCCACTCACCGGTTCAATATTTTGCTAGACCTATTGAAAAGTTACTGAAGAAGGTTAGCGACCGAAACCGATCTATCGAAAGACCGAACCGGAGACAGAAGATACAGAAAACTACAGTATATAACTTGATAATTATTTCGCTTACTGTTAGAATGCCTTTGAATCTGAATGCTTTGCCGCAGTATTCACATGTGAACGGCATTGCCCCGGTGTGTATCCTGTGATGTTCCCTCAGGGTCCCCCTCTCCCTGAACAACCTCCCACAGACATCGCACTGGTGGGGTTTCGCACCCGTATGAACAGAATGATGTTTCCTCAACTGCATTCCGGTTTTGAACCTTCAGTTTACCAATGAATTATACCAAACGATAGATTTACAACAAACTCAATTTGATACTGTAGGCGTTGTTTTGTACGTACGTTTTATCGCACAATTCGCACGAGAACGGTTTGTCGTGAGAGTGCGTGAGGAGGTGGGCATCGAGATTCCCCTTCTGGATGAAACTCTTGCCGCATTGGTCGCACGTAAAATTCCTAACACCAGTGTGGATACGCTTGTGAGTCACCAAATTGGGCTTCGTTGAAAACCTGAGGCAGAAAAAAATATCATCCATTGATACATAGCAGTTTATCAGTCGATAATAATGTCTGCAATAAATATAATCACTCATTCAAACTTTCTGTTCTCCATTGGACATTTATTTTTAAAGAAGGGCCTAGGCTCTGTGGCAGCTTCTGGGACCAAACAAATATATAGAGGAGGCAGAAATTGTGGAAGTTCACAAACTGTTGTGAATACCTTTAAGGGTTCAGAAATAGACTAAGGGATTAATAATTAGAAGCTTGGATTCTAAATATTTAGAATCAGATGCTTGTCTAATGGTCCTACAGATGATTAATAATTCAAGGCTAATCAACATCCCAGGCATTTTTAGAGATATTAAAGGCTAAAAATCCTTTCTTTCCCCGATATAAACACTCAGAGGATTATACGAATGGATTGCACTTGAAGTAATATCGTATTACTTATACACCTAATAATAATATCAGAACAGTATATATAATATATAAATAAAAAAAATACAATAACCTCTTGTCGCACTGGTCGCACTGGTACTTATTCTTAATGTCTTCAGGCAAGTGACACCTGCTGTGTACAAACAACGCGTTCTGTTGGCGGAATGCTTTACCGCACTGTTGACAGACAAAAGGCCTCGAATCTGAATGAGTTGTTCGGTGAGAATCCAAAACCTTCTTGTTCGAGAAACCTCTCCCGCACTCATCACAACTATAAAAATAATGACATCGAATATTGAATTATCTAAATAATATTGTGTGTGTGTGTGTGTTTAATTTACATTAAAGCTTTTTTGAACTAATATAAAAGTACTCAACACATATAATACATTAATGTTTCCCTTTCTCAGACATATTTAGGACTATTTTGTCATTCCATTCAAGATTACAAACTAAGTATGCATTAAGATACAAGCAATAAACAGATAAATATATATAAATAAATTCAAATAAATTTAAATAAATTCAATGCTCGTTACTGATACATTTCTAATTTAACTAATATAATGTTCAATGATCAACCATTATATGTGGACAGATAAAGGAGCTAAAGGACAAACTTCTTTATTGGCATATTTGAAATAACCGAGTGAATATATGGAGCCTTGACAGTTTATTTTTCTTTTCCTGTTATTTTCTAGGTAATTTCATGTTAAAAAATGTTAATCGCTACTCACTTATACTTCAGGCCATTTTTATGCCGTTTCAAGTGCGAAACAAAACCACTGTACAAGAGAAACTGTTTCGAACAGACAGCACACATATATCTGGCCTCCTGTTTGTGCTCAGTGGTGTGATGGAGCCTCAGGTCTTCGACATTGTGAAATTCCTGCAAAGTTCACACCAACACAATGCACAGTTAAAGGGAGATTTAAATTTTGCACTGTGTATTTATTGCAATCATACATGTTATTAATAACCATGTTATTACTGCTTTGAATAAAAAAATTGTATCCATTTGTTTATTTAAAAAAATAATGTTTTCATTAGTGCAAGCTATTTAAAAAAATAATATTTATTTTATTACACTAGAGCACATTGTGACATTAAAGTATATTGAAATATGTTTAAAAAATGCTAACAGAAATACAAACAAGACTTGAATTTTGGCCTTATATCATTTTAATGGGTAGTTATGTTTTTTAAAAATCTATTTCTACCTCTGATAATAAAATAAAATACTAACCTCTGAGCAGTCTGAACAGAGCCAATTTTGTGGATCCCATTCTGATGATTTATTAATGTTCTCTAACTCAGTATCAGTTGTTTCTTCATTTTCCGACTTGTTGCCGATGACGGTCAGTTTATTCTTTATATTACGTTTGCTTTTGTTGAATCCTTTATCAGAACAACAATGTACGGGCATTGTCTTCTTGCATTTGGAAGCTGAGAAGCAATTAAGCACCGCTTTAACTTCATTAAGCGATGTGTAGACTTTATTTTATCGGAAGCACTTATTGAAGCGGCAGTCATGGAATATGAGGGGAAAAAGTTATTTAAACCCTAATGATTAATGATATTTCAAACTATTGTCCGTGTATGCATTTAATTCGCATTAAGAATAAAACTAAATTCTAATGTGTGGCCCACAGTAACAGTACAGGTAGAATGCCCCATTAACATTCTGAAGTTCTTCACTAATCTACTGACGTATGGCTACTGAAGAAGGGGAGAAGCCAAAATCAGTATAAAACCATATTAGCAAGTGGAGCCAGGCACAAGAATGATAGTATTCACAGGTATCTGCTTAAATATTTGCTGGGGTACTCTTAATTTTGTTCCCCTCCAAAGTAGTTGGGTGGACAAAGAATGTTGAACTTAGTTAAGTTTTGAAGGTTCATAGAGAAGAAATAAAAATTGGAAAATATAAAAGAAGTATATACACAACACTGTCACCCAAATATTCTGGAGAACATCACTAACAAACATAATCAAATATGCATAAAAAATAATCAGTTGAAATTTTTAAAATTCTTAAAATCAGAGTTAGAATTGGTAGGTGTTCAAATGATTCCACAGCCCAGCTTTTATTGAACTTGATTTATTATTAAATGACATGATTTACACAAATTTCTTCTACAATTTCACCCATTTCAGAGTATATTTAGTATTTGTCCCAGAACCAAAGTGTTATTCACGATCTTGAAAACATTAGATGTGTTAATCCAAAGAAAAATAACAAATAAAGCTTTTTAAAATTCATTAACTTACATTCTTTATCGCTTAAATTATTTTCCTCAAATTCCAGAGATCCGTTCAATTTATCACTTTCAGTATAAATACCCTCCTCCTGTTCTACACCAACTTCTTTATGTTCCAGGTCTTCGAATTCATCTTCTTCGGTGATATCAAGTTCTTTGAAGTCCTAAAACAAGATGGACCATTTGACCGATGTCAAGACCCAAATTGCCTTTTAAATCTGGACAAGATTGAAACTGAGAAAGTACCACTTTGAGATCCGAACTGTTGTTCATCTCTTCATTTTTGTCAATTTCAGGGAACAACATGCACAGAGTTGTTTGCGCGTTCAGGCTGTTCTCCAAGAACTCATTAAAAGCGTCCAGTTTCGTGCAGCATTCCAGACAGACTCTCTTCGGTAGGTTGGTCTTGTTTGTTAACTGTAACGAGAAAAGAAAAACAAGAAACTATATTCGGATGGTGCAAAGGTTTAAAGTATGAACTTTAAAGATAGTTTAACTTATCGGTTCGAGTGTTAAATGGGAGAGGGGGAGGCCCACAAGTGTTTGGAACATGCAATTTTTATTTCAGTATTCAGTAGTACTGTTAATAGTGTACCAACATGTTGCAGTAGTATGACAGCATAGTAGTATGACATATATAAATGTTGGCACATAACTCACAGAACAGGAATCACAATCTTAAACTCATAGGATCCCAACAAGAGCTGTAGAACCGAAGGGCAACGGAAAAATAGAAATGTCAGATCTCATTTTAAGAAAATAAATGGGACCCAAAACAACAAGCTGTCCCCTAGCACCCAAGGGCTAAGGGCCAGCAGTCTGAAAATAAACTATTCCTACGACTCACCTCGATGTTCAAACATTTCTTCACTTTCGACTCTAAGCACAGCCTGTGCCCTTCTTCATCGTAAATGCCGACCAGGTTATCCTTCTCAAGTGCACAGAGGCGGCACAGTTCACCCATTTATCGCCCAATTATTCCCTTCATCAACTCCTTTCTCTGTTCCGTCCCGGTCCGAATCAATCCCCCAACAGGTTCGGTACCGCGAATTAGGAAAAAAACAATACATATAGATAAATAAATAGACTAATATTTAAATGAGAACTGCAACAGACCTATGATGGCGGACCCCCCCACCACATCTTTGTTTTTATTTTCAAACACTTGTTAACCTCATAACTTTTCCGTTAAGGCCGATATTTGACATTTTTGTACCGAAGCCGAGCGTTTCATTGATAGAAAATTACCAATGGGATATTTTACGTTGAAAAAGAAAAAAATCAAACGTTTGGCCCCTTTCTCAGAATTTAACTAACTGTTTTATACCAATCGGCTATTTCCTGAAAACACGTTCCATTTTAAATTTTGCCGAATTTTAATCGGCATTTATTTTATTGTCTAAATCTAACTTACTTCTTTAAAATTGAAACAAAAGTTTCTATATGTGATCTAGTGTTTAAAAGTAAAACAAATTTAAGACACAAGGTTTATATATCGATGGACATTTGGGAAAATGCCAGATTTTTGCTGGGGCAAACTTGTATTTAATTGTTAACATTTTATTTAAATTTTTACGACGCATAAATGCCTAATGTATCGGCATATTAAAAAGTAGGGAGGATATTAAAACATAGAAAACGGGGGATTTTATTTATATTAATAATTAAATATTTAAAATGCGAAAAAATGAGTAAACTTTGGTACCACCGCGTTAGGTGGGGAAGGGTAGGCGGAGCTTGGATCCCCTTGGATTATCAAAGTTAATTTGATCCTTTTTTACTACTGAAGTAGATTTTCTTCGAAAATACAACCATCATTGTAAAAAAAATTTGAATCGCTACGCTTGCTCTTTATCGAATCTTCCTTTTATTTGTTATTAAAAGGAAATTCGTGACTTTCCCTGGCATGTTTAGACATTGATACAGTAAATTAAATGTTTATATATAAATTAATTTAGTAACCGAAAAACATTTTGCAACATTTGCACTCCCTTTCCGTTTTATAATGGTTCATGTAAGCTCCCAGTAGAGAGGATCTGCAAGCCCCCAGGGTAGCAGGAGGAAGCTCTAGTATGTACATTAATTTGAAAGTTTATTGCGGACATAAACGAAAAAAACTTGGTATGACTATGCAAATCTGTACAATAAGACATGTCGACTAAAATGTCCTAAAACAGCTATTCCCAAACTGCACTATAGGGGTATTTTATTATGAAATAAAATTACAGACAACGTATCACGTATAGGGTATATCGATGCTATCCTGAATCGGAAATGAAGAAAAACTACTATTAACATAAAAGGTTGCCTTGAGATAGACCAATGTTTTAATCTGTGGCGCCGCGGAAAAATGCTGATCTATTAAGGGCTCCAGAAACCGAAAAACTTTGGTAACCGTTGTCCTAAACTATAAGACAAATTTTAGCATTTAGTTTTTTCGAGTTGTCCGCTAATGGTCTTGGCCTTTTGTAAATTTGATGCAAGACGATCATTTTTAAAATTGCCTCACGCAAGATAAAGATTTGAAAATTGAAAAATAAATGATTATTTGAAATAATGCCCCGCTCGACATAGGAGTGTACGGATTTTCATTTTACCCCAGCCTTTTATTGGCAATGTTTGTGCGAGGGGAAAACCATTACAGTGCCCAATTTCCTAATGGGCGCTTTCTCCGTCCTCGTAGAAGGGCGTTTCGAAACAACAACAGGGGACCCCGAAATAGACCGAAAATGGACGTCTTACTATCGCCTGCGGCCCTTGAAATTTGTGTATAAATATGAGCAGTCGATAAGCCCGCCCGCCATAGAGGAGCCGCATCAGGTCAAAGTAAGTACAAAACGCCACAGACAAAATTGTCTATTTACTTTCTTGATTCGGGCCAATCTTGGTAACGTCTTGGTAAATGGTTAAAAGAAGTTTCAGGGTCAATTTCTTAATTTTCAATTATTAAATAACACCCTATCTTTCATAGTATGGACGGATAGATAGATCGTGTTCAGGGACTGGTTTAATACAAATGGAATTCGTTGGACGGTCCAAAAAGGGTCGCGGGTCCGACTGCAAAAAGAAGTCCCCGGTTCTTCCCACAGTGTAGTGATTATAATCTGCAATTAATTAAATTTGATTTCTTGTTGTGTACGCAGGAGCGAGAGAGATGTCGTCGGCGGTCCACTTCTCAGCGGTGGTACTCCTCCTGTTCGTCGGCTGGGCCAACGCCCAGTTCGTCAACGGAAGAAGACTGGAAACTCCTGTACCATCACTCTGCGCACAGAGTAAGCCCTCTCTATATTAGAGAATACGAAATATTAGTGCTAAACAATTTGTCAAACCCGCATATTCCTTCCACTTCAGGAACGGTCCACGAAAGGTTCGACGGGAAGGGCTACTACTTCTCGTGGAAGGATTCCAGGACGGCGAAACAGGAAGAGGATTGGCTGGGGGCGAGGAACTGGTGCAGGCAGAGGTGCATGGACTCCGTGTCGCTGCTGACCAAGGATGAAAACGAGTACATTAAAAATCATCTCATCAGGGGCGAGTAACTATTCTTTGACGTTTCAAAAAAAACGTCGACAAAATATCGAGAAATTATAAACGGGATGCCTTAAAAGATTTTAGAAGAATTTCCCTTAAAATACACAGAGAGCCGGCTAGTAACCAGCTTTTCTGCACTTACGTCCACAAGTATTAAAAAACTATATGCACCTTAAAGGGATGATTTGATTAAAACTAACAACAAACTAATTAATTTCTATTTAATTATCCTCTGTGCAGATAAAGTGAAGTACATCTGGACTTCGGGACGGCTTTGCGACTTCAAAGGGTGCGACAGGCCCGACCTGCAGCCGAAGAGCGTCAACGGATGGTTTTGGACGGCCGAACTGAGAAAACTTCCCCCGACAACCGACAGGTTCCAGAACGATTGGAGTCCCAGCGGAGGGTGACTACTCTATTTTTATTTCTAATTAATTTACACACAGAGTTAGACACAAAAGACCCGGGACTTGGGAGACGTCTATCGGAATCGGGTAAAATCCCGGAACAGCAGGTGTCAGTGCCGGAAGTTAGTGATAAATCAAGTTCTGCTCTAAGTAGCTTCTGTCTTTTTAACTTTATTTGTGGATTCCAAGTCCAAGTTGTTCAAGTGAGAACTTATCGAGGTTCACTTTCACCCTCCATCTTTTCAACCCCATTTGAAATTTGGTTCAGGCGACTGTGCAAGTCGTAGTAGGAGGTAATGGGGACTCTTGGATCTGAGCCCGAGAGGCTAAAAATCGACTCGCTCCCTCCCGCCCCCGGCTCCTACTCCAGCCATTGTATTCTAAAATGTTATTTTCGAATTTCAGATTGAAACTGGCTCAGCCCGACAACAGGGAAGAGAGGCAGAACGGTGCACCTGAAAATTGCCTAGCCGTTTTGAACAATTTCTACGGGGACGGCACCCACTGGCACGACGTGGCCTGCCACCACAGGAAGCCGTTCGTCTGCAAGGACAACGAAGCTCTCATCAAATACGTACAATACACCAATCCCAATCTTCGAATACTCTCCTGAAGAACATCAAAATTGAACCCGACAACGGACTGAACCCCCCTTGTTCCCTCTATGTACTGTTCTATTTGTTTTACGAAATAAAGTCTAGATTTCACGCGACGCTCTCTAATTATACATGAATTTGTAAGATTGTTAATAATATAGGATTTTTTTTTAATATAAAGAGAGAAAGTTCTTTTGTCTTGGTACCCTTGATTTCACTCGCATAACAACAAACATACGTTTCGATATATTTCAAGACTGAAGAGTTATTTCATCATCCCTTATCGTGTAATATTAATTAAATGTATGCAGGAGGTAATTTGAAATAGAAAATGTTCGGGGGAGATCTGAGAATGTTAATCCCAAGTTGAAAAATGTAACATTTTTAAAATTATTATACAAAAATGTTCGATTTGTCCCAAACTCCTCAGAGGCCGGAGGAATCAATGTTAACTCTAGGCACTTATTTGAAAACTATAAAGAACTGCATTATAAATATGAGAATGCTATACCGCACTAGGGTCGTCAGATTTTGGCTAGAGCAAACCGGAGAAAAAAGTATTGAACCGTTGAAATTCAAAGTAAATTTTCAGCGCTGATTCCCAGTTTACGCAAGCAAGCCTTGTTAGGTTATATAATATATAACCAATATTAGTTATTTTTAAGATATATTTTAATTCCTACTCTTCAGGAGGGTAACTGGGATTTTTTTTAAATGCCTTTCAAAACATTACAAATGAAGGGAGTGTATAAAGTTAACTCACATTTGTAATAAGATTTGGCATCCTCCTTGCGATTCAACTAGCATTTGAATTGCAATGCTAGCAAAATGTTTCCAAATTGTGAATCTAACCTTCATTTAGAAGAGGAAACTAATCGCTGTATTTTTGCAGAAACTCTTCTTTCGGCTCGTTTGTAATTTACAATTAAAAACAAACAAACATATCCTCTCGCAACTCTGAAATCATAGAATAGACAGTACAAGATTTTGTACGAATCGTGTTACCAACCTGACAAAAATAATGGCTGGACGCATGCAGATTGAGGAGAGATGAAACAAAAAAAATCCCTGAAATCTTAAAAATATCCCAATCTAATCAATAAAAACACATTTTAATCTTGGATAAATAAAAGTGTCACTTTTATCTCAATAAATACGCACCTTTTATACAGACTGTTAATGAAAAGTTTTTAAACTCTATTCTAATCTGTATGAGGCTAGTATACACAGTTTGGCAATATTTATTTGAAATACATCAGTAAAATAATGATACTGGCAGATATAAAATTCAGATACTGAATGGTGACTAAATTATTTCATACAAATAAAAAGGAACAACTGACATTATTCATAATGTGCTTATTAAACAGTATTTATCATAGAAAAGAACTGATCATTAGCAGACAATTGAATTAAATCGTTTAACTCTGTAAAATGTTATTGAAGGTTAAAGAAGTCAATTTTTTAAGTGAAGTTTTATCAGGATATAAAACTTTTTTTATTTATTTTATTTCTTTATTTTCATGTTTATTTTTTTGGGATATATTATTAATGTATCCCAAAATTAGATATTTTGTAAAGAATTCAGGCCCATTAATGTAGCCAAACATTAGATATTTTTTAAAAGAATTCAAGCAATCATTTGCATATTATTTTAAATACTTACAAACACACTAAAGACGAACTGCGTTAATTCAATTTGCGCTGTATTTTAATTGTGAAAAAGTATTTTAAACCTGAAATACAATTCTGTTAAGAGGCCGAATATGTTTATTCCATTTTTGTACCAAAGAATAATTAATATTCATTCATTTATTTTTTAATAAAAAAGAGATTATAACTCAAATATACATACATATTTTAATTGGTGGAGGGCACATTTTTAATTGAACACCTAAATATGTATATATATATATATATATATATATATATATATATATATATATATGAGGTCAATATGAACCCTGATTAGATATTCCTGATTAATCCAGTTTTTAAATGTTCAAACGATAACTAATTTTTTGTATTAATTTGATGGAATGACCATTTAATATAAATAGGTAGAAAAATATTTTGAATTTAGATTATGGAAACAAAATTTGATTGAGAGTACTTATTCATGTGATCTCCACCAATTAGATTCATCAGTAACTGCATAAAAATTTCTTAATATAGTTGGATAGGGGACAAAACAACAGGGAAACAGAACAAAAATTAAAATACATTTTTTTCAGCTGGCTAATTTAACATATGCAAATTCAATATTCACAGTCATACAAATCAATGTATCACTACCTATTAAGGGAACACGATTTCGGGGATTTATTAACAAACAAGCGCAAGAGCTACATACAGACATAGGATTCAATATCAACAAAAATGCTAACTTTCTTTTTGTTTTTTTAAGTAGCCTTAAAACAAAATTTATTATTGCATTTCTTTTTTGCCTATATATTTAACACTAATTTATCCTTGGAACATATTTGACATACAATTTTGGCCATTGATGTAAAAGACCGAAATACAATAAACAGTAAAAATTAAATATATACAAAATATGTCAACAACCATTCATTTTTGTGTTAAATCAACCGGAAATTATATTGATACATACAAGTTATACCTTACAATTTCATTTCAATTGGCACATTTTTTCCTCTGAAATATATATATATATAAAGAAAGATAAAAGGAAAAAATGCTAATACATTTATTACCCTATATAATTAGAAGGGCACAGACAGAAAACAAAATATGATATACAATGACCATTATAAATATATGAAATATCTAGCTGAAAGGTGTATAATATTTATAAAAACAAAATTTTCAAGCTATTAAAACAAAACGAATGGTACAATATTTAACACATCGTACCGTGGAAAAAAATATTCACTATATATATTGTAATAAAACAAAAACTGCAAAAGAAACTGAGAATAAAATTGTCACTTGCGTAGTTTCTTTAATTGAATTCAAATATTTTGTTTTTCTTTGAATATTCAATTTAGTAATTACCTAATTTTTTAAATCACTGTCCTTATTTTCATCTTCGCAGCCGAAAAAAAATCATTAAGCAGAAACGCCACTTCTCTTAACCTGAACACAATAAAAATAATATTATTATTATTAAATAGATAATAATTTATTTGTATCTCCTATAGGCTCTGCCTGCAACACAAAAGACTAAATGTACTATCTCTAAGGGAATACTGGTGGTACATTTTGAAATGAGCCAACAGATAAAATCGATGATGACTGATTAATTGTTGGGAGATATTATGAGAAATAAACGATTTCGTGTGTTCCAAAAAGACCAAACCGGCAAGAGGAGACAGAAACACGCGAAATTTACGGTAAACCTATAGGTATTTTAAATGTATATTGCATATTTAAAATGTATATGTATTGTATTATGTATAGCTGTGTGCTCGACACTTGGGCCACCGAGGCTCCTATCTACTGATTCTTGGAAATTTAACCCTCTATGGGCCCATGTAACTTACAGGTCACATTTCAATTTATCGAGATTTTACCAAATAATTATAGCTTTTTTAGCAAGATGGCGCATAAATCTTAATCCTATAACTCTGTCAAGACAACCAATATCATCAATTTTTTTTTTAAATATTGATTTAAAATAAAAATTCGGCCCATAGAGGGTTAAAACTTAAACATAAAGAGGGGAGGCTTACATTCGTCGGGGCCGATATCGGCAATTGCCGAATCAACCGTTTTCTTGAAAACCATGGCGACATCCTTGTTCTTGAACCGGACGGCCAGCGTTTCCAACTGTGGTTTGTCGTAGTCCTGCGCCAAATTCATCGCGAACCAACACATAGCCTGTTCGGACGTCAACATCTTGTTCACCTTCAAATCGGCCGTTATCAGATGATTGCACACGACCTTATGGACCTGACGAACAGTATGGAAAAAACATTATAACACGCTTTTAAATATTTAGAATGGAATTTTTATGTATAGTGGAATTAGGCTGCTTAGGTCTGTTATCCCCTTCTTTGTAATTGGCTACAGTGATTATAATTTTTGTTTTAGTTTTGTTTCTTCTAGGAATTCCATTCATGTAATTGTTAAATAATATTCTGCAGTTTGTTTCTTTCATATTTTAACAGGACAACATTTTCGGGTCTCCTAATATTAAGTAGCTGTGGGTTAATCTGGTCCTTGTTCCAATTCAATTTAAAGTGACATCTTCCTGTCCGATTGCTACTAATGATGATGAGAATAAATGATTGAACAATAAATAATTACCAGTTCTCTCCTCATCAGGAATCTGTATGTTTTGTTAATTCGGTGTTTCAAGACCTTAAATTCTCCGATTCCTCTCTCCTTCCACTCCTTCGTGGCTGGGTCTCGTCGGTACAGTTTTGCTCTTTCACAAAATACTGGAAAATAATTATAAAATTAAAATTCAGCTTTTAAACATAAAACTTTTTTTTCAGTGCTTCCATAAAAAAAAAATTAT
Organism: Lethocerus indicus; assembly: GCA_019843655.1. NCBI lineage: Eukaryota > Metazoa > Arthropoda > Insecta > Hemiptera > Belostomatidae > Lethocerus > Lethocerus indicus. Next base: position 31,198,884 of record JACDQD010000003.1, on the reverse strand, counting down.
TATTCGATTAGTTGTTTTTTCTTAATATTTTTCCCATAATACTCAGTGTGAGAACAAGAAATCAAAGTTACAGTATTCCGAAAAAGACAAATAAATATTACAATACTAAAAGTAAAAAAATATATTGACAACAGGGTTTCTTTCAACAATGCCCAAGGCAGACCGACAATAATGGACAAATATTTTATGTAAAATCTGAATGAAAAAAAGTCTGCAATTTCTCAACGTGGTCACAAAGTATCCATAAACGGTTTGATGATTAGTAAACAAACACAATTCTGCATCTTTAGACATAAAGAACTCTGGATCTTTTTATCCAGAAAGGTATGATATATATACAAGATTTTGCCACGGGCAGATATCACTAGTGTTTTCTTTCTTCATTTTTATAAACTAATTTTGTCGTACCAAGTAAGTGTTTTTGTTGTGAGCAGTTATTTTTCAGGCATCACTTATCACTACTTATGAATGACTTAGGCTGACCTGGCATGCAGAGCATTAAGGGTGAATTTAAAACTCGGACCTGCGAGTCCACAGATGTAGAACGTGAGCGCGAGCAGAACAGAGAATGAACTCGAACGTTAATTTCTTACCTATATCTTCGTCTTCCTCGCCCGTCTTAATTTCAATTTCACTCGGTAGTGGGATGATTGGCTCAAACTGAGGGTCGTGCTCTTCGTGGCTAGTTTCGGCGGCGTTGTGTGACTCTTCGTCGCTGGTGTCCTCGCCGCCGGTCCTGTCCACGTCCTTCGGCTTATTCACTACCTGCTGCGGGCTACCGGTATAGGAACCGAACACCTTCGCATTGGCGTGCTCCCATTTAAAATCACTGGACTCTGTGAAATTAAGAAGATATATTATGTTTAGAATACCTGTTTTGTGGTCTGCGAGCGGTTGGAATACCGTAGTAGATTTCGTCTGTTTATGTCTCCTCTCGCTGGTTTGGACCGGTTTTGGCAACTCGCCATCTTCAGTTGCAGTGTTAGTCACTTTGGATGTTTTTTGGGCATCCTCACTGTACTATCACTTATACTTTGGTGGTTGTTTGTCGTGTGTATATATATATATATATATATATATATATATGTCTTGTTACTGTGTTTTTGGGTGATGCTGTTTGTCTTCAACATCCAAAGTGCCCAAGTGGCTAACACCGCTACTGAAGATGGCGAGCGCTGAAACCGGTCTAGCAAAAGACCAAACCAAGCGAGAGGAGACAGAAACACACGAAATCTACGGTATATATTATGTTGTTTTGGCCTCAAAATTCCTGAATTAAATTCGCTCGAATGCGCACAACAGTTAGTAATGCCGAACAATTCAGAATGGCTGTAAAAAGAAATCATGCAGAAATATTTACTATTAAACCCTTACTTGTAAAAGCCTTGGAAGTGCCGCCGCCGACCAAGTTGGAAAATGAGTATGGCTTATCCGGGAATGCCGTCGTGTTACTGCAGAAAGCTGGAGTCGTATCACTGGTCTTAGGTGTACTGCCAACACTGCTTACATTACCTGCAATTAAAGATATATTTTGTTCACAAAGCTCACCTCTGTAGCTAGTAGACACATCTAATCTAACTTGAACCTAAATGCAGCGTAAAATTATAATTTGAAATTAAACTTGTAGACGTTAAACTTTTGCCTTAAAGAAAAAAAATTAAGTCTCACCGAAAATACTTTTTGGACTGTCTACGGCCGCAAAAGAAGTCATTCCTTGGGAGAAAAATGATGATGATTTGGGAGTCGACTCCTGGGTGTGAGCTAGAAAAAAAAAGAAAGAATTATTCTTTAGTATGTGAAAGGGTTCGGTGGGAGAAAATAAATTAGGTCTGTGTTAATAAAATGGTGAAGGAAGTATACTGTAGATTTCGTGTGTTTCTGTCTCTTCTCGCCTGTTTGTCGTGTGTATATATATATATATATATATATATATATATATATATATATATATATATATATATGTGAGTGTGTGTGTGTGTCTTGTTATTATGTTTTCTGGGATGTTGTTTGTCTTATTTAGGTTGGGAGGAATTACATTAATCGGCTTAAGTTTTCATCGGATTATATCGGTTGAAAAGAGATAGAAACACATGAAATCTATGGTACTCCAACCCTACACAGACCACAAAACAGGTATTCCGAAGGAAGTGTCACATGACAGACAGGAACTGTGACCTACTCTGTAAAAACTAATTTAATTCTCATATTTAATTTTATATATATATATATATATAAATTTTTCTATTCATAAAAGATAAATTTATTGAGTCACACTAAAAGTGGACATAATTTCATTTTTTTTTCTATAAATATTTCCTATACCTACATTTTTCAAGTTTCTAAATGTGGTGTTTATAAAATAATTTTCCAAATACGTACTTTCGAGTTATTGTTTTGGAAAAAGAAAGTTCAGATATTTGAGTCCAAATGGACATGTGTGGTAAAATAAAATTTTTAAATGTTACGCACCTCCGAATATATTTGATGGTGTGCGGGCACCAGAATTAAATACGGCTAAACCTCCGAACAGCGGAGCAGACGATTCTGGAGGTTTCGTGAAGCTGTCGCCAGATTCCTGGCTGGTCACCTCCACCACCGCTTCAACTCTTGTCTCCGTCTCTGCCGGCTGCTTACCCTGGAACAAATGAAAAAAAAATTCTAGAATAATGAAAATATACTATATTAATGAAAACCGAAAAAATATTGTAGATTTTGTTTCTGTGACAGTATAAGTGACAGTGACAGTGCAGTGAGGATGCCCAAAGAACGTCCAAAGTGCTACTGAAGATGGGGAGCAGCCAAAACCGGTCTAGCAAAACAGACCATACCAGCAAGATGAGACTGAAACACACGAAATCTACAGTATTCCAACCCCTCGCAGACCACAAAAAAGGTAATCTAAAAAAGAATACCGATGATAATTATTATCTAGCGTTAATCTAATACAAAGCAGACAGGTAATACGGCACTGGAGGTTATTCAAAAAACAATTTTTGTAGTTTCAAGCGGTTAAAGTGAATTATATTTATCTACATAATGATACGTATATTTGACTTTGAATTGGCAACAGAGCAAGAAAAGGGTACGTTAAATATATGTAACTTAGTATCCCCAGACTACCAACTGTAAGAATATATACTTTAATTATTATTATTATAACAAACCCCAAAAAAAGTACTTCTAATGAAAATCATTCTGAATTCTATTTTGAAGTTTTCTGGAATTAACGTTAAGCTATGACCAACCCCAATCTCCAGTGATTTTTAAATTCTCACGTACATCTTATAAAGTGTAAAGACAAAAGAAAAAAACGCACCTGTTCAAACTTGCTCAAATTGGCTGTGCCATCTTCATCTTCGTCATCTTCACCTGGTTCGCATCCAATGCAGCCTGGACAGGGCGGTGCTACATGGTACAGATAGAACTTCGGCGGCAGCTTAAGCGCCAGTGCTTTCTTTCTGTCCTCTTCAGAAACCTCATTTTCATAAACAATTTCGAGATCTGAAATAGAAATTTGCAATATAAATCATAGCCCCAGACCAATAAATAAATTGTTAAGGCAGAATTCGCGGAACCTATCATAGCGTGATCTGCTCAAAAATTATTTTTAAAGCCACATTGTAGATCTGCACTGAACAGTGTTTATGGAGGTTTTTTGAGGAAATTCTTGAGTTAGACTCAATTTTCGGTTTGATTCGATCTTTTCCTAGACCGGTTTTGGCATGCTTGATAGCTTTACAGTAAAGTGAATTACATTTATTGTAATTTTTATGGGAACCTGCTTTTCAAACTAAAACTTCTACACAGGTGTTCAAAATAAGCAACATTATCTCATGTAGTATTATCCATTACTTTTATCCAAACTAACAATTATTAACAAAGGGTTTTTAAAGATGTAGTCATATCGCAAAAATGAAACAACCTCTCTCAACATTGAGTACAATAAATATTGAAAGAGGCCCCTAGTTTGCCTTCCCAATAATGTTCTTCAAAACAAAATTTTCCGTTAATTATATGTAGATTATTCGAAAGATAAATTTTTTTTCTTTGTGTTTATAAACTACACGCGGGAACTGAAGGCATATTTGAACTGGTGGTAACAAATATGTTGTGCCTATAGGAATTAAAGCTGACATTAATAGTTCGAATTGTCTGGTATGAGGTACGCAAACACATACAGAAACAGCCCACTATGCACGAACACAATCAACAAACGTTATCGAAACCAGGAAAAAATAAATACCATCATCAGCCTGTTTTGTAGCATCTCCTCCGCTCAGATTTCCATCTGAAAAGATATGAATGTATTGAAATGACATTACTACAGAACACAAAAAATTGTGGATGTTTGATGGATATATAAATATAAATATATGTATGTATATATATATATATATATATATATATATATATATATATATATATATATATATATATATACATATTAGATATATGTGTATATTTATTGCATTTATTAATGAATATACCTTTATTGATTGTTGCATCTAGTTTTGGAGTACTCAATGAAAATTTACTGAAGCTCTTTGGCGATGCTGAAACAGAGACAAGTTTTGTATACATGTATAAGTGCATGTGTATATATATATATATATATATATATATATACATACACACACACACACACACACACACACATTCTGTTCTACTATAAAATTGATACATTAATATAGTGCAAGCTCAAAAAACACATTTCATATCACAGGTATTAGTATAAAGTTCAACTTGAGACTACCTTCATCGGCAGATTCATTCGCATCAGAAGTTACCACTCCACTTTGAATATTGTCTTGATCAACGTCTGAAAAATTAAAAATTCATTTCCTAATTTTTCATTTTGAATATGAAAAAAAATATTAATAAGTAATAATTTGATGAATCACTATCGATTAAACAATCAAAGTAAATTGCCCATAAAAATTATATTCATTTGCATATAATATTTTTAAAAAGCATCAGTTTTAAATTACATATTCTTTTAAATCTCTCTTCTTAGAATTTTGTTTGTGTACATTCTGCCATATGAAGCCTCCTTTATAAATTTTAATTCAAATGACCTGGGACAAAATGCAGGAAAGCATGTATATATAAAAACATACATACACATTAAATAAACTTAACAGGCAGGAAATTATAAAATAAATTATAATATACATCACATAATTTATCCCATATATTTAATAAAGAATACAGGTATAGAATTACAAGTATGAAATCATGGTAAAAAGAAGGAACAATACAAAAAGGATACATACCAATAGTCATATAACAGTTATAGTACTTGAAAAAAAAATTCTGAACCTATTTGTAAATTATATGTATATGTATTTCTTAAACTGTATGATGATAAAAAATATTCAGAATATATAATAAAGAATTTATTTTGAAAACATTATCTTGCTATTTCATGGATTGAAATGATTGTATCAATAATGCTATTTACTATATAACAATGTTTACAAGTTCAATGACAATTAATATTCCGGTATGTATATGCAAGTAAGTATACTTAGTCATCTAAGTAAGGCGAAACTTTTAATTACTCAATTGGAAACAAATCAAATATTCAATAATAATGTTGAATTGCAATCTTCTTGACAAAATATTCAGGCTTGTTAACCCTGTCTCCTCCTCCTCATCAGAATTGTTTGTATAAATAGGACATTATTATTATTATTATGAAGATTATTGTGTCCAAGGTCAATATATGAAAGACTAGAGATTTTTGTATTCATTGTACTAAAGTCAAACAATTTTTCTGCCTTGCATATGATGTTCCAAATTAAAACCTATGTAGAATATGTTTTTTAGTACAATGGACTGCGATGAGATTTGAGGAAGAGGCTGGTCTATTTCTAAATTTAAAATTACCTTAAATTTAGAAATGAAAACTCATTAAATATAATGTACGGTTAACACTATTTTGTATGGTTAAGAAAAGAATGGAACATTGTTGTAATTAGTAAATAAAAAAATTTGGTATAAAGGTTTACAAGTGGAATGCACATGTATATGAAGGTAATATACAAAATTAATTTATATTCACTTTTGAAGAAACCTTATTAATATTTAAAAACAAAATTGTAAATAAGACTAGGATAAAATCACGCATGCAATTTAATAGCCACAATACAAATCACATTATCACTGATCATCACATTAACTTCGTTTCCACAGGAACTAGGTAATAATACAGACAGGTTGCATTATCTTTGTTTACACATATTAAGTACTGGTATAATATGAATAATATTTGGTAAACAAACAGTTTTAATAATCTAAATATGTACGCTAAACATTTTTTGGAAAATCAAGTTATGATTTATTCTAATTGAGTTCAATTGAAATTTTAAAATGATCCTCAAACCTACGATATTCTAATAGTATTTTATGATTGATCGTAGGACTTTTTGAAAACAGTGATGTTTTAAAATTGGTGGGCAAAATAGCAAATTCTGAACTAAAAAATAAAAATTATGCGCAAGAAACATACGAAAAAGGTTGGAAAATATCACCACTCATGTGCAATTTTCTGTTTCCACTATAGTACCTGTCTGGTGCTCGGTGCTGGGGTTTTTGGCTAATCACTATAAATTAATAATGTACAGACAGGATGCTTCATCCTTGGGAAAGTAACTTGGTTTGGTACCTCACTATATTACTAGTGTGATGCTACATTTAATGGACTGTTTGTAGTGTCCTTAGTTTAAAAACCCCAAGGGGCTTAAAACCAAACAGGTGAATGGAGAAGAAAAATCCAATAATGACATTCCTAACCTTCTACGTCTGATCAATGGGATATCTTACAAATGTAAGATGATAATTAAAATTGATTACAATAATTGTGCATCCTTTAAAGAATTATCGGTTAAATGAAACTGCTTATTCGGAATAATTATAGCACCACATTTTGTAGAAATACAAAGATCAATTCTTTTGCAATAATCAACCGAGCAGAGACCTTAAAGATAAAAGTAAGCATTTAATTTTAAATAATACCAACAGCACCAAATTTGTAGAAATCAAATTTGAAATAGTCTATATAATAAAACTGAAAAACTACCATAGTATTCTAGTTACTAGCTATTACAACCATTAATTTTGGTAAAATATTAACTCCATTATGCCTGGTAAATATGAAATAAATCTGTTAAAGCTAAATAAACTACCTTTTTTCTGATAATCACATTGGAAAAAAAGAGGAATGTAAAAAAATGGAATATAAAAATACTAAATTATAGCTTTTCACAATTCACGAGTGCACCCAAATAATAACGTGTATATAAATCTCCACACCGTAATTTTTTATATGTCATCACTTGCGTGCGGTTTTGTGTCTCAAATTGCCTATTTGAATATAAGAAAGAACAGTTTTGGATTCTTGCTCTCGGTATAGTTCCTGTCAGACGATTGTGAAATAGTAACAGTGCCAACAAGATGCTTTATTGGCATCAGGCACACGTATGTGCCTTAATATTTTACCGATAGCAAGAAGGTGAAACTGGTCCGACTTAAGACCAAATACGGCAAGTGCAGACAGACAATCGCAAGCAAGATACGATGAGATTGCACAAAACGTTAACCCCCTCAAGAAATAACTTAAATTAGATTTGAGTACGTTTATTTACATTTACATACGTATCGCCGTTTACAGAAGACAACGCTGCCTTCTGCCCTTAAAACCGTAATGGGCGTCCCACAAGAAACAGACGCAGAGCAAAAGAACGTTCCTAAGTTGGACCGTCGGCAGTGCGATAAACAATTTCCGCATTTCATTAACCAAATCCAACAACGTTGGCCGTGCAACGGCATCGAACATACGCTCGTAGCTATTTTTCAACCAATAATAACATAGACAACTGCAGAACGGGTGAAAGAAGAGCAGTTCGGCGTTCCTTCGCAATTTTAAAATATGTAAAGGAGGATCGACAAACAGATCCGACTTGAATTTCTTTTTCATCGAAACTACAATTTTTGATATTATAGGCAACTTACTGACGCTCAGAAACAATTCGAAAGAACAGTATTTTTTAAATTGGTTAGAATACAATAATGAAAACGATAACGAATCATAACTGGTGTTAAATGAAAGAGCCATACCGTATTTAGTCGCAGCCCCCGAAGATTTATTTGTATTAGTATTCAATCCCAAAAATTCCGCCTGAAATAAACAAGATACAAATCTTACAAGTAAAAAAAATAAATTACAAAACAAAAAAAAAGATGGGGGGAAATTAAATAAGTTAAAATGAAAGCGAATGCACAAAGCGTGTTATGATAAAAACATTGACTAAGAAGGGCAATAAAAATGGAAAAAATCTAGCTCTACTTTTTAATAAACCGTCACAACATAGGTGTATACAGATTTGTTAGTAATTATTATTAAAAAAAAAAAGAAAAAGTTTGACTCTACGACAAAAGAAAAATAAAGGATATTGAATCTGTTTACCTGAGCTTTGTCGACCGCTGCCTTGAACTGTTTGGCGATTTCAGGAGTTTTGAATTTCAGGCTGAATTTCTCCTGGGTCATCTCGCCGTCTGAATAGTCGGCGGCGTGCCATATCCAACTCCGTTCGTCTTTCACCTTCATGTCGATGTCCTCGCTCAAATAGTGGTTCAGGCACAGTTTCATCACCTGATCGCGCCTCATCAACAATCTACAGCACGGTAGTCAAATTCACTTTGTCAAATATATATTTGCTAATAAGGCCCAGCGGGGGGGGGGGGAGGGGAGAATGTTCCTTTTTGATTAAGTACCTTACTAAATATAATATTTTACACTACTGGCAGTATGTGGTTGTTTTTCCCCTTTATTATTGTACAATCAACTACAACGTAGTTATGGGTACAAATGTTGAATGTGTATTTCGTGTGAATGTTTCGATAAAAGAGACCACCGATAAAGAGATGGCACTTTTGACACATGAACAATTTACGGCTTCGGACTAAGGAGATCTCTAGGCCAGTGGCATTTAAGTGACGCGGAGGGGGGGGGGGATGGATGGGTAAGAGAGGAAAGGGACTGAACGAGTGGATTATGATGAGGAGAAAGGCGGGAGTGGAGCTTCAGCAACCGGGATTTTGCGACTTCGTCAACTGTTGGTGTGTTGAGGTCATGGTGGATTGTTCGGATAGAAACATACCCTGGGGGAGCATTAAGGATGGTACAAGGACTTTTGACTGGAATCTCTGGATGCTGGTGATGTCGGATTTCTTGGCTGAAACCCCATAGTTCTATTCCGTAAGTCCATGTCGGTTTTAATGTGGCTTTATATATTGGCAGTTTGAAGGCTATCGTAAGTTTTGATGTTTTTCAAAAGAGGTCTCAAAAGTCCAAATTTACGATTTAGGTTTGTTCTTTTCAGTCGCTTACGGGGGTTCCACGTAAGAGTATGTACGTAAAAAGTATAAATGCGAACGACAATTAAAAATTAATAATTATTAAAAACAAAAATGACATCATTACCTAACTTTGCCGGTCTCTCGGTGTTTCAATATTTTTACATCTCCACAACCTCTCTCTTTCCATTCTTTCGCAGTTGAATCGTATCGGTAAAGTTTGGCCTTGTGGAGATACAGAATGTCTTCGTTCTCTTCACCAGTAATTATGGGTACTTTTTCGGGCAGAGAAATGACCGGCTAAAAAGTGCACGAAAAACAAAAAAATATTATGTTCTATATCTCAGCGTTGCGGTTGTTTTTTGTCCCATTTAACAGAGAAATTCTTTAAATAAATATGAAGCGGTTTGGTATTATAAAATGTTTGAATTTACTAATTGGAAGATAGAAAATTGCTGAACATTCAAATTTTTAAAATAAAAAACCCTTTACGGTCAACTTGGAACTGTTCACTCCTCGTCGATATTTTATTAATAGCAATTGTTATTAGTTCTTTAATAAATTTTGTTATGTCTTTAACTCACCGTAAACTGAATATGATCAGTGCTGTTGTCAGCTTCATCATTTTCACTTTCCGAATCTTCATCCTTTTTAGGACTCTTACTGGTCAGACTGCTCACATTTGTGCTCGGCATTGTGAATTGGAATGTTTGTGAACCGAAAGCAAATTTAGGACCTACAAACAACACAGAAAAGTCCAATAAATGAATAAATTAATTGTAAAAATAGGAGAGAAAAAGGATTTAATTATAGCACGGAAAAAGCATTTAATTATATCACCATTCAAAAGTTTTGTTTTCAATAACTAGTACAATTTTTCTTCCCTAGTTATAGGGTAAAAGTCCCAAATCAAAACGGTCTGTCATAGGGGAAATATCGGACTCCCAGTTTTGTCCCCGTGCAGACAAAAACTAAATTTGTATGCTCAGTAAAAATAGAGTCTTTAAAGAAAGATAAAAATCAAGTCCAATGGAATGAATGTATATTTAATATATTTACCGGTTTGCGAAGTGCTCTGACTTCCGAAAGTGAAGCCCATGGAGGTAGTAATGTTATTAGTAGTAATAGTGGCAGTGGTGATGGTGGCAGTGGTGGTGGCAGTGGTGGTGGTGGTATCAGCAGGAAGATTTGATGAGGCGGGAGTTAATTGATTCCCGAAGCTGAATTTGAAGGGTGGACCACCGGTCGAACCAAACTGAAATTGAGACGTGTCTTTGTTCGTCTGCGTATTGAAACTGAAGACGCCAGGCGCCGTAGTCGCTTCGTTCGATTGGATGAAACCGAAACTGAAATTGCCCGTCGGCTGTGCGGCAGGTTTGTTCGTTGGCTGTTTTTCAGCTCCCGGCTTGCACGTATCACAAGCAACGCATTTCATCTTGTCACTGGCATTTACCAGGAGGCATGTGTCGCACGACCACGAACCAGCTTTCGGTTGGAACAGCGCCGCCAGGCTGGGCTTTTCGGCAGTACAATTTGTGTCGCTCAACTCCGTGCTTGAATCGGGTTCAATCACTACAGAATCATCACTCGGTTCATCGGAGCTTTTGTTACTGGCGTTCAAACCTGAAGAGAGTCTCATTTGTTCTTTTTCAAATTCGGCTTTAAACTTTTGACCCTGAGAAAATAAAAGATCAGTTTAAAAATAATATTTGTATATTTATAAATATAAATATATAAAATTCGTACCTAAATAATACTTTTGTGTGTATATACCGTATACATATTTCATTTTTTAATACCCAAATTAATATTTAAGCATTCGAAAATTCTTTTCCCCCAAATAAATTTATATTTGGGCAGATTTAAACTACTGGGTTGCTGAGCCACTGTTGCTCCTGATCGATAAGAATTATAATTATATTAAATAATAGAAATTGGGATATCGAATGTAACACACCTGTTCGGCCGTTTTAAATTTTAATGCAAATATTTCGCTTTTTGGTGTATCGTCAGAAAAATCCTGAGGCACCGCCCAAGTCAAAGCCTTATCCGAACCCTGCATCGGTTTAAGCACAATGTCTTCGGTCAGTCTGTGGTTGCAGCACACTTTCAGCACTTGTTCCCTTCTCATCAGAAGGCGGACGGTGCCGGTGGTCGGCTCTTTCAGAATTTTCATCTGCCCGATGCCGCGCTCTTTCCACTGTTTCGTTTCAGTACAGAACCGCATCAGTTTGGCACGCTCTTCGAACAACTTGACTTCGTTCTCCTCACCGCTCTTGATTTCCACCAATTTCGGCAGGGCCACGACCGGTTTAAATTCGGCCGTCGGCGTGAACTCATCTTCCCCTCCGACAGGTGAACTATCCGATTTCGGTGATAAAACTTTATTGGTTGTGTTCAATGGAGTTTGGCAGGAACTTCCGAACACCCGTGAACCTGCACCTTCGAAGCCTTTATTAGGAGTGGTCTCCAGTTTGTCGAAACCCGTGGCTCCTTTGGCCAACATACCGAAGTCCAATTGGGAGGAAATCGGCATCGTATTTTTCGGATCCAGTTTAAATTGACTTTCTTTCGGTGCCTGTTTCGAGTAGTCTGTACCGAAGGGCTGCACGGTTTAAAAATTAAATCTGCAAACCTGTCGGGTTTCCTTTCTTCTGTCTGTTTAGTCCCATCAAAAAATTCAGGAGCGCGGCAGTAAAAGCCTCCGATTTCAGCAGGTTTCTCTCCTGTCAAAGAGCTGTTGCTAGTGTTAAAGTCGGGCAACTTGTTATTGGATACATCAAAACTATTTTCCCATTTATCTCTAGCCGTTTTATTTTCCTCAGCAATCTTGGGTGTGCTCTCTGGTTTAAAGCTGAATTTTGTCAGAGGGCTCTCTGGTTTCTTCTCCTCGACAGCTTTTATATCTCTCTTGTCGTCTAATTTCAACTTGGGAGGGGTCAGAATCGTGAAACCGCCCATATTCGTGACTCCTCCACCCATATTCATGGCTCCTCCGCCGATATTCGTGACTCCTCCGCCCATATTCCTCACTCCGGTCGTGACCCAACTTCCGACCTGTTCGGACCCGTCGAGTTTGTTGACTCCACTGACATCAGTTTTTGGGGTATTATCATTTCTGAAGTTGGGCATAAAGCACTTAAAATTGTTACCGCTCGGTTCGTTGTTTGTCAATTTTGAAGATGCCATAGGCATTTTATAAATGTCCAAATTCTCGGCGGTGGCATCCTTGCTCTCTTTTAACGAAGCCTTGACCTTGTCAAATACATTTTTAAACAGCATTTTATCATCGACCGTCTTGAATTTGGCACTGAGTTTTTCCAGCTGCACTTTCTCATCGGCGAAATCGTTGGCGACCCAAACCCAGGCATTATCGGATGATTTAGTCATCGGTTCTAGATTCATATCGGGGGTGATGAAATGATTGGCGCATACTTTGTGCACTTGGTCACGGCGCATCAGAATTCTGCACTTTGCCGTGCTGTTGTCCCTCAGGATCTTGAGCGTGCCAACACCTCTCTCTTTCCACTGCTTGTCGACAAAACGGAAGAGTTTGGCGCGACAGGCGAACAGACAGGTTTCGTTTTCTTCACCCGTCTTGACGGGTACCTCTTCCGGCAATGGGATGATGGGCTGGAAATCGGGGATCGGATCGTGCTCGATCACCTCGTCGTCCGATTCCAGATCCTCCTGTATGATGACAGATTTCTCAACCGTTTTGATGTTGGGCGGCATGGGGATCTGGAAATTGTGGGGAACTGCCCCGAGTCTGTGCTGTGGAGGTATTGTGACGCTGAGGGTGGGCTGTACTGACGGGGTGGCAGTGGGAAGGGTGTCCGACGTTGTTATGACTACGTTCGTCGGGCCTCGGTTGATTGAGGAGGTGTGAGCCGTGCGCAGGGCGCTGGAAGGCGACTGCTGTGGCTGAACATGGCTGCCCATCTGGAAAGCTAATTTCTGTGGGGTGTGAGCTGGCTGTAGCGCCGACAGCGGGGATACGCTCTGGGTCTGGAGGGTGGCGTGCGGAGGAGGGGGCAGTGTCTGCGCAGGTGGCAGTGTCTGCGGAGGGGGTAGTGTCTGCGCAGGGGGCGCTATGCTGTTCTGCGCATTCAGCTTATGAGTGAGCGACGGGGTGATCTGGGCCGCTGTCGGTGGCATCGTGCGCAGGAAGTCAGACACCTGCTGACCATCGGGGAATGGGAGCGCGCCCTGATTGTAGAACCCCATGTTGTTCTGATACATCTGTTCGACTCTGGGTGAGAAGAACGGAGTTACCGTCGAGCCATAGGTGACCGTACTTGGTGCCTGTACCGCCCCCCTCTGTGGATAGAACGGGATGTTCGGATAATGCAACATATCGTCGTTGTAATCCTCCTCATCCAACATGTTGTACAGGTCGGGCCTTTTGATTTCCTTCTTGATTTCGCTCAGATTGTTCTTCACTTCAGTCTCCAATTTATTAAATTTATTGGTCAGCTCTTCCATCTGAGTTCTGTGTTCCAATTTCATGCTGTCTAATCTTTCTAAAACTAGCCTGTTCTGTTCCAAAATGAACTGTTGTGTTTTTAACTCGATTGTATTTAAATTTACCGTTAGCAATTCGGCAATGTCGGCCGAACTGGAACGGTGGCGAATATCCTATAAAAAAATTTAGAAAATTAAAGAACGGATCCGAGTGCTTATAATTAATTCTAAATACAAAAATTATATATAAAGTTAAATGTTAAAAGCATTTTTTATTAAATCGTATTTCTTTCTTTCTTAGTTTTAAAAATGCGCAGTTAGAGGCTGTTATGTAAAGAAGAAGAATTCATTATATAAGTCATTAGAAGTTATTTAAGTTATTACAAGTTGACTAATTTAAAAAAATATTAAATAGTTTAATCTTACATAATATTTATTGGGCGTGCTTGATGGAAAATGTTTGTTTCTCGAATGAGCATGGGAATGCATATGAGGTTGAGTGTTTGTGTCTCCTGTCGGTGAACCACCGCTTGCAAAAGAAGGACTTGTGTCGGACATGTATCCGTCTCTTTCTGTCACATCTAAATTGAACATGAAATACATCATCACTGCTAGTACTGCTTTCAAGTTATAGTCTATACACGATCTATACTAATCTTAATCTATCTTAATTTTAAGTATTTACAACATTAATTAAGGAACAAACTGTGTAGTCTAAAATAGAAACTGGAGTGTTATTAATTTTAGGTTAAAGCGAAACATGTATGTCTGTACAATGATCTCAAATGCTGTTTCATATATAGTTTGTATTTTCAACAGAATCAACTATATATTTCTTTTCACAAATATTGGATTCGAGTTAGACGATTATAATCCCAATAAACATCGTAAATAATTTTTCCTATTCTTGGTTTTGTATAGGCAAAATTAGCACACTGTTCTTGAAACTCATGGTTTCATTTTGTACATTAATAAACTGCATTAAACTGTATAAACATAAATTATAATGAAGAATAATAACAATTTTTGCGGTCTACATCATGTAGAGTCGAATGAAAATGATACTACCGGATACCTAATAGTGCTTACCATTTTCGGGTTCGAACCGACTGAGCAGATCATCAATCTCGATGAGTTTACATTTCAGTTTCTGCTGCAGGGGATGATTGCGATCGCCCTTGATCATATCTCTGACTGAATAGAGACAGTCTCGAGCTTTCGCTGCCATCACCACATGACGAGAGCGTATTTCCGAAGTTATCTCTTCGCCTCTCAGACTGGTCAGTTGGTCTTTGGCCAACTTTTGATAAATCTGAAATCGGAAGATTGAAGTTTTCTCTTAAAAAATTCACAAAAAATAAATTTCACTGGGAGAAAGAATTAAATGGATTCCTGAAGCGATAAAAACAAAGCACATACCAATAGCTAAAACAAAATTTTGTTGTATTACTGTTATATGTTATACCTATCCTACATACATACATACATACATACATATAATAATAAATCAATCATCAATCAATACATATCATTAGATCAAATATTAAGTAAAGACACAGAATTACCTTCATGTATCATAAACTTTTATCATACGATAAAAGACGCACTTGTGTTCAATGTGATAAACATATCTGATAATTGTATTCACCGTTTTAAAGCATGTTACTATATAATAAAATTCTGTTGTTGTTCTGTCGGATAGATGGAATGAAAACACTCGAGAGTGGGTGTGAAAATGATTTTTTAACTCACCAAAGCCTGATTGAATAGCGACTGAGGAGTGCGCAATGTCCTGAACGTTTCAATAGCCTTTTCGTACTGTTCAGCTTTCATGTAATGGCAGCCGACAAAGTATCTGCCCTCTTCCAGCAATGTCGTCACTTCTTCAGGCATTAATTCTTTTCTAAAAATTATAGAATAATTTAATTCTAAATGACCCAAAATAATTTGCCGGCGGCCGAAAGCACAATCAAGTTTATTATACCCACATTGGATATTCGAAGAGCTTCAGCGTCGGCATCATTACCGACTGCAGGTCGGCGAGTTTTTCAAGTTGCGGAATCGCAATTTTCCACAAATGCAAAGCTCGAGATTCGCACGATTTCTTCTTTTCCTCTTCACAATCCGATTTGGTCGCCTGTGGCAAAACAGAAAATTTATGATACAATCGAAGAATCGATTCAATTTCTTTGATGAAACAGAAACAAGACAAGAGTTTAAATTTTGGGTTCCGGGATATTACTCAAGACAAAAAAATCGTATGATAAAAATGACGAACAAAATTATTAAATCATTTAATAACTTTTTTAACGATTCATTAGAATGAAAAATTATTGTATTCATTACTAAGGAGAGAGAGAGTTTGAAAGTCATCTAAAAACGACAGATTTTTTATCCACTTAGGATTATCAAACCTGGGCATGCTACACTTGTTTTGTTATAGGACAATAGATGTGATCTAATTTGAAAATTTTTATGAACTCTATAGTTTTGAAAGAAGATAAATGGACTCCACAGTACCATAAACTTAAGTAGTAGTTATAAACCCAACTTAATTTTTAAACCCTAATTGCGGTAATAAAAAATGTTACATTTTTGTTTCTAAAAGTTGAATAGATTTTTCATCATTAACTCTAAGACATTAAGAATGAAAACCGAGAATACGGGTTAATTTCCAATAATTCCCATGAACAAGTATCATAATTTTCAGGACTTGTTAAACAGTTTTCAGTTCTTGCCACATCGTCAGTAGCATTCTACAAGCAGTACTTAGGAAGTAACTTCAAAACAGACTTGTCAAAAGATTCTACTGTCTGTGTTATGGCAGCTAATATATGTTCCAAAAATACCTCGCTATATTACTGACAGACAACTCAACTTTGTTCTCATCCCAATTATTATCTATTGCAGTATTAATTATAATTAGAGTACTATTACAAGCTTACCCTGTTGGCTAGAGTTCGCGCCAAGCTTACAAGCAGTGGCAGCTGCATCCCTTCGCCCCTTACGACTTCGATGCCTCTCTGTAAATTGTGGCGTATATCGTACACTTTGCTCTTGAAACCCATTACCGGCATACCGACCTTGACAATGCTGCACGCGTTCGTCCACCTGGAATCCAGAAAATAATTTTTTGTTTCCGTAGAGACAATTTATGAAAATGAACAAACAGAACTGTTTTAAAAGTTCTTTAAGCAAGATAAAAAAAACCCCAGTCTTAATCTATTGACCTAACATAGACTAGAAGCGCACAGTGTATGGGTCTTTTTATCATCCTCAATATGATTTTATCACGTACCATTTGGCCTGTTCAGTTGTACACAACAGTGGTGTGATATCAGGTGGAAATATATGAGGCGAATGGTAGCCATTGGACTTCTGATCATCAATAACCGCTCCGGCACAAAAGACTGAAAAATACAGTTTAAATCAGACTAGAAAAAATTTTTTCTGGAATAAAATAATATATTAACAACAGTATTACAATTATCACACGTCAGTAAAAAAAAATTCATACTTATTGTTTCCCAATAGTTCTGGTTAATTTTCAAGTCAATTAATTCACAATCATAACTCTCAAATATTTATAACAATTAAATATATATTCAGAATTCAAAAAATTAAGGTCCATAAAATGTTATCAATGCAGATTTTTAATTAAACATAAAATTAATTAATCCTGAAATATGGCATTATTTTAAACCATTCAAATATATCAGATTAAAGAAAATCCTCAATTTTACATTTATGAACAGGCTCAAATCTAATATTTTTAATTGTCACAATTGGCATGAATTTAAATAAATATATAACAAATAGAATTAATTTTGTGAATTTACATTTATGCGGGGCGGATTAGAACTGCTGACAATAGTATTTTATTCTGATGAGGGTGATATCGGCCGAAATCGGTCTAGTTTAGGAGCAAAAGCAGACGGGAGGAGACAGAAACAAGCACTGATTCACGGTGATGCCCCAACTTCAATAACCATCATAAAAAAAAGACATACAAACTAATTATATTAACATACCCGCTGCGTATAAAAACGAATCGACGTCGAGCTGATTCAATGTTTCAACTCCGGTGTTGTTTAAATTGTTCACGGTGAACTGTAGGGATTTGAAAAATGTCGTATAGAAATTGGGTGATATTTCGCAGGACACGGGCGAACCGGAATTGGTCAACAGTTGTAAACCGAGCCAAACCAAATGGTGAAGACTTCCCATGTAGGCGTTTTCAAAACTTGACACTGAAACGAACACAAACCAACAACATATTTAGAAAGAGAATTTTAATTGTGCATACAACATGTGCTTCATACAATTTACAATTTGCCCCTCTACTCGTAGAACGTACAAAACATAGGCCATAAACAGTGTCATTCAACCGTACAACTGATAAACAACACTGTTAGTGTTATATTCTACTCGGAGTCCCTTAATTATTTGAGCTCCATTCTCAATAAATTGACATTTGCAGTCGAAAGAAAATTCAGTCGGAGTTTGACTAGTTTTAAATAAAGAGTCCAGCAAATATTGTTATTACACATTTTTCTTTTGTGTTATAACTTTATACACACACCTAAATTTATACACTTACCGAAATAACTTGATTTCAAGCTCAAGTTTGATGGCAATTTATGCGGAGTTTCATTGTAAAAGTTGGCAGTCACAAGATGGGATGTATTCGGTGTGTTATTTTCAAGAGTTCTGAACACCTTCTGCAATTTTAAAATTGAAATTTTAAGCTTACACGAACGATACACTTTTAAATATTCAACATTACTCACTAAGGTGGTGAAAAGTGAAAAGAAGAATAATGTACTTTTTTCCTTTTGCATAAAAATACATACAAAATATTATTTACCTGGTAAACCTGATTTCTCCAATTGCTGCTGGAAGTGAAATGTAAAACTTTGTCGAGGAAAAGTTTCTCTGAATGGCTGTCTTTACTCAAGGAACAAAGCACGTGACCTGAAATAGAAATATAGGTAAGGAATTTTTTGTTGCATTAAAAAAGAATGTGTGTAAATGTATTACAGTGTATGTACAAAAAATATATATCAGATATTAACTACTTGATCCTATGGAATAAATTAAATAACATATAATGTAGTTTTGACACAACTGTATCGACTATATTTTTTTTTCCAATAATAGACATCATGTATATTATTTATAGATCTTATATATCACCTCACCTTATAGATCTAAACTTATTCAAAAAATTATTTGTATGAATGATGTTCCATAAAATATTCATTCACATTATAAATGAATGGCATTCTTAATTTTATTCTTATTCATTAACAACATATAGGTTTATTATGCTAGTGGATGGAATGTAACCAGTTATAGCCCAATGTTTACTGTATAAATTAGAACGTAAACTAACCGGCTTGAACGATTCTGCACTGAGCATTATGCATGCACGACTTTAAACACTTCTGATAGATGTCTTTATTGGCGAAATTCCATGCGCCTTCCGGTACGAGAAACTCTTTGGAGGCGAAAAGAAGCAGAGGGCTCACCATGCGCTTCACCTCTTTCCACAATGAACTTTCCTGCAAATTCAAATCACCCTATTAATAATAATATTAACGTTTTTGAATTAAAAACTGTAGCTGATATTAGCAAGCGTACCTTCTTGGCTCGTTTAAGTAGCAAAACTGCAATATGGAATGCTAATTGTGCTGATAAATGTTTTAGTAATTCCTTATAACATTCGGGTGATTTCCCTTGAAGATGACTGCCTTTGTACAGCACTTGATCAAAACTGAAAAGTAAAATTGAAAGAAATAGTAGAACAGTAATATTAGAATAACGTTCTTTGGAAACAATAATAGAAAAATTTCTAATTATCCCCCATATTATTTCAATATTGATGTCAATGAGTTTATTAATAATGTAATCTTAAATTTTTAATTTAGAAGAATATATTATTTTTTCAATCTATATTACTATGGGCCCGTGTAACTTTCAGGTCAAATTTCAAGTTATCGAGATTTTACCAAATAATTATAGCTTTTTTCATGAGATAGCGCATAAATCTTAATCCCATAACGTTGTCAAGACAACCAATATCAGTATACATTTCTTTTTCTTCATTTGCATATATAGGTTTATAATTTCTGATTTTTCGTTCCCCCAATTTTTTTTGGATTTAAAATAAAAATTCAGGTCATAGAGAGTTAACTTTTTTTAATAGTATATAAATATTTATTATATTAATAAAAAATCTTTTAATTCAAAAATTAACAAAGAAATTATTACACTGGAGATGTAAAAGATGTAAAAATTCCATAAACTCATGACCATTGCTTTTTATAATTTGATTATAGTATACATATATATATACACACATATACAGATAAATATATAAACAAATAATTTTTTAGATTGTAAATATTAAAATATGTTTTTTTTATAACCTAAGCAAACGTGTTAAAATCTCATTCATCCCCTTCTCATTTAGGTCTGTACTCAGATTTTAAATTATGCTGAATAACGAACAGAAACATTTTATTCTTTAATTATTTATTGATGAATAATTATATAATTTGAGTTTCTGTTATAATGAGATGTCAAGGGAATATTTGGCCATAAGTAAAATGAGAAGAGGTATAAATGAATATTACATATGTATCTGCGTATTGAATGACTTACTTGTAAACAACTTCTGTGGATTCAACCAAGTTAGTAGGTTGCATTAGGGTTTCACTCATGCACAGGGAACAAAGTCTGTCCAGTGCAGTCAGCCATCTTGTATAGAATTCCCAATTGCAGGCCGTAGGAAAAACTTTCAGATAGGACTAAAACAATTTGAAAACGAGAAAAAAATATTGACTAAAATATGAAAATCATACGTCATAAATAGTGGTTCTATACTTGAAAATGAACTTTTGTCATAGAGTTATAAAATAATAGAATTACAATTTAAGATGAACAAAATTTAATGGACACAATAAAAAGGTTGTATACAGTTCATAGGGAAAACTATTTTTCTTTGTTTATACTAAAAAAATATGTGTGCCTATACAGTATGAGTATTCGAATGTGTAAACTGTAATTTACAATTCTAATGAGATCTTATACACTATATGCAGTATTCTTTTTATATCAAATTTATTTAGTTTTTATTCGTGAGGAGCAACTTACAGAAATCTTTTCCTTTTAAAAATTCCTTTAACCACACCATAATCAACACAGCATATTATGTTTTATATTTGAATACCTCCCTGTTTATTGAACTCGTTGAAGTTGGTATTGAACAAATAGCCTTATGAAAATAATAGACTCACTTCGCATATATGATTGAGGCAATGATACCAGGGAATATTATTGCTCGGTTCCTGTTTGAATTCTATGTCAAATGCGTGATTAAAGGCGACGTCGACGCGGTCAGTATCGACGTACAGCCTCAACAGTTTGACGCGCACTGCTACATCAGTGGGTCTCGCCTTCAGTTCGGCTAAAAATACAAAAACGAATTCTATTTAATATGTCCGATAAATAATTATTTCATACGATAACTTTGTTGACAATACATGCTGGCTATTTTCACAATTCAATCATTTGTCATGTGCTAGACCAAGTTTTGGCTTCTACCACACCTCCAGTTATATACTTATATAGGACCCCAAGTTGATCCACAATTCAGTCGGACACAAATGATGGATTATTTAAATTTGAATTTCTGAAGTATGAATGAAAGGGTTTTTTAAATTGAAAATGCAGACAGATCTCTGTAATGGTTTCCTTTACATTTCAATACCATCCACATTGTGATTTTCAATAAAAATTGTTTTCTTCTAAAGTTCTAAATGGTTTATACCTATTTATTAATAAAATTTATCCTACCAGATTTAATTAAACTGACTAATAATAATTAATTTTCGTATATAATTTCTCTAACTATTTTAATATTAAAAAATATCAAAAATAGTTTTGAAAATTTTTGATAAATAGCTTTTCTTTAGGAACTGTGTATGAACATAAGTAACTATCGACACTCTTATACTATAATAGTCTTGTAATGTTTTATAAGTTCACGAAAATTTATCACATTTTTTTTCATTGAACATATATCGAATTCAATCAATTAGTAAGCGATTATCGAGTGATTACAAAATTAGAAAACTTACATTGAAATAAATTTTCAAAGTCTTCACAATTTTTAGTTGAGCCTGAACTCAACAATTTCTCTTTTAGCATGAAAACAACGGGCGAATGTGGAAACATTGTTGATGCCCTTTCCACCCAATAGTGAGCTTTCGCTGGATCGAATACGACTTGTTTATCGCACAAGAGTTCACACACTGGAACAGACAAAAGAAAGGAAAATTTAAGCGATACAAATTTGAATTTGCGGTTGGGAGTAGAAAACAAATATTCATGCCTTACTTATCCTCTCAATATCTGGTAGTTAACTTAACTCGCTAGACTAAGTTTACCTCCCTAAATGGAGATTATAATGCAAAATAAAAATCATTTAGTTAAAAAACCGGTGTTGAAACTATATTTTTCTATGTCATGTTGAAAGAAATTCTATATCGTACTTTTCAATATTAAATCGGCTTGGTTGGCTTCAAGTTCCAAGGACTTCTTGTATGCTTCGAGCGCTTTTTCTTTATTCCCAAGATGCTCGAGAGCCTGGCCCAACAGTTTGTGGGCGGAAGGGGAGTCGTACCTGACCGACAGATACATGAGCACATAGTAGCGAGCTGACTCATAGTCCTGCACCTTGAAGTACAACTGGGCTATGTTGAAACAGCGCAAATTCCGCTGAAACAGAATTGGAAAATTTGTAACAATAGCAATTAAATTACATATTTAGATGTCTACAATGCCAATTTTTTTTTTTTAAAGTTTTGAAACCCAAAACTTCTGTACAAGCTGTCTTTAATCTTCAATCCGTATTAACTTTGAGCACCCAATATGATTGCAGAAATCTAATATAATATACCAAAAACAATTTAATTTGTCATAGTTAGTATTCCTTATCCTCCTTGATAAGAAGAATGTGGAGAAGTGTTGGCCTCTTATACTATATTTAATTAATTATATCAGACCATCAATTTCTTTAATTAAAATTATAAATTTTAACAAATATAAACATACTATTTGTCAAAATTCAATAATTCCTTTCATATTCCAGAAATAATTCCTCTTTGTTTTCAAGATATTTTGAGGAAATGAAATTTTTGCTGCAGATGTAAAAAATCCATATCCTGGTCATTTATATATTGTTAGAATAATAATCAATAAATTTAGGTGTGATCTGTGTACGGCGAGAACCAAGTGGCTGAAAAATCTAATGCAGTGATTTACAAAGTACTCCAAATCTATCAAAGTTATTATTTATCTATTAACATATTCGATAAACTCAAATACATCAGGGTGCACTTACATAGAGAGATAATGGATTTAAGGGGCAAATCCAATTAAGTTATGATTTGTAATATCATTACCTTGTCCATTAATTGTAATTATTAGCAACACAAAAAAGTTTTATAATTTTTTATAAAAACTTTTATCATTATTCAGCATAGCATAATCAGAAAGCATAATACAACTGGCTGCAATTATATCAATATTGCATGAACACCTCTAAATCTGATGTAGCATTATTAATGTAACAATGGTAATACTGAAAACAGTATAAAATAAATAATATAAATTAAAACAATACGATTAGTATTTCACAAATAAAAATTGACAGTCAATACATACATAATGATTACCAAATCAGTGGCAGGTGGGCTTGAACTTTAGCCCAACTACTTGAACAAAGGATGGAAAGATGTTGGTTGAGAATATTTTAAAACGGCAATATGGAGACAGACAAATGTCGAAAAACATGAATTGAAATAGTCGAACAAGTACTATTAGCGTGAAAAGGTAAAATGATGGCACATTAACTGTGGACCGTGATGTGATATTTAAAAAAAGGAGAAAAATCATTCGAAGGCGAAAAAAATGGATTCTAACGAGAAATTTCGTTAAAATAACGCGATACGATTATAAAGTTTCGTAGTTGAATCTACCTACAGTGGAAAAAACTTGTAATTCGTCAAATAACAATGTGATTCGCAGAGCCTAGTACCTCTCGGAGGCCGCTAAATATTTTCTAGTTAAAGATTACCTCGTTATCACTTTTCACTTTTCTGAGTAGGCCCTGAACGTGCCTGTCTACGTCCACTTTGGTGCGTAACATTTTGGAAAAAGTGTAAACTAAAAAAATAATTTAATTCCGCATTTCACAACTATGCAACACCATCACGAAACGAACCCACAGGAAGGCAAGATGGCGGTAAACCGAATCGGTCTTCCAAAATTATTGGATTCTAAAAAAAATAATATTGCAACAGCTTTCCATAAAATTGTTGTCAAAACGCAATAAAATATTATAATTAGTACGTAGGGCCGCAAATCATTTTTTTACCCACTTAATACTGTCTTTATATATACATTTAATTGATTCTGTCGTCAGTGCGGGTAATATTACTTTATATTCGAACAAAAAATATATCGTTACGATAAAGTCTATTTAGAATTTTTTTCGACATTGAACTATGCGAGCCACCGAAATGCGAGCGACAAGAATTGTATAGTGCATAACACTCGGTATACCCGAAGGTTGGCAGCGACATTTCACTAAGCGTTATCAAGATGGTCGGATTATGTGACTGTAAACAAACAATTTAAGTTTTTATTTATATGATGGCGAAAAGAAGTGTCGAAGTTCAAGTGTTCGATACTGATTTCTCAGTTTTGTTGCGTGAATCCGTCACGTATGAATTCAAAATGGAAACAAGACCGAAAAACAGACTGCGGAGTTTTGCTTTGTTGTGTATTTTCCTAGCCCTGAGCGGCATCATATATTTCGGTTATTTCTGTTCGGACCAAGTGTGCGCCCTGACCCCGCAAAAGTCCTCCTGGTCCGAGTGGACATTCAAATTTCCGATTCAGGACAATCTGGGCAAACCTTTGAGCCTGCATTCGACCCCGTTCAATTTGAAATCCTCCAACCCGGGGCTCAGCTACGACGACGTGTTCAATGAAAATTTCCAATTCGACATGAACGGCCACGACGTGATGGTGTTCCTGCACATTCAGAAGACCGGGGGCACCTCTTTCGGCAGGCACTTGGTCCAGGACCTGGATCTGCAGAGGCCGTGCACCTGCCACAGGCGGAGGAAGCGGTGCTACTGTTTCAGGCCTAACCGAAATGAAATTTGGCTCTTCAGCCGCTACTCGACCGGCTGGAAGTGTGGTCTCCACGCCGACTGGACCGAACTCACAAGTTGTGTCGACTCGGAATTCGACAAAAACGAAGGTGACGCTGTCAAACGGAGGTAAGCTAACAATTTTTAGACAGATCGTCCAAAAATACAACCCTCTGAACAGTTTAAATATCTAATCTTCTTACTAGCTTATGAGAATTATTCGAGATCTGTCCCTGCACAACTCAACAATTTTGAGACCAAATAGGTGAAACAGAGATTGAAAAATTGCACTGAATGATCTCAACTGATGACTTATTCCCGATTCCTCTATGACTCCTTACCCTTTGAAATCACGAAGCAGTATGGATGATCAATTTGTACACCCCACAACAATTATTATAGAGCAAACGTAATTTCAATTAAAATTTAATTAATTTAATTCGATTCAATTTAAATATGTGTTTTGAAATAAAAGGAATGTTAAAATAGATAAATGTATGTGTAAAGAGAAAGAGTAAAACAAAGGAATTATTACGCAGAACAGCCTGTGCTCCGACTGCTTAAAAGTTCTTAACAATTCCCAGAGTTTTTAGTTAGTTAATTTGTTATTAGTTTGGAACACTTATTTGTGGTTTAGAAGGGTTTGGAGTACCGTAGTATTCTCAATTTTCCATCTCCTCAGGTCTGGTTTTTTTGCTAGACTAGTTTTGGACATCTTCAGTAGTTCATTTTTGTTAGTAGGGCAGTGAGTCACTTTCTTAACAGCCTATCAGGCACCCTCTCTTCACGGTCTCTCTTACTGTGGAGGTTTTATCAGAGGAATATCCTTTTTAGATTCCCAAAAAATGACCGGAAAACAAGGACAGAACTTTTATATCTGTACAGAAGGAAATGAGACACCCATCCACAATTAAAGTGGAGTGATATAGTGTGGCTAGGATACCCCACAAACGACCAATGATTAACCAGGGTGATTAAAAGCCGCACTCACAAAACAAGAGGCTACTGAAAAAGGGCGAGTAGCCAAAACTGATCTAACAAAAATGAGAAGAGACATAATTGTTATATTAAGTTCCTCATTCGAATTAGATAAATGAGGTATTTATAGTCAAATTTTCAATCAAATATTCCAATAAATATATTCGTTAAATACGTCAATAAATAAATTCAACCGGTTTTGACCCCTGAGTGGCTGAATTTTCCTTCACCGGCAATTTGAATTGGAGCGGAGTAACTAAATCAAAGTAACTAATATCAGTCGGTATTATGGGTTTGATTGAACAATATTACATTATATTTCTATTTAACTAACTAATTTAGTCATTAGTCAAAAAGAAGTCGAATTATTAATCGGCGGTTAATGTAATTGATTAGTTTGTAGTTTTAAAAATTTGTGCAGTACTTTAATTGAAAGGCTATTATGAAATAAATACTTGATCTATGGGATCTCGAACTATATGAGTATGAAATGTCGTATTGGGAATATGATGTGCGTTGCGATATGAGGCCGTACCATTTGTTTGTTCTCAATTTGTGTGCGTCTCTGTGGACAGGTACTTCTACATAACGCTGTTGAGAGAGCCGATATCTCGCTACCTATCGGAGCTGAGGCACGTCCAGCGGGGAGCGACGTGGCGCAACTCGCGCCACTGGTGCGGCGGCCGAGAGGCGACACTGGCCGAACTGCCGCCCTGCTACACGGCCGACTCCTGGAAAGGCGTCACCCTCGACCAGTTCATCGCCTGCCCGCACAACCTCGCCCACAATAGGTCACACAACAATATACCTTAGAATACCTGCTTTATGGTATGCCCTGCGACCGCGGTCGGCATACCTAGCTTATTATTAAATATAGCCGTTGTTTTAGTAAATTTCTGTTTTGTGTGCAATTTATTTTGACCTTGGCTAGATGTGTGTGCGCGCGTATTGATCCAGTGCAGCATTAAACATAAAGTTTAACATATCTGTTTTGTGGTCTGCAAGGTGTTGGAATACTGTAGATTTCGTTTGTTTCTGCCTTCTATCGCTGGTTTGGACCGGTTTCAGCTGCTCGCCATCTTCAGTAGCGGTGTTAGTCACATTGGATATTTTTCGGGTATCCTCACTGCACTGTCGCTGTCACTAGTACTGTCGTGTTCGTCTGTTTGTCATGTGTATATACGTATGTCTCTTGTTACTGTGTTTTCGGGGGATGTTGTTTCCCTTATTTGGGTTGGGAGGGTTTTTATACAAGAGACAGTGATGTGGCAGTGAGGATGGCCAAAAAACATCCAAAGTGACTGTCACCTCTACTGAAGATGGCGAGCAGCCAAAAACGGTCTAGCAAAAGACCAAACCGGCGAGAGGAGACAGAAATACACGAAATCTACTGCAACAAAAATATAATCTACCTATTAGAAATATATTTTATGGACGCCTGAAAAGGAAGTGGCCACATGATGTAAATGTGTAAAAAATAAAAAAAGGGGTAAAAACCAGTGGGTTACTCCTCAATTGATGTCTACACGCTGTTAGTACAGCTTGAACATGAATGTTGCTTCTTGTACTTGTGACAATAACAACAATTGTGACAATAAAACAGTGAAAAAAGAAATTAATGCATAGGTTTTCATTTTGTATTTCATACAATGGCTCGTGGTGTGTGACTTCAGAATCAGTGGTCAACGGTTCGAATCCGCCTTTTAGTTTGTAAGGTTTAATTTAAAATTAATAAAATTTGTAATACCCGCTTGATGGCCTGAGTGTGGAATGCAAAGACTCTTCTTTGATTCGATCTTTTGTGAGGCTGTACATCTTGTTTTATACATTTTTTTTTGTCTGCCCAGGCAAACTCGAATGATGGCCGATTTATCATTGGTCGGGTGTTACAACACATCGTACATGCCGCCCGCCGAAAGGAACCGAGTGATGTTGGCCAGCGCAAAGCGCAATTTGGCGGCGATGGCTTTTTTTGCCCTCACCGAAAATCAAAAGGTTCTCTGTCGCTAAGAAAAAAAAATATATATATATATTTCCTCATGAAATATAAAAGTTGTAATGCAGAAGGCCTGCTTCTGGACTGTTATTTATAACATTTTAATACGTTTTAAGTTTTGATTACGGACAAACTAAAAAAAGCCGCCTTTCATCTTTTTGTACCGAAAAACAAGCCTTTTGCATCGAAATATTGTATTATATTTTTGTTATTTTATTTTTATTAAGACGTATCGAATGCAATAAAAATTACTAGAATTATATTTATACAACAGATGGTATATTTTTTTATACAGCCTGTTGAATAATTTACGCGATTGTGTTAATGAAATTAGATTGTTATGTTGAATATTGAAGGGTGAGGGGCAAAAGGTCAGAAACCACAGGAATGTTCCTTAATTCCTTGTTATTTTTGTTTTACATTTTCAGGTGGGACAATATGTTTTCGAGGAGACTTTCAATCTGAGGTTCGCCGTTCCTTTTGTACAGCACAACGCGACCCTGTCGAGCTCGACCATATCGACGCTGAGGCCTGATCAGATCGAGAAGGTGAAAGAATTGAACGCTCTCGACACGGAACTTTACGAATTCGCTCGTAGTCTAATGTTCAAGTAAGTTAGTCAACTCTAATGTTTAATATACGCTACCGTTACTGACCAAAATGTTTCCCGCAAACAGAACTTGAATTAGTTTAACGTACCTCTTTTGTGGTCTGCAAGGGGTTGGAATACCGTAGATTTCGTGTTTGTCTCCTCTCGCCGGTTTGGTCTTTTGCGAGACCGGTTTCGGCCGCTCACTATCTTCAGTAGCGGTGTTAATCACATTGGCTCTTTGGATTACTTTTGGGCATCCCCACTGCACTGTCACTATCACTTGTACTGTGGTGGTTGTCTGTTTGTCGTGTGTGTATATATGTGTCTTGTTATTGTGTTTAATCGTAAAATTAAAAAAAAAAATGTTAGGATACCTGTTTTGTGGTGTGCGAGGGGTTGGAATACACACCGCCTTCAGCTCGAATCTCGGTTGATACTTTTATAAAATGGACAGAAAAAATGTCGAAAACAATTTGATTCGGGTGCCCGTTTAGGGGAACACTATCGAGATAGAGGAGAGCCAAACGGTCGCTTCAGTCAGAAGGATCTCAGTCGGTTTCCTATCTTATTTTCGTCTCTAAATTTTTGTTTTAATTATTGACAGGAGATTCAAAAAATTGAGATCGAGGGACGCCCAGTTCGAAGAGAGATTCGCCCACCTGGGTAAGCTGCCCGGCCGTACGGAGTTCAACTGGGACCAGGTGATCGAGGACACGACCCTGTACACTGACGCCGATCAATCGCAGTAAGTTGTCGACGACGACGCCATTCAAAATGGACGTTGAACCGAAAACAGAAAATATCCGTTTGAATCCTTCCTCAACATTTTTGTTGCTCGATCAACCTCCGGGTTCTCAGGCATAAAAATATCTCGTGGAGTGTGGAAGTGCATTTAAAAAAGAAAAAAGAATGAAGGACAAACTCTCGGTCGCAACTGATGGAGAAGATATTTTATGTTTCCCCGAAATGTTTTGTGTATTCTCGACGATATTAAAGAAAAAGAAATAATTAAGGATTTAATGTTAAAAGTTGTAGCGTTATAGTTGTATAAATATCTGTGTAAATAGTATGCATTTTGCGTATGCCAGTGCATAATCACCAGCTGTAAATGATAGTCATTCCCTAATCATTTTTTTGCCCCTTGTGATCTAATCTATGAACATTCGACCATTATTTTTTTAATTACATTCATGTCGCCGTATTTATGTTTTGTGCGTAACCGGATTTGTGATAATTTCCTGTTTTTTGCCAACGACGAAATCATCTCGTTGTTAGTTGATATTATTCTATATAAGAATACAATGTGTATGTGTATTGTGGTTTTTATGTTTGTTTTTTTTTTCAGTTTTGTCGGCTCAATTTATATATCTCTTATACAACATATCATTTGTTTAAAGTTCTACGATTCTATAATTCGACAATTTTTAAAAATGTGAAAGTTAACTGGCTGCGTACCAAATTTTATCTTTTTGTTTTTGTTTTTAAAGCGAAAGGTTTAATATCTTATAAGGTTTATAGTGTTTAGTGAATAATTGAAGTTTCCTCGATATTGACAATGCCTGTTGCTCAAGTATGTATTAACCTAACGTTGTCTGTGCTTTGTTTGATCGCACGTAGTCACGTTCACGAATTGGAACGTATTTGGGGGCACGATCGGTGCGAATTGCCAATTTTATGGAGTCATAATTTTTTTATCAATGGATCGAGTACGTACAATGTGGGACGGAATCTGTCGGGGACATATTTCAGTGTGGATATAAACATTTTCTATTCTATTATAGATAAAGTGGGGTACCTACACTTGTAGGTTACATTTGTAAGTGCCTCACTGTTGCACTGATGGAATATACTGAACTGAAATTAGTCGACAGAGAATCGAGACTAAGCAGTTTCCGACCCCATGATAGTACCTAATTTCAGATCTCCAAAATGTGGGGTTCCACTTTACGCACATCCGTTTTTCTGAGTCGTAATATCGTTGAAAACAAAATTAATATGGCCCATCAATTAAATGATTTATAAATGATTAAATGATGTATAACCGAAAAAATGTTCATCCTTACTTTCCGTCTAACGTGCCGATATTATACCCAATGGAATTGTTAGTCTGCAATTTTTTTGTTTTTAGTTTTACCCTTTGTATTTGCTGTGTATCAATTTTAACTTAAGACGAATAAGTTGACATGCATAAAGAGTGAACGACGTGACCGTATCAAAATAAAGATCTCTTTTCTTTAAAAGTTAATTTTTTCTTTTACAGAAACATTAGGAAACATTACAACTGAACTACCCGAAATTTTCATTTATCAAAATTTATTTGGAAAACTATTTTGTCGACAATATTAAAATATTATAGATTTGTAGTAGGGCTCGGTTTTTTATCACACTAATAGAGTAACAAAAAACAAAATAAAGGGCATTTAAAGAAGTGAATAAGTATGGCTTTCTTTTTGGTGAAGACAACTGTTGTGAAATTTCTCACATCCAATGTCAATTGTAATACGAAAGAAAAAATTTCCTCAAAATAATTAATTTGGATGTGACAAAGTTTTTATTCGTAATTGGATTCATTTCAACTGGAAAAAAGGATGTGCTATCTTAGCTGATGATTATATGTGTCTATTCAAGGGAAGGACTTAATCTAATAAGGATAAATAAGTAAGTCCCTCTTTTATAATGAAGTAACATATCTGCTAGCCAAACAATTTATAAATGTTTATTTTATCTTGCTCAACATGCGTATATACATTACATACATACATGTATATTTATTTTTGTTGAACTACAGATTTACCACATGAGGCCATTATTGATGTTCTGACATTCATGAAATAATTTAATTATCGATTATGATAAATTTGGTTGTCCGTCAATAAAAAAACAAACAGCTTCATCTGCAAGCACTTTTTCCTCCTGATTTTATTGTGTGTAATTTCATTTTAAATCATTTCATTTTAACTTTTCTTTTAACTTTAATTTTCAGCCATTTTACATTCCTGCATTATTGATCTGATCTAACGAGTTGAGATTATTTATATATATATATATATATATATATATATATATATATATATATATATATATAAATATATAAATAAATAATGGACACCCAAAGGAAACCTATGGTGTTCCTGCAAGCCATATATATAATACATTTTCAGTATTAACTGCACATTGATTGTATACTGTGCGTATAGTTTTATTGTTTCTCCTATTTTAGTGCAAGATTTGTATCTCAGTTTTGTTTGATGTCCTCCTTTTTTTTTGCTCAGAAGTGGCTCTACGTCATACATGTTAATAATATGATTGTCATATTTATTATTGTCAAGAATTGTTTTGTGTTCCATAATTGTTTTAGATTTGTTTTATTTTTTTTTATCGAACATGTTGATCACCCGTCAGTTGTCGACCGTTTTATATAAATTAAAATGGCATGTTGAAATATGTATTTTCACTAAATAATTGATAATTAGCGATCAATGCGTTTAACAATTTTGAAGTTTGTGCTATAGGCTAGAAGCCATTATTATTTGTAATCGATTTTCATAAAATAGATAAGCCATTAGTCGCGTTTGTGTTAACTATTTCCTAATAGTCAAGCCATTAATTACATTGATATTATTGTACTTTTCCTTTTTTAGTAACAATTTTTAGTTACCTCGACCTAAGAAACCGATCTGAACATTTGATATTTCATGAAGCTTTCTTTTTTAACCATGATTTTTAGAAGTATGAAGTATTTGGTGTTATCGATTGATAAATAAAATCTCCTGCTAATGTTAGTTATAAATTTAAATAGTAATAAATAACTTTTGTACATTAATTAAATTCTTAATTTGAAATTATATCGATTGGATGATTCAAACGTTGCAGAACCGAAAAAAAGTTATAAAACAAAACAAATTGGAGGTCATAATTATTTGTTTTATCAGTAGCATCAGATTGTAAGAAATGTGTTCCTATTTATTAATAATTTTATAAATGAAGAAAGAATACTGCTGCAAATGTATCGTGGACAGTTAGAAACTGGTATATGCAAAACGTTCATCTTCCATTAAAATTGAGAATACTCCATTTAAATTAAATTCAGTTTAACTTACATTGATTCCTCAGTCCAGTTTGTTCAGTGATTAAGATTTGATTTTTGTAAATGTTAATAACTTTTCATAGTTACATAAGCCAATTTATTAGGATTATAGTTAATAAGTTGGTGTAGAACAATTCAGTTTGAATTGGTTACAAATTCCTTTAATTATTTTCTTAGGCCAATTTTGACACAGTTAATAATAATTGATTGATTGATAATGTTATAAAAGTTTCAGGACTAGTTATTGATATTTGTTTGAAATAATTACATGTGTTAGTACATGGTATACAGCAGACCATTATTAATAATGTATAATGCTATTATTTTTAAGTTTCAATCTAGAATTCCTGAGAATTGTATACAGACAGAATATATTTTGGAGGCATCGTACTTAAAATCCACCATGAAATCAATCTTTAAGGGGGGAAGAAAATGTTCTCTTTTTTTCCTCATAATTTATGCTTTCAAAATTGATATTGTTTTTTAGTTACTTTTAAACCATTTGAAGCTATAATGATATGACTAGTCATTTAGGTGATGCATCACTTGTGAATTCTGTAAATTTCATTTTGTGAAATTATATTTAGAGTAAAAAAAACAAACAAAGTGTTAATTTGAAGGTAGTAATTTTTAACAAATGGCCCTTTTCATTATCCCAAAACAAGTGTGTGAAGTGTTTCATTGTCCCACCTTACCTTGGACACAAGACAGTGCATAATTCATAGATTTTCTTATACTAGAGACTTTGGACTACACATTTTGCAATATATTCCCACAAAACAGGTATATCAAATTGATTCAATTATATATAGAAAGAACAGATAAAAAAAGAAACACCATTTGCCCAAAAAATCTTTGTGTTTTCCTCTGAGCCGCTGTAGCTAAAAAATTTATTAAATTCAGTTTTTGTATGATTCATAGGGCTTCCATTGTTTTGTCAGTTTTAAATTTTGTTTAATGCAAAGACAATTGCATGAAAAAACAAAATACAATATATTCTATTACAATATCATATTTGTAAATAGATTGATGTCCAGTCATCTGTCTCATTATTATTATTATTATTATTATTAACCCAAATTGGACATGAAATTTTGCTTAAAACAATTTTTTTGTTTATAGTATGTAAACAAAATTTAAGCAAATAACAATACGATTGTGTAAATAATTTTTTAAATACATCACTAATAAGTTTATATTTTAAGTACTGTCGTCGAGTTATTAGTAAATAAATAAATAATACATAGCATGTACTGAAGACTGTGTTGAACTTTACCAAAGAAAGTTTGAATTGTACAAAACAAAATGACGAAATAAAATTTAAAAAAACAAAAAGAAGAAGACAAGAAGAAAGAAAAATTAGTTTAAAAGAGAATCTGTATTCGTGAGCCATATTATTGTATAAGTAATTAATAAGGATAAAAATCACTAATTGCCTGCTTTGTCATTGTACATATAACTGTAATATTTATTAGGTATAATAATAATAATAAAAGAAATACCTTAAGTCATCATCTCTGTTTCTCTATACCAATTCATCATTCATTTCTTGCTCCTAAACCCCCAACCCCCACCCACACAAAATCTGAAAATAAATAAAATATACATTTTCTTATAACATTTATTGCTTTAATAAATAAATTCAATTTATGGTTACAATGATGTCTATATTACAATAAACATCTAATTAGTATTATTAATCGTGGACTATTTAATTTTTTTTTCATATAATATATATAAATATGTACAATTATTAAAAATTGAATATTATGAATCAAACAAAATTATTAAAACAAGAATTGCAAGTAGTTATTATTAGATTCAATAAAGAATTTGTTTTAATGAGAAGAGATCTGCGAATATTGGTTTTGTAAAGAATATATAGATTGTTTCGCAGTATTCATCCTTTTTTTTCCTAAAGAAGAGACTGCTCAATCATGATTCTTTCAAAGCCGCTCGGTTGTGCATTCTGAAATTCATCGACAATTAAATCCAGTACAGCTCCTTCATCAACTGAAAAAATAAACAAAAAATCATTAATAATAATTATTATTACAGCTAAACTTTGATTATATCTTTTTTTTTTAATGATTTGCCAGCTCAAAGAAATATAAATTACCAAAATGGATTCGTATTAAATTCAGTGAAGGAATAATGTTTTGAGTAATTAACAAGAATAAATAAATAAAAATACTTGCCAAAAAGTACCGGATAAATGTGTCCTCTGACACCGCTTATATACTTCTCCAATACTTTTCCGTTTATATAAAATTTCAATTCGATGTGGTCATAAGTGATGCCCTGAAACAATTAAATGACAGAATTATAATCGCAAAAGAGGATAATAACTTGGAGGAGACCGACTAGTCTCCTAGTCAGAGAGTACAGACACAGTAAGAAACCAAGTTGATATTTATCTTCCCCATCACCAGTTTAAAAACGTTAACATCCAGTTTAATGGATCCAACACTAAGGCTGTGTATGTATGTGTATATATATATATATATATATATATATATATATATATATATAAATAAATAAATAAATGGCAGAGTACATATACACTAAAAACTAAGTTGATATTTATATTCCCCATCGCCAGTTTAATGGCTCCAGACACTCTGTGTGTGTGTGTGTATATATATTATATATAAAATATTAAATATATATATGTATATATAAATGGGGAGCTCATTTCTCCTATCACTTTCCCCATTCATAACTTGTAACTAGCAGTGGACTTGTAACTCCCACTCAATGGTCAGCCCCCCCCCCCCATATAAATATTTATATTTCTATAGGTATAAACTGTAGTGTACTGACAATAATGTCTCCTTCTGCCGGAATATCGATGTTTGACTGGAGCGTTGTGTCAGCGTGCCTCATTGTTCCGTCGCTGCAGAACACCCAGGATTCCGCGTCCGAACCACCCGGACTCTTGTTCAGGTTCGCCTTCTTTGTCGCCACGCCTATACCCCACACTCCTGGAACGTGGGAGAATGTTATTTGACAAATAAATGGGAAAACAGGCCTTCTGCCTTTGCTAAGAATGCCCCTCAGCAGCCAACACCGGCGTGAAGGGTTTTCCGAATACATATTTTCTGCAATAATGCGTTTACTAATAGACGAATTTAGGCTCAAACTGTAGATATAGGTTATTGGTAAGACCGATAAGAAAACTTGCTGCATGCAATTACATATAGCAGTTTTTATATTCTTGACGTTAAATTGAGAAACAGCTCGAGTACACCAGTCGTGCACTTTTGATGCGGAGTGTTACCGTTCGAAAGAGTGATTTTCTCCTTTCTATCGCTACCCTCACTTACATTATAATTTACAAAGTCACGCCATGACATAAGGTAGCCGTGTGCCATGCTTATGGGTCATAAGGCCGTATTTTATAAAGTACCAACCTGCCTGTTGTAGTTTCACCTCGAAATAGGATTTACTTTGAACCAACGGCGCCGTGCACAGAGCTCCACCCGTACCACATATTCTGGTTCCGTTCTTCAAGACCACTACGTCGTGTCCTGTACAAGAATTTTAGAATTTGCAATTTTTTTTAATGCGAATAAAATTAACTTTTTTATAATTTCAGACTTTTTTCATAAAATTTTATTGAATTGACTTCAGCAAGTGAAGTGTTCAAGTCATGCATCTAGAGTTGGTCGATTGGAATAATTATTTCGTATTTTCTGGTAAAGCTCTAGTTGATGGACCCTGGTCTGGTTTAGGCTAAAAAAGCGGTCTTTCTTTTTATAAGTGGGATGAATGAAATTGCGTGGGCGAAATGAAATATGGATGAAATGGAGGATACAGTTAGGCGTTGTACTCGTACTATAATGTCAATTGTTGACCACTATCATTTATCAATATGTCCTATCCTCGATATTGTAAAATAATGGGGACACTATATTGATATACAATCCATCTGCTGTTGACAGGTTATTATTATTATTATTAGTGGGGATGCATTAGGAATACGGGGGAAAACTCGTTGCAGAAATGGGAAAAACCCATGGTGCCCAAACTACAGCTTTACCGTACGTTCTTTCTCTAAATTATATTTTCTTATATTCATACTTTACATAACCATAACTGTATTAATTCGATTCAATTCGAATTTTTTGTATTTAATTCTAGGTAAAAACAGTGTATGGTTCTTTTACGAAAAACTGCAATTCATCTCTCTTTGACCTCTGCCTAACCACACTCTGGTATAAACATTAACGGAATGAAATGTTGGGCGCGAATTGCTCAAGAAATGTCCACTGGTGGGATTTTATTCGACAGACTGATATATAGGGGAGAGTGTTCCCGGGAGAGGAAAAAAGGTGGCTAAGAAAATCGATATAATTACCGATATTTGTACTGTCGAGAACTATAGGGTTTGAGTGTTGGGCGGGAGCGTGTTTCACTGAAAATCCAGAACCGTCGAAGCAGTTTCTGACGCAACAGAAAACGCTGGCCAGTGACATCTTCCTTTGGGGGGTTAACGAGCCCGCGCGCCCCCAGATTCCTAAAAGGCGAGAAAAGGACGGAGCCAACCGAAAAAGAAAAACCCGAATTATCACCGAAAGACGGACAGGATTTTTTCCATTTTTTCTGTTTTGTTTTTCCTCTCCGCGAACACGGACCAGACGAGATGAGATTAGTCCGAGAGCCGGCGGCGGACGGTAAATAACGCCAAAAACTGGCCCACCAACTTCGCAGCTGTTCACCCCAGTACACAAACTGTGAACCCGTTTTCACGCTCCGGATTTGACATTGTATCGACTTAACGATTCGAAACATAAAATCGGAATTAACTCTAATCGAATAAACAGATTTAAATACCGGTTAAATTCCTTACCAGTAAATTATTCGACCGATGTACAATTTATGATTTCGAAAATAATTTCAGGGAAAGATAAAACGAGTCCGTATTTTATAAATTTCCTATTAATTCTACGATTGACGTTCGTCCTGGAATAAATCAATACACGAATTACGTAAAATTAATTCGTCGGCCCGAATCGATATATCGGTATATATGTACTAAATTTATTTTATAAACTGGGCATTGAGCTAAAATAAAATTCGGTAATATTTTATAGAATGTTTATTTACTCTAGAATTCGTTTATTTTATTTATTATTGTTATTATTGTCTTTAAAAATTTGAAACACAGTGTTGACGATATTTAGTTGGCTAACGCCGTGCAGTGTATCGTCAGGCCTTTAGCGAGTTTCCTGTGCGAGCGTGTGTATCTACGAAGGTTAGTCTGAGGGAACAACTTTTTCCCTTTCCTACTTACTCTTTACTTTCAGATTGTAACCGCTGGGTGAGTTCTCTTTGTTTTATGGGATATTCGAATTTGTAAATGGGCAGGATTCAAATATATCGGATTCACTCAACGAGCCGATGAATGTCGATGAAACGGGGCGGTTGGAAGGGTGCCGTACAGTGCACGGTTGGGCACCTTTCGCGTGTACCAGAAACGTCGATGTAAATTCGCTATTTTCGCTGTAGGAAAATTTATTTTACTAGAAACGGACATTCAATGCGCGAATTAAGCACGATTACGTTTTTATATTAATTTTGTTTTTCAAAACAAATCGTAGCAGACTTTTGAACTCTTCGTCCGTAAATACTGTACGAACTCTGTTTTATGTTATTTTAATGCGGTTTCCTCTTGTCTCTTGGCGAGCATTGACGATTCTTATGTGTCTTCCGTTCAAATCCACTCAGTTTCTCTTATTGTTTGATGGCCAAAGCTCATACTGCCTTTGATAAGCCAAGGACTTTCTCTTACCCAGTTTAAAATTCCCAGGATAACCTGTAATATTATTAGATTATTATTTGTTGTTAATCATTTTTACAACTTGTTGAGTGGACCCTATTGGATATCATGCTAAATACTATAGGAAAGTAACCATTAACAGGTTGTAGTGCCAATGAGCTAACCGGAACCTTACCTGAACACTGAAAATCTGGATTCATAGTTAACCACCTTTTTCTTATTGTAAATGTAAACCTAGAAACAAGAAAAATCTTTGACAATTATTTTCATTTTTTTATTCACTTCAAAACAATAGTAAAGTGGTGAAAACTGTAGAAAAGTGGCATTGATGTCCATGTAACATTTTAAATTTTAGTTATTTATTTGGCATCACATGGCCACTTCATTTATTAGTTTGTTCTTTTTTGTCATATTTTTGTCTGCACACTTTGAAATGTATTAATTTCTGCCAGTCTGGCCGAACTCCACAATTCAAGCCTGCATGTTCAGATTGGTTTCAATATAGTGTATTGTGTCGGGTAATCCAAGATTAGAATCCAGTGAAATGGATTGTTTTTAGAGACCGGTTCTGGCATGCCATGTGTTCTGCACCGTAACCTGTCTATATTCACCAACGCGCACCAAAATCTCTTAGCCTACAAAAATTAAATATTTGTTCACACCCTACACACAAATCTCAACCTAATCATAATATTTGTTTAAAACAAATTTTAGAATACCTGTTTTGTGGTCTGCGAGTAGTTGGAATACAGTAGATTTCGTGTGTTTCTGTCTCCTCTCGATGGTTTGGTCCATTTTGTTAGACAGGTTTCGGCTGCTCACCATCTTCAGTAGCGGTGTTAGTCACTTTGGATGTTTTTTGGGCATCCTCACTGCACTGTCACTTTCACTTGTATACTGTGGTGGTTGTCTGTTTGTCGTGTGTGTATACATGAGTCTTGTTACTGCATTTTTCGGGATGTTGTTTGTCTCTTCTTAGGGTTGGGAGGGATTTTGTTGGTAACTTGTGGTTTGATTTGGTGAGCAGCCGAAACCGGTCTAGCAAAAGATCAAACCAGCAGAAACACAAAATCTACGGTAAAAAAATTTTTATGAAGAATAATTTTATAGCGAAAAAATGTGAATGTTAAGCCTGTCGTGTTATTTTCGGGCTATAATTCATAACCGGCCCAAAATTTGCACTAGAGTTAATCTGTAGATAATATAAATGCGAATTGCTTTTGAATTGGGGCTTGACCGGCGGGTTATCAATTTGATTTCTGTCTGCAGGGTAAGTCAAAATGACGGACAAAGCTCCTAAAGTGGAGAAGGCTCCGAAGGGCGCCGCAGCCGCCACAGCTGCAACAGACAAAGCGGCAAAGAAGCCCAAGACGGAGAAGCCGGCGAAGAAGTCGATTGAGAAGCCGACCACCGAAGAGAAGAAGCCGAAGAAGGCGAGGAGGATGATCTTCAAGAGGCACGGCAGGCTGTACGCCAAGGCGGTGTTCACGGGCTTCAAGAGGGGCCAGAGAAACCAGCACGAGAACACAGCCCTGCTCAGCGTCGAGGGCTGCGGCAGCAAACAGGACAGCTGGTTCTACGTGGGCAAGAAGTGCGTCTTTGTATACAAGGTATAGGTCTCAGTACACTACACTACACAGGCCCAATATAATAATATGGTATTGCTTATTACTGTCGGGGAAGAGTCTCTGAAGTGGACAACACCGGCAGTGTGTGCAGGGTCGAAAACTTCTACCTCCAAAAGAGGTCCAAGTAGGAGATACTCCTCCATGTAAATAACATTTCCTGACTGGAATTTACCTCTCTGCCTAGGGTTTCTGCTACAGTTTGGTTTTCTCAAAGTATAATCTCAAAGTATTGCTTTTGGATTAATGCAAAAATATTGCATAATAGATCGCTAATCTCTTGCATAAAATAAGTAGTTTTATATTGAGATTATGTTATTGTCAATTAGAGTGATTTATGCACTAGACATTTAGTAGAACAAATTTTTGAATTATGAATTAGGGTAGCTTGACTATGATGATTTATATTGGATTCGTTTGCGGTTTCCACCGGAGGCCTAATATCCTGTGATGGTTTCTAACGTCTGAGTCAAGCTTTACAACAATACAGCCTTCCTGGGTAAATAATTAAAATTATTAGTTTGTCTTCAGGATCAATTATAAATATTACAGGATAAGTTATCTCTGGTTTCCTATATAGAACCTATATAGATATTGGATATATTGTAAGGTACGCTGTTGAAATTTCTTATAGAATTTATTACATACTTCTAGACTGTTTAGACTTGACTATGATGATGTTTATTGAATTCGTTTGTGGTTTCCACCAGAGGCCTAATATCCTGTGATGGTTTCTAACGTCTGAGTCAAGCTTTACAACAATACAGCCTTCCTGGGTAAATAATTAAAATTATTAGTTTGTCTTCAGGATCAATTATAAATATTACAGGATAAGTTATCTCTGGTTTCCTATATAGAACCTATATAGATATTGGATATATTGTAAGGTACGCTGTTGAAATTTCTTATGGAATTTATTACTTCTAGTTGTTTAAGACTTGACTATGATGATGTTTATTGAATTGTTTGTGGTTTCCACCAGAGGCCTAATATCCTGTGATGGTTTCTAACGCCTGAGTCAAGCTTTACAACAATACAGCCTTCTTGGGTAAATAATTAAAATTATTAGTTTGTCTTCAGGATCAATTATAAATATTACAGGAATAAGTTATCTCTGGTTTCATAGAACCTATATAGATATTGGTTATATTGTAAGGTGCGTTGTTGAAGTTTTTATGTAGAATTTATTACTTCTAGTTTGGTTAAACTTGACTATGATGATGTTTATTGAATTCGTTTGTGGTTTCCACCAGAGGCCTAATATCCTGTGATGGTTTCTAACGTCTGAGTCAAGCTTTACAACAATACAGCCTTCCTGGGTAAATAATTAAAATTATTAGTTGGTCTTCATTTGACTTCAGGATCAATTATAAATATTACAGAATAAGTTATCTCTGGTCATCATAGATATTGGTTATATTGTAAGGTGCGTTGTTGAAGTTTTTATGTAGAATTTATTACTTCTAGTTTGGTTAAACTTGACTATGATGATGTTTATTGAATTCGTTTGTGGTTTCCACCAGAGGCCTAATATCCTGTGATGGTTTCTAACGTCTGAGTCAAGCTTTACAACAATACACATCCTTCTTAAGTAAATAATTAAAATTATTAGTTTGTCTTCAGGATCAATTATGAATATTATGGAATAAGTTATCTCTGGTCATCATAGATATTGGTTATATTGTAAGGTGCGTTGTTGAAATTTTTTATGGAATTTATTACTTCTAGTTTGGTTAAACTTGACTATGATGATGTTTATTGAATTCGTTTGTGGTTTCCACCAGAGGCCTAACATCCTGTGATGGTTTCTAACGTCTGAGTCAAGCTTTACAACAATACATCCTTCTTAAGTAAATAATTAAAATTATTAGTTTGTCTTCAGGATCAATTATGAATATTAGAATAAGTTATCTCTGGTCATCATAGATATTGGTTATATTGTGAGGTGCTGAAATTTTCATCAGAGCCCTAACATCCTGTGATGGTTTCTAACGTCTGAGTCAAGCTTTACAACAATACAGCCTTCCTGGGTAAATAATTAAAATTATTAGTTTGTCTTCAGGATCAATTATAAATATTACAGGATAAGTTATCTCTGGTTTCATAGTATAGATATTGGATATATTGTAAGGTACGCTGTTGAAATTTCTTATAGAATTTATTACATACTTCTAGACTGTTTAGACTTGACTATGATGATGTTTATTGAATTCGTTTGTGGTTTCCACCAGAGGCCTAATATCCTGTGATGGTTTCTAACGTCTGAGTCAAGCTTTACAACAATACAGCCTTCCTGGGTAAATAATTAAAATTATTAGTTGGTCTTCATTTGACTTCAGGATCAATTATAAATATTACAGAATAAGTTATCTCTGGTCATCATAGATATTGGTTATATTGTAAGGTGCGTTGTTGAAGTTTTTATGTAGAATTTATTACTTCTAGTTTGGTTAAACTTGACTGTGATGATGTTTATTGAATTCGTTTGTGGTTTCCACCAGAGGCCTAACATCCTGTGATGGTTTCTAACGTCTGAGTCAAGCTTTACAACAATACACATCCTACTTAAGTAAATAATTAAAATTATTAGTTTGTCTTCAGGATCAATTATGAATATTATGGAATAAGTTATCTCTGGTCATCATAGATATTGGTTATATTGTAAGGTGCGTTGTTGAAATTTTTTATGGAATTTATTACTTCTAGTTTGGTTAAACTTGACTGTGATGATGTTTATTGAATTCGTTTGTGGTTTCCACCAGAGGCCTAACATCCTGTGATGGTTTCTAACGTCTGAGTCATGCTTTACAACAATACACATCCTTCTTAAGTAAATAATTAAAATTATTAGTTTGTCTTCAGGATCAATTATGAATATTATGGAATAAGTTATCTCTGGTCATCATAGATATTGGTTATATTGTAAGGTGCGTTGTTGAAATTTTTTATGGAATTTATTACTTCTAGTTTGGTTAAACTTGACTATGATGATGTTTATTGAATTCGTTTGTGGTTTCCACCAGAGGCCTAACATCCTGTGATGGTTTCTAACGTCTGAGTCAAGCTTTACAACAATACAGCCTTCTTGAGTAAATAATTAAAATTATTAGTTTGTCTTCATTTGTGTTTAGGATGAATTATGAATATTACGGAATAAGTTACATCTAGTCATCATAGATATTGGTTATATTGTAAGCCGCGTCGCCTAAACCTTTTGTGGAATTTATTACTTACTTCTAGACTGTTCAGACTTGACTGTGATGATGTTTATTGAATTCGTTTGTGGTTTCCACCGGAGGCCTAACATCCTGTGACGGTTTCTAACGTCTGAGTCGAGCTTAATATTGATAAAAACCTGTAAGTTATGAAAGCATAATTGAGCTGTATAAGTACTGATAGAAAAAATGAACCTTTTTGT
Organism: Lethocerus indicus; assembly: GCA_019843655.1. NCBI lineage: Eukaryota > Metazoa > Arthropoda > Insecta > Hemiptera > Belostomatidae > Lethocerus > Lethocerus indicus. The sequence goes on along the minus strand of JACDQD010000003.1, from coordinate 31,155,357 downwards.
TCTCAATGGTGGTCTATTCTCTCTACTAATGTTTGTTTATTGTTGTTCAGGCTAAGAACAGGACGAGGGCTCCAGGTCCCGCCAAGAGGAAGACTAAGGTGCGCGCAATCTGGGGCAAGGTGACTCGCCCTCACGGCTGTTCTGGAGCAGTCAGGGCCAAGTTCAAGCGCAACCTCCCAGCGGCGGCAATGGGCAGGCGCATCAGGATTGTAAGCGCACTTTAACCCAGAATTTTTTATTTAAAACATAGACAGATAACATAACATAAACCTCTCTCTACGGTCGCCAACACCCAGCAAGCACCATGAATGAAGAAAGAAGAAAACTTTTCTTTCTTATAAATGATAAGACAGAAGAAAAAGAAAGATTCTTCTTTCAAAGTGCCAGACCGAGTCCGCTGTTTCCAACTTTTTCTGTAAGGGCAGAAATCAAATTGCGCTTTATAAATAGAGAGGGAAAAATAAGTTTAGAATACCTGTTTTTTGGTCTGCGAGGACCGTAGCTTTCGTGTGTTTCTCCTCTCGCCGGTTTGGTCATATTTGCTATGAACAAATGAAATTATAAAGCTCACGCGACCTCAAACCCGGACCAAAACTCAACTACTTCCAATTCGACAGAGAATATTATAAGGCTAACAATGCTCAATGCCATCCGTAGCAAGAGACCGAACCAGTGGGAGGAGAGAGAAACGCAGGGAAAAAAAATACTTTCCTGTACCTAATGACGAACTTGACAGTGTACACATTTCACTGTAGCAAAGAAGCCGAGTACCTGAGATTCCCATTAAATTTTCTGTCTAATTAAAAAAATATTAAACTTCGCTATATATTCTGTGTTGATTAGTAAAGAGAGGCTGAATGAGAAATATAAGTAAACTAAAATTAAGAAATATTAAACTAGCTCTAAATTATATAGCGTGATATCGCTTTAAATTTATTTTTAACACATATATAATTAAGAAATGTTAAACTAGTTACAAAATTTTAAAGTAGGAAAGATGCCGAATACAAATTATCACTTTTTATTTAGTGGGAAATATTAAACTGGCTGTAAGTTTTTAGCAGTAAAAATGTTGAATAGAAAATATGGCTTTATATTTTTCTTTTGAGGTTTTTAATACATTTAATTAAAAAAAATAGTAAATTAGCTATAATATGTGTGAATGAATAACAACAAATTATGTGTTAAATGTGTTGAAATTAATAACAAGTCTGTCAGATAATATTTCACTGTTTTATTATTATTATTAATGTTAAAGTTAATAACATTTAAAATGATTTTATGGCAATTGTTGTTGCTGTAGTCTAGGCCACATTTAATAATGATCTTAATTTGTTTGTTGCAGATGTTGTACCCGTCGAGGATATAAATTGGATCGTAAGGAGTAATTTTACACATTAAATAAAAATGTTTACTAAAATTGTTTCAGTGTCTTTTTGTTTTTAATCCCTTTTTTGGCTTCCCAGATATTTATAAACTGATTAAATTGGGACTGGAAAGAAATCGGTTTTATAGTTAGTTTGTTCATGAAGTAAAACTAGAAAACCGCGAAAGGCATTCCATGGCATTGTCAATCAAAAATTAAGTGTCATGTATTTTGGGTCAACATAAATTGAAAACCGAAGGTCTCTTTTGGCAATTTGGATGTTTTTTAGGCATCCTCACTGCACTGTAGTACTGTAAAACATCCAAAGTGACTAACACCGCTACTGAAGATGGCGAGCAGCTGAAACCGGTCTAGCAGAAGACCAAACCAGCGAGAAAAGACAGAAACATACGAAATCTACGGTATTCCAACCCTTCACAGACCACAAAACAAATATGTTAAACAAATGTTTTACTTACTTATTACTATTTAATTTTAATTCAAGCAACATTATATACCAATTATGTATCATCCAAATTGCCACATCATTCATCAATTCCCACATGCTGCACTGGATCAATACACACACACACACACACATCTAGCCAAGGTCAAAATAAATTGCACACAAAACAGAAATTTATTAAAACAACGGCTATATTTTATTATAAGCTAGGTAATATTTACCTATACAATACATAAGTAGAAATTTGCAACAAAATTAGTAGATACTAACAAAAATGTAGCTGGAAATCGAATACAAAAACCAGATTATGGAAGAAACATTAGCTTTAACTAAAAAATTGATACTGGTCTCTTTAGGAACTTAATTTTTCCATTTGCCAGTAGGTTTCTGGCAAACATTAGTCTGGAATAACGCATCGTTATTTTTGTTAAGTAAGCGCACAAATATATATTCTGGGCACTATAAAATTCTTCCTTTTATAGACTGTTCAATCTACTGTAAAAAAACTATAGTATGCAATGTCTTACAATACAGCAAGTATGTACTTTAAAAAGTATACGCACACAGATATAATATTATAACCGTCGGTAATAAAAATATATGAGATTACATTAACAAAATAAACTGTTTGTGCAGAGCAACGTCCGAATTTAATAAATAGTTATAGTTATATAATGGGGGTGCGACAATTAAATTCCAAGACAAGATCTGTTATATTTGTGTGAATGAAATTGTCAAACCTCGATTAGTGAATTGCTTTTATCATCTCCCAATTTTTATTTTTTTCATTTCTTCTTAACAGAATAAATATGAAAATACGCGAAGCTGATTGAATACGAAAATATACCCATTACAGAATATAGCACAATTCAAAATATAAAATAGAGTTTATTTTTTCTTGTTCCCGTTAGCGCACAAAAACTTAAATTGGATAATTGAATTGGCCATCAGAAAAAAACTTTGACTGATAAATGGATTAAAAAGGAAATTTCAATAAATTAGGTAAAATCAAGTTAAACTTTTTCTGGGCTGACTTTTTAAGTTTGTAACCATAACTTTGTCAAACTAAATACAGACTGCATTTAGGATCTGCTTGAAATAACTCAATTTATCCAAATGCAAATTTGTTTCTCAAATGGCAGATTCAATTGTCCATTTAATAACAACCATACATACATATATATGTATATATATATACTTATATTCAATGTGATAAATATATATCAAGCGCATAAACTGAAGACCTTCATTTTCTTATTACAAAATATAACCTTCATAAGAATTTTTAAGGCTTTGAAATAATCCGTTAACTGAATGGTAACATAAAAAAAATGAAGCCGAGTGGCATACAGTCAATAAATAAATAAAATATATATATATAAAATTGTAACATCAAATAATAATTTACAAAAAAAAATACATTGATTCAAATATAATTTTTGGGATCTAGCTCTCGTTCACATTGTTTTGTTATTACATATACGTACAAGGTATATATACAATTAACGACAATAGGTATTATATTTGAAATGAAAATATCTCTCATCTTATAACGTTAAATAAATATATTCATTTTTTCAAAGCTTGTATAGAAAATATTTATCATTATGTTTCGATTAGGGAAAAAATAGACGTATCAACAATATAATATTCCAGATTGTACGTTTTTGTTTTTGTAAGTTACGTTGTGTGTTTCTTTTTCCTCAAGAACCTAAGTTATTCGCATTATGCGAATGAATGAAAGAAAACTGAGGGGCATTTGGATTTTTAAAGAAAAATATCTCCACTTTTAAATAACAAATTAGGCAAGAATTAAAAAAAAAAATGCCGCCAATTTCTCATTACGTTTCTTCCAACCTCTCCATTAATAATCAAAATATTATGTACGCCAATATTCGAAATATAAAATAGATAAACATTGACAAAATTAAATTCATTTGATCCTAAAATGATTTGTTGATTAGTAAAACAGGAGGTACAGTCAACATTTTAAAACTAAACTCAAATATGTGCCACCTCAATTGATCTACAGAGTTAATAGATTATAATAAAAACAATTAATAAATAGATAATGACTGATTTGCAATTAGAGAGAGAAAAAATAATAACCTCAATAAGCAACACTACACACGGTATATTCATAAGAATTTTTTTTATTCACGCATTTCCTTTAAATAATAATAATTATTATTATATAATTAATATTTCTGTTTTATATCTTTGATCAGCTTGGTTATCGGTTAAATCGGATTGTAAAATTTCCACGCCTTGTAAAACTCGAAAATAAAGTACTTTTTTAAATTACACGATAAGTACAAGTTTTATATAACAAAGTCTCAAACTACATAAGAGCACCAAACTTGAGATGGGGAAAGGAACTAGAATTTGACACCCGCATTTATAGACCGTGGTTTTTTATCCCCCAGTCGTTTTTTAAATAAAAAGTTTTAAACACAGTTTTAAAATTTAGTGCTGTATGACTATCTTCAAGATTTTCCACAAAAGTAAAATTGCAATTGCTCAATAGTGGTCCCGGAGAGTTTGAAAATAACTGAAATAAAGTGTTTTCAACACTTTTGGCCAGTCTCGGCAGTAAGGAAGAAGAATTTTAAAGTTTTCAAAATTATAATAAAAGTGTACATTTGTCAATGTACATTAAGAGCAACGTATAGTATACTATATATATTTTTTTAATTCTAAAACCTATCTTACAAATTTCTACATACAACACCGACAGTATACTGAAATTTTTTCTCTGTTTTTGTCCTATAAAATAAGCACATTGACTTACCTATATAACAATATACAGGTCGAGCAGCACAGAACATAGCACACAACGTATCGAATATCGTTTGTCTTGAACAAAATTATTAGACAACGAACAAACGAAAGGATATATCCGATTAACGGACATTCAAGATAGTTTGATGAATTATTATTATAGCAGTTTGTTTATTTGGGGATTTTTTTAAATTCAATAATTTCATCCCAACAAACCTAAATCACAACACTGACTATGCCTCAATTGAATGAAAGCCTACGTTGAGAGAATGAATTGCCTCCGTTGACTGTACTGTTAGTAACACCGACTGCAATTAGGTGCAGTCATTATCGGGACAATTTGCATCAGTTTGTAATCCATATTTAATCGGTGCAGACACTGCAAAATAACTACAGTTATTGGGGTGAATAATCATCGGTTAACCGGGCCTAAATTTTATCTTGCTCATGACGACAACTGGTACAGTTGTGACACTCATGAAACTGACAGCAATTAGTAGTTATTGCAAGTATTTACCTCTGATCCGCAAAATGGTATGTACATCAATGAAGACACTAATAACAATTGCTACCACTCTCCCTCTCTCGGTAAATACTAGGTTTTAGTTTTATGGGGGGCCTAATTTCACCCCCATATTTGTGCCAAGAATTTGGACAATTTACAATAATATTACTTGTACGCAATAACTATAGTTATCGGGGTGAATAATCGGTTGACCGGGCCACATTTTCTCTTGTCCAGACAACTGTTAGTAACAGTGATGACTACAATTAGGTGTAGTCATTATACGAACTATTTGGTGACCGTTTTTCGAAAATATATGCATATTACTTGTACGTAATCAGTACAGATACTATAACAGTTATAGGTATTTGTCTCCCGGTGAAATCTTCTCAGTTAACACTTTGTTATTTGTTCAAACGGTTTTTTTTATTCGTATATTGCGCCTAACGACAGTTGGTAAAACGGATGCACTGACTACAATTATAGTCAGTATCCAAAATATTTGGCCTCTGTTTTTCAAAAATATACGATAATACTGTAGGTTCGTGATGTTTCTGTCTCCTCTCGCTTGTTTGGTCTTTTGCTAGACCGGTTTCGGCTGCTCGCCATCTTCAGTAGCGGTGTTAGTCACGGTTAGCACTTTGGATGTTTTTTGGGCATCCTCACTGCACTGTCACTTTCACATGTACTGTAGTGTTTGTCAGTTGCTTATATATATATGTGTTCTGTTATTGTTATTGTGGGTTCTCTTTGTCTTCGGATTTTGTTAATCCGTTTTCTAAGTGTGAGTCAGATTGAGGGAAGGGGATGGTGCAGTGTTTGGGTGGGTGATCCTTTAATAGGATTATAATCCTGTTAAAGGATCATATCATATAGGATTATAATCCTATTAAAGGTTCACACCCACCCAAACACCGTACCATCCCCTGGCGATTCTGACAATCTGACTCACACTTAGAAAACGGATTAACAAAATCCGAAGACAAAGAGAACCCACAATAACAATAATAGAACACACATATATATAAACGACTGACAAACATTACAGTACATGTGAAAGTGACAGTGCAGTGCGGATGCCCAAAAAACATCCAAAGTGCTAACAGTGACTAACACCGCTACTGAAGATGGCGAGCAGCCGCAACCGGTCTAGCAAAAGACCAAACCGGCGAGAGGAGACAGAAACATCACGAACCTACAGTATTCCAACCCGTCGCAGACCACAAAACAGGTATATTAAATACGCGTAATACTTACAGACGCTATAATAGTCGTAGTTATTCGTTTTGTCTCATAGGGTCGGTCTCATTAGTTAGCTGTCTGTGGTGGGGGCGGGAGAGTTTTTCTGGCGCCTAGTCGACGGTCGGTTCCAGGCTGGATACGATCGACTTGAGTACGGCGGCGGCGGCGAGGGAGGCGAACGGCTGCCAGGGCCCCTTCTTGAGGCCGTCCCTGTAGTCGGCCACGCCCCTGATCAGTGCCCAGCTGTCGCCGCAATTCCCCACCACTGACTCGACCACTGTGTCCGACTCGAAGTCGAAGGCGAGCGCCTGCGACGATTTGGAGAAGGCGTCGCGCAGGTGGGCGTCGCGACTCACCGCTCGACCCGAAGCCATCGGCCCCAGGTGCAGCCGGGGACAACCTTCCACCCTGTCATCAAAACAAAAAAATACATCTCGACTCAATGCCCGGTAAGGAAATCTGAAACTGGGTTCATTTTCAGAAATACAGCGTATGTTTTGTCACTATCGCGTGACATGGGAAAAATATTGTAGATTTCATGCGTTTCCATCTCCTCCTACTGGTTTGGTCATTTGCTAGACCGGTTTCGGCCGCTCGCCATCTTCATTAGCGGGTCTAGTCACATTGGATATTTTTTTGGCATCCTCACTGCACTGTCGCCGTCACTAGTACTGTGGTGGTTGGCTGTTTGTCGTGTGTATATATGTATATGTGTCTTGTTATTGTGTTTTGGGGGATGTTTGTCTTATTTGGGTCGGGAGGGATTTTGTTAATCTGCCAAGTCCAACAGACAAATGTATTGTAAGAATTTAAATTAAAAGTTTATCAGAAACATGCAGATATAAACCATTGAGTGGAGATTTGTCATTTAGACACGGCACTTTTTTACACGATGAGTGTTATAACGTGAAATACAATGTATATAAAAAATGTAGATATGTGTAACAAACCAAGAGGAATCTGTGATATCGTGCGGCTGAGGATGAGCAACTTCGATGACGTCCCTTTCACCGATGGCCATATAGAGCTTGTCAGTTTCTACCGACGGTCTGTGGAAATCGTGTTCACCGACCTGCGACTCTAAATACTCAAGCCCTTCTTTCAAATACCCTGACCACGGAATATTTCCGCTTTCTTCGCTCTATATAACAAATCACATTATTCTTAATTTTACATTTTGATACAACCTCTAATTGATCTACCAAGAGTGATGATTCGTTTATTGTGTATATCGCTTATTTTCTATAAATAATAAAATGATGAGTATAACGATGAGTATAAAAAGAAAATATTTGACCATATATGTCTGGTAATTAATGTATTGATTATTAATTTTCCAGGACCTACTTAAGTTAGTTGACTTACTAAGTTTCGTTGAGAAACTTCAGTCATTTTTGTTACCAGGAATATTATTCTAATGAGTATATTCCGGGTCTTTGAACTGCTCCCATATAAACAGTTAAAATCTGATATTGAGGGAAACTAAAACTTGTAACTGGGACAGCACTGAGGAGGTACTTTTCATATTTCCTTAATGTTAAAACCTATATTATATATTTGGAGAATAATAAATCAATCTAACCTGAGTTTTCAATTTCATCGCTATATCTTGTATAATCTTATTGGATGGACAGTAATTTTTACATTCAAACATGTAAGTTCCGTCAGTTGCAATTTTTACATTTTCACAATATGTATAGACGAACCTGTAAAAGAAATTAAAAAAGGAGGCCATTATAAAGTGGATAGAGACACACAAAACATGATTTGGGGGGACTCTCTTGAGATATTTCAGTTTCAAAAAAGTCTGTCCCCTACAGTTTTATACCTGATTTTTCAGGAACAACTCTGTGAAAATAAATTGCAATGCAATAAATAGGCAAAAAAGGGTTTGGCTCTCCTATTGAAAATATTTTGCATTTTCGAAATATCTCAACACTGTAGGATATCAGATATTTGGCAGATTCGTAATAACCTAACACAATTCTGCATACTTTAAAGAGGTCCTCCTCTCCGAAATAGTGCACAATATGCTGCTCAATTTCGTCGCGGAATAATCTCCTGTCCTCAACTATTATTCGTATGCTTAATTTTATTCTAAGTAGATTCGAATTTAAAATTGGCGGAGGTTTACTTGTTGGGTGGCGAGGATTGAGAAACGACGACATCACCAAGGCGAACGTGCTTGTTGTAATCGGTATAGTGGGGTACGCCACCCCCGACCCCCACCAGAAATACGTGCTCCACCTTCTGGAATGTGCCTGCACAATATAATAATTATCAGAATATAATATAATAGAATAGAATAGAAAGATTGTACTGCGCAGCAGCATAATTTTCAGCTCGAGTGACCACAAAACCGGCCCATCTCAACAAATCACGATTATATAAAATGTATCAATAAAATTGCACAATACACCTTTACCACACACTGTACTTGTGCAATGGCACCTCATGCGTTAATTTAATTTCGAGAATTAAGTTTTTATCGTGTAAATATTTTTCACACATCTCTTAAAAAATTGGGTTGGGAATATTTTAGTATATGTTTTGTCCAACACCAACCAACACACACACACACACACACACACACACACACACACACACACACACACACACACACACCACCACACACACACACACACACACACACACATTTTTTATATACCAACCAATATAGTCCACTTTCAAATTTAACAGAGTTATGGATCTAATATAGTATTTTTTAACTAAAAAAATTGTTTAAAATTAAGAGCTTGATACTTAATACTGTGGTATCAATTACAAAACCTTAGATTTCATGTGTTTATGTCTCCTCTCGCCGGTTTGGTCTTTAGCTAGACCGGTTTTGGCTGCTCACCATCTTTAGTAGCAGTGTTAGTCACTTTGGATATTTTCTGGGCATCCTCCTTGTACTGTGGTGGTTGTCAGTTCGTTGGGTTTACATCATCACGACCGATAGTGCGAGAGGAAACGGAAACACACAAAATCTACGGTATTCCAACCCCTCGTAGACCACAAAACAGGTATTCTCAACAGTATTAGTTTTATTTTATGTTGATAATGCGAATACTGACCCAAAAGCCTTGTAGTCGTGTTTCCGGCAGCTGTTATAGCCTCTCTCGTATATCCGATGGTTGGAAGTTTCGTGCAGACTATCCTGTGCGAACCGATATTGCCCAATGTGTAGACGTTAGATTCTCCTGCAATGAATTCAACGACAACAGAAAATTAGTCGAAGATCAGAGAAGTGGCGAACAGTTGTATATATAGGAATTACAGCGTTAAAAAAAATTAATGTGCAAGTAAAGAAAATGGGCAAACAACTTATGGCCTATCTACTGTTGCGGACAGGGCTGTGCTGAGTTTGTTCATCGATTAATTTACAGATATATTTAATAATGCAAACCTACTTAATAATAATAAAACTATTGGTATAGCGAGGGGGCTATGGACTATAGGTGTCCATACTGAATAAGAAAAATGACAAAAACAATTTTTTAAATTAAGGGGTAAAACTGATTTTATAATAAAAAAAATAAACTCTTTCAGTCAATTACAGATTTAAGATAAATTTTATATAAAAACAATGTTACCTGTATTAATTGTAAATCAGAAAGAGAAGTGCAAAATACTCCTGCTACACAACTGAATAATACTAATTGTAAATTACATTAGTAGTATACACTAACGCTACACTTGTTTGTATAATAATGAAATAATTAAAACTGTTTTCCCCAAATATAACCCTAAAAAAAGGCTATCAGTCTGCATTAAAAGCCAATATTATTTGTTAAATTTTTCTGGCAGGCAACTTAAGTCAAATTCTAATAACATAACGGACAATGTTATAACATAACAATGCAGGGGCGTCATCCTGCCTTTGAATAATCGCAAATGTGAATTTATTAGCACACTAAGATAATAATAAATAATAACTAGAGATGTTCCACAGAACATTCGTTATAGACTCCATAACGATAATGTAATATTATAAGAAAAGAGAATCGTAAGGCACGAAGGATAAAACTATAACAGTGTCAGTGGTGACACTCCTAATCTCGTATAACTTGGATGCTAAATATATTGTAGTGTACTCCTTTTCTAATCCAATTCTAATGCACGGCCCTGTATTAAGATAATAAAAATAAAAATATCATAAATTAGCCACAGACATCAAGCCAACAAAACAATTGTTACAACAAATTACTGCAATAATATATAATAAACTCTGAGCGTCTGACCAGAGTGAGAAGTCGTATAGAAAATAAAAAGAAATGCGGATTAGATCCGTATTTCGAGTCGAACCACCGGCCCAAAAATGCCAATTTTATTTATATATAAATTTGTACATGACAAAGGCAATAAGGAGAACACACAAAATACGCACAAAAACGAACACAACAACATATAAGCCCTAATATACTTGTATATATGTATATATGCACTAACTCTCACATAACAAGTATATAAAAACAGCAATAACAATGTTTTGACACTGATGCTGCAAACCCAAAGCTGTTGCAAGAACACAGAAAATATTGTGCAGCGGGTGGAGTGTTTTTTTTTATATGGGAAAGACCTAATTGTCGACTACGTTTGTAGTTACAAACAAGAAAAATATCTCGAATGGCTATTCTAACAAAGAAGTATAAGGAAACTGAAAAAAAAATCAATAAATCTGAAACTTTAATACTTAATTTGTTAAAATTTAATGTGTTAAAATAATTTGTGTTTATTTTAGTGTTACAGTTCATTGATTGATTTCTAGGCAAAAACTTATAGAAACCAATTCCCCGTTTATACCACCCCAGTAATATGAATGAAAATGTTAATATCGGTGTTAATACTATGTTTTTGCTAATAGGTTCAAAATACAAGTGAGTCCGGGTGCAACACCAGAAAGAGCGTGTCGAGACTTATTCTAGAAGATACGAAGAATATTATAAAAAAAATATATTCTAAGCCAAACAAATATATATGCGGATACGCGTGAGATACACTACGGGTTTCTAAGATATTTGAAAATGCGAGCGCTGTTCTGAGATGACTCACTGTTTCAACGTAAGCAGAACAGTTTTATTTGTTTGTTTGTTTTTGGGGTCAGTTAGTGTAACACAACATCTGAAATGATAAGACAGAATGATAACAATTTTAATATGACGAAGTGTATTTGGTGAAAAATATTTCATTTGTTCGGCGACACACAGACACTGAGTAGTAAGTACATTGAAGCGTACACAAAGCATAGAGAGAAGCAGTGATTTTGTTTTTGTTTTGTTTTTTGTTTTATCTCTGGCACTGCTTACCAAACCGAGTAGCCTTTATCATTGTCGACGTCGGATAGGAGCCTTTCGTCGGTGTCGATACTCCTGTAAAATACTCCATAAGTCGAAAAGAACACTCTTCAGAAAAGACATATTTTCAATTAACCCATTTAATGTTTTGCTGGGGATTTTTTCCTACCAAATTCAAATTTTTAGTCAGGATCAAAAAAGCCCGAAAGCGTTTTCAAACTGCGAATTTGAATTTGTTTAGACAGATTTCGATTCTTAGGAAATCTTGATCTCGTGTAGGAAAGTACCGACCTTAATACTTTTATACAAAGTCCTCCCCGAAATCACCGTTGGTCCGAAGCTATACACGAAAAGAATGAATATATAACAACACACGCGTTTGTACATATTAAAAAAATATTTAAGGTCATAAATGACGGGAATACATTCTCCCATTCAGTGTTGAAAAAAATTAACTGGAATCAGAAAACAATAGTAAATAGTTGTTAATTCTGAGAATGTAATTTCCAGATTGTACACAATTTTTCTCCAAGAATAAAATAAAATCACCTGAATCAATATTGTAATATCTTAAGGAAATGTAATATTTTTTGTATAACACTTCACAGAATATAACACAGTTCTTTTCTTGTATAATAGTCGAATTGGGTCTTTTCTGCAACTGTGAAATTATTTTATCGAATAACAAGTAGATTCCAAAATTCTTTTGAGTACCAAGCACTAATTATGAAAATTATAATTAATTCGCTTAGTTTTGGAATAGATAAGCATAACTTTCTAGAATAAGATCTGGCTGCAATATTCGGTTACACACTTTAACACCCTCAGATAGGAAAAATTGAAAACAGGGCCAGATTTGATAATATGTTCCACTTTTTGGTCCCAAGTAAAAATGAATTAAATAACACATACCGAGTAATATTTACAAAATAATGATGAAATAGTATTTACACTCAACATTTAAACCAGACAAACTAATTAAGTAAATTCATGCATGAAGATAATTTAATTTAGTTCATTCTCTTCCCTTCTGGTCAGCATTTGTGAAAGCTTTGCTCTCGATACCGACCTTGATAACTTTTACTTCTTCACTAATATATATCTCCCTTCAGCATATCGATAACCGAGTGTGATTTTCTGTTTCTTGTTTGCTAAGCAACTTAGTAACTGTAAATCTTAACTATTTCAAATTTTCCAAATAGAGTATTTAGCCCGACACTGTTATTTTAGCACTTTATACCGGTGAAGAAATGTTCAGGACTATATCTCCAAATATATTTTAAAGTAAATGAACAGAGTAGTTCTTTTAACTTTAAACTAATGCGATGTAGGAAGGCTGCACTTTAATAGCAGAGCTGGAGGAAACAGAAAATTACACAGATCGATATATCAGCCAGAACTTAATATTATAACACTATTTACAATTAATATTTATGGACATTTCCTATTTTCTCCTACTTTTGAGGTGTATATTAAAAAGTAAAAAATCTCGAACTCACCTACTGTTGTGTATCGCACAAATGTTTCTTTATTTTCCATCATAGAATCGACAGCCAATTTTTCACAATACTGCGCCGTTATGATGGCAATAGTCGGTTGTTTCGAACTTATAATAGTCGGCATCTGTTTCACAATCTGAAACAAAAAAAATTCGTTCAACATACCTGTTTTGTGGTCTACGACAGGTTGGAATAACATAGATTTTGTGCGTTTCTGTTTCCCCGCGCCGGTTTGGTCTTTTGCAAAAGAGTGAGAGGAGACAGACACGAAATTTACGGTAAAAAAAATCTATAATAAATGCTGAAACAGATATTTTTACATTAAAGAGCAATAAAATATTAATTCATTAATGACAACACAATATTAATACATAGTGAATAATTAATTAGGTACACCATGAAATTGGCTAAAAGAATTTTAGAATTGCATATACGCCTACAGTCATCCATACACACACATACAATTTTATTCATAAAAAAATATATAGCCACAAATAATATAAACATGTTTTTAGCCAAGATTTTTTTTTAAATGCTTTGTTTATAAACATGAAACTGATAATGATAATTACAACAAACCCTCAATTTTGCCTACCTTGGACTCAGTGGAAGAAATTTCAGGTCCCTAAGTCATGTGTGAAAATGGGCACACACACACTGTTAATTTAGCACATTGTAAACAATGAATAAATCAGAAAAAAAATAGTTTGAGTTGTTTATAAAATTTCATTTGATTTTGATCGCATGATAGTTTATTACAGTCTCAAAGTTATGGTAAGTGCATAAGCAATATGTACAGATAATTTAATAATAATAATAAAGTCCTATTTCCATGACTAAACTGTTACCGAAAGGGTACAAAAGGGTTATTGTACCAAAGTAGTACTAAGCATAGTTAGTTCTGTAGAACATAAATGATAAAAGAAATATTAACATATTACCTGTATATCACTCTCATGATGCATGACCCTAGTAAAAGCTCCATGATCCATCGCCTTTACCAATCCTTTGCTTCTCAAATTTTCAATATAACTAGCAACAGTTTCTTCGTTCCAAAAATGTTCCCTGCATCATACATAAAGAAGAAGTATTATATACAAGCCCCTTTTGTTTTAATGAGAAGTACTATTTTATTGTTTTAATAAGAAGGTACAAAATTAATAGCTGTAATAATTTTTTACATTAACCATCTATGGGCCTGTGTAACTTTCAGGTCACATTTCAATTTATCGAGATTTTACCAAATAATTATAGGTTTTTTCGTGAGATGGTGCATAAATCTTAATCCTATAACGATGTCAAGACAACCAATATCAATATCAGTTTTTTAAATTTTATAATAGCTTTTGGTTTATGATTCCTGATTTTTCGTTCCAATTTATTTTAATTTAAAATAAAAATTTGGCCCATAGAGGGTTAACATTTCTGTTCAATTCTGATGCATCGTCATTGGAAGAAATATAATTTGAGAATAGCAAAGAATTTCTGTGAACAGTCTTTATTATTCTCTAGGTATTAAGTATTGTATTAACATTCAAACCTGGTTTAATATAATTCCTAGCCCTTAGGTATGGACTTATTGTAATATATGCATGATAACATGTATAGATTTATGTAAAATCGGTGTAATGTAAACTGTGCATGGTCCAAACCGTACCTCTCTAGCCGCTGAGCTACCACCTCAATGAATTCAATTACATTGTAGATTTAAGTACTGAGATGGATATTTTGATTTAATTATAAATTATTGTATTACTTTGATAATGGAATTTTTTGGTGGCAGCTTCAACTAAAGTAATCAGGAGAGCAGATCAATGTTTGTACTTTGAAATTAAACAGTAAAATTGTTTTAAAATTAATACCTCTTGTGAATAGTCAAAAAGAATTACCTCGCTATATCTTCAACAGTCATCGGAGTCGGATATGCAGACTCGATGAGTTCCAATACTTTTTCTTCGGTCAGAGGGACTTCTTTTCCGAGAATGCTTTCGTCAGTTGATGCTGCAAAATTAAATAAATATAAATGATTTTCGTTTCTGCATTAAACTCTCATCTCTACACCACTCATATTGTATTAGAGAAAGTTAATAGCATGTGTTACATTTAATGAACATAAACTCTGAACACCGAGTTTTACAACACAACAAATGTTTCACTTAAGCGTTATTGAGCTTACAAAACTACTTCAAAAAATTTAATTCCGGATTATTTCACATATGAAAATAATAAGTTATTACAATAAGATATATGTGTTAATTGAAAATATAACCTTTTGCCTTCAACAGACGAAAAACTGTCAAACCAATAATTATTGTCAATATTTCAATAATTATTGATTATTTGGAGACAAATAAAATGTTACTAATAACATTTTAAAATGTCATTTCAAATAATTTAATTTTAATAACATTTGTAATCTTTTAAAATTTGAAATCTACGTAGCTATAAAACTAGAAGTCGTCTACTACAGTGATGGACACTAATCTTGCATGTAGTGTGTGTTTGTGTGTGTCAACTAAAATATTTCCAGTTAATGAAAATGTTTAAAAACAAAATAAAATGTTTGAAAAAATTTGATTCATGAAACTATACATAAAAATTGGAAAATTAAACCATCATCATCATCTTCATTAATTCATTCAATTTAAACAAATCTTTATAAAAATAAAATAACCCTAGATGCATAACCTTCTTAAGAAGGTACACTATTCATAACCTTTCATATGCTAGTCTACTGTGGATGGGAATAAAAATGTAATATTGCAATGTAATTTTTAGAATAAAAATGAGATTATTCTTTTGTTTAAAATTAATCGATTAATAAACACAGAAAAATCATAATTCCAAGCAATTTTGGAATCATACACTTTCTGAGAGATGAAAAGTTATGAATCTAGGGTTAAACGGAAAGTGACAAGAGACATGCTTGTTAAATAATATGAAAAATTTCTAAATAGGTAACTAGAAATATAATAAGCATGTTAACATAAAAACATAATAGTAACAGAAAACATAACCGGAAGAATGATCACTGTTTTATAAGTGAAAGCAATATAAGTCCAACCTGACGCCGATTGGCTATGTCGCCGCATATCGATCAGAAGAGAATTCGGCTTCGCTATAATATAACAAACACTTCTTACAGACAAAATGGCAGGTAACATTTTTCACTTTATAAACACTATTTTCTTTTCCCTTCTAGTGAAAATTACAGTGGGGTTTTTCAGAATATTGTGCGCGAGTTTCCTGTGACATTTCTCACTTGTCCGAGTCCGATTTTAGTTTTTCACCATCACTAGGAGAGGTAGCATTCTGTTTAGCATTAGGATAATTAAAAGTAATGTAATATTAATAAAGCGGAAGAGTCAGCCAAGTGTTATAGAGCTGCAAATCCTCTTGTTTTTCAAATTCAAATGGAAACAAAAAATTATTAACACTTGAAATTTTAACTGCATTTTATACAATACATTTGATGTTAGTGTAATTACTACTGCTGATGGTGAGTGATAGTGGTTTTCTACTATTGCAATATTTTGTATACACAATGTATATGCAATGCTTGTAAATATCATTACCATTCAATTTATACGGGAAAATATAAAACAATTGTCGTCTATTCAAAATTTATTGTACTTGTTTGGTTATTGAACTTTTTGTAGTACACATATTATAAACAGGTTAACCCTCTATGGACCAGTGTAACTTTCAGGTCACATTTCAATTTATCGAGATTTCACCAAATAATTATAGCTTTATTTGTGAGATGGCACATAAATCTTAATCCTATAACGTTGCCAAGACAACCAATATCAATATCATTTTTTTTCATTTGCATATATTCTGATTTTTTGTTCCCCCAATTTTTTTGGATTTAAAATAAAAATTCGGCCCATAGAGGGTTAAAGCAATTTCTGTCCTATTGGACCTACCTGCTAAAACTACTTGATGCACTTATAAATATACTTTTTTGTTTATTGTCTTAGAATAATTGTCCAGTTACAGAATCAATAAATGAGATTCCCGGGCACAAACACCTTTTTGCAAACAGAATGCTAACTGAAATTGCAATAACTATAATTTTGGACAGCACAAGACTAAACAAGTGAGAACACGCCTATAGCTTCACAGAAAATATTTTTTCATTTTATATAATTCTTAGTTCCAGTGTATCATATTTATTACATTTTCAAATATTTATCATACTCTACTAATTCTTTTACTTGTAATTTTGAAGAGGTATATATTCATAGTTTTGAGTTCGCATTGTACAGTGCCACAGCTGTATGTGAAGGCTATTCAGCACAGTCTTATAACCTAATCTTAATCAAACTTAAACTAGATACAGTTCACGGTAGTACACAGGTTTTTGTCTCATGCCTGTATACCTATGCAGTATATTGAAAGAAATTTTAACTTACATGGCCTGGAAGGAAGTGGCATCTCTTCGAGCTGTTTAAGCTCGACAACCAATTTGTTCATTGTCGGATATTCGTTCTGCAACAGTTTCATCAGCATCGTGATGAAGCCGACGTAGTCTGAAACATCACAGTACAAAACATACTGTAATTTATATATAATTGCTGTATATAAGTTTGTATAAAATGGTAAGAGTGAATTAATTAATATATTAAGTGATATTCAAAGTATAAATATCAAAAATACAAAATAATTATTTCAACTGAAGAACTACTATGAAAGGAACTATATATGACTTGATCAATCACTTACTTAATTTAGTACAATTCATGAAAAAAATAATAATAAACAATTTAAACACCCTGTATAAAACAACAGAGTTGTTGAAAAAGAGAACTACAACAACTGCTAGTATACATTTTTATTATTATTGATTAGATTTTATTGATATTGGTTAGAATTATTGATTTCAATTTTGAACTTTTGTTGTATTTTTTATTGCCATTCCAGCTAATATTATTATTACAGTGTTACGGTATTTAAGGTATTAAGCACTTTGTAAACTGAAACTAAGGATAATACAACTGTACAAATTGTGAGAACTGTAAGAAGAATCAAATTATGGGTTGTATATTGGGCTGGCACACAGAATACATGCTAGTCCGTTGATCTATCTTTTCTGGTATATCTTCAGATAATTTCAATTATATGACGATATTATGAAATGAAATCATAATAAAAAAAAAATTAATGAACATGAAGTTGAACATGAAATTCGATACTATTTACCACTCACCCCTCGGAAATTTGGCCGGGCTAACCAGCTCTTTGAAAAATTCCTGCGCCAAAGAAGCGTGTTCCCTGGTAGACACTTCTGGTTTGAACCAGAATCTCAACATACGGCTTTCCTGTGTGTGCGAACCCGTCTGACCGTTGACAAGGAAAACATTGAACTGTAACGACGCCTCCGGCTGGCCATCATCCACATCTATAGAATAGAACACGATTCAACTGTTATAATAATAATAATAATAATAATAGTAATGTTATTAAGGCTGACTACAATAAATACAATGTAAATTTAGTCACTGAATGCTGCTATGGAATAACTGTTAGAAAATGAATGTATTTTCAGTATCTTACTTTTAAAAATTCTAATTAAAAAATTGTATTTGGCTTGATCTCGAGCCTAATAATTTTATGCCAAACTCACCATTCGAAGTCACCTTGTTGATTATAATTCCCTTGTGGCTTCCACCGGCGATATGAACGTTGTTATTGCTGGCGTTGGTCGCAACTTTTCTCCTTTCGATTCTGATCGAGGTCGATGTCGCCGTCTTTTCTTTAGTAGTCAGCACAATTTGTTCTGTAAAATGTTTAAATTGGATCACAATTAATTTATAAAGACCCTGCTGGGAGAACAATTATATTTGATTGAATACAGAAAATGTCGATGCTACTGTATGATCTATGGACGTATGCAATTTTATTAACGTTATACAAGATTTTCGGTTAGCCCAGTGGTCCTACACCTATATTAATAGTTACTTCTCTCAAGGGTTTATGACTGTGCAGATACAAATTTTGGTAACTTGTGGCAACAAGTGGTTAAAAACGAATGGCAATAAATATATAAGAAATATAACTGTGGGTCATCCCGGGGTGTGATAATTCACACCGTTTATTAAGCACCTTATAACATGTAAGTAGCACACTGTTGCTACTGACTTATAACATGACAGTAGTGACACTGAGGTGTTTATGGTATAGAAGTACATCACAACATTATTCGATAGAGGGACTAAATAACGGGTGAATAGATGAGTGGACATGGACAATTAAAATAGTGATAACAAATTTCGGTTGAATTGATGACAGAAGATTGCTAAAATATTTTTGAACATAAAAAGAAACAACATACCTGCATCTGAGTCGACCATGTTGAAGTGTTATTCGGGCTGACTTTTAACACTATTCGCCTGTAAGGAAATAAATAAGAACGACTTTAACAAGTGTATTCTGTAAAAGGCAAGTAAATATGCCAAGGAAAACAAGGAGGGATTTTGTACGGGGATGGGGGCGGGGGTTGCATGAAGTTAGTATTATTCATAGCCTCTGACTCACCAGTCAAGTTTCTGAAACTAAAGGCAAACCAGACTCAGTGTTTATCCACAACTTGGATGAATCATACCTCAGTTGGCGCTTAAATATGTAGCCGGTACAAGTTAGAGTCTGAAAGAAGGTACTTGACCTACCTTGCATAACCTTAACAGCACAAGCCACGCCTACGGCCACCCGCCCTCGCTACTTTAGTACAACTGAACTTAGTTTTGCGTATTTATACTTTGTTTCAAGTACCGCCGTTAAGATATTCGTTAACGGCTTCGAATTCGATAATTACGGGAGGATTCATATAGCGGAGATAAGATAATGTCAATGATTCACAACGTGCGGCAACGATATTTGGAAACTTCGGTTCGACACTAGGCTGAAAAAAATGATCGATAAATGTTTATTTTGATCGAAAACGTGGACGCAAAGTGTTGCGAAATATTCGAAATTAAAAAACAAATAAACCAAAACAAATCGCCCCCGAAAACGAAAGCAATAGAAAGCGTGACAGTGAAAGAAACAAAAGGAACAATGACTCGCGGCTTTATCGGTTGCTAGGCAATGGAACGACTACGAGCATGCAAATTCAAATTTTTTTAAATACAGTCTAGTAATATTCAAAATGCCGCTAATAATCCTCGACAACCGATCACACCTATCGATAAAAATTAATGATTTATAACTATATTGTATTACGGCCGTCGCCAACCAAATTGCTTTCCAATTTCCGCACTTCAATAATCAGATGCACCTTGCATTTGCACTCCACACTCGGCATTGTCGTGCATATTCAAAGAGAAAACCGTTTTGTTCGTACCAACAAATCACACAAAACAAAAAAGATCGAAAAACCGAGGCTCCCGAAACGGTTTATCCGGAAACGAGGCAATGTAGCCTAAAAAAGACGGGACAATACCGGAAATCCGGAACGTTTGGCAATACTAAGTGTAATGAAAACTGTAAAACAAAATAAAGGTGTAAGCCGGCCGCTGAAAGATCGGTTTAGGCTCGAGTATTTGTGGAACTTGAATTTGGGATTTCATCTGTCGTGTGGTGGAGCCACTCAACGGCGATATTGGTACTCGAGATAAAAAAAAAACTGATTTCACTCCTTTTCTTGGCGTTAATATCTTTTTTGGACACTTGTTTACAGAAAAAAGGAACAAGACTACAACTTCTACCTGAAATTACCTGCCTCCCCGCAAGATGTGGTAGGATCGATGGGACCTAAATCAGAGTAAAGTGTCCGAAATACTTTCTATTTTGAGTGTTTCCGTACTTAATTTTCTACTCGATTAATTAGACTATCCTACTTATCCGAAGAAGATGCTTGAAAAGCGTCCCTTCTTCATTTTTGGAAGACATGAAAAAAGGTGATTAGAAGTTAATAGCATTCTCATCAAAAGTAGAATCTGGATGCAGAAAATATTCGAAACTAAAAATGTTGAGGTGAAATTCGTTAAAGTAGTTTACATTTACTGTGAATTAGGTCAGCTGTGCATTTAATCAGCTGTGAATTTGATCAGCTGTGAATTTGATCAGCTGTGAATTTGATCAGCTGTGAATTTGATCAGCTGTGAATTTGATCAGCTGTGAATTTGATCAGCTGTGAATTTGATCAGCTGTGAATTCGATCAGCTGTGAATTCGATCAGATGTGAATTTGATCAGCTGTTTATTGCACCAGCTGTGAATTTGGATCAGCTGTTAATTGGAACAGCTGTTTAACGAATCAGTTGTTAATTGGGACACCTGCTTAATGAATCAGCTGTGAATTGGAACATCTGTTTAAGAAATCAGCTGTTTGAAAAATCGTCTGTTTTTAAAATCCCTGTAGGAATAAATTTATTGAATTTATTTTCTACACAAAATTTGTGCGCAAATTGTTTGCGCAAAATGTCAGCTATGCGGTAAATGTATAAAGGTGTTCATGTCGAATAGTAAACGAATGTGGCAATGTTAACAACGCTGAGCGCGTCACGCTTTTCACAATTGGACTGGTTTACAGAAAATATTAGCCAACATAAGTGTTCCAAATGTAGTACATCAAAATTAATTAAATCTGTTTTCATTCCATAACTATTTTCATTTATCTAGTTTTCATTTGAGGTACCATAATTAAGCGAACATAAGATACTGTTCTGTAACTCTCAGCAGTTCCGCCAACCATCTGCGGAAAGAATAGCGGAGATGGCGAAAACAATACAAATGCAGTGACCGCATTTCGGCAGAAACGCTTTTGATGACATCGACCTTTTCAAAAAACGCCCGAGAAAGCGCTCCCGCTCTGCTCTCGGCTTTCCCGCATTTGGAAAGTTGTGAGAGCTTTCAAGCGCGGCCATTAAAGGTGGGATCCCCGACCCCATTTCAATAACCGGCGTTGAATAAAAACAGACCGGGTGAACCTATAAGTTTGTGAAAGACAAAAAATCCACATCCAATTGAAACTGAAATGATGTAACCGTGACAGTGATGCAGCAAGAACAGTTAATTTTACAGACAATTTAATTCCCGGAACGGGAATATTTGATGCCGTAGATGCGGGTAGAAATGTTAATTTGGTTTCGAGAATAAATCCTTAAGAATTCTAGAGGTTTTTTAAGAACCTAACCTAACCTGTCCTTAATAGCAACGACGTAATTGCACGAAGGATTTTTCTGAAGTCAAATTCCTGGATTGTCACGG
Organism: Lethocerus indicus; assembly: GCA_019843655.1. Taxonomy (NCBI): domain Eukaryota; kingdom Metazoa; phylum Arthropoda; class Insecta; order Hemiptera; family Belostomatidae; genus Lethocerus; species Lethocerus indicus. Next base: position 31,132,989 of record JACDQD010000003.1, on the reverse strand, counting down.
CCCGAATAAACCTCTCCGTACTTAACGTGGGGGTAAACTAAGTGATTATTTCGGCTGCGGGTACTCCCCTATTGTGTCAACTACCGGTATAGATTACTAAAATAGACAGTCGTATCAGTCAACATTTTTCTATTAAATTTCAGCAATATTTTTACAATTCCTCAACGCGGTTGCAAGATATTCGAATACGGGTTTTGCGGATTTTTAAACCCGATTGCAAAGAAATCTGGGCCTTCCTTTCCGGAAATGTGTGCAGTATACTCGATTTCCTCACGGACAGTCAAGCGCCAGTAGACTTTCAATTAATTAAACTTTGTTTATTTTTTTTCCTATAAAAAAGGAATAAAAATACTTTGAATTATTTTAAGGCTAAAAATTTATATTCCACGGTCCCTAATCCTAGATCACCATTTGCACGACCTTGAGTGTTTTTCAGTGCCATTCTTCGATTTGCGACTGTTCTGCGTGCAGAATGCAGTTAACGCGATCTGGCGGGAAATTCTAACTGCCAGAAATAAACAGGCTCGTATTTCCAGCCGAGGCCCGCGGGCCGCTGTGGGAAAACTGTGACTGTCTGTTTTGTTCCTTTTTTTCCCCTTCGTTTTATCCTCGCGTTGAATAATAATCTCGGCCGGGTTTCCTATAACACAACCTTGCAATTGATCGCTGGGCGTGCCCGTCCGGGGGATATCGAATGTACGACCTAGCCCCGTCAGAGGTACAAAGTCACGGCGACATAGAAGGGTATGATATTGGAATAGAGCTTGGCGCTTGGAGAGGGCTTATTCGATTTTCCCGTCCGACAGATCCCGTTTTCCTTTTTTCCAATTCTAGACCGAATCGTGACTATGGAGAAAACATAAATGTATCAGGCGTCGCGGCAAAGGCAAAGACCCAACGGAATGGTAGATTTTAGTTTAAACGGCCGGAAAGCGTTCTGTACACATTTGACTAGATCTCTAGTTGAGCGCTATAAAAAGTTGAACGCGGGGCACAGCCATAAATATTGTTTCGTTCCTCCACGCTGTTTAGCAATATACTTCTTGTGTAGCCCCCCATAACGGCCCTAAAATCCATAATGGACCAAGCGTAGTCTAAATTCTCTTTTCTGGTTGGTATTTCTTTCTGAATGTTTGGCTCTTCGTACTGCCCAGTGACTGAGTTCTGTCTAAACCCGTCTCGATTTCTTATCTCTATTGACACTTGAAAATGTTAGTATTATTTTTCGATCCTCGGGGATTTGGTTGAGAGGCTTATATCTTAATTTTGACGTTTACTTCAGCCTCTTTTCTGGGTGGCATTTGTGAAAAGACTGCTATCTCGATATTGCCCGGCGGATAAGTTGGTTCGGTGATGATGGATAGTCGGGAAAAAATAACCCTTCCTGCGAATTTTTCCAACCGAAGGCCATGTGCCTGCCGATCTCCCGAGCGAGTTCCTAATGGATCGTGGTGTACGGCAGGTAACAGCAGGCTCCCCCCTTCGAAGAGTCCGTCCAGTTCAACGAGCGGCAAAAACCCAGACAGAGTGTGCAGATTGAAGGCGAGTAGATTTGGTGCCGAGAGTTCGTGGAACGGCTTTTATAAATAGTGGATGGCGATCTTGCCTTATGAAACGGCTTCCTTATCGGAGCCGGCGCTTCTTTCTTTTTCTTTTCATTTCCCTTCCTTAAGAGAATCGGCCGGTTCATAACGGGCCGGTTGAAGTGGGTCGGACAAGTCCCAGCCACTTCTACTCCACAACGCCTCCTAGATCCTCAGTTCCAATATTCATACACGTATCAAACAAAATATATTTATAGGCATATTTTCCACAATTTTATTATAATTCAGAGCGCGATTTAAAAAAAAAAGTCGTTTATGTAATACAGACTGTATACACACTTTGACAGGAAAAATATCCGCGTAAAACATTGGTTTCTAAACAAAGCTGTTACCAAAATATCACTTACGAATAAAACGAGCAAACAATATTCGAATTCTCTAGCCCTATCGCTCTTTCAACTACTAGCAACATTGACAATTACAATTAAAAATCATTAGCCGACTCTAGAATCAACATATATATTATACGTAAGAAAATTTAATGTGGCCCGATAGAATCATACAGAATTGGCCGCGGCCGAAATGAGGTATTTTTCTGTCGAGTTTCCCAGGAAAATGGGTCATTTCGACTAATGACAATCATTATAACCCGTCGGAACTGAAACTTTAAAGCCGTAATAAACGGACGTTGCGCGCAAATATTAATTAGGACCAGTGATTATGGGGCCACTGGGGTGATAAAATACCGCTGGCCAGCCAGTTGGCAGAAACTTCCCGACTGGCTTCAATAAATGATTCCCGCAACCCGAAGAAGCTAATATAGATCAAATCCGAGGACATTCCAGCTGACAATAGGAGCTGACTTTGTCGTGAATTGGCCTCGTCAAACGATGAGAGATACGGTGACAGGAAAACGCCTCCGGCCAAACCCCCCCACCGTATTTTTAGACCCCGCCGTCCTATTGATTTCCGATGAGGCCGGAAAAAAGGAGTACCGTCCAATTGAAAGCTATAGAAACGGGGTCGGCCACAGATTTTACCAGGTTTTTCCTCTTTACAGTAGCAGCGTGGGTGCCGAGTGGCGGCCTCTACAGACGCCATCTTCTTTTCATTCCCGCATTATGTAGCAATAGATAAATGAATTACAATAAATTGCAAATTCGTACAAAATAAAAAAATGCTCGGTACGATATCTAGCTGATGCAATTAAAGAAGAACCCTCCCGTGATGTAACGAGACATTCTTTTCAGTTTATTCTCTCCTCCGGCAATTTGTCTCAATTCCGCCCGACGACCGTTTCTCTTTAACCTTTAACCGACCTGCAATAGTTGACAGCGAGAAATGCCCGCAAAGTTTTAGCTTTTTTTTCTATTTCGGCCGAAAGGCCAAATCGCAAATGTCACCCGGAAAATAGAACGAACGAGGGAAAAAAAATGTGACGAATTTCATCATTAACTGTATCCATCATCCGGCAGTAGCGAAGACAAAATGACACTATGAATAAAATTGTACGGCTCGCCATTTCCGGTGGAGTTTTCCGACGGTGAGTTTTCCGTCTCACTTTGGCAAGCTCTCAATACTGCACGGAGAGCTCTTTTTCCTCCGACCTTAACTTCTGAACTAATCTATTCCCATTTATCGCGGGCTCGTTTTTCTCCCCTTCGGGGAAACTTTTCCTATATATCTATCTCTTGTCCGGGTAAAAAGACATCCGCGAATTCAATATTGCGTCCGAGCTCGTACAAATTATAGAAATAAATAAATTGATATCTAGCGTAGTGAATTCAGGCTTCAAGCACACGAGCATACACAACAAAAAAAACGAAACCTGCAACGGTGATGAAATACACAAAGCCAATTACTGTACTATCAAAGGTAGTATCATAGTTACTATGCTAGTTAATGTACCTAGTAGGTATATGGCACTATTGTAACATTGCGCAACATGGTGCTATGGCTACTGTGTTAATACGTAGTAACGAGAACGCAGTAATTAATGTGGTTATGGATTACGCGGTAATGATGCTATATTTGATAATGAAATTTAAAAAAACTCGGACTACTTTGAACTAAGGCCTAAAATTATAATTTTAACGGCTGAAACCGGCGCCAGAAGGCGTTCGGGCAGTCATCGATGTTTTTTGTTAATTGGACTGCTATAAATATAGAAGCCAGAGCCCACTCATTCACTCTGTTTCTTCTGCTTATCGTCATCTCAATCCGGGTTTTGTGTTTTTCTTGTCTTCTTCTTCTTCATTTTATTTAACTGCCGTCCTCGTTCACGCCTTCTTTTGAACCGGGGCCAGAAGCGATTGATATGCGGATCGTTCAAAAATAATTTATTTTTAAGGATATTCTATTTAAGAATAGAATTGATATGTTCCGGGAAAGAGTTTCGCGTTATTATTCGTCTCCTTTTCCAGAAAAGAGAATGAGCCAGAAGAAAAATATAGAAAATCCGTCTGCGTACTCAGTTCAAAATAAATGTAAATTTAAATTGGTGAACAAAATCCGTAAAAACGAATTTAAAAAGAACTTTTTCTAAAATAATGCAACGCCACGACCAGAAAGTGCGTCACGATCGACCCGATATTGCGGCCTTCACAACACCATTTGGGGCCCAGAGATAAGTCCAATTGAAGTCGGCGGATACGGGCCAGGGCCTATAAGTGACACACGATAAACAATTTTCAGCATAAAAAAAATACTTTCCGCGAATAGATTGGACAGGTTTTTATGTCATTTGAAACTATTTCCAGCCTGAAGGTGACTTTTACCAATCAATTGTATTCAACAGCTGTTGAAGGTGTTTCTTGATGAGCAGTATGAGAAATAATTTTGCTCTTTGGCTTCGGTCAGTTTTGTTTCTCGTCGGACTTGTCTCCCACAGGGGGTCCTGTTAGTTATTGTGACTAGAGACAACTGAAATAATTTATAACTAATTATAATTTATATCCATAAAAAAACGTATTGTTTAAATTATTTAGACAAATATTCGTGTCATACACGATGTTATATAAAGGGCAGAAGGCATGACTTTCAAGTTCAGAGCGGAATACAGCGACCGCATGGTCAATTAATATAAATGACAAAGAGGTGAGACCGGTGGTAACTAAATCCCGCCAACAACCAATCCATATTCAGGCTTAAATTCTATTTACCCCTTTGCAGAGTTGTCGGTAATACGATTCTCACAGCCTTTTGAAGTATAATAAGATACCAATTTAAATTGAAATATATACTAACAACGTGCTGCACAATCAGACTGTCAACGCGGAACCCGATTCTGTGGGGAAATGATGCAATATTGTCCCACTTTATCTCCCGGCTGGTATCTATCGTTCCCCCGAGATATAATCAAGTGTTACCCTACACTTTACGGCGGTTTAGTCTAAAATTTAAAAATAGAAAAACAAAAAATATCGCAGTCTGCAAAGCGAGTTTTTCCCTATTACGTGGGATGCCTCCTCCATACGGGATTGAAAAGGACAGATCTAAATCATAAATTTGGACTGTTGAGACCTCTTTTGAAAAGGACATCCAAACTTACAATAGGCAACAAACTGACAATATACAAATCCATATTAAAACAGACATGGACTTACGGAATAGAACTATGGGGTTCCGCCAAGAAATCTTACCATCCATAATGCTCCCTGGTATGTTTCTAACCAGACAATCCACCATGACCTCAACATACCGACAGTCGACGAAGTCGCAAAATCCCGGTTGCTGAAGTTCCACTCCCGCCTTTCTCCTCATCCCAATCCACTCGTTCAGTCCCTTTCCTCTCTAAACCATTCATTATCCCGCCCCGCCCCCGCGTCGGCTTAAACGCCACTGGCCAAGAGATTTTCGTTAGCAGCCGTAAAAGTGCCACCACTGGTGGGCTGATTTCTTTTATCTTGCCAGCCACGTCAACATAAAACTTACATCAATGCACTTACAACTGTAACAGTTGATTGTATAAGAAATAAAACAAATAAAAAAATATATTTCCCTAACAAATTTTCCGGTCTGCCGACGCGGACGCGCTTTTCCCTTTCCACGACAACGCCTACTTATTATTTTTTCCCCGGCGGCGGCTTTCACCGGCGACAATAGGCGGGAAAAACCTTCTTCCCGCCCAATTTACACAGGCCGTGCCCAATCGATCAGTTTTTTATTTCCCTACAAATCGAAGATGCAATTTAATTCACCCAATTTCACGCGGAGTCTGCGGCGCGGGCTTTCTCCCTGACGCAACGACTCGATAATATTGATGAAATATATTTTTTTCATTATATAACATTTATAATTCTTGCCCCAAAAACAAAATAAACTCGAGACTGGTGATAGAATAGTTCCCCGTCGTATGGGCGTTCATTTTTCGCAGTCTCACTGCGGTATACGGGCATTTTTAAATATTTATGGCAAAATAGGAATTCGCTAGTCTAAAAAAACAGGACATTAAATTCAAATAAGATACGTAGCGTACACTAGATAAGTAGACTACTCAACAAACTCGGGCATAAGGAAAACTCAACTATGTCGCTGATAATGCCTTAAAATATACATAAAGTATAAAGGCCTCTACCGCGCAGATTTTAGTTTTTTTTTTTGTAGCGAATCGTCGGACTTATCGAGTTGAGACGGAAGCGCGAATACAAAGAAGCGGCATTCTCCGGCAGTTAATAACAATAGTCATAATAATATTTCGCAGAAGAGATAACGGACACGTGCGAGAGGCTGCACGCCACGTTTAGATTAGACCTCCGGGTAGGGGGAGAGTGCAGTCTGCAGGACTGCAGACCAGTCTGGAGAGAGTACAGAGGGGGAGGCCTCCAGACCTCGGTGGGCGGACGTCCTGGAAGATACCCTACCAGCCCAAGTTCAAAATAAGCGACTCAACTATATTAGTGGATGATAAAGGTTTTCCCATTCAATGGGAAAGTTACAGATATGTTACCGCATACCATTAGTTATAATTATGTATTTCCTTTGATAAATTTGGACAAAATAAATAAAATACGACTTAATATCTTTTTTCGAAATATTTTTTCCATCCATACACTCGGCGGGTAAACTGAGCTATAGGTTCGTGGTCGGGGTGACCTCCCCTGTTCCTGGTAACAAAACGAAATCCTCTTCTTTCTTGAACAAAATCTAGATATCCCCCTTTGTATTACTATAACGAGGACTTAATTCTAATGTTTAATATTCGTGAGATGTTTTCTAGAGATCCGGGCGGAAATGACCGCGTTATATCCTCACTACCCAGTAGCTGTCAAAGCTGTCACTCTGAACGTAATTTTAAGAAATTGTCGTGACAAAATAAAGAAAGATATTACGAACTGTGCTCTAAATAGTACGCAGTAACTTGTGTATTAAGTCATCTAGCTTCAGGAAGTGCGATAGCTGTGTAAGATCGTTTTTGATAAGCGGTATCGCGAAAGATTTTTTATTTAGTTTTGGACAAGCAGGTTGGTATTTTATTCGCCGGACGTTTCTCTTACAACAGGGGGAATATTGTAGTTACTACTGCAGCTAGATATAACTACAAAATAATCTGGTAAGCTGTTATAATGCTAGTGAGGTTTCTCTCAGAGGCGGGGGATCAGGCGCTTCGCTCAAGGAGGGATCGGCGCCGGGAACGATCGCACGATTAAGAGGAAATAAAGTGGTTCATTTTAGAATCGCCGGGCGGTATTTTCGCACATGCAAATCAGGCGAATGAATGGACGGGAAAAAAACATGGCTTTCGACACGGCCTGTCGTCCGAGTATGACTTCATCGCGTATTTATGACACAATTTTTTGCGCCGAGAGGCAAGAAAGGGGCCTTCTGGGAAGATTACCCGAGCACTTGTTGCGGACCAGACGCTCGCCTAAACCGAGCAATCACGGCCTTTTAAATTAATAAACCTAAATATCCGTTTCTTTTTACTGTGCCAAGTGAAGGTTTTCAATCCTGGACCAGCCAAGTCAGTGTGGATCTTGTAATAAAAATAATAGTAATAACCGTTCTAATCCTCACATAAAAATTGACCTTAGCCAAAGAACTGACAATTTACAAAACCGAACTAAGGGGTGACACGACCCAGTGGTCTTACTAATCAAATACAAAATGAAAAACATCGTCACATTATCGTCATAATTCTCAAACCACTCAGACTGATCTAATCATTAAAGTATTTATCTTACGTTACTTTACACTCAATAGTTTTTTTTTACAGGCCTACATACAAAGGCTATATTTATCTACACTACCTAACTACTTATAACCAAAAAATTGTTACAAAACAGTTTGTTATCAACTGATTATTAGATCAAAACTGATACTTCTTACCTAATTATCTTGTTTTTAAGATTATTTCTCTATACCTTATACAATTATTTGTGTTGAAGAGTTGTACTGCTTTCCCATAACTAGAGTTTTAAGCTCCAGTAAGTAGGTGGACTATAGAAGGAAGGTATACAACCAAAAGTCACTCACCCTACAAAACGATAATAACCTTACACGCTTATCCAACGATATATCTGTTTTTTTTTCCTTCCGATATTTATCTATGTCAACTCTTATACAAATATTCCGGAGATAAGCTCGATCGGTGGTAATTCGTTATACTTCTACATAACATTCCAAAATCCTCATTTACTATTCCAAACTGCTGGCAATACATAATTTGTATTTATTTGTTATTATATAATAAATAAACGGAGTGGAACCGACAACAAATATAATATGTAGGCTCGGTATCGAAAGAATCAAATACAACCGGAAATTCGGACTGCTGAGCCCATTGCTGAACAGGAATTCAAAATTGACTACGAAACAATAAACTGATAATTTACAAAACTGTACTGAAACCAATCTAATTCCAATAAAAAGCCCAAATGCTACCTGGCACTTGTCTAATCACACTCTCACAATCCATTCAAATTTCGTTCCCGTCTTTTCCATCTTGGAGACCTGCCGTCCGAACCTCGCGTTTCTTATATTTATTATATTTCAGACACAATACTGGGAATGCTGTCGTTAAATAATATTTCCGGGAAGCTTATCTATCGCAGCTCCGACGGGGCGCTATCGACGACAGAGAAGAGCCGACGTCACTTCCTCAGGCGGACGGTGAATAAGAGCTACTAGCGCGACGAAAAACAATGATGACAACACCTCTGGCATATGACCTAACCGTACGCCGAACCCGCCCTGCCGAATGGGCAACCAGGTGTTCAGAAGAAAAGTGCAACAAATTCGATTCGCACGCGGTATACATTCTACACTTTTCTATTTCATAGTTTGCTACAGCGAAATGTACAATCAACTGTTACAACTGTTAAAGTTGCGAGTACAATGATGTAGTCAGTTTTATCTTGACACGGCTAGCGGGATAAAAGAATTCTTGCCCAGTTGTGGTACTTTTACGGCTGCTTAAGAAAATCTCTTGGTCAGTGGCGTTTAAGCCAAAGGGGGGGGGGGGGGAGGATAATGGATGGGTGAAAGAAGAAAGGGAATGAACGGGTAAATTCGGATGATGAGAAAGGCAGGAATGGAATTTAAGTAACCGGGTTTTTGCGACTTCGTCAACTGTGTTGGTATGTTGAGGTAATTTTGAATTGTCCTGTTCGAGACGTACCGAGGAGCACTGAGGATGGTGGTGCCAAGGACTTTTGACTGGAACCTTTGGACGCGAGCGATATTTTTGATTTATTATCAGAGAAAAAAAAGTAAATCGAGTACGAATAAAAATGGGAGTAAGGATAGACTCAAACCGTAAATTGGGACTATTATTAAGGCCATCACTAAAACGGGCATCCAAATTGACCTCGGCCAACGAACTCACGATCCACGAAAACGATATTTTGAGACCGACGTGGACGCACATGCTTGATGGCCTCTGCGGTATCTTTCAAATAACACCATACACCGAGGACAAGGGACGACTTGAAGAGAATTAATTACAAAATATAACTTATTAACGAAATATCTTAAAAATAACTTCTAGTCTTAATCGATATCCCGGTAGGGAATTGGGGACGGTGATTATTAAAGGGGTGAAGGTGACGGTGACGGTGACGGGTTCGGTCATCGCTCGCCTCAAAACCATTTTCAGAGATTGCTTCACCCGACTAATATCCTACAACAAATTAGTTTCGAGTCGATGGCGGTTGGTCTGAGTGGTCGGTGAAAGTCCGATAAAGTTGTTTTCGTGCCAAAAATGGAACTATCACTGTTCGAGTAAACTCTATATTAGTATTTTCGTTTTCAACCCGTTAAAAATAGGCCCGGTTCGGTGTGCCACTGGCGCAGTCGTATGATTATAACTTTTATATTATTAAGTCAGTTTAGCTAGAGTAAGTATAATAGCTATTGAAGTCACTTTTTGATAAGCAGTATGCGATAAGTATTTGTTCTTTGTTTTCTTGACTTTTTTGAATTTGTCAACCTCTAGAACGTTTTTATAACACCGGTGTTATATATAGTACAGTAGTGTTATATAGTTAGAGTAGTAGTGTTATATAAGTTACATACGCAATAAGTCACATAATCAAAAATGTTCCGCAACTTCGAAAAGGTAAACAATCACCGGTTTAAAATATTTGTTCAGCAATAATCGAGGGGTTTACAATATTATCGTCGGTTTTATTCGCTAATATTTGAGTATTTTTTTATTTAATCAGAAACTTAATATGAGTAGTTGATGTCAATATGACCGTGCCTTCCTCAATCCTTTCCTTACTGGCCAAAGCCAACAGCTATATCTTTCATCGCTGTGTACAACAAGTATGTTAAGTTATTACGGTACTTTTCAAACTTTATCTTGGCTTATCTACCATCTCGGTCTTGAAATTCAAATAACCAAAGACCAAATCGTTTACAGATCTCCGAACAAATACCTTAAACTTTTAAATACAAAAAGCCAATACGCTATTGAACGTATTAATAATTCGTCTGTTATCATCCATAATTTGTGTTAACAGCCATTGCAGTGGAATAAAACCTCAGCCCGGGTAAAAGAGAGGTATAGCAGGTGACATAATAACCAGTGATTGATATTGATATTCTGATGACGTCAGCCACTTGTCGTCACTTGCCAATAGGATATGCTAATTTGTTTTTTCCCAAGACTGTGTTGTTCTGGGACTGTTCCCTCTACGCCCGCCTTCTAATTACTAGAGCCCTACTGCGTACCCCATACCACGTTTGCTGATATATTGGGAGGGAGGAACACGCGGCGGAAACGCTACTGAAGATGGCGAGCAGCCGAAACCGGTATGGCGAATGACCGAACAGTAAAGTGGACACACTGGTTCTTATGTACTTGCACATTGATTGGTAAATTCATAGCGTATCTTTTAATGAAAATGGGACAGTTGGAGAAATAAAAACAGTTTTTCAGGCGACAATTTTCCGACATGAAATTAAGGCCGCCTTGTAGATAATTGACTTTTTTTATGCACACCTAAGCCGCGTCCCAATCAACAACACTTATTTGGCAGGAGGCAGGAGGCAGGAGGCAGGAGGCCTCGATCGAAAACAAAAGTTGATATGTAAATCGGTGATATATGAACAGTGACAGGCCAACCCGAATACACAATAGGACACCTCCGAGGACATATCTAACTCTGAGGAGGCTACGAAACCGCCTTGACCGAATACCCGTAATAGGAAACAAACTGGATATCCCCATCCCCCGCCCCACTACAGAATAACTGAACATATTAACAAAAATTATTAGTAGATTTCGTGTGTTTCTGTTTCCTCTCGCCGGTTTGGTCTTTTGCTAGACCGGTTTCGGCTGCTCGCCATCTTCAGTAACCAAAAGTGTCAGTCACTTTGGATGTCTTTTGGAGGGGATGCTCACTGCCACTGTCACCTGTACTGACTAACACCGCTACTGAAGATGGCGAGCGGCCGAAACAGGTCTAGCAAAAGATGAAACCGGCGAGAGGAGACAGAAGCACACGAAATCTACGGTATTAATCTACGTCAAAAAGTAATGGAATGATATTGACCGACTGTCCATCCTTTACAGATTAAACTATCAATAAACAGTTCCTTGAGATCAATACTGTAATGGCTAATGTGGGGGAAAATAATCTTTCTAACGTACAAATATATAAAATTATGTATCCCGCATTCAAGAATCGTGCAGAAAGCGTAAACCTTTTCGCTATTTTACTGCAACGGTGGGCTGAATCAGCAGTAGCTTTGTGCCAACCAAGTTCGTGAGTCACTTAAGCCGTGTACTTCAGTGACTTCTATGCCACAATAACACTAGTTGCGTCATTGGGAAAAGAAACATTAACAACTAACGGTAAACGTGTAGACAAGATGCCGTTATTCCCTACTTGTTACTTCAACATGGATGTAGCCTACTGTTTTCTACAGTTGTAGATCAATAAAAAAGTTACAGGGAAAAAGAATTTTTCCTGTCCGCACGGAGAACCACCCGAAGGCGGTTCTAATCCCGCTAACCGAAGTGCTTCCCGCACTATTACGGGAATACCGCCGGAAGTTAGAGACAACTGAAGTTCTAATCGGGGAAATGTTGGCTCCTTTAAACAAAAAATGATGAATGGTCAGAGGATGCCGAATGTTCAGTCGGTGAGGTCATGCGACCAATTGTTATTTCGGCGCCTGTACAGTCTGGGCTCATTGAGAAAAAGTAATTAGTTATATTTACTGGTCTTTAGGAAGGCTTTCAATTTTTAAAATTAGTCTCGTGGCTAATCAACTCTGACTGATATCAGCGGCGCTTCCGGTCTACCAAATTGCCGGCTGGATTAAATGGTAAATTAATTTTGATTGAATACAAAAATGTCGTCTCCGGGTTCAGAGTTTGGCTTCCGTTCAAATTGGCGAAACGCTAATTTATGAATCTGGCTGCGATTTTTTCTTTTATACGCCTTAAACACTGATTTGCAAACAGCCTTTACATTTGTTCACCTAATCTAGCTCCACAACATGTTTGGGATACATTAGTTAGATATCGTTCAGCCGGTCTTCGAGCCCGAGATACTATTACGGGACCGATCCACTATCCGTATTTGTTAAGATATTCACGGTATGTAATATACCACCATCGTTGCTCATTTCCCGTCTTCGCTTCTACTTTGTGGGATTCGAAGCGAATCGAACGATTCCTCGATACATTTTCGAAAGAAATTCATTCGAAATACATATTCGTTTAGATTATTTTGTTTTATTTCAAACGTCGCAATAAAAACGTTACGCAATCTTATTGTCCTTATTGCGTAAAAAAATATCTCGTTTCCTCGTACAATAAACCGCCGTGAAATGAAATTCCTTACTGTCACGTCACAGAAATAACCCCCCCCCCTCCACGTGGGCGTAACGTTTCGAAGGTACCGTCTGTTTATACAGTATATATGTGTGTGTGTGTAGATACATATATGTATAACTGTATATACATGTAAACGCATAATGGATTAAGTCAAAAGTGGACGGAGTGCATTCCGAATGGAGTTATTTTTATAACGGCGACATTCGTCTAGACTCAGATCTCTCCATCCCCCCCCCCTCAACACTGGAACATCCAAATAACTAAGTTCGTTCTCCTATTTTGTACATTTTCACTACATTTATATATATATATATATATATATATATATATATATATATATATATATATATATATATATATATTCAGCATAATTCAGCATTCATAAATATTTGCTTTATTTGGCGCTTTCCATAAAACAATAAACAACGCTGATAGCCTTAATAGAGTTTGTTCCAAGGGGGAAATTTCAATTATTATTAATAAATTCATAGCGTCAAACCTACACAACTTTGGCACTAGACAATGAATTAAAAATTAGGAGAAAACTGAATATCTACGAAACGAGTCTAACCGTGAAATAATCTGGAGTTTTACAGGCCCTATCGTTCAATTTCATTTTAATGGGCTATTAGTCTATCTACCTCCTGTTGAATTTCGATATGCTATTACGTGGACATATCGCCTCAGGTCGTTTAAAAAATGTGATTTCGCTAACGCGAGCAATGTTGCTATTGCTGAGAGTGGGAAAGTAGCTAGCACATTCTGCCAGGATACCTAAAACAATATTTCTGTCGTTGAGAATCGATATATATATATATATATATTTATTCCCCAACTGCGGGTGTTAAAATAATACGAGTTATACAAAAAGACAAATTTTTTATTGTTATATATTTTGCTCCGGTGCCTTCTGAATTTTAATGGATAATTCTTAACGCCCTTTTAGTTTCGGGCTTATACTGCCTACTTTCCGATTTCCGAGCGCTTTCAAGACCGCGTTAAAGTTCTTCAGGCGCCTCTTTGATCTCGTAAAAACGTCATTTAATTTCATTTTTCAATCCAATCGTAAATTGGGTGAGGAGAAGGGCGAGATGCGGGCAGATACATAAATGGGGGCCGGGGCGGAAATGGCCCGTCCCTCCCAAACAGGAAGCCGACCAGTTAGGCCCAATTGCACCGATCTCTCTATATCAATGGGGGACCCAGATCGAACTCTCTCCAATGTTAATCCCCCTAATCGCCATATTTATTAACGCCCAAAGGATTTTATGACCGCCCCCCACACAGTGCTCAGAGACTGTCACATCAACATTATATTCTTTTGTGAAATTCGCACGAGACTCAAATTAGTACAAATTATATAATATTACGTTTTATATATATATATGTATATATATATATATATATATATATATATATATATATATATATATATATATATAATTAATGCAAATTACATAACGTATGAGTGTGTGCCACTCGCTCACGGAGGCGACTAAGGAGTGGTGAACATTTATTTCAAGTTACCAATTATTAAGTTGTGCCCCAACGCCTAGGCATTTCGATGAAAAATAAAGCAATAAGTGCAGCCGATATTTAGCAATTATATATTATAAATATTAATAAAATAATTCTGTTTTAATTATCCCATCTATATTCTTAAATCCTCACTTTAAGATATAATTCCTCGGAAAAAATTACCATTCCCTGGGGAATTTTGTAGGAGTAAATCATTAATTTGTTCTTAGGCAATAGTTGCGATCTGTTGTCGAGGAGTAGGAATTTTTAGTCATTTCGTTGTTACGTTTTCTCCTAAATTGATTCCAAGTCTATCTTCTGGTGGAAATCCCCACAACTGTATTCGAACAGGGCCAGTTCGGTAGAGGAGTTAATTAAAAAAAAAATACATTTAAAAACCTCAATCGACGTCTCCTGAGATCAAAACATAACTGTGGACTCCCTACAGACAGAAAGTCTGTACTGTGTGCGGGGATACGTCAACCGTCACTGATAAAGGGTACCTCGATGGTGAATTTCCATTTAGAAGAGAAACTTTAATACAATAACAGATTACAAGAGAAATCGTATAACAAGAAAAAGTTCGACATACGAATAGTTCAACACGAAATAATGTTCCTGTACTTGACTGTACAATGTTAATACAGTCGTCGTATTTTAGAATAATTCAAAATGTATTTCACTCCTTTAAACGTTAAATATGCCAGCTGACCATTGCGAATTAATACAATATTTATTTTAAATATTCTGACCTGGAAATGGAATATGTTTAAGACAAGATAGTGTTATCACTAACCAGCTTCCGGTAGGATTGCGTAATGTTGTGACGATGGGGATGGTGTTAAGAGGTTGCGAAACGTCGTCGTCGTCGGCGGATAAAGAAGACGCTGGAGGGCCCCAGACGGAAATGGTAAAAAGGCCACCGATTGTATAACTAACGGTCAATTCAGTCGGTGGTTTGGTTGGCGGATTGTTGCAACTGTGGGTGAGTGCGACCACAATAACTGGTTAGTGTGAGGCCGTCATCTTTCGGTAGTATCGCACACTCCTCCCTATTGGGAGTTGGATACGTTCAATTCTGCCAACGGTTCAAGGAGGCAGTCGGCCGACAACTCCCATCTACGTCTGTTTCCTGCCAATTGGCCGTCCCCGTCTCCTCCCCGTCCGCCGGCTCCTTATTCGATTCGAACCGATGCTCAATGTAGAACAATTGCTGACAATTCGCCCCTCGTCCCTCCCTACTGCTCTATTGGGAATATTTTCGAACCCGATCAACTCAAGGAGGTAGAACTAAAAATCTTAGCAGGCAGAATTTCAGCCCCTTCAGATCGGAATCATATCTAATCCGATAATCAAATACAGTGTTCAAATATGAAGAAAGCCTGTTTGAAGATAAATATAAATAAGTTTCGCGATACCCGGTCATACGCGTCTATAAATTTCAATAAAGAAAATTCATTTAGAAATCTTTGTTTTGTGGTCCGCCAGGGGTTGGAATTCACCGTTAGATTTCGTGTTCTTCAGTCTCCTCTTGACTTGAAGGTGACAGTGACAGTGCAGTGAGGATGGCCAAAAAGCGCCCAAAGTGAGTAACGCCTCTACTGAAGATGGCGAGCGGCCGAAACCGGTCCGGCAGAAGACCAAATCAGCGAGAGGAGACAAGAGAATACGAAATCTACGGCTTCACATTCACTGGATGGGGAAGATACTCCATGTTAAATGGTAGAATTGAATCCTGTCGATCATAACACAGCAGGGAATATATAACGATTTCATCAAGAAGTAAGATAACAGGCTACTCTAGAATAAATGCTAGTAATTGTTGTACAAAACGATTATATTTAAACTTGTTTTCAAACCGCGTCAGTTTTCTCCAATCGTCAGTAGACAACACTTGGCGCAGGGATGGGAACCGAGGAAAACTTTGCCATCTAGAAAAGCGAATGAACTAGACCTAAAACGTATTAGACTGAAGGGAGGCTTCACAGCAGACAACACGGATATCCACCGACTAAAAAGTAGTAACAATATAAAATCTAGCGAACGAAAATAGTGGTGTAATAAGTATTATGAGCGTTAAGTACAGAACCGGGACAGAATAGTTGGGAACTAGTTTAGATAAAATGATAAGTAGCGTTAAGTGATTAAACTGCGGGTCACAGACACTAACGACTGTTATTTATCGACATCCGCCCTATACGGATTAAACTGTCAATAAAACAATCCATGAGGGCGGAGACCACAGTGACTAATGTTGGGGGTTAATCATTCTGGATTCCTTCCTCCTCTCCCAAAGCCAAATGGTTCTAATTTACCACCGGGAACGCTACTGAAGAATGGGTAAATTTGGAAATTCAGATCTTTTCAGTTAGCTACCGTAGATTTCGTGTGTTTATGTCTCCTCTCGCTGGTTTGGTCTTTTGCTAGACCGGTTTCGGCTGCTCGCCATCGGTTAGTCACTTTGGATGTTTTTTGTGCATCCTCACTGCACCGTCACGGTCACTTGTACTGTCTGACAGTACACAGACAACCACTACAGTAAAAGTGACAGTGGCAGTGCAGTAAGGACGCCCAAAAAACATCCAAAGTGCCAAAGTGACTAACACCGCTACCGAAGGTGGCGAGCAACCGAAACCAGTCTTGCAAAAGACCAAACCAGCAAGAGGAGACAGAAACATACGAAATCTCCGGTAGCTAACTGAAAAGACTGAAAAGAAGGTGACAATGACAGTGCAGTGAGAATGCCCAAAGAGCACCCAAAGTGACTAACGCCTCTACTGAAGATGGCGAGCGGCCTTCCCGGTCCGGCAAAAGAGCAAACCGGCGAGAGGAGACAGAAACACACGAAATCTACGGTATTCCAACCCCTCGCAGACCACAAAACAGGTATTCTAAACTTTCGGGTAGCTATTGTCATTCGGTTTATTCCAGGCCCCTCCTCGATTGACGGGGGCGAGCGCTAACGGGATCACGCTCAATGCCAATGTCGATGTCGATGTCGATGTCGACGTCCGCCCGCTATTGTAGAAGGGAAGCTGGCGGGGGACTTCATTCAGACGGCCACTAGTTTACAAATAATCAATTTTGTCCGTTTAAAAAAACACAAATTGACCATGAAAACGTATTGTTTGATACATAACTATCAAATAGGAAAGATAGGAAAATAAAAAGAGGATAAAATGAAAATAAGTAAAAACATCGAACGATTTTTCTTATTTTATCTTAATTGAATTTCCGCATGATCTATAGGACGAGGTGCCCTTCCCAGGTAAGTTGCTGTAATGACGCGTCGAGTAATTTTATTAATAAAATCTTAATCGTGATTCGTAAATAGTTGTCGAGAGATCCGGTTCCGTACCGCTTCGATGTACTCCAGCCGGAAGCGTAAATTTGGGATTGATGCCAGATGTTACTCACAGATCTTTCTTTTTTGTTATTATTGACGTAGGAATAGGTTCAACTTAGAGCCCGGTCGGGGGTATGATACTGGAAATAGGTACCAGTTGAAATCAGTGTATCGTCAAAACTGCGTATTCTCAACGTATTTGAAAAACAGCGTTAAGCCCATTCTTCCGTGTCCGGGGTAGACGGCGCGGTATTTCTGGACGACCGGCACAATTGGGTGAAAAACAAATAATGTTGAAAATATATGTCTCGACGAGATATATACGAAGGGCATACAGCGTGGGGTTTTAACTGAAATTTGTTTATCGGAAAACTCTTAAGTTCGTAGTTCTACTTTCGAGCCGGAAGCCCACTGATTGGGCATCTGAGCCTACCGAATTTTCTTTTTAAACTTCGATGAACCCGATTAGACGAGATTGTCCGTTATCTCCGCTCTGATATAAAATTAACACGGCGAACCGTTCGTTTGGTTTTGGTTTTGTTATCTCTCTACGACAACCGGGGCCTTTATAGTGGGGCCGCGAAGGCCGCGCTACATACGACCGCGTCGACAGTGCACTCTAATGAATTACCTTCAGAGTAATTGTAATTCCGAGTATAAATTATATATTATATTCCTGTAGGATTATTTCCGTCTGATTTCGGCCTAATTTGGCCGTTTCCGGCTTTCCGTACCACTGTTACATGCCGTAAGTCGAGTGCCAAACTAAAAATACACACGCAGCGCTGATAAAGTAGAAGAATGTTCTACTGACCCCAAGAGACGGACTGTATTCTATCGGAATTGACTTTAAAAATAGAAAAACATATACCAGAGTAATATTGAAGGAAGAATAATTATCAGAAAGTGTTATGGAATCTACACGATTCAATATTTGCCCCTGGTCCAACCCAAGTTCTTCACTATAGTGCTAGTCCCTATGTTAAGCAAGGCAAACTGGAGGATCGTGACAGCCGTGGGCGCTTTTCTAACTTATCAACACTCGGACGATTCACGACAAAGGTTTTTATTTCTCCCCAGCTATCTCCGGAAAACTGTGTTAAAACTTTCGCTCCGGTATTACAGGTGGACAAGTCAGGAATAGGGTGCTTTGTACGGAAATGAGGAAAAGTCTAACGGACGGCAGGAATGAGCCAACGATATCTGGAGAATAAATTAGTCCAGAAGAGAGACAGAACTAGAAAAAATGATAGGCAACATGATGAAGAGGAAATCAATTGGTTCGGACGTATTTTAGGAAGTATGAGGGCAAAATTTTCACTAATATCAACCGATTGAGCGAGCTATATCAAAATCTAATAATTTCAAAATTAAATAACGTTTGGAACACTAAATGAGCGACGCCCTCAGAAGGGCTTCAATCGTCACTGGGACGAAACCTGTTGGCAACAGTGCCACAGTGACAGTGGTACTGCGTAGGTGACAATACATTGGACATTGAACAAAGGCCCTCACAAGTACCAAGGTTTGAGAGGTCGAGAAGGCAGGTGCCAGAGAGGGCCAGAACCAAAATACACGCCTAAAATGCGGTTGTTGCGGAGGACTCAAATATTGGAAACAACTCGAGCGAGTTCCAGTGGGTTTTACCGGATTCCGACGTTTCGGAACTCTTACCGGTTCCATCGTCAGGCTCCTGGCTGAACAGTAGATCAACCTAGGAGGGTCCTTCATATACCTAAGAGTGGGGATGTTAAACCTCGTTTCCGTATTGCTGAACCATCCGCCCTGACCCATGTCGTGCTCAATATACCAATTTAAATTGTTTTATTATTTATTACTACTACTACCTCCCTATTTTTGCTTTTTCCAATTTTATTTTGTCTTGCTATTATAACGTATTCAGCTACTGCTGATTTAGTAAGCCGGTTCAGTTTTATGTTTCTTTTGCGGTAACGTTGATTAAAACAAATTTCAACTGAAATGAGTTTTATTCCCCCTCCCCCCACCACACAAAGTCCTCAAGTATTTTAAAACTACGATAAAATAGTACGGATAGAAATACTCACTGAAACTTGGTAAGAGTCGTCGAAAGGGCGTTGTATAGGGGTGAGTGTGGGGGTGTCCTTATAAGTGAGGTTCACACGCGTAGTTGATGATGGCTCGGAGTCGATGCCAACGTCAAGAGTGTAGCACTGATACTGACCGAGTGAGTTACTGAGTGAGTGAGTGAGTGGTGCAGTGGGGCTGTAGTGGGGGTTGGGGGTGGGAGGTGGGGGGGCAGGCCAACCGGTATCTGCTACGCATGAGCGTCCTCCACTTCCATATCTTTCTCTCTCTCTCGTCAAAGAGTGGTACACTAAGTATCTGGAACTACCCCAAGGGGTATTTTCACTTGAGGAACGAGGATAATTATCCGAACCTTAAAATTAAAAAGGTGAGTTAACGAGCGCAGTAGAGATGCTTTTGCAACCATCAAATAATCCCCAAAAAACATGGTATAGCCGCTCAATCCCGCCACAGTTACACACTATTCCCTTCATTCTTTTCCTAGGTAACTCATTCATTAAAAAAAAAAGGAAGAAAGGAAGAAAATAAAATTGTTATACAACACAAAAATAAAAATACAATTTACTCAGAAGAAATTCAACCCCACGAAAAATATACCATGAATTATGAAAAAAGAAAAGAAACGACGAAAGAAAACAAAACAAGATATTTCAGTTAATGTTTTCATGTCAAAAGGAGCGGGGGCGGAGTGGAACCTTCCTTTGCAATAAATTAAAATGACAATTTTCTGCTTCATCGTTAAATCGCTACCGGAGATTCCGGTGCTTCCGGGGGAAAACTGGTGATGGATATGTTAGGCCCAATAATCGAACCACAAACAACATGTCAGGAATGCATATGCAGGCATATGTAAGCAATCGAAAACTAGCTCCCGCACCAGGACTCAGCTATTTGGACCGTATTCACATGCGGTGAGACAAAGCGCGTATACCTTTCCACTCCCTACACACTACACTATCCCTATCGACGAGTGGAATTTGTATGATACAGGGTGGCCGTACCGGGTCTCAGCAATCTATTCAGACGCGGTGAGACAAAGCGCGTATACCTTTTATCTCCCTACACACTACACTATCGCTATCAACGAGTAAAATTTGTTTGATACAATATGGCATACCGGGTCAGGTATATATTCGGACGAGGTGAAACCCAGCGCGTATACCTTTCCACTCCCTACACACTACACCATCCCTACGGGCGAGTAACATTTGTATGATACAGGGTGGCCGTACGTCTCAGGTAAATATTCGGTTTGGGTGAAACATCGCGTATACCTTTCTAATCCCTACACTATCCCTACCACCGAATGGAATTTGTTTGATACAGGGTGGCCGTACCGGGTCTCAACAATCTATTCGGACGAGGTGAAACACAGCGCGTATACCTTTTCACTCGCGTAAGAAAAATGACCGTCCACCGTATGGTGTTCGGTCCCTCGTTAAAAACACGAGGTTCAACGCAGGAGCAGTGTGGCGGCCAGTGAGACGCTCGCACGAGTGAGAGGGACACACGAGAGGTCGGTTGAGGGCACCGACAACAACTCTCCTCTCTCCCGGAGCCGGCGGTCTCAGCCGGACACGCTGCGCCGCGCGCTGCCGAAGTCCAAAAGTAATAAGAGTTAAAACCCCCCCGGCCGAAACCGAGACCACGTACGGTCCACCGTGGGGGTTCCCCCCTCGTGAAGACAGCGAGGAGTTCAACGCGGGCGCAGTGAGGCGGCCAGTGAGACGCTCGCACTCCGAGAGGGACACACGAGAGGTCGGGGGCACCGTTCTTTCTGGTTATTTTTGTATATTTCCTGTTCTCTCCGGTTCCTTCAGGTTCTTTCCGGTTCACTCCGGATCTTTCCGGTTCAGAAGTTGAGGTTAACGGAAGAAGCGCCGGGCAGTATTGAGAGCGAAACTTTCACACGTCTGAAAAGAAGAGCCTATTAGATGGATAACTCTGTTAGAATTGGGGGTTGACTATAGTCTCGATACAAACTTGTAAAAAATGCTCCATTTTCTTATTTGATCTTAGTTGAATGTCCGCATGACGTATAGGACGAGGTGCCCTTCCCAGGTAACTGGCTGTAATCAAACCACAGTATACAAGTGACAGTGACAGTGCAGTGAAGATGCCCAAAAAACTTTCAAAGTGCCAAAGTGAACACCGCTACTGAAGATAGCGAACACACGAAATCTACGGTATTCCAACCCGTGAGTGACTCACCTCATGCTGTTGACAATACAGAGCTGTAACGAAAATGGCGTGCAGCCGAAACCGGGTTAGCAAAAGGGCAAAGCAGATTGTGAAAACTGCAGTGCAGGATTTTGATCTCCAACAGGTATTAAATAAAAATAAATATATAAATGATTTACTATAATGAGCTGTATCGATGAAAATCTTCAGTTTCCTATTCAATCAGCGTATTTGGCGAACACTGCGAGATAAATTTGGATTTTTACTTTGCAAAACAATCCCTCCGAACGCATTAAACTTCGGGAAAACTGCTGATAACTTGACGCATTTATTAGCATCGATGACCAATATGAAAATGATGAACCAACCTTACCCTTCATACAGATCTTAAAGTCCGAAATTTAAAGCGAGTTTACCCCTACAGTAAATTTTAACCCCAAACCGTTCATGTAGGTTAAGCAGTTTGTAGACAACCATCATTTCGCGATGGAGCAATTTGGCCTACAAGTGATACTGTTCACCGCTATTCATTTATAATTATAAAAATAAATTTAGACTACGATATACCTGCAAAGCAACCTGCTGCGACAGTGTCTGGAAAGCTCCGTTCTAAACCTTCGCGAGTTCAGAAACAAAGGCCCTCAATATTCGTCTGGTGTATCAAAGATTTAGTAAATCATCACTGGCGCAAAAAAGCTGAACTGGAATTAGCGTCAGTAGCATTGCGTTGGCGAAACAGCGCATCATCTCCATTGGTGAGCCATACTGTCGGCACTACCAACCACACAGCAGAAATATCCCGCTAAATTATTAAGGGGACGATATTTCCGATGGCGACAACTCATAACCACAGATTTTATAACCAAAAATGTACAATATTAATGAGTATATAAATGTTATGCGCAAAAATATCTCCGCACTTAATCTCACGCCTGTATATTGAAAGTAACTAATCTGAACAAATTTGTAATAGAAGGAAAACAAAATCAATACGGTTTCCAATCTCAGCGGCTGACAGAATTTTTCTTCAATTACAGATTTCGACTGAATAAGCTGGAAAAGCTCACCAAGTCCTGTCTGCTGGATAGTATCAGGCCCGAATTCCGGGTCTTATTCATGACTGAATACTGCAAATTGCTCCAGTCTCAGGTTCAATAAATACAACTACACACAACATTTAAAATTAGTTTTAATCATGGTCCAAACCAGATTAAAACTTTGGTTCAGTTACAGATACCAGTTGTACAATCAGGTATAGAGAAAGTTTGATAAAAATTTTGGAATTGTCTTCAAATAATAAAAAAACATTTCAGAAAAATTGGTATATATTTTTTTTGTTTGTTTGTTTGTTGACAAGAAATGTTGATTTACAAATTGATCTAAATTGAATTTTTTGTTTTATTCACCTCTGTTTTTAAATAGACGAACAAGCTCTCGCACACATACATACGACATTATACACAACTCAGCTGTACGGCAAAAAAGCGACGGTTTTTTTTTCAATTTTTTTGGGGGTTCGGAAATTTTTTAAACTTTTTTTTAATTTTACTTTAATAATAAGTAATTTTTCTTTTTGTTGAGACATCAGACGAGCCAAGTAAAAAAAAATGTCAAGCGGCAAATAGAATTTTCTCCTTATTATTTCTGTCCTATTTTAGTTTATTTTAATTTTTTTTAATTAATATACACGAACAAATCACACAAATCTCCGAGCATTATCACAATTCACACAACTCAAACCAAGCCACAATAAATATATATACTTATATCGGAGTTTCAGAAGAAATCGAGAAAAAGTTTTACACACACAACATAATATATTATGTATATAATACATATATATAAATAATAAAGATATATATATATCTAAGGGGGGGAGGAACCTCTTAATTCTTTCCACAATATACATGATAATATGTTTTCGTTCCTCTTTCTTTCCAAATCTATAAAAATTGGCATTGGTTTTGGTTGTATATAGTTGTGAGCCACACACATAATATCTCGATTACATCGAAAAAACTTTTCTTGAAAATGCTCGGTGGAAAAAGAAAAACTCTAAAACTGTACAATAATATAAGATCGCCCTACACGACACGATTAAAACAAATATAAATATATTCTTTGCTTTTTTAAACATAAAAATAAAAAAAAACAAAATTAAAACATACATTATACAAAGAAGTGTTTTTTGTTTTTTTGTACACCATTGTTTTACTGTCGCATTGTTTTAAATGAAGGAAAAAATTATATATATATATATATATATATATATATATATATATATATATATATATATTTATTTATTTATTCATATTATATATATTTTTCTTGGAAAAAGAGAAATGTGTTGGTCATGATAAACAGTACGTGCCCATACTTGGGCAGAAGTATTTTTTTTTGAGGTTTTTTGCTTTAAATGACACTGTTTCCACTATGTGCTACACATATACGTTGTAGGAAAATGTTTCTTTACTTTTTTTTTGTTATTTTATATGTAATTTCTTTGTTTTTTTGTTTTCCTTTTATCTGCAATGGCGGTATCACAATTCAGTATTGGTGGGTAAATACGAGAGTCTTTCACACACTCGGTCACTTTTACAAAAAATTGTACATAAAGATAAACGACCAATATTTTTTTCTTTTATTTATTTATTATTATTTTTTTGGTAACTTTCAAATTTGTGCATTTAATATATATAATATATCTATACTGTCTTTATCTCCAATTTTTTTTGACAACGAACAAAATAATAATAATAATAATAAAACCTCCGGCACAGTTACACACTTCACTATTCTTCTCCTAGGTGACTCTTTCATTTAAAAAAAAAAGGAAGAAAGAAAATAAAATTGTTATACAACACAAAAATAAAAATACAAGTTACTCAGAAGAAATTCACCCCATGAAAAATATACCATAAATTATAAAAAAAAGAAAAGAAACGACGAAAGAAAACAAAACCAAAGCGATTTCAGTTAATGTTTTCATGTCAAATGGAGCGGGGGCGGAGTGGAACCTTCCTTTGCAATAAATTATAAATGACAATTTTTTGTCTCATCGTTAAATCGCCTTAGTATATATATTATGAAATTTTTTTGTCAAATTTTATTTATTTGCGGGTTTAAACTTTTTTTTTCGTAGAAATATTTGGCCGATTAATTAAAATATATATAGAACGTGGTGATGTATAAATATACGTTGGGGGGAGAAATGATGGCAGTAAAATTATTTATATATATTGTTTATAATTATGATTCCTTTTTGTTTTGTTTACGGTTGTTTTTTGTTTTTTTCTCTTTTGGAAGTTTGTCGAAAGAATGCAGAGTGCAAACCTTTTTTTTTCATTTTCAACGAACATCATTAATTATCATCATAATCGATTGATCAGCTGGCCAGCACCCTTTTCACACTAGATTGTACTCCTTGAGGTTCGACTGCAGTATGGTGTCCTTGACAGCGGCAAATACAAATCGAATGTTCTCCGTATCTGTTAAACATTAACCAAAAAAAAAAAAAATCAGTGACATCATCGCAAAAACAAGAGTACCACATATTAACATTTATATTCTCAGGTGTCAATTTATATTATTATGATTGTCTTTTCTTATATGCAGCGTAAGGAAAAACTATAGCGTAAATTCTTTTGAAACTGAAGACTACACAAATTACCTATTTAATGTAACATGAAAGAAATAAGTGCTTTTATATTCAAATTCAGCCATAATAATGTTAGCTTATTTAAAATTGTGTAGGGAATTTGTTTGAAAGTATTTTGTTCAATGCAGATCTGTTCAAATAGAAATTTATTTGAAAATAATTAATCTATTAGGAAACATAATTTTTTCAGTACACAAGTTTTTTTGCTTTCTTAAAGCAATAAACAATATAATCATTAATGTTTAAGAACTACAATAATAATAATTAATTTTCCTTTCAAACGAATTTCCGGTAACAATCTGATTAATATAATGACATCTAAAAAAGAAGAAAACATACCGTTTTTATACTTTACACAAAATCATTTCTTTTTTCCTTGGTACTTGTAATGTTTGATTGCTAGAGGCCATTTGAAAGAGTAATAAATAAATTGAATTTATTTTTCTCAGTGTATAAATGAGTTATGATATGCTTTAATAATTAAGTTCATTATTTATTCTGACTGAACTAATTCTAATCACCACCACCCCATGATGATCTGTTTTTATTATTAATTCATATTTTGCATCCCACTACTTTTACATTAATTTTGTCTGCCTTTTTGTTTTAACTCACTGTATGACAATCTTCTTTGTATAAGCTCATTGATGAAATTCAAATTTGACTCATTTTGTTACCACCTGCACTATACAATTTACTTTAATATATATATGTATTCAAATTTAAAAATATATGTAATTCAACTTCAAATTTTCTTTTTTTTCTTTAGGTACTATAATGTTTTTTATAAATATATGGATTTTACTGACCAGACTTTGAGCAATATGTAGAAAGCAATATTATGTTACAAAGCATATGAATTTGCATGAGTGTATGAATTTACCTATTAACAAAGGTAAATTTTTGTTATCATCAAGTAATGATATTTGTTACTTAATTCACACTCTTAGTTTCATACATTATAGGCTAACTGTAGTTATAAAAGTAAGGAAAGTTCCTGGACAAAATGTTTAGGATATCATTAGCTGTGCAATTTTCACTCACTGTTCAATCAATGATTAACATTTAGTTAATTACAGACTAGTGTCGGCGCATACTATCAGTGCTAACAGGAAGCGCAATCTGTGTTAGTAATGGAATGTTTCCCTATTCTCATCTGACTGGTCAGTTTCAGTTGAAACTAGGTTAAGACCAAACAATGAGTACATGGAAAATCAGAGATCCTTTCTTGTTTTCGGTCAGTCAATATTTCTGAACTTTCCAGTAGAGAAGTGTACTCAAATAGCTGATAAAATATGAAACTGTTCTTTTAGCTGTGACAGGAAGCATCATTGAAATGTGGTACAACTATTAAAATTATAAAGTAAAACAATCATGCACATTGTTATTGTTTATTAGAACCAATTGACACCGGTAGCATGCAACATGAACATTTTCTCAGAACCAAATAACATACTCACCAAAAATATTGTGAATAAGATTTAAAATTGTGATCATACAATATCAGAACAATATAATATACGCCAAACAAAAACAAAACACAAAACAATGTAGACCAAATTAAATTTATACATAAACATAAAGTATGTATTTTATTATAAATCAATGGTCTTTTTTTTATAATAATGAACATTTATGAGTGACTTGTAACAATCTATAATATTCACTATATGTGTGAATGTGTGTAGAAATAAATATGAATAAAAAACAAAAGGGCTTTAAAATGAGCTCGATTTTTATTCGACTTATGAATTTGAGCAATTAAGCCAAATTGAACTCTTTTAAAGCTGTTTGCATTATTGTATCTTTTACGGCGCAGAATACCAATCTGATGTTCTCCGTATCTGTAGAAGTAGAAGTAGAAGCAGTAGCAGTAGTAGCAGTAGCAGTAGCATGCAACACATAAAAAAGAAAAGACGACATGGCCACAAATTAGCAACATGCAAAAACTCTCACACACACACAATGCAACAGAAATAACTTCCACACCAAGAAGTGGAAGTTTCAAGAAAAATTATTTCTTAAGGCAAATTTTATAAAGAATCATTTATGTTCAAAATTAAATAATTTTTAAATAAATATTAATTCTACACCAAAATATACTTTATTACCTGCGAATAGTGTATAATTTAATGCTAAATAACGCTTAAAAATTTCCCAATTCAATGTCTCAACTTTGTGCAACTTAAACAATTAGCAAATATTATAAATCGCAATTCATTTATAAAATTATTATTAGATTGTAATTTTGAAGAAAAAGTAAAATATATTTAATTGAAAAAAAGTTCCTTCCCTGTATAGGATGCACAATGATTTCGATTATAGAAGAAAAACAATGAATACTTTTAAATAAATTTCCTCACTAAATGTACTATTAAATGTATACAATCATTGTATTGTAACCAAGAATATTAGTTATAAATTTAATAAAATGATAGGATAAAAATTTGAACAGTACAATGAAAATGCTACACCTTCAGGTATTTCTTAAATGTTTCTACCGTAACTAGTTGGAATAAAATATGATATATGCTTATTCAACAATTAACTTATAGAAAAAAATCAGTGTAGAATTAATATATTACACAAGAGATATAATTTTATAGAATACAAAACATGTTAGTTACCTGAGATCTAAAAAAGGCACTATTCTGGGGATCTTCAAATGGGGCGACTGCAGACAAAAAATTGTTACTACAGGCAGTCTCACGGGCGCACACACACCATACACAGAGTCAATTAAGCGGAACATGATAAAAGCGATTAATATTATTGTCGTAGAAAACAAAATAAAAATAAAAAACGCATGCCGTGCACAGTCCCAACCAACATGCCCCCTTGCCATTGATTCAATCAGTACCTGTGGCGCACGTGAAATGAGAATAGATGATCTTCTCACTGTCTGGGTTCAGGTCGACGAACATTCGCAAAATAAATTCCCTTGCGGCTATTGCATCACGCTGGGGGCCTGTCGACGGCGGTCACAGCAATAACGACAAAATAAAACAAAAAAGGAAACAGAAAAAACTAAATTAAGTTACTCAACTGTTTTACATGATATCATAATAAATACATATAATATTGTTTTACTCCAAACAGGGTTTAAACAATACAGCTATTATTTACCGACTCCAATGTAAATACACTTTTTATTTTCTGTCTGAGAAATGTTTGTAATAACTTGTGTGTGTTTGAGGATGAATGTAATTTCCAGCTATGCCAATATGGCCCATTGCGTTTATTTTCATTTTTTAAAAAACACTTTCTACACTCACAGTCCGGAAATTCAAAAACATTTCGTATAAATATAAATACAAAAATGTTCTATTCAAAAAAGAATAATTTTTTGTTTCTATTTTGTGTAACATAATACATGAAATAATAAACATTGCGCAATTTTGTCACTGTTAGTAGCTCACCAATAATAGTAATGTTGATGCGCATATAATGTGTGGACTGCAATCAATTGTTGAGCTATTTCCTAAATGTTTATTTAATTTGAATTATAAATAAAAACAATTTAAATTTTTCCACTCATATAGAGCGCCTTACCATTTGGCATTGTGTTTCTTCCTCGAAAAACTGTTATACATTTTAAGAGCTGTGTATATGAACAATAATTTTTGATGCCATTACTATAACGACTAAATTCATTTCGTCCTTCAACAACACTAAAGGGAGTTTAGAAATACTCCAAAGTAATATTACTACAATACCCATAATTACCTCATAAATTGAAGGAGATTTTAAATCAATTATATATATGGTAGGTACAAATGGGGATTAATTATAATTTTGAACGACCAACAGTGATTTTGAAAGTACGGGTTTGACTGTACCCAATAATAAATACTGTGGGTCAATAGCACTCAAACAAGCTCTCTACTGGGATCTACACAGGTGGTAATATGTCCTTAAAGACTTCTT
Organism: Lethocerus indicus; assembly: GCA_019843655.1. NCBI lineage: Eukaryota > Metazoa > Arthropoda > Insecta > Hemiptera > Belostomatidae > Lethocerus > Lethocerus indicus. The sequence continues at coordinate 31,103,458 of JACDQD010000003.1, read as the reverse complement.
TTTCTTTTTGACTTTGTCACCTGTGGCCGTTGTGAAATGTGAATAGCACATTCGGTCGGGATCCGGATTGGTACTTAGATACACTTTGAGTATGAATTCACGTGCAGAGATATGATCTTGTTTTGGCCCTACAATTTTACAAGGACAAACTCTTATTAAGACAAATAAAAAATTCCTTTAAACCATTGAAATTCCTTATGGAAACATTTACTTTTTCATAGATATCTATAATACATAATCTCCAGTTAAAGTTTATTATGAATAATCTAAATTAACCTTAATTCAAAGATTGAGTAAACAATGCGGCGGGGGGGTACAGATTTCTTACCGACAACAAGAAGTGTTCAAATAAAATTTGTAAACTTCACTAAACAATTTCACCTGATGTATGTACAGTATACATATGTACCCATATGTATGTGAACATTTTAAGACACTGATTTTTTGTATATATATTATGACAAATCCCCCCCCCCCAAAAAATGAATTTTTGAGTAAAGAAAAATTCTAAAACATATATTTACCGTCATACTCCGGAAAGTAGTCAACTAGGTGAGAATACATGATTTTCTCTTCGAGCAGATCTTTTTTGTTGAGAAAGAGAATGACTGATGAGTGTTGAAACCATGGGTATGTGATGATAGTTTTGAACAACGCTTTAGACTCTTCCATACGATTCTGAAATCATGTTTTAAAACATATATTAACGTTATTAATCAAAAATGGAAAGACAGCTAAGTGCTAACTTAGCGATCCTAGAGCTAGCAGTCTTATTTCAGCTTTTAACCAATATTTAATCTAAGGTCTGTTTTATACCTAAGGTATAAACAACACAGCATTTATACATTTTAACTCCATAAATTTTAATATTTAAATAGTGATGCTTTGTTCTATTATTGTCGTATTATTATCTTTTTCCTTAGTATTTTTTAGCGCTCCAGTGATATTTTGGCCATCGAGCACTTTTTAAATTCTCTTAAGAGTCAAAATCCCCTTGGCTTCTGCAGTGATGTAACTGCAGAGCCCGTTGGGTTCTCAAATTATAAAATTGAAACAAAAACAGAAATGATAAATAACAATACAATTGTATTAAGTTAAAAAGAAAAGTAGAAGTTGCTTTACCTCATTTTCTGACTCAAATAAAATCTGATCATATTCGCTAAGCGCAACAAGGAAAATAATTGATGTGACATTTTCAAAACAATGAATCCACTTTCTTCTTTCAGATCGCTGTCCTCCGACATCTACCATTCTGTTACAAAAACAAATGTTTGACTTTAAAAAAAATATTTGAGTATTAAACACAAAACTATATGTTTATATATTCATTCTACATGCATTAATAACTTGAAAATGCATTAATTGAAAAATAAAAATTCAATTATATATATTTTACATTAAAAATATTTTAAATAATTTAATGCTTATTACTATCTTAAAATTATGGACTAATGCAAGACAAATTGTTAGATAGGATGCAAGTTTTGTTTGACATTGACAACATTCCACCCTAAAATCCAGTGACTACTGACGTGACAAATGAATTTTATTTTGATCATGCACAAACATCTAGACATTTTTTTAAACATTGACATTAATCAAGCAAACATTTGATAATGTTTTTGTTAAATGCAAAGTGAGAGAATGATTCAGACAGAATAATTCAGGTAAGAAGAATTTCTTTTTTTATTATGCTATATTTCAGTCAAAGATATATTCATAGTGTAGGCCTAATTTTACAGGTAGGTCTGTAAATGTTCAATGCAAATGTTAGTTTGTCTTCTCGCTTGTTTGTTTTCTAGGACCAGAAGTTTGGCATCCTTGTGTTGTCATTAGCAATTCTGACATTGCTACTTCGTGTCCAAGTTAAAAAGTTAATAACAGTGCAGTTAAAACACTGATAACTGGTAAGATATTCCATCCCACAGCAATTTCCAAATTTGTATTGGACAAAGTGAAACAAGCAAGACAAGAAAGAATGTCATTTGTAAATCTAAATTATAATCCTTGGTATAATAAAAATTTAATATAAAGGAATTGACTCAATTTATTTCTTTTCAAAACAAAATGCTTTATTTTTTAATGAAGGTAATTATTTTCAATAAGTGAATCAATAAAAAGAATAGAATACAATGGCTCCAGTGAATACCCACGATAAGTTAATAATTGCTTTTTTCATTCAAATTAAAAATTTATTATTGCAATAACTCAAATAACAGTATTCTATAATAAAAAAAATAATAAGATACATGGATTAATATGTAGGGCACCATTTACGTCTGGCAGTGTTTTAACAGGAGCCTTGCAATTAATATGTGACCTGAATACTTGATTCAATAAGTGTTTCCTTTGTCATTTTGTACATATTTTAAATTAGTGATTTTAAATGAGCCATTTTGGCTATAAAGATTTATTTAGACCCTGAGGGTATTTTCAAGATAAATTCGGAGGTTGAAAGTTATTAATTAAATTGGATAGTAATTATCTTTTATAATTTAAACAATAAAATATATACCTAAATATGATAGAATCAAGATCAAAAGGATATTCAATGATGCCGGTGGTTGGAGCACGGGCACGCAAGATGTCCTGTTCTGTCGGCAAGTAGTCCGCCTTTTCAATTCGCTCCATGTCGCTCAAATAACTGCCAGTAATAATATATAGAGAATATAGTCATTCCTCTGCGATACATGCACATGCTACATGCAAAAAATTAATAAAATAGACGGACGGGGTTAGTTCAATGGAAGTGATCCCACAGCGCCGACTACGCCCAAGTAAACGGATGCGGTGAAAATGTCTCGTGAAAGGTTTAATATATAAATAATGGGACGCTGTTATCGGACATAAAAATGAGTATGAACAGAGAGAGAGAGAGAGAGAGAGAGGCGGAAAACGTGCAGACGTCATCACGATCATCAACATCACCATCATCATGCTTTGTTTCGCGTTCTCGTCACGAGAACGAGGTTTTACCTAAACCGTATCTCTTCAAGATCGAACGGGTATTCAATGATGCCGGTTGTCGGTACTCGGACTCTCAGTATATCCTGTTCTGTCGGCAAGTAATCGGGCGCTGCCACTCTATCTATCTCCATTAGATAGCTAAACGCATATAAACAACGTATCATTGAACAAAAACCGTACATCAGCTCGAAACCTTTCAATCATAAATTTGAAAACAAAAAAAAACTCGACAACTTATTTTTGTAAACCTGGATTCACATAACCTTTCATCCTATTGGGAGAAAGTATTTAATAACAATATTTCAAAAGTATATCATATATAAACATAATTTACATTCTTAAGAAATACAATTTTCATCACGGTACTCTCCATAGCTGTCTGGAAGATGAAAGGTTATAAGTAATAGGTGATTCCAAAATTGATCGAAATTAATTACAACATTTTTAAAATGGTGCAGTAAATACAATTTTACATACTGTATATATAGTGTAAGTTATAGAGGGAATTATTCCTAGTGGGCATCCAGTTCTGTCAAAAATCAGTTAGTAAACAAGTTAAAATCGCACAATTCAAAATAATTAATCTAAATTAACTAATTTTTACTAGATGACCAGCTTTGAAATTTCACAATATTTTTTCTTGCACAATTAAAATTTCACAATTCATAATTCTCTGTGTTCATCACCATTATTAAACTATACTCACTCAAAAGCTTTGCATTTTAACCGACTTTTGTTCTATTCAATCTCAACATAAATACTCATCTATAGATTTTTTTTTAATGTCCATATTATATTGGTCCCCTTATCAAGAACTTAAAATATTTCTTAGTCTATAAATATAAGCTAGTCGAAAGTAAACCTTTCGGTTCAATTGTGCGTACACATTTGAGAATTAAAATTATATCTTTACTCAATATAAAGTTACCCCAATCATGAGACAATAATAATTGATTTTTTTCTTCTATAACTTGTCTTATTGTCAACATAAGAGTATTGTTAACAGTAAATGTTAATGGACTGACTATTTGGCAGAATCTGTTAGCTGGTATTCCCTCCGCCTGTCGTAACACTCCTGTATTCCAGTGTCGGCCCATAATGCTTTTATAGCTTCGACGTACGGGCTCTCGAATGTTGTCACCGTTTCAAAATCTACGCTTCTGATCAACTCAGCTCTTTCCTGGAACAGAGGAACAGATATACGGTAAAAAAAAACTTTGATACAATAGTTCAATTCAGGTTTCAGTTATGCAAATCTGTCTAAGGTAGAACTGCACGAGCCACAGTTTATTTTAATGCTATTCGAAACTAAGGCATGTTGGCAAAAAGGACCTGCACTTCATTACTTATTAATAAGTGCACGCTCTTTGAATTTACTGGGAATCCTATGATTCCACCTCAGACAGGTTTTAACATTTAACAAGTTGAGTAAATGTTAAACTCCTGCCCCCCCAAACTAAATTTTCAAAGTAAACACCAATAAAACAGTCTACTAAATTAAATGCAAATAAAAATGTTCTTTATGATATTTCACAGCTTTTTTAACATTAAACAATTCCAATATGGATTGTTTAGACAACTCACTGCCCATTTCAAGGTCTGAAAAATGGTCAATAACTGTATATATTAATTATTCATAATTCATTTCTCTCTGTCTAATGGGGTATATAATAATTCATCTTTTTTCTAATGGGGAAAAATGTGTTTCAATTTAAATACAGCACTAGCAAGGACCTACAATCTTCAAATGATATAGTGGTGAGGAAAATTGATAATATGGTAACATATCAAAGAACAAGCAGCTTGCACACGAGACACACTCTGTGCCTCATGTTAACACACGGAAAATGTGATTATAAAATCAAACCCAGAACATTAACATTGTTAAATAATGTACTAATGTACATAATGTCAATAAATAAATAATGCAATAATGTTGTTAATTAATGTCTATTATATATATATATATATATATATATATATATATATATATAAACTTTGATTTGTATAGTTTAAGGCCTAATTATTTGTTAGACACACAATACTCACAATGTTAGATACACTTAAAATTTATTTTTAATTCGAGCATATTTTTACTTCTACAGCATAAAGTTATACATTTTAAATTTCAGGAGTGAATTAATAAAGCGGAATTTGACCCCTGTATTTATAAGGATTGGCACATACATGTGGTACTAATCTTAACCAGATAACTGCCAAGGTACGGAGTTGCTATGTCTGAAGTGAGAACTAAGGTCCCACAGCCTAATCAGAGGATTTAGACTTATAACTTGAATTTAAGCAAAACATAATTGTAAACTGAAATCAGAAAAAAAAACAAGTAGATTTGGACAAGTGAAAATGAATATTTAGACGGCAATGAGCGCATTAAATTATAAGGGGGACTACACAAACTGGCCGCACGCCAAATTCCTGTTCATGTATTGTAAGAATGCACGAAAAATAAGACAGTACTCACCACCATGGAAGAATCTTTGTACTGTATCTTGAGGAGATCCATGGCCCGTATCATGGACTGCATGGCCATGAAGATATTCTGATAGACCAGCTTGATGAATCCTTTCTTGTCCTCGTCCGAATAACCGGATCCGTGGATAATTCGCATCTGTTTAATAAATGTGGACTTTCCTGACTCTCCAGTCCCTGTTCAAGAAAATACAATGTTATATATATATATATATATATATATATATACACATATTTAAATAACTTGAATACAAAAATTAAAACTAAATAACAATATACGGATGGAATAAAAATCTTTATGTTGTAAACCTTGAAAACCACTTGAAAATTAACCATGGTATGCTACAATAAAAAATTTAAACATCTTTTTAAAAAACACCAGGAATTACAATATAAAATTATTCTATATATACATAAGATAAAATTGATTTTTAACACATTTTGTATAACATTTAACATTATGTTTTAAAATTTCTGTAAACATAAAATGTTTATTTCCTAAATAAATATTTAAACAAATTAATAAAAATGTAAGGCCAGAGGAAAAGAAGAGAGGAAAATACACGTTGCGATATTCTATTTTTACAATAAAAATGATTAAATCGTACTCGTGTTTTCTCAGTTAACACTACAGCCTAAAAAGTGTAACTGACATTGGACAACAGAACTTTTCAAACATACTGAATTGTTGGCGAAAGGCCCACGAACAGAACAGTCTATACAGAAACCAAACACATTTGCTTTTGCATTTGACGGAGTATTTGCCCTGATGATAAAATCAAGCAACACCAGTCGTTAATTGCGAATGTGGAGCGTGGACCTCGACGGTCGATTGAGCAATTCTCAGTGGAGTTTTGACTGCGAGAAATAAGAATCTGAACACAACTAAAGATCAATTAAGCTATTGAATTAGAAGCGAGAAATATTTTATCCTGAAGGAAATTGTTTAACAATGTTTTATTGAAAGTAAATAATAGTGCCAATTACTTTGATCTATATTTAACATTTTTATTTTAATTCATATATAGCGCATTATAAATAAAGAAACACATTTACATACTATAAGGACAAATTGTTTTTCATCCCATTTCTCTACTAGAACTAATTCATAAAATAAGTGAATGAGTAAAGGAGAATTACTAAGCACAGACTGTCTGCCAATATTAGCTTTGCAATATGCTTTGCATGAATTAAATATTGTAATTTTGTTATTGTGCCTTTTTCTAACTATGAACTGAGTTTACTGGGAAAGTATTGTTTTAAAAAATCTTATGTTTATAAATATAAAGTCTGTAACCCCACTAAAATTGTGAGGGTTTTTATTTTGATACAGTAACTGCACAAATTGAAAACATTCACTTCGAGAACTTTTTTCTACAAGTCAATATTATTGTCCTTGATCTGAAGAGCAAAATAGAAATTATTGGTGGCAAACTGATAATTGAGCTACTGAGGCAATAGCGTAACTTCTGCTCTGTTGTAGCGTACTATAGTTGTTATGAGTATTAAAAGGATACAAATTTCAGAAATTTTTCAAGAGTTGGTAAAGTTTGTAGAGGAATTAAAGGTTTTCATTTGGATCAGGTTATTAATTTCAGTTTTCCTTTCTGTTAATTAATTCTTACAGTTTTAAAACTATCACCATCAAGGTAAGAGGAGGAGGGTAAGAGATAAAACAATTATATATCATATCATTCTCAATCCATTCCTTGAAATGGCTATGGAAACACACCCATACCTTTTTATCATTTACACAAGTTACTGATAATTCAGAACAGGAAATGCAGGATAATTATTATTCATGCAACACTTTTTACTACAGTAATAAAATTATATTTTTATAACTATAAGATTAGTTTTTTATTTTTAAATATGTACCCACCCTTTCACAGAACCTTAATAAGACATTTCCCCAAGAAAAATGCAACTCCTCTTATTTATAAAAGTGTACAGAATTGTAAGTTTGCATGTGTTGAAAAAATGAAACTGCAGCACATCACAAACACTGTAAAACATATTTACAAATGTGATCGTGTGGAGCCATTGAACAATCGAATTATTCTTGCAATACACAATCCTACAGTGGGAATACTGGACATAATTTATTAAATCTGTTACTCTATTCTTGGGTTTATAAATGTTTTCAATGAAAATCACTCGATCTGACCAAATGGAAATAGAGTTAGTTTCCTTCAGAACTTTCTGTAGTCCATTAGTCATAACATTGGGTGTACCAGTTGAGGCACATTCATCTTTCCTATTAAATTTTGGTGTATCTATGTATAGAGGTTCATACAAATTAATTTTGCCTTCAATTAAAAATAGAACCCATCCATTATAGGAAGCTTAATAATTATTACAATACTATTTTTTTGCTTTTCAACATTATTAAAATTAAAGAACTGGATGACGCAATACTGAGGTAACCTTATTTTCTTGTGCCCTGTATGGTATTGTACACAATTTAAGTTTATATTAAAATGGTTCCCTTATCATTTTGTCAATATTGAAATTCCAATTAATCAAAACTACAACATGCTACACATTCTATGTGTGCGATAATATAACTCCTAGTGATGGAAAAAATTGAAACACATGTAGAAAAATAAAAGGTTCGATTACAACAATGAATCTAGTTTGAAGAGAAGCCATATTTGACAAGTGTTGCTGATTCCTTAGACATTCCTTAGATCTGGTGCACACTTTCAGTCCTTTTTCCATTTCAACTGATATTTACATTCAGCTATTTGTGGCAAACAATGAGCCCCTCACTTGCAAGAACATGGTTCTGCACAGAGACACATTATTGGTTTAAACAAATTATCCAGTTTCAAAAAAAAAAAATATTGAACCTTGAAATAAGATTGGGAAATAACAATATTAAAGTGGAGTGTATTTGGGCTATATTGGGAAGGGGGTGTGGGTGCCCACCCATAAACACCACACCCCTCTGCCTACAACACACAGTATTCTCATTCTATTAGCTTTTTGTTTTTGTATATTTACCGGCCAGGTGCAATATTGACCTAGTAGGTTTGTATTTTATAATTCGAAACTCAGAAAAAAAGGAGGGTGGCCAGGCACAGAGAAAAAACATCTGAGGCTATTAAAAGAACAACAATAATTACTAGTACCCGGGTCGTTTCAAAAAGTTTTCCAGAAGTAAAAGCCAAGTTTCCCCTTTCATGTCCGCCTTCCAAACAGAAGTATGAAATGTTGAAGCGCTAAGGGAAAAAATGTGGCGAGTTATTCAATTTGGGTTAATATTTCCCTTATACTTTTGCCTAACTTTTAAACGCTCTTATGCAAATTGAAAACGCACGCTTGTAAAAACAACACCCATCACAGGGGACCTTCTATTCGAGACATGACCACCGAACGAATACACCGGTTTATATTACGTTTCAGTATATTTTCCAGCGTTATTTATGTTTTAATTTGTTATTCGTTGTATTAATCGAGTTTAAATTTACCGACAATTAGAAATGAAGGTGTCGTATCCACGCAGCTAGCGGAAACAAAATTCGGCCAGAGTCAAACCTTCGACGTCCATTAATGGCAACCAACCACGTTACCGAATACGGGGTAAAACTCGAAATTAATTGTACAAACATTATAGTTTCTCATGGCCGCCTCCTAGGCGTCCTAAATTATCTTAATGGCGCATAAATTTCCATTCATCTTACTTTTCCTTCTTTTTTTTTGCCCCTCCGAGACCGTGTTGAACATTCCTGAGGCTCAAGTGAAGCCAAGGATCGGGCAGGTGGTATAATAATAAACCGAATAAGAAAGGTTTTTATTAATTCCCCGCTGCCAATAATCCCGGCTTTTGTTCAACGCCCCCAACCTCTAACCCGATTCAGGGGACTTTCTAAACTCGGTACAATTCAGAAATGCCCCGTCGCTGGTAAGTTTTTTTAAATAAAATATTTTTTGGACTCGTATCCGCGCTAGTTTAAGATGTTTTTCTTTTAATTTGTTTCCTCCGCGTACAGTAACTATAACGTACTGTTATTTACCGTAATAGCAGGGTTTAAATAGAGACATTTTATAGGTACTGAATTGTAAAATGAATATAGTCACGCCTACTTTTAGTTTAAAAAGACGCGAGGATAAAAAAACATTAAAAAGTCCTCGTATTAAGGTATAATACAGTAATAAGCTCGCCTTTTCACCTTCTTTAATACGAATTTGCCCGAAGTATTTTTCCGATACGTCTAAATGTTAATTATTTGACCGACCCGGGGGGTGACTGAGGAGTATTGACCTGGTAGAGCGTAAAGAACATTGTACGGTCTGACGGGAACAGAACGTGAAAAGAGTGCAACTCGAATTTCGGGCCCTATAAACGAAAGTGAGTGCATAATGAACGCGAGACAAAAAAAATTCGGCATGGGAGGGAGGGAGGGGGGTTAGAGGAGGGGCCACAATTAATTTACAACCTCCGGTGGTATAACCACCGGGGATATGCCGTGAAAACAAATATTAATACGAGCGGAGGAGGGGCGGGAGAAAACAACAAACAATAAAAAGGACAGCGCGAAATAATAAGGGATAAAAACAAAAAAAAGGAGAGGAGAAAGGAAGGGAGGAGTGTCGAAGGGGTGGGCAGAGTGAAGAGGGGAATGGTGGAGGGTCGGCCATTTTGGGGCCGCCTCTCGCCAGCTTCAGTATTATCGATTGCATACCACTCACACACTAACACTATACACACACCCTCCTACGGGGAGGGCTGATATCACACATTTATGCACACATCGTCATCATACCAATGTATATACATTAATACGCCGCTGTACAATGTACCGCGCGTTTAGGACCTCCAAAACCACGGTGAAAAAAAAAGACAACCCAACATTGTACTGAAATTTTGTGAAGCCTTCAAAAGTCTATTTATATTTATTGCACCCGCATTAAAATTGTGTAAAATTAAGAACACTATATTTTTATTTGCTGGCGGAGAGTAAACACACAATTAAGTAATATAAAAGTACTGAAAACTAGAATAGTACATCATTAACCCCCCCCCAAACTTTCAGGGTAAACAAACTGTATGTATATACACATATGACGGCATATATACAGCAGGGAATAGAGATAATTACTGATAATATGGTGGTAACAAAGTGGTAAATGGCATTTTTTTAAATCGGCCCCAGAGAACACAATTTAATATTCATATTTTTTTAATTTATTTGAGTCAAATTTATAGTTATCAGGTAATATACTACAGTATATAATAAAAAATATTTACTTGGTAGAGTAGCCACATTTTACAATATTGTAAAAAAAATAACCTATAGACTAACCTTTATAATAAAAATATAATTTGAATAATGATGTTAACAAAAAATTAATTGGGAAGGAGGGAAGGTCATTGTTAATAGTAGAGTAATAAACTTTTATTAGTATTATGTGTGGTTACCGATGGTAAAATGAAATACACCCCATAATAAGACTGCCCTCATTCATAATAGCGGCCTCTTCCAAGTCCATCCTGTGTTATTCTAAAAAAAGGAGCCACCATCCAATTTATGAATTCTCAGCATACCCCAACAATTACAAATACACAGTGCTAAATAATTTTGTAAAAACATTCCCATTTAAATATAATTTAGTTATAATCCATTATATATGGAACAGCAAAGCAAAAGTGTATAATAGGCTGATCACACACAATGAAGTTACAGGGGTACAAAAATGTTTCTATTTAATTTGAACACCTGTGACTTCATTTTGTTTAAAATAAATCATCTTTAATAAATACTCTATCTTCATATAAATAAATTATCTTCATTGTTTAATAAATTATTATATAAGCGTTTACAAAAATGTTTAGAAAAGAATTTTTATTACTATATGGCTGGAATTAAACTAAAAATAATTTGTATGCTATTGCAAATGCAAAAAAGTTAATAAAAGTACAAAAAAACTGTTCCGTTAATTTAAAAATTAATCTGTAACAATGAAAAGCAATTAGGTTTAATAACAACACTATTTACTAATGAGTTATCTAGCATAAATTCATTATTGTACATCTATTTCTAACCTCAAAAACATTTATAAAAGGATTAGTGCGATATAATTAGTTCCATATTGTTAAAATAATTATGAGATTAAGTTCTATAGCTTGGTCAGTATTTTTATACTATGTGATATCCAAAAAATAATGTGATTCAATTTCACTCCATCACAGTCATGTATGATAACGTTGACTCATAATTAGGAAGGTATTTTGTGACATCTGTAAGCTTAATATCTTCAGATTACTACTTCATTGACATACGGACAATTTATGAATTTACATACAAAGCATACTTAAATAAGAGAGCTGAGCCATCATTAATAAAGATGACACATTCTCTCAAATTACTGCTTCTTGGTTTCTTATAATTGGCCACTTAATATTTTTAAAAAAACTTGTTTCATTTATGGTGATTTCAAACTGTGCAGGTTTTATTTACAAACTATGTGCATTCTATTCTGAAATTAGAAAATCTTACTTTATTGCAAACATGGAGTTTAATAATGCGGCCTTATAAAAGGTTGAACCTTTAACAAATGATGGGTGAAACTGATTTGTAGCTTGATTGTATATTATCAAATCCATAAATTGTTGGCATAAAACAAACAAACTTTATGAATAATTGGAGCCTAAATAAATATCGCGTGAGTTGTTGCGCTAACTGAAATTGTTTGTTGTTGATTATACTGTAATGAATTGAACCTAAAATGTGTTTCTTCCACATTATATAATACCAGCCTGAAGAGAAACAGGACTCAGAAGATAATTTTCACATGAATTATACCCGCCTTCCATTAGGGAAATACCAGAATCAATTTTTTCTTCTTTTTTATTTAAATTTCTTATCTAAATTGATGTCTTCCATACGCTAATGCAATTCACAATTTGTCTGTTGATGTAAATAAATAGTTTTTGGTATAACACAATTTATCGCATTTTTAATGTGCATTTTAACAATACAAGTATAGACATTTGTTTGAATTATTCAAAGTATTTATAAATTAAAGTTCAGCTTCAGCAGTGGGATGAAAATTCATATGCTGGACCAATCAGAAATTGTTTATATTATCCTTATATTAGCATTGCAGCAAGTTCAAGACCAAATTGACAATCTGAGTGGCTATTTTGAACATTTACCTTATTACAATAAATAAATTTACACTTAATGATGATGACAAATTAAGCTACATGTGTATCACACTGCAATCTGTGCATATAATTAGACTGTTGTGGCGAACATGAACTGACACGCCTAATAACAAAAATTATGTACATTTTTACAATCCAATCCACTGAATTACAAGTGACAAAGAACTCAATAAGGTTGTGCATAAAGAAAAAGACACACACATACACAAGAACACACACTATATGTGTGTGTGTATATATATATATATATATATATATATATACACACACACACACACACACACACATATATATCAATGCAAGTAGGTTCTTTCTTTATCAGAAAAGGAGAGTGGTTTTCGGTCAAAGACAACACATAAAAAATATTATAAAAAAATATCAACAGAAATCATTTCTAGAATTTGTACAATTAAATGAGACTGATAGTAAGAGAAGAACACACTTGATCATATCATTCTCGATTTTTCATATTGGGTGAAGTGTAACATACTGAATCAGAGCTCTATTAAAAGACCGAAACACAGAATTAAAAAAAGAAAAAATTAACACATCCGAAAAAAGTGGGTGAGGTTAGATTTCAAGAATGAGAGCCCCACCAACAGCAGAGAATAGAAATGAATACTTTCCGAATTGGAAAATATGTACAATTTAGAAATCCAGCAAGGAGATAATACCAATTACACTTAATAATGGAAATGTGGTCCATCAGTGGGTGATGAAACCGGGCGGTGGAAGACATTTTAGACTACATAAGGAATTAAATAACATAAATCCAAAATTTTCAAAATGACTGATACTGCAAAGTGGCTAGATCTTTTAGATGTGATAATAAAAGTGGTAAAGAATCTTTGCATAATTGAAAAATGGGTTTGCCACCTAGAAGCATACCGGGGGCTGAGTGCTGAGCAGGGCTCGATATGCGATCATCTTGGACTCGTTTAACAGCCGAATCCAGTCCAAGTCATGATATCGGTGATTAAAATACTGGCCGCACAGTAGATAGTCTAAGAAGTGGAAGATTGTAAGGGCGATAGAGGAAGATAGAGGAGATAAATATATTTCTGTACTCACCCAATAAGAGGAGCTTGAGTTCCCTCCTGGCATCTCGCTTGTCTTTTCGAAGCTGCCTCTCAATTTCCTGATTGATACGCTTCTGTTCTTTGGCCTCTTCTGACAAGCAGCACGCCATGTTTGGGGGAGGGCGAGGTGGGGTGGGGGGGCCTCCAACAGCCGATATTATCTGACGGGGGGAGCCGTCGTCCTCCGCGGGCTCTTTCAAACGCTAGACCGAGACGATATATCACAGAGACCGGGCCGTCGAGTCACCAGCGTCGGTTTTCTCCACGTTAGACGACACAACAAAGCGGGCACTAACACACATTTGGAGCGGAGGGGGTGGTGGCGGCGGCGGTGGTGGGGTGTCGCTGGGTGTGGTACTCCGCCCGGGACCTATTTACCGCGCGTATATAATATATAAGGTATATCCGGACCGTGGAGGACTGCGAAAATGCCGGCGGTGGAGGGTCCACTTATACGCCGGTTCCAATCCTATTAGGACGATTAGGAGGCAGGAGGCGGTCGGGGCTCCGGCGGGTGGGGCGATGCTCGGCCCTCTGCTCGGCTAACCGGATTATCGAAAGGCACTCCCCTCGGCGGCACCTTATACCACTCTCGCTACCGAGCTCAACTCTGGCCCCCTCCCGAGATCTACAACCTCGAGTCCATATCGGTGCAAACAAGAACCGGAGTAAAAAAACACGGTGCCGAGAGATGGAGTGGGACGCCTCCGGCCAAGATGGCGTCTCTCTCCACTGGCACTCCCGTCGTCCCCGGCACAGGCGCCAACTTTCAAAATCGCCGGCCCCGACGTACTTTTCTCCCATTTACCCTTTATTTTATTAAAAACCGAAATTCTCTACGCGCCCAGATTTACTTTTAATTTATTTCCGACGTAAAATTTATTCGGAAATCGAAAAACGTACATAAATATATAATAACGATTAATGGGCCTCACCCATTTTGGAGTTGGCGATTCTCGTTATCGACGCTAGATGGCAGTGGCCGTCGGCCTTCCAAAACTGTAATCTTTAATTCGAGCCGCTATTTTTTTTGTCTTCCCCGGAATTTCTAATTAAAATAAGACCGACATTTCTACACGTTAATATGGAGTTATTGTACAGTATTGTTTACAACTAGAAATTTATTTCTCATATTTACGGCATACGTTTCCGTAATCGACGTTATTACGGAACCTAGCGACTTATTGGCAACATAACCCCAGGCCGGAGAGGACGGTTGGTTACTTGTTTGTATTCTAATAAATATTAACATTTGGAAAAACCGCATTCGGTGCAGGAAGTGAGAAGAAAACAAGTGTTTCCCGAAACATTTTCAGGTATAATATTCCTATCGTCGGACTGAAATATTACGAACTCTAATTTCGCTAAGAAAATGAAGCATCCATCCATCAGGTCACAAATTCTTATCTTCCGCGGTTTTATAAATCCGGTAGAAAACCGTGGTACGTTTTCCTTCTTGTACAATATCGAATGGATAAAATATAACGGTGGCATTGGAGAAATCACACAGATCTCCAAATGTAATAAAACTTAACATTGAAAAAAATCTGTTGGCCTCTCTAAGAAATATCAAAAGAAAACTAGTCCCATTCGATGGATCTATTCCTTTATTTTTCTTTATTAATGAGAAATTGTGATGTTTCACAACTGTTCCTACTACTTCTAAACAATACCCTACGAGATAAAAAATAGTAGTATAATTTTGTTCTTTGTTCTTTATTAGCGATGATAAAATTAAGTAATACATAAACTATTAAAATATACGGCATAGTATATAGTCATTTAAATCCTTTCAATGAAACCCACTATTATTCAATTGACATTGATTGTACGTAATAATAGTGTACACACCATTCGTTATATATGTATATACCGATAATTATTAATCTTTCTGTATAATAACAGTTGAGGAGGGAGTGTTTACAGTTAATGCCCTGTCCAAATGTTTGATCAATAGTTAGCCCCTGTCCAGCATTTTCCCCCCAACTGGGTATCTTAGCAACAACAATAGCAACACTACAATAAAGGACAAGCGGAGCCGGTGGAAGTGAACATTGGAAAAAAGCAGGAAAAGACCTTATTCCGTTTACTTTACCTGCTACTTTGTACCCAGCGGTATTCGAAACCTGAAAAAGAAAATCTTTGTTTTGTTTTTTTTTATGGCCAGTAATTTTTCTTTCTACACGCCAATATAGAAAATTCCGAATTTACAATCGTATAACATAAACTTGGAGTGGATAAAAGTTGGTTATTTTTTCGGATCGTTTGTTCGAATTTCTCAAATTGAAGTTTGCACACGAAATGGAAGGGGCTGATTCGATTTTACGAAATAAAAAAACCTCGGCCGGACAATTAATTAAATATAATTATATTATAATATTTAATACAATATATTTATTAAATTGATAATTGCAGTGTCGCCACACTTTTAATGCGGCCGTCCGGGTAATGCGACTGGAAATGGCGGACGGCGGAAACGGGTCTGGCGAAAGAAAACACCAGCGAGTGGAGACAGAAGATCCAAACTCTCTCAAAATACAAAGCAGGTATTCTAAATTGATTTTGACAAAATTGTACGACATGAGAACACAATTGAAATTGTGACAATGCAGGGCAGGGATGGGTTCTTCAATAAATGCGGCCCTCATTGGAAATTTCTTTGTGTATATAATGTATACACAACTGTATGTGTATATATATATATATATATATATATATATATATATATATATATATATAGGCTGCTTTTTTATGATCCAATAATTACAAGACGGTTTTATAGCTATTCCAAAGCGTGTTTGAATATAATTCGGGGATTTTTGTATTTAATTGGGGCTGTTAAGTCAGTAGACAAGGCGAACGTTTTCACGAAGCGGGTCAGGTATAGCCCCCTCCCCGGCAGCTTAGTGGAAGTGGCACCACCTCGTTGTTGGTGGTCAATGCTCATCTGGACAGCGGAGCCTTCTTGGACCGCTCGGATGTGCGCATGCGGAGAAGAGGAAAAGTCGGATCACGCGACGCGCTACCACCCGCTCGCTAAGATAAGCCGGAAGACATCCTGGCATGTGCATTAATGTTTTCCATTTGCGGGGTTCCCACCACCACCAGTGGATGAAGCTTCGCTTGGAAGGCTAGAATGAGGCGGGTCAATCGAAACGCTCTCAGTAGCCCTCGAAAGGGTGTCCTCTCGTTTTCTCTGAGAACGTCGCCTCAAATAAAATTCAGTAATTCCCGTTCTTCTGCTTATTGGGGCGTGTATTGAACTCATACACTCGGAACCGTTCGGTAATTATGTAAGCCGAATTCGAATACGAGAAATCTATGCGATGGGCTGATAATCTCCTCCGCCGCGTTATCCTTCAAATCGGATTTGAAATAAATAAAAGTGCTCCGTGTAATGGTTGGAGATTATGTGAAGCCCGCCGGGTGCAGTGATTTGGCTACACGTGTCGGCCGGGGACACGTGGGGCGCCGAGAACACGGGTCAGGGACGCCAAATGGGATCATCGTTTAACTTCATGCGGGGCTTCGCATCGGGCCTACACCAACGTCGGCCAAAGTAGGCCTCGGAGGACGGTTTTTTTTTGTTTTAATTTCAGTTAATTCTCCCATTCTTGACGGTCGGCACGTACCAGACCGGCGGCTGGAGTTCTGGGCCAATCCCATCGTTCTTGAGGATTCTCCGGGCCGAATCGTTTCCTTTTGTCAACACGGCGTTTGGAGAAACCTCGCAGATATTGGAAACCATAATCCACTTGAACGGTGTTGGTGATTCGCCGGGAAAAAAACTATTCCTGCGATTTGCCGTAATGGCGTATCCCGCTGCAATCACGAAGGTGCCTTCTGGCTTCATCCTGGAGCCCATTCATCCTCTTCCCCCCCAAGGAACACTCCGATTGGTAGTGGCAACTAAGTAGGCCCGCATTGACGAACTCTGTCATCACCAACCCTGAAGGCCTAGTGTTTTTGTTAACGGACGCCCAGTCCAATAATATTATTACCGACCAAAACCTATAATTATTAAAATAAAAACTATTCAGGCGCTACAGACGCTGATCAAAAATTGGGAAATATCGTTTTATCTTTAAAAATGATTGGAATCACATCCCCGCAATATTTTCTTATTGTTTTTTCGTCCCCTCATTTATAGTATCCTCTTTGTCAATTTAAATATGTACAGGGGAACTCCTACAACAATATTATTACTGTTATATATTTTTAAAATTTTAATAAACGGCTCCAAAAATTTCTCTTCCAACACTGTTATTGTTGGAAAAGATATATAGTTCTCGAAATTGAGGCGCTGAAGAAGAATATCCCCGGAAAGGGGCGTTATGTTATCGAAAATATCTGCTGTCTAGAGGGTAATATGTAGAATGCGCGTATTTATTGTGCTGATGTAACTTTATTTGTCGGGGCCGGTGATCGAATCAAGTGGAGGCGCTTTGTCATCCTCCAAGTCTTCGGGAAGCTCTATCTCGCCGAATTGGTCTGCCCGCAGATGCAGCCCCTTTCGGCCGCCCGCTCCTCCTCTGAAACTCCAATAAACAAGAAGGCCTATTAAAATAAATATTAAAGTATCTGAATTTACAGATAGTAAAACTACAAGCGAGGGGTTGTCATTTTCCGTTAAATAAAAAAGGATTGATGCCACTGTAAACGCTGCATTGTAGAACACAGGGTAAATAATGTGTGAAACGGGTTTAGTGCGGAGCATTTGGGTACTTGACCGGTCTATAGGGAGGAGTTAAGCCTGAAAATATTCCTCGGGTCGTAAATAGATCGAATTTTAGAAAAAGTTTATCCCCCGTTATTATCTACTAGTAATTCATATCAATTTATTTTACAGTTCCTTCATACGGTTACCCTAGTTATTGTACATTTCATTTATTGTTACATTTTTTCTAATTATAAGCCCCCATTTATGTATAATAAACTTTCGTACAGCTGATGTATGTTAACTTATACACGAATTATATATATATATATATATATATATATATATATATATATATATATATATATATAGTACCTGTTCGGAAGGAGGGGCCTGGGACTATGCTGCCGAATGAGTCCAAGTTGATGCGCACGAAAAGGCGGGCCGTCTGGGCATCATCCTCGCTCAGGCGATTAAGAACGGCGCCAAGACGTTGGAAACATTTTTGCAAAGCTTCCCTGCGCCTGGAAACAAACGGAGAGCGAGAAAAACAAATTGGCAAAACGAGGCACGGGGCTATCGAAACGCGTGAGAATAATTCCCGGTG
This sequence comes from Lethocerus indicus, assembly GCA_019843655.1. Lineage (NCBI taxonomy): Eukaryota > Metazoa > Arthropoda > Insecta > Hemiptera > Belostomatidae > Lethocerus > Lethocerus indicus. The sequence goes on along the minus strand of JACDQD010000003.1, from coordinate 31,084,487 downwards.
AACAGGGTGAGTACCGATTGAGATCATCCGTTATAAATTCTATACAGGTCACAGTCTGAATGGCTCCTGGGAGGGTTTTTCTCCGAATTATATTTTCGAGTCTATCCGGACTTCCAGAGGACTTTATTCCGGTTTAACCAGAGGTTTGGCGTCCCCACACTTTGAAGTTTACAAGATTACAAATGATTTATGTTTCATTAATTACCCGTAGAATACCGTGGACAATATACAGATTTTTATATTTATAGACAAGAATATTTGGACTTGGAAGAAGAGCTAATCAATTTTCAGGACTTACAAATATTTTTCTTTCTGATTGACAACGATATATTTGACATTTACACGAGTATTGAAAGTGAATACACTTGTCCACAATGTTGTTACGGTAATCTGAAAAGTTATACACCAAAAACAACGAGAACTTAAATTACACTCAGTCCAGAATTTGAGTTCAAAAGGAAAAAAGTCGCTGGGTATTATTGAGAGCAAAAAACTGCAGGCATACCGGCCAAAAAAATAGGATCAACTTAGGAATTAGTGAATTTTTTATTTGTTCATTTCTCGAAAATTGTGAAGACTTCTTCACGAGGACATAAATTACTTCATAATTTCAATTCATCAATTTTATTTTTAATTCCAAACTATCCGAAGGGTTTATTGGTGGTGAGTAAGGGGGGGGGGTGTGGAATATCTATGGCGAGGATTTGCATAAAGTCAAGTATAACATTCAGATTTGTAATCCTAATTAAAAAAATTACATATATAAATATAAGTTATGATATGAGTAACTTCAGTAGAGAGGAACAATAACGTAAACAGAAATATTGACAATAGTTAGGGCATTTTGCTGTATAATTTCTGTAAGCGTTTACCGTTTTTAAAAACTCTTCAATTTTTGGAGGGTATTTAAGTTATATACTTATATAACTTATACTTACATACACTTATACTTATACTTATATTTGCTTACGACTGCATGAGATCGTTCAATTGTGATTCGGCTCGGGCCTTGCTGTCCAAGAAACTCGACCTGATCTCGTCGAACTGCATTTCGAGTTTCTTCAACTGGGCGTTTGAGACTTTGGCGTTGTTTCGCAATATGTCGTAGAAGTTGGAGGAGGCGGTGAGCAGGTCCCTGCGCTTCTCCGTGTAGCGGTCGACCGCCCTGGAGGCCTCGTCCGGCAGGAGGCAGCTCTCCGCCGCTACGGCCGTCACCTCACACAGGCTCAACGCGCTCCCTCCCGTCTGAGAGCCCAATATTAGGTTGGGGAAAAGTTATTGTGTTGATGCAATTACTTTATCTTACATTACGTAGTTTCTTTGGTCCTTTTCTAGGGACCAAACTAAAAAAAGCGATTTACTTTATTATTTAAAACTGTTTTGTGCTCGATCTTTAGTTGTCGGGCGATGCCACCGCACCTCTCGCGGCGGTCTATTATATCCTAGGTTCCCAAACTTTTTTTCTCATAGACCACTTTAAAAATTTTGCTGGTTCCGGTGGACCCCCTGCAGCTACATTTCTATCATATTCCTAAAACTCGACAAAAAATGTGAAGATTAGATCTAACCCGACCCCCATCGAGTCTCCCGTGGATCCCTGGGGGTTCACCTGGACCACTTTGGGAATCAATGGTCTACATATTCAACCATTTCCAAAATGTTTTATCTTACATTTTCGACGATAGGCCTTCCAGTGCGCCATGCATCTTTCACATCAAAATTATAAACAAACATGATGAAATGTTATATATTCTCCATTGTGTTATGTTAGACACGACTCAATTCTACCATTTAACATAGGTTATCCTCCAGTGAACGCGACACTGAATTTTCTTCACCGTGTGTTTCTATCTCATCTCGCCGGTTTGGTCTTTTGTCAAACCGGTTCAGCCGCTCGCCATCTTCAGTAGCGGTGTTAGTCACTGTGGCACTCTGGATGTTTTTCGGGCATCCTCACGCACTGTCACTGTCTCTCCCTGTCAAATCCCTCCCAACCCAAATGAGACAAACAACATCCCCCACAAAAGACTATAACAAGATATATATATATATATATATATATATATATATATATATATATATACAGTACATGTGACAGTGACAGTGCAGTGAGGTTGCCCGAAAACATCCAGAGTGCCAAAAGTTGATGGCGAGCGGCTGAAACCGGTCTAGCAAAAGGCCAAACTAGCGAGAGGAGAAAGAAACGCAGGAAATTTGTAATTGTGGTAACCTTGTTGGGGTCGTCTTCGTTGATGGGCTGGTTTGGAAGCAGTGATCCGGCCAGCCTGCTCGTGATCCTGGTCGTGAGCTGTTGTTTTAGATCGAGGCACTGGGAGAAGAGAGAGATCTCCCTCAGTATCTGTCCCGCCTTTTCGACCCGCCTGCCCAGGTAGTCCTGCGCCTCAGTAGTCAGCTGTTCGCTCAGATTGTCGCTCAACAGTTTGATTTCCAGCTGTAAAACAGTATCGGAAAAGCGAACAGTATTTGCCTTCGACTGGACGGCGTCTAGACTACGTTTTTTGCTTAAGAGGACTATTCAGAGCTAAAGCTGTTTAATAAAACAATTAATACCGTAGATTTCCTGTGTTTCTGTCCCCTCTCGCTGGTTTGGTCTTTTACCGGACAGTCTTTAGCGGTGTCAGTCACTTTGGATGTTTTTTGGGCATCCCCAATGCATCGTGTATATATATATATATATATATATATATATATATATATATATATATATGCGGGTTGGCAAACAGACAAACCACCACAGTACAAGGTGACAGTGACAGTGCAGTGAGGATGCTCAAAAAACACCCAAAGTGCCAAAAGTGACTATCACCGCTACCGAAGATGGCGAGCGGCCGAAACCGGTCTGGCAAAAGACCAAACCGGCGAGAGGAGACAGAAACACACGAAACCGACGGTATTCCAACCCCCTTCACAGACCAAAAAACAAGAATGTTAAAAAAATTAATATTCATACAATAATATCTATAAAGAAATAAACTTCAAACCTTAAAGTAATAGAACGAATTCTGTGAAGTAATTTTTATTTTTATTCTGTGTAGTTTAATAAGTAATTGATATAGAAATAAATATAAATTCTTATAATTCTTATATAATTGTAGTTTTCAGTATTAATTTATTGTGTCCATATTTTATATCCATTCAAAAACGGAGAGGCAACCTGGATACCCCGCAAGCATTCACCGTGCTGAAGTGACGCACAATGCTACTGAAGATGGCGTGCGGCCGAAACAGATCGGGCGAAAGACCAAACCGGCGAAAGGAGACCACAGAACAGGTATTCCCAACTAGTTTGTTTGTTTCTTGTTCAAGTAACACGAATTGTTATAAATTTTATTTATTTTTCCGGTTGATATATTTAAATCACTCATTGGTGGCCATTTCCTCTGGAGGCGACAGTACGGAAATTGTGGTACTTCGTGAATGAGTAGGGTTTCGGGTCAAAGGATTAGAACGATGCGTAAATATTGTATTTTTGTATGGAATTTGTAGATTGGTATTATTTCTTAAACAGACAGGCATATACACTACGTATACAGAACTATACAAAACGTGAGATATAACTGTATGTATTATCTGCGGTCGGTTCGTTGCAGAGCCTAGGCCGAGAGTGGGAAAAAATATAGCTGAAAAACAAAAAGAAAAAACCCCGACCTCGAATAATAATTTGAATTGAGACTGTCCATCCTATTGTATAATAATAAGGTAAAATGAAATATAAGGGGACGATGTAACTGGGTCGGCCACGCACGGCTTCTTCTGACACATGTAGGGAGTCCTACGTGCAATAATTCACTTTTCAAACGAAGGTTAATCATATTGTTTTGCGGAGGAAAAGGAAAAAATAAAAACCGACACAAATAGAATAGAGTATTTTAAAACAGAAAAGGTTTTATATAAAACCTTTGCTCTTTGGCTCCACCCAGACACTGAATTCTAGACCTCCGCGTCTTCAAACCTTGGTGGGGCGTGTTACCAAAATATAATTTTTTTAATACAAAAAATCTGTGCTGAATCTTTTGTATTTTTTTAAAGACTTCTTAAATGTATTAAAAATGATTATTACCTATTGTAAATAAATATTGGTCGGCGTATAAGAACTATATTTATACGGAATATGCTATGTGGTAGAGCCCAGTAAATAAATTACAATACGTGGGCAACTATTTATGAAATTAGATCGTTGGGCAAAATTGTGGGGGGCCGCAACAACTTTTTTGAAGACAAAGTTGGATTGAAACAAAGGTTGAAAAACCACTGATCTAACATGTCATATAACGTACCTATTTATCACCACACACAGGCAATCGCTACAGTACGAGTGACAGTGGCAGTGCAGTGAGGATGCCCAAATAACATCCAAAGTGACTAACACAGCTACTGAAGATGGCGAGCGGCCGAAACCGGTCTAGTTGAAAGACGAAACCGGCGAGAGGAGACAGAAACACACGAAACCTACGGCATTCCAGCCCCCTTCGCAGACCATAAAACAGGTATTTTAAACTAAAATACCCTCGTTCTTCTTCGCCCGAATAATGCCGACGGAAAGCCTATTGATGACGGCGAACGGCCAGCGTCAATATAAGTAGCATTGTGTTAACCCACCGACATGGAGGTTATAGCCGCTCACCTGTTCCCTGTACGAGGAGTTCCCGTACGGCAGTTTCCCCTCGCTGTTCGTCTTCAGTAGGCTGCTCCGTCCTCCCCTAGATCTGGCTCTCCGAACGCCCTGTTTACAAAGTAAAAGAAGCTTAAAAAATTAAATATAGTCCACAGGCGGAACATTCCGGAACGTCGTTCCACCGCCGAAACAACCGCGAAACCAGACCCCTTTCCGGTCTAAAATCGTACACCGAAAGAATCCTCCATTCTGGAATCGACTCAATTGGACGACATTATTTGAAAACTTGGCCGATTTACTAAGCGAGTTTTCTGCAAATGATCATCATTATTGCTTGTGGTTGTTTGTAATGCCCGTTTTGTGGTCCGCGACTGTTAGGAATACCACAGTTTCCGAACACCGGGGATACCACAAATTTTACCGGCAGAAAAGAGCTACTGAAGATGGCTACTGATTACAATAAAATTTTCCCGAAATTCTTATATTTCCAATTATTAATTTAATCAATTTATTTCTACTTTCACCGACCGCTTCCCCTGTCCAATTACATTTTTGTATGGGTAGTCATCCCTTGTTTATAGATGTCTATAAGGGATCCACAAAACCTCACGATCGATTAAATTCGCTAAGTAGTAACCTTATATTTATTTTATTATTGTAGATTTCGTGTGTTTCTGTCTCCTCTCGCATGGATTGGTCTTTTTCTAGACCGGTTTCGGCTGGACAAACAACACAAACAACATCCCCCGAAAACACAGTAACAAGACACGCACATACACAGGACACCACAGTACAAGTGACTGTGCAGTGAGGTTGCCCAAAAAACATCCAAAGTGCCAAAAGTGACTGACACCGCTACTGAAGATGGCGAGCGGCCGAGACCGGTCTAGCAAAAGACCAAAGCAGCGAGAGACAGAAACACAAAAAATCTGCGGTATTCAAACCCCTCCTTCGCAGACCGCAAAACGGGTATTCTAGAATTTTGTTTCGGGCCGCGCTGTTTGGACAAGCCTGGTCTATTTAATTCAGAGCACGGCTATGAGTGCAATTTATCCATTAGAATATTATCAGGGGGGAAGGACCTTATAGTTTGAGCAGCATTGGCAGAATTTGGTGTTGCTTTCAGTCTGGCTGGCTGAGTGATGGAGGCTGGCGTTGGGATGTCTCAGCAGCTGCTTGTCGCAGTCGGTGGAAGCGTTGTCGCTGTCCGCTATCGCTCTCCTTCTGCCCGTCCACCAACCCTCCTTCCTCTCGCCCATCCACCTCTCACCAACAACACCTCTTTTCGAAGAAGAACTCTTTTCGAAGAAGACCTCTCACGAAGAAGACCTCTCACGAAGAAAACCTCTTTTCGAAGAAGACCTCTTTTCGAAGAAGACCTCTTTCGAAGAAGACCTTTACGAAGAAGACCTCTCACGAAGAAGACCTCTCACCAAGAACACCTCTTTTCGAAGAAGACCTCTCAGGAAGAAGACCTCTCACGAAGAAAACCTCTTTTCGAAGAAGACCTCTCTCGAAGAAGACCTCTTTTCGAAGAAGACCTCTTTCGAAGAAGACCTCTTTCGAAGAAGACCTCTCACGAAGAAGACCTCTTTTCGAAGAAGACCTCTTTCGAAGAAGACCTCATTCGAAGAAGACCTCTCAGGAAGAAGACCTCTCACGAAGAAGACCTCTCACGAAGAAGACCTCTCACGAAGAAGACCTCTCACGAAGAAGACCTCTCACGAAGAAAACCTCTTTTCGAAGAAGACCTCTTTCGAAGAAGACCTCTTTCGAAGAAGACCTCTTTCGAAGAAGACCTCTTTCGAAGAAGACCTCTTTCGAAGAAGACCTCTTTCGAAGAAGACCTCTTTCGAAGAAGCCTGAAGACTGAGAAGGCTGGCCAAACCCTCGCAGCCCACAAAACAGGTATTCCAAACTATAAGTTAAGAATTTTCGACGAAATAAGTTTTTACTTCTCCTGACAACTGTCAATTACAATAAGCCACATTGATGTTGGAGAATAACACTGGGTTTCCCTCATTTTTAAAGTAATTTTTTGATAATAAAAACTATGTTTAAATTGTGCGGGATATCTAGAGTAAGTTTGGTTTGGTCCAATGGATTGAGATGATGGGTCATTTGGGACTGAATTTGTCATATTTTTGTATGGGGAGGTCACGGACGAACGGGACTTTGTACCTCGGGCGAGGTACGTTTGTTAACTCACTTTATATTTTCCACTGCGACGTTTGAATTTTGTCGATATTTTTCGTTTCGCCCGAACACCGAAGTTCAAGTCCGTGTGCCCAGATTGGTTTAAGTTTTGTACAGTAATAATTTACTGTTTAAACCTAATTTTCATATATTGTCTAATAATCTAAGTAGTAATTGGGTATCGTCTCTTTTTAACTTTATATGTGGATTCCATATTAGTCTCCTATAACCTCGCCGAATAGGTTATATCAGTTGGGGGCCCTGTTCTGCATTTCAACCCAATTTTGTGTAGAACATTTACCAGATTACGCTGAAAGGTATCTGAGGAATGCCTTGAGAAGAAATTACTTACCTCGATTGGAATCGATTCAGTTGAAAACTTACCAAAGTTGTTCCGTTGAATACAATCAGCGCGTTCCAGAGGCTAGTTTTTTGTATATTATATACTTGTTTTAAAATAACTTATATTAAATTTCGAGTCCGGTAATAATTACATAGCGCGGCAATGCCTCAAACTCTTGGAGAATATTTTGTCGAAAGAAACGAGCCCAACTATAAACTATATATATAACGACGGCCAGAATTATTAATATTTGATTCTCGGGGTGGACGAATCAGCTGATTCTGTTTTCCCGTCTCCGAAGATATTCAAATGGCATGTGCCATCAAGTCATTCTCGATAACCAGAAGACAATAGGAAAATAAATAGGCCTATTTTACAACAATTATTAGGTTGTTGCAAATTTTAGGTTTTGCGGGTTTCTCTTTTAGGTATTTTTTTAGGTTATGCGGGATTTTTTCAGAAGAATCAATGGGAGGATTCTCCGTCAAAAGTGCACTAGTGTCATACCGTCGCTATACCACTGAATAAAGTTTTAATAATTTAAAAAAAAGAAGACAAATATGGCTCACGTGTTAACGTAATGGAATTTAAGTTACGGTGTATATATATATATATATATATATATATATATATATATATATATATATATATGTTGTTTGGAACAAGTGCGGAATGATATCGGGGGAAAAACTAAGGATTAGAATATGAAGGTTCGGACTTAGCAGAGGGAGGAGGGCTACAGGGATACTGAAATAGAAAGGTAGCGACGAGGAATTGAAGCCGGGTCACGGTTCTGGGAGCGAAGACAATTTGTTTTAGTTTCAAGTTTTTTTTTCTTTCTCTCTTCTGTTTCAGATAATTGTTCGAAGTGTTTGGAGCCGGGCCAGAGCCTGTTCAGATTCTGGCGTTACGCGTTTCGCATATAAAAATATCCGTCCGCACTTACGAATAAATGAAATACCAGGACGATTGCCGTCTCAACGCGCCCCGAACCTGTCGGAGGAGTATATTAATTAGCAGGCCTACAGTGCACACCCTTTCAAGTACACAGTGCGGAAGTACCGAGTCCCCAAATTGAGTGTCAAACACTTGGGGAGCCTACGGGGAACTGGGACGAAAAAACCGTTCACTCCTTTTTGCCTCACATTGGGGAAGTGATAAATAACTAAAGAATATACAAAAAATTATATATGCGTCGCCAACATTCCAATCGTTACTTGAATAAATATAACTCAGAAGATCATAAATTTCCAGAGGTACTGGTTATAAACATAAAAAATATATATGTATATAAAATATTTATATGTATATATGTAATAAAATAAATAAATATATTCGTACAGTATTGGAAAAAATTGTCTTCCTTCAGTTTCCTTTAATTTTTTATATTATGTATTTTTATTTTATTATTTTTATATATTATATTTATTTTATTTTCCCTTCATTTTATTTATGACAATTATTGAAGAGATAATAGCAATATAATTCTCCATGGCTTTTTTCAAAGAAGCCGTGCGCATTATATCCGCGTACGTTGTTTTTTAAAACAATTTTTGTATTAGATGTATCGGTATGGAAGCCGTCGATAAACGGTACAGCCAGCGCCATCTAGCGGCCGAGGGCGGAACTAACTGGCCGATGTATCAGGATCGGAAGCCGTCGATAGAACAGTACAGCCAGCGCCATCTAGCGGCGGCAGGCGGAACTAACTGGCCGATGTATCAGGATCGGAGTCAGCCGCCGAACGGTACAGCGCGCGCCATCTAGCGGCGGCAGGCGGAACTAACTGGCCGATGTATCAGGATCGGAGCCGGCGCCGAACGGTACAGCGCGCGCCATCTAGCGGCGGCGGGCGGAACTAACTGGCCGATGTATCAGGATCGGAGCCGACGCCGAACGGTACAGCGCGCTCCATCTAGCGGCGGCGGGCGAAACTAACTGGCCGATGTATCAGGAAGTGATAGACCTCCTGCGGCTTCATGTTCTCCTGATACAAAATTTTCCCGAAGTTCGGCTAAAACCCGATTTTTGTATTAGGAGAACATGAAGCCGCAGGAGGTCTACACTTGGTCCTGATACATCGTTCAAATATTTCCGCGCTCGGCCGCTAGGTGGCGCGGGCTGTACCATTTGGCATCGATCTTCCCTGTAGACCGGTCACGTAATTCAGCCCGCCGCAACTAGATGGCGCGTGCTGTACCGTTCGAGTAAATACACCAAATTTATTAACTTTCAGAAAAATAAAGTCTCGATTTCAAAATAATTTTTATAATCGGCAATATTCTGAAAAATACTTGCATTTGTACTATTTAAAACTGGTTTATATTTCACCAAAAAACATACGGTTATTTATAAAAAATCCTAAGCCATCAAATATGTAACTTAGATTGGTTCCTAATGGTGACTGATATCACTGGTGGCAGTTCAAATTTTGAAAGAATCAAGAAAATATACCTTATGGCACTTTCTTAATGGAATATAGTTTAAGTTTATACAAACTATTTTTACTGTACATTACTGGCATTAGAATAGACATTTAGACTATGAATTTATAGAAATATAATTTCTGGCACTTTTAAAATATTTGGAAAAATTATGAATGAATCTACGGTAATTGAAATTTCGATATCATTCTAGGTCTTGTGTTGTTAGGTAGGAAGGAGGCGAATAAAAAAAATTATATATATATATATATATATATATATATATATATATATATAAAAGAAATAATTGAACTAGTAAAGACAGTTATTCACAACAAGTTTTTAATTCATGTCCAGTATAAATTTGAACATAATTTTCATGGGTATAATATAAATTATTAAAAATAGAGTACTTACGGAATGCAAAATAATTGTGTTCAGTTATTGCTGAAGAACAGACTGTAGTAATAATTTTAAAATTTTTTCTTATTACCTTGTATTTTGAGACAGTAATCCAAAAACAAAATTGGTCATTACAAGTGCCATTATATATATTCTGTAAGTACTCAATAAAATGAAAATGAAAATACTGTCAGTTACTCTCCTAACTTAGTTCAAAATGAATTACCATACTTTAAATTAAGAAAATAAAAGTTATTTTAATTGCCAGTGAAGCATAAGTGTACTTACTGGTAATGAGAACATATCCCACACTTTTCCTACAGTTGGACAATGTAACTGTTGTAATGAGCAAATCTAACACATTAACCCGTTGGCATAAATTATCATCATCCCCATTTTTTATTTTTTATAAGCCTCAGTTTAATCAAAGGACAAAATTGTACACCAATATATTTTTTTTTTGTATTTTGGTTAAGTGTAGTTTTAACTAAAATATATATATTTCTGTTTGAGGTAAAACATATATATATATACTCCATTTATATTACATATACTATGTGATGGATAATAACACTAGTCGTAACGAGAGTAACATTTTTATAACTTTCTGTATAACGCTGAAACAATTGGTTAAACAATCTTACTTTTTTGTTTTTTTGTTTTAAATATATATATATATATACATACACAGTTAAGGTAATAACTCGATTGATTTTTCAAAAAAGTTATCTACTCGTTCGATTAATTGCTAAAAAATAAAAAGAAAAATTAGATCCACAATTTAAATTAAAACACATTTTCAACATAACAATTCAGATAAATACAAGAGACAAAGAAAAAAATAATTTAAATTTTAAGTTAATTCAGAATTGATATGAGCACTATTGTCGTACCGTCTGACAAAGAATTCATTGAAGCCAAATGAAAACAATTTATTTTTATTTGAACTTTGAAATAGTTTCATATAATTGCTTTAATAAGAGTATTTCTTTTTGTAGCAAAATAATACTTTTTTCAATTTTTAAAAACTCCGATTATCAGTTACTCGATGGCACTTTTTTTTATAACTATACATCCATGCCAGCATTACAACACAGCACTTTTATAAATTCTGATAATAATAATAATAATAATATATATATATACACTTTGTTTATAAGTATAATACAAAATAAAAATAATGCATTTTTAAAAAGAGACTGCATTTTCAGCTTATATATCCTCCGAATCGGAGAAAGATTCCACCATTGTATAAAAACTTTTTATTAACTTATTCAACCGAGAAGTTATTTTCATTATTAATATATTTTATCATGGTTTCTATAGAATTCTAATGAAAGCTCACAACCTTTAAACAATCTTTTTTTTATACATATTCAAAAAAAGAAAACAATCGGATCATATAAAGCACTGTTTCTTCTTCCACTAATTGCTAAGTGATCCGATACCAAATATATAATTATAATAGTATTAGAAGATCATATATCAGCTTAACGATGAGATTAACAATACTGTCTTATTAGGGATTTTAGCGAACTAATTCAAAAATTGACATTATTTACGTAAAAATACAAATTTTTAAACTGAAGAAAACCTGAACTTGGACAGTTGGGCTCGAAACGTTTTTCAACCGAGCTAAGCACCGAGCTACCCACGACGTTTACTCAGATCACTCAATTTTTCCCGAACTCATTCTCGTTTTATATTCACTTTACAATTAAAAAACAAAGTAACCCATTTAAAGATTCTTCTTTTTCCGGCGTACTCGATTAAAAGTTTTATATAACAGAGTTAAAAAAGAAATTAAGCATCGAAAAATACTGTTACAGACAACGAAATGCAACGAAAAGAGAATGAAAATTAACGTATATAAAAAGACTTAAAATACAAATGAAACACTCCTGTTACATTTAAATATTTTTTTTTAAACACTAAATAAAAATTTTCCTAATCAAACCACTCTTCACTATCCTATGTTCAGTTCCAAATAATAAATGACACATTTCTAAGAAAAAATCGAACATGTATTGTGAAACAAACAACTGTTAAATATAATAAGGGACGACTACAATTAAAACAGATTGTTACAAAATAAACAAATATATTAAATAAAATAATTTACTTTCGGCTATCTCGACTAATAATAACAATAATAATATACGAATAATCGATTTAAATTATCGGGGGTTTTAAAACATTACCACGCTGCCAATATATACTTTTTGTTTTCAAGTAAAAACCAATTTGGTTAAACAATCCATAAACACTGACAAAAAACTAAGGTTGATCCATATGTCATTTATTATTGTTTTTACAATAATGCTCGAAAAATAGGCCGCAAAATAATAATAAAACCTCAGGTTCAGGTGACAAAAAATGTTGAACATTGTCAAACTTGACTCATTTCAACATCACCAAAGATATTAAACAATTTTTCACAAAGTTATTTGTTTCAGAACCGAACAGAAAATAAACCAGGTAAATACTGACTATTCTGAGATAAGCATATGCGATTCCAGACATAATGTTTGTCGCATCTGCGATATATCGAATACATTTGTAAAAATTATAAATTTAGAAAAAGCTGTATTTCGCAAAACATTGTGAAACAGGCACTTTAATTAATTTTCCTTTTTTTCTTTCCTACTGTACACTAAATAATTACCTAACCAGGCAGAATAATAAATAGGATTAAAAATAATTACGGATCATTATATATTAATATAATTATAGTATCTATGATTTAATTTATAACTTCTTCTTATAAGGTTTTTTCTTTTATAAAAATATTTCAAATTTTTTTTCCTTTCCAATGCGGCTCCTAACTCGGCCGAAAGACGGGGTGGCAAAAAACTCCATTAAAGCGTTCCTCATTACAATATTTTCTATACAAAAAACGGATACAAAAGTTAGATCACATATACCTTGATGTCGGCTGTATTTGGACCAGTGTACAATTACTTTACCATTTTAGTTTAGGTACCTAACACAGTTTTGAGGAGTGTTAAACAAACTTTTCAATTCCATTAATTACATCGGAGTCTTATCGTGCTACAGTGATCGATGCTACAGGAAAGATTTGTATGAAACAAAAAAAGAATTCAATTTACAATTTGGAGACGCGAATGTAACTGGTATGGTTAGGCTCGATAGGCTGAACGGAATCGAATAGAACGCGTACTGTATTTACATGTATAATTACGCCTAGTTTTGATTAAATATTTCAACCAAATTGGGACGCGCGTGATGATGATGATGCTGCTGTTGCTGCTTGTTCAACTGACGGTACACGAAGAAAAACCAAAAAAGGAAGATAGAAATGACGAGAAAACAGAAAATTGAAAACCAATAATAATTTGCAGGCGACGGTAGAGCAGGTCGGCTTAGAGTGGCCGCGTGAAGTTTGCTGGAAACATGCCTTTCTCCCCGGTCGATTCTTTCACACCCATTAACCATCCCTCCTCCTGAAAAATAGGCGATATTAGAATTTCAATATTTAAATTCAATTCACAAATTATTAATTAAAGTGTACAAATGAAGTGTGAGCACAGTGCTGGCCCCTAAGTGCACAGTTGCTCCTTATATGATTTTTTATTAAATATTATAAACATATTAGTTTAGAATACCTGTTTTGTGGTCTGCAACGGGTTGAAATAACGTAGATTTCGTGTGTTTCTGTTTCCTCTGTACACACAGTAGTGTGTACTTCACCACTACTGAAGATCCAGACTAGCAAGTCTAGCAAAAGACCAGACCAGCGAGAGGAGACACAAACACACGAAATCTACGATAAGCATAATTATTATTATCAATTGCAATATGAATATATCATTTTCCAACATCTACAGCATATACATTTTGGCACCTCACACAGTGGGGCTTGTACAGTTGCGATTGGCCATTCGAACTTCTTCCACTTACCTCTCACACGACATGCAGGTGGCACTGTGATTCTAATTACTTAGTTAATAAAATTATTATAAATATAATTATTATATAATTTAACAGCCGAACCAAAATGATACACCACTTGTTACATTCAGTCCAGCTTGCCACCGGTAACCAGAGTTTTAATCAAGAAGCATTTCAATGAAGCATCACACACACCAAAATATTTTATCCGAACGTTCCATAGTTAATTAAAAAACCGATAAAAATCTGTAGATGATTGAAAATTTCCTGATCCACTATCGGAAATACTTTTCGGTAGCACTTCACAGTTTCAGAGTCTCTTACCGCTTACCTTTCTCAGGCATTGTTTATATAGAACACTGTTATAGTTCAGGTAACTGCTCCCAGACAGTGGTGTGATCCTAAGTCCTGATATGCTTATATCTGAACCACTGAATCATCCCGGATGCGGTTATGCTTAGAATTTTCTTTTTAATTTTTGCCTATGTTTTAAAGTGTGCGGTCTTTTAAAAATCCATTTATCTGTCACTCTTCAGGACGGTAACTAATTAAATATATTAATACTATCAGTTACTAATCTACCAATGGATGGGGACGACTGAAAAAAGTAAATCTGGAGCATGAATCGGGATAACTCCTACCATGAAAAAAACTAATGTGCTGTACTTGTACCTTCAGAACAGAATGAAAAGATATAAGGTGTGATAGAAGGATATATATAAGGTGTTCTGCCTTATACATTATATTTCTCATAATTATTTACGCAGAAAGTACAGTATCTTTCTAGACGGCTGCTCAAAAGCATTTTTATTGCCAAATAAAATGTAAAATGTTGTGTACATTTTATTAAGAATGTTGAAAAATAACAATAAGAATTGGAGAAACTGACCTGCTCTTCAGGATCGTCGTACTGGACAACTCTGATAATTTCACCAACTTCAAATGAGAGCTCATCGACGTCTTCTCTATTATACCTGTACGTGGCCTTCACTCTATACAATACGCCGGCAGGAAGGTTATCTGTTGTTGCTCCTGGGAATTCACACAACAGAAAATTTTTATCATTTTTATTTCAAGAAAAAACAAAACAATGTTCAACACCTTCTCTGTCGTGTTCATTTACATGAAATATGAAATTTGATATATGTGAACCCCGTAACTTAAATTTTAAATAAAACTATAAGTATGCAATAAAACAATGCATCACATATTTAAACTCTGATAATCAATAATTTGTTCAAATATCCGCCATAATGTTTTATAATTTAAAATTTTAGTACAAAATAAATTCGATGGCTTGCCCAATTATATATGTATTCGTGTATACATTCTTATTTAATTCATCAAATTAATTTAACATTTCCGATTTTAAATTTTCATTAATGTTAAGTTCCTTTCATGAAAATATAAGTTCACAACAAAAAGGAGGACTTCACTTTCACTGGTTTTTTTAATGTTTCTAAATTAGTTATGTTATATTTTTATTTTTAAACATGACAAGTGATAAAGTTATAGAAAGTGCATGTGTGTGTGTGTGTGTGTGTGTGTAGAATAAAGTATATTTTATGAGGTGTTACACATTGCACCAAACGCTTTCAATTTAATAGAATTTAAAAATGTTTCCAAAACTGAAGCAGTAGTTTTTCTTTGCCCACTGGGGGAACGAATTGGGCGAATTCATGCGACATTCGGGATGAACAACAACAAAAAAAAAAATGTTGAGTAGAGTTAGATATGCCCTTGTTAGTCATGCAGTTAGTCACTTACCTAGCGGTATGTCGTACAGGTCTTCGACCTGTTTATTGTTATTGGCCTCTTTGGCCGGCTGCGGCGAATTTCCGTTGGCGTGTTCGTTTCCAATTTCTGGTGCAATTTCTGGTTTCGAATTGTTGGTATTCGGTATCAATTCGACGACCGAATCCAACTGTTTATTGGCGACTGCCGAATTCTCGCTATTGGTATCTGTTACTACATTAGTGGTGGTACTACTAGTGGTACTACTAGTTGTTGTTGTTGCTGTTGTTGTTGTTGTTGTTGTTGAGGAGGCTGTTGTTGTTGTATCAGTGGTATTTTCGATCGTAGTGTTGTTTGTTGTTTCCGCATTGGCGATATCGCTCTCCGGTTTGGTCTCCTTCGGCGATTCAGGCGGCGTCGTTGAATTGATCACCGTTGACGCGTCTTCCGCTGAAATTCCACGGTTAGTAAAAAATCAGTCGCAAACAAAACAGAAAAAAAGTCTCCAAACTTGTTAATTACAAATAATTATTTTATTCTCCCGCGGCACACTGGGATTACACGGATATGCATTCTTTGCAAGATCTGAATATTGGGAAATTTTGAAACCGACGACCAGAGTTAAAAATGATTACACTAGGAAATATTAAATGAATACATTATAATGTCTGTATGAAGATACACTGATGATTCATGATGCTCCACTAGTTTGCTGACAGAATGCTACTAAAGACGGCATCAAGCCAAAAACAGTGATCAACTACAAAAGATTTTAACAATGATAATATTCCAAAACATTACAGAATTATTATTAACTATGAAAAAAATTAAAAAGGCCTAAACTCATAAATATAATCTAAATTATCTTAAGGAAATATTTATTCAATTTTTGTTTCAAATGCAATACCCTGGTACAGTTTTCCATGTGGTTCTTGCAAGGAATGCGTACAGAATTGAAACACCTTCCGGATAATTAGGGCAGAAATTAGTGAATTTATTAAAATAGCAAATCAAAGCTTATGATCATTGTTATATTAAACAATGGAGCTGCAACAATTCTATGAATGGACACAACATGCAAACACAAAGTAATAAAGTGGTTCATTTTCATAGTGAATAAAATTTACATAAATATATATATATATTTATATCAAAATATAGCCAAAAGTCAAATACTTTACCAGTTGCCGATATGGGGGATCCAGGACTGTTCCTGAAATAAATATTAAGGAATATTATTAAATTATATACGTTGAACATATTTATAAGAATGTTAAATCAAATAAATTAATTAAGTCTAATCCATAATGATAATTTATAACGTACATTTTGTTGACGTTGTTTTCTTGTGGCGAGTTCTTGACTTTCTTCGGTGTATAAGACTGTTTCTGACTGTCGGTAGCAAGTTTGTCAATTATGGCTTCAAGTTCTGAATAGACCTGTTAATTGAAAATTAGTTGTAAGCCATTATAAATCAACAAAGTAGCAAACTATTGTTGATAGTAGGTAAATTTATAATTAACTAATTAACCTATTTTTTACATTTGAGAGATCAGCAGCTGTTTTATTTCAATAAAATAAACTGAAATCTCTCTGCAAGTTTACTTGTTCTTGATATTTCATTTGATGTTAATAGTCACACATCTGTCACAAATAATTTAAATTCCAGTGTAAATAATATACCTTTGATGTTTCAGAGTGGAAAACCTGTTCGGAGGAAAATAATGTCTGCAAATTGTTGACTAAAAACAAAATCCTGGAATGGTAAAGGGCGGGCAGGTCATCGTGCAGTTCGCTGTTCAACGTGTCATATGTCCTCTTGGCTGCCTGCAGCTGTTCCTTTGCCTTAGCGATCTGTAAACAGTTTTCATAAATATTATAATACTTATCCTAAACAATAAATAACTTTTTAAGCCCAGTCTTAAACCGTACATATAACCTCCAAAAACCTATTAAATGAATTATAGAGAACATACAAAATACAAGTACTGTTTGTGTCATCAAAAATGAAAATTAAAATGCAATATACCGAATATTCCTCAGGGGATAAATATACTACTGTAAAGTTTTATAAAATACTTTTTCAACCATTTCTGTTTGTTTTCAATTTAAATAAGGGTAACTATGTAAACTTATAATTATTAGTCTACTAATTTTTAAACTCACATACGTATATGCCAAACCTATATGCAGGTACTACATCACATCAGCAAATTATTTTATTTTAACATGGAAGTCAGTGTTGCTAAATACTATCCTATGTGAATAACTAAATATAATTTTGTACACATTCGAAGTGTATATTAAATTAAAAATTAGAAATGAGATTGCAATAAAGAACAGTCAAATTTATAATCAGTATATGTGATTGAGGATTTTAATTTATGCTGAAAAATTAATTAATCCTACTTGCAAAAAATAAATTGTACATACTAAAACAGGTACAAAATCATTGCAGAGAAAGACCAAATAAACAATAGTAAATATTCTTTCCATCCTTATTATAAGATAATACTGCCAAACATTGAAATGTTGCAACTTTACTTCATATTAGGGGTACCCAAAAGTAATCAACATTTTAAGTAATTAATTTTATATTGCTAAAAAAGAAACTTTAATTATTAATCTACTGTATATTTCACCAATATTATCAACAACTCTCTGCCACTTTTCCGGCAAATTTTCGATGCCCCTCTTGAAGAACTCCTCAACACCAAAATACATCTTATCAAATTGTTAATTACTTTAGGGTATACCTAATACATTATACTGTAGGTTAATACCTTAGCTTCATCCCTTTTTTTACCACCACCACCCTCCAATGACTGTAAATTGTGCCTCTGTCCATCATAGTCCACCAACTTGCGAGACCGTTTATCAATCTTTTTCTAAAACAAATAAAACAGAAATTATTGATAAAATTTTTAAATAGGGATAAAAAGTACTGAGGTGGCAACAAGTTTGTTCCAATTCCAAAATTCTGGTAACTTCTAAGTGCACAAATATTTCTGTAACTTACAAATTATTAATCACAGAGGTAATAATAAGAATAATATTATCAACCATCCAATACAGTAGATTGTTTAATCTTCTTGTATTTGTCAATAGAATTTTGGTAATAGTATATACCGAGGTAGTTCCACACCTGCTGCAGAATGAAATATCTGCAAATTTCCCCATTATACTAGTAATATGATGCTAACAGTGATGATGATAAATTGAAATTTTAGACGCTAAAATTTTCTCAGTGTCAAATAGGTCATTGTTGATTTAAGCCATCATTAAGGCCACACAGAGACACGCTGTGGATCAAGCAATCTCTCTCAATTTAATTCACACTTTTCAACACGAATACCCTATAACTAGATTGTCATTTTGGGAGAAATCATTGCTTCACCCTGAATTATATAATAAAAATACTAACAGCCAATGTCGATACGTACCTTCATTTCAGGAAATTGTGCGTAATAAGTGTTGAGCGGGAGAAGGACCTGGTCAGCCAGTTTGTGGCTGAGGTCCTGCCAGAGCATCTCGATATTCTGGGTCTGCAGATTCATCATGTCCTGCCCAACCCAGCCGCTCTCATACACGTCGGTCACACATTCGAACAACGATTTGCTGGCGGCCTGAACAGCTGAAAACAAATTTCAAGTCTTTACATTAACACAATATTAGTCGATTTATTTGAATTTGAAATTTAATGAAAATTCTGTGCACTACTAGGAGAGCAAACTATATGAGTGCCCAGATTTAAATTTAAATCAAATTTAAATTAGAAATAGACCAAACTGGTTGAACTCTTGACATTTTTGAGAATTAGATTCAGCCTGCACGAATTCCTCAATTTCTGGTATATGAGTATTTTTTATAATAGAATATAGAGCGTAAAAAATATAGGTTTCAGCAATTACATAATTTAACCGCATTAATAACAAGCAGTGGTGCATTAAAATAAACAACATTAATGTAGAAAAAGAACATAATCACTAATATTGAAGGTGATCAAGCATACTAAGAAACACATTGGGAATTATAAATCATTTAGCATAGAAAGCATGTTATTGTTTAGACAAAAATAAGCTTTGTTTAAAATAGAGATAGAAGAATATTTGAATTAAATTACTGTAATTCAACCGCATTAATAATAAGTAGGGCACAAAATGTTGAAAATTATGGTGCATCAAAATAACCCAACATTATGACTGTGTAACATAATTTATTGCAAAGCAGGTCCGGATAAAATAAATATTATTAAAAATAAATTACTAACATTTTATTAAATCTCCTCACTGAGTTTATTTCGTTATATGTAATTAAAAATCATTACTAAATCTTTCTTTTTACAGTTTTGTAGGTTTATAGGTACAGTGATCTATTTGTTAGGGCTTCTAACTGAAAGGATTATCCTCTCAAGGTGTGACAGGTCAATAATGCTTCTATCATTCGTCCATTACTGGTTCAAATATTATGCTGTTTCAACCATTTATCAGCTGTCCTTAATCGTCTACCATATAATTTGTACCTATAAGGTCAAAGTAGTTTTATTAGACAAAAATAATTAAATAAACTTAATATATTTCTTTTTTACCCGTGTATGAAGTTCTACATCCTATCAGGAAATTTCATTTTAATTTGGAAGTCAAGATTGCTAAATACAATGCTATTTACTTTGAAATACTTCAATTTTTCATTTTGCACATTAAAACACAACAGAGTAAAATAAATAATTTGATGACATAACCTGCAACAGTATTTATTAGTGAGAAGTTTAATTTAAAATGAAAAACTACTTAATTTCAAAGGTTATATAAAAAAAACCATTTTTTTAAATTTTTCATTGAGAATATTTCAAGGTATTCGAGAGTAGGTTTTTTTTGATGATGACTTTGAATTATTTTTAAAATGTATTTCTGTCTTTCATGTTATGAGGAAATTTGTTCCATTGTATAATATTTCAATTGTAAGAACATTTTCCTGTAATGCAATGTCAGTAAGCTGTGGGGCATCATATTACGAATTCAATTAGTGAAAGCCACAAATCCATAATAGAGTAAAACTCATCCATGTCATTATATAACCGTTTGAAAATTATTTCCCATTTCAGATAAACAGTCGTTTGTGATTATGGGGAAAAGTGAAACTTTCATAATGTCGATTTAGCAACACAGTTGCTGCTGTTTGTGTTAGGTAACTTGGCCTGAGATATCAAAAACTGGATTCATTAGATTGAATGAAACAAGATTTGATTCTAATGCAATAAAAACACACAAAAGAGAGAAAAGAGTTGGAAGAAAATAAACAACATTAAAAGTTACAATTTGATATAATCGATTTGTAAAAATGTACCTGTTCAGAAATAAAGACTTCTTTTTATGAAGGAAAAAAATAAATTACTTGGAACAAACCCAAGGTCATCTTATTTGTTAAGAACACAATTGAAGTGTGTAAACAGCGTTAGTGCAGTGAAAATTTATAGTAGCGTCAAATTAAGATAAGGGATCATTCAATAAAACAATAGAGAACCAAAAGTGCAAACAAATTTTTTCCTTCATGAGCTGTAAAATTTTCTTTCCACTTCTTCTTTTCTTTAATTAACTGCTTAATTAAATTAATGAAAAATAAATTAATAAATTATTTAGAAACGATAGCTCTTTTATTCTACTTCTATTCTACTCTTTATTATATACAGGCATATCGCCATTTTTGTATCGGAAGAAACAGCTTTATCTCTCTCATGAATAAGAAGAAAATTAAAATTTTTAGAAAATTAAATTGATTTGAAGACAACGGTTGAAGCAGGTATTCGTGCTACCAATTTTATAGGCCACATGCTAGGTAGAGCCTACAAGTGGCCAATTAATGGATACGATAATGGAGTGAATCAATAGGTCAGATAATGATATCAATAAAGCTGATAATGTTGGGCTACCTTAGTTCAGCTGGTTTTAGCTCAAAATTGAGCATATGTTCACTTAATCCTTCACTGAGCCATGATAAACATTGAGTGATGATGTGACAACATATACTCACTACAGCATCTCAATTTTATGTTAGAAAAATTCCTATTTATTTTTACCCAATACAAAGTTATATTATAAAAATTCTCAACAAAATGTCCCTTCTATAAACATCATTACTCCTGCAATTTACCATCTCCACTCGACTTGACCTGGTTCAGGACTTTGGTTTTACAACATCTCCCAGTGATGTTCTGTTATAGAAAGGTATATGCCCATAATGGATCCTGTCATGTTGCTGACAGAATGCAACTGATGATGGCGTAAGGCCAGAAGAGGTCCAGCTTGGGAACAGATAGGCGAGTGGGGACATAAAATAGCAAGGAGTGATAATATTAAAAGCCCTCGCATGAAACTACATCCAAAAGATGTATCAAGGGACAGTAAATTGTGTTATAATAAATAATTATAAATAAATAATTACCTCTAACGCATCTTATATAATTGTTGAATTCTTTCTGAAGCCTGGCAGCAGCACTCTGCTGCCTGTTGAAATTTTCCAAATGTTCGTCGAAGATGTCATCGAGTGTTCTGTCGACCTTTCCTAGGTTTTGCAAGAACTGAAAAAAAATGAGATATTATGCATCTCAACAAGTAAAATGTTAATTTAAAATTATTATAGAATCATAATAGGCAACTGAGACAGGGTGGTCAGTGGCGCTTCTGCCGTCGCTTCCCCCAGTCACCAGCCCTCCTCCCATTTTTCTCCCCTCTATGAGAATATGAATCACCTCCTTACATCCTTCCTGGAGACATTCTCAAATATTCCCAATCAATTGATTAATGCAATAACTACCCCCGCCATACTCATCCATGCCATGGTTCCTCAATGACTAGAACGAGTGAATCCCTCCTCATCCTCCTTTGGAATGCGAACGGACTGATTAAACAATTAAATGAACTTCAAGTAGTACTACATGGCAGACGGATCGACATCTGCCTTCTGACAGAAACTCACTTGACTAATAGAAATCGAATTAACATACCCGGTTACACATTGTACCTAGACGACGTAGCCCATGGTGGCACTGCCATCCTAATACGTCAAAGACTCCATCATAACACTTTGTCCTCTGTATCCCTAGACTCCATACAGGCAACGTCCATCAGCGTTAAAACCTTTCCTTTTCCATTACCTATATCCTCAGTCTATTCTTCACCCAATCAAAACCCATCACGAGTTCAACTTCTATCTCACTTCCAATCCCTCGGTCCCCACTTTGTATCCGGTGGTGACTATAACGCGAAGCATCCTCGCTGGGGTAGTAGAGTCGCGAATCCCAGAGGACGAATTTTGTCCACTATCCTCCAATCCCAAAATTATAGCACCATCTCTCCATCCTCCTATACCTACTGGCCCTCGGATAATTCTCGCCTTCCTGACCCCCTTGACTTCTTCGTCACCTTCGGTGTAAGGGGAATCCACAGCACAATATCTGTCCTGGATGATCTAACATCCGACCATACTCCAGTAATCCTCCTACTCGACCCAGTTTCTTTACCCCCATCCGTTACACGCGGTCTAACTGATTGGACCCAATTCCAAAACCTCGTAGACTCCCGCATAAATCATAACATCTCCTTAAAAACCCCTGCAGAAATCGATGCAACCGTAGAAGTGTTTAGCAAAACCATCCAAAACTCAGTATAGGAAGCTTCTCAACCTTCCTCATTTCCATCAAATTTTGTACCTTTAACTCTCCCATTACATATACGCTTCCTCATAACCGCGAAAAGGAGAGCTCGAGCTGTCGTTATCCTTCCGATCGTCTTAGATTTCACCAGTTATCCCGCCAGCTACATTCCGAATTTGTTACCATTAAATCCGAAAGATACAACTCCTATATATCCTCGCTCTCAACCCAAGATCATTCCTTGTGGAAAGCCACCAAACGACTTCTTTCCTATCCAATGAGTGCGCCGCTTCGCAAAAGTGACGGCTCTTGGCCAGAACTGATGCGGAAAAGGCGGCCGAGTTCGCCAAACACCTAACCACAACCTTCAGACCACACCCTGATTCTGATACAGATCACACCAACTCTGTATCAGAATTTCTACTATCACCATTTCCTCTTTCCCCTCCTCCTAAGGCTACCCTACCTTCTGAAATTGCTTATATCATCCGAAAGCCCCCCGCACGTAAAGCCCCCGGCTTCGACTTAATAACGTTAGAAGTACTCCGCCACCTTCCTAGGCGAGCCATAGTATTTTTAACTTACCTCTACAATAGCATCCTAAGAACAACCTATTTCCCAATCCTTTGGAAGTTCTCCCTAATAAAGCTAATTTCCAAACCTAATAAAAGTCCCTTTGAGCCGTCCTCCTATAGGCCACTAAGCCTTTTACCATTACTCTAAAAAATCTTTGAGAGAATCCTCCTAAAACGACTCCTTCCAATCATCGATTCCTCAAATATAATTCCTAATCATCAATTTGGCTTCAGATCGCAGCACTCCACTATCCAGTGCTTCCGCGTTGTAGACGAGATCTCCTCCGCACTTGAGCTTGGTCAATACAGCGGTGGTGTCTTCCTCGATGTTGCAGAAGCATTCGATCGAGTTTGGCACCCCGGGTTACTGTTTAAGCTCAAAAGCATCCTTCCTAGTACATATTACCTCATCCTCAAATCCTACCTTGAGGGCAGGTTCTTCAGAGTTAAGGACGGCCAAGAGCTATCCGACTACTGTTTAGTCGAAGCGTCTGTCCCTCAAGGTCCACTCCTATACACAATATATACCTCCGATATACCTACATATCCTTCTACAGTCCTCGCCACATTTGCTGATAACACATGCCTCCTCACCTCCGACCAAAATCCCTCAACTACAACTATCAATCTCCAAGAGCACCTTTCCAACATCCAGCCCTATTGCAAACGATGGAGGGTGAAGGTGAATAGCTCTAAATCTGTTCACGTCACCATCACACAACGTCGACATCCTTGCTCTCCTGTTCTATTTAACAGCACTCCTATGCCCACCCAACAGCAGGCTAGCTTCCTCGGGCTCTATATAGACAAAAGACTCACGTGGAATCCCCATACCCGAATGAAAAGAACAGATCTAAATCGCAAATTTGGACTGTTGAGACCTCTTTTGAAAAGGACATCAAAACTGACAACTGTCAACAAACTGACATTATATAAAGCCAAACTAAAACCGACATGGACATACGGAATAGAACTATGGGGTTCCGCCAAAAAATCCAACATCGCTCGCATCCAAACATTCCAGTCAAAAGTCCTTCGTACCATCCTAAATGCTCCCTGGTATGTTTCTAACCGAACAATCCATAATGACCTCAACATACCGACAGTCGACGAAGTCGCAAAATCACGCTTCCTTAAATTCCCGTCTCTCTCCACATCCAAATCCACTCGTTCAGTCCCTTTCCTCTTTTACCCATCCATTATCCCCCCCGCGTCGGCTTAAACGTCACTGGCCCAGAGACTTTCTGTAGGTCAAAAGTACGTATAACTAATATTAGTTGATTGTACAATAAATAAAGTAAAAGAAAACCCTTCAATATGTATTGGACAAAATTGAAACATGCCTACATAGCTACCGAATGTGTTTATGTTGAATATATTAGTTCTTTACTGAACAAAAAGCAGACTGTATAAAAAATATTGAATTTCTGTTGGAACGATAAACCGTTTTTCTTCGATTAATTGTTTCACAGCGGTTAAAGAGTGGAAGATTGAGAGAGCCAGCGAGAAGGAGGGATCCTTCATTGTCTGTACCAGTTAAAATAGGCTGTTAAAAATAGTAGCTTCACAGCTCAGTTCACACTACAATAGAGCTTTGCAATCGATTGTCAAACAAAGCGATTCTATTCGCACCTGGTTGTACAACAAGAGAATAAATAAAACAAACCCCTCTCCCCCCACCAACTCTATTTTGTTTAATGACAATTTTCATCGGTTTTAAAAATAAAAACTCAACGCAAATCATTTTTGTTTTAACACATAATAAAGCCTAGATGACAAATATACAAACACTGGTTTCGAACACTTTATGTTATTTTGAAATAGCAGGACGAACAGAACTTCTCATATAGCTACATTCCCAAGTGTAAAACGAGTGAGGATTCACCTTGGAAAAATTAATTCTTCCAAATCTATATTTACACACCAGGATTATGAGTCAGGGAACCTGTAACACACTGAAGGCCTGCAATTTGAGTAGCCAACACAATTTTAGTAACCCTAAAGGGATAATAGCGAAAAATTGTCATTTCATATTTTTTTTAATCTTGAAAAAAGCGTTTTTTAACTGTGTTATTATTTCCCTACCACAGATTTTTCTGTGTAGTGTTTTCTATATAATCATGTAGAATGTTAGAAGAATTTAAAAAGTACCCACTTCTTTTAAAAATGAAAATATAAAAACTACTAAATCGGTTAAAAAAATAAGGGACTAATGACACTCCATAATGAGCCAATTATTAATAGTCGCAAAGCGATAGAAGTGATGGCAGTGCGCTTTTGAGAAAAACATACCTTCTTGATTTTTTGTTCTGGAATTTTTATTAATAACCAAAAAATAATGCTTCCTATTAGAATGGGGTCGGCTTGCCAAATAAATGTAGGACCGTGCCAGTTCTGGCATTCTTCCCCCGCCCCCGCCCCCAGCCATCCTCCACTGAGATGTATCGTGTATTATAATGGGGCGCTCTATTCCAAACCAAATCTCAAATTACGATCGATTGAAAAGGTTCCTGGGAAGAGGACTACGATAATGTTTTGCCGGTTGGAGAAACCGACGTGTGCGCGAGACGAGTCCCCCCCCCCGTATAGGTTTATTTATACACTTACAAACTGGCTCCCCGACTCGCATACTAACTAAACGGGGGGCCCGGGGGGTACTTTAAGGAAAAAAACTCAATTTTTTTTATTCTTCTTTCCCCACTTCAAGTCAAGTTCTAAATCCGGTACACTTACAAATGGCGGTGAACGACAATTCAGTCATTCTAGGTCTAGAACGTGACGCACAGTTCGACGTTAAAAGATCCTCGGCTAGACCGGGTCCAGGTCTTTTTTTTCAAGACGGCGGCCATATTTTTTAAACGGGTCGTTAAACGTTTTCCGACAAATGAACCGCCATATCTATGTTTAAGACGGTCTATTTTTGCTCGGTATCGGGTTATATAGAAAAACGCGCCATATAAATTGACGCCGTCCTGGCGCAACGTCTCATTTTATTTCTTATTTCGAAATAATTTCTCGTTTTAAATTTCAACATTGCGGACAGAAATATGTCGACGGGGTTTTACGAATTCTAAAAGACATCTGTAACAGAGGGCGCTGCTCTGGCCATTTCTGATCGCTATAACCAGTTTTTTTTCTAAACTATAACATCTCGTTAACAATTAACTAATCGTTGAACATTGTTATCTGCTGATCTGCTGAAGATGCCGAGCAGCCGACCAAACATACCCCGGCGAAAGACCAAACCGAGGGATACGTTTATTTATTAAAATTACTTAATTTAGGATGCATTTTAAACACATCTAACTTCGGGTAAGATCGCGTAATACCGCGGGGAGGCCCTACGAAATTCTCTGGAGAACACTTGAGCTACTTCCCGTATGAAGGTTTATCCCTTTCCCCTCTAGAGCTCCCCCGAGTGCGATCTGCTTCCGACATTTTGGACCTCTTACAAAATTGAGGATGTCCTCAATATACCGGTGGGTGGGGACCACGAAATAAAATGTAAAATACTGTTCTATTAACTGTATCTGTATTATAAGTAATAATAAATTTATTAACGGAGATCAATAAACTGTTTTGCTGTCAAATATGTCAAAATTCGATACGAAAACTCATATATATGCCTGCATTTTAAGGGAGTTGAGTGCTACAGACGTGCTAATAACAGCGAAAACAACAGTAATTAACACAAAACCTAAAAAAAGACCAGCGGATTTACGTATTACCTCATTTATTTTCCGACTTCTTCTATTGGAAAACAATTTTCTGAGGTTGCTTTTGTAAATCAGCACACTGTGTTCAGTGACCGGAGAGCCTTTTCCATTTCGGCGCCGTCTCAATTAAACGTTACACAACAAGTCAATTAGTGAAAGGAGGGAAAACTTCAGGAAAATTTTAGAGGTCTGGCGAAACTAATAACAGAGAGGAGAACTTTAGAAGCGTCGTCGGGCTTAATTCTAGAATGTTGAGCGGAAATGACAACTTACATAAACAAAATTAGGCCAAAACAAAAACAACACCGAACATTGATAAAAACCTTAACTAGACAGTAGATTGGTGGTCGTAAACAGTCTCCGGACATTTCAAGTACCAAAAGTTGAGAATTGCCCTGGCAATAAAATACATTTTAAAGGGGGTGAAAGTAAGCCGGAAGTCTCCTGGGGGAACGCCGTTCCGGTAAAAGATTTGGAGACGGAACGCCGTTCCGCTTTAAAATCTGACTCAAAAAGTAAGTCGGAGGCTGAAATTGTTGTTAGAAATAAAATCCACTATTCTGGGATCAAATCCTTCCAACAGCCTTGCAACCGAAAGCCGCGGTAAAGGTGGAAGGCCGATTCAACGGAATTCGGGGAAATGATAATTTTATTTAAATTATTATTCGCAATTTTTATATTGCGAACTCAGGCAATAGCTTCCGGCATGTTATTCCTAATATTAACCGGGTGTTATACATATTAAACAAATCAAGGGACTATACAAAATAAAGTAAATGAAAGCAATAACGAAAACATATATAACAAAAATCCAATTATCAAATCTAATAATTGATATTATAATAATAACAAATGCAATTCTGACTGGAATCCGATGAATGGCCAACTTCTACAGTCGGTAGTGAGTCTAATCGGAGGTAAAAAGGTTTTTACGTTTGAAAAAAATAAATTGAAACGTTACGAATGAATAGGGTCGCCCAGGCAAAGGGCAAATATGCCTGGCTTTTATCTCTGCCAACCAACAGGTAGTCAGGCCCCCGCTCCCTTATCTAGACTGTTATTTCTACTCCTTGTTCCAAACGATTTTACAAGACCCAGGTAGTTTCTATCATTAGACAAAATGTCATTGGAAACTCCTATACTAGATCCGTTTGCGAATGAAAATATTAGAAACTTAATTTAAATAGACGGAGTATCCTCACTGTTACTGTCGGATAGTAACAGTGCAGGCGGCATTGTATACAACTGACCGAGTCTAAACAGGTAGAGCCGAGGACTGAATGGTTTGGAAATAGAAGATGGCACGTGACCTTCTAGTAACATTCTGTCTATTTGAACACCGCGCGCCTACTGTCTATTGTAGACCGCTGTGGAGCTTTGTCGAGTCTAGAGTCTGAATTCTGACTATCACCGCAGTTGCTAACGCCGGGAGGACGCATACTGAGAATGAAGAGGAAGACGTGACAGACGGAACGCTTCTTCTTGAGAGACGCTATCAAAACATCTCACATTATAGTGTTCGGACAATTCCACTATCCACTATCTACGGACAAGCGGATCGAGGTTTTCCTCTGCGAGGAAAAGTTTTTCCTGTTTGAAGAACATTGAGAACATAACTTTCACGCATTCCAACCAGAGGACAGAATTTACTAAAAAAAAAAATAATGATCCGACGAATCGGAAAGGCGAAAACTGTAAGTATAGCGCAGAACCAAAAATGCGAATAATTTGTTACTATATCTGATAGTGTACGTGCCTACAAATACACGTTAGTACAGCATTTTTACCGACTAAATTAATAGATAGTTATCATAGATATTATTATCTATTCATTAATTTTAATTATTTTTGTGGTAAAAGACGCATTTTATGACCTGTAAAATTGAAAGCAATTTAAAATAAATATTACTTTAAACATATTGAAAGAATATAAAAACGACTTAACATGGTGTAAAAAAGATGAGTAAACAAAGACTGGCACGTATGTATGTAAAACGCAACTGTGGCAGCTTTCGGTTTATATTATATATATAATGAAATAAATATAAGGTTGCTACTTCGCCGATTTTCATCTAGTTATGTTGGATTCCAGAACCCACACGAGGGTCGACTGTATTTAGATATTGGAATTTTTGGCTTTCCCCGCCATATGTTCGATTTCGAAACAGTTCTCCTTGTGGAGAAATTGAGATATCGCCGGGAAGAAAGAGAGAAAACCCTAAAAGAAAAAAACAATCTCCATCCGGGTCAACTGAGTCTGTTTTTGTGGGTTTTGGAGAGAGAGAGAGAGAGAAAGAGAGAGGTCAGCGCACTGGGGTACTGCCCGCCACCTACATTTCCCTTCATAGCCAAAAAGTAAATATAGACCTCCCCTATGTGAACGACACATATATAAGAATTCAGCTTCAAACATGCAGGCAGACATGTCTCGATCTCTTCTATATATATACAGGTCGAACGGCTTTTTACGGGAAAAATACTAGAAAAAATTTTGTCGTCTGAAAAACTCATATTTTTTTGCCGGCCATAAAAAAAAATAATTTTAAAGTTAGTGACGACAATGCTTTCTTCAAATTCAATATTGAAACGCAAAAGCCAATTTAAACAGTTAGAGAATAAATATACACTTAAATTTTTTTGAAAAGCGGGTATGAAATACATAGACGGGCATTATTATCTGAATTTCTCACTGAAACGTAAAAGTACTCGGAATGTAGAATACTTGTCGTGTACGGGCGGCGTCAGAAAATGGGTAAAATTTGGGAAATAGTAATGCGGGCGCAGACATATGCGCACCTTCAATCCAATTTGCCTTAATCGGCTTGTGGGCGGTAGACTGTGTACACATAACATACGCCCTACCGTTTACCAAAATTCGAACGGGATCCAAAAACAAAATACGCTCTCAGCCAAAAACAATGAAATAGAACAGATTTTAAGAAAATTTTATGTCATGTCCTTCCACCGGTTTTGGTCGTTCGCTAGGCGGGTCAATAGGTTGGTGAGTCATTTACTTCGGTCTTGTTTTTGTTTTGTTTTACCGCGCTTTTTAATTTATTCGACTTACAAAAATCTTTTTACCGTAGATTTCGTGTGTTTCTGTCTCCTCTCGCCGGTTCGATCTTTTGCTAGACCGGTTTCGGTGGTTGACACAACCACCACGGTACGAGTGACAGTGTCGGTGCAGTGAGGATGCCAAAAAAAAATCCAAAGTGCCAAAGTGGCTAACGCAGCTACTGAAGAGGGCGAGCGGCCAAAACCGGTCTAGCGAAATACCGAACCGGCGAGAGGAGACAGAAACACACGAAATCTGCGGTATTCCGACCCCTCGCAGACCACAAAACAGGTATTCTAAAACATCCTTATATTACTCTCGCAGACTTGGGGGATTTTTCGAAATATTCAAATATTCTGAAGGAGAAAAATTATACCTCGACAACGGGTCGTCGATTGGATTTTCTTTCAGCAATGTACCGAAGCGAGCCAATAATGTCGGGCGGACAACAATATTACTTTCAACAATGCTACAACCGAGCCAACAATGCACGACGGTAATTTATTCAATACTTTTTGATTGTGAACAAAAAATTAACCTATCCAAAAACAGTTCTGGGTCTTTCTTATCGGAATGGTGGAGTTTTAATTAATTAAATCCCATCGGCCCATCCCAGGCTCCATCCTCTTGCTTTTTTGGGGCTGATATTTTGAGCACCGTCGGTTTTTCGGTTCTGAAAATAATTTCAATAAATAAGAGATGGAGGTCAGTGGGTCCGCGCTTGCCGGATGTGGGTCACCGCACCCAGATAAGGCGGCATTCCGGGAGCTTCCCCAACAAGTGTACACACACACACACGACCTTATCCCCTAGTAGTAGAGTTTTACTTTATCAATGTTCCCCGCGTTATTAAATTAGGATTTGTACAAATTTCAAGTTGGTCCAAAAATATTATTCTGTATAGAAAAGAACCGCTTTTTATTAAATTGCATCAGGAGTACTTGGGTACTATAAGCACCCAGTGACCTTCCCTACCCCTGATTAGGCGTTGTCAACGCTTAGTAGCACAACATCGAACATTCTGTAAATAACATTGTTCCATAGCAATAAACTGATATTCTTTATATTTCTTTCCGGTTATCAATATTGTATTAAATTATATAGTGCTAAGTATCATATCTTGTATTCTGGCTTCCACTCGGTTAATCGGTTGTACTGAAAAGGGCAATATCAAAGTCGATGCGGAACTAATTTTCCTTCAATTTCAAAATATCCACACGACTTTCGTGTCGCTCGTGGTTCGGTCGTCAGTATCTTTACCGTTGTTATCTTTGAAACTGAGTCCCTCAAAAACATCCTGTTTGAAGAGGCCATATTTTAATCACCGCATTCGAGAAATAATTTAACCATTATTGAGAATTTATAAATAATGATTTAAGTTCGGCTTTACGGTGTTACTAAAAAAAGAACATTGTGACGGCAGTTATTGTCCTCCTATTGTGGGAAAAAATATTCCACTACACCGTTACTGATTAGGTTGATGACAATTCTGCCACACCAATTATATTAGGTCAAATATGGCTCGATTTGTTTTCGAATCAGGGTCGTTTACTAACGGAATAACCACGGGGAAATGTAACACACAGGCATCGAATTCCATTGCAGTATCATTAAGCTAATGTTACTTATTATGTTACTTATGCAAATAATAAGAAAAATTCTTGAAAATGAATCTACCGACTCAGTTATTAGTACTGAAACTAACCTAATGCTACAAACGGTTGTAAAAGCCGAAACCTGTCTACTTCTAACTAAAATTCCATTATCGGACAACTCTCAGTATTACTTCTAATCCTGTTCCATTATTACTTTCGTAAAGCACCTTATTATTAATTATTTAGTATCTTGCGTAATATTGAATACTTTTTACTCTTTTTCTTATCCAGCCCAATAGCATAATTCCGGCATTAATGAATTTCGGCCTCATCGTAAACAACTCTCGAATGAAATAAAAAAAAATATTCATCTAGGTCAACTGGCGGTAAGTGGGCCAGAGGCGTGCACTCCTTCCCGCATTCCAGGATGAGGGGCCCGCCATCCAAGTTGTAAGTTCGAAACCGGTACCGGATGGAAGTTGCCCAGCGCACCGACACTACGTGCTGACGGGCGGGAGGAAAATTCGACCGCCAGTCCACCAGTTTGGGGGGCGTACAATGTCAATATTCAATGTGGCCCCAGGTGGCCTAACTGAATCACTTATCAGAGATCCCAACCTACAGAAACTGTTAACCCAATTTTAACATCTTCTGACTGAACTGATAACAATGGCACAACAACAGCCGCAGCGATTGTTTTTTAATTATCGTTTTTTTGTTTTTTAAACTTCGGTATATTATTACATCGATTGTATTACACGTGTACGAGGTATAAGAGTTAGAAGTGGACGCGCGCACATGTATGTGGCCTCATCACGACCTAAATTTCTCCTCCGTTTACGGGAACGTTACCACCAATATACTACATCTCTACCGGCCAATTCGAAACGCAGAAACAGAACTATCATCAATTCGATTTCGCCAGACAATTAATTCGAATTGAATGCGAGCTCCGTACATTTGATCGTTTGAAATTTCTTGTTAGAGGGAAATTCGGCCCAACGCGCATTGTATTACAAGTGTCGCTAGCTAACTCAAATAGCTATACATATAGGTACACGGCTCACAAAGTATAAGTGATACAATGTCACAACGAGCTTGTACACAATGAGATATAAGGACTTTAAAGAGACAATAAATAACTTTCCCTTATTATTTCAGACCAACGTTGCTCATAAAACAAGTATATATCCAATTATATGAATGTAGAAAGGCTCTATTCGTATACTAATATAATTTAGGCGTATTCAGAGACAAATAAAGTATTTTACGGGGAATTTTAAAGTACGCGGTCAGTCACAGCTTGGTTCAAGGGGGACAAACATACTCAGAGATGTCTTCCAAATTGCAGAAAAAAATTAATAAAAACTATATATATATATATATATATATATATATATATATATATACATATGTCGTAAGTAAATTTACTAAAAAGTATTTTTCTATCATTTTTTCCCAGTTAAATATCAATAATTTACAATCGAATAAATAAAACCATTAAATGGTTTTGAGTATATATCATTTCGTTAGATAGTTGTCGGTCAGTGGCATATAAGCAGATCCTCTTCCACTTCCGCCTGCACGGACGTACAGCCTGACATAGAGGGGCGGCCCCTAAAATAGAAAGGAGGCGCAGGCGCGTGGGGAGACCCGTGCGTGGGTGTGTTCCACCGGCGACTATGTAGGTACGCCTAAGAGGCGGTGTGGGCACCCGCTGAGGAGGAGGTCAACAGCACGGATTCGTGAGACCGTTAGAATGGAGTCCCTGCCTCCCTCCCTTAGAGGATGTGCCCCTCCTCCCGATGTGTGCCGTAGTAATACTAACCTTGCGATAGTGTAGCGCCCGCATGTCCGGGTGCGCGGAGAATTTCGAACCGACTGTCGAGTGTGGTAAACTGAAAAGTTTTCGGAAATTTGAAATGCAGACAGAGAAGTGGCAAAACGACCGGATACGAGGGGAAATATTCAGCAATCCATCGACCGGCGCTTATCCCTCGAGTACATACCATTCAACGGTTACAATTGTTCGAAACCTTTCGTAAATTGACCCTCCCTCAAAGACCGAAAGGGTGGTTACACTCGGAAACGTGGGAAAAGACATTCCTATAGACCGGGCATATGCATGTGCCCATTAAAACGTGTTGAAAACGCAAAAGATAATAATTAAATCTTAAAAGTAAGGAAAATAAAATTTCCTATTAACTATTTAAGATCTCCCTAGATCTAGTGCGAGATTCCCTAAATTGGCAACACCATTTTTAACATTTTTTTTTCTTTCTGTAACTTTACTCTTTATTTTATTTCTATGTCGAAATGTTCAGAGAGCTGGGAAATGTTTTAATTAAATTTAATCAAACAGCCAAGTTAAAAGCTAAAAGAACAAGATCTTAAACGAGTTGTTCACGATTTGGGTTTTAGAGCACCGAAACATTTAAAACACTGTGCTTTAAATCGAATACGCCAGAGTGTAGTGGGAAATTTTGAGATTCACGCGTCAACTGTTTTATAAAATGTAAATAAAATTTGAATATTATTTACGGAAAATGATATGAAAAATGAAATGAACTAAATCCCACCACTGCCAGATGGGTTATAGGGGGGTACGTGGGCGTCTGCCCCGCCTCTAAGAGTATAAGCGCGTCCAAAAATTCGCTCCTGTTACTTTGTCAACGCTCGCTTGTTAAGTTCTATAGTTAGACCGGTTCCGGCTTTTTAAATGTTACGACCGTAGCGCACCGTCAGCGATAATATACCGCGAGTCAATTACGACCAAGCGCATAATATAAGTTGAATTCATCCGGCCAGAGACGTGTAAGTTGGCACCTTAAAACTGGCCGACTTTAAAACATCTTTTCAACCAAAGTTACGAATGTAATATTCTGAGGATGACAATACGCGCGAGGCGATTATACTGCCTTCACACTCGCAGATTGTACTAACTTCGTTGCGTTACCGACAAAATATTGCAGCTTCCTGCTGCCGTAACTGGCATTTCTTTACATTAATTGACACGCGATTGTTGTTCATTTCGCAAGTTTTTTCCCCTTTTATAAGTGCCAAATTCCTCTGTGCATTTCGTAGTTAATTTTATCAAAAACATAATTCAATAATTCGGCCAGATGGAGACAAATTTTCAGATCGTATTGAAAATAAAATGAACACTCTAACAACCTGGTATCGCAAGGTTTTTAAATATTCATTTTTTTCTAACTTTTTTATTTCCCCAAGTGTATAAAATAATATCCTGACACTGGTTATACACCTATTAAAATATAACAAGTTCCAACTACAAGATGATGCGCCTGCTAATTACATCGAACGGTTTATACAGACTCATTAGTGCAACAACTGCGCTTATTAAGGTTCAATGTTGTGCCTTTACAATAAGAGAACTCATGAGCCAAAAAACATAGTCGAACTTACAATTTGTCATTAAATCATTTATAGGAATCAATGCGTGAAATTAAACGGACGCTTATCTAATTTATATTTAAGAAAACGACAGTTGACTAAATAGAAGTACCGGACAGTTCGTAGTAATGCGTCGTGAAACCACATCAAGAACCCTTCTACAGTACACCCCTTTGGTTCCGGTAGATGATATCCGGATGCTGTAATCGATCGGGTGTGAAGACCATTCTTCAGAAGAGGAAGCGGGAAGAGTATTTCGACAAAAAAAATAAAGTATTAAGCAGGGAATGCATCTCACGCACGGTTAGGTGCGGCGGTATGACATCAGACGGAGGGGGTAGGGCCCATTTGTAATTGTTATTAATAGATCATCACTCCGGGCGTTGAAAACTGTACGTGACACGTACGTAGCACACTGTACACAATATCGTAACCCAGCCAATTTACCTAGCCAATTACAGACAAAGTCGTTGTGGGTATAACGACTTTGCTCCACACAACGCGTTTGCTACCACCCTAGCTGGATTTGTAGTACAAAATAAAATGAATGTAGGTCGATATAAATTTCATAATTTGCAATCTAAAGTATATGTAAAAAAAGATAAGCCATGGCGTTTCGTGTAGTGAACAATGAGTAACATCATAGAATAG
This sequence comes from Lethocerus indicus, assembly GCA_019843655.1. NCBI lineage: Eukaryota > Metazoa > Arthropoda > Insecta > Hemiptera > Belostomatidae > Lethocerus > Lethocerus indicus. Next base: position 31,048,184 of record JACDQD010000003.1, on the reverse strand, counting down.
AGCAAACAAATGAGGACGTTCAGTTGGTGAATTTCTTAATTACGTTTACGCGGTTCTGTACCGAATTAAGAATACTGTAAAACTGGCTTCGAGGAAGCGAAAATTATTTACATCTTCCAAATGGTATCTCCCACGGACCGAACGGTCCGTTAGGCTTTAAAATGGCACAAATTGCAGTCTCTCTCTTTCGCATTTCCTTTTTTTTCTTGTAATCCAACGGAATATTTTATAAATAGCGGACGACCTTACTCGGAGTCGGAGCGAACCGGCCCGCGTGCGGGTGCACAGAAGGACGTCTGTCCTTCGAAAAATCGAGAGCTGTGAAAATTAAATCGAGAGCCGTGGCGGCTCACACCAACGCTTCCGCGTTAAAAATCAATTTTAAGGCTAAAAGCTGAGTAAACGTTTTAGCCAATTTACAAAACCGTATTGAAAATGCGGTATAGAACTGCTGGGTTCCAACGAGACATCCAACATCGCCCCCCATCCAGAAATTCCATCCGAACCATCCTTACTGCATACTGGTAAGTTTCGAATAACACCATTCGCCACGAACTCCACTTACTCCACTTAGTTGAATTATTTATAAAATCCCAGTTTCTCAAGTTCCATGCCCGTCATCAAACTTATTTTCTGGTTCAATCACTCTCCTCTATTACGCATCCCGTGTAAGGCGTCTCAGAGTGTAAGGTTGGTTGTAAAATAAATAAAAGAAATTAATGCTTCCTGGCTGCTGGTTCTGAAATATAAATGATCCGAATTATTCCCCGGCCGCGTGGAGGCGTCACAGTTATCTACTGACGGTGGGAGGAACTCGAAAATGGAAAACCTTAATCCAATTGTGTGGGGGGATAAACCTTCCTGCCCCTTCTACATTCGAAACGTGTCGGGGGTTCTTTAACCTTTACTTCAGAACTAGTTAATTCCTCTTAATCGTGGGCTCATTCTGTCCGTTGGAGTCTACCCCCCCTCCATCCCGCATATCCTCGTTTGGGAAGCTTTCCCTTGTTTCCAAGCAAAGCACCGTGTCCCCGACGACAGTGTCCCCCTGTATCTACTGACGGTGGAAGAAACCTCGATAAACTCATGCGAAGAACCTCTGTATTTCTTTCAGGCGTGGGCAGAGGTTTTTATTCCCCACTGCGAGCCAACAGTTTCTGTTTCGATGATGTAATTTATAAATTTCCGCCTTCGTGTTGTCCCCTGTTCTGCCTCCTTTCGATCAAACAACTCCCTCCTGCTACTCTGGCGACAAGCCGAAACCGATCTATGGTCCAACAGAACGAGGTGAAAATAAATAAAATAAAAGGGATAAATAATCTAGCATGATCGGTCTAGATAGCGCTCCACGACGTTAAACATTCCTACTCAGACTCAAAACTATCAACTTACGAACAAATAATTAATATTTTGATTTTACATATCCGTCGTAACCCATAAGACTCGAAGGTACAGGAACGAAACGACGTTACAAATTACTACTATTATTAAAGCACAACTATCTTTTAAAACATAGCTCGGCGTACGTAATTGAGATATGGGGGATCTAAATTCAGTAAAATACTATTACTACAAGCCATAATCCTTCGTAAAATCGTTAGCGCCCCATCGTAAGATGGGCGATGGGGTATCTGAACCGCACGATTCATTCCGATTTGGATGTCCCGTTCGTTCACGAATCAGTGGCTACGCGATATAAATACTTCCGTCCCAAACTATCCGAACCTTTCCTCGCGTCGCCTTCCAAAAAATCCCGAACGCCGCCTCAAGCGGAAATAGCCACCTGTTTCCTCGCTACCTAGCACAGTCAATGGGTGGATTCTCCATCGAATGTGCATTACAGTTAACTGTCAATAAATACAATTAAACCGCGTTTAGTCCGCATAATATAATAGAAGGACCTTCAGGTCTTTTGTGCAGAGACCTGTTCGGTTGTAGGCGAATGTCTGAGGAATCATTCTTCCTCCTGGTCTTTTTTCCTCCACTCCATCAGTATGTTGGTGAGTCACTTATGGCAACCTGTCTGCACTCGCATTCCACTGATACGCCACTCGTGAAACCGGTCTGTTATTAGACAAAATAAACGGGTGGAAGGAATTCAAATTATTTAAACGGCAATTCTAAAATACGCCCAAACGCATATTACCGCTTTCGGGTACAAAATCGATAACCGAATAACACGCGGACACCCCCAAAATAAAATATTATTCTTAATAAATAATTCGCAGTATCAAAAATCAACAGGAGTGGCATAATTTGGTAGCAGGTAGGGCGTTAACAATTCAATTACGAAGGATAATGGATTGTAATGAGTGGATTTTGTGGGAGTTAGACGGTAAAATCTAATTATTGAACATAACACCACTGAGGACGGCGGAAAGCCAATACGTTGTAAAATGAGCACAAATGAACACCACCTATACTTATAAGGAAACTAAATTCGGTTTTAAATCAGTGCAACCGAGTATTTTTTATTGCTCTTTCCCCGCCCTTGAATACCGTACCGGAAGAAATTACAGCGGTTGTCGTCTGTAAAAGGACGAGGGAAAATCTGTCTGACTTTCAACCGGGACGCATCGTTTAAAATAAAAGAAATATCGACTCTCGAATCGAACACTCGGGTCGTCGCCGGAAAGAAGCCCCATTCAACAAACTGGTCTCGTACCGAGCCGACTTCCGACACGGCGTTTTTCCAGAAATTTCTCAAGGCTGAACACCCATCAAAACCTCTATCTTCGTATAATATATAAATATAAACTTAAAAAAATATATGTACATAGACGTCATTTTTAGGTGCATTAAGCCGATAGATAATCTGTCTTTGATAATAACTTAACCTATCTTATCTCTGAAATGAGCTCGTCCCAAAGACCCGGGATACTGATTTTCACCGCAGTCTCGGATTATATCCAGAGGGGGACGGATTGCACACAAAACACACTCAAATTGCTTAATCGAACGACACAAATAGCCAGGATTTCTCTAAAGGCAACTACGTATTGGAAACAACAACAAACAATTATACTCAACAAAAAATTAGTATAGAAAAACAATAGGAAACCGATTTCCACAACCGACATTATAATTCATTACACGCTGAAATGAAATTAATGTTAAAATATAAAAATTTATTTAGGACCTGATAGTATAAGCATCGTTTGCGACCTTACGCTGGTCTTGATCACAGATATACAGAAATTTAATGAAAACAATTTTTGCTACAAAAATTTATATACGCGTTATTCATATTCGAGGTTTGGTATAAATGTGTACGGCGCTCTTGCGCAAGGTGTACCAACAGTGTCAGCGTTCAATATCAGTATATTCGCCTCGAATTTAATATTGTTTTTCTGCATTCATTTGGCGCTCCCGTTCGGGCTCGATTGCGGTTATGAGCGGGGATATTAATTAAGTGTCTGTCTGGGGAATTTAATTCTGTCTCTTATTGCTTCCCGGCCGGGCTTGCTAATAAATTATGAACGCTCGGCTGTTCTCGGAAATTTAACAGAAATTACGGAGGATGAACCAGGATCAAATTTTAAGTTTAAATATTCCTCCGGAGAGATTACCAATACCTGATATATCTCTGTATATAATGATTTTTTCTTTCTTTACAAGCTATCTCGTTTGGCCTAGAACTTCTGTGACACGTTTCACGATAAAGCATCCTGGCGGCACTTTCGCTGTTGGGCCAACACTGGCGAAATATCCGACCGCGCCAGTCCGTATCAGGTACACAGAACTGATCGAGTGGAAGATCAGAAACAACCGGGGTTAAACAACCCAGCAGTAACAGTAAATCCATTCAACAACACACGACACTATGTCCAAACCATTGCGGACCTAACCAAACCGGGTATTATAACTAGTTTCCCCTCAGACCGCGCAAATGGTCCAACACCATTTACAGGTTCCATTGGGAGGAACGGTACTCGGGAGTATGTAGCACGCGTTTTACAGCGCGTACACTGTCTTTTTCCACCACCCGTACCAAGAACCGAACAAGCTTTCGAGAGGATATTCAAGTGTACGACTTCAGGCGAAACTGTGCTACCGGGTCAACAAATATATGGAAATAAATAAATATATTAGTAAATGAAATATTGATAAATAAAACGCAAGCGGGGTAAAAAATGACAATCCTGGGGTTAATGAAGGTTCAATAAACTGAAATAAAAAATTGCAGGATATCACAACAGAAGAGGCACAATATCACCAAAACCCAATTTAAAAAGTTTTTTTGTTGTATTATTTTTTAGTAAAATTCACCATACAAATGAATTCAATGAAATATTTTTAATTTCAATGCTTTTTTTTTATTTTTTCCCTCTCAGCTCGGAGTTATATTATCGAATAAAAAAATATATTTTAGCATTAGACAAAATAAATATGTTCATGGGGAGGCGCAGGAGCATTAAGAACTGCAGAGGACGACGGGTCATTCACCGCCACTAGCACCATAATACTGAGCATAGTGGTGCACAGCGCTGTTACCTTAAGTTATCTGTACAGCTATATTGAAGGCTAAAGAAGAAATTTCGGGAGTTCGTTATCCTGAAGTTAGGTACGGAATTAGGATTCAGGAATTAGGATAAGTTGGGTTCAGGTCAAGTGCCCAATGCATTTAGTACGCCATAGCTCGTCAATATCTACTACCAGACTACAGTTTCCAATGATCGGTTTACAAAATGGTTAATGCGTTGAACAAGTCAAATATTAAAAGGATATAATTCGTGAATCTACAATATAGGCAACAGTCGAACCTACAATTTGTCATCATGAAGTTATCCAATTACTATTAAGATTTAATTATTTAAAACATTAACGGGAAGACTGGAAAACATGTTGCGGATTATATACCTCACTTCAAGAACTTGATGTAACAACCACGTCGGTCGCTCTACGCACGCTGTGACCAATCGATATAGGTCCTGGAGGGGGGTTCCGTCGGCGGAGGAAAATACAAAGGAGAGGAAGCGGAAGGATGAAAAATGGACTCGTCCTTCTTACGAAGGAGTCTCCACGAGACGGAGAGGATAACGCAGCGGAATATACGGGTCCCGGTTTAAAACCGTCCAGAGCTGAAATGACTATAGCGCACGACCACAGTTGAGTCAATAAAAAATATCAACAATATCCATTCAATAGAGTTCCGTTAAAATTTCCATAATGACAGGTACTATGATACGAACGTATAATACCTAGCAAGTTAATCGAGAACTGTAATTTATTTTCAGAGCATATTAAACCCCAAGTTAATTATGTTTAGGAAGGTAGACAGCATTTGGCTGAATTCCCGTTAGACAAATATATCTATATTGCGGAATTGAAAGTGTTCACACAATTTAATTAAAATTTACCCTTAAACTGATGTTGATTAACGCCTTACAAACAATTCTGAAGTTGAGGAGTGTTTGCTGGATCGTATAAGATCCACCATTCTCGATATACGTATATCTGTTGAACTCAAGCGTGTAACTCTTATATAGACATTTAGCCATTGTTGTTGAGGTTTCATGAACTGGGCAAATTATGGTACATAACAATAACCGCATTGGCCCCTCCTCCCGTTATAATAGTTGAGCCTCCTAGTCGGTCCGGGACCCTGGGAACGGGTTCAACTTACACCACCGCCCGCGTTCTTCCCATTGTTCCAATCCGTTCCCAATTAGAGGCAAGAGACATGGCGCAAAAATACGTTTGCCGCGGGCTCTCTCTCTCTCGAGCGAATCTACAATTCCTTGATAATTTTAGGCAGAACAAAAAAATACTACGTAAAGTTTTCCTCGGGTTTAAGATTCCCGTTTTCAGGCCTATCTCCTTTTCCCAGGGACCGGCAGCATTTTGGTCGAGGGCACTCGCTCGTCTTCTGGTTAAGTCCCAACACTTTAAGTAAGGACAGCAAGTGTAACAATTCAGGATGCTTCACCAACAGAGTTGGACGTTATTTGAAATCATTACGTAAAAGAAAAATATTTGAAATACCGCCCGTTATAATAATATTTAAATATATTGAAACTGGGGTTCAATAATTCAGAAAGAAGAGCTTCCTTCTTTATATTGTGTTTCTATGCAAACAGTTTTCGTACATCCTACGACCACGTTGAGAAATTGCAAAATCGTTGTTTATTCCCCGCGGTAATACAAGAAATTTTGAGTAGGAGAGCCAAATCCTCCGCTATTTCATTTGTTTGTGGCTAAAGTGAGAACTGAAGTCAAGATACAGAACGTAACTAACTAAATTAACTAAAATCATGCAAAAATTATTTCTGGGTCGTACACAATTTTGATGGACATTATTTTTTGAAAATAATTAAATAATTAAACTTTCATTTAAAAAAAACAGGAATTAACAGTGTCGGACCGACGGATCGATGGGAATTGAAAATAAGCCCGCTGAAATGTTGCAGAAGTGACAGAAGCAAAATAAATGAAATGGTCCCGTTTTAAACGATGCACCTCTTTTTGTTTCCGACAACTTTCTCCAGAATCTGGCGCCTTGAACTTCGGAAATTTATTCCTCGGGTCAAAATCAACACCGGAAGTTCCTTTTTGGAGCTACATCACAGGGAAGCGGAACTGATAAATACTGATCTTTTAGTCAACTAATTTCCCACCGAAAGACTTTGGATCTCCATTGTTGACACTATGATTATAGGGACAACAGAAGCTGACTAAATAGGCGAACAGATATCCGGAAGAATACAAAAAACATCCGGTGTTCCAATTCGAAGTCGAGCTAAGCTCCACAAAAGGTGTATACGAGGGATCATGGAGGGGCTTGTTTTAGGTTTAGTCTCTCAAACACTCCTCAAGTCCTCAGGGAAAAATAGTCCTCCAAGATGTAGAGGAATACATTGGGCCGGAAGTGGAGTTTAAAGAACCAGTTGCGGGGCAGTACCGGGAACAAAACAACTGAACAAAATATTCGTGCCAAATTTTCGTCCGAATACGTAATTTATCCGAATTATAAGCAGGACGTAGTAATTGGAGAGTTTAAATTGCGCTGTTATTCAATGGGGAGTCGGATTTTCGCCGGTACGCCCGACAGTGAAAGCAGTAAAGCGCCAAAGCGAGTGGATACTAGAATCAGAGCGAGAATACAAGACACGGCTCTTTCCTTCCTCCTCCGTTGTTGAAGAGATATTGCATAACTGGTTGTTATTGTCGTCCACGCTCCAAAGGCGGCAGGAAACGCACGGTTTTCCACTTGCCTCCCGACACCCCATTTTCCTCTTGTGCAGCCGCCGCTGTCCTCTTTCTCCTTCTCATCTAATAAAAGTAAAAAAGAGACCGACAATAGCCGTCGCGAATAGAACCCGCCTAGCTTAATCGTAGTCCGACATTCTGCACACTGCTATATAGTTATTTAAGATCGGTTCGAATTGGTAATTCGAAAGAAATAAGACCCAACAGTCAGTCCTATAGTTCCTCGATGTTCCAATAAAAGGTTAAGACCTATGTTATCTAAATTCTGGTGAGATCGCGTAATAGAACGGGGAGAACATCGAATCGAGTAGCCGGGGTTCGACCTCTGGGTAAGAAAGAGCTAGTTAAAGATTTAAAAAAGTATTCTCACCCTTCCACCGCGTAGGGTTTCGCCTTCGGGACCCCGTCGGTATTCAACACAGTATTTACGATCGGTTCGAATTGTGAAAGAAAGCCCACAAGCAGAGGCAACAGTAAGTCCCACCGTAAGATCGTTCAGAGGTGTCGTCCCCTATAAACGTTAAAACCGCCCCCTGGACCGGTGTGACCTATCGTTAGAGCAAGTCCGGCCACGAGTCGGAATAAAGGATTATTGAGTGAGGCCTCAGAAATCCATAAAAACAACTTCGATACGTATACTGGATATATCTGTAGAGGATGACTGCCGGTAATAAGGGAAAGGATGTGTCATAATCTCCAGAGGATTATGATCCTGATGTCGGAGCCGGTAAGGGTACCGAAACGTCGGAAGCCAATCCAGGGACAACCCAGCCGCCAACCGAGGTTCTCGCCACCGGAAGTTAGTTAGTGATAATTCAAATTCTGGTCACGGAAACCTCCGCTCATTCGTTAATGCCTGTAGTTAGACAGTACTTCAAACCAGGAACAATGCGGCTGTTGTCCCTTCACAGAGTGAACTCAACGCATTATTAATTTTTTTTTGTAAATAACAGCGTCCCTCGGGGACTAACTTCTCATTAATTTTTCAGTAAAATTTCGGGAAGCTCAGTAAATTGATCGCGAGAACTTTCAACACCTACCACTACAAAAGTGGTATTTCCTCTCGCCTATAAAATGGGCATCAAACCAAACTGACTTGAGTGTCCGAAAGGTTATTTCATCTCCACTCGAGGATAACGATAAGGGGATAAACAAGCGACCCATAGAACAGCTGAGCTCGCCCGACAGTGGGTTCAGATAGTGGGAATAGCCCCTCCCAGACACCCGTTATCGAAACCTATTTACGATAGGATAAAAATTTTGGTTATCCGTATTTTAGGCCATCTATTAGGGGCGGATATTCATAATTATCAAGGGGACGGAGGAGAGAAGAGAGAATGAGTCTCCTCAATAATCATTGTTGATGTAATATCACTGCTGATATTGTGATGATACTTATATTGGATGACCGTTGTAACCGAAACCCAGCCTACAAAACTAGTTATATCAGCTGCTTACAAGAGCTACTTACGCCTCAGAGCATTTGACTATCACATTGCGAACAGGGCTGACAAAAATATTCCGCAAACATAGAAATGAAATAAGCCTTCTCGATAAAAGAATTATACAATGGGGTCTTACGAGCTCATCTAGATTAATCGGTTGAAATTTGCGATCGGCGGAAAAGGATCCCGTAACCGAAGGGGAATTCCGACACAGCTCGGCGGTTGACCCCCTAATGCACTCGACCGAGTTATCTCGGGCTCGAGAAATTGCATTTTGTTTTCTGCGAACCCGCGTACGCCCGTGTAAGGTGTAATGTTACGTGCGCCTTTCCACGATTCAGGAGCATAAAACAAAAGTTTTTAATATTACTATAAAATTACATTTTCCGTGTTTCCACCTCAACGGCCTTTTATTGGCTCAAAAACCAAAGGAATTAAGGCGATAGGCCCGACTGTAAGACTGAATTCTATTAAACCTCCTTTTAGAGGCATATAGTGGCTGAAACAATGTCATCCCATCTAAACTGAGGCTACGTCGCCGAAATGGCCTGAACAGGGCACTCTAGGGGGAGAATTTACTAAATATCTGAGGTTTTAAAATTGTATTACCAACCGTTCGAAAGGAGAAGTGATGTTAGTCAGTTAGTATTTCCGCTTAAGCGGTAGCTCCAGTTTTTCCGGGTGACGCGACCGATTCAAAAGAATTTCGAATTACGGCATAGTTTATATCTGCATTGTTCAGAAACATAAGGGTCAAGCGGTCTTACGGGGGATTCTTTGTTTAATTTCTTCAGTTTATTCTCATTGCTGGATGGGATTTCTGAAATGTTTGCTCTCAATACCGCCCGGCCGCGACTGGTTTTCCTCCAGTCGGAGGATTACGGATTGCAGCGGTCCCGCACTTAACCGCAACAAATCGCCTGCAAAGTAAAAAGTATTGAGGAAGTCCGAAGCAAGGTCCGTCCGCCACGGCCGCCTAGATAAACGGCTCGGTTTCCCGACTTTAATTATAAACTTATCTATGCCCCGTTCGACCGAACAAGTGTCGGACGCCGAGCGAATCGATATTTTACGTGTAAAAACCTGACGGTAGTGGTCAGTCTGACAATTCATAAAATTCAGAGAAAACAGATAACAAAATCGCTATCCAACAAAACCCGGTTAGTGCTGATTGTTATTAAAGAAATAATAAAATAAAATGAGGATAGTGATAGTTATAACGATTGCAAATCGGAGTTTTCATACCCTTCTGTACTGTAATAATTACCGTAGGATTATGATTACTGCCTAATGATTATGTAGGAGAAACAGTATGGGCGATCATTGCGTTACTATGGGAACGAATAAATTTAAAGATAAAACAATCGAAAAATCGGATATATATATATATATATATATATATATATATATATATATATACCCGTAAGTTTTACCAAATAATTAAAGCTTTTTTCGTGAAATCGCGCATAAATCTTAATCCTAACGTTGTCAAGACAACCAATATCAATATCAATTTTTTTTTCATTTGCACATATAGGTTTATAATTGCTGATTTTTCGTTCCCCCAATTTTTTTGGATTTAAAATAAAAATTCGGCCCATAAAGGGTTAAATTATATTTATTATGCATATTAATTAAACACTGACAGGATGCTTCATCGCGTATTGCCGAATTAGCCGTCAGGGACAAATAAGCGTCCTAAATCTTGACAAAAGTATTCATAAAATAGGTAAAGTAGAATACGTCTTCGTTTCGAAATGACGACACGTGTACTAACAATAGTAACAGGCGACGACCGAAGTTAAAAGGGAATCGCAAAAGCGGCAACAACAAGAGGATAAATAAGAAAAGAGCTGAAAACGCGCGTTGAGAGCGTTGCATTTTCAGAAGCGACGCAATCTCGAGAGTTACGAGAGAGATGCTTATTCGTGGGCGCCTGAAAACATTTTTTCCTCTTTCCCGACAGCTACTTCCGCCCGAGTGGACTTTCACCGGCGACACTTTTCTAAATAAAAACTCCCTTAACTTCAGTAGCAAATAGATAACTGGAAAAATGAGCTCCGTGCCTTTACGGTATAAATGACCAGAGTAAAACCGCTTTCTTTATTCCAGCGCGCCAGGCATTCGGGATTTAGACACAACGAAAAAAAACGAAAGTTTTAGACAAACGAAAACGACGATGATTTAAATTCCCATTGTTTTTAATATCAATTCTGCAATTTCAAGCCAGCTGTGTACACCTGACGTTTGGGCCGAATGAACTTTTTTCCATAATTTAATGTAAGGACAAGAGACAAAAACCGTCCAAAAATGCAACGCATATTTTTCTGAAAAGTCGGCTAATCACCAGTGATTTTCATTTTTAAATCATCTTAGCAATTAGGCTGCCAACGGCTGTTTCGTTATTAGTTATAACTTGCGTGTCAGTTCTCCGCCTTTTAAGTCTTCCAGAATTCCTTCGATTAAAAAAAAATCCGCTCTATAAATTCTTTTTCGGTTCTGAAATAATTTTTCGAACCGCGTCTCGAAAGTGGGCGATGGCCAAGAAGTGCGGCGACGGCGGGGGCCAAAAAGTTGCGGATAAATCTGATAATTATATATATATAACTTGGGTCAGTAAAATTCACCCGACCGAAGCTTTCGTTTCCGGATTCGTTCTAGACGAGTTCTGAAATATGTAACAGCGATTACCGTTTCTGTACGAGAGGAAGTGAAGCTAAGGGAACCGTAAAAACAGAAACAAATATTCAGTTTATTTTTATTGGGCTAAGCGATACAGGCGGTATACCGGTTGTACTTAGTTCGTTGGTCTACACAATTGAACGATCTATTTTTATTACTTTTACAAATTTCTGTAGTTTTTTTTATATTTCAATTTTATTCCTGCATATTTTTTCTCCGACAAATAACATAATTTGATCCAACCGGTTTTCCGACTATTTTATAGACAGAAAGTTTACGAAAAATGTAAAAATAAACGATATATTTAATCGCCAAAATCGAGCACACTCTAACCAATAAGAAGAAATAATGATGAAGAACAAGGGAAGTGCTTCACAACCAGGAGAAGCCACCCCACATAGAAAAACACAATACGTAAGGGTGTACGGTATGGGGTGAATGAACAGGTACGTGTATTATACTCAGTGGTACTTCCGGCGGGTCTCTTACACTTTCCTCGATAATGGCCCGACCGGAAGTTGGGGCGGAAATGGTAAGCGCGGTGCAAGAGCGCACGACTAGGTGGGGCCGGCGTGTATTAGTCTCCCGATTATTCGAACCAATATCCTTCAATTTTTATAGTCGTCCGGCTCTGTTTTTGTAGTTAAAATAATTGACTTTGTCATTCAGTTTATTGCCGGAGATAATTTTGTATAATTGAGATAAATTACCCTAAGTGATTATGAAGTAACTACACTCAGCGAGAACTGTTTCACCCAAAAGATGGCGTGTGCACTCAGAATTTATACTTCTTTTCTTACAATACACAGTCTTCTTAAACCCAAGATGCTCGATGAGAAGTCGAAAATGACCGCTATCAGGTTTGTCGAGGTTCGGCCAAAATACGCATTTAAAAAAATATGACAGAAGGTTACACAGAACAAATTGCCTCCGTAGTGCACTCGACATATCGCCGAGAGGATGGAACAGAACAGATTCATGTATACGACTCAGTTCGGGGCCCCAAAATAGCCGACGGACGGATTTCCGACAGAAATAGGGAAAAACTCTTCGACCGGCTGGCACCTGGAACCCCCCGCTGGGCGGAGAATAGATTTAAGAAAAAGAAAGAGGCCCAGGTAAGTGTACCCCGAAGAATACATTGTATTCCATACGTTACCAGTAGACCAGACATACTATACAATGTATAGGACAGGTCGTATACAGCAAAGTACAAAACTAAGAAGAATTGGATCCGACTGACGAACATGTCTCTTCAAATGTACATCTTTGAGTTTACGTGTGGCTGAACAAACATAAAATACTTTCACGATAAATTAAGTGAGAACTATACATAATGGAGCCAGAAACAAAAGTAATCGTTTAACTGTTCTTAGGAAGGTACGCGACCCGGAAAATCTGAAACTTCAATCCTAAACTTCAGTTTGATTTATTCTAAACAACATTAATAACACACTCTTTTTGGTACACTGGTCAATCGGTATCTATGTATCATTTTTATTACAACGATGTTTATTTTATTTAGGTCTCAGATCTGACCGCCAGAACGCGATCAGAGCGTGAGATACCCGGACCCAAAAGGAGCGGGCTTAAAGGTAGCCGGTTTGGAGAGCTGAGGGTTATTTGAAATATCCCCGACGGACCGCTAGGATTCCTGGCTTTGACGAGGCGTGCCATGATATTTTCCTAACCGCGCATTGGGCATCAAAAGGGAAAAAAGAGGGACAATATACGGCAGAAATGAGACGCGTGAATGGACAGGAGGACGGCATCTTTAAAATTCTGCCGACTTTCTTCTGCCCATCTTTCCGCGTGTCTCTTTCTCATACCCGTTCGACCTCCCTCCCTCCCAACACCCTCGTTTCGAGAAAAGAAGAAGGTAGGTTAACCGGATGAAAATGTCCGCCTCATTCCGGCAAGCCGAAAAAGTATGTCACGTATCCGTTATTTGGAGAACCCGGGGGGCTGGAGGTTGTGTCAGGCACAGCCGCAAACAACCGGAATCAATTCGCCCCACGCTCCATAAACATTTAAGCCCATAACGAAACAATAAATAATAAAAGAAAAGGATTTTTGGGGTCCTCTAGCTGGACTCCCGAATCAGGTCTCAGGGAGGCGAACGAGTATCACCCTCTCCTGGAGACAGGAATATTAATTAGTACGGATATAAATTTGTGTAGAAAAATGACTAACATTTATTCTAACCCTAAATTAGCGTTAATATTGATATGTCCCGAAGTACGGTGTCGTAGGGGTACGAGTTCAAAAAAATTTTCTCCTTTTTTTTCCCCATTTAGCAGATTCCCGCGTCCCCAAAACGGTTGACAGAGTTTCAGGAATGATATTCCATATAATATTCTTTCGTTAATAATCGGGACTGGCGTCTGAGCAAAGCGCGGCTGTATATGTTATACTGTTCGGCTGGTATACCGGAAAATAGTGGAGTAAGCGAGTAGAGAGAGAGAAGATCCTGTATTCCATACACTTTGTGAGATCCACAAATAACGCCCTATTATTTTTCGCCGAACCATTTCCTAAATAATCCCGAGTCTAACCGATGAAAACGTTTGGCCCGTCGTCTTGTTGGCAGATTTTCAATCCTTTTACAAAAGGGATTTCGGCCCATCTCAATCACGCTTCGCACTTTCGCGTACAGACCGACCTAATCGTCAATCCTAAAAAAAATCCTCAACGCCCTATGAATATTAATTCGTTACTTGTTTTTCTATTGAAGGAGAACAGAATAATAAAATCGAATTAATAGAATTTAATCTAAATAATCTGTAATCAGTATCAACAAATCTAAGTCAATAAATATGATTATCATGATTACGATGCAAACAAATTTACATTAACGATCGAATTCCCAATTTCTTTTTACCGCTGACCTCATGATCTGATTTTCCCCGAATAAATCGTACAAAAAAATATCCAATTAGTGTGTAATTACATTGTGGACATGTATATTTTGAGCATGAAACATAAATTTAAAACTACTCGACTGAGGCCTATTGCAGTTTGTACGGGCCTGTTTTGCGTCGTCAGGCTATTGATAATAACACTGATAATAGGAAGTTGGTAGAAATAAAAATGATTCACTACACCTGGTGTACACCACACACACGACCGTAAAAAATTGGGCAGCAAACGTCATAAAACGTCATTGATATCTGGTCTCTGATGATATATCCACTTTGGGTATTATTAGAATGGAACAAAAAGTGCACTCAGTGTACTGATAATAGTCGAGTTTTAAAATTGACACTCTTATCGGTCATTAAAAATTCTAACGATACATTACTCAGCCCTACTACTCCCCAATATCCCTATCCGGAGTACAATCCGTAATGCCAAAAATTAAAATAGGATACCGTAGATTTGTTGTGTTTCTGTTTCGGCTGCTCGCCATCTTCAGAAGCGGTGTTGGCTCGCCAGGATGGCCGAAACCGGTCTAGCAAAGACCCAACCAGCGAGAGGAGACAGAAACACAACAAATCCACGGCATTCCAACCCCTCGCAGACCACAAAACAGGTATGTTAAACTAAAATAGGATACTAATAAAATTAGAATTTTACTTAACAATTGGTACAATTACACTATTTATCTTATGTTACTATTTGTCAAAGATTAGAGTTTACTTTAGCAGACGTACAGACAGAGGCTATATGTTACCTAATTATTTATAACTCATTAATCGACATTGTTACTAAACAGTTTGTTATCAACTGATTACTTGTGTCACAACTGTTACTTGTTATTTAACTTTAAGAGGGTCTTTCTCCACATTTCATACCTCTGTTTGTGTTTAAGAGTTCGTTTCTTGTTCCCTTTTTTTCTCGTAAAAATTAATACGCCCCGTGGCCTTACTATAACTGTACTTACAAACGAAATATACTTGCGGTTTTTTGCTACCATATAAAATTAAGGTTAGTAATATTGTTATTCAAACTAACAAAGAAATAAACCCTTTTCTAGTTGCCGTATGCAATTTAGAAAAAAAAATTCTCGCTATCTTCATTCGCTACTTTAGAAACATTGCTGTCATTTCCGATAAAAATCTGGTATTTGATTTTAAACCGCTACTTTGTTGTCGGGGCCTAAAAAAATTGTTTTCCTCCTTCATTTATAAAAAAAATAAATAGAGTCTTGTGCGTAAAATAAAGAACAAAATAAAAAAAATCCCTAACCGATCCTCGCGAGTATGTAGTAACAATCCGGCGACGAAAAGAATTTCAAGGTTGGTGAAACGACAGATAAGAAACGGTAAAGTGAAACACATTAAACGCACCGATTCCGCTTCCCCCCTTCTCCCCGCTACCAAGGGCAAGTTGAGGCACTTATCACAGAATTTAAGGCACTTAAGAATGAATCGTATAAATAATCTTTTGATAATAAGCTAGTAGTGGAAGAAGATAGAAACTTATCTGGAACGAAACGGTCTAGACGAGTGTAGTAACAGGCGGGCCGATAATTTCACATCCTCTCCTTTAATGAAAACAAAAAATAAACTCGGCGGTCGGCTATTTGTTTTTTTTTACGCTCCGAGATAAAAGTTTTTCTTTCAGCATCGGATATAGGAGAGTATATTTTTTTCTTTTTATTCTGCCCTCGGCCGGCACACAGGCCCATATTGGGTTTTGACACCTACACGGACAGGAGCACGGAACACGGGTCGGTTTATACACCCATGCCCGAAGACAAAAAAGGTAATGGAAACACTGCCTTTTTCTAAAATAACAATGATTCAAACTTCGGCAAAACTTCTAGATAATCAAAGCAACACAGATCTGTGTTTATTATATTTCTTTTATTACATGTTATAATTGGTCATTAAAGGCTATTACTATTGGTCATTAATTCCAATATATATTTTCCCCCTATTTAATTTTTATGCAAGAATATAACAATCTCAATCCTCTAGATTATCTTCAATACTGTTCCTAATTGGGTCTATCTAGCCTGAATCAAATGCCAGAGGTAAGAGTAACACAAATTCAGAACTGAGCAAATGAAATCTGAACTGATTAAACTGACTTGGAGCTGATTTTAAAATCACTAAAAAACTTTGTTGAAACCAATGTTCAATCAAACAAACAGAAGTTATATTAATGAATATTAATGCTATTAGTTACGAATAAAAGTATATTTAATATAGGATAAAATTCATCTGAAGAAATGTTATTTAAATTACATAAAAAATAATTATCAAGGTCAATTATACCTATAAAGTGAGAATTTATGGACAGTGTGGTAATAATTTTATTTCGGAATTAATTAATTAAGAGATAACTCTTATGTATATTATGTATTTTTGGCCCTAGAACCTGTATCAATTTGTTTCACGCTCATATATATTAGGCCTGATGTCGGTCTCACTTTTTTAAATCGCATGAGCAAATTATTTTTAAAATTATTAATTGCAATATCTCGTTCAAATTGTTGAGACAAGTTCCAGCCAAACTTCTAAATTGGGTTAGCCTTCCGAAATAACTCAGCCAACCTCCCCTCGACTATAATTATAGGTCCTCTTTCACAGGCCATTCTCCTTGTGACATTTTCAAGTTCTCTTTTTTGTTTTCTGCCCGACTCTTCTTTTACACTCCGAATTAGTTCTGTCCCACAGACCCCCCCCCCACTCTTAAGAATAATCATCCGAATTTAAATGGCATTATCCACTGGGGAAAATGATAGACGAGTCTATAAACGCGACTGGATTCTTGCTGAAAAAGAAATCAGGGTGGTTCTATTTAGCACTGGCCAGTCCCACCATCGTCGCGGCTGCCCAGCCTACTAAATAGTGCCAGAGCGCTAAACTATTTTTAAAACTAGTACATTAAACATGGCAAAACTGAGTTATGGTTCCTTAAAAAACAATGTCGGATGGAAAATGGTAACATTTAAAATGGATAAAATATGTACATTCCTTCACTTTATGTACACATATGACCCAGATATATATTTAAAGAGTTTTTAAATGTAAATTCTAAGGAATCGAGGAGTCTTAAGTTCAGTGTCGACAAAATATGCTTTACCACTTTGATATATCTTCAAATATAAAAAAAGTTTCGACGAAGAAATTACTCAGCTTAATAAAAGTATTTTCACAATATGGAGGATTTATAAATTAACATCTAGACAATAATTTTAAATACATATTTTCATTGTTACTTATTACAACACATTACCAAATTGAAAAGTGAAACAAACAAAAAAACATAATTATAGGTAATCATTAATAGTATTTTTTTCTAAATAAAGAAAAACTAATTTCGATAGTTTTTTAAAATTGGATCAAAATTCTCTCCCTTCTATAACATCAAATGTTTAGATGAAAGTTATGTGAACAGAAATGAAAAATAAGTGACACCAAAATAAGTAAATAAAATCTCAAGTGTACATTAATGTACACTCAATAAATAAATAAACTCCTTCACACTTCATAAAAAAAAGTTAAACAAATATAATACTTTATGATTATAACAGTAAATTACTAAATTAATGGAATCATTGTTCAAAGCAATGAGTGGTATAAACCTACTTTTCATTTAAACTGTAATGAAATTCTAGAAGAAATACTAGAAAAAAAAGTTGATTAAATGAAAAATTATAAATGACATTCCTCAGTTCCAAAGATATTTCTGCTACTCTACCTTCTAGAATCCAAGGCCACAGTATGCAAAAATTAACTACGGTGAGAATATGCATCAAAAAGTTACTCAAAATAATCAAATATATTATATAGCTTTAAGCAATAAAAATAGCACTATTAGAACTGGAAAAATCATTCACAAGCTTCTTCTTTCATTAATGAACTTTTAATGGAGGCATAATTACATTCATTTAAATATTTAAATCTGAGATTTATTAATTCCAAAATAATGTCCCAGGAAATTATAGATATCCTGGGAGGAGCATCTTCTAATATGTGTTAGTATTAATACAGAAATTAGTATTAAATTGGAAAAGAAAGAAATTTATTTTCAAAATAAATTCATGAGATAAACAATCTCTTCGGTCGCTCATTGATACTGTTATATTACGTACATCTGGGATTTGCCAGTGGCTCTTCAATAATCTAATGCTATGTACCTCTTGGAAGAGAAGTATCGAGTTTGTCAGGAGGGAACTTGGCAGAAATGGGGAGCGATGGCAATCAGCCAATAGGCCTCTCTCTGTTCAACCCTATACCCCAACCATGTTCATTAATAGACGAGGGGCCACAACTAATAATAAGAACTAATTTTTTTTATGTATAAAGAAAATTTTCAATTATATTACCGATAGGGCAGATTCCTCAAAACACTATTTCAAATGTGAGAACCAATTCAAAGGAGGCCATAAAAAGGGTGACACTCATTGTCACCTTGCAATAGGAGAATTTTAATTTAAAACAGAAAAAAATTACATTCGTCCAGATTGGGGCCAACCCCTAAAATCTATTGTTTCTGAGTAGGGCACCAACTAGTTCATTTCCTATCACGCATTTGGGGCTGACGATAATTGTTACACAATGTTAAAAATTAATAGTTCATACAAATATGAACTGCAAAAAATGCCTGCCAAAAGATGACAAAGAGAAAATAATAGAGTTAGCCCTGTCACAAAGTTGTCACAGGAGTATCCCAACCGCATATAGGCACAATATGTACAATACAGTTGAATTAAAACAGAAAGTCTACATTGAAACAGTTAGGCGGAAATTTCGCTTATAAATACCTTTTCTTTTGCCCTGCCGGCGTGTTTTGAGACCGATTTAGCGATCAAAGAACCTTTTCTCTCGGCCATCACTGTTAACCATTAATTAAAACTCCTTCGACTGGTTCATTTTTTCCACCGGGCCTGGCTCTACCCCCGGCCGGACCGAACAAGGAACGCCACGAAAACTGGACCGCACTGACCTATTTACCAGAGAAAAACAAAACTTTCAAAATCAATTTAGAAAAACTAGACCCTGTGCTCCCTTTTTTTCCTCGTTGAATGTACAATTTCTAAAAAATAATTGACTGGCGGAAACAAAATATAAGAGAAAACCCCATCGCGAGTATAAGGTTACAATCGGTGCGCTAAGAAACGGACCGGGAGGGAAATTCAAATTTGATTTTAGTACGAGATTAGTGTTATTTCATTAATAATGGGTCAGCAAAGATATTGTTTTATCATTTTTCAACAAAAATTATTTCCATATATTCCATTTTATCCTATAAACTTCATACATCTCTTTAATATCCGTCAATATTGAAAATTCCTAAGATAAAACAACTATTGCACCACTCATCACTGTTCAATGTTAGTTTATCTAATCAATTATCATATTCAATATATATAAATATAAATATATATATATATATATATATATATATATATATAAAAGTATATATATAAATGATTATTTATATAATAACAGCTGATCATTATTCAAATACATATATTCTTTAATATTTGTAATTTCGACATGGTTAAATTCAAATTTTTTCAGCCAAAGATAATATTAACAAAGAATTATTTTGCCAGTTTATAAAATAAAATAAACATTGAACTTACCCATTGAGGTAGGAATTCTAATTTCTGATACTCCAACTAATGGAATTTAGGTTAAACAATATACATATTTTCCTTAATAATGATACTCTATAATCTTAATACTAATACTTAAAATAATAATGTTGTTTCACATTAAAAGCTCTCAAGTAATTCATTCATAACTAGATATAAAATTATTTGTAATGTAAATTTAAAATAATTTGTAAAAAAATGCCTGAATTTTAATAACGTATTAAATATTTTGATACTTTTTTAAATAAAGGAAAACAAACTCAAAAGGTAAAGTGTAAGAGTTCGTCCCATACAATTACATGTAATGATGCTGCAAAACTGTGTTTGAATTATTTAGGAAACAACTGTCTAGTTTATAGTGAATTTAGATACTTTGCTATTTCTTATTTTCTACCATAATATATTTGTCATGTTCATATTATAAATATATTTGTATAGATAAAATTGTCCAAATTTAAATCAATAATTTAATTTGATATTTTGGAAGGATATGGACTAGTACTTTTTTGTTTTATTTACAAAGTGGATATTTTGACATACCTATTTACTAAAATATTTACTTCAAGATAATGATATTACCACGGTAATGTTCAACTCTGATCATTTTCCAGTTTTAGTTACATGATAAATTTCACTAGATCTAAACCTACAGATAAATTCAAACAACTCAAAATTTTAAATTGGTTCAGTACTAATACTAGTTTGTTAATAATATCCCAAAAAATATAATTCCAGTACTGTCTCTATTAAAATATTGTCAAACATAATTTGTCTGGCAATAAGAAAATCATCAGAATGTGTAAAAAGGTTAAGGTACTTATGTAAGGGCCTACCACTGTTTTGAACATCATCTCCTGTGTGATTTTCTGTCTCTTCTTATTTGGATGAGCACCTTACTATGTTATTTTGAAGAACTGCTACTGTTACACTGTAAAACATTATGTGATAATTAAAATGAGATAAAACTTGAAATGCAGATAGAATTAGTAGTGTACACAAAACTGCCATAAACTTAAATATAAAAGAAGTTAATCTTTGTAAACAAATTAATCAATACAGAAAAACAGAAAAAATTGAAACTGACTAGCAGAATTTGTTTAATAATTGACATATTGCTGAAATAAAGTACCAAAATATTGAAATTGACAAAAATGGAATATCTGTTGTATATCTTAGTAATGTATATATTCTCAAGTGTACATTGAGTGCACACTCAGTGATAGATCAAAGAATCTTAGTTCATAAAGTATTAGCAAACAGTATCTATAAAAGGGGTTCAAATGCTTAATCTGGCTTGTGGTAGAACATTAATAAGCACCATAATTTAAACAGTACATTTTTGGACATTTAAGATAGGTCTGCTATTATATTTAGCTTATGGAAAAATGTAATTATATAGGTTTGGGCTGCAGTCTTTCCTTCAAGCCTGCTCCAATATTAAAGCAACAGGATCATCCTGTTCTAAATTTGACTGCCATTCAACTTTCCTCAAATATTTTATATGCTGCTAATTATCTTGCAATACACTTACCAAATTGAAAGAAATTAGTGATTTTTATTTATAAATACATTCAAGGTATTGAATATATGTGAAAGCATACTTGTTTCAAAATATGAAACAGTTACATAACATGTAGTAAAAGAAATGAATGATATTGATTATAAAATTAGCACAACATGCAATTAGAACAAAATGATCTGCTAATAAATGAACACTTGACAGAAACAATAACGCATATAACAGAAATAATATACTTATATTATTAATCCAAATTACATTTTAACCGTTGTAAATTATCTTGCAGCAGGGCTACCACTTGTAAAATAGTTTTTTTCCCCAACTAATGTATCAGAATTTTTCGAATTTTTTAAATTACTGAATTGCTTATCAGAAATAATACTGTTTCACTATGCGTACAGAGAAAACGAGGAGATGGATACGCAAACGGTATTTCTGTATTAAGCAAATATTAGTAGTGGAGTCTCCACTTATTTACGTCCACCAATGGGCAAGGAAATTACAAAAAGAACAAAAAAAATGCATTCTTTTGGCTGTGTATATTTAAAAATGAGGTTCATAATAATAAAAAATAAATTTCAAATTTCTACGACGTATTTTTCCATTACTCTCATTTTCATTTTTGTGCATGCTTATAAGTGTTTAAGAAGTCCATGTCTGTTATTTCAGTTTGTAGCACATCAATGAAATTGAATTTGGGTTAGTGGCACAATATCACCACAACTTGGCCAGCCCTCCTTGATAAAATGATCATAATTTAGCATTTGGGATCATGTTAAATTTAACTTTACTGATCTGAATTGAAAGATTAAGAGAACTTCAGTCATTCTAGTTTGAGTTATTGTCTATTTTAAATTGTCTTATAATGATTATGATGACTGTACACACCCCCATAAAAAGAAATTTATTTTGAATATTTTTTATGGTTAAAATAATTCATGTTGGGACAGCAGAGGTTCGATAATTATATATTCTGTTCCATTGGTTAGAAATTTATGATTTCTCCTTGTTAATTAGTTACAAATTATAATTATACATTCACACCAATCTGCAAAGTGACAAGGGCAATTAAACATGGTCATGATAATTAAAAATATATTTCACATTTATTTCACTTTTTACAACAATTTTTTCGTATAAAAATTTACATATTTTCTACAACTTTTTAAGAATAATAAATCCTATAAATATAAACAGGTTTAACAAAATAAAATAAAGAAAAATTATATAGGAAAATCATGTTAAAATCTGACAATACCAAAGTCATTACTACTCTGGCCAATTAATACTGTCTTTATATACAATTTACATTTAGATAAATAAAAATAATTTGATTTGTCAATCTAGATCTTTTATTGCAATAAACTGCTGGTTTCTCTGTCCACACAGGGGAATTAGCCCGACACACACTTATAGAAAGTTATCACCATTTTTGAAAGAGGCATATATTGGAGCTTGATTTAAGTTTTGCATAACAAATTTAATTCTTTTGAAATAATCAAATGGCACAAGTTGTCAATTGAAAAGCAGTAAGTCTCCCTTAAGAAAAACGTGGGGCCAATCTGGTTTTCAAACAAATTTTCATTCAACAATTTCCGTTAAGTTTCTGTCTCGCACTTCTGATCGATTCCAACTGTCTCTTGTACAATTCGGCTTCCTGTTCTTTCTTCTCCATCTGCAGTCGGTACATCTCTGCCTCCCGTTGGGCCTCGACCAATTTATTCGTGATTTTTTCAATAAGCAGACCTTCCTGATCCTGTGAATAAACTTTGCCCTGAAACAAATTTCAGTTCTTAATTTCAAAAATATAAGGTTAAATAACTAACTTGGCCTAAACACCCATAGTATAGAATTTTAAGTTCGCAAAAAGAATAAAAAACTATTGTGTATATTGTGTACTTGTATAATTCAATCGAACCTTCAAGTGAGTTGGTCCACTGTTAGCCAATGAAAAATGGAGCAAGAAAAATCTAGGAACTGAGTTCTATTAGGTTTCCACAATAATGAATAAGTTATATTGGTTTTGGATTCGTCATAACTTTAAAATTTTAAATCCTAAAGATTTATGATCTTTCATAACAGAAACAAACAAATAACCTGAAATATCCTGGCTGGTTGAGGAGGTTTGGCCTGTTTGATAATGACCTTCTTTTCCTTCGTCATATTGATGAGTTCATCGGCACGAATGGTAATGACTTTTTTTGCACTGCTCAATATCTTCTGGTTGAGTGGAATTTTGGCTGACATTTTATTCTCACTTGGCGAAGTGTTGGGAACTGTCGCCACTTTAGACAAACCCAACGCTAATTTTCCAGCTTCTGAAAATTTGAATAACTCAATTAAAACATAAAACTATTAACAAACACATCTGTAAAGACCAGGAGATGGCAGATTCGCTTTTAATAATAAATAAATAAAATAAAAACAAAAAAAGAAATTATCCCCATCATCAATAAATCAAATAAGTATGGATAACTCTGATGAGATGGAATCTGAAGTATCAAACAGGTTGAAATAGTAAATTGCAGAGTTGTACTGCAGCACATATACCTTCAACTAAATGTATAATGTAAGCATTAACTAAATAATTTCCAGAATAAATATACTGTAAACTCGCCCTATAAATAGAGATATTGCATACCCGTCAACATCACAGTCTGGCCACTTTCTACAGCAGTTGATACTACAGTTCCATTGTCGGGCTCCAACATTGTTATGCCATGTGCTTGCAATAACTGTAATGTATTACTGGATGATACTGAAAATAAAAAAAAGAATATACGATATAAATTCCATGAAAAACAAAGTCGTGAACCATTATAAACTTTATAATATGGTTTTAGATAGGACATTACCATTCAATCAGGCAGTCATCCAATATATTACTGACTAAATAGTTGGCAGAAATTTAAAATGTAGGGCTTATTATGCTCAAATATTGATATGTAACATGATTCTTGTGATATTGTTTTCACTCTCCGGTTTAGTCTTTTGCTAGACCAGTTACTGAGGCATGCCTATATGAATCACCAATTCAGTGGCGGAAGGCTACTGAGGATGGTAAACAGCGGAAACTGGCCTTGAGAAAGACGAAACCGATGAGCAATGGCACAAGAATCGTGATACTCAGAATCTTTGCAGACCACCAAGCAATCCATATTGATATGTACGTAAAATTATGCCAGTGAAAGCAATAATATTGGTATTGTACAGAGGCACATTTACAATAAACAAAAAAAGCTTGGAAACGCCAAATAAAATATAAAATAAAATTAAGCTCAATACTAGTATTTATATTGATTTACAACTTATAAAATTGCAATCTAATTCCAGAAAAACAAACTTAAATTTGTTATGCCTATTAAGTTCAACTTTGATGTGCAAATAAAAAACCTTGCCCTGTCATAAAACGGTATATTTAATAGGGCTCAGAAACACCAAAATAACATAAAATTTCTGTCATACAGCAGCATGCTTATAAAAGCAACAGTATTATTATCATACAACTGTGTAGCTTACAATAAACAATAAAAATTTAGATACATTGAACTAAATAAAATGTTTACTAGGCTTAACTTCGGTGAGTATATTAAAAACATTGCGCTTGTGAAAGAATTGATAATATTGCTGTCATTTAGGAAACAGTTTGGCAAAATAAGAATAAAAAAACCTTAAATTGGGACAGGGCCAAAAATGTTGTTCCCTAAAAAATTATTGAAATCCATATAAGATATCTTGTTGTTTCAAACATGGACAAAGTTTACACGGGAAGGAAAATTTCTCAAACAAGCGACAGAAGGTTAAAATACGCTTTAAAATGCAGTTTACTCAATTACTTTAAAAAATAAAACAAATACAGACTGTTTCATCAAAGTTTGCTTGTTAGAAAATAACATAACTAATAAAAATTTCATTTTTTACTTTTATAGTTGTGATATATTTAACACAAGTTTCCGAAATAATTGAAATGAATAGGTCACTTTGTAATGAAATTCTTTGCTGTTAGTATACGATTAAGCCTCGGAAAAAATAATACTGACAACTATTCTCTTCAGCAACTGTAGGAACTGTAGTAGCAGTATTATGTCCATTAGAGAGTCCATCCGGCTTCGTTAACATTATTCCAATTTTTTTTCTCCTTCCAATAGTTTTTAAAATTGGTCCTACACATTACATCACACACCTTCAAGTATACATATATATATATATAAGTAGAAAACAGATGACTGAAACAATCGTTAATATTTAGTCTTCAAATAAATTAAGAGTTACACAAGACAGGATATTTATCCAATTAACGGCTATGTGGAAAATCTTCTTTTTATATATAACATTTTTTATTCCATTTTTAAAATAAATAATTTGTCATGTAATTTTAGTTGCTGCATATTTGCACTGATTTTATTGGACAAAAAATCATTAGCCACATAGTTTACCTACCATTTGCATACAGGTTCCAATTTGAATCTTCATTCTATGATGAGAAGAAAATTCTGGACATTTTTATATCTAATTTCTAGTTCTTTTAATGTATCATTTATTAATATATGTATAAAAGACTACTAGTATGTATACATAACATTATGTACATTATGCAAAATGTAAAACCTAGCCTGTGAATATTGTACTTATTCATTGGCCTTTCATAACGTGAAAAAATCCTTTAAATATTTATGAAAATTTTTTTTTTAGCTTCATTTATATAGTGCTTACTACATATCAGTGATCACGGTTACCAAGAACACAATTCATTAAGTGTAATAGCTTTGTAATTAAACTCCATGAATAAAAAAATATAAAGAAAAAATATAACCTCAGTTTCATGTATTTATTAACGGAACCCTAGTGTTAAACTTTTTGTATTTACTGTTAACACAAATTCTAATGAATGCAATCAAATGTTCTTTTCACATATTCATAATGTTGCATGGTATTTTTTTTTAACAAGTTAACATTTTAAAACGCATATTTACAAAATTCTATACCTGTTGTATGGTGTAAACTAGATTCTGGCGTTCTGTTTAATTTTGGTATGGATCTGGTAGCTTGCCGAACAATATTACGTTTGGCAATCCTCACAGAAGGTTCAAGGGCCGCCGCTGCCTGTTGAATAGACAGAAAAATATTTCATTACTTATTTTAAGATATTACAGGACATTGCCAATCTGCAATGGAGTTTGTAATAGTTTGCAGTTTTCCCTTTCACACTAGCTTGTTTAAACCTGTCTTGTAGTCAGTCTAGTGTGGAAATTCTGATAGGAGGAATTAGGACATAGCTACTACTACTACTAGCATTGTGCCACAACTTGATGGACTGTAGCACCAGTGGAAAACAAAATAATATTTGATGAAATTTAATAATTTTTTTATTCGTATTTATATAGTGTAACGAGGCCTTGTTATGCGCTTATGGATTGTCAGGCTTCAAGTGGCCTATTTCTGAATGTTTTATCGATCTCCACCCTTACTTCTTACAATATAACCGGGTCCCAAGGCACACACTCTACAACCCTGAGGCTAATAATTGTACAGGTTAATAAGAACAAGAATTACCTCTATCGCCTGGGCTACATGATGGTGGTTACCATCAGTAGCGACCTTGGCTGGGGTTTTATCAAATTTGTTGATAGCAGAAGCATCAGCGCCATAGTCCAATAGAGTCTGAACGCACTCCATACAACCGCTTCCCGCCGCCCAATGGAGTGGAGTCATTCGAAGCTTCAACAAACAAAAATATATATAAATTCCGATATTTTACTTACACAGTGCATACGCAGTGGAACAATTCCTATAATTGGGTAATAATATTCCACCACAGGTATTCCATAGTTTTGACTGTCATATATATTTTGCAATTTGGTTTTTCTTCATTTAGTGTTATTTATGAGTCTTGTGTGCGAGAGTTTAATAATGATTCTGCACAATGTTGCCCCATACAAACAGCAGAGAGTTAGACCAAATCCTATGTCAAAATTGTGAGGAATTTTTCTCTTTCCTTCTTACCATATCTTTACAATTGACATCGGCTCCGTACTGCAATAGCAGTTGGACAATTTGGATATGGCCCTTTTGCGAGGCGACGTGCAGTGGCGTCCTGTCGACTTTGTTCCTGGCATCTCTCGATATGCCCGCCTTCAAAAGCAGATCAGTTACATCCACATGATTATAATGTGCAGTCCAATGCAGAGGACTAGTTCCCACCTGAAAAATATAATTCAAATTCATTAAGACAGATTAAGAACTCTAAACTTACAATATCAAAACACTATAGCATAACTAACTGATAAATACATAATAATGATGCATAAGTACATATATAAGTTTAAATATAATTACAAAATGACTATTACAAGCAGTATAGAATTTTAAAAAATTCCAATTATATAGTGAAATATAACAGACAATTGGATATTTTATATTGCTTATTTGTCATCGACATGGACTGTTAAATATGACTGGAATATTATGACTTGTAGTTTATGTAAAATGATGATAATCTTGACCCCTTTTTTCAGCTAGAACAATGTTAAAATTAAAGTAAACCTATTGCACTATAAGATGTAACGGATAAAATAATAGTATATTTTTATATTTGGTTATTCTTTGTCAAGCAAGAAAAATTACAAAATAAACATTCCATTATTATTGCTCCTGACAATGGTGAAATGGCAAAAGTGGTTAGGTTTATAGAAGAATAGTAAGAGGAGAAAGAAGGTAACTCGAGTGATTCATCATTATTAATCATTTATAATTAGCAGTTGAATGTACCCAATCAGCAGTGAACGGAGCTCCTCTTGACATCAACTCTTTCACCTCTTCGGTGAGACCCATCTTTGACTTAAGAAGCAACTTCTTGCCGAGTTCCATCATGTTGTTGTCTTTGTTGATGCGAGGTCCAGTGACCTCCAATTTGATAGTCGGAGAATGGAAATTCTGCTGCAGATCCCACATCTATTTTCATAGCAAAATGAAAAAAAATGTTATTATCAAATGACTATTTTCCTTTTTTGTAAAGAAATGATGAACAGAACCCGTGGCATATTGTATGTATATACCATTTATAAATTTATGCTCATTACATCCACTAATGCCAACTTTCCCTGGCCAACTATTAAGATTCAAACAATTCGATACTACTACTATTACTGCCTACTTTTAGAAATTAAAGTTGTTGTCACAAACATGAATAAAACTTATTCAGAAAGAGTGTCATTCATTTCTAAATTCTGAACAAAATAATAAATAAACAATATAATTTGAAAATTGCAATATGAAAATGATATTCCGATAATTGGTGAAGATCAACATCCTTAAAGCTGCAAGATGGAGGACATTAAAAATAAAAGTAAGCAATGCTAGCATAAAGTAGAAAAATTGTCAAATCCAATTTAATAGTGATAAGAGACATGAATCAAAACGATCAGAGAAATTTCAGATTTGCATGTACAAGTATACATAATGCATTTATTTTTAATTATATTCTTAAAATAAACAGAATAAGATAGTTATAAATGTCATCATTTATATAATGTAGTTATAAACATAGCTGCTTTATCTCATTGGGAGAATAGAATTTTCAAAGTATAAGAAAATCAAATTATTCCAGGTATGATTCATATGATGACTGAAATTTTCTTCCCCCTTACCAACATTGTATGTTTATAGCAACCATGGTCACTTAGTGACTCATTACAAATACAATCTCGGATTTACAATTGAAAACTACACTCTGCCATGGAACAAATTTGGAATTATTTCATTACTCTCTATTGATTATTCAATGGACAGTACGCAATAAAACAAACTACTAGAATTTAAGAAATGACAACCATGAATGGAAATTGTTATTATATAATCATTTAATATAGTTTCCTTGCTTCTTAATATTCCACTTTTAAGATAAACCAAAATTGTTTAATGACATTTTAAATTAACGCATAAGGAATTTGTTCAAAATTGCTTTGATCTCTCGGATAATTCAGAATTCTGCGTGTGTTTATATTAAAATTGATTAACATGTTACTATAATAATTACTATTCAGCATTGTAAAAATATGAAAATATAATTTTTAGTTTATCAATGGATTGTACTAATTTAAAGATAATACAACAGGACATTATGTCAACACAAAATAAACTTACTGACAACTCACTAAAAACTGGCACAGTGTCACCTTATATAATTAAGCGTTTCAAATTAATTTATAATTTAGGTGACTTACATGGGCATGAACATCAGCAGAATCCAGTTCCATACTATCTGTCGTCGAAAATACTCCTTGCATATTTCTTAGTCAGGTATCTAATTCTCGAAAGGTCGATCAGAACATTATAATTGCTAACCGGCGGTAGTATCGCAGCGCCTAGAACATGAGAAAACAAAAAGAATTAACGTTAAAGCCGTCCGCAGCCGAAGCCGTGTCGGTAATTTTTTCATAACCTAGAAAATTGAGGCCGCGGCACTGGAAAACTACCTAGCGTCGGCCATAACACGACCGTTTTACGCATTTCAAAGTATCTCATATCGCCGACGATTTGAAAACCGAACTGTCAAGACGGGCAGAAACTTCCGGCAGTCTGACAAGTGTAACAGGAATAGAGCGAGTGCACGTTTGAAAAACACGAGAAGCCAACAGGATGTTTTCTCGAATACATATAACTTCCTGTTTCCTGTAAATATAGACGGAAGTGATAACGTATCGGTGTTGTTTCGTACGCACCTATTTAACGGCGCAACCCATACTGTCCAACTATCAAATTAAATTAGACAAAATAATAACCTTCTTTAGTGTATAATATAAACTCAGACGTTCCAAATTCCATGGGCTCGTGCAATGGTTTCCACTTGGAGGTTCAAGGCCTCCTCGATTTTTTCGCTCGCTCTTCTTTTCTTCTACTTGCACTTCCAGTATACATAATAACTTTCAAGTATTTAAAAGTATTTTTTCAACGCGAAACGGCGGATTTCGTGTGTCCTGAGCCAATGAAAGAAATCTGCAATTATATTAAATTATTTCACGCATCGAATAATATCCATATTTCTCAATCGCTTAACATATTTCACTACACTTCACACTGGGATGTAACGACTAAGGTCGGATTAATTAGAATTAATTGGAAGTACTCTTTGGAGAACTCTTCCGAATCGGGAATGCACAGGTGGTAGGCTCAAAGCGTATTCGTAGCTGCCTCCATCAAGAAAATGGCAGAAATAACGGATGATTAAGGTTTTCGAGAGTTTTGATTCGATTTCCTTAAAATCAAAATTGGGCTGGGCATTCGGTAAAACTCTTGAAATTCAAAAAGTAGCACAGCCGCGACACAAATAATTTATAATAATTGTCGTATCGTCGGGTTAATATTTGGGGGGTTGGCCCTACCGATCGCCGAAAAAACAGCTGTCGCATTTATCTCGTTGACAAGTGACCTTCATTACTCGCCATGTATTATTTATACGTCCCAGATACTAGATTAAAAATGAAACCGTTCGGATAGTCGTCCGCCCAGACGTTTCGGTAGCCCGGGCCCGGTTTATTATTCGATTCTGCTCCGCGCTACTTTTTATATAGGGGGTCGTTTTGTTTTTGGTTTTTTTCTGGGGGGGCCGGTGTCGCAATTCGAATTCCGCCGAAATGCCGATGATAGAGGGCATCGGCGACGAGGTCGTTCACTGTTTCTGTTTTCTGGTCGTCGGGGTGTTGGGCGTCGTGGCCTGGTGGTCGACCGGGATCCGGGAGCGACCGTTGATAAGGACTGTGCTGATCTTGGAGCACAGGTCGAGGGGGGCGAGCGATTCCGGTTCGAGCCGTCCGCAGAGGGCGAGGGCGGGCTCCGGCAACCCGATGGCCGGCAGTCAACACTCGGAAGCCGACGGCGCGGAGATCAATTCCGTCGAGGGCACCGCCGAACCTCAGGCCCAGACTAAAGCCCAGGAGGACTCGGCCCAGCCGTCTCCCTCCCTTTCTGAAGCCGATCTGATTAAGCAGAGGAGGATAGCCTACTTCAAGAAGCCGAAAGAGACTTCGGGGAGCGATGTCGAGACTGCCGATCACCCCAAGCAGCAGCCGGAAAACGCGGAACACTCGACACCCGGCTCGGCGGGCAACATCCGAGTCCGCCTCAAATACCTCAACGACGATCAGAAACTCGTCGAGGGGAGACTTCAAGAGATGTTGGGCGAGTTTAAGAGGTATTCAATTTTTTTTTCTTTATTATAATAATTCGAAACTTCGAAAATCTGCGATAGCATCAATTTGTTCGGGAATTCATGATACCGACCCTAAAACATATATTGTACGCAGTTGTGTTTTTCGACAACCTTGTATTCGCGTGTTGGGCTAAACTGAGCGAGGAGGGTGTTTGGCCGTGTGCCAGCCTCAGTAGTGCTTCCGCATGCTGCCTCTGCCAATCTACTATCCTGTCACAACACTGTCACTGTGGCAGTGTATGGGGAAAAATTATTCAGCCAACAACGATTCCTAAATGGATACAGTTACATCTGTATATTAACAATACGGATTCATAATAATTGTTTACATTATCGTCCCTCGTCCATTGTGCGGGTTAGGTTCCAGAACCGCCCACAGTTGAAAGAACTCCATGAAGTAGCGATCTTACATTTATTTCATTATTTATGTATATAGTTTAAGGCCTTATAACCCACCACACACTTATATATCTTTCCCACACTGTTATTAACCTTATCCACACTCTTATCAGCACTTCCTATGGTCTTAAACCTACATAATTTTAACCACATATAAAATTCTATATTAACTCAACTAAGTCTATACTGAAGGTGATTATGATGAGATGAATGTACTGCTCAGTCACTTTTAATACATTTCAATTAATATTTTTTATATTGTTCTAGATTTTTTATGCTGGAAAATGATTGATTATTTTACTGAAAAAATATTTAATATAGTAAATATATAAAAATACCTATATATCAAAAAATCAGATGATGCAGTGAAAAGTCCTTAATACAAAATTAGATATATATGAGTAAAAAATCCGCAATACAGTGAGCTGCAATATGGGCAAGGGATAAGTGTACTTCTGTTCTTGTAATCTGTTCAGGCTACCTGGTTTGGTGTTTTGCTTCATGTTTCGGTTGGTTTGGGTGGTACCATCTTCAGTGGGTGGGTTCCTTGTGAGTCTGCATCAGAACAAGGTCGCACAAACGACCACAGACCACCAAGCAGATATTCCAAATTACATTTACAAAAGTTGTAAATGTAAACTCCCTAATTGATAAATAGGGTCCTCCATATGTTTTTTCTTTTCTATGGAATGGTTAAAACATTGTATATGTAAAGATTTTAAACAAAAATCATTGGCAGGATCAAAAATCAGTCTTGGTGTTTTGATGCTCATTGGTTTGCCTTTGTGAGATATTTATTAATTACTTCAGGTGCCAAATAATTTGAAACAAATAAATTTTCAACCATTTATTAATCTATGTTACATCCAATTCTGTTGGTAATTGATATATTATCTTGTTTTTATTCATTTATTTACAAAGGTCTTTTTCCAGTATTTATTTCACTATATAAAGGTAGACTTAAACTTTTAATCATTATTCCCTTATCTAATTCTATTAGTCTAAATAATATGTTTTCAATTCATTAGTTAACAGGTTAGTTACTGTTAAATTTGTTTATACTCCATTAATACATTATATTACAAGAATAAACTATGCCTGTACTTGAATTATTTGAAGAAATTCATTTGACATCAAGAATAGAGTTACATTATTATTACTCGATTTCTTTAGTTATTTTAAAAATCATATTTTGAAAAAAGTGAAAATTAAATAATATTTTTACAATAATTTATATAGAAGTTAGAATTTGTAAATTTTATAAATATATTGCTAAATATCAAAACGAAAATGTTGGTATATGTGTGACGTAAACAAATGTGTGGTGGGGATTAACAAATATTTTCTTAACCATAAATCGACCTTCAATGAGTATAACAGAATTTAGGAGCTGTTTTTGTCATAAATGGGAGTTTCTAATTGAATGAAAATGGTATGTGGCCTTCATTTACCCCTATTCCTGGAGCCTTCTCCCGGTACCTAATTTGAAATAACACGAATTCCCTTAAAATTGTTTTTATATTTGTAATGATTAAATGTCGATTTACACATACCGGTTCCCAGGCCTACCTATGTTCAGTTGAGAGGTTTTTTTTGGTCCTTGATTTATACCCATTTTTTAAATCTAACGAGTCCCCTGGAATTCATGAACAGCTGTTGTCGTGAGTAAATCGGTAATCGATTTGGAAAAAAAGGGAAACAAATCATTCAATTTTCTCAAAAGTGAAAATCCGAGGCGTATGAAAGAAATATATTTTAATGTTCAATTTCATTTAGCGTTGGTTTCGCGTATAGAATTATTTAGGTATTTGTAAATTCTGTGTATTAGACACAGCGTCAATAATACAAAATACAGAATGTGTATGTACACTTAACTATCAGTCCTGACCGTTAGGAGGAATTTATGGTAATTTTTTAAATGAATCAAAGTTTACGGGTTGAAATGCAAAATTTCTTTACGCCAATTGTCGGTACTTAGTCTACTTATATATTTAATTTTAAAAAAGAAATTAACGCGGTTTAAAAATAAATTAAACCATTACCTTAGTTCTTCGCTAGAAATATAAAGGTAAAAAAATGTTTTATGCTATCGGGAGCGAGCTACAAACATTAACTTGATTTTCCCATAAGGAAAGGTATACTTCACTGGCAATGGGTTTTCCCCTATTTTGTTTTTTTTAAGGTAAAAGTTCCCAAGGAGCGATATTTGAAGAGTTATCGGGGAAAAAGGTGAAAAAGAGTAGACCTAATCTGTAAATACTGTAATTTGTTTAGTCCAACGCAACTGATAATCTCTGTATCAAAGTGAACATTGAACTTGTGTTCCTAACGAACAGTGTGGAAGAGTATCATCATAACGTCAAGTGGTAGGTTCTGAATTATGTCGAGTTGGGGACAAATTTTTGTTTAATTAGTACAACCATAAATATCTCTTCTCTAAGTTTAACTTTGTAGAGAAAATAGGCTGTGGAGAAAAATTGGGACAATCCATTTCTGGCCTCTTTTTAGTTCATTCTCTTTACTGGGCGGCATTCGTAAAAGTTTCACTCTCAATACTGCCTGGCGATCGTGTCTCCAACCTTAAATTCTGAACTTAATTTGTTCTTCTTCATCGCGGGCTCAACCTTTCAGTCTGTTTCTTCTTCTGCAGTGAAACTCTTCCTCGTTTCCGAGCAAAGCTGATCCCTTCCCGCCACGTGGAGGCTTCCGCGTCATCTGCGGACGTTGTTCAGAAACCTCGCGGGGGGAAAACTTCGATCCACTTTTTTCCCGAAAATGGACAGAATTTTACTCCAGTTGCAGTTTTCAACTGAAAAAAAAATCCGAACCCGTAATCTGTATCGCTGGTAATTTTCCAGGAACCATGACTCGTGTATATCTTAACCCTCGTGCTGATTAAAAAAAAGGCGCTCATAAACTCGAGTTTACTGAGTAGAATTCACTTTGGTAGTTTGTTCCTGAACAGTCAAAAATCCCAGTTAAAAGAGCACTTTAAAATATATCTGAGGGGTGGTTTCTTTCGTACTACTTTGTAACGAGCCTGTACTATGTGTACAGCGCCGATTTAAACTGTAACAAATATATATTTCATACATTTTGAAGAAATACATTTGTCTAATAAATTGGGTCTCGGTTTTCGAAGTCGTGTAAGTGCGGGGGTTGCGGGAAAGTTCCACTGATGCCCAGAAGCAATCAGATATAAAGATTTCACTTGTTTGTATTTTGTTTTGAGCCGTTCCGGGGCATCGGGGGTATAGAAGGGAAAGCTCGTGGAGAGAAATATTTTTGCGGTCGCGGCGCTAAATCCGTTTCTCCACGCTAGACCGCTTTCGAATTCCCGCCGCCGTCGGTAGCCGGAAGTTGCACCGAGATGTACACGTCGGTTGCAGAATTAAAACTGCGCCTACTACAGTTTGAAGTGTTTTCTTCCTTAAACAAAAACAGCGAATTTGCAAAAAAAGGTATTCAAAATTAATTTTTCATCGTTCTGATATTGTTTACAACAAAAAACTAAATCCTGGTGGGGTCTTTTTTCCTGCGTCAGTGTTATTGCTGTTTGGAAAACATATTCAAATTAGAAAAATTCAGTCTTACTTTAGAATCTTACGTATTTTTAGAATCTTGCATTGTGTCCGCGAATCTGCGAACAGTTGATAATATCATCGTTAACGTTCCAGCCCGACAAGACAATAGAGTTTCTCACTATAGGGGCGAATGCAGTTTCGCGTTTGCGGCACCGTGAATAATACAACGACGTATTACGGTGCGGTATAACTAATGAATATAATAGCGGTGGTTATACCGTGGGAATAACCCTGACGATGGTACCGGTATGAGTTCCGATACATCGGAAGCGGACAACACGTGGGAGGTCCCCAAGGGAAAAACCTTTCCACTGAAGTTCACTCGAGTGGTTTCTAATATGGGGTCGATCCCTGCTAACCGAGGTCCTACCCACAGTATTAGGCGACCTCACCCCGGAATTTAGTGGTAACTTCCTACTTCGTCCATGAACTCCCGAAACTTAATTACGGGAACAACTTTAACCCTTGAACCGGGCAAAGCCAATGGTTTGCCGCGACCCGTGTATATGATCTAGGCTTCTTCATTCTTGTCTCGTATTATATAAATATGATAATAAAGGACGTCATTATTACTCTGAGTACACTTTATACCAACATCTAAAAGAGAATCGCGACCACTCTGACGGACGTCTGAGCAGTACCACATTCAGACCCTGATAATAGAACCTGCGTGTACCGTAGGTTGTGGTGTTTCTGTCTCCTCTCGCTGCTTTGGTTTTCTGCTAGACCGGTTACGGCCGCTCGCCATCTCCAGTAGCGGTGTTAGTCACTGTGGCACTCTGGATGTTTAAGAGGAGACAGAAGCACAACAAATCTGCGAGATTTCAACTTCTCGCAGACCACAAAACCGGTATGTTTCACTAGTAAGGATAAGACTTGGCGTGACAAAAAACCGTCCGTACTTGACAGTGACAGTGCAGTGAGGGTGCCCGAAAAACATCCAAAGGGCCAACAGTGACTAACACCGCTACTGAAGATGGCGAGCGGCCGAAACCGCTCTAGCAAAAGTCGAAACCGGCGAGAGGAGACAGAAACACCACAAAATTACGGTATTCCAACCCCTCGCAGACCACAGAACGGGTATGTTGAACCTGCGGGTGGTTACCAAAGAGGAAAAATCGCGGACCCCCTAACCGAAGCACTAAACGTAGTGCGCGGTGACACCGGAATTTGGTGATCATTCAAGGAGGTCGAAACGTTCGCCAAATTCTGTAGGGGGTTGCCGAGTGCGAAACTCTTTTTTTGAATCGTAACTGTTCTCTTTGTCCAGGCGGCACTTCAGCGTGGAGCTGTCCGGCGACAAGCTGGTCCGGCTGATCTTCAACGGGCAGATGCTGCAGAGCGACGACGAGACACTGGAGGGTTACGGCTTCTACGACAACTGCGTCGTCCACTGCCTGGTCCACAACCAGAGGGGCGGGGGCGGGGGCGGAGGCGGGACCGCGACCAACCAGTCGAGGGGCGGCGCCTCGGCCAACGGCGGCCAGGCCCCCCTCAACCCGTCCGCCCCCGCCGACTGGAACCTCGGCATTGTCCTCTACATCTCGATTAGCCTGATCCTGGGGCTCGGCTGGTTCGTCCGCTACCACTACTCCCAGCTCTTCACGATGGCCACCACCGCCGGACTGGTCGGCCTCACGAGCATATTCGCCGTCTCGGTCATCGGACTCTACATGCCCGACTAGCTCTTCTCTTTCCCGGAATTTTTGTTAAAATTAAAAGAAAAAATATATTTTAAAAATTTGTTACAACGACCCTTTCGCGATGAATAATCGAGGGGTGGAGGGGGGGAATCGATCTAAGGGTGGAAGAGTCGGCGATAACTTGATCGTCTCCGGCGCAAGGGTAACTTTTCTTCGATCGGTTTTTAAATATAAATAGAGCTTTTCTTTGTTGGGGGGAAGATGAATTTATGTATGATAGCTTGATAGGTGCTGCTCTGTCAAATTCTGTAATTTAAATGCTATATATATATATATATATATATATATATATATATATATATATATATATATATATTATAATACAAAGTATTTAAATATATCGATGTTTCCTTTATGCGGCACACGACAAAGTAAGACCCCCGACTGTTTTGTGTTTGTGAAATTAATAGGGTAATCTTTGTCGAGAAGGAGTCTCTGTTATCGGACATGTGGCCGGTTTTCTCACTCGGGAAGCAAGAGACTTTATTGCCGCCACTAAGGCGCAATAACAGAAATCTCGAAGGCTGTAAAAATTGAGTTGTGTAAATAAAAGAAAAAATTGAAACGCGTACCCCCTCCCCCTTTCCCCTCCAACCTATCAGGCGCCATCGGACGAACAATGCGCATACAGGATACCGGACGGGGCCGCGTATATAATAAAGATATGTCGTTATTTATTCTGCGAGTGCATAAATAAAGTATGCAATAGCGAAGAGCTTTTCTGGTTTGGCGAATGAATGATAAAAAAACAAGACAAATGTTCGATGAACTACCGACTTGAATTGAATCACGAAACGAGCACCCAGTGTATACACATAATTGCGGTATACTCGTTGGAAATCAGCCGTTCATCATCGTGTGAAAAAGTAAAAGTATTTTTCCTGAAAATATACGCAAATATGTCGTGCAGTGTATATATATGAAAAAAAATCCGATTTCTATTCAATTTTTTGGGTGATTTCGGAGAAATTGTCATTCGATACGAATTTATTTTATACATTTAATTTCATATTTGCGGAGTGACCCCTTCCTATTGTTCAGTTTAACCCTTCGCCCTCCAGGTTTTTCTTGAACTGATCGCTCAGCAGTTCTGTTTTGGAAAAATAATGTGACTTTACAAGATAAAAGATGTGTAAATGTTTATAATATAAAGTGTATTTAATTAATTAATAATTAATTTTATCGATGGGTCAGAGGTTTTTCTTTCCTTTTATTCTTTTAGTTCTATATGAAGTATACGATATTTTGGCGCACAACCCTCTTGTATATTAAAAAAAATTGTTTTGAGATTTTTTTAGGATCTATCCATTGTTTTTAAGTGGAGCGTAGAAAATATTTTGACACTTGTAAATATTCCCGATAAAAAGGGGGATTCTGTTGTCCCAGTAAACTGAATCAGCTTGTAAAAACAGGCGCAGAAAAACGTCATCTGCAATGACTACTTCCCCTCTGGCAGGTAAAGCTAATCTCTATCATTTTAAAAATGATTTCTACTTTATTGAGATTTAAATCAAATTTTTATTTGTAATACGTCACCTTTTTTGAAAAACAATTATGTCCCTGTCTGATAACGGAGGCTCTACACGCAATTTCCCCCTCCTTATTGCGGTTGGGAGGGGGTTGTCATTTATTGAACTTCTGTACTTAAATCACTTTGGTACTTTCGCTGGAACAATATCCATATTGTAAAAAAAAAAGTTGGGATAAATACGGGAAGTTGAATCTGTGCTGTGATTGTTGTATATTGTAAAATTTCACTATTCTATATATTTGTAAAGTAACTGATAATTTATTTGCTGCTTTTCGACTACACGAAGTATATCAGGCGAACAAAAAGTAATTTGTTTGAATTTTTTCTTTTATTTAGTGTTCACCCAGCTAATCCAGTCTGTGGATTAACCCAATCCCCTACCAGGGGGGCCCGGCGATCGTTCTTATCCTAACATGCGTGGGCACGGGTGGATTCGAATCTCTGTTCTAATTTAGTGCTACCGCATATTAGAAAACAAGAATTTGGATTATTGAATTGCCTTCTCTTTTTAAACATTCCACTTTGAAAAATTAAAATATGTCCGATGGGACGAATTTTATTCATTGTAATTTTTGCCCTACCTTGTTAGACCGGACTGTCCGCCCGCCGGCGAGAAAGAACGATGATATTCCGAACCCGAATGGTCCCTAAAATTTTAAAATTATTTTCTATAAAGTATTAGTCTGAGAAAAGCCAAAATGGTAATCTCATTATAAGGCAACTGCTGGGTTATATTCGGATTAGTCAGTTATAGTAAGACTAAAGCCAATTA
Organism: Lethocerus indicus; assembly: GCA_019843655.1. Taxonomy (NCBI): domain Eukaryota; kingdom Metazoa; phylum Arthropoda; class Insecta; order Hemiptera; family Belostomatidae; genus Lethocerus; species Lethocerus indicus. Next base: position 31,008,579 of record JACDQD010000003.1, on the reverse strand, counting down.
ATGAACTTAATTCATAATTGAGATTGGAGAGAGACAGTCTAGGCCTTATCTCTAATCCCAAATTTGCATTATAGCATAAAGCGGATTATTTCTAACATTCATTTAAAATTTGGTACGAAAATTAAATAACATTATTGAAGAAAAACAATCTTTTCAAATGGGCAAAAAGGTAAGTTTCCATTTTTTAAATGTAATGATAAAAAAAGCACAAATTCGTTATATTAATTGGGTTATATTCAAATTATAAATGTGAGACAAACTGTACAAAATGACACAAATCTAACAAGGTCACAACTACATACATACTTTTTTTTCTTTTTTTTTTTTACAGTTATATGTCTTCAATATTCAATAACAAAAAAATCATTTTTGTTATATTTACTTTGAAATGTACTTAGATAAATTGCATGGTTTCCCAATTAAAAAATACAATAATTGACTTACTATGAAATTAAAGAGAAAAAACATTCAATGATAGCTAAACTAAATAGTCATAAAATATTCATAATTAAAAAACATGCAAGTATAAGAATATTCACATACGTGAAATAGTTTTTAAAGATTTACCAACCATTGTAGGAATGTTAATTAAACACAGACTGGAATTTTCAAAACCAAAAAAATTATCTGTACACTGATCATATAAATATATATATAAACAGCTGACAATATATTATTAATATGTACAAGGTCTTTTATTATCGTTATAAAATCCTCTGTACATATATAAAATAAAAATTTATATGGTCATATATATATATATATATATATATATATATATATATATATAAATAATACACTTAAGAAGATGTTTATAATAATAATAACAATATCGTGAATATTCAAAATGACTAGTTTATTAGCTATCCTGAATATGACGAATGTGATTAACAATAATTTACCAAACAACTAGTAACAAAAAACTCAAATAATACCAGAAAACGACCCACTTTTAACTAATATTTGCATAATTTTAATATATTTTTTCATTATAGTAAATTACAAATATTACTGTTATTTAGGTATAGCGAATATATCCTCAAGAAAAAGATACAATAATATAAAACATTGATTTAGAACAACCGATCTAGAACACACCACAGATGCTTCTTTCTTTGTCTCCTTTTTGGAAAACAAAAATAAAATTAAAAAAAAACAACGAAATTGTCCTAAATTTATAATTTACTACACACTGCCATATTTTTTTACGTCCGCTAGTAAATTCTTCATTATGTTACTACCAACATCTTTTGCTATTTTGTAATTAATATTTATTAATTAATTTTTATAACAAAGCTTCATTACTTTCATGCAATTTATTTTTTTGAATCTCCAAATTACAAGGATACTGGAAAAAAAGCCCGTAATTGTCGATTGAAATGTATGCAAAGACAATAATACAAAAAGGTTTTTGAGCAACACCTTATACGACTATATAAATTTTAAGTTCGAGGCATGTTCTTTAATAATGAAAAAGTTGAATTTTTCATATATCAAGTTCCCCCCCATTATTATCATCTTTTGTATGATTGGCCAATCTGTCAAGGGAGTTGAGTATAGAACATTTCTTCTGTTTTGTGTCCACAAAAACTTCAGAGTTTCGGTGAGTTTACAGTTTATGGTGACTTAATGGTGCAAAACTGAGAAGTCTTTTGACAGAACAAACAAAACCGATTCAAATTTAAGAGAATGCGGCTCTTTTAAGTTAATTTAAAAGTTGCATACAAATAAGTGACAATGCTAACCGACCTGCGTCAGTAAAATAGAGGGGCTCGACGATGACTGTTATCCAAATATATCCATATTAATAACAAGCTCTTGTCAAACAGCATAAAACAAAATATGAGAAGATTCCGTCAACACAAGTAAATAACTAAATGATTTAGACTGTAAACATACTTTGTTCCGATATCCCACGCGTGCGTTTCGAATTCTGGATTGCAAACTACTTTTGTCAGTACTGGGTACAAATAAATTGTCTTTCCGAACAAGTTACAAATAGAAATTTATATATTCCAAAAATCCCACAACTTCCACCTTAAAAAACTGTAAATAAATTAATTAAATCATTCATTTATAATATTGCTTCTTTTACACGTTCGATAACATGAACATGCCGTATGTTAGGAACTTACAATTTTTTTATGATATAAAAAAATCTTGTTCTGCAGTTTATTTTACTACACTGATTTCATTCTTTCTGTTATTTACTGTCTATATATATATTTCTATATATAATTTTTGTTAAAGGTTAATAAATACACTCGTCTCTTCTATAAAAAGCCTTATATATTTTAAACCTCTGTCAAGGATGCCATTTTTTCCTTACTCTCGAATTGATTTATTTGCTACAAATTTCAATTATCATTTTTAAATCTTGAACAGACTGGAATTTAGTAAATTGAATCAGTCTGAGATTGTGTGTTTGTGTAGTTTAGGCAGTTAGCTATGTACGATATTTCGGTGTTGACCAGAGAGAGAGAGAGAGAGAGAGAGAGAGAGAGAGAGAGAATGAGAGAGATAGAGAGAGTACAAGTACTACCAGCGGACGTACTAAACATCCAGGTTCTAAAAAAAAAACCTCAGTTTTTTCTTTCCTTTTTTTCTTTTAATCAACGCAGGATTCATCAGAAACCAAAGAACTGAACTTGTTCTGACCAGCAAAATTCTGAAACATAATTCAAAAGGTGTTAACACTTTTTTCTTAAAACCTCTAAAGAACTGAAAAGCCTGAATTTTTAAAAATAAACATTGACACCTTATACTTTATGCATTATCCTTATTCTATCCTAATTTAACTTAATTCCGAAGAAGTTAATTCATATGAACTAACAGAAGAGAAAACCACAAGATTCCCCAGTGGGAACATCAAATTCGCGTCTGTATGGAACTGGTGCGATATCAGGAGTCAGTAGGATCTGGAACAAGGGATTAATTCTGGAGAAGGAATTTACTGTAATGTAAGTAGAAATTTATAGTGTCTGTTGAAGTCCTGTCTTTTTAGCTTTATGTGAAAACAATATCAGTCTTTTGTCCAATGAGTCTTATATGCTATGGGTAGGACTGTCTGGAAATGGGACATTGGGGATATGCCTTTAAATATTTAAATATGTTCTATTTGATATACAGCTCTGTCTCCGGACGAATGCAAGGCTTATGGGATGCCATTAAATGTGATATATACATAAATTTGAATATCTAATTCAATATAAACATTGAGCACTGGACTTACCGGAGTTGAAGCCTCTTGAAATTTAGGCATTTTGGCTAATTCATCTCCGACATCTTTTCTCGACTCCCTGCAAGGAAAGAAGAGTTGGAAATAATTGTTTGTTTGAGACTCAGATAACTTCTAAAGGTTAAGCAGCTAATGAGAAAAGGAATGAGAGAAAGAAAAATAAAAGAAAATAGCATTAAGAGGCAAAACTATGTGTTAATGAGTTCCGAAAATCGTAACAGCATTTTAAAGTTATAAATATTTGTTAATATTTTATAACATTTACAATGCAGAGTAGTACACCAACAACTACCTTTGTTTATGTGCCAGTTGAATTTCCGCTCCTTTCCCTCTAGACTTTTCTGGTATGCCACTTTTATGTATACTTCCTTTACCCCTGCTATCGTCATCTGACGGGCGCAATATACAACAATTCAACTTAATTCCAAGAGGAATACAGTTCACAAAGGCTAATCTAACTTAAGATAAAAAAAAAAAATAGTCGAATATCACTTAAAAACCTATCCTTTGGTTCGAAGACAACAAAAATATTTCATAAACTTTCCCAGAATTATTTTGTGATCTGTTCAGTTATCAACTCAAATTTGTAATTCTTTTATCGAATATTTGTCCTCACATTTGTTAAAATTCATAATTAACTCACACCCTGAATTAAAATTTGTTTCCCCTGCCACACATTGTTCATTTCCTCCTAAATGACCAGAGTTATAGTATTACACACTGAAATACTTTCACCAACAATAAAGTATTGTTTCTTATGAAAAGTAACTTCTGAGATTTTAAGCAGCTACATAATAAATCAGATAATTTCTCTTCGAGAGGCCGATGGCAACATTTGAACCCCAGTTTATAAAACAGCATATGAAAATCTCCTTCATTCATAATTCAGCTCTCCCACGCAACTAACATTAACTCAATCCTGAATATAGAATAATTACATGGGGTATATAAACAACAGCACTCAGGAGTACTAAGCCTAACCTGCCCTCACGATTGATCTTGTCCTTAATTTTTGTGGTCATATTTGATGATTGTACATCAAAATGCAATACCATAAATGTCATTCCAGCTTTGACGTACCCAAAACTCCACAATACGATTTTAGATTAGAATGATCACTGGTCACTAAAGTGTTTAATACAATGAAATGACTTACATACTACTGTTTTTCATATATATATATATATATATATATATATATATATATATATATATATATTTATTTATTTATATATCCCGGGATAGATAAAACTATTGTTTTATTCAAGAGATGTTTCAACAAAAAAATAATATTTTTGTTTCACCTACAAGTGTAAAGAGATATTTTTCCTACTTTAATGAATGATGCTTTCGAACTTTCTTGCCATCTGTACCATCTTACTTATGTGAAACTGTTTTTTCTGGTGTGGCTTTTTTTGATACAAAGAATCGATCTCGTCTGGCGAGTGAAAAGGAACTGTGAACAGCGATATCTTCAGTGATACCATGGCTTGAGAAAATTTGTGCTGAAAAACAAGCCCAACTCTTACAGTAAAATATTATGTTCTATTAAACGTGTATTCTATTTTTTTAGATTTGTGAAATGTAATAACAATTATTGTTACTTATAATAAATAAACAATTTTTAAATAACAACTAATCATATATTTTTTTTTTAACCGATTAAATAAATTATAATATCGAGACAGGATTTATAAAATTACATTGTTATAAAATTCGAGGAGGGGACAACATAATTCTTTTGTGAAAAAGATTGTCACATGTAAATAATGTCTGAAACCACTGCTCTAAGGTCTATCAATCATTACCATGGCACATAAACCAGTATAATCATCAGACGGGCATCTTCTCTAATGAAATTATTATTGCAGTATTCTTAATTTCATTTCCCTAGCAGAAGTCTGGCTGGCAGAAGGCTATGTAAATTAGAAGTTGTTAAAAGCTTAAATACAGGAGAAATAGTATGCAAGTCATTCCACCGTGCTTAATAAACAAAGTGCAGCAATGAAATTCGAGTTTATGTTTGAAAGCCCCTAATAAAGGAAACCGATGGTGAAGTTTGATGGTAAAAAAATGCAGAGAAGTAATGGTGTATGGTCAGAAAGAAAATAGAGAAAGTAAGAGAAGAAATCAAAACGCATGCTAAATTTTGATAGATAAAAGGGGCTCCACTGTTATATACAAATCATAATTAAGCCTATTTTCCAGTAAAAGAACATTTTATTTTCTGCAACCTATGCTGTATTATTACTGTGCAACATTCGCAAAACATTTTATTAATGTTTACCAAGTTGCAGGGAAGAAGATCACAGTCCAAACCAGAAGGAGGAATTTCTACCACGAAAACGCATGTAAAAATACATTTTTAAACATCAAAAACTGATATGCCTTTCATTTGTTGCGAATAAATGAAAATATTTACCGCCATGTTTGGCTTCTTCTCGCCTGGGTTCATCAGGAGCTCCTTCTTCACTTGAATCAACATCTTGTGGTAGGTCATCAGGATGTACATCTTCATCAGGGCTGCTCCGCCCATTATTTACCTATGCGGGTAAATTAATAAAAGAACTATAATTTTTCTCCTTTTAAAATAGTTTCTTAGATAGTACAATGAGGCACCAAATGTGTCTGAAATAGTACTGAAATAAGTTTAGTTAATGATACTTTGAATATATGCACATATATGTAAAAGGATTTTCACTTAGTATTATTAATGTTATTCCCCTTCATAGTAGAACAGAGATTATAACTATAAAGCTGTTCACTCTAGGTATAGTTTAACTTAAGGACAATGCAAGCAAGTGAAGTAAATAAGTATATAATTTTCATCCTAGTCCATTGAGCCATTGGGTTCCTATGAATTAATTTGCTACATTAGCTTAGTAATAAAGTTGTAGTCTGGATGTATCTGGTAAAGAAACAATCTTATATAACTTTGTTAACTATTTATGCATAATAATTTACCGGTAGATTAGTTTTACGACCCCAAGGGTTATCCTTGGGAGGAGGAGCTGGTTCAACTCTTCTGTCATCCGACCAATTATCTCCTTTACTTCTTCCTGAAGCTGGTGCAGCACCAGGTCTACCACCCCTAAAAATGTAAACAATTCTTTTATAATTTCTTATACATATAAAAATAGTTTCTAATCATAATTACAGTTCATCTCTTTCAAACAAGAATACTAGGGGCCATTTATTGCCAGTTTTTTCTTTGGTTATATTCACCTAGTTAATAGTTAATTTTTTGCTTTATAAGATTTTCTACTGACCTTCCTTCAAAGTGTTCAGTGTGTTTGGCTAGGCGCGCTTCAATTTCTCTGTCCCTTGCAGAAGTGTCCACGGGTTTGGCTCCACCGAAAATAGACTGATTTACAACTGCAGTTGCCGGAGAACCAGTCTTCTGTGTCGGTTCGGAGCGCGGCTTCAGATTTAACTTCATTCGAGTTTTAGTTTCACCTGCTAATATAATTTATTAGGTGAATTTAATGTACTCAATAAAGGGAAGGAGGAGGAGACTCAGTGCTACCAGGGTTTTAACAAAATTTTCTATTCTATTTTGGTTATTTGGTCCTAAAACATGTCAACAGTGAGAACCTGACACCACCAGTCCAAGACCAAAGGTGAAAATTGAGATTTATAGCTGCATGATTTTTTTTGTTTCCTGTAATGCCTGCTTTATTGCATACGGATATGCGTTGCAGAAACTCTACTGTATAGTGCTAGTCAAATAGGTTACCTCAGATAATTTTAATATATGCCTTTAAGTAAGGCTGGAATTATAAAGCTTGACTCAGACGTTAGAAACCATCACAGGATATTAGGCCTCTGGTGGAAACCGCAAACGAATCCAATATAAATCATCACAGTCAAGCTACCTAATATTGTTCCTGACTGAATTACATTACACGCACACACATGTGCATAAAAAATAATCGTCTTGGCAAAAGACAAAATTATATTTCTTTCAATTCAAATATGCACATTTAAAATTAAAATTACCTCTTGGAAGAGGCTCGCTTTTGGAATCTTCTCTCTTGGGTCCAAACCTTGAATCATTTCTATCATTGAACTTTGAAAAGCTGCGATCATCGGAACCACCACCTCTAGTCATCCTGAAATATTTTAAAAACATAATAAATCAAAACAGCCCATCTAAAATTCATATGGGGAGGACCTATTGGCCAAGTGCGTCTCAGTATATAATGAACACGCAGAACATTCATTCATGAACAAAGGGCTGGGGTAAACTTTCTATCTATAGAAATATCGGACTTGGCAGGAATCAAGGACATCAAGTGAAAATCAAATAATAGCTGTTTAAATAAAATGAAATAATAACCTGTCGTTATATCTATCCTTCTCATCATCTTTGTATCCACCCGATCTGCTGTAGCGATCAGGATATGACCTGTCACCAAAGAGAAAAAAAAATTTATTTTACACAATTTTATTAATTCTTAATAAAATTGCAATACAATAGATATAAAATGGATAAAAACTTATCACTTTTTTACATAGATATTAATTATTCAGCCCTAGAATGTTTTTAGGCACGTAAATACGTTTAGATTTATTCAATTGAAAAAAAATGAGCACATATAATTTGTAACTATTGGGTTGACAACTGATTGCGGAATTCACCAACAAGTGGCATTGAACATATTTTTAAGTACGTCAACATCTTTGCACAGATAAGCCGTAGATGGTTTTGAATGAATATATCAAATACATTCAGCTTCTCTGCAATGTACTGGATTTCCACTGGACGTCCAGAGCACGCCTCATCTTTTAATGAAAAATCAGTACTGACACTGCCGTTGTTTTAAGGCTTCATCACTGTACACAGCATACAACTTTTTATGTGCTTGTGAGGCATTAACACCTTTGTGAAAATAAAAAAGCAAAATGTGACGGATATGCTCACTTTGGTTCACCATGTTTTAGCTTTTTACACACACACACACACACACACACACACACACACACACACACACACACGCACACACACACGCACACACACACACACACGTTTCAGAAAGGACCAAATAATAATATATCGAAGAATCTTATCTGTGCAAAGATGTTGAAGTACTTAGAAATATATACAACGCCACTTGTTGGTGAATTCTGCAATTACTTAGTTGTCAACCCAATATAAAATAAATTAATTGTACCTGTCATAACCACTGCGCTCTTCTTTATAGAAGCCGCCGCCTCCTCCTCCTCCTCCTCCTCCTCCATCACGATCACGATCACGTTCACGATCATAACCCCTGCTGAAGCTGCTGCTGCTGAATTCACGTCTGCCCCCGCCGCCACCCATCATACTGCCACGGTCATGACCTGAAAAATGTATAAATTAGTCCACTGCAGAAACTTAAATCCGCAATGCGAGAACTGACTGAAAAGTCAGCTGTTGGCACACGCTGACCCCATGGATTTTTTACCTCGAAACAATACAAATTTTGTACACTTCACAGTTGCATAAAAGAAATACAAACCTCGGTCATCATCATCGGATCTGGCCTGTCTCCAATTGGTTCTATCCGAGGCCATCGGTTCACGAGATCCGCCCCCGTCCCTGTTTCCTCCGCGCCCTCCGCGATCTCCCAGCCTACTTCCTCCACGCCCGCCGTCCATTCCATGACTCGGAAGTTCTATGCGCGCCTGTCTCCCTTTGATATTCTACAAATTGATTTGTTTAGACAAGATTGTTATTTATTTGCTAGAAACTATAACACTCCCGATAACAACCAATAAAACGATCGGTCTATCTGAGTTTAAAAATAACAAATAGACAAATAAGTTTGATTACTTTGATCGCTTGATTATTGATTTGCACTCAATACGAGCTAATATTAAAAAATTATAAATATTCGTACAAAAAATATATAAATTTCAATATTAAACCACTTGGCAACAGTATGTAATATCACTAATAATACTACAAAATTTACACTAACAAAGATATATTGAAAACTATGAATTGCGGAATAAAAAAATTAATGTACCGTGGATAGGACACAAACTAATAAATAATACTTCAACTTTATATTCTAGTGTTCAAAAAATCAAAACAAATCGATTTAACTGGAAAGAAAGAAAGAAGATACAAGTTGTATTCTTGTTATCTTATTGCCTTTAAATAGAAGAAATGATCATAGAATCTATTCAAAAAGATTGGATGCATTTAAATTGGTCAATTTTTAAACACATTTTCCCTTTTTAAAACTACCGTTCTGCATTAACCAAATCAATTTATTACAAGATAAAAAAATTCCCTATCAAATATTCATCAAAAATTAACCAATATGAATATGTAGGATGTAAATTTTTTATGAGCACAAAATAAGAATGCACATTATACTGCCGAATCTTTAACAAAGAATAGTTGTATTAACTTAAAATTCTATTGAAACTTCAATAAAGATTGGGAAAGAAAAAGAATTAGTGAAAGGTCTACATACAGCGATTCTTTCTCCCTCTCCATCCATCTATTCCATTCATTCAATTTAATCCATTCATCCCAATAGACGAAGATTTTATGTATAGAATATATAATAATACACTTACACTTAGGTATTACTTATGCCTTATTTATGTTACAATGTATTCATTTAAAAAATTCTATAATTAATGTATAAAACTATGGATTATGTAATCTAAAAAACAAACAAGTTGCAAAACATTTTTCAGCTTAAAATAGATCACAGACTATCAGAATAGAATTGAACTACAATTTCCATTAGTTCAAAAATATACAAATTAAATTCTATAGTTTGTTTTTTATATCCTTCCTGATTACTGTTAATAAAGTGACCTGGAATAATTGGTTCCTATAGGTTAAATTGGCATATTAAACATTCATAATCTACTTAGGAGAATAAAATAGATCAACTGATGGATTTTACTTCTTAGGTAGAAGGGAAAATATCGATTTGTTATTTTTCCTATTGATAATAAAATATGTATGTTTTCTCCTTTGATATTAAAAGCTGTTCATACTGTATATATAAAGCTTAATCTGAACCTACCATACATAACCTAACTGGTTATAACCTAACCTAACCTAACCTAACTTAACCTGAATACTGAGAGTACTATTTGTTTATAACCCCAAGGTGAACTGAATCTCAACCATCAGCAGTTTCAAGAGCTAAAGCACAAATTGCATTTAATCAATTCATTCTTTAGTCATTTTATGTAATTTCACATTAAAACACTCACACTGCATACTTTCCCAGTTTCATACTCCAAATAATAAAACAATTGCTATAACATAGGGATCACTGCTCAATTCATCTGTTAAATAATAGATCATGCTTACAGATATGAACTTATTCATAACTTATATAACAGTATAAAGGTTACATAAGGCATTATTACATAATATTGTGAAATATTAATCAAATCTAAATGATGTTTACTTTCCTGTTTCTTGAAAAAAAAATGTGATAGCCAAAGAAAAATTCAAATTTCTTGTTTCGGCTGGTTACATAAACTTAAACAGGACTGTTGTAATAACTGTGTTTAGGTTTATTCATAATTTGTTAATATGTACCTAAGAATTTATTACTTTTCAGTCTCTCTTCAACAATAATACAAAATTAGTAAGTTTATTAATAACACTTACAGTTAAACCAAGGTTAAGAGCTGTGATAAGACTTTGTCGATCACCAAACTCAACATAAGCGGTACCCTTCCGTGCTATGTCTGTACTTTTTATCTGGAACAAAAACAAAAACACTACAAATTTATACAGAAACAAAGAGCAAGTGCCCTCATATTACTAATAAAACATTTACAAGTGATATTGTTTTAATGATAACAAAATGAAATAAAGACGTACATTTAAATCCTGGAAGACATTCGCTAATTCTTCATCATTTAAATCATATGGGACATTTGATAATTGTGCTTGGAAAGGTCCAGTGGTTGGAATTTTACTTTCGTCGACAAGTGTTCCACGAGATGCTCTTGGAGCAGTAGGAAGTGAATACTGTTTATTGCTCAGAAAATCAATTGGCTCTGTAAAATAGAAACAATTTTTTTTAAAAAGAATATTCATAAAACAAAGGGATGACTATATTAATATGTACACAGGTCAAACACCAATAAAAAACCAGTTATTTACAATCATACAAAATGTTATTCGTCATATAATTTTTATATTATGATCAGTGGGTCTGATTTAAAATCTATTCATTCAATAACTTGATTAGGGACACAGAATTGAAGGAAAATATTCATTTTAATTTATACAAAATAAAATGCATATAAGAATATTTATTACAAATTATGTTAGCACATGAAATTTTAAACAAAATGTTATTTTTATATTGTAAATCGAAGGCACATTTAGAACTTTTCTCCTTTTTTTTACCAAGCTGTGGCATTCTTAATGTTTTAATCTATCGGTATCTGTTAGCTGCAATTTGATTTGCACATGGTTGATGGTTGTTATAGTTTATTGTTTCATGCATTTGACACAAAATTAATTTTATTGGTTTAGTATTTTGTGAGTCATAATTGTTATTCATATTTTCTACTTTATAATAAGCTGTACATAATTGATAAACAGGTTTTTTAGTTTATAAAACAAGATTGTAATATTGATTAGACAAAAAAAGAAGGAGACATCATACCAACAGAAAAAAAAGATTAGAATAATTATAGTGTTTGCATAATTAATAACTGCTGGGTACAATTACAAAATATGTATATTGACACATCAATTAAATAATTACCTTCACGGAATACCTTGTCTACCTCCTCAGCCCAACTTGTGGAGTTTGTGCCACTTTCCACATTGCTAATACTCACTTGCTTCCATTTCCTTTTCCCCTTTTTACCACCTAAATAAAACAAAAAGGTTTATATTATAAAAAGGAAAAAATTACATCATGGAAATACAAGCATGCTCCAAATAAATACACAGGATACCGATGTAAAAGCATGTAGCTCTTCAGTCATTAAAACACGAGAAAAGAACCGAAAAATGATAACCCAATTCAGTCATAATTGGAAACGAAAACCAGAATTTGAGAAAACGTAGAAATGAAAACACAAAAACACTTGGCATATAAGGTTCAAATTATTCCAGAGTCAAAATGCATTTTGGTTAAAAAGGGTAAACAAATTCTATAATATGCTGGGCTGTACAAAATTAAAAATAAGAAAAGGAAACACTTTATTGGACATTAAGTGCTACCATTATTCCAAAGTAGTAAAACGCCGATTTTTTAAATTATTTCCGTTTTATTGTAAGCAATTATAAAAGGGGTAACTTAATGTAAATTGAGTCAAGTGATTTAAGCAAAAAAAAGTACAAGAAATATATAGTCGGGGGAAAGGGATCGGACACGAGTCCCATCTGGGTGGGTCTTGCATCACTACCCAGCACTATCAATAGCTCTAACACTTTTATATATAGGACGGGAACACGACGGCGATTCGCACATCGGAGAAACGCCCAGTGGGAGAGCACAGAAGAGGGCACCGATGTCGTGGATTCGATAGATCGGGAGCCGAAAACCGGGAATATTCCCAATTTTTATCACGGCCACGAGGTTTCCAGCACCCCCTCCCGGGGGCCGAGAACTCGCACATAACACAACTCCCGTTTCCGAGCCTACAAATGTTGTTAGGGCGCCGATCCCGATTGGAATTTCGACAACGAAACTCGGCCCGAAAAGCCGACTGGGGCCCGGCCCAAAAAACAAGGTTTACACCGGTAAAATCGAACATTGAACAAACGCCAATTGTAAAACGGACAAACCTGAGGAAGCCATTTTGTCAAGTCAGAGTGGAGAATTCGTTGATTGTTCTACAGTGAGCGGTGGCCGTGAATCTCGGCCTCTCCACTCTCGTCGGCTTCTCCCCAATCAAAAATAGAACTTATTATCTAGCACTATTTTAATTCCCCGCCTCCTCAGTCCGTTGCAAAAAAATACCTTCCGAAATAGTTTGATCGCCTGCCCGGACGATAAAAAATTGCGCCAATATAAAAACATATATACGTATACGCGTTTTCCGGCATCGATACCGACCGCAAATTAAAAAATTAATCCGATTTTCGATGAAACGTTGGAAATTGACCGAAAGGAAAAACAATGAACTGACGACCGAATCTTTTTGCTGAATTTATCGAATTCTTTTAAAAAAGGCTCGTCGACATTGCGAACGTTCTACCGAATATTTCTTTCTAGTGTGCGTATATATGATTCTTTTTTTTTTGCTTTTATGCTTATAGTTTTTTTAAACTGAACTCACATTTGGATGTGCAAATATTATCTTGAATTTTGACACGTATATACGGGTCAATATTAACGGGATGATCAACGGGATGGTTACAGAAGATTCAGACTTTTGTTTTCGGATTACTGAATTTATAATATTTCGAGAAATCAACCGAGTCCTATTTTCCTCTTATAAAAATCCGGTCCGTGAAAACATTAATTTTTTTTCGACCTTAGTCTGTCATACCTTGTAAAGGTATTTGGCGGGAGTTTGATCGCTTTACGAGTGTTTTCGAAAAGGTTATGTTTCGCAAATGTACGGCATTTATTCGATTGAGTCGATGAATAGTTAATTTGTGCCGTAAATAATATTTGTTCCGATTGTGATGTCCAGCGTTGTTCGTAATGTGCATAAATTAACAATTCGTGAAAAATGGAGGGTCCTGGCGTAAGTTTGTTTCAAGGCTCGGACAGTATTAAACTCAACAGCGATTTACAACGGCAGGAAGAAGAAGAATTTCTGGAAGAAGAGAAAAAGAGAAAAGCTGAGGTACTTCCCGAATTAACTACATAAATTAATCTTTATATGACTGACTTTAGCCATTTTTATTACCACCAAACTTTATACCAAGAGATAATAATTTTCGGAATTGACATTTATGCTGACGTTATTTTTGTAATGATATTCCAAATTTTTCAGTTGAAAAACCTCTTTGAAAATGCATTTGATGACCTGATTGATGACGATGATGACAGTACTGTAGCTAGTAGTCATTACAGCATTTCAGATCATAGTGGTAAGTTCATTCTTGATTAGAGTACATTATTACTTTAAATACCCACCTGATAGACATAACCTCTATATCTACTGTAGAGCTGTAATACAGGCAGTAATACTCCAATTTTTATAATAAACTATTTCATAGTAATAGTTGGTTAATACTGGGAACTACTACTTTGTTTGTTTTTTCTACTCTCAATATGAATGCATCACTAATTATAAGTTGCTTGACTGCGATGAAGTTGTTAAATCAAATCACTGGTGAATAATGTTAATACAGTATTCACATTGATATATCTTTAATATATTGCTGTGTTAAAATATTCAAATTCTCCTGATGTTGCAGATGCGAAATTTCAGGCATTGGAAAATGAAAAATATAAATCTGACGTGGCAGAAGATGGGAATATCCGTCGTCACATCGAAGTGGTCCAGTATCAAGGAGGTAGAGATGTTTATCAAGAACAACAGCACAATAGATTCCAAAATGACAGTAAGTTTTACCCTTATGGAATAAAAAGATAGAATGTTTAAAATTGCAAGCAATTTTCTGTTTTCTCTTGTCTGTTTGGTTCTAAACTTGATTTTTCTGTAATGTCCGTGCTTATGCATGTCAGCTTGTTGCACTGTTCTCATAATAATTTTATAATGATAATTACTTAATTGTCTCCCATTCTTTCACCGGGAGGTGTCTAGAGGACAACTATGATTCTGGAAATATCTTAAAATACTGTTTTGAGTATCTCTGGGCGATACACAAATTTTCGTTTTGTCTAGTGCGTGCCAGCAGCGCAGATGGTACAGATGTGTCTTCGCACTATCAACATTGTTTTCGGACTAGTCCAGGCTTGTTGGAAAATAATGGAGTATCTAATATTGAAGCATTCAAGGAAGCTGGTGAATATTACACGGATCATATTAATAGCTAATTACTTGCATTTACGTGTACCTTGATATAATATTTATTATCATCCAATCAGCTGTCACACAATGGTTCAATGGGATGAGTATAAGCCAGTATGTGGGACAGATATTACAGAAGTGTACCCTTCCTGTTTTTATGCTCTATTAAGGCTAAGATTTGCTTGACTTCCCATAATGGCTTCTACCTACAGATCATTGTGAATACAAAGGCAAATGAAAACTAATGTTTACAAGCATGTACAATGCTTAAGGCGTAACAAGAACCTTGTCTGCTTATATTGTAATAGTGTGGTTATGTCAAGTCATATTAAACACTCTTCTTCAGTTTTTCATTTATAATTTTCATATAAACACCCTTTTTACCATTATACTACTACTATGAGGGAGAATAAATTAAGAATATTGTTTAAAATTAAATTTAATAACACTGCAATTACCTTTTACTTATAATGTGAATTATACACAGATAGACATTACTTCAAAGTATGATTATATTCACTACATTTTGTATGTATCTCCTCTCATTGTTCTATATAAAACAATAGTTCATAAAAAATCTATACCCTTGGCATTTATTTAAGTTAGGTTAAGAGGTGGAAGAACTCTGGAAACAAAAAGTAACACAATTAATAGAAAAAGAAGATTAGGAGTCCAGAGATTGCAGCCGAATTATTGTTCCAACCTACCTTTTGTTTGTTTTGTCCTATAGAACCAAATAGTCTGGAGCAATTGAAAATACTATACGATGTAAGACTGAGGGAGATTGAAAGATTGAATGAACTGCTGAGCGCTGAACGTGAAGAAAAGGACAATATACTGCGCAAACTGGCCGTGTCGGAGGCTGAGAGGGAGGGTATGGCCCAGAGCTTTGCTCAGGGCCAGGAGTTGTTAGGTACTGTAGTAGGACTAAATAGTATGACTATATAACTTAATTAATTGTGTTTAAATATTTAATTCACAACTCAGAAGGTGACTCTTGACACGAAATTTACTTTAGCTATTGTCTGAGATCTTGTAATCGATTCAAACATGCGTTTGAAAAAATATCAGTCATCAGTCCATTTAAAATTAAATCTAGACATAGATTAAACGGATTGGAACAACCATTTGTGTAAGAATTTGGTCCCAAATTGTGAATTTGAAGTTGCAAATCAATGAAGCACATAGGAGTCTACGTGCATTTCCATTCTGTTTCATTGTATCAAGTGTATTACTTAAATGAGGCAGACAGTTATATAGTAGTAATACTAATTTTTGCTCAGAAATAGCAAAATATTTTCTCAAACATAACTCCCTGTTTAATTATTATCATCTAACTTACATAATTTGTTTTAATCCCTTAGATGCAATTTTCATTGCATAAATATTTATTGTTTCAAATACATTAAATTGGTGTATTGTTTATGTATTATTAATAGTAATTAAATCATATTCCTAGTTGCCAGTAAAGGGAAAATGGCTGATTTAGAGAATGAAGTAATTGCTCTGAAGAAAGATATTTTGAATATGGAAAGAAACAAGGAAGAAGTAAGTATTTAATAATTATTATGAATTAATTGTTAAGTTTCTTTGTGATCAGGCATTTAGGAAAATTGATAATTGGAGTTTCTAATGAAATGGCTGTTGTACTATTTTTTTGTGGGGAATATGTCTTTTTCTCATTGTGCTTTTGTCAGGTTTAAAACACATTTCAAATCTTTAGCTATAGTTCAGTAATATACATTAATGCCAATACTTTTACAACTCTTAAGTATGTTAATAAAATGTGGACTAGAGGATACTGACAATAATAGTATAGCGGTATTGGATGCTTAATTACCTTCATCAACATGCATCAGTATATCCATAACAGAATGCTACTGATGATTGTTGGGGAAATTGATCTAGCTTAGGATCACATGTTGTCAAGTTGAGAAAGAAAATTATGATGAGTGACTACATTTTATTATTTAATCTGTTTTTCATTAAACTGCACTCTTTCAGTGTGCTAGAGATTTGGAAATTGCAAGGGTTCAAATCAAAAATTTGAAGCAAACAATGAGTGCAATGGAACGTTGTGACGCCACAATCAACAGGGAAAAACAAATGGACGACCTGTTGAATACAATTCAAGTCAAACATCAAAAAGAACAGGCCTGTTTACAACTTCAACTCGATGCAGCTCTTGTCAAATATAATCAGAAGGTATCATATGTTTAATATTATTCATTCGCCTTAAATTATACGGTATAAAGTATGATTATAATATATATTAAAAAACAGGAAACAGACTGCAACGCTTTGGAGAGAAAACTTCAGGAATTGGAAAGGAAACATTCGGCGATGGTATTGGACAGGTGCGATTCGATGGTCAGACAAGAATCAACGTTGCAGGCTCTGTTGGAGGAGGCCAACAAAGAAAACCTTCAGCTCAACAAGAAACTCGCCGCCCTGCAGGTTACACTCTTTTTATTTAACTTGTTTGCATCGGAAAAAATCTCATCTCTACAAGTAGAGGAAGCTGGCCCAGATCGCAGCTGCTAGGCCCCAGGTTGAAAATATTTCGTTAGAGACAGCCCTGGCAACGTCCCACTTCATGATGGCAGTGATGGCGTCCAAGTGGTCATATACCTCCTCGTCCGTGCTCACCTTCGACATCGCTCTCCTGATATCGTCGACGATGTACATCACGCTGTACGCCTGATGTCGCATGTCCCTCGACTTGGTTCTGATTCGGTATAATTTTGCAATTAGGTCGACCGAAATGCCGATCGCGATGAGGCGTACTCCATGATAGACCACTGTACAATAAATAGAATGGTGGAAAATTGGCGTTCGGGGAACTCGGAACTTTTGGGGCCTGCAGGGATTATCACAATTCTTGTGATTATTCTGGGAAAAGCTACTGAAGAATTGTGCCAAACTTAATCTATATGAACATAACTGTCCTGGAAAAGTGCCCTTCCAGTTTTTTAGCAACTCCTTTTAACCAACTCTTTTTTGTATATCTCATTTGTTTCAGTGTAGTCTGGAATTAGATAAAGAGGCGTTCTGTTGCTCCAACATTTGTTCTATGACTATCCTAGTACGACGTTCTACTCTTCGTACCTTTCCCCCTTGAGCCGTTCATTATTTTTCTGCACTTGATTAGCAAAGAGCAGTTTCTCAAAGGAAAAAGTACTGCATATTGTAGGCAATAAAGCATCTGTGACAGTATTTTGTCATAAATGGTGGATAGGGACTTGAGGAGTATAGATTTGACCCTGTAGTCATTACAGGACAGAGATGTTCTAATTAAAACGGATGAGTAGTTCTCAACAATAACATTTTTCCGGTTTTTCAAAATATGTCTTCAAAACTTACACCAATGTTGTTCAAAAATAACTTGCAGGGATTTCTCTAAAAGTGAACTGAATGTTGTGATCATTTTGTTTGTGTTAATTTCTGTTTCATTTTGTGTAATAATTTTGTATGTGTGTAGATTTGTACACTATAAATTTTTCATTCCTAAGAATTGTCGCTATGACAAATTTAATTTTTCTTTCTTTGTTTGCTACCAATGAAAATTTAGCATTGGAATCATTGATTAATCCATCAATCATTGATTCATTGTGTGTTTATTACTGGTTGTCATGACACTAGTACAGTAATCAAATGTTCACTCATAAAAGGTTAAATAAGAAGAAATTTGTCTTCATGTTGTGCATGAATTAACAAATAATAAAAAAAAACCAATAAATAGTGCTGTAGAAAACATATTCTACAGCAGAATTAAAAAAAAAAATGTAATGATATACCTTTTAAAACTGTAATGACTATTTAACATGATAAGATAATGGATTGGGTTGAACAGTCTGAGAAAAATAGCTCAGTACTTAACCCTGGACAAAGAGAAACAAAGTGGAGTGTAGAAAATAATGTGCAATGGCACACACACACAACAAACAAAACAAGAGTTTAATTGAAAGTTTTGCGAATAGGCAGAATGCAGCATGCTCAAGACTGATTTGGAGCAGTACGAGAACGTGTCTCGTTTCCGTTTGTTGGGCAATTCGTCTTCGGATGAGCAAGAGACGGATTCGATGATCTACCTGGGCATAAACAACAGGCAGCGCGGCAGTGAGCCCAAACAGAGATCTTCGATCACCAACAGTGGTACGCCGCAAGCGGATATCATGTCTAAACTCAAAGTTGAACTTCATCGCGCTCTAGTCGGTACGTTCATTTATTCATTTGGCTCTACTCCCCAGGGCGGTTTAAGTTAGCTAGATTGGTTCAACTACTGATTCAGTGTCATCCTCTGCTGGTAGCACGCATTGACCCCCTTCTACCCACCCTCAGTAGAGTTGTTGTGAAGACACATTTATATTGGTAAACTGGTGGTGCATCCTAAGGCCACCAAAGGCACTCTTTAAATTCACCAAACAGTTCTGATGCCACAATTCTGAAATCAGTCAGAACCCCAATCTAAAAAAGAAATTAAAACTTTATACAGGTGTTGAAATATTAATTTCTTAGAAATTTTATTTATCTGTTCAGATTATAAAGTAAATATTTGTTGTAGATGGAAATCTATAGTGGAGGAAGGTATGTCATTAATAAATAAACTAAAATTTATTTCTTGTTTTCAGGGCAAAGAGTAAAGAGGAATGAGATTAAGAAACTTCAAGAACAAATTCAATCCAAAGAATTGCAAATTCATGAAATGAAGGAAAAGGAAAGATCTTATTTGGCTGAAGCAGAAAACCTTAAGGTGAGTTAAATGAGTGAAAATTATTAGTCACATGTTTTATTAGTTTATAATTGTATTATCTAGTTGCAATTAAATTATTGGTTATTTGGAAAAATTCCTGTATCTGAAGTCTAAAACTGAGTTCGTCATTTGTGAAACAACACAAGTTTGGATTTTAGATTCAAGCTGGAACCTAAGGTCTAGCTTAGAGCCAAATATAAGAGTGGAAAAAACTCCAGGTGATACCTCCTCCATACAGTTTTTCAATTTTCCATTCATTAAAAATACTAATCAAAATTATAGATACTACTAATTTTAATTAGTAACATTTTGGAGGTATTTGTGTGTAAAACTTCAAGTTTAACTTGGTTTTGTAACTTTGTTTAGAGCAGATTTTTTTTAAATATAAAGAAAAAATCTTTTTAAAAAATTATTTAAAAAACAGGGAAGTATAAGAATTTATATATTGTAAATTGCACTCACTAGACTGTACCAAATTTATAGCCATTTTCTTCTTGTGTATTTTCTATACATTAATTAGTTGTAAAAAATCAATTCAGTACCATGCGGTGCTAGCCACTTGTTGGTTTTTTTGCTCAAGTCTTGCAGTCTTAATGTGATTCAAACCAAAGAAGTAATTCACTCAATATTGACAGCAATTGTGTTTATTTTCTCTTCTTTCAAGTAAAAGGTTTTTACTTAAATATTTGTAAAGTATATTTTAATATAATTTTATTTTTAATCATCCATAAAGATATACAGTTTGATTGAATTATCATCCTTATTTTATATATTATTCTTGTTGGCCTTTATGAGAGTTACCATTTATTTGAAGACACAATTTCTACTTTATTCACTGTATAAGATAATTTTTTGTATTCAGAGCGATATGGCAAAAATATTGGAACAGATGAAAAAAGAAGATGGAATGGTTCAACAGCCGGTTGACGCATGCGAAAAGGAAGTGCTAATTGTTCGTCTAAGATCAGAAATTGATTGTCTGAATGTTGAGAACAAAAGACGTGTCGATAGGATAGCCGATCTCGAAGCGGAAGTTAAAAAATTAAATGAACAACTTCAAAGTGAAATTTTGGCAAAGAAAAAGCTCAGCGAAGAATATTTGGGCTTTCACGACAATGAAATTGTCAAAACACAGCGGCAATCGCAAGAGTTACTCAAGAAAAAAGAATTGGAATGGGGGTGAGCTTTCTAATGTTATCCTATCTAAATAAATATAGAATTAAAATGATTCTGATGAATGTACTGGAGTTTACGAGCTCTTCTTGTGGTCAATTTAAAATTGAATTTACTTATTGGAATTATCAAAGATATAACAGCCTGTTTGCCTGTTTTTGGTTCATTAGTGATGAATTTCAACATAACACCATCCTTAGTACCTAAATACAGAGACTGGAAGTGAAATACTAATTGATATATAAACAAATATGGAAAGCAGTATAAAAAATATATGAAATTCATTTTCATTTGTTGAGCAACTGTGGATCATTGACTAAACAAATGCACCTTGTAAAATTAAACTTTTGAATGGTGTTGGTTTGATTTTCACTGCAGATATACAAGATTCATATGTTTAGCTTAAGAATTCGATTAAGCAATGTCAGGTCATGTATTCCATAGCTTCTTAACACCTAGAGAAAAAGAATTGGCTATTATCTTGAGCACAACAGTTTTTACTACTTCACTGTTTCACTTGAAGCACATGAGAAGACTGGTCATAGCACTATAGTTTATTTACACCACTGTTCTCATTGATAACACTCTGTGGCAAATAGCCGAAGGGTTAGGATAGGTTTGAAGTTTCTCCCTAAATATGATGGCCTGAATACAGACCTGGAGCTTTTTTTATAAGTCAACAATATTGAATATAGAATATTTAATAGAACTGTCCCGTTTAATTTAAACTTAATCACGGAATTTGAAACGTTTACAGGACAGAGATTGAAAGATTGTTGAAAGAATCAAATGAAATCAAGCAGATGTATGTTGATGTACAGGACAGAAATGAGAAAATCAATAAAATTTTGGAAGAGGAAAAGCGGAGGAACAGCGTCGTACTGAATGAGAATGAAACTATTAAGAAGTTGTTGTCACAAAAAAACAAGGAAATGCTTGAATTAGAACAGCTAGTCAACAATCTAAAACAAGGTTTGTTACATTTTCAATTTTTATTTTACTCTACATTCAAATATCTTATATGCAGCCTTTACAAATCAAATGCATCCTTCTTCTAAATTCATATGCTACCCCTATCAAATCAATTCACACCCCAATATTTTTGAATTAGCAAAATTGAAAATACATCTGACAGTGGTTGAGTTATGTTGTTTATGGTGTTGCTAAGGAGGACTCAAAGATCAATAGTTTACTACTTCAGTTGCCTTTCAACTCTAAAACAGATGGTAAACATTTTATAGAGTCAAGTAATTTATTATCCAATATAATGTAAATATATATTTGTTAAAATTAGTATAAATTTATTATATTTGCAATTGTATCTGGATTCTTTATACAATGATTGGACTATAACTATTTTCAACGTGGTATCAAGAATGTTTTTGGAATATCTGTTTTGTGGTGTTTTTATAAAATAATTATTTATTCACCATGTTTTGATAACAGCCATAAACATGTTAAGGAAACTTCCTTCAATTAGCAGTAAGTTAACTTTCAGTACTTCAATCCTCGGTGTTGATGTATACCTTCTTTATAATGTTGCTTGAATGTCTGTAAAAAAAATATTAATTAAAATATTTCATGTTCTAGAGAAATCTGCTGAGGAACAAGTGAAAACTGTTGCAGAACTGTCATCAGTTCAGGCAAAAATTATTTCATCTGTAAGTTCATTATTCTTGCTTATTAATGGATTTCTTAACCATGACTTTGGCCTTGACTATCATTGCTTACACACTCAAATTCATTATTTACAATTTTTATTTAGTTTTATATATATATATATATATATATATATAGATTTTTTCCTCATAGTGATTTAATTTTTATGAGATAGATATCTTTATAAGCAGCATCTGGAACAATTAATTATGACAGTTCAGTTCTTGCTATAAATTTCACAAACCTGCACTTTAACTAAAGTACTGTCCTTTGTTTATGATTACTTTAGATTGTGTATAATTTATCCAAAATTGCACTGTGAATAATTATAATAAAGTAAAATATTTACGAATTGACTTGCACATTTCTTATTACAGTTAGAAGCAGAAATAAAAAGACTACACACTGAGTTGTCCGAACTGCCTAGGCGGCAGACAATTGAACTTGAAGGTCTCAAAGCCGAATTGGAATCAGCGAAAAAGAGACTCATCGAATTAGAAAAAGAATTAAGATTGGAATTTGAAAATGAAAAAATGAAAATGACAGTCGACAATAACCAACTGAAAGAGTCAATAGCAAAAAAGGTGACTACCCACTGTCCATTATTATCTCCATTGGAAAATAGATTGTAAGAAGAGGTTATAAGTTAATTTTTTCAAATGTTGAAGAGAGCAGTGACATTTGAGGTAAAATTTTATGCAGTTACTGTTATTATGGTTGACCCAGGTGACCTGGGTGTTGACCTATAAGTTTTGAATGCTTATGTTGTTGTTATGGTCTTATGTCTCCACTCACTGTTTTGCTTGACCAATTTTGACTGCTTGCCTTCTTCAGTAGCTTCGATTACTAGGCTGTGTTGTCACTTTGGCAGCTATAGGGCACCATGTTTGCATTACCACTGCAGTTATTCTGTTGTCACATTATACATATACTACAGACTCTCTCTCTGTATAGTATAATGTATGTATGTATGTATGTATGTATGTATGTATATATATATGTATATATATATATATATATATATATATATATATATATATATATATACACACACACACACACACACACACACACACACACACTAAGAACAGGAAGAATCAGTGAGTTGAGACATAAGACACCATTAATCATGGTACTTATACCATCATTGTCATTCTGAACATTGTACCTACTTTAGTGATACATGTGCTGAAATTTTAAAGTGAAACGCTACTTTCTGTATTGTATTGAAACCAAAAAAAGGTCCATCAAAATGTTATTCATACCTGAAAGATAATTATAGTGCAAACAAATGTGGAAAATAATTTTATTATTTTGCAGGACAGTGAAATCAGTTTACTGAAAATTCATTTAAGCGTCTCTGCAAGCAATAAGACCGATGCCTGTGTTATGACAGACAGCAATGCAGTTTGTGATGTTGCAGAGGAGACAAGTTCCAAAAATGATAGTTCATCAACTCCTAGCACCGATCAGTCAGAATTGAAAGAAAAATTGAAAGTAGTCGAAGAGACTTACAAAAGTGAGTCATATTTGCTAGTTCCTATAAGGTCCACATGCAGTTTATAAGCATCATTTTTAAAATAACAATATTCCAGTGCAAAAATAAAATTTCTCATTTCAAATTGACTATATAATCAAGTGGGAATTGAGGAAATGGTAGGTTGCTTAAAGAAGTTGAATAAAGATATGTTCTTGTTCACAAGAACTATGACTATGTTTTTTGTGGGTGTAAAATAATCTAAAAATAAACAATTTTCTGTCACTATAGGTAACATATTTGGTTAAAGATGTGAATTCTTAAATCATTTTTCACTGCAAATGTAAAACATCCGTTCTCTCAATGTTTGGGTTGAGTTAGATGCTTAATAAACCTAGTTTGCTAATATGTTAAAAAATACATTTTAGTACGTATTTAATGCTCGAATTGTCTATTTTATTTTTGTTGTTGGAAAATATGATGAACTGATGATTTGCAGGGCAAAGAGATTACGAGGTGAAGGAGGTTGAAAAGCTTCTGTTGCAAAGGCATCGCGTCGAAATATCGGCCGTTGAAGAGAGGGTGAAAAATGTAACTGTTGCATATTTTTCCGAAGAAATAAGAAAAATGAACATCAAGCACGCAACAGACATACAAACACTGTGCGATAAACATCAGAAAATTGTGGAGGATTTGAAAATATCTCTGACCCAGAAAGAAGTCGAGGTAAGAAATTATAGTTGTATTTTCCACTATTAGATCTTGAAATATATTTATATTTTCAGCCTTGGTATTACTAAGAGAATTACTAAGGCGAATTACCTTATTTATTGGCCTTATTTTGTACCATTTGTATTTGTTTTTAAATTTCAGTGCTACTTTATGAGAATATTAGCCACACATTATTTAGTCCTAGACCATTTAACATTTCAATGTTTATTGACCCCAGTATGCTCTCCCAATACATAATTTTAGAAAAACCTATTCCTGTTTACCAGTGTAAAAATTCTGAATTGTTATTGGTTTAATTTTCAGCTTGAACAAAGCAAACAGTTGAGTGTTGAAGAATTTAAACAAAAATTGTTGGCTATTAAAAGCGAATTCGACGAAGAAAGAAACAAAGCAGCAGAAATTATGTCCCAGTGGGCAAAGCAGGTTGGTTGAATTATTTTTTTATTACTTTCATGCAGCATATCAGTGCTACATTTTTAAACCATATATTTGTTTCAACACAGGTACATTTTTACATATCATACAAATCACCTAAAAATAGTATCATCATGGGAGAATCGTATGTTTAATTTCAATATCTGTATTCTATAACAATATTGATATATTCTGCAAGTTATTTCTGGCATTTCCTATTAAGGGGTGTCCACATTTGGCCTCATAAAAAATTTACTGATTAATAGTTCTTTTCTAATGATTTGAGTATCATAGGTCTATTAAATCAGTTAGTATTGTACAGTCATTTTAAACACATTTTCTACGTAAGTATTTTTTATCTTGTTTAATATTATAAGCATAAAAATAAATACAATACAAATATTAATTAGATTCCTATAAGAAAAACTATTTAAAGATTAAGTAATATATTTCTGAAAATTCTTTTTGTGCTGTATTATTTTTTTTGGAGAATATTTTGTGCGTACACTTTTGCAGTATACTAATACTCCATATGTTCTTTATTTTTATTTGAAATGTATTATATTACTGACTACAATATCGGATATTTTTGAACAAACAAATACTACCTCCACCTTGATTTGGACCCACATCATCCAGTCTGTGGTAATATTAACCAACTATTAACTATTTAACTTTATTAGGTTCAAGAGATGAAAAAGGAAGTGGAGAACAGTCGGAAGGAGATAAACAGTTTGAAATCGATGCTGAAGGCGATAAAAAAATCGAAACAGGACTACAAGTTGAAATTGACGCAGGAAAAGTCCAGAGTCACCGAATACAAAACGATACTGTCGAACGTTCTAACTCAGTGCAACAATATAATGACCAACGGCGCCACCGAACTGGGCAACGCCATATCGAGAGTCGAACAGGATTACAAGGACAAGGAGAAAGAACTTAAGGAGAAACTATCCGGAGAGGAGAAACACAAGTTGAAGGGCTGACATCAAAAACATTTATCTTGGTTCAAATTCTGATATTAAGTTACCTGTACTTTTTATGTGATTTTTTTCTATGACTAGTATTTTTAAGGGTGCTGAAAAGAATTTTCTTCAAACAGGAAATAGTATATAATTGTGATATTCACCTACAGCTAATTCTATAAGATTGTATCATGTACAAACAATTTATTATTTGTTTTCTAGTAATTGTTTGATGTGTCTAACTTGTTCTGTATATATATATATATATATATATATATATATATATATTTATATATATATTTGTAAATTATAGTTTCCCAGTATATTGTAATTTAATAAAGTTCTCTAAAAGTATTGTTATTATTTGAAAGTTGTAGTATAAAAACTTATGATAGCAATAATTTGTAATTAGTGGTGTAAATAAGTTTATAATGTATTCATTTTTGTATATATATTTTTTTATTTATTCATAATATACATACTTCAGTATTTTCAACTTGTGCATGCATTGTCTTTCCATACTCTAAACTAAAACAGAGTTTCTGGTATTTTAAATGCTGGCATCTTTTTAAAACAAATCTTGAAATGATTTATGTTATGTTATTTATGAATGATGTGAAAAACAATTTTAAATGTATTTTATACTTGTTTGTTTCCTTGTTATTTTCATAAAACACAAATGATATTGTGTCATATTATTCATGTTTTTTGTCTCATTTAATATTTATATAAATTATTGTTGTATTTTAATGACAGGCAACATTTTAAGATGACAATTTATAAAAATATTTTTTACTGTACAATAAAAATTGTCTCAACATTTTCTTTTGTTTACTATATCTATGTTATGTTAGAATTTGTGTTCATGACATGATCATCTTTATCACACTGGTTCCCCACTTTTCTTTATAATATGGACAAGACCAAAATAATAGATGTATGATGTGAACATAAAGCAAGTCTAATAACAGACTTTTCTTTTAGGACCCAATTTATAGTCCAAGAATACTTAATGAACCATCTGGTTTAATCAATGTCAAATTCTCTTCAATTTAACTGAAGGTTCCCAACAAAATTTCATGTTCAATTTATATTAATCATATTTTTTGTATTGGTAAGTTTCATATCCCCAGTAAATTTCATCTGGTTCAATCTTAATCTCTTAATTCATCCTTTGCTTCTATGATTCATTATTTATACTGCAAAGTGGGTTTAAAGTTTTATTAAACAAATCATAGCATCTATTTTCATATTTATTACCTTTTTATTTGGTTAATATGTAAGGTTATTTCTTTTGTTCTGTTATGTGTTAAGGTTCCATTTCCTTTTTGCCGAGGTGGGGGTGAAAGGTGAATATCGAATTCAGTTTTTTTTAAATTCGGATTCAGTTTTACCTAGTTATATTTAGTTTATTTTAAAACATTGCACCGATGATGAATTCGTTTTTTTCCGAGTTCTTCGAGCTACATCTTTTCGACATATTCAGTTAACCAGACTGAGTAATGAGTGTTCCCGCCTGCAATGCGTTTATAGAAAGTTTTATTACGGAGTAATGAGTGTAATAAAACGCGAGTTCCCCTGGAACACATAAAATCTCATGTCTTATGTATCTTATGTGTAAAATGTTATTATTTCAGCCCAGAGTATTACTTTAAATTCTCCTAGTTGCAGGCCGAAATCATCGGGGTTAAGAAGGTCTTACACAAGGTGAAACAACAGTCCAAACCATGAAATGAAAAGGAAAACATGAATATCCTACTAATTCCCGAACATACTCCTGATGTCTCCAATGTGTTCTTGCCAATATCAATGAGCAAAAAGGCTTAAGTGAAGAATCTGCAAGATGGTTGCCACTTGATGTACGGACTCGCTGTGCAGCACAACAAATTCTAGGTTAGTGATATTTTATTTTTCAAACTTTATTGTGCCCATTAATTTTAAGATTTAAATATAAATAACATTCATCCGATTCGCCCCTAAGACTCCAGGGTCTTGTCGTTTTGTTACACATCATGTCCGGGCTCATGGCCCGGAAGAAGCATCCTGTCAGCACTGAAAAGTCGAAACTGGGATGAAATAAAAATGACAGTTATGATATTCCAAACCCCCGGTTACTTTATTAAATGCAATGGTACCATTATTATTTCCTCTGCCCAACGAAAGTATCATATTTTTTTCTTTCTTATTAAAGACTATCGGCCTTAAGAATGCCTTACATAATCCAGTTAAGTAGGTGTTACAATGGCTTTCTATTAGAGGCCATCTCCGTCCGGTCAATTGAAGAATAGGAAAAGAATATAGCGCGCTCTATTAGCCTTTCTACCAACCGCGTAGAACTATGACGAAGAAAATGTTCACCCTGTAACCTGGTTTGATTAATATATCCCCATATCTTGTTATCGTAACTAAGTGTTTATCAGTAATGAAAACGTTTTGGCTTTTCCTAGACATTGATTTATCTAATTGGAAACCTCCGTTTTATTCTAATGAAATTCAAATTGTTTTAGTAGGTCTGTTATACACAGTTACACCTATTTTTGTATTAAGGATTAAATTAATATTGTAATTAACAATTTTTCTACAAAATTTTAACTCCCAAACTTTTATTCTGGCACAATTTCTCAGGGATAACAATTTAAGTCCAAAAATGAATGTCGAATTACTAATATATCTGTTAACTATTTATTTTCTATTACTGCATAATTTTATGTTAATTTCTTATATCTGTAGTTAAAAGTCAAGATGCATAAATAAAAGATATAACATCAAGATCAATTATTGTATTTATTTATTATGTAATAAATTCATAAACATTTCTAAACAAAAATATTGCATGATAATTGCAAAAATAATGGTAACTTTTCCTCTTGCTAATTATTTATCTTGGGCAATGTTTACATTAACAAGCTTAACAATAATAAAGAAAATGACTTAACTACACATAACATTTATAGCATTGCTATACGAATAAATTGCTAAACAAATCTATTGATAATTAAACCAATAGTACACTGGGAGTTGCTAGATATTGGCTCATTAAAATCAAAGCTTATCTCTTGTATGCATACTATGTTTGTATACTTAACTGAAACTTCACTTCCTTACAAGTTAAATCATAGCATATTTGTGCAGATTTTTTTTATTGTTTCCCCAAATATTTTCAATGTCTTAATTGTATTCATTCTTATTTTATGTTATTGATTATGGTAAGAAGTCAATATCGTCTGACCATACAAGCCAGAAAGGAATATCACATTTAAATACATACTTTATTGGTGCTTCTCATTATTCAGATACGTTTGTTTTGTCCCCTTTAAACTCCAAAGGATCACAGAAAATAATACAGAAAAGATAATGTTGATGCTGAACACGATTCGTTATGTTTTCTTTTATTCCAATAATATTTTTCCGACGAGCTTATTTTTTGCATCGAATTTTCATCTTTTTAACCGTAAAACTTATCACAATCATTCAGTTATTCTATTTCTTTCTAGTGTGCTTTCTGCATTTTACATAAATTGAGCTTTTAAAGTATCGGGAGTATTTAATTTTACTTAAGATATTACAATGAATAATAGTCTGAAAAATCGTGGTATTAAATACCTGATAAAAACCGTGGCGCGCTCACGAAGGCCGGCCACAAGTTTGTACTGTTACCATGGTGACGAGGAGCCGAGAATGTAAATTGTTACGGCTATAACGCTGTACCCGTAAAAAAGGAATAAGGTAGTCTTAACAGACTGGACGCCGTGTGAGTTATATTTAACTCGCGTTGTGTTTGGTCAAGAGGTTGCGCCAGTTATATATAACTCGGAACCTGGGCCTGGGGGGAGTGTTGTATCGGTCTCCGTGTTCCGTCAGTTGCCGGTAACTCGCGGGCGCAAAAAAAAAAAAAAAAAAAAAAAAATCACTCTCCCGTCTTAAGCATCCTTCGGCTCAGACTCCAGTGCTCCCAGAGAGATCTTCTCAGGGGGATTGTAGCCCAGATAACAATGAGTACAGGTCAAAAAGTGCCATCGCCGGGGTTGTTTCTATTATAGCGACGATCAAAAACAAAAATAAACATTCCGCCATTGTGTCCGTAACTGTAAGGTTGATTGTACAATATTAAAATGATATTTAAATATTTATCCGAAGCGTATTAAATCTGAAGCGTAGCGTCAGACTGGTCTAAGTAGGACGTTATCTTGCGGCGGCGTTATCTGTTCAAGATTGCGAAAAAGTCCAACACATTGGGCATAATCTTACATTTACAATTTCCGATTACAATCACCGATCTCCGGTAACGATCTTAAATACCCTCGAGTTTTCTAAACTCCTTAAATGGCATATAGAATAATAAATACAAGATACGGGACGCCCTTGACTAGATGCTGATCTTGAGTCAAAATTCCAAGAATGATCTTGCGTGAGTGTATGTATGTATATAAGGTGAACCCTTCCTTTTTATTTGTGAAAGTTTTGCTCTTAATATTACCCGACGACTAGTTCTTTAACCTTATAATATGAACTTTTTTGCTCTTCTTCTTGCCGTCTCCTCCCCGCGAATCTTCCTTAGGGTCGGTACATATTCGTAGATATTCCTTCCGCTGTCACTGTAGATGCATAATTTAACCAATTTAACATTCTTTTTATAAAATGAATACCGCGCGATATATGCGCAAAAGTGAAATGGTCACTTCTAAGGCTGTGAATGGATACCACCATGTCCGAAACAAGTTAGTTACAACCTGTACTCGCGATTGAAGACGCACGGGGTTCGCTGTGAAAACTTCTTGTATAAAGTTTTTATTTTGGCAAAAGCTCTTTTCTGAGTGGGTTTAAAGTTGGAAAGTAAGTTGTGGAGGTACTTCACACTTTTGTGTGTGTGTGTGTGTGTGTGTGTGTGTGTGTGTGTGTGTGTGTTGTGTGTAACTTCACCAAGACCCACCTCCGTCCTCTGTTTCACCACTCCAGGTCGATGAATTCGTGATTACGAAACGCGCGTTCTTCTTCAAACATCCGGTTGAAACGTTATATGTAAAACAAATAATCAATGCATATATCGTGTTCATATAGTATTTCAATAGAATGAAAGAGGAAACTTAACGGCAGGAAATTCGTATAAGGATCAGTTTGGCCGTGCCTAGTTTTGATATCTGGCCTAGCCTAGATAAGCGACACATTTCACGTCGCCAGAAAATATGAAATTATTGTTAAATCGCAATATTTAATATTACTCCCAATAGGTTATCTGTATGGTGGTGAGTCGCTGTGACAAATAGACAGAACATATATATATGTTTTGCTTTCAGTGCTACCTGGCGACTCAACTTCTAAACCAATTTATTCCTCTTCGTTAGGATTTACTTTTCGTCGTAGTAAAGCACCCTGTCCCTACCCGGCCGCGTTGAGGCGTTATTTATATAAATATATTATTAACCAACATTTGAATACTGTCTACAATATTCTATATTTATACGTATTTAAAGAAAAATAGAAAGTATTTGTGATTAGCCTCTCCGGAGGCGTCCGCTGACGGAACCTCGCAGGTGGGAAACCCAAGCCCACTTACTCCTGAACGGAGTTGCCGAACAGATCGCCCGTATAACTCCTACTGGAGATGTCTGTTCGATGAAATATGATGGATCAAGTCGGCCGTGGCTCCTCATACACTGTTGTCAGTTATCTTCCGGCCCGGTGTGTGTATATATATATATATATATATATCTGTAGACAGCGCTCTTTTCCCCAACGCCCGTTTGTTTGTTCCCCCGTTTCTGAGGCGGGCTTATCTCAGCCAGAATACCACCAAAGTTAAGATATCGGAAAGGGGCTAGTAATTTAGGTTTTCTACTGATTACGAAGCCGAAAACACTATCGACGTTCGGCCAGTAAACCCGGTTGGAATGTTTATAAATTGCTTCGCTTCATTCCCCTTTCTTCTCGGTGCGCCAAAAGAATTTATTAAATTAAGATAATATGTTATCTACACGCATTTATTCTAATCTTGTTATTTCTCTGATTTCTTAAAGGCATCAACCTCTCGTCGAATTCACAACCAGAGTGGGCTCTATTGGAAGGGTTTATGCCCTTTCCTTCTTCTCCTCTCGGTTGTTGTCCGCTTCACACGTTTTGCAACTCTGACGGGTTCCATGCTTTCCGAGCACCCACTGGGAACCCGATGACGACCCTGATGAGTTCTCCACATCATATCTTCTCTGAGCAATGTTCGGGACGGTAAACCCGAGTCGAGTACTGATAAAAACTTAGTGGATATGAGGTGGTTATCATTTAGTGTAATATACGTGCGTCTTATTACTCCGCATGCCTTGGATTTTTTTTCAATTTTCTCGATCTCATTCCGCCGGTTTCGTTATTCGATAGACCAGTTTCGTCCGCCCGCCATCTTCATCGGCTCTTTCTGTCGGTAGAGTGGAGCACCAAGTGGAGTGAGTGAGACTGTGAGGACAGGATGCCCCGCAAGCAACCGGTATGGCAGAGTGACTCACCGCTCTTCTGGTGAAAGGAGGTACTGAGGATGGCGAGCGACCGAAACCGGTCTAGCAATATACCGGTCAGAAGGCCAATTAAAGAGATAGAAGGTTGAGAAAACTATGGTAGTCCAAACTAAATTTTGATCCATATAGTCATGGACTATAACAATGTTTTCGGTGTTTAGAGGATGGACCTTGAAATATCGGCAGCGTGGCCAGCTGTGTACTTGAAGTGACTAATGAAGGTGGCGAACGGCCGAAACCGGTCCAGCAAAAGACCAAACCAGCGAGAGGGGACAACTGCGGTATTCAAAACCCTCACAGATCACAAAACAGGTATTGAAAACAATTCAGGTATTTTAGTTGGGATGATAAAGTCAAATACACGGAGCCCCTAGAGTGGCCGATGCATTATTAACGCCGAGTGAGCAGAAAAAACGGTTAGCATTTATGTTAGTGACAACAAAAAATCTACGACAGTAACACTAACAATAACTGTAATAAGAATTTCTGGTATTATTTTAAATTTTTCGTCGACCTGCTGCAATTTTCAAATCGACAGCCGCGATACACGCGCTAGGGTCGGTGTTATGAAACGACCGTAAATATCTCAATTAAAACAAAGGTTCAAATCGACGAAACCAATACCGATTTTATTGTAATAATACAGTAACGCTTCTTAGATGGGGTGGAACGTTTGAGGCCTGGAATTAAATGGAAGGTAGCGTACTATAACACGTAACGGGGCGGAGTTTTTTCTTTCATTTTTTTTATTACTCCTCGTTTAAAACCCGACACTCATTCACTATTGGGGTAGGTGGGGAGTTTTTTTGGTGTGTGTGTGTATGTCATGTATACACCGACCGGGAGGCCCTACGTTACGGTTTATCTTTCAGCTGGCTGTAGTATCCGGGCTGAAAACTTCATTTTTATTTTGAATAACAACGTATAATAAAAATAGTAGGGGATTAGTCGATAAGCGTAGGCGGAATGAATACTGTTATGCTTCGGCATGCGGTATATTGAGCTAATACTGAGCTTGTAATGAGTTACGATTTTCGAACATTTTCATTTTTCTGCCCTCGCTTAGACCAATTTCTCTGTACACAAATTAAA
Organism: Lethocerus indicus; assembly: GCA_019843655.1. Taxonomy (NCBI): domain Eukaryota; kingdom Metazoa; phylum Arthropoda; class Insecta; order Hemiptera; family Belostomatidae; genus Lethocerus; species Lethocerus indicus. Next base: position 30,974,654 of record JACDQD010000003.1, on the reverse strand, counting down.
AGCGAAAAAAACCCTCGTGTAAAATACACAGGAAGGCATGCGAGCCGGTTATTGTAAGTCTGCATTTAATAATTGTAAATATTTAAAAAAATGTAAAATTCGAGGAAATAAAGACTACGGCAAATTTCTCTTGTTGAACTGAAAGTGTTTAACGGTTTGGCATCCTGTTCTTATGGGTCTAGTCCAATAATCGACCTATCGATTTTCTTCCAACTCAATCGATCCGTTTAGACAGCGAATATTTTTTTCTTGCTCGATACATACGCATATTATATACAAAGCAATTATTAAATATGTATACGCATTTTATATTTAAACAAATGGGCAGTATCTATTATAATTTTATTCTCGCTCCTGTCAGTTCTCCTTTTATTAGTATTTAACCTGCGCTCTGTTTACCTTTCATCGGTGCAACGGTAGCGACAGAGAAATTAATGTTAAAAAAGGAAAACTGTATGCATACCGTACGCGAAATACGATAGCTTTATCGTGTTTAATCGACACCGCTTTGTACTCGAATTTATAAGGTAAATGACAGAAAAAGTGCACAACTTTTATTTAAAATCGCATTCGTGGGGCTTGCGTGAAAATTTTATTATTGAAAATTGCAATCATCAATGCCGTTCGTGGAAAGTCTAAGGCCCGGTAAGGAGAAAAGGTTTACAGTTTATAAAGTAATAATACGGTTCCAGTTCGAGGTGGGCACTATGCAACTAGCAATGTCTCAACAGTGCATGTTTTATAGGCACTTTTTGTCTGGTACGTCTATTTCTATTTCTATAGAGCGGCCATTTTATACTAGGCCTCAGTTTTTAGACCCGTATGGGGGATTTCGTTTCTTAGACTATAATTAACACAATCTTGTATTATCGAATCGCACGATCCTAAAAAAATTACAAACACTTTATTATTTTTTTTTAAAATACACAATATACAAATGTGGGTCAATACACGCGTATCGGCCCGCGGCCCTTTCCGCATTTGTATACCCAAATATTTGTACTTAAATATACTCGCTTTGTGCGCAGTATCGGTATATTAAATTGGGAAGTTACAATAATAAAAAGACGATAAAGTAGTTTATTACGCCGTTACGTACTAGGGCGTAAGAAGCGACGAAGGTTCCACGCATAGGAAGGGTGTTATAAAATTATAAAAAAATAAAGAAGATGGTATTCGCGGTGGTAATACCGATATTATATTTGGAAATTTTTTCGAAATAATTTCGATCGAGCGTCAATTTCGTCCCGTCGATTTATTATATAATATTTAATCGTTTACCGGCGTATGGATTCGGTTCTTTTTGCCGCATGCACTATATCGTTAGGCGGTATCGGGTCGATTTTTCGAACGGCACTAACGAGACGGCTACCGTGCGTATAACGGAAGTAGAGTGGACTATAAATGGTAAATTAAAAATAAAGTTTAGGATTTATAACGAAGATATATGCGGTATAGAGAGAGAGAGAGAGAGAGAGATATGTGGGAGGTGTGGGAGGTGGCGGCGGCTGTGTCTAGGAAGTGCGCTAGGCGACTAATGCAGTTGTTTATATGTCGGTAATTGGGTTGGGGATCGATACTTGTCGGGGGCGCCGGTAGGGGCGTCGGTGTCGGTTCCCGCCGCGTCGGTGGTGTGCTCGCGGCGGCCATTGTCAGCTCTCGCTCGCCCCGAAGCGCACCTCGCCTCCTCCACCTGCCCACCGTCGGCCGCCGGACCTGACACCAGACGACCCCGGGATCAACCTCCTCCTCCACCAGCCACCGGCCATGGAGAAGCGGATAGAGCTAGAGAAGAGAGGAAGGAACCCGGACCAGGTAGGCGCCGCGCCGTCCAGCCTTTTATTCCGATAACCCGATTTACGCCTCTAGCGAAATTCGGCGCTCGGCCCCTTTTCTCCGCTCCGATCTTAGCCTCCGTCGCTTCCGATATCAACGCGATAATTCGGTCCGTATCTATTCGTACGGGCTGAAGGGGCGTCCGTTTTCGGGTCGCGTTCCCGTCGGCCGCCTCTCCGATCCGCTATCGCGTCTATCGGTCCGGTTTTTACCTCGGAAACCGGAATATCGGCGGGTGGGGGTCGGATATTTTTGTTTACGGGCCGGGGGGGGCCGCGCGGCCGGAGAAAGCCGCGTATTTTTATTATCGGTAGTCGGTAGCGCGTTTTGTGGTTTCGCCGAGTGTTATATCTGTGGCGGTTAAGGGGGCGGCCGGAGGCGCGTGTCCGCGGTGCCGGTGCACGCCGCCCCCGGACCGCGGAACGACGCCGCCGACCGGGGCCACCCCGCCGGTCGAACGCGCCGTTATAAAGCCGCATTCGGCTATTATTTAGCGTATTTGGGATATTGTCGGTACGTGTGTGTTTGGCGGCCATGTTTGGTCGATCGCGATGCGCACTTGTTCCCCGGTGGGGTAAGATCGGACGGCGGTGGACATTTTACCGGACGGTGTTTAGCGGTGGCCGTGCGCCCCCGGCCCCCAGGCCCCTCACCGCCCGATCGACGTCCGGACGGTCCGGGCCCCGGCGACCACCACTCGTCACCGGCCGCCACCGCCACCGCCGCCGCCTCCTCCTCCGTCCACGCCACACTGCCAAACTGTTGATCGAGCTTTGCTTTTTGCCCGTATCCGTCGCTTCAATCGATAAAGTAGTTCCTTAAAAATAAAAAAAATGAACGATATCCGGATTTAAACCGGATTATTAAGCTGGCCGGGATGGGACCTTTGGATAAGATTAGAAAGCTGTTAATTTACTCTAATCGGCGGCGGCGCTGACTCCAGTCGAGTCGAACTTGTTACAGTTTTCTGAGACGCCCTACCTCTAAATTGGTCCCACCAGCCTTATTCTTATGAAATTTTATTAGTTCCCCAGGAATTATCTAGATGAAATATGCCCTGGGGTAATTATAGAAGACGACTATTGAAGGAATTAGTCTTTTGGCATGTTTGGGGAGGTGTTTATTTAATTGAGCCAATTCCATTGGAAGTTGGAATTAAAAAAAAATCCGGTCACATTTTTGGGATTTATCCCCTTACTTTGGCTTTGGAGTAGGATTCTGAAACTTTTTTCCAGTTTAACCCTCATTTTTCTATATGTAATAAATAGATTATTACAGTAATATTGTAGAGATAGTAGAGATTATTGTGAAGATAGTGTTACATATTACTTTTTTGGCCTTGCGAGGGAATTGTACCTTAGCTGAGGTTATTTGAAGATTACATTTCTTACATTGCTCCCTACACAAACTTATTAGTCTTCACTTTAGTTGTGCCTTCTATTTTGTAATGTATATTTTTGTGGAATATAATGCCTTTTCTAATCACCGCATTGTGTACAATGCCTCCCTTGTAAGTTATTTTTTCCAGTGTTACCATTTTAATTGTATTCTGTTTCAGATATACGAGTTGATTCTGGACAATTGTAGGAGCACTACTATTGAAGGGTTGACTGATAAATTCACAAATCTGAAATCCCTCAGTCTAAACAGTGTGGGTTTAACCAGTTTGAAAGGATTTCCAAAATTACCAAACTTACAAAAGGTACCTATAATATTGTCCAGCTAATATTTATAGGATTTAAACCTCTAAAAGTTTAATGATCTGATCTAATCTAGTTTAATTATACTTTCTAGGATTTTATACAAAGTAAATGATACTAAATTGTTAAAAGGATAAATAGGTGTTTATAATTATTACATAAAATGGTCTTAGGTGGTGATTGTTTCAGTCAGTGCTCATAATTCTTTAACTTGACATGTACTTTGAACTATAAAAGAAGAGACCCGATTATTGTTGTTTATTTGTTTTTGAGTTCTCAAAAGTGATAATTTGAGTGGCCGATATAGCTCTTCAGTATCCTAATTGTAATTGATACATCAATGAAGTTGGTCTTTTTAGTTTTGTAAATATTTGGCCCTTTATATTTTGAAAATAAGGATATGTTCAATTCGTAGAAAGAATAGTGCGTGTGTACAACCTGTGGCTGGCAAGAGCCACAAGTGGCCCATTTCATAATTTCTGTACCTTAACTACTTGTACTTTTTCTTTTCACTACAAGTTTTTTCTGATCATGATGTGCACGGTGTTTTGTTTCGAGAAAAGTGTAGGCTGTAAATTTTCCTACTATAAAATTATGCAGTTATTAATAACCAACCAAAATAATTATTCTGTACATTTTATTCTGGGTTGTTTTAAGTTAAGAAATTAATTTTGCACCTATTGTGATATAATTCCATTATAACAGTTTTTATAATAATGTTCAGGTTTCATAATGTTATGAAATATATCTTGAGCACAATTCTTGGCTTAAGATTGTGTGTAATATTATTGAAATGGTGAGGGACAATCACTGTCCCTCAAAAAATAAGAATATATATTTTTATATATATTTATCATGGGTTTATGATAGTATTATCCGATTAAAAAACTGAATCATGACATAGGGTTGTAGATAATGTTATTATCATTCTTGAATATAAAGCATTTTTATGTGTATCAAATTGAGTTTTAGTTTAAAGTTAATAGTTATGTATCTTTGTCCGGCTCACTTCTTATGTGTAATTGATAATTAAGTATGGTTGGAAATATAAGTCAAATAACTATTTTATAACAATTTTTTACTTAATATTGCCAACAGTTTACTGAGAAATTTGGAAATGGAGTTAACTTTCTGCACTCAATTAGTAATCTCTATGTAACTTAGTTTAAGCGTCAAGGCTTCAAGAATCTACATTAGTCCATAATGTACTTTACATTAAGGTATATCAGACAACATGTTAAAAGAGAAAATTGATTAGAATTTATTTTAAAATTGTTATCTTACTGAATATTTTGTGACCTTATTGTATAAAACTACAGATTGGGCTTATTAAGTTTTGGAAATATTCAAACCATAATTATGTGAAAATAAGATGACTAACAGACATAAACAAACAGTTACAAACAGTTCATGCTAACAAATGGTAGGTTATTTAGCAAAAGACCATTTGTGAAGACGGCATCAGTTTTTCTCTATGCTGTTGACTGGTCACATTGCAAAACTAAAATTCTTTATTCAGACAACATTCTGTGATTTTTTTCCCTATTAAAACAGAATGCTCATTCATGAAGAGACATTTGTTTAATATTTAAATGTATATTAACAAACCACACATTTATAATTTATATGATAGTGTCTTCACTATTTAAGGGAAGGTAACATTTTTTGTATAGGTTATTTTAGTTAGTTATGCATTTTTAATATCAGATATATGGAATAAATATAATTCAGATCATTATTATAATCATTGTTGATATTTGTACAATAATAATGAATTTAAGATTGTGAACTGGTAGGAAGGTAAATGTGATGAAAACAAAAGAACTATAAAATTCAGTGTGTTTTAATCTAAACATTGTGCCTCATTTACAGTTTTATTTTTGTATATAGAAGTTATGATTTCATATTGGTGATACCATAGATAAGTATTTTTCTTCAAATTTTTTCCCTTAAGTATATTTAGTGTAGATTATTTCAGCTAAAACATAATTTTACGATCTTCTTGGAGCTAGATTTTCATTTTTCACTATATTAGTTAATTTGTATCATTATATTAGATTACAATTAGATGTACCCATGTCATATTATTATTAATATTAGTGATAGTGTCAATTTGCTATAAGTGTGTCAAAACCTAATTTACATTATAGCACACATTTTTTTAGTATGTGCGTTTCAGTAGTAACAAAGGTTTGTTTTTTGGTGCGACGGGAATCAGACCACTTTAATGGTTCTAACTAGTTCATAAATGTTAACTTTTTGTTCTATATGTTCAGTTTTCTGTATTTATTGTATAATTTTTGAATGCGTTTTATTTGGTTTAATTTGTTTGTTTTCTTGCCTAGCTGGAGCTCAGTGACAACAGGATTTCCAATGGTTTAAATCTACTGAACACAAGCCCAAAATTGACAAACTTGAATCTTAGCGGCAACAAAATCAAAGACCTCGAAACTTTAGAACCTTTGGTAAGTTCATTTTTGCTCCAGGATAAGGATTCCTGATATTAAGGTAAAACAATTAATTTTTTAAACACGAAGGAAACAATATCGCTTTACATTTGTTAAAGAGCACAATATGAGTTAAGTGTAAAAACATTTCTCAGTATGTATTAGTGGTGGAAAATGAATTTATCTCTAATTTGATTAGACATTTTATGGTTAATGAACCTGGTGCAGCTACAATTGTCTAGCGATACCTTGTGTTGTTACAGTAAAAATGTCAAGTTGTTTAAATGTTTTTATAAAATTTATGTTTTCTACTGTGTTATTCATTTCTAATAATATTTAGTCAGTGTTTGTAAATTCTCCTTTTCCTTTAAGCTATTTGAAAGTTATAATTTACAAGAAAACAAATATGGATCAAAACAGGAATGGTGGGGAAAAGAATAGCTCATTTGATAAGTTTTATTATTGCTGCAAAAACAACATTTATTATATATAAAAACATAGGAAAAATAAAGTATTATTGCCTCTCATTATCTGACTTATTTAAATATCAGGACATTTTCTGGAATATGATGTAACATATAGGTTATGTCCTATCATACTAAAATAAAAATTTATTAGGCACGATTTTTTGTTGCCTTCAAATTATTTTCTTAAATTGTATTTTTAATAATAACATCTAAGTACAATTACTTACATTTTAAATTCTACATACTAAATTGGTCTTAATAGCACAAAGTATAATATGTCAAAATAACATTTACTTAGATATTTAATGCTTTAGCAAATTATAGAGATGCGTTATTATATGTTTTATTAATTTATTTAAATGATTGAGTATGATTGTACGATGAAATTGTTTGCAAATTGTTTCAAAATTTTAGCCACTTTACACTTGATGAAATGTTTCAGCTTATCATTTTCTGTAATGACAACATTGACGTTTGTAATTGTAAAGGTGGTCTTCAACCTGCATTCTTTAGGTTGTTGTCAAGATTGGTGTCAGTGTTGATTTAATTAAAGTGTACTACATATGCTTATGTTTATATTTTTATTTTACAGAAAGAGTTTGAACACCTCAAGAGTTTGGATCTATTCAATAATGAAGTTACGTCCATTGAAAACTACAGAGAAAAAACATTCAAGCTTTTACCCAGCCTTAAATATTTAGACGGGTAAGTAAAACAATTTGAATTTACTTTTTTATACAATAGTTAGGGAGATGATTAGAATCCTCAACCAAGCAGTTTAATCCATAAAACTTATCAATTACTTTCTTATAAATAGTACTTTTTTTAATGATTGCAATTGAGCATCACCTGAACCCAGAAAGAGATTGCCATTGATCCTACAGGGAGGGGTTTTAGGTTTTCTAAGGAACCTTAAAAACATACAGATAAATATTATGTGATAGGAGCACAGATTCAATTTATACAACAGTATGAATATGTGGAGCACTGTCTATAATTTGTGTATTCAAAAATTATTAGGAGATGAATTGGTAAATTTATTAATCAAATTGCAATTGTATTTAATATTAAAAATATAAAAAAATAATTTGAATGAGACAAACTTTAATTGAAGAGACATGAGGAATAAAATATATCATCTTTTGTGTCCAATATCAATTTTGACAATGACCTTAAAGGTTTAAACTTCAAAGTACTTTCCAATTTTTCCCTGCCTTTCTAATAATCATTGTTGTCAGAAATTCCTTTGCTGCATTGTCAACAACAAGGTTTACAATTTGCTTTATCTCTGTAAGTGGCAATTTTGAATAACTAAACTGATTTGTTGTATTACATTTTTTAATTTTTTTTTATTATGTAAAACTCAAGTAGCAACATAATTTTTTTCTTATGATGGTTCATTTTATCAAGAAGAGAACCAACCATGTTTTGACAAATTGTTTGTTGATTGTTTTTATTACAATATAATTATGGGCAGTATAGTGATGGCATCTGTTGGTCATAAAATGTTAATAAATCTGTTGAAAAAAAAAAGTCCGCAAATATTTATTTCCAAAAGATTTTGTCAGTTAATTTTTTATACTTCCTTCACTTTAAACTTTTGAAAAAATTAAATGCAAAAATTTGTCCAATTTTCATATATAATTTACTGTCATAAATCACTTTTGCATTTTCATTTTCCCTACCCGATTTCTGCCGCAACTGTATATTAGATATTATTAGATTCAATTGCTGGCAGATAAAAATGTTAATGATGGTAACCCACCATCATTGAATTTATAATTACAATTTGCTTCAACTGTGTAAATATTTCTTTAGAAAATTGAAGTGGGGAATATGAAAGGCACTTGTGATTCTCTCTGTTTGTCAAACCTAAATACCCTAGTGAACCATGAATATTTTCTATTAGGATCTTCTTTCTGGCCTCTTTTCTTAATTTTTGCATGTTGATTTATATCAAATGTCCCAACTGTAAATAAATGTACTAAGTTAGTGGGTGCTAGTCAGTGTACTATTATTGCATTATATATATCATAATTTTGAGCCCAACTAGTATAGAATATTACACTGATGTAGTGTTTTTAAGATGTCTAGTGTCTGTACTTGTTTTGAGGCTATAATATTTTGTTTTAAACAAAATCAAGACTACCTATTCATGGTGTTTCTTATTTGAAATTGAAATTTGAGAGTTGTTTTCTTAAATTAAATGGTATGTGTTGAGAAAATATTCAAGGATAATGTAGTGTCTTCTTGTTATGTCATATTATGCAATCATCCATACAATGTATAATTCACAATTTTCTTTATGAAGTTGAAGTGAAATTTGTTTTTATTGCAGTTTGATATTGTTGGAAACATTTATTCAATGTCAGACCAATTGACAATATAATTTGACCAATGTCAAAATATAATTGAATTAAACAACTTATATATAAAATAAATCAACTGTAGCACTATTCTAACTTCACAAGTGTTTGTTTTTAATTTTCTTTTTAGCTTTATTTATTACGTGACATTATGCCACAATTAGACAATCAAAACAACCTTGCCTCAATGTGGCAACACAAAACATACTACACATTTTTTTAGAAATGGATTTAAGTTAGCTTAATGAAAAAAACTGTGCAAATCTATTTTGTTGTTTATAGGTTTGATGCAAAAGAGCAAGAAGCAGATGAAAGTGAACAGGAAGGTGATTCTGTGAATGGAAATGAGGAAGAGGAGAGCGGTACGACATTATCTTAATAGTAGTCATAATTTAATTATATTTTATTGTATGGAATGCTTCAATTTGTTTATTTTGACTTTTGTCATTTTCTGATGAAAATGAACACATCCCTCAATAAGTGGGATTGTTAAAATTAGTAACAAATTAGTTATATTTTGTGCTTCTGGTATCAGGTCTGGTGTGGCCGATTTATTTTTGTTTTAAATGGATATTAAAATGATTTAAAGGTATGAAAAATACATATGTTGTTTGTATTAGGGATCATAAACTACTATACTTTTTGGTATTATTAACTTCATTGCTTTGACATGTGTTTAGTATATGAGCCCTTTAAAAATTATGATTTATTATTGACTACACTTAAATATGTTCTAATAATTAAATATTAATATTATATAAACATTAATATTATGCTTAAAATTTAGCTATTACTCAAGTTACATTTATTTCAAATAGAAATATTTTTATTGGTAGTGGAATAATTGAAACAAGTATATATACAAATATTACAGATGAATATGGTGAAGGTGGAGAAGAGGAAGAAGATGAAGAGTGGGACGATGAAAATATTGGATTGGCTGCAGTCTACAAAGATAATTTAGAAGTAATTATTGATTTATTAAATACAGAATATGCCCCTTATGGCTTATTAAATACAGTGTCTGTGTAGAGAATAGAATACTTGAAAATAATTGTAAATAGTTGTACCCCCCTCCCTTTTGCATAAAATTGTTGATCCAAAGAAAAAATTGGTCATAAAGGAATTTGACATTCATATTTTGATTTTTTAAATTTTAATGATAGAATGTTTCAAATTGTTTTTTCTCAGGAAGAGAGTGAAGGAGATGATTATGAAGGTGAAGGAACAGAAGAGGAAGATGACGATGAGGATTTAGAAGAGGAAGAAAGTGTACAGGCTGACCCCGACACAGAAGAAGGTATACTGGTTTCTCATTTATAGATAATATATATCTCCTTTATCCGAATATTAATAACAAAAAATTAAAAAAGTTTTTTAAATTGCACTTGAACAACTGTCATGATACTTATGCTATGGGGTGAAGTTTTTTATGATTGAAATCATGTTTTTATATGATTAGTGATGTGGGTTCAGTTCTCATTAAAAACAATTAATCATGGCGTTAGGTTATGTTGAGGTATATGAGATCAAGCTTATTGCAAAGTTTGCATACTGTTTTAATAGCTGGCAAACAAATGTTTTCTTTCTTGATTTGTTGGAGTTTGATGAAGGTACTTATATGTCTTGTATTTATAATCTAGTATCCATTTGCATTTCCTCCTTATTATTTATTTTTTTGATGAAGCAGATTCAGTTTGTATTCTTCTGAGGGTGTGTTCTGATTGGCAAATGTACATCAAATTTCACCGCGTTTTCTTTGATTGGGCCCTTTAATATTCATCTATTGACTGTTGGTTTTAATTTTTCTGTTTTATAGATTCGACACTAAGGGGCAAGAAAAGAAAGCATGAAGGAGAAGAAGAGGTCAATTAAGATAAATTGAGTGATTTTTTTTTTGTTGGAATCGGAGTGAGTGATATCCCACGAATAAGCCACACATGCCATTAACGCGCGAAACATATACACACACACACACACACACAACTGTTGGGAAAATACATTCACACACAACAAATAGGGCATTACATGTGTCCACTCTAGTAACGTTACAATCATTCTGATATGCAAACTCTCACATTCAGTGTTTGTTAATATTGATTGCCAACACAACGGAAAGAAAGAAAAAAAGAAACAGTACATAAACTAATTTTCAAGAGGACAATTATTCGATGGTGTCAATTATTGTATAAAATTATTGAAAAGAAAAAATTATATAGATAAAACATATATAGAAATAATTTATATCTAATATAACAAAGACCCTGAAGCTTTGTTATTGTGATTTATCCGGTGTATATAATCGGTATACTGTCTGAAGCTGAATCGGGATTGTAAGCTGGATTTGATATCGAAAACAAAAATTGTGAATGTACGGTTACTAGTTGTCTATTATTATCCCAATAGTTGTGATTAAGTGAAAAAACAGGTCGGTTTTATAAACCTACAACTTTCTTGTTAGTTAAAATATAAAAAAAGTATATATATAAAATATATATATTTAAAAAAAATGAATGTAAGGAAGGTCCAAATAATGTTAATGATTGTTTTTTATTATTATTTTTTTTACAAACTCGGGATTGCCTTATAAATTATATAAAAGAAGAATAAAAAAAGGTAGTGAATAGTGCACTTTTCGTGTGTAGAATCTTAATTAAAAGAAAATAAAAAATAAACCTAAACTGGGTTGACTAACTTTTAAAGGTTAGAACATATGTTTATGTATATATATATATATATATATATATGTATGTATATTATATAATATGTAATTTGCGTTATAACGGGTATTGTTGGTGTGGACAAATGGGGGGAAAGAAAAATGGTGGATTTCATGGCGCAAATATATATAATTATATATATGTATATATGTATTGCGGCGTTAATTACGGCTCTTCGTGTACCAAGTGCCTAAATATCCCCCTAGATTCTACAATTTTTTGGAACAGTCTCTGGAAAATAAGATTTTTTATTGAATCGATCTTTTTTGTGGGTCTGTGATAAGTTTTACAATCTCCGACGATAAGTTGTACGTTATAAATACCGACCGAGAACTAATATGTGAAATAGAAATGAATAAAAGGGAATATAAAAACAAATTGACGCGAAGAATATGGCGTACCGGTAGGGATAATGTATTCTAAAAAAACAGATTTTTAATATGGAGGTTTTTATTTTTTGGCATTACTGTTTAAGGAGATCATGTATAGAGATATATTTTAGGTTTTTGTACAGCCCCTTGTGCATTTTTTGCTTGTCACATCCTTAAATAGGTATATTATATATATATATATATATATATATATATATATATATATATATATATTCAGATGAAATGTAGGTACCTGTAATTTACAACCCTTATATATATATATATATATGTATGTGTATGTATATATACATATACATATATATTAAAAAAGAATGTTTTTAACGTGTCTTGTCGGTGGAGGTGCAGACATATGCTTGTGTATGTAATATTGTAACATACATACATACGCATGTGGTCACCATCAAGACCACCATACACCTTGTCGATTGACGATCGATGAACAGTTTTGTGAAGAGTAATAATAATAAAAATTAATTAATGAACAAAAGAAGTCAAAATGTTATCAGGAAATAATATTAACAGTTTCTGTTTTATTTTTCATTTTTTTCTTTTGTGAACTAGAGCCTAGTAGCGTTTACACTGGAACAACTCAAATGAGATTGTGTTGTAAACAAAGATGGACTGGTACTTTAGACAAATTAGTATAGATGTACATTATATACCGACTTATATTTTTATGTTGTTTATAATTACAATATTGTTTCTTTTTTTTTAAAAATAAGACACCTGATTACCTGACCGAGGGTATTTTCTACTTGGAATACCCTGACGGTATATCCTCTTTAATCATCGATTCTTAGGCAATAAGGTGTCTACTATATATTTGTACAGCTTCATGTATTATTCAATTGTTCTGTTCATTTAAATATGAATAATAAGTTATTTTAAAAAAAGAAAATAATGAAAAAAAATTGAATTCTCTCTTATTCAGAGCGGTATTTTTCTGTAATAAAAAAAATAATAAATTTTTACCCGTCAGATTGGGCAATCTTATGGACCATTTTGAAAAAATTTCCAAAAAAAGTGAAGAACTATCGAAACAACAAAAAAAAATGAGGCAATATATGTATCGATGAAAAATTGTAAAGTTGTACAAATTTATTTAGAGATTAACAAATGCTCACAGAGTGTAGTCTATTGTTGAGTATAGTAAAGAAAGTTTTAAAAAATCTGTTCGGTATAGATTTATTTTAGCGTACAAAGCAAAAAAAAAATGACATTGTGTAAATTATCACACTTGTACAGAGTTAACAGTTATTAGTCGAGAATCATTTATTCCATTGATTTGCACATAGAACCGCTATTACCCTCACTTAGGTCATAATTATTCAGGTTGAATTTTGAAGTTGTATTCATCTTATAAGCTATATAAAACAAAAAAGTATTTGTTTGTTAACGTAAAAATAATTATTATCATAACTTTGTATTATAGTCGTTATTGATTTCATATTTCCTGTCTGATTTTCCGCCTTGAATGTCTTATTTTATTTTACGCCTATATATTTCGGGGTTATCCGCTCTTTACGTTTTCTGTCCTCTCCCACCTATTCGGTCTTGAGCCGGACCTGGTTGATGATCGCAGTTCAGTCGCTGAAACGTCCAACCAGTAATGGATCTAACTGCTGCTCGGATTCTTCGTCGGTATGAAGCCAAAATGCTGGCGAGAAGTCGAATGCGCGGTCCAGCTGAAGACCAAATAAGGGAGTAGGGAAAGAAAACGAGGAATTTTTAAAAAGAACTATAAGTTAACAAGAAAGAAATACTCTTGCAATTTCGCAGAATATTTAAAATTTTAATTTTTGAAATCTCAGAAAGAATGAATCGTGAGGTACGCTCAGTTTTATAAAGTTTTTAATTTGAGGGAAAGTACTGCTTTGTAGCGGGAAGTTTCAAACCTGTTGGGGGTTAATAAACCAAAAGACGGGTGTATATTGTTGAAATAAAATAGCAAAACATTGAAATCGATAAAAAATAATGAAATATTTATCCATTTTAGCAATTTATACTTATAGTATCAAGTTACTATACTCCTTATATTTATTATACTTCCCCCAGCCTCTGAGGAGGATCGGGGAATTCGATTCTTGCTAGCTTTCAGTTTCGCGATTTTAGGTTGGAAACGATACAGTATCATATACCACTGAAATAGTAAGAAAAAAACAACTAATTTCTCTGTAAATATAAGTATTGTATATATAAAAGTTTTATGAGTAAATATATTTTGATTTTCAGGTGCAGATTTTAATTATTTATATCATGCCAGTTTAAAGTAGAGCGTTTTGAAGAAACCGATAGAAATAAAAGGTAGACGAGCATTTTAACGGCTGTGCTCACAAGATGCTGCGAGGGTATTGGGCATTTCTCTTGTTTATTATCCGGTAAGTCGTCGGAGGTTGTTCTGTTCGCTTCCTTCTGTCAACGAGTGTTGATTGGAGTCGGTTTGGGATATTTTCTTTTTCATTTCTGCTTCTTATATTTGTTCTCAGAAAACTTTCTCCGATGTTCGTTTCTTTACTTTGTCTCGGAAAAATAAAAGAACGGTCAGCGAAAATCTCGTGTCGGCAACCTAAAAATGACACCATAAGGTCAGGTCATGATGTAGCGATAAGCCGTTTAGACCTTATGGAATTTTAAATCTAACAGAAAAGAAATAGTCGATAAAATATTACAATCTTGATGCGCACTTTGGAGCTTTAAAATAACAGTTTAAACATTTACTTTAAACCAAAATCTTTCAAAAAAGTTATTTACTGCGAAAAACGTTGTAAAAAACAAAACATGAATCTTATGGTGGAGTGCTTGCGCCTGTCGGCTCTCGATGAACTGTCCTATCACCCTGCACCTGGTACTATCGTTTCCAGGTAGTTACAAATTACTGACTTAATTATTTACTACTAGTTACTAACCGAGTACTCGGCCCGCATAAAATGTACCGCAATAACAGCGTAGTAACACTGGTGGTGTGAGCCTGAGTTGAGTAAAGTGTTGAAGTCGCCGCCCCACTCGACTAGGCCTTTAGGGAGGGTCCGCCTCCAGTGGAGTGGGAATATTCTGAAATTCTAATAGAAAAGGTGTGAGGGAATTCTTGGAATATTGGGAAATAAACACTGCGTTGGAAGAGTAAAAAGGCTTAAAGTTTTTTAAAATGAAATTTACTTCCACAATTTTGGCTGTACACTTATTGAAATCGGAAGGATACTGAAGATTAATTAGTACAGGCCCTTTCAGCAATCCTTGAAACCGAGCCCGTAAATGGCTATGTGCATGAACTACTCACATATTATTTTAGAAAAGGTAGAAAAAATGAAAAACCAGGTGATACAACGTTCAACATTTATTACAAACAAGAATTGATAAAATATTAATATACAATAATAATAATTAATAATTAAATACATTGAAATGTGACACCTTTTTTTATTTTTTCAGTTGTAGCGAACGGTACGCAATTTCTTTCAGTTGTTGGTTAACACAGCTAATATTTTCAGCTGTTTATCTCATTCTCTTTTTGCATATTGTTGTTCGACCCAAAGAGGAGGTGAGTCGTACACAACACACTATGTATATATATATATATATATATATATATATATATATATATATACATAGAGGGAAAAGTGGCATTCACGAACAAGTGTAGTGTTGTCAGCAGCGGGAGCAAGTAAATATACAAGAATTAACATATCACCGCAGAGCAACGGCCCACCGATACAAGAAGGAAGATGCAAAATAAAGGTTACATTTTGAATTTTTTATTTATATATATATTTATATTTTTTATTTAAATGTCTGTCTGTCTATTTGGTACTTGAGCAATATACTTATGTATATATATATATATATTTATAGTAATTAACATTTTTTTTGAGTCTTATTAAATATCAAAGTCTATAGGAAGTTTACATATACATGCGCTCTACTATAATTTATTTATTGAACAGTAACTATTTTTTTTACGTTTAAAAATATATGAAATCTGATGTCCGTCAAACATGAAACGGCACCGAAAAATTTATTTGTATATCTGCTTATACTTATATACAAGCGACAAAATATATGGGTTTGCGTGTGCAATATAAATACATCTTTCAAGTTTACGTTTAAAGAGATCTATAAAAATAATACAATTTTTATGAAATTTGTGCCGAAGGTACGATGTTGAATGCGGTTTTTTGTTTTAAATTAGGGAAGCCGTTTGAAAAGTACAGAATATAAAATATAAACGTTCAATTTATAAATATTTAATTTTTATTATAAATTATCGGGGTTCTCTAAATTAATAACATTGAGAAAAGTTCGTGTTCCAGCTCATTATTTTTAAGTCACCGAATAATTCATAAAGATCGTTTTTATCCAATGTATCGGAAACTTTCTTCCGAATAAAAATAATCTTATAAATAATGCCGTATAGCAATTTACTAATAGATGTCATTTGAACCTGCATACAGTTTTAATGTTCTGAGCTTATGAATTTTTTTTAAATACCACTAAAAAACATGAAATGCTTTCTGGGACTAAACAAGAGATCGTTGCTGCGCTTGCAATCGGAGTGGACGAAACAAGAACTCAGCTCAGTCGGTTTCCAGTGCAACTACCAGCCAACTACGCGCCCTTTGGAACAGACAACTTACACTCTCGAATAATGTGCATTCTGCGAAAAGCGCCTCATCCCCCAGGTACGTAGCCTTGTCGTTTATCTACCCCAGAAACCGATAGACCGTAAGATCTGCCGTGCGGGTTTTAAGCAACCAGATCGTGGCTATTTATTATTGAGGGGGGGGGAATGAAGTTTACACTGATTTAGGATTCCATTACTGAAAAAAAAACCTTTAAAGAAATCTGTTAGCGATTCATTTTTGTTCTTCTATCGCAGGATTGGAAAAACTAGCATTCAGAACAGCTGATTGGCTGTTTTGCTAGACCAATACGACAGAGTGTCTCACGACCCTGCCTGCTGAAAATAGCTACTAAAAGACCAAACAAATCAGCGAGAAGTGAGCTACGGTATTTCAAACCCTCGCGGACCACATAACAGGTATTCCAGACTATAGCGATCGTGTTCCTCAGCCTATTTGGCTTTTTAACTGTGAACGTTTCAAATTTCCCGTACTGTACTACGAAGTGCCGCGCAGTTGGCCTCCTGGGTTTTCGTCCTTCCGATTGAAAAACTGAATCTACCGGCGTAAATATTCGAATGCCGATTTCTCTGTCCGATTCCTTTTCGTCGCCTTCCCGCTATTTTTCGTTGTGAAAACAATGTCGTCGGTAGACCTCTGAGTCGGGGGTGGAGGGGGCGGAGGTATGTGGAGGATGAACATACTTTGTATGCCGACTAATGTTTACATTTTACTGGTAGGTGACAGCAATGGCCGCGTCTCTCGGTTCTTATCGACGTTGTTATTTCGCGAAATTCGAAAGTTGTTCACCCGGATGGCGACATTCAACATGAAGGGGGCCCAAAGGGGAATGTAGCGAACAAGATTCGTTCGAAACACTGGCCAGAGAAGAACACTTAACAGGGTAACAGGATGTTACACAGATGATCGAGAAACCACGTAACTGGCATTCCGAAATTAGCAAATTCTATTCGATAGCAGGTGGACTGGTTGATCTACTAATGAACTATTGTTTGTTTACTTTTTTGTTTTCTATAGCGCGATTCTATACCTTATGATCTGTTATGCGATTAATTATCCCAACGATTTTAGCTACCCGATTGAAGATCTATTATCTTAAACATTTTAGTATTGACATAATGGAATGTATAATTCATATTCAATATCGCCACCGCTTGTTCTAATTTTGTTACCGTTGAGATATTAAATTCATCACGAGTGATCCGCCATTACTGTCTTGAACTACACACACCCTAAGAACCGTCGCGTACATATAGATTTCTTTTTAAATACACATTCTATAAATATGTTTTATACACACAGATACATATATCTAATAATTTATATACAGCCTCCTGTACGTCGTTTTCAGCGGATCGTATATGCATATTTGTTTTTTTTTCAACGTATATATAAATCCGCCTGCCGTAGATCACAAAATCGGCGGCTTGCATTTTTTCTTTGGGCACATTCCAAGAATACATACATTTACAGCTTTAAAATATTATTAGCGTTTTTTTTTTGGAAGTTGAAACCTAAACACAGACATGGGTTTCGGGCTAGAGATACTGACAGTTATTTTTTGCAATCTCGATTGCAGGGAACGAATAACTATTATAGCTAAATACTTTTCTCCAAGTACACTATTATTATTATTATTATTATTATAACATTTAGTGGGAAACAATCAAATTTGATCACAAAACATGTAAGAAAAACACTGCCAAATCAGTCGTACAATGGTCTATTCTTTTTTCAATATGACATCATAGCGCAGTGCTGCTAGAAATATTGTAACTAAATAATTTTATATAACATTTATTTACATTACACATAGTCTAGAGTTTATCATTCCTTCTCATTAAGGCATGAGCTCATTTTAATTGTACACCTACTTAAACAATAACAATTTTTTTTTAAATTGTCTTTCGCGACAATAAAATACATTTGTATTTTTTAAATTAACAATTCTCACAGAATTCTGATTTTTATTGTATTATTCTTGTTAATTATGTTCGATTTGCACTAAGTGAACCGGAGGAGAATTCATTTGTTTGTTATTGATAATGTAAACTCTGTTACCTAATCGAACTCTCTCTATTTCACTTTCGTGCTACATTCTAATTTTATAGTTTCGTCTTAATTTGTATTATTATTATTATTATTATTGATAAATAAGCTCGCAGTACTAGATTAAGCGGAAGAGTCTCATATACGACAAGAGTCTTGACTAACATTTTTCTGCGCCATTAAAAAAATATAGAATATATTCCAGAAATGAAAAGATTAATTCAATACAAATACTTTTTAAAAACAATTTTTATGATCCTATAAACTTGTAATAACAGCGATATTGTCTAAAATTTATAATGTGCAGTGGTGCTACCGGGATGAATGGAAAGCAAGAACAACAATTAGCTTATACTGACAAAATATCAATTATTTAAATAGAATACACTTATTTTATATGTGTGTTTCTTTGCTTCACATATTCATAAGTAAAAGTCTTAACAGTTAGGTATATTAGATCAGCTAGTCCAGAAAAGCATCGTTACAATTAAAAAAGTAAGAAAAGGGAAAACGTTTTTGAAAAATGTCCAAAACTGGAAAAAACCTTTTGGCAACAAACATACACAATACAATTTTGGGTGGAATAAGAATATAGAGCCAGGTGGAAAGTAAAGTCACTAAACAGTTTCAAATTGTTAGGTATTTTGCTGAATTTCCCTAATTGATGGTACCATCAAGTGCAATACAATATGTTTAGTAGAAATTGGGAAATTTGATGTCTTGTCAGTATAATCTCTAGAAAATAATAAATTAACAATGAGTAGTGAATATAAATACGTATATATGTATGTATATATCCATAGTCGTGAAATATACGTTCCTCAACACCCCAATTGCACCATTGCCTATAACATCAGATCACAATAGTTAAATGTTTTACATTGGATGAACATTTTGCGTATCCAATTGTGATAAAATGTAGATTACTTCGATTCAATATATTCTATACAGTAAATCCACTAGACGAAAATTAATTTTAAAAAATATCTTTTAATTTTTTTTTACTTTAATGAGACAATTTACATACTTTGTTAGTAATTCGATGAATATGTTTCTTTTATAAAAAAAAATAAAAATCTTAACATTCGTTACAAACTTTTTGGACTGTTTTTCAAGACATTATAATTTTCCCATTAAAACAACATATATTAATTCCCACTTGAAGGGACAGTTTTGTTGAAGAGAAAACATTTGAGCCATTTTATAAAACAATGAAAGAACATTTTTTTATTCCAATATATATTCGTACATATATTATCCAAAAATGTATTAAAATGCCTAATGACTTTTATTTTAAATTTATATATTACCATTATGCAAATGCTAGATTTCTCCTGTGAAATGTAATAAATACAGTACTAATTTGGCCCTATTTTTAGAACATTGGAAAGCGACATTGTAATTTTTTATTATGCAATAATTAAACCCAAATACATAATGAGGGTATGACAGAATTATTTGAACCTAATACCTTGTATTCATTATTATTATTGTTCTGTAATGTTTACTTCAATATTTAAAAGAAAGCTAAATGCATAATTTTCACATTTTTTGCTTACATGTTTTTTTTACTGTAATAAAGCATTGTGACATATTCCTCCTAATCTCAATAGGCTTTTTGCCATCAACAGTAGTATTCCTTTAGAGGGCTGTCCAAAAATATAGTTTCATGCTAATGGTTAGATGGATAAAAGATATTTTTAAACACACTTCATATCTGTATCTAACCATCTGACAGAACCATGTATAATTTATATTTATTATTATTTGCAAATAATTTAATAAGAGATTATATGAAAATTACTGGCCATAAAATAATATAAATTGAACAATTATTTTGAAGTATCAAATTGAATGTTTGTTAATACGTTTATTTATTTTGAAATTTATTATAATAAATATTTCCTAAATATGATAAAACAATCTTAAGTGGGCTATCACAAGCCTTAGTAAAATGCAGATTGGCTTTGTGTTATGATTACATAGTAAAGCATGTTGCCAGTTCAGTGCTGACTGTATGCTAAAATACCCAACTGTTTTACTAAAGGAATTCTACTGGGTGTCTAGTCTATGTTAGAACCAAACAAGCGAGAGAACGCTGGGAACTGCACAAGTGATGATATTGTAAACCCTCTCAGACCATCCCGATAATTATCTTAAGCACTGTGTACAATTGAATATTAATCATGTATTTGATAAAGAGATAGTGACATTTAAATTCTTTAAAATTAGTCAGTTTGAAACCTAACATAAATCTAATGTCTGTTTAATATCGATTCAACGACTGTAATTTTTATTATCTATCGTTAATATACTTAAAGCTTACTTATTAATATTGCTACACAAAGTTGTTTTTTCTTTGGTCTCAAAAGAATTTTCGTAGTGGTTATAATATTATTTAGTCAGAGCTAAGGCTATCTGTTAGGTGCAGACATATGATTGTGTACGAGATCATTTATAGTCGAAAAATTTTAAGTAGTTTTTCTAAATATTTTTACATTAAATTCTAACCTACAGTACATCGTATATAATCGCCTTTTTATATAGCTGGATACATTATTTTCTTCAATTGGCGGTTATCACAGAAGAAATTTTGCAAACACCTCAGGTTATAGTTATTCATCTGTTGATTTCAAATCTTATTTTTGAAAAAAAAAGCTAAAAAGAAAGTAAAGGATTATTGCTAAAAGACGAGTTTTTTTTAATTCACGCCTGATTCTGTTTGCGGAAAATTTGAATTTGTCAAAGATGCAAAGAAGACGAGATGATCCAGTTAGCAGTGGATGATCAGCTGATACATCAGGCATGCTATGGCCACAAATCTTTTTTTACATATGTATACACGTATAATAATTCTAACCAACATACCAACAACAACTTCATTGAGAAACCCAATGACCTAACAATTTTTATTCTAAATTGACGACTTGTTCAGTGCCACATATTTATGGGAGGTGAAGAGATCAACAATAAAATTCAACAATGTCGGAGAAACCCTTCCTCTCATAAGTCGTAGTGTGTCCGCTCATCTTTATTCTCACAATTTTCGAACACTGAAACACAAGAATGAACAGTGGGTTAACTGAGAGGGAGCCCCAAGCACTTTAATTTGTGTAATTTGTAATGTATTATTTTTTCTAAAATATTTCCCAATTTTCCAATGTCTCGAATGTCTTCAGCTGAGTGCGTGTGCAGCTAGTTGTCGTGATCGTTCGATGATATATTTTTGTGGTTGTCTTTGTTTTCTAGTCGGTGTTTTGGGAATGTTGGGAAAATATTCCGTGAAACTGTTTCGGATTATGCGAATGGTAAAAATACAGATGTACATAAGCATACAGGGCAGGCCCGTGAGTCTTAATACCTGCACTTATTATGTATCAAATATTAAAAAAAAACTGTAATAATAAAAATAATTGTAAGATTAAAATAAGTATTACCTATTTGGAATCAAGGGTATCATCGATGAATGAACGTTTCATTGTAGTCTGTCTCTTGTCTATTGAGCGAATTCATTAGCTCCACGTTCTGTTTGTTGACTGAAAAATAATTTAAGAATTGTATTCAGAGACTGTTCACTTGGGAACTTGTGTGTTCAAGTGAATTGTTCACTTTTCTGGCCCATATATATTTTTTTTCAATTGCGTTCTTCGTCTTACCCATTTGGTCAATGACGGGCGCCATCCTGAGCATGATTCCGACGAGGAGCATGCACGTGATGAGCAGAAATCCGGCCGTTATGATGATCGTCCACCTGGCACGTTTGGGCAGGTCCTCGGGGTCCACAACCTCCGCGAAAACAAAGGGAAAATATTAAAACTACTAATGTATGTGCCTATTGTATAACGTTGTATAAAGGTTTAGGAAACAGCAAGGAAAATATTTTGATCGAATAGTCCGAATAAGTTTCTCAGTTTAATGGCGCGGACAGTTCCTAAACCAAGCCGTCTACAACTGTTTATAATCTTAAACACTTGATTTTTTTTAAATTTGTGTAGTAAACAATTAAAGTATTTCAGTAAACTTATTATTGTGGCAAGATTGTTAGACGGAATTCACCCGTGCGATAGCAAATATTTCCCTGGGTTTTTCATCTCGAATTGTACACATAATACAGGTGCGTATACGAATGGAAAAATAAATACAGTCACGAAGTATTTACGTTCGGTAAAATATTTACTTTGATCTGTGTTACAGGGTGCTGTATGATCGGTCCAACGTTTCTTCTGCGTTTCCTGCGCTTCTTCCTAGCGGTGTGCTCGCACTCGGAATCCTCCATGTCGACAGTCACGTAGCGGTCCTCGCCCCTGGAACACGTTACAACAACGTCTAACGGGGGCCGGTGAACAGTTCGACGTAACGTCCTCACCCGTTGTCGTAAAGATGCGGACAAAGTAAACATTAACCTTTCAGACTTCCAGCGTCTGTTCCAGTCAATTGTCCCCAGTCGGAGAAATAGCGCCTTTATCGGTTTTAAATAGACACAAATACGCGCCATTTTATACTTCCAGAATGAATTTCGCACAGAAGAAGCGGCAAGCCGGCTCTCTTGGTGTGTTCGATTATAAAATTGTATTCAGAGCTATCCCGTTCAATTTTTACCATCCGTATCAATATATCAATTACTTGGCATATGTGAATTTTCACATCTTAGAATCTTTCGTGTACCGCCTGATATAACACACTGAAATATTCTCTCGGAATATCACAGTTTCAGGAGTAGAAGCCCACGCCCTTTAGGACGGTGGAAAAATCCTCAATAGCAGACCGTAAATCAGAATTTCGTTGCGGTTGAAAAAATCCACTCCCGCATATTCTCTATGCAGTTTTTAGCAATATTTTATCCTCACAACTGATAGGATTATTACTTTATAGTTTTAAAAAACGAATTACTTATTACGTCGAAGTAACTTAGTAAACCCCCCCGCCCTGATTTCTGGTTCGAAGGGAATGTAACTGGGCGCTAAGGCGTTAAGGGTTCTTTAAACCCGTAATGCTCCACCGCGTATCGGTTACAGGCTCGGGACCGCTTTTAGCCGGAAACGAGGTAAAAGGCGTCCGCGAGGAGGGGGCTAAAGTTTCTAACGAGAACTCACGGCAAGAAGAAAGTTCAAGATTAAGTTAGTCTGCAGGAAATGGCTGCCGAATTCCAACAAGACCAGTCAAGGAACTGGGAAATAAACTATTTGTTGTTTTCGCCGAGTGAATTACAGTTTTAACTGGTCGTACTTTGAGTGGGAAATAATGTGTATATATTATTTTCGCGGCCGCTAGCCTTTTCAAGACCAAGAACGGCTGTCTCCTTTCAAATGAGATGCAGACCGGTCTCTACTTCGGGCCGACGTGAAGTGAAACCTGCGAATGCGCCAGTGATTGTATCAACAACAGTGTTGTAGTGCTATCGGCGGTGTTACTATCTTGACTGTGCCCGTACACCGAGTATCCTGAATAGTGCAGCGAGTCGAAGTGGCCTCCAACCTGTGTCAGTGTCTGTGGATTGATCGTGCAAGTCTGTAGGTGTAACAGTGCAGTGAGATAGCTTGCTTCACGCCCCGGGGGACGTATCATTAATCGTGGGCCCACGCCTAATATTCAATTAACTACGAACACCTGGATTAACATGCACATGCAACTACTCAAACTTAAGCATGCTTCAATTTTTATGTTCTAAGCTCTAATTTTTTGTTGGTATTTTGTACAGAATTACAACTAGGGAATTCTAAACTAGCTATTAAATCACCATACACAGTTAAAAATATTCCTCCCGCGGCACTCTTTGTTCGTCATCTACTGTTGTTATCGGTTTACCGGTTATATTTTCTACTTGACCATCTACGAGGACTCTATGGGAGACAACCAAAAAAAAAAGAAAAACATAAATGGCATCCGGTAACATCTTCTTCTTACATTTTTGGGTCGTGGACAAGCGTTGTCGTCCCGTCATCCCACTGGCGAACTTTGCACTTTGCCCTTTCCTCCTGTCGTCTGCCAAAACACAAACAACAACAGTAAAAAATATCCCTACTTTGTTCTGGGGGTCGGGCCCAAGTACCCGGCTGACATTAACAAAACCACAGCCCCTAAGTACTAAGCCCGATGTACAGTGCGCACCTAGGGGCTTAGAAAGGCCTCGCGGCCATTCTCACGTACCATCTTTGTGCTGTGAAATGAAGGCAAGCACTAAAAATTCAAAGACGGATATGTAACGGACTATACCTACCCGGGAAATACAAAATGTGTATATAATTTCTTCTCACTTCATCGTTTCTAAAGTTTCAAAATTATGACATTCCAAGAATATATCTGCTTACTGGGCTTGTTGCAGTTACATATACCGTCTATTAGGAAGTTTTACTGTACTCAAATACATTTATTTATTAACATTTAAATACATACAGTGAAGCAACCGCAGTAGAAGTTGGTGAAATTCAATAACTTCCCCGATCGGTGAATGGTGTTAGAGTGCCGGTGAAAATCTGTATTGATTCAAGACGGTGCTACGGTGTTCAAGCGTTGTGAAAAAGTGCGTTGTGAAATGTGCGAGCGTGAGATCAATTCTTAAAAAAAGGTGCCAACAAAGTTGAACAGTCTTTTGCAGGACCATTTTCTGTTTTAGTTTTTCAAAAAACATTTTCGATTTTTGTCTGTTACATCTCAAGTCGAGGGGTGAGAACAAAGGGCCAACTACAAGTTTTAGCGACGGGTCCGGAAAACACCAGAAGCAGTTAGTTTCGGCACATCGAATGTATACCGTTCTCCCTTGTCCTCAAATATAATTCAAACAGATGACAGAAGAATAATCACGTTGCGAATAAATTGAGATGTTAATGGGACAATTATTGTTTTTTCGGCTAATCAACACGAACAATTTCAACAGACATAATAGAG
The DNA here is from genome assembly GCA_019843655.1 of Lethocerus indicus. Classification (NCBI taxonomy): domain Eukaryota; kingdom Metazoa; phylum Arthropoda; class Insecta; order Hemiptera; family Belostomatidae; genus Lethocerus; species Lethocerus indicus. The sequence continues at coordinate 30,949,155 of JACDQD010000003.1, read as the reverse complement.
TGTCTAAGCACATGTATAAAGTGCAGTTGTAGGCAGTTGGGCCGAAAGCTATTTAGCTATATTAGTGCCTTCAGTTGCCAAGCGCAAGTTCAGCTCCAAGAGAACTTAGTGTAAGCCTTTCGTACTCGAAACTTTGTCTAAGGGGAACTTAGTTCATCTATCTAATGGTTGCCTGGAAGAGAGGGGAAGGGACGGTCTTATCCAACTCGCCGAAAGTCCACCAAATTGACGTAGGAGGACACAATAATTAATTTAATAAAATCCTTATACTGCCCTCCCTATTAAATATATAACCTTCTGAATTTCCCTTCAATTATTTATTTTTGAGGTGTAAACACACAATAAAAAGATCAAAGATTAATCGAAGAGAATCGTCGGTGGGACCTAATGATTTCCCAGAGATAAATTTGAAGAGAATTCTATTCGCTACCTTGTTGATCTCGTCTAGCTCGTCTCCACAGAAGGTTTATGGGCCCAGCTCACACTAACTGCACCAGCTAAGTACCGAACAAGAGGGAAGTTCGTGCCCGGAAGGTGGTAGAATCGTCGTAAAAATCTGCGAATATCTATCGACAGGCGAGGGCACGATAAAATGAATAGAATGAATACAACCTCCGAGGTCTGGAGTCCTGCGACCGGCTTTGTTTGATGAAAAATATAAAAATCCTGATCGATGATTGATTGCATGCCGTCGAAACTTTTCTCGGCCGTGGCCGTCATTATTACCGGCGCCTGTTATCGATGAGTTCAGTTCTTCTTCTCCGTCCGACCAATTCATTTGGGAAATGAAGAGCGGGAAAAAGGGGACGGGGCCGCCGCCCCTGTCCTCCCGGCCTCCTAACCGCGAAACTTCTAAGCGCCAAACCGTGTTCTTCCAGTTTTGCCATTTTCGTCCCCGAACTTGTGCTCCCCACTTCGGCAATTCTCGTCACATTTAACACTTGAGAGAATTTTCGGGTACTGGGCAGAGATAAAAATCAATAATGTATCATTTAACATTTGAAGAGTGCCACTATTCGCTATTGAACGAAACGTTGCGCGAATAGAAACGTTTCCGCCCGGGAAAAATTGCGACTGAAACCGAGGAGAAATGTGAAAAATGAACATATCCGGCACTTTCTCGTTGACTTGGATACGAGGAAAAGTGTCCCTAACGAAAATGTGCAGGGAGAAAACGAAGACGTGACGACAAAATGGGAGAATGAACTAAAAAAATATTATTTTAATCTAATATTTTTAACCCCGAGGAACGAGGTGATTCAGTTCAGTGGAGCAGGAACTAGCCTGTTTTATTTAGAGCACCCAGCTATAATCAATGTCTAAATTATATATGTACAGCTGCAATTATTATATTTTGTACTAAAAATTCATTTATACAAATTTTAGTAATTGGAAAATGTAGTTCAGTTAATATAGTAATAGTGTGTTGTGTGTGTTACCTGCACCTGTGCCTCTTCTCCTTGGTGGGTGTCCTGTGGGAGTGGTGCCTATGGTGGTGCCTGTGGTGGTGGTGATGGTGGTGGTGGTGGTGCCTGTGGTGGCGCTGGTGGTGGTGGTGTTGTTGGCTGTTCTCCTGCCTGTAGCGGAGGTAGCCGGGCACGTGTTCGGCCTTCATGGCGACCACCTTGCTGTCGACGAGGGCGGCCAACAGCGACTCCAGCTGCACCATCTTCCAGTGGCCCTGGACGAGGCCACAATTGCGGTCAGTTACCGTCAGCCGTCCGAGCCCTACCTGCGGAGGCCGTCCGGGACCCCCCCCCTCGCCACCCCACTTTGCCCCGCATTAACTGAGACTACAGACCGCCCCCTTTGGGACACAACTCACCTTCCTGGCTGTGTCGGCGGGCCCAGGCGTCGGGTCGCCGTCGTCGCCCACCAGGCTTTCACGACTGTTGGCCATCAGAGTGGCGGAACGATCGTTAGAAGCGATCTATAACAGTGACACTTCAAAAATGCAATCAGTACTTCATTATTTTTTTTGAACGTTGGAAACGTTATCATGTAAATTGAATCTTTTAATAGACCGGAGCTAGGAGCGATAGAGAACGTTGTACGGGAACGGCTTTAAGAATACTTCCAGAGTATTAAGAGGGCAGGGTGGGTCCAGTGAACCCTATGTCATGGGTCTCTCACTAACTTAAGTGGATTTCTGAAGACCCTCGACCGAATGAAACACGTCGTGGGAAGAATGACGGAAGACCCCACAGCCATAACCGAGGATAGCGGATAGGCTTATTATTGCCACAAGAACTCTTTGGAGGCCTACACGCGCCGGATAGAGAAAGACAGTGATGTCCAATCACCAAAATGGTAAAAGGACACGACCAAGAGATATGCCTTGTCCGATGACTAATTATTACATATGTATAGTATATGTTAAATGAATTTATTTGTTTCTTATGTAGTATAAAAGCGCGTAGTCTGCCATGGTGAAATGAAAACCTAGGATATTTCCGCGGAGGCCAAATAGCAGTTCTATTAGTCACATGGCAAGGGTCGATTAAACCACCCAGTGGGACTTGAACGCTATTAGTAATTTAGTAGGGTATTTAGTCAACGTCGATGCGCTAAAAGCCAGCCGTCGTTGTCTCTTCCGATTTCGAGGTTAGTTCCAAGAGCTGCGATCCGGTCCGTGCTCACAGGATGCTTCGTAGCAACATACTGTAACACTGGGCCTGGTACTAGGCCGTATACGGACAATTTCAACTGCACAAATGATTCCAGGTATTTAGCAGAATATTGGAAAACTATCTGTCAGTTCTCGACCAAAGAACACTCGGCCTGCACATGATGTTGCGGGATGAATCTCTGTTGGCAGGGGTTAACTCCTTGCCGTTCCGGGTACGATATCGGGTGCAATATCGGCAGAGGTTGGTTCCCAGTAATAAGGAAACGAACACGTTTTAATCCCAAGAGGATTAACGACACCTCACCTACGGGTATATATAGAACCCCTATTTGATCCACTCTTCAGTCGGACCCTGACGACGGAACCGGTCAGAGCCCCGAAACGTTGGAAGCAGTCAACGCCCGAGATGGCCCCAAAAGGAACTGGCAAAAACCCTTCCAATGGAGCCCACTCGGGTGGTTTTCAAACACGGAAAAAATCCCGAAACGGTAGCTGCCAACAATGACAAATTAGCGCGTGGCTTTAGTCAACAAATAGTATTTTTGTTGTCGCACATAAAACTGAATAAACCTGAAAACAAGTGCAATGCTATATTTATGGTAGACATATACTATAAATATTAGAACATAAAGGAATTACTGTAAAGCAATGATTTTATGTATATGTATTTTTTATATAATGTTAATACGAATCAGTGTCCACATGCAGTTAAAGTAAAAAAAGTGTTACACATTTCAATATGGTTAAAACGAAACAATTTTGAGTGTAATAACTATAATTGGCGTTTTGTAAATTATTTATTTTTAGTAGTAATGTATCCTGAATATTGAACTACGCCGATTATAATGCACTTATTTATTATCCTTTATGGCGGTGTTTACGACACTTTTCAAGCTCAGTCAAGGATGAGTCGAAAAGTGTACAACGCACGAGTACCGCGTATTACTTCCGAAATCCAGAAACTAGTTCAAATATGTTTGTAATATCGATAATACATTACTCAAAAGTAGAATTTCGACCTTAGAATACATCCTAGTGATAGTAGTTTCCTTGAATTACATAAACTCTAGTACACTCACTAGAATTCAGCTCTTTTATTACAATAATCGATAATGTCTACATTAGTATGATATTCGATTCGGGGTATATCCTGTCCCTAATAATACACAGAATTTCCAAGTCAAATTCAACTTCCCGACCGACAGTTGAAGCATCCAGGGAACCGAGCCGGAGAGATCGAATAAAAGGACTTTGTATTGGTCTGAAGTACCTCTCCCGTCCTGCTCCCTAATTTTAAAGCTCTGCGGAAAGAACTTTCTCCAACTTTTGTGCAAAATATATTCTCAGCGAACCGGTCTAACGTTCGTAAGCTTCGTTCTTTTTTAGAGGTGACAATTTTCCACTTTACACGTAAATATTTTATAAAAAAAATCGATAATGGTAAATTTTCAAATCGCATCGAAAAATAAAATCCGATATTCCGCTGGATCGATGGCGGAAGTAAAATTCGACTCGGAAATGATGAAATATATTTCATTACTTTTCTTTTCTTCTAATTCACAACCACATGCGTGCATCATGCAATTTAGGGGAATGCATTTAAGGTGTATAGGTTTACAATTGAATCGTGTACTTGTATGTTAGGGCGGCTCCGTTTTCAACCGAGTTCGGGAAAAGAGTTTTTCCGTCGTCCTTTCGCCGAGAGGGACACTCGTGCCGGATCAAAAATGATCTCCGATTGTTGGCCTATGCAGATATCGAAAACTCCTAATCGGTTACCCTCAACCGCCGGCATCATTTTGTCGTTCCTTGGACTTGGGTTTCTGCCGAACGGGGAAACAGAAAAGGACGGGCAACGAAAGCGGATTGGCCGCGATAATTCGGTATATATCAACTTTTCAGCTCCTGTAAGGTCAGAATAAATTGTCCTCGTTGCGCCGAAGATTTAATTAATTAAAACTCGAGCGGTGTTTCGCCTTTCCGGCAAGAAAGACCCAAGGTCCTCCACCTTGGGTCTCCATTACATCAGGCAAACCTATATACCTGCGTGTTCAGAAAATGCAAAAGCGTTGATTTTTTTATCAATCGAATATTGAAGAAAATATTTGTCCCGCATTGTTGGATCGGTTCGAGTATTCTCGAAAGAAACAGGTCCCTGTTATCATGGCATTTTTCGAACAAATTCAGAGCCAGCCATATCCAGATGAGAAGAAGAAGCTATTGATTTTAACCGTCTATGGGCCGAATTTTTATTTTAAATCGAAAAAAATTGGGGGAACGAAAAATCAGCAATTATAAACCTATATATGCGAATGAAAAAAAATTTATATTGATATTGGTTGTCTCGATAATAGGATTGAAATTTATGAACCATCTCGCGAAAAAAGCTATAATTATTTGGTAAAACCTCGATAAATTGAAATGTGAACTGAAAGTTACATGGGCCCATAGAGGGTTAAAACTCTTGGCTCACATAGCGGCAATAGGAAAAAACAGAAAAAATCTATTTACACATTTTATTGTTTAAATAATTGTAAATAGAATTTGGCCGCGCTAACGTACAAGTACCTCGAATCGTTCTTCGACGAATCGATTTCCGATTTGAATCATGGGTTGATTCCCAGCCAACGAACCCAGGGACTAATATTACAGCTATATTTTTACATACATTTGAACTCCCAACGGTTTACACGTGGTACAGGGGTAGATAGAAGTGGTGGGGATTGGTTAGGACTGTGTCCGGGAATCAGGATATTAAGATTTGACTATAAATGTGGAATTGTTTATAGTCATTCGATCGGGCCCATACTACTGTAGTGTTACTGTTAAGGGTTAAGTGATAAAGTAGTGTGTTTTACCTCTCCTTGAAAGTCGCTCTCAGTTGCGACCGACTTGTCTGTCATCTCCGGGCACATGACTGTGGTTATGTGCTGGTGGTGGTGGTGGTGGTGGTGGTTGTGGTGGTGGTTGTGGTTGTCGTTGTCCGAGGCGGTGCCCCCACTGGCGGTCTCCACATCGCGTTCCTCTTCCCCAAGGCGTACCACCACTGCAACGCAGGCCACATATTTTCTTTAACCTTTTCTCGGCGGGTTCTCAATGCCACGGTTCTGACTCCTTTCGCCTGTTTGGTCTCACCGAAGAGGACCGGTTTCGGCTTACCGCCATCCTGCCACAGTTGCAATGAATTCGGTAGGTTACAGCGCGGCGGGCTCTTTTTTACAGTTTACAGGCCGGCCGACGGCAGACCCTACGCTAGTACAGACCAAATAGGCAAGTGGAGACAGAAAGTGTGCCGCGAATTCAGATTAATTGAAAAGCCCGAATACGCCTGAGTAAGCATTCACGCTTTTCATTGAGAAAAATTACAATCGTTTTGATTTCCGAATTAAGCTAAATTGCCTCAATGCGCCATATAAGAAGCGCTAAAAAGAAAAAGAAATGTTTATATCCCTCAGTTCTGTGTCACTTGAGTAGAGCAACGTGAACGCGTGAAAAATAGTTCACAAGTTTGTTCACAACTGACTACTCCCACAGACCATATTGAGAATTCGAACATTGAGGAAAAATCGTTATCACGGCGACAGAAAACAACCTATAGCAACAACAAAATACTACGAAGATGGAGAGAGAGTTTGTTTTATTTCTTGTACAATCAACTGTTACAGTTATGAGTACTCGTTTAGAATACCTGTTTTGTGGTCTGCGAGGGGTTGGAATACCGTAGATTTCGTGTTTCTGTGTCCTCCTATACTTGTACTGTGGTGGTTGTCTATTTGTCATGTGTATGTATGTCTTGTTATTGTGTTTTTGCTTGTCTTATTTGGGTTGGGAGGGATTTTGTTAATAAGTCTTTATCGGATTATCGGTCATATATAAATTTGATCACACAACTGGTCACAATTATTAGTTTCTGGCTTCCAAATATATGACGGGAAACGTATCTGGTATTGTGTATTTACGCTCATAAAAAATTTCCTGTTGATCGAAAATGTATTGAAAAAAAGTTACTTTTAGTAATCTAGTTAATCGGTGCAAGTGCACCCAACGGACTTAAGTTACGTACATTTCCGCACCACCCTCAGGAGGCGCTAGTTTATCGGTGCAAGTGTACCCAACGAACTTTAGTTAAGTACATTTCCGCACCACCCCTCAGAGGGGCGTTAGTTTAATGGTGCAAGTGTACCCAACGAACTTTAGTTAAGTACATTTCCGCACCACCCTAAGGGGCGCTAGTTTATCGGTGCAAGTGTACCCAACGAACTTTAGTTAAGTACATTTCCGCACCACCCTCAGGGGGCGCTAGTTTATCGGTGCAAGTGTACCCAACGAACTTTAGTTAAGTACATTTCCGCACCACCCTCAGGGGCGCTAGTTTAACGGTGCAAGTGTACCCAACGAACTTTAGTTAAGTACATTTCCGCACCACCCTCAGGGGGCGCTAGTTTATCGGTGCAAGTGTACCCAACGAACTTTAGTTAAGTACATTTCCGCACCACCCTCAGGGGGGCGCTAGTTTATCGGTGCAAGTGTACCCAACGAACTTTAGTTAAGTACATTTCCGCACCACCCTCAGGGGGGCGCTAGTTTATCGGTGCAAGTGTACCAAACGAACTTTAGTTAAGTACATTTCCGCACCACCCTCAGTGGGCGCTAGTTAATCCGTGCAAGTGGACACAACGAACTTTAGTTAAGTACATTTCCGCACCACCCTCAGTGGGCGCTAGTTAATCTGTAGAAGGGGACACAACGAACTTTAGTTAAGTACATGTCCGCACCGCCCTCCGGAGCGCTAGTTTATTGGTGCAAGTGGACACAACGAACTTTAGTTCGGTACATTTCCGCACCACACTCAGGGGGCGCTAGTTTAACGGTGCATGTGCACCAAACGAACTTTAGTTAAGTGCATTACCGTACTCAGAGGGCGCTTAATTTATATCTAATATTATATTATTGTATCTTAAATATTGAATACTTATACCTTGAAAGCTCAACGTGACTATCGCAAAATATTTCACTCAATTCTTTATAAAAATAGGAATATTACGTCGGATTTGTCTTTCGGAACTCTTAAACTTCCCAAAATATCCCGAATATTCGTCTTTATTTAGTAAAAAGTTAGAGTGGTAGAGCGGCCACCTCCACAAGCTGGGCTAAGTCCCGCTTACCTTTGGCGGCGGGCTTCTTGCGGGGACAAGCCAGACAGGGAGAGTACTTACTTAGTGGTAACGGGGGGACTTAAGTCGGGTCGACTTATTAACAACTTAACTTGGGCTAGGACTCCCACAATTTCAATAGACCTCTGTATCGACCTTCAAGCCGCATTTAGCTCTAACTCAACAGCAGTTCCAATGTGTCAGGACCAGCGGATTAATGTTTCACACAGGCTGTGAGAATTAATATTGAAAGATTTAATTCAAAAGAGTTGTTTTAATATTCTTTAAAAAAACAGAGTTTTTGAGAGTACTTCTAAAGTTTGTTCCGGTTCAAGGATCACACATCTCCAAAGTTCGGCTTATTAGTGCCCCAAGATTGATGATTGGAGCAGCCAAAAGTTCACAACTCTTAACTAGGATTATTATATCCAGATAAAAAAAGTTTGATTTTCACGAAGCAGAAGCTTTTTTTCACGAAATTCGAGTTTTATTCAGGTTATTATTCAGTCTTTGACTTAAGACATTCCTTACTTTCTTCCTGGGGCATTCAGGGAAAGTATTAACTATTCCAAGTCCGCAGGTTGAATATTAAGATTTGTATATTTAAATTTGGCCGCGCGTCACGCGACACAGGAGTTATTTCAAGTCACGAAAAACAATGCCCGCGGTCGAGCAATAATAATATTTTGGGTCGTTTCTGACTATTCTATATTTATACAATTAATGTACGGACTAATAGTATATTACCTCTTCATCGTTGGGTTATTCGTGACTTTGGATAGTTTTCCGAGCAAAGCGCATGTTACCTACCGGGAAAAAGAAGCAAGTGCTCTATTCGGAACGGTTGTCTCCGTACATGAATAAAGCAGATGCGGATTGCCATATATGAAGGTTTTTAGTTAGTTTTTAGACGTTCCCAGGACTTTGTGGGGTTGAGAGCCTAAATATAAGGGGTGTCACCTCTTGGGCTTAGGTCAGTCCCATCTCCCGGCTTCTGGTGGTCAGATCTGACTTTGTACCATTTGTGTTACTGAATTATATATATCAGTTACACCAGCCCCCTGGTTCCCGCTAGGGTATTATGACCATTTTCAAACAATCATAAACCGGGAGATGGAATAACCGCTTTTTCCCCTTCTTTAAACCTTTTTTTCTTAACTGTTTTATTTTTGCACAATCAACTTATACAGTTATGGGTGCAATTGATACATGTGTTTATTTCCGCGTGTTAGTCTTGATAAAGGAACCAGCCAGTGATGGCGCTTTTGACATGATTTAACTACTGTCCGAGGTGATCTCCGGGCCAGTGGGGTTTAAGCCGTCGTGGTGGGGATAGTGGATGGGTAGAAGAGGAAAGGGACTGAACGAGTGGGTTTGGATGTGGGGAGAGGCGGGAGTGGAATTTAAGGAAGCGTGATTTTGCGACTTCGTCGACTGTCGGTATGTTGAGGTCATTATGGATTGTTCGGTTAGAAACATACCGGGGAGCATTAAGGATGGTACGAAGGACTTTTGATTGGAATCTCTGGATGCGGGCGATGTTGGATTTCTTAGCGGAACCCCATAGCTCTATTCCGTAAGTCCATGTCGGTTTTAAAATGGTTTCGTATATTGTAAGTTTGTTTTTTAAACCTAAACGCTCAGGCATGACCGGCCTTGAACCAGTCAATCGAGTTCAGTGTGTGTCGCAACATCTTGTTCTCTGAGTGCTTCTTTTGTGTATTGACCTATTGACTAAAGTCGTTTCTTTTCTTTTTTAAAAACGTTTCTTATTCGCTACCACGAAAACATAACTTATATATTTTTTTAAAGTGTAATCTAATACTCGGTGAAAATAGTTTATATATTCCTTCCATTCTGTTTGCCGCGTTAGGCTTACGTTCCCGTTTCAGGGTGCTTTGCTAGGAAACTAGAGAAAGTTTCGTTAACGAAGATTTGCGGGAGGAAATAGACGCTAGGCAGTGTTGAGGGTAAAACTTTCACTCGTGCCGACCAGAAGGGAGAATTTACTAAAAAAAAGAAATTTCACATTTACGTAAATAACTCCCGGGCACGGCCACTGCCTTTTATACTTCTATGCTCCTCTCTTCAGTGTGTAGGACTCTGAATGCCTTTGACTTGCTGTTCTACCTCCAGTGTTGGACTACTAGGCAGTTCAAATGAGAGAGGGTTTCCCCACCTGTGACCCGTACTCCAGAGCATTGGGGGGGATTTTATTCGGGCCTCGTTCGGGCTCCAGGGTGGGCACTGGGAGTGACAATGGGTGCGATGGGTGCGGGGAGCTAATTAGAGGCGGGGTTGGTTCTAATTAGGGCCCGTTCGGTTTGAATCTGAAAAGGGGTGGGGCGGGGGGTTGGTTGTGCCAGACCGAGTGGTGTTGGATCAAGCGGCTCTCCCCTTTTTGTCGCGCTCCCGTCCTTTAAGCCGCCCTAATTTCAACCCGCCATTCTACCGAACGGGGCTGGAGCCTAGTGACAAGCCCTTACACAGAGACAACCGCAATGTGTTACCGAAAGAATCTCTCAGCGAGGAAATCCCGGCCATAGCTCGTTGGAGATAAAAAATTTACCAATTATATTTCAACTTCGTACAACTGTTTTTAAGTTCGTTAGGGATAGTTTAATGTACCTGCTTTGTGGTCTGCGAGGGGTTGGAATATGTTTTTTGGGCATCCTCACTGCACTGTCACTTTCACTTGTACGACTTGTACTTCGGACGATTTTTTAGTAAAAGTGAAAGTGACAGTGCAGTGAGGATGCCTAAAAAACATCCAAAGTGCCAACAGTGACTAACACCGCTACTGAAGATGGCGAGCAGCCGAAACCGGTCGAAAAGTCCAAACCAGCGAGAGGAGACAGAAACACCACGAACCTACGGTATTCGTTAGGGATGATTTCCTCTTTTCTGATCGAAGCACCCTATCCACGGGTCCCGAGAGCCACAAAAGTGCGATTTAAATTACAGCGAAACTCGGTTACAACTAAACTAAAGTTCTGGGCCCTACGCTAGCGGCGAGGACTCTCAACGGACTACGGGGCTCGCATTTCATTTCTTGACGGACGTTCAATTTCGGACTGTGGGCCGCGGGGGACTTAGCTGTCGCTTCGCCAACCTTTATCTGACAACTTAGATCCCAGACCCGGAGTTTACTTTCTCGTCACGCGTACACGAAGAACCCACCAACATTGATAATAACAACAGGCTTTAAACCGGTGCAAAGTAAAATTCTACGCGCGATGATAAATAACCAATATACTTGTTCCAGTTTTATTTATCATCTATCGATCTAGCATATCGAAAACAATTATTTACTTGTATTATAAGGTGGGCCGTTCCCGGCTGTACTGCAGTGCCGGGCCAACCCGTGACAGAGGTGGAGCAAGCCCCTAGCACTCCGTCATTTTACAAAAATCAGTTTAATATTCTGGGCCTCCAATGGAGGCCGTATCAGATATTAAGCTGATAAGAACAGATACTACACTTTGATCTTAGCCAAAAGGCCGAGAAGCGATAACTAGACCAAGTCAGGCACCTACCTAATGTTGGTTGTCATGGATACTCACCACTACGAGAGTGGATGTAGAGTAATTAACAATTGGATCTATTGGTAATCCGCGGTAACGCTACTAAGGAATAAATCAATATTTAATATATGAGCTGTAAATATGTTCAACTGCTCAATACCTCATCTCACCTTCAGTATAATGATAATTTACTTCGCAAAATTAAATGGATGACCAGTAGCCAAATGAAGAAAACTCCAGTGTCGCTATCTATTAGTAGAGGGTTAACACACTTGCTTTTCAGTTGGTGACAAGGGTATAGAATAAACGACACTGTACTTCAAATGGTAGTCCAAGTACCACTGCGTCGTATAGCAGGAAAATAAAACACATATGTATCGAAATATATTATTTAAATAATTTTAAACCACCCTACAACGTTATGTTTAATATTAACGAATAAATACTGCGCATAAACATGTCAAGCAAATTGAAACGCAGTTAAATGTGCTAATCCACTGATAGATGGCGACACAGGAGTTTTCTTAATTGGCTACTGTATATCCCTTTAGTTTTGCGGAGTAAATCATCATTATACTGAAGCTAATATAAGGTATTGAGCAGTACATGTCCCTAGCTTATGAATTAAATATTGATCTATTCCTTAATTACGTTCTCGCGGATTACCTAACGTTCCAATTGTTAATTACCGTGTAGCGACTCCCGTAGAGGTGAGTATCCATGACAACCAGCATTAGGTAGGTGCCTGACTTGGTGAAGTTATCGCTTCTCGGCCTTTTGGCTAAGATCAAAGTGTAGTATCTGTTCTTATCAGCTTAATATCTGATACGGCCTCCATTGGAGGCCCAGAATATTAAACTGATTTTTGTAAAATGACGGAGTGCTAGGGGCTTGCTCCACCTCTGTCACGGGTTGGCCCGGCACTGCAGTACAGCCGGGAACGGCCCACCATAATTATCAATAAATATAGTTTATCTCGATAGTTATTCGTTTCGAACTATTCTTGTTCTTATCTCAGTCTCTAATTTCCATCTCGTGTACAGCCTTTAGCATTATAGTACTATATTAATGGGATCAGTCTACATGAACAACAAGTTTTGTTCTTTTATGTAAATGTTATAAATTGGGACTTGAAGTTAAACGGGTACCTAATTTTCGAAGAAGTGCACTCTCTTTCTGTCCGATATTATTTATTGGCGTTTCACACGAATCTTGTATTATTATCGAAGTTTTGCTTCATTCCTACCTCCGCCCTTATTTTAACTTTCATCGGGTTACACTTTTTGCCATATAGCCACATTCTGATAGTTACTGTCGCTGTCGGACAGACTAAATTTAGTGAGTGGAAGCGGAAGATAGCAAGAATTATTTCTTGTAATATTTTCTTCCTTATATTTTAATTAATAATTCATTCTTCATTACATTTATTACTAATCACTGGGATTTCGTGGACATAATGAATAAGCCAAATTTCGCATATGTTGCATGGAATGAGTCAACCCCTTAACAGATGGCGACACGGTCGTAATTACCCCGTATGGGTCAAGGACACGGCGGGGGGGTGTTAGTAAAGTCAAATATGCCAAATTATTTTTAAGGTAGATTGAATCACAAGCAGTTTTAAGCATACTCGGTTCATACATTGTCAATTGGTCTATTCCTTAGTCCTGTCCTCTTGCATTGTTTATCGTTTCTATCGTTTATCACATGACTCCGACTCCCGTAGTGGTGAGTATCCATGACAACCACCATTAGGTAGGTGCCTGACTTGGTGAAGTTATCGCTTCTCGGCCTTTTGGCTAAGATCAAAGTGTAGTATCTGTTCTTATCAGCTTAATATCTGATACGGCCTCCATTGGAGGCCCAGAATATTAAACTGATTTTTGTAAAATGACGGAGTGCTAGGGGCTTGCTCCACCTCTGTCACGGGTTGGCCCGGCACTGCAGTACAGCCGGGAACGGCCCACCTAATTATATAATTACTTTATTATATTGTGTTACTCTGGATGTAGTCGTTGGACGGGTTTTATATATAGTTAGATACATATCCATTTTCGTCATGCCAAGAATGTAAGGTTGGAAGATTAGAACAACCCTCTATGAGACCTACTAGTCCAGTATACAAAACCTTCACCTATCCCCCAGTCCCAGTAAAAGGCAGGAATATCTTGTTCTCGTCATAACCCAAGCGGTTGAGCGATAGTTATTGTGAAAATTAAATGTACAAGTAATTTGTAATTTAAATAGACTTCGTGTAAACACAAATTCGGTTATCGAAAACATATAATTCGGGTGCGCTAAGAGTCCTCCCCGGCGTGGAGCAATATGGAGGAGGCGGCGCCAATAAAATATTCCTTATCCCTCGGCCAGATGTCGGGAACGCTGCCGGCCATAAAAGAAGATTGGGGTCGGCGTGCTCTCGGTGGAAAATGGTGCTCGGGTTTTAATCAATTCCGCCGGTGGCCGTGTTTGTTCCGGCACAGTCAGAAATGAATACCCGCCCAGTGACAGTAATCAGAGTGAATTGGCGGTAACGGCCGGCTCTAAAAAGCGCGTATTCTTTGTCATTTTGACGAGCACCGCTGTGAACTAGCGGAGAGTACAAAGAGGACCCCTATCTGTTTCATGCCGGTGACAAGCTTTTCAGAGACCTCATTTCACCACACGACGGATACCAACCGTCCCATTATTAACAGACGTACGGGCATAAATCGTAAATGGACGCCGACGCCGTATTAATATTTCGTGCAATATTAGACTCATTTATAATTAAATTGCCGAAGGTTCACTCGCTGCTTAATATCAGCCCCTCAAAATATTGTAAAAGTTTAATTCGAGGATTAGACCTGCTGCCAGGGTAAGGTCAGAGGACAGGTACCAACGACGGACCTAATAATTGATTAATGCTTTATGAGAACGGCTGAGGCACTACACTACCATCGAGGAATTTGTAAGTCATTTAATGGGATATATTTTCTTTCCATTATGGATAGGATACAACAATAATTCCAACGATGCGGATGAAAATTGCAACAAATTAAAAGCGAAGTTTTAATAACAAGATTCGTGCGAAACGAGTTACTAACGAAATTGACATATATTAATGGTTATTGGTGGGCCGTTCCCGGCTGTACTGCAGTGCCGGGCCAACCCGTGACAGAGGTGGAGCAAGCCCCTAGCACTCCGTCATTTTACAAAAATCAGTTTAATATTCTGGGCCTCCAATGGAGGCCGTATCAGATATTAAGCTGATAAGAACAGATACTACACTTTGATCTTAGCCAAAAGGCCGAGAAGCGATAACTTGACAAAGTCAGGCACCTACCTAATGGTGGTTGTCATGGATACTCACCACTACGGGAGTCGGTCTCATATGATAAACGATAGAAACCATAAACAATGCAAGAGAACAGGACTAAGGAATAGACCAATTGACAATATATGAACCGAGTATGCGTAAAACTGCTTGTAATTCAATCTACCTTAAAAATAATTTCGAATATTTGACTTTACTAACCCCCCATATCCTTGAGCCGTAAGGGGTAATTACGACCGTGTCGCCATCTGTTAAGGGGTTGACTCATTCCATGCAACATATGCGAAATTTGGCTTATTCATTACGTCCACGAAATCCCAGTGATTAGTTATAAATGTACTGAAGAATGAATTATTAATTAAAATATAAGGAAGAAAATATTACAAGAAATAATTCTTGCTATCTTCCGCTTCCACTCACTAAATTTAGTCTGTCCGACAGCGACAGTAACAGGAGAGGATACCTATGTCCCCTGATCTACTATCAGCATGTGGCTATATGGCAAAAAGTGTAACCCGAAGAATGTTAAAATAAGGGCGGAGGTAGAAATGAAGCAAAGCTTCGATAATAATACAAGATTTGTGTGAAACGCCAATAAATAATATTGGACAGAGAGCGAGTGCACTTCTTCGAAAATTAGGTACCCGTTTAACTTCAAGTCCCAGATTATAACATTTACATAAAAGAACAAAACTTGTCATGTAGACTGTCCCATTAATTTTTACTACTATAATGCTGAAAGCAGTACACGAGATGAAATTAGAGACTAAAATAAGAACAAGATTCGTGCGAAACGAAAAAATATCGAGATAAACTATATTTATTGATAATTAGGTGGGCCGTTCCCGGCTGTACTGCAATGCCGGGCCAACCCGTGACAGAGGTGGAGCAAGCCCCTAGCACTCCGTCATTTTACAAAAATCAGTTTAATATTCTGGGCCTCCAATGGAGGCCGTATCAGATATTAAGCTGATAAGAACAGATACTACACTTTGATCTTAGCCAAAAGGCCGAGAAGCGATAACTTCACCAAGTCAGGCACCTACCTAATGGTGGTTGTCATGGATACTCACCACTACGAGAGTCATTCTATTGGAACAAACAATGAAACTATAGTTAATCTATGACAGCGTAACTGCCAATTAACTGTATAGTTAACGTAGGAACACAGTATGCATATAACTACTTGTTACTTCGATTTAGCTTAATAAAATAATAAGATATGTATAATACAACTCCAGTTGTGCCGTACCCTTCTAACGGAAACGCGCTGGTGCTGCCATCTGTTAAGCGCCCGGCACACTTCGCGTACAATGTACTGACTAATTGATTCGGCAGAACTTGAAAATGTTAAGCACGATTCCAATTCAACCCCAACGAATAAATATACCCCTACGTTTTTGCAAAGTTCTTCTTCGCTTCTGTCGAGCTGACATTGACCCAGTGTCAAGCTGAAGACCCGAATTCGGCGTGTTCACCCGAGAGGAAAGAAAACAACCCATTGTTTAAGAGATGAAGACGGAGAGATGGAAATGAGCCAGAGTTTGATCGAATCGGAAGTTCGAAAAAGTTGTTGAAAATGTTCAAAGGAATACAATTTCCAAACAATTCTTTTGTACAGATCCAGTCGAGAACATTAGAACGATTCGACAAATAAATTTGAGTAGAAGAGTACAACCCAGATGAACACCCGGATTTTGAGGACTGCAGGAAATGGTTATGCGTACAATGATGGCGTACGGCAGACACGAGAGCTATAAAAGTGAGATTCAACAAATTCCGCAATAATTACTTCCATGACATAATTCAACTGTTTTACATTAATAATTAGGTGGGCCGTTCCCGGCTGTACTGCAGTGCCGGGCCAACCCGTGACAGAGGTGGAGCAAGCCCCTAGCACTCCGTCATTTTACAAAAATCAGTTTAATATTCTGGGCCTCCAATGGAGGCCGTATCAGATATTAAGCTGATAAGAACAGATACTACACTTTGATCTTAGCCAAAAGGCCGAGAAGCGATAACTAGTCACAGTCAGGCACCTACCTAATGCTGGTTGTCATGGATACTCACCACTACGGGAGTCGGTGTCATGTGATAAACGATAGAAACCATAAACAATGCAAGAGGACAGGACTAAGGAATAGACCAATTGACAATGTATGAACCGAGCATGCTTAAAACTGCTTGTGATTCAATCTACCTTAAAAATAATTTGGCATATTTGACTTTACTAACACCCCCCCGCCGTGTCCTTGACCCATACGGGGTAATTACGACCGTGTCGCCATCTGTTAAGGGGTTGACTCATCACATGCAACATATGCGAAATTTGGCTTATTCATTATGTCCACGAAATCCCAGTGATTAGTAATAAATGTAATGAAGAATGAATTATTAATTAAAATATAAGGAAGAAAATATTACAAGAAATAATTCTTGCTATCTTCCGCTTCCACTCACTAAATTTAGTCTGTCCGACAGCGACAGTAACTATCAGAATGCGGCTATATGGCAAAAAGTGTAACCCGATGAAAGTTAAAATAAGGGCGGAGGTAGGAATGAAGCAAAACTTCGATAATAATACAAGATTCGTGTGAAACGCCAATAAATAATATCGGACAGAAAGAGAGTGCACTTCTTCGAAAATTAGGTACCCGTTTAACTTCAAGTCCCAATTTATAACATTTACATAAAAGAACAAAACTTGTTTGTCATGTAGACTGATCCCATTAATATAGTACTATAATGCTGAAGGCAGTACACGAGATGGAAATATAGAGACTAAGACAAGAATATGATACGTGCGAAACGAATTTTTATCGAGATCAAGTATAACATTATATTGATAATTAGGTGGGCCGTTCCCGGCTGTACTGCAGTGCCGGGCCAACCCGTGACAGAGGTGGAGCAAGCCCCTAGCACTCCGTCATTTTACAAAAATCAGTTTAATATTCTGGGCCTCCAATGGAGGCCGTATCAGATATTAAGCTGATAAGAACAGATACTACACTTTGATCTTAGCCAAAAGGCCGAGAAGCGATAACTCACTAAGTCAGGCACCTACCTAATGCTGGTTGTCATGGATACTCACCACTACGGGAGTCGGTACACGGTAATTAACTATTGGAACGTTAGGTAATCCGCGAGAACGTAATTAAGGAATAGATTAATATTTAATACATGAGCTACGAACATGTACAACTGCTCAATACCTAATCTTAGCTTCTGTATAATGATAATTTACTTTGCAAAACTAAATGGTATACAGTAGCCCAATGAAGAAAACTCCCGTTCGCCCAATGAAGTAAACTCTATTGATAGCAAATTAGTCTCAATTTTAATTTCACCAATTTCGTCATATTTACGGACAAAATACTGAATAAATTGAAGAACGAGTTCTGCGCAATAAGGGACACATTAATATTAATTAAATTGTTTTTACTAGATATATGATTCTGTTATGAATTAAAAATGTTAATGCTTTGTATTGGAAGGTACGCGGATAGTTCTTTGTGAAAAGAAGCCTACAGTCGAAAGGTCAGTCATACGGAATTTATGCAGCTGAACACCGGGTCGGGGCCGGAGCAAAGGGTTTTTTGCGGGACTTACAACTCGGGATAAGTAAATAGCATTAGGCTTGGGCCCTGGGCATCGAAAGCACTCTTACATAATTTGGGACTCGAGAGGCTTAGGACTTGGAAATTATGAAAGAGCTTCCCCCTTTTTTTTCCCCACTCAGGCCAGAACTGTAATTTAAACCGGCGTCGGGATATTTAGATTATTTGCTGCTCGTAATTCGTTCTAGAAACATTTCCGCGGTTTTGTCGATAAATTTTTCCAATCATACAATATACTGGAATAAATGAGAGAAAGAAAAAATAAGGGAAGAAAAAGCAAGAAAAAATAAGGGTTGACCCCGCTATTCCGGGAATTTTCCTGTGTTTGGAAACAATTGGAAGGGTTTTTGCCCTTACCTCTCGGTCATATATTGATCTATACCCCCCGTTATCGCGGATTACCAATAGTTCCTATTGTTAATTACGTATATGTATTATAAACGTATATGTATCGAAATAATTTTAAACGTATTAAGGTTACGTTTAATAGTAATAAATAAATATACATAAATATGTCAAGCAAATTTAAATGGAGATAAATGCACTAATCCATTAATAGATGGCGACGTGGAGTAGTCTTCCATTGGCTACTGGCCATCCATTTAGTTTTGCGGAGTAAATTATCATTATACAGAAGCTAAGATTGGGTATTGAGCAGTTGTACATGTTCCTAGCTCATGTATTAAATATTGATCTATTTTTTAGTCGCGTTGTCGCGGATTACCTAATGTTACAATTGTTAATTACCCTACACCGACTCCCGTAGTGGTGAGTATCCATGACAACCACCATTAGGTAGGTGCCTGACTTGGTCGAAGTATCGCTTCTCGGCCTTTTGGCTAAGATCAAAGTGTAGTATCTGTTCTTATCAGCTTAATATCTGATACGGCCTCCATTGGAGGCCCAGAATATTAAACTGATTTTTGTAAAATGACGGAGTGCTAGGGGCTTGCTCCACCTCTGTCACGGGTTGGCCCGGCACTGCAGTACAGCCGGGAACGGCCCACCATAATTATAAATATAAAATATATGAACTTCTTTACGGTGGTGGAAGTATTTCTTATGAAATTTCCTGGTTGTTAAAATTCTTCCTCAATCTCCTCAACTTCTTCAACTTAATCTCACTTTTTATAGGTCTCGTATCTACATTAGATGCATATTGGATTTGGGTCCGACGTTTAGGAACACTCAGTTGTCACATCATGGATTATGACTTGTTCTTAATGTCCTTGTTACCGGAAGCCGACCACCACAGATGTTATTATACCGGGTCGAGGAACATTTGCCTCATTATTGAATATATTATTAGTTCCGACGTTCAGCACCGACACTCAACTTTCTTCATCTGACATCGAGATAGCTCACAAGAGCTCCAGAAAAACTGGGACAATCCATAAATGTCCCGCTCCACAACAATCCACTTATTTTGAACCGCTGCTCTCAGTACAGCCGAACTTAGTCCGAAATTGATCAGCGGTTAGTTCGCCTGTGGTATTTGCGGACGGAAAGCTCACTTCTAGTTTCAAGTCCGCACTTGGTGTGTAGTAACTTTCGTTTACGAAAGTTTGAAACTTTTACATTACGGATTAAATTCAATTAGGACCTCTGTTTCTGTGTCTGTTACTATGGGGAGGGGGTGGCTTAAACAGAACTATAATTGCTCTCTAAATCCCTCTAAAAAACCTTCTCTCTTATTTTCTTCACTTTTTAAAAGAGTTTTCTTCTCTCCCTTTCCGCCCTTTCACTAGTTTAAGCTGTACCTTTACCTTTCATTTTCCCGGAACAATTCCGGGTTTATTTTCGGGGATACGCCTCCGCTCCTGTATCCTGTTTTGAATTTGACCCGTCACACTTTCTCCATAAGCGTAATATCTACCGAAGAGAACAGCGATTGAAAATAATGTAGATTTCCTCTGTCTCCTATCGCTGGTTTGGTCTTTTCCTAGACCGGTTTTGGGGTGCTCGCCATCTTCAGTAGCGGCACTTTGGGTGTTGTTTGGGCATTCTCACTGCACTTGCACTGTCACTTGTACTGTGGTGGTTCTGTTTGTCGTATATATGTGTGTGTGTGTGTGTGTCTCGTTATTGTGTTTTCGGGGGATGTTGTTTGTCTTATTTGGGTTGGGAGGCATTTTGTCGGCTTACGTCTTTGTTGAATTATCGGTCAAATATATATTTGATCACACAACTGGTCACAACTACTAGGTTCCAAATATATGACAGGAAACCGATCCGGTATTGTTTATTTACGATCATAAAACTTTTCCTGTTGATCCAAATTTTATAAAGTTTAGTTTTAGTAACCTAGTTAATCTGTGCAAGTGTATCCAACGAATTTTAGTTAAGTACATTTCCGCACCACCCTCAGGGGGGCGCTAGTTTATCGGTGCATGTGCACCAAACGAACTTTAGTTAAGTACATTTCCGCACCACCCTCAGGGGGCGCTAGTTTATTGGTACAAGCGCACTGAACGAACTTTAGTTAAGTACATTTCCGCACCACCCTCAGGGGGGCGCTAGTTTATCGGTGCAAGTGCACTAAACGAACTTTAGTTAAGTACATTTCCGCACCACCCTCAGAGGGGCGCTAGTTTATCGGTACAAGTGCACCAAACGAACTTTAGTTAAGTACATTTCCGCACCACCCTCAGAGGGGCGCTAGTTTATCGGTGCATGTGCACCAAACGAACTTTAGTTAAGTACATTTCCGCACCACCCTCAGGGGGGCGCTAGTTTATCGGTGCATGTGCACCAAACGAACTTTAGTTCGGTACATTTCCGCACCACCCTCAGGGGGGCGCTAGTTTATCGGTGCATGTGCACTAAACGAACTTTAGTTAAGTACATTTCCGCACCACCCTCAGGGGGGCGCTAGTTTATCGGTGCATGTGCACCAAACGAACTTTAGTTAAGTACATTTCCGCACCACCCTCAGAGGGGCGCTAGTTTATCGGTACAAGTGCACCAAACGAACTTTAGTTAAGTACATTTCCGCACCACCCTCAGGGGGGCGCTAGTTTATCGGTGCATGTGCACCGAACGAACTTTAGTTAAGTACATTTCCGCACCACCCTCAGGGGGGCGCTAGTTTATCGGTGCATGTGCACTGAACGAACTTTAGTTAAGTACATTTCGGCACCACCCTGAGGGGCGCTTGTTAATCGGTGCAAGTGCACCCAACGAAATCTGTAAATGATATTTCTTCGTATAAGCTAACACAAGTCCGTTTTTCATATAAGATTGTGAGCCCGAAACTGTATTACGGAAATGTACTTTACAGGGACCAGACAATTTTGTATTCGATCGGGGAAAAACCGGACGCGCGCTATATTTTCGTTTGGAAAAAACTCCGGTTTTATGCCGTGCTGAGGTTGAAACTAATTAAACTTTGAAGAGGTTCGATGTGGCGGTGATTGGTTTTCGCGTGACACGGGGCCATCCAATTAACGTTTTTCCAACGAACGTGAATCGATGGAAAATTCCACTTTCGCCGTTTCCCAAAACTTACAATTTAAAAAAAAAACCGACGCGGACTTATTGGGAATTCAACTTCCGAGACTTACAACATCGCCCGCATCCAGAGATTCCAACCATTTGTCAGCATATAGTGGGAACACTATTTTAAAATTTCATTCTATTTTCTGGGTGGCATATTTATGTTTTGCTCCCGTTTAATAATTTGAAAAAACATTTTGGAATTAATATTCGCAGTGCCGAGATCAAAGGATGGCCGATACTTTAACTCCATGTCGGCTTCAACCACCAAGAGCTACTTTTCCTTCCTGCAGTATACTCTCGCCGGTTTGGTCTTTTGCTAGACCGGGTTCGGCTGCTCGACATCTTCAGTAGCGGTGTTAGTCACTTTCGGCACTTTGGATGTTTTTCGGGCATCCCCACTGCACAGACTGTCACAGCAGACAGAAACACACGAAATCTACGGTATACCAACCCCTGGCAGACCACAAAACAGGAATGTTAAACTAATTCCTCCAGTATGGAAATTATCGACGACCAATGACTGTGGCGAATAGTCGAAAATCGGGGCCGAAATAAAGCGAGTTGAGACTGAACTGGGTTCGTTGTTTTCCGACCCCTTTCCGCCGTTGGGCCCTAGGCGTTTATAATGTGGCCGAATATTTTCTAATAAAGGCAGGATAGTGGGGTTGAAACGGCCGTATCATTTAGCGCCCGCAAAGGGTTATAGCGTGGGGGGGGGGGTTGGAGGGTGGAAACTCATAAAAAATAAGGGCCTCGGGGTTGGGGAGGTTCCCCACCAATATGCTAATTGATGCTAATTCCAAGGGGGCCAACGGGCCCACATACGCGCGTACCCCTAATTTCGCATTCACCATTTGCGCCCGTTCAAACGTGAAACGACCTATTTAAAAAGGGGAAGGAAATTTAAAAAAGTTTCAAATACGTGATTATTTTCAAAACGATATATACAGGCGGACTGGAATGAAACTCCGTCGCGTTTCTTATTAGAATATTTTTTTAACTTCATCTCAAGTGTTAAAATTCTGATAGATAATTAAATTTAACTTCTGACAATAATACGATTTAAAGGAGAGGAAACGTTGTATCAAAATTTGCGACACTACGACGCATTATTTTACAATATAAAGTAAGCAATAACCAAAATTAGCTAATAATAGTTAATCGAATTTCGCAAATTGATTTTTCTGAAGATTTCTTTTATTACGCGTTTTAACGCGTTAACGCGTCCAAGTAACGCAAGTAACGAGTAAGAAAATCACGATTTTTTAATTTAATTAATGTATTTCGTATATTTAAATCACATTTGAAACGTCTGTATAGCATGTCGGAAGTTCGATATCATTACCTAGGATGAGTTTCGAGACATAGTGAGCTGCGTTAGTTAATTTTCTTAGTATTTCTGAGTTTGAATTTTTTGAAGGTTCCAGTAGTTCAAGAGGTAATTTATTTTTAGATTTATGTGAATCCCCACACCCGACTCAAAAGAATCGATTTAAACCGAAAATTTGGACTTTTAAGACCATTACTAAAACGGACATCAAAACTGACCTTAAGTAACAAACTGACAATATATAAAGCGATACTTAAACCGACACGGACATAAAGTATAGAGCTATGGGGTTCCACCGAGACATCCAACATCGCTCGCATCCACAGATTTCAGTCGAAAGTCCTTCGCACCATCCTTAATGCTCCCAGGTATGTTTCTAACCAGACAATCCACCATGACCTCAACATACCGACAGTGGACGAAGTCGCAAAATCCCGGTTCATCCATTATCCCCCGCCCCCGCGTCGGCTTAAACGCCGCTGGCCTAGAGATCTTATTAGCCCTTAGATCATAATTGTTCTTGTGTCAAAAATTCCATCTTTGGGAGGCTCCTTTTATCACGAAATACGTGTGAAAAAAAATACATACAGCATTTGTACTTAGAACATTCAATGTTGATTGTACAAAATAAAAAAGGATAAAAAAAAAGATGCGAAGATTCAATGTGGGTCTTTTGTCGACCGGGAGGCCCAGATATCTTGCCCTGTTAGCGGTCTCTCTGGAATAGGGACATATTGCCTCCATTCCAAGAGACTGTAAAAACAATGTCAGGATTGGAGAATGGAGAAAATGTTGGAGTCGGACCGCAACGGCCGAAAGCTCACCACCGAGGGCTGTTGTTTGTAGCCCCTATCATTGTTCTCGGCCGACCGCGTTTTCAAAATATTCCCTTCTAAAGCAACCCTCCGTTAAACCTTTCCCCCCCCGCTTTTCCTTTCGGGTTATCCGCATTCGGGAAAATGTGAATGGGCATTGTTTCAACTTTAAAATATCGGACGAATGTAAAGGTGCCACTTATTTTTCACTCGTATTGTCACAGCGCGGGCGGGAGCTGACCCGCATCCTGTGCATCAAACGTGCCGAAGTGTACATCCGGCCTGAGAAAAACTACTGCTGCTGGTTGGCAGAAATCCGGACGGAAAATTGATTTAAATTGGTTCGCAGTGACTGCTTAATGGGGGGCTAAAAACAAGGGGAAAAAATATTCGGGCAACCCGGCTAATCCCTGAGGGCCCCATTTAATGGAGCAGAAGGCCAGGGGCTTATATTTTGTTACAGTACCGAAAAAACTCCGGACTAAAGCAAAATATGTAAGGTCCAATCGAGTTCAGTTTTCGGTTTCAGGCTCAGTTATAACACACTACTAATGTGTGGCTCCGTACGACCTCCTGTGGCCCGCTAATGAGATCTCGATCGAAAATAATAATATTATTATTATAAAGCCCGAATCAGGTCGCTATAAGTCGAAAGGGAAAAGAACTTCACGAACTGGAAAATGGAAGGCGGGATAACGCCGGGTGCGCTACTGAAGGCGGCGAACAGCCGAAACTGGACTGGCACAAAAGCGAACAAGAGTGCAATTAATTCTTCATTTTCTGAAACTCACAGAGCAAAACGATCGCACAACATAACCTAAAACCCTAAATCGGCTATCGATTCGGAAGTTTTCAACTGGGACAGGGCAGGTTGTATTTATATTTTCGCGGGGGTAGAAATTAATTTTTTTTTCTATTCCTCCTCGAACGAATAATTTATTCGCCGTATAAATATTAATGACCCCACCGCCCCCGCTCCAACGTCAAGGGTTGACGACCACCGAGGCGCGGTCGGTTTAACGACGTTGTTTGTATGCACTGTCGGGTTTTACTTTTCTATTGTTCATTCACTCGACCGGTCTCGTCTATTATTTTTTTTTGTTAGACCGGTTTCGGCGAATCACTCCGGTTGCTTTGTGGGACAAAGCACGGTCAGTGGAAGCGAAGTGACAGTGCAGAAAAGGGGTATTGAAGGTGGCGAGCGGACGAAACCGGTCTAGCGAAAGACCAGAGAGCGAGGACACTACCGATTGCTATAGTAGGACCACAGTTCGGCTACTGAATCAGCGATTATAAACACGAATAAATTTCTACCAAATATCCTTAAACTTTTTTCCATTATTTCATAAGTTGTATATTCTATTTTGGAACTTCCTTCGGATGTCCCTCATTATTATACTTTATTAAGGTAAATGTGCACTTAAAGTGCAATTTCCCGATAGCCATAACAAACATCGCGAATAATACAGGTATATTTAGCTTCAATACTCATTATATACAAATGAGAATAATGTATCAAACAACATTTGTATTATAAACTAGCGTAAGACAAATACCTTATCACATAATATTACCAATATTAGCATAAATATTCGATTTTACAGTTTATATTTACTAATTTTTCATTTAAATGAAGACGCCCTAGACACGTTTTTCATATTCCGCACGTTCGGGATGTTCTACACATTATGTAAATTGTTGAAGAGAGGCCGGCCTTAACACTGGTGCGGGGGGGGGGCCCTCTGGGAAATTCGGTTTCGGGATTTAAATTAAAAAAACACGCGGTCTCGGGGTTTTCTCTCCCTCGTGTCCGGTTCGATGTCGGAAAAAGGGAAAATCCCCGAAAGAAAAACCGGCCAGTATCCGCGGCCGACTTGAACAAAGTAAGCGCGAACTCGGCGTTCAAGGGGCGCTGAATAATTCGAACGTATTATCCCCCAAACAAATCCTCAACACCATACTCAAATTCCTTACTGTATATATATTCCATGATTTTCGTAGAATGGAAATATAAGAAAGGATAACGTGTTTGGCATTATAGGCAGAGGAATTATAGTAATTTAGTGGAAATTAAGCAAATATGCTCATCTCGGAATCAATACAAAAATTGGTCCGTTATATGCACAACAATTAAATAAACCTACTTGCAACATTTGTTTTAGTTATTAGATATGGTCTGCGCGGACTCTATAATATATACACACGTAGATGAGAGAATCCTTTTGGTCCTAACCAAATAACCGAGTGGACTCGTAAAATGACAACAGTGAGGATATTTTAAGCCCTGGCCGGCCACCGAGCAAATACCTCAAGCGCATATTTAAATTAGGATATTATGCGAGGCCTGATCAAATATATAAAACCCCCGAATAAATAAACCCTTTTTTCCTTCGAAGATCCCTCCTTCTACTCAACCCACCCCCCCAAATTCAAACTTTACACGAATGTCATTTAAATTTAAAACTAATGGAACAGAATTTGGTCGGAATTTATGCCTGTAAAGAGACTTGAAGACGGCGGAGATTCTTTTAAATAGAACCGTAATAAAAGATGATACTGTGGTGTAAAAGAGCATTTCTGCAAATTACTCGATACCCTTGAGGACGATGTTGTAATTGCGCAATAACTACAGCATCTACAAATCGATTTAAATTTTTTTCAAAAAAATTCAACCTTTTATTAACTAAACTCAACATTTTTCCGGCTGAGATATATACGCGAATTTAACGCGTGATGTCATAACTCGTGGGTGTTTATGTTACGATATATCAATACAGAATAATATTTTATTTTCAATATAATTTGAAAATTCATTCAATTTACACGATTTATTGACTACATAAAAGAAAATGTTAAAAATAACATAACGTAATTGACAAGAGTTTCTGAACAAGACATTAATGTTCGTTTAATTACTTAGTAACAACTAGTAATGTAGTTAGAAATTAGTTCCAAAACAGTAATTGTTAAAGAATAAAAATCGATTTATTTGAAACGTAAATGAAGTTTAACTTTTAAAACGCAACTGGGTGTGTTATAGAAGGCGCTGATACCGCGCTGGCAACTCACGCCTGTCTTGCGGGTCTAGTATAGCTTCAGCCCCCGATTCTTCCATTTTTGAAATTAGCTCTACGCAGATTCAATCGGGCCTTTTAATCAGAAATTATGCGCACTATAATAACGATAAGAAAGTGTTTCTTTCGCCGCAAAAAATAAGTGCAATACAAATATAAAAATATAGTAATTATTGCTATTATTCAATCGCAGCCTCAACGATATAGCTCAACTTAAAATTAATGTAATTTTATTATAATCAGTAAATTAAGCTAATTAATGTTATTATAATCGAATGAATAATAATTTTTTCGAGAAATATTTCGTACCAGTCCTACACAATACACAACAAGTACACACCAACGTAAGTTAAAACTTTAAGCACATTTGACAAAGACCCCAAGTTGTGCCCCGGGACTGGCCCCCACCCCAACCACAGAAGTTGCAGCGCAGGATCAGGATCAGGAATAAATCAGGAATTAATGAAAGGCTAGCAGGAGCCGACTGCATGCGATGAATACGTAACTATGGAGGTATACACGAGGCTTGAGCGTCAACTTTAAACAAGTGGCATGCCGCTACCGCACGTTGTACACTCGAGCGCTTGTTCATTAGCCACTTGTTCGAGATACACGAGTCCCGTAATTAAACGTCCCGCCCATCCATATTTCCGGAAAATTAGCAATTTTTTTTAGGAAAACTTCAAACAGCTGCCACCCGGGATCAATTTTTTAAAAAAGGACTAAAACGAGAAAATATAAATAAAAATCGATATTACCTGATATCGAAGGATAGTTGGGCGTCCAGTTTTGGCCTTGGTTCTTGTTCTTCAGATCTGCAAAAAAGACAGAAACAATATTTCTTCAGCACGGATGGAATCGACAACGAATATATATCTCAATCCTTGCGATTCGCTGTCTCGAGCTAGACCGGTTTCGGCGGACACTCATTCACCGAACCTAAACTAGATTTGAACAGTCAAAACTGGTCTAGCTCAGAAGACCGATTCAAAATAGTTAGTTTTCTTTTAAACAATAATTTTTCAGTCGATTCAAGTTGTCGCTAGACTGGATTTGCAAAATGGCGACGGAAGTTTGCCCAGTGTCTGGTTCGAGTTTGACTATTCCCCTGGCAACTATCTGAAAATCTATCGATCGGCGGAGGTCCTATTGTAGTCTACATTTCGCCCAAATTGTCCACTACTACAGTGGCTGCCGGCCGAATCATTATTTTCGGGCTGTTGGAACCGGAAACGACGGTAGCTTGGAATATCATACGACTCTCGGGCTATTCTGGAACGAATATTTTTCATTAATTACGTAAAGATTACCGATGACGCAATGCGGCTGGACGGGGAAAAGTTTTCCACCGAACGTTTCCACCGCGTTCACTACTCCGGGTTCGAATCTTTGCGGCGGGTCGAATTTTCGTTCAATAATCTATTCAGTGTTTCGTATTAATAAAAAGCGACATATTATTTTATACTAATTATCGGGACGAAAGTATTTTGAATTATTATACTCACTATATTTTCAAAATAGTATATTTAAAAATTATTAGGATATTGTGGTGCTACTGTCCGCAGTTATCAGTGTCGAGGGCAGTTAAGCACCTACCGTTTGTGCAACACTGATAGCAGTTAAAAGGCTGAGATAAGCCCTGTGTGGAGGCTCGAGTGGATGGGGGAGAAAATGGGGGAAAAACTATATAAATCAACCGAACCATTTTTATTTACAACCCCTCTCATTGCCGCCGATTAGCATAGTTGTACTAATAAAGCCGTGGGGCACGTATTGGCTTGGCGCCATCAAAAGTTCGAAGAGGGAGAGCAGGAGAGAGTGAAAGGGAGAGAGTGGGAGATAGGGCGAACACTGGCTAACTCAAAAGTTTAAACAAATTTTTTCAGCAATTAGTTGATTAAAATATAACCGATAATTCAACACGGCGTAGATTAGTATAACAGTTGATAAGTGTATCCGCCGCGACTCAAGGCGCAAATACCGAGCCCGTAGAACAACAAGGTACGGCGGGTTTAGTATATGCACACGGCCGTGAATTCAACCCTGAAAGCCCCTGACAATATTTATATAATAAATGTACGGTGTTTATGTCCAACAAAATGTGACGAAACGCGTACTGTAGATACGAAATTGCATTTTAAAAAATTAAAACGTGTCATCGAGAGGAATAATTTATGCGAAATGTTCGAAATTTCGCGTTTGTATATTTCAAATGTCGGTGTATTTGACCCGACGCCATTATTAATGCAGGGCCCAATTTGCGTTCGACGCTTCTGCCAATAATTTATCTGTCGTTTTAAATTTCTAATTACTTTTATAACAATTAAAGGGGAATTTCGACGCGTCGACGTGACGCCCGGTCCCGATTATTTTTCGCGCATTATACAAAAAATACTATACTAAAAGGGATCACTATAAGGGTTTCAACATTCGTTGCAGCAAGAGTACAAGAGTAAACAAGTGGATCCAACGTGCCGAAGTGACTCACTCTGCTACTGAAGATGGCGAACAGACGAAACCAGCGAGAATTGACAGAAGAACACGAAATCTACGGTCCAAAGCACAACCCAAGTGAACAACAAATAGGGGAAAAAACAAACGGTAACAAACTAATCTAACTCTAAACTATGAAACTCTATGGGACGTAATAAGACTATGCAATTGTGTTTAAGGGAGGGGGCCGATAACGGTTGGAACGAGATTGGACGCACGGTAAATGAGATTAGATAGCAATATTTGGCGAACCATTATGCGGGGTATCACAGTTTGATGGGGGGCAATGCAGGCCTCGAGTGAGGGCGGGCCTACTGTTAATTGAGCTGTAATGGAGAGTGTAAACGGATTATTGGGGGGAGGGGCGAATTAGGAAGGAAGTGGCCCTTAAATGGGCTTCCCGCCGCAGGGCCGGCGCCCGCCCACGCTGTTCCACTTCCGGTTTGCGGTCCCACCCCCATCCGTTCCAACAATAAATAATATATCCTTAACCATTATAATATAGGGCTCGCAGACCTGGGTTCGCTGTAACAGAGTATAGGCATGAATTCGGACCCCGATGACTGAGCCGGTAAGTTTCCGAAACGTCGGAAGCAGACAACACCCGAGAGGACGCCATTCAAAATGGATTCCATTTTTTTCTGTATCGCCACTGCCTCCCTGATAATTCTGTTATAGTATTCATTTTCCCTAGACAGTATTGTCGTTATTTCAAATTCTATTCTGTGACCTGTTGTTAGTGAGCTTTTGGCTACAGCGGATTCAGTTTCAGTTAACCGGAAGAAGCGCGTTGAGTTCTGAACGAAAGGTCGATTAAGGCAGTCTCTCCTGCATTGAGAACTCCCGCACCTGAATGGTGACCAGAATGGATAATCAAATATAAAATAAATAAATAAACAATTCAAGGCTAAAGAACCAGCGATGAGAGCCTTTCACAATTGCCACCGTGGAGACTGAAATTCTCTAGAATAGTTACTAGAATAATTCCATCAGTTGACTGGCTGATTCAATACGAAAACATAAATATATTGTTACATCGTCTACGATTTACTGGGGCACAAAAACATGATATGCGCATTCCAATTGAAATATTCCAATTTGTACATTCCCCCATTGCGCTCCGTCCTTTCATCATATTCTTCAAAAGGCGTACCGGAAACAAACGAATACCCGAGCTACAACTGTTGAAATAAACAACATACTGGAATTCCAGGCCACACGATCTGAGCGGTATAACTTCGCCCTCACACAAGCTGCATTCTAATAACCGGAACACATATTTGAACATTCCATTTATGTAATTATTACAAGCGAAATAATCGTGCAGTAATATATTACGAAACAATGCACATTCTCTTATTTGCGCATCCATTGTACTGTGAATTTCATACAAAATTTACAGTGGTTTAGAAGTTAAAGTTTAAAATTATTAGATATAGATTAACTAGCACCCCCCCCCCTCCTGAGGGTGGTGCGGAAGTGTACTTAACTAAAGTTCGTTGTGTCCACTTGCACCGATAAACTAGCGCCCGCTGAGGGTGGTGCGGGAATGTACTTAACTAAAGTTCGTTGTGTCCACTTGCACCGATAAACTAGCGCCCGCTGAGGGTGGTGCGGAAATGTACTTAACTAAAGTTCGTTGTGTCCACTTGCACCGATAAACTAGCGCCCGCTGAGGGTGGTGCGGAAATGTACTTAACTAAAGTTCGTTGTGTCCACTTGCACCGATAAACTAGCGCCCGCTGAGGGTGGTGCGGAAATGTACTTAACTAAAGTTCGTTGTGTCCACTTGCACCGATAAACTAGCGCCCGCTGAGGGTGGTGCGGAAATGTACTTAACTAAAGTTCGTTGTGTCCACTTGCACCGATAAACTAGCGCCCCCTTTCGGCCGATTAACTAGATTACTAAATAAACTTTTTTCAACCCAATTTTCACCTCAATTTTCGCATTCCTTGTCACTCTCGAAAGAGAATCGACCCCGACGATGGCACTTTAGACGCTCTATCCGGGTTACAGGAGAAGAGCCTTGGTCGGCTTAAACTTTCAACTTTACACAACTTTTCTATTTGCCAAAACTGTACAATAACAAGCGACATTTACTTTTAAGTAGTAAGACTAACAACGGAGAAGAGAAACAGACTGGCTTCGCCCAATTTTCATTAACTTTTAAATTTTTCAATGAAAATTGAAAATTTGAATTTACGCGAATGACAACGAGCCAAAGTGGAAAACATTTTCCGGCCGTCGGAACTAAAAATAAATATTTTGAAATTATTACAGCTTATGATTCCGTAATGGGACGGAGGCAGTATTGCTTCAATAATAACTTCATTAATTAATTATTGTAATTCATTAATACAAGGAAGGATATGATGAAAATTGAAATTATTATTAAATTATAACTGTAACATTAAAACATGTTTTAATCGGACAATGCAACTTATTTCGAAGACAAATGCGAAGGCCACCTTGCCTCCTGCAATTGTGAAAAAGTGTCTTACTTACAAACAACATTAAGTATTTTTCTTCGTAATGAGTTAATTGAGTGCTTTATATTATATATATAAACGGTTTTTCAGTCGGGTCGCTGTTGCAGGATTGTATAAAAACTGAAATGGGACTTTCAATAGTTTCACTCCCCCCCCCCCGTTAAAGTTCTTCTTCCAAGCGCCCCAGCAGAATTAAAGTTCCGCTTTAAACAAGTCCGCTACTTTGGTCTTTGAACGAAGAATCTCTTTTTATTTCCACATTCAACTTGTAGCGGCAAGAGAACATTCTTTCGACAATGGGAGTTCTGTTAAAATATAAATTGCCGGCCAAACTCCAGAATGAAATGCGTATTGATTCAAAATCATCATTTTTACTAATTTCTGTCTGGCCTTGTCTAGTTTTGTTACTACTAACCTAGACCCGGGTTGAAACCGCAAAATAAAAGTATATTTCAATAAAATGCAGATGTAGCCTGTAAGGCCCGCCGCTCTCAAATACAAACGGCCCAAGTTACATCTACAGTGGCGGTTGAGGGGGAATTTCGAAAGAAAAGACGAAATATCGCAATTCAGTCGAGAGAATCAATATTCGGGGAATATTATATAGGTGATATAAATATCCTTGGAATTCACTGTCACTAACGCCTACGCGGAATACGCCAAACCAGAAGTGAAATAAGTGACAGTGCTGACAGGACGCTCGAAGACCGAACCGTCGTGGGAGGAGACAGAAGAACACGAAATCCACGGAATTGTTTATTGATTGTACAACAGATAAAAGGAGAAAAAAAGAGGGAATATATATTGGTCGAATAATTATTCTGTACCAGGTCGGTTGGGAGTGTTAAGATATTTTAAATACTGAATTGTGATACTGGGAATTAGATGAAGTCGGGTTTAACCAGGGGAATTAGTTGGACAGTGGAGGGAAATAGGTTTGGTGCGGGTATTCCTGGTATTGAATGGGGCTGAGGGAGGGTATTAGGACCACTGGAAGCCGCTTAGGCCGGCAGTCCCTCAACAATATAAAGGCCCAATCAATGCTCGCCCGATCTGGCCACTTTTCAACAGGTATTGGAAACGCCTCCCTTTCTTGTTTTTCCTCCAACCACATTTCTACCTTTCAATAAATACGTTTGGCGTATAATAGTTATTCGTCGACATATTTTGTTTCCACACTCGGCTGTAAGTTTTGTTTCAACACCTTTCAAACTGTAAACGAACTTACCCGAAATAGAGCTATCCCAAGAATTTGTCCTGACGAGCAGATTCGTAATATAAATAAAAAAATAATTATAATTCCGATACGATATCAATATTAAATAAAGGAAGTTGGTATTCAAATATAACCAGGAGTTCCTCCTGAGATGACAGCAAATTAAACTAAAATCATATGAATCAAAAATTCAAAAATATTGAACCCGAAATGTGGGCAACAATAATGTAAGTAATTTGGAAATGCAAATTCTAAATTCTAAACTTTAGAAAGTTTCGCGCTAGGGTGCGTTAATACGTTAATGGGAATTATAATAGGGCTTATTCAGAACTATAGTCTTGTTGTTAACAGGAAGGTTTATTGGGAAATAGGGGATGATTTATGGAGTTGAAAGGGCCTTAAGATGGTGCCACTAGGAAGTCTGCTGTTATTGTTGTGAGGCTGGATGCTGGATGTTGGTTGTTGGATGTTGAATGTTGGTGTAGGGGGGCCGGCCATTTCTCATCTAGCCGACCGGGGGGGCCACCACAATCAACCGCGCCCCCAGCCACTTCATATCTGTTTATCAGAACGTCCCCTCCCTTCCAGTTCCACTTTCTTAATATTCCCATAATAAAAAAAAGGGACCGGGCGGAACATTTAATCCCGACAAATTTGTTTTTTCGCCACCCAAGGTTGGACAGACTGACTAGTCGCGATGCCGAAATCCAAGAAGGCCCTACTGTCTCTAGACTGTAGAAATGTTTTTATACCGTAGATCTCGTGTGTTTCTGTCTCCTCTCGCTGGTTTCGGCTGCTCGCCATCTTCAGTAGCGGTGTCGGTCACGTTTGGCACCTTCGACGTTTTTTGGGCATCCTCACTGCGCTGTCACTTGTACTAAAAACACGTCCAAAGTGCCAAAGTGACAGACACCGCTATTGAAGATGGCGAGCAGCCGAAACCAGCGAAAGGAGACAGAGACACGCGAAATCTACGGTATTCCAACCCTCGCAGACCACAAAACGGGTATTGTAAAATGTTTTTATATTCGAAATATATAGTACAAAATTTAGTTTGGAATTCCGTAGTTTCTCCATATTCTCTTGTACGAGACTGGTCTTTTTCAAGACCGTTTATTCCCCCACCTGCGGTAGCTATTTTTGTCAGTCTGCCACGTGAAATGACGTCTGCATACTGGAGCTACTGAAGATGGCGATCGGCCGAAACAGGCCCGGCCAAAAGATGGGACCGGCGAGAGGGGACAGAAGATCGAGAAAATTACGGTATTCCAAGCCCTCGAAGACCACATATTCCAAGCCTATTAAAGTTAGAGATCCCTTCTTAAACTATCTTGGGGTAGAGACCACATAATAAAGGGGTGTGGTGTGTGACTCCCACACTCGCTCCTGGCCGACTTACATTGTGGAGTTTGTCTTGCTTGTTGTATATATATACACTCTATTCAATCCCAAGAGGGCACTGCCAAGAGATTAGGGCAAGCATCTGCGCGTCATCCGAGTTTTACCGTTCAATATTCACAGATAGAAAAAAAATAGACTTTAATTTAGGCTAAAATTAAGCTGACACCGCTTGTCCGTTTCAAGGCGCTAATACTGAGCCCGCACAGCACTACGGTCAGGCCGGCTTAGTATAGGCCCGGCCCCTTAATTCCGTCAGCAGGGATCGGGAGAATAGTTTTTAACATATTTAACGCTCTGACGAAATCAAATAAATTGGAAACAAATATTTGTAATATATATGTTTGTAAATTAATTGAACGAAATTAATTAAAATGTGTCTCTTGATATAGTGCTCCCTACGTTTGTATGTCGTCGGCACTGTCCTGTTCCCACCCAACAGCAGATTCGCTATCTTAACCACACAATCCACCATTACTTCAACATACCGACAGTCGACGAAGTCGCAAAATTTCGGTTTTTGAAGTTCCACTCCCGCCTTTCTCCTCATCCTAATCCACTCGTTCAGTCCCTTTCCTCTTCTACCCATCCACTATCCCCACCACGACGGCTTAAACCCCACTGGCCCGGAGATCACCTCGGGCAGTAGTTAAATCGTGTCAAAAGCGCCATCACTGGGTGGTTTCTTTATCGAGACAAACACGCGAAAAATACACATGTATCGATTGCACCTATAAGTGTATAAGTTGATTGTGCAAAATAAGAAAGTTAAAAAAATATATAAAAAAAAGTTCGTTAGGGATAATTTCCTCTTTTCTGATCGAAGCACCCTATCCACGGGTCCCGAGAGCCACAAAAGTGCGATTTAAATTACAGCGAAACTTGGTTACAACTAAACTAAATATACATGTATCGATTGCACCTATAACTGTATTAGGTTGATTGTGCAAAATAAAAAAAGTTAATAATAAAGTTTTGTATGAGCCAAGCAAGCCCATTATTTTTGCCTGCCATAGCTCCATCACCGACGTGTTCTCACCGATAATGAAAAAAGGGG
Source organism: Lethocerus indicus (assembly GCA_019843655.1). Classification (NCBI taxonomy): domain Eukaryota; kingdom Metazoa; phylum Arthropoda; class Insecta; order Hemiptera; family Belostomatidae; genus Lethocerus; species Lethocerus indicus. The sequence goes on along the minus strand of JACDQD010000003.1, from coordinate 30,913,545 downwards.
ATATAATTATCGGGGGGCGGACACAAGCGATCGTTCGTTTTGATGAGCGTTGGAACGGGAGCGGACACAGAGGCCCTGCCCTTTGCCGGTCGTCCCTTTGGCAAGATGTATGGCCGCTCCGGCGAAGGGACAAGAATTATTGAACGGTGCCAGAGCTGAGATTTAGTGGTGGGCGGCGGGCCCACTCATCGACAGGCCCTTTAATCTGCCCTATAGCGCCCCGCTCACAATCCGAGCAATAATATATGATCCCTTTGCCGGCCTCTCACGCCCTTCTCTCCTCGCGCCGCAAATTAATTTCAAAAATGTATTCGGCCGTGAAGGCCCTCCCCTACAATTTAGTCCCGCCCTCAGCGGCGATATTCCTATTTCACCCAACTGTATCATGTTTTCCCGAACTTGTGTATAATGTAAATTTTATTAGTTCTATTTTAGGAGAAGCGCTGGAGACCGTAAATCCACCCGGTATTAAGCCCCCCGGCGGTAAGCTTCTGACGATGGCTCGATGTAGCTTATCGCCGATTACAATTGCGCGAACAGGGACAGAAAAGTGACGCAATATTATTCTTCTTAAAATAGGGACTTGAGTATACACGTTGGCTGATAGGGTGGGAGAGGGGTTGACATCAGACACGCACGTATGGAACACATATGTTCCTATATTATAGGAGACACCGGAACATAAGTTACCACCCCGGAACTCAAACTCCTGTTTACCGTTGCAATGAAAAGTACATTCATCAGCCTTTATCATCCTGCGATCATCAGCCTCTCTAATTCTGAGACGCCAAACTTTTAGAACTTAGAATTTTTTTTTCTATTTTAAGACAGAGTACGGGAGAGCGTATTTCCTAACTGGGGTGAAAGTGGGTCGAAATAATTTTCGCCGACACTGCCCAGTTTAATATTGCCAAGTATAATGACTGTTGGCTAGGTCCGCCGGCCATGTCCGCTCCCGAGGGTGGTATAGATAGAGCGAGCTATGCGGCCTATGTGACCCTTCCCCCTAACCGCTGCCCTGCTTCTTCAATAATGCAGCCGCCCATTTCCCTATGGGCGCCACTCTATCACGGCACAAAGCACGCTCAGACTTATCATAAGTTCATAATTGATAGGCCTCCTTGCCTAGTCGGCTCTAGGTCAATCTAGGAGCCATTACAGCCAGAGGAGCTTTCAGTCTGGAATAGACCTCGTGACGCCGTCTACTGGCTCGGACTCTATTTTTCAGCGTTCGTAAAATTCGCGAGAATGCGGTTTTTTTCCTTTACCAGAGATCCACAGAAAATTCTGAATGCATTGTTTGCGGAATCTAAGTCGAATGCGAGTGAGATTGCGCGAATGACAATATAGAAAGTAGGCTCTCGGTTTTTCAATATTGCAGCAACCTGATTTTGTATATTTATCAGTCCGAAAATTTATGTCATGTATGTGCGTAAGAGGAAGATTGGGATCAGCCTGAAGAATCCCCGGATAAGTGGATTTCTCTCGAACTTTTCTCGGACTGTTGGAAAAGTAATCCGAACAATGACTATCGGGGGTACCGATTAACTGATTCGAACGGGAGTGAAAAGAAGGAACTAAAAAATAAAGCCAAAGCGAGGCCGAAACCGCTCGTCCGATTCAAGGCGCAGATACTGCGCCCGCAAGGCGGTACGGTCATGCCGGTTTAGTATAACCTCAGCGCCTCGTTCGCTCGAATTGTATCAGGAGGGATTTGAACATTTTTTTTTGAACGAAGTACAAAAAATAATTTATAATATATGTATAAATATATATAAATATATATATATTTAATATATATATATATAATATAATATATATATTTATATATATATAAATTAACTTGACGCTGCAATTGAAAGCGATAAGTCAATTATATTTCATGCAATTCTCTTATCACAACCCGAAGTTAAATTCTGTGAAAATTGGATTGTACGGTAAAGAATTACATTTTTAAATGTATGTTTTTGTTTGGATATTTGTTTTTCGTTGGGTGTAATGAAGTTTGAACTTCTTTGCGCCCCTAAAATGCAAGTTTAAATTGCTGCATAATGGAATTAGGGACTCTTGAGTATGGAGACATTTCCTAGAGTTATTTTTAAGAAACTGATGACAGAAGTGTTGATGTCTCGGTCCGGAGGAGACGGCTGGAACTCGGCGGACGTTTTATTTCACTGGCACTACTTCTGAAATATTGCTCGCCGTTTTTAAAATTGGATAAAAGTAAGAAAAATGGTGTTTTCGGTCGGGAAGTCATGGCTGAAATTTGTTTTCTCCCTCCCTCGCCCCCCACAACTCGCCCTCAACCCTCTGAACTTCCCGGGGCAAGAGATTTGTGTTGGCTTTCGACCGTCGAAATGGGAACGAAGAGATGTCACCGAAGATTGATTCGGCCAGTGACAATATATTTGAGCCGAAAAACCTGAATAATGAATATCGAATTTACATAAATTTACGTGGGGTCGCTGGACCAGTGCAGGATTATTTATCATTAATGTCTTTTGCTAGACCGGTCACTTTGGCGCTTTGAATCCTTTTTGGGCACCTCCTTGCACTGTGGGACTGTCACATGTACTGCGGTGACCAGAGCCAATATACGAATTAATATAATTTAAATTAACTTCAACGCTGAAAATCTATTTGAGATACGAACATTTTGATTTACGAGCTCGGTCACGGAATAAATTGTTCCGAACCGAGGAGGAGCACCTCCAGTGAGATGTGCCTGAAATGAACACGAATGTAATGGAGAGAGATGACTTGATTCGCGTGCGAGGTCACGACGCGTGGGCCAGGGTAGGGTAATACACAGGTCATGCGTAATGCGTAATATCAGCAGTTGGTAATGGTTATGTTCATGCGCAGTGGGCTGTGCTTGCGGCTCCAGGCAATACGGGGGGGTTCCCGAGTCGGCGGTGCCTCTAGACAAGTAGTACCAGTTATTGCCAACTCGCATTACCAACTCATCGATTTTTTTTCCCCAACCGCAATCCCCGCGACATCTCACAGTTTACCAACCCCGGGTAATTAACGCTGGCCGCGTGGTAAAAAATAACGATTTTATGTACTGTAGGTTCGTGATGTTTCTGTCTCCTCTCGCCGGTTTGGTCTTTTGCTAGACCGGTTTCGGCCGCTCGCCATCTTCAGTAGCGGTGTTAGTCACTGGCAGCACTTTGGATGTTTTTTGGGCGTCCTCACTGCACTGTCACTTTCACATGTACTGGATGCCCAAAACACACACAACACAAAAACAAAAAACACACAAAACATACGGTATTCCAACCCCTCGCAGACCACAAAACAGGTATATCAAATTAGATTTTATGTACCTCAGCACCGGAAACATACTCAATACTCTTCGCTATGTTTCCAATTTGCGTATAAGCGAAGAACAACGACCGTGGAGCATTGAGAGAATTTCCACCGATCAGACGGTTTTTTTTCTATTACCGATTCCATAATCGACCAGGTTTATATAGTAAACTCGATTCATTATGACCTCCAATTCTACCATTCGGATAAAATGGAGCAATCGGTAGGGGTTGAAATTGATAGTTGCCTGTGGTGATGCAGGAGTGAGAGGGATGAACTTTGGTCCCTGGCCAGCTGGCACCGTTCAGAGCCCCCACCACCATACACACAGAAGAATCGTCCGATTTACAAAAGGTAATTAATCATCCTGAAATTGACAGGCTGTCTTCCGCTAGTACGGAACAATTGAAAAGTGTGCCAGAATAGTCCGATTTTCAAATAATTCAATTATACGCCCGAATATTGAAATGATAAATGCGTCCTTGGTTAATAATGGACTTGGTTTAATCTCTCTCTCTCTCTCTCTCTCTCTCTCTCTCTCTCTCTCTCTCTCTCTCTCTCTCTCTATATCTCTCTATATATATATATATATATCTCTATATATATATATATATATATATATATATATAGACATGTATGTATATACACATGTACATGTATGTACTGTAGATTTCGCGTTCTGCTGTCTTCTCTCGCCTGTAAAACCGGTTTCGGCTGCTTGCCATCTTCAGTTTTATATATATATATATATATATATATATATATATATATATATATATATATATATATAGATATATTGAGACAGAGAGAAAGAGAGAGAGAGATTCCGGTATTAAGGTAACGATGCAGTACAAGGGCTGAAAGTATGCTTCATAGAAAGAGCAGGCCCGTATCATCTCCCTCTCCCACCCACATTTAATTTATTTCTATTTTCAAGTAGGATGATTTTTTTTTAGGGAGATAAGAAAACAAAAATGCGCTAAAATAATGGGATAAGTACGGTGAAATCGAAGAAAACACGGCGCCAGTATTGTTTTCAAATAGAAATAAATTAAAAGCTGTTTGCCGGGTAGGCAATCATCTATTGTCCTGCCTTCGGCTTTCTCAGTTTGATGTATACAATATACAAGAGACCTGTAAAAAAAGATTCGCCAGTGTCGGAATAGTATTGTAGAACTGTAGACAGTTAAGTCCCATTGGAAAATTGAACTTTGTTTAAAATCAAATTCGCCCAACAGCGGGGGGTGAAAGGGTCGCGGTAGAATGAAACCCGGGTCCAATTTCAAAAGCTTTTGGGGGGGGGGAACTACCCTCGAGAGTCCGATTTACGCTAGGTAATAGGATTAAGGGCCAAATCGATTGCAGGCCTCTTTTTTTCGTACCATAAAAATTGAATTCTCATCGAAGAGTTTTCTCAGCTCGCTTCCGATTTTCAATACGGGATTATTCCAGTGCCCTTATCTCGCAGTTTTGAACACCGTTTGGGTATAATTTTTGAAATCGTTTCCAGCCAGTCGGGGCCGAAATAAGAGTTTGGAGAAATGTCGGAGGAGGAGGGACGTAGCGTGCGGAGAACTGAGTGAAATATACGCTGGAACAGAGTAGTGATAAACGGAGATAATAAGTTTGAAATACGGAAGCGCGTTACAGTAACGTATAGATGATTTATTTTCTTCTTTCATTCCGAATAATTTTCTCGTACGTCTGTCATCTTTTTGAATAAAATTCATATTCAATTACAATTACAGTTAGGTAAAATAGAATGGAAAAGCGTAGTGAAAAACGACGATAATAAGTTTGAAATACGGGGCGCTCATGAATACAATTTCTCACATCCTTAAAGTATCAAAGTAATCTACTGTTTATTTTTTCCTTCATTCCAGAATAATTTTCTTTTACCTCTGTTACGTTTCTTCTTAAAATATTTTATCTACATTATAGGACCGTTAATAAAAATTAAATTGCGTAATTAAATTAAATCGTAATTTCGAATTAAATTTGTAACTGACGCTATAACGATAGTGAATAAATTTGCGGTACCAAAAAACATTATTTTACTAAGTAAAGTGAGCAATAACCAACCATAATTATTAATTATTGATTGTCAAATTTTACAAATTGAATTTTTGTTGTAATGTTTTATTACCTCAACAATGAGCGATACAATGGGCGATATTGATATTCGGGTAGAACTATAAGGAGTAGACCATAATGAAGGAGAAACTGAATTTCCCCCTTTTTATTTTATCTATTTTTAAATTTTTCTGATCGCACGAGTTACTAAATAATTACTATTTCTAGTAGGGGTTGTTTGGCGGGGGCTCTCGTTTCCGAAACTGTTAGAGATTGGCGTGTCCGTGTCGCGTGCTCAAAATCCACTCTGTAGGCGAGAGCTGCTGTTCTGTATGGAGAGGGAGAGCTCTCGGTTATTTGCTTAGGGTTTCCTTAGGCCCGCTTCGGCTTTCGGTTTGCTCAGCCCTCCCCTCTATATTTAATGACAGACCTCACAAATACGATCCGCGCTACGGGGGTCGGCGCGACCCCGAGCCGATATAACAGGCTACTAATTCAGGTACTAATCAGGTACTAATTACAAGGTTCAATTAACCGAAATCGATAACAGTGAACGAATCCGGTCGTTGTGGACAGTCAATGTTAATAGCTGGTTTCATGCTGGTTGGGAAATTTTTATCTTCCCCCACTTTCAGGGCGGGTCGGATTTTTATCCTCCAATACATTTTTTGGAGCAAATTTAATTTTATTAAACAGAAAGCGCAAAAAGTGGCTGGGCCGTTCAGGAACGGTCGCTGCAAATGGCACACGCTCGCGGCGCTAATACCGCGCCCGCATAACAAGCCGGTTCGGCGGGCTAGGTATAACCTCTGCGCCTACCACTTTAATTCGAAGCGCTGTATCACAATCGACTATATTATTGAGTCTCCCGCAATAATCACGAACGCGGCAATTCGGTCTGAAACTGGAGGATTCTCACCATCGCCAGTAGCATTTCGTCAATATATTGAACGAATTGAAAATTGAATCTGCGCTTTTTCTGGTTATTTTCTTAGTAGAAAAAATATTACAACAGCAGGCATACATATTATATAATATAGATATACGTATATATTTAGTGTATAGTGAAGAGCCTCGTTGAATATTAAATACCAATAACATTTACGGTCACGTACAAACTCAATTGAGGTCGATGCTAAAGGGGAGTATTTAGCTGCTCAGTTGTAGTGACCCATTACACGTGGTGGTGTGTAGGCGGGTATTAGTTACTGGCATCAGTTACTGTTATTTCAGATTTTGGCTTTCCGCCGTCGTAAGAATGAGATGAACCTATGAAGATGAAAGCGTAGATTTCGTGTTTCTGTCTCCTCTCGCTGGTTTTGTCTTTTGCTAGACCGGATCTTGTGCTAGAATTTGTACAGTACAAGTGACAGTGATAGTGACAGTGCAGTGAGGATGCCGAAAAAAGTACCATAGTGGCTAACACCGCTACTGAAGATGACGAGCAGCCGAAACCGGTCTAGCAAAAGACCCCAGCAAGTCACCCCTCGCAGACCACAAAACAGTTGTTCTAAACATGAAAAACATCGTTTTCGATTGGCTAAAAGCAGAATAGGCGTTAACGTAGACTGGAAACAGGTGAGGTCCCTGCCGTGGTACCCTCCCAGTACCCTCACGGTTGTACCCGCCTAAATCGGTACCGCGCCTACTCGAGCGTAGATCTGCCAATTCAGGAAATTATCCCGAAGTTCGGCCCAACAACTAACTGTCGGTAATCGCGGCCGAATCGATTCCGACCTGGAGCAGGAGTTGGTAGACTGAACCCCAACCACCTCAAGAGGGCCACAATCAAACCGACAGTGGCGACAGTCACGCCACAGTTTCGCGAACAAAGTTCAACTTTAAATTAACTTTACACTTGAGCGGTGGCCCGGCCTTAAGGGAGGGGGGGGTGATTTGGGACTTCAATTGAGACCGCCCCTACACAACTATTCAACGCGTCCTGATCACGTTCAACTCCCTAATCCAGCCAATAAGGGAAAAATACACGGCGTTTAATAGTAATAACTTATATACTTTCTGTATATATATATATATATATATATATATATATATATATATAAAATAAAAGGATAAGAATTGCTCTGAAGTTTGTGTAATTAAAATAATACGAAAATTAATTAATAATAAACGATAATCAAAAAATCGTGGTCTCTGTTAATACACAGAAAATAAAACATATTAAAATGACACTAAAATTTATAAAAACAATTTCTTAGTTTCACGCAGCTAGCTAGTAAGTGAAAAAAAATTCATAATATATCTGCATTCCGTAATATTTAGTAACTATTCCAGTATGTGAATTTCTGCGGTATTTGCTATGGCGAGGGGGGTCAGCGAAATTTCGTATATATCCTGGCCGATTTTCTGTCTCGAGTCATTTTATGATCCTTTTTATGTTTTTTCACTATACGGTTAGGATCAAAAGGAGTCGAACGCAATATCTATATTTGGAGTTTACGGATTGTTACTAACTAAATGTAACTCGCGAGTATTCAAGAATACATATTGATTATATACATTTATTAGATTTCAGGATTATCTGTAATAGGCAAATTTTTAGCAATTGCGAGAGGAGCAGAAAACATAAAATTATCACTAAATTAAGCTACTTATTCTACTTCCTCTCGTTTTTTCTATCATTTCGTAGTTGACTCTGTTAAAAAAAATCAATAACAGACTCAATTATCACAATCTACAGTGAGCGGGAAAAAATGAGATTCGTGTAGTTTTTTTATAAACTGTACTGTATTTTGTTTCTTTTCGTTTCGTTAGTTTAAATTAATTTAAACTAATCTTTGTTAGGGGGGAAAAGTGCTGTTGAACTTTTCGTCGAGTGTAAACGTCCCGTCGGAAAAGCGGGAACAATATGGCGAGAGTGGGACGGCGCTGATATCGCTAAAAGACGGCCCCCCAATTCCATTCCCGGTTTCCGGTCCCCCGTTTCCGGGAGACGACACCGTTTCCTGGAAACGACACAAACGTTTCCGGGCGAAAATTAAATTAGCGCTCCGGCAAGATAGAGCTCCCGTGGCGTCATTAAGCCGGCCATTCAAAGTCCGCGCCGTTCACTTACACCGCCCGGAGATGGTACGAAGTTTTGGAAAACCGTTCTGTAAACTCGACACAAATGATTTTACTGAAAACAGCACACTGTGGGAGTTTACCACAATGGGGCCGCAGATTTCGCGTAATGAAGCAAAACTCAACTAACTCCTTGTTATATAGGCCTTGTTACGAATTAAACAAACGCTTTCAAACAGCAGTTATATCGTTTTATTATACTGTGAGTATGATTACGATGAGGAAGAATAGAAAATTGGCGCAGAATTCCACCATGAATTCAGAATGAACTTAAAGAACTGTACCATAGGTTTTTTCCATTCAAGCCGCTGTCTACTGGATCGCTCCCAGTAGAGAGGCCGAGTTGTCAAGAGAATTATTAATTAAACTTTCCTCAACCGGGAAGTATCTCTGACAGACCCGGTCTATTACATGTAATTGTATTCCACAGTGGCCAGTAGAACCGGGTACGTTTATTGTCTTCAACTTAGCGGGAAAAGGGGGAGCCGTTTCAAGTCAAAAAGTTGTACTCTTCGATTCGAACTTGCGAGCACTTGAATGAGCTCCCACTTTGTCTCGGAGTCCGTTAACAACGGAAACTGGATAAAATACCGCAGTCCAACTCTGAAACTTGTTTCGGCTCGCCTTTGGGAACTTTGGAAGGCCAACCCCCCTGGAAAGGGGGTGATTTTCAATTTCGCCTTCACTTCCGACAGCGACGAAATTAGTCAATCGGACTTGGACCGTTTCGAATTAGTTTTTGAAATGCTCACACATGACGCGAGGATAAAGGATTTCAAGTATTTAGACCCTAGGTATTTAGCGATTTATGTATAGTCCGAGCTCTGTATATTCCTTGAGTGTTCACTGCAGACCGCTGTATTTTACCCAACGGTTTTTTAACCTTTTTTTATTTTGTACAATCAACATTGAATGTTGTAAGTACAAATGAGAGGAAAGGGACTGAACGAGTGGATTAGGATGAGGAGAAAGGCGGGAGTGGAACTTGAGGAACCGAGATTTTGCGACTTCGTCGACTGTCGGTATGTTGAGGTCATGGTGGATTGTCTGGTTAGAAACATACCGGGGGGCATTAAGGATGGTGCGAAGGACTTTTGACTGGAATCTCTGGATGCGAGCGATGTCGGATGTCTGGGTGGAACCCCATAGCTCTATACTTTATGTCCATGTCGGTTTAAGTATCGTTTTGTACATTGTCAGTTTGTTACTTAAGGTCAATTTTGATGTCCGTCAATTTTCTTACCGTTCAATGGTTTTAAAAGTCCAAATCTTCTGTTTAAGTCGATTCTTTTGTGTCGGGTATGGGGATTACCCAACGGTAGGTACACATAATGTCCGTTGAGACAGAAAAAAAAACAAATTCGACCTCAATATTCGAAATTACACCTTTTCGCAATTCATTTCACTGATATACCTATTGCAAAGTGAAGGTGAAATGAATCAGTTTCGAAATTGGATCTGTTGTGTACCTAACGCCGTATGCTGGGGATACAGTAATTACAACTATAACAGTGTTGTCTATTATTAGTGTTGATGACTAGACCGTTGAATGTCACTATTTTATAAGGGCCGTCAGACATTAGTACATCCTGAAAGTCGTTGTTGCCAGGACTGGGACTTTATTGGGGCCGCTAAAAAAGAGAAAGAGAGGGAAAAAGGGTCCCGGCCTTTATGGGAAATTTAAAGTTTAATTCATAAAACTCGGCCAACCGAGAAGGCTTTACGACCTGTTTTTTTTTGTCATTAAAAACAAAAATGAAATTTCCTACATTTTTCACTATCGTCAATTCTATTCTCCCTTAGAATGCACATTTTCAGATCGAGCCTAACGTGTTCACCTATCAATTCCATAGCTCGGCACCGTGTGTTACGTCATACGGATGCGTTTGTGTAGCTCATGCTCTCAGATCATTAACGCGATGCTACTGAAGATGTTCACTTCTCATTTCCTAATACCTTTCTGAACGGTATTGACCGAGTATCATGTTTTTGATCTTCAATCCTGTTTCTTTTCTCAGTTTAAAAAAACAAAACAAACTTTTACGCCTATCTTTCATCAAGGGTGATTAGTTATACGGGGGTCCGAGTAATTAGCGTCCTTATGCGGGGGCATAATCAATTTTAGAGGGAGAGAACCCCTAGTAAGGATGTAGCGTCTTCATTTTCTACAAAAATATCGTCTTCATTTCTCATTCAGCCCAATAACAATGCCAACCGGCGGCCTGCTAAGACAACCCTATCACTGGTTAATACCTCACAGTTATTCAATGTTACTATTGGATAAGTAAATCTCTGTATAATAAGGCATTATACAGCGATAACCCTGGCTGTGTAAACTCAGTTTGGTGGTCTTAAACTGAAATTTCGGCAGAACTTATTTACTTTTGGCTAAATAATTGAAAGGAGAAGTCTTACCTGATGCAGGCCTGTATGGCCCGTCCTCTTCACTTTGGCAATCGATGCTGAATTTTTCGGACCTGTAAAAAAATCGAATACGAACTATTAAATATGGGCACAATTCTCCGTTCACGAATTCTAGATAATTGAGACAAAAAGCGTACTCTTAAAATGACGTCGTAACGTAAAAATAAATATTAAGTTACTACTGGTTTCTGTATATAATCGTTGGACGCGTAGAGCGATTTTATTTAGATTCTTCGTTTCTTGAATTTGAACAAATCAAGTTTTGGATAACGTGGCAAGGGCAAAAAACAAACTGTAAGAAAAAAAATTGCGGGTCTATGATGAAATATTGCCAACATTTGGGCCGGGCTCAGCCGGCAATTTAACGCATATATGCGACAGGTGCTCAGACCACAAACAGAGTCCAAATATTATATACACAGTTCTCATATGGGCGACCCCAATGTGGCGAATTTAAATTTAACACGATTTCTCTTTTATCCCACGCCTAGCCAAGGTCTAGTGCAACAGGCCTTGTAATTAGTTTCACAAGGCTTTAGAACAGAGGTAAGCCAGCAAACTGAGAAAGTTTGTCCAACTGTTTTATTATTGTAATTTTCAATAAGAATTATAGTTTCGAAGTGAAGCATTTATATGCTGAAAATTCATGAACAGAAATGGATGGTTAACTTTGTTTTACGAAGAAGATTTCGTAGCAATTGAATTCAGTAGGAGTTAGACGGTTTGGTCGACCCCTTCGGCCCAATTCCATACGCCCGGTTAGGTTTTAAAATTTACTTATAGAGTAATAATTTTTGTTCGTTAGTGATAGTTGTGATCTATTGTCGAGAAGTAGCAATTTTTTTCGAGAAAAGGGAATGGACTAAAAAAAAATCGATACTCGTGTGTAGGGGACTTAAAAGGGGACTTGTAAGGGCCGTGTGTGTGTGTGTGTGTGGGTGACCGCAGAGTCTGGACCCTAAAAGTGGACGAGTTGTGGTGTGGCCCATAAAAAGCGCCCTTTGCAGGGCCACTGGACGCAACCGGCGCCATCTTGCGGCAACTGCGCCCATTTTATTTCTCCGCGAGGGGGGGGTTATGGGGAGCCCCATTTTATATCGGACCGACAAAAATTATTGTAAAATAGAAGCCGACCGTATTTTAAGGGATATGGAATCTTAGGTGTTCCCAATTCTTTTACGTTCCCGAATACTGTAATAAAAATAAATATCTCGCAGCTTTCTCGATTACTGTCCCTGGTTTAACCTTTTGCCAGACCTGTTTCAGTAGGTCTTTTATTCAAAAAACGTATCATAACTTTCTAATAATTTTCACCTAATCACTCTGTACGAACTTTATTGCTTTAACAGATTTATTGTACGGGGACATTAATGTATTGCTTGTCCTTCGAGACAACATCAACAGTAAAAGTGAAGTGACCGTGCACGCAGGATGAGTAATTCACCACCCTACCGACAAAAAGGGCTACTGAAGATGGCGAGCAGCCGAAACTGGTGAAGTAAAATCTTTGCAATTTAAAAATTGTGTCTCAGCGAAGGGGTTTGGAATATCACGCCGGTATTGACTGCGTCCTGAAAACCGGATAATTACATTTAGCATTACAACGTTACAACCCTAACAATTATAATGTAAATAGCACCAACGGACTGGAGGAAGAAGTGTCTTGCCCGGAAGACTCATCTCGGATAATGGAGACGCCAGGTGTTTCAACCCCCATTTAATTTCCCGAAAATTCAAATTCCCACCGTCCCAACTGATGGGAAAATAATTGAAACCGAAGTTTATTCACAATTTGCACTCGGCGCGTTTTAAGTCCGACGGGGTTGGGGGTTGGGGTTGTTGGGGTGGATACTTGTATAATTGAGCCATTTATCATCCCCCTTCTAATTTATCGGTCGGGCAATAATGTAGGGCGGAAGGGAATTATGTCCTGTACTTTAGGAAAGCCGGCAGGAACTATCCGGTTTTAAATCGTAATCACGAGAGCTGTAAATAAACTTGTTAACTCCATTCGAGGGATCGACTGGTCATCAGTTCGCAAATATGATACGAAATTGGAAGTCCTCGAATGAAAACCTCTGGCTGGACGGAAAACGTCTGTAAAAGGTAGACTATTCATCAATTGAACGGAAGGAATTATTATTTTAAAATTCGTCTATATTTCATTTATTCATAGTGTATTATTCACCATAGAATTATGATTAATTTTTTGACCCCAGTCCATAGTAACAGTTTCGGTCAACCCCTGATATTCAGCGATATTTCCTGTGTTGGAAAAATGACCTGTGGGGGCTCCTACGGAAAGGTTTTTGCCCTTTCCTTCAAAGTCCGTCTCGGGTGTCTGCTTCCGACCTTTCGGAACCCCTACCAATGGGGGTGGGTGAGTGAGAGGTGTAGCTAATCCTCTCGGGATTAAGACTCTTATTGCCTTGAACCATCCTCTACCGAGGATACTATAAGCCTAATTAAAAGGTATTATATCCCTTTTAAAATAATAGGACCAATGATCTGAGCGAGAGGTTGACCAGCCAGTGGCAGCGGGCAGTATTGAGAGCAGAACTCTCGCAAATGCCGACCAGAATGGAGAATTAAATACAAATTAAAAACATAATATCCCTATTAAAATAATTATTGTTTTTTCAAATAATAATTTATCAAATATCTTTTCAAATAATGCGGTTTCAGTTGGCTAATTCATTTTTATATCATTGAAATTCTTCCCACAACTGAAGGGGATCTTGTAGTTTCTCTCATATTCGAATAGTATGTGATGTTTGGCTGAATTTTTGATGTCGTGGTCTTGTGTCAAGTATTTCGTTCGTAAATAATTGCATTTTTCTTCCCAGCGGCCGAAAGTGTCGACGGCCTACGCCGGCCGATTCGGGCGGTTATGCAGCGACGTGGTCCCGCAATGCATTGGCGCAGTGCAGGCCGAGCTGAATAATGCAGCCTAGGGGCGCCCACCGTCCTCGCCCCAGCTACTTCTTCGGACGCGATTTGATTTGCACCGTGGAAGGAGACCGCGGAGGAATTAAGTTAGCCGGCAAATTGGACTCCAAGATTCTGAAGGACGCGTTAAACCGATTGCCGTACGCAATTTAGTTTTAACGGTACGACGATTTCAATTGGGACCCAATCCCGTCACGGGAGCTCTACCCCGAAAGTTCGCCCGTGTTCCTCTCGATTATAGAATCGTGGACCGGTCTACACAGTCGTAGACGCCAGACTGGTTACTTACAACGTCGAGAAATTATTCTGTCATTACGCCTCCGGCCATAAATCTTCAATCGCTTAACTCCCGTTACTACTAAGTTGTCAGGAATGAGTGACTGTGTTGTGTTTAAGCACCAACAGTAAACTGTAACATCTACAAGTTTTTATAGCGATCGGACCGTAAAAACCTTTACGGCCGGCCATATTTTACAACATTATTTACTCGACTCCACCGCTCGAGTTGCGCTGAATATATTTTTTTTTTGAGCGCGGTACTGCACCCCCACCGATTTATTATATATAAGTTTCAGAGGAATTTGAACCTAAGTACTTCGGCAATCGGGAATACATTTTGGGATCAAAATGCTGTTGGCTACGTTCTAAGGTCCCACACCACTCATTAGGTGTGAAGCCTAATGGCGAAATTAGTAGCTGGATTTTCATATATAATTAGAGTGGAACAAGAATCTATCGGTCATTGATACAAGAATAATAGCCCCTTGCCGGTTGGTTACTCAGTGACTCAGTTATCGGGAAGCAAATAATTTAAATAAAACCTAGACCGGTTCACCGGAAACCAGTCTAGGTTTTGAGGAAAATGCAGTATTCATATACCTAGCGTTGTCCTAAAGTAGTGAAGGGTTTCTCCTGCGCCGGCCTGAGGGTCCTAATCCTCTTAAGAAACCTTGAGCCGGGATCGCACCGTTTTACCTCATAGTCCAAAGGCTTCTTCTTATATTTCTGTATATTATTTATAACTAAAAATTCCACCAGGATAATCTTAAGGCACACAGTTTTCCCGGTGGTAAATATCAGACTCTGATATGATTTATGCACAACTATTATTAATATCAATCTGTTTGGAAACTGTCGCACAGGGCTTTACCCAGTGTTTAGGAGTTTCCTCGGCCTACTGAGCGGTGGAGGGAGTTTCAGAACTGAATTATGAATTACGCTCAGAGAGTTCGGATAGCGTCGGGACGTTGAATTATTGCTTCACTTTATCCGAATTCATAACTCAATCCTTCCGAACTGGCGACTTCCTCGCGGACAGATTTCTCGTCTGCAGTAGAGTGTTCGAACCTATGCTGGGTCGATTTCGGCTTCTCGCCACCGTGGATCCAGCTGCAGGGCGCGGTAATGCCCAATATCAGGTGCGCATTACTGCTGTAAACACGAGTTAACAACGATTTTAACGAGGATCGCCTGCGTACACTCGAGGACGTAAAGTGCTGTCGTGCACTCGAGTGTACAGTGCACCTGAAACCCGAAGTGCAGTGCACAATCATATATGATTGTGCGAGTGAGCAAACTACCTTTTTGGGGGGGTTTTACTATTTTAACTTTCACATACGCATAAAAATGACGCATAAAACATATTTAAGTCTAAGTATACGTGTGCATAACAGCAGAAAGACCCACGATTATTGCCTACGATATAAAATATGTATTTGCAGTATCTTCCGGTTGGAATGTGTGAACGTTTCGCTCTCAATACTGCCTGACGAGTGGTTCTTTAACCTTTATTTTTTAGTTAGTACGGACAATTATTACGAATGCGCTATAGTCCCACTTCCCGGCGGGGTGCAAAAACAATCTCAACCGACCGATATTTAATTATAGACAGAGTGTTTCTGTAGAGGTACATCGGCCATATCAGTGACGGCGGTGTGGGCCCGACAGCCGACGGCTCGGATTACGATCGGGTCTATATTACAACGGGGAGTTTCGCTTTGCAGAACAATAGGCCGACCGTTCGGCCGAGCTGTATTCACGAGACCAAGTTCGCGGTACCCCGCACCCCCCCATTGTTGTACCGATACTGGGGGCCCTCTAATTAAAATGTTCAAAGTTGGTTCCCCGCCAGTGACCGGCTTCCTTTAACGGGAGGATAAAGACAAAACGCCCCAACAGAGGCCCAGAGCCGAAACCGAGGAGCCCCGGTCCCTCCCTTTGGGCCGAATAGAAAAAAGGGCTTTTCTACCACTTTAACATTTTTTCTAACATAGACTCGAATATATATACATATATATATATATTTTATATAACGCTCATACTGTGTCTGAGCGGGATCGCCTCACAATACTGGTTCACCGGTTTAATGACACATTTGAATTGTATAATACAATATTAAATTTTATATATATTAAATATGTAAAACATACATCCAAAACATTTCTCATATCTCAGAATTTACAACCAGCATATAATATAAGTAACAAAGAAACTGTTTTAGTTTATATAATATATAGATTATCGTCCAGGAGAAGAATATTTCCTGCGTTTAAATACCTGTTTTGTGGTTTGCGATGGGTTGGAATTCCGTAGATTTCGTGTGTTTCTGTCTCTCCTTCTCACTTGTACTGTGGTGATTGTTTGTTTGTCGTGTGTATATATACGTGTCTTGTTATTGTGTTTTTGGGGGATGTTGTTTGCCTTATTTCGGTTGGGAGGAATTTTGTTAATCGGTTTAAGTCTTTGTCGGATTATCGGTGAAATATATATTTGATCACACAACTGGTCACAACTATTAGGTTCTGTCTCCCAAATATACGACAGGAGACCTATCTGTGTATTTGTATTGAGTATTTACGATCGCAAAAGTTTTCCTGTTGATCCAAAATATATTGAAAAAAAGTTTACTTTGAGTAATCTAGTTGATCGGTGCAAGTGCACACAAACGAACTTTAGTTAAGTACATTTCCGCACCACCCTCAGGGGGCGCTAGTTTA
The DNA here is from genome assembly GCA_019843655.1 of Lethocerus indicus. Taxonomy (NCBI): domain Eukaryota; kingdom Metazoa; phylum Arthropoda; class Insecta; order Hemiptera; family Belostomatidae; genus Lethocerus; species Lethocerus indicus. The sequence goes on along the minus strand of JACDQD010000003.1, from coordinate 30,896,707 downwards.
TCTGTGCAAGTGTACTTTTGCATAGGTGACACGGACAGAGTAGTGAGGTTGCAAAAGACCAGACCAGCGAGAGGAGACCGAAACACACGAAATCTAATAATATTTTCTTTTTTATACCTATAGGATTAGCCATAATTATTCCATTTCCGATAAACCGCATCGATCGATTATCGGCCGTCCTAATTTAGTAGTCCTCGCCCGTTGCCCAATCGCGGCTATATTAAATTAATATTAAAGCGTTATTGCCCGCGTCCGACGAGAGATGGCTACACCGTGCTACGAGCGCGGCGAAGAGCCGCCGATACATAATCAACTAAAATAGGCTCCCAACTTGAGGCTAACTGCAAATCAAGAATTCATGGCGCCGCTATCGTGGGGGTGGAACCGCCATAAATATGAGATCGTCTCGTTTTGTCCAAAACTTTATTTATCGCTAATCGACCCGGAGGGCGATTATATCCACTTCCGATAACGTATTCAGTATACTGTATTCATTACGGCTGCATGAATGAGGAGGTGGTCCTCGGGGGTTGAACGAGTACATGTTTTCAATGTACTTTGGAGGCGAAACTCCAACTGTATTATACCTCTAAATATTGACTATTGTAATATGTCTTATCCAAAATTACCGGGCTCGAATGCGGGGAAATTTTAAAGGGAAAAGGGAGAGGGGAATTTGGGAGATCGAGTGGAAGGGGTCAGACTGGGGATGAAATGGGCACGTGTTCGACCCGACCCACTCACAGATTGGGGCTCCAAACTCTGCCAACGTATATAAACATGTTTCCGTCTTTCTTGTATACAAACAGTCTTTAAATTAAGCTGTTGCGGAAGTCCGCAGGGAATTCGTTTTGAGGCCCACTCGTTATCAATTCAACTCTTTAATTTATTGACGCTCGGCAATTACAATAAAAACTATCTCGTTCCTTCTGATTTCTTATTCACGGAATGTACGGGAGAAATTGCTATTTTCATTCTACCCTTTATTGATGCTGCATTAGTTTTCATATTATAATATGAAAATATATATATAAAAATAAATCATTCAAAAAAATATTTTACCGTTAACAACTAACACCATAAAATATGATCGAACAAGAAAAACCTTGTTTTTACTAACCTCAATAAGAAGTCATAAAAAAAGTATATAATATGTACATATATTTAGATACTTGTAAACATAAACTTATATTTATAAGAAATGCTGGTCGGTTATGTTATATTTCTTAATTGAAACATAAAAAAACATGTGGACAATTTGTAGAAAGTTTACAAAATGCATATTTATGGTAATGAAAACCATGAAACTATTTTTTTAAAAATCAATAAATCATTAATTTTCAATTGTAATAACAGATATGTACACATATGAGCTTATAGTTTTATATATATATATATATATATATATATATATATATATATATATATTAATGTCTGCTAGCATTATGTATCTTTTAATTTTCCGAGAAAGAGGAGCTAATTTCCACCATGAGAGTTTTCCTCATCTATTTTTGACCTTAGACTTTGCCGTTGTGTGTGTTGGTTAAAATCTATCGCCCAGGGACGAGCACCGCTCAAAGGAAATATTAATAAGTTCATGAAAATTCATAAAGGTCATAAAGACTACCCCTCGTCCCTCCCTCCCTCCCTCGCTCCTTCCCGCCCACACTAGGGGGGGCCGCTGTATGCCCCTCGTCGTCCACTCAATTTGCATAATCGAAAATTCCATTCATTTTAATTAATAAATCTCAACCGCTCGGGCCGGGGGCAGACAAAGCCCAGGATGGAAACTATCTCTTTACTTACATCGTACAAAACCTGTCTAATACCTAATTATTGTAGCCGTTAATACTCACTTGGGAATAGAATGAAAGAAACAACGAAGGTTATCATAAATATGTTTAATATATAAGTAGAATTTTTGTATCACGCCCTGAAACAATTTATAGTTCAAGTATAAAAAAAAATTAAGGGGCAGTAAACTTTTTAATTAAACTTTCTTTAATGAATATAAAATGTATGTCTCATGCCGAAGAATCGGAGAAAATTAACGCGATCCGTGAGCCCTGAGCAGAGAACTTCCACTACCAGTTCGTGTTCGGAGAAAACGTTTTTCAAACTTTTCGAAGAAGACAAACTCGCTTCTAACGCGTTCCAGCGAGGGGATACGGAAGATTGATGATATGTTGGCGGGTTTCATTGAAAAGCGAGTGTTCATTGATTGAATTTCGGCTGAAATAAGGCCAATTTTTGTGTCACGTTACTGCCGGGTCACGTATTGCAGCATTCACGGACACTTGTCCCAGTCTCTTGACGCCACTAATTGTATTCCGAGAGCATTTCCAGTGTGTTGAAGATGGCTGTAGCGATTGATTCTTGGAGTCACCAACCCAACCGACTCCAAGATGAAAGCTTTTTTCTTTTTTTTTTCATTTATTTTTATTGTCGCAACTACAATTTTCATTAATTATATCAAGTGAAAGGGCGCTCACTGAACTCTTGAAGGAGAAGCCACCGACCCAATGATGGTACTTCCGCTCCTGTCCTTACTCAGGTGGTAAGGAAATCGCGTGGCGACTTTCTCTTGAGCCGCCGTTCAGGATTGTCTGGGAGGTGATGCGAAGAAAGCCGTTGGATCAAAGGATTGGATCGATGGGATAAATTTGAACGGAAGGATTGGCATCGGGAAGCTGCAAATTCAAGATGAAAGCCTGAAATTGTTAATTCAGCGCCCCAATCTGGAGCCGCTCGCTCCAATAAACCCGTCCTCGACACGCCCCCACGGTACTACGGTACACGCTACATATTACCCCTAGGTTATTGCCGGGACAACAATCCCCTAAATAATAAAACGGAATGAGGGCCCGGAAAACATTCAGAGTGCTTGCGCGCGCAATACATTTCCGGATAAATTTTATATCTTCAGAACGGCTAAGAGCGCTCGTCCTCGCTGTTTATAGACGGTAGGACTATTCAAAATCAGATGACTACGTTCTGAAATTCATTTCAGCTGATTTCTATAGACTGTATTAAATTCGTTTGAATAATAACCTTCGTCTTAATAAACTTAAATATTCCTTGCTTAAGATTCTGATGAACTCAGTGGCTGCTCTACCTAGTTGCTACAGCCATTGGTAGGAGTGGCCATGTCTTCTGACCCTCCTGTCGCCCTCCTGGATAAGGCGTTGACTCGTCGCTGCAGCGTCGCCGAGTATGTTTATCCAGGACCCGAGACCTATATAGGGTTGCCCTCTTGCCGGGTAATAAAGTGCACGATCTACTGGCCAGTATAATTCTCGGGACGGAAGCTCGCGTGTATACCACCCGTTATACACGAGCCCGACTGAGCAAACCGGAAATCGGATCAACTTTCGGGGACTTTCCAAAGCTCATCGTGTATGGGCACTTGGTAACTGACGGGGGCGGCTTCACATCTGTAGTTTTAATTGGAAACTGCTGGTCTGCGGAACTGGGGGATATGAATTCCAATTAGTTGGGCGTCAACTCTCAATCGATACAAATTTAGTACTGCTGGGGGTTGGGACGTTGACGCCGCGTAGCTTCAGCCACTGAGGTATCCACATCAGGCAACTATAGGCATCTCCAATACACATTAGAACCTGAACATCTTATAATTATCTATCATATTATATCCTCTATGATTGAGTTATATACAACGCTATAGGAAGAACATCGCTTTGATATCCCCCATGCTATTTTCATTTTATTTTTCCTCTCTTTGGAGACCACCGATGTGGTTTTTGCCCTTTCCTTCTGGGGCCCTCTTGGGCGTTGTCCGCTTCCGACGTTTCGGAAATCCGACCGGATTCCATCCGGGGGGTCCGACTGAAGAGCGGATCAACTTGGGGTCCTGCGTACACCCGGAGGTGAGGTGTCGTCAATAATCAGGATTATGTCTCGTTTGTTCCGGGAACCAACCTCCGGTGATTGTTAAACCCTATATCCTTTCTATTGCTATTGACTTCCTGATAATTCTGCTGCAATAGTTATTTTATATTTATGACCAATTATTCTCGTTGAAATTCTTGTGGCTGTAGCACCTGCCGAAACAGCAGGGGATCCTGTAGTTTCCCACACGTTCAAACCGGATGTGATCTTCGGCCGAACGTAGGCATTGGAGGTGTTTTTGATGTGGTCGTATTTCAAAATATTTCGTTGTCAAAACTCTACTCATTCTATAGCTCATACACCAACCGTCACCTTCGTCGTTTCCTTGTCCCTTTATCGGTACAAGGATAGTATACAGCAGGCGTGCGAGTGAATGGGGCGAGAGGCGCCTTGGTGAAACTTCCTCATCCAGAAATATTTGTTCGGCCGCGTAATCCAGTCGGAATTCGTGTTGTTTCGATAGCCGCTGGAAATGTCTTCGCCCGCTTGACCAACGGCCGTGTTGAAACTGCGTCATTGGACCTCCTCTGTGTACAAACAAAAGATATATACACAGAAGTAATTCAGCTCGGTTCCCGGCGGTCGGACGGACGTTTAGAGTTGAATTTATACCGACCCCCGCTATACCAGTACTAATATACTCCGCCCAGAGAGCCTCCGGGCAGACTACACTGGTGGGCGGGGGGGGGACTGGGCTATATCAGGTTTAAATTCGTGTTTATACGCTCTCCGTATAAATTCCTGACCCGAATCGCCTTAAACCCTCCTCCTTAACCCCTATGTAAGAACGCGGTGAAACGACCGAATCACAGAAAATTTCCACCGTAGGCCCTGTGCCAATGTGAGATTGTGAAACATCCTGTGAGCACTGGGAGTATGGGAGTCGAAAAAATTGCAGGAGGAACCGAATTTTTGTTCCTTCTTTTCTTCAACCGGAAAGATCTTGAAATATATTTAGCAGTCGGTATTCCGAGATTCTTCCTGTTTCCAACTTTCCCCCGCTGGAGGCCTCCCGCGTGTAACCCGCTTCCAACGTTTCGAAACTCCTACTGGTTGAGTCATCAGGGTCCGACACTCCTTATTCCGATTATTCGGACGAATGATTATTCGGATTAATCGGACATAGTATCAGATCTATGCTGTACTTTAAGGCTACGGATTGTGAAAACGATGGACAGATATATTTCCATCATGGGCAACGCTGGGAAAGTCGAGTATGGCGACAACTTACCAGCAAAAAAACAAAGCTGAAAAGAAACAAACAATATGAAAACAACCGAAATATAATTTAAAAAAAATAGCGTGACATTAAACGGATATAATATAATGGTAAGTTTCATATTAAGTACTATATGAAATATATTATTGGAGTCAGAATTTATATGAGAACCCGCTTATATGAACACATTGTCGATAATTTCAACGGAATTTAACAATTGGACAACAAATGGCCGTATTCAGGCCCAGATCTGGGAATTGGAAATTTGGCCAGCAGGTGTGCTCGGCAAAATGCATTGCGAAAAGGGCCTGAAGGGAGAGGAAAAGTTTCTCTGAATAGTTTTCTCCGGATACGGGATTGATTGGAACGTCCCGCTATGGACGGACGGGAAGGGCGGTCCACTTCTTTCTTACTCTGCAACTGTTACCCAAAAATTTCTCCTTGAACACTTTTCGACGATTCCAATAAGACACTAAACTGACGCTTTTTTCGATCCATGTCTAGGGCTAGACAGTAATATGAACTGAATACTCTTCTCGACTTTTCCCAATTAACAAATCATCACACTGAAACTGTCCAAGTTGTACCGGAATGTCCATCATACGAAATGTAACGCACTTATTGAACTTTATCGTAAAGTTGAAAGCAGACACTACCAGATTATTAGATTTTATGATCGGGCCGAGCACCTTGTAATATAGCAGCAGAGTGGGAGACAGGTGTGCTCCAGTTCCAAGTTGGATAATCTATGTTGGAGCCACCATCCCCCCTTCCCACCCCCCCCGGTACCTTCTCGGAGGGGAAGAACTTTAACTTACCTTCTTCCCTTCGCCTCGGGCGAAGTTCACCGGGGCTTATCGCATCAAATGTTAAAACCAGCCTAACGTCCGTCCCACCCAGCCAGCCTTCCCACCCACGTCATCTAACACGGAGCGGGGACGTGAACACTCGGCATTAAATATATATCTGAGACATATCGTAGCCGACATCAATGTCCAAACATTCAACAACAACAGGTTGATAGCATTTCATTAATTTGTACTATATCCCCCCCTCCCCAGGGGTCCTAAACGGTGGGGAACACGCCATGCTCCAATCTGACTTTTGACGGTGTTTTTAATTCGGTAATCACTCAATTATTTTTAGTTCTAGTAGTAGAGGGGCCCGGAACACAATCACTAGATTCATTGGGACCTGATATAGTGATTGACCGCGCCTGTAAGCTCACTTCAACAGCTCTATTAATGTTACGCTATAACAGGTTAGACACATTTGTTTAACCCTTTTATTCATTATTAAAGTGGAGGTACGTTTATTGCTTGTCATAATTCTAGTCATTATAAAATAATTCATCATAAAATGGAATATATAACTTGATTCGGGTGCCCGATCGTAGAGGGGCACTCGAGAAGTTTTGATGTCAAACATGGCAGATATTTATCTCGAGTGCCCCATTTAAGTAGGTACCCGACACACTCTCATTAACGTGCAGAATACACATAACATGCACATACAACAGAAAATCAAGTAATGAGACATTCAGACGCCGGAGGGCGGCTCAGAAAATTGTTCTCTCCTTTAGATGTGCCCGGTCTCGAGATTCGACAGAAATCAAAATTCTGGTAAGGCAAACTTGATGAATTTCTGAATTAGTGTAAACGTCGATAAACATCCCAGTGTAACGATCAATTTCGAGGGGCGCCTATATATATATATATATATATATATATATATATATATGAGCGAGAAATTTCCAAACGGCTCGTACAAGATTGCTCGTTGGAGAATTGGTTACGGGGGATGAGGCCGGCGACATTAAAGCTTGGAACACTAAAGCTGTCGATGGGCGGCGCTCCGTTCGGGCTGCAATATTAATGGCCTTGTTTCAACCCCGGCTCAGTTCTGCCACGGATAAGGGATGAATTATACAGCGGTCGGTGAAAGAATACCAAATAGAGACACCGACATTTGGGATTTGAATTCATTTCGAATTTATTTTATTTGTATTCAGTTCTAGAGACATGAAACTGTCTGTCGAGGTGAGAGGTTATATTGGGTTATCCACAGGTGGGAGGGAAGGACTTAGTATGCTGTCATTTGATACTAAAAAAACTCTCTTATTAGTTTGATAATCACACTGATTGTGTTACCTGCCCTGCGAGCGTAACGTTGCATCTCTGTTATTTTTTGGACGATTTAATAAAATTTCAGCCTCGTCCACATCTTTATTGTTGACATAAAAATAATTTCAATTTCTAATATTTCAGATATTATGGATGTTATTTGAGAGACGTTATATTACGTGATACTCTTGAACTTCGCGATACCGGCTACGAGATACAACAGACACGAATTCTATTAATCTTCCCGTGAAATCCGTTTGAAAAACCGCTCCTGAATAGAACTCGCCTGACGGTCAAAAGCATCGGTCTGAATCCGCCCCGAAGTATTAATAAGGTCTCTGGGAATTAAATTTAGACGCGTAAATTAGTCGGGACGAGATTATTGTGTAAGGAGGGTTCTTCGGTCGCCACCACCTGATATTGGATTGGGCCCAACGAATTCTTGTGTTCCTACTGGGCAGTCTAGATCTAAACAACGCGCAGCTCTTGTTATTTATTATATAGATTATTCATTCAATCGAGTAAAATAATCATTATATAGCATACATCCTACGTAACAGACCGATATATGGCTAACCATGAACCAAGTCTCACGTTTTTTACTGGAGACAATGTGTTAGGTATTCACCGAAAATAAATCTATACGTTCTATCTGTAACGAATTAAAATTGTTGTTTACTTTATACTTGAAAATATAGTAATAACTAGGTGCAAATACCCGGCTTTGCCCGGGTTTAAAATAAGGTTTTTTGTAAAAGCGTAAAAAACTGTTTATAGAGACGAAAACATAGAGACGATTTATTGCCACCCACTTGTAGGAAATTATCGAAAGTTCATTGCAGTGGGACAGGGCTGGCGAGGATTATAATAAAGTGTAATAAAACAAGGCTGTCATCTATGACGGCATAAATGATTAATTAAGAGCGTTGAACGTCCTTATACAATGAGCGGTGATGGGTGGGTGGCGTCAATGTCAACTAAATAACTGCTCTATTTAAATGCCAAGTCGACAATATAAATCGGAATACGGCTTTTATAAACTCAGTTAGTATATTTTAATGCGGCATCTCTCCACTCTGCCGAATATTTGAGACCACGATTGTGGTTTTTCTAGATTGCTCTCAACGTTGTGAAGTGATTTTGGCCAGAAAAAAATTTTACTTTTTCAAAAAAGCAAATATAATTCAGTGATACAGAATGGCAGATCTTACGACAAATCGGTGGGCCTATCCCCCTCACTGACGAGGGATTAGTCGAGGTCTAATAAAGCAGCAACAATAAACGTCTTTCAACCTAAGGTAGCTTGTATATAAATTCATTATATATATTTCAAATAGCATACTTCGAGCGAATGGTTTAAATGATAATATACCGGTTCGGTTTTTGTGTACAGTGTAATTTGAGTTTTCGGTTCTTTATCAGCGTAACTCTACCGATTAGCGTAACAAGATCGCGAACACAGTACAAGTGTATTTAGACCTAATATCGATGTACTTTATATATTTAGAAGGTTTTAGAACGCGCTCGGTCCCTGGCGGAGGCCTCCTCCTATAGAGCCCCTCCTCGGGCGAATTCCGCACTGGGTTCCATTAAAAAAGAGAAAACAGCTGTAGAACAAAAACAATGAAAGGCGAACGCAGACGACGGGAATACAGTCGGCCGGTCTGGATATAAATGGAAAGGGGGCGGGGAGGGGGGGGGAGGCCGACTCGCGCTATATCTCATATTTTTCCAGTATATTTTCTCCGGGGGTAGTGGAGATTGGAAAACGGAGGCCGGAAGATGGCTTTTATGAATTTCGAATTGGGCCCGCGATACGGCCCGGGTGAAGCGCGTTTTTTTGCGTCTTCACGTCTGTTATTCTGCACACACACACACACACTGAGGCTCTATGTCAGCCAGGTATATGATCCCCCCCGTCTACGATGTCTCAGGAGTGCAATACCACCCGTACAGTCTTGGCTGAACATCAAACGGAGGAAAGGCATAGAGGAGACTTATTGAATATCAAAAGCGGCAGCCCCACCCCCACACGGTTTCGAGATACATAACATAAAACTCCATCCGTGCGATACGGGTCTATCGAATATTAAAAAAGCATTAATAAAGAGTACAAGACGACATGTTTGCTTTCCTTCTGTACACATCCCCCGATCTAGCTGTAATAAATTTCCATACAATTAGCAGAAATATAATAAATAGAAGTATTAGGTCAACCTAAACTTTATAGTCTCCGACGAAATGGAATGTTCTGGATCAAATCTGTATTATTTGTGAATAGATGACTGTTGGACATCGTATTCGTACCACTATGCAATACGATTCGTGTAATATTTGTAATTAATATTTGCGCAATTTAAGTACCACTTAAAATATTTTATAATTTTTGTGTTCTTCGTCACTATCCGCCACGAGAGAGTCGTTGCGCCAATATAATTTCAGTACGCCAATAAAACTCAATATTTTATTGTCATTTGGACCGATTGTTGCCTTATAAAACAACAAGATAACATAACGAAAACGATATCTTAAATCCATCTCTCGACGAGTACACTAGGAGACCCCGTTAATCCGACAATGTAGATAATCCGAACGGGTCTTTGTCTCATCTCTAGTTCAGATTAACGGAGTCCTATTGAAAATAAAATTCGTTGAATTCGTTTTGCCTGTACCTTCTTTGGTCGTAAATGTATTAAAACAAATAGGAATCGTCTGACTTGTTTGTTTCGGTGTCAGCTAGGGTTCGGAATTTCGTCTTCAACTATTCGACTGGTTTCGGCTTTCCGCCGTCCCCAGTAATATAGTTGGGCGCTTGAAACGGCGCCCATGTTCATTCTGTTTTAATGCTTGATTTATTTATAAAATACGTCAGAACAGAACACATCAGGATTTGTTTCCTTTATAAATAAACCCAACTCAAATATAGAAGATAGTTTTCAAGAACAATTTTTAAGCTCGGGTGTGTTACAGACAATTTTGTTGTTACAGAAATAAAACCGTATTAAATTTTTAACAAGTCGACCGTCGACAAAAAGGGGGTAAACAGAGTATTTGGCTGCCGCCAATTGTCGGGTTTTGTTTTTTATTTTAAAATTTGCTTCTTTTTGAGCGCGGCACAACCCCTCCACACCCTGCCCATTCATTTAATCGGACACAATTTATTCGTATGTTGGCACGGAATTCATGCTTTGGCAAACATTTCTATCCCCGGAGATATAATAAATAGGTTTGAATCGCATCAATGTTATAAAATAGTGTATTAATTATGGTTTCAGTAACGGGTAAACCCGATACATTCCTTCTGCTAACGAGGCTTATTTCCTACAGAAGAGTAAATGTTTAAATACAAAACCAAACTGGAAAAATATCATTTAAATCTTTCGCTTAAAGTATCCTATTTAAAATATATCGTGAATTTATATAAAAGTTAATAGTATAGTCCTTCTCCAGCCTTCTTTTGGTAAGAACTGGCCTTGTATAATTTGTGTTACTGAATTATATTTGCTTTTTTTTGGAGAAGTGTAATGTCTTTCTCGCCGAAAATAACTTGCATAATTAATATTCTTATGATATATGTAGGCAGCTATTTCGGTGACTTGTTATAAAGCATATAATTTATGTGTAACAACTCACTCCCAATTCTAAATATATGTTATGCCTCATCGGCGTTCCCACGTACAGCAGTAAATATTCTAGTATCTTCTGAAAATATAACTGAATAACAATACAATATGAACAAATCATAAATCATGCCAGCGACTTTTCACTGCGATGCCAATGTAATTCTGTTAGTGATTTGTTACAGGAGTGAACGAAGTAACAGTAATAGTTTTGATACTACAGATGACTGTCGTTATTTCACTTCGGTAAGTAAATAAGCGTTACCCCATATTTTATTCGGTTTCCCGGGGGGGAAATTTTTTTAATTCACGGCACTATCGGAGCCCGGTACTGTAGAAGAAGGTTTCAGTCCACGTGAAGGTTCAGCGTCGGATTCTCGTTGCTCCAATTTCGCTCCCAGTCAATTATTCAAAGGAGAAAGGGAGATGAAGACAACGGGGTATATTGGGTCTAGACCAAATGGAAACACTCGGCGCTAACAATGGCCTCGTGTAAATAACCTTTTTTCTTTTCCGGCAATTCAAATTTAGATTCAATCTACCTGATACAGGTCGATTGACCTTTAAGGTCTCGAGCTCACTTCAATTACCACTTTAGTTATTTATATATAAGAGAAATAATAGTATAGAAATATTACAGATAATCCGATTTCGGATGTTCGCCAGATCTTCAGTATAACGTTCGTGCCCAGTTTCACGGCCTTCGTGTGTTGTTGACTGCCTTGGATCAAAATAGTTTGGAAATATCGCGAGAAGATAGAATACTGTTTGGTAAAAACGCCTAGGTCAAGAGGCTGAGAGTAAGAGAGACAACCGAATTGGCTATGGGCACAATTATAGGCAGCTATAGAAAAACCTTGTACCGGATCGATTCACATAACATTGAATCTCTTATCTGTTCCCGCTGTATTTATTTATCTCGTTTCATCCTCCGATCTATTTGGTTGGCAACTAAATAATTGCGTATTCTTATCCTCTTTGGGTGTGTGCACCCTTATGTCGTGCATTTTTTGGTTCGCACGACGAATAGTTGGCATGTAATAAACATTTCAGAATACTCTATAGGTTTGAAGATGTAAACATGCGTAAAAATACAAATAACGCCATCTCCATCTAGCGACGAAGCCCGCAATGACTTAGTTGCCGGCCCAATAGAGGCCTTTGCATGTCCCACACACTATTTTATGGACGCCGCGTCGACGTTCACCTTCCTTTACGTCTCCAAAGAGATTTAAACTTATTGAGTGTGTATATTTAAATTTAAAATATCGGTCGTCTTGTGGGGCCGGAAACACGGCTTGATTCATATATAATTCGGTGTCGGGTATATATAATTTTGGACTCTCGTTCGGATGATGTACAACTCTCCTCCTCCTCCACCTCGTGTGTTCCTTTTTGGCGTCGGGCCAAAAAAACGGCCTAAACGGTGGAAAACGTTGGCCGAAAAATTATATCGGATTAAATATTGTATCCAGTTTGAATAAATTGTGTCTTACAGTTTTGTTCTGAAAGTTTAAAGTCATGAAGTGAGACGGTGACTTCTGGGAATTCAGGAGACGACGAAATAGAAGGAAAAATTTAAAAACGCCAAACACAAACAAAGTTAAGAACAAAAAAATTGATAAAAGCTGAGTTAATATTGACGATTTTTCGGTTCATTCACTGGTCCGCTACAAACAATATGTTTGTATTTGCACAGCCTAGTGTTTAAAGCAGTTTAGGCATCAGTCCACCCGAGTTCCTTCAATTGCAAAATTTCAACTCTACGAACAATAAATTCTTATATTTCCTCCACAAAGTATACAACAGCACTCAAGTGGTAATTATTTGGAATCCAAATCGTCAAACTGTGAAATCATTAAACCCTAATCGTAGATCTAGATTGGGTGCGATTAGCGGCGCTAATGCACGGAATGCTGGAGATTGGATTTGGGCAGGGACAATATATAGGGGCGAGGCCTAATAGGATTCGGTTTCCCCTTTATCGATTCAGAGAGCGCCTATATTATTATCTCAGTTTGATTGGGATTTGGCGCAGAAACGTGCCTGCCTGCAGCGCCTCGCCTGCGCTAACCCCATTCAATAAGCCTGTACGCAGTCCTGAATATCGATGCCGAAATTGTTTTATTTCATCTCAAGATACAGTGTTTTATCGAAACTATGATTGGCCCTCACAACTCGGGTTATATTGCTGGGCCCTAAGATGAGGCCCTACAGAAGCGCTTGAGTTAGTATATACGAAAGAAAGACGATACAATACAATGTTTAGAAGGTTTCAAAGACAGAAACGTATTGAAAGCAAAACGTTATTTGACAAAAACAGTTTATGTACAGTATTAGTGCTGTTGAGAAACAATATCGAAAATTATCAATATTATCGAAATTATTACACCGTAGATTTCGTGTGTTTTATCTCCTCTCGCTGGTTTGGTCTTTGGACCAAAACGAGAGGAGACAGAAACACACACGAAATCTACGGTGTTCCAGCCCCTCGCAGACCACAAAACAGGTATGTGAAATTATTATAGTTTAGAATACCTGTTTTGTGGTCTGCAAGGAGTTGGAATACCGTAGATTTCGTGTGTTTGGTCTAGTAAAAGACCGTAATTATCCCATCGAATTTCAGCAGCTAATCGACTTGAGGACACCACGGCCTTGTTCGAATCAATTGATTATCGATTGTCTCTCGCTGAAATTGTCTCGTCGATGGTAAATCTTGAAGAAACCAGCGTTCCCTTTCTTTATTTCGGTCAATTATAAAACAAATATAATTTCCTGGAATGGCTGTCCGCAAACTTTAGTTAACGCATTAATAATTTTTCCGAGTCGTTGAGTCCGAGAAGAGGAAACGGGGGCGGGCGAGAGGTGGACCGAGGTCCTTTCTTCTCTTTTTTTTCTAATTAGCGTTAAGGGACGGTGAGCGACACAAATAATAAGGAGGGGGACAAAAAAGAATTCTCTGATAATAAGGAGAGGAAAAATTTTCCCTGCCCGTTACATTAGCATTCGGGGCGCCAGCGCCGAAGAATGAGAGCATTTCATTGTTCTTGGGAATAAAATATTTAATTAAACTGCAGCTAAACGAAGTAACGCCCGCCCCCACCCACGGCCAGCCATATCGCCCCCGCTAGCGTTGTATCTTGTAATTGAAATTCTCAGTATTAAATTATTCTCCGAAACAATTTTCCGGCTGGGAAATCCAGTTTAGCGATAAGTGGTGTGCACAGATAAAAGTTTATGCTTACAGGAGATTGATGGGATAACTAGTCGCCTTCCGTTCACATAATACTAAACGTTATATAAGAAAACACATAACTTATGTGAAATCGGGTTTCGGTTGAATACTGTTGTTAAGTTCTCCTATCGCTCTATATATACCTGCTTATTTAACTGGTCCACATTGATTATTAATTGATTAGAATTAGATTATTCAAGAAAATTAATTATTGATTAAAAGACAAAAATTTGTCCCGTTGATCCACAATGTATTGAAAAACGTTTATTTTTAGTAATCTGGTTTATCGGTGCAAGTGTACCCAACGAACTTTAGTTAAGTACATTCCCGCACCACACTCAGGAGGCGCTAGTTTAACGGTGCAAGTGCACCAAACGAACTTTAGTTAAGTACATTTCCGCACCACCCTCAGAGGGGCGCTAGTTTATCGGTGCAAGTGCACCAATCGAACTTTAGTTAAGTACATTTCCGCACCACCCTCAGAGGGGCGCTAGTTTATCGGTGCAAGTGTACCCAACGAACTTTAGTTAAGTACATTTCCGCACCACCCTCAGAGGGGCGCTAGTTTATCGGTGCAAGTGTACCAAAACGAACTCTTAGTTAAGTACATTTCCGCACCACCCTCATGGGTGTTAGTTTATCGGTGCAAGTGTACCAAACGAACTTTAGTTAAGTACATTTCCGCACCACCCTCAGGGGGCGCTAGTTTAACGGTGCAAGTGTACCCAACGAACTTTAGTTAAGTACATTTCCGCACCACCCTCAGGGGGCGCTAGTTTAACGGTGCAAGTGTACCCAACGAACTTTAGTTAAGTACATTTCCGCACCACCCTCAGAGAGGCGCTAGTTTATCGGTGCAAGTGCACCAAACGAACTTTAGTTAAGTACATTTCCGCACCACCCTCAGGAGGGGGGGGCGCTAGTTAACCTATATCTAATAATTTTTATTTAAAGAGAAAGCAAAACCTTCATAGAAAAATAAAAACTTAATATTGTAAGATAAAAATAAAAAGGTAAGTTATAAAAAAAATGTGCTTAACTGTGAAATGTGGATGGCCAAAAACCATCCTAAGTGATTAAAACCGGTAATGAAGATGGCGTACAGCCTAAACCGGTCTAGCAATAGGCCAAACTAGCGAGAGGAGACGGAAAAACACGAAACCTACGGTATATTCCAACCCCTCGCAGACCAGAAAACAGGTATTCTAAAATAAAGGCATTTGTAAGTTCTAATTGCACTAGATTACCGGCTAGAGAATCCTCGATTTTCGACACAAGGGGCGGATAATTTGACTCCATTAGAAATAATAAACTGGAGCCGACTGCCTGCCGGGCCGGCGGAATTATTAAGGGGAATTGTGGGCCCGTTTCTGCACGCGCAGCGCAAGATTCTAATTTCAATCCTGCTTAAAGCCTAATTAACACTGGGCCCAAACAACGCACCACAATCCGCTATAATCTCGGACTTCGCTGCCTTTAATCTGGGCCCAAACCCGCTCCTAATTGGTTTCCACCTGGATAGAAATAAAGATGGCTTCAGTCTGTTAAACTCAGAATTTAGAATGAATCGATTGTTTAATAAAGCCAACCATTTTTTTAAATGGTCAGCACAAAAGTACGGTAATTTGAGAACGGATTCGATTTTCGCCCTGTTCCAGACCGTGGTTTCAGTAGCATTTCGTTGGATCGAGGTGCTTGTGTTTCCTGATCGAGAAACACTGCCACTACACGAAAACGGTTTAAGAATTATTTAAAAAGTGATGATTTAATCCGTGAGCAAACGAGGCTCTTGGTTAAGTGCTCGCATTGAAAATTTAATGGAAGTTCTTTCATTTCCGAACTTTTTTTTTACGAATTCCTGTTACATTTACTAAGTAGGTTCGTACTTGGTCGCTTCGATTGAAATAATTATTTAAGTACTTCCTTTCTCATAATTAAATCCGTTTTTATATTTGCACTTTACACAGCACTCAAAACTGTTTCGACTAGACGGTAACGAGTCTGGCGAATACCAGGTTATTTATAAATTATGTAAACACGTTTTTATTACAAGTGATATATGGGCGGCATTTTTAATAGGTTTTCGGCGGCCAAGTTGGCGTTCGTCCTTCTCCGAAGAATTCCCCCACACTTTTGTTGTGTTTCTGCCGCCAAACGTTAGTTTAGATGAGACGTGAAGAAATAACGCTTGTTATTTCAGAACTAGTCACGATTATATATCAGGTTTGATCTATTCGGGCTCGATTAAATTCGACTGCGTCAAAGTCCAATTAAGTTTCATGAAGTATAACATGAAAACAAAAACAAAGTTTAATTAATGGGCCAATATATTATTCTTTTATGTGTCTTGAAATACGATGCCTCTTTCACTGGCAAATTATTTCATCTTCCCTCGTTTTATCGTAGTTTCCTCAATCTCTCACCTTGCAATTGTGAGGGTTGTTCAGTATTAAATGTAATTATTCTGTATTCAGGGCGCAGGCTCATTCTCAGCCCTAAACCGTAAATCAAAGAGTTCCATTATTAGTTATGTACTGAACCAGACAGGACTGGGATATTTTCTAAATGCATGTTTCGTGGTCTTCGAGGGTCTGGCCTACCGTTCAGGTCTTCTGTCTCGTAACGGCCGTTTGGTCTTTAGCTAGACCGGTTTTCGGCTTCCAGTTATTCGCCGTTCCCGAATTATAGAATAGAAACCGTATAATCGATTTTTGGACGTCGGTGTCGATAGCTGATCGGTCTCCACGTTTGTGTCTGCGCACGCCGGGTGTTTCCAACCGAGCTAACGTGGCCCAATTTGTAATTGTAATTTGGCCCTCGAGGTAATTTTCTCATTAACCCCCGCCGCCACCCCCAAACGCACCCCTTGAAATTTGTCAAAGCTAAAGCAGACGAAGTTAATTCAGCCCGTAACAAACGCCGTGTTTTCCCATCGGCTGTGCCCGAAACACGAACGCGCTTAACGGTTGTAAATTGGTACCAGGGTAATGGGTACGAAAAACCGGGTCAGCTGTTTAATATGGTAACACGATACCCGGATAGATAAATTGGAAATAAAGTTTTTATTTTAAGTTCATTCACTCGTCCGGTTGGCAAGAGTAAATTATTTGGCTCTCGTCCTGAGCCCGGCCACTGGTTAATTAAAACGGGGACGCTAATTTCACTATTTCACCATTCAAAAATAAATCTCCCAACACGAGGGAATTTAAACAATGGAATAGTATTGTTTTCATTAGAATATAAACAGTCCCCGCTTAGTATTATTGTTTTTCTCGTACAACGACCCGAGCGAAGTTGGGACTAAACTTATTGTTCAATGCAGTAATTCATATTATATCATAAACAGACAAGGCTATTATTTAACGAGGCGGAATTACGTAAAACTGGGGATACAGGGCGTCGAAAAAGGTGATTGGGCGATTGTCCGTTTTTAATTAGCCAATGAGGAGGCCGGGAATCGGTCCAACAGCTGACATGATTGGTCGGACTTTCGGATTGGTTGGCCAGACAACCAATCAGGACGCGGGAAAACAAGGTGAATTCCAGTTGGTCGTGTTAATCTCAGAATTAAAATTATTAAAGTTGTTCAATACACTACCTGCATACATCGGAATCGGTTTCAGCCCGTCTAAAATTTATATTAACTCTAATATTCTATACATTCTAATGTTATACAGCTCTTCTTACATAGTTTAATATAATCAGGTCACATCCCATTATATTATATATATATATATATATATATATATATATATATATATATATATATTTCTTTCCTTCCTTCCTCAATATTGTGTGGGGGTGCACTCAATTTGATTGGATAGAAATGGATCCATTAACTTACAAACGGGGTAAGACTCGAAATCACTTCATTCGGCTACAATTGGATTGGTTCTGTACATATCAGAACCTCTACTGAAGTTTATGTTATCGGTTTTCGAATTTCCGAAACCTTTTATATTAATATTGTGGCATGAGGCTGTGTGGGGTGTCCGTACGGGTGTAAGAACGTATTTAATCCGCGTTACACACAGGCCGTTTAATTATTTCTAGTCTGAAAATTCGATACCAACTCGGTCTACTCCAGGGTCTAATAATAGAGACCGCGTTAAATAATATAGTCGACAGTCGACCCGTTGAAAGCCGAATTGGGCGGTGCCCTTTCATCTTCTAATCTTTAATGAATTCGCCCGTCATCAGCAGGTTATGTGACCAACGTAAACGGGACCCTGTTGTCACCGTCCTAGTAGTCCCTGTGATACGGTGGACGGGGTGAAGTACATGGAGGTGTACCGCGCTTACCGAACAATTACGGATATTACAGAACTACTAAAGTACTGACAGTAAACACGTTGTCCTGTGAAGTGTCTAGCCCAGAGATTCCTGAACTGTATAAACTGTACCGCTTAAGGAAAACATTTATAGAAATAGAGATCTGTTTGTAATTTTGAGCCGATTAGTTTTCTCCGGTATCGCTTTATATTCTATTAAAAAAATATTTGTTCGCTTCCACGTTCCTTCCAACGAAATGCATTCCTCCCCGCTCCAGTACAACTGGGGCCTCATTAAGTGTACAGAGAGAGTTTTCATCGGCTCCTTTTTTCCTCTTTTTCTCCTTTCTCATTTTATTTTCGAGTATTTTTCACGAAAACGAATATAAACCCCGCCACCTCATTATTGACGGCCGAGCTACAATTCGACTTCTCGGAAAAGAGATGAAAGGGGAGTTGCGTCTGAAATTTCGTGAAACCAGTCGAGCGTACCGCCATTAGGAGAGAAAACACCGAGCGGCCTCCGTCTTGATCACAGGGACAGAGGAGATAATTTCGCTGCTTGCGTTTAAGTTGTTTATAATATTGATGAAAAAAGTCTATTTACCCTTAGACAGCACCCTAATTTTATTTTGTATGCTGAAAAACAATTCTATCCCAATTGAGATTACCCATCACTGTCCGAAAATATACGCGTAGTACACAGATTCATTATTGTATTAATTTATTTCTACGACCGTCCTATTACGTCGCCTCGATATGTGTAATAAATAATTGTACACCAGAAATGCAGTAAACGCACTATATTATACGAAAGACATATTGGATCTGCATTTCGCTTCTGCGCATGCGTGGAATAAGAAGAGTGCGATCACTTGATGCACGATGTACCCAGAATGGACCTCGCCGCACTTTGTAGCGCTCAGTCAAATTTCCGAAGTAATTTCCACACCTTAGTCAGGCAGCGCGGACAACTCCAACAAAGAGCTGCTTTACGGTGGAAACATAGAAAAGTGTCCCTAAATCCGGGCAGGAACCAACGGCCAAGAATAAGCCTACGATGAACTGGGGAACGAAATCAGTCCAGAAGTTAATGTTAAAGCAGTATTGAGAGCGAAACATTGACCGGTGCCAAACAGAGTGGAGTGAATGAACCTAAAAAAAAACATACTACACCTATTTGAACTCCGGCTCCACTTATATTTATATACGCCAGCGGCGCCTATCATATTACAGTATCGCCTCCAGGCCAGGTATACCGCCTAGCTCTCAATCGAATAAATAATGGCGGACGGAAATAGTTGCGGGGCCACAATGGCTATTATTAGACCGGCATTAAACCAAACCTGCCGGCTCCTTTGGCACCGGGTCAGTCGCTATTCGTCGTCATCGGTCGATCTCCCGCCAGAACCACAGGTATTAGGTATGGGGGTGTGGTGGGGCCGAGATATTATGTGCTAGTAGTAGACAAGCCCGCTTAAAAATAATCAGCGTCATCTATTAATGGCCGAGCAGCGGCCGTTTTTCTTTCGTGTCTGTTCCTTTGGCCTCTGGTTTCTTAATACCAGTCTACCGTGTGTACCTGTCATCAACCCAATTAGTCTAAAACATTTCTGTCATTAAAATGTTTAGTTTCTTGTTTTCATTTTTCAATACGTTGATTTATTGCATCTGTCTCTTGGACCCTCAAGTCAAATGATAACGCGACTGTACTTTGGCTTATCATCGGGGTATTTGGTCCAAAAATAATTTCTTAAACCTTTCTTTCTTTACAAAACGTAGTTTCTGTACAATTAATATTGGTTCTTGTCAGTTGACATTGAACAAGAGGGGCTCTCATATAGTCCACTATACAAACTAAATTAAAAAGTGCAATTTTAATGCGCCTCTCGCAATCAGATGTTCGAATGTTCCTTTTCCCTCCGGCATACAATTTGGATGCCGTGTAAATCATTTTTCCGAGCTGCTATAAGACTGCTCGTGTTACATAAATGTATATAAGCGGTATTATGTTGAACAGGCGAAAGGGGAGGAGAGACGATACGCCGAGTGAGCGCTTGAAAGGGAAATTTCCATAACTGGGAAATATCGCGGATACACGGTTTGAAAATTGGTTCCGGCCATTAGTCGTCTCTTGTAAATGAACTGTGGACTGTTAGAGAGGGTGGAGAGGGAGGAGGGAGGGAGAGGGCGTTCGTTACGAGCTCGGAATTCCGGCGATAACCCGCATAGAATTCCAGGTATGGAGGAATTCGGCGGGGTGGCGAAAGGGCGGCGGGGGCGCGGGGTGGAGGTGGCCTCATCCGCGGACCGGGAAATTCAGGAAATTAATATGCCCCGTCCGACCGATCGCAGGAAATTAGTACGGCCGCACGCCGCCGATGACAAAGGGTGAATGTCCCGTTCGTGAATGAAAATTGAACACTACAGTGAACATTGCCACTTACACGGTACCACTCCGGTGGCAGGCTATGATTTAAGATATAAGCGGTGGCGGAGTTAGTGTCACACAATTGTTATACGCTATTACATGGAGGAAATTAGGGTGTCGACGAAGGTGATTGGGCGATTGTACATTTTTAATGAGCCAATGAGGAAGCCGGGTATCAGTCAACAGCTGACGTAATTGGTCGTAGCTTCGGATTGGTTTCAGCCCATCTAAAATTCATATCCACCCTAATATTCTATAAATTGTAATAGGAGCATCCCGTTCGTTAATATTCCTTATTAACTTCAATGTAATCAGGTCGCTTCTCATTATATTTATTTGTGTCCTCGGTCCAGTATTATGTTGGGATCCACTCAATTCGATTGGTTGGAAACGAAGAAGTTTCCAGAAGCCTCAGGACGAGGAGGGTGGGGTTTTCATTTATCTTTTGGATTCGGGCTTGGTGGAAGTCTGGACACCGGCGGCTGATGTCTTCTTTTAATTTACGATGAAATATTAAGAAAAATATTTATTCCGCTGATACGGTGAGTATTAAGGGAACGCTTTGCAGCTCTCAGACAATTCGCGGGAAGGATTTTTCCCAGCGATGCACTATATCCAACGGCCGAAATGAGCCCGCGATAATGAAGAGTAAATCAGTTCAGAATTTAACGATAAAGGACCAGTCGCCGGCCAGTATTGAGAGCGAAACTTTCACAAATTCCACCCAGAAATTAGAATGAACTAAAAAATAAAACCCAACTTGGAGCGAAATTGTCGGACACGATCCAAGAAACCGGATACCATCCAAAGAGGCCGTTTCAGTAGTCACAATAGTTTGGTGAGATAGCATCTACAGTCTGAGGTTGTCGAAAATTACGCTGTGCCAATATCATGAGATATTTGCTACCCAAAGGTACTATAACACCAATACTACAGTAGCCGGCTGATGAATCAGTATTGAAGAAGGACTAACGGCAAGTTTGAGAAAATAAATGAACCCCAATTTATCTTGTTAGTGGAGGATCTCCTATCCCCGGTCTCTGGAGATTTCCAGTTTTCCGTATATATAACCGGTCGTGACAAACAGGCCAGATGGGACAATATCCTCGAAAAACAAGTCTACCGACAGCCGCTGCGGCCGCCGTACGCGGGGACCAACCGGGCAAAAACAACATAGATCAACCCCACTTCCATAACCGCTCCCCCCCTATTCTTTATTGTTATTATCAAACTTCTTATCGTAAATTTGTATTACTCGAACAAACCCCGCCCCCTCCTCATTTCCGGCCGGCTATAAGTCGTGTAAATAATATGTTTTACTGCCAGCTGGACGTTCACTTTCTGCCCTATGTTCTTAAGTAAGGTGGTGCTTTGGGAAAGTTTCGGCGTTCAATAGTACAGAAATACGTTGTGGGACACAACTAGCCCTCGATTGTCCCTCGACTGTTATACACTGCCTCTTTATGTCGGCAGAACACAATGGAGGAAGAGGGAATTGACTATAGTCAGGCAGGCGATACAGGTGTCCAATAATAACAACTTTGAGTGACAACCTTTATTGGCCTATCAGGTCATCTGGGTTTTGTTCATTGTCCGTGTAGAGATAAAAGTTCTTATACTCACTACATATATACGGCACCGATCGTGTAATGTTTTGTCCATTGTTTGGAATGCGCTGTCTGTAAAGTTATCGCTGGCGTAGAGAGAATTTCGCAATAATCACTGCATCTTTCAGGTAAATTCAATATATCAGAGATACGATGGTTTTCTCTCAAGAGCAGCAGTTTTCTATCCTCGCAGGTGTGCCACAACAAAAGGACGATACAAACTGTTACTCAGACTCCTTGACGACATATCTCAATTATCACTAACTAACACACTTTTAATTTACAATGGCATATTCAAACCAACCTGGCCGAACGGAATCGAGCTGCAGGGGTCCACCAAGCCGTCTAATTCTTACAGAATCCAATCCTTGCAATCCATTATCCTCCGAAAAATAGTCGATGCCCCACCTTATGTTTCCGACCGCACAATCCACTCAGATTTAAAAGTCGAATTAGCAGCTTCCCGATACCAATCCTCCCATTCAAATTTATCCAATCAATCCAATCCTTTGATCCAACAGCTTTCTTCACATCGCCTCCCAGACAATCCTGAACGCCGGCTCAAGAGAAAGTGGCCACGCGATTTCCTTACGAACTGAGTAAGGGCAGGAGCGGGAGTACCACCATTGGGTGGCTTCTCCTTCAAGAGTTCAGTGAGTGAACGTACAGTGAGCGCACTGTCATTTGATATAATTGATAAAAATTGTAGTTGTGACATTAAAAATAAATGAAAAAAAATTAAAAAAGGTACGATGGTTTCTACCCACCTACACGTTTCTGGTCTACGTATATACCGGTCTTGGGTTCAGCCTAACAACCTGCATTTACTGTAGAGAGGACGGCATTTCATATACCGTCGAGGGTAAAAACGAGGGAGGTGACGGGCCAATTTATCGTCGATGATTCTTCGGACCCTCGTGCGGCCCTTTAAAATATTAATGGGCCCCTGCTCGCCCCAGTTCTTGCGAGGGTCGAGTGGTCTCAGAGCCAAGGGCTAAGCCACCGCCGCCCCCAACCCACTGGGACATTTACAAACCCGGGTTTTGACCCCGGTCCAAATGGAATGTCGAGTCATTTTATACGGGATTTGGTCCAGTGAAAATGAGAAATTCGCACTGCACACCGTCTTCTCGCCGTTTTCAGTGCCAGAATTAGGTGACGGGATCATCTCCTGAATCACTAGAATGTCTAATATTTAAAATTAACTGGAATTCGAAGCCGCAACACATTTCCGCTATCCATTTACATTCTAATGTTCGGAAAATCGCCTATATTCAACTATATGGTGAGGTAATACGTCCTGGCAATCGAACTTCCGATGAATATTGTTTTTTTTATATATATAAGCAGGTGGCTTTGCTGGGTCCTTAAAGCGTAGCATCACAAAATTCCGATCAGGAGTTCAGAATATCGCGTGCCCTATGTCTCCGCTCAAAGTGTCCTTCGTCCTTATAACAGGAATAAGTGGAATCTACAGAAAGAGAAACAACTTTTTTTGCGAACGCTAGCGCACAGTTCGTGACAATATTAAAATTCCCAGTTCCCCATAGTTGCAGTTCAGCGGTAACTGTTTACCGAGAGTAAACTCTCAGAAGTGGGTGAGTTAAGATTACGGAGGTTAATAATAATAACTTGCCGCACTATTTGCTTTCTTTCACGGGGAGGGAGAGCCTTCTAAATATAGCCGCCGTTGAGCAATCCTGGTACTGCCCGCCCGCCTCTGTGTGCGTGCGTGGAAGAGGGAGAGGGAGAGGGAGAGAGAGAGAGAGAGAGAGTGATCCGTGGGGAGAGGGAGAAGAGCGAGAGGGGAAAATGGTGGTGGAAACTCCAGGAGAGGAATCGATATAGCCGGAGTTGAAGCTGGAGTAGGGAGGAGGGAGAAGGGAGGCACCTGCCCTGCTACCTGTTCGCTAAATGAAAACCCAGTCAGTCAGTAGTAATCCTCCTCCATGGAGGAGCTCCTCTCCAGCCTCTGTATTAATATAGAATAACCTGGATTATATTATTGAAAACATCGGCATACAGGGAATTGGCGACTCAGGGAAAAGTTAACTCTTTCAGAAAATTAACGTCTTCGAAAAATTCGATAACAATAGTACGACAGCTAACACAGAGTTTGTGGCCATTAACGATATATACAGTTGACTGAATTGAGTTGATGCATTGGGTGCGGGCCAAGCGGGAAAATAGGAATAAGAATGGAGAAGATAATGAAGCAGGGAACGTATAAGATGAAGCTGGGAGAAGATGTAGAAAATGGAGAAAAAACTGAAAAATGAAGATTAGTAGTATAAGGAATGGTGGAGTATGAAGTCGAGACGGTACTAAGAAGATTGCTCAAGTGCCGAGGGAATTCCACCCTTCACGTACGCCTAGCTTACGAATAGTAAATAATAGTAGTGTCAATAGTAAATAATTGCGGAGTCAATATTGTTCGAGACTATGTAAATAGTTATCAAGTGGAACATCGCCATATTTAGACCGGCGGGAGTCTATAGTACTCTGTATTATAGATTTCATCTAGCAGGTAGAAAATGTACAATGATTACTTCTTGACTTTTGTTTCACTGAACAGTAGATTAGACTTGAGGCAAGTAATATTGGGGCGTATAAACTACTTAAAAGAAATATGGTATCGGGCCGAAATAGCGATGGCCTACTTATAATTCTCGTGTAATATATATATTTATATACTCATTGCTTGAAAACGTGTGGAGAAACCAAGAACTGGAGTAAACTGCAGAATCATCCCTTCCGGGATGTTGGCCAGCTCTAGTTTGCCGCCCTACTGACCTAGTATCAGAGGGGGTAACCACCCCTACTACGCCCTTCATTCGCTCGGTGATTTTTCCATTTCAGGCCCCTCATTTCACAGCGGAGTCATTTCACAACCCGTAAAATGGATGACAGCGGTCATTCGCGCGTGAGCGTGCTTTGCTTGAAATTAATTGTTCGTGTAAAAGTGAACGCAGAAAAAAGCACTTCGGCATCCTCGATGTAATTCCGTCGGCGCTGTAGATTGAAGTACGCGTTCTGAAGAGTAGAAGAGTGTCTTCTTATTTTTAATATCTTGAAAAGTTAATGAATCACTTGTTGCTTTTTGGGGCGGTGAATACAGAGCGCCGGCCGGATGACAGGGCAGGCGGGCTGTTCCAGAAATAAACTGCAATATTTCAGGTTGTGAGAGCGCGTCAGTTAATAACAGTAATTACCGTTAATTAATAACAATCGATTTTACCATATATACCTCAACTCTATCTTAGTTCTCTTGAATAGCTTCGTGATTTAGATTCAACGACTGGGAGAACTTGCGAGTCCTGTCTACAGAGCATTGACGCTACAACCATTATGCAGGTGGGAAAAAACCCTTATCAGACGCTTTCGGCCAAAAAAACCCTTCCCGCATTTCTACCAAATTCAGAGCCATGAATTCATGGTATATCATTCAAACATTTTTCCTCTCTCGGTATATCTCTTGAAAATCTTTCTAAGCGCTTTTCTGCCGGCGCTAACGGATCGCTAATGACTGCGTGGCGAAAAGCCGAAACCGAAATCCTTGTTATTTTCCGCCGTTGTTTTCTCAACGATCGTGGTTTTCGTGCAAAATATTAAGTCGCGGATTTCCCCTGTTCGGGACCCGCCCAAATAGAATTGAATAAAACCGAACGCTGTGAAATTTAGAGCGCGCGCTCTATCAAAAAGGGGCCGTATTTTCTTGTTTAAAGTGAGGGACGGACAGCGAATAAATGGATTCTCCGAACGGCGTAGCGTGGAAAAGAAGGAATATTAAAAAATACACTCCCGGAAGTGGGGGGGGGGAGAGGAAGGGGGAAAAAAAGATAAATGAAAAACTAAATAAAAGTAGAAAAGAGGTTTTTCTCCGGCGGTGCGAGAGTGGAGCGTTTAATGCCCGGAGCGGAGTTGTTGGGCTTTTTCTAAAACCAAGTCCTCCACTTCCCTTTATACTTTCCTAATCAAATCAAAAGTGCCGAGGTGGTGGGAAGTGGGGGAGAAAGTTTCGACCGGTCTAGAGAACAGGACCTGTTCAAGACGAGAAGAACTAGACAGTTCGGAAACACCGTCTGTAAACATACGGCCATTGAAAACAAACAGGACACAGTGGTCGGCCAGAACCAAACCAGACAACGGCGCTTAATAATAGACCACCTTCGAGTTCAAAACTGGATATCTGTTGTTTCCACTTCATCCATATCGGTATAAAGCATCCTGTGGGCGCTGTCAACGCTCTCATACGATGTGCACTATATACAACACTTCCAAATACGCTAGAATCTGTTCTTGATAGACCCGCTTTCCCATTTGTTCTACTGGAAATAGAGATATATTTTATAATTTCGCCCATATTTTATAATTTAGCAGCATCCTGTAGGCACACCCGTTATTTGATACTATTTTGAAACCCATCTTGTTCGAGTAGACACGCGTTTTATTGCATAAAACATCTTTTTGTTGCTCAACAATGAAGGACAGAAGTGTAATGTACTATTCGGGAAGGATATTTCTAGACATAATTCACAACTATACTGCGCCTCCACTTGGTCTATTTGGATCCAGAGTTTCTGGCTTCTCATTTATGGCTCTTTGGACACCCACCAAAATATATTACAACATTAATGTTTGTATTAAAATATAAATAAATTAATCTTATTAGTGACACGTAAACATATTTACAAAATCTATGCGGACATTGAGCAATGAACAATACCGAGAATTTTATTCTTGGCCACTAAGTTTGTGATATTCACCGTGATTCTAAGCTTAGCCTTCCGATAAATTAGCTCGCCGCTATTGTTGTTGACGTACTCGAGGTTGTTTTATACTTGTTACTGTCCGCCTCTGATATACGCCGCTGCACTGCATCAGACGTCTTCAGCGTCGGCTCAGTTTGAAATATGTTTTCAAACCTTCGCAGGCGCTAGTTTTGTGTTTTTCGCAGTATTGACTCGTCCCGAACATTATTCAAGTGACGGTATACAACGTTGGAGGCTCAACAGAACCCCAGGTCTGTTTATGGACGCTCGTCCAGTAAGAGACAGGTGTGCAAAATAGAAACGGAGAAAGACCATACTGAAATACTGCTACGTCATTCATGTACAAATCCTGAGTTCAAATTGAACCGTTTATTTAATTTTT
Organism: Lethocerus indicus; assembly: GCA_019843655.1. Taxonomy (NCBI): domain Eukaryota; kingdom Metazoa; phylum Arthropoda; class Insecta; order Hemiptera; family Belostomatidae; genus Lethocerus; species Lethocerus indicus. Next base: position 30,869,138 of record JACDQD010000003.1, on the reverse strand, counting down.
TTCAAAGCATATAAACTACTCCGGACGAGGGGTGGAATACAGAAAATAGACTAAATAAATCTATGACGAGAGAATTAAGATTGAAAAAGGAACTGTACCACTGCCGTCTGTGCTGGCGTAACCAGAAGAATCGAAAGTGTTGTGATCAATTACAAGTCTAACTTTTACTTTCCGAATCGTTTCATAAAGCTACAGTCTCGGTTAAAAATTTGCACTACCTTGTTTTCGTAATACCGACGGTGGTGCATTAGGCAGAATTAATCAAACGAACGAAAAGGCTTGCCCGGGTGCCGGCCGCTGGAACTGATGGAAAAACTTCCGTTCTCAAAGTGTACTGAAACGTTTAGTCCCGCGTTAATTCCGCCAGAATGAAAATCGGAAAGCGCCCCTACGTTTTTGATCAACAAATAGGAGATTAAAAAGTGAGCTGTTCTTGAAATTAAAAAACGCGGTTACAATATCGGATAATCTTATGTACAAATAATATATTGCAGGCACTTGTGTGTATGTTTTACCCCAAGAGAGAAAATATGGAAATACTCCAGAACCGGAGTTTAACGCTGTTGCAAAGCCTTAACAAAAACAGAACAAAAAACTCAGAGAATCAAAATACCGACCGCTTGATAATGGGATAAAAGCAAACATCTGTTACAAGAATAAAATAAACACAATAATTAAATAAATAAATAAACACTCAAGGAACCAACAATTCATCGATAGTGGTGGCACTATTAGGTAAGAGGATCCATGTTACGAACTGTATTACGGATGATAGGGAGAAGCCGAAAAACAAACACATGGATGTTTTTCGGGCATCCTCACTGCACTGTCACTGTCACTTGTACTGTGACACAATAACAAGACACGCATGTATACACACGATAAACACACAACCACCACAGTACTAACACCGCTACTGAAGCCGAAACCGGTTTAGCAAAAGACCAAACCGGCGAGAGGAGACAGAAACACAACAAATCTACGGTATTCCAACCCCTCGTAGACCGCAAAACAGGTATGTTAACCTAGTGTGCTTTTAGTTCCTGTGTGAGTATAATTGAAAACCGCTCACTTTCTCTCTCACCCTCCGTCCCTCTCTCTTATTCCAAGTCGTTTTCGTTGTTCCAGACGGAACACGGCCCGTTGAAAGCTCCAGAAAGGGGAAAGGCTCAATTGGCCGAATATTTTTCGGCCGGTTGATTATTGGCAGTGACAGAAAGGAGGAGACTGAGGGATCGAAAAGTGCCTCGGCTTCGGCAACCCCCTCCCAACGGGGGTCAAACCCCAATTCTGACTGAACCTACTTTAGCCTATTCCACTCGCTTACAAGATTATATTGGCGATGATACTTCTTTTCTGTCCTCCCCTTAACGAAATAATACAAAAAATTGTCCTTCATATTACGTAAATATACTGTATTGTATACCTCTGCTAACCTTTTAGGTGAAGTTTCCTTATATTTAGTAATTCTTCGAATTTAACAATCTTTCAGCTATCATAATCTTTTTGTGCAGGGCGCGATTGAATTGTGAATTGCAATGTTCTAAAATCTACCTGACCGTCCGAACTAATTGACAATTACTTAATCGACAGAGGAAGATATCATTTTCATCTTTTACACCCGAAATTTTGTATTCAACGCGCGGTTCTCGGGTTTTACCGCAAAATAGGAGTCCGCGGAACTGACGTTTTTCAGATGCAAAAATAAGAAGGTGCCTTTGAATATTGAACCGTTGCCGAATGCTGGTCACGTAGGGGGGCGACACTACCCCGCCAGCCCCAGTGGCGATAATGGGAGTGGAGCCCCTGTTACAGGAAAGAAGCAACGCTCGGGGAATTCTCCAAAACCCCCCGCACCAACAACGAATTGGGCTTTAAACGGGGTCGGTCGAAGAATTTTCTGGCTTTTCCAGCCCGGAGCAATTTACCGGCGGACGACCCAATCGACATTTATAAGCGGACTTTGAAGAAAATCGGATACGATTGCCGTTACAGTTAAAACCATGATGAAAACGTGAAACCGGTTTAGCATTTAGTAGAGCGTACAGTCTGTATATCAGTTGAGAGTTTGGCGGGAAAAATATTCTCCTTTAATATCAGGATTAAAGGATATAGATATAGCAGGATATAGAATAACTAGCGCCCCCCTGAGTGTGGTGCGGAAATGTACTTAACTAAAGTTCGTTGTGTCCACTTGCACCGATAAACTAGCGCCCCTCTGAGGGTGGTGCGGAAATGTACTTAACTAAAGTTCGTTGTGTCCACTTGCACCGATAAACTAGCGCCCTCTGAGTGGTGCGGAAATGTACTTAACTAAAGTTTCGTTTGGCGTGCACTTGCACCGATAAACTAGCGCCCCTCTGAGGGTGGTGCGGAAATGTACTTAACTAAAGTTCGTTGTGTCCACTTGCACCGATAAACTAGCGCCCCCTGAGGGTGGTGCGGAAATGTACTTAACTAAAGTTCGTTGTGTGCACTTGCACCGATAAACTAGCGCCCCTCTGAGGGTGGTGCGGAAATGTACTTAACTAAAGTTCGTTTGGTGCACTTGCACCGATAAACTAGCGCCCCTCTGAGGGTGGTGCGGAAATGTACTTAACTAAAAAGTTCGTTGCGTCCACTTTCGACACCGATAAACTAGCGCCCTCTGAGGGTGGTGCGGAAATGTACTTAACTAAAGTTCGTTTGGTGCACTTGCACCGATAAACTAGCGCCCTCTGAGGGTGGTGCGGAAATGTACTTAACTAAAGTTCGTTGTGTCCACTTGCACCGATAAACTAGCGCCCCTCTGAGGGTGGTGCGGAAATGTACTTAACTAAAGTTCGTTGTGTCCACTTGCACCGATAAACTAGCGCCCCCTGAGGGTGGTGCGGAAATGTACTTAACTAAAGTTCGTTTGGTGCACTTGCACCGATAAACTAGCGCCCCCTGAGGGTGGTGCGGAAATGTACTTAACTAAAGTTCGTTGGGTGCACTTATGTCGATTAACTAGATTACTAAAAATAATCTTTTTTCAATACATTTTGGATCAACAGGAAAACTTTTATGATCGTAAATACACAATACCAAATAGGTTTTCTGTCACATATTTGGAAGTCAGAACCTAATAGTTGTGACCAGTTGTGTGATCAAATATATGACAGTGACAGTGCAGTGAGGATGCCAAAGTGACTAACACCGCTACTGAAGATGGCGAGCAGCCGAAACCGAAACCGGAGACAGAAACACGACGAAATCTATGGTATACCTACGAATCATAAAAATCCCGGTTTACTTAGATCCATTGCACCAATAATAAAATATAAGATTGTTAAGTGTGCAACAAAAAACCCTCTATTTCATCATAAGGAGACAACTGGCGTTACCATTATTTAAACATTCTCTTGTCAGGCCGAAACAAGTGGGAATAGGGGAATTTCGTCTGGATACTTTTCAATATTGTGAGCTTCCATTTAAACAACTGTTGAAAGGTTCAGTTTATAAGGGTTGGCATTCGGAAGTGGAAGATATCATTTGTGGCTGCGGCCTCGGCTGAATTAATACAGCTTTCTACTTAATGGACCGGCGGCCGCCTCCATCCGCTGTGGTGGCGGGGGATTCTCAATATTGAGTGACATTACTGAAATTGTTCCAATATTTAGCAGTTTAGTTATGAAATTTGATGCCTCCAATCCCACCCCACCCCCAACGCTGTACCGGAGACAATAGCCCCGGCTGAAATGAATTATTCATCCAATCTTGTGACGGCTGAACCGGCCAGCTTTATCACACCTCTCGTGGCCGTCACCGGGGGAATATAATAATTCCATCGGTTATAAACTTTTCTCTCCGATTACCCTGTCGCAAAGATGCTTCCCCGAGGAATAGCGAAAGCGGAGAAATCGTCCCAGCGAATTTTCGGGTACCATTGACAATATTGTTACTAAACGTTACCAACGCTCTCAGCTCCTTCTTCCCTGGTAACTTAGACGAGCAATTATAAAATGGAAAAGACATGGAAAACAACTTTTTATTGAGGGATTGTACCTTTTTACATGAGTTCCTCCATGTTTCGTATCCTGTATTTTTCTGGAACGATCCTGCGAAATAATCCTGTACGTTTTTGCGATTTTTCAATATGGCCCAACGATAAACTGTTTTCAGTCCGTAAACGCGAGACAATTGCGAATCTCATGATATATATAAGGTGTCTTCGTTCTGAAGACTGTGCGACAAACTCAATTTCGTCAAAGATAGACCACTTTCAGTTTTAGTATATTTAATAAGGATGTAAATTAACATGTTCGAGTTGGAAGATCCAATTTAACCGAAGACCAAAATAGTCTACAAATACGATTGGAGGCCTAAGGAAGCTGAAACCAGTCTTTGGCTTAATAAGCAACCAGAGATCGATATCTTTATTGTAATTGACATGAGTACTTAACTCCATTTGTACAGTTATGTATAAAGCGGATAGACATTAAATTTCAATTAGAACGTTCCAAATTCACTTGAGACTGTCTCAGGCCAACTGAGAGTTTATCTTTTCTCGAGCTCGACTTAATCTCAGGAACAACTTTGAACATTGACTAAAGTTGGAAGATCTAGTTGGGGACTCGTTTAAGAAATTGCAAAGGGGTGCTTCTCTTTTGGGGGTTGGAAAAAAGTCTATTATTCACTCTGGTCATTGTGTCGCCCTCATTTCTCTATTATTACCCCCATTGTATTATGTCGCGATTACGGGGGTGCATCGTATTTCAAAATACCTCTGACAATATTTTCTACACCGTATCGAGTTATTTCTTATACAAAAAAACGCCTGTGTCTACGGCCGCTTATTCGCATTTTTAAAAACTGTTTTTTTTATGGTTTCGGTGATAAAAAAGGGGCCGGAAGATGGAGTTTTCCGCCGAAATAAGACCAGGGGGAAACGAGCCCATAAATCTCTACGGGAACATTATAAAGTAGGAATAATATCGGAGAGTAATAAAATCGGCACTTATTTTACATACAGAGAGGTTTTCCGAGGGCAATATTTAAAGTTTGACATAAACTTCGACATTTTCCTATAACTTGACACCTTATAACATCTTTATTGCGCGCATAACGAATAACTTCTTAATCCTGGATGTAATATCAGCCTGCGGGGAATCCACTTCGTATTTGTGGATAAGGACGACAGAACCGGAGTGCGGGGATAGAAGTACTCATAGACCGTAATATAAAGTTATACAAACATATAGGATTTGAATCCCATTTAGATATTGGATATGCTGTTTTTGAAATCGTACATGCTGGTTGTAAATCGAGCTAAGACTTATTTGGACCACACGACTTTTTCGAATATCATAATTCTTGAGATAGGTTGTGCAATTCTGAACTCTCACTGCCACTGAGATTGTGCCTGAATCGATGGCTTTATTTTAACATACTTCCGTCGGTTTCTGCCCGCGAATCATCGTTTTCTCGTTTCCAAGCAGATTGCACTACATATATAACTATACAAATATTGCATTTGTTGTAAATTGTTTCGAATACACAGGATCGGATTCGAACAAGGCCCTTGGCTAGTCCGAAGGGATATCTCCTGACCAAACTTCCTTGGATGCTGATATCCACACCAAATTGAATGTCCCCCTCCACCGCCGCCCCTCTCGCGATTGCACAATAGATTCTATAGAATAAGGGCGTAATTACCGGGCGTTAGGGCGAGCCCTACCAACTACCAGCGTCAGTAGTATTATTGGGGGCCGGGTACAGGTGGCTTTCATTACTCTTTTAATTAGTTTGGCGGTCGGCCGATACCCCTCCCGCCCTCACCTTTTGTGATATTGCCTCCAAACTTTATTGTGTCAGCGTCGGCTGCTGCTACTGCTGCTGCTGTTACCCCGGCCTAATATAACCCCTGGTTATACCCCCGACGCCTCCCCATCGTCGGTATTAATACCGCGGGAGGTGCCCGATTGGGACGACTAGCCCGTCAGAGGAAAATGTCTAATGTCTAAACTTTGAAGGCAGAATTGTACAAACCCCAATAGGAGAGAGATAAAATATGCCTAACTGATATTCGCGAGGAGAACGAACTGCAAGAACGAACAATCGCCCGTTAAGATCATTTTAAAATCAAATTATACAAGCCCCTCGTTTCATTAAGCCGATATTTAAAGCCCCCCCTATATAACGAATATTAGGAATATAATAACTTGGTAATATGCATAATGGGAGTTTTCCCGCCAGGCCCGTTTTATAATCCTATTAAACTGATCGATTCTTCTCCCATAAAGACCTTTTCGGTGCTTGATACTTTGCAGACGGGAGGGGGCGGGGGTATTAACGTAATGGGCTCGATAATAACTGGGGCCCCATAACCTGGTCCTCGCTGCAAACCTAATGACCCCACCGGCTATAGAAACAACACTGATAGGATTTAACGAAACTTTTCAGTCCTTGTCAAATTTAAGTTTAGTTCAAGTCCAATTCTCCCTTACTTACGGGTACGCCGTTCTCATCTTTTTGGTTTAATCGATAGAATGGTTTTTCTTACATTAATTTATGGTATTGTGTGTGAAAATCCAGGACTATAAATTCACTTTAGTTTTAAAAATTCAATACCTGCGGAATTATTAAAAAAAAAAGAAATTGTCGAGCCACTCTCATTCAGTCACTTTATGGTACATCGATCGGCTGATAATTGTGTTAAAATAAAGTTTATATATATAGAAATTGTTTACTATTCAGTTCTACATCTTCTTATCTGATTATTTAATGTCTAACGGCTATATTTTACAACCCCCAGTTGTAACATCGACCGTTCTATTATTATTATACTTTTATAATTTATTGAAAGCGTTAAATCTGTTAAAGGGTTGTTGTTCCAGTCGCTTCTGCCAGGTCCGACTGCCAGAAGAGTGGTCTAGACCGTACGAATGTCCGACCGTTTCTATAGTTAGATCGTTAGGGCATTAAGATATATGTCGCAACGAAAATAGGCCACCAATAAAGAAAAAAACTTAGGGGAACCAACATTTTATATTGGACCGTTCACCGTTCGAAAAGTCCATTCACAAGAAATTGTGTCTTCGAGGAAGATTTAACTTTATATCGCCTAAACGTCAAAGAGATCTTCTTTGATTTAACAATATATAATGCAAATATTTACATCTTGTTCAACTCTCTGCGTCCGAAAATAAATAATTATAATGTTCAATATTGGAGGACAAAGATTAGGATATTTTAAACAAACAATTCTCATACGAACGTGTCCTATCCGAATTTGTTTCCGAGATGTACATTTGTTTTGCAGGTGAAAAATGTGGAACGCTGTATATATATATATATATATATATATATATATATATATATATATATATATATATATACACATTATATATTATATAATATTATATTCCCAATAATGCCAACACGAATTTAAACACATGTCTACTCACATAATGTTGCTGGTTATCTATGATAGGCGGTGGGTAAAAATGCGACATAAATATATTTATTTTATTGATTAACATTGATATTGAGTAACATCCCGTGTGCCACCAGTAACTCGCCGCCTTGCTGACAGAAACCGCTACCGAAGGTGGCGAGCAGCCGAAACCAAAAGGGACCTAACCGGTGAGAGGTCTATCGAAAGAACTCGATTCTATTCAATTTCGGTGTTCTTTATATTAATTTAATCACAATTTTTAGTTTACCTCCGTGTCGGGATGTTATATAGGCTGTTATAAGGGCCTGGGCTAGAGATAGGTCTATGGATCGTGGACGGTCGAGGGTATCCCTTCAGGCCCTTCAGGTAGTTATGTACACTTAGCCCTTATCCTGGGACGACCCTTTCATCTCTGCCACGGGTTCACACACACACACACATACACACACAAACACACCAGTCAAAGCTTTGAAACTGCCGGCTCACTCTATAGATAACAGACAGAAGCACTGGAGGGAAAAAAAACTTTCCAAAGGGGCCATCCCTCTCGGACTTCAAAAAAATACGGAGTACTTATTTTTCTCATTTCCAACCCTTTTGCCCCAAATACGGGGTGTCATTCGATAATTTTCATGGATTTTGAAAAGACAGATTCCTTTAAATGCGCTCTTCTGGCTGCCATGCGTGTACATTTTGCCCTTCAAACATTACTTCTGAGCTAATTTATTCCTCTTCATCGTTTCCTTTCTCTCCGCGAATCTGTCACTTTTCCTCTTTTCCAATTGAACCGGAAAGCGGACAGAAAATAACAAGAAAAGCTCTTATCGATTTTTTTGCACGAACAATTTTCAACGCGAATAGAGCAAAGCGAGTCGGCCTCATCCGGTGTGATGAAGCACACGCTTTCGGCGGAAAGTTGGAACTGAAAGTTGGTCGAGGCCGCTCACAGCGGACAACCGCTATCGCAACTTTGAGTATTAATATTCAAGCTCCGTTTAGCACATTTACTGGTCGCGGCAATGGAGACGGATGGGCGGTTTCTTCCCCTCCGGTTAACGCGGGCTCGTTATAAACTACCGCCGTCTTCAGTAGTCCGGAATAGATATTTCTATGGTTCCAGATTCTGTGTTCCCCGTTAGCACTATAAAACTCTAGATACAGTGACTCAAACTGTCGCGTTCACGGGTTAGTCACTCACTGAAAACAGTTTACACCTCGTTTGGGGTACTTGTAGCACGGATAAATGAAATATAATAATAAAAACCCCCAGCACGTACTTTACACTCATTGACACAATGACGAAAGTTGCACTGAACTGAGGTGCAGTGCGAAGATACTTGCGATGTTTTCGGGCCGTCTGGGTCGCCGGAGGATTGGGGTGGTTATGGAAGAGCCGATGTGATGATTTCCAGTGAATTTTTTTTGTTAGTACATTTCTTGTTAAGTGTGTTTGTTATAGGGCTCCACCGAGCCCAGTTATGCGCGCGTCTGTCAGGTCTTCAGGTGAAGTGAGCGCTACTAGCGAGCGTTACGGTCCGGACGGAAGTGTTACTGATCGTATTTTTATCACGAAATAACTACAGGGTCGAATCCATTTCTGAGGTCAGAAACCCACGTCGCGCAGCAATGGGCCCGAAAAAAGGCCAAAGACACAAGGACCATCATCAGATTCCGGGACGGGAGGAGCGGTGACGGCAGACGTTCTCGGTATTTTAGTGCTTCCTTAAGAATAAATGGATTCCGGCGGGTCAAATGATATTTCTCGTCCGGGTGTTGGTCGAGAGGTCGACCTTAAACAAGCTGCGGCTTTATAAAATCTATGGAAGCTAGTCGAGTTGGGCATGTTTAATGGGTTGCCCGTTGTGGGGGTGGGTGGGGGGCTGGTGCGGTGAGAGCCTCCCTCCTCCTCCTAAACGGCCTCCACCCACCTGAATATTTACAACCGCCGCCAGGGTCGGTCCTAATTAGACCGCATACCCGAGCCACGAAACCCCGACCGGATATTCCGGTTTTAACGCACCATGCCCGGAACTCGGTACAGCAACATGGACCCCTAGGATGGCGACTACTCCACTGTTCCTACAACGATTGCTATTGTTGGTGTTATCCGACAGTTGTATAATATAAAAATATTCTGTGTGATATGCGACAAACCGGGTTATAAGACCGAACCAGCGAGAGGAGACAGCAGAAAAGAAACCCTCCAGTATTCCAAAACCTCGCAGGTCACGAAACAGTTTTGCAATACTGCGTAATTTAAAATAAAGTGTTTGCGAATTTGTATATTTTAGTGGTTGTAGCTGCACGGCTTTGTCTTGTATTTTCCTTGAATTATAAAATATCAACTGACTGGTCTATAGAGGAGCCACGTTATACCGACTGGACCATATTCTATCCTCCGAGTGGTCCGGTATAAACGATCGGTTCGTATAACGGCGCAGTATAAAACCCCCGAACGGAGGCAGAATGTGGGGGCGAACCTCTTTCCCGACCCTAAGTTAGTTGCCCGCTTCCCGGTGGCGCCCCAAGGTGCAACCTCCATACCCGGAACGGAGGTTTAAATATGTCCTCCGTGGTCCGGACGGGCGGTACGGGGTACACTGCCGTACAGGCTCCAATTTACATAATATCGGCATTATTCAGGACGATGGTGGGCGGGGGGGGGTCTACGTGGCATAATGTTCATGCTATAGAGGAGGGGTTTGGGGGGTCTTTTATCGGAACAGATCGATATTGGCCACACACACACAACCTGAAAATAGCGCCTCTCAAATTGAGCCGTTATTTCCAGATCGTAAACAGAGTTCAATTTCATAAAATAAAAATACAGAGTAAAGAGATTTTCTTCCGTCTGGACCTGCGTTAAGTACCGCACTACCGAATGTACCTACCGGGTCAATAGGTACGTACCTTCAGCAGTAGATAATTGATCAGTGGTTCACTACTCAACCTGAAAACAGAAAGGTGCGTATCAGAGGTCAAGGTGCACGCGTAAGGTCAATGAGGGCAGCATTCCGATCTATAACAGGCGCCATAGTCACATAATTCAAATTTAATTCGAATAAATAAATATGATTGCATATTCTACGCAATTATCAAGTAAAGTACACATATAAGAAAATATAAAATATTTATTTCAAGCGACTATGGGAGCCGCACTTGACGAAGAACCACATTTGTCCGCCCCTGGTACATACAGTCAAAAATATATTAAAATATATTGAAAACGATATGAACAATAACAAATAACAGTATCCATTATGACCACCACAGTACAAGTGACAGTGAGAGTGCAGTGAGGATGCCCAAAAAACATCCATAGTGCCAAAAGTGACTGGCACCGCTACTGAAGATGGCGAGCATCCAAAACCGTACTAAAGACCAAACCAAAAAAGACCAAAGCAAAAGACCAAACCATCGCAGACCACAAAACAGGTATTTGAAACTAAAAATATATACTTAAGATTATTTTTTTTTGTTAAAACTGTCCACTCAACAACAACTAACGTTCGAACAACGGCGTAAACAATTGAGAGGGAGCAGTGGACATTTTTTTTTCATCCCCACAACTAAGGCAGGAGTTTGAGTTCTGCGAAATGAGCGCGACGGCGGTCTCCTAGGCTATGGGCTACAATAAAGTTAATATTCGATTTCGTTGTGTATAGCGCAAGTCTGAATTACCTGTAACAGACATATATATTTTTGTATATATTACGCTATAAGATAACTGGTTTCTTAGAATCAGGAAAATATTAGTTGTGAAAAATACCAATGGACCTGGCGCATGTGTGTGTGTGTGTGTCTGCGTGTGCGTGGCTGTTCCCTCTTGATAACTCTGCGAAGAGAAAGCGAAGAAACGCCATATTGGATTCTTGACGCAATACATCAGACGTCACGAAGTGGCAGCCACCGTTTTTCAGCCATATAAAAACCCCGAAGGGCACTTCACGTTCAGTCAAGGAACTAACTAGTTTTCTTTCCGAGAATTGAGACTGAAATTTCCCATTTTTTCCTTACGTTTTTTTTATCCTTTAACGGAATTGTAATTGAAAATAACTTGTTGAGATTTCCCTCAATATCTTGACGGTTTAATTATTATTTTAAATGGGGACGCGAAACAGCGATTCCGGCGAAATCGGGTGGTCTCGACGAGTTCGCCTAGTATATTTTTGAAGTGTAAAGTTCTGTTTCGTAAAAAGTTCTTTCCGCAGGGCGTCTTAGCTCTCTAGGCTCGACGGAATCGTGCATTGTAATTTTCGCTCGACCCGTTTCGGAACGTTGAATTCGAATTACGGTCGAAACTCGGATCGAAGCCAGATCTTAAAGCCGGAGGACCCTCGATGTTGGTACCGCGCTTCTACCCGGTTGCAGGTCGAAATTTCAACGTAAATTCGTGCATCCGAACCGAACTCACTGTTGTCTGTTGGGACGACAATGGAAGGTCCATTGTACAACCCCCGGGAGGGAGTGAGGGAGGGAATGAGGGAGGGAGGGAGGGAGAGAGGGGGTCGCCGGAGGAGCCCTCGTCCATCGATCGGGTGCGTACCACCGCGAATGGTGAACAATATGCCCATTCACAGGGGCCCGCAAAGTTCACGCCCAACAGAAGCGGCGCAACATATTGTTATGGAGCAACATTGTTGATACGCTCTACGGTCTCGGCGGAGCCCAGTTTTTTGTTGTTGTTCACTCCCTACGGTCCAAGGTTGTTCCTTCCATAATAACGACGGTTTATGGAGGTATACGACATATAATTTTCACCGCACTCGTTTAACCAATGCAACCGATAAAATGAGAGATCATGATATACCTACTCGACACAGGGGTACTCGAAGGCTTCACCATGTGAATCCACATTAATCCCTTAAATCGCATTAAACAAATTATTTAGATAATTCATAAATGTATATATCTAAACGTAAATATGTAATTTCGTTTGCAAAAAAGGTAAAATTATAATCAAAATCTATGTTTCATAAATTTGCATTCAAAATTATTACACAAGTCCCGCTCGGCCTTGCACACACATTTGACAGTAACTATTGACTTTTGCCAGACTATTGAAATGAGAATATTTCGTTTTTGACCGAGAAACAACTCCAATTCTTTTATATATTATTTAACACAAAAAATGAAACAGAATACACGAAAAAGAGAATCCAAAGAATAAACAGATATTCGACGAAGTGATTAGCGTACGGTATTCATTTTTTCTTTTACATAACTTTCGCTCAACATAATATTTTTTCCATTAGTTTTCCAGTTTTGTTTTACATTTTTTAGATACGATGCTGCTTCGTTGACGTCACCACTATGCCATTAATGACACTTGCCCGACTCATTTCAGAAAAAAATCACAAAAGGCAACAGGTCTCTTTTGAAACGGCCTGCCGATGAAAGAGGCGGAAGCGAAGGAGTAGAGAAAAAGCGAAGTTTAAGAAGAAATTAATACCATACAAAAATGGGTTAAGCTAACATTTGTTTATCTCTTTGAATTCCCTTTTACACGCATGTATGGATTCGGTTTTATTTTGTTCCTATACAATATTTGTTCGTTGTAAATACATTGTTGCAAAAGAATTCGACTGGATTTTTGGGGGGTCTGGTACGGATTAATCACATATCGATTAATTTGAGATACGAGCTCGGTCACGGAATGAATTAACTCAACGTAACACTTAGAGCCGGGTATCTGGCTACAACAACGATTTCAGCTGTAATGTTCTCTGAAATGAAAAACAGTCCGCATCCTTAGTTCAGTGTAAGATCGGTTCAATAAATAGGGATTAGCGTTTATTCGAGTCAACCGAAATTATTTGCCGCCAGCTCGATCTGAGAGGGGGGTTGGGACCCCGCCGGCGAAATGTACTCACCCCGGTGGTACTTACCCAAAACCACCCCGGCAGGTAGTAGTAGCATTCAACAGGTCCCGCAGGGCCTAGTAAAATAGAAGGTTTCACACAATGGTTGAAATTGAGCACGAACTCTTTTTACCCGAGCGCGCAACGCCAGTTTTATCGGCCCCGTACATAAAAGCAAGTTTATTTTAATGGCGTCCCCGATTATGATTATATATAAAATATAATTTATATTTACTTAAATATAAAACGGTCCGCAGGAACCCCTCCCCAGTTCTACGGTAGGAGGATTAGTTATTAATCTAAAAACTGAAGAAATTAGTTATCAGTCTTGAATACCCGGTGTGATCCTCGAGGGTTTCGAATGGCATAGTTCAGTCTTTTGCTGGGCCGTTTACGGCCGATCACCGTCTTCAGTAGCACTTTTGTCAATACTGAGCAGGTTGTCTTATTTGTGATGGTCTACATACATATATTGTTCTTGTTTAAGTTTATAAATGGGATGAGTCGCTTATACTGGATTTTGAATATTTCCATGCTCTTAAATAAGTTCCTTACCTTTCCTACCTGCATGGATTTATGTCTATTGTATCGTGGCCGGAGCGGATTATACGATGGTTCTGTATTTTATAATTTCCTTGAATCTATGTACTTCGGACAGACGGACAAAAAAATAGCGAATATATTCGTTGATTTTTTTTTACGTAGATTTGCATTTTATATAACTCTAAACCGGTTCTCGATTAATTCGTTTCTATATGGCGCGAAAAAGATAGAATGGAATCCCCCTACCCTCCCTCCACAATTCGATAGGTAATCAATCAGAACGGAATCTGGGTTATAACAGTCGAGTGGAGGGCCCGCTTTTTGAAGATTGAAATTGAAAAACAAAAAAACTGGAGCAAAAAGAAAGGATACGGCAATATTCGATTGAGTTTTCCGCAGTTATTAGGTCGTTTTTTTTTAGCTCCCAGTGGCTTCACAGCTATACGATATTGGAAAAGTTGGAAACGCTTAAACGGTGGGGCGACCGGCCGGCCGCCTGGCAATTGACATTCGAAAAGGGGAATTCGGCAATAATGAAGAAGAGAACTTCAAAAAATGTCGACTATTCAAACGGTGTTACCTTCACTTTGCCTTTCATATTGTGAAAATCGCGCGGGGCTATTTAAAAACGAATGCACGATTTAATGAAATTCGAAGAAGTATTCCGAGATCAAATTGATTACGATGGATTTTTATCCTAAAATGCGCCATAATTAACACGTACTTTTATTAAAGAAAATTAACAGCATTTTATCAGTGCAAAAACTACGGTGAGACAGGATTTGTTGGCTGAAATATATGTTAGGGATGCTGTAAAAATTTAAGCATTTCTTAGTTTATTCGATCTTCTGTATCCTCTCGCTAGTTTTTTCTTAGGCTGGTTTCGGCTGCCCGCCATCTTCAGTAGTCAGTACGGCCATCCAGTCACCTCTGTCACTTCTGACTGGTCCTTTTACCTTAAATTCTGAACTAATATATTTTTTCCCTTCGATGTTTCCACGCGAATCTTCCTAAGGGGCACTTTTCTAGAGGGAAAACCTTCATCAATTTTTCCGGAACTGGTGGCTCACTGAGAAAAATTATCCTTTCTGCGAATTTTCCGAGCGCTGCAAAGTGCTCGAGCTCAAAGAGGTCTTTCGCGGGGGCAACGCATGATCGCATTCACCTCCCGTTACGCTTCACTGCCACCGTATTTAAGAAATTGAAAAGAGAATTGTGAAAAGAGTGGAACGACAGTTGCGGAGGCATTTTTCTCCGCATGCTGCAGGCATGTTCTCCGAACCCTGCAGAAATTCAGGAAGAGAGTCCCGAGGGAGAATCCTCCCTCTCGTAAAGTTGCCCGAAGCGTTTTTCAAGACAGTTAATTGCTGGGGGGATGGGGGCGGCCATGATTTATCGTGTCCTGGGACCCTCCAGGAAATGGAAGGACAATCTCCTTTCGTGTTCCGGGAGCCGATCGGGAGTCATCAATCATTTGGCGATTGGCGGAGGAAGATGACGACGACGAAGGGGGAGGAGGAGGGGCCGGAATCTTCCACGACTTCCATGACTCGTGAGGGGGCGTGAGAAAAGCTTCCGTTTCCCGTCAGGGCGATAAGGGCCACAAAAGGAGGTCTCCCATTCATCAACGGCACCCCATTCCATACCCGGACCTCTTAGAATACATAAGAAACATAGTTTTCATTGTTCGTTTAAAATAAAAGTGTTCATATCCAAGATTCGGGCGGGGGTGGTTAAGAATTAAAGGTTAAAGAACCAGTCACGAGGCAGAATGTTGAGAGAGTACTCTCCCATCTTAATCTTATTTGTTCCCACAATTTGACAGTTATATCGCAGTAACAGTTCAGTAGCAGGATTCTGGCAGGATACTGGCTGTGGCGAGAAGGCAAAACACTGGTTTCATCTCTGCGTACCTCCAAAAGGATATCTTGAATTAATAATTATTATATTGACACCTGGGTACTTTGTTAAATTCAAAGCATTATTGAATATAAAGGACCTCTACCTGGAAGGTAACCGTTACTTAGATCAAGTTGAGGAGGAATAACTTGGCTCAGTATTAAAGTGTTGCCAAGAACCAGTTGCCAGGCGGTATCAAGAGCGTAACTTCCACTCGTGCCAAACAGAAGAGAAATTCCCAGTCTCCGTTACTGAATAAAACCTGAATATCCAGCCTTAAATTCCTTCATTTGGGAATCGTAGCTAATACGAATTTTATCTGAAGTTACCTCCTGCGTTAGAATGTAATAAGAACGTTTAAGGGATGGGAATGCTTAATCTATGCAGTCGGGTTGGTTTATCTCGTGTAGGGGAGGTATTGTACCCTCTCCTCCTCCTCCTCCTACTCCCCCATCACCCGTGGAGTCCGGGCTTTGTGAGGAGCCGGAGGAGATAATGATGACTACCCCCCTTTTCCCTCAGCCCACCCCTCAAAGGAAGTTTAAACTTAGACGCAGGAGTTTGCCCACTCCGTTTTCTTGCATCCCGTTCTTTCCTGATGAAGAAACCAGCGTATTTTCTCCTGTTTTTATGCGGTCCGATCCGCACTAGGGAGATTCGTCACAATTCACGGGTTCGAGGAAGCCTTACCCGGCGTATTGATACAAGTTATAAAAAGAAAAATTATAGTTTGAAAAAATAAAACAGCGATTAAACAAACAAATCGGCACAAACCGGTCAGCAAGAAAGGACTGATGAAAATCTAAGTTGTATCAATAATAACGTTCTTAATGCGTGGCATTATGAGACGTCATTTATAGTAATAAGT
The DNA here is from genome assembly GCA_019843655.1 of Lethocerus indicus. Taxonomy (NCBI): domain Eukaryota; kingdom Metazoa; phylum Arthropoda; class Insecta; order Hemiptera; family Belostomatidae; genus Lethocerus; species Lethocerus indicus. The sequence goes on along the minus strand of JACDQD010000003.1, from coordinate 30,852,550 downwards.
AAGTACTGGTGTCCTTCATGATTTTGTCCCTACAACAAAAGACACACCTGTGTCCCCTCTCGCTGGTTTGGTCTTTTGCTAGACCAGTTTCGGCTGCTCACCATCTTCAGTATCGGTATTAGTCACTTTTGGCACTTTGGGTGCCTCACTGCACTGTTACTGTCGCTTGCACTGTGTTGGGTGTCTGTTGTGTGTATATATTACGTGTCTTGTTATTGTGTTTTTGGGGGATTTTGTTTGTCTTTTTTGATGGAGAGGGGGTGGGATTTTAGTAAATCGGCTTAAGTCTTTGTCTGGTTGGGTGGGTGAGGTCCTTTAGTGGGATTAGCGGGGCGAATATAGGTATTTGACCGACAAACCGACAAAGACTTAGGCGGATTTACAAAAATCCCGCCTCCCCCTCAACTCAAACAAGACAAACAAAATCCCCCAAAAACCGAATAACAAGACACGTGTATATACACACGACAAACAGACAACCACCGCAGTACAAGTGACAGTGACAGTGCAGTGAGAGGAGACAGAGACACGAAATCTACGGTATTCCAACCCCTCGCAGACCACAAAACAGGTATTTTAAACTAAAAGACATACCTTTTTCTCCATGATGATCTCCATTAAAAAAATAAATAAATATAAAGAAAGCCTTGCTGAAAATAGTTTGTACAGATCAGAAAGAAACATAACAAATATAAATAAACAATGCCAGGGATGGCGGGTTCGGTTTTTGACCGGTGCAATCGTCGACGATGGGTGGGATTTAAGGGATTATTTTACACCCCGTGGTCATGTGCTCTCAATCCGCTCCCCGTCCTCCCTTATGACACGTCGACAAGTTCACAAACGTAAAATTCCGTGAACCGACTCCGTTTGGTTTTTGGACAACATTTTGAGAAACCAATTTGTATCACAGCGTACAAATACTAGATACGTTGAATTCTCCATAATTATTATAGTACAACGGTATTGAATGCTAATCGGTGATGTAAGATATTTATTTCTGGATTAAGAAATACGCAATGGACGGTAGAATTTTCCTTCACTCAGCTCATCATGTTTCAAATGTACATTCCCTGGCCTCCCTCACAGATCTAGTCCGATATATCATTTATTATTTGTAATCATATATAGATTCAAATTTAATTAATAATACTATGCTTTATGTAGTCTGTTACCGCGAAGTAAAATTCTATGATATTTCCACGGTAGCAACAGAGGCCAAACGGGGGTCGGGTAAATTGAAAATACGACATTACCGTTTCATGTGACGAGGCGCTTTAAAAATGTTTTCTCTGTGTATAAAAAAAGCTTGAATAGGTATAATAATTTGTCGCAGATAATCCGAGAAATGTCTGGTGTAACTGGGACGTACAAGTACTCGGCGCTATCTGGTGGCCTTTCATCCTTTGTCCAACCGTGAAGTGGTAGGGGGCGGTCTCATCACTCCAATAGCTCTCTCCCTCCCTCCCTCTTCCCTTCGTGTCTCTCTCTCTCTCTCTCATTCCTACTGTACTGTCGAGAACAGAAAAGGAAGCCTAGACAGAGTGAAAACAACGGACGGGTAGGGTTAAGAAAGGGGGTTGGTGGTGGAGGCTTGAAAGCGGACGGAAATTGGGAAGGGAAGGAGGCCCGTACCGGAAGGCCCTGGCTAGGGCCCTCTGATAGAGGCTAGAGGGGGAAGGAAGAGTCGATGGGGGGATGCGGGGGTTGATGGAGGGGGAGGGGGGTAGGCACGTTGAAGAGTCAAGAGCTGGGTCAATGTTTGGAGCCAAAACAGCGCTTTTATTATTTTTCCAGATCGTTTAAGCGAGGCCCTTCAAATTGGCCTCCAGAACTGAAACCGAAAAGGGGATAGACACTGAAGGGAGGACTGAAGAAAAGAACGCTAATATCGAGCGTTAAATAAAATTCAGGTCATTCGTAAAGAGAAACTGGTCTAGCTTAAGACGAAGTTCCACGAATTTTCTAAATATTTTTTTTATTGCACAATCAATACATATTATAGGTGCAGTAGATTTAAGTATTGTCCCGTCATGGTTCACACGATGAAGAAATGAGGGTTTTACTCTCACTATACTACCTGGCGATTGCACTAGTTCATTTATAAATGCGGGTATGCTCGCATTAGGTCGAAAATGAGAAAGATCATCGCCGCTAAGTGGCTTGATTGCACATCCAGTGCATTCTGCAGACTGCAGTGGGGTTCTACTCGTGAGAATGCAGGCAAAAAAACAATATACCAAGCAGCCCCATTGTTCTAGTAATTATTGACTCCGGTCGGCCGGGAAATATTCTCAAAGCGCCCGGGAAAATCACAGCAGCAGAAAAAAATGTACAATACCATTTCTAGAGTTGCTTAATTGTACCATAATCAGAGCGCAATTAGTACCAAGCAGTATTGAGCTCTTTTTTGAGAGCGATTTTACAGCCATCACTGTAGCCTTTGGGTTCACGCCACCGCAGCAGAATATAATATTTCGTTACTGATAAAAACGCGGATGTTGAATGTACGGTTGTTTGGAAAGGCGGATCGAATCATAGAAATAGATTTAAAAACGGGTCAGAAACGTTAAAAATATTATAGGATAGAGTCTGGCGTCGACGTGGGAATAACAATTGTCTTTCTCGTTTCGAAAGTACGCACACAATTCCTCCAAACACGTACGTGTATATATATATATATATATATATATATATATATATATATATATATAAATGGCCCAGAATGTTCAGTCTGTCGTCTATAAATTGGACGAATTTGGCAAATACGCCAACCGGCTTCTTCTTCCAATTGTTGGAAGTCGTCCAATCTGCTGTTGGTTAATTGCACCGAGAGACTAAAGGATTTCTGAGACGTTGCCTAAGACGCTGTCATGAAAGCACTTCACCGGACAGTGGTCAAGAGGAATGTGACCGAAATGTCTGAAATGAGTTAAATATGGAATAACTGTCGTGGAAGTTCTTCCGGGACTCGGCCTACGAATATGAAGAAATTGTGCAATATCTAGCAAAAGGCCAAACTAACGAGAGGAGACAGAAACACACGAAATCTACGGCCTTTATTAACCTTTAACCTTAAATTCTGAACCTCTGTCAATCTCATCCTGTGAAAACTATAATTTAGTAATTAAAACTTGATTATCAGTCAGCCCCATGTTCTGACGGGATGCTACTGACGATGGCGAATATTTTTTTGAATAACCATACAAGAAACCGATTCCAATCTTTTCTGTGTCCTCAATCCTGGCTCTTATTTTTTGGTTCAACGGTTTATGAAAAAATATATGAGTGAAATGACAATAATAAATAGCCGGTTTGGAGGGGACCAAAGTGCGAGGTATTAAAATGAATGAAAGCGGGAAATCGTCCGGAAAACAGTGTCATTGTTTTGCGGGCCAACAGGATGCTTAACTATTGCCAACAGGTGTCGCCTTTCACTTTCTTCTCCGCTGTAACTTCGATTTGTAAACTGGGCCCAGACGGAGACTTCGCTCGAGGTCGGCGGGAACCGCTCGGATATTTAGATATATTTTCTTGTATCGTTTTTCAATAACGCCCGACGATATTTCTGTATAGATGGCGAGATCATCGACACCGTAGCGATTGTATTGAGCAAAATGTTATAAAACGCTATAAAACTGGAAAATTCATTCGCGTAAAAGACTATCCTGGATTTATTTAAGAGCCCCTCGTGCGATCGATTTGTGCAATAGTTTTAACACAATTACTTGGGGTTATTTATACTACACTGGGGTGAAGGGTGATATTTACTCAGTTAAATTATTAAAATAAAGTCGGGGTTTCGGTATTGCTTTAGGGCTGGATACGGTCGGCTCTCGAAACTGTAGCGGGACTGAGCAAACAGGAAGGTTTTCCCCCCTGGCGGCCACTCCAATAAAACGACGTCGGGTAAACTCGAATATCCGAGGGTTAATTTAAATTTTCGCTCAACATCGAACACGAACGAGGGCCGGGGGTTGTAAAATTGGCGAGGGCGGCACAAACCCCGATTGGGGGCGCGAGAAATCCGGCGCTCAGGTGTTGACACTCGCTGACCAAACATTACCCAGCCAGATAACCTCCACCAGACCTACTGCCCCACAAGAAAGTTGATTTACCGAAATGCCAGTCCGGAGAAAAACATCGAGCGAAGTAGAAATAACATACTTTAACACAATCGACATCGAGATTGTCTTCCCAGGGAATATATGAGATCGAGAATAGATCCATCCGCTCTAGAGTATATCGTCGTCAGTTCACGATATTGGGAAGTATAAGGAGGACCTCATGAATGGGATTCAGAGAATGGGCTATCTCCGACCAAGTGGATTACACTCCGAGATGTAACACAAAGCATTACTGAGCATTAACAAAAAATTAGATTACAGTTTGATGAAGAACAGGCTCTGTAGGATGCACGCTGCCGAGATGGCGTAAGACCGAAACCGAATCTTCGAGGAGACAAATAGAGTGACGTCACAATCGGTAAATACGATCTACCATTCACGGAATTTTCTTACTTCACGTTTTTCCCCGTATTGAACGGCAGCGGTTTACATTGCCGACCGATCACAACAACAAGTGCACTGTTGGAATGCCATTGACGAAGGAAAACCCTGCGAAGAATTTGGCACGAGGCCAAAATCTATAGAGCGTATTCAAAAATGAAATGCACAACACCGAAAAAATCAGCCTGAAATGATACTCGTACAAGGTTTTCTTTGAAGTAAGTGATAAATGAATTAACAGACCGGTTTTACGACTCTTGACGGCGGTGCGTAAGAACGTCGCGAGGACGTAATTACTGCCTGGGGGTGGTGAGTTTGAGGTAGCCGGATGAGGGGTCAGAGGTTAAGAGGAGACCGCCAACCGAGCCATTGTTCAAGTCACCCGATTACGCCTCGCGAAAATTGCGGGAAGCCACTCGAGAGTTTTACACTCTTTTAATTCGAGACAAAACTCCGCAAGTCTCGCGAATTGTCAGGGATTCGAGCCGAAATCGGCGACGTCAGCAACTGCCGAGTATCCTGCACAATTGCCCCACTGAACGTATCCGCAGTACCGGAAGTATAACTTGAAAATTTACTGAGCAATTAGAAACAGAAGTTAAAAACAGGAGTTGGTCTAAGAAGTTAGTCTGTGGGAGAGGCTATTACGAGGGTTTTCGTAGGAAGGTTTTGTCCGGATACGAAGAAAAGTATCGTTAAGGAAGATTCACGGGGAGAACGTTTTACATAGTAGGTACATTACGACCTGTAATTGCTATATACGAGTTGCCTTAGAAATTACACCAGTAATTTCTTCAAAAAAAAACTGCAACCGTTGGGTTTCATTTCGGCTGTGCAGCTATCCGTTCAGTGGTTAGAATAATGCCCGATTCCCAATAGTAGTGTGGGGGGGGGGCTACAGTAAATTTTAACCCCAATAGTACTATTTACTGATATTAAACTGGAAGTGGTTCATATACAATTATTTTGTTGTGTAAAAAAGCCCGTGCGATATTTTATTCAAAGCTGCCAACAGCGTAAGTGTAAGTTTTCCATCTGTGATCTTTACGAAGATTCGCGGAGGGCGAATCCAACGGCAAGAACGAGCCAACGGTGAAGAGGAATAAATTCGGTTCGGATGTAAGATTAAAGAACCGGGCGGTATTGAGAGCACGATCGGAAGAAATAAGAGTTGGTCCAGACGGTCATTTTTAAGAGCTTTCACTGATGACGGACGAGAGAACGGACTGAGAACGAAATTTTGGGGCAGTGGGTGGCCAAGGAATGTCCACTTCTCAGCGAAGTTAATTCCGTTGTGGTATGGGACAGAATCGAATTCTGGAGTAAACATCCAGCCAGTTCGAGACGGAATTAGCGGAGGGACGTCATTCGGGCTTGGATATGGGACGTAAATGCCGACTGGGCACAATGCGACATGAACAATGCAAACTTTAGATTCAGCCCTAATTTTCATAGTAAATTTATCTCTAGAATAGCGGCAGTAGGAACTACTTAAATAAGACCGGTTTCGGCTGCTCGCCATCTTCAGTAGCGGTGTTAGTCACTATTGGCACTTTGGATGTTTTTCGGGCATCCTCATTGCACTGTCACTTGTTCTGCGGTGGTTGTCAGTATGTCGTGTGTGTATATAGGTTTCTTGTTATTGTGATAAAAAATCTACGATATTTTATTGATTCGAAAAATCTTAACGCGTTTTAACGTAACATTTTTGCAAGTTTTGTTTAACAATTCGAGAGCGTCTGTACCTTCAGTGTAAAATAGTGCTAGGCCTAGCGACTGCGTAAGTGCTGATAATTTTGCAATTTCCAAATTGAACCGGCGTCCGAATGTCCACGTTTTTGGTGGGATGAAATTGTTCTTCGGGACGTGTTTACGCTGACTAAACCGCCGTGTCCCCGTCGTCCAGTGACACTGGAAATGTAATTTACTGGCGTATAAGCCGGCATACTAATTAGGATTAGGCGCCATTTACACGAATTGGCGGCGGCCTCGATCAACATGTCAGAAATTACTACGCGGACAATTTTATATGATGTAACATTTATTGTTGATTCAACTCGGGGATGTTGCCGTAATAGTAATAAAATAAGTTATAGTGGAAACCCCCTATAATTCATAGTCATATACTTTCAACGATGATGTTGTTTTCTCCTGATATGTGTAAAATTATTGAAACGAAATTATTTATTTATACGACACTATATACACATATTTATTATGCCAAAGTACTGCTCCGGAGACTTAATAATTATACGCAAATATTCCATCTTCATGGCCGTTTCTTGTCGTCGAGAGGTCTCGGACTACTTGTATGAATATTCACCAAAATAACGTTTGTAGCACGTTCTCTCTTCTGTATGAAATTTGTGAAAGATGTTCTCTCAATAATGCCTGGCAACCGGTTCCTTAACTTCCTTAAATTCTGAACTAATTCGTTCCTCTCCATCCATCTCGAGTTAAATTTTAGGGACTGTCCCTGGTGTAGTTTTGGAGCTCTCGACTAATGAACCATTTAAATGCAAGAAGAGCATTCCGCTGTGGTATTGTTGGACTAATATCATATCGATCTAATATCATATCTATGAGAAAGAAGAAAATTAATTTATATTCAACAAATTAATTCCGATTTGGGTTCATCGACAGCGGAAATATTGGATATTGCGGACGCTTCCCGGTTGTGATCACCGCCTGGCACGCAAGATCGGCGTATTTTAACTCTTAAAATAAAATCTTATCGTCTCCAGCAAATGGCGAGCGCCCTCGTCCGTAAATCAAAGAGCGTGAAGTGATTTATTGCACTTGAGCTGCAGCGGCTCCACACGAGATGCACAACCAGTCCATTTTCATGTGACGCACGTACCGCGTCGAACCGTTCAACAATTCGAAAACAACTCGATCTCGCCTCCAAGTTATTAATATCGATAATCGAATTTGTAACGACAATCTGGTTGCGAATCACAGTTCTTCATCAATTAGAAAATTACAATATGTCCGTCGAGTTTGCGAAATATGGCTCCGGTGGCTGGAGACAGAAGATGGGTCAAGCGAACGCTGGCTAGCCACAGTGAAAGCACTATGAATATTGTCACTAAGGTGGTAGTCATTACACGAATTTTTTGACAATAATGTATTTATAGTGAACAGATATTGTATAGAAGTGCAACAGCTGCAGGCTGCCATATTAGAAGTGTTGAAGTTAGAGATTCCCATTCTTAGAATTTCCCATTGTTGGGTTCAGTTGTGACTAGTTTTTAGCTGGCTCTCTTTGTTTGTGCGTCTACCATTTTAGTCATTTAAATTACAAACAAAATAAACCAAAATGCATATAAAAGACAATCTAAAGAAAGACGTTATGGTATTATAATGTTTTCCTTAATTATTTATTTTTGCTCAAGTTAATATTTTCTTCTTCGCCACTCGGTCCGCGGACACTCCTGTGACTTCTTGCGGAAGTTCCATCTCAGGTTCTGATTGATATCACCCACGTCTTGGTTTTTAAGTTTTCAACTTTATTGGCAAAAGGCGAAGAGGTCGCAGAGATGAATATGCGGGGTTTGCTTTTTCTCAGCGCGGATTTGCGGTTTGAATCGAGAGTTCTATGCACTCGGTGAATAACCGTTCACGGGGGTTCCGGGAGGATCAAATATTCGTTGCGTGTTCAGTTGATTGAAAACTAACACACCTTTCGAACTTTTGATGCTGCCCAAAATTTTCGGGCATAATTATAGTTCCCTGTATGACCCAACCACCGTGCGGAAACGGATCGCAAGCATCGCGCCAACGATCCACTGACGAAAAGTCACTGAAGACGGCGAGCAACCGAAGATGCGGTCGGGCAAAAAACCGAACCACCGTGAGCACGAGAATCGTGTGAATAGAAATGAAGTATACTAAAATTAATTACAATGATTTCGGACCCGGCCTGCTGAGACGGGAGAGCGTCGATTCGAACCGTCACGAGGCCAAGGGACATTTTTCTAAATGAATGGCTTATTTAATAGGATTTTAATAGAAAACTTATTTTATTATAAAACAGACAACAGACTGTTGGGTGGGTGCGTCAACAGAATTTGTTTTCTAACCTATATATTGATTTTGGAATGCGCGCCTACAAACTCTCTCCCTCTCTCTCTCGGCTGCGTTTCAACGGACCGGCTCAAATTTGTACGATAAATTTCAAACTGAAAACTCGGTTTCATAACATCGAACCCTCCCACCGCACCCAGTTTCAGGGCCGATATTGTGGCGACTGTTTCCCCGACAATAATTAACACTTGTCCAGGACGAATGTCCGTATGTCCCTACCGATCGACGTTCAGCCGCATCGCGCCCCTCAGTTTCTATTTTCAGGCTACTGAAGTTTTTTACAACAAATATCCGACGGGAAAATACGCGTTCATGTCGCCTCGCTAGACCGGTTTCGGCCCAGGTCAACCGTCCGTATAGAGGTTATTAGAAAATATCTAGTCTAGTTAAGAACGGTACCAGTCTATTTGATTCCCTATAAGCATCCTTTTGTCCAAAGAAGATATACTAAAAATGAAGATTATTTCTATTGTAAGCATTTTGCAGTTTAATAGTACTACGATCTTATACCTGCACTATTAGGATAATCGTTGAAGTAGTAGTTAGTTGATACTGAGAGATAATTTTGAAAAATTATTTACGCCATCGTATAAGTTTGCTACACGTAACGGAGTTATCTTTGTAGATAAGGGCTTTGAAACCTGTGTTCGGGGCATTATATTATAGATACCCCACATACACGAAGACCGATTTCTAATAAAAATTGCGTTTAATTTTCATGAAATGTATTTACTTATACATATACTGAAAATAATTAGCACCTTTAATTAACCATTACATTACCTTTTTAATTAACCATTTTCTTGATTTCTATACGAAACTAGTTCTCGAACGAATCAATTTTTTGCTCCGTAATTTCGTAATAGAGAATTTCTCGTTATTACATTTCGCATTGAAATTGCTCGACCCGAGGTATTCATGAACTTGAAAATTGGCCGTATCGCCATTTTAGAGTTTCATTCAATTATACATGCTACATATCGAGACAAGGCAGAAGGCAAGTCGATATTACTGATTAGTTAAGAAGAAGGATTCACTTAGCGAGAAAGCGTACAAAAATGAAAAATGTCTAGGCTTGTTCGGCTCATAATAGACGGCTGAATGCATTAAGATGTAAGCTTTAAGAAGTTATGTTCCAACATAACACAAGTAATGATGTTGATACGACGAAATCATATTTTTGGTTGAACCCCCTAACATCGAGAGCGTGGAGCGTTCACTGCTCGCCCATTTTTTGTATGAAAGAAAAAAAGATTAGTTTAGTCGTACTTGAAAAACTGCGGCGTTTTTCCTTTTCCGTTAATGCGGGCCGAAGTGAAAATAAAATAAAGCGAACTGAGGTACAGGCGTTCATTAAAAACGGTCTTGAGGATTGTGCTTGGACCAAGCTCTGATTTAATTCCTGTTCCCGATTCCCCGTTTCCACCGCCCGTTGTATGACTAAGCTGTACGCTCAGCGGCATATTCCAGCCTCGTTATTATCACGCTCGCGTTATTCTTTTGACGCGCTGACCGTCCTCCTTTCGACCGGAACGGAGAATCGAATAAAACAAAAAATTTTCTCTCATTGGAATTTTACGATACCTCCGACTCCAGCGGAGAGAACAAATATCGTATCCAGGATTAATGGACGCCCCCGAAATTGAATTCCAGACCAGTGTCTAGTATTTGAGGTCGGACTTGCCTGTTGAATCGAAGCTTTTTTTTTGCTCAGCGATCAATCCTACCCGATGATTGAACCCTATATTCCGCAGGTTCCTAATCAAATGGGTTTTTATGTTTTTGTACATGTACGCGGGTACAAGACTGAAGGATTCGAGTACGTACGGCTAATTGATAAAATTAAACCACCGCTATGGCCTAACAATAAAGCGAAACGTCTGAACAACATGATAAAAAACCTTAAATAATCGCGAATAATCCATATTTTTTCAATATATACCTCTATAAAACCTCTATATACAAATTTAACCAAATAGTACGACGTTGCCATTTCGAATTTTCATGCAACACACAATTTAATTAGGCCAATCGGACGGTAGAGCAGATCAAACTGCCGATAGGAAAGTTATGTCGAAATTAAATGTGACGTATATGGCCGGTCATAGAAAACCAGCTATATTTCCAGGTTCACTGATTAGGTGACATTAATGTGCATGTAATGCAAGGAAATCTTTATTGTTAGAGCTGTTTTTTCGCGTGTACATATAAATAATGAACGGGTGAATGAAGTTGAAAAATATGATGCAAGGAGGTGCAGTAGGGAACAGACAGCAAAAACCCAACCGTCAGGTTAGGGGGACAGGGTGTGTAAGAATAAAAAAGAACTTTATATACGAGCAGAAATATTAATATATTTTGGGAACTGTAATTGTATTCTTTCAATATATAAAACGGCCGAACAGTCGAAGGAGATAAATCAATGCGAAACCGATTGGAGCGCTGTCCTAATTATATTTACGAGGCTCCACCTCCGCGGGGGGCGGAGGGGGTTCAACAGTTAAACGGCGAATAAATTTCCCCGGGACTCAGGTGAGGGAAAATTCGTTCCCCTCCCCCACCCCCGGTCTACCGGGCTTAGGGACGGGGAAAAATCGGATAAGGGGAGAACGGGAAGAAACGACGGAGCGAGAAGTAAAGGGGGGTCGGATGGTGAGGGTGGAGTAAGGGGGCAGTGGCAACAAGTGAACAACCTACCCCTCCGCGGCACATAATCGACACGGAAAATAGAAAGTGATAAATAGCGGTCAACCAGCTTAGAAACTTATTTACAATTCGGCGTTTCTCTGACTCAAGTTAAGCTTGTGCTATTTCGATTTCTGGTTCACATTGAAATTGGGACTAGGACTGCGTGCGCAGTGCGCACGGTGGGAGCTTGAAAATTTAAAAGCAGACAGAGAGAGAAAGAGAGAGAGGAGAGAGGGAGGGAGAGGAATAATCTGGTAATAAATCGTAAGATAGTTTTTAAACCTGTTGTACATTCTATACAGGATTTTATTGCAGTATTCTACACTGCTGTATATCGCGATTCCTGTGTGTTGTAATTACAGTCTGGGATAGTTTCTTGACATTTAGGTCCGAGAAGGGAGAGGGGCAACAAGTAGACAGTTCCCCCCCAGCTCGAAACGAGGGTATAATTGGATTAAATTCAGCCATTTATCGGTTGATATTTTATTTATTTATATCATTCTATTGTTTATTTCAGGCCGCGACACCCAGCCCTGAAAAGGGAGCAAAAAATTTTTTATTTTACGATCCAACTGCGGATGTATTCGCGGGGCGCGGTTTAACCCCAGAGACTGCGGCAACAAGTGAAAAGGAGTTACAGGGCACAATTCGATAATGGAGTTCAACAACGGTGGGGGCGGGGGAGTTCAATGATTGAGGAACTCCCGCAGACGAAACTTCATCATACTCCACCCCCTGTCCCCCACCAGCCATTTATAAAGCACCAGTTTGACTTCCATTTCGGATAGTAGGTCACACCTAATAGTATTTAGGTAGTTCTCGCCTACCATTTCGATAATTTGAAAAAAAAAAAGATTTCGCAACAAATACTCGTACGCTTGCGAGTGAAAGTGTCGAGAGTGTGAAAAATATAAATAAAATAGGCCGATATCGGTGTAAATATCGACCGCCAGAGTGCGTACTCACCCCCGGACTCAGTCAGGACGTTGGGTTGATTAGCATCCGGCGCTAAGTCCCAGATGGGCTTCGGGATGCTGCCGGCGTAAGTTCGGCGTACCGTTCAATCGTGTCGGCAGAGACAGGCCTGTCTATAAAGTCTATTTTTTCCTCTCTCTGCTTCGCTCGGTGGCGTCTGGTCTCTGTGTTGGCGTCAGTTCGCCTTCTCTAGAGCAGTAAGCGGGAGGAGCTTAGCCACCGGCCAGGTGTCGCCTCGGCCCGAGCTAACACACGACTGGGGCTGCCACTTGTGGAGGTCGAGACCAGCCTCCAAGCCTGCCAACCCGATAGCCCAATATTTCCCCGCAGTTTCGCCGCCCCACGAAAACGCCCCTTCGCTCTTAAAACCCAGTGAGGACGATAAAAATAATCGTTTATAAATTTTCCGCACTGGTGAAATTAAGAAAAACACCCCAGAGCGCAAATATTTTATATATGTATATAATATATGTATAAACACAAAATATCCCAGTGAAATCAAATTATCAGATTTGTATCAACTGTTATCACGTCTTGATATTGCCGAATATTTTTTTTTTTTATAGCGACCCCGAGATCATTTTGAAAATGTGTATCAAGTGAGTATATAGCGAAGAGAATCATCTCGATAAACTATATTTGTATGCACGAAGAAGACTTCGTACTGAGATGTAATGCATACATCAAATTTTAATTCATCCGATCGAGCTATGAATCGGCCCACCGGTGCTATTAACACAGATTTGCATTCCGCCTCCCTCCCCATCTCCCGCTGCACATAGCTCGGTTTCTCCATTGAGACAGACTAATCCCATTTCACCCCCGCCACAGGTTATAAGTCAAGTTAAATGCAAATTTTGCGAATAATCAAATTCCGATTGAGGATCCGATCTAGAGGGCGCGGTAGCCGGCTAATAACTGTTAACATCTTAATGAAACTCGTATTAGTCGTCTCCCTGGAAACGCTTCTGAGTATTGCCTGGGATGAAGTTAGGGTCGCGGTTAGGGGTTATAAAAGCGTGTAAGAATTTTTTTTCTCGGGAAAATTCACTCGAAACCAACTTATACTTTCCCGATGTTCGGGCCATTCGATTTTGAACAATCTTCGTTATATTGAAAATAGCAACCTGTCGCGGTCTATAAATAATGACTTGGGGTTTTATTGTTGGGCTCAAAGTGAATTCGCACGTCCCCTACGCCTGAAGTGCCATTAATCTTAGTATCAAATACTCCGAAATACGATTAAAAATAAAACGCCAAACGACCTAATCTTAAATTGGCAATTATAAAATTGGTGGTTACAAAAGACGGAAAATATTTGGTGTAGGACAAATTGGCGGAATAAAAGCTTATGTTAAATAATATGGAATTATTTGTCGCATGATATTTGTTCGTTTAAAGTTCGTGTATGGCCAGAAGTTATTTCTATACAATCTGGGGGTTTATACAGTTTTTTATTGTGCTATCTCTAACACAAGCGCCGTTTTTTTTTGGCGAAGAACCGAATCTAAAATCGAAACGTCCGCCCGCAAATCCGTGGCGTGCCCCTTACGGCCGGCCTTGGTGGGGGCATTGTTTAATTCATGAAGTTAATAAGCGGGCTTGTTTGTGCGAAACAAAGTAGAGCGAAAGCGCCGCTCCCCGCCGCCGTCTCATTAACGTCCGGCTATGAATATTAGGCCGGCGGTACGCGGGCGCAATGCGGGTTAGTATAAGTTGAGCCGCGGTAGGCGCGCACTCCACCCCGCCAATATCATACCCCACTATTATTATTTATCGGCTCCTTCATCGACGTGCAACGCTTCAGATTCATCCACCATAATTTTCCATTGACGTCGACTGTATTGGACGTGGGGAGCTGAAATTTATCGTATATAAAATCGGTTCACCCGGCATAATTTCTGACGACATTTAATTCGGTGGCACTGACGTTACCTTAGATAGAAATACACGATCATAGAATAATTCGCGTTGTCAAGATGAAATATATTAATCAATTATATAATTGATTTTCACGAAGTTGGGAAGTATAAGAGCAAGACATTGTCAAGAAAGAAGAGTGGACGTCAGAAATTATGACCGTACAAATGCGAAAAATATCGAACGCAAAAAAAGTTTAAAAACTTTGCGGAATAATTTCCAATCCCGTCCGCGATGTCAAAACTGAGTTTGAAAAACACATAACCGAGTACGTAACTCGCGTATTTTTACCGGCACACTCGCGACGAACTTTTCCGACGCCGCTTATTACAAGTCGGCAAGTTCCGCGAGCGGCGTAAAACATCCCCGGCTTTCAGGTTCGGTGAACAACTTTTCTAATCTAATTTGAGCGATGGAAATATGAATTTGCCCCGGTGAACAACAGACGCGTAAATATATTTCAGGGCCGGGGACGTGGAATAAAACCTGGGACAATGTTTTTCGGTTTGTATCGAACAGGAGCGGATCGCGTGTCCGAAGCCAGTTCGGGGCCAATCAAGTTTCAGATCTGGACATAAACTCCGCACTTAAAGAGGCCGGCCACTCCCGATCCCCTATTTCGGAATGCTTTGAAATCTCGGCCAAATTGAGCTTCGCGACAGCGTTCCGCCAAAGTCCTCAGTCGCGATCAATTAGCAAGACGCAATTTCACTTCTACACTCCTCCAAGATGTCTGTCTGCCTCCTAATTCAATCAAAATTAAATCCTTGCAATCTATAATCCATTCCGTTACAAAAGTCGGTTCAACCTTAACAATGGGTGGATTCTCGGTCAAAAGTATACTTGTGCAATCACCAGATATGATTTAAAAAATTCTTGTCGCGATTAAAATAGAAAAAGAGTGTATTTTCGGCGGTATTAAAATTCAGTAGCAAGCTAAAGAGACCCGGTCCTACTGCAAGTTGTAACACATAAAATTGGACCGAATTACGTCAATTTTACTTTAAATTACAGCCTGAATACAATGGTGGATTGAGATATTCCTTCTGTGAGGTTTCTCCCGTTCCCCTCGCGGGACGTGGTTAGGGCGCTTTGCTCGGAAACAGAGAAACTATCACTAAGAAGATTGGCGGGGAGAAGAAACACTTCCGTTGATTTTTTTTTGTTTATGTCTCCTCTCGCAGATGGCAGCACAATTGCAACTCTAACAACTCTAAAGTATGAAATACAGATATTTAGGTAACAACTAGTAAGACAGGATTATTATAGGATGGTTTTAAACGTGTATATTTAATGTGTTGAATACGCAGTTTTAGTGTCATGTCGGAGGAGGGTACGTATACTGTTTATAGTCATAACCAAGGATGACTCCCGTAGTGGTGAGTATCCATGACCATCAGGATTAGGTAGGTGCCTGACTGTGTCTAGTTATCGCTTCTCGGCCTTTTGGCTAAGATCAAAGTGTAGTATCTGTTCTTATCAGCTTAATATCTGATACGGCCTCCATTGGAGGCCCAGAATATTAAACTGATTTTTGTAAAATGACGGAGTGCTAGGGGCTTGCTCCACCTCTGTCACGGGTTGGCCCGGCACTGCAGTACAGCCAGGAACGGCCCACTCTAATTATCAATATAAAATACATTACTTTATTTGTTTCTTTTTAAACATAATTGTCTATGGTTTGCGAGGGGTTGGAATACCGAAGATTTCGTATGTTTCCGTCTCTCGCTGGTTTGGTCTTTTGCTAAACCTGTTTCGGTTACTCGCCATCTTCAGTAGCGGTGTTAGTCACTTTTGGCACTTGTATTTATTTATAATGGGGTTTATAGGTGAGAAATGGGCTCAAAAATGCGATTTTTAGGCCCAAAATTCGGTTTATCGGCTCAAAATCGCCCCAATAATGCGGTTTTTAGGACCAAAAATGGTTATTTTATGTGGCTCAAAAATTGGCCCAAAATAAGGTTTTAGGCCCAAAAATTGGGTTTTTAGGCTAAAAATTGGCCCAAAATTGCGGTTTTTAGACACCAAATTGGCCCAATAATGCGATTTTAAAGCCCAAAAATGGGGTTTTTAGAAGCAAAAATTTGGTTTTCATGTCTAAAAATACGGTCTTTATACTACAAATGGGCCAAAAATGCTGTTTTAGGCTCCAAAATGGGGTTCTTAGGCGCATAATAGGCTCAACTGTGTATATTTTAGGGGCAAAATCGGCGCAAAAATGTGGTTTTTTAGGCCCCAAAATGCAGTTTTTAGGCGCAAAATCGGCCAAAAATGCGGTTTTTAGGCCCAAAAATTGGGTTTTTAGCATCAAAATTGTCCCAAAAATGCGGTTTTTAGCCTCAAAATTGTCCAAAAAATGCGGTTTTTAGGCGCAAAATTGGCCAAAAATGCGATTTTTAGGCCCAAAAATTGGGTTTTTAAGCCCAAAATTGGGCACAAAATGAGGTTGTTAGGCCCAAAAATTGGGTTTTAGCCTCAAAATTGGCCCAAAAATGCGGTTTATAGAAGCAAAATTGGCACAAAAATACGGTTTATAGACGCAAAATTGGCACAAAATTCGGTTTTTAAGCCCAAAAATTGGGTTTTTAGAAGCAAAACTGGCCTAAAAATAGGGTTTTTAGGTGCAAAATTGGCCCAAAAATGCGGTTTTTAGCCTCAAAATTGTCCCAAAAATAGGGTTTTAGGCGCAAAATTGGCCCAAAAATGGGGTTTTTAGGAAAAAAATTGGGTTTTAGCCTCACAATTGGCCCAAAAATGCGGTTTATAGGAGCAAAATTGGCACAAAAATTCGGTTTTTAAGCCCAAAAATTGGGTTTTTAGAAGCAAAACTGGCCTAAAAATAGGGTTTTTAGGCGCAAAATTGGCCCAAAAATGCGGTTTTTAACCTCAAAAATGGCCCGAAAATTTGGTTTTTAAGCCCAAAAATTGGGTTTTTGAAGCAAAACTGCCCTAAAAATGGGGCTATTAGGCAAAAATTGGGTTTTTAGGCAAAAAATGGGGTTTTTAGCCTCAAAATTGGCCCAAAAATGCTGTTTTTAGGCGCAAAAATAGGGTTTTTTGCCGCAAAACTGGCACAAAAATTCGGTTTTACAGCCCAAAAATATGGTTTTTGAAGCAAAACTGGCCTAAAAATAGGGGTTTTAGGCAACAAAATTGGGTTTTTAGGCTCAAAATTGACCTAAAAATGCGGTTTTTAGTGGCAAAATTGGCCCAAAAATTGGGTTTTTAGCGCAAAATTGGCCCAAAAATGCATTTTTTAGGCACAAAAATAGGGGTTTTTAGCCTCAAAATTGGCCCAAAAATGCGGTTTTTAGACGCGAAAATGGGGTTTTCAGCCTAAAAATTGGCCAAAAAAGTCGGTTTTTTGGTGCAAATTGGGGTTTTTTGCCGCAAAAATGGCCCTAAAATTCAGTTTTTAAGCCCAAAAATGGGGTTTTTGAAGCAAAACTGCACTAAAAATGGGACTTTTAGGCAAAAAAATGGGGTTTTTAGGCAAAAAGAATGGTGTTTTTAGGCAATAAAATGGGGTTTTTAGGCAAAATATGGGGTTTTTAGGCAACAAAAATTGGGTTTTTAGGCACAAAAATTGGGATTTTAGGCTTAAAATTGACCTAACAATGCGGTTTTTAGGCGCAATATTGGCACAAAAATGGGGTTTTTAGCGCAAAATTGGCCCAAAAATGGGGTTTTTAGGCACAACAAAAGGGGTTTTTAAGAAAAATATGGGGTTTTTAGGCATTAAAAATGGGGTTTTAGGAAAAAAATGGGGTTTTTAGACTAAAAATTGGCCTAAAATTAGGGATTTTTAGGCAAAAAAATGGGGTTTTTAGGCTCAAAATTGACCTAAAAATTGGGATTTTTAGGCTCAAAATTGACCTAACAATGCGGTTTTTAGGCGAAAAAATGGCCGAAAAATGCCTTTTTAGGCCCAAAAATAGGGTTTTTAGCCTCAAAATTGGCCCAAAAATGCGGTTTTTAGACACTAAATTTGCCAAGAAATTCCCTTTTTACGCCATGATATGCGTTTTATAGACCCAAAAATGGACGTTTAACGTGAAAAATCGGCTCTAACATTTTCGATAAAACCAAAATTTTCGATTTTCAACCCGCCGTTTCAGGGGCAAGTGTAACTCACTTTGGTACACTTGTGGGTGGAATATGGGATCGATCTGCGAAAATTTTCGAAAAAGCTAAATTTTCGATTTTCAACCCGCCGTTTCAGGGGCAAGTGTAACTCACTTTGGTACACTTGTGGGTGGAATATGGGATCGATCTGCGAAAATTTTCGAAAAGCTAAATTTTCGATTTTCAACCCGCCGTTTCAGGGGCAAGTGTAACTCACTTTGGTACACTTGTGGGTGGAATATGGGATTTCGATTTTCTAAATTTTCGAAAAGCTAAATTTTCGATTTTCAACCCGCCGTTTCAGGGGCAAGTGTAACTCACTTTGGTACACTTGTGGGTGGAATATGGGATCGATCTGCGAAAATTTTCGAAAAAGCTAAATTTTCGATTTTCAACCCGCCGTTTCAGGGCAAGTGTAACTCACTTTGGTACACTTGTGGGTGGAATATGGGATCGATCTGCGAAAATTTTCGAAAAAGCTAAATTTTCGATTTTCAACCCGCCGTTTCAGGGGCAAGTGTAACTCACTTTGGTACACTTGTGGGTGGAATATGGGATCGATCTGCGAAAATTTTCGAAAAACCTAAATTTTCGATTTTCAACCCGCCGTTTCAGGGGCAAGTGTAACTCACTTTGGTACACTTGTGGGTGGAATATGGGATCGATGCGAAAATTTTCGAAAAAGCTAAATTTTCGATTTTCAACCCGCCGTTTCAGGGGCAAGTGTAACTCACTTTGGTACACTTGTGGGTGGAATATGGGATCGATCTGCGAAAATTTTCGAAAAAGCTAAATTTTCGATTTTCAACCCGCCGTTTCAGGGGCAAGTGTAACTCACTTTGGTACACTTGTGGGTGGAATATGGGATCGATCTGCGAAAATTTTCGAAAAGCTAAATTTTCGATTTTCAACCCGCCGTTTCAGGGGCAAGTGTAACTCACTTTGGTACACTTGTGGGTGGAATATGGGATCGATCTGCGAAAATTTTCGAAAAAGCTAAATTTTCGATTTTCAACCCGCCGTTTCAGGGGCAAGTGTAACTCACTTTGGTACACTTGTGGGTGGAATATGGGATCGATCTGCGAAAATTTTCGAAAAAGCTAAATTTTCGATTTTCAACCCGCCGTTTCAGGGCAAGTGTAACTCACTTTGGTACACTTGTGGGTGGAATATGGGATCGATCTGCGAAAATTTTCGAAAAAGCTAAATTTTCGATTTTCAACCCGCCGTTTCAGGGCAAGTGTAACTCACTTTGGTACACTTGTGGGTGGAATATGGGATCGATCTGCGAAAATTTTCGAAAAAGCTAAATTTTCGATTTTCAACCCGCCGTTTCAGGGGCAAGTGTAACTCACTTTGGTACACTTGTGGGTGGAATATGGGATCGATCTGCGAACATTTTCGAAAAACCTAAATTTTCGATTTTCAACCCGCCGTTTCAGGGGCAAGTGTAACTCACTTTGGTACACTTGTGGGTGGAATATGGGATCGATCTGCGAAAATTTTCGAAAAAGCTAAATTTTCGATTTTCAACCCGCCGTTTCAGGGGCAAGTGTAACTCACTTTGGTACACTTGTGGGTGGAATATGGGATCGATCTGCGAAAATTTTCGAAAAAGCTAAATTTTCGATTTTCAACCCGCCGTTTCAGGGGCAAGTGTAACTCACTTTGGTACACTTGTGGGTGGAATCGATGGGATTTTCAATCAGGGCAAGTGATACACTGCGAAAATTTTCGAAAAGCTAAATTTTCGATTTTCAACCCGCCGTTTCAGGGGCAAGTGTAACTCACTTTGGTACACTTGTGGGTGGAATATGGGATCGATCTGCGAAAATTTTCGAAAAAGCTAAATTTTCGATTTTCAACCCGCCGTTTCAGGGGCAAGTGTAACTCACTTTGGTACACTTGTGGGTGGAATATGGGATCGATCTGCGAAAATTTTCGAAAAACCTAAATTTTCGATTTTCAACCCGCCGTTTCAGGGGCAAGTGTAACTCACTTTGGTACACTTGTGGGTGGAATATGGGATCGATCTGCGAAAATTTTCGAAAAGCTAAATTTTCGATTTTCAACCCGCCGTTTCAGGGGCAAGTGTAACTCACTTTGGTACACTTGTGGGTGGAATATGGGATCGATCTGCGAAAATTTTCGAAAAGCTAAATTTTCGATTTTCAACCCGCCGTTTCAGGGGCAAGTGTAACTCACTTTGGTACACTTGTGGGTGGAATATGGGATCGATCTGCGAAAATTTTCGAAAAAGCTAAATTTTCGATTTTCAACCCGCCGTTTCAGGGGCAAGTGTAACTCACTTTGGTACACTTGTGGGTGGAATATGGGATCGATCTGCGAAAATTTTCGAAAAGCTAAATTTTCGATTTTCAACCCGCCGTTTCAGGGGCAAGTGTAACTCACTTTGGTACACTTGTGGGTGGAATATGGGATCGATCTGCGAAAATTTTCGAAAAAGCTAAATTTTCGATTTTCAACCCGCCGTTTCAGGGGCAAGTGTAACTCACTTTGGTACACTTGTGGGTGGAATATGGGATCGATCTGCGAAAATTTTCGAAAAGCTAAATTTTCGATTTTCAACCCGCCGTTTCAGGGGCAAGTGTAACTCACTTTGGTACACTTGTGGGTGGAATATGGGATCGATCTGATCGAAAATTTTCGAAAAAGCTAAATTTTCGATTTTCAATCGGCCCACGCCGTTCCAGGGGCAAGTGTAACTCACTTTGGTACACTTGTGGGAGGAATATGGGATGGATCGGTGAACATTTTCGAAAAACCTAAATTTTCGCTTTTCAACCCGCCGTTCAAGGGGCAAGTGTAACTCACTTTGGGACACTTGTAGGTGGAATATGGGATCGATCTGAGAAAATTTTTGAAAAACCTAAATTTTCGATTATCAACCCGCCGTTTCAGGGGCAAGTGTAACTCACTTTAGTACACTTGTGGGTAGAATATGGGATGGATCGGTGAACATTTAGGAAAAACCTATATTTTCAACCCGCAAAAACACCCCAAATATACGATGTTGATGCCCAAAAATGGTGTTCTTCGGCTCAAAATCGCACCAATAATGCGGATTTTAGTTCCAAAAATGGGGTTTATTGCCGCTAAATTGGCCCAAGAATTCGGTTTTTATGCCCAAAAATGGGGTTTTTAGAAGCAAAATGAGCTCAAAAATTCGGTTTTTAAGCCCAAAAATGGGGTTTTTAGGCTCAAAACTGACCCAAAAATGTGGTTTTTAGGCGCAAAATAAGCCCAAAAATGCGGTTTTTAGGCGCAAAAGTGGCCCAAAAATGTGGTTTTTTGGCCCAAAAATGCGATTTTTTGGCCCAAAAATGGGGTTTTAAGCCCAAAAATGGGGGTTTAGGCTCAAAATTGGCCAAGAAAATCAATTTTTAGGCCCAAAAAAGGTTTTTAAGTGTAAAATTGGCCCATAAATGCGGATTTAAGGCCGAACTATGGGGTTTCTTGGCGCAAAAGAGGCCCAAAAATAAGGTTTTTAGGCCCAAAAATTGGGTTTTTGGCACATAATTGGGTTTTTTGACGATAAATCGGCGTCAAAATTGGTTATTAGGCGCAAAAACTCAAGGATACGATTTTTATGCCCAAAAATGATGTTCTACGGCTCAAAATCGCACCAATAATATGGTTTTTAGGTCCAAAAGTGGGGTTTATTGGTGCAAATTAGGCCAAAAATTCGGGTTTTAAGCCCAAAAATGCGGTTTTTAGGCCCGAGAATTTGGTTTTTAGCCTCAAAATTGGTCCAAAATGTTTTTATTAGGCGCAAAATTGGCCAAAAATGCGGTTTTTAGGCCGAAATATGGGGTTTTTTAGCGCAAAAGAGACACAAAAATGCGGTTTTTAGGCCAAAAATAAATTTTTAGGTGATAAATTGGCAGAAATATTGGGTTTTTACGCACAAAATTGTCCCTATAATACGGATTTTATGACCAAAAATGTTGTTTTTAGCCTCAAAATTAGCCCAAAAATGGGGTTTTTAGGCCAAAAAAAAGGGGTTTTTACACCCGAAAAAACTTTTTCGCCGTTCAAGGGGCAAGTGTAACTCACTTTGGTACACTTGTGGGTGGAATATGGGCAAAATCTGGGGAGATATTTAAAAAGTCGAAATTATACGCAAAATTGGCCCAAAGATACGATTTTTATGCCCAAAAATGGTGTTCTTCGGCTCAAAATCGCATCAAAAATGGGGTTTTTAGAAGCAAAACTGGCCTAAAAATGCGGTTTTTGGGCAATAAAATGGGGTTTTTACGCTCAGAATTGGCTCAGAAATGCGATTTTTAGGCCCCAAAATGCTGTTTTTAGGCGCTAAATTGGCCTAAAAATGGGGTTTTTAGGCCAAAAAAGGGGCTTTTTACGCCCAAAATTCAGGCGCAAAATTCGGTTTTTAGGGGCAAATAGGCTCAAGAATGGGGTTTTCAAGCTCAGAAATGGGTTTTATAGATGAAAAATCGGCCTAAAAATGCATTTTTAGCATGTTGTTAAATGCTCAATAATAGTGTTTTTTTATGAAAAATTGGCAAAAAAATGCGTTTTTTAGGCCCAAAATCGGCTAGTTCAAAACGCTACTGAAGACAGCGGATGGACATCGATTTCGGAATGGGACAATGGGATGGCGGCAGTTCCAACGCGGCCCGATCAATTTTACCCCGAGTACAAATTTCCGCGGGACTAATAATAACATTTTGTTCGTATCGTATTAAATTTCTTTGGCTACGAAGCTCGGAAGCCTGTCGGCGGGCTTTGTTTGTTCAACGGCCGAATCTCGGCCGGGGGCGTTCGGCCCTTGTTATTGCTCGAGTTGTTTGTTTTATCAACCGGGTTCAAACACGGTACCGGTTCGATGTTTCATCTCCCAACACAGGAGGAGCATATTTACCCGTTCAGCGATACAGGGGGGGGGCGAATTGTAGGGAACCTGATTTTCCGGAAATAAAAGTCCCGGTCAATTATCTATACGTTGTCCTACAAGATCGCGGCCTAAATATTCTTCACTTATATGCAGTTTATCTTTATATTTTGCCTTCCCTTTTTTCTACTTTTCCTTTAAAGTCGGGACTACAACTTTTGTAAATTATACCTAGTGATAGTGCGCCTCGATAACTCTCACGTACTTTCGACTGAGAGTTCACTCATTAATGACGCTTCTGCTATTGTCCCAACTGGTCAGTTAGGAAATGAAATAAACCCTTTCAGGTGAATACAGCTGTCAATTGGAATTTATATGCGGAAGCTGTCGGTTCATCGACGAACGGGACTTTCATCGAATCGTGCGGTTCGACAGCAAGGATTATCGATCGCAGCTTTAAAATTTAGTAGGTTTTAATTTGGGCTAACATAAAATCGATGGTTTACCAGGGCCCCTAGTATAGAGTACCTTTATTAACGTACCCCCTGCTTTTGTTACTATTAGAAGAGGACTTTGTAAGCTGTCTTCTATTGTTTGTTTGTACATAACTAGTTCGTTGAGACGATTTTATTATACAATAGAAGACTGACATTATGGAAACTCAACAGTAACAACAGTAACTAGTTCCATCCGTTCTTGAATACCAATGTACTGTCCCCGGTTAATTGAGAGGGTTGAAAAGCGTTTTAACCCTAATTTCTTTAGCCGCGCTGGACTAGGCCGGGGACGAGGTGATTCAGTTTATGGGGAACAGGAGCCAGTTGTTTCAGAGTCAACCCCGAGGAGCGGTCTTATTTAGAGCGGCCAGCAACAAGTGGCCGCGAATCATCCACCCAACCCCGACCCAGTATTCGATTTATGGCATACTTCTTGAGAAAGGGCATACCGACCGCACATAAACAGTATCCTGTATACAGTCATCGCGGGATAATTTATAATTATATCAATAGTGACATAGTACTAGACAGTGGGGAAATCACCCGGCCGTTTCCCCTATATAGGGGAACCCACATATTCATGAACGAACGGAACTTGGAAACATGTAATGTGGGGCGTTTTAACTATTTTATTTGAGGTGAGCTTAAGGAAGAAATCGAAGCGAAAATACCGTTTTTTGAACTGTTAATTTCGTTATCTTTGAATACCCACCTGTGTTCTGCGAGGGTTGCTAGGTAATTTCTAAGCGGATGACCAAACCAGCGAGAGGAGACAGAAAATCGAGAAATCTTTGAGAGAGGATTTGAGAAAATTTTTATTTCTTATTGAGATTCGCGCTGGGAAAACACAAGGGCCACGACGAAGAAGAATACATTAGTTCAGGAGCAAAGGTTAAAGAACCAGTCTCCAGGGCAGTATTGAGAGCGACACTTTCAGAACTGTAAAAAATGAACTGTAATTACATAATATGCCGTTATCTCTGCAATTTGACAAACAGAGGTCAGGGATAAAGGCAGAACAGAAGTCTGCACAGCTGCTGCACAGCTTCCTTCGGGACTTATTTAAGCCCGCAGTTATGCTTTCAAATAAAATATAATAGGAATTATAGGGTCGATTAAGCCCCCCTCCACACCGCTTCGGTCAGCCTGTAAGAATAAACTAGGAGCAATAAAGGTCCTGGGGGTTGTGGTGCTAATGGGGCATTATCCAGGGCCCCACCGCCTACTTAGAATTAGCATAAAGACCACTTTCGAGGCTCTGCAACCCTTCAGGACTATCCCCGTTCAGATAAGAGACTTCGGGTTAACTAATGCTGGCTACACGACTTGTATTTGTCTTCATTACTTTTTCACTTCTCTTTTAGGCAAATCCTAAGAAAGTTTCTAAAATTAAAGATTAAAATGCCTTCAGTCATCTACAGTGGGCTGATATAAAGAGTCAGCCAAAATTTAGTTATCTGGTCTCAATATAATTGATTAAAAAGGATTCTGGTCATTAACGAAGACAAAATTCGAATGCAATTGTAGGTGAATAAATATATAATTCAATTTCTATTATTCTTTCTCATGATAAATGTCTCATGATAACATGTGAATGTACCTTAGGATGTTACTTACTGATGCATTGCAACTGAAGGCGGCGGGACGACGAAACCGGTCGAATCTTACTGAGACAAAAAATTGAGTTCGAAAACTATTACTAAATGTCTAAATAATTGCCTTAAATTGTAGAAATTATTTCTCTCAATAAAAGGACTGGAAATGTTTAAATATTGGTTAAAACAACTGTATTTGTCCATTGTACAGATCTAGTAGAGTGCACTAACGGTTCCTGGGATGAGGCGAATTAATTTTTAAATTCGGAATAAAAAATTACTATTTTTGACTCCAGCCGTCCGCTCGTCCGAAATCTATAAAATGGAATATCAGAATTCTCCAGCCGCTTTACGATTTGGCTCGGTGAAACGACTTGAGTTGGCTATAGTTTACGGTCAAGCGTAAAACTCCTCTTTTCCAGCGGTCGGGGCACCGGTTTTATTCTTCACATTTCGGAATATTAGATGGCGGTTGGATGAAAGAAGAAAAAAGATTGAAATAAAACAAAGATTGCTATTCTTTGACGCCAAAACGAATCGTTAATATTCCGCAGATGCGGGTAGGTTTTTTGTACACGGAACACGAAAACTGACTTCAGTTGCAGAAATTCTATATACGTATACGTGATTAATAACCAGTTGTGTGATCAAGTATATATATATTTGATCTATAATCCGACAAAGACTTAAACCGATTA
Organism: Lethocerus indicus; assembly: GCA_019843655.1. Lineage (NCBI taxonomy): Eukaryota > Metazoa > Arthropoda > Insecta > Hemiptera > Belostomatidae > Lethocerus > Lethocerus indicus. The sequence goes on along the minus strand of JACDQD010000003.1, from coordinate 30,826,582 downwards.
ACGAAATCCCTCCTCAAACTCAAAGAAGACAAACGAAATCCCCCAAAAACACAATAACAAGACACGCGTATATACACACGACAAACAGACAAGCTACTTGAGTACAAGTGACAGTGACAGTGCAGTGAGGATACCCAAAAAACATCCAAAGTGGCAAAAGTGACTAACACCGCTACTGAAGAAGGGCAAGCAGCCGAAACCGGTCTAGCAAAAGACCAAACCGGCGAGAGGAGGCAGAAACACACGAAATCTACGGTATTCCAATCCCTCGCAGACCACAAAACAGGTACACTTTTGAATATTGTTTTGTAGACCGAACCAGCGAGAGGAGGCAGAGAAACACACGAAATCTACGGTAAACACGTTAAAGCTTATAGATAGTTGGGGGGTCGAAAATTATTGGATTGTTTTAGTCCACAGTACGAAGTGCGAAGCCGCCACCGTACTGTGAGAGATGCGGCCGCTTGAAACCGGTCTGGCGATAGACCGAATAAGACGTAAGATCGAGGAAAAACTGCGGTACTCTGCATACGCAATACACTGAAACATATGGGAATGTACAGTGTTCCGCCTTAATCTCGTTTCAGGGTACCGCTTGGTTGTATTGCCGAGATTACAGTTTCATAAATGCGCCTTCCCCACCCCCATTAAGGTTTTCCACCGGCGGCGGTAGTGGCCGGTCTTTATTTTATCTCCTTTAGGACCGTTGGAGATATAAATATTTTGTAAATTCGAGTGTGGCGTCGGACGGTGGGGGTTGTGGTGGCGGGGTCTGTTTATAATTAAGGCTGGGTCTAGACCCCTGTTCCGGGCGGGATGTTCCACAGTTGGAGGCGCCGGCCACTTCGATCGGTAGAGCGCTAGCTGACGCTACGCCCACGCCACCCCACCCTTAAACATACCACCACCACCCCGCCCGGCAACTTACCAGTCTTATACCAGTTTAGAATACCTGTTTTCTAGTCTGCCAGGGGTCGGAATACCTCCCAACCCAAATAAGACAAACAGCATCCCCCAAAAGCACAATAACGAGACACATATATATACACACGACAAACAGACAACCACCACAGTACAAGTGACAGTGACAGTGCAGTGAGGATGCCCAGAAAAACATCCAAAGTGCCGCTACTGAAGGTGGCGTGCAGCCGAAACCGGTCTAGCAAAAGACCTAAGAAATCTACGATAGTGTATTACCCTACCAACATAGTGCACAGAACAAGCATATCGGGCCACAATATTCGCGTGCATAAGCGTCGTAACGCCCCCGGCCAAGCAAGCATGGACATTGTGTATATTGTCCGCGATATCCTATGTATACTTGATGAAAAATAAGGTACATTGGAATACATGTTTTGTAGTCTAAGATGGGTTGGAATAGCCTAGATTTCGTGTTCGGTTTGGATTTTTGCTCTGAATTATCATTTCAAGTTCTGATAAACTGAACGCATCCGAGCGAAGCCCGGTACGCAATACTTGTCGTTATTAAAACCAATTATCGCGGTTAAATATTAAATTGTTACAATAACAATGTAACAGTTCAAGTTACTGCACTGTCATAACGTTTCGAATTCGTTTTAAACTGTCGTTTAAATAGTGGTAAAACGGGCTGGTGATATTCTGATAGTCGACCCCCCACGAACGAATAGCTTTTCCATTTTCGGGACCTCGTTTCTAAAAAAAAAACCTTCTGGAATTTAACTCGTCGAAGTGACCATTTTTTTTTGCTGTTTTTCACCGTCAAAACCGCGCGATACAAACCGCAAACAAATATCCTTGAAGGGAACAGGATTGAAACTGGGGGCTTAAACTTTTAACGAGCCCGGACACTGGTCGCGGAACTTCGGTCGTAATGAGCCGCAGCCTCCGCGAGGGCGAGTTTTACTTCCGGCCGAAAATTGAGTTGGCGACAGTTGAAAGAGAAAAAAGCGAAACGCAAAAAAAAATACTCGTAATTGAATTGTATTTTGGCGCAATTACGCTCGCTCGGCGCTTATTGATGGTCGTTTATTCGGTAAATACTGTAGAACGGTTTGAACAGGACCGATTTCTCTCTGAATAAGTGTGGGACAGAATTTTGAAACAAATTTAAATAATACAGGTGACGTTTATCTATATGATTCTCTCTTTTAGTCGGCATCTGTGAGATTTGCAGTTTCTTATTCAGAACATTAAACAGTGAAAAAATATAAAACGAATTTAGCAAAATTAAACCCCGCGGGATAGTATAATTCTCGCCGTTTGATGACGGGTTTGATGATATTTGATGGTGACCGATATCTGTGAGTGATGGGGGCCGTTATATGATGATGGATGGGGAGCACAATATTGACGCCTCATAAATATAAATTGGGGGAATAATTTTGGCCAATCGAACGACCGATTGAAGAGTGGGACCGCAAAGTTGACGGGACGGGGATTTGGGGGTGAACGGGGAAAAGCAACTCTGGTGATGATTGGCGGGCAGAGGGACCAGACGTCTTCTATTAAGAGGAATAAATTAGTTCAGAAGTGGGAGTTAAAGAACCGGGCAGTATTGAGAACAAAACTTATTTTCTTTTTAGTTCCTGACCACTGTTCTTTTTTTCAGAAATGAAGGCGGCATATCTGCCTAGTACACAAAAATACATACATCGATACATGGCTCATCGAATATCTAAGAACCTGCGAATCAGTCAGATATCCATATACACTCTTGAAGAAAAATTCTCCCATGGTGGAAATTGGAAGGGCGATTGAGGGACAGTTCGTATTTTCCTAGGATACGGCCTTCAAATATCCTAATTAATAACCTTCATTGTTTGTTGATGGTTTCTAACCGCGAGTCTTGGTTAGGGACACTTTTCTTCGCGGAGGCATTGACATTGGGAAAACTTCCATCAATTTGTTCGGAGATGGGGGTGCACTGCTGAAAAACCCTTCCTGAGAAGTATAATGATTATAACACGCAGTCGTATCATGCGGTAGGAGATGCAGTAACTGTGCTATGTGAAATTGCACGACCTAATAATATTGCAGCCTCCTATAGGCATCCCGGACAAGACAGTTCATTGGCCCAAATCTAATTAATTTTCTCAGTATTTTCACCCCCAATTTCCGTCAATATTTTCACAATTACTCTATAAATACAATCGATTGATCGCAGACCCGTGGTACCTCGACGGTTGGATTTGCGATCGGCTAGAAAACCGAAATTGAGGATTGGAGGAAACGAATTTTCCGATGCTGGAAACGCGGGTTGGGGCGAGACGGGAAGATTGATGAACCCTTTTTCCCCCTTAGCCCCGGGGGAAAATCTTCCCCCCGACGTTGAACACGGCCACGGCACAAATTTAAGGAGTTTATCCCCCATTTTTGTTTTTTTTTGGCAAGCTACAGGTTTCGCCATGATTGATCCCACCACTTATCTGCCAATATCTTTCCGGCCGTTTATTCCCTCCTTTTTCCAACTTCCGACCTTTAATTTTCCCAAGTACAGCACTAAATAAATAAATAAATAAATATATATATATATATATATATATATATATATATATATACATATATATAAACTAAGAAGGTCCTCAAAGATGAATTTAATTACTGAATAATAAAACAGTGATTTACTCCGGAGCATAACCGTCGACTAATCCAGCCGGCGAGTCAACAGTCTCCTCCTTCATTTCGTTATCCTTTTCTACATTATAATAAAATAGAGAGAGAGACATGAATAAACACAGGTGTCCAGGAGGGAGGCCGTTAATATCCCCTTTGATAGCCCGCAGACATGTCATAAAAGGTTAATTTCCAAGAACGTATCCTATGCTCTACCTGAATAGTGTTTGGTAGGACTGTCGCTAACTTATTTTAATTAATTAGTATTAATTAATAATATTAATTAATAATATATAATTAATTTATTTTTATTCCTGATCTCTGTCAGAATATTGTTCATTCTGCAGGTTCTCATCGTACTGCCCGATTTCTTCTTATTTTTCTCCAGAAAGATAGTATTCGACTGATTGCACGATATAGTTTCTATATTTCAGTTATGCTTGAGCGCTAACGTGAGTGAGAGCGATACATAGCGAGAACGGGTTCCGGTGGATAAGTAGTAACCTTCTACAACCGGTGTTGCGGTGTGACGCTCGCCATCTGTCGGCGACACCGGCCAACTATTGTAAAGCACGATTTAAGGGCTGGTGGGGTGGAGTGTTACATGACATTGATTCAAAATGGCTACAGGTGTGCCCCCCTTAAACAGGGCTTGTAATCACACCTGTTATCAATGTCCAGCGTTATATATTACTCCCGCAATGTAGAGGCCGCGGCTGAATATATGGCATCGGTCTAGCCCAGGGTTTCCAAACATTTTTTTTAACCATGGCCCTCTTTCTATCTCTATTCCTGCAGTTCCCCCTTTAGTATCGGTGAAAAAGGAAATATGTAAACATCTCCTGCTGCTGCACTCCACAAAAGTCCTGAGAAAGACAGTACGGGTGTTCCTGGAATTGAGCGTAGGTATGGGGCTTCTGTTCCAAGAAGCGAATCAGAGTCGAGCTATTATCAGAAAAAGGGCTTCCTTGAAGGGAACGAGGCCTAAAGGTAAAAGGCTCCCTTTCCGGGAATACTTCTCTTTACTGTCCGGGTTGCTCGATTTCCAATCAAAAGAATTGCTCTTGGAGCGGGATTCGATTTCTGAGGATGTAGGATCCAGATTACACGCATTCACCATATTGTCGAACAAGATTTTCATATAGTTGATGAAAAACAGATACAGGTCATGTAAACATGTATTTCTATAATCTTAGAGATCTAAGCAGCAATGTCCAAAACTATGACTGTAAGGCCCCAATTACAGATACTAAATTCGATTATGATGGAATATAAATGAAATATCTTAAATTGAATAATTAGGTGGGCCGTTCCCGGCTGTACTGCAGTGCCGGGCCAACCCGTGACAGAGGTGGAGCAAGCCCCTAGCACTCCGTCATTTTACAAAAATCAGTTTAATATTCTGGGCCTCCAATGGAGGCCGTATCAGATATTAAGCTGATAAGAACAGATACTACACTTTGATCTTAGCCAAAAGGCCGAGAAGCGATAACTTCACCACGTCAGGCACCTACCTAATGGTGGTTGTCATGGATATTCACCTCTACGGGAGTCGGTGTCATGTGATAAACCTTAGAAACCATAAAAAATGCAAGAGGACAGGGCTAAGGAATACACCAAAATACGATATATGAACCGAGTATTGTAATTCAATCTAGCTTAAAAATAACTTACTATGTTTGTAATATAGTAATATTTGACTTCAATAACCCCATGTCCATGTGTCGGTCGGATTATTTACGCCGGTGTCGCCATCTGTTATGGGGTTGATGCACTGCCTGCAACATATGCAAAATTGGGCATATTCATTGATTAGAAACCATTCATGGCGGAGGGATAGCACTGGAATGATATCAATCGTCAATTTCTCCTTAAACATTATAATACTTTAATAGAGGATGGCCAAATTTTAAACGGCGTAAAACACAAGTACAACCTGTCTAACAGCAAAGACTGAAAATAAATATATTGGGCACGGTAGTGATTGGTAACAGATCTATTTACGAATGAAACATTAATTAAAATATAACGAAGAAAAAACATTGCAAGAAATGGTGTCTTCCGTTTCCATTCTTTTATTTAGTCCGACCGACAACAAAATCAGCTTTCGATAATGATACAAGTTTCGTGCGAATTGAATATCTAAATCTATGTATAACTATAAAGCTACATTATAATTTAATTGTATTATTATGGTGGGCCGTTCCCGGCTGTACTGCAATGCCGGGCCAACCCGTGACAGAGGTGGAGCAAGCCCCTAGCACTCCGTCATTTTACAAAAATCAGTTTAATATTCTGGGCCTCCAATGGAGGCCGTATCAGATATTAAGCTGATAAGAACAGATACTACACTTTGATCTTAGCCAAAAGGCCGAGAAGCGATAACTAGACAAGTCAGGCACCTACCTAATGCTGGTTGTCATGGATACTCACCTCTACGGGAGTCGGTGTCATGTGGTAAACGAAACAAACTACTGACAATCTGTTATAAAGCGACCCTCAATTAAATCAATATTTATTTTATGAACTATGTACGCCACTTTTTACGTCAATTGGACCTAATGAAATAAATTTCTTAGGTGACACTCCAGTAGTTTAACCGGCTTCTGGCAAAATGGCGCTTGTGCTGCCACCTATTAAAGGGTTGGTGCACTTTAATTAATTCCAATGTGCATACTTCAGCGTACTTGCAGGTATTAAGATTAAATTACACGAAAATATAGTAGCTGAAAAGTTAGTCATCTTGAGGTCGGGAATTATACATCTCTAAGACTTCCTTCTACGGAAATATTCTCTATAAAACACTTCTTCACAACCTCAAATAAACTATTTATTTAAAAAAGGAGGTTTTCATATATGTAACTTTCGGCTACATTACTATTCAGTTAGGTTTAGGATAAAATTAAGATTAAAAAGAAAAACGAGAAACACGTACATCCTAGATAGAAAAACTAGTTTATTGCATTATCTAGTACCAAAGGACACCTCTCAGTGCTTATTGTTAGTTAAAATGCTAACCAACACTAATAATATTCAGTTTTGAAAATTTGAAATAAACGTCGAATAAAAGAGAAAGCAATCTATTCAACTGAGCATTAAACTAACAGAGTTAAGGCGGAAAATTCATTGTTTTGTCCAGGGAAAGCATTGCCTTTGTCTTGTTTTAATCCGCAGTTTATCAGCTTAACCCACGTGTGAACTTGAAGGAATAATAAGTTCGGGGAATGTTCAGAAGAGGCAGAAGAACCAGTGTTCTTTAGGCAGCATCTTGAGGCTCAAAAATTTGCCCCTGTTTACTGATCAATGAGATAGGATAATTGAGAACTGGGTTTCTACAGCCTAACTATAGAATGTAATGCTATTTTCGAGTTACTCCTTTCGCCATATTTAGTAGCATTCTGATAGCAGATCGGACGACATAGGCATCCTGTCTTGTTACTTCCACTATCACTGAGACTAAGTAAGAGAATGGAATCGGAAGATTTACGCCGTTTAAAATTTGGCCATTCTGTATTAAAGTATTATAATGTTTAAGCACACAAATATTCCCATGTTGTTGTTCAAGATCTTCCCCTTCCACCGTGAATGGTATCGAATCAATGACTAGCCAAATTTTGCATACTTTGCACGGAGTGCATCAACCCCATAACAGATGGCGACACCGGCGTAATTACTAAGGAGGATCTAATACGGAGTTACTAAAGTCAAATATTCGATATTATATTGAAGCTCGTTATGACCATTTAGTATAACTTAAAATTCCATAAATTGCATATTAATTAATATAGGTCCAAAAGTGGCGGCCGGTTATCTGGTTTATCATATGACACCGACTCCGTAGAGGTGAATATCCATGACAACCACCATTAGGTAGGTGCCTGACTTGGTGAAGTTATCGCTTCTCGGCCTTTTGGCTAAGATCAAAGTGTAGTATCTGTTCTTATCAGCTTAATATCTGATACGGCCTCCATTGGAGGCCCAGAATATTAAACTGATTTTTGTAAAATGACGGAGTGCTAGGGCTTGCTCCACCTCTGTCACAGGTTGGCCAGCATTGCAGTACAGCCGGGAACGGCCCACCTAATTATTCATATTTAAGATATTTCATTTATACTCCATCATATTCTAACTTAAGGTATCTGAATTTGCCTTTACAGTCATAGTTTTGGACATTGCTGCTTAGATCTCTAAGAGTATAGAAATACATGTTTACATGACCTGTATCTGTTTTCATAAAACATTATCATTGACAGAAATCTTCAACAATTGACAGAGTCGATTGCGTATAATCTGGATCCTACATCCTCAGAAGATCCCTGAAGAAATTCTTTTGATTATATCGAACCCCGGACAGTAAAAGGAGTATACCTGGAAAGGGAGCCTTGATGTCACTACTTGCATAGTGATACAACGGTTCCCTTCGATGAACTTTTCTTAATAGCTACTTTGTTTTTGCTTCTTGGAAAGAGCTCCCAAACCTTCAAAGGCGATCTCAGGACTTTGTAGAGTCAGGAGATGTCATATGATCCTTTTGATGGCGGAATTTCTGAAATGTAAGAGGGCCACGGTCAACAAATAATATAACATTAAATATTTAATTTATATTATTTGTTGTACTACATTTAGAAATCCCCATCTTTTATCTCGATTCCGCAGACCTAGATCGGTGAAGAAGAAATATGATAAAAATACGGAGCTCATTGCTGCTGCATCCAGGCAAAAGTAGTAGCTGGAATTAAAGTTTCGTAACCGTTGCTTCTGCATGTAGTGACATCAGAGTCGTTATCAGATACTACACATTGAGAGCCTAAAGGGTTCGGAAAAGCCTTTCAGTCTTCTGTCCTGGATGCTGGGCGAATCCAATCGACTCTGTCAATTGCTCTTGAATTCGATTCTGTCAATGTAGGATAAAGTTTATACCTTCACCAGCTGCGGTCACGCTAATAAATAGATAATGGCTATAAGAAGTATTTCTGTATTATGCAAATCGTAAGCAGTTAAGTCCAAAATATGGTAAAGCCCCAATTCAAATTCATCCCTGTTTAAAATCCTTAAGTTAGCAACTATAAACTGGAGTATAAAGGACTTAACATCTAATAATTTAAAACGACTATTTGAATATTATTATGGTGGGCCGTTCCCGGCTGTACTGCAATGCCGGGCCAACCCGTGACAGAGGTGGAGCAAGCCCTAGCACTCCGTCATTTTACAAAAATCAGTTTAATATTCTGGGCCTCCAATGGAGGCCGTATCAGATATTAAGCTGATAAGAACAGATACTACACTTTGATCTTAGCCAAAGGCCGAGAAGCGATAACTTCACCAAGTCAGGCACCTACCTAATGCTGGTTGTCATGGATACTCACCACTACGGGAGTCGGTGATGATTACCTAGGCAGTGCAAGACGACTGGACTATGAATATACCCCAGATAACCGGCCGCTTTTGGACCTTATATTAATTAATTGTAATATGGAAAGTATTTATGTTATACTACTGGTCATAACTTCAATTGATATTCAGTAAAATTCTACTTCGTTTAACAGATCCTCCTTAGTAATACGCCAGAACAGTGTCGCCATCTGATATATGGGGTTCGACGGTGCTGCCCTCAAAGTATGCAAAATTTGGCTTAGGAGATACACTCGTTAGGGTTCTAGAGGGTAGGAAGATAACATACCACTCGTAATTGTTTTCATAATTTGACACATATACACTGCACATTTTAAAGTATCGTAATCTTCCGATTCACCATTCTCTTACTTAGTCTCAGTGATAGTGGAAGTAACAAGACAGGATGCCTATGTCGTCCGATCTGCTATCAGAATGCTACTAAATATGGAGAAAGGAGTAACTCGAAAATAGCATTACATTCTATAGTTAGGTGAAAATTTACAAGCCTAGAAAACCCACAACAGTATTTTTGTTCTCAATTATCCTATCTCATTGATCAGTAAACAGCGGGCATGTGTGAATGTTTTCGAGCTCTCAAGATGAGTGGAACTAAAGAACACTGGTTCTTTGACCTTTACTCTGAACATTAACTTATTTAAGTTATAATCCTTCAAGTTTTGACTTCGTGGGTTAAGCTGATAAACTGCGGATTAAAACAAGACTTTGGAAAATGGCAATGCTCTTCCCTGAACCGTTTGACAAATACAGATGAATTTTCCGCCTTACACCTGTTAGTTTAATGCTCAGCTTTCTTTATTACGTTTATTTCAAATTCAAAAAATTATTAGTGTTGGTTAGCATAACCTAACAATAAGCACTGAGAGGTGTCCTTTGGTACTATGATATAGTTTTTCTATCAGTACGTGTTTCTCGTTTTCTTCTTAATTTTATCCTCCTAACTGAATAGTAATGGCACCATCGAAAGTTAATTCCGGATGAAAACCACTGTTCTGATTAGTTTATTTGAGGTTAAACGAAGTGTTTTATAGAGAATATTTCCGTAGAAGGAACTAGAATTATCAATTGACCTCAAGTGACTAAAGCTACTATATTTTCGTGTAATATAACCTGCATACGCTGATAGTTGATATATTAACATGCACCAACCCTTTAATAGGTGGCAGCACAAGCGCCATTTTACAAAAGCCAGTTAAACTACTGGAGTGTCACCTAAGTTATCATTAGGTACGTAAAAATGGCGTCATAGTTCATAAAATAAATATTGATTTAATTGAGGGTCGCTTTATAACAGATTGTCAGTAGTTTACCACATGACACCGACTCCCCCCCGTAGAGGTGGTATCCATGGCGACCAAAGCATTAAGGTAGGTGCCTGACTTGGTCTGAAGTTATCGCTTCTCGGCCTTTTGGCTAAGATCAAAGTGTAGTATCTGTTCTTATCAGCTTAATATCTGATACGGCCTCCATTGGAGGCCCAGAATATTAAACTGATTTTTGTAAAATGACGGAGTGCTAGGGCTTGCTCCACCTCTGTCACGGGTTGGCCAGCATTGCAGTACAGCCGGGAACGGCCCACCATAATAATACAATTAAATTATAATGTAGCTTTATAGTTATACATAGATTTAGATATTCAATTCGCACGAAACTTGTATCATTATCGAAAGCTGATTTTGTTGTCGGTCGGACTAAATAAAAGAATGGAAACGGAAGACACCATTTCTTGCAATGTTTTTTCTTCGTTATATTTTAATTAATGTTTCATTCGTAAATAGATCTGTTACCAATCACTACCGTGCCCAATATATTTATTTTCAGTCTTTGCTGTTAGACAGGTTGTACTTGTGTTTTACGCCGTTTAAAATTTGGCCATCCTCTATTAAAGTATTATAATGTTTAAGGAGAAATTGACGATTGATATCATTCCAGTGCTATCCCTCCGCCATGAATGGTTTCTAATCAATGAATATGCCCAATTTTGCATATGTTGCAGGCAGTGCATCAACCCCATAACAGATGGCGACACCGGCGTAAATAATCCGACCGACACATGGACATGGGGTTATTGAAGTCAAATATTACTATATTACAAACATAGTAAGTTATTTTTAAGCTAGATTGAATTACAATACTCGGTTCATATATCGTATTTTGGTGTATTCCTTAGCCCTGTCCTCTTGCATTTTTTATGGTTTCTAAGGTTTATCACATGACACCGACTCCCGTAGAGGTGAATATCCATGACAACCAGCATTAGGTAGGTGCCTGACTTGGTGAAGTTATCGCTTCTCGGCCTTTTGGCTAAGATCAAAGTGTAGTATCTGTTCTTATCAGCTTAATATCTGATACGGCCTCCATTGGAGGCCCAGAATATTAAACTGATTTTTGTAAAATGACGGAGTGCTAGGGGCTTGCTCCACCTCTGTCACGGGTTGGCCCGGCACTGCAGTACAGCCGGGAACGGCCCACCTCATATTATAATTAAATTATTACTTAATACTCTCTAGATTGAATACTTGGAAAGGTTATTAATAATTACTAGAATTCGAAACGGGGTTCATAAGTTCAAGAGTGAACAGTGACGAAAGGTACAGACGGGATGCCCGATTGAGTCACTACCGTTCAGAAGATGGCGAGAAGCTAATATCGGTGCAACAAAAGAGAAACATTCGGTAGGAGAAAGGAGATCAAAAGCACTGTATTCTAATACCTCATAGACCCGACCACAAGACAGGTATTCAAAACTCGAAAACGTAAATGTCCCCTTCTGCAATGTTTCCTTGAGTAATGACGGAACAACGACAAGTTGAACCAGTCCTGTTGCAAAAAAATCAATGTTTTTTGCAATGACTCACTATTTCTGTAATTTTCCAACATGGTAGTAAGATAAACATAAACAGTTTGCCGACTTGTAAATAATAATAATATTAGTTTAACATGAAATCTAAATGCTACTTTGTCAGTCATGTATACCCCAGGTTACCGAATTAGAATTTAGTTCCTCAACTCGCCAACAGATGGCAGCACAACTACAACTCCAAGAACTCTAAAGTAACAAATACCGATATTTAGGTAACAATTAGTACGATAGGATTATTATAGGATGGTTTTAAACGTGTATACTTAATGTATTGAATAGGTAGTTTTAGTGTCCTGTCGGAGGAGGGTACCTATACTGTTTATAGTCATAAAACAAGGTTGCCTCCCGTAGTGGTGAGTATCCATGACAACCAGCATTAGGTAGGTGCCTGACTTGGTGAAGTTATCGCTTCTCGGCCTTTTGGCTAAGATCAAAGTGTAGTATCTGTTCTTATCAGCTTAATATCTGATACGGCCTCCATTGGAGGCCCAGAATATTAAACTGATTTTTGTAAAATGACGGAGTGCTAGGGGCTTGCTCCACCTCTGTCACGGGTTGGCCCGGCATTGCAGTACAGCCGGGAACGGCCCACCATAAATTCCAATAAAATTAATTCATTTTAAAAGTTTTCAGAGGTATTATTATTCCCATGAGTTTTAATCTTTAATAGATTGGTTTACTACCATTTCATTTTTCTTCGCTAGTAAGACTAAGACCTTTCATTCATCTGTGATGTACTAGAATGGGGTACCCTATGTGGTCTTTTCGGATCGTCGAAACACCACCTCCTGGATAAAAAATTACAAATTTATCTATCAGACGCTAAAATCCCGTTGAAGAATTTTTAATGCAAAACAATCATCTTTTTAGAGAGAGGTTTTGGGCAAGAGGGGTAAATTTGAGATGAGAATGAATGAGGCTAAGTCTCTTGTTATTGTGTTCTTGGGGGATGTTTGTTTTCTTGAGGGGGTTAGGATGTTTTAATCAGCTTAACATTTCCGCACCACCCTCAGGGGGCGCTAGCTTATCGGTCAAAATGCACCAAACGAACTTTAGCTAAGTACATTTCCGCACCACCCACGTACACGAAATCTACGGTATTCCAACCCCTCGCAGACCACAAAACAGGTATGTTTAACTAAAGAATAAACCATCCAAGCCAGCAGGGTAACCGCCATTTAATAGTAATGAACCTTGCTAGTTTTAGTGTTGGGTACAGTAACTAAACCTCCTAACTACTAACTTAGACCCAATACTAGATAATACACTAATATTTGATTAAAATTATGATGGGCCGTTCCCGGCTGTACTGCAGTGCCGGGCCAACCCGTGACAGAGGTGGAGCAAGCCCCTAGCACTCCGTCATTTTACAAAAATCAGTTTAATATTCTGGGCCTCCAATGGAGGCCGTATCAGATATTAAGCTGATAAGAACAGATACTACACTTTGATCTTAGCCAAAAGGCCGAGAAGCGATAACTAGACACAGTCAGGCACCTACCTAATGCTGGTTGTCATGGATACTCACCCCTATGTGAGTCACTATTGTGAGATGGATTATCAATTAACAGATAATCGGCGGCATCTGGACCTTACAATAATTCAAGTTAATATATCAGGTATCTAAGTTGTATTACTGGTTATAACTTGAATTGATATTAAGTAAAATTCTAGTTATTTTAACAAAACTAATCAGAATAGTAGCCATCCGGAAATATTTCGATGGTCCTGCCATCTAGTAATGAGTTGGATCACTGGATAGGGTGCAATACTGTAGACGATTTACCATGGGTAACTATTTTTTTATAGTTTTAATGAGTTGGTACTGTATCTGCATTGCACGTTTTGTACCCTTGAATGGTAAAGTTTTTCTATCTTTATTTTTGGGTGCTTCTACCATCGTACATTTAGTCAGGTACTAAATCATTGCCCGTAATTGCTAAGCAAGGTTACCTAATATTTGGCCGTTTAAATGGTATATTCAATGTTACATACTCTATTTTTAAAGAACGTTTTTCTCTTCAAATGATAATGAAATTCCTATGTATTAAATGGCTCTATTAGCTGATAAAAAAATCCAGAAACAGGAGAATTTAGAACTATCTATGTTCCCATATTAGCCCAATTTGTCTTTTTTCAAGGTACATTTCCAAAATTCCGACATTTCAGAACTTACTAGTTCCATCATCAGGGTCCAACTCCTTGCCTTGAATCATGGCAGATATCCCCCAGAGGTTTCCAATAAAATCAGACTATAGTGTTTCACTTTGCTAACAGATGTCAGCACAACTGAAACTCAAACAACACTAAAGTAACAAATACAGATATTTAGGTAACAATTAGTACGACAGGATTATTATAGGGTAGTTTTATAAATGCATATTTAATTTGTTAAATGCAGAGTTGCTTTAGAGCCATGTTAAAGGAGTAAACCTATACTGTTTATAGTCATAAAACAAGGTTGCCTCCCGTAGTGGTGAGTATCCATGACAACCACCATTAGGTAGGTGCCTGACTTGGTGAAGTTATCGCTTCTCGGCCTTTTGGCTAAGATCAAAGTGTAGTATCTGTTCTTATCAGCTTAATATCTGATACGGCCTCCATTGGAGGCCCAGAATATTAAACTGATTTTTGTAAAATGACGGAGTGCTAGGGGCTTGCTCCACCTCTGTCACGGGTTGGCCCGGCACTGCAGTACAGCCGGGAACGGCCCACCATAATTTTAATCAAATATTAGTGTTTTATCTAGTATTGTGTCTAAGTTAGTAGTTAGGAGGTTTAGTTACTGTACCCAACACTAAAACTAGCAAGGTTCATTATTATTAAATGGTGGTTACCCTGCTGGCTTGGATGGTTTATTCTTTAGTTAAACATACCTGTTTTGTGGTCTGCGAGGGGTTGGAATACCGTAGATTCGTGTACGTGGATGGTGCGGAAATGTACTTAACTAAAGTTCGTTTGGTGCATTTTGACCGATAAGCTAGCGCCCCCTGAGGGTGGTGCGGAAATGTTAAGCTGATTAAAACATCCTAACCCCCCCCTCAAGAAAACAAACAACATCCCCCAAGAACACAATTACAGACACTTAGCCTCATTCATCCTCATCTCAAACTTGCCCAAACCTCTCTCTATAAAGATGATGGTTTTGCATTAAAAATTCTTCAACGCCTGATAAATTTGTAAGATTTTATCCAGTTGTAGATCCAACGATCTTAAAAGATCACATAGGGTACCCCTACTAGTAACAACACCGATTAATGAAGTAAGGGTCTTACTTACTTTATCTTACCTTATCTGACTTTAAGATAGAGATACATGGGAATAATATCATACCACAAAACAGGAATTCCTAAATAAGTTAATTTAATTGGTATTTATGGAGGGCCGTTCCCGGCTGTACTGCAATGCCGGGCCAACCCGTGACAGAGGTGGAGCAAGCCCCTAGCACTCCGTCATTTTACAAAAATCAGTTTAATATTCTGGGCCTCCAATGGAGGCCGTATCAGATATTAAGCTGATAAGAACAGATACTACACTTTGATCTTAGCCAAAAGGCCGAGAAGCGATAACTTCACCAAGTCAGGCACCTACCTAATGCTGGTTGTCATGGATACTCACCACTACGGGAGTCGGTCTCATATGATAAACCATAGAAACCATAGGTAATCCATGCCAAACGAGACTAAGGAATACACCAAAATACAATATATGTACTGAGTATGCTTAAAACGGATTGTAATTCAATCTAGCTTAAAAATAATTTGTAATATTTGACTTTACTAACCACATATACTTTAGTGTACCGGAGTAAGCACGCCCGTGTCGCCATCTGTTGGGGCGTTGACACACTACTTAATATGGCGAAAGCAAAATTAGTTTAGAACAGTTAGAGGAAATGGAAAATCGCTGCAATTATATTTTAATCCTTAGCTTTCAATATAAATGGGTGTTTAATGTGGGAAATATTAAACACCAGCAATGGAAAGTTACTCTCAGACAGTGGACATTTAGCACTATGAGTGATGTAGGTTATTGATTATCAAACTATGGTACATGTACGATTAGTGGTGCAGTATGTTTAGGTGTTTCAAAAAAACATTTAAATAAATGTTTTTTATTATTAATAGTTTTAAACATTTTTTTTCAAAATGACAAATGGATTCGTCTTGATAGACTGGAGATTTTAAATAATTTAATGCGGATATATTTTATTCATCCTATTATATGTTAGTGTAAAAAACCATAGTTGGTAAATGTTGACAGACTCCAATGAATGATTCACATAGTCGCTTAGTATATGTAAGAAATAGTTGCTATTTCTAAGAATGAAAACAGAAGGGGGACAGACCAAAATCAAAGAAACTAGAAATGATTAGTAAGAGAGGAACAATGAAGAATTTTCGATAATAGTACAAAGTTCGTGTGAAGAGTATTATTAAAAAAATGAAGTATATTTCGTGTTTCTGTCTCCTCTCGCACTAGCGTCGCAATGAAGTAAACCCTAAGAACAGAACAAAAACCAAACAGAAGTCAAAGTTATTCTAATCCCTCGCAGACCACAAAAGAAAGTTAAATTAGAATTAAAGCAATTTATATTGATATTTAGGTGGGCCGTTCCCGGCTGTACTGCAATGCCGGGCCAACCCGTGACAGAGGTGGAGCAAGCCCCTAGCACTCCGTCATTTTACAAAAATCAGTTTAATATTCTGGGCCTCCAATGGAGGCCGTATCAGATATTAAGCTGATAAGAACAGATACTACACTTTGATCTTAGCCAAAAGGCCGAGAAGCGATAACTTCACTAAGTCAGGCACCTACCTAATGCTGGTTGTCATGGATACTCACCACTACGGGAGTCATCCTTGGTTATGACTATAAACAGTATATGTACCCTCCTCCGACATGACACTAAAACTGCGTATTCAACACATTAAATATACACGTTTAAAACTACCCTAAAATAATCCTGTCGTACTAATTGTTACCTAAATATTGGTATTTGTTACCTTATAGTTGTTTGAGTTGCAATTGTGCTGTCATCTGTTGGCGAATTGAGGAACTAAAATGTAATTCGGTAACCTGGGGGTATTTACATGACTGACAAAGTAGCCTTTAGATTTCATGTTAAACTAATATTATTATTGTTCATTAATATCGTTAAATATTATTTTATTAATAAGTTCATTACTTATGTTGCTTTCATAAGTAAGCAGTCACTCTCACCTTATGGCTGGTCTAGTGATTTTAAAAATTATGCCAGACAGTATATATGTAGGTATTATCTTATTTAGCCACCTTGTAATAAGTTCACAATATAAAAAAACCTATTATACATTCCTTTTTATTATACTGAGATTTAGATTTCTTGAAAAGAGATGAGTTTAAATCAACTGACAATTCTAAATATTGACCTCACAGAATTAGAATAATTTATTGACATTGTAATTTAATACAACTTAAAATAAGTGAACAAAATGCATGCATAAACTTATTATCAAAGTACCAGAGTTCACTAACAGAAGGTAGTAACATCATTATTATATCTTAATAATGCCTCATCATTAATAATGCCTTTGGGTCAACCAACACATTTTAATCTCAATCAATGGCTACAACATAAACAAAAAGGAATGATTTAGTATTGTAAACATTTCCTTAATATATCAATAATTAATATATTAATTATTATATTATATTACTTATTATATTAATATATTATATTAATTTTATGGCTCTGAGGGTGTCCTGTTATTTTAACAGTACTTCATTGCCAACACGGGCAAATGCCAGCAGGCATTTTGATGATATGCTAGAAAATTATTGTGCATATTATAAATTGTTTATATAGTTTTGCCAGGATAATCCCAATTTTCTGTAGTAATAATTTCTAATTATATCATAGTGTCTTGGGTAACATTACTGGTATAATATTTGCTGTGTAGAAACAACAAAGACTTCCCCTCCAATATGTGGAGTGCAACACGCCTATAAATTCATGGAAATTTCCAAGTTAAACTCCTATATAATACATTAAAATATTTGATTAATTTCAGCTATGCATTATGTGAAATGGGGATAATTTCATACAAGAAATTATTGGGGCATCTTTAGATTTTTAATTAGAAACCAAGGTTTTGACAGATAAAATTTGAAATATAAAATATTGATGCTTGCTTGGATATTTTGATAGTCACACATTTGTCATTTTTGCAATTTCTTTTTAAATATTGATAAAAATATATTTCAAACATGAATTCTATATTTGTTTTTTTCATCAAGCAAAGCTGAATTATACTTGATAGCAATTAGTTAAAAAATTGTATTAAACTACATTTGTTTGTGACCAGCACTCATGAAATCTTTGACCAGAATTCAATGCATGATCTATGAATAGATTTCCTTTGCAAAATGTTCTACCATGAAATTGCAAAATGTTTGCATATAAGAGCATTATTTTGAAATGTACGCTCGACATTCATCCTAATTTAATTATTATTTATACTCGGGCATAAATAGGAAGCATAATGAAATGAGAATATTCACATTCAATATTTATTTTAACAACTAGATTTTATAAATAATGTAATTTTTTTTTACATTTTCACAATTACACAATATTAAGTTGCTCAATCTCATTATTAATGATTAACAGTCTAGACACTGACAGAATGTACATGTACACCAGAATGACACGCATATGTGGACTCAACCGGATACTATACAAAGACAATACGCACATATATATTAAATTTATATTATTTATTATTATTACTATTATTTATATTGTCCATACAAAATATTGCTTCTTTGTGTCAAGTGTTTTTCCTAAATCACAGTTGACCGACAAAACAGAGTCAGTCGGTTTGTTCATTCACTGGTGTCCCTGGAGGGTACTGTTTTATGCTTCTGTACGAACACCATCAGTGCTGTTATCGTGTTGCCGAGGAAAAGTATAAAAAATAATATTGACAAAGCCGAAATCTGAAAAGAAAATCAAAAGCAAAAGTTAAGTAGCGAATTAAGGAGACGTTTGTCCACCCTCAATATTGGATATAAGAAATATTTCTGTAGAGAATTTTTTTTCTAATGGTACAGAGGTTGACATAAAAAAATAGTTTCAACAATGCACGAAAAAAAACAAAATTTGAGTTAAGAGTTAAAAGGAGTCTGATCCATCTCCAGTTGACAGAAGCACTAGTACGGCAAATTAATACTGTAGAAACAAACGTAATGTTTCCCTCAACGTATACAATCATAGTGAGTATTATCCAGGAAATTGAAGGCATTAAAATAGAAGTAAAGACCTTCATTACTTTCCCATAATTTACACTTAACCTTGATACTGAGACAATACATTTTCATTGATGTTATACCGATTGACACGGCCTATTTATGGATGACCTCTGATGCCTGTATGGCATTTTTAGGCAGCCAAATTGAAGGTTAACAATTCTACATGATTCATTTAAAATAAGAAGATTATTATTTAGAAAATACAATAATAAATTATTTGAAAACAAAACAAAAAGAAACTCAGATAGTTATGAATTATATATTTAGTAAATAATCAATTTTTTCTCAAAAGAAATAAGCACGAAATTTGACAAGTCTAAAAGAAGACAAAGGCATGTAGTCTCCTAGTAATGCTGGGAAAGTGTTCTTACTCTTTGGACAAAAAATCAGTTCGCAGAGAAAGAAAATGTTCATTTTTGAAATGTTCTCAAATCTGATGAATGGGACATTTCCAAGACATCCATTTCTTTATTTCTCTGGATTCAGAGTTTTATCATCTAATGGAACTTTTTATATTAACTGTGTAGTTTTGTATATATAATACAAATGTGAAAACAACAAATACTTTTGTCTATACAATGCCACACCTAGTAATACATTGTATCCATTTCAGCAATGTCTGGAGATTAGGTTTAATTTTATTCTGTAGAGTGCCTCGAAGTTATTTGAGACCCAGTATTATAGTCCAATTCCCAAAATTAAAAGACATTCATATTTTAGTCAACTGACAGGATCACGTCGATAGCCAAGGTTCCAGAGCTCATTGTTGTTAGGTAACTTACCGTATTAAATTCATACTGACCTGCCATGGTGCGTCCGGGTGCTGTAAAGCGATTTCGTAGAGGACGTACGCGTTGTACAGTTGGAAAAAGTAACCCAGCATCAAGAACGGAAGGAGGAATGTGAGACCTCTGTACATCCAAGAATGGAATCCCTCGATAGTTATGTCCATGTTGTGCCTTTCACCGAGAGCCTTCAGCCTGTACAGCACACCCTGCTGGTACCTGAACTGCAAGTACTGTACTAAACCTGCAACAAAATACATTCTAACAGGTTATAAATGAATAAAGGGTACTAAACAGTCATTAATATTAGATTATATAAACACGACTGTGAGAGATAGAAACAGAAAATCGCACTTTTATATAAAATAAAAAGTAAATGATTTACAGTTTATTGATGGGTTTAATTTGACTGAGGTCTGATTTAATGCCATTTCGAATTCATTGAATTGGTTTCAGTTCATTCAACACAGTTTGAACGTACTCACATAAATGAATATTTGTTTACTTACTGATATATATATTGAACACCATGAACTGTTGTCTGAACAGATACCAGTGGTGGGACAATGGCCAGACAAGGAGGAGCGCGGATGCAACCGTCGAAATAAAATGGTGCATACGCCACCAGCCTTTGATTTTCGAACCGTTCACTTTCAGAATGCTTTCCCTTATTGTCAGCGTACAGTAGTACCACACAAGAAGGAACAACAGCACCAACTCCAATGCCCTGAAAATAAAAAAGAATGAAGATATCAGTAAGTTCAAAGTTATTTATACAGACACTAAATGGGTTCAGTAAGTCAGGTTAAGAATTATTATGTTAACCAAGATCCAACTAAATGAAATCAAAAGCCTAAGAAAAATGATATTAAGCATCTTAAGTGTAGTAAGGCACATTTATGAGATGTATAGTGTTTACAATTTAGAGAATTAAACACAGTAATTACTTACAAACTTATTTTGTTATATTAACATAATATCACATTTAATGTAGTTTACAGTGTTTTTTTTAATCTAGGATGTGAATCATGTTCATATAACCTTAGCTCTAGCACTGAGTCACTTATTTATTATTTATTTTAGTGATACATTACTTGCTATCGATTCAAATATTATACAGAAAGATGATATTTTTGTGCCTGAATAAAGGCCTGAAAATACATCATAAATAGTGGTCCTATATTAATTGTAATTTATATATAGCAACTAACCTTATATTTGTACAGAAATTGATGACAGCTAATAAAAACCCTATTGCACTCAATATCAATTTGAATTTCTCGTACTCATCTTTGTACTTGAATCTGTAAACAAAGAAGAAACACAAAAAGCTATATTAGTCAACAGTATGAAACAGTATGTAGTATATTAGTATGTGTATGTAGTATATTCACATTATCCATTAGTTGGATCTATGCTTGTTTTCAAGTGAATATTTATTCAGAAAGAATTACAAAATGTGTAGCGTTGTTCAATCATTAAGATAGAACTCCGAGTCATTAAACTTACTTGTCGTTTTTGTTGAGTATTGACACATTTACGTTTCCCAGAATAATTTTCAGGTAGAGCCCGTTTTGTTTTGGCAAAGAGTGTTCCATCTCAAACAGCTGATTGTTTCTCCTCTCCATCCGCGACTTCAACTGTGCAGCAATTTCTTTCTCTTCGTTGCACAAATTCAACCTTCAGAAAACATATTTGAATTAATAATTAATTTAATTAATAAAAATAATACTTGAATGTTTCTCAAATTGGACAAATGAATCAATTGGTCATTGCCTTTTCATTTTCATTTCATAGACCCATTTTAAATTTTAACTTCTTTTCTGAGATCAACCATCAATAACAGCTTAGTTTTTTCCCCTCTAATAATAATTGAAATAGTATATTCAATTTGTCAGTAAAACAGACAGATGTCTATATTCATATCTCAAGTGTTAACAAATAAAAGAAATTAAAACATACACAATATGTGATATGTCCAATAGATTCTTACAATTCATTTTCAAATAAAGATTAAATTACCTATAAAAAATATTTTACTGTATAATACTATTGTATTTAACAGTTATAATGTAGAAATAAATTATGGATTACAGTTGATCTGATTGTCACTAGTAGTTTATAATTACTATTTCCTTCTTAGATATATATTGTAAAAAAACTATTGTAATTAATACTGCAATTAACATATTTACTGCTGTAATCAGGATGGGAACATAAATAATAAATTTCATTATTTATGAGCAATTAAGAATAAAATACGGTTTGAAGTGAAAGGAGTTCTTAACCGCATGGCTTACACAGCCCATAAACTTGTTTTTACCAATTAGAAAAGAAAATGGTTATATAGAATAAAACATGGGTTTCTTCCAGCTGACTTTCTTACAATTATTTATTATACATTAATATATTTATCTGTCATGTGCATGGTAGAAGAAACAAAAACTGAAATCATAGTTCCTTATAGAATAAATAAGTCTATTCAAGAGGTTGAACTGAAGAGAATATTGTGGTTTTAACGTATTAAACTTATTTACACCGTATAATAAATTCAATTTTCACTATCTTATCAATTATGTCGGTGTTCGTTGAAACTAGTTATTATCAGAGAAGAAAATCTCGAAGGAAACAAATTTGGCAACATCACATAAACATTGAGGAGACAATGTAAACACTTAATTTATCAATTTCAAAAATCAACATGAAAAAGTCAAAGAACACTGAATATTTGGTACACGATCAAATTAAACATATTATTAGGATTTAATATAAATTTTATTTATATAATTTAGCCATTTCATTATTTATACCCCACTATTTAAATAAATTATAAAAAGAAATGAGAGACAGTGTTACATAAATATCATTGAAGAGATCTGAATTAGGAATAACAACTGCAGATGAATATTAATACAACTTGAAAACAGCAATGAGTCAGCTATAGTGCTGTGCAATTAAGAGACACTTTATACCGGTTTTTGTTCAAAACCACAACCACTGAAATTTTTGAATGCACACAAATAAATAAATATGTCATTAATAAAGACATTTTTTATATTCAATAATGGATGCTGAGTAAAAATATTAATTTACACTTTAAACCTTGTGGAAGACATGAGAATTTCAATATCTGCATTTGTAGATTCTATACACAAAGTAATTTTGAAGAAATACTTCATTATTTCAGTTATTAAAACCTGGCTTTCAGTAAACTGGGAATTCTCAAATGTTGATTTTGCAATTACTGACATTGATTTACGGCATTATATTGTGAAACATTCCCAGACAGAAGGACAATAAATAATCACTAATTGTATTAATAGTAGAGTTTCCTGTCCATTTATAAAGACGGACAACAATGAAATATTTTGGTGTTCAATTAACACAGGCCAAAATCCTAAACAGATCTGCCCTAAAATAGAAACCATCACTAATAATAGAATTGTATGACCATTAAATAAATATTAAGTTAAAATAAAATGTAAGTTTTTTCATAGAACACAGCAAGTAGTTTTGTAGAACAAAAATAGAGTAAACAATTTGACCAAAACCTTAAAATAATTCGGGTAGCAATTTATTTTTTCTTAAGGTTTATTAAGCCAGAGCCAATTAGTGTTTTTGACTAAAAAAATTTAAACTGTTCAATGCAGTCACTACAGTGATAATATACACAACTATTCCACAAAGAAATATTATTTGGAAAAACAGAAATGTCATCAAAGTGCAAAACAAATTGACAAATTTTCAAAACCGTCATAAGTCATAAATAAAATTTCCACGCAAGCATAAATACACATAAATCAGTAAATTGCATTTAAGGAAATAAAGAAGGTTCTCAAATTACAACATAGCATGCTGTTTAAATGAAAAAATCACTATTTAATGTAGCAGTGTTAGTATATGCCTCCTGGTAAATAATATAATTCAGATAAACATTACATTTATTACTGTTGGATTGGCACCTGTAATACATCATGAAATTACTGTACATAAATAATTATGAAACCGCTGTCATTTCTGACCTATGATTTCAAGGTTTCAAGTACTATCTATTATGATACATGCATCTGAATTGCGTTTTTTTGTCACTGCACTTATTACTGGTAATTTTTCAATCAATTTAAAAAAATTAAAAAAAATGGTTGGTGGGAATAAATTGAAGGTATTATAATTTGCAATTTAAGACAGAAATACCCACTCGAATGTGATATTGGACTCTTGAATGTAAACAATAACGGAGGTCAAGAGTAACAATGAATGAACTTTTGAGATATTTCATCAGTTGAATTACACCATCGTCAATACCCACGTGATACCTAATAACAGGTTCAATATCGAATTCAAAGTACAAGATCAAAGTACATCACCAAAATAAATAAGTACAGTTCATGAGTAATTTAATATTGAATTTCTGAATGAAAACTTGTCTTTCAATTATTGCCTAGGTAGGCTATTCATCTTCCTAACCCCAAATTTAAGGAACAGGGCCATTTTGTTAAGTCTGAAAATAATTATTTGTTTCTATTAAAGCAATTAACCATATTACATAGAAACTATGGATATACTGACTAGCCTATTATAATTAGCCTAATAGGATTATTTTTTAATAGGAAAAATATATAGAATATGTAAATTTTGGGGACAATACACTATCAATGAAGACATGTGTTCACAGATGTTCATAACAAGGTTAAAAGTAAATTCAAATAATACATGAACTGCAGTAAAAGTATGTACTCTACTGTAATAAAATTTTACTTCTGACCTCATAGTTTTTGAGGTCAACTTATTTACATATCTTAATCTTCGCGTATATTACTGTTTACTGTAAAATTAAATCTATATGTCAACAATTTTCGGTATTTCACGTTTCTCTTATTTTTTTTTTATATATACACAATCCTCGGACATAAGATACCAGAGATAACGGTGATGCAATATATGAAACGATCACAAGGATGTCAAGAGTGCAAATGATAATAGTTATGAACAAAGTTCTGATTGGTCCATGAATTTATAGCTAAGTCATTTAAAAACTAACACATATAATGCATTAAAACCCCTTTAATTTAAAATTTTATTTCAGTAAAATGTATTTCTTAATAAGAAAAATACTTTTCTATTAAGATATTAAAAAAGTAAATGAACAAACAAATTTAAAAAAAACTGAAGACAGGAAAAATATTTTAATATGTACATATGCTGGAACTGTGACAATATGGAACACATAAAAGAGAAATGACTATTTGAAAATGTCAAATTCACAATAATAAAAAAATGTTACCATATATTTTAAGGATATTCTCAAATGGAAAGGACAAAAAAAGTGTGTAATGTTAAATAATTTTGGTTCAAATGAACATTTGGCTGCTAATTTCAAATTCTGTTTGTATTGTTACTTCTGTGTACTGTGTTATAATTTTGACAATATGCTATTGACAATGATGATAAATTTAAAACAATTTAGCTAAGGGCAAGTTAATTTTCAGGATAAGGAAATACAATATAACTCTTAGTAAATACTCCCAATTTATCGGTCACAGAGAGTTAGTACATGTGTAATACGTTCAAGTTAATTTTTGTTTTAAGGCAGCCAGGACCACATATTTGTTCTCCAGGATCAGATATACGGATTATAACCATATATTTCCTTTGGAACATTCGAATTAATTCTCAGAAAAATAAAAACTGCAATAGATCTGATAAACCTTTTCAAATTTGAGTGCTCACCTCTTGAGGGATTGTGAAATAATACCCATGCGATATCGCTGATGATTCATCTCCTGTATGCATTTTGACTGAAGTTCACAAAGTTCTTCTAATTTGGCCACATACATTTTGTTCTTTGCCTGTAACAAATTAATGGATACATAAGCGGGTGTATAGTTGTATGAGATCAATGTCAGATAAACTGTTTAATAATAGATAGTATAAATTCAAAAATAACACAATGGTATAATAAATCCAGATTCCAGAAGTGTATAAACATTTTGTATAATTCTTTTACATTAGAATTGTATAAATCAAATTGTATTTCATTCAATATTTGAACAAAATATTTTTGATCACTAATTATCTTTCTTTTCTGCTGTCTGTTAATAAAAATAAAGTTTGCAAACCTCTTTAATAAACCAGTCACATGTTTAAACAAAGTGAAGTCTACTCCTGAAAGAAGATTGTCAGAGAAGACCATTATAAAAGAAATACATTTTTAAAATGTACAGGAGAGAGTAAAGGGAGAAAAAAGAGACAATTTAAATTTCATAAACTGTAGGTCGTCTTTTACATCCCACTTGATCAATTTTATTAAGTTTGATAAATGTGTTCCATTACTTTTAAATTTGTTCCACATACAGCCTATAGGCCCCATTCTGTTCCATCCCTACAGTGCCAATATGGTTTAATTTATAGGTACTTTTAAAAAACCTCGTAGGCTGAAATGTTGAATGAAAAGTTGAACATTAGGGAACAGAATTTGAGAACGTACACAGAGGGCAGGTATAACCTCCTTCCATTTACTTTTTGGCCTCGTTGCACGAGCCAGACTAATGGTCCATTAAAGGCAACGATTATGATCTTCTCAAACCATGTTCCTTAAGGAAAATTACAGTAAACCTCATTCGTAACAAATTGATGAGGCCGAAGGCCGTAAGGCAAGGATCGATTTCACTCTAAAGATCGATAGCAGTTAAATATGCTAGGCAGAAATCCGTGGTCGTTCTGGAGAAGAAAAACCGGGCCGGAAAGGGGAAAAGTTCCCCCGTAAAAATGATACCCCGAGAGGTAACAAGGTCTCACCTCAAGTTCCTTGTATTCGTTGCTCAGTTCATCCCACTGTTCCATACAATTGTTTATCGAAGAGAGTTCCATTATGTTTCGAGATATGGCCGGTCGTGAAACAACAATAATGTTGTCGAAGTCGAAACGGTCAAACAGGAGAGAGAGAGAGAGAGTCTGGAGGCCGAAATAAAACGGTGCCTAAGTCATAATAAACAACCGGACAAGAGTGAGACCCGCTGATGACATACAGAAGAGACGAGATTTTGAAAACCAAAGTAAGGACTACAGGTTTGCCAATACAACACAACCCGTCAAATAATATCCCTCCCTTACCTTAGTATATTTATCTTTAGTTTAACGATAAACAAAATAAATCAATATACTGCATATTTATCGTTAATTTTAAACTCCAAACATGTTTAGAACCCTCCGAATTTATTTAGACTTTCGGAACGAATAATAGAAAGTAATATGTTATGGAGCCTATTCAGACCGTATAAAACGGCATAAACGAATATTTTAAACGATTTTTTCCTGTTATCGTTAATAATTCCACCCGGTATTCAAATCCTGGTTGATAATAATTTATCCTAAGAAGTTAATATTACATTATCACGCATGTCTTTAAATTCGTATCACGTCGCTCGTCTGTTAGTTTTAACAATATCCCTTCTCTTTAAATCATTAGTCTAGTTCCCTATTAGTCTAGTTCTAAACCCTATAAGATTCTACGATCGGATAAATTCACTCCTGGCAAAACCTAAATCCGGCGTTGGTATATACGCCCGTTCTGTATTATGTTGTGCGAAGGGGAAAAATAAATTGTACGGCCGATCGCATTAGGAATGGGACAGAATTTCTACGTTTAATTTACGACAAATAATTGTTGAATTATATCCGATATTGATTTTACACACTGACAAGACAGCTGTGGTGCGTGTGCGTGTGCGTGCGTTCGCCTGTTGTATTAGTCGGTCCTGTACACCAAGCGCTGTGGGCTGACACATTAATGGTTGACACATTTTTCCATATTTAGTTATCGCCGCCGTTACATTAATCGTCGGTGCCGTCGTGAGCCTGTCGGTATTTTCTTATCGGTCGCAGACATGTAGACGTTAATCCCCGTTTCTCTCCCGATCCCTCTCAGTTCTCTTCGACTCCTTTTCAAACTCCCCTTACTCCTCCGGCCCATTTATATCTATAATGTAAATATTATTGTCGGGGTTTCTCCGGCCCGTGTAATGTCAGTTGTATTCTCGTGAATTGTTTGTTTTCCCTCTTCTATTTTCCGCAATGATGGATGTAGTGGGCGATTATGAGTACAACAGCAAGGATTTGATAGGGCACGGCGCTTTCGCCGTCGTCTTCAAAGGCAGACTCAGAAAGGTACGTGGGAACACCGGTCATATTTTACACGATCCCTTTGTTCGATCTCTGTTTTAACGATTGTCATTATCGTTGGACCAGTTAACAGTTTTTTGAGGCTTGCTGTTTACCAGCCTCTCGAACGGGGGCCCGGTCAGTTCTGGTAACCATTAATCTTTAATTTACCCTCGGTAGCAGTTAATATACTCAGTTGCATCAGTTTGAGTTTGGGATATTTTTTTAACATTACCATTTTTGTATATGTTGCATCATTTTTAAAAGTTAAACTGTAATCATGATCTTGACACATATTCAAATGTTATGATTACTACTCATAAAATTTGGCATTTGTTGGAATGTGAACTAATGGAAATGTGAGGTTTATTTATGCATTCTTTGTTTTTAATTTGTTCATATTTATTACATAATGTCAGTCTTCTGATTTAGTCACGCATCTCATTTAAATTAGATGGCATAGTTTAGAAGAGCTTAGAATCAAAACAGGTTTTAAATTTTAGTGTTTACATTTCATAAACATTTAGATTTTAGTTTCCTAAAATTTTCATTCTTTCTGTTATTGTTTATATATAATGTGCCACTCATCTTTAAGAAATGGCATTGGTATTAGTGTGCAGTAAATTCAAAACTGCTAAAGTCTTATTTTTGATACGTTTTCATTTTAATCAGGCCTACTTTTGATTATTGCTGTTTAATGCTGATTCGGCACTGTTCAGAGTGTTGTACAATTTTATTGGTGTCACACCTATAAAACACACCTTGTTTTATCAGAATCATAAAACTGCTTTATAATCGTAGAATCATTCCCCCTTTGTACAGTTGATAACTAAGACCATATTCAATACTAATCCTTCACTTTTACAATTGTTAACAGTAAACAAATTCAATAGTGTTTCATAAATTTTACAACAAACACTAAACATTTTTGTTGACCTATATAACTTGTATTCTGTGTATACACATACAGTTATTTTTATTTTGTAAGAGATACATAATTAATTCTTGAAATGAGGAAATCCACAAATGGCAATTTCATTGGCAAAGCTCTTTGTTCAATTTGATTATTCTTTAATATAAACGCTTATGTGACATCAAAGATTTATTTCTGTTCATGTCAAATGTTGAAAACATCAACCTATAATTAGTAATTATTCCCCTCAATTTCTGCTACCCAGTGTCCTTCAG
Organism: Lethocerus indicus; assembly: GCA_019843655.1. NCBI lineage: Eukaryota > Metazoa > Arthropoda > Insecta > Hemiptera > Belostomatidae > Lethocerus > Lethocerus indicus. Next base: position 30,797,287 of record JACDQD010000003.1, on the reverse strand, counting down.
TGTCTAGTCAATTAAGAGTAGGTTTCATTGTTGACCTCTTCCTGTTACCATATTTGTTTTAGTTAGCCTAAATATTCATGGTCATACATTGAAATTATACATCTAATTATTGATCATAATTACAAATTGATGTATAAAGTGACATGTCACTCGATATTAATTATTGAATGTTTGTAGTTACTAGCTATTTTATATGAACATTTGATGTATGTTACTACTTGACAAAAAGTTCATTTTGTATGTCACCCAGTGTGTAGAGAGAATATTTAGTTTAAATTTTTAACGATTTCTTTACAATTGGACACAATGAAATACAAATATGCAAGTGTATGCATGTCACCTTGTCTGCAATAATATATTCACAATGTGTCATAGCTAATGACTAGTCTACGGAGCAAAAAAAGAAAATATCCCAAAATGAAGTCTACAGCTAATTGAAGATATCATTGTTCTCGCGATGTTCTGCCTCTGCCTGTCGATATGGTCTTCCGGTAGACAGGTTTTGGTGTACGCGATCTCCGGTAGCTTTCCGTCAGCAGAGCGCGGAGTAATGGTGCGACGACAGTGCAGTCGGACAACCAACATCGCTGTTGGCAGAAAGCTACTGAAGATGGCAAGCGGCCAAAACCGGTCTAGCAAAAAGTCAAACCGGCAAGCAGAGACAGACGACCGTGAGAACTATGGTGTTTGAAACTCTCACAGACCGCCAAACAGGTATTCTAAACAGATTTCATTGCTTCTAGAACATGTTTCTAATGTCTGTTATACCTTAAGAAAATAGATACCTTATCTGTGGGTATTCAGATTTCAAAAGCCATTGAGACATTTATAATTCTAGATTATGGTCAGTTGATCTTTGTTCTTGAAATATTAAGGCACTGGCTTTTGACAGTTTTTCCAAAAAGCTTTTGGAGAATCGGAATAGTGATAGTATCAGTGATGATTCTTAAAAATGTATATATTCACCATTTACTTTGTTCCAACTTTGTTATCTTATTCTTTGTGTAATTTTAGTAAATATACATTATGAAATTGATATCCTATCCGAAGAGTCATTATTGTGGCATTATTATTAATCTTACATCAGTGTTTATGTCTTTTGGGGTCCAACAACTACAAATATTAATTGTTTTTTTTAAATATAAAATGTATTTGTTTCAGAATCCTAAAGCTGTTGTTGCTATTAAAAGTATCACTAAGAAAAATTTGGCCAAATCGCAAAACCTTCTGAGTAAAGAAATAAAAATTCTAAAGGTATATTATTGTCTCAACTTTCCTTTCATAATAATTATTGTAATTGATTGGCGTGCAATAATATTGGATCTGAAATTTTTCAGGAGTTGACAGAGCTTCATCATGAAAATGTGGTCGCACTTTTGGATTGCAAAGTAAATTATTTCATATATTTAAAAAATATTAGTCTTTTTAATCATTTAATGCTAACAATTAATCTCAAACTTTTCTTTTTAATTTTCAGGAAACTGCTCACAATGTGTTTCTTGTTATGGAGGTAAATTTTATTTAATGTTTTGTATAATAAATTTTTGATAATTACCTCTGTGTATTATGTAACTAATTGTAATTATTTGTATTTTTTTTATAGTATTGTAATGGGGGGGACCTTGCAGATTATTTAGGCGGTAAGTGATTACATCTTTTAATTAATATTTATATTACTTTGAATGCTCTGTGTAGGCAGATAGTAATTCATTAATTGTAACTAGCTGTTATAAATGAATGATAGGATAAATTTATGCCTCAGGAATGCATACAATCAGAAATAAGAAAACAAACTTTATTGTGGTATGAAAAATGAATAAACAGAAGAATGTGTAATTAAAATAACACGTTTAAAATTTATTTGTTTTGCCTATTTCGCTCTGAGCTAAATCTGATTTGATTTATTCTCATCACTGTAGCTTGTCATTGGTGTGGGCAGACCTCTACCCTCTTTCATAATTATGTAAACTAACTTAACATTGTTTGACAATTTTTTTCTTTAATCTGTATTTAACTTCTCATGACTCTAGTTAATTGATACAACATTTTTTGTTTCAGTCAAAGGAACTTTGAGTGAGGATACGATACGTTTATTCCTGAAGCAGCTGGGTATGTTGGCATCTGTAGTTAATTTTATTTATCTAAATTTTACTATATTCAAACCAAAGCAAATAATTTTGAAAAATTGAATTTTTCTGGCCACATATTTCAGGTCATTGATGACCTCCATTATGATCATACAATGATGTTTTAGATTGGTAACATTTGTGTTCTGTTTGTACTTTCATATGTTTTTAGCAATTTAAGTGTCTTACATCGTAAAAAAACAGCATTTATATTTAGCTTTTTATATAGCAAATCACCTTGTTATCCTCCAGTATAGTGGGTCAAGGAGAAAGGCCTTAACATATTGTTATGTGGGATTGGGAAATGGCAAAATCTTTTTTTTAATACCAGCAATAACAGAGTATTACTTCCTATAACATATATAAATCATTACTTTTTTAAATAAATTCTGTTTAAAACTATAAATTTAAGAGAAATACTGCAATAAACTTAGACAAGTGTTACGAATGTTCCATATTTTTTATTTGGAGATGAACAATTTATTATAAATTCTCACAAAAGTACTAACTTGTGCTAATATTATTATTTATATTTGTATTTCATCCAATGAGTTCTCATTTCTCAGTAAATGTGTTATATTTTTTCCTACATCCATTAAAAATTGTGAGGCAGTTCCACAGCAATTTTGCCCTCAATTATTAATTTCATTTGATGAAAGATATTTTCTAGGGTATTTTCTCAGAAACTTTTTTGCAGTGTCAAACAGTTATGTAAGACTATTATATCATTCGCTCTTTCCCTTTGTTCGGTATTTACCTTTTATATTTTACTCTTAAGCACATTATATCTTTAATGTATTTAAAATCACACTAGCGCCGACTATTTCAATTCGACTACAGAAATATCAGCCCATAATTATTTGTATTGCTTGCCGAATGCAGATAGTTTGTAAAATAAACTTTTGTTGTTTGCAGCTGGTGCGATGAAAGCGCTGCATGCCAAGGGTGTAGTGCACAGGGATCTGAAACCCCAAAATATATTGCTGAGTCACAACGGGGTCAAACCTTGTCCACAGCCGCAACACATAAGGCTCAAAATAGGTGAGATTATCGAAATATATCGACAGATACCCTTGTTATTTATCTTATTTGTTTAAAAGTTTGTCAACTGATCAATTCTTGTCAGTATTTACTTTAGTCAAACATTTATATAGACATATAATTCGGACAGATATAGTAAATAAAAAAAGAAAACAATATGTTTGGTCTCACTATATCTGGGTTAAACAAAAGCATATAAAAGTAAACATATTTTTATGTGCCTGTTATGTGATCTATTCCAGCTCTTGACTGGAATGTCATGGTCCCTGTTAATAATTGGATTTTATAAATACTTAGTATTCAAAAAAATTTTATGAAATTATATTGCAGTATATTTCCGATTTTAAAGAATTTTTTTATTATTTGCCCAATTCCAAATTCAATGGGTTTATAATCATATTCGTGTTTCAGCTGACTTTGGCTTTGCACGTTTTCTTCAGGACGGTGTTATGGCTGCAACACTCTGCGGATCCCCCATGTACATGGTGAGTTAATGTGTTTAATTCCATCCAACAATATCTGTATAAACGATTGGTGTTAAACAATAATGTCACAATCAAGTTAATTTTTCCTAATTTTATAAATGCAATTTTAAGGCTGAACTCACTATTATGTAATTCTTTTGAGATTGTTGGAATTGTATTAAATACTCATAATACACAAATACACAGTGTAATAAAATAAGTACACACAATACAATATGGTATGCTGTAGCTTCTAAGAGAAAAAAATATATATTAAACAATTTTAGGTAAAAAATATCATATTTAAATGTTAAATGTTTAAATATGAAATTATGTAATCTCAGTTTCTTAGGCATCGAGCATGCCATTGATGTTAGTTCATAAGAGCATAAGTCAGGAGGACTGTCATACTTCCTTTGTTGTAGTTACTTGCCCTAACATGTTTTCTATATAAGAACCAGTAATGAATAATAGTATAAAATGTTTGGAATTCTTCTACTTTTTATATTATATTTTTTTATGACTATACGTTCTTTGAAATTCATCAAAAGTTTGTTACATCACAAGGTGGTCGATTGTATTTGACTATCTGTATATTTCAAGTAGCTTTCTATGGTTCGGTAAAACGGCTGGCAGTAAAATTACGGTTGTTTTCAGGCTCCCGAAGTGATAATGTCGTTGCAGTACGACGCCAAAGCCGACCTGTGGAGTTTGGGCACGATCGTGTTCCAGTGTTTGACGGGGAAGGCCCCGTTCCAGGCGCAGACTCCGCAGGCGCTCAAACAGTTCTACGAAAAGAACATCAACCTAGCGCCAAAGTTAGTTCCCCAGACAAATTGGACACTTTTTTTTTTTTAATAAACTTTTCAACCTAACTTATTTATAAAATATTAAACGGCCAAATTCAACTTTGGGCCATGAAAACAAATGAATTTTTATTGAAAATAACTCAAAGATCTAATTTTAATTTAATAATGAAAATAGGTTGAAAAGGTAAGTTTTAATTGGATATTTGCTATTTACAATTTCCTTATTTATTTCTGATGTTTATATTAATTTATGCCACATTAGCGCTGTGGAAAGTGCAGCCGGATAGCGTAAAGTTTATCTGCTAATAACTTTAAGTGTGTCTACAATTTTGAAACGCCCTCTTGTTCCAGAATTCCCAGCGGTACCTCGAGCGAATTAAGCGATCTGCTGATGGGCCTACTGAGGAGGAACTCGTGCGAACGGATGGATTTCGACTGTTTCTTCAACCACGCCTTCCTGCAGCCCCCGCAGCCCACTCAGCCACCGCCCAGTCCCCTCTCAACGAGTCCAGCACCGCCCCAACCGACCAACACCGCCACGGCGCCCCTCATTACACCACCGCTACATGATCATGGTATTTAATACCTCACATGTACACCCAATTAATGGTGGAGATGATTTCCTATCTACACTTGCATTGATCTTAAGCTAGACACATTTCAAGGCAATGAAATAATGTTTGGCTTAGTTGAGAATGCAAGTGCAGACTAAAAAATATCGAGGGTTATGACACTTCACATTTATTTTTATTTAAATATAAAATAATTCTAAGAATATTTGTTCAATATTATTATAAACATCACTTCATTGAAAATACTTTAAAGACTATTGACTATATCTCCTCTTTCAAATGTAATTAAATAAAACAGTGGTGTTGAAATTGTTTCCCCTTTAATTTATTTTAGGGGTGCAATTAGGTTTTAACTTTTATGCACTCATTATGGAGCTTTAATATTATTAACGAGTGAGTATATTTACTCTTTACTTTTCAAAAAAGAATTCCTTACTTACTTTCTTGTTTCACTAAAATTAATACACAAATAGCAATAGCAATCTAACATTGAATTATAATTAAATATGATAACTTTTAATTAATATATATTGACATAGTAAATATTATGAAATCAACATTATTTTGTAATTAACTTTCTCAAGTCATCTGAGGGGTAATTTATACCACCTTTGTGTTTTAGCTATAGGCCAATTTTTGTTAATTTAGTAATGTGTTATAAAGTGGACAATATTCTGTTTTTCCTCAGGTTTTGGAGAGTGTACAAGTCCTGAGGAGTCTGATGACTTTGTACTGGTTCCATCAAATTTACCAACAGATAAGCAGTAAGAACATTTTTACCTTGAATCATTTATAATAATATGTTAATATAATTTATTTAGTATATTTTATTCAATATATGAATTTATCTTACGGTTACAAATCACATTTCAGATTATACCAATTACCCGAAGTCAGTATATGAATTTGATATTACTAGTAATCAAAATATAGCATGATGATAATGCATAATGATATTATATCAGTTAATTATTTTATGTATATACAATGAGTATTTAGATGAGTGTTTATCATCATCATTCAACTTCTGTCTCCATTCATCTATTTGGTCTTAAGCTAGCTAACATATAGCAGTTATATTTATACTTATATTATGTTTAAATATGATTTCAGAGCAAGAGAAATAAGTGCAAGTCCACCAAGGCCATGTTCATTACCAATACCAGTGCCTACCCAGTCAAGTAACAGTTCACCAACAAAGGTATATAATAATATATTGGGATTTGGCATGGTTAAAGCTGCAAGGCATAATCACATTTACCTGTTTTCAAATCAGGGTGGCAGACCAAATTCTATTTTAGTTACTTTAATTACAAATTTGAATCTGATTAAATGAAAGAAGGATTAAACACTCCAGTGTGCTTCTTGGAAAACTACCATTGTCACTTTTTGAATTTTCAAGTAAATGCAGTTTACTGGGTTGTATCATGTTTTGATTCGAATACGCTGCCATAAAATTTGTTTAGTTTTTTATATAATACGAAAAAATAATTTGGCATCGTTCCAAAACATTTAAATTATTGGAATTGAGCCACTGTCTATTGGCCTGGTTGGAAATTGTGTGTCAGCATGGTGGGGATTGAGAGGGAGAATAACCGCTGATCAGCTGATTGAGATGGTTTTTTATTTTATAGGGGAGCGTTCCCAGGTCTCAGCCGATAAACATGCAAAGAGCTGCCAGCAGAGCATCCCCACCCGACATCAGTTCACTGTCTCCACCGTCGGTAAGAACAATTTTATTTTCAGCCGTTTTTACAACAAAATGAAAGTCATTTAACCTACGCACAAATTGTGGAACAAGTGTACTCTCATTCTGTACAATCGAGTCAAATATTTGCTGGCTATAAAGTCACCGACTTCATTTGAAAGTTCTACATACTGAAAACTAGTGCACACTGTCCTAATGCATAATTGTTTATGAACACACGTGCATTACAATGCAATTATTATACAAACATTTATATATTTAAGTGTAACAAACCATTAGAAATGCATAATTAAGACTTAGTTATACACTACTGTGATATTAATGCAGTGTGATAATACCAAGGTGGCATTTTTTTAAATTCCTAATGTTTATAATACACTATTGATCAGTATAACCCTTCCTTTATCCATGCTGCAGGGGGGTGGTCCCTGTAAATTTTCAAGCTGTTGCAACTATAAATTTATAATTAGCACAAATATCAATTCACTGTTTTTGGCATATTGTAAGAGCAGACCTTGTAATTATTGTTTCAGCCAATTGTGAGTTTGTATTGAAGTTAATGATATACTGTCTGTATCTTCTCATGCATTCTGCAACCTTTTTTGATTTTTTTTTAGAACAAATGTCAAGTTTTAAATTTAATTTTTTTATTGCGATAATAAAAAATGATTGACCGGCAGGTTCAGTTCGTGTTGGGTACACCGCCCAGTAATGGCGGCGGTGGCGGAGGAGGAGGAGGAGGAGGAGGAGGAGGTGGTGGAGGTGGAGGTGGTTGCGGCAGGAGGATACCGGAGACGCCTCCTCCGGTAAACACGTGGACAGTCACGCCCACCAACTCGCCCCTGAGGAAATCAGGTTTGATCACATCAACTCCCGTCATGTTGCCCCATCTTGACGACTGTAAGATCGAGCTCGATTATACCTGTATAGTCTGGAAACGAACATACGTACAAACATAACATTATTTGAAGGACACCAAAAACAAATTATTAATTTGTCTTGCATGTGCATGCGATACTTTGTAATCAAAATATTCCTGAAATACAGTCACAGTATTAAGTAAAATATCAGATTTTGTAGATCAATGTTTTAAAAATACTTTAATATTCGTAATAATCTTTAACAGATATATTTGTATGTGCATGAGTGAGTAGGAACATATTCAAATGATCCGAGTGAATTGGAAAAAGAAAGAAAGAAATTATCATGTTTAGGGTCAGTAGCAATGACTCAGATAATCTCTGCCGCTCCCCCTCTCTTATCAAATGTTTCTATTTCAATTGAAATTTAACAAAACAAATCTTGTTCCAGTACTGAGTTCGCCCCTGTTAGTTGGAGCTCCGTTGCCACCCTTAAATACGAACAATATGATGCCTATGGTACCTTTCAGTTCAAAAGCTATCACCCTACCCGCCAATCTCCAAGGTTAATATATATATATATGTTTGATTTCATACCTGTCAGTTGTTTGTATACTCGTGGGCAAAATCAATATACATTTACATACATCACCATATTTTATTAAGAGTTAAATAAATTATGTATAGCTCTGTTTTAATGTCTTTGGCTAAATTAACAAAGTATTTCATATCGCCATGAAAATGATTAATGTACAAACATTAAGCGTGAACTTTAAAAGAAAATTTGATTCTTCATTTATTTATATATTTACGTAATTTTGTTAACAGATTTTGGAAACACTGATGCCCCAATGACATTTGTACTTCCTGAACTGCCTCAGGAAACAATTTTGGAGGTAAACTACAATTTTGAAGTACGATATCGTTCAGTCAAATTGGAGGAGAGGGATCGGAAACTATTTTAACTTTTCGGTAACGGTAATTTTTCTGTTTCGTTTTTAAGAGGGAACACAACGAGACATTGGCGAAGTTGAACTTTGTGGTGGCTTTGACTGAGTGCGTGACCGAGCTAGCGAACAGCAGCGGTCGCAGCGAGAGGCTCGTGCTGCTGGTGAGAGCGCTTCAGCTCCTCAGCTCAGCGCTCAGCCTAGCGACAACACAGCTCAGGGCCGGCACCCTCCAGCCATCTTCCTCCGTTAAAAATGGTAACGCAGAATGCATTGATCCGTCCAGTTTTGAAAAAGCTAGTTTTATTTAATGCCCGACAAATTTTTGACGATTCCTTGAAATAAGAATAGAAAAAGTGTAGAGAGAGATTGATCTAGGTGAATAGGGAAGCATGAATTTTGGTCAACGGATAAGAAAAATTATTGTTGTCACAAAATATTAGAAAAAGAGAGAGAGAAAAAGAAAAGAAAAAAGTTTCTACTATTCGATTAAATTTAGAAAAGCTTTTTATGAAGAATTAATTTTTTTCTAATACCTATACCCTTTAATTCGAGGAAAATTTATATTGGATATTTCAAGTATTATGCATTCCACTATATAATGTTGTTTTAAACTTTTTTCAGGATTCAATCATTTCCATAGCTTATTAAGTTCGATTAGTGCAGTTTTGAATTATTATCCCAAGGATCCATTAATGCAATCAAAGTTGCACTAATCAAAGTATTCCTGTAACAATTAAAATTTTCTGGATGATTTTCCACCCACTTGAATATTTTTATTCATGCACCAAATTATGAATTCTCTGTAAACGATCTGAAATAAATTGTTTTTTTTTTGCAGTTGTTGGAGTGCTGAGTAAAAAATTCCGCCAGTGTCTGAACGACTGCAAACAGTTGAATTCACCGGGTCTCCTTCAGAATGCCAGTGCGACAGCCGACAAGCTACTCTATAATCACGCCATACATATGGTATTTAAACAGGATTATTTATAATTATTTATTTTTCACTCGGTGACCCTAAAAAATATTGAAGTGATGAAATTTTTCTGCGGTCAGTGCAGTTGGCAGTTGACCCATTCATAAATAAAAATGTACATTTATCACTCAAACTGTAAATAAAAATTATGACACAGCATGCATGTATATATGTATGCATACACAGCACAGATACACAATATAGAATCCTGTTGTCCCGGATCCTAATAAAATGAACTAATTCATTGTGGAACTCTTCTTTTCTCGAAATTCTTTATATTTTCATAAACAAATATTGTTGTGATGCTAAAGAACGCTTTATTTTTAAAAAATTACATTGATATTTATCGAGTTTAAATAGCTTTTAGGATATATCAATCAGTATTTAGATAAATTTTATTATTCTAATGAATATTGTCACTGCCTCCAGTGTCAGTCCGCCGCTCTGGATGAACTGTTTGGCCAGCCGGCCGAATGCTTTCAGCGCTATCAGACCGCTCAGATATTGTTGCACGCTCTTGCTCAACAGGTCACAAATACTCAGGACAAAATGCTTTTAACCAAATGTAAGTGCACAATTTTTTTTTTCCTATTTCAACAAACTGAACCAACATTGCTACGAGTTGTCTGAAAAAGGTCTTATAACTCTGCTTTTCTCTGTTATTTTTGTCTGTCAGCATTTTGCCGAATTAGTTCTGCCCACGGCCACTAGATGGAGCTATTCCATGCTATTTTTTTCAATAGGAAAGCCGCAGTATCCGCCTCCCATTTTCTAAATAGGACTGTATGAAAGCCCAATTTTTTCTGAGAAAGGATTGAGTTTTGCTAAATTTGAAACAGACAACAATTTAAAATCTAGTGCTCCTGCCATTCACCCCAGAAGGGGGTGGAAAGCTCCCTGCCTATCCTGCTTGTGGAGTGAACAATAAAAATTGTGGACCTATAAATATGAAATATTAAATTTACCAATTATATAAAATATGTATATTATTGTTTAGGTGTGTTAGGCAAGTTATCTTAAAAAAGATTGTGTATTCGGTTCGAGGCAAACATTTTTATACAAAGATAAAGAACTATAGCGTAATTATATTCTGATAATTTGTCAAATATCACAGAGGGTATTTTTTTCTGTCTACAAATTGTAGAAAAATTGTTCTTTTTCCAGACAAAGACGCCGTCGAGAAGAGGCTGAGTGTACTCCAACAGCAGGGCTATATATATTCGAACAGCAACAACACTTAGCCACTACTGTTGAGTGGCCACAATGCCCTCATCACTTGTTCACCGACCAGCCTTGTTGCGTGCATCTGAGTCACACCTAACACACCATTCTCTCTCTTTCTCTCTCTCTCAAGTAACCAATCAATGTTGAGACTGTAACTCTATTTATATAGATATATTGTATGTATAGGTTAAGGTATTTGTCGTGTAAATTGGGGGGGGAGGGCGGGAGGGATGGTTTGGTGTATCATCACTTCTGTCGCTAAGTTTTCAGTCCCCGTTCGATTTTTTGGCTAAAAAACCCGGTCTTTTGCTACTGGTCGTCGCTATAGAAACCCGTCAATAATACGGTGAGACTCTCAAACGGACCGATGAGCTTTTACTCCCATCAGTGTTGAATTCGTCCATTCACAACTTCCGTAAGAATCTCAAGTTTCGTATAAAAGTAAAGCTACTCGTTTCAGCTTCCTACATCCTTCTATATAACTGCTGCATGAATGCTAAATTGACGAGGGGAAGAGCCCCTGAAACGGGGGTTTAAGATAGAAGAAGTGAGAATGGAAACAGAAAATTGCCCAAGTGATGATACCTCCTCTATACTTGGAGACCTATCTGTGTTATTGACTCTAACAGAGCTGCCATTGTTCTCGTTGTTTATGAGTCAGGCTCGACAACAAATATACGGAAACGAAATTTAAAAGAAAAATTTAACGATATAACTAATAACTTGTTTTAATATGGTCTGTGTATTGGGTGAATGTTTTTGTGTGCGAGAGCGCGTGTGTATCGCAAATGAATGTTGTGCTTATAAATCGTAAATACTTTGGTGGAGATGCAAAAAAAATAAACAATAATATGAAGCCGTCTACTTTTCAAATGGATTTTCTAAACTCAGAATTTTAAACATATATGTGTATATCATAGAGATCTGTACATATACTATGTGTACGACAAAGCCCCAATGCACTTGCACAATTCATTGTACAGAATTCATGATGTTTGGTACAGTTCATGAGTTGTGCAAGTTCATTCCGTGTCAGGGTACACAGAAGGTATATTATTTTCTACATAACGAATTAACTCTACAGAAAACGCCTTGCACAATTCATGAACTGTACACAAATTTTTCTCCTTCTTCAATAGAACTAAAATTCATTACTGGACCCTGGCCTCCTCAAGAAGCTTTCACACGCTCATCGCCATCATTATTAAATTTGTTTAATCACCGACGGTACTGTTCCCACTAATTTTAAATGCCCCCTTCCTTCAGGCTAGTGCAACAAATACTATCTTTAATTATAATCATGAATTACAGCACTTAATATATTTGGATGTGATTAAGGGTTTCTAATGTATGAAAATTTGTGTACAGTTGAGTTGAATTGGGCAAATCCGCCGTTGGAATATAACGCATACTCGCATGTTTTATATCTCCAATTCGAATGTGACACTACTTTCAATGAATTTAAAAATATTCTCCTCGATCTAACAGTACATTCTCCAGGAATTATATGGTTTATTTCCAGCCTCCGTTGCATGTGTGTGTTTGTGTATATATGTGATCACCTTAGAAGTTGACTTGTGTACAACAGGTATTCCTTTCTGCTTCCCCCCCTCCACATTCCTTTATGATACACATTTCGTTGTTCAACATACTTTGTTGATCATTATTAAAAAGTTTTTAATTGTCTTTTTCTAAATTTCATGGAGTATTAGATCGGGTGAAAATATTTCCTCGGAAACAACCTGAAAATGGACTTACTTCATTCGGATATCATTTAATGGGATATAGAGTAATTGAAAATAGTAAATTTATCTACGCTTTTATATGACTTAATGCAGTGTTAATAATGTGGCCCTAATTTGTAGTAGGGTAACCCAATAAATTAATAAGGCGGTACGTATTTAGAGATGTTTCCTTTTAGTAAAGAATATCACTAGGCCGTAGGTGTGAATAGTGTATGTTCTTTTGCCTTTTCCGTTTTCTCGAAAAGCCAATACAAGTTGTACAGGGAGGGAGAGACCAAAAAAGTGTAAAAATAAAAAAAAATTAAGTATTCTTTATTAAGCCCGCATAATATCGCAATAATTTTTATCGTAAGTCGAAATTGTCCAATTTAGATTGTTCAAAGAAAGGAAGAAACTAGTACAAAAGTAAAATTAAATAATAAAAACGCTGAAAAAAATAGCTGTCAAGAAATTTATCTTTTGTAAATTGTATACGTAAAAAAAGTAGCCAAAAATTGTGCCTGAAAGGGGGACTGACTGAAGTTCAAAAATCGGGTTGTTAATTTCGTGTGAAAATGTTGCCGTCAATTGTGTTTGTTGTATTCCGAAACGAAACCGACAGGACCGATGTCTGTGACCAGTTGACATTGAACCTACAGAAGGTTTAGTTTTATTTATTTATTTTTTCCCTTTTATCATCCCTCTTCACACTGGGTTCGCGAAATCTTCAGAAGTGGTAAAAATCAAAAACATGAAATAAATATTGTGGAGGGGATTCGTTGAGGGTTCGATTGTTGCCTGTCTGGTTCTAGACTGGTTTTGTTTTTGCCTGTTGTCAGCATCATTTTGGTTTTATATAGGTGAGTTTATATACAGTGAGTTAGGCACCACCTGTCTGACAGTTACATGCTCATAGTAGATACCAACAGAATACCAAAGCTGTAGTGATAGTACAATTTTTTTCACTTTGAATTTGAAAAGTCTGGTTGTAAGTAAGATCCGATAAATTACCGAAAAATTACTATTTCAATTTTAGTTCTTAAAATATAGCTCTTGTTTATTTTCATTCTATCACTTTTATGATATCGTTTGATCCATTTTCTCTTACCTATTATATGTTAGGAATGCATTTTGTGTGTGTTGTCAGGTGCTGTACATACATACATTACATTGGACGTGTATATATGCGGGTGTGTTTGTTATTGTTGTTCTCACTCGGAAATAATATATCGATTAACGTGTACAAAATTTATTGCTAGGTAATATAAATTTATACCGAGATTATTTTTGAGCATTCGCTGTCGAAGTTGAAAACATTGTATGTGTGTATTGTATGTTATGTATAGGTGTGCAGGTGTGTGTGTGTGTGTGTGTTCAACAGGAATTTTTACACAATCATTATATATCAGTCATATCAAGTTTCTTATCTACTGTGTATAATTGTATTTATAATTTTTTTGTTTGTGCGTACATCTCTTCTACACAACAGGATGATGTGTGTAGGTTCAATATTTAATGACACAATGATGATGAGCTAATGATGATGATGATGCTGAACAGAGAGTAGACAGGCAAATACATAAATTAACGTAATTATTTGTTATAGCAAAAAATTAACAGAGAAGGAAAAAAGAAACAGTAAAAATGAATGTGTTTGCATTTCTACACCAGGGGATTGTATGGCATTGATTTAAGTAAGGGTGTGTGCGTGTGTGTGCTGTGTGTGTGTGTGTGTGTGTGTGTGTGTGTGTGTGTGTGTGTGTGTTTGTTCCGTAATGTCATAATTAAGGACAATGATGCAAATTTTTGTACTGCATATAAAATTAAGGGCATGAGCGTGTACATATTTATTAAAGGAAACTCGAAGGGGGGTGCGTCGACGAAAACCTTCAATATTGTATTTTAAAACGGATATATGTAACGGTGTAATATATTATGTAAAAAAGTAAAAACATTTATCGGATTTAATTTAATTTTGACCGCTTGTCGTTTATATAGTTTTTAATATTGATATTATATAATGCATATAAATACATATATATATATATATAGAAAGAGACTTGGTAATTTGTCAAGGCGTAATCCTGTACAATTGTATTTAAAATCTGAATCGTATTATTATTTTTACATTGATTATCTTTTGTTTAATTTCAAAATTATTTTCATATCCGCCTCATCACTATTTTGTTATTATCCTATAAAAGAAGGTTGTTTTTTTAATCACACCCAGTTAAAGGTCTTCTAACTTTTTGTCCAAATATTAGTTTATGGAGTCAGACAGAAATAATGAATGGCAATGTCGTTTTTTTTTTCAAATCAAAATTTCAAAAAAGTTTTAAAGGTATTTTTTGTAGGATTAACCCAGGAGGGAATGTAATATCATCACTCGCCTCTTGTATGGTCCCAAAGTCTAGTGTAAGATCAAATAGGCCAGTGGAGATAGTAACAATCACAGAAATTATAAGTTTTTATGTTAATTTTTATCTCATAGAAAAATGTCTATTTTGTGTTATTAATTGAAATATTTTTCTTTTTTTCTTACACAGAAATAATGTAAAAAAAATACTCCAAAATAACTAATGGTACTAATTACAATGAGAATTCACCTTATGATCACCCTGTTTGGGTTGTCTTTAGATCTGAAGTCACTATTACTATTAACTATTATTATTATTATTATTATTACTACTACTACTACTACTACTACTACTACTATAACTACTATTAGTACTACTACTACTATCACTAGGTTAGGTCTTCTAGTAACTTCAAAACAGTTAACTGCTATTTAACCATTCTTATTTAACTTTTGTTTTGTTGCTATCTTTAAAACTGTTTTAGTTTTAAAATACGATTTGATAAGATATTTAATTTGATGTAGTCTTACTGTATATAAAATATATTTTAACGGATTATTATTTTGAGATGTCTGTCCTAGTGTAAGAGTAAATCATTTTTATAAACAAATGAAATAGTTCCCTGTAATCTTTAGTTTTTAGAATTTTATATCAAACCCTTGTCGCAAAAGTGTCACTACTCAAAAGCTGCTCTGTTATATGTGTGTGTACATATATATATATATATATATATATATATATATATATATATATCCATATGCAATTTTCTACCCATGTGCACTTGATATCATAAATTGACGACTGGAGTGCATATGTTCACTATGAAATGTATGGGTTGATATTTTAATATAAGGAAAAATTAGTTTTTTTTATTTTGAGTTCTGTCTCTTTTGAAACAAGGGTGTAAAATGTTTTGATTCTTTTTTTGTTAGCAATTATTTAAATATATGTACATTACTAGAATGAAAAGTTCCTCTGTCAATTTATTTACTTGTCTGTGACAAACATCTGTCGCTTTCTTCTTTCGGTATTGACATTCTCATTTATGTACATGTTACAACTCCTTGTATAATGTCTTCCTTGAATTTTAAAATTGATTCAACAAATAGTATCAACAAAAGAAAGACAAATTGATCATTTTTCCGTATTTGTTTCCATTATTATTATTTTAGCTGTTTGTATTTATTGTTCTGGTTCCCATTCATCCAAGGGCCATTCTGATGAAATTGTAAAATACATTGTAAAGTACATTTTTACAATATCCTACAAGATGTAAACAAAATGATAAATCAACATCTGAAAAATAGTTTATAATTGAGGGAACAGGCAGCTAAAATATCTTTTCTATTGTGTCAGTGTCTTGTTTAGTTTGTTATCATCGACTCTGTACGACAAACAAAGGGATCTAAATCACTGTTTTTTTTATACAGAATTTTTTAATTAATTTATTTGCATTATATTTTTGTCATGTGGAATTTTGATGTATACCGAATATATAGTAAACTTTTGGTATGTTTGTTGTTGATGGGATAAAAAAGAATTAAAAAAAAAACAGAAAAATGTTATTTGGTAAAATTTATACTAAAATGTGTATCTACCTAATTAGGTTATAATTGTATTATACCGGACTTCTCTCTGTATTTGTGATTCTTCTTTTTTGTTGTAAACGATTTAACATTGAACATTTTTATTAAGATGTTTTCTAAACCTGTACTTTTTTGAGTGTAAATATTGAAAATACTATATATAATATATTATTATATACTTATGTGATAATAGTTTGAATTTTTCCAATCCAACATTCTTTCAATTTCGCAATGATGTATTTGTAATCAGTTTGAAGAGCTTTTTTGCTTGGTTTATGAGAGGAAATATTATGTCGAATGGTTCCATTAAAAGAAAAACAAATTACATCAGCCAAGATATGAAAGTAAGATAATAATTTATTTTCAAACAAAATGGTAATTATAATAATGGTATTATTTCAAGTAGGTTGTTGTCTCTAAAAAAAAGGTTGAAGACAAACAATGATGACTATCATTGTCGATAATTTGAAACCCAAGACAATTCCAGACCAATTCTGTAATTACAAAAAAATGGTCATATTTACAATAAAATGATGTAACGTTACTGCTATACATAATGGTACTTATTATGTAAATCAAATTTCTTATATAAACAAACGTTTTAATTTCAACAATGACTACTTAAAAAAGAAAACGAATAATGGTAATGGGACAATAATTATTTTATATATATATATATATATATATAACATATATATAAAATATATAATTAATTTTTTAATTAATTATTAATAATAAATAGGCTATTTATATTTTTTCTTTCACGTTTGTACTGGTTTCTAAATTTAATTATATTATAGTTTCTATATTTATTAGACAGGCTTTAAATTTCGATGGCTTCCGTTGCGATGATCACACTTGATCACAAACTGAGCGTTTGGATTGTTTTTGTATATTGCTGCCAGCCTTGCACCAGCCTCTAATCTCCTCTGGCCTGTACAACAATAGAAACAATGGTATTAGAAAAATTAATAATTAAATCATCCATAAAAATACACTAATATAGTGTATATATACGTAATTATAATAATAACAAATCCAGTAATAATAATATAGAATAGAGTTTATACAGTGAAGAGTGCATGCCAATAGGTTTATAAGTAAGGCGTTTAGGGTATTGCGGGATAGCATACCCAGAGAACGGAAGGCGTTCGGCGTATTGCGGGATAGTATAACCTGAGAGCGGAAGGCCTGTAGGGTATTGCGGGATAGTATAACCTGAGAGCGGAAGGCGTTCAGGGTATTGCGGGATAGTATAACCTGAGAGCGGAAGGCGTTCAGGGTATTGCGGGATAGTATAACCTGAGAGCGGAAGGCGTTCAGGGTATTGCGGGATAGTATAACCTGAGAGCGGAAGGCGTTCAGGGTATTGCGGGATAGTATAACCTGAGAGCGGAAGGCGTTCGGCGTATTGCGGGATAGTATAACCTGAGAGCGGAAGGCGTTCGGTGTATTGCGGGATAGTATAACCTGAGAGCGGAAGGCGTTGTATTGCGGGATAGTATAACCTGAGAGCGGAAGGCGTTCAGGGTATTGCGGGATAGTATAACCTGAGAGCGGAAGGCGTTCAGGGTATTGCGGGATAGTATAACCTGAGAGCGGAAGGCGTTCAGGGTATTGCGGGATAGTATAACCTGAGAGCGGAAGGATAGTATAACCTGAGAGCGGAAGGCGTTCGGGTATTGCGGGATAGTATAACCTGAGAGCGGAAGGCGTTCAGGGTATTGCGGGATAGTATAACCTGAGAGCGGAAGTATTGCGGGATAGTATAACCTGAGAGCGGAAGGCGTTCGGTGTATTGCGGGATAGTATAACCTGAGAGCGGAAGGCGTTCGGCGTATTGCGGGATAGTATAACCTGAGAGCGGAAGGCGTTCGGTGTATTGCGGGATAGTATAACCTGAGAGCGGAAGGCGTTCGGCGTATTGCGGGATAGTATAACCTGAGAGCGGAAGGCGTTCAGGGTATTGCGGGATAGTATAACCTGAGAGCGGAAGGCGTTCAGTATTGCGGGATAGTATAACCTGAGAGCGGAAGGCGTTCGGGTATTGCGGGATAGTATAACCTGAGAGCGGAAGGCGTTCGTATTGCGGGATAGTATAACCTGAGAGCGGAAGGCGTTCGGCGTATTGCGGGATAGTATAACCTGAGAGCGGAAGGCGTTCAGGGTATTGCGGGATAGTATAACCTGAGAGCGGAAGGCGTTCGGGTATTGCGGGATAGTATAACCTGAGAGCGGAAGGCGTTCAGGGTATTGCGGGATAGTATAACCTGAGAGCGGAAGGCGTTCGGTGTATTGCGGGATAGTATAACCTGAGAGCGGAAGGCGTTCGGCGTATTGCGGGATAGTATAACCTGAGAGCGGAAGGCGTTCGGCGTATTGCGGAATAGGATAACCTGAGAGCGGAAGGCGTTCGGTGTATTGCGGGATAGTATAACCTGAGAGCGGAAGGCGTTCGGCGTATTGCGGGATAGTATAACCTGAGAGCGGAAGGCGTTCGGCGTATTGCGGGATAGTATAACCTGAGAGCGGAAGGCGTTCGGCGTATTGCGGAATAGGATAACCTGAGAGCGGAAGGCGTTCGGCGTATTGCGGAATAGTATAACCTGAGAGCGGAAGGCGTTCGGCGTATTGCGGGATAGTATAACCTGAGAGCGGAAGGCGTTCGGCGTATTGCGGAATAGGATAACCTGAGAGCGGTAGGCGTTCGGCGTATTGCGGAATAGTATAATCTGAGAACGGAACACGTTCTCGATTTTATTAAACTGTTCCAGAACCAAAAAATAAAATGAATTTCTAAACGAGAAAGGTTAGTCATCATTGCAGGGAAAGAAAGGTTAGTGCAGATCGTGCTGGAAACTGATGTTTATAAATAGCTTCTTATTTTTGTATTGTTTTCTTGAGAGTCAGCAACAGTGCTCTCAAAGTATAAAAGAAGGCAGGCTGTATTTAGCCAACTATTATATAATATAAAAGGTTAAGGGAACAAACAAGCAGGCAGTTTTGGATGATTCTCTGGTTAGTTTAGTCGACAGTCATGCTCTGAAGCATATTTCTATGTTATTATTCGTTGTTTAAACTCTTTGTCGAGACCGATCTTAACTTATATATTCGTGTGATATATTTTCGTGTTATGCTGGCCCGCCGGCTGGACTAAGTTCTTAAATGTAAGAGAGATACTGTGGCGTTGCGTTACCTATGTTTCCTCCGACTTCGTAGAGGAAGTGGGTCTGGAGGGCGGTGTCCGGGTCGCCGGTGCTGAGCAGGCAGCTCAGGTTGCCGTTGGGCGCCAACTCGGAGAGTGCCCTCGCCTTTATGTCCCTCTTCGTCGACTTCACGCATCTCGGCACGTCCAGACTCATTTCCACTATCCTGCCAACGCGTACAATCACAATATGAATAGTTTCTTATTGCACAGACAATAGACAGAGGTCGACGTAAATAAGCTTTCCATCGGCGAAAAGACCGTAGTAAAAGTGCAATGACAATGCAGGCAGGCACCGTCACGCATATGTGATTCGCCGACTTACTGAAGATACTGAAGACTGGCAAGCAGACAAAACCGGTTTAGGGAAAGAGAGCGGGCTGGAGTTTAATCAGTTTAAATGTGCTTTCGTGGGTTCGATTATAAGTGGTGGGCCAATTAGAAATATGAAGCGTACCTGAGAATAACGTCTCCGACGGATGCGCGTTTGTCGATGGCGACGGACAAAGTCTCCGGTAAGAACTGTGGGGCTTCTATTCGCACTAGCACGGTTTCTTTAGCGCCGCAATTGTTGTTGTCGTAGCGATCGAGTTGTACGACTAGCGGTCGGTGGGATTCGGCGCCGGGTGGTGGGCCGGTGACGGAGGCGCCGTTGTTCTCCTTCCTGGTGTTCTGGTTGATGCGCCTCAGCTGGGCGACCAGCGGGTCGGGCACCAGCCAGAGGCCGTCGCCGGCGGTCATCATCAGCTCCATCAGCCGGCAACACTGGACGGCGACGCCCAGTTCGGCCTTCAGCCCGCTCTTGGCGACCAGCACGTCGGCGGGGAACAGGGACGGTGCCATTATTGTGGCCACGTTGTGGGCCGACATCTTGTTCTCGTCCTGGTGGGCGACCACCCTGGCCAAGAAGCTGAGCACCGCGTGCAGGGTCGCCCTGTGCTCGCTCGGCAACAGAAGCACCAGCAGGTTAAGAGCCTGGACGCAATCCGCGACACCTACAACACACAAACAACTGTCTCAGCATAATAGGAAACTGCGTATCCAAAAAATAATGCAATGTTTGGAATGTCTGCCTGGTGGACCAGCATCATCAGTACCTCTTCTTGTCAGTAAGGTGCTGAGTCATTGTGGGACATCCCGTCTACATTGCCACTTCACTTTTACTATGGATCGTCTCGTTTGTCGTGTATACAAATATATATATAAATGGGTTCTGTCTTTGTCTTCTAGTTGTTGGGGGTATCGGTAGGGATTCAGTTAAAGCGGATTATCAATTACGCGCGGCTTATGTTATTGTTTACATATATTTTATGGCTTTATTACCCCCACCCAACACATCTGCTGTAGGCTACGTGTTTTACTCGTACTTTCTTCAATTTTTCAGGGTAGAAAATGTTTATTTTACCGAAAAAATAATAAATGCCTATATGAGGCGATATGGTGAATGATCCGCGATACGAAATTAGATATTTCCAAGTAGAAAGTTGGCGATAAACTGAGATCTTGATATGGGGAGGGATGAGCGCGGTAAGGCTCCACTATTAGGCGGTGGTTGTGTTACCGTGGGACTGATAGAAGAGGTGGAGGAGATGTGTGGTGAGCAGGGGCTGGGGCATCATCCTGATCAGCCTCTTCAGTATTGTGGAGAGCTCGTGGACGGTGGCCGCCGAAGAGATTAGATGGTCGGCGACTTCGGGCCTCGTGTAGAACTCCTTCTCCAGCTGGGCGCAGAGGGCCTCAACCCTCTGCTTGTTCCCTCCTATCCTCAGCACCCCTTCTTCGTACACACCCCGTTTGGACAACTCACCCAACACCTGTCGTACACCGGCACATTAACTATTATATATCCGATCATTTACGCTATGATTGGAGGTACTTTTATGTATACAGTAATGGCAATTAGTTAGTCATTTTGTTCCTTAACGACTACATAAAGAAAATTTCGATAGACTATAGGGTAGAATGTAAAAAAGTACCTTCTGAAAGACTAGAGGGACACTATGAGGCTCTACCACAATCTGCTGATCCTTTTCCAACAGAGTTGCCAGCGAAAGACCGAAAAGAATTCCGTCTGAAAAAGAAAAGCATTTCGGCTACTGAAACAATATTAATATGCGGAGTTTTATGGTCGACGATATGCCAGAAAACCGATTCGAACATCTGAAAGTAAACACTCGGGTTGGAATAAGGTAGTTTCGTGTTCCTCAGTCTCCCCTCGAAGGGTTTGGTCTTGACAACAAAACAAACAATAGAAACAGAGCGGAGTGAAATATAAAACCGAATCCAACTTCGCCGACCACATTATATACTCCGGACACGAGACAATGAACATAAACAAATCTTTAAAATTAATAGACCCAGGCAAGAAAGGCGAAGAGAAGGGAGTGGTAGAGAACACGGAAATTTCCAAGAATAAACAAAGGGATATAATAAATGAGAAAAAGCATCCATAATGCCAAAGTGACTAACGCAGCCACTGAAGACGGCAAGCAGCCGAAACCGGTCCGGCAAAAGACGAAACCGGCGAGATGAGACAGAAGAACACGAAATCTAAAAACTAGGTATTTCCACCCATTATTTTTGGGGTATCTCACGACTCGATAGCGAAGTGTAACTTCCAAACTGAACTATTGTTTGGCCCAATCTCGCTTCTGTTTCGGAAATGTCAACTGTTTAATCGTTAGTTATAAAGTGGTACTGTTTACATTCAACGCGTATATACACGAACATTCTTCTCGGTATTTCGTATCTGCGCATTTCTTTACCTTCTTTGCGCTTTCTCTTGATCGGCTTGAGCTTGCCGACCCGCAGGCCGGCCCTGTCCATAATGGCGGTCAGTTCGACGAAGAGCAGCGGCCTCAGGGTGGTCAGGTCTTCTTCGGCCAGAAAGTCAACCCGAGTCTTGCCGCAACCACCGTCCTCCTCTTCGCCGCCGCCGTGCCAACTGCTGTACATTTCCTAAAATACCAGATATCAAACTGTAAATAGAACGATTAATATAAATAATAATACAATAAAGTATGCGCGCCATTCGGGGGTTAAACTCTTGCTCTCGGAAGTTCACTTTCAAATTGTTTTCGCGGGAAATAAAGTTGTCTCTTTCTTCTCTCCACCCAAGTGATTTTTTTGTTTTTTGTTTTAGAGGTAATCATTCTTCTCTGGGTTACAGCCCGAGGACATCCCTGCGTTTAACCCTTTGCACTCCGGACCATTCTGGATGTTGGCTACCGGCTACTCCTCGGTGGTTGGCCGATGTCTAGATTTAGTCTTTTTGAACGTATCTGTATAAACGTCTATCTGGAGCTCGTCTTCACTACTACTTGCATCATGAGACTGAATCCTGTTTGAACGTTTTGCCATTGTTCTAAAAAATCTCGCGATCGACGCTTTAAACCGGACTGAGCTCAGTTTTGAAACTCAAAACTCGATGAGATCTCTTGTATATATCTTATAATAGTAATTTTACTATATTTTGATTCGATGTCTCGCGCCACATTCCAAGAGAAAACATCGAGCTAAACAGGCACGTCTCAAAAAGTTGCGCAGAAATAACTTAATTCCCCGTAATCACTAATAAATTTTAATGTCCCCTCAGAGGGGACAACGGCGTGTAAAGGTTTAAGATAATGGGCAGGGAACAGAGGAGAGGTATCGAACGATGAAATCAGGATCTGAGGAGTATGGACGTGAAAGGAACCGAGATTTGATGTTCTATTAGGTGTAATTAACGTTAATACTGATAAAGAATAGGATTGGGTTTTAGAACTGACGTTGTTTATGACCGGGGAGAGTGAGGTGGCCCACAACTGTTCGAAGCCCATCGAGGCGACGGCTCTCTCGTTGTCGTCGAAATTGTTCTGGAGTTTGCGATGGTCCGAGTGTGAATGGTGCCGGTGGTGGTGGTGGTGCCGCCTCTGGCCGCTGTCCAACAGGCTGTCGTGGCTGCGCGTCACGCACACAACACTGCTGCAACACAGCACACGTTTTATTAACAGAATTGCTCGAAATATATTGTAGGTTCGTGATGTTTCTGTCTCCTCTCATTTGGTTTGGTCTTTTGCTAGACCGGTTTCGGCTGCTTGACATCTTCAGTAGCGGTTTTAGTCACTATTGGCACTTTGTATGTTCCCCCCTCAACTCAAATAAGACAAACAACATCCCCCCAAAAAAACACAATAACAAGACAAGTATATATCCATACGACAAACTGACAACCACCACAGTACAAGTGACAGTGCAGTGAGGATGCCCAAAAAACATCCAAAGTGCCAATAGTGACTAGACCGGTTTCGGCCGTTCGCCATCTTCAGTAGCGGTGTTAGTCACAGTTTTGGCACTTTGGATGTTTTTTGGGCATCTTCACTGCACTGTTATTTGCACTTGTAACTCTGCGTCCTTCAGAATTCTAGACTGGTGCTCCATCGTCTATTCCCTCCATCCTAAAAATCATTATTTCTGATGTCTATATTGAAAAAACACGGAATTTGTATTGCGAGAAACAGAACACTTCAAATAGGTGCTTCAGACAGGCAGTACAAATCGATGAGCAATCCGATCGTTAATGATAAAACTTGATTGTTGACTGTTTCTGTACAAAAGTGGTACAAAATAAACAGTCTCTATGTTTTACTTATAATATTCCAATATTTTAACGACAATACACAACATATTGGGAAATACGTACGCCAACTTAAACAAATCCAGACTGGAAATATGCGAATTTGATATAGCTTACTGTTGTTTGGGTGGAGAAGTACCGGGTTGTATCGTGTTTAAACTGAGTGGGTCACTTTCGCTTTTCGTCCTCTCCCTCACTCTAAGACTGCCTATCCTTTGGTAACCTACCATTGTTATTCCGTCAGCTGAAAAGTAAAAATAAATAATAATAATAAATTAAAAAAGGTAAATCATACCGTTTGCACTGCTGCGGCTGGCAGCAACGCGTTTTCCGCGCTCCAATGTTCCTAGGCATGGGGTTTGTGTCGGAAAACTCGATTTATCACAATTGACAAGTGTTTAAAAACCCGATCAACTCAAACTAAAAACTGAAAGTAAATTAGGATTTGTCAGCCTTTGCATCAACCCAGCCTGGCTGCGATTGATGTGGAAGTACCCCATCGATACACCCGCAATACGGAAAACAGCTTGAGTGGGATTTGAGTTTCCCCTCAAGGCGATAGATATTTTAACACCTTTACATCATGATATATAGGTCGGCCGCTATTTTAGATCGTCGTTTCGGTCATTGTTCGATATCGAATTGATACACTCGACAAGAAGATTGATTGTACCGCCCGTTTTGGTGGATTATCGGTACACTCGAAGAATGGGGGACAGAGTTAGTCCTCTGCGATGACAACACAACTTTTATGAACTGAAAAACACGTTGCTACTTATCGAATGGTCCATTCTAGAATACCGAAAGTGACAGACACGAGAATGGTAATAGATTGAATGCTATTATAGAGTATGTAAACAATTTTCGAATCTACACCTACAATGTACATCTTTGTGAAACTCCAGTGGGATATAGTCGATTTTTTAATTTATTCATCAATCCAGCTGGGTTATCAAATTGATGTAACTGTAATTGGGACCTAGTAGGATCCCTAGGTAGGTCCTAGTAGGAGGCTGTCACGTTATCGACACTGGCATTGTATTGATTGTATCGAGTCTTGTGGGTTATCGAACTGATACACAGTGTGAGCGATGCGACAATCCAATAGGATGGATCATTCTGGACTTATTCAATCCTTAGCGGAATCTTCCTATTGATCGCATTGTCCATTGTTCAGTGTCAACTTGATACACGCGTAATGCCGAACATTTGGAGTTTTCCGAGAATTATAGTAGGATGGTCACTCAGTTTATCAACATCGGCATGGACCTAGCAGGGTTGCTATTGATTGTGTCGACCCTTGTGGGTTATCGAATTGATGACGTGACAATCCAGTAGGAATCAATTGTTTAACCTTCTACTATTGATCGCATCGTCCATTGTGTAGTGTCAAATTGATACAGGTTATTTTGAGTTTCCCGAGAATCTATCAGGATGGAATACATTTTTGAGCATTGGCATCAACCTAGCCGCGTTGCTATTGATCGTATAGTCTATTGTGTGGTATAAAGTGGGATTGAACAGACCTGTTTCTGAGGCTACAATGTCGCTGCCGGAGCGGGTGGCTCTCCTGAAGAGTGCCTGGTGGGAGAGTATGCCGGCCGGGGAGGAGGCTCCGGGTTGGCCACCCCCGCCCCCGCCACCGCCCCCAACCCCGACAACACGCCGCCTCCAGTCATTCCTCTGTCCGCTTCCCGGGCTCCCGCTACTGGAACACGGTGAAAACTAATAAAGGGATGTCAAAGTCGTGGGCTCAAAGTCGTCCTATGTACTTTGCAAACCAGCAGATAGGTGTAGTGGATCATATTGCTGAAGACGCCTGAGCGGGGCCTTCAAAGTATTAAATCGAATAGATTTCTTTATATGTTATTTTACATTATAGAGGTTTCAAAAAACCCTTACAATCGGTACACAGTGTCAGAGGGTTACACGAGTGACATGGTGGTGGACACGTGGACAAAATATATAACCATAAGTATATAATTAATTATAAGCCTTCCACTATCCGACCCCGTGTGTTTACCGATCATAAAAAGTATTATCTATAATGCCCGGTTTATTTACTAAATGAACGAAACACGATCACGCTCAAACATTTGCGCGGCGTCGTTTCAACCGAATATTTCGGACGATTCCGCACACAAAACACGGGAGATGCCGATAAAAGAGAAGACCTCGAAACGTTTTTAGAATACATAAATTTACAAAATTCAAGGTTTTACACACTGGAAAAATATTTGACCATGAACTTAAAAAAACTTCGAATTTTTATTGTTATTTCGTCCGCACAAATGTTTTTTTCCTATGAGGGTATAAAATATTATGAAAATATTAAATTTGTATACGCTAAAAACACGCTCGCATATATTAGCTTCGAGGAATATGAGGAGGCTGAAAGCTAACGACGATTAGAGCTAACTCAAACAATAGAACCTTCTGCGACCGTTTTAAATTTAAAAAAAGAACCGATTATTCGTTCTCCGGTCGCTTATTTTCGGGCTTCTCGCCACCTTCAATAGCACCCTCGAAGCGCCGAAGGTGACAACAGCGAGGACATTCCCGGGAGCCACGAGCGGACTAAAAAAGAGATAGAAAATAAATTTTCCGACCTTTCGTTTATGACGAGCTGTCGGTAGAAACAGTGATCGTCTGCCGGATCCCACAACAGGCAGGAAAACATTCACATTGCTTACTGAGCCGGCCTCCACCATCCCGCCCCAACTAGACAACGGTACCACTTCACCATCTTCTCTCGAGAACTATATATACACACGCGTCTATATAAACGGACACGCCTCTATTTATAGACCTGGCCCCGTCCACGACGACGGCCCAACACGCCGCCAGGTTTACGGAAACCGCGGTCACAATCGACAAGTCCAATGTCATGACTCGCATTAAACCTCGGCTAGCAACCTTCTCCCGTTAGGGCAATATTAGTACTTCTCGCGCTGTGACAGTCGTTTACTGTTAACGCAGTTTTGCCAAGTCAAATTCGGCTCTGTTCGAGTGAAAATTCAAATTCGACTAATTTCAAGCCAAAAATTCGGCCCTTTCCAAGCCAAATTAGCTCGCACGCGGTAAACAGGATTTCACGGATGAAAA
This sequence comes from Lethocerus indicus, assembly GCA_019843655.1. Classification (NCBI taxonomy): domain Eukaryota; kingdom Metazoa; phylum Arthropoda; class Insecta; order Hemiptera; family Belostomatidae; genus Lethocerus; species Lethocerus indicus. Next base: position 30,769,965 of record JACDQD010000003.1, on the reverse strand, counting down.
ACAACCCCCAACGCCAGAAAATTGGGTTAGGGTGAACAATAACAGTGCACCAGTAGTGCTACCTACACCCACAAGTCTCCTACACCGTGGTACGTGCTATTCCTTCTGTGAGCTGTCCGGGGGTCATAGAGTTTTCAAAACCGTTTTAAACCGGTTTTAAATCCGTTAAACAGGATTTAACGAGTGAAAAACGATCCCCTACTGCAGAACCTCGGCTTACGGTGAACGATAACAGTGAAGTGGTCACCACAGTCGCCTCAACTGTTCATCTATTTTCGCATCAACTAGGACAAGCGAAGTCCTCAAGATGTAGTTACGGTATTTGGGGGGAAAAAATTGTAAAATATTGTTGATTGTACTTACGGATGGAGCCTGTAGTGGAGGTTGTGTATGGAGGGCGGTGAAGGAGGCTCGTCGGAGTCCAAAGAGTCGGGAGTGGCCGACCTCGATCTCGAATCGGCCCCGCTGCTCCAACCGGCCTAAAACAATATACAAAACGTTATTACATACATAGTATGCACAAAATAGTACAGTTTTTATTGCACTGAACGGCGGGAGACAGGTTTTTGTCATAGACCTATTATATATGCCAGTTTGGACACCTGTCATGTGTAAGGCGTAGATCTGTGTCCTGAACGTCAAGTGCCCGTTTCATCTCCAGTCGACTGAGCTGCGCTTTGGCTACGCCGCTTCGAACCTCTTTTCAAATTTCAAAAATATTTTCTCCCAAATATTTTATCTCCCAAGTATATTTTATCCCAAAAAAATACTACTTTAGGTTGTATTGCGCCCGGGCCGTATGGTTACTTCATAAAAGGTCAGTTTGGCTCTCACTCGTTTGCATGCTAGATTTCGGCGCAGACAGTCTGGCTAGTTTGTTCCGCCCCGGTCTATTTATAGACCGCGTGGGTTGAACAGAAACAATCCGTCTTCTGGGGGGTGCTACCTCCCGTTGGCTTATCACACTCCGCATCCCTGACCTACGACATATCGGGAAACGGTACACATTCCAATGCTCCACCCGGGCCTCTGGCCGGTATGCGTGTATTAAACAACATTTTTAAATTGTAGAAAGTGTTTCTAATCTACCCATACGTCATGAGAGAAGGTTCCAAGTCAACAAAGTGTAGACCCAAATATATTCCTACCAGATTTCTGCGACTTTAGGTAGTTCGTTCCTTAATGAACGCTTTCTATTTTAGAGTCAATTTTAGAATAGACATTATCAGGCGTTATGATACTCTGAAAACATCGAGGGAACCACCCCCATCTTTAAAGATACACCTGAAATTCACTTGTTTACCGAGACAGAGAGAGTAAGGTTGTAAAGGTCGCCGAGAGAGCGCGCAGCTTTAATTCACGGGCTGGTACAGAGATGGCGCGACTCTGGCCCCCTGTTTCTTTGACCGTATTCTATTTCCACGTTTTTTCATTCCGTTTTGTAATATCCGAAGGAAGGATATCGGAACATGTGAGAAATAAGGAGAATATGAGTACACCAACCTTGGCCCATCTCCAACACCCGGACGTTAACCAAAAGTCCCCCAACACTACACAAGTCAAAAACCTTCTAGGGAACAGTCACGACCTTCGCGATTGGTGGATGAACTTAAATTAATTTTCTCATAATAGGTTCTCTGTTTTTCCATCAAGAGCTCGTGGGTGAGCCCCTTAATTAAATCGGCGCTCTCTCTCTGGTCAACATTTACAACCTGACACTCCCTCTCTCTTTCGATAGAGTAAACAAGCGAATTTCAGGTGTTTCTTTTGGGGGTACACGAAAGATTTGTAATATCATTGGAAAAAATCCTTCCTACACTCAGCGAATTCGTATCTTTCTTTCGTCCAGATTCAGACCATATTCTGATCTGAATTTCTGCTCATATAATTTTTTTAATACGTCCCCAAAGCTCTTCCAACACTCTAATCTTCTCTGCTCACTTAAAATGGAAACAGACAAATAGCACGAAAACAAACATGTCTAACAAGGACAACAGAACTATAAACCCCCCCCCCCCACCTTAACAGCCTAAACTACTCTGACCAGTCACCCTAACTCTACGAAAGTGTGCAGGCGGAACAGGTAGCTTAATACTTAAGACTCTTTTAGGTTCGAGTACCTCGACAATAGTCGTATAAGGGTTTATTCCAGTTAAGTAGTTGTTCAGAGGTGTCCAAGGTTGAACATGTCAGTTGTGGTGTCGCAACTGACCGAGCTGTGTCGGCGGGATGTAGGGCCATTAGCGGCCGTGTAAGTTGGATGGAACACCTAGACACAATTGCGCTTTGACATGTGTCTCGCACGACACGGGGACGTCTTGTCCGACAACACGGGGGACAAGGGAAGTGTCGCGACAGTTCCCAGCCCGCGCCCACTGCCTCTGTCTACCAACCTCGACGATCCCGCAGAACGAATCCTCCAGCAAATCTTGTTCAACAGTACCAACTCTTGTTTGGGGCCAGGCCGAAACAATCGCAGAGTCTCCTTTTTGAATACGTCTCTACGAATATTTTCAATTTTAAACATATCCGCGGTACCACCTCCTTTAATTGAATCCAAAATAACAATACAGCGGAAAGTGGACAATAAATGAACAAAGGAAAAATCTCGATATCAACTCAACGGCCACAAAAAGAAAATCCGCAACAACGCGGTGACGTGTTTTAATAAGTGCTTCTCTCATTGAACAATATCGGGGCCCCATTATTTTGCAGTTCAGTCACAAGGGGATGTATAAGGAGACAAATCTGGAACCAGTTTTAAGTCGTCATTGAAGGGAAATCTATTTATTTAACAATCGGCTGTCGTTAGGGTCAGTATACAGTGACAACGGTCTAATTCACGGAATGAAAAATGACCCGTATAGCAGTCTAGGTTTCGAATACGCCACAGAAAGTAACAAGCTGCCGAGTTACCACAAACAAGACTCTGATCGGTGTTTCCCTTTTTTGTCATCGTACCTAATTTTACTTTAGTGCGTCATCTCAACTCTTTTACTACGTGTTTAGTTAGTTAATGTTGAATAAATTTAATTCTCTTCGTTCTTCATCTTTAACGAATTAATGGTGAGTAATGTTTCCGTGTCTGTTGTCGTGGACGCTCTGCAGTCCGCTCCGATAACAGTCTCAGTTCTGGAACGAATTAAGACCCCCGTTAACTGCGGGGTACCAGTGTATTTTATTTGTGGCCAAGGATATCCCCCCCCCCCCCCATTAAAAGAGAGAACTAAGGCTAAGAGTTAAGAGCTACCTCTGGGTCGGCGAAGAGGTGCCTGATGTCGGGCTTCCTCGGCCTGTTCCTGTGCCTGTGCCTGTGGGCCCTGAGGGATATCGTGTTGTTGACCGACTGTATCCTGGTGTGTACGGCGGCCGCCTGTTTGGCCGAGAGGGCGCTGGCGCTGACCGCCCCCGAGAGCTCGGCCTCCGTCACCGGACGGCCCCCGGCCCAAGCAGCCTCCACAACGCCGCCCAGACCGACGCTCTCCAGCCATTCCCGCTCTTCCCGGCACTCCTCCTCATCCCCTGTGCAAAACACAATTACTATAGTCCGTAGTCTTTGCCGGGATCTACTCCGCTTAATCGGACAAGTAGCCGAAATCAAAATCCGATCGGAAAATCCTAAAAGGGGGAGAAGAAATAATCTTGTAATAATATTTATATAGATCGATCTGTCCTGTGGTTAGAGTGCCTCGAAAGTAACAGAGTCTGAAGAGCGAAACTACAATAAATATCGATTTTATTTTTCGCTTCCAATCCAAAAGTGTTACCTGTGTTCCCAATTTATTGGATTGACAACTAAGTAATTGCGGAATTCACCAACAAGTGGCGTTGTACATATTTTTAAGTACGTCAACATCTTTGCACAGATAAGATAAGATTCTTTGATATGTTATTATTTGGTCCTTTCTGAAACATTCAGTATCAAAATTACATTGACGAGTTGAATTATGAGTGTGTATAAAAAGCTAAAACACGGTGAACCGAAGTGAGCATTTCCGTCACATTTTGCCGTTTTATTTTCGCAAACGTGTTAATGCCTCACTTGCTCATAAAAAGTTGTACGCTGTGTACGGTGATGCAGCCTTAAAAGAACGGTCATTACCGGTTCGCAAAATTCCGGTCGGGGGATTTTTCATTAAAAGACGAGGAGCGCTCCGGACGTCCAGTGAAGGTCTATGACGACCAAATAAAGGCCTTACTGACTGAGATCGCCATAGTTCAACAAGGGACATTGCAGAGAAGCTGAATGTATCTTATATGTGCATTCAAAACCATCTACGGCTTACCTGTGCAAAGATGTTGACGTACTTAAAAATATGTACAACGCCACTTGTTGGTGAAATCCGCAATTACTTAGTTGTCAACCCAATACAATCGACGGGGAATAGCCTGAACCGTTCTTCAAGCGTACACTAAATGGGTTGGCAACTAAATAATTGCGGATTTATCCACGTTTCGAGATATTTCAAATGGCGTGCAATACTTGTGATGTACGGGATACATATAGCTTCTACGCCATCCCTCTGATATCGATTATGCACATTATCGGGTCACTACATTAACCCTACATTGTTGCATTGTCGGACAATTGTCCCTTCGTAGTTTCTGTACCAACAGAGAGCGGAGAGAGAAGATATTTCGTCTTACAAATGAATATCGGATTAAATTAGGCGTAATTAAAATTAATTAATCAAATGAAAATAATACCATATCAACGCAGATAGCAAACTCATTCAGATAACCTCAGAGGTGGCGCTAACGAGATAACAGCGAATTCTAATTCGAAACTTGGAACGTGGAAGTTAAGTTGGGATTTAACATTCACACATACCAACCAGAAGAGAGAATGAATAAAAAATGTGATAAATAAATTGTTGTTAATCTGTAGTCGTTATCAAATAGGAATTCCAAAATGCAATATTTAAGTGCAATAGATAGGCCATTGGGGAAATGGGGTGAGTGTCTCATAAAATTAAAGATATTTTAGGAGATCATTTATAAAACAACCATCCGATATATCGGCTTCAGATGCCTCATGGGAGTTCGTGGTTTACGGGTGTAGCGACACAACACTAACTACATCAGCTAACATAAGGAATAACATGTCGAAGTATACTAATAACGACCACAAGTACCAAGGCAACGATAGTACCATAGTATCCGAGATAGTTCTAGTCCACACAGAGTCGAAAGTACAGCCTCATTCTTGGGCATGGACCTAGGCGCATAGGAATCAGTTTTATGAGCGGCCACAGGCCTAGGACGGAGTTTTAAAAATAATAGGTAAATGTTACAGAAATAATGACACTAAGAAAAACACTTTACTCACTCGGTCCGGTCACTGGCTCAATGCCGCGATCACACACAACTATGCTCAGTTAAACGGGAAATCGGTCTAGCCCGGTAAATAGAAAAAGAAGACCGGAGACCGGTTCAAAAATAAAAAGGGTCTTCACCTGTCCGGGCGTCATCGTCCAGCAGTTCGTACAACATTGCGTCAACACCGCTCCGAGATTTCTGGCCAACTAAAGAACCTCGTTAAATAAATGAAGAATCACGATCGCAAGAGGTGCTCGAGGGTGGTACTACTGAAGAGTGTTCTTCGGGCACAATGAGGTCGCTCGATAAGAAGTGAACACTACTCCAAACAAACGTCACAGCCATTTATGATTTCGAATTTAAATTGACTAATAATGGCAAAATAAAATCTTTTTGCCTTCTGTAACAAGATTTACACTAATTGATCCTACACACAGGACGGGGAGAGGGGTCTTGCTGCAAGCCGGCTCGTACATTAGGTGTAATTGGGGGTCATCCGACACTGAGATGATAGTAAAAGGGTACGGAATGGATAAAAAATAAAATCCTGTCGGCCCCTGTAATCATATTCGAATAGGATCAATCTGTCCCGTGATTAGAGTGCCTTGAATGTCACCGGCTCTGAACAGCTAAACCTCCTCCAGGGTACACGCCTCTTGGAATCGGGCTCAGAATTAGAAATAGACCACCATAAGACAATGGAAATAATAGCTCTCAGTACTCTAAATAGCATTTTTTCTGTACGAGTCTCGTACGTGTCCAGTCCCGAGTACCGCACACGACTTTCAACAGGAGGACAAGTAGATATCCTCAGGGTAAATGTTACTCACACGTTTTACTTGCGAATTGAATTCCATGTACTGGATTACTGTATTTTTCTTTGGTTTTCTATATTGTTTCGAAACAAAATTTAAAATATAAAGTGACGGAAATATTATGCATGTCTTATTCGTTCATGAACTCACTTTGGTGTTGGTTGTTGTGAGGTGGGAGGCCGGCGGCGGGGGCGGGCGGCTTGAGCTGTTCCTCGATTAGCTTGAATTCGTTCCAATAGTCCTCCAGGAGGGACTGGACCACGAGGTCCTCCTCCTGGTGGATCGCCCGCCGATCCTCCATCCGTCCGCTCACTTCTGCCGCCTCCCTACTACTGCTACCCACTCCCCCATTATCCTGAAACAAAAAAATACAATGCGCTATAGTAATTTGACTCTCAAGAAGCTATATCATTTCGGACGGACTTATACGGGGAGAATAGGTTTCGGGGTAGAAGAACCGCCAGTCGTCCGGGGGGTGGCCCTGGAGGGAAAGGGTAACTGACCGAGGGGACAAAGGCACGGCCAGCTTAAGGCATTATACGCCTCGTTTTCTCATTAGTGTCGGCCATTACACGCCGTTGCAACTGAAGAAGCGGGGGCTTCGAACATCGCCGGAGGAAATGTATATTATCCGAAATGGAGCCAAATCGTTGGACCGCTGAAAAGACGGCGGGTCCTCAGCGCCTTCTGTCTTCATTCGCTGATTTGTTCCCACCCCCTCGAGGTTTCCACTTATCACCACCATCCCCAGTAGACGGTGTATACGTTCTCAACACTGCAGTCAGTGTAGGTCTTTTTTCAATAAAAAGAACTCGATAATTCTTCTATGTGATTACTTTTTCTTCTCTCGAACTGGGCCTCTGCTGTTTCAAAATCAATGAAGAGCATCCTCTTGGCACTGTTACTCGTTCGATTTACCTGCAGTGTAAATACAGGTGTAAGTACCATTTCATATTCAAAATGTTCCTTCATAAAATCAGGTTAGTGGAATTCGTAATTTTGGATTCGGTGGACCGTGAGTTCCTCAGGGTCTCGACTACCCCTGGCTATCCGAATATCGAAATAATACAAAACTAGATTGTAAATTGTTGTACTACCACCGGAAGACTGTCTACTTCTGCTCTAGCCCCTCGCTACGGCCAAATTTGGCAACAGTGCAGTCAAGGCCGACAAGTCGGCGGGGGCCGAATTTCCCCGACGTCACATGACCACAACAACAACAACAACACTGAGAGGAGGAGGAGGTGGAGGAGGCTGGAGCGGGGAGCCGGCCGGACCCACTTTTGAAAGTCTTCCCAACTTTCGAGCATCGTTCGCCACCCGCCCTTCTTCATTTTTGGCAAATCGTGCCAAGGTCGTTTGCCGCCAACGGACTGTTGTTGCTGCTGTTGTTGTAATGCTGAACTATATGCTCAAATACATGTTCACGGTGGACTCATGTATACAGGTAGTTTTCTTTTTTCAGTTCATTCTCTTCCATGTCAGTTCGCGACGGGTTTTTTAATCTTTTTTCTACAAGTCCCAATCGCTATACTTGAAAACTTGTATAGCAACCAATATGTCGATTGAGAAAACCATTTTAAGCTAATTTTGAACCAAATCTACCCAGGGATGGAACGCGAAACCCTTCGGCTCAAATCACCGAGAAACCGGAGGCAAAGTATCGCTCAAATAGACGAAATAAATTTCTCCTTTTCTGGACAGATTTGACCAGATTTGGCGTAGCCGTAGCGCTAACGGTAAAGCGAGCCATCGAGGGGGCTTATTTCCGCTGGCCATTAGGGTACCAATCTCCCGCGCCACTCTCTCACGAGGGCGCAATTCCGAAACGAATCTACTAAACGATCCTTGCGGGGTCTTGAAATCGGAGTACCGCTCTCACCCCAACTGAAGGATTTCTAGGATATCCACTATCCTTGAAAACCTCTTTGTAAGATAACTTGGGGGCAAACGGGTGTGATACACCACCGATAACCCCCAATCGACCGATGGCGACCACAGGAAATCAGAAAACATATAAAATAAAAGGACCACCCCGAATTGTTTGGTCTCAACTGGGCTTATTATCCCCAGGAAAGATACCACTTGAGCATAAGGGAGCATTTCTTTAATGCCACAATGCTGTGTTAAGGACGAAAATATATACAAGAGGTATACAACTCTTAGCACAGTATAGAGCTCGTGTGTTGGATTGGCCAATTCTCAGCGGCAAATTCCCCCAACACGAATTGGCAACAGGTCGCGTCGAAATCACAACCGGTGTGACCTTACAGTTACTATTTCATTTTTGTGAACCGAACTCTGTTCCTACTTTCACCGTCTTCTTGGCTAATATTTTTTTCCCAAGCCAATAGTGGTCCTAGTCACTTCTTGGTGTAAGATTGGAACGGACTTGAAAATCGTCTGCATGAACTTTACAGCTGTGTGGAGTCTTAAAAACATTTTCGTGCTTCAAACACTACGTTTGTATTAAACAATAAAAAATTAATTACTAAATAACGAGTGAATTTCTTAAAAAATTAAGTTTTCACGAAGGAGTCGATCTGGTGGACTTAATCTTAATATTTTTTTGTAAAACTATTATTTCGGACATTAAAATGAGTATTTCTATTTCCCGTTTGGAGTAGTCTCGTTTTTCTCGCCAACAATTTCGAAGAGTCAAGTAAAAAAAAATTGGATAATAACTCAAAGCGAAATTCGCCCAGAAAACTTCGCGAAACTGACCGAATTCAGGTGTCGTGAGCCAACTAACCGATGCCAAAAATTTTCGGCAACACACGTTTTATGATTGCATAACGTATATGAGGTAACACAAATACAAAATTGGGTGATTACGCGGGCACCTTTCTGGCTTGAAAAGTTTTTGATGAAATGAAGGTGCCTCTCGTGTGAATCAAAGTCTAATTACGTTTTCGTCCGTAACTCTTTATTCGAGCCTTAGCCAATAGGTGTTCCATGCACTACGTACAATAGTCCTGTATAAAAGTACCGGCTGCGAGTTCGATTCTTCGGTGTCTGACCGAATTCGCCTTCAATTTCACCTAATTATTATTAATTAGATTAGGCGAAACGCTGCCCAAATCACTGAAGGTTTACATCCGGAACGCCCGGTATACATGCAGTTTTTACACGGTAGATAGAAAAAATCATATATATAAACAGAAAGGCCATCCAGAAGAGAACAGTATGTTGTTTACTTCGGGAATCGTGTACAATAGTCATATATAAAAGTGCCCGTAAAGGGTCATTAGGCCCGGAGTTTATTTTGCAGTGTATTTTCTATCTTTTAAGAGCGGATCTGTTCTGTGAACAAAGATTCAACTTTCGTGATCTTGGAACGGACTCGGTCCCAACGCCCGAACCGCGATTGTAAGGAGCGCTGTTTTAAATGGCGGTTTGGACACAATACGTCCGTTGTCTGTCTTGCAATTAGCGGATCGTGCAGCACAAATCATACAATAGTCGATGCTCGTTGTACAATGAGGTGTAGCAGGTTGTACAATGATGTGTAGCAGGTTGTACAATGAGCTACACGGTCGGGGGCCATCGACCGGACGGAACACAACGACAACATTGTACAAGTTTACTGTAGAAATGTAGGAGGATAAGATGCTTTAAATGGAAAGCAGGAAAAGTACCCTGAAGAAGATTCCCGTGGGGGAAACCAACGGCCACGATGAAGAGGAATTAGTTCAGGTTAAGGTAAAAGGTTAAAGAACTAGTTGCCAGGCAGTACTGAGAGCACAATCTTGTACACATGCCAATAAGAAGAGAGAGAGAGAGATCTAAAAAACAGTATAATGTTATTTTTGTGTTTCAAAACCCTAAAGCAAATAAACTCCAAACAGCGTAATCAAGTCTGTTTCATAGTTTTTAGGATTTTTTTTCGGTCTCTAACAAAAGTATCAACCAATTTCCGAGAGACCGGCAAAACTCAGAAATGATATACAGCGGTGTCCCGAAATTGAATTTCAAGATTTTCGGGAGAATAAAAGGCGAGAGGGGATCGAAAAAACAAAAACGAAAAATTTCTTTTGGGGATTCGGTCGTTTTTGCTTATTGGTGGAGAAAATTTAACACAAAAAAAAAACAGTCCAATAATAAGATAAACGAGTGTAATCCCATACACGGCATATTATTGTGGCGAATCCACTTCAGTAAATCAGTCGTCGAAAGCAACGTAAACAATCTAATGTGGATAGGTCGATTTGGTTTTCGCTTACGGTCTGTTTGCTTTGGTCTGAATCCTTCTAAGAATTCATCAGATGATTTCAACTGTATCCGCCACAATAATACACCGTGTATTGGATTACATACGTTGCCTCCTTTATTCGACTTTTTTTAGATGTACTCCAAAACTAAGCAAAAACGAGCAAGTCCCCAAAAGACTTTTCATCTTAGTTTTTCGATCCCCTCCACCCTTATATTCTCCCGAAAATCGTGACCCCGCTGTATAAAATTTCCGGCGAGTTTTGCCGGTTCGCGGAAAGTTTTACACGTTTTTCTTGTTTAAAAATATACTGAGTTTAGATTACGCGGGATAACATTCGTGGCTTAAGATTAAAACATTAATCTATTTATATTTTACAGTCTTATTGTATAATAAAGTGGTGCTCATCGTTAAATCTCTCGTTGAAAGTTTAAATCCGTCGTCATTTTATTATCTCAGAACCTTTTGCGCGAAGCCTTTCAATTGTCCGAGTCAGCGAAGTGTTCAAGTCGCTTCTACACTAATTATAATTACAACTACACTACTAAGAATTAAACTCCTTTCTTTAATATTTATTTATGTATTCATAAACATATTTGGTATTGGTTCATGGGGTTGGGGTATAGCAATACTGATCGGAGCAGTCAGTCTTCAATTATACATGAGTTGTTTTTATCCTAGTTCTATGTTTAATATTAACATCTTCCTCTTCATCGTGGGTTCATTCTTATGGGGTTACTTTTCCTCGACCCTCCCTGCATGTTTCTCTACGCGCACCTGCGTACTAACCGCGTCTGTTACCCCATAAGTTGTATTCCGACAACCACATGACAGATCCCTATGGAAAGTGGGACATAAACTTCTTGTGTTGGCGACACACTAACGCTAGCACTATTAACAGAAGACGGCCGTTTCGCCAGTCGATGAATATTCATCACCATTGTGGCGATGAGGGCCGCGTACGCCGCCACATAACCAGTGTGCTATGATAAAGGCACAACTCCATAATAGTGCCTCGACTGCTCGTCTTCTTCCGCGTTCTCCGCCGCGACTATGGCGACTATTGCGACAACTATTATTGCACGACGAAGGCGAATTTTTCACTAAATTCAACGATCGGGTTACAGTCATTTCGTTCAACTCAATATAAACGCCGAGAGCTTTTGAATCAGCTTAAGGGACAGCGCTACCTGTCGACCGGACGTCAAATCCGGGAATTTTTCATCAATAACAAAAATTTCGATAGAGGAAACCGTCTAATTTTTACTTTGAGGTATTGAGAATATCTCAACATTTACTGTAGGCTGCGGTTATGCTAGGTACAGACGCTCCTCAACTTACTTATCAGTAGATACGAACAAAATCTTCGGTATGCTCAGTTTTGGTATGGTATTTAACGACTGAATTGTTAAAATACAAATTAATTTTGCGCATAACTCGATGTGAACGGCGATCAGCCCTCACCCGTTTACTATTCCCACTAGCCGTGATAGTAAAATGAGTTCTAAAGTTTTAGGATCAGGACACGTTTATCACTTCAAAACTGAAAAAAATATATTCACGCAATTTACTTCCCTTGAATATTAACGAATGGGAAACTGCCCGACCCAATGAGTTACTCTTCAAATATGCTGCGTGTGAGCTACCAAAGAATGGAGGCTGTTTGATAAAATTATGGGATAAAGACTTCCAGTCAATCAACCCCCGATTTGGTCCTCTCGAACTCGTTCATAAGTTCGGGGACGTTTTTTGCAACAAAACTCAAATATGCCAAAACTAAGAATAAAGTAAAAAAATTACGCGAATGGAATATTTGTTATCCACAGTTGGCAAAAGAAGCATTGCAGTTACTTCTACCATTTGCTAATACCTACTTGTGTGAAATGGGATTTTCATCACTTTTGCATACAAAAACTAAAGCGAGAAATCGCTTAAATGCAAGTGATGACTTACGCGTGTCTCTTTCAAAAAGAGAGCCTCGCTTCATAAATATTATAATACACAAGCAACAACAGTCTAGTCATTAATAAAAATAATATTGTTTTGTATGTGATATATAAAATGTACATTTTTTTTAATTAAACAACAAATTTGCAAAAAAATGTATTTTATGTTTTAAATCACAAAAAAATCACACTTTTTCATTGAGGTGCGGAGATCTATTTTCAGATTTAATCGGGGTGCGGGTTACTTAACAGGTTAAGAAACACTGGTCTACAGGGCGGATATATTTTCTAGAATCTGTCAAAAGTCGGAGGGTGGTCCAAGAACTCACCGCGCACCGAAGAAAGGACGCGATCCTGCGGACGACGAGCGCCATACACCGGGACGGCCTGTCCAACATGACCCGGGTGGTAGCGGCCACATACTGGCCCTGGGCGGACACCGGCTGCACCGACGCCTATTGCGCCACCGCTCCCCGCCTCAAAGTCTTAATAATATTTAAATAAATCGAAGCGCTAATATGACCGTCCCAAGGGCGAGCTCAACCAGCGCCCGGTTTGCTATTCGAGTCGGGCGTCGCGTTCGTGACGGGAATGGCGCGACGACGATGACGGGTACGACGATGCCTGCCTGCACGATCATTCCAGGAATTGTCTCCCCAACAACCATTGTCGGCCGATGAATGGAACATTCCGCCCCCTTCGAACTGCCAGACTACACTCTTAAAGCTCTTGTCAACTCCCAAAATTCCCATTCTGAAATTACAATTTGTAACTAGAAAAACCAGTGAGCCCTACGGACACTGAAACGCCGAAAATTACCCCCGACCTGATAGAGGAGGAATAAATTAGTACCGAATTGAAGTTTAAAAACCAGTCACCGGCCAGTATTGAGCGAGCAAAACTTTCACACGTGCCTTATAATTCTTATAATTATATTTAGTGCTAAAGTCTTTTGTCGGAGAATCCACCCATTGATGGTGGTACTCCTGCTCCAGCACTTGCCAGATAGTGACCGGGATTTTCAGGAATGGAAGGATTTATTATATAGTAGTGAAGCTGCGAATACAGAAACGCGGTTAGAGACATAAGGTGGGCCCTGAATGAACCTTCGTTGAAGAGGAATAAATTAAAGATTAAAGACCCGGTGGGCAGGCAGTTAAAGTGTCCAACGGCTGTTCTTAAGACGTTGGTCGAGCGCGAAACTATTTTTAGTTCCCCTACCTTGCGAAGTTTCCCCAACCTTCGGTAGGAGCAAACGCCTCGACGTTTCGGAAGTAGGCAGAACGAATACTCGCGGGATTAATAAATAATTTGCGGGATAAAATTATCGTATGAAACAGACGAAACGCTACTTACCGGGAAAGGAAGCGGAAACTGGTCGGGTTTTCGACTGGTCAACCGCTGGACATATTTCCCTGCAAAGAAAGACAAACATGAGACACGATTACCCGAAAAATTGTAAAAATGTTTACATCGAAGAAATAGACCACAATTCACAATAATTATATCGATCGTAGTATCACAGAAACTAGCAAATATATAATTGATTAAAGAAATTAAATACAATAAAGTATAGTGTATATAGTTTTTCATCCACAGTTTTAAAGGAATATTATACAGCAACTTACCAAGTTATAAATTGTTAAGGAACGCATACAAAATAACGTGCGAAACATGCGGTGGCATTTAAATCGGATAGGTGGAAAGAACAGATAAAGGAGATGAAAATGGCCTGGTTCAGAATATGGATATATTCAAGAACAAAGACAACAGCGTATTAAATGAGAAAATAAATTCACAGATTACATATTCTCCCGATTAACAGATGTACAAAACAAGCACGGTATCTGGAACCACACAATAATAAAAAAAGACATGTGGCACTTAACCAAATCCGTTACCGATCTAAAAAGAACAACGCAATTCCCAAATACCAATAACACCGAGGAAACAGATGCAACCATTATGCCAGAGTCTCACCTATCCTACTGACAAAAAAGAGTTACTGAAGATGGCGAGCAGCCGAAACCGGTCTGGCAGAAGGAGACGGAAGACCGCGATTGATTAAAACAACGTTTAACAATTAGGCAGGAAATAAAAAGTGAGAACCAAAAAAAATAATTGGCTCCTGGAAATAGAAATAGGGGGCACCGCGGTAATTGAATTATGCGGGGCGGTGAATCGCGACGGAACGGTGAAAGCGGACCAGTTACCGGAGCGGTTTACTGAAATGGCGATGAACAGTCCTAATGGGTTAATTGTTGAGTTCCCCCCCAAAGCGCTAATAACCCAGACGGGAAGTTCCCGCTCTAAAGCGGATACTGCTCATCGGCTGCGTTCACATACACGCGCACGCGGTCTTCTGTCGGTTCGAGAACAAAATATATATTTATTAAAACAGACTATGATGGAAGTTTACAGCGGGAGGAGCCGGTGTTTCGTGGACAGCGAGCTGTTTGATATTCGGTGGACGGTACACAACCTACCGACCTTACTTCGACTTCTCCCCCCCAACACGGCTACTCCTACTTTTGTACCTCTCCAAAATGACACAACCTTCATGCGTTCTGACTGACACGTCCCCAGTGTCGGAGCATTTCTATCCTTCGGGATTTCACTGAACTGTAGACACTTCGATGAAAATCGGGCCATTAAGAGAAAACAATTTTCACGGTAGAGCTCGTCGTGATAATCACTCGGGTCTGTTACGCGAAGGTTTCTTCGAATACTCGGAGACAGGCCTTATGGGCCTTATAGCCTTATGAGAGAATAAGATTAAATATTTGGCACCGTAAATTCAAATCTATTTGCCTCGTGTATACTGAGGTTTTGTGCCATAATCCTAGGGACAAATGCAATCCCACTCAAGTCAAGACGTCTGAACGCGATTTATTTTGTCTGTACGTTTTCGGTGGATATTGTTAAGAAAAATTGGAAAAAATTCAGAACCTCGCCGCGATAGTTTACGAGCTAGACGAGACGAAGTGTGGCGACAGACACATGACAAGAGGGAGCGAAATCACTTTCACTGTAAACGGCCTCAATAATTATCAATCACATCGATATTAAATAACGCAGCGGTGAATCACGCTCAGTTGAAACGTTTTGTTGACTGAAAATCGCCAATAACAGAGTTTTGAGCCCGGGACGAGATAGCCCCGCTGTCATGACTCCGAATAAAGAACTGCAATAAGAGTGCGTTCGTCTGCGTTTTCTTTTCCTTTATTTATTCGGCTGACATTTTATTGAAAATGTAGACCCGGTTTTACTATCGGATTTTGAGATTGCTGGCCTTTACTGTGTACAATAAAACTGTACGAATTGTACTGACGTAAGCTTATTGAGGCGTACCAACAATGGGGACACTGTTTGTTTTCGTCCTTGCGAAAAGGCCGTCGGATAGCCTTTCTAACGCCGGCTAACGATTATAGTTCTCGAGGGGAGATTGACTTTTGATTCATTTCATTTTGTTAGGCGTCTCCCATACGCCCCAGGCTTTCAGTGGAGCTATCTCAAGAAGTATTCGAAATTCTCCGAAATCATCGTAGTATATTATCTCAGAATCGTGGTATATCGACTGTTCCAGTGATGATAGTCAGCGAAAAAGCGTTCGATTACAGACAAATACAACGGGCGTGAGTCGGACCCCGATGATGGAACCAACAAGAGTGCCAAAACTTCCCCGGGCAATCAGTCGAGTGTTATTCAAATTCTAGTCGCGAAAATATTCGCTCATTTAAAGAATCTGTAATTTTGGTAGTTGGTGGAAACTATAGTAGCAATAGGCATAGTACAGAACTAAACCAAAATGGTAAATGCCGCCGGTGGGGGCGCACTCTACCAGCCGGTACTGTAACTAAACGTTACTTACCCGAGTTCGATGGGTAAAACTTTCATTGAAAATTCACGCGAATACTCAGTAACGTGCGGCTGGAGTGTGCTCGTGAAGTGCCCAAAGTGTGGGCCACGCAGTACACTAATAGTGTTTTAAGTTCCACTTACTGCCTCCTCCAGTGTCCCGACTGTCCAGTGTATTACGCGTTTTTGTATTTTTGTAAAAGCGGACGGCGTATGCTTGCCCAAACTTCGGCAAGATAACGATAGTAAAAGGTTTTCAATCTTCGGTCGCGCTATCAGCCCCCTCATGGGCTGGAAGTGGAGGCTCAAATGCCTGTTAAGTGGACAACAAACAACAACAACACTGTCATATGTCCCTCTTTGGGAGGAAATTTACATTTTTTTTAGAACAATAAACACGGGGTTAACGCTACCTAACAACAGAAACGGGGTGGAAAGGGCGGAGGGGTTAGCCAACAGGTGTTTTTCGAGAATATTTTTTGGCCGTTTTCCCCTTTCGGGTGGAATATTTAATATGTTTCCTGTAAATACTGCGTAGTACAGTTGTGATGACGAAATCGGTTGAAAAGTTGAAGGAGACGACGCTAAAACTACTAGGTACTAGGTTTTGTACTCGACCGCTGATGGGGTATAGAGATGACAAATATACATATTTAATTAGTTTAAGATACCTGTTTTGTGGTCTGCGAGGGGTTGGAATACCGTAGATTTGTTGTGTTTCTGTCTCCTCTCACTAGTTTGTTCTTTTGCTAGACCGGTTTCGGCTGTTCGCCATCTTCAGTAGCGGTGTTAGTCACTATTGGCACTTTGGATGTTTTTTGGGCATCCTCACTGCACTGTCACTTGTACTGTGGTGGTTGTCAGTTTGTCGTATGTATATATACTTGTCTTGTTATTGTGTTTTTTTGGGGGGATGTTGTTTGTCTTATTTGAGTTGAGGGGGGGGACATACAAAGTGCCAATAGTGACTAAAACCGCTACTGAAGATGTCGAGCAGCCGAAACCGGTCTAGCAAAAGACCAAACCAGCGAGAGGAGACAGAAACACTACAAATCTACAATATATTTAATGATATTATAAAATCTGTAGATAAGCTACCGTGAATAAAAATCCTCGGTATGGCAAATAGAGACTCCGACATTAACGAGTCACGTGACAAGACGCTTTATCAAAGGTTTTCTCTGTATAGAAAAAATTCGTTTCAAATATGTATGAATATATAATATATTCCTGTTCCTCGGTCCTTTCTCCTGGAGGTGGAGGCTTCGGCTCAACATTAGAGTTTCTTATGTTATTTACGCTTTTTCTAAACGCAGGTATTAATATTGAACGGCCGCAGGTGGCAACCAAACCGAGAATGGAATGAATCAAAATTCAATCTCAGCTCGTAAAAACTGTACTCGTCAACTGGTATTAGAAAGGCGAACGGACGACCTTTCAGCAAGACCTACAACAAACAGTGTACAGAAATATCGCAGCCACTTCAGTCGGTTTGCACCAATAGAATTTGAACAAACTTATAAAGCCCGGCTATTTGAAATATGCTGTGCGAACTGTCAGAATTCGAGTTAATCAAAAGGAAAAATGCTTATCGAAGCGGTGATAAGGGGCGGGGAGAAAATAAACCGGCGGAAGCTGATACTCACGATTGACGATACACACCCAACACTCTTAAGTTTATTTTCTGCGGGCGTTTAAAAATTGATAATTTTTCCCTTCTAGATTTGCACATCGTGGAAGGAGAAAGCACGTTATTTTCAGATACCTATTTTTCTTCGTAGATATGAAGACCTCCTTAGCTACGATATATATGACCTAGGAACTTAAACGTGGGATTACTCCGATAGAACAATGTCCTGTCTCGCGACTAACAATACCGCTAGTTTCAGTGACGTTCGTGAAAGTTTTTTCTCGCACAACGTTGACATCCAACAGCGATCTGTATGCTACTGGCAAGGGCGTGTTCCATGCCCGACTCCGTGTAGTCGGAAGAACGTGGCCCTCTACAAGCGATAGTAGCAGTTCTGGAAACTCCGGGGGCAGGGCGATGTGGGGTGCTTCGTTTGTAAACGAGAAAAAGTATGCCTACAGAAATGTGATGTGGGGGATAAAACAGTGTCAGAGGTAAAGGTTGATGAAGTCGCCTGGCAGTATTGAAAGCAAAAACACACACATGACGACCAGAAGAGAGAACGAAAGCGTTTTTAATTATATCTAAATGACGCTCCTAAAATATCGGTTTTAAACAAATAGGATTTGGCCAAATTGTTTCGACGTGGGTCCTCATTTGCGAAATTTCCGAGGTCATGAAATACTTCAGTTCAACAATATACAGTTAAAAAAAATTATCCGATTTAATAATAAACAACGAATCTAGATAATAAAAGAATTAACACGTTGTTCAGAACGACGCAGTACTGCTGACGACGGTCTGGCATAGGACCAAGTAATCGAGTGGGGGACAGCAATATCGATGATAAAGCGCTTTCCTCTTTTCAATTATAAAATTGTAAACAATAGTAAGGACAGCACGTTTCTGTAAACAACTCTAGTCGAATGTAGATTGAATTCCGCTATAATTACTAACGATGAGACGAATACGCCCGAGAACAAAAATACCGGTCGGTCATCCGCAAGCTTTCTGTAATACTTTACAGAAGTTTCTGTATTAATTTGTATTTATTAAGACTGTAATGACACGGGCTGTAGGGCGTGATTGGAGCCCACGCATATGCGGCTCGGTCAACCGGATGTCTGTCTAGTGAGTTCATCCTGGCTTTGAAGCGCGCTCTGCCGGCCACACCCAACATAACCACGCATACCGCCCACTTATCCTACGCATCGCACGTACGTCTGTTATAAGGCAGGTGAAAATCGACTAATCGTCCTGGCGTGGGGAGGCGACAAAGCCGAAAACCAAGAGGTTGCAAACAGTTCCGGTTATATTTTTACCAAGCCACTTCGGTATATGCCGGTGAAAGGTCATCCGCAAAGGAAGAAGTATGCGAAGTGGTCTTCAGGCGGCGGGCGGGGATTTAAAACAAACGCGACAGTTCAAATGAACACAATGCAATACCAAAAGTGCAAACGAGGCATTAAAGTTCGCCAACTTGCAAATGGCATGACAGCCAACTTCACCTCAACAAGTAATTATGCTTTCGAGGATATTGTGGTCAACGAGTTATTTCCATTTCCATTTATGATTCAAATGTAAATTCGCAGAGGTGATTGAAAAGAGAGAAAAACTGGTAAACGCTGGCATTTCAGCGAAATGATCTGGAAAAAGCCCGAAATTGAAGCGTTTACAATCATTTTACGGACTTTCACAGCCTCACTTTTGGTAAATAGCATTTACCAATTTTTCAGCTTTTACTTGGGTACCATCATCAACAGCGGATTTCCGACTACGAGTTTGGTACAACAGCGAGGTCTATAAATGGCTCCAATCTAACGTAAATAAATATTAGAATCAGTCGTAGATGAGGAATTCGAAAATTGGACCTACACGGAACAAGATAGCGTCGTATCGTCCCCCCCACGACGCGATACGAACGTCCTTCCGGGATGTCGTCCTTGAATTTCATGGAAACATCTCCTGTTTTGTCCCAACAACTTTATTGAAAGTTTATTTGCTGGAATAATATTTTTCTAGGACAGAAATTAGTTTAGAGTTTAGTTAGAGCAAGTTAGTTCAGAATGCCCGGTTAGTTGAAGAACCAGAAAGTATCGAGAGTGAAACATTCAAAAAATTCCACGCAGAAAAAAAGGATGAAAAAATCCCTTATAGGGCGGCATTTTAAACTGTTTACAAGGCGGAACTGAATTAGTTCAGTGTCGCGTTTACGATGCACGTAAAAAACATCGAGTGAACAGCGCGCCTCGGTTATAGTGCAGTGAACCCAAGTGGCACTCGTAAAGTGCCACTAAGAGTGTCTGGGCCGAGCGTAAACCATGTTCTAAGATTTTTATTATAGCCGCTATCCCTAAAATACAGCGGTCTACGACGCGTATCGAGTTATAGCATGTCCAAATATGTACGTAAGTACAGGTGTTTCCGGGTTAAATAAGTTTGTTTAATTGAAAATAGTGTAATGAAACGATATGAAAAAGATTAAAAAATTTAATATATTCCAATGCCGCAGAAACCCCAAAGGCCGACAAAAGAACGTACCGAAATCAGGAAGTTCTTCTTGCCGAAGAGTGTTAGCTGCGAAGAGGACTGCGCCACTTTAATTGACTATATCAAAAATGTTATAGGGCTAACGGCTACACGACCGGTGTAGTCAAGTGTACGCAACGCCGACACCGTAGTATCGCGAACAGTACAGAGCAGAGTGTGTATAAACTACTTTCTCGGGTCTTTATTGTTGTATCTCTCCCGATTGCTATAACCAGCATTGTGCACGAAACGAGCATTCTTTAATTATCACTAACCAACTTCCGGTGGTATCGCGTAAAACTTCCAAAGCAATGGTTTTCGCGCTTTCCACTGGGCCTCTGTCCAACCGGGTGTTTCGGCACTCTTTCCGATTTCATCATCAGGGTCCGACCCAAGAGTGGATCAGCTTGTGGTCGTCGGTACGCATGAAAGTGGGGCGTCGCTGAACTCGGATTTATTTCTCCGGTCATGCTGTACCCAATATGTTTCGAAATTCCCAAAATGTTTTAGTCCAAATAATTCATACAGCGTTTAAGATATTCCGCGCGCATTAATCAGTTATTGTAATTGCAGTTAGACCGCGGTGTCGCGTTGAGCCGTACTCACTGCGTTATTGGATAAGATATTTCGAAAATATGTTCGATTCCCAGATCGAAACACGCACGGAGTGAGCAACGGCAAAGTGTTATTTGTTTCCGGGAGGTCATGCATGTGTATAATGGGCCAACTGGCTAGATGAGATAGACCGCGTCTGACCTTCTCAAGGTGATCGTCCTCCCGAAATCCCTCCTCCCACCCCTCACCAGCCTCAGCCTCCTCCTCCTCCTTCTCCTCCTCCTCCGACCCGCCCCTCTACCAACAATGCCCATTTCGCTCGCTCCACCTTAAGGATTGGCCCACACAGGTTTGTCTCAAGGTAAAAAACTCCGTTGTCGCCTGTATTTATTTAAAACTCGAGATTATAGTTAACCGAGAGATTTATTTTATAGAGAGCCTACAAATCCCAGCAAGGATACCACCATGAAATTAGCATTCCGAGAACTGTGGAAGAATCGTCAGACAGTAAAGGAACACTGGGTGCTGAATTCAATTTGACATTTAGTACTCGAAAATAAATATACAGATATAATCGAAATAATAAAATTCTCGTTCATTACCGACTTTAACATCCAGGCATCAAGTCCATATGTGTTACTCGTCCAATTAGCTCAGTTTGGATGTGGAAATGTCTATACGGGCGTCTCTCTCTACCAGGAAGCAATTTCAACCGATTGAAAGGACGCAGGGAGCATTACAACTCCGGACTCCGTTGCGAATTACAATTCTTTTGCACTTAAACTTAATCATTAAACCTTATTTTGACTTATCGTAAGCGACAAGTGATTATTGTACTTGTCGGTTCGAATTTCGATTTTTTACCGGGGAATCGTACGATATTTGTACGGAGAAGAACAATCGGTAGATGAGTGGCCAGACGGAGGCGCCACAATAGCAGAGGAACAGGAACATAACGGGATTGCCGACGAGAGGAAGAAGGATGCGGAGGATGCCTCAGGACCCAAACCACACACAACGCCCTACCCGTTATTCAATAACAACGGTGCCAATATTCGGTTTCATTTTCCTTATAAATTATGCATTTTTACCGATGACTGTATTCAACAACTAATGGATTTACAGAAAAACATGAAATATGCGGAGATTGAATTTATGCAAATCAAGGATTATGCTATTCAGAAAAGGAGGTAGACCTAGAAGATGGCGGTAGGAAGAGGTAAAGGGTAGTTTTTTTAGTTCATAAATTCTGAACTGATTTGCTCTTCAATCTAGGCTCATTCTTGAGGTTTGTTACTTCGTTGTGGGCTGTTTTCCTGGTTTCAAAGCATAGCACACTATACATGTACCGGCCAATGTAGACAGAAGATTAGAACAACGGCATGAGTGAAAGTTAGGGGGACCCATGTGAAAAAAAACGTTCATTGTTAACAGGAAAGGGTAGAGACAGTTAATAGTATTTCGGGGTTACACTGACAGCGCGATTTAGTTTTAAATAACATTTTAATAATAAATTTGAGTCCTAAGGTTAATTATCCTAGTATCACGGTTGCTAGGTACTTACGTTCTTCGACTCATCCTTTGTCATGCGGGGCTGCTACTTAAGCCCTTCTTCTAGATAGGGGGAATATTATAGCCGCCGTGTTCCACTTATTCGGGTACGTAGGGCCCGGATCACGAGTCTGTGACTCCACAGGCAGGAATCCATAACTTTCTCTGATGACCCCACCCGGGGGAAACTCCCCGACCTAAATTGTTCATTTTTGTTTTCGGTGATTAGCGCTCCGGCCGAAAATACAAAGTCAACGTTTGTTCGAACCCGAAGGGAAAGTTCGGAGTTTGGATCGGCTGAGCCGCTGGCGTGAAACAAACTCCTCTTGAATCTTCAGGAGTCAAGTCATCCTGATTCCTACAACTACCGCATAGACACGTCCCCGCCTATAGTTTTTAGTTCATCCACTCTTTATGAAAGTTCGACTCCAGACAGTGCACTGTCACTGGTTCTTTGAATTTTCCCCTTCTTCCAGGGCTCATTCCTGCCGCGATTCTTCCATAGGGACGCTTGTCCTTCGCTTCCTTACTTTAGAAACTTCATCACCACTAAGCTCCAAGCAGAGAACCAGGATTAAGGACGTCAATCCTCTCAATGACTGCAACATCCCCGAAAGCAATAGAGACCAGAAGATCAAGAGTCCAATCCAAAAGATTCCACCGTAAGAACCATCTACTCTTGCTGATCAAAAATGAGGTTTATCCCTCAAGAAGGAAGGTATGAGTGCAACAGTGGTATACAAGTAATAGCACCAGGCTATCAACACTACGTTTACCAAAATTTTCTAAACAAACTGTAACCAAACGAAACAAAATTTGTCACAAAAAAATAGATAACACTAAAATAAATTCAAGAAAACAAAAAGAAACAATACTAAACAAAGAAATCAAAAACTATATGAAACTGAAATAGAGAGTAAATTTTAAGTATTTTGTGTGTTGACTGTTACATGAACGGAAGGCGCCTCGTCGCTCCATCACCAACACAGCGTCTGTGTAAGAACAAACATTTTATTCTATTTTTAGCCAACCCCCCGTATTCGGGTACTGACGTCGCGTTCGGAACCGGTGACAGACAATCGTATAATTCATAATTCATGAAGCTATCGCCAACCCCCGGATAACCCTCGGCAGCGGAGAAGAAATAGAGAACCGGTCGTCGAACAGGACAAACCGAGCGTTCGAAACCCAAAAGCCCCGAGAAGTCGAGCGACCGAATCTATTCCGGGACGGCGTCGAAAGACGGACTCGACAGAAAGCAAAAGGAGGCGGTGGGGGTGGGGGGGAATAGACGGAGAAAAAATAGAATAAGACACAAAAAAAGGACCGAAAGTGGGCAAGTAAAAGGTCCTCCAGGTAGCCTCCTACATCTGGCACCTGTTAGTCGAGCCACAGAAATAATAATTCCCGGTGAAGTCAGCACCCGGTACGTTCTGTGTTATACTCAGATCCTCTCGGTCATTTTCCGCGCCAAATGAAATACGAAAAGCTTTGACACGGATTTATAACAGTCTTGAAAAAGTTAGCCGGCGGTCAAGACCGGTTCGAAAACTGCATGCGAAAAAACGTCCCGACGTTCATATTGTCGTAATGATGTACATCGAGAGACCGTCAATCAAATTGCATTCAGTACAGTATTCGTTAAATTAAAAATAATAAACACTCGTGTAAATTTTATATTTTTAGCTCCCTCGTTATCTCTCCCCCCCTCTCTTTTTTAAGTTTATTATCTTTTCCTGGTGGCATTTGCGCAAGTTTTGCCCTCAACAATGAAGAACGATTGACCATAAAATACGCTCGAGAGGAATGGTGCTCTGGAATTAAATTTGCGATAATTAAAAATGATATGAATCCGGTAACAGAGGGAAGGGATTCGGCGAGAGGGTGTGATGAGCAGAAAATGGGAATGAAACTAGTTATGTTGAGGTCGTGGTGATGAGTGTGATTGGAAACGTACCTGGGCGGCATTGGAATTTCTGGATGCTAGCAGCGTTGTATTATATGTCTCGGCGGATCCCCATAGTTCGATGTGTGTCCACGTCTGAATCAATCCGACTCGAGTCCTTTTCAGTAGGGGTCTCAACAGTCCAAATTTGCGGTTTAAACCTACTCTTTTCAGACGTGTAGGACAGCTTATGGGACTGGTTAAATCGCTGTTTTTCTTCGAACCTTGATCGCGGGTCCGGACAGTTCGTAATTTTTTTTTCGGGACCGATTTGCGGTTTCTCGAAAAAAAACAAAACGCAGGTCTCGTTCGCGCGACCGCCCGAAATTGCCGTCGCCGACCGCACGAACGTCGCGACGCCTGGACGACGACAGGACGACGCAGAAAGAATTTCCTCTGGGGCGTCTTTTTGTAGACGCCAGCCCGTTGGAAACCTCAACTGCGTCCTCGGCCAGCGCCGAGGCCTATTTCTGACAATAGAAAACACACTGCTAGTTCATTTACAGGTTCAATTAGAATTTGGAATTTGATTCGAACCACCGACGGATCTTAAACAGACCTGGACATACGGACAAACAGAAACGAAATCCAAACTTTACAGTTGAAAATATTAAGTAAAATAACCACCACGCGTTACTATGCTATCTCCGACCTCACCCTAAATACACATCTTAAAGCCAAAATTATTGACGTAACTGTGCTTTGGTTTTCGGTAAATTCAAAAAAGTGTAATATGACCTGGAAGAGTTGAATTTGACTAGGGAATGCAGTCAATATACGCTACGTTATATGTGGAAATTGTTATATAACGCCTAGTCAACGCTTCAAGTGAAGCGAGGAAGAATGAGAGTATCTAGTTTCGACGGGATCATAATTTTTAATTATTCTATTTTATTTGCAGGCAATTCATTTTTTCCTCAGTAATTTATAATTTCCCTTTCTTACAGATTTCCAAATCGTTAAGAAACTTAAAACGAATACGTGGCCGACGACATATGTAAGTCGGCAGTTGAAAAGGTAACATTTCTATCGTGAGCAAAATTAAAAAGAGAATTTTAAAAAATGTCCACTACACAATTTTAAGGTAAATATAATGTTGATTTTGAGTGGAACATATTTATTTGTACAGGATTCCATAAGCGATAAGACCACGGTTGGCTGATATCTCAGTGGCCGCTATTTAGCGAGATTTGCACTGTTCTTCAAATTGACTTTCATTTTTTCTCTCTCTCTCTCTCTCTCTGTGACATATCTTCTGTTTAGTTTTACACCGAGAGGCTCAAGCTAAGCCTCTTCCCAGTTAACATTTACGTAACACTGTAGGTATTCGCCACGAGGTCGAACACCCCCTTGCCATCCCGCCGCAGCGTATCAGCACTTGTTTGTTTACTCTGTTGTTTGTCGAGGTTCGGCCTCACGCTCACACACACACACGGACACACGGATACTAGCGCGAAGACAACAATACGTCTTTTCATACATTCCTTCCTTCATAATCCAGGCCCCATAACAGAGGCGACGCCAACGACGAAAGAGTAAAAATACATAAATATGTATATAAGCTGAGAATGAACTCGTTATAAAGAGTTTAATCACGGAATAATAACACTGTGTAGTACAATCGCGGTACTAATCTAACACAATGCGACAATGCCGACAAAGGTTAAAAAAATATGTCAACATTACAAAAGAGAAAATCAATCACAACTTATTGTTGTTTCTCGTTTACCGCTTTACATTATTCGGATACGAACGTTTACTTTTGTACAGGGTCTTTTAACTTACTATACATTGAGCATAGACTATGCATATCGTCCTCAAGTGTTGCCGATAGTATAGGTTAATGAATACCCAATGAGGACTCAACATGGCTTGACTGGGATAGTGTGCTTCGGTTGGAAAAGAGGAAATCATGGAGGAACACGTTGCAAGAATGAGCTCAAGATTACGGATTAATTTAGCGCAATCCATTCGGTCTATGTTCCAGACTCTGGAGCAATACTCTAGAGCCTGCAAGGAAACATTTTTGTTCATTATCTCTTCCGGTTGGCACCTATGAGAGTTTCGCTTACAATACTAACTGGCGACTGGTTCTTTAACCTTCTGAACTGATTTATTATTCCTCATCATCGCCGTCCCAATTTTGCAATTGTTCTGTCCCAACGAATCGTCGTCTTTTCCCACGTTTCCCACATCTCTGATCGGCGAAGGAAACCCGTCATTTGTCGTTGGCTATTTTCGAAAAACCTCACGTAATCAATTCGAACGTGAGAACTTGTTCGACGCGGACCAAATATTCGAAAATTTTAATCGAACCTCAAATGACTCCTCCCGAACGTGCTGTCCGAATCTTGATGTATAGAAAAAGGTTTATCTCTTTTGAGTTTATTTCTGTGTGTCCGGGGACCTCGATGGCCCGTCTTATAAGATAGCTGTGGACTAAGAATAGGTGGGGACGTGGCGGGACTGGCTCCGGGCTAGAACATTATTTCCAGACAACGCAGCACGCAGCCAGAAGACATCTCCATACATTCCATCCCGTATATATATATATATATATATATATATATATATATATATATATATATATCACGCACGCTATTCTAGGAATACAAAGCTAGCACATGGGCCCAACCGCCAAAAATACCTCCTGGACCATTTTAGATGGCCGGAGGAGAACGTCTTCGTACCCAACTTCCTTCAACTCGGTTCACAAGATTCTTTTATCTATTTTCACAAGCAGATTTCGTGTCTTTCTGTCTCTTTTCGCTGGTTTGGTCTTTTGCTAGACCGGTTTCGGCTGTTCTCCATCTTCGGTAGCTGGTGTTAGTCACTTTGGATGTTTTTTTGGACACCCTCACTGCACTGTCACGGCCGAAACAAACCGTTCTAGCAAAAGACCAAACCAGCGAGAGGAGACAGAAACACACGAAATCTACGGTATTCCAACCCCTCGCAGACCACAAAACAGGTATTCTAAGCTATTTTCACAAGCTTACAAGTTGAAAACAGTTTCGGAGAATGAATGATCCGATTTCTTACTATTTTCTTTTTTCTTTAAAGCGGGGACCTGCAGAAACAGGTTAAGTGTGTCGACAGACGGTTTTACCGCGGTGCAGGTTGGAAATCCGCTTTTCCCCTGGCGGCGAACCCACCCAATCGGTCGGGGGAAATTGTGAAAATGGGACGTCGTGTCACGGTTCAGACGCGGACGGCGGTGGCGAAATGCGGACGCCTGTTTAATAACCGGCGCTTTTCCGGTCTTCAGTTGCTCAAATTCCGTACGCGATCGATTTCACCGTCAGGAATTCAAATTCGTTACGTTAGTCGACACCGGAAATGAAGTCTGCTCAGTCGATGACTCAAATCGCGGGCGAGCTCACGGCTCTAAACTGCAACTTGGCATATGATTCATCTATCGGTATCGCCGGTATCCGTTTCAGCTCTTATACGAAAGAATGAGAATACATTTTTTCAAAATTTCGTTATTCCCGCTTTGTGATCTACGAGGGTTTAAGACTTTTTTTTAGTAACCCTGGCATATCGGTTGCTTTTGTGGCATCGTTGTCTTCAATGCGACTTGCCTTTTACTGTCCCTTTTAAGCAGTCCCTCGACCGAATCTCTGCGTTAGAATCAGAAAAAAGTAACATTTCCAAATACTAACGACAACGAGACAACATAAGATAAGTAAGACATAAAAAGGCTAATGAAGATGACCAGCAGCCGAAACCGGTCTAGTGAAATGCCAACTCAGCGATAGGAGACAGAAGATCTCTGTACCCGGCCTACTTCACACCTGTTTTGTTTTTCTATTCTATATCTATAACAACAGAGTTGGTTAAATTGCTTAATTTTTCCATATAATATTTTAAACCGATATACCCATTAGATTGTGATCAAGGAGGCAGACGCACGTCGACCGAGTCAAGTAGTTTGCGACTGGGGCATTGAAACGGAATCCAATTCGTTTCGAGCGAAAAAACGAAACAAATTTAAACAAAAACCAACGGGTCGGGCTAAATAGCGGCCGGTGGAATCCGAACCTATTCTGGCCGAATAGCCAACCGTACCGTTAGTTGCGGCAGCAGTTAAGAATGCGACACACCAACCACACCAATGTACTATACTATAAGATAGAGTGTGTGTATTCCTTACATTCAGTTCTTCTATTCAAATACTACGCTTCGATATTTAATTATATGGTAGGAGCAATAAGAAACGTTCAGGTGATTGCTTTTTTCAATACCGAATTAGAAGGCAGGTTCGTTCATTCTGCGAATACATTTTTTTTTTATAGAAGGGACTATTTCCAATATTTGCGTACGAAAAGATTTACAATAATTCGAATAAATAGTATCAATTTTCAAATCGTTTCTGTCTGACTGCAAGAAAGTCCTGAGTCCCATTTGTAAAAAAGTTGAATTTCACTTGGATTAAGTTTAAAAACTTGCTGCGGAATACTAGTCAACGCGAGCTTCATATAAAGCGTGCTGTTAGTTTTCAATTAGCTTACTGTATTCGGATTACATTAGTTCATTAATGAAATAAACTTGTCTATTATAAATTATTTGTCTGTCCATGGAGAAATTGCGGTATGACCATACCGCACCCGATACTTATATAGACCCCACCATAACCGTGGGTTTATTAATCCGCATATCTTTCTTATCTGAATACATCGCGACTGCGTTGATAAACTGCAAAAACGTGCTACTTGGATACGCTTCGCTAAGTTATACGAGCGCAGAACCAACTGAACAACAGTTTGTAGCTGATTAAACCGCAAGAACTGAGAACTGAAAAGACGTATTTAAAAAGTTCGAATTTTTTATTGTTTCGGACCGCGGGTTGTGTCCGCCCCAGGAATTGTGACCGAACGACCCTTCCTCTGTTAACGGTCCTTCGAAAATCCAAAATTTAAATCTGCCCCTAAAATGAAACCGAATACTTTCTCTCGGTTGAAAATTCCACTCCCATTTCTCCACACCTTTCTATACCCCGATATAGATGGAATAGGCGCAGTAGAATATTCTAAAAATTAATGGCCGACTTAAACTGAGAATGTAACGGGTATAATAGATATACGGGTTTGACAGCTCATCCAACATTGAAATCCCATTATATATACACTCAACTTTTAATAAATTAAAAAAAAAAGTAATAAATTGACAAATAAAAAAAGTGAACTTCTGATAAATCAAATGTGAAAAATGAACTTCACGGACGCCAAACCCTGTCATTTATATTTTTCTGAAATCAACTTTGTTTTTATACGGCAATTTATTTTTAAACCTTCAATATAGAGACACAGAGAGATCTATTACTTTTTGCATTGAATATTTGAAAAATTGAATTTCACGTTCGACTACTGCTCTTTAGCCTCATAACCCCCTTTTCGCGTGACGCATAGCTGCATCGAAAAATTTGAAAATAACGGAAAGTGGATACACTTTCCCGAGTGAAAACTCTCCTCAATTTCGACGCCTAACCTAATATTTTCTCAAGAGGACATTTTAAATTTATTTATGATTGCATAACACGCTCAGGACTAGAGGTGAAATAACACAAAATTAGGTTTGTTTAATGGGATTATTAGCGCCTTTTGCAAAGGTCTCGGTTGAATAGTTTGACGTCAACGATTGATTTTGTGTCGCAACGAAGCGGAAAAAAATTGAACTTATATTTTCTCCTGCTCTTTTCTTTGAGGCTCAGTTCAAGTTTTATGCTATCAATCCTTGCTATCATAATTGTCGGACACTCCGATATTTAAAGGTCCAATTTGACTTATCGGGGGCGGACTGAATTTTCCTTTAATTGAAAACTCAAATAATCATATATAAGACAGGTCGAGTGTGAAAGTCTACGCCCTGCAACAAGTTCTGTATAAGTTCAAGTTGTAAGTGCATTGTTTAAATGGACAGGCGTCCACTCTATTGGTTTCAATAGACAAAGTGGGAGGACGCTGGCAATCTGACCTCGGCCAATCCCCCGTATTTTTAGCTCTTACCTAACACTAACACTGACGGCGAACACTAAGCACCAGTCACAGATGATGTATTTTCTTTGTTTGATCGGCGCGTATTCGCCTTCGCGTTGTGCGCCTGTGTCGCAACGCCAACGGGAAGCCTCCGCTTTGTGGAGTCGGCCTCATTCTCTGGGACGGCTTATTTTTCACACTCTGTCCCCAATATTGTTATACAACACGGCGAAAGGGACAAAAGGGAAAAACAAATTTATGCACAGTAATTATAACTCAATCGGTTGGGGATATTTCGTCATCGAGGTCGGAGCAGAGGGCGCTTCTCTCGACAGCGCCCGGGACGACTCAAGTGATGTTATGCGAGGGATATGGTGCTTTAATTTCCTTTGCAAGAATGGGAGGATGAAGTGGAATAAATCGGTTTGGAATTAAATGTCAAATAACCAGTATTGAGAGCAAACCCATAAAAAACAGCAGTTTACAGGGCTCAGAAAATTCGCAGCCAAAACCTCCGGACAAGTGGATTAAGATGTTTTCCCTCGGCGAGATTTCTCCCATTGTCGGTAGACAACGCGAATGTTTCATAACTGAGATTCAAGCTCGGTTGATAAAAACACACAAAAGATACAGATTCTCCAATTAAAAATCTTAAAATCTTACTTTAAGGGCATGGAATGCGACCTACCCCCCCCCCCTCCTGGTGGACGTGGCGTCCTCCGGTATTTGTGCTGGCGGGATGCTGTCAGAAACCTGTGCGAGGAAGAAGGTGAAATCAAGAACAGGGGTTTCTCGCCGCAGACGGTAACGTGCCGTCCCTGATACGTAGTCCAGGTTCAACTCTCACTCAACAAATAACATAGGTCCTTCGTTTTGAAGGATGTCGCCTGGTCCATTCATGGTCTAGAACAGAGCTGTCCAACCCTTGGCCAAAATGAATGGACCACAAATAAAATATCATATTATTTCGAAGTTGATATTTAGACGCACCAAAACAAATCCATCTCCAGCCCAATCGGTTCCCTGCGGCTTCTCCAGTAGCTGGATCCTCTCCAACCTTTACTTGTTTCCACCATCTGTCGGTCTTCCTTCCGGATTTCATTACACCATTTCATCTTCAGTCGACACTCCTCTCCTCTTCTCAGTACAAACAAAATATACTGACACTAAAGACACCTTTTTTGGTAATAATAACTGATATAATTTTATGTTTATAGATTTTAAGTATATTTACTCCAATCGTCAAGACCCTACTGTTCTCCGACATTCCAAACGCTCCCTACATACGCCTGAATAGGAAAAAAATTTAATAAACAAAAAAATGGTTTGTACCAATGTTCCTTATTGTATCAGTATTACAGTTGCACAATAAAAGAGAGGAAAAAAGTATATTTACAATTTTCTGTTAGGACCACATTCGTAATCGTCCCGGGCCGAAGGGATCGACAGGCCCTGTCCTAGAACCAAATCAGTCCGAAGAGAAGGCTTAAAAATTCTAGACGCGTTTAAAGAATCTTCGCGGTGTAGCAGAATTATATATTCAATAACGCGCATTTGGTTCCGTTGGACGGGTAGCGCCGGAAGAAGTGGGCCGCAGGAGGGCACGTGAGCTATCGGGCAGCGCTCGTCCAGAATTGAAAGGCGTAACGGTGGTTGCTCTATTCCAACTCCGGGAGGGCGCCATATCCACGGAACAACGGTCCCTTGGGCGAACGGCAGACAGAATATAGAGCGTTCTCGGGATCCTGGGAGGGTATAAAACTTGCGGCGAAAAGTGACAACAGAGTACATGTAAATATAGAGATATTGGCCGCTACCGGAGATCATCCAGCCATTTCCTGATTGGGTACGCCCAGAAAAGGACGTATCCCTAGAAAAAACATTATGAAGATAATCCTCCCTTTTTTTATCCTATTATACATATCATAGTGCAATGGAGTAGTGGAGAGGATCTCTGGGTCAGAAACTTTGATGTTTCTTCCGCAATAATAATTTGGTAAATAAATGTTTTCCAGCCGCAACACGAAGAACAATTCCAGAGGATATATACAGTAAGGGATAAATTTTGTTTTTTTAGTTCATCGTTGGATCGTATGTGTACAAGATTTGCTGTCGATACTGTTTTTTTAATATTTACTCCTTAACTAATTTATTCCTCTTCGCTCATTCCGCGAATCTTCTTCGGGGATACTTTCCCTCGTTTCCGAGCGAAGCACCATTCTGTGTTTATTCTGGATTGAGGACCGGAAATGCTGGGCGTTGAGGTTTTTCCACTTACACGGCCGGGGTGTCCGACAAAGCAAACTGATTACGCGAGCGATCCGAGCCCGGGGAACGCAGAGAAAAACGGCGAGAAAAACTGTCGACTACGGGCGGAAATCGAGCCGTCTCTGGGAACAACGAATCCGACCAACCTTGCAGAAATTTCAGTGAACCAATATCCGCTTAGATACATTTTTCCGTGGCCCACCTCCGTTTGGAGCGTGTAATAATAATCCACTTTGAATTTGTTCTTCGATTGAAAAACTTTCGGGCTTCCAGAGTGGATACCAAACAACACAAGGCACATAGACACTCCCCAATTTGCGAACGAATTAATTATTTATTTTCCAGAGGGCCGTTGTTGCGGTTATTCGTTCGTGCGTCGTTAATCAACACCATTTTAGGGTATGAGATCGTAAATGTTACGGCAAGTAAACTGCAGGAATATTTTTTTTAGTTTTATATTTAATGAACTTTTCCTTATCATAAAACTTAATTTTAATTTTTAAACAGGTAGAACATTGGTGGAGGGTCTACGACGATTTGTTGTTCTTCAAGAAACAAGGGAGTCATGTGATAATATGACTATGCATTGTGTACTTCGCTTAGTGTACTTCACCTTCCACTAGCCTGCCTGCCCTTATTAAATCTGTAACTTTGTCACAGTAACATTCTTTCTGTAATTCGCCGATTGTACAGTACAGGGAGCCACTTTCCCCCGCCTGGTTATAAAACGGAGTCTAATCTGTCGTAATTAATGATAAAAAAAAAATTGGAGGTAATTCTACCTAATAAGGCCGTAATTGTAACGAGCCCAATTATAGGTATAAATTGGGTTGTTATCTCTTTTGACACAAAAAAATGGAGGGTTCTATACGACGTTGAGTGAAAGATAGTCTAGACTTTCGACTAACCAGGTTAATTGATGGCCCCGTATCTTGGTACTCCATTAGTAACAAATAGTCAATGAAACTAGGTCTAGGCCTAGGTCCTCTTGGAATTGTAAATAGAGTCATGAGGCCCTGACAGAGCCACCTACACAACTGCCAGGAGATAACATCAAACTGTGGTTACCTTCGAATATTCGCAAAGTCCGCAAAATTATTTAGTTTCTTTAGTATACTAAAAAAATCATCGTCACGCAAGTCCTTACGTTAAGTTTTTTCAGTTTTATTCTTTGAAAAGGTTAATTCAATCCGATTGTTTGTAGACCCAGTCCCAGTGCGTTCTTTGGATCTTCCTAGCATATTCTACAAAGTCTCGTGTTCTCAAAATATTGTGTTATTTACAGTATTCCTGATCTCAGTCTACGAATTTATACACAGACCCAATATAATCGTAAAATTGGAATTAACTAGACCGCCGGAGTAATCCAAACAAACACCGATGCCAACTTTCTTGCACATTTCCCTTCATGACTCTTTTAAGGCGGCTAGTATATAATAGAAATAACTTCAACATTTTATTCAGATTTTAATTTACAATAAAAATAATGTATAAAATGTATTTTTTTAATCGTCGCCAATTCGGCGACCTACAGACAGAGTTAAGCGCTAATAAAATGTATTCGAAAATGTCTAAGTTACAGTAACCACGGTAATTTGCTACTACTCTTTCAGAAGATAAAGTTAACAACTATAAAAAGGAATAAAAAAACAGGTTCATTCGGCGACAAATGAACGAGGTCAAACGTATTAAACGGCAACAGATAACTGTCGGGACCCGAAGCTCCTCCTCAGATTGGTGGCCTATCGGCAATTTTAACCTTCGATAAAGAAAAATGGGACGACCGTCCAGTACAATTCCTCGACACCGTGTTATACATTGATGGGAAATGAGGAAAACTAAAAATAATTGTCTTCAATCGCGATTTTTCAGGAATCCACAAGTTATTGACTGTGGAGAACAGTCTGTTGCACACAAGCCGCTCACAATCAAACGCATTATTTGGTAGACATAATATGGGATATGATTTCTTTTTTATTTCTTGTACAATCTACAGACAATTCTCATAAGCGCGGTTGGGGAAAGTTTGTTTTCGTTTTTAAATAAATAAATCTTTTGTTTCTATCGATAAAGGAGCCATCCCCCCTAGTGACGGCACTCTTGACGAGTATCCAGAGGGGAATGAGACGTAAGAAACCGTGATTTTATTAATTCATCAACTGTCGGTATGTTGAGGAATGGTGCGATCTGAAACAAACCAGGGATGACTGTGGATGGTTCGAAGGACTTTTGATGCGAGCGATGTTGGATGTCCGGTACATATCGGC
The DNA here is from genome assembly GCA_019843655.1 of Lethocerus indicus. Taxonomy (NCBI): domain Eukaryota; kingdom Metazoa; phylum Arthropoda; class Insecta; order Hemiptera; family Belostomatidae; genus Lethocerus; species Lethocerus indicus. Next base: position 30,735,094 of record JACDQD010000003.1, on the reverse strand, counting down.
TTTTATATCGCCGGTTTGTTGGCCAGGGTCCGATTTAGCAACGGACTTAATGGTGAACACTTACGATTTATAACTCGATTCTTTGGGGTCCAGGTAAATGTTTTAAGTATAAGTTGGTATCAGGGCGAGCCCAGTGTCAGTTGTCATCAACCTCCCGGGTTGAATTCACGTTCGGAGCAGAAACAGAGCTCGTGACGAAATTGGAGGCGGAAAATCGGGCGAGTGATGAAAGGAATTCTCTCAGAATGGTCGGTTAGCAGAGGCCAGTTTCTTCACTGGATTCCCCCAATGACGTCACACACCTGGCGTAAACTTCACGGCTTCAAAGCGCAATAAATGTACTGTGTATTTTGCAAACAACCGATACATAATAATGGACAAAATAGCGTCCTTTCAGTTTCCACATCTAGCCGTCCAATTACCAACTCAACTATAATAAAGTCATGTAATAGTGGGAACTTCATTTTAAATTAACATATAATGGACTGGTCAAAAAAACCGATGTACGAATGAACACGCGGGTTAAAAAAAAATGTACCGATACATCTTCAGTTCGCACCTTGTTTTCGAGAATTCATGAGATGACTTTCAGAATAAATGCGGATATGATATTGGACTTTGTAAATTTCAAATTCAAATTTCGGATCAGTACAGATAGTTACTGTCAATTAATGGGTAACACAATTCAGTTTACCTCCCTGTTGCTTCAGCCGATAAGCTATTTTTCCGATAATCACTGTACCTGTACCTTATTATTCACGAATAAACAGGTTTTTTTACTCGAAAAATTTCCAATTTGGATCAGAACAGAAACTTAAAAGTTTACGTAACGGCTGTTAATAACAGGTTCAGAATCATGCGTACGACCACATATTTTTCCAATATTTTTGATTCATTTTAAACGGTGAATATCGTTTGTTCGGATATGATAGAAACGTTTTGGTGTACAAAGGATTGTTGTAGACTAGGAGGTAGTGCTTTAAATCGTTTCACCGGTCTGGATTCGATGTTTTAAAATACTAATAAAAACACTCGAATTAAATGATTAAAAATAACATTCCGAGTTAACACATCCGAGTCATACGGCCCTAAGCACTCTTCGATATCCTTCTAAATATGTTGTGGGTAGACTCATCTATCTGTCTTTACCTGCCTTATAATTGCTGTCTAAGCAGTTGCTGGACAAAAAAAAATAATTCCGCAAGAAAATCACCGTCGAATTATTTAATGCACGGTTTATTAATGGGAAAACTCGTGATCTAGAGAGCGGCCATTGGCCTAATTCTAAGAGAAAGTGATAATATGGAGGGAGGAGCCTCCAACCGTGAACCAGGCAGGCAATATCCGTACGAAATTATTTAGGCCACAGGCGTAGTGTTAAATTCCACAAAAAAAAATATTTTTTCTTTTATTAATAACAGCTTAGGTCTCGAAATGGAACGAGAGTTAATAAATCGTAATGCGAAAGCCGAAGTTTTAATCACAATTCCATTCAGCGCGATAGGTTTTGGCGTCTCGCCGCTCTGAGCGACATCAGTGGCAATCGGCCAGCGTCACTGCGCCTTCGAAAGCGACAGTGCCCACACGATGCTTAATCGGCAACTTGATCAATTGCGCACCGACGTATAACACTGAACATCACCCCTCCCCCTGGGAAGTACTGAGGTCATTCTATCTTCGTTTCGGCTGCTCTGGACCGCCAATCTTGGTCATGAATCATGAAGCCAGAAGGGCCCTCGAGACAGTGACTGGGCCTCGGAGCCCGAGAAGCTATTCGGAAAATCCGCAGGAAGGATTTCAGTGTTTTCCCTATTCGAGGTTTCTCCAGACGTCAGTAGTTTAACGCGGACACCTGCTGAACCGGGACACATCCCGCAGACAGGAACTATTGCGGACCCCATGAATACTTTGATGTAACTCTTCGAATCACCGAACTGAATATTATCCAGGATTTATACGTGAACCTATCGAAAACTGAATCCCCGGCGCCGTTCCTCACGTAATTCTGCGAAATACACGGAGGATATTGTCCCTGAAAGGATATTCCACTTCCACAGCATCGGACTATCCGCTGAGACTACGGCCAAGCGTCATTTATTGCCAAATGTCAAACGTTGAATCAATTGCCAACTGGGCAAAGTGCAATTCGCCGAAGATCAATGCTAGGGGATAAAGTAGACATAACAGCAGTTGCGAAACAGTTGTTTTCGCAGTTATGCGATAGACAGCTTCGCGGTCATTTCCGAAACATTGATAAACTCGGATTCTAAATACTGCCAGATAGGATTGAAGGGATTTATCGGCACTTGAGGGCGTTCGGAAGCCCTTTTCCGGAGGATTATTACAGCGCTCTTGAAGCACTATTTTGCCAAGTGGGGTTTTCCCCCCCCCAAATAAATTTTGCGCCGTCGAGAATAAATGGCGCAGTCGGCGAACAGTCGCCCGGATCCGATACACACAAATTTCCGAGGGTACGAGTCTGTCATACTTTGTCACAGAGATATGGAGCTTTCGCTGGGAAATGAGGAAGAGCATCCCTCAACAGGGGCGGGGACGGCATGAAGCCCCGGATGAAGAGGAATGAATTAGTTCGTGAAATCAATTAAATGGAATACATTAGTTAATATTAATAGTATAAGAAATTTATTGAAAGAAAGCCGGAAGTGCTTATCTCAGGTTTTATGCGAATCGTTATAGGCGTGACGCTCGACTATTTCTTTTCCAATCATAGGGCTAACAACGAATAAATGATCCTTCATTCTTTGAAGATGTAAAGCTAAAACCAAGCCACCAACTAAACTTGTGTACCGGAGCGATCTGGGACGAAACTGAAGAAAGGCCGCGGAAACTATTTCAAATAGAAAAAAACAGATTGTTGTGGTATAGCTCAAACGATTTCCGGTAAAACATCGAAAAAATAAGGAACGTTTTTTCTTACTTTAGATTGGTGATGATTTTGTGTTTTTCTTATCGACGATCATTCGAACATTTTCTATTATTCTAATATTTCCTGATGTTGGGTGAAGCTATTACTGGCACAAAGCCCAAGCTATAGAGGCAATAAATATATGATATATATGGTCATTAAAGCATCAGTCTAGTTCTTGGAAGTTCTACTCGGTGATTTCGTATAAATGTTCAGCAATTATCCCTTCAATTCCTCACTCTTCCTTCACAATTGAGAATTTGGAGGCGAATGATTTCGCAACGAATACAAAGTACCTCCAGAGAGGTCCTTAACTACTGGACTCTTGCCATTCAGATACCGCGGGGTGATCTTTGATTATATATATAATTTCATAATTATCCGGGACCCTATATTGAATTCAAAATAAGTACCGTTCTGTAACGTTCAATTGAAAAAAGATAGGTTCGTACCTCGAATTTCTGTATAGGAGTCACCGTGACATTTAAGACGTACCTACTGGATAGAGAGTGAACCGGTAGTCTGGCTCAACAACCTGTTGCCAATCAACCAGTCATACCAACATATAGACAAACACATTTTTTTGGCAATTGTAAATTGAGAAAACACCGCTTCCAATGCCACTGCAGCATGCTGTAGTCTTCGACACTTCAACATTTGATGTTTGTGGCCATCAACACCCATTCCGTCGGGGTCGCAAACAATGACGGATGGCTACTGAAGATGGCAAGAGGCCGAAACCGGTCTAAATAAATCTTCAGTAGAACCACACTGAGTATTGCAGGCAGCAACTGTACCGACAGGATGCTTCTTCCGGCCACCGTACGAGGATGCCTAAGTGTATTAACGATATGCTACCAGAGATGACGAAACTATAGATTCAAGTAAGCCAGCGGAGACAATACCTCGGGAGACCTTCTTACATAGGTATACTCCAAATGTTCGAAGCAGCATGGTATAATAATACTGGTATCAAAACGATATCAGAAATCTAATTGTTTACTTTGTGTCAATTGTCCCTACAACAAACATTACAATTTGCATTTTCTTAATTTCGATTTGGTACTCAGAATATCGACGCACCGATCGAATTGTAACCTGCAATTGTGCAACCTACCGCCAACGCGTAATTTCACTCCAAACAATCCTCCAAATTTCCGCATTGTATTATCCGCGGAGTGAAGACATTAAAAAAAACACGATTAGACAATTACAAGATCTAGACAAGAATAGTTCTGGTGATCTTCTGTTTCCGACCTTTTAGACCGGTTTCGGCTGCTCGCCATCCAACAGGTCAGAGGTGGGGGTGCTCTGAAGCCGGTAACCCGATTGAGGAAAGATACGGGAAACAGCGTGAGACCGAAAAGAGAATTCTCGTACTGCAGGGACTCGTAGTGCTGATGTAGTATATGAAGAATCCGGCCTAGGTTAAGACTTGACTGTATTTGTTGTTGTTAGTATAACTGAAATTTTGTTCAGTTAAGTACTACTTATATCGAAGCGTGTTTCCCTATTTTCTTCGCTTCCGCTCCTTTTTGAAGTTTTCAAGCACTGATGAACGTGTAGCCTCGAAATATGCGGTGATATGAAACCGCGATAATATCAATTTAATAATATCATATCAGTTTCAATGATACGAGGTAAACTCCGAGGTCTTGCACAGGATTACAGACAGGTCTGTAGCTTCAATCAGAACGTCAGCCTCGAAAATAAACCACCGGATATCCAGAAGACGGAGTCTTCCGACAGCGTAAACACTTAGGACGCGGCCGGCGCGTACCGCGTCCCCTAAATCGGGAAAAAAACCGGCCTCCCCTTTCGTAAAATAGTAAAGATAATAGGCGTACACTACTAGGACTCACCTCTGTGTATTTTCTTGGCAGGAGGACGGCCGAAAACTCCTTCTTTAATCCCGGGCACGATGCGCGGAAAGAGGATATCTGGAAGGAACTCTACTGCCGATCCGGAGTCCGACACAGACACAAGGGGAACCGACACCGGCGGAAACAGATGGAGTCCAACTGACGACGAAAGATACTAGACTCAGTATTCTACAACAGAGCCGAAGCAAGACTGAGGTCTGAGGACAACAAGGAATTGAAAGAAGGTGAAGAAGAGGGGAGGCCGCACTGCGCATGCGCAACTATCACTAACACTATTACTTTCTTAACATGCCTGTTTTGTGGCTGCGAGGGGTTGGAATACCGCAGATTACGTGTTTTTCTGTCTCCTCTCGCTGGTTTGGTCTTTTGCCAGACCGGTTTCGGCTGTTTACCATCTTCAGTAGCGGTGTTGGTCACTATTGGCACTTTGGATGTTTTTTGGGCATCCTCACTGCACTGTCATTGTCACGGACTGTGGTGGTTGTCTGTTTGTCGTGTGTGTATATACGTGTTGTTAGTCTTCATTGCCTTGGGGGGGATTTTTGTTAATGGGCTTAAGTTGATCAACTTAGGAAAGATCTTCCGGAACTTAATTCGTTCGTAAGTTGCCTGAGAAGACTATAATGAGCCGAAATGGGACTTAAATTTACGCTACTAGGAATTTTATATCCCTCGAAACAGACACAGTTTGGACTTACGGAAAATTTATTTCCTATGTACGTAAGTTCGCAAGTCGAGGAGTGTCTGTACGCGTTTGGCGGTCCGCGAAAATTTGAAATATATAGCGCGCTCAGCCGAAATCGGTCTAGCGAATCAAGACACGGAGTATTCTAACAAAAAAGTGCATTTTTTCATAATTCTTCGGTCATATCATTACCATAACAACATCAGTACTCAGTACATCAGTATTTGATCCTTCGGTGCCACTTAAATTAAGTAGTTCGCCATAATACTTTTTTAAAGTTCATTCTCTGTTCTAGGTGGCTTTAGTAAATGTTTTGCTCTAAATTCTCCACTCCATTGAGGGAAACCTCCATTGTGCTGGCGAGAAGCCGAAACCGTGCTCCTGGCCGTACACCGTTGTGCAACCGCTGCCGACGGTATCGGTACTGCGACGAAAGTTAAAAGCGACCGCCCATCACGAACGGGTGGGGATCAGCGTTCTAAAAATACAATGAAGCAAACAGAAAACTCGTTAGCGCCATTGGAAATACTAACACTGGTTACCTGTCGAATGTTTAACACCGGCGGTGCTAAATGTCAACTTTCTCTTGTCCGATTTTCTTCAACAATAACAAAATTCTTGTTGCCCCGACACAATTCTGAACAATGGAAAAGCGATTTTAATTTCTTTGTTACCCGCCTCCGTTGTCCGTTCTTCGACAACAGTTATTCAAGTTATAAACTAGAGAAATCCGGAAGCAATTTAAAGTCTAAGTTCAATGTAATCTAAAACATTGATGAAGTCAGTTTGTTCAATAGTTTACAGAGTACACGCCGAACAGAACAGAGAGAATTAAAAAAAAGATTAACTAGAGCCTCTAATTATACTGATTGTGGATTGGAAGTAGAAGACGCATATTGCAGGAGTGGACTAGGATATTGGAGGAATGGACTAGGGTATTGGAGGAGTGGACTAGGGTATTGGAGGAGTGGACTAGGGTATTGAAGGAGTGGACTAGGGTATTGGAGGAGTGGACTAGGGTATTGCAGGGGTGGACTAGGGTATTGGAGGAGTGGACTGGGTTATTGGAGGAATGGACTAGGATATTGGAAGAGTGGACTGGGTTATTGGAGGAGTCGACGGGTATATTCCTCACCACCGTCAACGGAAAATATTCCAAATAATAAAGAATTACTCCTGTTTTGCTTAAAATTTCGAATCACAAATGTCCAGACGAAATAAAAATAAATATACTGCCTACGCAGTTAAAACTACGGGGACATAACTACCTGCCATTTTTTAGGCACCATTCAATGCCAAAGATTGTTTTTGATTTTTATCCTCTGAGACAATGGCACCTATAGGTTGTTTAGGTTTGTGTGGTTTATATATATATATATATATATATATATATATATATATATATATATATATATATATATATACACACACACACATAACATCAGCAGTGCCAGAGCGCTAAGTGGCGCTCTAATACTGTAAACAGGGGTAAAAAATGTTGGCCATACATATTTCAGTATTTAATTTTCAACAAGCAACGTTCATAAAATATAAAATAGGTACTTTTCTCATTGTAAAAATGAATTACAACAGTAATAATTATTTTCCATATACAATTAACATGTTTAAAAATTATAAATTTCACCTCTATAATGTACAAGTTTTCTTTTTCTTCTTTTGTTTTTAAAATACACGCCATATTTTATTTACACATGACTTCACACTTTGGCCCAATCGATTAGATGATTCAGCCTGAAACAATAGCTTATTTATAAACATAATCTGAATTAAGACTATGTGATCCGATCAATATACAGAGAATATATGATACACTAACAACTAAAATTGATAAATCAAATATATATGTACAATATATGACTGGTTTGGGTTGATGATATTTTTCATTGAGCCACATATTGAGTCAACATGATTAAAAACTAGTGAGTGAAAATTTGTACTCATTTTAGGTACACGACATGTTAACACCTTCAAATTGCACACATTAATTATTTTTATATTCCATTGCATTCGGTTATTATATTAAAACGTCATTTTACTGCATTCAAGAGACATTAATAATCCAATTATAGTTCTGGAATGAATTAGGTGTAGACCCTGTTATAACTGCACTAATGGAATGATAAAACAGACAGTGAAACAAATACAGAAACATGCAAACAATATCGTAGATTTGTTTAGCATACCTGTTTTGGCTTGTGGCACTTGGACTAACACCACTACTGAAGATGGTGAGCAGCCAAAACCAGTCTAGCAAAAGACCAAACCAGCGAGAGAAGACACAAACACACAAAATCTATGGTATTCCAACCCCTCGCAGACTACAAAACAGGTATGTTAATGCAAAAAATATATACTCTGGCTATAGTCAACATCATGATTTCTTTTGTATTTTGCTCAATGTATTGAGAGGTTTTTATGTACATTTCAGGTACTCTCATTTTTCCACAGAGCTAGGGGGTGAAACTTATCCCCTTATCTCCTACCACAGATGGTAGAACACCATGCTAGAACATGAGCAACACTTCGCTCCTTTATCTTTATCATAAACAATAAGTATTTAATCTACCACAAACTATTTTTTCAAAATATCCTACAATAGACATTGTAGCTGAGACTTGATATTCTATAGAAATAAACCAAATAAAATTCTACACAGGGAGTACATGGTCTATATAACATAAATTCAAATAATAATTTTGGACAGAAAAGAACTGACGAACTAGAAGTTGGCAAGGGTTTGGAAAATCATCACCAGTAAAAGTGCTGCTTTGACCGTACGTCAGTATGTCACTTTATTACTGACGACAGTGCCAAGAAGACCCATACCAGTCACAGACAGTGGATTATATGGGACTAGGTCAAAGAAATAGATAATTTTCCCTCTATATACTTTCATGCTGAGCTCACTGTATGAATGTGTGTGGACTCCATCAGTCCTAATTTGTAGCGCATTATTATCTTATAAATACCTACAGTTGAATTAGATCGTACGACTTAAAAAATTCATGGTTAATGAATAGGTTTTCGTTTAAGGCTCCACTGATGCCAATTGGTCTGCCTGCAACTTTTCCCTGAGGTAAAATGGGAATGTACGGCAATTATTTGGTATTAGGGAAGAATCTGGCCATAGATTCTTAGAGAACAGTTCATATACTTTGTCCAGTACAGTTATCAACATTCGAGTACGATTTGTATTCCATATTTCTTTTGAATATGGAAGAATCTTATTCTAAAACAAGAAGTTTGAGAAAATAAATGACAGTGGAAATAAGCGCCTTTTTCCATTTTTCAAACTTTAAGCTCAACAAAATTTGTTGCAGTGAAGAATTAAGTGTTGTTGAGTGTTTCTCTCTATGAACAGTAGGAGTGGTCGAAACTGTTATGGGAGAGGGATTTGTCCCCGGTTAGGGGTGGAAGTGTCTGGTCGTCGGGTAGTGGTAGAGCCGGTTGTTGGCCGCTTGGGGCCGCGTTGGCGTTGTTCTTCTTGGGCGCGACAATCGGCACCAAACTGTCGTATCCCTGAGTGAGCTCGTCGAGCACCGCCAACAGCTTCCCGACAATCCGGAGGCCCCTCTCTTCAGTCAGGGTCGAAGTCTTGATGACCATCTCCTCGGCCGTCCTCAGCGTCATCAGTATCCTCTCCTTGATCGGATCCGTCATCACCGCCGGCCGCACGCCGCCCCTCTGGCTCCCCTTCGCCCCCGAATAGATGATCGTGTTCTCAATTTTCTCCACCCTGCAGCCGATGTTCTCATCATCCGCCTTATCGTTCAAATCTTTCTGCTCGCCCTTTTCTTCCGTGTAAATTTCCAATTCCATATCGACGTCGTCGACTTCTTCCATGTCATCGTCGTCCAGGCAGGCGCTCGATTCGTCCGCTTTTAACGCTATTGAACCCAAATAATTTTATTATTATTTTATTAATAATGTTGCGACCAAATATTTGCAACCTACTCACCATTTGTATCGTGTAACACGGTATCCGGTCTCACTGCACAACTTCTGTCATTCTGTTCCAAATGAATTCGGTCACCTCTGAGCGGGTCTTGGTCCATGTCTTCTTCCTCGTCCTTCATTTCCATTTCATCATCATCATCCTCCTCCTCCTCCTCCTCCTCCTCTTCGTCTTCTTCTTCCACTTCCTCTTCTTTTATATCATCCTGTTCAGAAATATCGGCGGTGTTCTCCTTGCTTCTCGATGCCTCATCTTCTTTTTCGTCCTCGTCCTCTACATGTTTCATACTGTCATCATCCTTGACTTCTTCCTCCTGTACTTCCTCAAGCCTCTGCGCGTGTTCCGCCTCCTCTGTGCCCGCGTGCCCGTAGTGTGTTGAAAACAGTTTTGCTTGGACACCTGTGATGGTCGATTCACTGCTGATGTTCACCGTGAGATCTATTGTCGCTGGACAGTGACCTCCGACTCCGGCCTGACACGCAAACAGGCACCACGCCCGACTACCCGAATCGTCTTTCTTCATTGATGAATTCAAACTAAAATTACATTCACTGGATTTTTCTATTTTCGTCTTCCACTGGAGAAATTCTGCAAGAAAGTGCATTCTTTAAGAATACAAAGTCAGTGAAACAGTGAAGTAATAGGAGAAGAAAAGGGGCAAACCTTTGTAAGTATTGAAACTGTGCAATGAATGGAGAGCTATGTACACGTGTTTTTTGTGCACGTGTCTTCTGAGCGCTGTGTAGGTACTGGCCCTAAAGTGGCATCTTGATTCAGGGCACAGGATCCAGGAGCTGGAGCTATGTTCAACTTCTTCATCATCCTCCTTTTCCTCTTCTTCATTACTCATCGATATGAACCTCCTTGACCTGTTGCCATTTATGTTTTCATCCTGTTTTATCAATTTATACATTCAGTAAATCAGCTAATTCAGTTTAATGTACTAATTTACTACGTCTATAGTCTCAGAGATCAGCACATTTTTCCTCAATAATTGGCATATTTGAATTTTTAACCTGAAACCAGAGTTATTTTCTGAAATAATTATTAAAAATCCTATTCTTTATTCATTTTCACTCACTTCCTATAGCCTCTGTATCAATTCTTCATTCAATGACATTTTTAAAAACATTATTAAAGACATTATTAAAAAATTGACTTTTTTTCCCTTATACATGTCATCTTGCAATAAAATAGCAGTTTTACATTATTTTCAACCTAATATAACACATTGTAGAAATATGCATATTGGTACCTCAATATGCTCATTTGTAAACTGAATTAATTAGTTAATTAAATAACATTAGAAGATGGCAATAATAAAAACCTTATTTGTTAATTCTGGAGATACCCATCGACTAGTTTTTGCAGATTTCCCATCGTATATTTCATCTGACTCCTCAATAATAACCGTTGAACTGCCATTTTGATCAACGTTGTCATCGTTGCCATCCTCACCCAACTGAAAAGGAAAGGACTAAAGTAAAGGATGCCATTTCCTTGGTAGGAATACATAATGCTCATTTAGTTTGAATCACACCTACATCTACATTCTTCAGGCAATCACAGTTCAACCATTTGTCAAGTCAATCATAATATTAATCTCATAAGAAAATCAAATAAAGCCCTTTGAAAACTGCTGCCATTTTTTAATTTGTGATTGCAAATTTAAGCCAATCACTAATTTAACACTTAGTGTCAGAAAACTGAAAAGAACAAACCCGATATTTCTGTGGAGACGTTCTGTCAACTTGCCGTTTGGGCAATATCTTCCTGGGGGTGGCTCTCGGGCTGACATTCGAAGAATGGGGTTTGCGACCCCTCTTCTTCTTCACTTTTGTTCCATTAACGTCAGTCTCGATCTGCTGCTGTTGGAGTCCAACATCCGTGGCCACATCACAGGAAACAACGTTGTTGCTACTGTTCATCATTGTGCAGCCAGTGCTAGATTGTGCTGTTCCATTGTTGTCTGACAGAAACATCTTTTTCTGGACAAAAAGACACAGTGTTAAGTTACTATTATTCACAATGATAAATCAAAGTTGAAAGTTATCAAAGTTTAAAACTTTTCCAGATTATGAGGAATTTCACCTGAGCTTTAATCTGCCGTTTGGTATTCAAGAGTGTGCTAATCCTCTCTATTTCTTGAGACAGTTCGAAAGTGAGCATCTTCTCTTTGAGCGTGTCAGCGAGCTGAGCATCGCACTTTGGACCACCATCACCCTCATCGCCCGATCCTCCACCACTGCCATCCTTCTTAGCCAGCTGAAAAAGAAAATTAATAATTATATTACTATAGAGTTTCAGTTTTCTTTCTTCTGTACATTTCTTCGAGAAATAAGGCCAGATGTTATTAATCACCAATTAAATATTTTCCACTTTCTTTTGACATTTTTCATCTCACAGCATTTCCCAATAGGAAGCCTGGAGAAGAAAAGGAAAACGGAGGCAGAAGAAACTTTCTTCAGGACTTAATCATGGATGATAATCCATTTATACTATAAGGACTGTGTGATGGAAAAAACACATGATGTCCACTCTGGGCCATAGAATATAAATCCTCTTGATTATTCCACAATACTGCTGAATTTAGATTCTCATTAGCATTCCCTTAGTAATATAGTAAGGAACTTAAACTATTCCCTGCTTATACAATTCAATGAATGTTCTTTACCTTGGAGTACAAATCTTATTTTTATCAATATATTATGAAATTATACTTCCTTTAGTAAGGTACTTACACTGCCTTGCTAAAAATATGTTACTGTAAGACATAATAACAAACCAAACATCCTATTCAATTATGTATGAGTGATAACAGAAGAACTGATCAGATTTTTTCTTATTTTACATTGTAAAATAATCGGAAAAAAGTATTTCAATTTACAAATCATTTCCTGTAATAATTTTGTTTCATAATATTAAACTGACTTACATATGACCCATACATGAAATATGTTCATATATGAAATTTTTAAAAATATTTTTTTTTAAGTAAAATAAAAATGTGAATTGAACATTTGCACAAAAAAAAATTATTCCTACCCTCTTTTTTGTCCTTCGAATTGACTGTATGAGCATTTTTTTTTTCATGCGAGCCTCAGCCAGCTCGACAGTCAGCGATTTCAATTTCAGCGTCAACTCCAGCTGGCACCTTGCTTTGTCCATAGGTGCTCCTGTTTGAACCTTCACAGAAAAAAATGAAATTTAATTGTCCATTCAAAATGAATTTTACAAATTTTTAGGAAAGTATTCTTCCAAGAATAAATTTTTGTATATAATGGATAGTAGTTACATGTATTTCGACTGTCAAACTACCAACAACATATGACTGTTCCTTAACCCAGACCTGCTCCCACTATATATGGCTGCCACACTTATCACCTTGCCAGGAGGCTGCACTTTTTAAGAGCTGCTAAATTCTACAGAGTATTCTACAGTTGCTTGAGAATAAATCAAGTTTACAATTGAATAAAATGTTGGTCTATTGGTGGTGATCAAACTGTCTTTAGAGAGTTACCTGATTACCAATGATATCAAAAACTTGAATTCCAACTGGGAAGATATCCAGACCTAATCAAAGCAGATCCGGGATAAGGAGTTCTATTGGCATAAATCAGAACTTTAAAACAACTCCAACAGTGGTCAAACATTAGAAATACGAAACTAATTAGTGGACCCCAACTTCACAACACAAAAGAATTTGTCTTCTAACTTCGAATGTTGAGTTCTGAACAGAAAAAATATCATTCTGTGTCATAAATAAAATGTTCTTTTAATTGTGCAATAGGCTAGCTGAATCGAAACCGCTCTACAAACTATGGACTAAATTCTCGGGGAACGGATATTAAGCCACGGCACTTATCAAATCCGTGCTGAGCCTCAGAAATAATTTAAATTTAATATAAAAATTATCAGTTATTGTCACCCGTTGTGAAAGAAAAAGCGTATTTTCTTTCATAAGATCACTGTTGAGATCCTTATTTTCAGAGGTGATGACAGTGGTCTGAGGGCTTACCCCACTGCTTCCATCGACTACTACAGCTGGTTTCTGAGGAACCACCAGGAAGAACAGTTGCTGAAATATTCAAGAAGAGAATAAATATTATATCCTGAACACCATTTTTATATTTATAATGTTCTAGTCCTGAACATGTTTGGGATTGAGGATTTAAAGGTTTAATTTCATATAGAGATATGTGTAGGCTGTAAATTTTTATCTGCAGTAAGAAATCCCTTTAAGTATTCACCAAGTGACATGATTAAGTGTCTGGTTCGTATATTTAATTTAGCCTGGAAGAATTCTAATTTATTATTATGGTTCTTGTGATCTATTTCTGTTTGGTCTTTTGCTAGACAGGTTTCAGCTGCTGGCTATCTACTGACAGAAAGCTGTGAACAGCCGAAACATGTCTAGCAAGAGACAAAACAACTGAGAGGAACAGAAAACAACAGAAAAAGTAAAGAACCATAGCTGTCAAGCAAAATTAAACAGGTATTTCAAATTAATTCATAATTAGATACAGGTGCACTGCAGCCCTGCTTCTACTCTTATCTTTATTCGAGTACAAATCTGTTTAGCTAGTATAATTTTATTTCTAAAGCAACAATTTCAACTTACATTCGACAAAGGTTGAAACAGAGGCGGATATACAGTCGGTATCATTCCAACTTGGTTGTTCAACGTTTTGTTCGGGTCATCAGCATTTTGAATTTTCCCATCTTGCGCCTAATAAATGAACAAACAATAACAATTAAAATATAATAAAGGGAAATTTTTAAATAAATAACATACAGATAAATTTCTCGTAATCCCCATAATTCAAATGTACTCACTACTCCAGATGAAATAGTCGGAACTATTAGGTTAGTTGTAGGCTGAATAATGCCAATCCCAGCGCTTGTGTTCAGTCCACTAGGCTTAGTCCTGCCATCATCCACCACAGTCTGACCATTGCAATATGAAATTGTTTGTTATATTAAAAAGCAATATATAATACAAGCCTATTATTTAACTGATAAAATTGCCAGTTATGTGTTGGTAAAATTTATACCCAATATTAGTTTTATGTAAAGTTCTAACAAGGAAACTTCGTTTACCAGAAGAAGAGGTTGAATTGAACAAGTGAAAAAAGCGAGGTGGAGCACAGGAAATCAGAAGATAAAACCCACTATTGTCTACAGCTGTTTTTGCTGTAATAATAATGGCTAATATATATAAATAAAATAGCTATAAACAGTGTAATGACAGTACCTGTGAAGCAGAGGTGGGCTGTATAGTGGAAACTATTAGGTTAGTAGTGGTTGGCTGTATCACACCTATCGTTGAATTCAACACTGTTTTATTTGACGTGTCTTCCAAAGGTGATTTGCCATTCTGTTCACAAACAGAAACAAATTAAAACTAATCCCAATTAATAGTTATAAATATAAATTCATTTCAACAATAGTTTTTGTTTAAATCTTTTGACTTTTGCATGTCTATTTAACCCTTTAATAATATATTTGTCAGTTATGAATTCTAAACGTGATGAATTAAAAAATTTCCTTAAATTAAACTTTCAGTAATAGAGAGTAACTCCTATAAACTCAATGTGGAATATATTTATAATATAAAGTAATATTTTGTACCATAATAATGTGTAACAAATTCTTAAAATTGTTCAACTCGAATATATAGCCCACTGATTGATACACTATTGAGTTTCTCACCTGGGTGTCTATTGAATCTTTCACAGCTATCCTAAGTAACTGTCTTCCACCTTTATCAATACCCTTCAACTTCTTTTTAGGCGATTTTCCATTCTGCAACTAAAGACAGGTTGCTTTTACACGGTGTTTTGATTTCAAATATTTCAATTAATTACAAATTATAATTAATGTGCAGTCAATTTCAACTCACAATTATTCAAACAGACTTCAGAAATAGAATAATGTACTATGAAAAAAGAAAAACTATTACATCATAATTTATGATGTCTAACCAAAATTTACCATTTTAAACAAGAGCTTCTTAAACTTTGGACTCAAATGTAACACCTGGAGATCAACAAGTCATGCACAAATAATGGCACGTCAAACCCAGTTTAATAATAAATTACTTTGAGAGATTACATAATATTATTGGGTACATTTGATGAGAGTAACTCCAACAAACATTTTCTTTTCAAAAGATAATGCAGCAAACACGAAACGATACAAAATGGAAACCATTATTAAATTACAATTGCTATATTTTTAACAAGTAAATATATTTTCTCTCTTACTCTGTTCGATTCACTTGCATTTTCCCTGTCGAGATTCCTCTTCAGTGTTTTCCTTTTTCCTCTAGTTGGAGTTTTTTCCTGTTCAGAGAATTAAAATGCACAACTGATACTTAAAATTTGGATATACCTAACATTTTTGAACACTTTTTTCCAAATTTACACAAACAATTAAGTTACCGTGAAGATACCGGGAAGTGTAAATAAAAGTTAAGGTAAAAAAAATCAAAATAGAGTTAATAGAAAAAAAATTGCGATAGTTTCTTACAATTTGGAGTCTGTTCCATTCCTCCTCCATTTCTTCCTCTAAAAGAAGCTTCCAAGTTTTTTTTCTGATTCTACCTCCTCCTTCACTCCCACTCCTTGCACTCTACAGAGAAAACAAACAAGTACTCTTAAGTAAATGGAAGTAGTTAGAATTAAGAACACACGGAATGTACCCATTCACTTATCTTGCCTCGAGTCTCATTAGCATCTGGGCCCCTAATTTGACACTTAAATTACTTTTTAATTTTTTTATCTCAACATTAAATGTATATTGCATGTAGATGGAAATAAAATCTTAATAAAAATTACTTTGGGAACAATGTACTGATAAATACCCAGTAGTGCCAACTGGCCTTTGAACTACTCATTTAGACTACACAATGTCATTACATTATAATACATTATAAAGATGGTGTAAAACTAACTACCATGACAGATTCTAGATATTATATAAAATAAATTTTATTCTGAGATGTTCAAGCCAGCAATGAATAATAATTTAACAATAAACACTATAAAATACTTCTATGTTCACAAATTGATAGGAATAAATATTTAAGAAAATTATAAAATAAATGTTAACTCACTTTTGAAACATCTTTTGTGTCATCAGATCCACTTGTGACTTTGCCCTCTTGAATCTGTTTGGACATGCCGTCACGACTGCTATCACTGAGTGGTGTTTCTATTTTCTAGAGGAGATAAATCATAGACCATTTATACACTTTATACACTACGCACTAAACAATACATTTCACACAATCATAAAATCTCTTAACTCACTCACTAATGGACACTTCACACACTGAACACAAGTAGCAAAATAAATTGTTATCTATAACCTGGGGCATGGAACTTACAATTTTGGTGATTCCATCAGAATTATCCAGAATCTTCTTCTTTTCAACTGTTTTTGATTTAGCCCTATACTTTGTCAAGGGCTCCTGAAATTAAATTTAAAAAAATTAGTTATTAACATAACACTAACAAACAATATACATAACTAAACACCTAGAGGTATGATGAACCCTGTAGTTCCAATTGTTTTAAGCATAAACCCATAGCCATTGGCCATAACAACACCTGCTATGTCTTATAATCATATACACAGTGTATGAAATAGGTAGCTATATTATTTAAACACAATACTGTTAAAATAATAATGATTGACCTTCTTATCGAGAATTGGGACCGAAGGGAAAATAGTGGGTATGACTCCTTCCCTGAGCTTCACAACTCCGGACGCATAAGTCCTGTTGAAGTCCTCCTCCCTGAAGTGTTCAGAGCAGAGCACTGTCCTATCTGACCGGGGGCTCCAGTTGCTCTTACCGCATGCCTTCACCCAAGCCTCTTTCAGTTTTGGATCGCGGGGAAACCTGAAAATGTCACCCGAGAAAAAATAAAGATAAATATGAAAAATAAAGCCTTCTTAATTTAAATAAACCACTCCGTGCTTTGTTGGAGACTCCATTTTTGGGAAGCGGGGAAGTTGAGCTACTTAAAATTATTTTGTTTAAACAATGTGAATAGAAGGCAGAGACCTGCCAAAATAGGATAGCTCAATATTTGTCCAATGAAAATTTTGTGTTACAAAAGTCATCAGTTGTTGACTTATCAACAAAAGTCACAATATAATCTTGTAGTTTTTCATCTCCATTGGCCGAGGTCTTAGGCTGAATGCTTTCAGCTATTGGCCATTCTGACTGATTGGCCATGACTGACAAAGGTCATAACCTTCATGACTGATAAGGTCAAAGGTTGTCATAATGGGGAGATCTAATCCACACTAAGATTTTGTAATGAGTTAATAACAATGGCTTTCCATAAATAAGAGGCCATGACAGATGGTAGAGTAGAAAATTATGAATTAAATAAATTTATGAAAAAATGATTCCCAACAAAAAATACATTACTCATTTCTGTCGGGTCACTGAACTACTCAAGAAGCAAATTTTGACTTGTCACAAGTTGTTCAAAATTTCATAGAAGACACAATAAATATAAACAATCAAATTGGCAGTGAAATATCGGTCTCAGTTGATTTTATGATCCCAAAAAATGTATTTTTAACCACTGAACAGCCTTGCTAATTTCTCACAAAAAAATGAAACTGAAAAATACTAGTCACTTGTGCAATATACAGCCTGACATCACAAAGTTAATTCAAGTCCAATATTTGAACATCTAGCAACCTTTTATTTCTATTATTAGAAATCCTTTAATAATAAACATATTTTTAGCATAGTAGAGGGTGGATAAAATAATTATCCTTCAATTCTCTAAAAATCTAGGCTGGTAGTGGGCTAGAACCAGTGAGTGTTAATGGAACATAACAGTGCCCGGAGGATAGTTTTCATGCAGGCATAAACAAAACTTGCATCACCAAGTACAACTGAGGTTGCCAAGTGCCACTGACAGGAAACAAGGATTTAAGGAAAATTATAGGAGCAATGGCCACCCTCCCAGTGCATTTGAGGATCTTAAACTGGAGCAAAGGTTAATTCGAAGGCTTACAGAACTAGAATCCTGGACGAAAGGACAAGGTTTTATTTTTAATCCGGGGGTAGTGGACTATTTCCGAGATCGGTGGTAAAACGAGACATTTTTTCACGGCGCGATCATACCGGGGGAGTCGAAGGGATGAAATAAAAAAAACGCCGAGAGTTAACGGGATTAACCGAGAGGGCGGATACGAGGATTCTCGGAGAGAGGAACGGATAAGTGTGCCGGGGGCGGGGGCTGTGGGCGGCGACCATTCGGCACACCTCGGACGGAAAACGAACCTTAAAGAGATTTATTCACCTGTGAAACGAGAGGTTGGGGCTTTTCCTGCCGAGTATCTTGTTCTTGCAGCCGGGCACGCAGCAGACGAACACCATTTTTGAACCCGCGAAGCGGGACTCTGCCCCGGCCGAGCCCTCCCACCGATTTTCCAGGCACGCTCCTCCTCCTTCCAATCGGACCCAGGAACGGGATTAACCGAGACGACGAGGGTGCACGGTGGATATCCCCCCCCGGGATTAAACCTTACAGCGAAGGACGGAGTCCCGCACGTAGCTCCTAATTGAGGCCGAAAATAGGTTACAGGCTTGTTATCTTCGGTAAGTGTCCGGCACTCTCCCCGAACCCTTATACCTCGTGGCAGGTGATAGGACGGCCCGAAAATAAAAAATTATCCTAACCCAAGAATAAATACAAAATTTTACTCGATATTATTGACTAGAATCTCTGATGTCTAGTTGAAAACGCGTGTCTAGTCAACTGCGCAAAAACTCAGGGGCGGGACATAACGTGAACGGCATCTCGACGGCATACTCGAAATTAGCGCGTACGAATTTTTTCGTTCGGATATTAACCTTTTTAAAGGACTTTCATAATAACGACTACAGTAATTGGATCGACGGGGGACGGTTCTTAGAATGAAAGTCCAAAAACGTCCGGAACGCTACACTCGGGCCGGTGAGAGGGGGGATTATCGAACGAGTCTCTATTCGTTCGCGGGAACAGCTCACGATCTACAGAGAATTCGTTCATTTTGCCAAATCGTCCCAAAACGGCTGCGGGGACGACACATTTTCTTGCATCTTTTATACCTACTGTTCTAATTTTAACAGTGCCGAAGCCAAAGCCAATCGACGAAAAAAGTCGATAGACGAACAGAATTTGGGCAGGACAACAAGGTTAGGCCGTTTGAATGAAACCTTCGGTCCTTCTGGCGATTCGTTCGTTTAATGACCTGGTCATCGAACAAGTACACAAAATAACTTGTGGAAATTATTGTCTTCTTTCCGAGCATACTGACAATAAATGGGTACAGTCAGATGGATATTGTAGTTTACAATAATTTTGGGAAGTTACCAGGCATTTCGTACTACAAATACATTATTATGAAACGCTATTTCAGCATTAGTGAATGAATTGAGAGTTATTTTGAGAAGCAGCTGTGTTGTTATTCAGCAAGGCCAAGTTGAAATGTAAATAGCGTAATGTAATTCAGCGTTTCTACCTGTGGTTCCAATATTGTTTTTTATCCCGACTCCATTATGCATTATCCAATTGAGATTGCATCAGTCGACTGTTTGCAGGTGTTGGGTTCGTCTGGTGCAGTGTTTTTCAGGGTTTAACAAGTTGGAGTGAACAGTGGTTTTTTTATAATAAACAAAAACAAAATGTTTACAATCTTTACGTTCAACAAGAAATGTCATCTAACTTGTAAGTCCTCTTGTCACACATTTTTAATATTGGCAATATTTATTATAGTTTATAATTGTTCTAGATTCGTCGTGTGTAGTACTTTTTTCAATTTTCCCATCTGTATTTTGTTTACAAAACTATCCATTTTCCTCAATTGGAACATTGTGATCATTTTTTACCTAGAATTTTAACATCAGAAGTCGAGGAAATTGGGGAAGATGAACATGTAAAATGCGTGGATGTTTGTTGCCTCCCGAAGACGGCGTTGACAAGACTCGAGAAGAGAATGGTGAAGAAAATGTAAATTTTGAAAAATAAATCATCCGAGTGGGTACCAGTTGCACACCCGAGCTGTTTGTTGCTAGTTCTCTCATCGATAGTAGTTTATAATTTGAGTGAAATTGTTTTAGACAACAGTATGGAAGTTACACTTTCTGAATGAAGAAAGAGGCAAAGAAACATGAGGTTTGGTTGGGCAAAATGAAAATATCTTGTGTGGAGTTTTGAACCGTTTATATCTTGAAAGACGCCACTTTGAACTGCAAGGGTAGTTGTAGACTACCGTGAATTACCCTTTTCCCCGATTAAAAGACGTGTTAGATAAAATGGCAGGGTCTCGTGTGTGGCAGGGGCACGCTCATGTTGACGTCTGGCTACCATCGAATTACGTGGAGAAGACTGCCTTCAGTTTCGAGCGCGGACACTAAGAGTTCCTAGGGATGCCATTCGGTTTAAAGAATGTCCCACCAACCTTTCAACTTCTAACGGACGAATCCCTTGAGGAATTTTGTCACGTTTATGCGCTCGCATTTATCCACTTTATTTTTCTTTTCTTTATGCGGGTTTTACCTCTCATCAGTCTGAAACCTTCAGGAAAAAACCCAAAACTGTATCCGCCAATTCTTGGTTTTTCAAACACCAATCATCTGACATCCACTCAGTTAAAACAAAATACTTATACCCGCTTGCACGCGCTGGTTCCAACAGTCAAATCTGCTGACATCGCTGATTTATCTTGTTCCAACACTTCAAAGTTGTTTGCTTCATAGCTGCTTATAAATAAAGACTCTAGATCTCTAAAGGAAACCGCAGAAACAAAGACACAAAACCAATAGACCCCAGAAACTAAAGCCAAGACCAAGGAGACACAAGACAAACAACAATGAGATAAAAACAAGCAGCACACAAAAAAACATACAGCTAAGAACACTCCAAAAACAAAAATCAAAGAGGACGACAAAAAGACAACAATATGTTCCCCCGGAGAATGTGGGAAGAATGGTGAAAAAACTGATCGTGCGGATAATACGCGTATATTATTTTTCTTTTAAACGTATAAAACGTTTATATTGTATACGATAAGGTAGAGTATCAAGGAAGAGGCGGCCGCAAAAGCCAAATTTTCCTTCTTGGCGATGTCATCAGTCTCCACGCGTCTGGCCTTCGCTGCGTTACTTCTTGCAAACGTCTCGCGGTATTGTATTCTGGTCCACTCAGTGAAGTCCTGCGCGAACTTGGGCGCTGCTCCAACGCAGTAACGGGGAGCGCGAGAGTGGCTACCCCAGTCCTCTTCCTCCTCCCCCTTCCGGACCTCCTCGTCGTACAGCGCCCTCGATTCGCGCTTTCCCAGTATTTCATAGGCCGTGGCGATAGCTCGGAATTTCCCGGCAGTCCTTCCATCGACGCTTCCCACCCTGTCAGGATGGTGGATCATGGAAAGCCTGTAATAGGCGGCTTTGATGTCGGTGTCCGTTGCGCTCAGGGAAACGCCTAGCACTTCATAATGGCTCCTGTGCAATTTTGAACAGAAGATGGAAAACCGTCTCCTCACGGTGATGAAAAATTCTGCGGCATACAAATTTAACATTATCGGACAAAAAGTTTATTCGTCATATGATGATTGGCTGCGTTTCCGGTATTGTTTATATATGTATACTGCCTGTGACGAAATTGTGTATGTTGCACCTTTTCAGAAAAAAAAGATCCAGACTTCTTTATATCAAAAGATGCGGAGTTGTTTCGGGTTTACGAATCTGCAAACGTTTTGTTGCCATCTTGCGATCGCGTTGAGAAATCGGAAAAATATTGTTTTTTTGCAACCCAAAATTGAATTATAAGTCTTTGTTGAAAGACATACTTGAACGGTTCCCGTTGTCACGGTAGCCCGTCCACCACCACACCGGTTTCGGTGCAAAATATTTTGAATAGGAGAGCCACAAATTCTTGCTTATCTATTTTTACGTGGGAGCCATTTTTAATAGGGGAGCCAGAGTCAGAAAGCGTTTGCTCGATTTGTTCATTTTTCTTTTTGACAACTGTTTCAAAAGCAATAATAATTATAATAGCTTTTATTTCAGCAAATGAATAAATTAATACATTCATACAGACCACATTCTGTTTCCAAGCATTTTAAGGGCCAAACTCAAGCTGTCTACTGAAGCGATTAACCGATCGCGGCCTGAGGGCGAGGGTCACTTTGGACAAGAGGTAATTGAGAAAATACAAGCCTTTTAAGGTATAGAAACTTAAACTTTATTTTAATTCAACACAATTGTTGGGTGAAAGTCCTATAAAATGTATGTCATATGTTATACTAATGCAATACTTAGTTTTATAATCTTCCTAACTAGTACTCTTCTTTTCGAAGTAGTGACCTATATACAATCCCGGTTTAGCCAAGCACAACAGTGCCCTGATTCTCTTCTTCCATGTTTGAATTCATGTTAGGAACATACTTCACAGTTTTTATTTTTTCCTTATCACCTCCCTGAATAACCTGTAAAAGGTCGGTCAGCCTTTCTGCTGTTCCAGATGTTAATGGCTTGTCTTTGGCATTGCTGTCAATAAAATCGCCCAAAATAATTGAACTACCACTTCAAATGCGATTTAATTCTGTTTCAATGACTGCATTTTCCACAGTTTTCAATTTTATTTCATTTAGAATATTTCTAGGTCATCCTTGTTTTTCCTGGGTGAATCAATGAATCAGGAACATGATTCATCAGGGGCTTCAATGACTTCTTTAGTTCTGATGACCCTGTCATCATAACTATATTTCAGTAATGTTGAAACAGATGACAAAGTGTCAATGATGCAGTGGCAGCTTTTGACCGGGTAAATAAGTATGTATTATGCTAAAGTAGATAATGAATGCAATATGAGCTACTGGAGCAAATGTATGACATTATTGGAAATGGCAGCAAAAAATGTTAAAAAAAAAAGACTAAGCTGCTGCTCCATTAATTATAAGTCCATTATTATACTAAGAAAATATGCTTTATTTGGCACCCAGATATTTAAGCCTATATTTAGCTAGAAGTGGATAAACTTCATGTGAAATGTTTTCTCTTTGGCTCCTGCTGCAAATGCTGCGCAACAGGCTTTCTGTTTTCTTATATGCATTATAATTTTTATTCCTTCCATCCTTGG
Source organism: Lethocerus indicus (assembly GCA_019843655.1). Lineage (NCBI taxonomy): Eukaryota > Metazoa > Arthropoda > Insecta > Hemiptera > Belostomatidae > Lethocerus > Lethocerus indicus. The sequence goes on along the minus strand of JACDQD010000003.1, from coordinate 30,711,471 downwards.
CTTTCACCTGGTTTTTAGTGGGATTTTATACACCCTTCTAAGGGGCTTAATGTCTTCGTGTTTCTGAGGGATATGAATGCCTTGTGTTGTGTTTAACTGTGTTCGGTATTTTGGGGTGCAGTTAGCATGAGCTGGTGCCACGGAATCAAGTATACGGTACACAAGTACACCTCTGATGTCACCTGCGGGGATTCAATGAATACAAAGATTGTACAACTAAATGACACTATGTTTTTATCGAAATCGTAGTCTCTTTTGTTGTGATTCCATGAATTATTAATGAAGTGGCAGAGGTCACTTGAACACCATACTTTGTCTAGACTAATTAGCCACCCATACTACTAGATATTTTCAACACAATTGAACAAATTTTCAAAGCCAAAATTCATATCTATGTGTGTTTGACATAATTGTAGGCAGTTTTACCTCTGATTGCAAGCTGCATCAGGATTGTTGTGAACTTTTTAACAATTAAATATAGTTAAAAAATATATATCTAAGTACATATATATATATATATATATATATATATATATATATATATAAAAGAACTTTAAAAAAACTAAAAAGAATTTTTAAAATTGAAGTAAATTTGTTTTGTTTTTAATTGTTAACAAGTGATGATAAAACTCGAACTATGTTGAACACTCTACATTATCCTGGAGGAGGTTTGTGATGGTGAGCATCCCCTCTTTTATTCATTTCTCACCTCCGCTCTTATCATCATTCTCCTGCTTTATTTTATCCAACACCTGACGGTAATCACTGGAGGACACACTTTTCTGGTTAGTTGATGTTACATTTGAGCAACTGCATTTACTTCCACTGGGCTTTTCATGTGCTGAAGTTGAATGCTCAGCTTTGTCTTCAACTGTAAAAAGTAATAGCAATAGATTGTACAGCGTGTTGTGGAATATTTCAGATCCACTCTCCAGAACTCAGACCCTGTTATCAGAATTTTGGTGCAGGCGGATTTTCTTACCATTTGAGCTATGCAATACCAAATTACCAGTGATATCCACTGATTGTTCCTCATTACAGAGCAAAGTGAGTATGTTGCCACTTGGCATCTTTTCTTGAAATAGTAATAGTTTGCAAGTTAATTTCAAATAACTCGAACAATAGAATTCAGTATTAACTAAATAATTGGTATTCCCCATTAAGTGAGTATATAAAACAGAAATACCCAAATATAGCTCAGTTGGTAAAAGTAGTCTCTGCTAAGAGTTTTGTCCCAGGTTCTATTAATGGCAATGCGATACAAGTGGAATAAGGGATGCCACTATTGAACTTGACTGTTTGTTTGCTTTTCTCCTAAGGTTGTTTTATGTTTTAGTCTACTTACTTTATCGGTAAGTTGCATCTAATTATATTCCTGAGATATGCTGTACCAGACTCATATTAATTACGCATAAAAATAAGTTTCATTTTGGGTAAACACAGAACAATAAAAATGGGGACTAACCTGTGCCACTAGTACTCCCCACTGTCTTTTTTGGTACTTTAGTTAAAGAGGGAAATGGATGTGAATAATGGTGACACTGAGGACTGATGAAGTATCTGACGACAATAGTTTCATGATGACACTTTGTGTTGGCTGGTGGAGAAACAAGGGCCATTCTAATTAATGATTGACAGCGCCTCTTACCGATTGTGTTTTTAGTACACTCATATTGAAACTTGGTTAGACTTCTTTTTTTTCCTGCTTGTCCTTTTAAATTGTTTTTTCTATTTGAATACATCATAACAAATGTTGTACCAGTCAACATTTCCAGTTTTCTTTTCCAATGTAGAAATTCTAAAATGAGAAAATAACATATTGAAACTAATAGATAATATTATTTTAGATTAATATTTATTTTATTTTTCTCATATGGGATCATTATTTATCCAATTTTGCCTATACACCCTGGGTGTATAATATATTTTATATTCTATTACAATTACATGTTGAGATCAGATGCTGATGGAGCACCTTGTCAGCAATATTTCTCCTACACAGTTAGTACATTTTCATTACGTGCATGTTTACGTAATTACAATGCTACAAAATTGTCTTGGAATCATCAGAATTTAATACCCACCCATATAACTCCTGAATCTGCGATATAGATGGTTACTTTTGTTATCAGTCATTTGCTGTTCTTGATTTTTCACACTTAGTGACTGTTTTCGCTGAAAAATTAAGTTGTAGTTTATACATTTTGTTGTCTCAATACAGCATCAGATGTGTTTAGCCAGATGGAAAACCTATGGCATCATAAACTAATGGTTTTGGCTTATTGTCACTATTAGTAGCATTATACCAACATTACAGTCAGATCATATAACTTCTACCGCCTTGATGAAGCATCTAATCACATCTAAGCACTATCGTTACACTGTTAATTTTAAGAGTGATATATCACTCTGTATGATTATATAAATATTTATACTGGAATCCTGAATAGTACTGACATCACATTTGGCCCAACTCACGTATCTATCTCCTCCCAACTTACAAATAAAAATACTAAAATATAACTTTCAATGTAATATTGAAAATAAAAAAACAACTGTTCATGTTGTAGGCAGAATAATGTATGCTGGAAACTTCCTCTTTGCATAGACAGCCTGCTTAGGATCAGACTCTGACAAAAAATGGGAGCGTTTCACACTAGTTCAAATATCTCTCTTTATACACAGGCAGGTACAAATGGAGGGTAGTATGGTGAGTCAAAATACACTTTGCTGAATAGAATTATACCCCTCCCCTTTAGAAAACATCCTTCCCGAAGGATCTTTGAGATAGAAATAAAATAATTCATTCTGACTGGATAACCAAGGCCCAACTGATATTGGGAAGAAAACAATACTGTTCACAATATATTTGAAAACTGACAATTACTGGATTACTATCACCATAGAGCCGTTAAAGATGACTTCAAAAGATAGTAATATTTGCCTATATTTGAGCTGTATTTAAATATATAATAATACTCTCTGGTGGCCACGGCCATACATACATGAAACAATGAAAATACTGGCACATATCAAGGAAACCGCAATTGTGCTGACCAAATAAATGAGGAAAGAAATAAGTACACCAAATATACTACATACCATTACATTTTGGGAATTATCATTGAGATCTTTACTGTGACTCCTTTCCATTTCAGGTTTTGTAAGAGCAGGAGGAACATCACTTACACGATTTTTGGTCTAAAAAGGTATACAACAAATTATAAAGTCTCCTATGATAATTCATCATTATTATTATTTTTATGATTAAAAGTATTATTTATTATGAATTATTACAAAACAACAATTGCTGGAGAACTGCACTGCAATAATAATTTCCGAAATGATGAAGACATTTCTTTAATCATTTAAAATAAATAACCATAGATAAATGTTCTTTTAGTAACTTCAGGATGGATATCAGTGTAGTGTTTACTACCACTGAACTGTTACTGTTCAACACATATAAGTACTCAACTAAAGACTGATGGAGCCAAACTGGTCAGTACAGAGTGGAGACAGTACGATAGAATAGCAAGATGGAGGATAATAACTAGTACCGAATCATCAAACAGGTTTCTTAAATATAAAATATAACCACCAATAAATATTAAGTATTACATAAATATTAAGTATTCCTGGGGCAGTGCATCCATTTTCTTCTGAATGTGGTCTTCAATTGAGAGGAACAGATTATCTCCATCACCCTATTTATCACAAAAATATTTCTACTGATTATTAAACTTTCAAAATTATGAAAAATATTTCATTAATTACCTCAGTGATTGCCGGAAGTTCTTTCACTTTTTTACCAATTTTCATTTCCAATTCGCTATGGTACTCTTCATTCAAACTGAAACTATCAACTATTTTAATAGTGGTACCATCATAGTTGCTTTTCGCATTTTTTTCTGTTAATTTATCCTGCCAAAATAGAAAGTATATAAAATACAAATGAGTTAGTACAAAACAATTTTGATTTCTCAATTTCCTTGTCTCTTTTATGGTAAAATTAATATTATTGTTAATCATATAGGGAAAAATAATTGTTTACTGATTGATCATCCGATGTCCTATTAGACATCTATAACATTTCCATGTCCATAACATTTATAAACTATTACTAACCATAGCATTCTCCTCTGTTGTGTTTTGAAATTCAATTTCTAGTGATAGTTCATTTGAGGACTTTTTATTAAAACTGGAATTGCTGCTAGCAACCTGAATTGTTTTGTTGTTACAGCTATTTTCCTTAGGTGTTTTAGATTTCCCCTGGCAAAAAAGGACTATTATTAACATCAAATCTCAGCAGACTTATATGTTTAAATAACAACCCCTGTATTTGTTTGCATATCTTTTTCTTTCTCCTGGTAGTTGCTCTCTACCAAATAGCAATATTAAAAAATAAAAATTCACTATTACAAAGATACTTTTACCTGTTATAAAATAATAATGATAAATAATTACCTTAGTAGATGCCTGTTCTTTTCTTTGCTTTCGAGGTTTCTTTTTTGGTGGTACTGTTTGCAATTCTTCTTGACAAATGGAATGACTAACTTTACCAGGCTTCTTATCAGAATTGTAGATCAGCTCAATTGGAGTTTTCTCCTGCTTTAAAGAATTTTAGTGTTTTAAATATTATCATCATTAAAAATACTGTCAAAGCTCAAAATTACTGTAAAAATACAAGATGTATATAGGCACACTCTATTTGACCAATTTGAGCCAATAGTTCTGTTGGTAAAAATTGAGGGACCTGTTTTTTCATTTTCAATATACTTATAATTGGAAGTTAATTCCATGTTAACCAAAATTCAGACATTATTATAATATAAGAATTACCATTTCAGGATTCCGCTCTAATAGCCTCTCCAGAGATTCAACATATTTTTTAAAATCTGATAAAACACCTTCTTCTAATGTCTTATTATCCCCTGTCTTGCTCTGTTAAAAATTAATAATATCGTTAAATATGTTGGGAAAATTAATTGTATACTGATTATGTAATTAACCAATGTGCTATTTGTATTACACATGGGACATTAACATTTATAAACTATTACTAACCATAGTATTCTCCTCTGTTGTGTTTTGAAGCTGAATTGGTAGTTCTTTTGAGGACTTTTTATTAAAACTAGAATTGTTGCTGGCAACTGGAATTGTTTTGTTATTACAGCTATTTTCCTTCGTCCTTATAGTTTCGTTCTGCCAAAAATTAATATTTCTGTCTTATACATTGGGAACAATAATTCTTTACTATTAAGTGATCAACTGATATGTTATTTCAACAAGACACGAGCATCTAAAATTTATAAACAATTACCAACCACAGTATTCTGTTCTGTTGTCTGCTTAGAATTAATATTTATTGCTAATTCATCAGAGGACTGTTTATTAAAACCAGCATTGCTGGCAATCTCAGTTGCAGTGTTGTTACAGCTATTTTCCTTTTGCTTTTTAGATGTCTCCTGGAAAAAATTAATATACTTAACCCCAAATCTCAACAGACATATTGTCTTACATATTTCATATGAAAATTTTTAAATACCTACATCTGTATTTGTTTGCATATCTGTTGATTTTTGCAAGTTAACACCTTTTTTTAATTCTTCTGTTGGTTCTGTATGCAAACTGGCTCTTCTGCATGATTTTACTGTCTGGAATACATAAATTTTACAACAATCTTTATCCATTAAATTTAAAGGGGATATACATTGCAGTATACTAGTAGCCTCCACCATGGTACACAAAGCACTCAGAAAAGTATTGATAACCGAGAGATTCTGGATCATCCACTTGAGTAGTGATATAGTAATTAAAAAGTATTTAAAATACAAATGAATTAGTACAAAACAATTTTTATTTCTCAATCTTCTGCGCATAGCGGCATCAGGCACATTGACACAGCTAATAAATACAGTTTAAAAAAAACATCTCAATTTCCTTGTCTCTTATTTGGTAAAATTAATTCAACAAAGAATCAAAGATTCAACATATATTTTAAAATCTGATAAAACATCTTCTAATTTGTTATTATCCTCTGTTTTGTTCTGTTAAAAATTAATAATATTGTTATATACATTGGGAAAATTAATTGTATACTGATTATGGCATTAACATTTATAAACTATTACTAACCATAGCATTCTCCTCTGTTGTGTTTTGAAGTTCATTTTCTAGTGATAGTTCATTTGAGGACTTTTTATTAGAACTGGAATTGCTGCTAGCAACCTTAATTGCTTTGTTGTTACACTTATTTTCCTTAAGTGTTCTAGATTTCTTCTGCCAAAAAGTAATATTATTAACATCAAATCTCAACAGACGTATATGTTCAATTTCTTTCTCCTGGTAGTTGCTCTCTACCAAATAGCAATATTAAAAGATAAAAATTCACTATTACAAATATACTTTTGCCTGTCGTTTGTTATAAAACAATAATGATTTTACAATTCCTAAATAGATACAATTCACTGATATTTCTTAAATAATTACCTTAGTACATGTCAGTTTTTTTCTTGACTTTCGAGGTTTTTTTTGTGGTGGTACTGTTTGCAATTCTTCTTGAGAAATGGAATGACTAACATCACCAGGTTTCTTATCAGAATTGTAGATCAGCTCAATTGGAGTTTTCTCCTGCTTTAAAGAATTTTAGTGTTTTAAATATTATCATTAAAAATACTGTCAAAGCTCAGAATTACTGCAAAACACAGACGGAGCAATTACACGAACACATATATCCCACAAATATCAATACAGACAGAAATGGTGTTTTATATAACTGAAAATCATGACCTTACACGACGTATATAGGCATACTCTATTTGACCAATTTGATCTAATAGTTTTTTGGTAAGAACTGAGGGACCTCTTTTTTTTCATTTTCGATATATTTATAGTTGGAAGTAAATTCCATGTTAACCAAAATTCAGACATAATTATTGTATAAGAAGTACCATTTCAGGATTGCGCTCTAATATCACCTCCAGAGATTCAACATATTTTTTAAAATCTGATAAAAAACCTTCTAATTTTTTATTATCCTCTGTTTTGTTCTGTTAAAAATTAATAATATTGTTATATACATTGGGAAAATTAATTGTATACTGATTATGGCATTAACCAATGTGCTATTTGTATTATACATGGGACCTTAATATTTATGAACTATTACTAACCATAGCATTCTCCTCTGTTGAGTTTTGAAGTTCAATTTCTAGTAATAGTTCATTTGAGGACTTTTTATTAGAACTGGAATTGCTGCCAGCAACCTGAATTGTTTTGTTGTTACAGTTATTTTCCTTAGGTTTCTCCTGCCAAAGAGTAATATTATTATCATCAAATCTCAACAGACTTATATGTTAAATTTCTTTCTCCTGGTAGTTGCTCTCTACCAAATAGCAATATTAAAAGATAAAATTTCACTATTACAAATATACTTTTACCTGTCATTTGTTATAAAACAATAATGATTTTACAATTCATAAATAAATACAATTCATTGATATTTCTTAAATAATTACCTTAGTAGATGTCTGTTCTTTTCTTTGCTTTCGAGGTTTCTTTTTTGGTGGTACTGTTTGCAATTCTTCTTGACAAATGGAATGACTAACTTTACCAGGCTTCTTATCAGAATTGTAGATCAGCTCAATTGGAGTTTTCTCCTGCTTTAAAGAATTTTAGTGTTTTAAATATTACCATTAAAAATGCTGTCAAAGCTCAAAATTACTGCAAAACACAGACGGAGCAATTTGACAAACACATATATCCCACTAACACCAATTCAGACATATATGGTCTTCTATGTAACTGAAAATCATGACCTTACAAGATGTATATAGGTATACTCTATTTGACCAATTTGATCCAATAGTTTTTTGGTAAGAACTGAGGGACTTTTTTTCATTTTCAATATACTTATAATTGAAAGTAAATTCCATGTTAACCAAAATTCAGACATTATTATAATATAAGAATTACCATTTCAGGATTCCGCTCTAATAGCCTCTCCAGAGATTCAACATATTTTTTAAAATCTGATAAAACACCTTCCAATTCGTTATTATCCTCTGTTTTCTTCTGTTAAAAATTAATAATATTGTTATATACATTGGGAAAATTAATTGTATACTGATTATGGCATTAACCAATGTGCTATTTATATTACACATGGGACCTTAACATTTATAAACTATTACTAACCATAGCATTCTCCTCTGTTGTGTTTTGAAGTTCATTTTCTAGTGATAGTTCATTTGAGGACTTTTTATTAGAACTGGAATTGCTGCTAGCAACCTTAATTGCTTTGTTGTTACACTTATTTTCCTTAGGTTTCTCCTGCCAAAAAGTAATATTATTAACATCAAATCTCAGGGGACTTATATGTTTAAATAACAACCCCTGTATTTGTTTGCATATCTTTTTCTTTCTCCTAGTAGTTGCTATCTACCAAATACCAATATTAAAAAATGAAAATGCTCTATTACAAAGATACTTTTACCTGTCGTTTGTTATAAAATAATAATGATTTCACAATTATTTATTGATCTTTTATAAATAATTACCTTTTTAATTGAGTTTGTTTGCTTTTGAGATCTTTTTATTTTTATTGGTGGTACTGTTTCTTTTGAAGTGGTATCACTAACTTTAACAGTCTTATTATTACAATCGTAGGTCTGCTTCACTGCAGTTTTTCCCTGCCAATAAGTAATGGTATCAAAAAACAAAAAGACGAACAATTCTATAGGATAAAATAAATCACTGTCATTTATCACTAGATTGGAATAGTATAAAACACAATTGTTCAAACAAGTATGTCATCAACATCTAATTGAAATATATGTGAGTTTCTTATATGAGGGCCAGATATATTCATTAAAATTCGCATTTGATTGAAATGATTCTGATATGCTGCTAGGAATTAAACCCAGAACTGGCTCTTCTATCTGAAATACACCAATTTAATTTAAAGGGGATATTCATTGCAGTATATTGGTTGGTAGCCTCCACTCTGGTACACAAAGCACTTAGAAAAGTATTGATAACCGAGAGATTCTGGATCAGTGTGAGAAGAAGAATCTTCTAAAATGGTTACATAGAAGGCTTTTCTAAAATAGTTACGTCATTAAAACTTGTGCTGCACGGTAACTGTGTTAGCATATTCATTACCTACATGGAGTCCAATTTATGTATTCTGCAAAACATAGGAAATTATGCAATATTTATGGCTGTGCCACCTTTGTTTCATCCACTTTATCTATGCATGCTGTGGAATTCACAGAATGAACGCAAGGAAATGTGAAGTAAATACATTTTTCGTATTGTGTTCATTGTAACAAATTAAATAAAAGCATTGAAACCATACTTGACTAGCTGATTTTAACTCTCTGAGCTACAAGTCGTATTTTTTATTGGGAACATTTAGAAGGTATGACAAGTAAGTTTTGGGAAGCATAACCAAATTATTTATAATTAAGCTCGTGTTCTGTTTAATGTTGTTACCATTTTATTGGAAATGCAACAGTCTTCGATAACAATTCTGACTTCTTTCATTGGATATGGGAAATGCCCAATAATTTTTTTTGTTCCTTCTAGATCTTCCATCCAAAAATATTTTTTTAGTGGTTTTGACTCAACATTTTTCTTGTTCACCTCCGATACCTGAAAATTATGAAATGACAATGTGGAATACTATATAAACATCGCAGTGTTCCTCAAAGTAGAAATAAAAACCAAACTTCAACAGGTGCCAAGTACCATCCTTTTGATACTGGTATATGGACTGTCTTAGGTTATGATTGGCCATTGGTATAACAAGAACAATCAACACCAAGAGGACAACTAAAGAGTCTATTAAGACCTTAATAAAAGTAAGGTAGGTATTTCCTACAATATGTTGTATCAGTAAGTAATTCTGTATGTGGTGAATAAATAATAGAAATTGTCTATCAAGCACACTTGCCTGATTAGGACTTTTATTTCCAATATTTTGAGTTTCACTGATTGTCAAATCATTGTTGCAGTTAATTACAAGATTATTTTCTTGCACCATTTTTTCTACCTGGAAAAAATTTAGACATTAAAAAAGAATGCCTCTCCAGTTTTTTCACCAATCTGTAGTACAAATGATACTTTAATATTATTGATCATTTCTTATTTATTAAAAGATTCGGAGTATTTTTAATCAAAGCTAATCTTAATAAAACCATATATGATACAATATGGCAATTATGTATATTAAAATGAAAGTAAGTGGAATAAGGAGTACTGCTTGCACTCATAACATGCAAATTTGCACTGAAATTTTAAATCATCTCAAGAACAATTGCAATTATTGCACAATAACTACCAACACTCAGTATATGTTGAATTACTTGCCTGGTTCAAAATATCTAATGTAGATAGAAGCTTTGGAGAAGTATCTGATTCTTTTACAACACAATCTGAAGAATACTGGTCTACATAATCTTCAATTTGCTCTTTACAACACATATCATTTTTCAATTTGGAATTAACATCTACCTGAAAGACAATGTTTACCTATTCATTAAAAAACTGCTTAGAATAATAACATGGAATAAACAATGTATGCATGTTTTAGTCCCAAAAATTATTAATTATAACATGAATATAATTTCTAGGGTACATTTAACTAACATATATAAATATAATATAATATGTATATGTGTATATATATATATATATATATATATATATATATATATATAAGTTAAGATAATCATATGGGAAACTTAAGTTTAAAAAAAAAATTAATTTATTGTCCACAATTACCAAAGTTACAAAAAGCAAAATGATACAAAACTAGTGATTGAAAATCGGAAAAGGGATTTGCTGAATCTAACTTATAAACACACTTAATTCCTTATGTCAGCTCCGGCCACAAACATAACTTGTTTGTATATATATATATGTGTGTGTGTGTGTGTGTGTGTGTGTGTGTGTGGATGTGGATCTTATAAGGCCAACATCGTGCTTTACTTGTCCTAGTAATATAAAGTAAAAAAATTAGATATCTGCTGAATGAAAAACTTTCAATGAATCAAAGTTTTTCAGTTTGAGTAATCATGTGGTTATTATTATATTTTAATAATATAATTCTTCACCTCTAATCCAATTTTTTGTTTTTCATTGGTGAAAGTCATTTCTGATTCCTTCAAATTACTATCTTCTTGTTCAGGAGTTGTAGTTTCATTTTTTCGCTGTTCATAATAAAATTGATTAATCAACATAAATTTTAATTACTGTATTTCAAATGGATAATTAATGTCACAAGTGACAGTGCAGTGAGGATGCCTAATTCATGATTCATCTATATCAAATGCTTATTTATCAGCTATTTCTTGAAACACATTTTATCCTTAAAAGACATTTACTTACCTTTCGTGGCATAATATTCTGGTTACAAGATTTTCTCTTCATTCCTATAGTTTGATTCATTACATATTTTTCCTGTAGAATCTGTCTGTGATAAGTTCTTCTGAGCTTAAGGAAAAGAAAAGAAAAATTAAAGCTGGACATTCACAATATAGACACATTAAAACCAGATAGTTTATAAGCATTTGATATCTTGAAAACTAATATTTTTTATCTTATTATTATATAATACTACAACAATATCTCAGTTATTAAGTACTTTTTAACTCAAACTAAATCTGAAGAGAAGGTAGAAGTAGAAGCCAGAATAGTAGAGGTTGTTACAACCTGCAGCAAGAAAACTTGTGACCAATGAGTCAGTAATACATCTCTTTCATACATTGTATGACACCAATGAGACATTGTTTCATTGTAAATGCATGTTAATATACAGATAAAAACTTGCAAATAATTAATTATCATTTAAGAGAAAAGTTAATTAAAACTTTAGTTATCCAGACATTTGGTCACACAATTACACTTATATCAGAATGACTAACTTATTTACAGGTAAATCATTGCCATATCAATTAGTTTACATCAATAGATGTTATATTTTGGGTCAAATTTAAGGTTTCTAATTAACTTTGAAGCGGCTGCTTTATACTAACCTACCACAGTTCAATCTAAATTTTCAAACAACAGGAAAATTACCTTGGAAAAATTATAAGCTGTATCATCTTTTATTCTTTCGTCATCTTTCTTTGGTTTCATTAACTCTTTGCCCAATCTTTGTAGCTGAAACAACGGAAAATTAAAGTATGTGTGTATGCAGAAATTTCAGTAATTCTTGTTTATATTTTCACCCTGCAACAACATTATGCTGGATTTCTCTGTCTGATGCCGAATTAAACTCAACTAATTTTATATGCTCGCAAATAAACAAAGAAACCTACATATTATTTATTCATAAATAAATAATAACACATATAAACTATTACTAATCATACTTTTCCCACTAATTATTAATGTGGATTAAGTAATTTTTTTTTAGCTACTGTATTTATTTAGCAAAATGTTTATTAGCACAAAATTTAGGACAACTACCACAATTTAGCACAGTGCCTTGTTATGAATTGTTAGGATCCGAGTGATTTATTTCAGAGTTTTCTTTTACCATCATCCTTAATTATACTCCAACTCTATTGTCCATGGCATACAGGTAGATTCAAACTGTGGACCACTGTTCACGCAAGGCACCCACTTTACGCCTTAAGCCACTGAAGTCTGTTATGTAAGCACAAAATAGATCAACCCACCTCCTTTCAACAATTTCAGTTGCCTCTGGGGATAGTTGAATTACCTGAACTGCCACTAGTAATTTCATTTCATGGCTGGATATCCTGTGGTCTATATCATGGTCTTCACTTTGTTTATATATGCTTGGTCCTCACTGATCTTTCTCCCACTGATCATTTCTAACCAAAGACTCAAATTTCTCCACATTACCTTCAAAGCACGTTGTGGCTAGCTATATTTATAGATATAGAGGTTGCACTGGTGGCTGGCCATCCTGTCCAGGATGCTACTGAGAGGACAACTGAGAGTATTAGTATTAATCCAGGGTAGTAGAATGAGGTGGGTTACGAAATACCTCAGCATCAGGTTATAGACAAGGGTTTGACGTTTGTTTCTTACGCCTATGAGGTTCGGACGAAGGTTTCCCAGGTTGCAGCAAAGAAGAAAATCATGGGGTCTGAAGACCCGGTCATGCACACCATCTATTGGGGGGTTGTCAGGAAAGTCATGATGTATTTTCTTATAGAAATTCATTTTCGGAAGTACTAAAGTCATTCGCATCTGGTACGGTTGTGTCATTTAATAAGTGATTGTTCCAGCTTCATTTAAACCAAATTGTTCCTCTCTTTTAAATTTTCTAAAGATTTGAGAAAAAGCTGAAGATGGAAGACCAAACATCTTATTCTTGTCATATGTTGTTTTATTTCCACAAAGGAAAGAGTGAATATCAAGCGCATAAAAAGTTCCCCCTTGAAGTAAAAAGGCTCCCTCAGTGTGATACGAAAGGAGCAATTATTTCTCCTTTCACCTATGATATTTCTCAATTCCTAATTATGATTCATTTACAAACATCCATGGCTCCTAGGCAGATTCAATTCCATGGGTTCGTTCTTATTGTTGGTTTCTCCGGCTGAATCTTTATTTACATCCGCTCATTTATATCCGCTTTTCATCGATTTCGAGCAAAGCACCCTATACCTAGAGTGTTCTCGTTGTCGACTACATACAGGGAAAACCTTAGTTCACTTGTCTGGAGATGGTGGATCTCAGGGGAAAAACTCTCCCTTCCGGTCTGGTGGATCTCCTTCCTGGATCTAGAGCGGACAGAACCATTTATCCTATATTTTGGAAATATATGATTATTCAACCTAAGTTTGTTATACCATAGACTTTTTAACCCAGAGTCCCTTGTAGTAAGAAGAATATTAAACGAAAATGCTGTCTTTGGATTTAGCGGATGCATCATGCACTATGAAAAATTCTAGCAAGTATGGATTTTTGCAGGGGGAAAAGCAGAAGTCTAAAGGTATTGCTATGATCTGGTGACAGCCAGGCAGGTATTTGTTTCAGCAGATTAATATCTTGAACGCTGATAATTGTGCATGCATATGCGCGGGGTTTTAAGCAGCCCAGATAACCTCTGGAGGGTGGCAGGGGGGGAAAATACCCAGGACCAAATTCTGTTGGTTTTCTTGGGGCAACAATAAAGTTACGGATTTTTTTTTGTTTCGAGTAATCCTATTTTGATTTCATAATTTAATTTTGAATTTACTATTTTTAAATATTTAATCGGTTGACACTTCAAGGTAAAACAGCAGGAGCCTGGCGGCAGGCTCCAGGTAGAGATAACATACTAGTATCTGGCACCTGACCAAGGCACAGAGGATTTAGAGAGTAGTAGGAGTTCTATTAAAATTCATTCTCTATAAAATATAAAATAGATATTCCCTATAAAATGTCTTAGTTCCAGTATTTTTAGAGATATCCCTTACTGGGAGAGCCTCCTTCCATCTAGTGCACCTGTACACCATGCTTGGCAGGTAGCATTGTTCCTCAGAGGGGCATAGTAGTGCTTAGTAGTCAAGTTGTGTCTGTTTAGTCACTTAGCATCTTTGGTAGGATGCAAAATCGGGACCAATGGCATACATAGTGATGCCACTAGTTTAGTTGTGATGCCACTAGGATGGTGGGTGTGACTAATTTGCAATTTCTCAAATACTTATTGCCTAAAGGTTGACCCAGTGCCAAAAATGATGACCTCTCATAACTGAAATGAACTCTGGCCAGAGTGAAGGGTCTGCAATTCTATACAAAAATCACTGTCAAAGATAGTGTGGTTAAAACGAAAATGTGTGGGAGAGACCGTCTGCTGATCCCAGGATAAATCTGACACTGTTAACACTCAGAGCAGGATATGACGAGTGTTCCCATGTTCTTCATTTTCTGTTCTTATCAATACATCGATAGGTCGAGGGAAATTAAAGTGGATTGTAAGTCTCAAAGAATGAATTTGCACTGCATTTTTAGCCTGTATTGAATTGAAATTGCCAATGTTTGGCATTTGATATTGATTGGGTATGGTAACAACATTGAGAGCCCCATTGTATCTGCATAGCCATGCATGCTATCCATTTTTTTTAAGCAAGGGGGACACTCATGGTCTTTTCAATGGTATCTAGATTGCTTAATGGCACACGGTTTTGAATGCCACTTTTGTTTCTGCCAGCTTGTCAGGTGGTAGCCTCTGCGACTCCGCAAAAACCAGCAGTCCTGTGTTGATGAGGTGACTGAAACGTCTTTGATGATGTCAGTAACTCCAAAATGTGATTTTATGGTCAAAAGTTACACCTTTGTTCCAGTTGATGTCAACTTGGTCTTGGCATCTAGCAGTCTCTCATTCTTCAGAAGCACCAGTAGTCTATAACTCCTCAGGAGGTTGGCTCAGATTGCCATATCACATTCTGTAACGCTACTGCAGTTTCATGCTGAAAGTAGGGATGCAATGAAGCCGTAAATAAGGTAGTGGAGCTTTTTCTCTGTTTTTTTTTCTCTACTTCGGTTGGTGACATTAGTGATAATGGTCTCAACTAAGTAGCATGTACCGTTTTTATTGCCTACCAAATATAAACAAGCCAGGTGGTTAAGAAAAGTATCATTGATCACTGCCTTTAATACTCATACCAGCATGGTGCACAGTGAAGACAGAATACTTGCAAGGTTCAGGTTTATAAATGCACATCATGTTCCTTATTCTATTTTTTCCTTATATATCATTATGTATCATTGCTGTATCATTATGTTCTACACGATCCTATTATGTTATAGACTCCGCTGAGATCTATAACCCAGTTGAACATGGGTGTGAACATTTTCATCCTGACTTGCATAAACCCCCTCAAAGCAGTTAGTTATTCCCAATCAGTACATTGCAACCAGTTGAAGTTGAAGTTGATAAAGGGTGGATGTGAAGGTAAAACACCATTCAAAACAAAATACCTACCATTTTCTGGTACATTTATGGTTTAGTAACTTCACAAAATAGCCAAGTAAATAAAAAAATTTGATTATAGATCAAAATTTCTTCCATAATTTTGATATACATAAATAACAGAATTTAAAAAATAATTATCATGGTTTAATTGACTTTTTAATTAAAACAGAAAAGAGGTAACCACCTTTAGATAGCTGAACGTTTCTTCTTGTAGCTTCAGGTATTCGGATTTTTTTGATGGACTGTACAGCACGTTATCTGTCATAGAACAAACTAATTTATCTGGACCAGTTACCAGTTTATTTTCATCATTTGAAGTTTCATTTACCGAGTGCTCTTTTAAACCCTGCAAATGTGCCTAAAAATCAAGTCACCTCAGTTAATTTTGATGACATCCAAATTAGAGCCTTATCCACTCAAGTTGAAATTGAAATATATTAGAGCTTTAGTAGATAGCCAACATATCACAACCATTTTTTTCTACAATTTCAACATGCAAACATGCAAAAACCGAGAACAAAACTTCTACATCAGGTATCGTACCTTAATACTATTCAAGGGATAATTCTCAGCCACTGGGCCACACTACCCCTAATATCTTATGAGCTAACCTCTTCCTGGTTACACAGAAATTGATTAGGAACATTAAAAATAAAAGGGAAAAAATATTAGAATATATTATGGGTAGTGATGATTAATGGGTGAACTTTAAAAATGAGTTATTCTTTAATCGATATCTTTGTCATTATGTTTATTTCAATGATTGAGATACTTTTTTATGTTTTATGAGAACCGAACAAAAAGATTTCTAATTTAGAGAATAAAATAGGAAGATGCAATGTGACATACTACAGGTTTCATTGAAGTATTATATAATATTCAGTTCACTAATTAGAATAATCCATTAAAAAAATAAACATATAATTCGGTATTATTAGATTAATATGGTTTTTAGTAGTTTTTCATTTTTCATGAAATAAATTCAATGTGTGGTAGTAACAACATTGACAACTCATTTTGTTATCAGAGTTATAAACTCTGTATTATAATGACAATTTGTATGAGATCAGAATTCTTTTATTTGATATCAAGCTTTGTGTTCCACTGATTTTTAGTTGTTAAACATATTCTAAAAAATACATTACTACAATATCCAATTAGTCCCTTACAAACAGTGAATGGAAATTACCAATTACTTTAACGTGGAATAACCTGAAAAATAACACTTGCCTTTTGTTCGATATCTGTACTGTGATTGCAGTGCTGCAATATTACAGAAGGGTCAACAAACTGGCTAGATGGGTTAGGACATGTCTCCTCATTCACTGATCTCATCATCTGTAAAAGTATTTAACTATTTATTACAAGAATCTGAATACATAATTTTGATATATGTTTCCTTCACTGGATGTTATAGACATCTGAGACAGACCTGTCGCCCACCCTAATGTTTACCTAGGAGCACAACATTGAAGGTTCCACTAGGCACCAATCATACCTGTCATCCTATCATTTAAGTTATCTCTTGAGAGGTTTACAAGGGTTTGCAATATCATCACTCATGAGATTTTCTGTCCCGAATTGTCTATTTGTTTTGCAGCTAGACCACCTTGTTTTTCAACTATATTATTACTGATACTGGCATAGAACCAAAAGCAGACTTGAGACCAAATAGGTGAATGAGGTGAAAAAGTCATATGTCAATCATTTAACTAATTTGCGCCACAGGAAAGCAGTTAGGTTTAATGGTGAAATATTGTAATGTTGTAATTTCTATATATTTATTTAACTGATGAATCAAAGGATAGATAAGTATTTTGACTCACAGGACCCTAAAACATATATCAACTGAAAAATAATACTAGGAAGTGCCCAGACATATATCATAATAATAAGGTGGGACTGGTTGCCCTACCAGGGCAACTTGCAAGTCCAAGTCTAAATCATCATATCGAAGGCAGCTTCTATGTGTATAATAATAGCTGCCACATAACTTCGAGATGCGGAAGCACTTATAACTATGCTGAGGGTGTCTTACATGAAGCACTATATCTTAAATCTTTATTGATTTACAAATTCTAAACCCACCACTATAAATAAATTATATTTTCTTGAGAACCACTCTCTTCAGGGCTTTGCCCAGTATATTTGATAAAGATACCAGGCCTTAAAGACAGTCACTTCCCAGAACATTTCAAAATAATCCATCCAGGCCTAGGGAAAGAAATTCATCTAAATATTTATTGAAGGGAGTAGTCAATGAAACAACAGGCACGCTTCAATGCAGTCTATACCCAGTGATTTCTTCTCCATGTTATTGATAATACTATTCAGTATCAAGTATCCTATTCAGGACCAACTGGTGTAATGTACAGCTGGCCTTGCTATGTTAATCCCTTAACAGTAACAAATGCTACGTGGTAGAAGCATTGAGTATCATATATTCCAGTACACAAGGTGTAGGAATCATATAAACTCTTGTTGAGACCAGGATCTGCAATCAGGCCCAATAATGAATAACACAGGCACAAGATTAAAAACTTAGAATAAGTCATGGTCTTTGTAGAAATGTGTACAGATCACATCCTCTTCATGTGCTCTTTATTCTTCACGATGGATAATCTTCAGCACCATTATATCTTCGTTTTTGAATTGAGGGGTCATTGAAGGGGAGCAAGGTTATTTCCTGTAGCTTATTGCTTCTCCAAGTAATGCCACCTATGATGTGTAAGAAACCATATATACTCCTTTGGCTCGGGGCTTCATTTTAACTCCAATAACCTATGACTGTATTTCCAACTAGTCATGCAGTAGATTCCCACTCCTCACAGATATGGAAACTCAGCATATACAGCAATCCAGGGTGCTAACACGACTTATTATGATGACTATGTATTCAGCAACATAACGTTACATTGAATGAAGAATCTGTCCACGCTCTACAATTCCTGGATTGTCGAAAGTATACCACCTACATTTGTGTAAAGATAGAGCTGCCAAGTGCACATGAGTGCACTGTATGGACACACAGTGCCAACAGTGCATATTAGTTTATTTGCATCTCCTTCTTATAAATCTTACTATGCTCTGTCACCAGAGAGTAGATATGGGACCAAGCAGAGAAGCTCGGCCCTTTTACTTCTTCCTCTCTTGGTAGTAAGTACTATTTGTTATATTGTTTATTGTATTCAATTATCATTACTTTTGTATTTCACTATTAGTGTACTACATTGCTATTTTTAAAACAAATTTTCAATTATTGCATTGACTTAACTTATGTACTTATAATATATATTTGATTGTAACGAGAGGCATTAGTTATCTAACTTGTTATTATGATTATTTTATTATTACTCAAAACTGCAATTGTTGGTATTTCTGCCAGCTGTACCTAACTTACCCAGAATAATAAATCAAAGATTAGATCCTGGGTAGGTGAACTCAATGTTTTACAAATTTAATGGACAAGGCTTCCTGTGACAAAAACAGTCGCAGCCCAGTAGCAGGGATGGGTCACTACCCCTGAAATGCTCTAGAGTAACCCGATGAGTTTATATTTTCATTCTACTGAGGGTTCGGATCTCCTTGAAACATGTTTTCTTTAAGAGTTAAATTTTGGAACAAAAACCAAGTAGTGCCCTTATTCACTGCACACAATTCACTGTTGTGATTCTTTCAGAATTGGCACTAATTGCATTATTGTTGTAAGTGTAACATGATTGTGTTTGTTGATATATTTACCTATGTTCCATAGTTATTTTTGGTCATTAATCCACTGATTGTGTTTGTTGATATATTTACCTATGTTCCATAGTTATTTTTGGTCATTAATCCACATTGTTGCTATTAGATCACAACTTTTATTTTTACAAATTATCCTGTTAGTCATTTTAATATTCCTTCTTGACATTTCATATGTATGTTTGTGTTATCTTTTTCTGTTATTATAATAGTCTTGGTAGACTCATAACCTGTAATACACATCTAGTTTAAGCAGATTTTATATCAAGTGCTTGTGGGTTTATACCTGGTTGCGGGGTTATGGCCTTATTAAAATTGTATGTACAAGCAAGATGAAAAGCAGTATTAACAAAAAATGAAAAGAAAAAGGATTTTGTTTGTACATATCAAATTTCATTACAACAAAACATTTTTATGGTGCAGGAAATTGAAAATGTGCAATGGAAGATTTTCTGTGGTTGTTCACCTGTTGTCAGAGCACAAAGTAAATCATTTACAATATTCAGAGTATAATAGTTGATCATCAATCTCAGGTGTATCCACCCTTCACTCAGTCAGTTCTTTACTTGTCTCTCTTTAGTTTGTAACACTCTTTACACAACTGTACTGTTCTTCCTGCTGGGTTTTCATTCATTCACACTAGTGGCTGTATTGCTAAGCTGTAAGCTTGGATGGCTCATTTGCTTCTGCAATTTTATGCAAACCTATTTATGCCTGATTGTACGGCAGTTCACCAGCCTTTGGATTTGAGCATCATATGTACATTAAATGTTCACTGCATTGTACATCAATATTGATAATTGAAAAACAAAAATTAATGAATCGTTAACAGGAAATCAACTAGAAACTAGATTCGTAAAGGAAAAAGAACATAAGAAAATAACTTCAGCAAAAGACTATTTAGTAAGTATCATGCACTACTACTATTTTCAAAGTACCATACAATTTATATTTTATTATTAATGCAGTCTCAAATTATTACCATTCAAAAAATGCAATGAAGGATGAATATGAGAGTGAGTCTTAAGTTTTTATAGACTAGCCACAATCAGATTTGTAATAATTTTGTTGACTTAGAGCTGGGTAATACTACATAACAAATTAAATCCACTCTCAAGAAAATTAGAAATATATTCAGAAAATTATTTAGTTTTCCGTTATAAAATTGGTAAAATAGTAAATTACGCACCATGGGGTTTCCCCACTTCTACATTGAGTTTTCTCCCCTCTATTCCTAATACATCCCTAACACTCCTTAATAATAATAACCCGTTAACAACAACTTGCCTGCATATCGATAAACTGCTTGTGTTATTTTAATGGAGCACATATATCAATATATGACAGCAGTCAATAGCGAGGTGACAGTGTGAGTACAACACGCACCAGCATGGTGCAGATATAAAAATTATTAGGGCGAATAGCCAATGGTAGATTGTTTTATAAAATGTATCCAGCATTTCTACTGGGATCAGACATACCTTCCATTGGGTCATAAGTAAACAAGATTATTTTTAATTCCAAAGGACAAGGCACTACTAATAAATAAAAATGAAACGAGTAATAAGGAATGTACCTCGAAGTTTCAACTAATACTAATGGTTTAAAGTATTACTTTCGGACAAATTCCGAACAAATTACTTTCGAGAAATTTCGCTAAAATTACTTTCGACAAATTTCGGAATAATACTTTCAAACCCGAAGGTCATGCACCAAGTCCAGGAACGCTAACACGGGGACAATCGGACCACATTAACGCGAAATAACACAAGTAAAATATAACGGGATACTAGAAATGAAACCGTGTACAAACTTACTAAAAATAGTAGATCAGTTTAGGAGGAATTTAA
The DNA here is from genome assembly GCA_019843655.1 of Lethocerus indicus. Taxonomy (NCBI): domain Eukaryota; kingdom Metazoa; phylum Arthropoda; class Insecta; order Hemiptera; family Belostomatidae; genus Lethocerus; species Lethocerus indicus. The sequence continues at coordinate 30,689,940 of JACDQD010000003.1, read as the reverse complement.
GTCATGTAAATACTGGAGCTCAGGTGACTCCAAACACTAGACACACATATAATTCACACAGATGAACTTCGAGAAACTGCCGTTCTCAGTGATGGCGCTGGTGCTCTACACTTGTATCGAGAAAATATGAACACTGAAAATACTAAGCATACAAAATTTGTTAAAAAAAATAGATAAAATAATATATGTATTATAATAACAATATATAGTTTTATTGTATTATACAAAAAGCATTCATCGGTAGAATTCCGATAAGTCAGTATTATCAGTTTGCTCAAATTGTTGTGGTAATTCCGCTTGCCGAGATTACAGATTTCTTTTTAGTTTATATATTATAGATATCAAAAGATATCTATAAAGAAAGATATATTTATATATCTATCTAAAAAGATAGATCACACCACTTACATTACCTTCGTCGTCGATCTTCCATTCGGGAATCCGCACTGGTTCTTTGCGAACCCTCCCCTTTATTCGATTTCCTCGGTCTATCTGTTCTGTATCAGGGTCAAATAGACCTTGCTGATTGTATCCACTAGACAAATCGAGCGAGGTGAATTTACTGTAGTCTAGACTACCTACATACTTGTGGATAAATATGTTGTTGGCCGTTTTCCATTCCTCTGGAAAAGCCCGATCGCTAAGGAGTTCTCGGTAGTCGACGTGTACCCTATACATTGGGATCCCAAGGCCTTAATCCTCATTACTTGCAGCCTAACAGGCCTTTGATTACACATTTTACACTAACTTTACCACTGTCCGTGAACTTAGTACACTCACCTTAGCTGGAGTTTGGACCTACGACATGCCGTTTCCTGTATCACACTGGGACTCGGACGAGAGTCCCTCTGTCTTCTTCTCCGGCTGGTTCATCAGAATTACCATTTCTTTGCTTCTTTTCCGTCTTCCGAGCTGTTGGCTTGACCCTCTAATAACTACTGATATGTCGTTATTGCCATTCTCTGGCTATGATGACAAGAGTGGAATGTATTTCTATGTCCTCAAAAACGTATTTGAGGTACCACATAATGTGATGATACGTGGATTATTCCCACATATATAAAATAAATACGACATTGTAGTATTTTTATAAATTTGATTCTGGTGGCCTTATCTAAAAATTACAAGTGCGTTAATATCTTATCGTTTCGATGATCACGCATCAGTCGAATAATGAATTCACGGAAATAATGGTCGCGAATTTAAATTCTGCGACAGCGACAGTGTTTTTACCATCGCGAATACAAGTCTACTAAACCGAATTAGAAGCTCGATTTTTCTGTCTAGAAACCGTCATCAAATTATACAGACCAAACATCCTAGCCCTTGCGGTTTATTGTTCATGGTAAGTTATGTTCTTCCACATAATATCGTTTCTACCTGTCGAGTCCTGTTTCATAATCATACTTGACAGTGGTTCAAATAATCACTTGTTGATTGGCTCATCTCCATCATTGGTCTCTGGGGTGGTGGACGTTATGGACGATTTCATTCAACAAAACGATTACGGGAGCAATTTACAGCGCTCAGAAAATTAGCAGTAGGGGTCCATGGTAGGGTCTTGAATTCCTTCTTGTTTGGGACGCTTCTACAGTTATGAGTTCAGTTCTTAATGGTTGGATCCACGTCTTATCTGCAGTCACTATTCCTTACATAAATCCGTCACTTTCAATTAAAAAAAGATACAGTTATCTACATGCATTAATTTAAACTACCAGTTGGCGCCCAGGATGGCTTCCTTCGCAGAATGTGCGCGTGTCTGATCTCGGTAACAAGATCGCTCAATACCTGGAGTGCGCATGCGGGCAAGATGATTCGTATAAGAATCACAATTTAGGTATAGTTTTTTTATATATACATTACGTTGTTTAAAATAGAAACGTCGTAAAAACACGATTGTAAACTAAAAATAAAAAATATTTATTTGTTTCGAATACCCTTTATGGGAGTAAACTACGATACTAGCAGCTTGAAGCCAAAAAGATATGAGGATCAAGATGGCGCCGACGTCAAGGTTTAGGTTTCGCCGGTAGACGCTCCTGGAACGATATCCAGGTTAGGGTTTTATGACATGTAATTGCTTTGTGATTACCGTTTGTTTCTAATCCCCTCCTCCCACTTGCCTAATTCTCGTCTTAAAAATACGGAAACGATGAACTGGTCGAAACAGAGCGTGGAGGCCGACGGGGATGGCAAGAGGAGAGACTATTTCAAACAGCAACAGCAGCTTAGAACCATGGCCAAAAGAAATGTAAGTTGCCACAAATTGCTTGTTCCGTTTTTAAAACGCCCCTTGGAGACCATTAATTCAAGATATTCTGTTAACGGCATCTGAATCGTGTTCCTCATTAATAACAAAATACCGTCTGAAAGGAGCCATATGTCGCAGTTTTTCGATGTTTTACCACCTTTTACCAGCGATGTTGTTATACTTTAGCCTAAAATGTGTCCGTTTGTTATTAGTCAGAAGCGTTGAGTGTCAGTTTCATACTGTTACTCCTGTGATTTTATAGAGAAAGCAGAATATTAGTACCTGTTGAAATACTAACTTAATTTATGCATTTTATCACTATATTTGTAGTTTTTATTGGTTACAAAGCAAGTTATTGTGTGCAAAGTATTATTAAGTTTATTCTTCTCCGCACTAGTTGGACATGCACAAGTGAAGGAAAGTGTATGTTTTTAGAAAGATAATGAAAGTACGGTATCAAACCTAAGGAAGTTTCAACGGCAATTATAACAGTCACCATCAAGATGAATAATGTAACTCTATAACATTGTTTTCCCTTTAGTTTATTTTATATGTAATATTAAAATTATTAAAGAAACTTTATTTTTGTTGGTTGAGATGTCATTTTAACCATTGACACAAAAGGATAAACATACCAATTTTTTTTAACTTGTTTTAAATTTACGTTAATATTTATATGACACGAATATTACTATCATTGTAATTTTTCTGATTGTATTTTATTGATTGCGAATGTTTTATGTAATGTGGATCTAAATTCAGAAAGACAAAAGCTGAATTTGGTCAGATAGGGCATTCATCGCACCATTAGCTTTGTTCTTTTATCCAATATTTGTAAGGCTTTTTTACAACATTTTTGAATGTTGCGTATACCGTTAGCCTTTGTTTATAATCTCGTATAAGTCATTATTTCATTCGATTGTTCCAACAGGCATTAAGCGCTGATGACATGATAGAGAATTTGCTTTCTAAAAAGGAAATATTCAGAAAGAAGACAGAGCCGGACATGAAATCTAACAAAAGAGTGCAGGTATATTTTTTATTTCTATTTAATACTTTTATAGAACACAATATTATGCGTCGCCAGGGGAAGTTAGTGATGGAGATGCGGCGGTGGTGATGAATGCGTAGTGGGAGATGGGATTTGTGTGACAGGGAGGTGGAGGGAGTGGGGTCGGTGTCCTGTTTGGCGGTAAAGTGCCGCAGCTGTACGAGGAGGTGTGGAACTACGTGAAAAGCGACGGCGGTCTGGCCGACACCGGCCGAGTGTCACCGCTCCTGATGACCAGTGGACTCAGCGCACAGACTCTGGCCTACATCTGGGCACTGGCCAACTGTACCGTCGCTGGGTCGCTCACACAGCACGAGCTCTACACTACACTAGCCCTTATCGCCCTCGCTCAGGTAATTAGTAAACATCTGCATCTACATACCGAGTGTCTTATGAATGGAATACTTCATTCTGTAAAGTATTTTACACAACCGTTCATTAACAGTTTTTGTGTTTTGAACTGGGGTAATATTAACGGGTACGAAATGTTGTATAGAATGGGTACAGTTTCAATAGTGCGGCGGTGGTGCAGCAACTGAACGAAGCTCCCGTGCCTCGGCTGGAGACTAGGCTGCTGGCCGGAGGGACATACCCGGTGATGAGTGCCGGATTGGTGGGCGGTGTGAGGAGTGTGCCGACGGTGGCCGACACCCTGGGCGTTCTTGGCGCGGCCGCTCTCTCACCGCTGGGCCTGGCCTGCGTCCCTCCTCACCCGTCGGCCACTGTCGCCGCCGCCGCCGCCCGCCACCACCACCACTCTCTCCACGCTGTCGGCCAGTGACCTGGGACCGGCACTACTCGATCTGCCCTCACCGGCCGCCGACCAAATATTCGGTGATTTTCAATCTTCCCTATCTTCGGTAGATGCCCCTCCCACAAATACTCTCTCCGATGAAGAGTTCGACGACTTCAAAAGTGCCGACCTGATCGCCTCTTTTGAACCTCTACCACCACCGATGCCTCCACCCTCCGCCGCTGTTCAGCCGCTGCCGCCGCCTCCTCAGCTGCCCCGACCTGAAGACCCGCTACCGGCCATTCTCCCCCCGCATCCGGCAGACCGAGAGGTCGTCCACAATGCCAATACTTTACCATCTCCTGGTATGTTACTTTTACTTCATTTTATTGTTTTTTCTTTTTCTTGAGTTTATCTTATAGTGAGTGGAGGCAGGAATTGTATGAGTGTTGAATGACTAATGTTATGAAATAAAATCACTAATTTTAGCATTGAGCTTAGTCTGCTATATCAGAAAAGCTATTAGTTGTTTCCTTTAGCAGACCACCCGAGCTAATTCTGTTTTCTATTTTACTCAAGTTTGTTGGGTTAATTTAGAAGTAAAGTAGAATATTTTTCAACCTTTTAGAGTTTAGAACATGTTCATATTATAAATGCGTTGAAAATATTTACCCTTCTAGTCAAACAAAATTTCTTTGTGGATTGTAGTTTCAACAGAAGTCCTAAATGAAGGACTTTTATTATCTACATTACTATTTTCAATATGTTTTCGTGACATATTTAGTTTTTAAATTATATACACATTGCTCACATAGTATTGTAGAGTACTAATCAATGACAGTATCAGTTATAGAAGGAATAGGACAAAAATTTGAAGTTACTATATTTACCGTATTGAAAAAGTATGAAAAGGTAGAGCAGGGGGTTAACCTCTGATAATCGAGATAATGTGATCCTACCAGAAGTTAGTGATAACTAATAAGACTTAATATATACATGCTATACAATTTCTGTTGTAGGGGATCTTTTAGATTTATGCGATGCGGTAATGGATGGAGATAGTAACAGGAGTTTGCAGGAGGGGAGTAAGCCATCCGTGATGGGAGAACCAGTAGTGGCAAATAAGGAACTCTCTGTCACTGAAGATAAATACTCGGCACTCAGGATGCTGGTGGAGGTTGATAAACAGGAGGAGGACAAAAATATTTCGACATCCACAGATGAATTTGGGGACTTTGTTACTGCGCCCGAACCTACAGCCTTTCAGCAGGCATCGACTGTTAGATCGCTTTTGTCTGATCATCAGTCTAACACACCAAGCATTCAGGTTAATAGATCAACTCTAGGATTTGAATCTGGGATCTGAGACACCAGTTCAGATATAAGAGCTACACTGTGGATATTCTTATTTTTGGACCCAACAAATTTTCTTGCAGTTAACCAGTTAAAACTGGTAGCACTCACAATTTTCCGTATATATTTTGGTATACCAGTAATTTTTAAACTTATATTCCAATTTAATATCCTTTTAATTTAAAACAGCTGTATACTGTTGTATACCGTTTAGAAAAATTGGAGAGGTTTGAATAGCTATATATTCCTTCTAACTGTTTGAGTGCCACCCAGTGCAATCATATTGCTCAGATTCTATTTTGACATAAATAAAATTTATGTCAAAAAGTGTTACTGCTTCAAATGGAGTTATGCATCTTAATGACACTTGTTTCAACTCTGCAAATGGTTCAATTCATAATCCATTATAAAAGAAACAATCTCTGGCACTCAGACGGTTATATAGGCATTTATTAAAGTCCAAACAGGCTAATTGTACTGTTAGTCACTGTTATACACAGTATGTAGCTTCAATGCATTTTTGTTTAGGTCAAGTGCATGGAAGCTTGTGTCAAAGTTTTGCAGACTGCTTTGTCTACATTACAGTCCATTGTAGATCCTGAATTGCTCACCGAAATAACAACTCATCCCCAAGGAATTAATTATCTTCAAGGTAAGAACTCGGTAGTGTGAAAACCGAGTTCTTCGGTTATTTGTAAAAAAAGGATTATACTAAACTGTTCCTTAGGTACCAGTTGTATTTATAATGTATATATCGTGATGCCTAATTAATTATTATGCATTAAGTATTTTGCTGTAGTTTCTATCTGTCATGATTTAAAGAATCATATAACAATATACAGACATGCATAGGGTGCATATTATGCCTTTCAGCTATTATATTTGTACAGAAGTGGAGAGTTGTAGCCGTATTTGGGACATCACAGGAGGCGAAAAAAAAAGAAAGTTATGTTTACCTAACACCGATAGCTGATCTCACCTATTTTACTCAGGGATACTATTAATATTACAACCCATTTGTGTCTAAATATTGGCACAGATTTAACATCTACTAAGAAACTGTCTGCACGAAATATAATGTCTGCTCTTTCAGATCTGGTAGAAGTGTTCAGGATATGTGAGAGGTTGATGAGTCACAGTAGAGATGAGGTAGGCTGTTCTGAAACAACCAGCCTTCACAATGACCTCAAGCGAGTCCTCCCCTCGCTCACTCCTTATCTCACCAATGTACTGCAGTTGCATGTAAGTTTCCGGTGTTTTAATATAGCGTGTATCGGTGTAAGCATAATTGCACTATATAAACACTGATAAAAAAAACACTATGTAAAATACTCTAGTAATAATCCATCCCACTAACCTTCCTCCACTCTCATGTAACCCTTTATGATTATGATCATTGTTTATAAGTATATTTTTTTTATGGTTTTATTTTTATTGTTGGAATTTTTCATATTATTGACAGTTTATATAATGATATAAAGATATAATGTATTTTTCTTTTTAAATATTCAATAATTCCACTTATATGAGGGATATCATAATTTGTCCTTTGTTGCTGCATTTTATATTTTTATCTGATTTGGTTGAGTTTGTATTCGTCATGTTTCTGGTAGATGGAAGAGGAGGATGGTCCAATGTGTGGTGTTTGCCTTTGTCGAGTTGGTCCGGTACACGTCAAGTATGGTATCAACAATTTCCACGCTCCTTGCGCCAATTTCTACCTCCACTGTGTTGATCAGCACTTGCCGATAGCTCCAGTCACTGCAGGTAACAGAAACCACTGGTAAACTTAATCATCAAGTTGTGGTAAAATTGAAACGCATTTCCAGCATTATGCTATTACAGTGGTTAGATTAGGTTACTCCAGAACATATTCTAGTTAGTTTAGTCAGTAGTCATACGCCAAAGTATATTTCTATCTTGTTATTCATTGTAAACCCTTTGTTGAAACCTTTTAACTTCATAATCCATGAACCCTACATAAAAGTCTAATAATCGCAAAACAAGCATAAAGTACAAAACATGGCATTGCTGGATAAGTCATTGGAACTAAAATGTTGATTATTTTTCTGATTGTTTTCATTTGTGTCTGCAATTGACTTACAGGTGCCGTTTCCATGATGAGTGAAGTGTTGAAGCAGCAGTAGAATAGAGTAGATGTGTCAATGATGAAATACTTTTACTGTGCTTGCTTTCGTATGATAATTGTTTTACATCTATTTATCAATTGTGTAATAAAATTTAAATGTGCTGCCATGTGTAAGACAAAATATTAACATCTAATTTATTTAAGAAAATATTAATATTTATATACAATGTAGTATTCAAGATTATTGTTCAAATTATTAGGAATTGCGAATGTGTGTAGATTGTACATTCCATATTTAATATTCATATGGTTGTGCATTTTAAATGTTTATGAAAACATTTAGTCTTGTTATTGTCAGAGGCTCCAGAATTGCTTCGTTTCTCCAATTAATTATTGTATGAATTGGTGATAAATTATAACTAAGGCATGTGTTGGATATCTATCACTGACAAAAAAATGTTTTTTCTTCTGTGACAATAATTTATAGTTAAATGTTTTATTTTTCTATTGTTAACATTAAATTGGTCATTTAAGAAACAAGTGGGAGAGTATGCTATTTAAAATAAAGGAGGATATAAAAAGACTTTAGAATTTAATTTTGTATAATGAAATGTATTATTAAATTTCCATAATAATGCAATAATAACCGAAAGCACATACAATGATTATGACAATTTCTCTCCAACAACCTAAATCAATAAACTAAATCACAGAGCTGAATAAGGATAACATAGTTGTAGCACAAATATGTTATTGTGATCTGAGGAGCATAGTTAATGACTGTTTCAATTTATGTCAGGGTTTTAAATAGAAATATTTAATCAATGTTGTTTTACAGTTTATACTGTTTGGAAAGTTTTATTATTGTAATATTTATAATTTTTACAGAAATGTTTCTGCAATTTGTTGTTTGATGTTCTTGGTTTTGTGTCTGAATTGACAATTGGAGATGGAAAACCACAGAAGTGATGATATTCCAAACACCACAGAACCCCAAACAAATAGAGTAAATTAAACCACTACTAATAATTTTTATTTAGACAAATAAAAAACATCGGTTGTACATATCTAGCCACCTTCAGTTTTCAATATCATTAAATTTAAGTAAGAAATGGTGCACCTTCTATTTAAACATTGGACTAACAAGCAAGAAACTAATAAAAACTCACATTGACCTACAAATAGTGTGAGTGTCATAAACAAAAATGTTCTCTTCAAATATCAACTTATGTTTTTTCTCAAATTATTGATTTAGTCTTTCAATCATTTAAGTTTTTTGTTTTAGTTTCTATTATTACAAAAATCATCAATTGTCCTAATTGAATGGGCCATTAAACTGTATTGTCGAGAATTGTATATAAAATGAAAATGAAATGCTGGTCATCTTCTAATGACACACCTGTCAAATTTGTAACTATCATTTGCAAGTTTCATAAATAATATGAAGCTGAAATAAGTTCATTATGTGATACATGTAAATTATGACCTTTTTCAGACCCTATTACCATCACATCTGAGTGAAGAAATATTTATATATCTTTTGTGTTGTAGCATTATATGTGCTGTACAGTCCTAATTTATTTAAAATGTTGCATTTAAATATTCGCATCAGTATTGCTTCAGGATTTTTTTTTTGTATCATGTTTATTATTGTATAAAGGACTATTGCAAGAGTTTAATGTGTACACAGTATATAAGACATTTCATTATCAGCATCAAAACCTTGGTAGTATACCATACTGTGTATTTGTTAAATTGTGTTGGATATTAGGCAGCCAGCCATAATCAATTGTACTGATTATGGCTTAAAAAAATAACTATGCATTGTATATGGACCTAGGTCTGGTATGTGTTATTGTTGTCATCTGAAATATATTTTATCTATTGTTGCGTTTTTTTAATTTAATTTAGTCACTCCATCCCTTTTTGCACTGAAGATCCACTGATTATGGGTCCTTGCAATCACTTCATTTTGCATGATTATTATAATATGGGGAATGTAAATATAAAGAAAATAAACATTAATTGTGTACAAACAGTACTGGAGAATGATTTAATAGGTAAAGTATTCCTGATCTACTCTGTGACTATGTAATCGAGTATGTATCCACATGTAAAAAATTAGATTGCACTGAGATCTAGTGGAGACTTCGTGAACTACTTGATTGGACTGGTACAATGTGGCTATCTAATGGAGGACAGCATACAGTTCAAAATTGGAATGCAGTGAGGTCTTGCTTGTGATGAACTTGCTTCCTGAACTATTTGATAACACCATTTAAGACTGAATTCTGTAATGCCCTAGGTTCTTCCCATGTTTCAGCGCGATGTTACCAATAACGACCAATATTTCCACCATGGTGATTCTCTGACCATTCAAAATTTTAATAACAGAAACAGATCCTGTAATGCGAGCGCAGTATTATTACGTTGGGAAAATGAAAAACACAATTAAGGTAGTGAACAGAATATAATATATTTGAATTATTACAGTCTACATCTAAGTACTGTTTTGAAGCACTGCATTCATTGTAAAGTACAGTATAAAAATACATGTAGTACAATTCATTTGTCATTTTACGCACAACAATATTTATTGTTTCTACAACAGCCTAAAAGTAGTTTCAGAATTACATTGTACAGGAAAAATCTATCTAAACGAGTACACTACCGTTTTCGGTTTCCTATTTCTCTAAACCATCTTTTTTGCTTTTAACAAACAAAACAAATCTCTTGTACTCTTCCTGATGTTGCACAACTTCTATTGTGTTAATACTTTCGTATTTTCAGATCTGATCCGCACAGCCCAGCGTGCGATACACTTATTAGGCTTTAAATAATTTATTGGAATGTAAAATACATATGTCCAGACGGTGAGTTAATGGTAACATTTGTACAGAGCCTTTCTTCTTCTACTTAATCTTCTACATAAAAAAGATAAAAACAAAAAACATCTAATTTGTCAAAAAAAATGCAATTTTTTTGTCATTTGTTTAAAAAAAGGAATACGAAATGTTCAGTGTAATCAACAATAAAATTCACGAAGGCAATTACAAAGATAGGAACATTCACAATCTGCCAAAGTGATGTCAATTTTTTTTTCTTTTTTTTTCTCGTTATTAATAAATACATACTAAAAAATAAATTTTGGCCCCCCAGAAAATAGGTCCGGGACAAATTTCTCGATGTGGATGAGCGTGATGATATATATTTAATACGGGTGGATGGGAGGGCTGAGGCCCTCGCGACATCCTCCCCCTCTTCCTTCCCAGCCTCATCATCAATCTACGCACGACGTAATAAAGGGGAAACCCTTCTTGGGGACGACCAGCGCTCATGAGTTGTCATTGTTGAGGGCCAGTTTTTCGGCTAGCTCAATGTCCTGCATGTGGTTCTGCCTCTCGGAAGGCGGCGTGTTCCAGTCGAGCAGCTCAGCAGTGCCGAACAGACAGTAGACAATGGCCCCCATTATATAAACACCGGACAGCACCCAGAACACTATCTGCCACTGCATGTAGGTTTGCTGTGAGCGAAAACACTATTAACTATTAACTTCCTTTCGGTTTGTAAATGTAAATTTAAGAACGTAATTGTCTTAGAATTTAGAATGTATCGTAATAGAAAATTAGAATGTAAATGTAATTTCTTAAACCTTTCATCGGAAGATGTAACTTTTTAAAAATATTTAAGATACTTACTTGGTGGTCCTCCAAAGTATATAAACAGAAATGTATACTTTATACCTCAAAATATGTTCTTGTTTAATTGGGAACAAGTTAATATCATTTTTGAAAGAATTATGGCATTCAAAACGCCATTCATGAACCAACATGTATTTGAAATCTTAGTAACTATATTATTATATTAATAAATATCCTATTGACCGCAATTATAATAACACTCACATTGTCATTTGTCAGGCTGCCAACCATGTATGCTGACAAGAAACCTCCGAGCGATGAAAGTGTGTTTGCCATCCCGAATATAGTTCCTGAAACAAAGAAACACAATAGATTCTTACTAAAATACTTCTCTTTACCATCAAGAACAATAACAAATTAATCATTATTGATATAGTGCAGATATACCTAAATGTAGCAAATAAGTAAACCCTCGGTTTTATTGATATTGAAAAATAGATTGCCAATTTATATTGGTAGGAAAGGTGATATAAATTGTCCTCTTTAACAAATAATCTCCACACTTTAACGAGCGGTAATCCAAATAGGACGAAATTACTTTAATTTTTGCTTAGAAGTTGATACCGAAAACAGCAGCCAACGTTTACATTATGTTGATATGTTACTTTTTGCTTTCGCAAAATGGTTATATGCAAAATGTATTACATACTATGTATTGATACTTATAATTACCGGAAAAGTTTGGAGCTATATCTAAGGCATTGCCAAGGTAGCCAGCAGTGACAGCGCCGTTGAGTGTGAGAGCCAAAGTGAAGATGCTGATGGACCAAACAGCCTCCATTCCCATGAACACTTGTATAATCATCAGCAGGCCGGGAATGCCTACAGCTGAAAACATAAAATACCATTCGGTTACAAAGTATCTACGGAGAAATCGCAGTGAATTATTATTACTGACTTACAGGCCGTAATAGTCTAGTGGGGGGCCAAAAATATCGCCTGTGATGAAATACTTACCAAAGGTGGTGAACAGCTTCCTTGTGAGGGTAGTCGACATTTTCTTCGAACTTTTCAGGTAATCTGCAATGAAGCCGGTGCTCAGGGCCATTAGGTATTTTCCCAAATACGGAAGGCTCGAAAACATTCCATTCTAGAAAATAAAATAGACATTTTAGTTTTACAGTATTTGATTGCAAGTTCAAATCAACAGTATCAAAGTATCAAATTTCTTTCAACGATTAAATATATCTCGGAGGGAAAAACCAACTGAACTGTTTCAATTGTTTTACTCTAAAGCGCGACTATATTTCATAACAATAACGATTAATAGCTGCATTTTGTGACTTGACGCTTTGCCTGACACGGCCTTACCTCCTTAATTTCGAATTGCAATATTTTGCTCATGAAGGTGGGCAGCTGATTGACGACCGTGAAATAGCAGAAGACGCTGGCTCCGTGGGTGATCACTATGGCCCAGACCGCTGGCGAACTTAGTACGCTCTTCCACGGAACCTTGTAAGCCTGGAAAGCGGGGAAAAACAGGCGTTCTATTTACCGAGTACACGATAGGAACACAAGAAAATCTAAAGCGATATTATATAATCGCTTATATTTGTGTATTTAGGGGAGGGGGGAGCCTTTACGGCGAACAACAATAAAATGGTAAAGTCGAATACAGGAAATTGGCAAATATTTTGCGCAAAATCTGAGCACAGTGCGAATTCTGGGGACGGTAGTGAAGTGGGCTATTGAAGAAGAACCTATAGTCAAGATTAATGGTTCGGTTCTTCCACCTGTTTCAAACGATCCCACGATTCACAAGTGACCGGAAGGAAACTGGATCAAAATTTACCTTCTTGATTTTGCTGGAACCGCCGATGGCCTCTTCGATGTACTGCCTCTCGGCCCTGGATATCCTCGGGTGTTGGCTGGGCGAGTCGAACACCAAGAAGAACCACGCCAGCGCCCATATGATTCCGACAACTCCGGTCACGTAGAACACGCTGACCCAGCCGAAGCCGTCGATCAGGAAACCGCAGACCGGCAGCGTTATGGCCGCACCCAAACTTGAAGCTGCAACCGAAATAAAAACAATCAGTTTGTTCAGTCAGTCATGGAGAAAAGGAGATCAAATTAGAATTACAGCAAAGAAAAAAATACAAGAATCCCTTGATTCGTGCGGTTTGTACTGTATGGAACAGGAAAAGTAAAAGAAAAGCCTGTTGACTTACCCATCATGTGTGAGATGAACTTGGACCTGTGATTGGGAGGAATCCATTTGGCACCGAGCGGTTGGATAGCTGGGAACGTTACGCCCTGAAAATTGCAACAACGAAATTCAATCGAAAAATATAACAGACAGCAATTAAAGGATAAGTAAATTACCGGTAACATCTTTCTTTTTAAGTTCAGTCAAGATTGAAAATAGAGTTGAATCCCCTTCTGTCGGACCTATAGTTCGGCCTTGGATTTTGAGGTTTATTGCCTCTCGCTTACAACTTTTTTCTTAGCTCCGAAACTGTTATTCGAGCAGACGGAGAGGTCTTTCAAGAATTACAAATTTACAGGTAGGACCCCGCCAATGTGAAGCGAAGAAAGAGTCGGAAGAAGGTGCGAAATTGAATATGAATATAAATTATCCACAAGTCTTTCAAGAATTGGCTGCACCATTACACTGTCAAGTTCTAGGAATCGTATGAATTCCTCTTCTTATTAGTGGGTTTTTCCCCATAATAAATAGGGTAGAATGTCTGTTAAAAGGGGGAGAGTTCTTTCAATCTTCTCCATATCTGTATATCGGGTTGACAACTAAGTAATTGCGGAAATCACCAACAAGTGCCGTTGTACATATTTTTAAGTACGTCAACATCTTTGCACAGATAAGATTTTTCGATACGTTATTATTTGGTCCTTTCTGAAACATTCGCTTTTTTATTTTCGCAAAGGTGTTAACGCCTCACAGGCTCATAAAAAGTTGTACGCCGTGTACGGTGATGAAGCCTTAAAAGAACGGCAGTGTCAGTACCGGTTCGCAAAATTCCGATCGGGGGATTTTTCATTAAGAGACGAGGAGCGCTCCGGACGTCCAGTGGAGGTCGATGATGACCAAATAAAGGTCATTATCGATTCGGATCGCCATAGTTCAACAAGGGACATTGCAGAGAAGCTAAATGTACATGTGCATTCAAAACCATCTGTGCAAAGATGTACAACGCCACTTGGTGAATTCCGCAATTACTTAGTTGTCAACCCAATATTTAAGATTCGTTCAAAAGTGGAATTACACGAAACACACGCCGTATCACATAAGGCAGTATAACAATGTCAGGTTCTTGATAAACTACTCCGGCGGCTTTTTCAACGGCTACAAGGCGAACTTGTAGTCTGTTCACAATTCCCCGATGTTCGGGCTAATGGGCAGCCGGCGATTGTGTTGGTACTGACCAGCATGAAGCCGATGATGACCCTGATGATGACTACGGCGATGTAGTGTAGGGAGGCGGCCAGCGGGGTGAAGAGGGTGACGGCCGAGGCGACGAGTATCGAGTAGCCCCACACTTTCCTCGGGCCGACCACCTCGGACATACGGCCGCCCGGCAGTTCGGTGCAGATGTAGCCCCAGAAGAAGCTGCCGTGTATCAGGTTCTGCTGGTACGGGCTCCATTCGAACTTGTTGCTGTGCGTTTTCTGCAAGACAAAGCACGGCGGTTAGTTGACGCTGAGGGAAGTACCAGACGAGATGTGGGAGGATTACAAAAATAAGGATTTTTTTTTGTACAATCAACTGTACTAGTTATAGGTACAATGGCGGTTGCTTGACTGGTTTGACTTGCTCTGCTTGAAAAAGACGCCATCCAGTGATGGTACTTTTGGCCTGTATTCGGCCTACAGAAGGTCTCTAGGCCAGCGGCGTTTAAGCCGACGCGGGGGGGGGATAATGGATGGTTAAGATAGGAGAGGGACTGAACGAGTGGATTGGGATGAGGAGAAAGGCGGGAGTGGAACTTCAGGAACCGGGATTTTGCGACTTCGTCGACTGTCGGTATGTTGAGGTCATGGTGGATTGTCTGGTTAGAAACATACCAGGGAGCATTAAATAAGGATGGTGTGAAGGACTTTTGATTGGAATCTCTGAATGCGAGCGATGTTGGATGTCTTGGTGGAACCCCATAGTTCAATTCTGTAAGTCCATGTCAGTTTTAAAATGGATTTGTATATTGTCAGTTTGTTGTCTATTGAAAGTTTTGATGTCCTTTTCAAAAGAGGTCTCAGCACAAAAATAAGGATAAAGGTATTAATCTCAGTAAAGAAACTACTCTAATCCCGAGAGGATTATAGATTCAACATCACCTTATATGAAAGCCCAGGTAAAAATGAAAATTTTTGAGGAAATGTTGGCTCAATAAACATAAATGAATTTGAACATTGGCCTCAATACTGAAACAGCATAATATTTCTCCAAAACCTGAAGAAATATTTGAAATTTACACTCTTTAATTTTCCAACTTTCAACTCGCCTATATAAATATATTTTTGGTCAATAGTTAAAATTCCCCCCGATCGCTGTTGTTGCCCACCTATCGGGATCCTCAATAGAACCGTCTAGGGTTGCGGTGAGGTCTTCAAGAGTGAGGGCGCCACCTTCCGGGCAAGACCCTGAGCTGCGCTAGCCCTCAGGTACGTTATTGTTCCCTACGCAGTACACACCATTGGTGCAAATTATATACTAATTTAGAACGAACAGGCAGTTGAAATGAAATACTCCGTCAGCAAACGAAACTTTTAACGTAGTTTCGTCATTATTTGATGTGGAACATTACTAAATTCAAATATTATTATCTTAATCAACAAAAAAATGGCACGACCTTCTGTTAACATTGACCTCTCTAGATTCTCCTCTGAAATCTAAAAACAGCCCAAACGGACGATATTGGTTAAAGCCATTTGATAAGTGAAAGGAGATAATTTTATTATTTCATTAGAAATTCAAAGTTTTGAAAATTAATTGAACTAGATAATGACCAATTTGCTAAGAGAATAAAAGCTTTTTAAACAGAAAAAAATATGGAATTCTGAGCAGAGTTAGTTTCTTTCATTTATGATAAATAATCATAAATAATATGACAAGTCCCAAAAGTGTCATTGACCTTTACAATATTCAACTATTAAAGAAAAAATAAAAAATAATTATTTTCTGAAATATCTACAGGAGCTAAATAATGTATTTATATTGTCATATATTTATAATCCATATCTGAATTTGTAAGATGGCAGAAAAGAAATTGGGATGACAATTTTTCAGTAGAGCACATACTGGTATGAACATTTTTCGTATCAAAACATATTCTTATTTCCCATTTCGCTGAGTTCATTGTCCACATCCAACAAATTTACTTTGTAATATATATTACGTATTTTGAATTTTTTTAAATGAAAACGCCGACAGTTAAATAACTCTAAATATAAACGGATGCTTACATAAGTGATATGACATGAATATAGTTTAAGTCATTACATGCGGAACAAATTTGTACAGAAAATATTTCTTTATTTTCTTCATCAAGTTTAAAGAGTCTTATTGAAGTTAGTATTGCGAATCAAAATTATTTCATTATATTGAACCCAAAATTGTTTTGCTCCTCATTGTGGCAGGGTTGCGCTTGTGCTGGAGGACCATAGGAAATAACATTCTCTCGATAGCCAACACAGAGGATAATTTCAGAATTCAAATTCGTTGTTTTTCGTTAAATTCTGCTGCGTATTTTCATTACTAAAACGCATTTCGAGAATCGTTATATCGCTAAAACGACTGAAACAATCAATATGGCGAGCACAGTGTGTGTCTGTGAGATGAACGGTGGGTGGACTAAATAGAAAAAAGACGCTGGCACGCGAAAGGTTTCTTTAATCTGGTTGGAGAAGCACTACATTTTCCAATCAATGGCTTTACTGGCGCATCAATCTAAAATACAAAGGGTGAATAAGCTTCTAGGAAGCTGACAATTAAAGAAAGAAGTTTCTCAAATACTCACAAATAGGGTAAAAATTCTGTCGATTGCTCATCTTGACAAAACCGGTCAATTTAATTAAGTCTCTGGCGTGCTTTTTTCCCTTTTACCGTTTCTACAAGTTGTAATTAAACCCAGAGGTGTACGCTACCATATTTTTCAGAAACCCTGTAATGTATATCTCTTGTCGTGTCCAGTCTATAGCTTTAGTTGACATATTGGTAACTGTAACCCCCAGTTTCAAATTCTAAAATTAAATTATTTAAAACCGGGTATGCCGAAATTGAGTACGTTTCAGAAAAAAACGGATCCAATACTTCTTTTTGTCAAAAGATGCGAAATTGCGTCGGGTTTGCAAATCTCCAAACCGGTTTTAGCCAGGTGGGAGGGAATTGGTTATTATTTAATTGGCAATACGTTAAAGCAACAAATGTTGGAGTCAGCGTTACCGTTACTTCGTTGAGGCTGGAGCTGTTGGCGAGGGAAGTCGAGTTGGCGTCACCGTTGGACTGGATGACCATATCGACAATTGCAATGGTCAAGTTGACCCTCAGCATGTAGTTGACCATAAATCCGAAGAACACCATTATGTGCAGCACGTAGGTGCATTGTACCTTGTCTGCAACAAAAAACGAGGTATATAAGTATTGAAAAATGTGTATATGTACTTATACTAGATAGACGTTTCGGTCCTGAGATGAACTAGTGGGGCATCCTTCCTCATTAAGAGCAGCATAATCGAGACGGGACCTTTCGTTGACCCGGCTTCATTTTCGAATGTCAATTTTGTTTTTCTTTTCTGGAATAGTCCCGGCGCCCATGATCAATCGTCGCGTTTAATCATCGCAATTATGCTAATTGTGAACGATTGGGACCGGATCGCGTTGTTGGGGAGTCGTCGGGCTCCTTCAATTGACCCAGCTTTCAGAAGTCCTCCACCATTTGCAACCCCGTCTCGAATACGCGGAATCGTCAGCGTTATTCAACTGGCAATTTCTAATAGCACTGTATAGATTCTATACGGTAAATTTTAATACACTGAACTAGAATACAGTATTAAGTATTTCATTATATTACTTGTTGGGAAATGATGATAGCGTCATTTAATAACAAAGAAATAATCTGACCCGCAGGGGACAGAGTTGCTTCGGCCAATTGAAATTCGAATTGTTATTGAATTGGAAGGGGAGCATTTGACCCGGCGACCCGCCTTCGCAATTGTTGCCGTTGAGAGCGACAAAATGCGCTATAGGGCAACGAGGAGAACAACAAGATTGCGAACGGAATAACATTTTTTTGTCCGCATATTCCGATCGGTCTCTATACAGGAACAGAAGCCCGTTTACGAGGCGAACATGACTTTATACGTTAATGTCGAATTTTCCGAGGAGGTGTTCCCGTTGCCTACACAGAAGATGCCGGTTGGAGACATGGCGGAAAATCCAAATTCCCCCCGAAAAAGAACGTAATGTAATATAATAGCGTCTCGGGGCTGGAGGAGCAAGGGCCGACCAGATGGTAGAAAGTGAGAAGTGCCTGCCCACTGTTGCCAACCGGGAGAGTCGAAAGTACAAAAGAGAGAACCTGTTTTTGAGCCGTACTCTCTGTTCCTTTTTCTCTTCAGCGCCACCCCCTCCCCCCTACACCTCCCCCGGTTAGCGTAAAAGGCAAGGACGCTGTGTCCGACCTTTTTATTCCGAATTCTTCGCAGACACCACCACCAAGGTAGTGGGGGTTGGCTCACCGTTATTGCAAAATGACGTTTGAAATCGTAACACAATCCTACTATTGAGATATTGTAAATTTCGTGTGTTTCAGTTTCCTCTCGCTGATTTGGTCTTTTGCTAGACCGGTTTCGGCTGCTCGCCACCTTCAGTAGCGGCATTAGTCACATTGGATGTTTTTTGGGCATCCTCACTGCCCTGTCACTGTCACTTGTACTGTGGTGGTTGTCTGTTTGTCGTGTGTATATAAATATGTGTGTCTTGTTATTGCGGATTTAAGGGATGTTGTTTGTCTTATTCGGGCTGGGAGGGATTTCGTTAATCGGCTCAAGTCTTTTTCGGATTATCGATGAAATATATATTTGATCGCACAACTGGTCACAACTATTAGGTTCTGATTTCCAAATATATGACAGGAAACCTATCTGGTATTGTGTATTCATATTTGAAGAATTGAACGACATTTTATTTTTCTAATTTTTAATCGAGTCTTTTTCACGGGGTGGGGTTTAATCAGTTGTCTACCAGAAAATACGACCCTCGTCGTATGTAATACCAGACCAGGATGAGTTGAGATCACCTCCGTAATTACAAAATATCGTTACATTCAGTTTCAGAAAATATGTCGGGAACGAGTGGCCGCCGGTGGACAGATGCCAACAGATATCGGCCAGCTGAGATTATGGAAGGCTGTACAGAAACAAAAACAGAAAAAAAAACAAAAATCGCAAACTCGTTCCAATCTGACGTAATTTGAGTCCGGGCTTTCGTCAACCGGTCGCGATCACTTACGCAATGCATTTTTCGGAATGCATATGTGGGCAGGTTGTAGAAAAAATTCGCACACGCGTATACGGCCGCATCCCCTGAAATAGTTGAGACATAACTTGCGAACCAGAACTAGGTCCTTTTTTGAGGACCTCACGGAGAACACCTCAGGCTAGACAAAAATCGGGATACATTTTAATAGAATTTCAAAATTAGAGTACTTCAGAACTAAAGTTATATATCATCCGTCCCTCTACCCCGTATTCCTTCTGTCTCACATTTTGGAAAGGACCTTTTACGGTTTTTCAGGATTACCGATGTTGAAACGAGCGTAAAATTTCATTTCAACAACGCGTAGTGCAAGAATAGTCCTTTTTTCCATGTGGTCTATCGAAAAATAACGTGCTTGAAATGATGTAGATCGAGCGCCAGGTAGCTCGCTGGTCCGTCTTATTCAATTTCGAAAGTTATTCGCAATAACGCAACTTTCATAAAAGTACAATTTTTTTGGGGGGTCGTCAGTGTCGAACAGTCGCGTTCTCGGATCGTCGATGAACGTTCCGCGAGATGAATAACGAGAGCGCTCGGTGAATATTCATTGAAGTAAATTCGCATTTGCATAATCATCGCCGCCGCCGCTTCTCTCCTCCCCCCCTCTGCGCCTAAATTGAGGAATTGTTTTTCAAATGGCATCAATTTGTTTTCCGATCCCCCGGGTCGTTTAGCGATCGGAGAATTCTCCTTGTGTAATCGCAGACATGTGATAAGAAAGGTAAATTGTTAAGGTGGACAGATATGTTAGAAGCTTTGAAAAATGTACGGGATGAAAAAATTGGAACTCCCTGGGACAAGTATATCACCCTAAATTATGTTGAAAAATAATTTTATTCAAGAAATGGCGTTAAAACTATTTTTGTAAACCGGACTTATCAAATCATCCTCGTATGCGCATCAATTCTGCAGAATAAGACTGGAATGTAATCTCTGGGAAATGTCAAAAAATAAAAACCAGTCGCACCGCAACTGAAATAAATCACGTCGCGAACAATTTAGAAAAGAGCCTTGAACTCGATCGTTCAAAATATCAGTTGTAAATGAAATAGTCAGGTAATACAATAAATAAAAAAAATGACATAACTACAGAGTGGAGCCCACGCCCCGCGAGCAGTGCAATTAGAAAGTAATAACGGGAGTGGCGGACCAAGAATGCCCACCGTCCGGCCGGTAACCAACAGGTTGCAAATTCATAGTCGAAGGCAGGCGTTCTTTTGGCCGCCGAAGTGTTCCGTTCGCCTGATTATAAATTTCACAATTTTTTTTATCGGCGCACATTACCGAATGCGAATCTTGACGCGTTCCAAACACGGCTTTTCGACTTTCCGCCGTCCTCGGCGGTCCGAGGGGAAAAAACTTAAAAGCCTGCCACGAAATGCGTTCCAAACGGGCGTGATAAAATGTGTGTTAATGGCTTTGGCCCGGACAAGTGGATAAGAGCGAACTGGGTCATTTTTTGTTTTTCGGTCTGATTACAATTTAAATGATTGAACAGCGATACGAAATTATTGATACTGTTCGAATGAAGCCGAGATTTTATCGACGGCGATGATACGAACTTAAGAACCCCGATTTTGTCTCCGGTTAAGGCAACTGACATCTTATATCATGGGGTCTTCAACTTTGGCTTTTGGTTTCTGCTGTTCATCTTCAAGCAGGTGTTGCTACACTGTTACTGCGGACACGGTCCCGGTTGTGCCGTGATATATACGGTCTTTTCGTTATACTGACAGAATTTAAAACGACTAAAAAATAATATAGAAAAAATGCCTTAACAATAAATCCTTGCGATCTAAATAGCTCCCAGTGAGGACGGCATCGATTCTGAATTCACCACCTGTAGAGGGCTCTGAGTTACCCTTTGTATTTGACCCCGTCAACATGTTTCAATACTGGGAACAAAGTTTGTCGATAATTTTATTACCCTAAAAACGATAACACGCTGGACATCGGACTGTTCTGCTGTTGCGTTTTTGCCCGGCTATTTTTAACACTGTTCACACGGCCTTCTAAATTGAATTGGGTCCTATTCTTGGAGCGTCGTAAAGGGCGGAGACGTGCATGTTGAAGTTCAACATCCTGATGACGAGTGCACTGTCCTCCTGCAGCCGAACGTTTTCCCATTCTATTCCATTACTGACCACCGGCATATTGAGTAAAGTAAGCGCAACCCTACTGAAGATGGCGAGGAGACGCTCGGTCTAGCATACGGGAGGTAAAAGGTTTGTTCACTTTAGGGAATCAGTCGACAGACTATGAGTGCAAAGATTCACTGATTATATCCGGACGAGCGAATGCATTAATTAACTAAATAATATATATACAGTCATATAGATTGTTTCTATAGGTTTCTATACTCTCCGCAAATTAAACATTACCACTGGCATGGATCCCCCCCCTTTGACCCTAGAGCCACAATTGTTCCAACTTTTTTATGGTCCGGGATCTGAATACGTTGAATAAGGAACGGAGAGGCGAATTCCAGGAAAGAAGGCGTCCGCCTGAATATCGAATGGGTTCTCGTACAGCCGGTCGCCGGAAAATATATAAAAATACGTTTCACTCGCAAGTTGAAATTTTACGCCGCACCCGGGAGCCGAAATGGAGGAAGAGTTTCCGCCCCGAGACCGTACAGAGGAGAACCAACAATCCTGGACTTGTGCACGAATACCTGGAAAATATACACGCGTTGAATCAAACCGAAGTGCATTTTTATTCCGTTCTCCCGCTTGGGTCCATTTTACTGCTTGCCACTTCCTCGTCTCCACTCGCATATTTGATCACAATCAAGGGCGGTCTGCCGTCTTCTTGTCATCTAATCGCTTGTATATTTTTATTATACATATATAAAATAAGTCAGTTATAATGTATAAAAGGATAATGAAATAGAGGACGAGACAGTCTTGGACGACATGCTGGTTAGATTAGTCGATTCAGTGATTAAGCCCTTCTTCGAAACCTTTACCTAAGTGTTCGTAGGCTAAACAATTGACTAAATGCCAGCCGTTCGGAAAGGAAAGCTGACATTCCCAAATTCTAAGAATAATAATTCCTCGTAAGCAGACCTGTAATGGCCAACACGCCGAACCAACCACTGCGGGGCGTTCTTGGGCAACGACGTTCTCGATCTTCTTGACTAGTTCCAATAACGTTCTGGATTTTAGAGCGTCGGGCTTCAGATTGCACAATTCGAATTATTGGCCGGTCTGGGGAAAGACGAAACAGAGCGAGACAAGAATACCAGGCTGGAATTTAATGGATATTTTCGGCTATAATTGAGGTGCCGAAACTGGGCTCTCTCTGTAGGCGGCGCATTTTCCCTGTTCACAGCCGCCGCCACAGTATTTGCACCGACGTACCGGCGGGTATTTTGGCCGGAGGTGTCTACGTGATGTGTACCACGTCGACCAGTCTAAAGCTGTCTCGAGCAAGTCCCTTGCCAGACGCAACGGACCGTCCGGCATTCCGCCCTCAATCACTATCGCAATCTCAACACTCACTATTTACTTTATCTATTATTATTATCTCAGTATTATCATATGTTTATACTCCCGAACGGCCCCTTTTGATGGCACCATTGCCATTATGCCTTATGAAAGTTGAAATCGCCTCTTATTAGGCGTTACTTGATGGTTGCTGTGATCGTTACGAGAGTGCGCGCCCGATCTGTATATCCCAGTCTCATGGCAGTATTGAGAGCTAAAAAGTTTCACCAAGCCAAAAGAAGACATTTGGAGAAGACCTATTGAATATAAACTTTGATAACCTCCGCATTGAAACTCTTCAGGGAGCAGATAACTCTGTTATTTTATAGAACTATCTTCTAACGAGCCACTGTTAAAACTATTTTAGTTTATATTAAAGCCCAAACATGAGCTTTAATTGATGATGTGGCTGACGCAACTACTGTGCGGCGGCGGAGATGATTAGGAGGAAATGGCGAAAAACAAAACGCGAATTATGAACCCTGGAATTCTATTTATTTTACTATCGGATAGAGAACTTGGGTCGCGTCGAAAGGTCGTCAATTAATCGGCGATTTCTGCGCTATTTGCGCCATTCCCAAGAGACGATAACGTCTGAAAAACATGGAAACAAAAACTGTTCGAAACATTTTTTTCTACTTAATTCATCGTTCGTGAAGGAAGCCATCCTGCTAGGATGTCACGTGACCATTTCCGCTTAAGGCGGCGCTAAGGATTCTCCGGAATGCTGCGCGTTAAAAGCTTTGTATTTAAAGGAATGGAACGATGCGAGATAGTTCTGAATTTAATCCTCCAGTTCTACTACCTCGACTAATTCTAATAAGAAGGATTGAGCGGGTAGAAACAACAGTAATATAGGTTAAGGATATATTACGGATGGATGTTGATAAAAATATTTATTTCCCAATGCCGGTACGCAACTGAAGACGGGCGGAAGGGAAACAGTGGCGATAATCCTTGTTTACACCCGACAATAACCGCAGCAGGTAGCTGGATGACCAAAATGAACAGAAAAAAGAAATGGATAGACAGGCCTCCGTCTTATTTATACTTTGAGGAACTGAGCCAGTTGCGGTCGACTGTAGCAAGGCTACTGTAGATTAGTTTCTTTTTTGGTTTCAGTGGGCGGGTTGCGGTCTACAGTTCGCGGCTCCGTGAAATGGACACCGCTGGCGGGTGTGTCAAAATCTGTCTCTCTTGCAGTTAGTTGGTGAATTGAGAGATTCGGCCGCGGAGATATTTGCGACCCCCGAAGTCTTCCGATTGGCTATTTTGGCGAGCAAACAATGATACTCGTGGGGGGCTGCCTATTCCTGAGGAAATAAATAAATTCAAAGATTCGTGCCATCACCTTAGCGCTGTTACCGCAATTGGCCAAGATAGGAAGCTCGAGGTGGACGATTGCAGTTTTCACCGTCCTTTTTAACTGGAAAAGAAATATTACAAAAACCATCTTAAACTTCAAAAACGGGAATCTAGTAACGCACAGAATGTAGATCGGTTTATAAAAGTTAATTCCGAAAAATGAGCAAGGCGATATTTTCTAAACTGATGCGATGAATAGGCATTTCCCGATTGCTAAACGGCTGGCTGGATGGTCCAGACGGTCAGAAAACAAACAGCGTAATGATTACCATCAATACGTTAATTGTCGTTTAAACGAAACGTCTCCTTCTATTGTATCTGTCCGCGGATGAGATCATCGCAATTGTGATACTGCAAGGCTGGTCGTCCCCATTCATATTGTTCTTCAATTCGTCTTCCGAGCGATACCAATTATCCTTCAGACCACGATTCTACTATTTTGGTGTTGTATTTTGTTGCAACACCCGAGTAACGGTAGCTAGAGGATTGAGGAATGAATCTGCATTTTCCGCATTCCGATCACATGTTGCGAATTTGTTATCTGCTGCTGGGCCAGATACGTAATCTTTATTTACTCCATTCTCTCTTTTGGGCGTGAAAGCTCTGGACACTGCCCGGCCTCTGTTTCTTAAAGCGCTGTAATTGTCGTCCCTCAGTGTTGTAACACTGCTGTAACACAAGTGACAGTGCACTGTAGGAACTGCTACTGACGACAAGTTAAATCCCCGTCGGGTTTAATAGGACCAAAACGGCAGAAGTGGGGGACACGAGACGGGAAAGATTCAAATATAAACCGCCGACTTGGCAGACTGAACCAAAGGGAATGACTCTGCTTTCAGTCGCTGACTTAATGATAAGTCAGTCGATCGGTCACCTTTTCCAGTATTTATTTGACGGAATACTGCTGAAGACGAACAGAGTTAGATACTCATATACTGACTATATACTAGCAGTATATACAGATTTACGAACGTCAAAGAAAGTAACTGGTTCTCAAGTAAAGAAAAGGGAATGAACTAACAAAAACTTGTACTGTGGTGTGACAGTGACAGTGCAGTGAGGATGCCCAAAAAACACCCAAAGTTCCGAATGACTAAAACCGCTATTGAAGATTGGCGAACAGACAGAAACACGCGAAATCCACGGTATTCCAATCCCTCGCAGGCCACAAAAAAACAGGTATTCTAAACTAAAAACTATGACCTTTGAAAATAAAAGTTTTTTTACGGTATTACAACTGTCATAACTGAACGGGTACAACCTTGAATTTGTTCGTTCTCAAATGCGATTCGATACATAATCTTACAGTATATAAGTGTTGAAAATTGTTTCACTTTTTTATAGCCTCTACAGGCAGGTATTTACAATTATTATTTCGAATGATTTCGTTTCAATGATAGGCGATTCTAAATAAGAACGGCAGTTTCTCCGAAGGTTTCACGTTGCTAGACTCCCCCCCCCTCCTATCTCTCTCTCTCTCTCGCCCGAGGAACGTGGCGTTCTCCGGGTCGTATTGCAAAACCTGTCGGAGGTTGGAAAACCGGTTGTGAATTAAGGCCATCCGGTGTGTCGGAGTTGTGGCGGGGTGTGGCCGGTTTCGGCCCCGACCATTGGCCGGCCAGGGTGGCGAGCCCCCGCAGCCCGCACGGCCGCAGACACAGCGTGATGCAACTAGACACTCCCACTACATCACCCGCTACAACACCAACAACGTAACGTCACCACAACAGAAACTATACATAGTTTTACTGACAATACATCCTTCACAATTTTCCCTATTTATTTATAAATAAACTATTCGGTATTCCCCGTCATGACCGGTGGAGGCGTCTGCTACGTTGCCTGCCGACTGTAGGATAAAACTCCGATCCACTTGTGCCGATATTATATAGACTTTTTACCTTGTGAATACTTAATAAGTTGTAGCTTAAGTTCTCGGATATTTATTGTATATTTTCCCGATTATCGCAACAATATTGTTAAAAATTCATGATCAATGTACCATAATATTTAAGTATATATATGTAGTAAGGCCAATAGGCCGGAATGCATGTAGCAAACACCATTTGTATATCGTTTTATCGATGTATCATTTGTATTTAAAGGAATAAAACTTGTTTGTATCTTGTATCTTGTACTTAATAAGTCTTCTCTCTATTGTCTTCATTCATCCCGGTTTCCGAACGCCCGGATGAAAGCCCGGGAAAACTCGGGGATGATCTCCCGCAAAGTTAGTGATTCAAGTGCTAGTGACGGCATCCTAATGTCTAAAGGCGACGCGAACGCGCCTTCCCACGTGGCGGGACAAAAACGGAAACCCGTTTTTCTGGAAACGGGGAAAAACTTTTCAAAACCGAGATTCGCGGCGAGAGTGAGAGGAGGCTTTCACAAATGCCAACCGGAAAATAAACAAAAAAAAAGTACGCCTCGTGCTCGGAGACGCCATCACGAGGTCTTTCTGGCTCCATTGCACGTGCTTCTTTCTCTACAGAAGCGGGTGTTCTCCCAGCGGCATTAGATCAGATTCGGGAACATTAAACGAATTAGACGAAATAGACCAATAGACCGAGAAACCCGAATATTGCCTGAAAATAAGACGTGCTTAAGATACTCAGAACGACGTGGCACGTTCTACCTCCTACACATGACGGACCGAGACCAAAATTGTTTTCGAACTCAAGAGTACGCTGAATATGGGACGGTTGATAAGGTTCGTACGAAACTTTCAAGTCGGGAGAAGGTTCGAGCATTGCGGTCGAGTCTGCAAGTGCTACTTTCCACGACCCACTTTATTCGGCTCACCAGTACGAGTTCGATTAAAAATCACAAATCTATCGTATAATCCAAGTGTTCAATAATTCGTTTTATCCAGTTTATGGACCGTTATTACCGGCAGATTCAGAATTTTGTTTGGATAACCCAAGATATCTGTCTTTAATTTTCTTCAATACGCTGTAGCGTTTTGTAATCGCTCGCTGAAACGTTTCCGCTCTCAAAATATAATCACCGCATTGGCATTTAGAAAGTGTTGAAACCGGTGATCAATTTCACCAAGAAAGCCGGCCGCGTAATAGCGAAAAAGCGGTGTAGTGTGATTGGAAAATTAAAAAGAATAAAGTAATAATTAATAAAATAAATATGTATCGTAATAAAATCTACGCGTTGTAGACACTGGTTTGAATTAGAACTATTGTATTGAGCCTGTCGCAAAGAGCAAATTGTTGAAGTGTGGACTGTATAGTAAATGGGCGTCGGGAAGTGGGGACAGTAGCACTCGTACGATTTTACGTCATCACTTCTAGATATCTAATAAATGTACGACAGGAAATATAGACCGGGAAGGGGAGAAAAAAAAGGTCTAGCCACTTAATGGAATCTATAAAAACAAATTTTAAGGAGGCCTGCGAGAGTTGGTGGGATTGTCAATGATATGACTGTCTGTCAACGCTCGCGTTTTTAATATTAAACCGGATTTGAGACCGAAACCGGTCTACAGATAAAGCAAAAACTGACCACAAGACATAATTAAACCGTAGTTATGGTTCTGACGGGAAATATTGGCGAGTTGGAACGCGAAGCATATCCGAATAGTTAAATTGGCAACGGTTCCGTTTGTTTTTACGCCTGTCGCACAACAACACTCTACATTGTTGATCGGTTGACTGTTTCTTCAAACACGATTGTTTGTGCCCCGAAGACACAACAACAGCTTAGTGGTTTTATGATAGAGTGACGAATCAAATTGTGCGCTATAATATCTGTTGTCGTTTTTATTATAAAAAAGTTAATTTATACAGGGGAGTTGGGAAAAACAGAGCCGGGCTTTAGTTAGGCGGGTGAATCACCGACGCGGCCTACGTACGACATCGAGGGCGTGTTTTGTTCTTGTAAAATGGGCTCGACCGGAGATAGCCGCGGGCCTGCCTCCGAGAACCGGTCGGACAAGTTCTTAAGGTCAGAAGACCTGGCTGGTGGGAGTGACTGCGATGGGGAAAGAGAGAGGTGGAGGCGGGAAATACCGCAGGACCAAGAGAGAGAGAGAGAGGGAGGTAGAGAGAGGGAGAGAGAGAGAGAGACCTTCACCAACTGGAAAGCATTTAACCCACCTCCATCACGACCACCAAGCCTCTCCACTGTACCGTTAGATTATTTTAAACATCACATTCGTGCTTTTACACAGCTTTTACTCCCTTCCCCCCACACCATCAACTCCCCTCCGTATTGAGGCTGAACGCGATTCGTATCTGCCCAGACTGCACTAAGTATAGCTTGAAATACACATGAAATGGCACACGAAGAGTGTGTAGAAGGTCGATCGATTGAGAAGTCCGGGGCGAAATTCAGAATTTTTGGAGACATTCCAAGTGATGACAGTAAGAAAAGGCCTATCGAAGGAAAGAATAACCGACCCTACGTGTTGGCAAACAAATATATACTACTTATATATAAACTATATATTTATTATAAAAGAAAATTAATAAAAAATGTTGGAGAAGTTAATTTGCTCTTTAGAAGAAGGACAAACTATTTCAAATCGAACATGACCGATTTTTTCTGAGAATCAACTATGAAAGTTGAAGATCTTCAAAAGGACACAAGTTTCTGGCTAGAAGCCTGTTGTTTCTTTATCATAAATATTTGTAAGTATATTTTGGAAATACATTCACATACATAATCACCCTTGTTGCTACTCCACATTATCGGACGAACCTTGCAACTTGCAGTATATTTAAAACTATTTCAGGCGAAATGGCCGACCAATTTGGATTACGACTGCACTTTACGAAGAGAGAGAGAGAGAGAGGCAAGGCAGAAAACCGTTTACTAATATAGATGCCCTATCAGCGATAAATCAAAAATTCGCACGAAGGTTTTATTCCCCAACAAGGAAAAGTATTCCCCAACTGATTGAACTAAAAAGAAACCGTAAGCCAATCCAATGTTCCTTATAACGTAGGAATAAACTTCGATTATTCTGTTATTTATTGCATTCCCCTGGCGTTATTTCTACAGTAGGGTTTTTTCACCTTCTTCTGCGCTCGAATTGCACAGTGTAGAGTTGAGCCGTGCCCGGGGATTATTATTATCAGGTGTGCAGCAGCGCCATCTGTTAACAAGTGTACAGCTGTTTGAAAGGGGGGCTCGTCCTATCTGCGTGACGTCACTTCCTGCGGCGGACGCCTAGACAGAACGCATGCGACTGAATAGCGGGGGCCATTCATCCTCACCAAGGCACGTGTGCTCGTCTCAACCGAGCAACGAGCCTTCCCCGCTGCTGATCGACACTCTTCGAAGAGATAAATAAACCCAAAGGTAGTTTGGGGAAAAAAAACCTCACGGGGGAAATTCCTTCCTCCTCAGATTAGCCGGACGATTTCCGGTTTACGCCCGACTGCGAGATGTCGACCATATCAGGGGGAAAATATCGCAGAACGTAATTTTAATCTAGACCCAGACGGTTTCGGCTTTTCGGGAGAAAACTTCCAATAGTCCTCAAGACAATGTCCTTCGATGTTTACTATAAAAAAGACGTACACATGTACTTTAAGTTTAAAAAATACAACACTCCATCGAGTTCATTATTCCTGGACGATAGTGGTACCATCATCGAAGTACATAAACCGACAATAATTATTACTTTTTGTTATCAATCTCGATGCAAAAAACAACACTAGGATAGGTTATCGCGGCGGATGCTCTTAATGAAGCTGTTCAAAGCTGAATCAGTGAAAATTATAAACGATTAGTTAGTCAATAATTCAAAAATTACTGAACAAACGAAGCGAACCATACACTAGGACGCCGTTAATCCGAACATCCGTACCCTCCGAAAAGAAGAAAAAAAGGAATGAAAATTTGGAAAAATGTTGGAATATGAAACGTGATGAAACTAAAAAGTATATATTTCAGATTTCCTACCTTAGTTGGGATAGGGTTTCGCGGAAAAGAACTGTAGGTAATTTTCCTGAAAGGAAGAGTTAGAGTCTGAAAACTGGGCTAAAGAGAAGTTAGTTTTTCTTCGAACACGCTCCTAATGCAAACTAACGGACCTCGCCCCTCTCATTTCTGAATACACGAGCGCTTGAGTACATTCCCAAATAATGAAATTAGGAAAAAAATGCTATAAACGTCATTTCAGGCTGTTTACGTCTCAACTGATAGCTAAACTTTTAACGCCGGCTAATATTTTAACGACTTCGAGACCACGATAAAAACAACGCCCGAGTAACACGCAAATGAAGGTTTTCGGGAATTGAAAAAAGGTTTCGGAAACTAAAATTCGAATTCAATCCTTCAGAATGAGAACTATATACCCCGTAGGACGCCGTCAATCCGACATGTTAGTTCGGACCAAACCGAGTTAGAGTTTTAGTTTTAGTTACTCGCATTTCCGACCGGCGAACGTCGAAAAAGCGAGCGCCAACTGTCCGAATTGGCAAAACGCGGAATAGGCAAATAATTTTAAAAGTGGACTCTTAAAACATCTATTTTTGGATCGACCCGAAATAAAAGGTACGCGGAGTTCTGGGATCGTTCGAAGGGAGGTGGGAGGGGCCTATCGATAATTTTTATTTCGCCTACCTGGCCAAATCAGATTCTACCGACGTCATCATTCGAAAAAAATCCTTGTTCGAAACTGAAATAGACAAAAAACTGCCAAATATATTAGCGTAACAGTTCATGAACTCATTTACATTTGCTTTTAGTTTGATCCGTTTTGATATTCGTAATTGCAGAATAATTCGGGACTTGTGATTAGGATTTTAGAAACAAAGGAACAAGAAGCAGGAAAAAAGGGAATATGACAACGTGATATTGTAAAATCAAGAAGTTTCTTAATTTATTGCCTTCCTAGACCTAAATATTTTGGATATAGATACATATGTATTTCAATGTTCCCCGCTTCCGGTCCACTTTAAAAGAATACTTTATTGTAAATAAAAAGATAAATAAAATTATAAATGTGCTGTATATCTTTCTAGATTTATAAACAAGGATATTTGAACTTAAATACGCTTGTTTTATGCACAATGTTGTTGCAATAATCGGAAAAGTTGTAGTGATCAAAGTTCGAGGACTTGGTTTACACTCAGGCGGGGTCCGGCGTGACATTTCTTCAGTTAGACCGGGAGGAGCTTATTACGATTCTGTTCGACAAATAGTCGCTTCGAACTATATTTTGTTTCCCCATCTGAAGTCGCGACACAAAGTTCTCTTAACTGAAAGCGGTTCACCGTTCGTTACAATTGGTCGAAGACGGTCGGTTTGCGAATTTGAATTGTGACTTGCGACATGTGATGACGGCTAAAATAGACCCCCGTCTAACAATAACCGTGTCCAACAGCCTTGTCCCTCCTAGACCGGCTGCCAACCGCCAGCACAGATAACACCGAATCATAGAACCGATCTAAATACGCTGTCAAGGTCGCACCGTCGCCTCAACACAGTACATCACGCGCACAGTACGTCGACGGTAGGACAGACTTGGTAACGAAAACGTTTTAACAGTATTCTCGAAACCGGTCTAGAAAAAGCTTCTTCCGTTTAAAGTAAGTCATCCGAGACCGCAAATAACGAGGGCCTCGAAGTTTCAAATTCATTGATACAAAGTGATAGTTACAAACAAATTGATTTACAGCTGTATTTGGAGAATCGAACTGGGCCCATGAAATTGAGTTCCATAGCGGTATGTAAAACTGTTAATGTTCCGATTTGAAACACCCGTTAGTTCGCGAACCGGCGGTTTCCCGATATAATAAATCCTTCAGTTCCGAACTATGTCATAATCTTTTAATTCGACACAATTCCTCTGTGTCGAATTAATAGATTATGACATAGTAAATAATTTTAAAAAAATTGTTATACACAGTCGCAGATGCTGAATATTAGGAAGTTCGGTCTCGTCGAAATCGTATTTGGCAATGCCCCGTTACATACGGGAACGCGAGACGGAAGAAGGTCACTTTCATTTTCAACGGGTTATGAACTTGATCTGTAAATAGTTGTCCCCCATCGTTGTCCCCCATGACCCACACTCGACTCCGCAATCCAATTTGATTCCTCCTCCTTCTCCCGGCCGAAATAGATCAAAGGGTAATTGAACAAGGGCCCGAATAACGGCCAATCTAGTGAGATTCGGTCCCGTTATACAACGAGCCCTACAACACTCTCTGTACATTGGAGCCGTCCCCTTGCTGAATTTGTACAGAAACCCATCGTCATTTCGTCCCTTAATTTTGTTAAAAATCCCTTAAAATTGTGAGAAATAAAACCCCACTGCTCTTTATATTCACCTGGTTTATATAAAAGTTATTATCCGGCCGGAGCTGTTTTTAATGAGGAAAAACGTAACAATAAGTAGGTGTGGTACTGCAACTTTTTAGAAGTATTTTATAGTGCATCAACCGGTACTTATAATGTAACAACTATATCAGTGTTAAGTGAAAAATACTTAATTTTCAAGACTTACCGGCAAACCTGCGAAAGCAGCTCTTCCCAGAAGATTCGTTCGACATTTTGTCAGATCTGGAACCAAAAAAATGGAACACATCAGTGATTCGCCCTTTTCATCCACAAATATCCTGCTCTCAGTCTTGTATTCGCACACGCTCAGGTTAGTAACGTTCTACCAGTGGTCCTTTCGGTTTTCTGTCCACTCTCGCCGGTCCGGAGTTCTTTTCCAGACCGGTTTCTACAGCAGCCGAAACCAGTCTAGCGAAAGACCGAATCGAAGAGTGAATTTTACAAGAATCACGAAAATTATATTATTAAGGACGGCGTACTACCGAGTCTGGAGCCGATACCGGTCTAGAAATGTGTCAGCGAGCGGGGACAAAATGTCGGGGTTTAATGACGAATTAAAAATGGGCCTGCCTCACAAAATATCCGAAGCGAAAATAACCCCCGTCCACCAAGTTGTTCAGTGTGCAAGTGTTTTGTGTTTTGACAAGTGTATACCGAGAGCGTGGTGGGCTCGCTCCAACATGTGTGTGCTCATTAAAAAATCAATAATATTTATACTAGTGAAAATTAATATCCATTACACGAGGGTGAATATCTTTTAGAAAAGATCTTCTATCTTTTAGAGAAGAAAGTCACGATAATAGTAGTCAGAATTGCGGACCTTATTATTATGATATAATAATAAAATATTATTACACAGTTATATTATTACAGTTTTGGCACTTTGGATGTTTTTTGGCCATCCTCACTGCACTGTCTCTGTCGCTTGTACTGTGGTGGTTGTCTGTTTGTCGTGTGTATATACATATGTGTGTCTTGTTATTGTGTTTTTGGGGGATGTTTGTCTTATTTGAGTTGAGGGGGCTGGGATTTCAACTCAAATGGCGACCCCTCGCAGACCACAAAACAGGTATCCCAAACTAGCATAAGTTACAGTTAATGATAAGTTAACTTTGACTTAATCTAGGATAAGTTTATAATTTACTGCGAATTGTGTTATTTACGAATTGTAAAATAGGCTATAAACAGGTATATAAAGGAATTGTAAAAACTGAGGGTAAAAAAAACTACACTATTATATAAGCCGGTGGGCATATTATGTGACGAATTACGGGGGTCTCTTAAAAATATGCGTATCGGAGTTTTATAATTGCTTTCGTCTGAACTTACATAAAACTACTTTAGACCCATTCTCAGCTGCTAAAAAATGAAATCCCCTTTCAGTTTTATATATTTCAAATGGGGGATTCACGGAAGGTTTGTTATATTATATCGAAAATAATTCACTACTGGGCCTAATAACTTTTTAATATATCTTATTTTTGAACGAGGAATATCTACTTTAACGCCAAGAATGACGAGGGCTAAATTAGTTCAGAAATGAAGAGTGAGAGGGCGGCATTGAGAGCGGAACTTTCGCGCGTTCCTCAACGTCTTAACCTTCGACAGTGGCCTCTTCCGGAAATCGGAGTCGAGGACCTCCAAAAAATGCCCCCCCCTCAATTAACTATTTCGCGCGTATTCGAAAACACAACAATTAGGGTTAGAGACGGGTGGGCGGTTTTTCGAAAGTGAGTTCTGCCGAAGGCCTTGCCGGTCTGGCGGTGGGGCGCCGGTTGCTAAGGGCAAGGACGCTAGGGGCGACCATCCTTCGAAAATCCTTATTCGGTTTTTTTGTCTTCCTCGCGAGGCCCACACGGCCCTGGACAACTGGCCGAATGTCACTTCCGCCAACCGAATATAACTAAAGTGGTCCAGGGGAATATTCCTAATTCGGATAAATATTTATCATAACATAATCCATCCTTTTTTTTGCGTTTTGCACTTATATTTTTGTTACTGAAATTATTTAATTTTGTAAAAATGAGTAACGTAAGCTCCAAAGTACTTTTTTATATCTCATTCTATGTGTTTTACCACTCGAAAGTATTAAATATCAAATAAACTTCAACCGTTATCTGGGAAGTATCTTTTATATGATATAGAAGTGAATCATATATTTTTTTCAGTGGGTGAGGAATAACGAAGGTTTTGGATCGCGCTCTGCCGGCTGGAGGAGAAAGCCTTAGAAGAGCAAACTAACTGAAATTGAGCAAATGTCGAGAATTGGGCGTTCTAAGAATGGACGGTAAGAGTTGAGAGCGAACGATGATGATGAGCTTAAATTGTTCAGAATTTAAATCCGGTCTAAACGTTGACTATTAAATAGGCGAAACACAACTTGACGCAAACCGACCTACGCAAGCGATTTTTTTCCAACCATTTGCAGATTGGGAAAATCCTTTAATTGAAAACTAAGGAAACTGCAGTCAATCCAATCTTGAATCCCAAGAAGGAGTTCTCTTCTTTTGGAAAACTTATTTTTCTCGATGAGGAGTTTTTTTCTGCTTTTCTAAATGGAGCAGTAGTAGGCTTTAAATTGACTCATAACAAGGCTATTAATCTCGGCAGTTAAGTTGAGAAAAAACGTACATCTCAATCTGTACTTCCTTTTCAATGCTTTATTGACTCGTTTTCTTGCTTTTGTAGTAGGGATATCTCATTTGACTATGCGTCAACCGATCGTCCTAGTGACTTAGGAATTACCCCTCAATTATCACTTTTCCGGGAAACCGCTCTCATTATCTGGCCGCCAGTTGTTACGGAACAAACTACCGGACTGAATTTCAATGAACCTGTCTTGTTGATTTACGCCGGGAAGAAAAATTCACGAACCACTAGGGAAGTAGACTTAAATCAATACGTAAATCAATTATTGATTGCGCAATAAAAAAGTTATGTTTAAAATGATTCTATCCAATCTACAAAATCGGTTAATCGATTTTTTATCGCTGTTTTTGTGTGTTTGGATGACTAATCCTTACATTTACTATTCTCTGTACTTAGGAGCCCTGGTTATTAATAAGAAAAAATAGTTTTCCTCCAAAGACGGAGAAACCACTCGTGCGTCTAAAAGGTGTGGGTCTAACGTCTAAATGTCGCATTGTGTGCAATTGACCATTTCCACAATGTTATCGAGTGGTTCAAAAATAAGAAAAAATGCCCCCGTAATAACGTTTCGGAGATCGCTTTAGTTAAGTACGTTTCCGTACCACACTCAGGGGGCGCTAGTTTATCGGTGCAAGTGCACCAGACGAACATTAGTTAAGTACATTTCCGCAGTACACTCAGGGGAGCGCTAGTTTATCGGTGCAAGTGCACCAAACGAACTTTAGTTAAGTACATTTCCGCACCACCCTCAGGGGGCGCTAGTTTATCGGTGCAAGTGCACCAAACGAACTTTAGTTAAGTACATTTCCGCACCACCCTCAGGGGGCGCTAGTTTATCGGTGCAAGTGCACCAAACGAACTTTAGTTAAGTACATTTCCGCACCACCCTCAGGGGCGCTAGTTTATCGGGTGCAAAGAGCACCACAACGAACTTTAGTTAAGTACATTGCCGCATCCACCCTCAGGGGCGCTAGTTTATCGGTGCAAGTGCACCAAACGAACTTTAGTTAAGTACATTTCCGCACCACCCTCAGGGGGCGCTAGTTTATCGGTGCAAGTGCACCAAACGAACTTTAGTTAAGTACATTTCCGCACCACCCTCAGGGGGCGCTAGTTTATCGGTGCAAGTGCACCAAACGAACTTTAGTTAAGTACATTTCCGCACCACCCTCAGGGGGCGTTAATGTATCGGTGCAAGTGCACCAAACGTTTAAGAAAAACACATTAGGAATTAATTACTAAGATTTGAATATCATGCAACTCCAAGTCTCTGACTGTAGGGGTCTCTTATAGACTCGAGTGGCTTGAGAGGCCTCCGCTCTGAGGTTTCGGTCTGTTTAGAAACCCGGTCGAAGTAGAACAAGGCCGGGGATTAGACAGAGATCTGTGGGTCGCTACGGCCCTTGACCTAAACCCGAACTTCCGTCATCTCTTTTCATCGCTCCGGCTAAGGTACTCTCTTTATTAAATCTTACACGTTGGCAAGCTGACAATAAGGGATATAGGCGTTGCCAATTTGGATTTTAGTTACACTCCCTTTGTAGGCCCTCTGTCTGACAATGACGTCGGCCGTACCCATTGTCAGACGCGACATTGTGTGAACCTTAAAAATTCTATACTTAATAGAACGCCTAGATTTCTTATCTCTTAGGCCCGAGTCGAGTCCAACCAAGTAGAGCACTAAATCACGCCCTAATCGTGAAATACAGCTGTCAAACTGTCTTCAGTCTGGGCGTTACAGACAGACAGTTTTAATATATTGAACGGAAATTATTGGAAAAAATATGCGCTAAATAGGCAGGAATTATTCATTTATTATTATTACTTCTGATCTTTATGAATATAACGATCATTTCAGATACCGAGTTTTCTATTGCCAAAACAATGGTTCTTTCGTACTTCCGTCTCCATTCGCTGGTTTGGATTCACAGTACATTTTCACTGGAGAATGAGGGAAATATAGCAGGAAGGCAAATGAAGGGTTGACCACCCTCCTTATTCGTTTTACACAGAATACAAATTGTTAAGGGACGAATACGGCCTTACAAGTGTTGTCTATTTTGTGTTTAGTCTAGTGCATCAAAGCGCTGCAGACACAAAGCTCTTTCCCCGTCGTTATCTTTAGTGTGCCCCGCCGATCTGTAGATAACCAGCTGACGGACGATAGGTTGTGGGCGCTTTATGCTCCTTATCGAACACAAATAGTCATAGCTCGCGAACAGTCTACCACAGTCTACCTATCTAGAAACTGAAATGAATAGCGATCCACTCCCTCCTAACAAGTGTAGTTTCTCCCACCCCCAGTAGACAACGGGGTCTACTTAATCTCCTCTGCTGGGGTCTGGATCTGAAACGAGGAAATGTTCCCCTAGGATTCTTGCGGGAGAAACCAACGGCAAGAGAAGAATTTAAGGTTAAAGAACCAGTCGCCGGGCGTCATTGAAAGAGAAACGTTAACATAAGAGAATCGACTCGAAAATAAACCCGAGATTTGACCTTTGAAAAGAAAGGGTTTTTTTCTACTTAAAGTATTATTAACAGCTGTCATAAACGAGCGGTGAAAACCTTGAAATCGGACCGGTCCAGTGGTCCCCAGTGGCCAGTTCTGAAACTGTTGTTTTGGAAGTCGATCCTGTACACAATCGAGAAGAAATACGCAGAAACAAAAATAAACAGACGATAATAATTGATCGAATGTTATACGGGAGCGCCAAGGACGACCGCTCGCTCCGAACTAAGAATGTCGAGCGGACATTTTTTCGATAAATATAACCAGGGTAAGGTAATACGTTTTTCGGTGATGCTTATTCTCATTTGAATAAGCGCCTCGACTGGCGCGCAGTCCGAACTCTACCGATGATGGCGAAGAGCAGAAACTCTAGCATAAGATCAACTCGAATAGTGGTGGCGGGAAGATCGAAAGGTATTGCTAAACCTCGCCCATCAGCAAACAATTATAAAATTTACAGGCCATCTACACAATTTAAACTTACGTAATTGATTTTAGTTCAAATTTAAATCTACTCTGTAGGGGTTTATGCGTCCTATGTCTTCCACTAACGCGAAGATACGGGAGGAGAAACCAACTTCAGGAATGATGAATAGGAGGATTTTAGTTCGGACTTTTGGGATTAGAGAGCCGGACGCCAGGCAGCGTTGAGAGCGAGGCTTTCACACGTGCCGACCAGAAAACAGAATGAACTATGAGAGACAAGAGAAACAAGCTTACTTACGTCAAATTAGATATTCTCGCCATCTAGTAAAGTTCAAAGTTTCGCCCGGCGAAGGTTGTCGACCGTTCTTCGTTCGCGTCCTCCCCGCGTGTGGGTCGCTCTCTCGGTCAGTGCAAATATATAAATAGCGAACGGATCGGGCTAATAAGCGAGTGGGGGATAAACGCGATAACAAAGTTGCGTCCGCTTTTACACTTTATTACGGCCATTTTTTTTTCTTCGTCATTAAATCCGCGACTAGAGAATCCTAATCCTCCCCTCCCTCGCTCCAAAGGCTAATCGCGGCCAAGGGCAAAGACCAAAGGCCGGTAGGCGACAAGACCGGCTGAGGTCAGGGGGAAGACCATAAATTGCCGTTGAAGCGCGATACATCCCACTCTCCTGCCGGCTTCGCTCGGTTTTGAAATAGACCGATAGTGTGATTTGTGTCGCAAGGGTACGTCAAGTCCATGGCTAACGACACCTGACTATCTTAAATATTAACCAACTGACAGATAACGGATTATCGCCGGCTGTTATGTAAAAACGGTGCAGTTTAGCTGCATAACTTTTCATTGAAATGTGAGCAGCGAACATTCGGGACGAGCCTCCGCTGAGAATATACGGCGATTTGAGCGGGGTTTATTTCCCTTTCAATCACCCAAACGTTGTCTTTATAAATAGAACTTTTTCCTTCACATATTTGGTTCTATAAGAGGCCTAAGTAATAGTGTCTCTCTCCTACCCGAAAATATTGCAGTCCAGACTCCTTCGTAAAATCACCCTTTAACCCCATGCATCCAACCGCACAATTATTCATCCCGATAATTATCCTTCCAGAAAATCCCGAACGCCTCGTAAGCAGGAAATTTCCGCACGATTTTCCCACCACCCAGTAGTACCGGGTGCAATTCTCCGTCGAAAGTACATTCGGGTTGTCGAATCACTGAATATAATTCTACAACACATGTAATCGTGACTTATAAAAACAGAGAGATTACATAAGCTTGGTAGAAAATAATTGGATAAAATTCCGAAGGTTCAAATAATTAACCGATAGTAGTCCAAACGTTGACTTCGGTAATTGCGATTTTGAGAGATCCCCCAATTGATCAGAAATCGAAATATAAATTGCTTCACTCTCGGGGTTCAGACAAAAGTACGATTTTGTGGATAAATATTCTTCGGTGGGAGGTCGGGATATCGTGTATGTGAAACAAGCTTAATGCCGCCAGTGACATGGTGAAGGGGGGGAGTGAGGGATCCTCCCGCCTGCGTCAATCCCAAATAAATAATGCATAAGAGGAACGACGTCCGTGGCACATTATTCCTGGTAAGAGACAGTTTTACCAGTCGCCAGCCACAGGTATCACGGGTAAAACTTTCCAGATTAGGTAAGCTCAGAAAGAACTAGAAACTTCGATTCAACTAAACAAATCGACTATTCCGAATACACGCTATCGAAATTGTTTTAAACATAAAATCCGTTACACACGTAACGAATTATATTCGCTGTAATCAGCGCTGTATAAATAATTAGGCTTGGAAATGCCCGGTTATCTAATTGGTTTTTATTTTTTTCCTCCGCTCCCCATTTCCTCCGAAGTTTATAACAGACACGAGGCGAACTCGCCTGTTTATGAATTAAACAAACGAGTTTCCTCGGCACAATAGACACACAGTTTGTTATTTTCGTTATCTGCGTTCATATTTCCTTTCCTTCGGTTGGACACAAAAAAAAGTAAATTAGAACCGTATCAAAAATTAATAATTCATTCCCCGATTGCGAGGAAAAGAATTGAATAATTATAACTTCGGATTGGCATTTTCCCGTTACGCGTTCAATGACGAATTGAATTGCGATGACCCTAATATAAAGAGGGAAACCCCTCAAGTTTTTCCTGCAAGTTCGAATTCCGGGCAATTTCAATGCTCATGTTTGTAATAAGAAATACTCGACTCAAATGACACGTCAAAGTAACGTCCAAGAACAATAATAATATCGGCATTATCGATAGTTTTGGGCTAACAGACAATAACAGATAGTATGGGGAATTTGTCAAATTCCCGACTTTAGTTCACGACGTACCGACTTAAATAAGGGACATTTCCTACGAGTCAGAAAATAACCGAGCTCACCACTTAAGCGGAAAGGGTCACGGAGACTCTCTCGCTACCTGAGTTAGGGCACCATCACTGTCTAGCTCCACTTCTACCTTCGGACAGTTATTCGATTGCCGTCACAGGACCGTCGCTGCGTATTTAATAATAAAATGTAAAACTGTTCAACTGAAATTTTACATTTCGCTTTCTGATATTCCGGACTTATTTAATTCCGTTTTCTGCTTCAATTCGCGCGTGTAAATTTGCGGTAATGTTGATTAAGGTCGTACAGTAAGTTGGAGAAGAGACGGAATAAGTCCTCTGGCCAATTCACCTGTACGGGCGGGGTTACAAGTGAAAGTTTGGCGCGACTGGTTCTGTGAGCTAACGAACGGGCTAGAAACAAATTACTTCTTCAGCATGCGCGCCTTGTTCGTCCCGGCCGCGAATATTCCTTACTGATGATTCTTTTCTCCGCTGGGAACTGCTCGACATTGTCCCAAAGAACGAGAACCTGTACGACGAAAGTGTAGGGACAAAGTCGAAATAATCCCAGTCGAAATACAGTAAGGTTACAGTGAAATTTGTCAGTTTAAGTGAATGTATCAACAGTATTTTATGGATTGCTATAGTGGCGGTATACTGTTCACAGTGGCCTCGAGTGTGCACTGCAACGGCACAAAGAAGATGGTGCAGAGTGGTTGAATTGAGTGTAAACTGAGTTCTAGGCAGTTTTATTGTTGTTATTCCAACGTTCCCGGTTATTATTCCAACTTTGTGTATTAAAAAAGTAGTTTCAGTCCAAATATTCACCGGGGTCGGCCTGCAAGTGTTCCACAATATTCTGGAAGACGCCGCCGAAGGGAATACCGACTGCGGATACCGGCTCTGTTCGTCGTCCCTCCGTTATCGCAAAGTCCCGGTCGGTCTCCGCGAAACGCGTTGACGCAGCACCAAGGGTCTCGGTATCGCCCGATTGATGGAATTTTACAGAATCCGCCGTTGCCCAACGGGCAAGGGGCCGCCGACCCCCGGGGGTCATGCTCCCCCCCGATAAGACCGGCCGAGCCTCTCAACTACGTCAATTGAAACTCGACCGCTCATCATCATCATCATCATCACCATCAACATCTCAATTACTATTAGCGTCGCTATTGATTTAAGGCGAATTGATTGTCTCGTTTGGTAAACAATTCAGCGGCAAAATATAAATCATTATTTATACGGTTTGAGAACGTTGATTGGACGGGCACTGCACTTTGGACTGGAGAACAGCTTTTCGGAGAAGCCAAAGAAGTGGGGAAGAATTACGTCTCTTTTCTGGTCTCAAAGCGTGAAAGTCCAACTGATATTTTAACCTTTACTCCTGAACTAATTATGAGACAACGAGCTCAAAAATCTACAGTAGCTGAATTCGTTTATTTTCCCAATCACCTTCGGTTGACTAAAACACGACGTAGAATTACCCGCACGTATATTATATTTGAGATTCTATTGAAATAATTGCCCGAATTTTCAGATGTTTTAGAAATGATTAATCGTTCCGCGCAAGCCTCATTATTTTGTAAACACAATACAGGATGTGACGATATCTGTTGCGGTCGATAACGGTTTTTTCGCTAAATAACCTATTGCACTAGCCTAATCGACGTAAATGCTACAAGAAATGGACCCCGAAAAAAGATAGGCCATGAAAACAATTCAGATATGTGTTGATAGGATGGGTACTCATTTACAAATTAGTCGGGCTCTGCGAATATGTAATGTACACGATTACCTACATGTTATGTGATTGTGGCTTCTGAAATCAGAAGATACTTTAAGCCCCTCGTGTAATCATTCTATCAATTAATTCGGCCATTAAACTAATTGACGATTTATTCAACGCTAAAAAACTACAATCCTTTCAACCCGTACATTTCGTGTGTTTCTGTGTCCTCTCGCCGGTTTGGTCATTTATTAGACCGGTTTCGGCCGTTCGTCATCTTCAGTAGCGGTGTCAGTCACTTTTGGCACTTTAAATGTTTTTTGGGCATCCTCACTGCACTGTCACTGTCACTTGTACTGTGGTGGTTGTCTGTTTGTCGTGTGTACAAATGAGTGTCTTGTTATTGTGTTTTGTGGGTGTTATTTGTCTTCTTTGCATTGGGAGGGGGGGTGTGTGGGATTTCTGTTGATGGGTTTAAGTCTTTGTTGGCTTGTGTGGTCCTTTAATAGGATTAGCGGGGCGAAAAAAGTGACTAACACCGCTACTGAAGACCAAACCAGCGGGCGGAGACAGAAACACACGAAATCTAAGGTATTC
Organism: Lethocerus indicus; assembly: GCA_019843655.1. NCBI lineage: Eukaryota > Metazoa > Arthropoda > Insecta > Hemiptera > Belostomatidae > Lethocerus > Lethocerus indicus. Next base: position 30,646,845 of record JACDQD010000003.1, on the reverse strand, counting down.
CAACCCCTCGCAGACCACAAAACAGATATGTTGAACCTTTCAGAATGACGATTTACCAAAGTGCACCTTTCCGTGCTACTGAATTTGGCTTCTGAAATCAGAAGAGACTATAAGCCCCGTATCATTGATACTATCAGTTCATTTTCACGGATAAAACGATCAGCGGAATTATCGGATTTTCCCCGGGAAATTGAAAGTAACTTCGGTGGTACATCGTTATAAATGTTCACTTTCTGAGATGAAAAGTCCGCCCAGTCATGTGGTGTTATATATGGACTGGGCAGGTTTCAGAACTCTACAGTACCCTATTGTTGTACCAATTTAAATTATTGTCACTGAATTAAGTAAACGGGTGGATGTTGTAATAGAATTACGGGTTGAACGGTGCCCTATTAGCCGGTATGTTGTTATACGATGTGGTGACGATGAAATAACCACTTCCTGGGTTGTTCTAAGCCCTCAGACGTAAGTGGGACCTTCCTCACTGAAGGGACAAAGGACGGAATAAACTACATACTACATACATATATGTCAATCAGGAGAGAGAATGAAGTAAACAAAAAAATGGGCCGTTATACCTTTGATAGTTCCACTTAGCCCCGCGCATGAAGGTACAAAATAGTAGGGGTGAAGCATATTCCCTCCGACCCTAAATTGAGCCGAATCATTCATCGTATTCAGTGTTCAAAGGGGAGGGCAAAAAAAGAGAAGGGAAATTGAAGGAGTATGATTTTGGTATGAGGGGCGGTGGTTATCATCAGTGGCCGAGGGGATGAGAACCCCTCCCATTGGACAAGAAGTTGTCCCCAATCAAAGTCTCCCCCTGTTATAGGCCGCTCTATTATTTATTTATGATTGTGAACGCGCTCAGTCTCGTTTGTGAGATGTTTTTTCGAGTAGGGGAAATCTTACCCCCTTTGGTCTCTGACCAAAACAAATCCGAAATAAACCCAGCGCTCTTTAATAAGGACAGTAACCCACCTTCAAACTAATGTAAATATCAGGACTATGGTGTTGGAATAGTATTTTTTCACGATTCCGACTCTGTTATTTTCTATTTAAATCGATAATGTATGTGTCGCGTTCATTTACAACGTGAGACTAGTGAGACGTCTGGGACGACAGCGAAACAACAATATTGAGTGCAAATATTGAAATACTTCAAATGTTAGTCGAATGTTGTAATTTACATAATAATTACGGAAACCAATTCTTCGGTTTACAATTATTTCACGATAACTTGAGGGCAAATTCTATTTTGTATCTGCGGTTAAAAGTCCGTTTACTTGAAATTGGAATCATGAGCCGCACGTAAGCTGTTCAAAAATAACGGATTACGCATAGGAAAACATTGGGATTTTCAAAACAGCACTCTTAATGAGATACTTATCAGGTCATTATCATGTATTCCTCGACTATATCTTGGCGTGTGTACTCCTTGACTACACAGATCGGCCTCTCAGTGTTGCCCGACTAAATCTCGTTTAAGCCTATTTACGCTTTGATAGGCAAACCGAGACTAGGCCTCCTATATTAGATAATGTTTAATTCGCGTAATAAAAAAAAGAAACGCTGTTCAGAAATATAGGGCGCAGTTTGCGATTGTAGCGCGCCGTCCCTCATTATGATCGACGGAGATTGATTGTATTTTTTCGTCTAACATACGACGGGATTCGATATCGCGGGTTAGATTCGTATTTTAGATATCCGTTTTTGTTTAAAATCGCACTTTTTTTTATCTGCGTTTCCCTCCAGACCCCTACTGTCAACAAACGGAATAAATTTTCGCGCATTGATACGCGTTTTGGCCTCCAACTTGAAAATGGAAAGTACGAGAAAATAAGGAGAGTTTCAGAAACATGTCGGTACTGTTAGTAACGAAATATAAAGCTCGGCATTTGCTCTCAGTTTGGAAAAAGGAAGATGACACGCTGGATAAGGGACAAAGGAAGTCCCTTCTCCGAATGCTGGGCCGATCTGAGGAGAAAAACCAAGATTCTGGAATCGATAAGAAAATCCGGTGCTGATAGGATGCTTCGTCTGCAGTCCGTATCACCGGTCGCTGCATTAAAATCGGCAGACAGAAGACAATGGGTACAATTATCGAGACAGTTATTATACTTTCACATATAAATGCGTTTAATTATTAAGAAAAGAAAATATAAATTTTCCGCTCATAGGTTTACATCCCTTGCCAGGGGGATAAGTCAGCATGCATAAAATGCTTCACAAATTTATTTCTCAGGGAAGCTAGTAATGTTGGTCTACTCGGGTATTACGTAGTTAAAATTGAGGCGGTATTAGGAATATCAAGTAATATTTAAAACACTTAAAAATCATCCGCTTTTTTAAAATTATGTTCAGACGAATCTGAGAGCTTCTTGCGTACTCTGTCAAATTTCATTGCTCAAACAAATTAGGTTCATTTTAAGAATCTATACCTAGCGCCGTATATCAACTGATGGTGTTGCTTGAATGTCATCGGTCTGTATTCTGAAGGCAATGCAGTTAAGTGTCTTCGAATTATCCGAATTTGAAGGTTTTGATTCTAAATTTTATTTCCCCCCATTAAACGTGACAGGACGAGGAAGGTGTGTCTGCGATGGAACAACCTTTCAGTTCGCTCAAGGATACCTACGATGTGGGCTTATTTTAATTGCGAACAGGAAGCGCGAGGGCAGCGAGGGGCGGGGATCGACTTCCGGCCTCCATTCAAACGGCTCCCACTCGTTATAGCTATAATAACGCGAGCCGTCGATAATAAAACGGCGAGCTATAATCGTCATTCTCGGGGAATTTAGACAGTGGCCACGGTTCCACCTTCCGCGGATGACCCACCTCGGGGAGCTATCCTGAATTATTACGTGGCACGGTTGAGTTTTTATTTTTATCCTTTCTACCCTTCCACCACACTCGATGTAGTACCTCGCCTTTAATCTTTATTTTTATCCGGTGTCAGGAAGTTTACAGCCATCCGATTGGTCCGAACGCCTTCACAACGACTCTGTGTTTTCGTGAGACTTCAGAGCACTAAAAAACGTGCTAGCGGATTTTATTGTGGCGGCTTTTCGCCTCGTCTTCTCAAGACGAGAAATTATTATATTAGTAAATATTGGAGGAGATCCTTCTCAGCGGCTGTGTACATTAGGTTGTGGACTTTAAAAGGGTTACCAGGAGCGATTGTCCTGTGCGCAACCGGTGAAGTTAATAGGGCTCGGAGCCGCCGGGTACTTGTTGCGGTCGACCGTAAATTACTACCGGCCCCAGGGGAAAATAGATATTCTAAGGAAAACTGCTGTACATAATAAAATGTTCTCGTTATTCATAAAAAGTGGCCTATTATCAGCATGATGAGTGATCTGAGAGGGGGGTCAACACCTCCCCCCCCGAAGCTTATCGGCAGATAACCCCCCGGTCCCTCAACACGTGAGCCGGCCGGCCGGACCCCCCACAACACGTGAGAGATTCGCCAACTCCCGATAAACGCCCACGTAAAAATATCATTCCCATCGTACCACACAGCGGCGGTTACGCAAATTGAGAACGGACGAAACCAATCGCGGAATGATCGTTACGGCGCAGATATAAGTTGCGAAACGACGACGCCTCCCCGACCAGTCTCCGGTTGAAAATATATTTGGTCAGTAAACAACTCGTATTACTGGCGTACTTGAGAGCGGTTTGGATCATATCACTCGTGTGGCTGACTGTCATCGACTGGAACCCAAACAGTATGCACCTCCCCCAAAGAAGGGAGTCCACGATGAAGAAGAGTACATTAGTTCAGAATGTAAAGGTTAAAATATTGAGATTTCACAATCAGAAGAACGGGAGCACTTTATGCATTGTGATTTTTTTGTCATTTTTATGTTGTGTCGTCCTAAATTTGAAAAAAAATTTCAGGTTCGACTATTTTAGTAATTAAACCTGTTTTCATATCCCACCTAAAATGAAGATCCCGATATGCGAGAGTATTTTTTCTATAACAAGGTCGGTTAACAAGGCAGTTTTTTCTTCAATTGTACAGACACAAGTAACTTTGACAAATAACTTGTATTCAATAAGTGCACCAAAGTGATTGGATCACCAATCGCTGGGGTTCACTTCGCTGACAAATTGAAGCTCGATCGATCGCAAGATTGCCCCGTCCAAATCTAGAACGTCGTTATGCAATGGATTTAGTTGCACGGAAGACTGACAAGAGCGTTTTATGTAAACACGCAAAAAAAAAATATATTTACATGTATGGTTTCGACGAAAATTCGATTAGAAAACAACAAATTTAATACTGATTAATGCTTTCCGGTTTTGGCCAGCTTTGTCTCCATTCAGTACGCTGGTTGGCACGGTACACGATTTTGCTCCCAAATTTCCGTACGTACACTGAATTGATTAGGTGAAAAGCCCGTTTAATTTTTCCTAAAGTTTTCCTACGTTTCTCAACAACGCTTATCCGCAGAGGAACAGGGACAGGGCGCTAAAAGGTTCCCAAGCAAAGAGGGATGAAAAGGGATCAATTAGTTCAGAAATAAAGAACCAGCCAGGCAGTATTGGAAGCAAAAGTTTCACAAACGCCGCCCAGAAAAGAGAATGAACTAGAAAGAAACGTCTAATACCTACTCTTGTTAGTACCTTGTTGTACTACCGGTAATGGGCAGAAGCCGGTAGCCTACTTATTGGACAAAATAGACTAGATTGATTAAAGCATCTTGTGCGCACTGCCACTGCGGTGATGAGAAACACAGTGGCAATATTGGTTGTAAGACGCCAGACTTGGATATCAGTCGGCTGTTGAGTGGGGGGGAGGTTCCGGCCTTCTCCGGTTAAAATCAAATTATCGCGACAAATAAATAAAAAAAAAAAACCGTTAAAAATAAACCGTCCCATTGATGAAAGTTTACACGAAACTGGGACAACAATGGCGTTTTATCCGCGGCAAGGACGAATCCGGCCTTATCTGAGAGTACGGCACAATACGAAGATCATCAACATCAAATTAGCACTTGTTTTCAATTTACAGCCCTCGATAGTTTCTCTAACAAAAAATTATTAATCGAATATCAACAATGAAAGTCGCCATTCCGTTATTTGGCCCATCGGCTGGACGCCATCGTCAGTACCTAAATGGAGTTTTTTTAATAAAACCGGTATCTGGCCCCGCTGAGAACTTGTTTCGCATAAAGTACGACCTTCTTATTTTTTTCTAAGTTAATTCTCTCGCGGTGTAGGGGTGAAAGTTTTGCTCTCCAACTGCCTGGCCAACTGGGTCTTAAAATTTGAGACGAGAACTAATATATCTCCTCATCATCACGGGTCATTCTTGCAGTTGGTTTGCGACTCTAAGATTTTCCCCCTACGAGGTATTTCCCACCGTCAGTGGGTTGAGTAGCTTTACTCGGAAACGAGGAAAAGTATCCCTCGCGGAGAAACCAATGGCAAGAAGATAAAGAATATAGCAAAAAAAATTGTATTTTTTTATATTTTTAATTTAAAACCGGACAGTTATTATGTTTGGAAAAGGCAAAGATATTTTAAGGAGAACATAAATTTATGGCCAGTTAAAAGAAGTATAATTTCCTGCTCTTTCTTCGGATGAACTCGTCTATCGATCGTTTTACCAGGAATCTGACTCAACCTTCTACCACCTGAAGAAGGCATTCATAGTCTATTGTGAACAACCACAAACGACATTATTTATTTTGTTCCATTTGAAATATTTTGGTCCGCCTTTCTACAGTTTAGTCCGAGCGCGATCATTCTTCAACAGACTTTAGTTTTTCTTTTTCATCTTCGTTTTTTTGTTGATCCTTCTATTAAAGATAGCCTATAGCTTGGGCCATTGGACTGTTCTCGATTCGGGGAAAGTTCCGCACAAGTGAGTTTCACTGCTAGTGGTAATGTGCAAGAAGAAAACCCATGAAAAGTGGGAAAAAATAGACAAAGTTTTACGGCCGGCTGTCTATTGGGCCGCGGCCCATCTGACGTCAGACAGATATAAATAATAAGGAACGTACGTTATTTTCGTGATGACGTCAGTTGGCCGGCTCACACACACACACACACGCACAAACATGCTTTGTTTTCTGGCACGTGACCCCTGAAATAACCGAATAACCCACCGAATGATTATTCCACTTTCCGTAAGGGTGGAGGTAGGTTTTTTTATTATTTCCAACAGAAGGAAAATTCTGTTCCCCGGAGAAATGAATTTCATATTATATTATTACAATTTTCGATATAGACTTGGAGAAGATAAAGATTCTCGGGGGGAAACCAATGGTAAGAATGAACCCACGATGAAGATGGAATCAATTAGTTTACAAGATTAAAGAACCAATCACCAGGCAGTATTGAGAGCATAACTTTCACTTGTACCACTCACTTGTCTTGGCCAGCTTTCAATGTACATTTCATACCGATACATTTTGTACATTAATTTATATAAAATCATTGTTTAATTATCGGGGGAAGCGTTTTAAGTATAGACCCGATAGCATACAATGCCATTAAGTACATAAGGAAAACCATTTAGCAAATATTTAGTAAATAATAAACTGAACGACGTATATTATTACGATGGGCGCCAACAAATTGGCCTTTAGCCTCAGTCACATTGTGGGAATGTCGTTTAAATATTTGAATACGTCTCGGGCCTGTGACAGAAAATGAAGGGAAAAAAATGAGAGTCAGTCCTGCTCGCCTTGACACACTAAATTAGAAGTCAAATTAGAATGCTAAACGATACTTTACCTTCCATTATCCGGGGTCTTTTTTTAGATATAACAAAAAAGTACACCCGCGAACATAAGAATCATTTGAACACACACAATGACATTGTGAATATTCTGTCTCTCAACTCTCTCTTTTTTCTAGACCATTCTCGGCTGCTCGCCACATTCAGTAGCTAACTGTCAGTTCGCAGCACAGGTATACGAGGTTACAACCATGTTTATCATATATAATATTTATCATATAATTCAATTTAACTTTGACACTTTGATTAGTGCCATATGAAGCACTGATGTATGGTTTTTTCTAAGTCCATTCTCTGTTCTGGTTGACACGTCTGTAAGTTTTATTCTCAAGTTTGGTGCCAATCTTTCCTCTAAGCAGAGCATCCAATTTCTGCCTCCACTAGGTACTGCCAATCGAATTAAAATTCGTTATACGGCGGACTAATTCAAATTCTACAAATCCGTCTGTTATTAGTAGTGAACTCGTGTTGTAGACGAAGGCCGGTTATTGTGTGTTGTGCAGACGCGCTGCCCTCGTAACCGCCTCCTTATCTGCCGTCGAGCATTTAAAAGGTTTACGCTATTAAACCCAGTTGTATATATTGTCAGGGCACATAACTGACGGTACGAGGGAATTCCGCGTAATACAATTGTCAAGAGGCCTTCCGTCAGGAGGTCTTAAAATAAGTATGTAATATATCTACAATCGATAGTTTTACGGTATTCCAACATTTAGGTGTGTCAAAATACCTACAGTCGACCGAGTCATAAAATCTCAAATTTCATTCCCGTCTTTCCCAATCGAAACCCTTTCTTCCGTTACCCAACACTCAATACTCAAATCCATTGCACCTATAACACACATCTATTGTCGATTGTGCAGTAAAAGAAAAAGTTAAACAACTGAAATATTTCGATGTTTCATTTTTTGACAGGCGTCATAAACTGTTTGATCTGTATTCCCCGGCGCTCTCTCTTGGGGTTGTCCCCATTATTAATTTTTGGTCGCCTCGCGGGACCTAAACTGATGCTTCTCCGATATTTTATATTGGAGGGATGTGTGTGGCCCGTCCTCCCTGTGGACCACCACAACCCCGTATCAATTATTAACGGATTATTAAGGAGGGGAGGAGGGTCTCTACCGACTACCAGCCCACAAACCCCACAGAATTCTCATGAATTTTCAAAATTCATATTTTCATGCCGGTACACCGGTGAGTAATATTTTATTCCACGTTATTCCAGGCTACACTGATAGTCCTAACATAATTAGATATTGGGAAAAGTCAAACTGTCAGACTCAAGTATTGTACATGCAGAGGAAACTATTAATACTGGTTTGCTCTGATACTGTGTGGCGTTTGGTTCCTGTGGTTTCCAGCTTTTTGTTGGTTCCTCCCCAAGAAACTTCCATCTTTCTTCCCTTTTTGCAAGCTGGATGATATCCCACTGATGGATCTACATTCTACATCGGGGGCTGTGACGCTGCCATTAATCACTCTATTGCCCATTAGTCAGTCAAGACACTTTTAATCGGGGTGGGCGAGTGTCTGGAATATCGCATCACCTTGTTACTATAACAGTACACTTGACAGCTGATTATGTACAGTTTGTCTTTTTTTTGGATCATTCTCTCGTATGATTGGCATTTGTGAATCTTTTGCTCACAATACTGGCTGGCGAATGGTTCTTTTAACTTTAATTCTGAACTGTTCTACCCCTCTTCATCGCGGGCTCATTCCTGCCGTCGGTTTTTCCCGCGGATCCTCGTTCAGGGAAAGTGTTCCTCTTTTCCCTGGTGGTGACAGAACCACCACTTGGCTCCGGGGCACTTGGAGCCAAGTGCCCTACGTACGGAGCAATTCTACAGCATGTGCATACAGCGTGGGTGCGATCTGAACTGCTGACGTTCTGAACTGTTTGCTCTTCATATTGACCCGACTCAGTTTTCTAGTCGCTATCGAACGGCCGAGGGCAATAGCTATTGAGGCGATGATTGAGCCAATTGCTTTGATTGAAAAAGTACATTCTAATTATTATCCTTATTCTCCTGACCTTTCTGCGGACGCGCGTATCTCTGCCGCGACCCCAGACCCCGACATGGTAACACCCAGTCTTCTAATAGGTGCATTCACCTTTCTTGACCCTCACAACTCACCCGTCTCAGTTATCCGATTGGCAACCGGGCAGAAAAAATGTTGTTGGATGATTCTACTATCGCTATCGTTTAGCATTTTTTATATATTTCTCCCTGCACGGGTCTAATGCCTCTCAACGGGTGTGTATCTTCAACAATATTAAACCTTGAACATCCAGCGGCATGTACCCTTTGCGGAGGTACCTCAACAAGAGTCCAGGTCCCAAAAAGCTTAGAAAAAACTGTACATAGTGGAACGATAAAAAAGAAACCTCTCTATAAAACGCTTTATCGACGTCTATATCGAGCATTCCCACTCGATGATATGTTCGTAAGCCACGGACTGGTTCGGACAATTAGCCATCGAAGCATCCTATCAGCACTTTATTTGCTACAAAGTACCTGCACCAGCTTTGGAGTCAACTACCGATAGAAACTACTGTGACACATGGAGAACAGTAAATTTACTGATGGAAATAAATTGTAACATACACTTGGGCATTACGGCGGTTGAATTGTTATCTCCGTGTTGGTCAGATAAAAAGGAAGATGTTATCGATTAGCAATGTTCGTATAAAATATTGCAGTTGTGATAAAAGGATGAATCAGTACACTCGAGACAAGAACACAACACACCCCGAGTGCTACTCACCTTCCTGAAGACTTCCGGTTCTCAAAATTCTCCAAGCTACGGGCGCGTGCCTGAAAAACAAAAAACGCATTGTAAAAATAAGAGGCATTATTTTTTTTATGCGAGAACATTTAGATAATTAAATTTTTACAGTAATAACCCCGACAAATTTACGGTGCATACAATATAATATTATTATTTGCTTATTAAAGAAAAGTAACGAAATTATGAATGCAAAAAAAACAGACAGGCGACAGTAGTTCACGAGAATGGATAAATAGGAAAACGTGAACACCCTGAGACTTTACAGTTGAGATCGATACTGTGCGTTGAGTAGAATTGTACTTTTGGATTTATTTATTTCACCTTGAAGTGGTTGGGGTGCAGTCTGTTCTATCGTACGAGAAGAGTATTCGAGGAGAAATTTCACAAGGAACAGCTGCGTGCAGCCAGCTCCTCATTTTAGCAAGGATTTTCTCGTAAACACTAATTCATCTTGTAGCAACAGAATTTCATATTTCCGGAACTTGGCACAGCGAAGCCACCGGCAAGGGTACATCCATTCGGCAGGTAAACATGAATAATTATTGTTTTAAAAAATCTTTTTCTTTCCTCTTCCTTTATTTTATCTTGCGCATTATTCGTTTTTTTAGGAGCAATAGGCATTTGATTATAGAGCTAGCAGAGTCACTCCTGGTTCGGTGAGCACAAGAAATATTGAACCTTTGAGAATTTTCGTGTAGGCAAATTCTGAAGAGGCCAAATCAATTAAGATAGAGGTTTTTTAACGCAGGGCTATTTTGAGCGAGTTGTTTAATTCGAAGCTGGGGCACAGAGTGAAGCTAAATGCCAAGGGCCAACCAAAATCGAGTGTTTTCCCGATAACCCATTAATTTGAGAAAACCCTGAAGTTTCAGAATAATACAATTCCGGCAGTCACCGTTTTCACCCCTTCGGTTTCCCGACTTGTTCAGTAGCATTTGGTTATCCCAGCGGTTGGGGAAAGCAACGGCAAGAATGAGCCCGCGATTAAGAATAGCAAATAAGTTCAGAATTTAAGGATAAAGAAGCAAAACTGACGTCAGCCAGACGACCCGGCTATAACCCTCTAAAACTGGACAGTTATTATGTTCAGAAAGGACAAATATATTTGCTACCAGTCTAACTAAGCCTACTCTTTCTTCAGACGAATTCGTCTATCGATCGTTTTACTAGGAATCTGACTCAGTCATCCGCCATCTGAAGAGCACATTATGAGCAAACACAACCGACACTGTTTATTTTGTTCCATTTGAAATAGTTTGGTCCGCCTTTCTACAGTTTAGTCCGAGCGCGATCACTCTTCTAAAGAATTTAGTTTTTCTTTTTCATCTTCGTTTTTTTGTTTACCCTTCTATTAAAGATAGCCTGTTCAGTTTCCCTTCATGGTACTCACTCAATTAGGACCGGAATTCGGTTACCGATTTGAAATAGTTCGAGCCGCCTTTCTACAGTTCAGTCCGAGCGGGATCATTCAGAAGAGCTAGTTGGTTCAGAATTTAAGGTTCTTGAAAATTTTCATTCGGCAAGCAAGTGCACGTTGTCTGTTCGAGGGCGAGTTTTCCGGAACTTTCGCTCCATTTTCGCTCCAGGTGGAAAAATAAAGAATGCTGTTTACAGAACAAGCGTTAACCCCACTGTAAATACTCGGGTTAAACAAAGATACATTTTAATCCTTCAACAATCCCACGCACTGCTCGAGGCCTGAGCAACAACAGGCGCAAACAGCCCTTTTGTAATTCTTCAATTACTTTAAAACTAGTATAAAAATAACAAGCTGAATTAAAGCCAACCCGGTTGAAAGCTTCCAAAGGTTTCTGGGGCTCTTATATGCGCAAAGCACACTTGGTGTTTCTCTTGTGTTGACGACTTATAGAACAAGTAAGTACCGAAAGCCTCAATTATTGAAAATGAAGCCCAAATTCAAAGAGACAGGGGACAAACGGACAGTTCTCATTTATGGGTTGGATTTGTAAAAGTTTTGCTCTCAATACTGCCAATCGCAGTTGTTCATTAACCGTATTATTAATTCTGACCAATTTGCTCTTCTTCACCGAAGGCTTTCCCCCTCTAGTAGGGGCTTTCGCGTTGTCCACTGTGTTAATTCCAGGAGGTCATCCCGGGAAAGGCGACCGGGAAATGTCTGGAATTCTGTAGCACACAGCGTTACCCCGAGTCTGGAGTGTAAGTGGGGGCAATACAAAAGCGGTTACGTGTCTGCTAAAAATTAGTGGCACTACAGTAGGGGTTGGTTTACGAGAGGAGCCTCGTATACGGTGGGGTAGTTCCCTACGTGAAATATTAAGACCTCCGATTGAAGCCGACCCCTAGCCGACTGTAATTTGACCCGGAGTCCATATTTAATGGGGGGGGGGGTCTCCTGTGTCTGATATGGGCCCCACCATGATTCTATCTCTCTCTCCCAACCGACCCCGGGATGCCGGCACGTCCATGCCGACCATTATTGATGCCCATTTATTTTCAAGAGTACCGCTTCAATTATTAGTCCGACCCTTTTTTACCCCACTAAACTAGAAGAAGAAGACGAAGGGGTTTTTTTGTCTACACTTCTGGTCTCAAGAACTAATTACATTTAAACAGTTTTACACTAAAAAACTATTACACGCAGATGAAATATCAACTTCTCGTTTAAAATACCTGTTTTGTGGTCTACGAGGGGTTGGAATACCGTAGATTTCGTGTGTTTCTGTCTCCTCTCGCTGGTTTGGTCTTTTGCTAGACCGGTTTTTCTGTTTGTCGTGTGTATATATGTCTTGTTATTGTGTTTTTGGGGGATGTTTGTCTTAAAGTACATTTCCCAGTTAAGCACATTTTTTATTTTTATGTTACAATATTAATTTTTTATTTGTCTTTGATAGTGTTACTTTCTCTTTAAATAAAAATTATTAGACATAGATTAACTAGCGCCCCACTGAGTGTGATGCGGAAATGTACTTAACTAAAGTTCGTTGTGGTGCTCTTGCACCGTTAAACTAGCGCCCCCCTGAGGGTGGTGTGGATATGTACTTAACTAAAGTTCGTTGGGTACACTTGTACAGATAAACTAGCGCCCCACTGAGTGTGATGCGGCAATGTACTTAACTAAAGTTCGTTGTGGTGCTCTTGCACCGATAAACTAGCGCCCCCCTGAGTGTGGTGCGGAAATGTACTTAACTAAAGTTCGTTGGGTACAATTGTACAGATAAACTAGCGCCCCACGATGCGGAAATGTACTTAACTAAAGTTCGTTGTGGTGCTCTTGCACCGATAAACTAGCGCCCCCCTGAGTGTGGTGCGGAAATGTACTTAACTAAAGTTCGTTGGGTACAATTGTACAGATAAACTAGCGCCCCACTGAGTGTGGTGCGGAAATGTACTTAACTAAAGTTCGTTGGGTACAACTGTACAGATAAACTAGCGCCCCACTGAGTGTGATGCGGCAATGTACTTAACTAAAGTTCGTTGTGGTGCTCTTGCACCGATAAACTAGCGCCCCCCTGAGTGTGGTGCGGAAATGTACTTAACTAAAGTTCGTTGGGTACAACTGTACAGATAAACTAGCGCCCCACTGAGTGTGATGCGGCAATGTACTTAACTAAAGTTCGTTGTGGTGCTCTTGCACCGATAAACTAGCGCCCCCCTGAGTGTGGTGCGGAAATGTACTCAACTAAAGCGATCTCCGTAACGTTATTACGGGGTATTTTTTCTTATTTTTGAACCACTCGATAACATTCTGGAAATGCTGGTCAGATCCACACAACGCATAAAGACCAAACCAGCGAGAGGAGACAGAAACACACGAAATCTACGGTGTTAACTTCTCCTACCGATAATAAGAACGTTAAATAACGCCCCTTCCAGGTAATAAGCTCCACCCTCCTTCCTGGATACCCTCCACTACTAGGGTAAAACGGGTACCGTAGATTGTAAAATAATATGGCAGGACATCGTCAAAGTAGCCCAATGCAGAAGGAAAAATCACCAGTGATAAATAACGTCGTAGATTTTCCTTAAACCGGTCGTTCAACCCATTATTATTAAATACGGGGGAAATACTCTATTTCGTATAATTGCCAGTGAAAGTCTACGAGGTAATTTTTATTTCTGAGCTTCCCTCTTGGGATTATCAGGAGCTAAACTCACTGAACTTTCTCACTGAAGCATTGGCGGGGAAGACGAATAGCAGTTTGGAATTCGGCCCAGTTTTAATTTTGTTGTTCCGAAAATTCGGAATCCGTGTTTCGAAACGAAAAATTAAAATGTCATTAGGGCCAATCGTCCCCGGCGCTTATCTGTATTTTCGTGGAATGAAAAAGAAGAAGAGAAACTGTAGAGTTTCCTGCGGAAACGTTTCGGCGAAGTCGCTGGACAAATAAAGCTTGTGACAGGTTTGACACGGCACGCCCTCACTTCAAACAACATGAGAAAAAATATTATCTTTCAAAGTTATTACACCGCTAAATTATTAGTACAGTGTGTGTGTGTGTGTGTTCAAGTGTACAACAACATGTGTACACGAGAAACAGAACGAAACGTGTATTAACTGCAACATTAATTACCTATTAGCGGAATAATCACCGCTCGCAAGGGTAATTTCTCCATTGAGCAAGCACAACATAAACTCATTACACTATGTGTTATTAGCGCAGTGTTTTGTCGAATGTTTCGGTATGTTATATTCAAACGTTTTAATTATGTTGAAAACACTAAAAAATCCGGTTATGCCAATAATGTGTTTTCCTCATTAGACAGTCCCATATTAGACAGCTTCCTCTGATAGACTGTAAGGAATTAGACTTTGGGAGTACATTCAGCTTCCTGTATCTACCCTATATATGTAAAAATAAGGCCAAAACGTATCAAACGGATGTGGACGCTCAGTTGGGAATATCAAAGCTGATTTTCTGAATTCATTACATTTCCCTGGATTTCCTGCTCACAAATTGCAATCGAAAGTAGGATCAGTTATCACGTTAATATCAAAGACTATATTTTCAACTTGTATACCTTCAACGGAATTCAGTAGATTAGTAGAAAGGACAGAGCTTTCATCATGTGTTGGAATATAAATCGATAGCTCGATAAGAATCAAAATTTATAATATTGTCATAAAAAATGTAGTTTTTTGTCAGCAGAAAATTGCCTCGATATATACCCTGAAATGATAAGTCAGTGAACCGAGCCGGCAGCGTGTGTTCATACAATAACGAGGTCCGGTGAATTAAATGTGATCACGAAGCCCGTCTTTAACAATGTTAATTGAATCATCTCCAGTGAACCGAGTTGGCCGAGGATGAATGGGCGGTGAACATCGGCTGGGCCGATGGGAATTTGACCCCGTAATACACCGAGCAGAGGTCAATTGCCCGAAGCGGTAGGAGGCGTCATCGCCGGTGACGCACAACACGCCCAATCGAAAGGAAAACACTTGGATATATCCCCTGTAATAGGACACTGCCTGAAAGGTGCTTAATCGGTGGCTGAAGATTAAAGCTGGGAGAGGGCGGTGAAAGAAGAATGTAAAAAGAAGAATGAAGTGTTAATTATAATTTTTATGGGAGGAAAAAAAATTTGAAAAAGGCAATTACGTCTGATTGAGTTATAAAAGTCTAGCTGATGCGTATAAGTTATCCGGACTATCATCAACTGATTACAACACCGGCCGATAGCGTTTTGGCAAAACTGTAAGCTTTTCATCTCATGCGAGCCGGGGGGGTCAACGGTTTATCGCGACGGGGGGCCGTAAAAAGATTGCGACGATTGCCAAATGATATTATTATTACACAACACTCAGATTATGGCCGGGATGTCAAAGAGAGAGAGAGAGAGGCAGAGAGCGAAAACAAATTGGGTGGGGGTCATCCGGTAAACGTTTTGACCAGAGATAACATGGATATTCTTCTGAGTTTCAATACCTGATTGATATCAAAGGTTTTGGAACACCATGAGTCTTCTCCAGACCGTACACCATGTGCAGACCTTCACGTTAGAAAAATGATATTGAAATTAATAATCGAACAATAATTAAAGAGGATTTTTATTTACTTATTATATAAACCTTCTAATTGATCTTCGAATGATCAATTCAAAATTTGGTAAAATTCGGTCCGCTAACGGGATTCGAACTACACATACTGCCCTATAATGTAGACTGTCTTCACAGTAAACAAAAAATTCTTAAGAATCGCTATTGCTTTTGGTATAAAATAATAATTATAAAGTATAATGTATTTACATATTTCCTTGTCATCAGATCGTAAATTACCGGGGGTTGTAGTATAATGTGGTATGACATAGGGGGGGGGTAGTACCACGTTTGAGAGGTCATCCACCTCGGCAGGCTCATACCGACAACATTCCTGACGGTATTTTCTGGCTCGGAAAATGGCTCAACATCGATATCAGCCCTAATACCAAATTGAAGGGCTACACCGATTTAAAAAAGCGATTTTTTATAGTTCATTCCCCAGTCTGGTTGGAATCACAGTGAATGTTTCGCTTTCGCAATTTAAATTCTGAACTCTAATCTTGGTTAGGGACAATTCCCCGGGAAACAGTGGATAGCTAACTGCGAATTGTCCTAGCAAGCGATAAACTCTGCCGGCGAAGCTTGCATTGAGTTGTCACGTGGCCTCTTCCGGCAGCACGTGACCTCTCCCGTCATTAGATCAGGCAGGCGGACTGTAAATCTATTGTTTGGAGCATGACTGTTTTCGTCGGGCTTTTCGCCGTTGCCAGTAGCATTCCGAGGAATTAGCGAGATTGAGGATACGTGGAGCGCTTGTAACACCGTACTGTAATTCGAAGGTATAAAGTGCGTTTTTTTTTTAAAAGAATCACAATGAAGATCCAGTATATTTGATGGTGATACAACGGAACAAACAAATAATAAAGACATTTATAGAGCTGTGCGAGACAAACGACTTCGGAAACGGGGACACGGCGGGACAGTTTTCATATCTAAGCTGGTCCCACACACACACGGCCGCCACCGTTATCGCGAGTTAGTCATGAGTTAGATTTATTAAATTGGTACAATAAAAAATAGAAAGTCCGTAATACACAGAGCAAGACCTGTTCAAGGCGGAATTGTAAGTAAAGTAAAGTTTCCTTACGTAAGCGCGTATTTCGGCTTACGTTTACGAGCATTTATTCGGAAGGTTTTTTAAAAAATCTTTTTATATTTATTTTTATAAGCCGGCTTGAATTTGAAGTTTTTCTTCTTTGTGGACACAAGGTCTGTTGTTACTATCTGAACACAAATCTGAATTGTTTCAATGGAAATTGGGAGAACGCGAACGCTAAGAAATATAAACGAAGACTGTTGTTGAAGTTCAAACAACTGTCAACTCGAAGGGGCAATTACGGAAGCCAGAGTTGGCATAGAGCCAATTCTGAATTTTACGCAGCGATGTGATGACAAACAGAAATCACATTGGATCGACTATTTTTTGTTTGGTTAAATTCCGATTTCGGTTTCCCCCTCGGAATTTTCGTTGTGGATACTTCACCTCGTAGAGAGAAAAACCGTTATTGCGACATTATTGCTTATTGTACTCGCCGAATGGATCGAAAGCGAATAAAAAGTTTTCCGAAAATACGCTTCATTCGTCCGTTAACCTGGAGTCGGCAAAATGGCGGGTTTACTGTACTCAATAATTTATAACTCAATGTTGTATATATACTCTGAGGGAGACCGACGTCTCCGCTGTGTTTGGTGGGGCGCCAAATGGGATGGTTTGGTGACGATGGCTTCATTCAGAGCCTGCCTCCCTCCCACTTACTCGCCTCCTCACTCTCTCCCTCCCTCCCTTTAGTTTCTTCTGTTCTCGATCCAATAAATTAAATTTAGACCGTTCTGGAGGTCAGTTATGACGCCCGGCCACCTGGGCAAGGTCGCCTGAAACCGCGCACGACAACATACCTGGCTGTAGATCTCCCGAGACAGAAAAAAGAAAATTAAACGAAAAATTCGAGAACGCCAGACCGCGTGCGGCTTTTCGCCGAATCTTCAGTAGCATGGTTCTGTCTTTGGAGCGTTAAAAACAAAAATTCGCCAACTAAACTTCCGTACAGGAATGATCAGGCTGGGGCAAAACTGAAGAATTTCAAATCGAACAAAACATACAATAATTTTCATTTCGATCGTTATTATCAGAATCATTTACTAATTTACTCTGGTATGTAAAATTATACGAATAAAATGCAAATATAAAATTAATAAATTTGTAAATTCGTACGTAATAATAATAATAATGGCCTCCGGAGATTTTTAATTCACTTCTGTAAAGTTTTTAATCGAAGGGTAACAGTACAAGTTATTGTGTAACGAATAATTGAAATCTGAGGGTTAGCAATAAATAAATGAGCCTTTATCTTTGGATGGTGAGAAACAAAAACTAAATTTCTGCACCGGAACGATCGCGCTCGGACAAAATTGAAGAAAGACTGTGGCGAACTATTTCAAATCGAACAAAACAGATGAAATGGGCTGTGGTCGCTCAGAATGTACTACTGAAGGTCGTCTTCGGAAGACGGAAGATTGAGTCAGATTCCCGGTAAAGCTGTCTCCAGTCGCGCTTATTCGAGGAAACAACAGTTGAAACAGCGTTTTTTCCTCATTCAAAAATTTAGACCTTAATTTTATGCGACAATTTTATTTTTAGAATTAAATGTTTACATTGTAAAATTAGAACAGTTGCCCAACATGGCAATTTTTGGCAGCGTCGTCTCGTTCGGGAATGACGGCCGAAATAGAATGAAAAAAAAAGTGAAAACAAACAGTTGTGTCCAGTCATAACGTTTAAACGCCAGCCATAACTGGCACACGATGTGATACCGGAGAAACAAAATATTCGTTAACGGAATGCGTAAAGTAAAGGCGTAATTTCGATGTTGCCACGACCTATTTTTACGTACACCACTGTCATTATATAAAGAATAATAACTTAAATACGACTCGTATCGAGTCGGTTTTTCCTTGACCTAACCCAGCGAACTGCCGATAGTCAAGGATGAGTAAACGCTGTAGTCTTATCCTGGAACTTGGCGAAAGACAGTGACAACAAGGAAGACGTGAGAGTGCACGCTTGGGGGTCTTATCACTGGACCAACGACGCTCCTTACAAACTGATATGCTCCGTCCGAATACTACAGTAGTGATCAATTATTTATCGACAGATTTTGCTGGATAGATCTCAGATTTGAAAATATATTTCTATTAGGAACGTTATCGGCCCGGATGTTTCCTAGGCCTATAAACAGTGTTGACGGGTTCCTCATATCCCAATATACCAAACAATTTATGATTAAAATGATATCGGCGAGCCTTGGACAACGTTCTCACGAGATGTTCGGGGTCCACCGAGTATTTGGAATATCCCTTGGTCTTCTTCAATGTTATTTTTAAAAAATATTATTTTACCCTCGTAAAAATACGTTTGGACACTTCTAGACAGTAATAAAAGTGGTGACGGACAAAATCATTCTCTGAGAATGCAGACAGTTATTTTACTAGAGAAATAAATCGACTAAATTATTCAAGACGGTCTCCTGTCTTGAAATGAACGGGTTTCTTTATTTAAAATAAAAGAAACAGAAAGTAGGTCCAGAGAGATTAAAGGGCCGAGAAGGGAAAACAAATAGGGAAAGTATAAACAAGAAGCAATTTTACATTTTTAAACACACGTCCCTTAAACGCCGGCGTTAAGTACGCCTACACGTGGGTAAGCAGTCTGGCAATCGATTTTGCCATGACTAACGCAACAGTCCTCGCGTTTTGTGCTTATAACAGGAACAAGTAAAATTTTAGTGTGTTTTATGTACAGTAACTGTACGGTAACCGTACATAAAATATTTCGATCTCTCCGGTAGCAAAATATAATCCTTTGCGTAAACATAATTTGCGAGGCGAATTATTACTTATTGTGTATATTTATAAAATAAAGATTACCGTAGATTTCGTGTGTTACTGTCTCCTCTCGCCGGTTTGGCCTTTTGTAAGACCGGTTTCGGCCGCTCGCCATCTTCAGTAGCAAAAGACCAGACCAGCGAGAGGAGACAGGAACACACGAAATCTACGGTATTCCAACCCCTCGCAGACAAAACAGGTATTTTAAAATAAGGATTACTATTCTTACAATAATAAAAATTACAATAAATGCACCAACGTGAAGAGCCCTGCGAGCCGAAATATATACATTTATATAGTGTATTATGTATACTTATGGATCTACAGCTTAACGTAAATACATAAAATATACCGATATTGGGTAAATATATATAACTGAGGATATTAAAGTAACAGAAATTAGCCGGAGTCATGCACTGTATGTATTAATTATATAGGAAATCGCTTTATCAAGTTACCAGGGTGAGTAAGGTACAGTTATTTTACGAGGCTTTGAGACAAAAATACTGTACGATTTTTTTTTTAAATGAAGAAAAGAGACTGTATTCAAAAATAAAAATAATTTCTACAATACGCAGTTTCAATATTTTTTTACTGTACTTTTCAAACCACCCTCCTATGTATAAATAAAAGATTATTGTATCTCTAAGGTGCTAGCCCGGTTTCTACCGGTATATCGTAAATTGGTGCCGGATCGTATCCAGTTCCAGTAAATTCCGGAAAAATACAATTTCTACTCGAACAACGGGAGTTAAAATTCGCGCGGAGAGAGAGGAGAGAGGGGAAATTGGCACGTGGACGCCGCTACAACCGGCGTTACCAAGCGTAGAACATCGCTTAAGAGGACGCGTTGAAAAAAACTCGTTTTTCTGAAAAGGCCGGCACTTAGAACTAGGCTTAGAGGTAGGCTGTAAGTTGAGAGAAAATAAAATGAATACTTGATTAATTTTGATGTCTACTTACCGGGCGGAGGGCAAAAGAGAGGAGGCGACGACTTTAATACTATTTTTCTTTTCGTGCGGCTCCCCTATAGACCGGTCGGCGACTACTACTGGAGGAGGACGACGGTCCGAATAAAAGGTGCGGAGCGTTAAGTGCGGTTAAGTGCGAGAGAGAGAGAGAGAGAGAGAGGCCTCTGTACTGCCGAGTGTTCTGCTCGAGACTGACCGCGTGCACAGGGAACAGACCCTGTGTAGTAGTGCCGGGGGCCCCCCCACAGCAGTAGCGGGGGCTGAACAAGTAGAGGGGGTAAAACAACACCCAACACCCGACACCCCCCTCCCACAACAATACCACGACCCTCACACGATACCGCGTAAGTCATTTAAAAAAAATATATTCGATTTACGCGACCCTATCGTCAGTAACTGAACAAGAAGTCCAACAAGAATTTTATCATTGTTTTCTGACCGGTTTCGGCTACGTCTTCAGTAGCCACTCTGCCGCTCCACTTCTGCTGCAGTGGCGAGCGGCCGAAACCGGTAGCGAAACGGCGCTAGTGAAGCGCGCCAACTTCCCGTGCGCCACGGTCACTCACCGCCGTACTGAAGATGGCGAGCGGCCGTAGCCCTGTCTGGACCAGAAAAACTACGTTATTCCGGCGAGGTATCGCAAACGAAAATCTCTTGGACACAAACGGATGTAGTAAAAATGTGTAAATAATTCGGTAACATAAGCTGCACAGTGTAATCAGTATTGGACGAGTCCGAATGGTTTGAGTATTTTATAGCAGACATTTCGAGTGAAGGTTTTTTTCATCTTGAGATTAGATCTCTAATCTCTTCATGGTTATGGGGGATCCCCGCTTCAAAATTCCCGCAGGATATTTGAGATGTTGTGAATCGTGGAGCAACGTATGCGGTATAACGTTAATAAGGTGTCGTGAAGATGGTGGTGTCGCGAACTACCGAAGAAAAAAAGTGGTGAAAAAGGGGGTTGCTCGGACTATGAAAGCGGTCTTCAGAGATTGAATCAGATTCTCGGTAAAGACTATAAATAGGAGTTTATTCGAAAAAAATAAGAGTGGCGACCAGACTTGTTTCCTTTCACGGATATGTTGACCTCCTTGTGTGTCGGTTGACATTTTTATTGTTCGGCAGTGTTGTCAGTATTTAGCCGAGATTACCGTCGACATTGTTCGGGGAAACAATTCCACGAACAGTCTAAATAAATTCCCGTACGGCCGCTTGGTGGAGTCGCGCTCGTTCTTCCGATGGTGGTAATACCTGCGAATTGTCCGAGAGCTGTAAATTGTTACCGTGCGAGGTCCCTTCCGGCACAATTTGGTTTGGACTCTTCGCCACACTGTTTTACATTCTTAAATTACTGTTAAATTATTTTACAATTTGTCTCGAAGCGATCGGACGTAAATCGCGAGCGCCGAAAATTTTGGAAGGACAACAGAGTTACTTACTACTGAACTCAAATCGGTCATTTTGAATGCAAATTCGGACGAAAATTCGGTCGGGAAACCTCAGAAAACGGATTTTAAAAAAATATATACTACTTTCAATATATAACAGTTGTACGTATTTCGGCTCGCGGGTATTTACACGTTTATGTGCCTATATACTAAATATGTACTTTCGTATAGTCTAAAGCATGGAAGGCTATGAAAATGTTTCCCACATCCTCTGGCTACTTCAATTACTCCATTTCCCGGAACTCGCTCCCATTATCCGCGGGCATCTCGCCACTTGTATCGAGTGCCCAATAACTCCACTTTAGATGGGGACAAACTACCGAACCGAATTCTAATGAGTCGACTGGAGCTCGTTACGAACCCCATTCTTGATCAATTCACGATGACTGGCTGAATTTCTGTTTTCCAAGGACTGTTATTTTACTTATTTAAAGGTTTCTGATTTTAAGATTCGGACATTCCCCGATTAAATTAATTAAACCGAAGCCTGTAATAGCTTCATGAAAGACGACGGGTTCAAAAACTGATGGACATCAGTGAACAAAGTCAGTAACAGAGCTGCGACATTAGATTCAGTAAATCATCTGTTTAGTAAATAACCACATTATGTTTACCAACTGGTCTTCCACTGGACCCGGGCCTTCTCGCCGAGACACTGAAGAGAGTTTCCGAATTCAACATTTTTTCGAAACAAAAAATGCAAACCGAAAGTTGGCGGATCCGGAGAACGCGCGTTTGATGTATTGGTCAAAACGAGAAGCAAAACAGGGGAAGTTGGTATTAAAGTGAAGCTCCTACCACTTTACTCGCTGCCTTCAAAAGCTGTTGAAAAGGCTTTTTTACCAAAATAAAACCTTGCACGGTAAATATTCTCGAAACGCGTGAGTATCGTGCGACTGGCGCTACCTGTGACCTATTACCGGTACTAGGTGTTACGAAACGAAGTCGCTTTTCGGCCTTATTACAAATGTTTCAAAACATTTATGCAGGCATTTTATAAAACTAAAATTTTATATTTTTAAGTACGCAATTATGATATATAATGATTCTGGTAATTGATTAATTCCAGAACATGGAGATAACTAATACACGATTGTAGTACAATCTACGGATGTCTGATTATGCCGTCTGTATAAAGATTTAAATTTTATCTAGCTTAAAATATCGGTGAGGGTATTTGAACATTTTCAAATTTCGAATTCAAAAACATACCTGGTCAAATATTCAATAACTAGGATTGAAATTGTCGGGAATATTATTCGTCGAATTTATTTTTCTTAGTAGAACATTTCTAATAAGATCTCTCACTATAATTGAGCCCTTCAATTACGTACTGAAGTAAAATTTAAGCTCGATAATTTGCAGAACATAAATTAAGTTTTCTATAAGTCGTATAGCAGTTTATTTGATTTTCTTTTCCTAAAATATCATTGGAAACATACCAAGGGGATATCACGCCATAGAGGGACACCTACGCATAGTAACTTTCGTAAATGTTGCATAAGCCGCTTTCAGAAATATAGAAATGAAATTTTCTCGCTGCTCGCATATTCATAACGACTTGTTGTTTTGCCGTATACCTTCCTGTTTGCATCTGGCTTAATTCAAATAAGTCTGCGACCGCAGACTAGGACGCTGGTTTTGTTTTACAATTACACGTGCCATTATCAAAAGCGCTGATTTGCGAGTCCCGGAAGACGCCACAGTTTTCCAGTTTCCATCAGTTGACCAGCGAGTGGTTTATAAAACGATAATGTCGCCCTTCATTTTACATAAACTTGTGACAATTATACAACATCAGCAAACGGAAACAGCACTGATTAGAGCGGTGACAGTAACTGAACTGGCGATGGCGAGAAGCCAAAATTTGGGGTCTGAGAGATTTTTCTTCTCTCTTCCGGTTGGCATGTATGAAAGTATTGCTCTCAATATTGCCTGGAGAATGGTTCATGGACATTCTGTCGCTGGGGTCTTGGACAAAATTGATGGCCTTATTTGTTTTAATAATTATTTTAATAATTATTATCCCACTCGACCGGTTTTGTTTCGAAATTATCGAGCTTAAATTTTACTTTAGTACGCAATTGAAGGGCTCCATTATAGTGAGGCATCTTATTAGAAATGTTCTACTAAGAAAAAGAAATTCAACGAATAATATTCCCGACAATTTCAATCCTAGTTATTGAATATTGACCAGGTATGTTTCTGAATTCGAAATTTGAAAATTTTCAAATACCCTCACCGATATTTTAAGGTTCATCGTGCATTTCCGAACCCCCCTGTGTGGTGTACGTGACCGAAGTCTAGCACTCGGTAGAAGCTATGCGATCGACTTCCGCCAGAGTCGGCTTCTACCAGTTATTTTCTTAAGGTCTTCCAGTACCGCGTCCAATTAAGCATTCCCTGTGTTGCCCAATGATCCTACCTCCTTTATTTCGCAGTCCGCTATTGTTTAAAAATAATTCTTAAAGGGATTTTCGGGGAAGGGCAGAGGAGGCGGACGGATTGACGAAAGAAACATGTGTAAACATGCGGTAAACCTTATTTTCAGCGCTGCCATAAGCTTTACTGAAAACTGGACAACGTTATCTCCAGGACAGGAGTTGATGACTGAGTTGTTAGCACTCGTTTCTTGGAATAATGTATTGAATAAGAAAAGGAAAAAGTAAGAACTCGCTGCGAAGTTTCTACCAGACTTTTGTCACGTACCCCGCTCCGGGATAATAAAATTACCGTAAAAGGAAGCGAACAAATAGCTTCAAATAAATAAAACGGTATATTTTTAATTTATTTCTGTACGACGTCCACAAAATGTTTGCCTTTTAGTGTAACCGTACGAATTACATATTTTGGGAAATGCCGCCGTAACTGTTACTGACGGAGAGCAGTTTAAAAGTTTAAAATATCCGCAAGTTGACGATAACGACAGAGGATATTGGCTGAAGTTCAACGTCCCATCGGCGATACCCTTTGCTGAACGGTAATTAATTTTAATGAACCCTAACCTCGTTAAATTATCACCAGGATGCTATAAAAAAAAGTAAAAAAGGTGCAGAGTTTTTCAACTATCCCTGTCTGTGGAAAAAAATGTATTTGGGGCGCTTATTTCTAGAAAGTTCCGTAACTCGATATTTATAATCGAGTAATTTGCCTGCTGGGGCTCCGGACCAATTGCGGCTTCTCCCCATCGCCAGTAGAATTAACCTGAAAAATATAGCTACCGCCGGTGATTAAGGAGTTTTTTGGGACCCATACAGCGTTACAACGAATTACAACTCTAGTGTACTCATTATATAAGCGTAAGGATGTCGAATTAAATGTATGAAACAAGAAAATGGATAATGTCTTGACGTCGTACAAGAATAATAAATGAATAAACGCCTCAGATTATTTTTTTTTTTAGTTTCTCTATTATTGTTTGGCATTTTTTTCTCATAACGCTTTCGTTTGAAATTGAGATTTGGACGAATTTAATTCATCTGTCGTGAACTCAATCCTGCCGTGAATTGATTAGCGATACTTTCCTCGAGTCGGAGCGAAGGTGGAGACGACGGGAAAAACATTCGCCCCGTTTGTTCTGTATCAGTGGAAAACAAATTCGGTCATATCAATTTAAAGCGGAGAGAAAGAATTTAAATAAATGTGTACAGACAATCTGCCGGCAGATTGGGGGAGTCTGGCAATAGCGTCGTTCTAAAATTGTTGTATCGCGCAGTACGTCGGGGCCCGGGCCCAACTCGGTCCTGTTAACGGTGCAGCGTAAAAACGTAAACAACGCCTTACGTCAGGACAACAAACCCCCCTTCTCAACATACCGACAATAAAGTACAAAACATGCTTACCTTCTACATACTGGTGACGGACAGGAGAAAATTTGCGAATAGATTTGCGGACA
The DNA here is from genome assembly GCA_019843655.1 of Lethocerus indicus. Classification (NCBI taxonomy): domain Eukaryota; kingdom Metazoa; phylum Arthropoda; class Insecta; order Hemiptera; family Belostomatidae; genus Lethocerus; species Lethocerus indicus. The sequence continues at coordinate 30,621,077 of JACDQD010000003.1, read as the reverse complement.
GAATTTGGGACGAGTGGCAATTGTCCCATTTCGTAAAATTTCAGTTAATTAAGAGTGAATTGTAAAGGGGTCAAACCTATTTTACAGGCGTTCCCACCCTATTTTACGTTCCGCACTCCTATACAATTTTAATATATTCTTCCACCCCTTATTTGGGTTTAAATTTAAAACCCTCCTTTTGGAGGATTCATCCTTTCATGATATTTTTTATTTCATGCAACGACTACAATTGACGGCACAATTAGTGCCTTTTCACGATGATTTGGAAACATATCTGGCACCCCTGGTTTGGGAACCCCATCGGGTTAATGTGCCCCCTCATTACACTTCCATAATAAATATATGTCGCGGAAAACTATTGTTTTAGAACTGCCACATTAGAAGGTAGATTGCGCTTAACGAGAATGTTTGCGAAGCCCCCGTCCGTACGGCTATAATTGTTCGACTGCCCCGCCGAAAACGAGGGGGTGGGCCCGCCCCTCGGTCGTTACGTCACAGTCTGATGTTCAATGACGTAGCTAGCCCATTAAAAAACGCCCGGCCGTTCGGATGTGATTGTTCTGGCTTGTTAATGAGGCGAGAGGAGGATGAGGAGGAGGAGGAGGAGGAGGAGAACAACAACAAAAACAACAAACAAACAAATGTCCAATTAAGATTGGGATGATGGGGGGGCCGGTTGTCCTTGTAAGACAATCGAAACGTTGAAACTAACCAACCGACAGACATTAATGCACAATAGACTGATGACGTTTTTTTTATTCTTCAATTGTCATTTCTAGTCTACGCTTGTGGAAGCCTAAAGCTATAGGCCTTAAGCGGCTGTGACGTCAGCTGGGTTTTTTCCTTCGTTTTAACGACGGGTTTCATCTTACGAAACGACGGCTCCTGGACGCCATTTATTGTGTATCAACTTTTACTGCAAGAGCTGTGCACTGTTCACTATATTATTAACATAATTATATTGCCGAGGCGTCTAAATCCTACGAAATAAAATTGCAATCCATAATCCTGCTGCTCCTCCGCACAATGAATGTCCCATTCGTACACGAACTAGCAGCTTCCCTATATAAATCATTCTAACCCTTTAAAAACGACAGCTTTCCCTCCTCGCCTTCCAGAAAGTATCGAGCGCCGTCTTAAGCGGAATTGGCTTAAGCGTACTTCACTACCTAGTAAGGTAACCAGCGGGAGTACCATCAATGGGTGGTTTTTCTACAGAAAGTACATTCCTTAAAACCTTAATGGGAAAAGGGGAGACGACGGGAAAACAAAATGAAGAGCTTAATCTTCGAATTTGGCAGCGTTAAAATTGTAACATATCTTGTATGACCCTGAAGAATATGAAGGATCGAGCCAGTACTGTTACCAGCCCTATGGACATAATGGACACAAATCGCGATTAAAGCATCAATCATTATCAATTATTTATCACCAATGTTTAATTTGTACAACACGCAAAATATCGCGTGGAAGGTCCAATTCACCTAACTGATGTCCGACAGAAGTGAATGTCACGATGAATTAACCAAAACCTGTGATTAATGGTCGATAATTATCTCTCGGACTGATCTGTGACATGATCGATGACTGATTTTTCAATCAACCAAACGGAACAATGCACAAAACACTTTAAAAAAAAATAATACGTCATAGTTCCATAATTTGTGTGGAACCATATATGTAAGATAAATATAACATATAGTGATATCTTAATTATTATTATTTATCTGGGCATGTTTCATTAAAGTTTACTTATTATAAATTTAGCAGTTTCAAAGCTGAATAACAGAATATCGACAGACATGATTTGGCGTTGGTTCCAAAGCGGTTTGGCTATTGGTCAAACATTGGTATTGTCTTTGGGCGTGGCCTAGTTTTCAGGTGGAAGCTGTCTGAATGAGAGTAGCGTTTCAATAGCGAGTGACCTCTTTGCGGCCGCTTTCTGTTTTCGGCCTCGCTGCCACTTTACCCGTTGATCGTTCTCCGACCGCTCGTCAGCTGCGCCTATTTTCTCTGTTGCTGTTCACGGCCGCTGTTTGCCGCTGCTCTCTTTCTGGACGGTGAGGCGATGTCTTTCAAAAGGGACGGCGACGACTATTGCCTTCTGAACAGGCTCAAGGTACGAGAGGAAAACCTGCAACGTGCTACTTAACACGCGTCGCGAATCTGATAATCTCTCTGATATTTTTACCGGACTATTGCGCGGACTTTTCTCAATATAGTTCTCACTCTGCTTATTTGTGGACATCATTTTTTGTTTAATTATAACCGTCCTACGATGTATTGTTGTATTGTTTCTGAGTATTAATGTCTGGGTGTGGTATTTCAATATGTTATTGATTTTGCCTACATTTGTTTTATTCCCTCCCGTGCCAATTGTTCACTGTTAAACTAGTCAATGCACTGTTCCCGGTTTTGGGCTATTTGTATTATTTGAACCTTATTGTTGGATTGTCAGTGCTGTAATTAATTGAGTTTGTCAAACGCTCATAATAATTATTGAAAAAAGTGTTTTGTTAACAGTGTTATTGTTGTTTTTCCAGCATCAGAGAGTAACCGATTTATTGGGCAGTTATATCCCTGACGAAGAAGCGAAGCAGTTGAGCAACGGCAGGTATGATCTAGTTTCATTTAATTTCAGTACAGTACAGTAGGATTCCTCATGCGATTCCCTGATTGTTCCCACTTTTTTAGTCCTAAGCTAGACTTGTTTTACCCTCTTGTTACTATCAGTGGAATTCTCTATTGGTGACAAATATTGTTATGGTAGCTGATAATGAATCAGTCCTAGTGCAGACAGTGAATAATCATATTACGTAATTGCTCAAATGAGTGATGATATTGCTTCATTTTGCCATTCAACTATACTATACCTGAACTACTATGCTATGACCTATGCCATTCAACTATAATAATTTAATTTCAGGTTTACCTGCCTTGTGTGTGAATATAGGCCTATTTTTGATACAATCAAGATGCTTGCTATACATCGTAAAGGAAAAAAGCATTTACAAGGTATTTCTCTATTTCCCAAATTTATTTTGGCATTTATAATGGTTTTCTTCGTAGCAAGAGCTGGAATTTTAACAAGTGTACACTATTGGAATTGATATTGGAATTGAATGTGATTTTATCTGTTAACATTTGAGTTTTCATGGATGGATTTTTTTTCATCAATGTTGTTAAGTGATTTAGGATATTTTGGTTGAATTTTTAGAATTTATATTAATTTTTGAATCTCAAAAAAAATATCTCGAATTTAACATTTATCATTAATTAATGCCTGTTTTTTGTTTCAGAATTGAGTAAATACATAAAACGCAAAAGTTATTTGGAATTGGAGGCATTGAAGAAGGAACAGCAGGATGCTTTTCACTTTAATCAGAAAGAGGACGATCTCTCTTCCTCAGGATTAAATCCAACCTTGTTGGGAAACAAAGAGTATTTTGCCATCAAATTGAAAAGGAAAATAAGTGACCGGAGGAGGACACTTGAATTACCCACATTCATTAATGAGATTGAAACAATAAAAACAAAACTCCAAGATAGTGAGAAGTTTTAATTTCTACTTTCTTTTAAATCATAAGGCAGTGCATAAAATAAATCAAAAGAAAAATTATAGAGGTCATGGTAGTGGCCACTGTAAGTTAAGACCCATTGAGGCCTTTAATGCTGTGACTTAGGGCCTCCTGAAGAAGTAATAAAGCTGTGCCCTAGGTATTTAGGCTTAATTATGTAAAGAGTAGGTTTTGATTTTGGGCCCATTAATATCTAGATGAAGAAATTATTATTACAAATGTATGACCTCAACCTGTGACAATTTTTACCTCAGGCCCTTCACACCTTACCCAGGGTCTGAAGCAGGCAACATTATATTTTATGTTGACACTAAAAAAAAGGGAGATTTAAAAGTAGGTAAAACAGAATAAAAATGATTATTTCCAGTGCAGAAGTATCATTATTAATTAAAATTTGTAAAATTCAACTCTAAACCAGAAGGAAATTTGAATTTTGTTGGTCTAGATTGTTTTTTGTTGACAATGACATTTTTGTTTAGATTACGAAGTGAGGCCTTCGCCTGCTTCTCAGGTACGGCACTATTTGAAGCAGCTGCCAAGGAAGATTTCATTGGAGATGATGGTAGAAAAGAAAACCAAATGTTACAGCACCAGTGTTGGTTCACCAAAGATGAAGGAACAGCCGAAGAAGAGCCTTCTGACCAAAAAGCCTACCGTGAAGTCTGTCAAGCCCAAGAACAGTGGAATCAGTGATCTTTCGATGAATATGTAAATATATCTAATTTTAAGATATATGCCAAGGTTCAGAATATTTGTCACTCTTGCGATCTTTCGTGTCTTGACTCAATGCCTCAAAATGTTGGTTTGAGGCACCCCATCAGTAAATTGGTGAGGTAGCAGTAGATTACTGAGGCCCATGGATTATCCTGTCTTTTCACTGTTACTCTGCCTTGCCAATTTTGACACTACATCATTTCACTGGTGAGTAAGTGTACACTCGCTTTACTATTAATAAGAGAGTAGTCAACAATATCACCAGTCATTGTGAAGATGTGATTGGTGGCTGCTCGAAGACATTGTTAAGTAAAATCCCGTCAGCTTCTGGCCATGTTTTTACAGACCGATAATGTGACCAGATGGCAAGAAGCTAAAACCCCTAGGTCTCTAGCATAGGATCAAATGAGCAAGTGAAGACAGAAGATCGCAAGGGTGATGGTAAATATTTTCTTTTTATCTGCTCTTTTAATTTTCTTACAATTTCTTCTACCCCTTTTGTGTTAAATTTGAAGCTATATTTGAAGATGAAAAGAATGCTTTATTTGTGTGTAGAATATTTCCAGTTTACAAATTCCCACATGCAACATATGTGGGCAACATTGTATAGAGCACCACTGGCCTACTTCTCATGGCAGGGGCCAAAAAGAATTAGGTTAATTGGAAAATCAGTTCATGTCACCACAAAATTAATTTTCAGTGCAAAACAAAACAGCTAATTGTACTGTAAAAATGCAGTTAAAAAATTAATTTTATTTGTTCTAGGATAATATTCAATCAAATATTAGTAATAATACCTACATATTAGTAATAATAAAGAGAATTGTCCCTGAAATATTTAATGAGAACCTTTTGGGTATAGCTCTAAACTTATAGCCTTAAATTTTAAGGCTATAATTTTATTTATGGCTTTTGCTATATACATAGTGTATGAAGGAATGATGAAAGAATAAAAGAAAGAATACAATGATTTTAAAAACCTAGGGGAAAAAATGAATTTTGTTAATTTCCTTAAAGTTAAAGCAAAAGATAAAGAAAAATATTTTCCAAGGAATTTTGTAAAGTGTCTGGTTATTATAGTTATTACTGTAATAGTAATTATTTTATAATGAAATTTTTTATTGTGTATTTAATTTTTTTTTTCTTTAAACAGGTCTGGGTGGATAAAAGATAAATTCGGAAATTGGGTTAAAGATCCAGATGCCGAATTTGATAGCGACGACAACGAACCACATCCAGTTTTCCCAACATAACTTTGTTTGCGTATTGTAAGTAATAGGCAGACATTATATACGTGTACAGATATGTTTGTAATGTTGCATGTTTATACTAATGTTGATATGTTGCAGGGTATAGAGAGATGATACTGCCTTTAGGGGGATCGTGAAGCGTTGTCAGATCCGTTGCGCCAGCCAATCTGTATAAATCCAAGAGAGGCAACATAAAAACAAAAACCCTTGACATTCTTGAGTCATTGTCATCACTATTGTCGGTTATTGTCAGAGCTTTTCAGTAGTTCAATTATCAAATAATAACGTAAAAATCTTAATGAGATTTATACCTATTTTACATTTCTACAATTTCAGTGTTTTCATTTGTAATTGTTTTAAAACATTTAATGTATAAAGGTAACTTTTTAAGTTTGTTTCATTCTTTTATTGCTGTCTTATTGCTACATCTTATGCATTTGATAGGTTTAGTTTGGATTTTGTGTAGTTGAATAATTTTACCATTATTTTAGTTTTTTGTTTGTTGTTTTTCTTATAATTAGTATGTAATTTCAAATAAAAAAGTGAATATCTTTTGAGTTTTTTTTAAATTTAAATATCCCCCATGTGAAAATATTGGTAATACAGAATAAACATAAGCTGTTGTTCATTTTTATATAAAACAGTAGTACAGGGTATTTACATTTTAATATATCTTACATTGTAAAGCATTCTGAATAAAAAAAAGTTTATGTTTACTGGAAGTTAACCCCCTTGATTAGCCTCTTGCTAAACATATTTCCACATGTACAGTACATATTTCCATATGTAATTTGAAGCAAAACATGGAAGTTCATAAAGCAAATAATATACCGTAGATTTCGTGTTTCTGTCTCCTCTCGCCGGTTTGGTCTTTTGGTAGACCGGTATCTGCTGCTTGCCATATTCAGTAGCGGTGTTAGGCACTTTGGATGTTTTTTGGGCATCCTCGCTCACTGTCACTGTCATTTGTACTGTGGTGGTTGTCTGTTTGTCGTGTGTATATATACGTGTCTTGTTATTGTGTTTTGGGGGGATTTTATTTGTCTTGTTTTAGTTGAGGGGGGGGGTGGGATATTTGTAAATCGACTTAAGTCTTTGTCGGGTTGTCGGTCAAAAAAGGGGCCTTTAGTTGGATTAGCGGGGCGAATATAGCGTCACTTCGGGAATTTATCTATTCATTTATAATGTTTTGTTTGCGCTTGAAAAGACTAACGGTCTAGCAAAAGACCAAACCGGCGAGAGGAGACAGAAGCACGAAATCTACAGTATTCCAACCCCTCGCAGACCACAAGACAGGTATGTTAAAAAATAATATACATTGTACTAGACACTGCATAGAATACAAATAAACTAAATCTAGTACTTATATTACTATTGTATTGTGTATGGATTACGTGGACATACCTGGTTAGCTAGAGGAAATAGACGCTGAAGTTTGGGGATATGATACGACACAATCAGGGTTTTATATGGGCTAAATGACTATAATAAAACCAGGAATAATCAAGTGCTCGGTATGTATCAAACTTTTATTATTGCTTACACCATTTTTCACAAACCTGCTGTAACAATACAAACATTTGTTGTTTCTCTTGTCGCCAAGATACGCGTTGCAAAGTTTCAAACAATTTCGCTGCCTACTTAATATTGTACATTTTTTTCACAACTTTTTTTTCAGTTAAACCACTTTTTTTTAAAGCTTACGAAAGGCAAAATGTATACAGACGACGACGTAGTAGTGTCCTAAGCGTAAACGGCAAGACACTGTAGATTGTTTAAATTTGTTCTAAAGCTACTGCGATTAAGAAAATACCGAAATAAAGCTGATTATCACTGCTTACGTGTTTATCAGTGCTCAATTATTTTGGCTATATCTTTGAAAAATTGGACGTGCAAGCTAACAAACGAACGATACTTACTTTAGAAGTTATACGATAAGTTTTTTTTTATTGTCGAAAAGCGCATAAACATTATTCGCACTTTTGTCCTAGGCTCAGTAGAAAATAGGATTGTTTCCTGTTGGCCCCCTTACAAATAGTAATTGTACTTTCCTGTCGATTTATATCCAACGAATGAGTGGATTAAAAATAATCGTGAACAGGCAATAAAATGTTTTTATAAATTTACCGAGAAAGTTCCGTTTAAACATAATTTTTTTAAAGTCCAGTCAGAAAGAAAAGCACACAGATGCAGGCTGTTCATTGTCAGTGAACCCAAGATCGCAACCTTTTCCTAGCTTTGGAAGTAGAAAAATCTTTGCGAAATTATTTTTTTAAATAATCGGGTAAGCTGTAAACGACAGGGTTGCAAAACTATTGATAGCGAAACTTTATTTCCTCGTCGGTTCCCGCTTACGGATCTGGCTGTAAGTATCTAACAGTGTGCAGCGCTAAGAAGCCGAAAACATGCCTGTATAAGACCGTAGAGGAAAAATTATTGCAAACCTTCTTGCACTCCACCCGCCATTAATTGTAAATAATTTTCTGAAAACTCGCAATAGGAGTCCGGAAACTCTGCGTTTAAATCTAGAATAAGATTTCTATCTGGCTTTCTCCTGCCGTCGGTGTGCTTTTCCTCAATTGCAAGTCCTGAATATTTTTTCCATCATTCGTGCGATCTTCTTCTGTCTTCTAATCGTCTTCAGTAGCATTTCCTACTGAATATCCGATTAGCTAATCCGGAGACAGAGAGTCGTACGAATGATGATACTCCGGACACGCTTTGGTATCGTAAATAAATAAATCATTCGAATCGGTTATTTGAGAGGCCGCAACAGGAAATTAGAGAAAAAAATTTGATGAAATCTAACCTATAATTTGAAATAGATTTAATCTAAAGTACTAGATGGCGATGTCAATTCTCATTTATTATTCATTTCATTGTACTCACTATTTCAAAGAACGTCTAAACGCTAAATCTTACAGAATATTTTTGTGTGATCGAATGTACTAAACTGTACAAAAAAATATTTATATCGAGAGTTTTTACCGTAGAAAAAGGCATAGTTCTGAAGAAATACGGATAGTTTTTTAAAGCTTAACATTATTAAATATTATCATCGACGAGTTACTTTCACCTGACCGAAATCAATCTGTGCTCATCTACTTACAAAACTTAAAAAGTACATCGATGGACGGATGGTAAAACAAACTATTGGACTAGATGCTGATCACATTGTTTAAAACTTTCTTTTAAATTCAATTTTAAAAAAAGTCCTGTGATATTTTTAACGAATGGAACTGAAGATGAATCGGCCTGATATATGATAAAGATATTCATAAATAAAATTCAATAAAAAATAAATGATTTACGGCATTCTGATACACTGAAATGCACATGTACAATGCACACATTTTCACACGAGCTCAATATTGTCCAACATATAGTACTTATCTGGTTAATTAGTAACACAGAAAATCACAGTAACGATTTAGAGATTACATACTGAATTGTGCTAATAATAATGTTTTCGTTTTTGAATATTTTCACAAAAACTGTTCATGGCATATGGCAAGCATGTTTTGAAAGGTATGAAGAAATATTTTGAAACGGATACCCTTCAAAGTAACAAACTTGTACTGATGAAACGCCATGATATATTCTGTTAGTATTTAACTCGACATTTATTCTTCCTGCAAATTATATCAAATCTTCAAGTTTATAAGAAAAATCTGAAACGCATAGAAAAATAATTCTACCAGATATCCAGCACCACACATGCAACAGCACAGTATAGGTTTTACTTTAGGATTTCCTTCACAAAATTAGCAATAACAAGATTGTTGTTCACTTTTGAAAAAAACAAAACGAGAATTGCCTACATTATATTACATTATAGATTCCCATTGAGCATAACCGATGTCCATCAAACGTGGATATATCATTTACATTAATTGGCGAGGAAGTGGAAATAGATTCGCGAAACAAACCGACAATAGTGTAATCTAAGTCTAATATACTTTTTCATTGTGAAAGTGATTGCGTTCAATCTACAAAATTAAATATTACTTTTACTAGAGCTGATAACCATTTTTTGCTGCAACAGGATCTTATAGTTGATTCCAATTCAATAATATTCTAACGGTGGAATGAAAATTCTTTACTAATAGACATTAAGTTATCCACTTTGTCCGACACTAATATATCTTACAAACTAATATATTCAGTGCGCAATTTTAATTTGTTACGACTAATGCCTTACTTAAACAATAAGTAATAAAATTAAGATTCACACTTTTTTCTTTTATCAATCGAGTTTGATTTTCATATACACATTAAAGCTTCAGTTGTAAATTATTTATGTATATATACGCTTGTTACAGGCAAAGCTTCTTGTATACTCATTTTATATGTAGCCACATACACACACAGACACGAAAAAGGCGCGAGGGAACAGAAATTGACATATTTCTCTAATAAAGATGAAGTAAAGGCGAAGCATTATAATGGCTAATATCTGATTCAGAGTTTTTGTACAATTATTACAGACAATATTATTTAGTTGTAATTATTGGATCTATCCTTATTATTACTTCCTTTGGTCTTATGAATCAGATAAAATGTATGAAGATTACTTCGTATTTTCAATAGCCTCTAGTGTCGGCTACAATCGGCAACAGAGCTTAAGTTGAAGCGTTTTAAATTTTTTTATTCTGTACATTAATAAAGGATATTTCACTAAAATTGAGAAATTCGACAAGTTTCAGAATTTGTGAAACATGCGTTCTTCTATGAAACTGAATACACTGTTGTTCCCATTGCAGCAATGAAACGCATTCAATTTGAAACAACGCGTGAACACTTTACTTGAGTTTTGCCTGCAACATTTGTTCAAATAGAGACCGCCAACGGAGTATACAATATTCATCAGACCGGAGATCGCAATAATAATTTCCCTTTTAAAAATGTTTCTCCTTATAGGGCCTACAAAGAGTAATTTTCAGCTCGATCGGTGATTTGTATATGGAGATGTTTGTACACGATATATGTGTGCGCGCGTGTGCGTATGTATATATTCACGTTCTGAGTTATATTTACATGTTGTTGGAGCCCCTCCAGGACTGTGCACGCTACCTCAGTAGGTCCTCGTCGTCCAAACGTACGGGGCTCAAACTCTGCTGGTTCATGTGCAAACTTAAATTCCGATGTTCCTGCGGGCGGAAAGAAAAAGGCGGGTCTAAATTACAGACTCAAAGCATTCGTGCTTTAGACGCAATAAATTTCTCTGTCCAAGGTACCTGTCCGGGTTGGCCGGCCTGCGTGAGCTCGGGCTATCATCACTCTTGCGATCTTCGGTCTCCTGTCTGAGATTCGGACCTCAGGTGTTGCTACTGGCGACGGCGGGAAGTCGAAACCGGTCCCCGCTACAAAACGGCGAGCGGAGACGGAAGATCGCAAGAGTGTTGATATTTATTTGTCTACTAACACAGACGAAAGGGCCGAATTAGTTATACACAAAGGTTAAAAAATTGTATGTAGCGTCATTTCTGATTGCACACTTTTTTAAACAATGTCTCAAAATTTAGTTTCAATTCTACTTTTTCTTCTCTATAGTGTGCCAAAAAATATTAGTAATAGTAGTAGAAAAATAGAAAATTCAAGTAGTCTCTGTCTTAATAACAAAGTACATAAACGTAGGAAGGCCCGTAGGCCGGAATGCATGCATTAACCAATATTTGTATATCGGCTTCTCGATGTTCTACGTAGAATTTATTGAAAAATAAAGTTATTTGTATCTTTGCAATAAAAAAATAACTTTCTGACACTCCGCTCACTTCTTAATCAGTCCAAAAGAACCCTCGCAGACCACCAAACAGGACTTCCAAAAGATTTACTATTTTTTATTATATTTTAGTTATGTCTATTTGGTCTTTCTTGTGTTCTTTCGAAAAGAAAGAATATTTGTTTGAAAACCACTTTTGCCGTGAAAAAATACTGCTGATATAGACTTACGTTCGAGGAGTCTTGGCCCATGTCGGAATCAGAGTCCTCCCTGGAGTCGCCGGTGGTCATATCGTCGTCCTCGTCCATATCGTCCACCTCGCTCTCCCTGTCCTCGTCCGTGTCACTGCAACCACACACCACAAACGCCTCCTCATCAACACACTTCCCCCGTCATCTCATTTCCGAACAAATATATTTCCCCCGCCGCTACCTAAAATTGGCCGGCCCCGAAAGCTATAGAGATCTAACGTCCGAAGCGTCGGCATCGATGATTACACTCGAGCAACGTTTCCCAGATCCGCGCTAAGAATCGAGGGAATCGGGAGTTCAACGGTGGGGATCGAAAAAATATCACTGTCAACTTTAGGAGGAGGATTATCCCATACGGGATAATAAGGCAACGGGAATACACAAATATAACATTAAGGATTCTTCATATCCGTCTGAATAGAGTAGATTTAAATCGCAAATTTGGACTATAGAGGCCTCTAGTAAAAAGGTCTTAAAAACTTATTGTATCGAACTGTGGGGATCCACCAAGACACTTTACGCTGTTCTCGTTCAGAGATCAAATAAACCATATAAAAATAAGAGATAACCGAGATCACCGAGTGGGGCTATTCTAGACAATCGAGTACACATATTACAATATTCCAGATCTGTAACTGGTATCTTAAACTAGTGTTATAATTTGTTCCCCTAATTTATAGAATTACATACCTTAATTAATATTCCGGAATATGAATTGTCACGAACTTCAGGTGGGATCGCGTAATAATACCTCGGGATTGATCCCTGAATTCTCTGAATCGATTCTTTAAAAGTATAAATCGATTGGTCCCCAGCTTCGATTTAAATTTTTGCGACCACATTCCGAGTAACATTGGACGAGCGAATCATCGAGGCCGATTCGTACCATTCTACAGACTGCTCTAGAGACTTTGTCGTCGCGTTACAATGCAAAATTAAAGAATGTTTGCGAAGGAACAGAACTTCGTTTATCTGACATTCGTGAAACTAGACTAACCGATCTCTAGGTCGTGCTACTGGACCTAGAGTATTCACGACGCCTAACTAATTTGCGCAATCGTTCCGTCATTTAAAAAAAGTTTTTTTCTTCGAAACTTGTGTTTCGAATTTTAGCTAACAATGGTTAATTGACAGGGCCGTGTAACGGTTATTGTGGGGAGGGAGGTTAATTCATATCGAGGAACATATATATTTATCGAGTACATTATTCAAATACAAGTATTGCACTATTATTATATTTTTATCAATCGACTTTAACAGTTATATCAAATGTTATCACCAAGTTGAAACTAAAAGAACGAACCTTGCTTAAAGCATAATCAGTAAGTTTATCAAAAGTATTCAATAATCCGTAGATTTGTTGTGTTTCTGTCTCCTCTCGCCGGTTTGGTCTTTTGCTAGACCGGTTTCGGCTTCTTCGCCATCTTCAGTAGCGGTGTCAGTCACTATTGGCAGTTTGGATGTTTTTCGGGCATCCTCGCTGCACTGCGTCACTGTCACTTGTACTGTCTACTAAATTGAATCTCTCCAGTTTAGAATACAGTGAAAATCACTGGCAGACAATACAAATCACTTGGACAGTACAAGTGACAGTGACAGAGCAGTGAGGGTGCCCGAAAAACATCCAAAGTGCTAACCGCTACTGAAGATGGCGGAAACCGGTCTAGCAAAAGACCAAACCAGTGAGAGGAGACAGAAACACAACAAATCTAGGGGTATTCCAACCCCTCGCAGACCACAAAACAGGTATTCTAAGCTATTCAATAATCCTGTTATAAGATTTTACTGAACTGAATTTGTTTTCGAAAAAATTACGGCCCGAAAATATTCCAATATAATAATAATGAAATTCGACGATTTGCACACAATAGATAGGGGGCATACATTGCATCCCCTACCCCCAGTTGCACGGCCCTGTTTATCAGTATCGTCCCTCTTAAGTCTCCACTCACCCATTTGCTCCCGAGCTAAGCACTTGGCGAGCTGAAGCACCCTGTCGTCGCCTTTTTTTAAATCTTCTTTCGTGTTTGTTTTACTAAGCTCCCGCTTGCGGTAATGGAGGGCCGTTTACGTTTAAATTGTAACGAGCCAATGTTCCTTCTCGGAGCCAAATAAGCGAGCGGAGGCGACTCGCGAGGGCGACTTATGGACAAAAGCTATTTTCTTGATTTTTAGCTTTTACGCGCATAACGATTTTGGAACTCACGCCGTCGAAAATTATTCAATTTCGACACGTTCAATACTAGCGTTACAACTAAAAATATGTAAAATTTCACTACAGTCGCTAGACCAAAAAAAAAAAATGGACGCCGACTATAAATTCAAATCTTTCCACAAATTAGATTCTCCTTTTCTCAACTGGCATGCGGATATATACCCAAACATGCACTAAGAAACTATGGTCACATAAGCAGGCACACTCAAGCACGTTCTAAACAAACATGCCCACCTAGAGTATCATTCGTTAAAGAAAAAAAAATAAAATTATCCCAATTACAAATCGACAACATTTCTACAGAAAATGTTCTAATTTCTTAAATTCGTTTTTTCTTTTATCACAACATGCAGTGTTTCTTTTCTTCTAAATTAAATTTAAGCCAGATATTATTTATTTTTGTAGTCGTATTATATTAATATTTTATTCGATAAAATAAATAAGCTACTGTTGCAAGAGTCTAATTCACTACTGAGAAATAGAAGAAATCAATGAGGACATATTTTGTCTATGTGTTTATGTGGCTATCGTGAATGATTTAATTTTTTAAGAATTTTTTTTTAAATTAATTACATTCCCTAAACTAGATATATCTGTTCCATTTCTATTCTATTTTGTGTTTCTATTTTCTATATTTTGCTTATTTTTTTTTAAAGAAAAACCTATCTCGTCTAAAATATCTCCTCTATTCACCTAATCAATAACCCCTCTACTTGCTAATATAAACTCAGTTAAAGAACAAAACGAAAGAAAACACTGAAACACAACACCATTATGGATGAAGTACATTTTGAAAAAAAGAGGCCTACCTTTCTGCAAGGAATGAGGGTTTTTCTTTCTATATATATATTTTGTTTGTTAAATGCAGGTAGTAAAGTCCATATTCGAGTTTGTTCATTAAATCATCTTTAATCAGAAATTATACAATGTAACAATCTTTAACAGTATACAAATATTTTTTATATTACTTAGCAACAAGTACAATATACCTTTAGATTTCAGATATGAAAGTTACTCTTGTACTCTTGTATTTTGTTATTTTTTTTGTTTTAACTTTTAATAATGAAACATTTAGTAGCAGCGATCATTGTTAAACAATAATGTTGTTTTTTACAACGTAAAATTAAAACAACTGATTCTAAAAATCCTTAGGCCAATCTGTATATATTATTATTATTGTAATTATTATTTACTACACTCAAGAAATCTTTCCATCGTAATATATATATGTATATATATCACTCTCTAACTTTTGATAAATCTAAAATAATCTAACTGTGTAGGTCACTTGTCGATATTTTTGAACACATTCCATTCTAGATTCGAGTTTCTAGATCGATTTTAAATATAAATCTGCCGATTGTATATGTTGAATATTGCAGTACAACTTGGATTGTCCCTAGGTCGGGGCCGTCTTTAAATCGGAGGGATTGTGTCATTCGCCTATCCCCGGGGACATCATATTGTTCTTTAGAAAAACAAATAGTTTCGTACGTAGAATATTACGTGAATTAGAAAAATAAAAATTTGTCGCCGGTCACCAGGAATGAAAATATTCCATATTTAAGACCTGAAATAATCAGTCAAATTTTAATGGATCTAATCTTTTAGTTTTCGACTAACATGCAGTTGGGGAAGGTAAGTGGAATGCAATAATACGCCAGCATCATAGCGAGTTACTTGAGCTGTCACTGAGTGTTTTATTTAGGAAAAATCATTTTTTGGACTACATCCCATCCAATATGGCCGCAATCCTTCTCAAGTGAGTGTTAGTGCTATATATCGGTGTGTAAATAGTTCCATCTGTGTGTGTGTGTGTGTGTGTGTATGTGTGTAATCTCCCAACCGGACAATTACAGGCCTCGCTATGATGTAATCTATATATTAAATATTCGGTCGATAGGGACGCGTAGTAACGACGAAGGGTTTTTTCCCCGCCAACAGCCGCTATAGGACAAGATCCCAACGAGAAAACCAAGCTCAATCTTTTCAGAGATTAAGGATAGTCTATGAACTGAAACCAGCTGCAGTAATATTCTTTGTTTCGCGTCCGTTATTGACTCTGAAGGACAGTCCAAGTTTTCTTCTAAAATATCCTGTTTTTCTCTTCCCACGGCATTTTTATAGACAAATTCTTGTGACACTATCGTAAGAGTGATAATTCTTTATAAATATATATACGTTTATAATCTGCTGTGAAACAAATACGTGCTCGTTGACAACTCACAATATACAAAAAGAAAGAGTATCAATTAACATATATTTTCCCTCGCTTTCTCGTTTTTTTATTCTGAAGGCATATTGGCTTATAAAAGAGATGTCTGTTTTACAATTTGTACAGAAAAAAAATAAATAAACGAAAGAACAGAAACTAAATCAAATCAAAGAGAACGTTCTCTCGGTTTTCAATAAGTGGTTGGTAATTTGTTAGAACGTATAGGTGTGTTGCCAAACAAAAAACATTCAGCCTTTATACTCTTGTTTCCCATTCAAATTTAGACGGTCGGCTAGTATCGAGAGCCTCATTGTATTTATCATCCATCATTGCTTCATTTAATCTGGAAGCAGATAGAACAACACGTTGCCTATTATTATCGTCAAAGTTTTATTTTTCAAAAAAACAATAAGGAATCTTTTGTGTGTGTGTCGTGTGTTATATTCAATTTACAGTTGGACAATGGGAATGTTTGTAGACAAGAAACAATGTCTGTGCACAATACCTGACGTGCGAACAGCGTTTAATCCTCGCTTCTTGTTAATATTTAATTATTTTTTCAAATACAAGTGTGGATTTGTTGTAGTGTGTGTTTTTTTGCTGTAATCGGTGTGCGGTGGTTACGAAGCGCGTAATTCCGTACGATTTTGTGTGTAACAAGACAAAGAGATAAGCGATGGTGCAAAGTGGCTCCAAGTGCAGATACACATTTGGAAAGAGACAGAGAGAAAAAAAGCTCAACGGAGGGTAAAAAAATACTTGGGTGGGGGTACGGGTTCGGGGTTCTTCTTATGGGGGTACGAAAAGTGAAATTTACCTGTGGTCTCTCCTGATTCTCGGTGAGGAAGGTTCTTCGGTCGAAGTTGAATGCGAACGCCTGCACCTGCAATTGACACAAAAAGGTAGTTCAGCGAATGTTTCCGTGAACTTAAACTATCTCTATAACTTCCGGTAGGTTCCAGGAACCCCTGCTGTTCCGGGATCTTTCTGAAGTGCGGAAACCACCCGAGCGAACTCCTCTTGAAGGTTTTTCCAATCCCAACGGAACCGGACAGAGTTCCGAAACGTCGATAGCGGACAGCACCCGAGAGGGCCCCAGGAGGATAGGGTAAGAATTAGGTGGTTTCAAAAGACAGATAAAATCCTGGAATAGCAGACATTCAACCCCAGCTAACCGAGGTTCTCCCACAGTATTACGCAATCCTACCAGAAGTTAGTGGTAAGACAGAGATTTGATAACTTTTAATTTGCGCAATAAATACACTTTTATTGTTCGCACTTCTAAAGTCTGTTGAAGTTCAAGCTCGAGAAATTTTAAGGCACTCGCCCGTATATACAAGGCTTGGGATTTCAAAATTTCAAATAATTACACGCATTCAATAGACAGGACCTAACACTGAAAAAATAACATCCTCATCTATAAAATCAATCAGATCTCGATCAATAACTAAAAGTCAGGATGCTAGACCACAATCCATGCGAGCTATTAGTAAGGATATAGTTAAGTAAATAGAATTTAATTACCTTCGAGATTTTTGATGTTTCTTAACTTCGCTCAGTAACGCTAAAGTTGAAGAAGTCAAACGGGCGTGGTAAACTTGCTGTAAGACGATTTAAACAAATTTATTTAACGTCTAATAAATAATGAAAACAGAATATACATATTTTTAAATGTAAATCACAAAATATCAGTGCGTGTCTAGGCGTGCTCTCTTAATCCGATTCTTATTTCTTTATTATTTACAAAACAAATTATTACTGCCGTAAACTCGTAATAACCGTAAAAAATCTATTAGCGTTATTTTCAGATAACCTTTAGTCCAATAACAAACAATAAAATTTAAAAAATCCAACATTTTGTGAACACGATTTTATGAAGTTTGATCATTTATAATAATCATTTGTTACTATAAAGGGACACGTGTCAAACTGAACGACCATTATGTTGAACATATTCCATTCATTACAGGAGGTTAAACTGTTCTGGATGTAATTTTCGTTTCGTTCAAAAGGTAGAGTCAGACCTAATAACGCGGTCGGTGGGCATCCAGTAAATGGATTCCGGTATAATACCATCATCTGCCCGGTACGGTGTCCGGCGGTGCAAACTCAATTTTACTGTTACCGCTATAATCACAATATTGCATGCGTGAAAAACAACGTGACTCTGTGCAAAATTGAAATTGTATCTACACTGTTTTATCTACTGACTTCGTGCTCTATACACATTGTTGGCATAATATCATTAGTTAGTTGAGAGTCCTTGCTCATCATTATTATTGTTGAGTTTATTCATAAATCGATTATTGATTTACATCCTGCATAGGTTAATATTGATCGAATTTTGTAATGCCGCACATAAAAGTAAAATATCATCGCAGAGAGACAAGTTATTGTAGTAATTCAAAATTGCAGTTTCTGTGTTTTTATTAAATAAATTATAGTTCAGATAAAAATAGTATTTTATTATGCTGTTGTTTATTCGAGAAATTCATAACTAAAACAGGCGTTCCCAAAGGGGGTCGTGGATGTCTCAGGGGAGTCCATTGGAAGGAGACAAAACTGAAGAGAAAACATTAATAAATTGACAAAGCTGCATTGTCTAAACGCATTTTTTACTTACAAAATTCCAGAGCTAAAGATAGAATTTTAATTGAGATTTACTTCGTAATACAAAAGTATCCGGTCGAAATATTAACCTTAAAAGGAAGGATAATGTGCCCCGTTCATAGCTAGACAAGTTATATCGAGCGTAGTATATCAAGTTTGGGGACTTTAACAAAACTGAAACTAAAATTAGACATTAAATATTTCAGTATGTTTCTCTTACGCATTCTTGATATTATACACTTTACCCTGTTAAGAGCTAAGTTATACTCGGTGAAACCAACTTCTAAAGTGGGGTCATTATTTTTTTAGTTTTGTTTTCCCGCCCAATCAGAATTTTCGAACATGCTCAATATCGTACTCACAGGAAGCGAAGTGGCTCTCATCTCCCTCAGGTCGATGTTTCTAAAAAAGTCGTACACCAGAAGCTCTTCTATGGACGGATACCTACGTTTTGGGTGGTTAAAAATGAATTCTAAGACCTCGACAACCTGGCGAATTGAAAAAAGGAATAGTATAATTACGCCGAAATAATGGTTACGTCATATAATAATATTTTCAACAGTACTAATGTACATGAAATTCAGATCGTAAGGATACAAATTTGCCGTCTTCACTAGCGTTACGACGAAGGTGGAAAGACGGAAACATCGTAATTTAAAAGAATCCCATCTCTTTCAACGCATCCAATAAAAACTTATTATATTTACCATTTACCACTTAAATCATTGAATATCGTATATAAATACCTGTGGATAGTTTGCAATGTCGAGTAGATTGGCTGCAGTCGGCGTTGCAACAGTGAGCTCGTACCCGGCGCACATTTCGAACAGTACGTGTCCTGGACAACAAAGAAAATATATTACATACCAATTTGTATATTCGAACACTTAAATCACAATTAAAGGCAATTCAATTTTATTTATTAACTCTGATTATAATAAATACAATAAAATCAGGGCACACTAAGTCCTACTCCAAAAAGAAGAACATATTAGAGAAAATGTTACAAAATAACGAACAAAGCATAAACGAACTTGCAGAATTTCTCAGGACAACCAAACAGAAATAAAAGATAAAGCACCCGATCGTTGTATACAGGACAATTAACTGTTAATAATATTGTTAAAAATATTAACAAGTTGTTGTTCAAAGTTGTTCTCACCGAAACAGATGACATCGTCGACTGTCGGGTCTGAGCGCGAGCTCTTGGAAATGACCGGGTGAATACGCGACGTGAACCCGAAAAGGACGTTCTCCAGACCGCTCAACCTGAAACAGTTTGTAATTTTTATAACAATACAAATAAATGTTATCGAATTTCCAACGCACGACAGGCGGGCACCGGTCTGACTCCGATCGCCGGCCGGTTGGTACAGAGCAGAATGCTACTGAAGACGGCGAACGGCCGCAACCGGCAGAAATACGCAAGAACCCCGGTGCTGAGGTGTTTCGCCAACAGATTACAGTATATGATATAATGTCTGAAGTTCGATAAAGATTTTTAACCCATTAGTATGAACGAATCATTTTTTTAAATATTATTTTCTTCCTTACAAAGCTGTAAATTTAAGCCTTGAACTGCGGGGGTTCCATCGAGACATCCAACGCCGCTCGCATCCAGAGATAGTACTCAATGCTCCCTCCTGGTATGTTTCTAATCGTGCACCGTTCACCACGATTTCAACGTACCAACAGTAGGACGACGTTATAAAATCCCAAGTATTGTATATATTTATATAAATATTTATTTAAATAATAATAGTTCCCATTTATTAAGGTGCCCAAACGGCATCTTAAACGCCAGTGGCCTAGACACTTGCCCGGTCTTGTGGCCCGGACAAAGAAGTAGGAAAGTTACATCTCAGGATGTCTTCTTTATCGAGAGAAGTGTCATTAAAAAGAAAACAATTTGTACCGATGAGTACAAAGGTCGATTGCGAAATAAGTAAAAATTACAACAAAAACTATCTCCTTCGACAGTTGTCTACCCCATGCCTGTTTGATTCACGTTCTCAGTTTTAAATATATACACATGCTCTCTGTATATATTTATAAGTACGGCAGTTATGGGACTTCTCGAGTAATATCGTTTTGAGTGCTAATAGGCCGGGGGTTGGGTTGGGTTTGAATCCGAGACAACCTGAAACCCCGTACCCCGGCCCTGATTCCATTAGGGCGCCGTGAGGTTTCTTTAGATTTAATAAACCGGACAAAAACGATTCCGACGCTTCCAGGTTCGGCGCCGGATGAAATCGAAACCCTTCGAAAAATATCAGAGGGACAAAGTTTCCCCGTCTGTTGAATTGAAAGCCGGCCGATTTACCGACGGCTTCCACTGATGCATTTCAAAATATCGTCGATATTGTCAATGATAAATTCTGCTCAGTTTAGCTCCGTTTATTTATCCCATTAATTTTGTACAGTCAACTAATTATATTAGTTATAGTTACATCGATGCAGCGACTTTTTTGTTAACGAGGTTGATAAGATAAATGATGTGCCACTTTTATAGCATGAAAAATTACGTAGTAGTAATGATTACGGCTGTATAAGTAGATCTCTGGACCAGTGGCGTTTAAGCCGACGTGGGAGGGAGGATAATGGATGGGTGAAAGAAGAAAGGGACTGAACGAGCAAATTTCTCTCGGAGGAGTGGTCCTTTAATTTTTCTTTTTATTTATTCTATAATCGATCTTCATATTTATAGGTACAATTGGGGACAGTTTTTTTACATTACTTCTTATATTACTTGTTGTTTTTTGGCGTGTATTCCGATAATGGATTCCGCCGGTGAATTATAGCTAGTGGAGTGAGACCGGAATGAAACTTAAGGAGCCGGACATTTTATAAATTGGTTTCGACGTGTTCGTTTCGATTTGTCGATGTCGCGTTATTACGCGTGCGAATGTTTTGAAATAAGTACAGTTTAAAGGGTTTACCTGGCTACACCGTTCTGAATGATGATGTTGCCCGAGTGGAGGTGGGAGCACGAGGGGAAGCCCCTCTCCTTGAGGAAGAACAACGCCTCCAGTATCTGTCTGGAGAGCCGCTGGACCTGCCATATCGGCAGACCCTCGCTCCTCTCGCCGTACTTCTCGCTCCAGTCCTCCTCCCACACGCTCTACGCCACGCACAGAAGTTAATAAATACAGAATCAGGTGTGCCAACCTTGATGACACTTGTCCCATTGCACTACGGCGGTGAGTGGGCCATCGCGTCATCACGGTCATTTCACTCTTACTCTATGTAGATTGTTTTGTTTGTCGTATATATGTGTTCTATCTTTGTTTTCTAGACTTTATTCGCGTTTGGTGATGTCATTATTCTTTTCAGATCAGTAAAGATTCGGTTAAACGTACGTGTCTTTTATGGATTAGTATTTTATTGGTTGTTAGCCGGTACCAAGTTTTTGTTGTTGTTAACATGGAATTACTTTCCGTAATGACATTATTTTCTCATTGTATTTGTTTTTTTCTATCGGTATCTTCTTTATTAGATTATCGAGAAAATTACGTTAATAAAAATACTATTGGTCCAAACACTACTATTAACACTATTGACATCCCAAGCGTTCCTTATAGAGGCCTGAAAAAGTAAATAACTAAAACTTAAAAAATGGGGTAAAGCCAATGAGGTTCTCCTCTAGTATCTATTAGTTACTAGTGCTACTTTAACACCAATATCGCTGATTGTATTTTACAGCTGTGGTAATAAAACGGTTAAAACGAAGTTTAAGGGAGTCCCATTATAACACTACTAATACTACCAATGTCAGGCAAAAGAGACGAACGTCATTTATTTATGGACAATTTTTTCTTTTTCAAGAATAAGGTATTTTGTCCTTATTCACGGACACTTCTGATAAGCTGAGTAGAAACGAACGTTTCTTAGATCCGAAGGCGATAAACGTCACGAAACCGGGCATAAAGAAAGAGCCCTCAAGGATTTGAGGATTATAAATCGGCTATATCTGATTTCCAGTCACTCGGATTTGGGAATCATGCAAATTTTCCATAACTAGAATTTTCTTCTTTATTCTCCCTCCCCCGAAAAAAAGATTCCTTTATGCAGTTTAGCGGTAGATTTTATCCGACTCGGCATTTAAGCGTACTCCGGACACGCGACAAAGCGATGACGGCCGTACGAGACAAAAGGGAAAAAAGGAGAATGGTGGAAATGTTTTTCACTTTTTTCTCGAATGCGCGACGTATAAACCAGGGCCATTAGGTGAAGCGTCTCGGCCTCTGATGGCTCGTCACGGACGTAGTTAAATTGCGGCTCTAATGCTCGTAGGGGTCCGGTCTAACTCCATTACGACTCTGTCCCGGTTATTGTTTGAAAGGCGGGACAAAGGCAGCCTCATTACGTACGAACATTAGCCCGAATTCCGGGGGGGGGGCCCGACATCCTCCCACCGGCGTTATTCTATTACCGGCGGCCTGATTTCAACGGAGGACAGTTCGGTTGAAACTTAAGTAATTTTAGGGGAATTACTGTAGCCTCCGCTGAATCGAACTCCTATAATTCTACCCAGCGGTGGACACAAATATTTTATTTTAGTTTAGAATACCTCTGTTTTGCGGACTGCGAGGGGTGGGAATCACGATCATAAAAGTTTTCCTGTTGATCCGAAATTTATTGAAAAAAGTTCATTTTTAGTAATCGGTGCAAGTGCACCCAACGAACTTTAGTTAAGTACGTTTCCGCAGCACACTCAGGGGGGCGCTAGTTTATCGGTGCAAGAGCACCAAATGAACTTTAGTTAAGTACATTTCCGCAGCACACTCAAGGGGGCGCTAGTTTATCGGTGCAAGAGCACCAAACGAACTTTAGTTAAGTACATTTCCGCACCACCCTCAGGGGGCGCTAGTTTATCAGTGCGAGTGTACCCAACGAACTTTAGTTAAGTACATTTCCGCAGCACACTCAGGGGCGCTAGTTTATCGGTGCAAGAGCACCAAACGAACTTTAGTTAAGTACATTTCCGCAGCACACTCAAGGGGGCGCTAGTTTATCAGTGCGAGTGTACCCAACGAACTTTAGTTAAGTACATTTCCGCACCACCCTCAGGGGGCGCTAGTTTATCGGTGCAAGTGTACCCAACGAACTTTAGTTAAGTACATTTCCGCACCACCCTCAGGGGACGCTAGTTTATCGTTGCGAGTGTACCCAACGAACTTTAGTTAAGTACATTTCCGCACCACACTCAGGGGGGCGCTAGTTAATCTATTTCTAATAATTTTTATTTAAAGAGAAAGCAAAACTTTCATGGACAAGTATAAACTTAATATAATATCAAGTACATATTCGACCGATAATCCGACTAAAACTTAAGCCGATTAACAAAATCCCTCCCAACTAAAATAAGACAAACATCATCCCCCAAAACCACAATAACAAGACAAATATGTACACACGACAGAAAACCACCACAGTACAAGTGACAGTGATATTCACGGTCAGTTCTACAATCGGTCCGGTTTTGTAGTTGAGGCGCTAATGCCAAACCTGCAACTCCGGACTGTATTGATGGCGTAGTATACCCTCAGCGCCGCACTGCTTCAACACTGAGCGTCTCTATCACCGGCAACCGTATTCCCGATTAAGATTTCTATCTCTTCAATTTTTTTTACAGTTTCTCTCGTTAATTTTTCACTCGATATAATTTAAACTCTTGTCAGACTTGCAGTTTTAATTCGCTCCCGGTTTAAACGTATTTCGTAACAAGTGCCTGCGGGTTTATGCCCGGTAGGCTTGTTGCAATTATTTGTACGGACTAAATAAAAAAATAATGTGAAACTCGAGTATAGAAAGAATTGAAGAAAGAGTTCATAAATAACAAGGAACGAGAGAGGGTTTCCACGATCAAAACATGACTAACCAAATTCCGGTGGGTCGCGTACTACTACGGGATTTTTCCTGTGTTTGGAAACTAAACGACCGAGCTTCACGGGATGGGTTTTTACCGTTTTCCCCTGATGATAACTTTAAATTTACTTTAACTTTAAATTACTTTGAGTACTAAATTTACTTTAAATTCTATGTGAAGTATTACAGGTTCCGTTTGCGGATAATAAATATACAATAATTCATTCTTATTTTTCTCCGAAATAATCAATACCTTATATATGAGGTCTTTGAGGCTGCCCTTTCCGTTGAAAGGTATGACGAGTATTATATAGGTCTCTTCTCCGTTGGGCGACTGCCTGAACTCGAGGTCCAACACCGGGTATATGTAGGGGTGCTGGAGGTTGAGGAAGAGGTCCAGTAGGGTCGCCCTCGTCGACGGGTCGAGGCCGATCGGACACGAAGAATTAGCTCCGACCAAAGTCAACAGCCGCTCGGTCTTCACCGAACTGTCCCGAACTATGAACCAGTGTTTGTCAACTCGAGAACCTGAAACGACATACAAAAAAATCAAGCATTAAAAATCAAGTATTCCCCAATTATTGTGCATTTGAATCCGAAAACAAGACCGGAACATACAGAAAAGAAACGACGTTTACAATTATTACATAGACTCCTGGACAACGGTCTTTGAATAAAATGATTGTATGAGTTTTATTATGCTTTCAAACGCATTCCTCCCATCAAGATAATTTTTTTAGTTGATTCTCGTCTGTTTAATAAAATCCTTAATTTTCGATATTATACCTTGTATTATGCTATTAATTTTAATTTAACGACTGTATCAACTATTTATTTTAAGTCATTCACTTTTCTGGGTGAATAATTTGGTCTCAACACTGACCTTAATTTTCCAACTAATTTTTTGGTTTTTCATTCTTCCTCAGGGAAATTTTCCTTCCATTCCCCCCTAAGATCCTATTTCCGTTTCGGGGTTTGTACAGCTGAGACAGAGAATCACTGGGGGAATAACGATTCCTGGGAATCTAATCTTTTGTCGACTGCTTTAATTTGAAATCGTTCCGTCAACGCGATAGGGAAATTTCGACTGCAGTTTGTCCAATGTGATGACCGTTTAAAATTCACGTTCAAGGCGGGGTTTCGGCGTAATGGGGGCCCTTCCGTGTGTGTGTCCCTTCGCCTTCAGATCTAGGGCCCGGTTTATGTTCCGTCACGGACGTAACGACCCTCCCAATTCTTGAATTTATCGACGCCTGAATCGACCTAATCGACTCGATAAAGAATCCCGCCCGAGTTTATTGCCGATATAACTTTCCTTGATTTGTTAGCATTTTCTTTTTGTAATTGCCCCGTTTCGTGAATCCGGTTTCGGGCGGAATAGCGGACTAATATAACGTGGCGGCGCGCCGAATTGGTCGCCAAATGAAAATTGCAAAAAATAACTCAATTCGACGGCAATTTTGTTTTGCCACGACAAAAACAGAATTGGAACCTCCCACTAATCGAGTGAGACGAAGTTATTGGGGCTTCTCTCGAATAAGTTACTGTTGTTATTCCTGTTTCTCCCACAGAGTCAGCAGAGCCTTCAGGAATAGTCTGCCTTGCTCGGAAACGAAGAAATGTTTCCACGACGAACATTCACGGTCAAAAATCAAACTAGGCCTGCGATGAATGGGATCGGATCAGTTATGAATTTAATGTCGAAAAACCGGAGAGTATTGAGAGCAAAAAATTTAAGAGCGCCTAACAAAAAGGGGAACGAATATTTTAGCTGCCTTAGCAGTGTCACTATCACTATTGACATTGATGACTGACAGGGGTAATCTAGAAGGTTTATCTTAGAAAATAGACGAGTCCTGGGTATTCACCACTAGTTATTCTGAGTTTTACGTATTTGAAGGAGAAATGATGTCGTGAGCGGTCGTAAACCTTCTCTCGGGGGTGCAGTGACCCGTCTGTAATACCTTTGCACTTTTATAGGTATCGTTGCCTCTGTAAAGGGTGGTTGGCTTGGAAACGAGCGAAAGTTTTACTGACGAAGATTCGCGGGCGAACGAGGGTTGAAGTGGAAGAAATTAGTTCATGAGTAAAGTTTAAAGGACCTTCCACCAGGCAGTATTGAAAGTAAAACTTTCACGCACGCCAGACAGAAGGGAAAATGAACTAAAAGAAAACTGTTCAGTATGTAGCTGGTGCAGCTAGTGCGGGGTTGTTGGACCCATAACGGGGTAGATCCGTGGGGATATTTATTTTTCTCTCTTTTATTGTCACAACTGTAAAATACAAATGGCGTCTGTAGGGAACATTTGGGATGACGGAAGACAGTAATTAGTATCATGATTGATTATGGATGTTAGGTTAGGGATATAAAGTAATTTAAGATAATGTGGAGGTGGTTAGTTTTCATCAATTAAAAATTTGATAAATTATTATACGTATCATCAAATTATTGTCCCCCTGAATGAGAGTGGAGGTCGATAATTCCAGTAATTCTGTTAGATCTAAATTAGTTCATAGTGTAGTAATTAATTTTCCGACCAACTACAGCTATTAAACGGGTTTCGACCGCTTCAGATAAAGTGGAAGCAGGAATACAAACAGTTTATCTGTTGTATAATAAATTCAGATATAATTTCGGGGTTGTTGTAATTGGGGTGGCGTGTACCGCCGGTTGTAATAATTAAAAGCCGGCCCCCGCCCACCATCGGTCTATTTTTATTTCTAAATTGGCCCAGGGGAATAAAAAGTCGCCGGGGAATAATTTTCCAGTACGACAATAGAACACAGATACCGTTTCGCTAACGGTCAGAATGCACGCAATATTTCCCGTATTGGCCTGTGCGCGCTGAAAAATACAATTATTTCAATCTCGCGACAATAATACAGACCATCCCTCATACTCTAGACAACAATTTAGGCCTTTCGCCATCTTCAGTAGCAGGGTCAGCCGTTCAGGCGTCAGGATTGAATGGAAACAGAGCGCTACTTAGGGCTTACTTAACTGGAGAGTGGATTCCGGTAGTGGATTTTCTCTAATTCTCGTTAGTGTTCCTCGATGGTGTTCCGTGAAGATGACAGTTTACCAGAAAAAAAATCCATTCCATTTATGGACAACAATCGGGTGAAATTTGAAGTACGACCTTATATTATATTCTCGGTTAAATTAGGTCGGCACAAACCGGATATTATTATTGTTTCTAGGTGACAATCCACCATTTTTTTCGGGCAATTATATAATTTTATAGAAGATCGATCGCAGTGTAGGTACGTCCCTCGTATATCTGTCATATATATATATATATATATATATATATATATATATATGAACGTGTAGGTATATATATGAAGATATATGGAGGCTGGTCGAGATGAACTCTGGCTTATGTGAAATTCGAGGGCCGGAGCCTTTCCCCCCGCCCCTCTCGCTGTCTCCGGTCGGGCTTTTCGATAAATAAAAAATAGGTCCCTCAGCCACCCACCCTCCTGCCACCATAAATAATATCCATCCCCTTTACCCTGTTAACTTATTTCGGCTCGATTTAACAGTTCGGTTTCACGAGAGTTACCACTAATTTGTTTTCAATCTTTTATCCCGGAAAGGCGGGTCGTTGCCTCCTGAGGCCACATAAATAAGAGCGATCGCTCTTTCCCACTCGAAAGTTTCGCTGGGCGAGACGCATTTCTTCAAGTTGGCGCCACTGGGGACTTTTTGCTGAGAGGATTTCCGCCTTCAGATTTGCAATCTGGAATGAACGATTTACAATTTCTAGCTTTCCGAAGAATTGCGTCAAGGGATGCTCTATGATATTTGGATAAACTAAAAGGAAGAAACAAGAATTTATAATTGGAACAAAATCTGGTCCGCCACATTCGAAATTAACACCGTTAACAAGTCAGTTGTGCCGTAACCCAGTCGTCTGTGACTTCAAAATTACTCTAGGCGCTTTCCTTTAACTTAGACTAATAATATGCGTTCATCGCGCCTCTTGTATCTGCAAACGACGGCCTTATACAAGCCTAAAAGCGTCCTAGTCTCCCCTCCAACACGGGACGGGGTTTTCACGATTCGGGAAAAAATATTTCATTTATTTATTTTATTTTGCTATATAAGTTATTTTCCTGTCCCTTCGCTCCTGTTTCGTCTTAAGCTGGACACGTTTTTCCCTCTACATTGGGTCGGCCAGTCGGTTGGGCAATGACGGCGCTAATGCCAGACCCGCAACGCCGACCTGTAATGCGGGCCTAGTATACTCGGCACGCCGTCACACCGCAATATTTCATCCGAAGCCAGAATAGGGCAGCGTTTTTCTAGATCATACGCAAGACTGGTTTTTTTTCCTCCGCGACGGGAATATTAATAGTAATATCCTATAAAAATATAGAGCATGCGAATACTCCAGATATAGATATATGTAGGTGTAGCGCTAGACGCAATGGACGGGTCCACATTACGGGTAGGAAAAGTACGAATGGTATCAGTTGGTATATAATAGGAATAAATAGTAATAAATAGATGAAATGGATGACGTATTCTTCTGAATTTTTCTCAACCGAATTTCGTCGTCCACCGTTCGGCCTCAAGCCGAAAGGTCGTTCCGATTAAACGAGAGAATCGACCCACCCATTAGTATTAATGCATTATATTCCACGTTTTTTTATCCCCGCCTGTAATTAATTTTCCTTTTTAATAATTCGCTAATGGGGGATTAATTGGAGGGTTTTCCGCATTTGTTGCCGTCGTGTTGGGTTTAACGGGGGCCAACCGCAGCGTAACTAATAAAGTCCTCTAATGGGCGCCGACTGATGATGAATGCGGGCGAACTGGAATTAGTTCGGGCATATAACGAGTCCAACCTTCGTTTACTCTATAACGCAATATGGCCGGGCTTTTAACACTTTTAAACGCCGTATCATTTATGTTAAATGCAATCTGTGTCTGGTAATTCAAAATGGAAAATATCGGTCTTGGCGTTCATTAGTTTCTTACATAAAAAAATATTTATGTAGGAAAAATATAGAATCCAGTGGATTTTCGAAGAATAGAAGCGTGTTAAATAAAAATTTAACACGCGCCGACTTAACTTAAGCACATATCTCCGGGTTGAGCATGTTTATTTATGTTGTTGAGCATGTTTATCCCGACCTCGTCACGGCTTTGTCTTTTATTGCATCGTCATTAGCACTGTTTTCTAATTCCCTCTGTACTCGATTCTCAACGACTCCCCTGCCCTCCCTTACCCCTGCTTTCCTTTATGCGTATTTTGTGTCCTGCTCTCTTCTCATATTTTTCCGGCCTCGTTTCTCACCTTTTTCTCTCTATAAAGTGAGAGAAGTTTCCGGAATCGTAAGATTCGTCTACAACAGTCTACATGTTTCACAACATCCCACGTTGTTGGCGTAATGAAGCAGGGACGCAGGCGGAAAGCCGAAACCGGTCTAGAATCCTCTCGGTACTGTTACAAAAGTGTTAGAAGCGTCACAAGACGGAGAAGTCGTTGAAATTGGAAGATGAGCTCACGAAATAAATTAGTTTTGAAATCAATTTCTAAAGAACCAGTCGCTACGGGAGTGCTCGGAGTAAAACTTTCAAGAATGCCTATAAAAAAAGCAAAAACAAAATTATGTTACGAATTCTCAGTACACGAAATCTCTATTGGAGCTTGACTGGACACATTTTGCTATGAGGTCCCGAACGGGCCGTTACTGCGGACCCATAGCCGTTATCACTATCGTAGTGGTAGCCACAGAGCGGTGTCCTTTAACGGCGTATCGCACATCCTGCAGTCGATTGTCCCTGCGGCCGTTCTCCATTCTCCGGATGGGCTCGTGTCGGCCGTTCCACCCGGTATCTCTCTCTGCGGTACTTCAACGGCCGACCATGCCGCTCAGTACTTCACTGTGCCGACAGGATGCTTCGCGGGAATTCAACGGCTTGTCGGTGGTTTCAATTCGATGGCCCGACCCGAATTTCATGCACGGACCGCAAAATGACGGATCGGACGGCGACTCACAGGACGTTTGGTACCGAAATGGACCGTCCCTTAATGGATGGTTTACGGCAGTGTATAAGGCCTTAATACGTTTTTTGACGACGCTGCTGTTGATAGGGTTGGTGAATTTCCGAGAACCTATCCTGTGCTCCACCTGAAAATGTTACCTATTGTCCTGTGGTGGCACTGTCGCTACCTTATATATTTAACACAAATATATTAAATATAACCGTCTAGGAAAAGACCAAACCAGCGAGAAGAGACAGAAACATACGAAATCTACGGTATCCCAAACCCTCACAGAGCACATAACGGGTATTCTATTTTTTTAACTTTTTTTATTTTGCACAATCAACTTTTACAGTTATAGGTGCAATTGATTTAACTACTGCCCGAGGTGATCTCTGGGCCAGTGGCATTTAAGCCGTCGTGGTGGGGATAGTGGATGGGTAAGAGAGGAAAGGGACTGGACGAGTGGATTAGGATGGGGAGGAAGGCGGGAGTGGAACTTCAGGAACCGAGATTTTGCGACTTCGTCGACTGTCGGTATGTTGAGGTTATGGTGGATTGTCTGGTTAGTATCTTAACCTACATAAAAAAACTATCCCCACCGCGACGGCTTAAACGCCGCTGGCCCAG
Organism: Lethocerus indicus; assembly: GCA_019843655.1. Classification (NCBI taxonomy): domain Eukaryota; kingdom Metazoa; phylum Arthropoda; class Insecta; order Hemiptera; family Belostomatidae; genus Lethocerus; species Lethocerus indicus. The sequence continues at coordinate 30,590,025 of JACDQD010000003.1, read as the reverse complement.
AGATCTTCTTAGCCCGTAGAATTGCTATACAAGGCCATAAATTATTTCATGCTTTGTGAAAAGTGCCATCATCGGATGGTTTCTTTTGTCAAGTCATCCAAGTGAGAAACATACACTCAACACTTGTACACGTAATTATGTTATTGATTGTACAAATAAAAAAAAACAAAAAAAAATGTGTCTTGACCAACTTATTTTTTTTATTTATTTTTTTTTTATTTATTATTTAGTGGCGACTGACTGACCTATATCCTTGAGATGTTGTACTAGAGTGTATCTGGGGCATGCGTTGAGGTAGTGTGTGCAGGCCGTGTGGGCCTCAGCCTTGGCCCGCCTCTCCAGCTCCAGCCTCTCCTGCGCGCCCCCGCCCCCGCCCTCCGCCTCCAGAGCCATGTACTCGTACCGACCCCCATGCCTGAAACACAAACCACACAACCTACAGTCTATTCAATCCACACTAAACCTTTTTTTCTATTTCGAACAATCGACTTTGTTATACCGCTCGCCGGCTTAAACGCCACTGCCCCAGGGATCTTCCCCCTGTAACGAGCCGGGAAGTGTCACCGGTGGGTGATTTCGTCATCGTGTAAACCATATCGGAACAATACATAAATCATTCGCATCAATAACATTTAAACAATGTTGATTGGGCAATAAACAAAATAAGAAAAACAGCTTTGTTATAAGTACAATCGATAATGACGGTAAGGATCGGCTTGATTGAGAAGATAAAAGAAGCCACCCCGATATATATATATATATATATATATATATATATATATATATATCGGCCAATATCCCAAAATTAACGCAAGATTTGAATCGAACTGTGGCTACCAAACTTTCATTATTTTTGAAATATTGTTCGACAATGAAAACACGTTCTATCGTGTAACGCTCCATTTGTACTAACCCTAAACTATCAGCTGTCAAATGGTTTTTTTTAATAGGGTTGCCAACTTAACTGCAAGAATGGGACACCCTTTATATATATATATATATATATATATATATATATATATATATATATATATATATAGTATTAACGGTCCCCCTCTACACTTGTATTTAGCTATCTCTTTCTCCCCATTGTATTTTATCATATAAAACATTAAGAGAATAATGATCAATCGAGTGTTGGACGACACACTGGTTAGATTAATCCACGGTGGTGCTTCGAAGCATATTACTGTGTTATTATGCAGTTATTAAACCCTTCATCTTGTGGGACCTAAATACTTTCCTTCCATACATTTCGTTGTCAGCTCGAAGCGTATCCTCTGTTGCATAAACTGAGAAAGTGTTCATTCCAATATCACTAAGTTTTGTCGCGTAGATTGACTCGCTGGCGTCATTGAACAGGCGGGGAAGCTCTACAAATTACAAATTGCATAACTCTCTGACCAAAGTCGTCATAGTGCAGCCCCCACTGTCGGTTATTCTAAGGGGGAAGGTCCCAATCGGGAATTTCAAACAAGCCCTTCGACGGCTCTGAACACCGAACACTGATTGTGTCCTATTTATGGTAATATATTTTTTATTTCTGGTCTTTCTTCAGCAACGAAGGTCTTCATATCTGCCTAGTTTCAATCACTTGCATACCATTGATAATATCGAATATCCGGGAACCTGCTAATCGTGTAATCTCTTCAGCATCGTCCCTGTCCCGCAAACTGGGGGCTTTCGCATCGATCTTCACTATATCTTCTTCTCTTAGAAGAAGAACACGGGGGAGAACATTTCATCCGAAACCTTCAGGAAAAAACCCTATTCTTTTTCAATAGTCATTCTTGCACACCTTTTTTTAAAAAAAAACCTTCTGTCGACAAAGCAAAACACAGATATCCAGTTTGCCGATCGCTGCTCTAGCACGGAGGGGCTCAGGCCTGTTTTAAATTCCCCATTAATTTAAAGCAGCCCCCACTCGATTTACGAGAATCGATGCCGGGGCCGTTTTAACGAGGCTCAGAATTTAAAATTCCGATACGGGGGCTTTAATTTTTTTTTGTCTAAGAAGTGGGCGACGTTTCTTTCCCGATCCGAATGTAAATGAAGTGATTATATACCAGGACGGAGGGCAGGTGGGAGTGCAAGCGACGATGGGGACGGGGATCGCGAATTTGCATCGGGCCTTTCACTAATTCAATAGTTCCGTTTGCATTATTTATGAACAACACTTAGTAAGTCCTGTCTCGACACTGCCAGGTGAAGAATTACCACAGTTGTTAACTCCACTCTGTTAACTTTACTTGTACAGTAGATGCCGCACTGTAAAACTGCATTTTAGTGCGGCTGATAGGAAACCACAATTACATTAGCATGTAGTAGGTATTGCAGTAATATAAGTTTGCGCTCCTTCAGGGCAGAGTCACAGGCATACGTAAACTTTTACCTTATTTCCTTTACCTTTTGCGGGTTCTAAACAACCCGCGTACAGAATACGCTCTCCGACTTGGGAACATACGTACATGCGAACAAAATTTCCCGTAAAAATACCTACTAAAAATCGAGTGCAAATATAACGAAAAATGTTTTACCCTAGATTTCGTGTTCCTCTCGCTGATTTGGTCTTTTGCCAGACCGGTTTCGGCTGCTAGCCATCTTCAGTAGTCATACTGACAGTACAAGTGTTTGTATTCGGGTAATGACGATGGCGAAACACCGAAACCGGCGCCCACGCGAGACTGAAGTGGTGGCGGGCAAACAAATCTTGAATAAATACCTCGGTAGGTGCAATATTCGGTTCGTTGGACCGCGAAACGGGAACAGACGCTCGGCGCGCTCAAATATTTGCCCTCGAATCATCGAAGAAATCGGGAATATTGGATTATCTCATAAGCGAGTTCGGGGAAATTCAGCGCGGTGCAAATTGCCGCCAATCCGAAGGGCGGAAGGGAAAAATCTTATATGTTTTTCCCTTTGTAAGGGCAAACGTGAAGGTGGGGAGGGGGAAATGCGAGCAGCTACTCCCTTTGTCAAATCAAAGTCCCCCGGGCTTGATTCACTTTTCCGAGAGGCCGAACCCATTTATCACGGTATCCGTTTCCCTTAGTGTCACACGGCGGACCCGAGAAAAGTTCGAGGAGGAGGAGGAGGAGGAGGCTCCTGTGAATCACCCCGAGAATAAATTGAGAACAATGTGGTCGAAAAAGTCACATCCAGCCACAACTACTAATCATTATAGATACGTATATATAAAATGATGATAAATGCGCTATTTACTACAGCAGCGCACGCTAATTTTGTTTTTACTTAATACACTCATCTCACATTTGGGCCTATATATCGACCAAAGACGGACATTGAATCCTCATATAAAGCTTAAGAGTCGGGAAGATAATTGAACAATATATCTGAAGTATGCTAAATAGAATAAATTATTATTACTATACAGTTGTTTACCGGAACTGTGGGGTTTGGCCAAATCATCAAGACAATAATAAAATTCAAAATATACAGTGTTTGTTCTCCTGTCATAAACCCCCATCGACCGATTCTTTAAACTGAACGAAGCTCACTAATTTAGACGTTGAGCTACAGAAGATTTGTGGGGAGAAACCGGAGGCGGGAATGAGGCCGCGATTAAGAGGAATAAATGAGTTCCGAAGTGAAAGTTAAATAACTGGAATGGAAAATTGTCACACATGTTCGAAAAACGTACCGAATTCAAATAGCGATATAGGACGCGCAATGCGAAACATTGGTTTAATCATTAGGCACTGTTCGGTTGGCGAATTCCCGGATGACGCAGCGCGTACGGCCCCGTCTAACTTTTCCAATTCAAATATGGAACGGTAAAACTTTTCCTTTAGGGCCGATTTTCCCCCCCAAACCGATTAAAGTTCGATGCAGGCGTCCGCGGTGGCGAATTGTGTAACGGTAGAGAGAATTCGCTCCCTAAATTGTGTAATTTAGGTAGCGTCAAGGATCAAATAACTAATCGGCTTATTTCAATGATTGCTTCCCCCAATCGAATTGATGATTCTGCTCGAGAGCTTATTTTTCTCCCAAATATTACCCGCTAGTGCTTTACGAGAGACCAGGTGTTCAGTAGTTTAGAAACTCACTGGTCTCATAAGCGTCTTGTAAACTTACGAAATGGAAGTGGTTTCAATTCATCCGGGTTGATCGAGAGAAAATTCGAACGTCTATAATAAATTGCGGGGAAAACCTTTTCAAATGCTACGTTCGCATTGTTATTCGACTAATTTCAGTTTATCGGGTGCAAAGATTTTATTGATAAATTTTATTATTATTACGCGCAAGCTTATTTAAATCACCCCGCTTATTAGGTTCAACACTAGACCGGACATATTACCAGAAAGACCCCCTCGAGGAGCTGAATAAATTAATTTAATAATTTCTCCTATGTACTTCAATGATATTGTTCAAATAATGTGGGACACCCACCCTGCGTTTAACCTTTACATGTATTGATATCTGCTGTACTCGTATAAATTATATTTGTATGCGACAGTTCTATCAATAATCTCTTTGTGGAGAGAAAACACTGAAAAAGCCCTGCAAAGTACTAGTAGTACTAGTAGTTTCTATCATAGAAAAATGCAGCCTGATTCTGGCTTCAAAAGGAATAATCCAGTGTAACGGCGAGTCGAGTATACTAGGCCCGCATTACCGCTCGGTGTTGCCGGTTTAGTATTAGCGCCGTGACTCGCTAAATGTACCGGGTCTCAATATACGATTCCTATTTTTATTTTCGGACTTTCCTAATCGTGTCTCAAATAGAAACTGACACAGAATTTGGGCGTAATTAAAATTTCTAAGCAATACAATATAAATACACGCTATATTTTCCAGCTTTTTCCGGAGTTAACGCAGATCCTCCGGATTAATTAGTACAACTTTTAATTGGTGGAAAATTGCGGTCCTCCACCGGGAATTTTCCCTCAATTAAAACTTGCCATAATAAATACATGACAACGACGTCCATCATTGATAATACAGTTTGGATAATGCTCTTCTACTCCTGGATATATACAGTTACAAAATAATTAATGTACGCTCTACTGAACACTATTTAAAATACTCATGAACTAAATCTACTACTTATATTCATAAAGTTTCAATATATAAACCGACAACTGTAGTTTGGTATTGGCCAAAAATACGAGTTCTGGCAGTTATAAATTTTATATTTAATAATAAATTTCTCTCATTTCACCAAATTCAAACCTGATATGGAACAGTTTATTGCGATATATCTTCGTCGTAATTAATCCCGTTGTAATTGCAATTCTACAATTCAGTTAAGAGGTCGTTAGTTTACCCAGCGTCTCTCGAACGCAGAATTGCATTGTGTTAACTGCGTGAGTTAAGTTCGCCTATTAAATTACGAGGATGGCGTTGGCCGTCTGCCAATGGTGGACCTCCTCTGGTCAGGTATCCTCAATCCCCGTCTCTGCTTAGTGTTAATGTCTGTACTAATGTTTATTAGAGGATAATAACGGCCGTATAATATTCTTCGATAGAAGTTTAGTAATAGTTTAGTAAAATCGTAGTTTTTCTATACGTTGTAAGACACTTCAGAATAATTTCAGCTAGGGTTCGCCGCCCACTGAAAGTGGTGTTCGGCCATAACCGAATTTCGGGGAATTATGCACAAAATACCAGAATGGACGTAATTCGGTCATTCGAAATTTGTTTGCTTTCAAATCCGTGATCGACACAATGTCCAAACATCGTTATACGCGCACACTCGAGTGAAGTGTCAGGTTAAGTCTACCAATTACCGTAATGAGGGAGTGGGAGGGTGGGGGGCACAGACAGCCGACGAAACTGGTCTAGAGTTGAAAATAGACGGCTCGGAAAAAAAATGGTATCGATCCATCGCGGCCGGCCGTGACCTCGCCGCAATCGATTAGTCGATTTTATTTGTACTTTTCAAGAGACAATCGATCCAGCGGACAGTGACTTATTGGGGTTTGAGGCGGATTGAGGTCTCCGGCTTTCACCGCCAGCAGGCGCAAGATTTCTTATGACGCGCCCTCGATCCTATTCGAAGCTCTATGTCCTCGTTTACGCTACAATATATTCTGTTTTCTTTCTTTTTAACCTTTTATTTTTTACAATCAACTGAATGTTATAAGTACAAATGCCGTCTGTATTTCTTCACGTAAATGTCGCGATAAAAGAAACCACCCAATGATGGCACTTTTGACAATCAATTTTGATCTAAGGGCTAAGAAGATCTCTAGGCCAGCGGCGTTTAAGCGGGGGGGATAATGGATGGGTAAGAGAGGAAAGGGACTGAACGAGTGGATTAGGATGAGGAGAAAGGCGGGAGTGGAACTTGAGGAACCGGGATTTTGCGACTTCGTCGACTGTCGGTATGTTGAGGTCATGGTGGATTGTCTGGTTAGAAACACACCAGGGAGCATTAAGAATGGTATGAGGGACTTTTGATTGGAATCTCTGCAATTTCTGTCCGTTTTAGTAATGGTCTTAGAAGTCCAAATTTTCGGTTTAAGTCGATACTTTTGAATCGGGTATGGGGATTCCACGTGATCCTGTTTTCTGCGGTTTTTTTTGGTTTTTTTAACCTCAAGAAGACTAAACGGCCGGACGGTGGTTGTTTCCAGGGGGCCGATCCGCTTTCGGCCTGCAGGCTGTGGCCAGCAATTAAAAATGAATAATAGCTCCGAAGTATCAATTATTCTTGACGGTCGAAGGGGACGGGCCGATCGGTTAGATTTATCGCCGTCCAGGTATCGACACGAGCTGACGCTCAACCCTCTCCTGTCGCAACCCCCGCTGTTTCCGCCCCTATCGTACAAAACCGGAAAGTATCGTTCGTCCGGGTCGTTATGAATACGAACCAGTTTTTTAACCGAACAATATGTCAAGACCGTAAGTAGGCGTCAGAGCGATGGCAGAATCAATTTGAAATATCAAATAATATAATATATTTGAAATACCCAACACTTTTGAAGAAATTAGGTCCAGAATTGAAATTGTTATATAGTCAACAATGAAAAAGCCCTAGACGGTAACAGCAGTAGTAGTTTCGATCGTAGAAAAATTGCGGCGCCAAAGAAATATTCCAGTGTGACGGCGAGTCGAATATACTAGGCCCGCATTACCGCACGGTATTGCCGGTTTAGTATTAGCGCCGCGACTACCTCACTCACTGACCGAACTACCGGGTCTCTATACACGATTCCGATTTTTATTTTCGGACTATCCTAATCGTGTTGCAATAGAGAGTGACACAGACTTTGGGTGTAATTAAAATTTCTAAGCCATATAAAATAACACCCGATATAACACATATTTTTCTGCTTTTCCTGGAGCTTATGCAGTTCCTCTGGATTAATTAGTGCAACTTTTAATTGGAGGAAAATTCTGGTCCGTCACCGTAATTCTGTCCAGTTTTCCTACTGTGCCGTACGCTGGTATCGTTTTTAAACTCTCTGAGAGATCTATTAAAATATGTAAGGAAAATATAGCGTATTTAAACTTAAAGTTTCAATATTAAATATTAAATTTTCAATAGTTTTCGTGCGAACTGTCTGTGTTGGCTGTAACAAATTAAATAAGCCTCGATACGATATTTTACTAGCCAATTTGAAGAAAATGCCGAGTTCGTTTGGCTCGGGCAGCTTTTTCGCAAAGAAGACTTTTGGATTTACCGAGAAAACGTCGCTATATTTATACGTTCAATGCGACCGACGAGGCCAACGGAGATAGCTCTAAAATTCGGTCACATAACCTCAGCGGCGTATGGGGTAAAGTTATAAATGTTTATTTAAGTCAACGCTACCACTCAGCCGCGTTTGACAGATTTGACAAATTTCCCGTTTTATATCTGTAAAGCTTTTAGGCCCGAATTGGTTTCGACGGGAAAGGATGTCCATCGAGGGGTCCGAACCAGCCATTTAACCAATATAATTTAAATGGTTTTCCGATTTTTTTTTGTATATAGACACTCACTCTTCTCAGTCATTTCGCCAACGAATCTAGTTTCTAGTTGCTGAAGATGTATTAATTTATTTAGTTTCTGATGTAAAAGTCATTATTATAAGTTAGATGCGTATTTATAACCCCGGACCTATTTGGTTTAACGGTACGCGCTGGTAATGCTAACTTAGACGTATAAAGCAAACTCGAATGCTGAGTAAATTTATTTTATAATTTCTCATGTACACTCCAGTAACATTATTCATGTAACGTGGGCACGCCATTTCATCTAACGCTACAATTGTATTGTCAGTTCTATTAATATTCTATTCGGGGAGAGGAAAACCTGGTAGAAAATCTGAAAAGCAGTCTTGCGTATTTTTGAACCTAGAAAAATGCAACCTTATTCTGGTACCTGGAGAAATATTCCAGTAGTACGGCGAGGCGGGTAGACTAGGGCCGCATTACCGCTCGGCGTTGCCGGTCTAGTATTAGCGCCGCAACTGCCATGCCTTGAAGCAAAATGCGGGGAAAATGCGGATTATTTAAATGCGCGTTTTATATAATCCCAAATTGTATTCTCTCCGCCGTCCGGCTTAACGCAGGTCGATGAGGTGAGCGGGACTCGTTATTTGAAATTCGAGACGGAAATAATGACCGGAGTTGGAAAAACAGAAAAGTTCAAAAGTTCAAAAACACAATCCCCTAGGTCACCGGCGATCGGAGTTGACGGGGTCGACCTTTTCGATGACGGCGGACAGAACTTTTCTCCAATTACATATTGAGCAGCGAATTCAAGCATTATTCAAGTGGGAAGCGCGTTCGGGTAAGCGCCACGTTCCACTACGGTTTACAGCAACCGAACTTGATCGATGTAAAGTTCAACACTTCTTTCCCGTACAGGATATTTAGACCCATCAAATTTTTCGTTCGGACAAGTGTAACATTTTTGTACTTTACACTAGTCGCTATGATACACTTCTTCATACGGTTAATTCATTATAAAACTTTTCTAATGCAGGGAGTACCACTCCCACATGAAATACCGCAGTAATTTAGTATATTATCAGTATTATATATTATGTTAGTATAGTATATAGTTTACACTATCTTATATCTAGACCATGAACATTACCGAGAAGGGTACTAATTGAATTGTGGGGTTCGACCAAACCGGAAATTATCGTAAAAATTCAAACTTTACAGTCGAAAATATCAAGAGAACTAACCGACGCACCCTACTATGTCTCAGACCTCACCCTAAATACAGATCTTAATGTCCCGTTTGTCCGCGACCTCGCCACACAAAAGTATAACAAATTTCACTCCAGACTCAACCATCATCCTAATTCAATACTCCAAACCCTTCTATCGTCCGGTATCCCTTAAGGACGCCTGAAACGAAAGTGGCCACGTGATTTAAATGTGCCAGGAAAATAAATAAATAAAATTTTAGAAAAAGGGGATAGCCAGTGGGGTTTCTCTCCCATTATTCTCTACTCGTTATTAGATTTAATGGTATATCAATGTCGCTTATTAATAATAAAAATAACAAAAAACTAACTCTTATATTTAGGTATTATGTCCAAACCAGTCTACCAATTTACCAAGTAACAAACAATATGTAATAGTAACAAACGTAATAGTTTGATGTTTCCAAAACATCAAACTATTACTGTCCAACAGTAATACCGCAGACCTGACAGGTGTTTCGCAGTCGTCTTATTGACATGCGAACGAGATGTTTGACACTTCTAACGAAATCGCCGCTAAATCGTTTCGGGATGGATATGATTGTTGCATAATGTCGGAACAGTCGTATATAAATCGCTCGGATTGTATTAGGGGGAAAAAAATGTTGAACCCGAACTTGTACATAATGAGATAAGTTTTCCTGCTATGAAGCGGACTCGGCGGTTAAATGATGCGCCGCGGGGAAAAGGCCAACCACTGACCGCCAACTTTGCCGAAATCAAGTTTACAGTTTGGCCCGCTCTCAACCAAGTTACAAGCACCCTTTTCCTTTTTTCTTTTTTTTTTGTCAAGTCCCGAATTCATTAGTAACGCTTATGATTTTCAACTGACTACATTTTTTTACGTAGTTCGATTGGGCAAAACTGGTTGAGAGCTCTGGAATTCGAAATTAGGTCCGATTGGCAGGATTTTCGCCCCTTTCTTTCAATAGTTTGACGTCGCCGATTGATATTATGATAAAATGAATCTCGTAAAAAGAAATTATAATTATATTTTATTTGTACAATTCATAGTGTTCCACATCTGTCGCACAATTTGCTTTCTGGCTTCGGGTGCCATCCGTTGGGATTTTACTGGATTTTTTTATGTTCCAGATTTATACTAATAGGACTGACACCCAGCCCCTACCACAGTAAGAAACGAGTTCCCGCCAATTATAGAGTTTCATTTATGTATGACTACATAATATTAAACTAATATAAATCATCTTTTGCTTATGCACACCTTTTAGACGTATGAGCATCAAAAGTTTTTTCCTAGTTTTTGAATACATTGTTTAGAGATAATTTGTTTTACATGTTTTCTGTACAAAAACACACTATTTTAATCCAATTATAATTCTATTGTTAGTGTAATTTAATGAAATGAAGAATATGCCTTATTCGGTGCGGAGGGGGTAGAAGCTAGTTACATGACACCCTTCACAGTCTTGTTGCTGCTAAACAAAGTTGAAATTGAGAAATGTGGCGCTGATCTCAATTAAGTGTAGGGGGAGACGCCGATTAAGTGCAGAAGTGAGTGGGGCCGCGTTAAGTAGCCCGGGTGCCGGCTTAGTCCAAGACAGAGCGGGGCCCCACTCACTCGATTGGTAAGTGTTCACTTTCCATTAGGGTAGTTGAAGAGGTGGGGGGGGGTCGACGTCGGTTGGGGTACAACTCCTGTACCGCTCCATCCGGCTGGAAATTTACGCCGGGGTAAATCCTCCTGTTAATCCAAACGTTTCGGAAATAAATGAAAGGAAAACTCGATTATCCGAAGGGGCGGGGCTAAGTGCCGCGAGCGGGATAGACCTAATTATCGGATCGTCAACAACCTCTTTCCTCTTTCTCGCAAAAGAAAGCAGAAACTCGAGATGTTGGAAAATTAAAAAAATACATCCTTGTCCCAGAGTTTTCTTTCTATTATTTTGTTCCTTGACTCCACCATCTTCAACAGGATAGACGAATATATTATTGGACCTTCTTAAGCCTTCCTTTTCTTCTACGTCCGCCCGCGCAGTTAATTACTTAGTTCACTTCAAATATAAACGGAAACGCAGATCATTTTCAGTTTATACCTCCCAAAACCACTATAAAATATTATTTTTGGGCGGATTGTTAGAATTTACGCTTCAACCGCCCATTTTGTTACGTGCTCATCGCCGTCCGGTAATGGAGTGAGGTAGTTACGGCGCTAATGCTAAACCGGCAACGTTGGGCCGTATTGCGGGTCTGGTATAAACTGAGCGCCGTATATCCTCCATCACGAGGCACGCTTGCGGGGGCATAGTAAATAGCTCCGTTTGTGATATTGTACATTATCGCGGACCAACGGATAAATTTTCTTAGTCCTTAATATTAAGTCCTTAATATTATGTCCCTAATATCAAGTCCTTAAATTATATGGCAGCGAGGAGCCGGAACTAAAGCGGCGATTGAAGCGTAAATTCTCTGAGTTCTGATATTTTCAATTTCGCGCGTTCACAAAAAGTACTACGAATCTTATGAGATTGGGGAGGCAGATAATGATGGAAAATGATCTGCATTTTCATTTATACAAAGAATTTTCCCTCTTCGTGCTTCCTCCTACTGTGTTTTTCTCCCCAGCGATAACAATTAGAGTTAACTATATTATTCGAGTTATAAAAAGTTAATTGGAGTTTGAGAATAACCTGAGAGCGGTTATGTAAACCAAGGGATTGACTGTTGACCTGGAAATACTTGGGGCGAAACAAATTCAGCCGTCGAACCACATCTTTTTCAGGGATCGGATTCAGACGTCTCAAGACTCATCCTCGGTCCATTATTTCGAATTGTGCCCCGGCGGGTATTAGGCAAATCCCGCCCTCGTTCCTAGTTATTCCAACGGGAAGGGGGTGGAAAGCGACCCGGGGAAAATTGGACAGAGGGGACGGTTAAGACACGATGAAGGAAGGGCGAAGGAAAATATCGAATTAAACGCGAGCCTGGATTAACTGTACGCGGCATTAGCCTCAACGGAAACAACGCTTAGTACCGGGAGGATTATACGGGATCAGACATATCACCCTTTCTAGGTAATGACTACCCTACATATCAGGTTACTACCAGAGCAATCTGATGTATACTCTACCCGTGAACGGGGTTAAAATCATATCTACGATTCCAATTTTCAACTATTGTCTTTGAGATGCTTGTTTTCAATTTTATCCTAGGTATCCAGTGCCATGTGACCTCCCATGTGAATTCCCATAGCGCACAGAAGCATGTCGGTTAATTATATACAGATATTTGTATCATAATATAATGTTTCCAGTAATAAGAAATTACTGGAAAATATGAGCGAGAGCTCGCTCTACGCGTCATACGGACGACTAATACGAAGAGCTGAGTGACAAAGCTGGCTTTTTCGACCATTTCATGCCACGATTCTACAATGTTTTTCACTCATAATGGATTCCCGAACATGATTTAATTTATTTTTATTCGAAAAATGTGTATAACATGTGTGTAACATGTGTATAACATGTGTATAACATGTGTATAACATGTGTATAACATGTGTATAACATGTGTATAACATGTGTATAACATGTGTATAACATGTGTATAACATGTGTATAACATGTGTATAACATGTGTAGGACATGTGTAGGATCCCGAGTTGATGATCTACTCCTCAATCGGACCCGGTACTGACGATGGAACCGGTAGGAGTTCGGAAACGTCGGAAGACCCTACTTCCAGTGGAGTTCGCTCAGGTAGTTTCAAGACACGGGAAAAATAGCTGAATAGCAGGTAACCTAATTTCCCAACACAGTATTAGTTTGGGATGGGGTTATTTTTGCTCGGCGAAGATATATTAATTTTAATAAAGCATTCGTCAGACCCCAACGCGTCGGGCGATGTCGAGGGTATCGATTTGTGAAAAATTGATTCTGAATTATGGTCACTTTGAATTGGCGAAGTGTCCAACTCGTCCCCGCCGATACATCAATTACCCGGGAGCCGTCGGACTCACGGTTGTATTTCACAATTATTCAGTTCCTGCGGTAAATTGAATTTAGAAAGCTGAGCGAGGTTGCGCACAATATTCACTGTTCGGTTCGCATATCGTCGGGCAGAAGTCTGTTCGGTAGGTTGGCGGGGGTGGGTGGGAAAGGGGATGTTTTCTACGTGACTTCGAGGGCGGATCGGTCGAGAAGTGCATCGTATTTCCTTTAGGGGGTTCCGCCCCAAATTATTACTTAGCATCATGCCCCCAATACCCTGAACCCAATACTGGAAATGGTTCGGTGGGGGCCTAATAGGGTTTACGCCCAGAGGAATACGGTACTCCCTATTCTCGGCCAAGTACATACTCGGTGTAAATGGTACGTAAGTATGAGATTATATAAATATCATAAAAACTGGGTTGGTTGAAAAGTAATACAACTGAACGACAACACCGTGGTAATGATTCTTCGAAATTATGTCTCGAACAGTGAAACTTTTCGTATCACGATTTTTTCTTCATGTTTTTTATTTATGGAAGAAATTTAATAATCACTTTCATCGGTATTATCTGCATTCCGGTATTTGGTCTTCTTAGCCAAGAACGGTCACAAATCTTTCAGAACCTTATTTCCGCTTTTAGCCGTAAATTAAACGGGTAAATTAAGTATTTTAAGTAAAGAATTTGAACAAGTAATGGACTATTACCAATCGAATAAGCCAATACAAATATTTTCGGCTGTAACGCTGATATTTTTCGTCGAATTTATGCTTGCCATTTTCTTCTCCTTTTTTTGGTTTAACTGTCCGGACATGAATCATTATTTCATGTAATACTAATGATACTGAAATTTTAAGCCCCCAGAAATGTTTTTCGTGAAATAAAGGATTGAATATCTTTTTGTCCACTTGCTTCAAATTTTCACCGTCACTTGCTTTAATGGTCGATAGTTCTTATGTTCCCCCTCCGTCTGTCCTAATTATCTAATTATTCACAACTCAATTTTCTTTTCGCATTTTTATTTCCATTCTGCTGATCATAAAGAAAAACCAATAAAATAATATTCCAATATAATGGAATGATACTCTATTTGTTGTTGTATATATTTCACGCGTCCTGCTTTTTCTGTTGGGCGAGAGAGAGGAGTGGAATGGGTGCCTTCCATTCCACTTCCCCACCAGAATCGATATCGGGACGTAAATTTTTATATTTAGGTTTATACCTGGCATAAAGAAAGTACGACTTTTCCCAGTATCCTCTCTATCCGCCCCCCCCCTGCACACTTCTCCCTTCCGCCATCCCGGTTTACTGAGCTTTCGAAAATTATAAAGTTATAAGGAGAGAAAATATAACTAAGGAGAGAAAAATAAGCGGTGAAACAAGTTTTTTTTGGCAACTAGAAAGTTTGGCACTATTTCTGAAAAGCCGTGGCACTATAGCGTGGGTCGGCACTATATTAATAGCCGTGATAGAGGGCGGGAAGAGTGGAAAACAAGATTTACTAAATGTTTAATATTTTCTTCTACAAGTTTATAACATTAGACGGCCTTATATAGAACAGATAAAAGCTCAGGTGCAGAAAATCGTAAGTGTGACGACGGAGGGTGGGGGTTTTATTAAAACTGTATTTAGTACATAGTTTTATTATAATATGGAAATTAATTTATACGTTTTATATTTAATAATATCTCATTTGAAGAAGATAAATTAGGGGCTATAATTTTCACCAATAAAATAGATAATTTTCTGGGAAATGATTAACAATATTCTTCCTAATGATAATAACAGCATAGTGGCAGCACTGAAAGGCTGCTCCCGAATACAGTAAGTATCCGGTAAGTATTTTTATTTACGGCATTAGGCGTTTCCATTTATCTTAATAGATATGGGGAATAGAAAATATCCCGGTCGTACGGCGTTGTGTTTATACTGGACCCGCAATACCGCCCGACTTTGCCGGTCTCCCTGAATAATGTAGGAGTACACCACACTGTCAATAGTGGAATGGATCTGACGACGAACTACTTAAGCTTTTTCCTAGTTGGACTTTTCATATATTGAAAAGATAAAGGGAAAAGAAATAATGATATTTAGCGTCACGAATATCGACATTTGCCAGAATATCGGTCTTTCACAGAAACATACGAAAAAGCATACAAGTTAAGTTAGTCATTGAGTGCTTCGTTCTCTTCTGTTCAAGAATTAAACTGTTTAAAGAAGAATAGAACATATATATATATATATATATATATATATATATATATATATATATATATATATAATTATGGTGCTGGGTTTCGTCTGTCCACTAATGATTTTTTGAAACTCAAGTAGCAACTCCAGCTTAGTTTTCAACTTTCCCGTGAAATGGTCCTTGAAATTCTGTACCACCAGTAATGGAGTACTCAGAACGGGATATCGAATTTCATGTAGATTTTTTCCCTCCTTGAATTCGACTCCGCTCACTGAAGCGTGAACGCGGTTTCTTTATCAAATGAAGTTGGACAGTTTTTTCAATTTCGTAACACACTCGGGTCGAAAATTTTAAAAAAATTTCAGCCTGGCGGTATCATTTTCTAGAAAATTGTAATTGAAGAAATAAATTACTATTTTTTCCCACTGAGAGGCTGTGCTGGTTCAGTCGCCGCTTCCGGGTATACTCAATCATCATCAATCATCAATCAATCCTCGTCTGTATTGTTTGTTTTTTCATCCCTTTATCATCGGGACTGGGGCTTAAGTTTGAAGGTTCTTTTCTTCTTTGGAGTATCTGGATTTAGAGGCGTAATTGACATGTCATTTAACTTATCATGATATGATAGACTCATGGAATATTTCGAAATGCGGACTGATAGATGTCCGAAATGCTCCGTGGTTTAACTGCAACCGAATTATCCTGAATTTCGAAATTCCTGCGGAAATTGCATACAATATCGGCACAGGATCGTCCGCGCAATAGGGGAAATAACTGAGCTGCAATACCGAGAGTATTAATGGCACTCCAATTTGCGAACGAAATGAGAATGCGTACGTTCGGGGGGCGGCAAAGCAACCTTCGTACAGCGATGGCCGACTTTGGGGGCGGCAAACTGTTACATGCATCAATATATCGTTCGCAGCTGCAGCTGTCAGTTCAGACACAGGTCGGGGGGTTGAAATGCCCGCGGACCAACTCAGCGTTTTATTCGGCAAACAAATACCCCGGTCGGAAGACTATTGCTTATTAAAAAAAAGCGCATTATTAAATCAAAATATATAGATTTATATAGTTGCCAAACCTGTAAATTTCTAAATGGAGACTAATTAAGAGAGCAGACTTGGCTAACGTCCGTTTGGTTTCGATTAGGTCATTGCGCCCTATATAACGGCGGCAGGTTGGGGATAAGAAGGAAACTTGAAGTCCGCGAATTTCTAATTTCAAACGACATAAAAGAAATCCCGCGTAAACATAAATATATATTTTCTAGTTTCCGGTCTGGCGGAATAAATGATCGGTTAGATAGCGTTAGGAACCACTTGAGGGGAATAAATAAGTGTCGCTTATCTTTGAAGTTTCGCAAATGGAAAAAAAAAATTCCAAGCCGGCATAACCGGGGGTTATTAACTTCTTGTTATCTGGCCGAGGTCGACGAACGAACTGCTTCCTCCCCTTCCCCAATAAAAAATTCTTTATCTTAATTCTTTATCTCAAGTCTAACAATTAAGATGCTGGCGATTGTTAATAAAATATTACCGGTAAGTATTACCAATTATTTTTAATAGCAAAATATAATTGAGCTGTCCCTAATCCTCTTAGTATTGTAAGTCGGATATTCCCTTATTACTTAGAACCGTCCTCTACAGATGGACCCAATTATTTTTTTATTTATACTACCTCTTCAAACTTATTATCCTAGTTATTATCTCTTGAGAAGATATTAGTTTTTAGTTTGGAATACCTGTTTTACGACACAGTACAACAGTACAAGTTACAGTGCAGTGAGGATGCCCGAAAAACATCCAAAGTGACTAACACCGCTACTGAAGGTGGTAGCCGAAGCCGGTGTAGCAAAAGACCGAACAAGAGACAGAAACACACGAAATGTACGATCTATATTGTATTCTTCGATCTGTTAGAGTTTTCAGCTGTTCGGGATTGAGATGGTTGGTCAAACTACAGGAAATATTAACCTATTCCATATTTGTCCGGCGTGTCCTAGGATTTCTCCAAATTTTGCGTCCTTAGCGTATTGTAACGCTTCGCAGGGAGGGTACTTGCCGGGGGTACTACCTAGTGTCAGGTATGTGGGCTGGAGTCCATCCCGGGGCGTACACCACGCCCGGGCTACGGCGTATCGGAGCGTCGGGGCTAAACTGGAAATCCGTTGTTCTGCTGTGCCGGAACTAATTTGCGGGGGTTGCCGAATTGTGTCGCGTCGAGGGGGTAGTGACTGCGGTCCGACCTTTGGCCTTAACCCGAACGGGCAACCGCCGGCGCCTCATTAGCGCGTTTCACAGGGCACTCGACACACCGCCATTCCCGTCTCCGTACCCAAATTATACAACCCCCCCCCCACACACCATTAGTTCGTCCGTGAAACTCGTCTCGAAAAGGCGGAAGAAAACTGTATTTTTTTTAAATACAGAACTGCGACATAATGAAAGCGGTATCATCTTTCCCATGAAAACCACCCAAGTACTGCTTCCAACGGATTAGAGGCCAAATGTCTTCAAATATTGAATTCTTTGTATGTTCGCAACGGGCATCTTCTGTTATCCCGTTCATAACATAATGTCCATAACTTATATTCGTGTAGAAGAATTAGAAGAACACTCAGAAGGGGTTTAAACAAATAATATAAAGCGTTGAATAGGCCTCAAATGACAAGCGGGGCAAATATCAAGCAAGTGATCCACTATAATACTAATTAATAACCCACTGACTACAGCGAAAAACGATTTAATTTATTAATTATGGAATTCTGCCGTACAACAAGGGGAATTTTCCTAGAATAAGAGAATTTTTAACTGATTAAAGCGGAGGAGGAGGAGTTTAACTGTTAACTCGATAGAATGTCAAGTTTGCTTTAATCATGACAAAAGTAAACTCCGTGTTGGGGGGGAGCACAATTGTTTTGACCTAAACCCGGTTTCGTCACGCTAAGTAGGCCTAAAAAAAGGCCGAATTTAAGGTTCAAAAATATTTTTTAAGGCCGATTTGCTGTTAAAAGTGCTTTTCTCAAAAATTTTCGGTTTTTCAACTTTCCTTTCAGGGGCACGTGGCCCAATTAGACCCAATTTGAGGTTAAAAACGACGTTTTATGCCGGATATGCACTGAAAATCGACATTTTATGACAGTTTGTCATCAAAATATCTCTCGGGCGTGTTCCCTATGGCGTTCACACGAATCAACCAATTTTATAAGTTCCCCCACAGAAAAGGGCTGACCATAAAATAAACATTATGGTCCTATTTAAAATAGGTATTTAAGAGCCACTTTAGTAGAATAAAACGACGTTTCATCTGATCCTATCCTGATTCTACATCCCAATACGTTCTTTATAGACGCCTGAATAGGATTTGTTATTATGGGTAATTTAACATCAATTATTGTAATGTACTGTTATGGATATTAAAGGGGTTAAAAATATTACTTCTAATACCTAACCTACTCTATATTTCATATGGCTAATCCACCAATATCATTTTTTTTAACTGTTTTATTTTTTCACAATCAACTTATACAGTTATGGGTGCAATTGATACATGTATTTATTTCCGCGTGTTAGTCTTGATAAAGGAACCAGCCAGTGATGGCGCTTTTGACATGTTTTAACTACTGCCCGAGGTGATCTCCGGGCCAGTGGGGTTTAAGCCGTCGTGGTGGGGATAGTGGATGGGTAGAAGAGGAAAGGGACTGAACGAGTGGGTTTGGATGTGGAGAGAGACGGGAAGCGTGAATTTGCGACTTCGTCGACCGTCGGTATGTTGAGGTCATTATGGGTTCGGTTAGAAACATACCGGGGAGCATTAAGGATGGTACGAAGGACTTTTGATTGGAATCTCTGGACGCGGGCGATGTTGGATTTCTTGGCGGAACCCCATAGTTCAGTTCCGTAAGTCCATGTAAGTTTGTTGTCTACTGTCAGTTTTGATGTCTTTTTCAAAAGAGGTCTCAGCAGTCCAAATTTGCGGTTGAGGTCTGTTCTTTTGAGTCGCGTATGGGGGTTCCACGTGAATCTTTTGTGTATGTAGAGTCCCAGGTAGCGAGCCTGCTGTTGGGTGGGCATAGGAGCATTATTGAACTGAACAGGAGGGCAAGGCTGTCGCCGTAGTGTGAAGATGACGTGATCCAATATCATAGAGAGAGAGAAAGAAGGATATATAATTGAAATTTTGATTGAAAGCCAAATTTATTATTTTAAATGAATATAATATTAATATTGTTTTATCTGCTCGGCCGTTTTCCCTGAAAATTACAATCTGTCTTTTAATTGCGCCGATTAATCCCGGACAGGAAAATCGAGTTAGCGACCGCGCTTCCACCGTTTGAAGTCGGACACAGTGCAGTTTATTGAATACGATTAATGGCTTCTATATCAGTTGGGGGCAGATTATGGACCATTAGCCCAATCCTCCCCTTCCCCGTATTCTCTGAACTTCACACAGAAAAAGAAAAAAAAACCGAAAATAACGAAAGGGTTAGCAATAATCCTCCAATCCCGTAAAACAGATCTCTCTTTCTTCGTATCCAACGTGATGTTAAATTGATTTGGTCCCAATCCCAACCCACCCCGCCTCCTTCCCGTCGAGTTCAATTCAATTAAACTGCAGATTTACCAAAATTGTTGGAAACGTCGGCTCGGAATAGCGGGTAAATATTTTAATTAAAGCCCCCTTTTAAATTAAGCCTGCCCATCCCGGATTTTAATATGTTGGTACATGCAACACTCTTATTTCTTTGAAAACGGAAAATGTTCATTTTAAATCCTTTCAAATTTCTTTAGTGTTATAACAATTATAAAAAATGATTATTATTTGTTGATCCTAACAGCCTGGTACGTGTTACACGAGTCTGCACAGTACCGATAGATCTGTCCTTCAGCGTTGTTCCTCTAAATATTGTTCACAAAGAGACAGTCAATTCTTTAAGTTTAGAATATTGACAAAATGTTCCACTGAAGATGAGGAGCGGCCGTGGAATTCCGTGACTTCAATTTCATGACTTTATTCAATTGGAATTTCTACCGGAAATGCGGCTAAATTTGACGGTACAAGAAAGAATCTAAAAAAACATCCCATACTGTATCAGTAATTTATAATAACACTTAAAGATAGCTCGTATATATTATCAAAAATGGCCCAGAAATATTTCGAAATAATATAAATATATAACGTAGATTTCGTGTGTTTCTTCTCCTCTCGCTGGTTTGGTCATTTGCTACACCGGTTTCGGCTGCTCGCCATCTTCAGTAGTGGTGTTAGTCACTTTAGCACTTTCATGTACTTTTTTATTCCAGTACAAGTATTTTTTCACAAAATTTATTAAGTTTAGTCGAAATTAAATTGCTTAACATCCTTATTCCATTACATTGAATAACTCTGAAAATATCTAATATCTATGTTTCTTCAATAAATGTTTGTAAACAAGAACATTCATAAACCTAACTCCAATTTTATATAATTTGAGGTATCCAGGGGCAAGTGGGCCCAATGAACTTCAGTTAATTACATTTCACAGTTAATCACATTTTTTTTATAACTTACTCTTTTATTTTTATCTTAAAATTTTATCTTGTTATTTGTCTATGAAAGTTTTGCTTCCTCTGTAAATAAACATTATTAGATATAGATTAACTAGCGCCCTCCTGAGTGTGATGCGGAAATGTACTTAACTAAAGTTCGTTGGGTACACTTGCACCGATAAATTAGCGCCCCCTGAGGGTGGTGCGGAAATGTACTTAACTAAAGTTCGTTCGGTGCTCTTGCACCGATAAACTAGCGCCCCCTGAGGGTGGTGCGGAAATGTACTTAACTAAAGTTCGTTGGGTACACTTGCACCGATAAACTAGCGCCCCCTTGAGGGTGGTGCGGAAATGTACTTAACTAAAGTTCGTTGGGTACACTTGCACCGATAAACTAGCGCCCCCTTGAGGGTGGTGCGGAAATGTACTTAACTAAAGTTCATTTGGTGCTCTTGCACCGATAAACTAGCGCCCCCTGAGTGTGGTGCGGAAATGTACTTAACTAAAGTTCGTTGGGTACACTTGCACCGATAAACTAGCGCCCCTTGAGGGTGGTGCGGAAATGTACTTAACTAAAGTTCGTTGGGTACACTTGCACCGATAAACTAGCGCCCCTTGAGGGTGGTGCGGAAATGTACTTAACTAAAGTTCGTTGGGTACACTTGCACCGATAAACTAGCGCCCCCTGAGTGTGGTGCGGAAATGTACTTAACTAAAGTTCGTTGGGTACACTTGCACCGATAAACTAGCGCCCCCTGAGGGTGGTGCGGAAATGTACTTAACTAAAGTTCGTTTGGTGCATTTGCACCGATAAACTAGCGCCCCCCTAAGTGTGATGCGGAAATGTACTTAACTAAAGTTCGTTGGGTACATTCGCACCAATTACCTAGATTACTAAAAGTAAACTTTTTTCCTGTATGATCAACAGGAAAACTTTTATGTTCGTAAATACACAATACCAGATATATTTCAGATAGACCAGAAATAAATATATAAGTTGTGAAGGTCTCAAAGAATGATTTAATCACAGAATAAGACTGAAATTCATTTTTAAGACTGTCGTCTCTATGACTTTCATTTATTTCCTTGCCCTTTTATACATTGTAATAAAATAAGGAGATGGAGAAGGCTAAACCCAAGTGTTCCCGGTAAGGGGGCGGTAATACGTTCTTTGAAGACGATGCTGTTGGTAGGGTTGATGAATTTCCGAGAACCTATCCTGTGCTCCACCTAAAAATGTTACCTATTGTACTGTGGTGGCACTAACTTATATATTTAATAAAAATATATTAAATATAACGTAGAGCCCTATGTTACGGGTCGTGAGATATCGGTGTACTCTATTGCACAGAGGGGATCCAAAACAACCTTACACACTTAATCAATCACACTGTAAATTTGCTTTTGTTCGCTGTGAAAAAATAGACCCTGTAAACGACTTTGAAAGCTGTGAAGTAATGCCCGGGAGGGGCTTCGGGCTCGAACAAGGCCTCGACACCTCCAACATGACGACTAAATACTTTCTGTCGTCGTTGTTCAAGCGACACACGAACCCAGAGTCGTACAACCTCTCTTCAAGCCTTCCTTTTCTAAACGGTTATACGTCTTTTCTTAGTCCATCAAGAATGATAGCTCTGTAATGAGTATACTCGAGTTGTAACGCCTCTACACCGCGGGATAGAGATAGGGTGCTTTGCTCCTGAAACGGGGATGAAGTTTCCCTGATATAAGATTCGTGAGTGAGAAGAGGCCTCGACGATGAAGAGGAAAAAATTTCAGTTGAAAACACAATTTTTAAGAACCGAAGAAGAGAATGAACTGACGAAAAGACTAAGAAAAACTGTCCCCGACGGCCAATTCGGCCGGTTACCGCGGGACGGAGGATATACGGCGACTCCGATATACTAGGCCCGCAATACACTTGTACTTTGCCGGTTTAGCATTAGCGCCGTGGCCCAACCGCCGGGCCCTATTGAGAGCAACACTATAGCAGATGCCGCCCGGAATGGAGAAATAATTAAACAAAAAAATAGACTATACTGGATTTAGTCCCGATTAATTTAATAATTTCGTTGAGGTCCGTCGGTTCAAGCCGTCTATCTTGTGCTGGAGGGGCGCGATTAAAAACCGACCTGCGGGACTCGTGACGATCTTTATACATGAACCGGTTTCAAAAACAAAAAAATAACTTGTAGGCGCGGACGTTCGAAAATTTGTACCGTGTTCATGAATTATGCAGTAGGTGCGAAAAATTAATGGGGGAACGAATTTTGTTTTGGAGACGCCGGCGGAACGAACACGCGACACGGAGCCGTGCCCGAGATCCCGCAACCGGTTGATCGTTCGGCCCGAGATATTATCGCGGCGAAATTATCCCCAATTAATAGGCGGTGCAATAAATAGCGGGTTGAACAGCCCGCCCCTTACCCCGGTGTATTTATTTATGCTCTCCAATGTGTGTTTTCGCGCCGGTTGTAAACAAACATTTTTAATCGACAATTCGTGTTTTTTTTATATCGGGTGGCACGCCTTGAAATATGTGTTTCGACCGTACGCAGGAAGTTTATTGCAAGGCATTTCGCATTATCGACGCCTTCTTCGGATTTAAAACTATTCATTTGTAAATACTCATTATAATTACGCTGCATTCTATTTGTTGCGTTTGCGAGGAACGTACCGGAGGGAGAGAGACGTTCACCAACGAAAAGTTCCTAATAATAATGGCGTCAACAGCTGATGAATTGTGACCGAAAGTGATATTATGTGAGCAACTATGGTGATGCAGTGTACAGCGCTGTATTATTAATATCAAGCAATTATTATTGCTTTTTTTAAAATAAACCATTATTATGAATCAAAATAATTTGATTGTATTCCACTGCGAGTAACCTTCAAAAGGGACCGCAGAAGAAAACTGTTTTCCCTACGAACTCAATTCGAGGGGAAATATTAAAAAATAGAGATTTTAACGTTTTTTCAGGCTTGAAAAAATGGGAAAAAAATGTGTATTTCACTTTCCAATCCTGGGATTGGAAAAGCTACGCGTTAAAATAGGAGCGCCGAAGCGACTACAATCGGAAATGGGAGTGAGTAATGAATAAGGTTCAGTCTTAGAAGAGATTTTGGGTTAACGAACCGGCCCAAGAAAACTGCACGGGAAAACACCCATCAATCAATGAAAACACCCTGGAAAAAAGAAAGCCCGGGGTGCCGCCTCATTCCCAAAATAGGTCCCGACATTTTCCAACTCGCCCTTTAAAATCCTTTTACACCAATATGAGGTTACAGATAAGGCAAACAATTCAAGACATGCACTACATATACACACGTTATGTAGGTTTATATATATATATATATATATATATATATATATATGTGTGTGTGTGTGTGTATATAAATCATTTCGGTTGTACGATTTTGTTCCGAGACGGGCGTCAGTAATTGTACCGCAGACTAATATTCCACCAGAACGGCGATACGGTTATGCTAAACCCGCAATACAGATAACTGTTACCGGTTTAGCATTAGTTGCCCTTTATTTAGTGTCACGCTATGTAACTAATGGATTGCCTATATTCCGAAAGATCTTGAGGACCCTTAAATATGCACACGAAGGCTGCAATAAACGAAAATAAAAACAGAAAATCTGCCATTAAGGACGGCATGTAAATTGAATGCAATCAACGACCGTAAAATCTAACGACTGCCGATTTAAATGACAGCAGTTCTGAAATGGATGAAATAAAAATGAATAGGGCCTGAAACTGGTGCGCTAATATAGCGTGTCGACCGAATGTAAGCCGTAATTTTCGTGCGAATTTCCACGAACAAATGTTTCCCTTCTCGTTAATCTGTTTCCCTCACTCCTTCCCTCAAGTCGCCGTCGGTGGGCCGCGTAAATAATTGTCGCTACAAACAAGGCGGTAGTCAAGGCGACGCTCGAAAAACCGTTTCGAATTACTTTTAAATTGTCGAAAACCACCCTTTCTTTCTACCGACATCCGCGCCTGTCTTAACTTTTGTCAAGAGCCAAATCCAATTTAGAAACAACAAAAGGTCAAAGCGACAGGGATGCCAACCGCCGCCCACCTGGAAAGAGAGGGGAAAAAATCCCGTTTTAAATTTTAACGCAACGGCCCCCCGCGTACCGGCCTAATGGCACTGACTCATTCATGTCCCCCGGCGACAAAACGTTCGCCCCGGCCGGCGGAAGAAAACATTAAAAGCTCCCCCATTAAAATTTCAATTAATACCCGTCTAGCGGCCAACCTCGGAAGTCTGTATTCCCGTCCGACCTGACAGATGTACTGCGCTGTCCAAGACACAATGACCGAAGAGAATACACGCGAGGGAAAATCTATTCAGATTTTATTATATTTGAACCGAACCGAGGATCTCACATCTGCATTTTATCGGGCGGCAGTTCTGAAGAGGGCTAAATTAATTTTTCTACTACACCCAGTCGGGTATATGGATTCGCACCCTGTTTCTAATTTCTGGCAATACGGATATTTCTACATTGTTTTCATATAAAATTTCGAAATCCGTATCAACACAATAATCGTTTCTGTTTTAATCATTCGATTCGTAAAATCCGTACGTAAATTTCCTTCAGAAAGTCCTTCGAAACGAACTCTTTACCGTGACCTGAACATACCTACGGTAGAACAAGTCACGAATTCCCAAATTTCATTCCCGTCCCAATCCTCTCCCTTCCCAAGTGATCTTCTGGAATGGCAAGCCAAGAGAGTGATTTCTCTTCATCGTGAGCACCACGATTCGGGACAGTACTTGGCTCCGTTGCACGCAATACAAGATTTGTTGATTGCGCAATTGGAGAAATTTCGGGCCGAGCGTTGAAAAAATTCCGAACCGAATTAATAAAGAAGACCGGACGTTATAAAGTGGGGGAGGAAACGTGGCGGCAAGCGCCGTATCAGAGGGAAGCGTGGCCGTATTAATATTGCACGGCGGGCGAGTGGGGGTAGGCCCCTGCCCCATCCTGCAGTTTACGAGGGTCACCCGGGAACCTGACAGAGGCCATCAGGTATACCGACTGACAAATGATACGTGGAAATAATGAAAATACAGTGGAGGGCGGTTTTCATTGTTTATATGCATTATTTTTATTTCACGACGTCGACACCGACAACAGGAGCGATCAAAATTTCCCGGTCCCAGCTATATTTTTAGTGGACAACTTACTTTTACCCCGAGAAGACCAAGTTGTCCTTCTGTCGCTCTTAACCGGTCCCAACTTCACATTCGATGTTCAAAATCAAGTGCGGTACTTGGGACTACAGTTGGAAAGACAATTGACATGTAGTCTACATATAAGATTCAAACGAATTAATTTATAATTGTATTTTAAAACCTAACAGGGCGTACGGAACTGGGCTGTGGGGATCCATTATACCTTATAACCCATACAAAATTCAATCCCATCACTCCACTCCTTTGATTGGGGTCACCTTCCTGAAAATCCCGAACGCCGCCTTAAGAGGAAATGGTCCTTACTATTTGGTAAGGGCCGGATGCTCTGTCAAAAGTATATTTGTCTTATCGAATGACGCTGTCACTAAATAGAATTTTAAAAATTGTAGTTGCGACTTAAAATAAGAAGAGAACGAAGAAGCTACGTTTTTGTTCTCTTAAGATATTTCTGTAGGGGCCAAATAATGACAGCTTCGGCAATCCGAACCTTCGGGGAACTGCCCCCAGAATACACGCCGCTCTTGGGTTAGAGTCAACATTCGCCCCAATTTATTTACCTTATACTTGAAGTGGTTAGAAAACTTCTCAAGCTCGAGGGGCCCCACCCTCCGCCTACGAGTGAGTGAGAGAGAGAGAGAAATATTGCGGGCCGCTACACGAGGACGGTTCGAAAAGTTTACACGACGCAACACTCGAGTAGGGCGACACTTCACAACTAGATAATGACATCTGTCCTGTCACCTCCCGTCGGTTTCCGGGCCCGTTTCGGCTGCTCGCCATCTTCAGTAGCACTGGTCCTGTTGTGTACAGTCTGTCTCTGTTCCCCTGTTGTTGTCGTGAAGTCGATTATTGGCTTTCTGTCCTTTATTACGAGGACGTCCTTTTCGATCGGTTGGCTTTAGGGCAAGCGGGTTGTTTAATTCAGTATTTAGTGTTAGTTGTGCCTATTAATGGGGCGAATTTTCTGGATTATTAGATTGTCGTATCTTTCTTCCAATATCTCCATATTTTCGATCGTAAATCTATAATCGTTTGGTAAGGGGGCGTTTTGGGGGGGTACGATCGTTTCGATATCCGCGAATTAACTTTACGTATAACTTTTCACCCTTTCGATTATACTTAGGATCTGGTTATTCATTATTAAATAATCAACAATTTACAAACTTATTCATTTACATTGCAGCTGAGCACCCCCGGCAAATATACTACTCAATCAAGTGCGTCGGATTCGGTGTACGATTTAATTTAATTCATATTTTATTTGGTGAATAAACGATTTCAAGTATTTCTATCGTGATTCTCGGCGTCGGTCCGAAATGGCGTCATTCGGTATTCTTTCTGAACTCGCTCGCTCGGCGTACAATAAGCTCCTCGGCGCGGTCGACATTTTTATCTTCTCCTAAATTTTAAACAGTCGCATGCACGCCTTCCATTACTCGTCTCGGAAATTTTTCTCGGCGGTAACCGGCGGAGGTCCCGGCGCCGATGCCAGGCCGGCGATGCCGCTCGGCGTTGCGGGTGTAGTATAACCAAGTCGCCGTACTGCCATTCACGTTCAGCCGCCGACGGACTCGATTATAAACGTTCCACTTCGATACATCTCCTCTCCTACGACGATGTTAAGTGCTGAAGATAAATGTTACGATAAAAATTACATTTTGCCCTTCGACCTATATGATATATATATATATATGCGATACATAGCGAAAGACCGGAATGGAAGCAGTTGACGTCACGTATTTCATTACCGTAATCCTATTCTCTTAAGGTTAAAACTCGGCGTTTCGCTGTTGCTCTCTACTTTCACCGGATTTTGTTTCTCCGATAAACATTTAACCGAAGGAAATTTACATTTTGAAAATTAATTCTAATTTGAAATTATCGGAAATTCGTCCCACAGCTGCGCGACGTCCGACCCCTGATATTTGGCGCGGCAATTCTCCGAATCTCTGTTTTAAGTTTTTACCCTCCCATATCATTCTGTCTAATCGATTCATTGTCTATTGATTGATGTAACACCTAGTCGAGTATTTCAAAACTTTTTTTTTCTGCGCTTTATTTGACAGACCCGCCAAGCCGTATTTCCGGCAGTTTAATTCCGAAATAGATGATTTTTTAAATAGTTACAATAGTAAAGTACGGTATATTCTAAACCCTGGAGGACAACATAGATGGTATTCCGAACTGAAATATTTAAGATTATCAATGTGTAAAGTCCTGTCGGCATTTAAATAAGTAACTAGGCTCGCCTCGAGGCCGGGTAGTTGGAAGATTTGTTTTTAGATATTTATATAGCTGGGAGTGTTGTATTGACGCGGTGTACCTCTGTTGATGATCCTGTGGGTGTTGTTGGGCAACGCAGGGGAATAGTTTAGCGAGCGATGCCGTGACGGCGGTGGCGGCGGCGGCCGCAGCCTTATCCTGTTCCTCCTTGTTGGCCGGCGGCGGTGTCTGTACCCTGACCTCAATCTCCGGCTGTGACCTGGTCCTGACGGGCACGGCCGGGTGGTGTCGCCTCTTCCGCCTGGAGCCGAGCTCGTGCGGCGGCTGGTAGAACCTGTCGTGGCCGGTGTACTCCTCCCGCTCGGCTTGGTTCTTGGCCATCGTCTTGTACAGGTTCAGCATACTGAAGGACGCGATGTTCACAGGCCGGCCCCCACTCGGCTACTGGAGCCGCCTCCGCTCCGCTGCCGCCCCACTCCACTACCGAAGCCCCCCCCCCACCGCCTCCCACCACCCGATCCCACCGCTAATACCATTAGACGCCCTACCTGTGTCCATATTAAGAACTACGCCAATTAAAGTAGCGAATAGGCTAAAATATGAAAATTTCTAGTTTAGAATACCTCACGTGGAATCCCCACACCCGACTCAAAAGAATCGACAGAAACTACAGGAACAGAAACACAGCGGTTGTGGCTTTTCGCTTAAACAGAAAATTTGGACTCTTAAGGTCATTAATAAAACGGACATCGAAATTGACAAACTAACAATATACAAAGCAATACGCAAACCGACATGGACATACGGTATTGAGCTATGGGGTTCCGCCGAGATATCCGACATCGCTCGCATCCAGAGGTTCCAATCAAAAGTCCTTCGCACCATCCTTAATGCCCCCCGGTATGTTTCTAACCACACAATCCTCAATGACCTCAACGTACTGACAGTCGACGAAGTCGCAAAATCTCGGTTGCTGAAGTTTCACTCCCGCCTTTCTCCTCATTCTAATCCACCCATTCAGTCCCTTTCATCCTTTACCCATCCACTTGACACCCATGTCACTTGTACTGGGACCACAGAACTGAACGTGGCGAGCTGTCGAACCAGCAGAAGACCAAACCAGACCAATGATCGAGAAAACTACAAAATATTGACTCCATATTCTGATATTCAAAGAGCTCTTTCAGTCGCTTGGTGTATTGTTTTGAAAACAAAATAAAAAACGGTCGAGTTGATTCGGGTAAAGTTCTAGGGGCCTGAGGAGACAGAAGGTATCGAGAAGACCACAAAACAGTTATTTCGAAACTAGCAAAAACACAATTTGATACTATGCTCTAGTAGCATTTCGACTGGGGAAAACGGACTTTTCCCGAACCGAAGTGGGAAATTTGGAGAACTCGCAAAAAAAGGGCACAAATAAGGAAACATCGAGCGCGGTTGAATAACTCGTAAACAAAAGAAAGGTTCAGGACAATAAGTTCGGTTGAATAAAAACCGAAATGCCTACATCGAACGGGAAACCTTGCTATGCCCACGTGCCTATTGTTAAGATAAACTTTCTACTATTCGAGTTCAAATTCGCGGATTATATAGCGATGAAAAGGAGCAAATTAAGTTCGGAACATGAAAAAAGTTTTAGTCACTTGGAAACCAGAAGAGAGAACGAACTAAGGAAAACACACTCGCGTTCTTCATACATTACAGATGATTTGATACGACCCGCAAATTTTGGATTATTATTTTAATTTGAGGATTAACCAACATTATTATTGCTTCCATCCTCATCAGTTATTTCTATTTCTTATCAGTATATATGTTTATTCGTCTCGTTTCTGTTCACCGAATTCAGTATCATGTAGAGTGCATTCGGTACCGAGCTATAGTGACGGATTTGAGGAAAACACGAAACTGTGTTTTCCTCGAGGCCGAGATAGGAGGGAAAACTTGAAGTTTCACCGAGCGAACTCCGTTGGTGCCGACGGACGGAGGGGTCCTCGAAACGTCGAGGGCCCGGAACGCCGATTTAATTATTAGTCGCGGCGGAAACTTGTACTTGTATGGGGAGAAATGACACCGTGGGAGTTCATTAGCCGGGGGAGTTGTTGGTACTTTGATGTGGCCTAGCTCGGGGCCGTACAACTACCCCAATTTCCATCAAACACCGGCTGCGGGGCCGGCCCCACCTTCAAAGGGCCCCTTCAAACATATCGTATTAACTGCAACAGGTTATACCAAATCAAGTTTTATAAAGGCCGCCCCTATGTATACCCCACCGTCGCGGTGCGCGAAGATTGGATTTCAGTCACCCGGCTTGTTACGCCCCGACTGCTTACTATCTAAAGTGCGGGGGGCTTTGGTTACGGTCGAAGCTTAGTTCAGTTACTTTCTTTTTAAATTTTTTTAGGAGTCATTTCTATGTAGTTCTACAATTCTGTTTCTCTCAAGCCGCTATTACGCCTCCTTTTGAATATTGAGCTTGGGCAACATTCCCTCAGTGGACATTTAGGATTAATTGTACTTTTGCAAATTAAAATAGGATATTGCAAAACATTTAAAGGCATATGAAATTTATACTCTGATCTACTATAAAAATTCTGAGCTAACTTTCAACAACAAACAAATTGTTTTTTTATAGAAATTTAGACTGGAAATATTTTTATGTTCTAGACAGAAATATTTATTCTCTACTGACTTGAGGTGTCGGCCAATGTAAAATTTTTTGTTATTTAGATTATGTTTTTAGTTCCTTCTCTCTTCTGGACGGAATTAGTGAATGTTTTGCTTTCAGTACTACCTGGCGACTGGTTCTTCGATCTTAAACCGGTCTAGCGTAAGATCGGATCGATATATATCGATATATAACAGCGCGGGATTTATATCGTGTACCTTTCAAGTTCTTCATCCCGCTCTCGGCACTGACGAATTTAAACGTTCCGCTAACTTTTCCGGCCTCTCGGACGGTAGCGGTAGGCGGCTAATTTAAACACATTTCGCCGGGCTTTTGAATTAGTTGAAACCGGGGAGCCCACTGTCGAGTGGGGTAGATGGGGCGGAAACTGCGAATACCCCGTGCACCCCCTAATGGTATTAGAGCCATGACACAAACAAGAGAAGGTGGAGGACCATCGCCGAATAAAAGGACAGTGCTAAATTTACTCTCACAGTTGTTGTACTACACCGTAACACTCTATAGAGTGGAAATTCATTTAGATCTATTAGCAACGTTTAGACGGTTACTACCTGAGGAACAAGTCAGTACCTTATATACCCTACTGTGTGAGTGGTACTTTATTCTTATTGGCCAGTTTCCGATTGGTCAATTTGAATCGGCCTCGTTCCCCTCGAGGTACTCCCAACAAATGTACTTTTCGTTATCTCGAGTGCTAAACGCTGATTGGTCCAATCCCCGTTTCCCTAAATTAGCCTTTCAGGCCTCCGAACGTTTGATGGTACCGGGGAGGAGAGAGAATGCCCGTCTTTTGAAATTTAATTCGGGACAGATGCTGCACCTTATAAATTTCAGACAGTCAGAAACATCGTTGCGATTTCGGCCGACTTTGGTTGAAACCTTCTCGGACGGTGATACAGTGGGAGAAACCAACGGCGTGAATGAGCCCGGGATGAAGTAAATTATTTCAGAAATAAAGGTTAAAGGACCAGTCCGCCAGGGCAGTATTGAGAGCGAAAACAGAAGGGAGAATGAAATGAACTGTTCAAACCTCCTGCAGGGACCCTGATGACGGGGCTGGAAACGATTCCGAAACGTTGGTAATGGATCGGGCGAAAAGAGAACTCAACCTTCAACTGGGACGGCCGCCATTCCAATTGCCGGAAAAACGGTCGACGTTTACTTAATTCACTTCGACTTTATCGTACTTTTCATCAGGAATTTTTCAGGAATACTGAAATGCAATCGTACATGATGCAGAATTGGAAACTCTGATGTAGTCAGTCATAAAAATAACAAACTCCCTCTCACCTGGCCGGCTAATATTCAAATGAAAGCCCGAGGGGCTATCTGACAGACAGGAAAAAACTTTAGATATTTTAATTTGTTTGAATTTTATTATGTTTAATAGTTAATAACGAACAATTAATAAATGTACGCCGGTATTATAACCCAGCGAAATACCTTACCCGTTTGAATAATAGCTGTTGGATTTCGCCGAATACTCGGTTTATAACTAGGATTTTATATCGCCCAATATCGGGATGTTCATATTTTTGAATTTGAACGCGTCAAAATCGTGTAATCGGTCGACTAACGATGGTCAAAATGTCCAGGGAGTTGGGGGCGGGAGGGACCGTGTACGTGACTCAGGGACGTCCCAATTTTAATCCCGTATCACGTCCAGAAACCTCGATACCGCACTCGGAACCGACCGCTAATTAAAAAATAAAAAAAAATAAACAAAAAAATAGAGAGCTTTTACCCGAGAGTAAATTTCAATTTCGCGAAAAAAACCCGGGAACGGTCGGGATATATACGGTCAAAGTCTAATCAATTATCGGAGCGAATTTAACATCCTATTCGCCTATCGGCGACCATTTATGCAGTCGGTTCGAATGATCGTCACATTTCTGCTTTTAAACAGCTTGCAGACATGACCGATGGATGTGTCACTAAGCCTATTAAACTTGAGCGAAATTATATTACGCATAAGATAAAAACCGTGTTTTATAATGAATATCATGAAATATGACGCAAATTCCAGTAGTCGGACCGCTATTGACTTTCGGCCCTTTACGGAGTACGAGGTAAATAAATAATGTTTTCATCTGGGGACGAGTCCGAAATTACTGAGGGGAGGATAATCCCTCTTCTTCTTCTTCTTCTTGTGCCCGTCCGACTTGTATATTTATATATAAAAGAGACCGAGAGTGCCGATAAAAGAAAGGGGCGCGAATAGAAGGGGGGTCGAGCCTTGTTCTTGGAAGCGGCAAAAGACCGGTGTCAAAGGGATAGGGGGGCGACAGTCAAAAGGGAGTATTAACGCCATCTCCCCTCCGCCATAGCCACCCCTCTACCCCTTCTCCTCAACGTTGACACTATAAAGAACTCGGCGTAATAAAAAATCCGAGTTAAGAATTTAAGTTTTATATTGAATGACTCCATAATATAAGTCGTACGAGATAGGAACGCCTCGTCGGTTGTGGAAGATGGTGTAACCAATATAATAATAACACAGAAATTTGGTATATATGTATATATATATATATATATATATATATATATATATATATATATATATATGTATATATGATATATGATATATATATTAAAGAACCAATTGCCAGGCAGTATTGGGAGCAAACATTTCATGAATGTGACCCAGAAATGTGAATAAATTAAATCTCTCTGTCTCTCTCGCTCTCTCTCTCTCTCTTTATATATATATATATATATATATATATATATATATATATATATATATATATATATATAACTAATATACAGGCTCTCTCTTGTACATATAGACATAGAATCAGTTGGCCCACATTGGCTGAGGGGGTTTGTTTGATTGCAGTGGGGGGTTTGGGGGCATTTTGAGGGAGCGTTGTCCCCATTCCTTGTCCTCTCCCTTCGGTCCTATTTGACGCCTAATTGACCGGCCTCTCGGAGGAGGAGCAACAACCTCGGGGCGTCTCACATAATGAAATTCGTACAGCTAGGATCTAGACGTCGATCCCACCGATATATATTGTCGCCCCTAGGAAGGTCGCCGAATTAAAATTGGGTTCATCTCGCGATCCGCTTCAACGTCCTACCGATACAGTGGATCTTATAATATCGTCGTTTTTACTAGACGGGTTTTTATTCCCATTCGTCATTCGTATTTTTATTCGATCTTTAGAGTCTTTGGTTAAGCGGCACAACACTTTTTTGGGGCTTTCTGGGCGGTTGCAGGTGTCAGGCTTCTCTACAAGAAGTAATGATATTCCCGAACCCCAATAACATATATAAAAAATACAGACAGAGCCCGTATATAAACGAGACAACACCCACAGTAGAAGTGGAGCAGCGGTGCGGGCAGCAGGATAGTCCGCAGGAAACAGGAGTGACTCACACCCCCACCTGACAAACTACCGAAGATGGCGTGCAGCCGAAACCGGTCTAGCTAAAGACCAAAGAAGCGACATGAGACAGAAGATCGATGAGATACGGTGGGGAGAATTACCTGACATGACATCATGTATTAGCGAAAAAACAACTATTATTCTGTCATATTAACGATGCATTTGCATAGCAATAGGCCAATAATTGTATTTGCAGATTTCCTACCGAAATTCCCCGTTCTATAGCCACTTCTAAAGCTTTAATAAAAAAGGGAAGCAGCAGTGGTACGAGAGGCCAGGTTTTTCTCAGTTCCACCAGACAGGAGCAAAAGTGGAGTCTTCCAGACAATCTTATTAATACCTTTTAGTTGTCTGATCTTAAATTCCTCTTTCCCTTTTAAATTGGCTGTGACCCGGCCGGAACAAGAGCCGCGCCACTGCAACAAGAGATTCAGCTTGAATCCGCGCCGGAGGGGGATTTTAAATTTAGATTAAACTTCGTCCGAAAGCCAGGCAGTATCAAGCCAGAATTTATTTCCCTACACCGATTTCGCCCCGGAATGAAATAGGGCAAGGAATTTTACGATTATCTCCCCGATGAACGTTAAAAATTCAGCGGGCGCCGAAAAAAAAATCTTCGTCTAAAGGAAAAATATTTATAAGGATTTATCTGCCGTTGTGCGAATTTTCCCCGAAGAGGTTTCGATTCCAGAATCCAACTGGCCGGAAACATTTAAATTTTTGAAAAGCAAAAAATAAACGATGGAAATTTTTATTGTTGCGAGATACTTAAGGGAAGATTTGTGCCTGAACTAGACTGTTGGGTTTACCGACGAAACGTCCCAATATACAGAGGGGTCCAAAAAAATGTATCCACTATTTAAAAGTCCATAACTTGGAAACTAATTGACGGAGTTGTCTCATTTTTGGTAGTGTTATAGTTGCCATACAAGCGTTGTATTGCGTCGTTTTGTTTTGTCAGATGACAGTCGCCAGATAGTCAGTGTTTAGTTGTCAGTTGTACCTTGTTACTCGAGGAATCATGGATGGCGCAAGGCTTACATTCGATGAAAGGAAGTCAGTTTTGAACAGTCGTTTATCGACAAAAGCCACGCACATTGGATGAACTTCGAGAATCCATCGTACATTCATGTGCAAATAACCAACTGAACACGTTGCAGTTAGTAGTTCGTGCTGCAGTTCGGCGGCATCGTTTGTGTGTGGATGTTAATGGTGACCATTTCGAACACATACAGTGATATCTTTAAGTTGGACTTTAAGCTACACTTTCACCAAAAATGAGACAACTCCGTCAATTAGTTTGCAAGTTATGGACTGTTAAACAGTGGGTACATTTTTTGGCCCCCTCTGTATATATAAATGTATTTAAAATGTATAGCACCGAAGGAGGCGATACAACCAATATCCTGTTAGGGAAAAACTACTTCCAAACTCTCGCAGTCTGAAAAACAGGTATTCGAAAACTTCTAACGAATGGTACTTACACAAAAGGGTTGTTGCGCTGTGCCATATTGGCCCAGTGGACATCGTTATCACAGCCAGCTGAGTACTAATCGCAACCGGACGATTAGTCGTTTTCAATTTGCCAACAACGATTCTTATCAGCGTTATCAGCGAGAGAGAGAGAGAGAGGGGGAGGGAGAGAGAGTATTTGTAGGGCGGGGGATGAAGTTTAAATAATGGAGCGCTCGGTGCACCGGGATTTGTCTATCTGCTAGTGACGCACAAGTCTATTATTCATGGGGTTAACCCCTCCGCGGGGATGGGTTCTCTCCCTCTCTCACCGCCATCCCTCCCTCCATCCCTCCAACGCCACGCACACTCCACCCTGACCTCCCCATAAGCGATTTGAAATGTCTACATTTTCAATCAGGGCTTAACGTTCAATAATAAATCAAGCGCCCCCGGTGGCGCCCTCTAGGCCCTCATCAGCGCCCACACAGCTCGCCCCCGCCATTGTTATTACCGTATTCTCTGTGATAACTATCAATTTACAAATTATGCGCATAGCGCTCAACTATTGTTTAATAATACAGCCATAACTGAACCGAGATGGTTCCGGCCTTTTTTTCGATTAATTTTATTGTAAATTTTTCCGATTATTACATCAATATTGTAAACAATTACGAGATTAATTTTTCATAATATTTAAGGATATATATGTAGAAAGGCCCGTAGGCAGGAATGCATATCGTTTTTCTCGATTTCTTATTTAAATTTATAGAAAAATGAAGTTATTTGTAATTTGTACTTCTGAAGTATTATGTCCGTTGAATTCACACCGCGAATATTCCTTAGGGACAGCCTAAGTTCAACCGGCGTTCTAGGATTCCGTTGTAAATAGGTCGAGGTGTACTGTAACAAGAACCTAATATCGTGTAATTCAACGCTGTAATAACACTATAAAATTAAACTACATAGGTAAAAGTACGATATATTTCAATTTCGATAGCTTTTTAAGCTTGAAGAAATTATACAGTTATTAGAATTAAATAAACATTTTATACTTATGTTATCTGTGTCAGTTTGCCCGGTACAAGTTCGACATAGCGTTTGTAGAGAAACCGAAAGTACATCATTGCAAGAAAAATATTAAGTACTCTCGTTTATAATGTCTAAATAAAATATGACCGGACTGTTCGCAAATGAATATAGTAGTGAATAGGGCTTGGAATGATATGTGCTGTAATTTCACATTTCAATTGAACTTCCTTATATTGCATTGTGGGTGAAGAATAGACTGGGCCGAGGGGGCGTGAAGGCATTCGGACTGCTGAAACGCGTGCATCGAATGACTTCACAAGAAGAAGTGGGGTCGGGCGACCGGCGAGTGGGAAATTATTATATAGAAAACATAAATTATAATTATAATTCTTATTTTCATTTATATTTCACACCCCGCCCACCCCCTGAATAGTTCGGGGTTGGGATAGACTCTGCCAACATCGGTTCGTAAGAACGCGACTACTGTAGTTATTACTTTTTATAATTGGTATTGTTCATAATTACAATTATTATTTAATCGTTATAATTATAATTAATTAAATTGAAAGTAATTATAATTGCAAAACCGAGCCGCGGTATCTTGGATATTATAAAAGTCAAAAGAATAACAGGAATGCCCAATAGGGCGTCCCGGATAGGCCAGACCCTCACGACTCAACTGTTATACGGGTTTGCATATCCGCGGCGCCGTCTCCATACATCTTCCGTCCTATCACACCCGGCACCGTTTCCATGATAAATTGACATCGCTCTGTTTACCCTCGACCAAATTGCACCATAAATCTGTTTTTCAATTATATTTCTCTTTCAATTTTGGCCAGTCAATTATTAAGGTATTATTGACCCCCCCAGTTCAATGATAGATGGATCGGACTTCCCCTCAAGTCAGTATACTGGATGGCCTTAATACTTGTTAAACTTTCGAAAAAGGGCAAATAATTAATTTGCATGAAGTAGATGTTTATCTTCAGGGCGAGAAATTATGTTACTTAGGCATTTGTTTATGTTTTGAACTCAATACAGCCCGGCGTCTGGTTCTTTAACTTTGAGTTCTGAAGTGATTTGCCCTTCCCCATTCATGTTATCTCCGCGAATCATCTGTCGGGGGAAAACTATTCCCTATATCGGTGTGTACTTGTTGTATGTAAGAGTTTAACTTAACTCAGTTAACTTAGACAACAAAGATTTACGGGTGCCCAACACGAGTGGAGGATGTTCGAAAACTTCATCCCCCACCTCGAAAACCTCGAAAATATGTGTTAAGTGTTAGATCCTTTCCTCTTTAGGTATTTATTCATTTCTATCCTTTTACTCGTTTATAATGGAGCGACCTCGTGCTTAAAAATATAGAGGAATAAATCTCTGTTCGGTGGCCAGAAAGAACGCCGGTAGAAAATGGCCGACTAAGAATTTATGTAAAAATGTTATTTCCATACCTCCAAGTTCCGTTTGGAGTCGGGAGCTTCCTAATGCCACAAATAAGATTTCTCGATAGTCTTAAAAACGGGCTAAGAATTAAATCTAATTTTGAGGAATAAGTCTCCACCTTCAAACACAACTTATCACTTATAGAACTTCACCGTCTCCGCAAATATTTCCCTTTGTACTGCACTTTTCCCCCTCCCATCACCCAGGCGGCAAATAACTTTTATAGGGTCTTAATTTGTGTTTTCCTCTGTTTCGCCTGTTCGGCGCCGCTTTATCGACTCCCCTCTGAGATCTTTCGGCCCTCCATTTCCTGTTTCTGTTTCTTTATTTTTCGTTTCTTCGCTTTGGGAAACCCTCGCGTTTGAGATAACGAAATTTAGTGTCGCGTGTTGCCGACAGATAGCGGTGTCGGGCCGGCACTAATAAACTTCACCTGACCCGGCGGGGCCGGACGAGGGACCTCAAAGGGCCGTTGAGAAATACAATAACCTTCGGCGTTTTTGATCCCTTTGATCAGAGTGGCGGTGATTGTTAGCGCGAAAACAGAGAACAATAGAGGCGTTTCGAAATACTCGGCCGATTTCCTTTGTTCCTCCAAATAAGGAATTCCGAGTGGCCAATAAATTTAAAAATAAATAGCCGCAACACTTTTATAATAGCAATATTTTTGATGATACGTCAAATGTAATTACACTATGCCAAAAAATTGGTATACTTGAAATGATTTACGATAAAATGTAATTTAAAATGGACTATACACAATTATTAATAAAGTATTAATAATTATTAATTATTAATTAATTATTATTAATTATTTATTATTTATTATTACTAAATTAAAGGACCTTTCTCAAATCCAACTTCCTAACTACCTTATTTTGAAAATAGATACATAATCATTGTACGTACGTAGTATTCGTATTTAGTATTCATCAGTGATGTTCATTTCCTGATTTTTTAAATATTTTTTTGCTTGCTCGCCTTATTATAATTCTATGCACAAGCTAAATAAAAATGCGGTATCGAACCGAAAATGAATTGATTTTATGACGGAATATCGCCTTAACCCTCTATGGGCCAAATTTTTATTTTAAATCCAAAAAAATTGGGGGAACGAAAAATCAGCAATTATGAACCTATATGTGCAAATGAAAGAAAATTGATAAATTGAAATATGACCTCAAAGTTACACGGGCCCATAGAGGGTTAATAAACCGTACATTTGTCTTTGAATATATCGACTGAAGTATATGCAGTTCGAATGCGAATTAATTTCTAGATTGAAGTAATTTGAAATTCCCCTGTAAATACACCACTAAATTGATTGGGGGTCGGATTGATACCGTTTCCTGTGCACATTTTTAACCGGCGGACTGTACAATAAATTGTTAATCCACAAATTGAGGGGGAGGATCAGTTTCTGTATTGGGGCGCGACAAAGCCGATCCCGGAGCTTTTAAGTCCCCGCACAGCACTTGTCGAGCCCCACGAACCGATAATATTAAACGTCAACACGGTAGGGGGGTAGTTAGGGGTGGTTTGAGAGAGGGGGCGCTCGTGTTTGTTGTCCGTTCAGCTCTCCAAACATCGAGTGGGGCGATTTTCATTTATCGAAACCCCCTCCGGCCACCCAAAATATATAAAATCTATTTGTATTTGCCCTATC
This sequence comes from Lethocerus indicus, assembly GCA_019843655.1. Lineage (NCBI taxonomy): Eukaryota > Metazoa > Arthropoda > Insecta > Hemiptera > Belostomatidae > Lethocerus > Lethocerus indicus. The sequence continues at coordinate 30,550,064 of JACDQD010000003.1, read as the reverse complement.
CCCACGGGTCTATTTCGCAGGGGGCTTAATCCCAGTATCGGATTTCAAACGGGCCGACAAAGTTCATATTTTTCTTGCGGTTTCGCCTGATTTTATTGTCACAATAAACTGTAAATTACAATAAGCGATATACTATGTTAGAACAGCGCCGATAACGAGTGGACAATAACGGAGAGAAACCTACTGGCTTTTGCCCTTTTGTCCATCTATTTATATTTATATTACCGTGTGGCCGCTAATATTTCGCCATTCATAATTGCGGTAGATTATTTTCTAGATGATATCTCGTTAGACTCTTATCGCATTCCGGATTGACAGCGTTAGAGACGAAATTCCCGGGAGTTCTTGAAACAATGAAATCCGGAGAATTGCCGAGTAAATCAGTGGACAATTGGCGGTCCCGGCGGAAGGGGCGGAAAATACTAAATATTTCTTCTCGGGTGGGAAAAAAAAGAAATGTCCGCCGAGACTCCGAGTGAATACATTTTCAGGCTGTCCGTGGAAACGGCTCTGAATAGAGCCCTGATTTAGTCCCCTGCGGTTGTTGCACCGCTTGGGACGAAATAAAATATACCTTTCTTTCTTCCCTCCCCTTTTTTTTGTCGCTTACGAAAATGTAAATCGTGCCACCTTGATCTGCTTCTAAAGCGTTTCCTGTAGGGGCAGGGGGCGGGGGCACTTAAGGTCCCGATAAAATAAAAATAACGAACGCCCCCGCCTTCCAGACCCACGGGGTTGATAACAACACGAAATATGGGACACGGTTCGGTTCACTGCGACAAAAGGACATCCGGCCACATCGACCCAGCCAAAATAAAAAAGAGGGTTAAATACCGGGCCATTTATACAATATTACCTCGCGTATGGGTTGCCCTACGACATTTACGGTGGTTGGTACGCTATTCGCCGTAAAATAGTTGGCTGTAAAAAATAAAATTAGAATTTGAGGGAATACTCCGCAGCACCACGGTGGTTCTAGTAAAAAAAAAATATAGTACCGTAGATTTCGTGTGTTTCACCGGTCTAGCAAAAGACCAAACCACGAGAGGAGACAGAAACACACGAAATGTACGGTATTCCAACCACTCGCAGACCTCAAAACAGGTTAAAAATATAGTAATTTTTTAGTTCATGAATGTTTCTCTCTGTTTCTTTAACCATTTTTTGATTCGCTGTTTTATTGTCACAACTGTAAATTACAGTAGGCGACAATTGACGTTCGATTACATTTTAATTGTAATTCTCCCTTTCGTCCGTTTGAGCCTCTTCTTAGAAACTGTTCGTTGTATTCATGAAATATACTTATTATTATTGGTATCGGGCCGAATTCGTTTGCGGTGGAGCGATTTATACGGGAAGGGAAAATTCATTAGGGCCAGCTAATGGCCTAAGAATTGCTGGTCTTAAGAGGCCGCCCGGCCCATCACCGGCGTGATGAATGATACCCAGCTAATTAACGCTTTTTCTTTCTGTTCCCGAAGCCTAACGACTGTTGCAATTTCAGTTCGTTATAAAGTGGCGGGTATTAATTAATTTGGCCCGAATAGACGAAACCGGCGGACTACTTCGAATCCGCTGCAATAAATTCACTCCGAAGTGATTATATTCTTACAATTTTTCGAAAATGGGCGTAACAGTTCATCGTGATCGCAGGAGGACGTGAAAGGGAATTTAGGTGACAGAGTCTTGATTGAAACTCCGTTTAGTTTAGCCCAAACGGTTTTACTGCAAAGTCAATTTCAGTCCTATTATTCAGTGACTCACCTAACTTCTCAGAGACATTTCTGAACTTATATAAATAAATTACCCCCCTTGGAATCAGTATTGGAACAAGTAAGTTTCTCTCCCCTGTCGTGTTCCCGTATCCGCTTATTTTTCCGCTTATTTTCGATTGGGGCGACGGTTATCCCTGTTAGGAGTGACGCCTAAGCGGAAAACTTAAAAATTTAGCCAAAGCTCAGGTACTTTCGACTCGAGTAAATACCAACCCGTCTTTGCTACGGGATATTGAAACGGGAGCGAAATAGACCGGCCCCAGTTACGTGTAATTTTGTTCGAGATATTTAAGACAGTTTCGAATATTATTTCCGTATTTGTCCTAAGCCGGACGGGTTTTGAAGATTCGGGAAAAAATTTCTGGATGGAATTCTCTCCCACCCAGAGAATGAAGTAATCGCTCGCATCCAGAGATTTCAGTCACAAGTCCTTCTTACCATCCTTAATGCTCCCTGGTATGTTTCTAACTGCACAATCCACCATGACCTCAACATACCGACAGTCGACGAAGTAGCAAAATCACGGTTCCTGAAGTTCCACTCCCGCCTTTCTCCTCATCCTAATCCACTCGTTCAGTCCCTTTCCTCTCTTACCCATCCATTATCCCCCCCCCCCGCGTCGGCTTAAACGCCGCTGGCCTAGAGATCTTCTTAGTCCTTAGACCATAATTGTTCTTGTGTCAAAAGTGCCATCTTTTGGTGGTTTCTTTTATCACGACATACATGTGAAAAAAATACAGGCAGGATTTGTACTTATAACATTCAATGTTGATTGTACAAAATAAAAAAAAAGTTAAAAAATCATTTTTAGATTCATCGAATAAATTGAACAACGATATGTTGTTCCTGTTGTGGCCTATTGGGACGCACAAGCGTAAATAACGCCCGGGCGGTACAGAAAACAGTTCTTGAAAACGGGAAAATTAGCAATTTAAAATTGATAAAGCCCGGCAAATATTGCGCCAACAACAGATTCGCTGTTGGGCCGAGCTCGATTATCACACGCGACCGATCTTCACGTTTCAAAAGTGATACATATTTAATGGGCTAATCAATTTACCCAGCTGTTATCGTTCGGCTATTTATCGGTCGACGGGGTGGCGGAGGGGGGGGTGTGGTAGGGGTTGGTTTATTGGGAAAGGACACGACCCATAATGAAAACGGAATTATCGATCGGAATCAGTTTGAACGCTAAAATAAACCTACAACGGCCACGATCGGATCGTATCGACTATTGGAAATGGGACACAGTACCAAATTTAGATTGTTCAATGTTTGTTTATCGGTCGGAATTGCGAAATAAGGGCCGGCCAACGGAGATTCAGTTAGCCCGTTCGATTATGTGCAAGGCTCTCAATACCGGACGGACGTACGTGTGATGAGTTTTTTTTTAACCTTTTTTTATTTTGTACACTCAACATTGAATACAGTACAAATGTATTTTTTTCTGTATTTTTTAGGTCCGACGACTGTCGGTATGTTTAGGTCCTGGTGCATTGTGCGGTTAGAAACATACCGGGGTCCATTAAGGATGGTACGAAGGATTTTTGACTGGAATCTCTGGATGCGAGCGATGTTGGTACGGGGGTATAGATAGGGTATGGGGATTCCACGTGACTTATGTAATGAGAGCGGCTCAGAGATAAGGGGTAATTCGAGCGAAGTTCCCAAGTTATCGGGGCCCGACGTATCAGGAAATTACCTCAAATTACAAATTTCGGCTCGGTCTTAACTTCATTGGGGGTCAAGTGCCGCACCGAATTATGAATTCATTATATTATTCCTTAGTCGCTTCTGAAACGGCCGACTGAAACTATTGCAGTGCCAGTAAAGATTAATAATCGAGCGGAACGGCGGGACGGATATACTACACCCGCAATACCGCCCGATGTTTCTGGTTTAACATCAGGAGCCGTTTTCACCACATTATTTAAACCTTGAAGATATTCTAAACCTGTCTGTTTTCCCGTAAATTCTTGTGTTCTTTACTCTTATTTTCAGTAAACTTTGGTATTTTGTTGAATAATTTGTGTGTTTTCATTTTTAACAACAAAGTTTCCTAAAAAAAAACGAAGTCATTTTTAATAAACATTGTTGTTAAAAATTATTTAACACCTTATACCACAAAATTTAAGACATAAAAAGTAAATATTACATTAATGAGTGCATTAGTAAACTAACGACCGCTCTTTCGTGAGAGGAATTGAATAATATCGCCTCGGAATAGCGATATATAAATGCTTTCTTTGAAATCACATTTTTAATATTTATCTTATTAACGAAAAAATAGTAACATTGCAGAGAGGATGCCCAGCCAATCCAATACGATACTGAAGGTGGCGAGAAGCCGAATCCTAATCAGAGACAGGGGACGGAATATAGAAAGAACAATTAGGGGAATGTTTCAGAGATTATCAGTATTATTTATACTTTGTTAGTTTTGTAATTGTAATTATAGTTATAATTGTAGTTTTTCGCTAGACATGGATCCCAAAATGGATTAAGTACAGACAGCTCACTGTCGACACTGGTATTTTTATAGGACTCATTTCACGATTGGAGATCGAATCAAATCAACATTTCTAATGGGAAGCCTTGAAAATTAGCCTATCTTCAATCTTCCGCCTCTCATTGAATTTTAATAATTGGAAACGGAAAGGACGGCGATCATTAGCATAGTCAGTCACGCCATTTCACCGGCATCTTATACAGAGCTCCTTTATTAACCGCTTCCTCCATGCTCTCAAGTCGCCACTGCAGAAATTAGTGCAGACTGAAATGTGGTGGATGGATCTGACCGAAGACTGGAATTAGGAAGACGTTGGAACTGGGGGTGAAAACGTTATTACGAAAAAATTATGACAATAGAGTTAGGCCTTCATCGGGTTTCCGATTGAAGAAAACCGTTTTAGGGAACGGACGAAGAAACCGTGGGAGAACTGAAAAACAGATTTGGGAAACTCCAAGTATGTAGCTGTAGACCCAGCGAAAGCAGTAAAAATTGCAGTAACGGCTCCAAGAACATAATTTTCCAGCGCTCAGATAAAGCCAATTTCCCGAGCGAATTTCCAACAGATTTTTACGACGAGAAAAATTACAGCGATACACGACGCGATTCTACTGTGTATAAACTAGCTTCAAGATAAAAAAGCGTTTTCGAAATATACGAAACGACAAAAAATACGATTGTCCAACTTATCGTCTTATTCAGTTATTGATAAGAAGTAGGGACTTACCTGCAGTTTCGACGCAACCAGCAAGCAAACACCGCCAAAAGTCCAACTCCGGACGCCAGCAAGAGACTCAGAAACTGAAACAGCAAATATTACTTCATTAAATTTTTCAATTTAAAAAATCATATTTGTTCGACTTGAATTGATTTAGATTAATATATCCGATACAATTAGTTGCAAGGCACGTTTTCAGTTTGTAATTAGGAAAAATCCTTATTGAATCAATAATGGATAATAAATTCATGAATAGTAGAAATTTAGAAGTTATTCGTTCTTAATCTGTGTATAAATTTATAATTTACAAAATAGCGAGACGTTCAATTAAAATAGAATATTACAATACAAATAGTGATAAATTATGTTCAGTAATAAACAAAAAATGAATGCATAATATTAAATAGAAAGAAGAAAACTGGCCGGACATCGGTCTATGACCGTCCGTTCTGAACTAAGTGTGAGACAGAACTAAATACTTTTTGTATCTAAAGAAAAGGCTATTTACAATTTCCATTTAAATACAGTAATTTTGAGTCGATTAATATTAAAATTTTATAATTTGAATTACGCACATTACAGTTATGCGAATCAGGTTAATAAATTAGTAACAATAAAAGATTGTTCGCGAACTGCCCCAGTTTAAGCTTCGTACAGAATTGTAAGTTAAATCGTTCGACAAATTATTTTAGCTAATGAATTTCGGATTGCCAACAGGATCGATAGTAAGCGAACATATTTGTTTTGAAATTTCTTTTTATGAATTTTCAACTTTCATTCGCCAATAAACCTGACGAGCGTTTGCTGTAAAGTGTCTTCAGGCTTCAACGATGCTTCATCGGTGGCCTAATTAATATCAAATCAATATTCTTACAAATTTTATAACGCCGTCGTCAGTACCTACAATAAATGTAGTGTTATCTTAGAAATCAACATGTCCTATACTAATCCGATATGTACTAGGCCAACCGATTGAATAAAACAACGTTCGTTCCCTCTAACCAATTTTATCGTTTAACTCGACTGCACTACAGGAACTATTGCTAACGATTAATATGGATATACTAGACCCGCAATACCGCCATGTGTTGCGGTTTATTAACTATTAAGCTAATAGTCCAGCGGAACGGCGCTATGGCTATACTACACCCGCAATACGCCCCGATGTTCCCGGTTTAGCATCGGAAGCCTGATAAGCGACGGAGACGCGATAGCCTAGTTTATTGTTAATTATTTTTTCGGTATTATATACCAACATTATCGTGTACCGACTACGGCGTTGTGACGAAACCGGTCTACCAACTGACAGAAAACGTCGACAACCGTATTTTTGATAGTGAAAAGAGTTCTACACGCGACTGTCTTAGAGGTCTATCGCGTAGTCTATAGTTTATATTCTTATCATATAGATTCTCCGGGCGATCCTTTCGCAAATAGAACTAGCGAATTGAACAGAACTCTGGGACCGGTCTCAACGGTACAACTCGACGGCGGTACAAGAAATGAAAGACGATAATTCACTTTTAACAGACGACCCCTGCGAAAGTGGAGGACCCGGCCTCCATCGACGTAACGGCCGTGGAGTGGATCACGCGACCGTTTCGGGCAAACTTTCCACTTCTGAAAGGGGCGTGCGGGGGGCGAAGCAATTATTGAAGTTTCGATAGTTTCTGCTACGATTTGTGGTCAAACTAGTTGAGCGGATGCAATATTGAATAGGCGGGGAGCCCTGCACTGGGGCCACTTCCGGCCACCTACCGCCTGTACTCCAGATTGGAACATTAATTTTAATCCCGATCCTACCTACCAGTCTACAGGAAACAGCTATAAATCAGTTGGTCGGCGAACGTTAAAATATACGAGATATTTCACGGCCGGTGAACGGTATGGTCGTTTAAGTATACTTTAACCCGTTTCCTCCTTGACGACGGGAGAAGCCTCGCTGAGTAGAACTTCAATCAACTTTTGCGAATCGACCTTCCTGGGAATTTTCACACACTCCCGTTTACGGAATTCAGCCGCGGGGGTCCACCAAACCCCTACAGAATTCAATCGTTACAATCCATTATCCTTCCTAAATTAGTTTACGCCACACACGTTTGTTCCCCATATAAATACTTCCGTTCGAAACTATCCCATCACCCCCAATCCTTCGATTCCTTCGGATTCCTGAAAATCCAGAAAGCTACCTGAAGAGGAAACGGCAACGCGATTTCTCCACTACCTAGGACTGGAGCAGGAGTACAATCGATGTGCGGATTCTCCGACAAGAGCACGTCTAGTGTCACTAGATATAATTAGAAAAATTGTAGTTGTGACATAAAAATAAGTGGGAAAAAACGTGCTACTGAGGTTGGGGAAATCGTCGCAGAGGATCTTGATCCACTTGTCCGATAGTGGGGAGAAAAACCCTTTCCTGAGTGCTGTCCGAGTGCTAAAGTCGTAATTATCGCAATTTTTTATAATGTTCTGTACCTTAATTTCATGTAAAACGACGGTCGTTTCAAACCGGTTTGTTCGGACCGTCCGTTGTTTCTTGCCCAGTGGTTCGAGTCCCGACCGAGTCGCAGTTTCTCCGGCTAAATCGATAGAGTTCATAACAGGAATTGTGATGTTTATCGCGTGAGGCCGCAAACCCTTTTCCAACGTTTATAGCCGTGCTTGCCTCTTTATAGCTCCCCCTCCCCCTCCCACCTCCTACTACCATCTCATTGAATCGTGCAACAGGGATTTGTATCAACGTTCGTACTGAAAACTCAATATTACCTGACGCTAACATTGAAGAGATTATTTCCACGATATTATTACTATTCTGCTGAGTGATTTATGACCTCTCGTAACTCTCGTGAGTATCAGTTATTAAATTATAATTTATGAAAAATTCTGTCCGCTACTGGGAATCGAACTAAGGTTTTTTAGAGCTCAACGCCCTTGTCTCTCTGGACTAAATACTCCATCAAACACTTTCATTATATCTCACTACTTTAATGTTATTACCTTATTACTTATTACTATTAGTACCCCTATAAATTTATTATTTTCCCTCCCCGGTTCTCAGGCGGCCAACAGAAACAATTGCTGTAGCTCAATAATCAAGTAGAACGGCGTGATGGATATACTACACCCGCAATACACCCCGGTATCTCCGGTTTAACATTAGACGCCGTTTCCTACCTAACTAAAATAGTTGCGTTATTATTTTTTGCTCAATTATATGCAATATATTTCAATTGTTTTGACTTGTTGAACGTGCAGTAATTTTAGGATACACTTTTCAATCACCAATTGTGCACTATCTATTTGTTTTAATTTTTAATAGAATAAAGTTATTTACTAACAAATAAATTATATAAAATATGTAGACCTATATATTAAATGTCTATACTCAGATTATTTTGGGAAATGAACCAATTTTTGTTTTAAGGACATTTTTAGAGCGAGACCGGTGTAGTCGCTGGTCGAAGGGAGAACCAACCCATTTACCTTAAAGTATTATCAAGGTAATCAATTGTAATAATTCTCTCTACTCACTGATCATAGACAGGCTTCAGATTTTCCGCCATCGTTAGTAGCATTGTGCGTCAGTAATTTACTGACCGGTCTAGAATAGAAATAAATCAGCTACTGGAGACATTATCGGCTGTTTTCCCCGCGATTTAAAAATTAATGTTAATATTGCGTAGACGTTCCAGCCAGTGGCATAACCTGAACGATGCCCGATTGAGGTGTTCGAAGGCGACATCTACCGCCGGCTGGTGAATCCTAGCGGAGAGGCGGCAGACTATTGGTCGGTTGAGGCGAAAACGTGACGCGCCCTCTCTCGGACCGGGGCCGAACTTCGCGGCCAGACTGCACACTATTGGTCACTTACTCGAAATTAAGTCCCGCCCTCTCACACCTAATTGGTATTCTCTTATCAATCGGGACGATATTTAACACATTTCAAATCTTCGACTAGAAAACGTGTAATTATGTGGTCAATTTGATTTTATTTAACATAGTTCCAAAAATTGTGTTTACCTTAGTTTGAAACTATTCATCATAGGTACCTTAGGTTTCTCATTGAATGTATTTAACTGTTATGGTAATTATAACATTAGTTATTATATTTGTTCAAAATATTTAGACGAAGCCAGGAATATTAAACGGCAAATCACACTATAAGTTGGCAAGCCTGCTATAAATTAAAACTTATTTTTAACATCTACAATTATGGAGAAGTTTTAATCGCATTAATATTAATGCAATTTTTGCATGACCCCGTTAACTGTTCCTAAGGACTTTATCTATGGATTGATTCCATACAGGATATTTGGTATTTTAGAGTCCTGTTAGAACACAAAAATATAATATTATTATATGATTATTGTTGCGGGCAATAACTTTAATACATTCGACGGTTTTTAAACGTCGGCTAATTCGACATGCTCATTCGTCAAGTACGATAGCAATAGTTAGTGTCAAACTCCACTCTAATTAAAGAGCACGTCCATGCTTCCTCTATGAAAATTACACAGATTACAAAATAAAAAAGAAAAAACACTAAGAGTTACAGAGGCGAGCAAAATTACAGTTCTCCTCGTGTCTTTCGTTCCAACTAAGCTAAAACTTGATGGTGGTGAAAGTGGTGGCAGGAAGTCTGCCGAGGGTTCTGTGCCAGTTGTCGGTTTTATGGCCGACCGAGATGATGAAAGGACAAGCGTTTCAAGAAACAGAAAACAAAAACAAAAACAAGAAAACTACTCTCTACAAAATCTACGTTCAGACTCCAATCTCGATAAATGGTGAGAAAGAACTAATTGCGAGTCTAGATCCCGTGGAATGGTGTAGACGTGTGTTTTAGGAGTAGAAATGACACGATGATGGCCCATTGTCTTGGAAACTGTTTATTCCACCTACTGCCGAAAAATGAACTAATTCCAATAAAATTACCAATTCCGAAATTTAAAAGAGGTTTCGCTAATTATTCTCGCAGATAACATGGATTTTTGCCAGTCTAAGAAGTTTCAGAACTGTATTAGAATACCGTATATTTCGCGCCCTCCTCTCGCTGATTTGGTTTTTTGCAAGAGCGGTTTCGGCTGCTCGCCGTCTTCAGTAGCGGTTGCGATTCACTTTGGCACTTGCTTGCGGGGCTTACTCCACTTGTACTGTCCAGTACTTCTGTCCGAATGTCACCGTACAGGTTTTTAAAGTTTCAGTACTCATGTACTGATTTTAATCCACATCGTGTAAAATATATGAAAATTCCACGGCTTGGTGGTTACAGCGGTTCGGCATTAGTGGGCTGAGCCCGGTGGCGGACCGAATATATATAAAATAAAATATAAACTGTATTCGAATTCGATATAAAATGTCTATATACGGTTTCTAGAGTTCATTTCTCGTAGACGGCGCGTGGAAAATTGCCAAAGGACGGCGGTGTAAATTCTCCAAACGGTCGATCGTTTGGAACCGGCTCCACTTCTCCGGCATTCCTCGCAAAGAAGAAACTTTTCCCTTTCCAGAAGCGAAAGTACTTACTCAACAGAAATTAAGATTAATAACTTCTAAATAGAAATTAAAACAAATGACTTCGTAATAAAGTGTGCGGCACGAGCCAGTTCACCCCTGTATTACCATTATTATTATGTAATTTGTTCCAGATGGCGTTTATTAGTGAATTTCTGTTAATAAACCATTATCATTCTAAGTCATGCATTTTCAGTTAAACGATATGTCTGTGGCTGATCGGGTCACTCCGAGGAAAGGTATTAGCGTTATCCCTCTGTGAGGTTTCTCCCACCGAAGTAGACAACGCGACCACAAACAGAAAAAATGAGTTCACGAATTACACCACAGAATTTAAGGTTAAATGAACAGTCGCGAGGCAATGTTGAGAGCAACATTTTCACAAATTCCACCCAGAAAAATAATGAGGAAAAACAATTTTTGGGGGGTGTTTGGAATATCAAAAAAGCTCTTACGAGTTTTTGTCTCCACTCGCCTATTTGACCCATATTTGACCTATTTGAGCCATATCGTTGCGGTCGGCTCTCCGCCACAGTGCCGAAAGGATGCTTCAGTATCAGTTGCACGCTAATCATCCCCGCCCCACCGTACGGCTAATTCAGTAATAATATTTTGTAAATAAAATTTGTAATAAAATCGAGTGAAGACAATTGAATTTTGGGACCTACAGAGAGGGAAAGATAGAAAGAGAGAGAGAACTGAGGGAACAATAGTCGGCGGGACGCGGGGAAAGCTATTAGGAAAATGAAAACTGTGGGGGGTGGGGGTTCATAATGGAATGGAGCCAAACGAGACAAGCGCATCAAAATTATGCGGATTGGTGAGAGAGAAAAAAAAGGAAACGGAAGGGAAAATACGAAACGGAGGCAACAGGTTGTGGCTCGGCCAAACAGAAAGAGAGAGAGAGAGAGAGAGAGAGAGAGAGAGGGACAATGTACAAAAGCTACCGGGAAATGAATACGAGGCAAGAAGAAGCGGGCGCATTAAAAGATTTTCCGCCCGCTTTCCCACCGCCCTTGGGATACACGGAAAATTTTCATCCCCAGATGCGAAAATCATCCGGAGGACAATTCATCCCGACATCTGAGGAACGGACATAAGTTGTGTTATCGGCGTTCATACTGAACACCGGACCTGCTAGAACAATGACTATGTCCGGGCGTATTATAACAGTGGACCCAACAGGATGATGTAGTTGTTCGCGGGTACACAGAACATTGGGCCTACTAGAAGAATTTCGTTGTTCAGGCGTGTTGAACAATCCAGCTACTGGAATGCCGTCCTTGTTCGGGTACCCAGAACATTGGGCCTACTAGAATAGTTTCGTTGTTGAGGCGTGCTGAACACTGTACCGACCAGAATGTAGTCGTTGTTCGCGGGTACACAGAACATTGGGCCTACTAGAATAATTTCGTTGTTCAGGCGTGCTAGAATGTAGTCGTTGTTCGCGGGCACAGAACATTGGGCCTACTAGAATAATTTCGTTGTTCAGGCGTGCTGAACACTCTGGCTACTAGAATGTAGTCGTTGTTCGGATACGCAGAACATTGGGCCTACTAGAATAATTTCGTTGTTGAGGCGTGCTGAACACTGTACCGACCAGAATGTAGTCGTTGTTCGCGGGTACGCAGAACATTGGGCCTTCTAGAATAATTTCGTTGTTCAGGCTTACTGAACACTGTACCAGCTAGAATGCCGTCGTTGTTCGGGTACACAGAAGGGGGGATCGTGTGATGAAGTGAAGCTAAATGGGCTCGGAAATGAATTTTAATGAATCATCGAGAGTAAAACTTTCACTCTACTAACAGATCTTGTTATGCTAACAATTTGAATATTAATTTTAAAAGTAATTTATTCTGGGCTGGTTATGTAAGCAATTTGGCGTTTCGGAGACTGTCCCTCAGGGATGATATTCCGAACACTCGCCCACACCAATTTTTTTTCTCGCGTCAATATTAATAAACCAGCCTACTTCTTAGGGGGCGAGGTAAAGCAGTTTTAGAAGGGAATCGGCCTACTGAATATAAATCGGTAAGGTGAAGGCCGACAGTGTGTTCTTTTAACCGGGATTTTACAACGGTCGTAAAAACGGAAGCATCCCCCCCCCAGCACATATCCCGGTTATGGGCCGTACTCCACGTTGATGCTGAAGCACTCATGGCTGATACACAGCTTTAGTGCGCTATATACGCGCTATCACCCGGAAAGTCGACTCATTACAAATCGGACCATTCAGAGCGAATTAAACCCACCCGATGTAAGCCTACTTGAAAATTATTATTCGGGGATATTAATTATCAAGTATCTTCCGACGGTACATCCCTAGATCGGCAAAATTATGAGGGCCCCATCACCAATTAGCATCCGGTAGGATCGCGGAAAACTGTGGGAAGAACCTCGTTAACTCTGGAAGGCTTTTCGCCCATTCCTTCCGGGGGCCTGCTGGCGACGTTTCGGAACTCCTACCGGTTCCATCATCAGGAGCTCATGCTTTCCGTACAGGGGCAACATCCCGGAACAGCAGGGGACAGTCAACCCGCGCTTGAACCGAGGTTCTTCCCACAGTTTTGCGCGATCCTACCGGAAATTAGTGTTGATTCAAGGTCTGGTCGCGGAAACCTTCGCTAGTCGATCGTTGAAGCACGCATTTCGTAGTAACAACGTAGTAACAACCTGATACTGCAGAATGCCGATACGAATCAATTCAGAATCGAAAATTTCGTAGGAGACAACTATTTTTTTGGGCCCCGCCTCTAGTCCAGGACGATATTAAACTCGCAAAGACAGTACGCCCACTCGCAAACACCGCTTTTTATATATAAGTCCCGTAATTCGAAAGGGAAATATTAATTAATTAAATTGGAATTAATTAATTAAAACCCGCAAAAAAAAGAACTCGGTCCGCCACGCCTGCGGGATCAAATATTGTAAATGCGCTACAGCCGAGGCAATTACTTCGCCGAATTACTCGCAACACTTCAGAAATTACAGGCCGCGACCTGGACGTAAACTGTTTGCAGTTGAGCGATTGGCTACCTCGTCGTATTTGAAATTACCAAAAAGGATGGATATACTTAAAAAAATATCGTATATATTAACTTAATAAGAAGAAAGAACGTTTCCAACAGATGTTCGTATCCTAAAACGCCCTGTTTTGGCAGCGCGACAGATCGCCGAATAAATTTCTGAAAAAAAAGTTCCCACTCAACGTGGAGCGTTGTTATAATTTATTTTATTGTTATTTATTAACGATTGGAACAAAAATTGGTTCTCCGTAAGTGCTGCGTTTTGAGTGTTGTACGTCGCCCCCTGGATGGGCTATAACAACCTCATTTACTGTATAAAGAAGTGACATTAATTTTCAAGTTAGTCAGAAGACCGGACCTGGAATAATGAAGCGGGTTGAATATAAAATTTTATTACTGGCCAGATCGTATATGATAAAAATTTGATGAAAATTGATGAGAGCGTGTCGGTCGATCTACTGGTCGGCAGAAGTCGAATGTTGACTAGTTCGCATACCCCGGTCTCTGCAGACGTTTCGATTGAAATAAGGATGATTTTTCTAAATTACTGAGGGACGATGACAAGAATCAATGATTCTCCAAATTGATTGAAGGAAGGTTTAATAAAACACGGGGGAATATACTCTATACGAGATGGTAAATAAAGTGGGGTGTACATTTTATAGACAGAAATTTAGAAATCTATTGAATCGTAGAGTGGAATTTTGACAGTCCCAGTGTACATAGGCCCAGTAACCGGTACCACTGTGAGTTATAAAGTTCGTCAAATTTTAAACGACTTTGTTGAGCAAATTGTACGACAGCGGCTTCAGAACGGTACCCAAATATAAACACCAGAACAATCCAAATGTATCCAAATTTTGCAAATATATATTTTTTTTTGTTAATGCAAGGCCGGTATTTGCGACCGAGGTATGCGTACTCGACGAGGTCGTGATCAGAACAGATGAGAAAGAAAGAAATGACTGAGCAGCTGCTATCACTACTCATGCGGCTTTTATTAAAATATCTCTTTCATCCCAATAAAAATATTTCCAGATAAGAAAAAAACTTAAAAAACAGAACATAACAGTCAGAGAGCCTAAGAAGAAGAAGATGGTCGGAAGAGAAAATGCAAGTATAAATATATATATATAAAAGAGAAATAAAATTGAAAATGTGTTAGTTCCGAGCGTGATGCGTGTTTTTCTTTGCAGAGTGTACAAAAATTAAAATCATGTCTGAGTGTGTTCGTTTGTGAGAGAATGAGACGGATGGATGGCGTTCGTTAGGAGCGAATAAGAAATCAGAAAAAAAAAGAGAATAAACGATAAAGTAAGATCTAATATTGTTGATTTGTTGTTTCTCTGACCGTTCTGAACAGGTAAATAATTGACATAATGCGGAGTCGCAGTGCCGGTTGGGAGGGGGGGGAGTGAGAGAGGCTCCGGTGCTCCGGCTACAGCTGGCTCCAGAGCGGCCGCTACGTTCCCTACACAACCTGCAGTCCACACAATTAACAACAACAACAACAACAATATAACAATCAATAACTTAACAGAAACATTATACTTACAACAGGTATTACACAACTTAAGCCTAGTCGGCGGGAGCCCCCAACTTGTGGGCTCCGACCCTTGCAGACGCTCCAGTCTGCATTTTGCTTCTGCGATAAAAAGTCTAGAAAAAAAGGAAATTGCTCGCGTGAAAATTAAAAAGGTGTTATGTACGAAATATTAATTTGTGGTTTCTGTTCGGGGGTCTAATGGTAAATATCGGCGGAGGGTTATTACAATTTTGAATTGAAAAAAATCCCCCTCATTTTGTGCCGAGATTTAATTGGTACATTTAGCACCGATTTCTGTTCTGTTATATCGACATTAAATTTTTAAAGTAACATAGGTCGTAACTATTCATCTTAACGTGTTGCTGATTGAGCATTGTTGGATTTCATGAATTTAACAGTTCTTTTATTCTGTACATCAACTATATATATCGTTGTTGATTGTTAGATTTCTTTATTATACGTTTTATTGTGTATTCTCTCTACGATTGTAACGACAACCTATTTAGCAACACTTCCTGTCCATTGTTCCTGTCCTTTGTGTTTGTCATGATTAATATATTTTTACGGCATCCTATATTAAAAGGAAAAAGAAAGAAAGAAGTTTTATTTCGAATAAAATGTATTAAATAATATTAATACAATGAAGAGCTCCACTTGTTAAATTAGCCAACACAACTCTAATTACATGTTGGGAGTTGTGACGCAAACTGTTCAAAGTGGGGTTGACATGTGAAAAACAGGAAATAAAGCTTTTAAATATTAATTTATGCCCGTTAATTTGTGTTTTGTGTTTAGACTCTATATTATGTGTGTGAATAGACCTACCTCTTGATTTCCTCTTACCCCTATGTTGGATGGAATCCGAACATTTATTATTTATTTTTTCGCAGCGTTAGCACTTTATTTTTTTATTTCTGGATCATTTCTCCGGCATTGGGCGATAAAAAGGTTTGCTTGGAAAATTAAAAATTAAAACGGCCGGAATTCTGGAGCGGAAAAACAGTAAGAAGAAGGGGTCTGAACCCTTTTAAGGAACTACCGACACTGGCTTTAATTTAAAATCCGCGGGTCGGCCCCATGAATTTAACATGGCGAGGCCCGCCCCTGCAGTACCTCCCCTAAGGAAACATCATCAATTTTCGATGATAATTCGGCCATTTAACCCCCGCCTATGTATGTTTGAACAGAGGGAGGATACCCCCACAAACCCGGTTCGCCCTTGTCACTGTTCCCTCAAATACTGCATATTTCACAATTAGTCAGTTATTTTTGAAGGGCTGTGCGCGGGGGGACCGCGGGGGTGGCTTAATGGAATTATCGAAAATATCGAATATCTCTCGAAGGAAGGCGGACCGACGGTTTAGGCGCCTAAATGAAAAATTAAAAATACGACACAATTTTTCCACCGATTAGGATGCTCACGAAAAGAAAAAGACCGGGAAATATCTAAAATCAACACCAAGAGGGTTAAGTTAAATAATAGAATAGACAGGATGACCGAAAGAGGCGCTGAAGGCGGCGAACAGCCGAAACCGTCTAGCTAGTGACAGAACCGGCGAGAGGAGACAAGTCTTCTCTCGCCCAATATCAATAGCACGAAACGATCAAATATTTTACCCCCGATCTACACATTTTTGTAAAGAAAAAATATCAGACCCTTGCATAGCTGTAAATAATTGAAAGGATTGAAGTGACAGCAACGATTATAGCCTAAAAACAGCTAAATAACCCAGGTACACCAATCAATCGATAGAATAAATAATTAATAGTTAGTATAATTGGTTTATATTCTATAAGGCGTTCAGTGAATTATATATTAATTATTTTGCTCCATCAACACAGCATCCCTAAATCTTGAGTCACCAAGCTTAAGACCAAACCCGGGGTTGGAGACAAATGATAGCAATAGTAATTATTTTCATTTGGAATACCTCGTTTGCGCTTTTATTCTATTTTCTTGTTGGAATTTGTCAAAGTGTATCTCTCAACACTGGCTTGCTGATTCTTTAACTTTAAATGACCTAAATTTTCTCCTCCAACCCCCCCCAACGTGGGACCACTCTTGCCGTTGTGTTTCCCCGGGGAAATTTCTCCCCGTTTCCTTCGAGCAAAGCGGCCTGTTTGTCCCTGTCCCAACCACGTTCGCGACGACTACTGACGGTGGAGAAAACGTCGCAGGGGAGAAATTAAATAAAGGGAAGATATTTTTGAAATTGAAATGAAGAAATGATGAAAATGTTTGCGGCCTTCGTCTGTTGTCAATAATACCCCGGGTTAAAAGTACAATAAAATAATAACATTATAATAAAATACCGGTTTGTGAAAAAAAAAACATGAAATGAATAATGCTAATCAACTTATCTATTGGAACTCCATTGTAAGCTTCTGTTGAAATGATCCCGCTGTGTGGTTATGTGGGTCCCAAAAACCTTATTTAAAGTTCATATATTTTTTAATCGATTGAACTGTGGTTTAAAATAATATTTATTTTAGCCAATTGGCTGTATTTGAATTATCATTTAAGAATTTAATCTGAACGCCAACAATACGAGTTAGGGTATCCCTTCGGACCTGCTATTTTCATTGTCTGTAATGAAGCTGGCATGGCGTTAATTGTTCAGTAAATATATCGTATAAGATTCAATTAGCATTTAAGTGGTGTACAGTAGTTTAATGCTGCGAAATCATAAAAGTGTTCGTTATTTGATTAAACCGTTGGATGAAAATGAAACTTACTCCGTAGTACAATAGGAATGGATTGCCCGTCAACCAGCCGGCGGTCGAGCTCCCTCTTCTCATCGCCTTTCACCTGAAATAAAACAGGCGCAGGCGTCAATTACTTCAATTAAACTGTATTTAATACATAGAAAAGTGCACACAAAATATATGAATACATTCTGAATAAGCCTAACTAGGTGAGTTGCACTTGGGGATTACAAGGCAAAACTAGCTTGTAAAATAAAAAGCTGCTCAAATCATGCTGTTAAAAAGTGGACCTTAAAGAGATTTCAGAGATTTGAGGTATCATATGCCAGTCACTTTGCGTAATACATTTTCAATTTATAATAAATAAAATTAATTAATTTAATTCGTATATAAATAAAGAACATAGTTGAAAGGCATAAATTCACTACAATGACGTTAGATGTCCTTCGAACCAGGTTTGAATTCCGGGAGCGGCCGGCTTTAAGCTGACAAGCGTCGATGATTAACGTTCTTGATTCACTAAAAGTGGAATGCTGCAGCAACTGCTAATTGTCTAGTTCGAGACAATTACTAAGTGATTACGCCACGGAGAGGTAATTCATCCGGACGTTCATTTTAAAGATCCGAATGAATTAAAATCGAGAAAAACAATTACAGAGCCGGCTCAGACGCTTGTAGCCTCAGGGCTTTTTGTACCAGCAATTATCAAATAGTAAGACTTCCTTCCACGCTGCTAATACAATTGAAAGCTACAAGATCGTATTGGTTTTTCTTTATAGGAGTATTAGTATAACTGGTAGGTATTAAATGAAGCGTGTATCGACCCGAAACGAATTAAAGGGCTATAAACTATTTTGATTGCGTCTCTCTCTGAGGGTCTATAAGCGGCTAAACGAGGCCTGGAATTCAATAATAGTAAAGGGGTAGTGGTTGGGGGTGGTTTAGTGGGCGGGGGGTGGTTGGTCCTCTTCTAATTCAAGCCACAGTCACCCACGCGCCACCTTTTAATTCACTCTTTGCCAAACACTGAATTCGACCCGGCCTTCCTATTCCCCAAGTCCCCAGCTAGTTCTATTATAAAAGAAAAAAATAGGAATTATTCAATCTAAACTTGCCTTAATTAGATAATAGTAAAATCGATATTTCGTGACTTGTCGCCATAAATACAGCTCGGACCGTCGTCCACTTTGTTGAACTATACAATATCCCCAATAGTAAAATTGGCTAAGTTATTAAGTAAGGAACCTCGTCCTCAATTCAACTGGGTACTTGTGAGTGGGATGTTGTTTAGTGTGTTGTAGGCTAGGACCACAAAAATAATAATCTCTAGTATGTTTTTAGCCTCAACAAAAATTCACGCATTTCAAGACGATATCATGACATAAATTTTGCTTCCGATGATTTATTTCTCCAAATGATTGTTACGTATCACTTGGCCAAAATAAGTCAGTTTCATTCTGGCTTGATGCGGCTTTGAACTTCTTTTTCCGTAGTTCCCTCCGTCCGCGGTATATATGAAGCGTCATCCTCCAGACCCTTCTCAAAATTTCACAGATCTGTGCCCCGACAATTCTACACTTAGTAGAGTAGGACTGTTTCTTAAATCGCGAAATTCTTTAAATTTAAATTATCCAAACGCCATCGGCTTTCGGTCGGTGAGCAACAGTTGAACAATCGTGCAATTCACGCCGCCGCCGCTACCGCGGGGATAACGATCGGAGACCGGAAATTAACCAACCCCCATTTCTCATCCCCCCCAAACCCCGTACAGTTAATTTCCATACCAGATAAATGTACCCCAATTAAACAAGGATAATTACATATTCGGCGGTGTCACGATAACCGATTTAAACGAAACCGAATCCTGAGTATTTATTGTATTCCTTAGTTAGTGCCGCCAAAGGACAAAAGGAACCATACTCAGATAGAGCATGTACCGCCCGGAAACTTAAAGGATACGATATAAAGGATGGGACAGCGTCATTATTTAATGATTTAACCCTTCTTCGAGACCTTCCTTAACCTACATACTGTTTATGGATTTAGCTTGGCAGAATGAAGGAGAACTGGCGGAAACTACCCCAATAACGCTGATTGTATTGCACAGTCGTGGCAATAAAACAGATTGTAAAAAATTATATGTCAGTGCGGGTCACATTTTTCTTAAAATATTTCAGATGTTCGTATTCTTTTGGCTTGCTTTTATTTCAATCCGTTACTCGTTCTCTTCTTCGTAAGTTATAATTCTAAGGCCCGCTATTTGTTATCTGCGATTTTTCGAAGTTAAGCGGTCAGTTTATCGTTATCGGAGGGGGAAGGCGAAGGGTAGTTTTGTTATCTGTTAACGACCCCCTCCCCGGTGGAGGTAATGGGGCCCTAATGCAGTAAAGTTCTCTATCATGATCGGAGTGATAGGCCGCATCAACATGTAGCCCGCCCCATAAAACGCGTCCGCTCGCTCCTTTATGACCCGCTCTAAAATCCACGCCACCTACAATATGCTAATGGCGCCTTCTCCCCGTTTGTACTCTGACGCGGAAAATTTGTTTCTTTCATTTTTCTTTTTTTCTTTCTTCGTTCAGTCTCAGTCCTCCACCGGTGTTCGAACCCGGGGATCGGGCCGCACCACCGCTCTAACCTAACTTCGGCGCAATTCGAACTGCAAATGTCGATTGAAACCGATATTAAAGTCAGTACACTTGGTAGTGATTTCCGAACATACACTCATTATTTAAGGGCGCCTAATATTAAGCCAAATTTTTGGGGGGTTCGAATCCCGTTGGGGATCATGAGGTTCACGAACCTCTAAATTCCAGTACACTCGTTAGAATTCGTTTTATCTTTATTCAATTTTAAAGCGTTATTTCACTATTAGTGGGGTGGCCGTTTTGAGCGTAAACATTCACCGGTGCCAAGCAGACGAAAAAATTAACTAGAAAAAATGGAACCGTATAATCCTTTAAATGGTTTTATTATTATCAGGCGTTTGCGACTAAATAAAAAATTATTTATCCTATTTTGCCGTTGAGTACATTTCGAGGAAAGATAAGTGGGGTTCGATTCGGAGGGAGTTAAGGATGGGTGAGGGAGGACAGGGCTGGATACTGCAGTATTAACGGATGAATGGAGCGCAGGGTGGAAGGCACTTTTCTCCCCGCTAGAGCGTTAGGGGAGAAAATCCCCCCCCCCGGATAAATCCGGCCTCGGCTCACTATATCATCCCCTTCCACAATTACTTTCCCCGCCCCGCCCCCATCCCCATTAACAACCCGACGGCCACATAAAATAAAATATAAAAGAGGGCCTTGGCTCGCCAACCCTTCGTATTGTCGCCACCCAGTTTAGCTCCGCTGAAATCGAATTAATGGTCCGAAAGTGCTGGCGGGCCTCGAAAATAGGCACTATCAGTGCCGAACGACTTCAATCTTACCAAGATCCGGTCTTATTTTATTCAGTAACATACCGCCAATATGCAAAATTTCCCTTTATATCAATACCATCGTATTTTTTATTATCCCTGAGAAATTGCCGGGCCAGAAAAATATTATTAGCGAATTATCTAGATATCAACAAAATATTGTACGGAACCGTAGTACCCAAACTACTCAAGAGAAAGACCGCATTGTTATATTGACAGCAGTAAGGCTCGCTTACAGTAGGTCAAAATAATACTGACAAAAATTGAAAATTAAATAAAACCTCAAGGTTGGAATACTATTTTGGTCGTGTATTCAGGTTTCTAAGAAACCAATCCGTTCTACTTGATTGACTAAGTGCACAGTTAGTTGTTTATTGATCAGTGCGTCCAAACGCCGCTGAACATGAGAGTAATAATTGATCGCAGTTCGACAGCTATATTCCTCATAAAAAGTCAAAAGAAAGTGAAACTAAATTTGAAGAATATGAACATTAAAAATAAAAAAGTTAACATGGATTTGGAATGAACTGCGTTGGTTGTGTATCGAGATAAAAACGGCTTCTAATGCTAAGCCGGTAACATCGGGAGGTATTGCGGGTGTAGTATATCTGTCACGCCGTTTTACTTGAATATTAAACATAATCAGAAAATAATTAATTTACAATACAGTACGGTAATTATCTCCGATCAAAACTTAAAAAAACATTAATCTACTTGTCCGGGATCGCTGTGTTTAAGCGCTGCTGTAATTAAAGACAACAATTGTTCGGAATTAATATTGTAACTAAGCTAGTTGTGTATTGAGTTACAAACGGCTTCTAATGTCAAACCGATAACACTTAGTTATACTTTATTCGCTGGAAAAAATTGAAAATTAAGTAAAACAGGTATCACAAGGTCTTATGATCTCACAACACCTTACAGGCTCTCGTCGTCCAAGGGAGTTGATAGAACGAGCTCAGAAAGCCGGGTAAATCCGATCGAAGGCGGTGCGGAAAAGCGTCGCATAGACTTGGAAAATGCGAAAATGCCACTAGCGAGGCTGGAAAAACGACTGGAAAAATACCAATCCGCGATTCGGTCGACATGCGAGCCTGTATCGCCATTTTGGAATGCCACTTTGATTCTATTAGCTCTTTCATACTTAATTTTTACTCTAGAGGTTGTCGGGTTCTGTCTTTGTTTTCTAGTGTGGCGTTCGGGAATGTCATTCTTTTTAGATCAGTAAGGATTTCGTTGAGCGGCTTATATCTCTTTCGGATTATTTTGTGGTTGAAGGTACCAAGCTGCTTTTGATGAGCTGTGTTAACGGGGGTGAATCCCTTTGTGAGCTTATTTACTCATTTATTGTGTTCTGTCGTGTGTTCTTCAATATCTCCACCTGCATGGATTAGTTTTACAGCTTACTAAATATGTGTTTTTGAATTGTGCCCGGGGCGGACAATATGGTTGGCGAAGTTTGACTTTCAACCGTCATACCAATAAAAAGAGCTAGTGATTGATGGTAACGGTATTCCAAAAATAAAGAAAAGGCGCCTTGTTAAATTTTTCCTTCTGCGTACAATAATTTGTTAATATAATCTCGGCAACAGTGCCGAGAATTGAACATGTGAACATGTGACAAAACCCGTTTGGGTACACAGCCCGGTCAGTGAAACCCCACAAGCTACCGGTTACACAATAATCCTCGGTCGGCGTTGGACAATCGTTCTGCCAATCTATGGATACTGAAGAAAAGTGACCCGGACACGCTTCAGTCCGCCTGACACGTGGGCAGGGCATTTGAAATGAGTTAAAATTAAATACCGGTCTAGAAAATCCCCCGACCGTTCTGCTTCATAGACCGTCCCGCAGAGAACTGGATAGTGGACAGCGCAGTAAAGCAGTTACAACAGAACTATTCTAAATATTTTCTGAATGCAGTACTTTTGGACACACGTTGGTCCGAGGTATGGCGATAACGTATCTGCTAACGCACCGGTGAAGCATCCCGTCAGCACAGTCCCAAATCGTATCACTATCAAGCGATAACATATCGGAAGACCTTATCGGTTCGAACACGCTTAGAAACAGAAATAACACAATATATCGGTGAAATACGCAACGACTTAGTTGCCAGCCCAGTACAATAGCGGGGTACACACCGGAAGTTATCCGTGTCACGAATTCAGTAATTTGTTATCACTAAATGTTTTTTGGCACAAGAAAATTTTTGTTTTTCATTCTATGTGGTCCGGGGAAAAGCGAAATTTCGTGACACCCCTGTTCCGAAGCGTTGTTCCTGAGAAATATACAGCGTTGGGCTCTAATATTGGAAAAGCACTCGGCAAAAGGCCGGCGTCTGCTGAAGATGAACTCGTCCCGGAATTTATGAACACGCTTCGATCCCGTTTTTACAACCCCCGCCCCATCGGCGCGGGAGGGACACCGATGGCCCGTAAATGGTCCCCCGGGCCCTGAATTAAATATAGCCCGGGGGGTGGTGGTGGAGGATGCGGTGTTGACCTCTGCGAACCTTGACCCGGGGCCACATTTATTATTAGGACTGCCCCCGCCCCATCCACCCCTGCATGTAGGTCATCCACGGTCATACCCCATTAAATCCGTCCGCTCCGAGGGTTATCACCCCCCGGATTATACAAACGGGCGCCAATTAGAAGGTGAGTACGTTAAAACCTCGACTTTACGGTCCGATTCAGTAATACAGTAATAACTTACTGTATAATAAACCGGGATTTCCGAATTATAGTTTGCGCTATTGAAATTAAGCGTTCTAAATTTCAACGTGTTGTAAAACCTGCGTACAATTTTTTTGACGGACTCACCGTAGTTTCAGGACCGTAGTAGACTAATATGCGAACTAACACTTTAACTGAACAACCCATCAATGCTGCGAACACCGTTAAGCCATTTTGGTGGCGGGGTTTTAATTTTCACGTAGGAAAAGTCGGCCAATTGCACTATATTTGTCAGACAGAAGCCATGACCTCAATTATCCGTCCTACGTAGTCCCACGCTCATGCCTCGAGGGCTCGAGCAACTCGGTCCTTCTCTTCATCCTGTATCTCTTGCGATTTACCGTCTTAACGTATTAACGAATAACGTCTTCGTATATGAGTTTTCATTATATTTTCAGGTCGACCGGTATTTATGAATTTTCTGTTTTTATCCGAGCCCCGTCGACTTGCTGGAGACCAAGCTGCCTACACCAATATCCGGTCCCGAGGCCCAAATATAGAAACTGTTTTCCTGCGAGAGCCCGCTGCAAATAAAAGCCTCCTCCTTTATACGAATTTACATTCGCGATATTTGTTCAAATATACAGTTGAAATATACACATACAACTTTCTGTGTTTATGTACAGTAATATTTGAACCGTGGCACACTATAGCTGTGCTGCCCGCGTTATTTTTATGGTGAAAATCGAAATTCTTAAACTTTTTTCTTCATCGGCTAATAAGGGTAATGTTCTCTCTTAGCTAATCGGCTAATATTCTCGCTAATGTGGTTCCACGTGATATCACGCTAGTCGCATATGATGTGAAAGTGTTATTATTTTGGAATGAATTAAATAAAGCTCAGAAAATAATCGAGTATGGTCTAAGTAAGATGATAGCAAAACATTCACAAATGTCACCAAGATAGGGTATATTTTTATAAATTAACGGCTTGTTTAAAAAAAACACATGGAACATATACGCATGAATTATGCTGGCCAGTTACTGAGGACATAGAGACCAAACCGAGAGGAGGTTCATCACAGGCATCCCACCAAATCAATGTGAATTTGCTCAAAAAGTACATTGGTTTTTAATGAATTAATAACTAATAATCCGGCAGTACATTTACAGGTAGAATAGCCATAAAAAATGTATCGGTTATAATTACATTGCTCAATAAAAAGCCCGAACACAGCCGAGTTGCACGATTTTACCGCTCGTGTAACCCTGCTTTTAGGAGGTAACTGGAGAACTCAGAACTTTATGCGATGCTTGGTATTAAGTGGACTGCTTCAAGTTGGGGGGGATCGACCGGTCGCGGGCCGTATTAGCGTGAATTGTTAAAACTATCCCGGCCTTGGACGCTCAGACAATTCGCCTACGGACGAGCGGACTACGACGCCACTCCTGCGCGAGGTTTTCACCGCTCTCAGTAGACATTTTCATTTTTCTTTAGTAGACAACGCGGACTCCTCCTACTTGGCCAGGCACATGCAGAAGAGGGAATGAAATGAAAGAAAAAAATTCTTACAGAACTTGTAGTGCTCCAGTTACTATCAGTGCGCCATTCGGAATCACACTTTTGTATATTTATATCTTTATTTTTGCGCGAAATTAGGTTAAATTTTCATTTCAGTTTATACATTTCAATGTCACCAGATAAGTTAAAAAATAAATCAGGTATTTATACATTTGTGTCAGTAGCAAAGTAGTGACAGTGAAGATACTACGCTTGATCGGGACTCAATATCGCACTGTATTATCAATTTTTTAGATGCCTTTCTTTAGTTCTTAGACGGCCCACAGATACTGCAGATATTCATTTATTAATAATTTATTAAATTATTTTAATAATTTAAATAAATTAAATAATTTATTAATCGAGTAGAACGGCGACACGGGTATACTACACCAGCAATACACCTCAGTGTTGCCGGTTAACATCAGCAGCCGTTCACAATTCACGGCGCAACAGACAGTTTAATTTTCATTTTTTTCCAGTGTTGTTACACTTTATTTTGACCTGTTGTAAACAAAATTATCGAGATGCGCTCAATCGCTTATCAATTCTGTGTCAACGGTCATATTGTAATTTATTGTACCCGTATTTTTCTGTTTATAGTCCCTCTTTAGTCCCCTTTCGGTTCGTTGATTTTGTTTCCCGACGCATGATCGAAATTAATATTAGATTGCTAGATGTCAATCAATAAATACGAATAGATTAATTTTTACGGGCCATTTCACCTACATTTTTTATTGCAGTCCTCACAGCACTGTGCGATTTACACCGGACGCAGTAATTATCCAAAAATAATTGACCTAGTGCTACATACACGCCTCCCGCAATATGAATATCCCTTCAAATATCAAGTTCAGGTCAATGAATAACGGAATATTAAATTGTAAACTGTTCCTTTTAATTTCTTGAAATATCTTGAAGAAAGGAACCCAAATATGCCGATTTGTTATCTATATTTCACACTGCTTTTTAATTTACGATCGTGAATTAAATTTATCTGTTCGATGAAAATATTTTCAGTTATATATTTTTTTTCTTAAATCGGCCCTCCCGATTAAACCGAACCGCAGTTCAGGCCGGTAACTGCCCAATAAATTATATACTCCGATTAGTCGTTAGTCCTCTCGGGCTTAGCCCCAGTTGGGTGAATGGGCCGCGAACGTGACAGTTTAGGAGGGCCATTAAACAGTGTTATGGTCCTAGAGGAGCCGTTATATACACTGTCTCCCGTGCGCCTCAGCCGAGACAATAAGCTAAGTCTCGCGCTCGGTGCAATAAAACCGAGTGCACTACAAACTTCGTGACTTTTAATATACAGCCTCCGTAAATATCCCAGGTTAAAGTTACAATCGTCTATTCATATGGCTGTTGAAACGCCCGCGGGCCTGTATACATGCGTTAACGCCCGATTGTATATTTTAAACGCAAACGGTGTGTACACTTAAAGGAAATAAAGTGCCTGTAAACTGAAAATAGCCCGGCAGTTGCAATGGTGCGGCGTAAACGAATTGGAAGGGAATTTAACTTAAAGTAAATTACAATTTTTGCCCAGTCACTCTTCTATTCCTGTCTAAACAACACACAAAAATTCATATTCTGCGTTAAAGTGGCGTCAAATTTATAATTTCGGATTTTCGCTAGCGTCAGTTGCATTATCAGTGAAATTAAGACTGTAGTCATAATATCTCGAGGGAGAAGGGCAGCGTGTGTTAGTATATTTAATTCCTTTAATATATAAATATTTGAATAATTTTTCACTAAATTATTTCAATGATTCCTCGGAAAAACAAATTTCTGAGGAGGGTATTTCAAACATATTTGACAAACGTTGTATGAAATAACATTTCATACAACGCATTTTTACTTTTCACTTTGATTCCGAGCAAAGTACTTCATCGTGAGAAGATCATCAAGTTTCATCTATTATATCGTATAGTATTCTTTAAACATACAGTAGGAATGGATTACTGGCTCGGATACAGAATATTTCCCCGATAGTAGCGGAACGGTCCTATAAATTTTTATTTATAGGAGCCCCCATTTTCCCATTCGAGGAAATGGAAATCCGCGAATCTCGGACCTGGGGCGAATATCCCTCCCAGAAATTTACTGCCTACTAAATAACGTACATGCTGAAATACGCGATCCGACAGCGGACTCGTACGCGCTCACAATAATTTTAAATATAAATTATCTCGATTTCTTGCATAGCCCGAGAAAAATATACGAAGATTTACGAAAATGTTTGAAACTATGTTTCGAAATTCTTATTTAAAATAATGCCCATCTCCTGGTTAATGGTGTCCGGCCTCGAACTTGACGTGGCATTGGTCTCAATGTTGTTGCCATTAAATGCCTTCACTGTTGTTCGGATTTGGCAGGGGCGGCTCGGTTCGTCAATTACCGACCCTTTCAACCCCGGCCCCTTCGGCCGACTCCATTAGTCTAACAAATTCCGTTTTAGCACCCCGAATGGCCCTCAAGAACAGACAGACCCCCATTTCATTTATTCCCGCCCCCGCTTTCTTTCTTTCTTTCCTGCTTTCGGCCAGAATTCTGACGTTAAAGATTCGCGGAATCGACGCCTCTTCTTTATCGTCTTACAAATTCCCAACAGCTGGCTCTGTATAGGCAAACGGCTTCCGCGCGGAATCCTCATACCCGTCTGAAAAGAGTATGTTTAAATTTGAGCTGTTGAGAACCCTACTGAAAAGGACTTCAAAACTTACTACAGCCAACAACTTGACAATACACAAATAGAATCTCGGTTTTTACAAATTCCATTCCCGTCTTTTCGCTCGGCGGCTTAAACGCCACTGGCCCAGAGACTGACAGAAGACAAAAGATGGCGAACAGCCAGAGTTTTTATATTAATGTTTTATTTAATTGCTGGTCGCAATTAGCGAAAGTTTTACGCTCTCATATAGCCTGGCGATTTTCTCCGTACCGAAAGTCATTTATTTCCCCTCGAACGTGGTAAGTTGAATAACCGTAAGATCACAAGAATCATCAAAAGTGCTATAATTTTAATGTTTCCCGCGCATTCAATTTTGCCGGAGGATTTCATTTTGAACCTGTACAATCTCTCTGAAGTGTGTGAAAACCGAATACGTTTTCGTTCGTCCCCGAGTAGAAAGGGGGAAAAAAATGACGTTATTTCCGTTTGCGAATTGGAATTGTCGGCCACAAAACTCAACAACCCCCGACAGTACTAAATTTAAAATTGCACTGAAGTTTAAGGCGGGCCCGAAAAAAAAAGTTTTACGGGAGCTGCTCGGCACGTTTCTTTTTCTCCCTCTCTCTTTTGTTATTCTCTCGTAAAGCCGGCGAAATTACGGGCCGCGTCTATTTTACGCCTAGGCCGTTTGCAATATTTACAACCGTGGTTGGGCGTGGTGCTAGTGCTAGTGGCGCTAGTGCTACCGTGCTCTACTTGCCTCGGGGGTGGGTTAATCCTCGGCCGGAGCTCTCCAAGCCGAAATATTCGTTTGTTGTTAGCTCGTTGTTGTCTATGTATCCGGCACGAAGGGGGTCGGCGGTGGCGACGGCGGCGGTCCTTGACTAGTGTATATACATGATAGCGGTATGTATATACATGTATAGGGTATAGAGTGGTGTGGGCGATGTCTACTGTGGGGCGGCCGGCGGCGCACTGTCCGGGCCCCACCACCCAAGGCACGGCTTCAACTCGTACACAGAGCACGCGGGAAACTCAACCCCCACGTTTATTATTATTTTCATCCATAAACACAGTTCTACAAAAGTACCTAGTTCGTCCGAGACCAAAAATATAACATATTTCACACTGATCCCTATTGTCTTACGACGACCCAAACGTCCCGAACAGACGCCTGAAAAGGATGTGGCCTGAATGATCTGAATCTGCAAGAATAGAAAAATTATAAAAAAATGAGGAAAGCCGGTTGGTTTCTCCTCCATTGTTGTCTACTCGTTATCAGTGCTACTCGAGCATCAATATCTTCGCCTATTGTAATTTACAGTTGTGATAATAAAACAGTGAAAATTTACAAGCGCGAAGATTTTGCTGTTCCTTCTTTTTATTGGGAGGTAGTTTGAATAGTCGAATCTAAGTCTTGAACGTAAATATGACGAAACCGAAGCTGCGTAAATCAATGGGCGAATTTCTTTCATTAAAAAGATCTAACTCGCGATAAACTAAATCCCGAAATCTCAGGTTTACTTTGGATCTTATAATTGTTATCATTAATTGTCATGAAATTGCTATTATAAACTGTGGGGTGTTTCGGACATTCCTTGTTGCATTTATCTGATAATTGTTATAGAACAGAATATATGTTTCGGTTAGGTTTTAGTCTCGGTGGTGGTGGTATTGGGTGAGGGAAGGCACAGTTTTGAGGGCGCCTAGAACCAATTCCATTTATTTATTATAAATTTTCAGGTGGTGGGGCGGCTGGTCAAGTGGTCCGGTCAAGTGTTATCTTCAGGGGCACAATAGAGACAATGGAAGCCGCCGGTGCCCTACTCAGGGCCCTTAC
Organism: Lethocerus indicus; assembly: GCA_019843655.1. NCBI lineage: Eukaryota > Metazoa > Arthropoda > Insecta > Hemiptera > Belostomatidae > Lethocerus > Lethocerus indicus. The sequence goes on along the minus strand of JACDQD010000003.1, from coordinate 30,520,099 downwards.
ATTCAGTCATTCTCTCATCGCGACCGCCCTTTACTCCACCTCCTCCTCCTCCTCCTCCTCTTCCCTCTTCCTTTCCCTCTTCCTCTTCCTTCTTTCCTTCCCTTTATAATCGATACTCCCGCAGCGGGGAAGAGTAGAACAAAAAAGGGCGAACAGAAGGGCCGTCGAGTCCCCTTCATCCGAGTGTACACAGAACCGGGACCGAGCCCGCTCCCACCACAGGTACACTGTTCCCGTACCATGCAGGATCTATAGGGTACCACAATAGAACCTAAGAATATAACCTATAGACTCTTTCTATTATCGATGTCTGTGTATGTCATCACTAGAGATTTTAGACCGCCTGTAGGCATAACGCAATCGGCACAACGTACATAACGTTCAAGAAACATACGAAAGGGAAAGTAGCATGATATATCGATAAAAAAATTCGAATAGGCGAAAACATTAAAACCGGATAGTGCAAACATTGTATGCAATATGCCAGAGTCACCCGCCAGCCTAATAGCAAAGGAACTACTGAAGGAGGAGAGAGCAGCCGAAACCAGTCTAGCAATAGATGGATGAAAACTGCGATAACAATACGTCCACATTTTAATAAACGCTCAGTACGAATTTTAAAAAACATGTAAAAATAAACTAACCAGTAAATACTACATTATAAATCAATCTATATAATCCATGTAGTCTAATATATGTGATATATAATATTGTTAAAGTATTTATTAAAAACACTGGACAGAGTGGTACTAGTCCAGGTCGAATATTTTAATGTCAGTCTCACCTTTAAACCTAAATAGTTCAGAAAGGGGGAGAGTCACGTTCCGGAGGGGCAAATATAACCTTTATTACCCTTAATTTTAGGATATATATATATATATATATATATATATATATATATATATATATATATATATATATATACACATATAGTTAATATGTATATACTAGCGAGTTTTAAAGCTATTATATCGCGGCTATATTATATATTATATATATATATATATATATATATATATATATATATATATTGGTTCATAAAAAGTGAAACGCCAACGTGGGGAACAGTTGCAGCAATGTGGCCAACATTAAAGCCCAAACTCCAATATTGTGTATCGTGCGGCAACGAGAAGAAAAAAAAACGAGAAGGGACTTCGTTCCAAAGTTGTGTCCGTACCGCCCTTCGGCGAGTTGATCCCTTAATTAAACATTTTCACAACGTCAAATGTTCCGGTTTATCTTGACAGTGTAAATCGTATTATCTCGAGAAACATCGCAGGGGGTGAGGGAGGGGGGTGGAAACCTTGATCCACTTGTCCGGAGACGGTGGATTGTTGGTGGAAAAAAAACACCCCCTCCTGCGAATTGTCTCAGCGCCGTTAACTGGGACGGAAAACAAGGGGCGGGTGACGATGCAATTGAAGCCGTGACAGAAAATAATCGACCGACAAAATCTGAGAAATGGAATAAACGAGAAGGTTTCGTGCCGAGGAGTTCTGAAGAGATATTTAGGAGGCAGCGCGCCGCTTCCGACCCCAACCCTGTTATTGTGGCCCGGTGGAAAAATGTGAAATCGATAATTTCTGTATTCTAAAACGGACGAAAAATTGACACATTCTACGCCCGTAACAATGCCGAGGGACCAATCTCCGAATCTCAACGTAAATATTTTTTTTAACCTTTTTTTATTTTGCAATCAACATTGAATGTTATAAGTGCAAATGCTGTATGTAATTTTTTTTCACATGTATTTCGTGATAAAAGGAACCCCCGCAAAGATGGCACTTTTGACACAATAACAATTATGGTCTAAGGGCTAAGAAGATCTCTAGGCCAGTGGCATTTAAGCCGACGCGGAGGGGATAACGGATGGGTAAGAGAGGAAAGGGACTGAACGAGTGGATTAGGATCAGGAGAAAGGCGGGAGTGGAACTTGAGGAACCGAGATCTTGCGACTTCATCGACTGTTGGTATGTTGAGGTCATGGTGGATTTTCTGGTTAGAAACATACCGGGGAGCATTAAGGATGGTGCGAAGGACTTTTGACTGGAATCTCTGGATGCGAGCGATGTTGGATGTCTCGGTGGAACCCCATAGCTCTATACCCTATGTCCATGTCGGTTTAAGTATCGCTTTCTATATTGTGAATCTGAACTGTAAAATATAGTTTTTTCGTTCATTCTCTCTTCTGAGTGGCGCCGAACGGCGCGTTGTATATACTACACCCGCAACACCTCCCGGTCTTACCGGTTTAGCATTAGAAGCCGTGTAATACGCACGAGCGTAATTATAATATTTACTCCAAATCCTTGTGAACAACGCTGTCTTTAATTATTTTACATCGTTTTTACACTCTACTTTGACTTATTATAAACAACATAGTCAAGATGCGATCAATTATTACTCCCGTGTTCAGTGGCATTTTTACGCACTGGTCAAAATAATACGCTAAACCTAATAATCAAGTAGAACGGCGAGATGGATATACTACACCCGCAATACACGCCGGTATCACCGGCTTAGCATTAGAAGCCGTTTCCTACGCAACTAAAATAGTTGTGATATTTTTTTTTCAATCATATGCAATATATTTCAATTGTTTCGACTTGTTGAACGTGCAGTAATTTTAGGGTTCTATATGAAAAGCTATTTGCGCCTCACATGGCCTGGAAATTAAGAGTTTTGTATGTAATGCAGTTGTGATATTTATTCCTATTTTTAAATTTAAAATTTTTTCAGTATTATAAATTTTAAAATCATATTTACCCCCACTCCAGTACTTCTTAGACATTGAGGAAATCACGTTGCCGTTTCCTGTTAAGGATATTCGGGAAGGTGACGCGGGGAGAGCCGTCCAATCGAAGGATTGGAGCGATGGGATATTTTCGAACGGACGGAACCCTCTAATTCATGAACGAACGGGACTTCACAATCCTACGAAGAGTGATAGATTGCAACTTGAGTTTTATATCAATAATTTCTTCCTATATAATACTAGTGTGACCTGTTGTCGAAGAGGCTTAGTAGCAATTTGTAACCTTCACGGACGTTTGAGTCTTTCATGTTGATGCTATGCCAGTTTTCTCTGTCCAAGTAAAGTCTCAAGTACCGCACTTGATTTTCCGAAGTTGGGACCCGTTCAGGAAGACAGGAGGACAAATTACTCTTCTCATAGTTAAAGTAACTTTTTTGACAATTGAATTTAATGCATAATCCTGTAAAACAACTCGTTGATACTGAATGACCGAGTCAAAATATAATTCTATTCGGGCTCTGTGTAAATTAGTAGTCGGAGCAAGGGATTATACGAAATTGTGGTACCGGATTTTGAGCGTTAGTTATGATGGGGCTCGGTTTCGAGCGACTTCTCCCCTAATGGCTTTGGGCCGGCCATCTGGGTAATTTCATCGACTCGTTAATTCACTCGTAACGATTCCAAATATGGATTTTTCACAAAGCCGATTACAATAGGGTTGCCTAACGTTAAACGATTTTAGTATTGTAAAAATATATCTCAGATTAGTGAGACGGCAATGATGTTTCGCTCTGTTTTCCCAGTATTTTTTGCCCTCCTGATAATAATATTCCGTTCGTATTTCATGTTATTCAAAAATCACTCTGGTATTTTTCTGGGAACATAAGATTTTGGTATGATATGGTATTATTTACCGATTGCCAGTCAATGTTAGAACAAAACTTTCACTTACACCAAGACAGAGGAAGGAATGACCAAAAAGGAAGTCTTTACTATTTACCCCCGGAGATCACCACCTTAACAATTCATATTTAAGCTGATAGTAACAGTGCTCTGGCGATGCTGTCACTACCGGAATGCTACTGGCGTTTATTAAACGTTTAATATTTTAATTGAAATATTAAGTCACCATTTCTCATAGTTAAAATGCCTATCAGAGCCACTGATAAACAATTCTCTCGCCTCACCCCTTAATTTTAATGGACCAAAGCTGTTCTATAATGTCTAGACCGCCTAATACTTTGAATACCCAAGATTTCGTAGACGCTGTCGGTGCTATTATATCTGCAGATGAAATATCACTACCTTTTTCACCGTTAACCCTTTAATAAAACTGTTACAAAAAACCAACATGTTTATTCACACTTAGGCCAGACCTAGGGTTTCGGTCAGTGACGTCATCAATCAAATAGTTATCGTGCAGTGGATTCCCGAAGTGCTACTGAAGACGGCGAGAAACCGACACCCCAGGTCTGCCCAGATCATCAACTGGATATTCCAAAGACTCGGAGTAACAATAATAGAAATCTTCACACGGCAGTAGCGAAACGTGCTTCGCTCTAGGACGGCAACTAGTTTAGAAATTAATAAATAGCAAACAGAATTCCATAACGCGGTTTATATTTTCTACAGCCACGATTTTGAACGTACAGCAGTCACTTATTCAAAAATGTACAGGCTATTAAAAGTTTTATTTTGTCAACATAAAAATAAGTTTAAACTGAATTTCTAGGACTGTGACGATTGCTAGGCCGATTTTTTCCCACTCTCGGTTCTTAAAACTGGTTTAAGTTTATATACAATTGTCGGTGTCGTAAAATAACGTCGGTGGAAAAAAGAAAAACTGGCCGGAAAATTTATAAAAAAAGCTTGACAACTTGTGCTCCCGACGTGCTGAAGCTTATCGTCCAAAAATGATTTGCATGCATCTCGTGCTCTACACAATAAGCGGCTAGCCGGAAAATAGAAAGACGAGCAAATAGGATATATGTAATAGTGCAGTTTATAGTGTCATGCAGCGCTTATCAATTATATATACGGTCGGTGTGTGTGTATATGTCTGTAACAGTGCTGTACCTCATGTCATGGACATAGTGATGGTTGTGGTGCGGCATGCAGACTGAGCTCCCAGGACGGCCGAGACCGCGGACTCCTATATCGATTTGCGCCTGGGACCAATGCGCCAAACCACCGCCCCCGCGCCACCACCACGCCGCCCCCGCCACCGCCACCGCCTCCCGAGTAGTATACTACACGGTAGTAAGCCAGTACGCCACACTCGGCCGCCATTTAAACCGGGCAGCGGAACAACGGCCGACATGACAGGCGATCGATAAATAATCGATTTATAACCTCATAATGACATCATCAAGGTATGGGGATGGGACTGGGGGGGGGCAACCCGGTCTGATAGTGTAGCATGAGCTTGTTGTTCTTGGTAACGGGAGTGCGATCCGGGGGTTTTTTTTTCATTTGATTCTCCATTCTGGTCGGCATTTGCGAGAGTCCTGCTCTCAATACTGGCTGCTGCGACTGGCTGGTCAACCTCTCAATAAGAACTGAATCATTGGTCCATTTCCTCTCTCGAATCTCGTTGAGGCGGAGGGAACCTTGCAGAGGTAAAACCCTCAACCATCCGTCCGGAGGCGGCGGACCGCTGGGAGAAAACCCTTCCCGCAAATAATCTCAATTGATCAAAGTGATCTCCCAAGTGCGCTCGGGAGGATGCGAGGAGGAGTTTCGCGGGAAAAAACCGACGGCGGGAATGGGTCCACGATGCTGATGAACGATTCAGTTCTGAGGTTGACGAACCCCGGGTAACAGCTGAACTCTCGCAAATGTTTAATTGGAGAATCCAACAGCCTCGTCAGTTCCCGATAGAGGAAGCCCACAGAAGTATTGATGAGGACTTCGTGAAGAAATGGGGGTTGGAGACCTGCCCGTGGACCGTCCGGGTGGAGCAAGGGCCTCTAGGGCCATTCTGAGTGCCCCAGAGGGGAAGAGGAAGAATGGGACACGCGGGAACGCTCTTTCATCCCGAGACGCTATTGCAGGACTACGTTAAAGCGTTCGGACACTTCTCAGTGAGGGTTTTTCTCCCAGCGAGATTTCTCCCGTATATAGCCCGACGAGAAACATGGATAGGGTACTCTGCTCGGAATATTTAACCCAAGACGCTTCGTGACATATTTATTTTTCCGTATCGAATACTTTATAGCGGATTAAACTCTCTGTTTGGTACGAATTCGGAGCTGAATTCCAATAGCTGACGCAGGACTCGAAGGATTGCATACTCCGAGACAGCACCAAGAACTACAGTCCGTCCTGAGGCCGCATCTTCTGAGAGCTTTTCCTAAATATCGGGAGATACCGCCGCGCTATCTGTTAGCGCTGACTTGCACTTACCGGCCGAACCATAAGCTTATGTTGGGTTGAAATATCAATTTTTATTTCATATTTCTCAAAACAGTGGTTGGGTTAGATTAGGTTCGAACTGGGAATTTTTCTGAAATTTGAAACCATTTCGCGCAGACAAAGGAATTTGTTCACGGAATGTCTGTTACTACTGTTCCTATTGCAGCTATTAATATTGCCGATAACACTTATCCGGTGGTTCCTGAGGCAGTAGGAGAACAAGGGTTCCACTCGTGCCAACCGAATTGGGTAATGGTATTCCAACGACCCCCGAACGCGTACATTAAATTATTATATCCCATGATTATATAAGCATAAATCTCAATTTAAAATAAAACTGAAATCTCCCTTTTGCAATGGGACCGGAGACTTGTTTCCTAGAAGGGTCTATCGCGCCCGAATGGGATCGAAGCCGCTGTTTGTTTGTCGAACCTGTTGGCTAAACGCAGTGTGACGGGGATGTGGGAGGGGGCTCTACTATTTGCCCGACCTATTTCGCTTGTTTGTTTTATGCTTTTCTTTTTTTTTGTCGTCTATTAAGCGAAAAATCGCTACCTGTTGAAGTGATTTCGCCGATATACATCCACCCCCTCCCACCCTACAACCCCCCTATCGGGGGCATTCTACCCTATCGGACATGACATCGGTTTTACCGGCCGGAGGACGAAGCGTTACAGTTTAAATTCGAACGGTCGAATACAGATGACGTGTTTGAAATGGACAAAGAAACTGAAGGTTGAAACGCCATTCGGCGAATTGTTCTGTTTGGCGCAGCGTTACAATTTATACTTTGCATTTAATCCGTACCACGGTTCTTGTGATATGCCTCCTCGTTCGCAGGTTTGAAATTTTGCCAAACGGGTTTCGGCTGTTCGCCACCTGAAACCTTCCGCCATTAGGTTGGACAGTCGCCATCGACAAGCCTAAGTTGATTGCCGCTAAGTTGTTCACTAAAGTTTTACTTTTTATGTATTTGATTCTCTCTTCTCGTTGGCATGTCTGAGAGTCCTGCTCTCAAGACTGCATTGCGACTAGTTCATATTTATTGCATATAGAAAAAGAACTACCGTGGACGGTAAAATATAGTGACAGTAGTGCCATGGCAAAAAGGAATATAGAACTCATCTAACTACAGAACGCCGTGCTGTGTAAGAATGTAAGTTCGGAAAGTACAATTTTCCGAACAATATAACTGAAAACAGACAAATTCTGACTTAAACCTTTCGAGGATTTAAATTTTCAGTGAAAGGAAAACTTTAGAGTTTCTTGTTAAATATTTGTTTTTTAATAACTTAAATTTTTTGGTGGTCTAGACTTTTAAGGGATCCAGACTGTCCGTTCAAATTTAAAAAGTTCAAATAAATATTTTTGCCAATTCTCGACCACCCTTCCCCTTCCTAAGTTCTCAATGAACTCTTTTACCAACCGCAAATTCGAAAAAGATTAAACTGGTACATATACTAACTTTATCCTCTACATTTTAGTTTGGGCGCTTTCTCCATATAATTTCTAGCTGAAACCGTTTAATTCAAGCGAAAACGGATTACAAAAGGACCATGAAACATCGTTGAACATTTAATATTTCTCAAGTGGTAACTATTGCATATTCCAGAGGGGTTATTGCGCCATTCTCCGCCCGAGATCTACTGAGCCATATTCATTTCGACAGTTATTAAAATCGGAACAGTGAAATGTTGGCGAACTTAAAATGAAAGCGATTAAGCCTGACTTACTTCAATATACACTTCTCTTAAATTCAACTCTTCCACTAAAACCCTTTCATGAAGCATAGAATTAATTCAACAATATTATTTCCCCCTTTTCAATATGGATGGCTTTAAAAACTTTAAATTGTTAATTGGCGAAATTGCTAATAAAAATAAAATGTAATTCGTGAAATATAAATTACCTTGTTTATACATTGACTTTTTTAATTGGATTATAATCTCACCCATTGAACAAAAAACTACTTCTCCTGTTGCTATAGTTTATTAAATTTAAAGAAACTAACAAATTGTTATACATAATTCACACTAGAATTCCAATATAAAATATATAACAAAAATGGTTATATATGTAGGTATAGCTAAATAAGTGATTGAGCAAAATAAATAATTTTATTTCCCTAGACAAGGAATATTAGACAATTTGTTTAGGATCAAACTAATTAATTACAGAAATTGTTTTAAATTCCCTTCTATAAAAAGTAAGTGTAGTTACAACTAAATAAGTTTTGATCATTTACATCATTTATATAGAGTTTCAATTATGAATCAAAGAAAATATGTATATATATATATATATATATATATATATATATATATATATATATCATCTAAATTTTCTAGGTACAACTAACACATAGAAAATTAAAAATCATCTATTATAATGGTGGGTATAACCCAAACAAATTTACTATTCCAAAATTTAAAATATAACATATAGAAACCTTTATTGTAAGATTTATTTCCCTATTTCTTTTATAAAAGTTAATTAAAATAATAGCACATATTTTCAACAGTGTAGAATTTCTAAATGTCTTTGGAATAATAATATTTTTGATATATTAAAAAATTAAAAGTTCACTTGTCCAGGAGAAGATTGTGATTCGGAGAAATAATTTAATATACATATCCAGTAAAAAATCATAGAGACTTACAGGCTTAATCCTTTTTTTAGCAAATAGACAAATAATTAATAAAATATATTTTATAACTGTTTTTTGAAACTGTTTTTTTTAAATACTGAATCATTATGATTAATATTATTATTATGAAATATTCATTTTGCACTCCCAAGTATAAGTCCGCTTATATATTACACAATCTATGTAATAAATCCATAAATGTTTCTATGAAACATTTTCATTACATTTTTTGTTTTGCAAAAATTGATAAAGTGAAAATAATGAATAATGAAGCTCAACATGTAATCAAATTCAATTGTAATTATTTATAAACAAAACTTTGGAATTTGAATTATAGCAATATACAATTTTATAGTACAATCATAGTACCATACAAATTTTAAGAAAGTTTTAGTATTGTCAATATCTATTTATTTTCAAACATTATGAATTACACTCTTATAAATATACATGAAAGAAATAATGCTAAATGAAACATCAAATTAATTTTATTATACAAATAAAATACTACTAAAATTTGTACATAATACTAAAAATATCTATGAATATCAATATATGGGAACTGTATCAGCTCAATTGTATGATCATTTAAATCTTTTTTGTTTTCTAAATTTAGCAATTTTACCCCTTTATTTTTATAGCACAATAGACTGGTGTGACCTTTTATCTGCTTAAATTTGGTATTTGCATTGTAACATTTGCAAGTAAGATTTTTACCATTTTACATACATGTCATTTCAGATTCTACCTGTCTGTCAAACACCCATTGCAATTGTAATTGTAATTCAGTTAATGAAAATAAAAATGTTTTATTAACTGGTTTTATTAAATAATTATAAGCTCTTTGATTGTGATGAATTAAATAAAACTATATATCAATTTGTCTAACCTGTTGGTTTTATATTGCAGTTAGATATAGTAGAAATTAAATTTCACATAAAGGTAGCTAAATTCATAGTATTAACTAGAAAATATATTATTTAATGTTTACTTGATAAGTTTATAGATTATCTAGCCCTCAAATAATTGAGGGTATCTTTCATATACATATTAGTTAGTTTTTACTATTACTACCCAAAATTGCAGTAGCAGTTGGCCTTTAATAATCCAAACCTATTATGTACTTTCCTAAAATAAATATAATATTCCATTTTTTTTTGTAGAATGAGGAATTAGATATTTTGTATGTAGTTTCCATTTGCTTAACTATGTAAAAAATATCACTCAATAATGAATGATTTTCCATATATTCTAAATATACCAAATTTAGTGTTAACACTTAAATGTGTTGTAATAAATAATTGTATAATAATAATTGTGTAATAAATAAAAAAATGTTTAACATTAATCACATAATTTATGTGTAAGTTTATTATTGGTAATGTTTTATTTTCTGATTTAGAATGCACTATTTGTTTTATGTTCAGTTTATTTACACGTGGTGCTACTTTGTGCTTTCTCCTATTTTGACATATATTGAAAGGTGCATGCAGATTTTTTATATTATGGGTTCTGCTCTTGTTTCCTAGATGGTGTTTGGTAATGTATTTTTATTAGATCTGCAGGGATTTCATTTCTTTTTTTTATTATTTATTAATTATTAATTTTTATTTATTCTTTACGATATTTTGTGACCTCATAGTACATATGTATGTCACGAATTTAGTGAACTTTAGCCGATTTTCACTTTTGGCGCCTACAGGACGCCGAAATTCCATACTTCGGCCATCGATTGAATTCGGTCGAGCGATTGAACACAACGTCGAACAAACGTTTAAATTGATATCTGGCAGGTCCACATTAAAAAAAATAAATCGAGCCCGTAAAGTAAACTGACCGGTGCGCGTCACTGATTTTGACGGAGCGGTTCTTCGAATCGGTCGTCATGACAATACGGCCAATTGATTTTATCGTCGGGTCCATTGCAGGTCGCCATGACACTCGCTCACTCTCTCTATACCTACAATAGATAGGCTAATATATATACAACACTATTTCCTCACAATTGAAACTATATAGAAAGAAATAACTAATTATTGACTAATTTTTATTACTTTGTGTTCCTCATTTGTATAGCGTAACGATGTGCAACGCCTCCTTACGCGCTTTAATTATGTTAGACAATTAGATTATAATTAAACCGTAGATTTCGCGTTCTTCTGTCTGGCTGGTTTTTGGCTAGATCTTCAGTAGCACATGGGACGCTCGTGGGACTGTTCTGACGCTGTCGTCATATTCCGAGCGACGTTTGAAATCGTAAAAGTAAATTAAGCTAAAATATTTTCTTCGGCGACTCGCGTCGTATGGGCCCGAATTTGGATCGAATTGAATGTTCGTTCGAAATAGATTATATCGGAGAAAAACAGTATGAGAAAGGGATGTATAACAAGACGTGTAAACGACATTGCTTATTCCCCAGTACAGCGCAAAATAAAAGCATTATTTTTGCGACAGTCTAAGATGCACGTAATAAACCTAAGATAAAATAAGCTGTTACCTACAGTACCGTTAAAGGGACAAATTGGGACGTGTACCTTGTGAAGCGGGACTTGACCGGGTCAATAGAGGCGCCAGTCAAACGTAGTATTACCTGACACCTGCATCGTCTACCTGAATATAGTAATCTCGCTCCCTCTCCATTGTGTTGCCACTGCATAAAAAGGCAGTATAATAAAACAAAGGGCAGCCAGGGACTCCACTCCTAGTCAGGCTAGTTCCAGTTATACTACACACCGTACTTCTGTTATTCTCCTTATATTCATCTTAACTTATAATAAGTCTAATATATATAAACAGGCCAAATTCCGCTACGACGAACTTCTATCGATAAAAATTTCGTTACAATGAGATTCGCGTAGTCCTTCTGTTGTTTTCGAATTCGACTATTATGTTCGCCATAAGCTTCACCGATCCTCCGGATTGAAGGTTGGGTGTACATTAAATCTAGCAGCTCTATCTATTCTCTACAGCTGTATCTAATACAGAGCTGGCCAAAATATATTTTAATGCGTCAAATTTTCAGTCTTATTAAGGGATTTTTCGGATGGTAATTTTGGAAACTACATTTACAATAGTAACAGCGCAATTACCCAGTTGCGGGAATGAGATCGGATGGCGAGAAGGCGAAACCAGTTTAGGGAAGGACCAAATAATTTTTAAATATCCGTTTGGTAGTCTGCAATTTTTACACACTTTTGCTAGATCCGTTTCGGCCATTCGCCACCTTCAGTAGCTTTTCGCCTCGACTAGGCGGGACAGGGAACGAAGAAAAGGTTTCTTGTTGTGAAGATTTGCGGGGAGAAACCAACGCCAAGAACGAGTCTACGATGAAGAGTGACTTAACTCTCAATGCTTCACACATGACTACCCGAAAAGAGAATGAACTTAAAAAACTTCGATAAATTTTAGCCTATCGTTTATTGGTAACATTAGAAGTGGGACTATGCCCAAGTGACTTATCAACCTACTGAAGATGGCGAGCGTCTGAAACCGGTCTAGCAAATGGCCGAACCGGCGAAGGGGGACATATCGGGAGAAGCATAAATGATATTGTTTTATCGTCGGCTTAAAGCTTTCAGACAAAAATAAATGATTGCCAACGGTGCCGGAGGAGATGGATGATTGGGCGTGCGTAATTGGGCCGTGACATCCGCCATGCTGACATCCCCATCATACGTCACCAAAATCAAACACCGATGTCATAAATACACGCCGAAACCTTTTCACATTTTTCACAATGATTTACTTTAATTGCTGTCGGCCATTATTATTTATAGGATAAATAAAAGGAATAAAAATAAAACATACAGAAGCAGACTTATATTTTAACGTAAATATGACGAACAGAAAACAGTGTTAGTTTTTCTCCTTTGTTTCCACATAAAACATCGATTGACACTTAAAATGTAGGTTTATAATAATGTTTTGATCGGAAATTTGTTTTTTTTAATAGGCGGTTGGGGGGAAAACATTTAGTAATTTTTTTTAATTTGGATTCTTTCACAGTTTGATAGATAAGACAGGAAGAGAGTACGTTTAACCATCGATGGGACATTACAAGTTTATAAGTAACTAACATTATTCTAACATCAAACATTTGAGAGAAAACAAATCAATATCGATCAACCATCCGGAAATATAACTAGTTTCTGTTTTTCTGACTTTAAATATATATAAAATAAAGATATTCGAGTTTACAAAGTAAACAAAAAATCTTATCGATTTTCACTTTCACAACATAAGTACTTGATCAACATTCAAACTTTATAATAATAATACTTTTATCTCACATATATCTATAAATTTTTAATGTAACAACAGAAGCTCATATATAATAAATTGAGAACGATTACATGGAATTAGAAAAAAAAACTATAATATAACCTCACAAAGCTACAGTTGGAAAAAGTATAAAATTATTTATTGCGATTCATTTTCTTTATAAATAAAAATATTTACCAAAACTCTATTTCTGGGAACTTAAAGAAAGTTTATAAAACAAAAATACTACTAAAACGAAACTCAAACTTCTCAAAAAGTACAGTCACAAATTAGTGCTTTGTTCACAGTTTTCAGACTTTAACCTACAATATAACATTTCAATAAACTACAATTTTTTTATATCTCTTTGGCTTCGTTATTAATATAATCTAATCTAGCGCTACCTTTAAATTTTTTTCAAACAATTAACACCGATTCATATTACAATAAATAAAGATTCATTTGCTCAAAAATAAAATAAAAGGTACATCAAAAAATTAAATATTAGTACACATAATGTTACATAATCCAACATTTAGAGAAAAAAACATACAGAAAAAAACAGCCTCTAGGAACAATTCAATGTCTAAATATTAGGTCTCACATTTAACATATATATACATATATGTATTATAATAGTAATGAGTGGATATATATCTATATATATACACAAACATATATATAGATAATAGGGCTCTGAATTTAACATCCAAGTTTATTTTTCAATGCGTTGATCTCAATCAGTGTCCTTGTGTTCAACTGTTCCAAAGCCTCCAAGTTGTGTAACAGGTACCGGTTTTCTTTTTCCAAATATTGGATGGTATCCTCAAGTTTTGACACCATCTTCTCCAGATTTCTATCGTATCTGACGAGACAGAAATTAGTGAGAAAGAAGAATTAATACATTGTACCTTCACCCGGGGGTACCCAAGGAAGGTCCTCTTGTAAGTTATTTCGTTGTTCAATTAATAACAGGTTTTTTTAAAGCATGCAAGCATTGTAAAGGTGCATTTCTAAGTCTGACACGTGTCATAATTTCCAAATATGTATTAAATACCTGTTATATGTGAAGTTCAGAACTGTTTATATAAAAGCTGAAGCTCTTGGATATTACTGCCTGCCTGTCTTCATAATGTACAAAAGTCATAAGAATTAATTATTAATTTCAACAAAACTGGATAGACTTACTCTTCATCAATTTGGCACCAATCCATAATTTCATCGGCTTCCTCTTTGGTTATCTGAGGGGGCTTGTCGGTAGGCAATTTTTCAGTTGGGCACGACTCCAACTTCAGGCGAAACTTCTTCAGCCTCCCGCTGTATTTCTGCGATTCGTTTTTATCGATCATGCACACCGGTTTAAAATGTTCGGAGCAGACGCGAGCTGCCAGAAACAGAAACAAAAGAAAATATTAGGTGATAAATAAAGAGTGTAAGATCCAGGATTGGGAAATAATCGATTGAGGAGTTGAACATCACTGGTAGTGAAAAGAGTACAATACCGATGAGTTGGTCCCCAGGTAAGGTCCCTGACAGTTCGGTTATCAAGTTGCAAATTTGCAACTGAAAAAGGGTAAACATGTAAAATTACAAGCATAATACTTAGCAACACATAATATTCAGTAATGAGATGTAAAATGGAATAATCAATGAATGGGTGAATAAAATTAGGATAATAATTTTAAAGATGCTTTTCATACAATTTCACTACCTAACAAGTCATATAATTAAATAAGCTCATTGCTAGTCAATATGTATATATATATATATATATATATATATATATATATATATATACGCATAGAAATAATAGAAAAATATTAATTTATGGTTATATTTTTATTGGGGTTTTTGAGGCTTTGGAACATCATACTGTGCAAATTTCTGTTCCAATGGTTCTATGGCCTAAAGGTGATGCTAGCTTTGATTCTAAGCCAGACAAATTTTGGCTTCTCACAGTCTTGTAAAGTTATGTTACAATGAAATCTTTATGGCGAGGTGCCAAAATCAGTTTAGCTTGGGTCTGAATATCTGAATGGAGGCAGGAAATCGCGAGAATGACAAGAAAAAATAGTTGTCATGGAAGCATCCTTAAATATTTTTTCGGGTAGGACAACTGACAGCATGTAAACCAGGTCTGTGTCACATATAAGGACTAAATAATAGCAATCAGATACTCATTAGGTATGAAACAGGTTTGTACAAGGTGAAAAAACAATGCGCAGTGTAGATGCAGGAAGAAAAATAGTATTACAATGGTTGGTAGAGAAGAGTGGAGTAACATAAGAGACAATCGTCAGACAAGGTAATAAATGTAATAAATATAAAGACCGACCGGTCTTAAGGCAGACTCTCTTCTTCCTGCGACAGGCCAAAATCCACTTCTTGCAGAGTTCCTCGTTCTTGGGAAACTGGAGATACCTGACACCCCGCGTCCTGTTCGAATTGTTGCCGCAGCCATAGACACAGCACGTAGTCATGCCGCTGGAATATAAAAACGCCGGGCTCCAATTTACATCACAGTCGGACGTCCACTAGCACTAGTCGGTGTTTTGCCAACAACAAGTCAACGTAGTAGCCGGACAGCTGATTGTATACGTCCACAATTCGGAGGTTACACACACTCGATTGGTCTCTCGCCACCAGTGCCATCTAGATCTCTAACATTTTCCGCGTATAATTATATAAATTCTCTCCTTTATAAATTTACTTTCTAAATTAAATTTATTAACCTTTTCTGGAATGCTATTCATTAATGCAGAATTTTCTGTACGCTCAAATTTTGGCATATAACACCCGACTGGTCATACAACTATACACATGTTTTCCCCCATACGGTTTACTTTCTCTTTATAATTTACTTAAATTTCCGACGCATAATTTCGCGTTACAGAATTTTCCCTGGGCTTTAATCTGGGCTAATTATAGTAAAGAGAGTTTAGAGTATTTGGTTGTCGGGGCCGGGCCATTATTACCTCTTGGGCGAGCGGCTACTGTCCCCCAATCCGTGGATGTCAACTTCGCTAACCTCCAAAAAATTAGTCAGGCCGACGAGGAGTGTCCTGTGGTCGTCATCATGAAATTGACTCTCGTCGCTTTTCCGATATCTCCGCCCGCCAGCGTCGTTTCTTCTTCCATGCTCGTCGCCTCCCACTAAATACTCTCACCGTCGTCCCCCGTGCCAGTCACTTTCCTCTGCGCGGGTTTAATATTACATCATACTCACACTATTCGATACCACTACTTTCTGCCGCTGTCGTCCGCTCGTTTTTTATATCCTATTACCGAACAGAATCGTTTCGCGTTGTTTATGAAAATTGTCTACTCCGAGTCGTGCTCGAATTCCATCTCATGAAAGGCATTTAACGTCCCGAGTGCTATTTCGTAATTTTTTGTCTCGCCTCATTCTTTGTATCTGTTATTGCGGTTTCGAATGCGTTATTTATTTTTGTAGCGTCTTAAATATTTCATTCAGTGTCTCATACGTGTCTCGCGGCAAATTTTTATTTTAATTCGGCTTCTGAAAGTATTCTTTCCTTACTATTTTCCGAACTTTAAGTTCTCAATTTTTGATCGGGCGTAACCACCGTCGGTATTTCACCGTCGTGAGCTAAGATCCCGATATAACCGTGAAAAATAGAAATATAGGTTGGGTGTGGCTACAAGCAGTGTGCAACTTTATTCCCTCCACTTTTACTCTTACTCATTTAATTCAAACCCGACCAGTTTTAGGAGCGAATTATTGTCTCGAAGTACTGTCGATACGTTACGTTCAATTTCATTTGACATATTTTTTTGAGTAGGATCCTTTACATCGTAAAAAACTCCAACCATTTGTGATTCTGAGTAATTTCGGGTAAAATAAGTAACCACCAAAATGGCTCTGAGAGAATTGGTCGAAGGGGATTGCGGAGGTACAAACTCGTTGGTGAGACTCACTTCACATTTTGTACAAGATCATGGCCTCAAAGAAGAAGGATTCAATTCATCCTATTTACCCAGTGACACCATAACCAAAACGACCAATGCAGATGAGGTAAGCACACATGTTCTAGTTATGTGCACATTTTAATTGCATATTATTGAGAAATCAAAGAGAAAAAACAGCATTAAAACTCAAAATGCTGACAGCCTTTGGTCCCGTGTTTGGTTTTCAAAGTGAGTTTGCTTTTGTTTAAAGTATTGTTTAAAATGTTATTTTTAACAATATTTTATAAATATGTCACAACATGTGTTAAATATTTTCAACACATTCCATTCGCCTATACAATTAAAAACTGATACACTTCATCTTTTCGTATGTAACAATTAAACTACTTATAGTCCTCCATGTCTTGTTGTGTACTTTCAATTAGTATGATTGCACAATTCAGACAATGATTTCATACAGCTATCGACAAAGGATTATTAGCAGATTAATAGGTTATATTTAACAGCTCTAAGCTTAATAACAGATAAGTGTGCTGCATTTTAAAACTAAACAATGAAACAAATATTTGGTTCTATTAATTTTATTGGTGGTATTTACTTCAGGAAATTAATTTTTAATTTGGGGGAACTCGCTAGCAGTTTAAGTGTAGTTTGTTGAATTAGCTAAAGAAATTCAATTAAAAGATAAGTACATTAATGGCCCCATATAAATATATGTTTTAAGGATGTGGCTTAATATGCAAGTCGATTTTCTTTTAGTTTTCATTCAGTTTGATATCTCTTCTTAGTGTCACCACATGTTTGGTAACACAATAATTTTATGAATGCCTTGGTACATGCACGGTGGTGTTATATACTGTGTATGGAGTGTAGTAAATGCCGGGACATATTATAAACTAAAAGAGCTTTTAAAAAATCACATTAAATTACACCCATTCGTCTGCATTGGCGTTTCGCAGATGGTTCAACAGTATTTGGAAGAGAACATAGGTCAGAGCGCGCACCCGTTTCGCATGGACGGTCTACTGGCGGAGATGAGAGAGCTGGAGGGCCGCGGAAGCCCTATGAGATCTGTGGTCCCCATTCCACAGCCCCCCACCGAGGAGGACTCACAACTCTGGGCCCAGCAGTACATTGATGCCGGAAAAGTATTTCAAGTACATGAGACAATTATCTATTCAATATATACCTTTACTTAATTTTATATCATGGCATCATAAGATGAAAATTTGTTCACTTGTCACTTCAATCTCTTCATTCTTGATATTTATACAACATTAGTACATCTTTATTACTTCCAAATCAAATTTAGAAATGTTTGTTATACCATGATAGAATATTAATTAGATGTAAATAAGAAGGTTTAAGATATTTTAATGCCTTTATATAATATAATTTGGTTAGTTGTAATATTATTGAGGTAAAGAGAAAAAAAACTTACTTATTTTACGGTGACAAAGGTTTTGTTACTGCTTGAATTATAAAGAAAAATCCGAGTTCCTTCTTTAAATATGAACATGTAGGTAGCAGAAGTAGTCTTATCAACTGGAGTGATTTTACATCAGGGACAACTGCAAAAATTACGGGCATCCGCTGTGTATTGTAACCTCAAATGTGGTTGTCAACAACCAATTGTGAAGTGATTACGTTGGCCTGTTGCACCTTAAAGTTGTCAGGACTGCCTGTAGATGGTTCAATGATACAACAAAGTCTTGAGTTTGTTTTTTACACAATTTTGTCAGCCTCCTGTTTGCTTAAATCAAAACTTTATCATGTTGGTAGTTGTTTTTTTTTTTTGTAAATTATCATTTCTCAGATTAAATTGATTGCATTTAGGACCAGAATGACACCGGCATATGGGCAATGGAACCAAACCAGATGGGAAATAACGACAGCGATGAAGTCTACGAATTGGGTTTTGGTCCGAAATGGGCACAAGAATACCTGCAGTCGACAGTCAACTCTTCTGTGTAAGTATACTTTTTCATTGCATATAGTGTCAATTCGTTAGTGGACAGTATGTATAAAGCTTGAGTACATCACATGCTTAGAT
Source organism: Lethocerus indicus (assembly GCA_019843655.1). Lineage (NCBI taxonomy): Eukaryota > Metazoa > Arthropoda > Insecta > Hemiptera > Belostomatidae > Lethocerus > Lethocerus indicus. Next base: position 30,501,040 of record JACDQD010000003.1, on the reverse strand, counting down.
TGCTGATAGGGAGGAAGGTTTCATTGGCATGTGTTGGTGCCTGAATATATTAGTACCACAATGTTGAACCCTGTCTATAGCTCAGGTTCAATGACAAAGATATAAACAATTGTTTGAGTAATATTATTGCTTGCAAACACTCATTGACCTTCCTTCTAGTATTTATTTTTGGTTATGTGTGTATTCCTACAAATGTATGCATCGTTTACATTGTGAAACTGCATTATTTGCAAGCAGTAGTAATAAAATAGCACAAATTAACATAGTAATTAGTAATTCAAATGAATCATTTTGTCTGAGTAATCATACCTTACTACTTCTTTTTAATTGGATGACTAAAATCTAATCTCTATTGATTCAAAATACCATTCAAAAACAAATTTATAACCTATTTGCAGTAACTTGAAACTTTTTTTTAATTTGCTTAAAAAATATGCCATGTATATTGCTTCAACCCAAAAATACGAGAAGTTGAAAAATAAAGTATATTATCAATGTTCTCTGATGGTTAAATCACGGAAATTAAACTGTAGATTAAATATTTTAACTGATGATATGATTCTTTTATTAGTCAGTGTCACAATTTCTGTAATCTACATTTTTTTTATCAGCCAGGAATTTATGAAAGTTCAAGTTTATTTCAAAACTGTAATTTCTTTTGATTTTTTAAAATACAGACATCCAATAAATATTTCAAGACAGCCATTTATTACATAATATTACATTTATGAACGAATGGAATGAAATAGATTTGCTTCATGAAACATCAGTTTCATAAAAAGTGACTATTCAAATTGTGTAACTAATGTAACTTCCGGTTGTTGGATATGGAAATGTGACATAAAAAAAAATAGATATCTGTGTTGATTACTGTGTTCTGTGATTGTGGCATGGATGTGAACAAAAGATCAAGAGTCAGCCAGTCAACTGGCCTTGAGACATGGCCACTGGCCTGACAAGGTCATGAACCAAATTGTAGACAACCATTCTAAATTATTACATTTGAGCGTGAGAAGAATTCCTAAGAAGTTCTTTTGAAATGGTCCCATTCGAGTTAATTTTAAAACACAATTGAGTAATATGAAAGTGTAATGCAAATTTTTCATTTCATTACTTTACTTCTTTACAAATAATTTGAGTTCTGAATTCTTTTTATCTTTCACAGATTTTTTCATCTCCATTTTTTGCCTTATTTTTTAGCAGGTTAATTTGTGTCGGTACTATTTCAAATTGTGAATCAATGTAAAAGTTAGTTTTGTATTGACTTTTCCACATTTTAACTGTACAGCATTTTAACACCTTCAGCAAACAAAACTAAGAATTTCATAAAAAAACTAATAAACCTAGCACTGCATTACTGGACAATATTTTGCACTTTTTAAAAATCTTTAAAAAATTAACCTTGAGAATTGGTATGTAAGTTTTTAGTGCATATGTGTATTTTGAGTGTGATGACTCATGATGGGTCGGTTATATTGAATTAAGTTAATTTTAAAAAAGTTTTATCTTATGCTTCTTATTTCAGCTAATTTGAAGAGGTGGTAGATTTTTTATTATTTTTTTACCTGTTGGGAATGATTGATGAGTTGTTAATTTTTTATTGGAAATTATTGATTTGTAACAGAAAATATTTGGTCCTTAAAAACTACTACAAATCAAATATTTCAAAAGTAGTAATGTTTTCATTTTTATAAGTAGCAATTGCATATATATTTAAAATATATCAGCTTCTGGTTATCACCAGTTCATTCAATCAATAATATAGTCAAGTACTTACACATATCATCTGCCAGTGAAGCATCCTACCTATATTTTTAGTGCACTGCTACTGTTTTGTACATTTGACAAAATGTAGGAATAAATATATTACAGTGACTGTGCTGAGAGGATGGTTCATAATGGCAGTTTACATACTCACTCTTTTCATGATGATATGATAAATACCTTAAAATAATTTGATTTTTTAAATCTCAGAGATGAACCACTACTGGCCGATCTCTCAACCTCTGAAGATTATGTAACAGAAGAAGCGAAAGAAGAAACTAATGACCTTAAGGAAGTGGCCAATGAAATTCTCATGTCAACTGATGATCCCCGATTTACTTATTCTAAGGTAAGTCTTGTGTTGTCTTCAGGTCCTTTTTCTTCTTTTAGTTCCTCTCATAATGGATATAGAAATGGAATAAATAGGTATTTATTGGCTCCTTTAGTATGACCCAGAACATTTTCATAATTTTTTTTTAATATCAGGCCGACATAATCTACTAATTTTCAAGGAATAATTTTACTTTCTCGGTGGCTCACCATATGAACCACTGTGGTGTCGGTTTGAATCCGACTGTGCTCATGAACGTTGGGATAAATAAGATTAAGTATGAAAGATGGGTAGTGAGCAAGTAACCCACCACTCCCTGAACACATAAAAGGCACATAAGTAGCCTCCTTGCGTTATACAAAGAATGGAAGAAAAATGAAAATATATTTCCTGTTATATTGACATGTTCATATGCATCATTTTTAAAGATTTATAAGATTTTTATTTTACAAATGCAAATGTACAAATCTTCAATTTGTATATTTTTTCAAATTGATTTTAAATTGTTTTTAATCACACTTGTATGATCACAGTTTATGAAATTCATGAAACAAATTGGTGATGGTGAGGTGACAATCGATGCAAGTGGAAAGGTTTTGGGAGATAACGAAGATGCTGAGAAGTGGTCTGAAGAGTATAACCAATACGCACGTCGTACCCACAATAGTCAAATAACACCTGGTCAGTACCGACACAATATTTATACCGAACAAAATAGTTATATTACAGTGTTCCTCTATAATCTATTATTTCTTCATTTTTGTTCTTAGATGATGTGGGTGAAGACATCAGCGAAGAATCATTTAATAATAATTTATGGAATAAGCTGTCGCAGCAGTGGTCAAATATGACAGGTACAGATTCAGATTCTGGCTCTTGGGCATCCGAATTTGCTGACATCACTACTAAGGTAAAGTATAAATACGACTTATACTGGTCTCACTTAAGAAAAAATATTGGTAATCTTTTATTTACTGCTGCAATATAACTGAAGATTCATTTTCTCAGAATTTGTTCCACCATATTTTTCTTTTCTCTTTATTTTTTTATAAACCGTAGAAGTTTGTATCTGTGCACACACGTTCCTGTTATTAACGTTGTCGCGCATTATTTTCAGGAGTACAGTTTCATTAAAGAAAACCCGTTGAGGGATGTTCCAAATCCGTTGGAAGAAGGCCGACGAAGATTGGAAGCCGGCGATTTGCCAAGTGCAGTTCTCTGTTTTGAATCTGCAGTCAATCAAGAGCCGGAAAATGCTCTTGCCTGGCAGCTTCTCGGTACTACACAGGCTGAAAATGAACAGGTAAACTAACAGAAAAATGGTATACATCTCTGTTTATGAAAGATTCTCAGTTGCAAACTTTCCACCACACAAAATTTAAACTTTTATAATTGACAGACAATTTTATATGATTCAGTAGAAATATTTTAGTTTTAATTAAACTAATTACTTAAAAATATGAATTATCTATTTCACACTTAATATTACTTATTGATTTATGATGAAATTAATTTTTGAAGTTGTAAGAAACAAAACTAAATATCTTGTTCAAAAACTAAATTTTGTTTAAAATTTATTGCAGGATCCACAAGCCATTGCTGCCCTAAGGAAATGTTTGCAAATAGATCCAAAAAATAAAACTGCATTAATGGCCTTGGCAGTGAGCTACACCAATGAAAATTATCAAATCCAAGCATGCAAAGCACTCAAGGTGAGATAGTTTCAGTTTTTATTTCTAATTATTCCCTGCACCAAGCCTGTTAAGCCATGGCATCCTAAGACCATTAAATTTATAGTTGGGAGTTTGGTTCTTATTGTAATTATTACTACTATCTGCACCCTGTGTGTTTGTATGCCCCATACATTGCTCTTGATTGTATTTGATAGCGGAAATCCTACATTATAATGCTAAAGCAGATCATTAAAGTTTACAGGTGTAATAAATTTTAATCCTGTTATTCCAAAAAAAAGACAAAAAGTGTACATAAAAAAATATTCAATGGATTGTTGCCATATGATTGAACATTTCTAGAGTACTGTGGATTACAGGAAATTTAATATTAGAAAATATAAAACTGAGAGAATGAAAACTTGATGACACTGTGGTCAAGTATGTTGCGGCATCCATCAGATTCTTGTGTAATATTTAAAATAAAAAAAGACATTTATTTTAATATTATCCCTGTTATCTGTTAGGACTATGAGGGTACACAACTGTTTCGACCCATGGACATTGAAATTTGCAAGTTTAATTTTCATAACTTGACTTCTTGAACTCTGACAAACCAGCCTTCTTTATTATTCAGATTTCAGAGTCAGTTTTAAAACGTGTGTATTGAAAATTTTGTTGATAATTCCTAATAGTCGAAATATTCAGATTATCTTTAAATAATAGTGTTGGTGTTGTACCGTATGTTTGTGCTCTTAGAGTTGTAAAGATTTTATATCTCGACTCCTGAGCTGTTGGGCTTAAATTTTTGTATTAAATAATTTTTAACTCTCGCAATAAGTTGTGCACAAGTCTTGTTTCGACATAATTTTCAGAGGTTTGTAGAGTGTTCTGGAGTTTATTATTTAAAATCCGCTCATAGTCAATAGAGGAATTGAATCGGCTGTGAGAGGTTCTTGAATCATAATTACAGAACACCCGTATGGACTTAATTTTGGTGGTTTGTTTCTTTCTAAGGACTGATTCCAGAAAAAGTGGAGATGAGGTAATATAATACCTGTACTGCTCTGAGTATATACTGAGAGTAGGTCCGGGGGATAAGGAGCAATTTGATTATAGACTGGAGAGGTTGGTAAGAGCAGCTCTATTTGAGGGTCTATGTAGGGGATTTGATTCCTGGTGGTTGGCCACTAACTTGTCAATGAAATGCAAATTTTAATTTACAATTTTTCTGTTTGATTGAAATTACCAATTTCTTTAATACAATCTCTAATTTTGCAGGAATGGTTACGTGTCAATCCAAAATATTCAGACTTGGTTCCATCCTCCGAAAGTGATGCCGATAATACTCTTTTGGGTATATCAATAATGACAAGGTAAAGGGCCTCATTTATTTTATTGTCTAGTTAATCTGTGTAAATACTAAAGCTTTAGCTCTTCTGCAAGTGCTACATACTTATATTTTTCTGTCCTGATTTTCACTTTTTTTGTGTTGATAATATTTATAAAAAGGAAAAATTTTGTATTTGGGATTATTTAATTTTTATTAATGCTGACAGATTAATAGTTTCTCTTTGCAATTAATACTCATTATAACACTGTTTCAAAAACATTTTAACATGGCAGTTTCTCTTTTGGATGGTTTTTCCTTCCATTTTTCCTTTTCTATTAGTTTTATGTTTTATTTGTAAACCTATAAGTATTGTATTTATATTTTCTGTGGTAGTCGATGGTAAATAAGTTTACAAATATTTGTTGTGTGTGTTAACAAGTAGAGTAAAAATAAATTGTTATATCACTTCTCAAGAGCAGTTTCACATACTGCATTGTTATATACTTTTCTTTTTAAAGTTCATTAAAAAAAAACTGATGCAAAGTTTTTGAAATAATTGAGATCATATTTTGATTACAATTGGTGATGGTCCCAAAAATATATGAAAAGTGAACTGCAGTTTAAAAACAAATTTAATTTAATTTATTGCACTTTATAATACAAAATTCCAGTTAATAATAATTTCGTGTGTGAAAAAGGTTTTCTTTTAGTTTAATAGTATTTTTTTAAATTTTTAACATTACTACCAGGTGTGTCCAACCATTAATAAATCATTAATGATTGATAAGGGTTAGGTTTTGTGTGGGTAAACTGATCATGTTTATTGTTACGCTATATTGTTAATACTGTTATTAATAATCGCCGGATGTTCAGCGAGTATATTCCAATTATATTAAAGTGTATGTGGCCCTTGCAGAAAAAATGGAGGATGTATGTACAACAATTTGGTGCTGTCCCTTCTTCAGAAGGTGGCATTGGATAGGTGCCATATTGTGCAGCGGTTTTTGTCACTGGATGTCTTATTCTCACAATAAGGTTAAGATATTTGAAAGCTAAGCCTTTAAGTACATAGGCTAGGCATTGACCATAGACAATGTTGCACAGTTATAATAAAAGTTTTTTTAAATTTTTTTTAATATATAATACAAGTATTTGAGAGAAATATTAGCCCATGATTTGGGCTTGTCCTTTCTATTTCTCTTTATTTTATGATCTAGCGCTTTTCTCTAAATTTAATGAAATTTAAACTTGAAATAAAACTCATACTGTGAAAAATGTTGCCTGAGACTGACTGGATTCAGGATTGTGTGCTCATCGCACCTGTTTGTATTTATGTAAACTGTTTGAACTAAAAATAGTGAGAAATTTAAATTTTTAATTCTATATTTGCAACTAATGAAATATTTTCTATACATACGCAATACGCAGGGAGCTCCATGAACAAGTGAAGTATTTATATTTGGAAGCTGCCCGTCGTAACCCAATGGATACCATCGATGCTGATGTCCAGTCGGGTCTTGGTGTTCTGTTCAATTTGTCTTCTGAAACCGACCGTGCAGTTGATTGTTTCAGGGCCGCACTGCAAGTCAGGCCTAACGTGAGTTCTCATATATATCCTTCTATCGGTCACTAGTTTGAATATAAAAGAGTAAATCAACATTTGTACTTAATATTAGGCTAAAAAAAAACCCATACGCCATCATTGCAAAACAGCATGTACAGTAGAACATATGTGCCCATAATTGTGAAAGTGGTCTAAGTCATATATTTCTGGTTTCGAGATATTTAATGAATTGCTTTCGAATAAATGAACAAATATTTTTATATTATGCAACATTTTAATTTAGAATTTTATCAGTCTCGATTAATGGAAGTTTACTATGAATATGAAATTTTGTGTGAATTTCATATGAAAATGTTGTATTTAAAGTTTGAATTGACTTAGACCACTTTCATAATTATGGGCACATATATTAACAAATGGAACAAGATATATAAACAACGAAGCTAAGTAACAAACAAAACAGTTACCACATTATTATAAAATGACTTAAAGGCAACATAAGACCTCCTTGTGTTCCTGAAAGAAACAAGATTAAGAATGAAAGTGCATAGTGAGACACTGCTCCTCATTGCACTATAAAAAAGGGGGCAAGTTTCATAGTGGGGGTTAAACATTATAGCATCACAATTTTAACAAATAAATATCAGACATTTGTTCCCAGTATATTGTTTTATACAAAGGCACACAGTTACATATAATGTAACTGCATACTTTTATTTAATAATGTATACTTCTCTGAGTCTTGGAAACATGTTATAAAAATAACACAACTACTAGGATATATGAAACTATGTTAAACCCATACCCTGTTTTTATATTATAATATATACTGTGTACATTCAATGAAAAACTTCTTGAATTTAGACCATTTAAACATAACAGACACAGACAGTTCATGTTATTTAGGTGGTGATTAAGGAAGGTGAGACATTATTATAATAATAAAATTAAATAATAAGATTGCACAATTTAATACAATTTCCACACTCCAAACGGTCGCGTTTATATTCTATATGATAATGTTAAAGCTGTGAGGTTTGCAGAAATGCTGATTTATGATTGATGTAACTTTGTTTGTCATAAGAGATAGCTCTCTTTAAGATGCAATGTGTGGGATCGTGTCGCAAGAATGTGTAGACATTTTTAACCCTTCCAATTAGAGTGTATTCAGCCGGTGGAAGATCAATAACTGTATTTTACTTTAGTCAGTGATTTTTTTTAAACAGATAATGTAGGTACAGAAATATCAAGAAACTACAGTTAACTCTATTACAGTTTGTTTCAATTTTATTTTTTTTTTAAATAAAACAAAACATTCCGAACCGTCGCAAACTATACCACTAAACAAATAACTTGAAAATATATTTTTAGGATTCTCCGTTGTGGAATCGGCTGGGTGCAACACTGGCCAACGGGAGCAGGTCAGAGGAGGCAGTGGACGCGTACAGAAATGCCCTTCAACTGTCTCCAGGTTTCATCAGGGCCAGATACAATCTTGGAATCACGTGCGTCCATCTCGGAGCCCACAGGTAGTCTTCATTTCAGCTTAAGTTTCACACCATTCCTCTTAGTAATCTGATAAATATAGTTGTATTAGGATATACAACTTTGAAATTAATTCTTTCCATTTTTTGTACCATTTTAGTATGACACTAACAAAAAAATAAAATAAAACATGGGAATATAAGCGTTAATTAAATCTAACATTGTTGTTGTTGTAATGTCACTCTGTACATAACATACAATTATTGAAAAGAGAGTGAATAAATGAGTTATATTAATATATTCATTAAGTTATACTTCAACAAATAAGCTATATTCTGTTTGGATATTATTGTTACTAATTATTGTCACTGGCATGTTACAGGGGATCAACATTTGCTTACGGGTGTCATAATTTCTTTCAAAGTATTTCCTATTTTCAGTTCAACACCACAAAACAAAAAATAAAATATTACACTAGACAATGTCCAATTGACTCTCCAAATAACTCTGTCACTGTGTAGTATCCCATAGTGCCTCTCTTCTGGCAGTATTACTTTTTCTTGTTGTAGAGCAATTACTTATTATTACGCAAATCCAGATTTGCACAATAATGACGAAAGCACTGATTCCATGATTCAACTCCAGAAAATACCGCAATCTGGCATCTAACTGCTGCTAGTTGCTCATTATATAAAAGTTTTAATTTTCTAGAAATTTTTTTAAGTTTTTGTGTGAATTGACTGAATTCATTTAAATGAATGGAATAATTTCAGGGAGGCCGCTGAACACCTGTTGACTGCTCTGAATCAGCAGGTGGCTGGCCGAGGTGTCCAGGGAGAGAAATCATTGGCAATGTCAGATACAATATGGACAACACTGCGCCTTGTAACATCGCTTTTGGAAAGGCCTGATCTTATTCCCGCCATCAACTCCAGGTAGAATATTCAATAATCAATTTAAATATTTTCTTGAAATTGTGAATGCTCTTTTATAGCAGTTGTACAAAGTTGAAATAGAAGTATTGGTTCACTTTGTTATGGGATACTGTTCTTCCCAAAAATTGAATTTGTATATTGTTTATCTCTTTTCTTTAAAAACAGTTGAATTTGATGAATTAAAATTTCACTTATGTTGCAGAGACCTGACAAGACTGAATCAAGAGTTCGGAATCGAGTAATTGACCGGTATCAATTGTTAAACTACAGGTAAAACTCCAGGCGGGGAATGAGTGGTGGGTATTTATGTCCTGTCGCATTATTTATTACACAAAGTTGGCACAAAGTAAGCTTCGAAATAAAAACAAAAAAAATAAAGAAAAAGAAAAAAAGTTTTGCGTAAAACTGGGATATTTTAGACCCCAGCCAGGGAAGTTATATACCCATGTTCATTCAAGTATCCTCCGGAGAGTATACTGAAAAATATGCTGGCAGCGTACTATCAATAACAAAACAAAAAACGAACAAATGTTGAATAAGTAGAGAAAACTTCATAGATCATTGTGTTTTCCGGTCCGAAGTTTAATTACTCTCAACAAGTTGTATGTACCAAGCGGTTCAGAGATTTGTTCCATTGGTTGTGTTGTTTTATTACAAAGATGGAAGGCACGTTTTTGTGTGATGGCACGGAAGAAGAGTTAAGAGATATCGAAAGATACGAGAGAAAGAGCAAAAGACAACAGTCGAATGAGTAGAAAAGCGAGAGATGCTTTCAATGAGTAAAGTAAGAGTCTTCAGAAAAAAAAATATAAATATGTATACCTGATTGCATAATCTCATTCTGAGAAACAGGTTTTGATTTGATCATTGGTACTACATATTTCTTAATGAAACACGTACGCATGTACATATATACATATGCAACAGCGCATTTCTTGGGTACTGTACAGACACGCATACACCTATGTGTATATATGGAAATGCAAAACTGCAGTGTGTTATAACTTTCTCTTGTTATTGCTACAATATTACTATCAATCTGATCCGATAGAGAATAAAATTAGTCTTTATTTATGGCCTCATTACATATTGAGTGTGAAATTGAGTGATATGAAGAAAAATCAACAAAAAAGTGGTAACCTATATAAGAAGGTTTCACCTCTGAAACAGTTATCTTCGGTGATTATTTTATTTTATTAATATTTCCTATTGGGAGAAAATGGAAACAGGTTTGCATATTTAGTCATTGGCAGCCTATATATAAGCAAGTGTAAGAAAATAAAAAAAAAACAGTACTCTTACAGGAAAGATAAGTGCATACTTTTGGGGAGTCTGGAACAGTCCCTTTTTAATGTTTCCTATTCGAATAAACTATTTTTCATATCCGGTCATAATGCTGTGTTGAATTATAAAAGGAAAACTGAAAATTTGAATTGGGAAGAAGTGGAACAGCAGCATTTGCTTGATGGTCACTTAAAAAAGACCCAGCAGTTCACACAGTTCTAATTCTTCTCAATTATAATATTCAACAGATGATACTGTATATACAGAAATATGAGCAGATATACATTTCCATCTTGAAAAAATTTTTTCACGTTACAAAATTGTGCCATTGATTGTGACATTTCTGGGTAATGAAAAAAGGAAACCTAGATTTTTTTAAGTGAAATGCTGTAATAAAATTGGTGTGTAGTTTAAAGCGATCACTCCTTTGAAAGTTTAAAAACTGGCATCACTATGAAACTTCAATTCTCTTCAGTGTTGTATATGAACTTTCTAAAAAACAAAAAAAGAAAAAAATCATATATGTATAAATGTGAACATCATTTTGTCAGCATATTCTTTATTAAGCTATGCCACGATAGCCTGGAACTGAGTTTTTGTTGTGTATCAAAATGTCATTGTGTTATTTATAACTTTTTTTTGTACTTTTCTTTTAACCGAACATTTGTTACTGCCGGTTTCTCGATTAATATTTGATTTATTGTAGTTATACTAACCTGTTATATAATTTATATTTTGTTTTGTTTTTTTGTAGACGTTTATATTTATAGTTAGGGAGTCTACTGTAGGTTTAGAACAAAAAAATTATTGGTGGAAATAATATGTTGACTCGATCCACCAATTTTGAATCTATGAAATAATAGTTTCAAAAAAAAAATTGCGAATGGCTGCAGAATGTATGAGACACCCTGTTCTAATGCAGTGGTTTGACCTTACAGATCTATTTTTTTAGAAAAGTCTCCAAGCGGTCAAAATTGTTGTAATGATCTATCAATTTATCGTTTATACAATTGACATTATGAAAGTTTGATTCTGAAACTTTGTGCCAGGAAGGGACCAAAAAGAAAACAAAAAAAATTACATCTCCCTCTTGAGCATGATAGCGGGCACATCATAAGAAATTTATTGTTAGGAGATATTCTGCATTTTGTACTTTGAAGTATTTGTTTGGGTATACTATCTCCACTTGCCTATTTAGTATCGAGTTAGACTTGTGTCAGTTTCTTGCCGTCTTTAATATAATGAACTATTTACAGGTTGGCTGCTCATGAAGCATCCTATCACGGTACATTCATTTTAAAGGTTTAAATTTAGTTTCCCGTAGTAAGAATGCATTGCTACTGATGGTGGAAAGCCAGAACTGATCTAACTTAAGATCAAATAGGCAAGTGCAAATAGTAAACCATGCAAGCAATAATACATTTTTTATATTTATTTATTTTTTGTAGTGACACAACTCACTGTGCTAAAGTTAAGCTATGAAAATATTTATAAATTAAACAAACAGGGTAGTAACACCTTAACATTTGCTACTTTATTAATATGAAAAAAGTGGATGTAACTTTAGTTATTCTACAATAACAGATTATATTTTTTTAAGAACTTTAAAACAAAAAAATTATTAATTCCTATTAAAATTTGACTCAACTCTTTTGTGTCACATAATCCTTAAGGTTAATAATATAATGGCATACAATATACTTTAAAGAATATGCTTTAAAGAAAGGCACAGATTGTTTTATTAAAAGCCATAGTGGTGATTTAATTCAAGGATGTTGTGTAATAAGAAAGTTTTTAGTATTAAGTTTGTTTGTAATATCAGTGGGATCTTTAGATTCTACAAGTTTTATTTGGCCTACTGACACACTGATGGTAGCTGTAGGCATATATTTATATTTTTGTTCTGTTTTAATTTATATATTGTATATCTTTAAATTAGTTCTACTCCTATGACCCCAAGGGCAACATTTTAGTCGCCATTTCTGACATTTTCATCGCTTTGAACTTACTAAATGTTGACCCCATGGAATGAATTTTGTTGTGACAGAAACAACTAGTCAGAAGGGGAAAGCAGTATGTCATTATTGTATTTATTGGACATTAATTTTCCAAGATGAAATTATTCCATTCACGGATGTTATATTTATTGGCATTCCTATAATATCAATATTAAACCATTATATTTATCTATTATTTTTTATTTACTGTTGTATTGTCTGAACTGTTGGCAGTCCAGATTAAAAAAATCAAGGACTAGGTTTTGTATGGGCAAATTGTTATTATTATTATTATTTTTAAAATTGTCCTTATTGTAAATATCATATTTGGATATTGGACCAAGTATGCCAAGGAGTTAGCAATTTGAAACAAGTTTTAGTGAGAACTTTCACTATTATGAAGTATGAGCGTTGGCTTGAATAAATGAGAGATTGTGGTTATGGCTAAACAGTTAATTTAACCATTTTAGGTTTCAGCCTAACATACCGTGGTATGGTTAGCCCCCTGTCAATTACACCCAGTTGAGCGCATTGATGTAAAATGCGCCAATTGAGGGAAACTCGAGCGCTGGTTTGTTAAAATTACTGTTCTGGGATGAAAATTATTTTCAATCAGGACGCATCAAGACGGTTTGAAGTTGACAAGACTTGTACTGACTGATTGACTCAGCTCAAATAGGGGTTATTTATCTAAATGTAGGTTATTTAACAACAAAGTTGTTAAAGCAATTACAGCTTACCGGGTTGTAAACACTGTCCTAATTTATTTCATAAGTGTCTCAACCTGGTTATATCAGACACCATTGTCTGAAATGCTTTTATGCAAACAATAACTGACTTAAAGGGTTTGTTCCATAAGCAGGAACAATATTTAAGGCATTATTCTAATTAACTTTTCATTTGTCAGCTGTTTTTTTTTTTAGTTCAGGGTGAATGATGGACATTTTTAGAGGTATCCAAGAAGTTATGTGGAATTATGAGGTCAGTTAGGTAGGCGAATTTCGGATTAAACCTCGAATGTTCAGCAATTTTCCCTTTCATAAAAAATATCTGATTTTGCATGAACAGTGGAGCTCTGAAGATGCTCCCTGCATGGTGCTATAATTAACAGAGGACTAGGCTGGTCATGGTTCCTGGAAATGTACAAGATATAAAGTTTGTACAATATGATGATAATAACATAATGATAATGATGACTATTGTGTAATGCTGACATTAATTGTTACACAACAGTATCCCAGTTCCAGCACAGTCTTTGGCATTAATAATATTGATTATATTCTATGCAAAAAAAAATATGGAAAAAATCAAATTTTCTTAAAAAGGACTAAAAAAAATTGATATACTGTATGTTTGAAAAGGGCATGATACCTATAATAAGCTGTTTGTACTAGTTTGTCCTATTTGGTGGTATTATTATCTATTTTGTTATATTTCAAGACTTTTTTGTGGGTTTTACCAAACATCTCAGTGTGTATGTAATATTGGCATAGCAATAATAAAGGGATTGAATAACCATGTGTATTTGTATAAAAGACACCCCATTTTCTCAATTATTATTAAGATACACGCTTTTAAGTTTCAAATTAAAAAACAATAATTTATACAGTATTCTCTTTGTAAAAAAGATCAGATATTTGAAAAAAGTATTATTCCTCTTCAAATAATTGTGTCTTCAGTTCTGATATATTCTCCAATGTCTGCTTGGTGCATGCAAACAACGGCCAAAGGATCTGCATGTTTGCATTCTGCTGTACTCCTTCCGCTTATTCCAAATCCCTGTACAAGCAATATGTATTAATTAAAGTTTCAGTAAAATGTATCATAAAATTTAATGTATTCGTAAATATAATGTATTCCTTAAAAATTGAAAATAAGAAAAACATTTTTACTGAACTAATATGCACTGACTTTAATCAATGCGATGAGTTTCACAGTTCAAGTATATCAATAACATTTCAATAATAGCATCACTCTTGTAATTTTGTTTCCTCTTTCTGTTTGATTGTGAAAGTGTTATTTCTAAGATAAAGAAAACCAACTCACAAGTGGTAGATCATTCATGGAATAGACAACAACACCCTGAGCTTTTGGTGTGTTATCTGTTATTCGCCCGAGGCCTGATTTCAGTACATTGTGGCCGTAAAGGAACTGCTGCTCAGCATTCGGCTTCACCCAAACTTTGTACTGCAACACAACAACGAACCAGATAATTTTATACAACACTAAAGAACTATAAATATGAAATAATAAGAATATATCATACATTGAGGAAAGACTGCACTGTACTCTTTATTTATCAATAAAATAATAAAATCAAAAGGTAAATAACTGAAATCTAAATATTTATTCATTGTACATCAATTTTCAAGTAAAATATACGACTGGATACAGTATACTGTAATGGTCACTCCAAGTTGACATTAAAATAAATCAATATCCAGAATTCAAATCTTTGACTGCAGGACTTGCAATGTGTTTCGCAAATACTTTTTTTTACTATTTATAATATACCATAGACTAATACATTATCACATGACTTAAACCTAAGATTATCCTATCTCCTTACCCAAATTTACAATGCTGCAAGGGGTGTTTTTTTGAGGAGCAAAGAGGATGATATGGTACGGACTAACATAATTATATTAGATGTAATAATTAGGATATAAAATATACCTGAGCATAAGGTGAAAGATAGCAGAGGGCAGTTATGTTGACATGGAATTTTCCACTCTTTGTGAATTTTCCTATACAAGTTCCGGCAGTGATCAAATTTTCCGGGGCTACATTGCTGGCTAACTTCATAACATTTTCGGACATGTAATAAACCCTGTCCTTCTGTTCCCTGAAGCAGTAAGTACCGTCCGGCCGGTCGATCAGGATCCGTAAATTGTCGCCAATGCTGGAGCAGAAAATGCAAGTAAATAACTACAGGCAGTTATAACATAGATGTTGAATGTCCCCAGAATGGAACTTACTATTTGGTAAGTTTTTCGAAAACGAGCCTGGTCCTTTCTTCCGTCAGACGTTTCATTGTCACTTATACTTTAAGACTAAACGTTACCAAAAGGAAAAAACAAGTAAAATACAGGAGCCCACAGATTATAACCTGATCGAGTGACTGAATTCTATACACGTGCTTGGGAAGGTAATCTCAAGAATTGGCGCCTTAGCCATTACAATTTTGAAATAAAGACATTTTATAACAATCCTATCGTTTCCAATTTATTTTATTTTCCAGTTTATATTTTCTAGAAGATATTTATTGCCGCTATCGAAAATTGAGAGTCGAAACTTCAAAAGTTGCTCCATATCAGAACTATTGCCAGACTATTTTAGATAAGCTTGACAAATATTTAAAATATAAATAGCTAATATATTATATAATTACGATTTTTCAAAAGAAAATGTTTTACTTTAGAATTGAAGAAATAAATATATACTTTCTTAATTGGCACTTTTTTTAGCCGTATCATCTTTTATTATTATTTCAATTCGTGTTTGTGTATTACATTTTCTAATATTTATCAAATTATTATTAATTCAATATGTATTTATTTATTTACTTAGTTTTATTCAGATATACATTTGACCTAATTGTACCACTAATGGTTAAACAACTTTGATTGGCAATCCTGCGCTTACGCCAGTTCTTTAGAAGCGTTAAAATGTACCGGATTTTCACTCGCGTCATTTTCATTCGTGTATATTTAACTAACGTTATTTCACCCCCCAATTGAGGGATAACTAACATTTCAATAATTATTTATCGCTACATTAAAAATTTAGTTCTATATTATCGCAGGGGCAGAAGAGGAGATCGGACAAAGACTCAAGATAGCAAGCCTCCTGTAACAAGTAAGTGTTACTTATTATACTTGTTATTTCTTTATGCATCATTTACAAAATTTGAAATTTTACAATCTAAATTTCCAAAATCGTCAGAATTATATTGTCATATAATGACTATGATGATGGTAATATGGTGAAGAGTGTCTTCACAAATTATCTAATTTGTGGAGGGGTTCTGTGGGTGTTTGTGAACATTATCAGTGGATTTAAATAGTTACAAAGTTAATGACAAATTTATATTGATAAATGAAATATAAATATAAATCTATATATATTGAGCGGATCAGAAAACACTCTAGAACTCTTTGCAATAAAAATGAAGTAATATTTTTTTGCAAGCTAAAGTTACTCTGCTAATTAAAAATATAATATCGAACACCCAAGAGACAACAACTAACAATTGTAAACATCATCTTTCTTGAAAAAACTTGAAAAAAGATTCAAAATTTCAACCATCCTCGTAAACCCCGGTGCACCCGCCTTGTATTATTTGTTCGAATTTCGAAAAATACTAAATAACCAAGGTCCTTCCCACAGTATTACGCGATCCCAACAGAGTTGGTGATTGGAAAAGAAGTCTTTCGCCCCTCAAAACGTTGCACGAATTGAAGTATTCTTTAAAATAAGAGTTGAAATTTTGCGATTGAATGGAAATTCGGCCGGCCAACGCCATTGGGCACTTCCATCATCAGGGTCCGAGGCAGGAAAAATCCTGTGCCACTGTGTTACTCAGTTCATTTTACCATAGATTTCGTGTGTTTCTGTCTCCTCTCGCTGGTTCGGCCTTTTGCTAGACCGGTTTCGGCTGCTCGCCATCTTCAGTAGCGGTGTTAGCCACTTTTGGCACTTTGGATGTATTTTGGGCATCCTCGCTGCACTGTCACTGTCGCTGCTTGTACTGTCTATTTGGAAATCTGAACCTAATAGTTGTGACCAGTTGTGTGATCAAATATATATTTGACCGACTATCCGACAAAGACTTAAGCCGGTTAAGAAAATACATATATATATATATATATATATATATATATATATATATATATATATATACACACACACACAGAACAGACAACCACCACAGTACAAGTGATATGACAGTGCAGTGAGGATGCCAAAAAAACATCCAAAGTGCAAAAGTGACACCGCTACTGAAGATGGCGAGCAGCCGAAACCGGTCTAGCAAAAGACCGAACCAGCGAGAGGAGACAGAAACACACGTAATCTACGGTATTCCAACCCCTCGCAGACCACAAAACAGGTATTTTAAAGCAGTTAATTTTGTTTTTTAATTATTTAATTCTGTAAAGTTCGGTCGGGCGGCGCGTCCGTTGTTCATACAAGGAGAGATTTGAGCAGCGGCAGACGTGGTGGAAGAGGAGTTGGTGGTTGCGGCGGTGGTGGTGGTGGTGGTGGTGGTGGTGGAGGCGGGTCCGGAGGGAGGGAGGGTGTCTCGGTTCTATATTTGCTCTGCTCGGAGGGATGTTCAGGGTGGGGGTGGGGGTTATGGCCGGCGGCCCGCACTGCCAGTCCGTGCTGAGATGTCGGCCAGCCAGGAACCAAGATGACCGTGAGCTACCAGTACGAGGTTGCCTCCTCGACCAGCGGAGGGTTCACCAGGCTCCTCTTTATGTGGAGAGGCAGCCTCTACAAGCTCATCTACAGGGAGCTGCTACTCTTCCTAGTCGGTTTCGGACTCCTCAGTGCCCTCTACAGGAACGCTTTCACCCCCGAACAGAAACAGTAGGTGGCCCTCCCCTACTACAGTGTGTTGTTTCCCACTTATTATCAGTCCGCCGGTGTCACCATGGTTACCACGTTCGTTATTCAATCCCCGGAGTGTTTAGGGAGGAAAATAAATAAACGTAAAATGCGCGCGAGTTGTGACAATTCAATTCTGTTGAATCAAGTTTCACGGGTGAAATACGTTGTACGCAGTCCGTGCTATAGTGTTGACGAAACCGATATTCCGATCGACCTAATTTAATATACCTGTTTTAGAGGGTACGCCAGGGTTTGGGATATCGTCGGGTACAAGTACCTACATTTTTATTCAATTGTGGGTAAATATAATAAATATTCAATAAGGAAGTAAGTAGATATTTTAAAAAATATAAATATTAGCCTCCAATGTGGCCTAGAATGTTACCTAACAGTACATTTTAATTAATTCTAATTTATTTAAACCAAGGGTCAGAAGTAAAAGGACCTCCCAAATATATAATATATTTATACATACAGGAGGAAGGAAACTAGATATCCGCAATTCCTGTGTCACCATACTTTGGGATATATGAAATTTTCCGCCAATTTGAGGTTACAATAAATTTTCTGTGTTGTTTCCATTGGCTTGTAATTTCCATTTGGTCATTTTTCTGTATGGATAGGTATAACATATCCTGCCTCCCTCCCCCCCGCACTGTTATAGCGTTTATCCGCCGACAGTAACAATATAGTGCCCAGTAAAGATAACAGTGGCAGCATTGAGTCGGCCACTGCATGTGTTTGTTAGAGAATGATGAACAAACGTTCGGATAGAAAAAAAATCCTGGAATTAATTCAAATATTTAACGGAAAACGGCTAGCTGGTCCATCGCCGGGAAATTCGAATTGGCCGCGTGTGGATCTAAATTATAACTGAGGAAATTGCGCTGAAATATTTCACCCGTGCGTTGAGGAAAATAATTCCCGACCTGGTCATTAAATTGTCAAGCATCGCGCTTTGAAATTTACTTTCAAATTCCAGCCGTTTATTGCGCCGTCTATGAGAGATAATTATTTGACGCAAGGGGGGATTATTTTGCAGAAAGTTCTGGTCAATTGAAATTTGTTGAAATTAAAGTCCGCAGATTTACCAAAAAAAAATCTTTTGCGGGAATTATGAATTTATATCTAGTTATTACGAAGAATTAATGATTGCCGAATTGATTTCGAATTCAAGTTTCTATATAAAATTCACTGTTTGAATTTCTGACGCTTTTCATGCCGGTATCCGCAGTCTGACATAATGCTTTTTTGATTAACGTTTTTCGATTCTGGCTAAACAGTTTGCTAAAAACAAATAATACTAACTAGTGCTAACAAAAATATTCGTATTTTACAGAAAATAAGTTTATGATTATGATTGAAAATGCGCTTCGTGGACCCTGAGAATTCATTAAATATCAGTTCTTGATAAATATAATTTTACATTGGTGAATAATTTTACATCATAAGAACTACATCTAACGTGTTTATATTTCTAAATCGGGGATTTTGATCAATCATCTTAGACTAAAATCAATTTTATTATCGTTACAATGTGATTATAATATGAACAAAGATTGTATTTATCGCGCTCTTTTACTTTTAAACTTTCATTTTAAAGAAGAGAGGAATTCGCGCTTCTTCCCGAGGTTGAGACCTGTTGGAGTTCGATTATCGATAAAAAATTGATACTTTTTTAGGATAAGTTTAAAATTCAGTTATGCTTGGTTAAATTAACCGTAATGCATAACTCTGTAGGTGGGTACGTAGTGTGTCACTCCACCATTCCCGGTACTTGGTGTCTTGGTGCACTGTATAATTTAAAGCACCCGGGACAGTGTACGACCACGTGTGAGGAGGACCTTCCCGCTTGATGTTTAACGAATGTTGTTTTTAGGGCAATTTACCGAAACTGTTTTTAGGGTTACAGGATTCACCAAAGTCCCCAATCTCCGTTGAATTTGGAACTCACCTTCAATTATTTATGTCATACTTATCGTATTATTATTTATTATTTGGTAGCGGCGGCCTTTACGGCTCGTTTAGACGTTAGAGTTCCATATTTGAGATTATATAACTGTAATAATTTATCACTGATTACTCGGGAGGAACTTCGTAAACTCTTGCGAATAGAAAAAATAATTGTTTTATTATTTTTCCGGCTCTTGAAACCGGTCCCGATCGAGACCCAGCCTTCTGAATCATTTGAGAAACGAGTCCTTTTCTTTTAATTCCTACTCCTTTCTGGGTGGCATTTGTGGAGGTTTTGCTCCCAACACTGCCTGGCGATTGGTTATTTAACCTTTACTTTTGAAGCAACACATGTCTCTTCATTTCCCCTGTTTCTCCCTGAAAGTCATCGCTAAAACTCCTCGTTTCCGAGCAAAGCACCCTAGCTCGAGAAACCACTGCAGAAATGAGTACTGACAACTTTCAGACAGCTTTGACAGTTGAAGACTTGATTAATTAATTATTTTTTTTGTGAAAGGAATATTCCAACAGGGGATCACATTTCACTGGAGAGTTATAAGTCGAGCTACTTTCACCCGTTGTAATTCTGGGTCGTACGGCCCCGGGTATTGTATCTGTCACGCACGTCAGGTATTATTACGATACTTATCCTGTGTTCTGTTTATGTAATTCATTTAAATAGTTACGGAAATTTGCCTGGAAAGAATAAAAAATGTTTACTTAGTGATATCCATTAACAGGGTAATTATCAGGGTAAAAGTTTTTTTGGGAGATTCCTTTTATCGATGTTGTTTTATCGATTAATTTGATAATTGCAGTTTGTTTCTAAAATTGTTATTAGTGACTATCACGGAGGAAAATCCAACTCTTCACATATTGGACGAAACGTGAAAAGAAATATTTCAAGCTAAAATGAAAATAAAATGTTTCTACCGAGTGTAATAAATTGAATCTGATGTCCTTTACTCGGAAAGATGTTTATTTTATGTCACGCTCAGCGGTTTGTTTATAACGGCCTCGGGTTTCGATGATTCACGAGGCAATGAAGAAACACAACTTGGGCCCTTCAATTTAATTGATGACTGTTTGAATTCATCGAGGTCGGTGAATTCGGTTAGCCGCCACGAATGAGTTATTTCCACACCGGTATAACCTCTGCCTACTGTTAATGGCGAACGGTCGAATGAGCTCTAGATCCGAAAGGCGAAGTACGGGATCGATTATAGATTCTGTTGGTATCGATGGTATCGCTTCAGCATCTGGCTGTCATCAGTAGCATTCGGCCAGAAATACAATCAGATAGTTTGGAATACCTGGTTTATATTTCATTCATTCCTCAGGGTGGCAGTTGTGAAATATTTGCCACTATATTTGCCAATATATTGGTTTTTTAACCTTAAATTCTGAGCTAATTTGCTCCCCTTCATCACGGGTTCATTCTTGGCGTTGGTTCTTCCCCAGAGAATCATAGTCAGGGAAACTGTTCCTATTTTCCGCGTGTCCTATATCGCTGGGACGCTAAATCGCGTCCCGAGTTCCTCCCGACTACCTTTTTGGGCGGGAAGCAGTTTTTCAGGATATTCAAACTACTGGGCTTTATGCCCTTAGGGGTCGGTTTCGGAAAAAGGAGTAATCCGAGTGGAATTCCGATGCTCAGAGTTTTAAAACCCGCCGGGTTCGAGTTCCGGTTACAAATTTCGCGACTAATATCTTATCCGGACAACATTGTAGATAGACAGGTCTGCCGGCTAAGATGTTAGTTTCGACTGGACGCAATTCGGACGCTAATAATGTAGTGGAAGTCGGTGGGAAGCGGTCGTGCGAGTTAGGCGGGGAGATCTATAGTTTTTTTAGTTTATTTTAAATGGTGTAGCCCGACTGGCGGTGGGCTCGGGCTCGGGCTCTAGCTGGCTGTTTGGCCCCGGGTGGTATGCAAAAATATCCCCCCTCAGCGGCGGCACTACCTGCCAACACTACCCCGAGCATAAGTACTGTCTGTACCCAGTTCCGATAATATCTTTGATTCCACGTTATTTCGGCTGGGCATTATCAGAGAGAACGTCAAAAAAAAATTTGCGATCGCTTCAACAATTGCCGGAAATCAAGCCCGCGATCGGCCCCTCCACGGGGGGGCTGATTATCTAATGTTTTTTCCAAATTACAGTTTAATGCTTTAGCAAAACAGTATATAGAATACTTGTAATCCACTAATTATATCACTGATATTTTATGGGAAAACAGGAACGAAGCAGAATACCGATGGTAAATGTGTAAAGGACGTCTTCTGTTGGTTTATATATATGGATTGTTTATGTGTTTTCAACGCGTTTACGTTTGCTGTTTCCGTTTGTTTGGCTTTAGCTTCTTGGGGGTTATTGTCAGTTATGTTGTGGTCTTTTTCTTTTCAAATATTGTTTCGTGTTGACTATTGATCCGTGTACTTGCACCGATTAAAGGAGCTTAATATTAAAAACCATAATACAGTTTCAATGGCGTTACCACAAAACTGATGGCGACCAGAACTTAAACTGAGGTTAAGAGTTTCGAAACATCGGAAGCAGACAACAACTGACAGGGCCCCTTTCCATTGAGCCTTCGCAGATTGTTTCCAAATACAGTAAAAATTCCGGATATTCAACCGATATTCTTCCCACATCACGCGATCTTACCGGAAGTTGAAGTTCTGGTCGCGGAAAACTTCACTCATCCAAGTTCCTCAGATGAGAGCTGCTGAATTTTCCCACGAGAAAACGACGTGATTTTTTTTTTAAATAAAAGACATTAAGCTCGTAAAAATATAATAAAAACACGTGTGGATTTTCGTGTGAAATCTTACGATATCGCAAATCGAGGACCACTTACATTAAATTTTCGCGAAATTTGAACGAAAGTATTATGTTTTATTTTCTTATTACATATTTACACCAATTTCATTGAAAAAGTGAAATTTCAACTTGAATTTGAACGCGGGTGGGAATCGATCGTAGTCAGAGCGAATAGTAGGAACGAGAGAACCCCGAGAAGGACATATTTCAATTTTGCGACTTCCAAACATTCCTGAGAGGGAACATCTAGGGAATACTTGGGAAAAAAAACAAATAATGTTATAATGTTTTGTAACATTATGATTTTTTTTTGTAACAGTTTTACCTCTCTGCGCTGTCTCTAGTCTATTTATTCCTGTATTTTTGTTACATTTCTTTTCTTTTTTTAGTTTATTTTGGGTGGACTCTCCACGTGGGGCCGGCCAGCCAGCCAGCGTGGCTTGGGTCCGGTGCGGGCGGCCTCAACGAATAAAAAAAATATAATTTATAAATAAATGTCTCGATTTATATTGACCTTTGACTGTCCAAACTTGTTAGGTCCCCCCCCCCACCATTGGCCCAATGCAGGTGCCAACTTTCAGTTTTCATGGCATTAAACAATAATATTTTAAAAATTTCGAAACAAAAAACCGACATTAAAGTTATGTAAATATGTAAATGTATGTAAAGTGTCGTGGTCTACCTCTGATCCTTATATCGATAGCATTCGTAACATTTTAGTGTGAACCGAAGACGGCATTTTAACCTTACAGATTGTTCTTTAGTCATTCCCTTTTCTTGAAACTATTTGTGAAAGCTCTGCTCTCAATACTGCACGGCGACGGGGTTCTATAACCTAAAAATTCATAACTAATTTGTTCTCTTTCATTGCGGTCTCATTCTTGCCGTTAGGGAAACTTCCCGCCATGTGGAGATGTTCGCGGTGTCTGAAACTGCACCGAATATTCGAATATTATAGCAGTTCCAATTTCGAACATAATTGACAAACGCGCGTCTCGTTAGAAACGTTTGCGTGTCCGATAACCGGTAGCTTGTTTATCCTGTCTTGCTCATCAAGTAAGATTTACCTTGGATAATCCCTTTAAACGTAATTATAAATCAATTAGGCACCCTATATTTCTCTACAGCTTCGTAATTATTAATATTTTTAAAACATTAACAGCCCAATTATCGTTTTATGTAGATTCGCCCTAATTTATTTTCTTTCGCTTTATTCCGTAATTAAATGAATCAGATTAATGAGATTAATCTATCTTTTGAGATAGTTTAAATACTGACCAAGTAACTAACTTGGAATTGAATTCTAAAGAGCATTCTCGAGTTATAAGGTTCAAATAAAGGAAAAGTTGAATAAGTTGAAGATGAAGTCAAAAAAAGTTTTCTCTAGGCGTGCTGCGGGAACAAAATGCAATTTAAAATTTGTTAATTAGGATCTAATCTCTATAGGCTTAGCGTGAGAAATAATTTCGCGACGGAATTAAATGTAATTTAATTCCGGGATGTAGAATATACAAATCGATAAATAATAATAAATTAATTGAAGATTGTAATCCAAACTGAAAGTAACAAGACAATTCAAACGGCTCCTGCAAGTGTCGGGAATTAAACGCCGGTATTCGTTCAGTCAGAACTAATCGAATTCCAGGTTTAGATTTTGTGTCTTTTTGTGTTATAAATTAATAAATAATTAATAAATAACTTTTCAAAAAATTTCCGCTGATGCTATGCGCATTTTGTGGAAACATGCTGCAGGTTTGCTAATGCAACTTACGCTGCTGAGCCTTATTTATGCGGCCAACGTTTCTCGCGCTTTTCCGCAGAATGCAACTGTTAATAAAATAATGGCAGCGTTGACCGCGGGCGATGCCAAAGTTGCACCTTGAAAATGTAATACGGGCCACAATTTCAGGGAACTGAAAGAATGCCAAAGCGGATAGTTACGGGAGTTATACCGTTTTTTTTTATTGCCGCCCGTTTAATTAAACCCGGTCCGATTTTATTTCAAGGGTAAATTTGGACGGACGTTCGACGGTCCCATTGAAAGTTTCATCCGCCGCCTTTTCGTCTGGTCCGAACAAAATTTCGAAACTTAAGACCCGATAGTTTCGTTCCCTGTGGCGGGTAAAACCCCAGAAAAACGCAGTAAGAATGTACAAATATTAATACCAACGAGTGAATTATTTTTTGCGTTTTTTACGTTTATGCTATAGATCTACATAAACTGTCAAATAATCATGATTTTTGTGATCTGTCCGCGCTAGTCACGCATATTTATATAAGAATTCTTTAATTTATTATTATTACCATAAATATAATTGTAGTTTAGTTCGGTACAATGTAAACAGGCAAATACATTTTTTTCTGTTCCCTTGAGGTAACGTACATGTACTGATAAATATCAGTGAAATTACTATTATATTCTTTCTCGGCACCACTTTTATTATTTCAAAAGTTAGATAATATGATTTTCCACTATTTGGAGGTGATTTCCACACACACGCGCATTACAGCCATCTTTAGAAAGAGACACGCTAGAATAAATCCCAACGCTGAAGAGCGAAGGATTAGGTCGAATTGGGAAAATCATATTCCTATACTCCTCGGTGAACATATAAAATGGATTGATATTTTTCAAAACGTTTACACTTATTTTCTCGACCGTGGGGCGGTAGCGGTCTTGGCTGTACGGTTGCCAAACTCTACCGGGGTCCAGGATCAGCAGAGCGCACAGGAAACAACAACGGGGGGTGTGGGGGACGCAAATAAATGCGAGGACAACACCAGAGATACACTACCCACTGTCTGACTCTAGATCACAATACCGCCCATAGATCCCACCGATGAGTACGATTCAAACAGTTTTCTTCTAGCAAAACTCTTCCACAAGGTGTCAGCATTAGGTACCAGTGCTTGAAAGTTCACATTTCTATGATCTCTGGGTCCACCTCTTCGTTAATAGATCGACGTTGTCGCTCCGGTCGCCAGTCGTGGTTTGGGTCTCGGAAAACGGTTAGGTATAAGAAATGGCGTCATGTCAGTTTCGGACAAAACGAAATTTTTCCAAGAACGAATTTCTAAGAATATACAATTTGTCCATTCAAAAAAATCAAATTGCATGCCTCCAAAAAATACCAACTTTTAATACAGCCGACAGGTCGGATTTTGTGATAAGCTGACGGCTTAGTGGATTTTTAAAAAACGTTCCTAATTGTCTTAGGCCGATTCTCTTTCATCTAAATGAAGTCAATCTTTATTAAATCGTACAAGGTTTGCTGGAATATTTTTATACTGCGTGAAATATAAATTGATTTAACCAAGACGATAGTCGGGATTTTAAACATAATAAGGAGTATATTATATAACGTGAGAAATATGTCAACTTTGGAAATTTAAGACTTTATACTACTCTGTCGGCTGCAAAACATTTACTAAAATATAGAGGGGAGAAAAAATTATTGAATTTCAAGTTTCTTTTCCTGGGCCTGCGTTAGAAAAAAATGATGTAAGAGTGAGATAATTTTCCTAATACAAATAATACTTTTTATTCCCGTTTGTATTTTGTTACTACATATTTGAAAAATAAATTAACGAAGGAATTAAGGAAGGATTCTTGAGGTGCAGCCCTCTGAACTTGAGATCTTGGAAAGTTCGTAAAAGCTTTGAGCTATCGGCCGTTCTCGCGTTCGGACTGTATATAATAATTTGGATTAATTTATGTCCAAAGACAACATTTATCGCATCAAAATTCTAGTATTTGTCTTCTTTTTTAGACAATAAAAAGTGTCTACTAGCGTCTTATTAGATATTTGCAGAAGAGAAGGGAGTCAGTCGGTCGAACAATAGTAAGGCCGAAGGACGCGCTTGTAGGAGCAAAGCCAAAAACCGACCCGGCTTCAAAAAATTAGCTTTAAAAACGCGCCTTGGGCCGCAAAGTTTATCGAACTTGCCAATGCCGTCGCCATCATTTTACAGTTGGCATAAATCCGAACCCATTGATAACAGTTCGGAATTGGTGCACAAATTTAGTTCAATAACTAAAATAGGAATAAAATTACTTGATCATAAGTAAAACTGAGATAGTAGTTAACATTTGTTTATATCATTCGTGTAAAAATTATAATCATTTAAACGCTTATAGCCTTGTGGTTTGTACTGATAATTCAGTTTTTGTACACGTGAGTGGTGTTGTTCAGCCCTATAATGTTGGTTTTATTGTAGTTCTTTCTGCATGTAGGTTGGTGGAGTTAATGTGAACGGAGGTCGTTGCACCTGTGCTCCGGCCCAGCGTGGCATAAAATCGTAGCCTGGCGATTATAATCGCTTCACTTAAAGTGTCCTACACTTTGGCCTCTCGCCATAGTCAGTAACATTGCGATTGTTAACAAATCGCTGGCCCAAACAACCATAGTTCTGTTTTTAGGATATTTATGTTCTTTTTTTTATTTCTACTTTTCCACAATGCGGATAATAAACATCGCTTGTATTGTTCATACTCATTGGCCTACTAACGTTCCCTTGGATAGCTGTCAGCACCTATAGCCATGACAAGTATAGATTAAACCGGTCTTCGAGATCTTAACTTTTAAGTAAATTAAAAAAACTAAGTAATCAGGGAAATGAAATACCAAGTTAACAGGATGTAGCGTTTAAATCTACACAACTTGAAAATTATTTTCTCAAGTAAAATGTGAAATCACCTGTTAATTAACTTTTTCCTTCCTTTTGTTTCTCAAAATTAACACCGCCTAAATATCTCATTAGATTGTACAACTTTTGTGTAACATAAGCGTAAGTTTAAAGCCGGAAAGTTAGCCTTGAAGGACAACATTTTCTCCTAAACCTAAAATATGACATGTCTAAGTGTAATTCGGGAGCGAACGTTTTATTATGCCATGACTGGGGTACATTACACCGAAAATATAAAGGAGATTTGTAGCTTTTGTTTTTGTTTGTTTTTTTATTACGTTGACTACAGTTTTTGTCCAAATTATCTCGGTCTTCTGTTTTCCGAGCACATTAAGAAACCGCCCGGGTGAATTTCACTTCCTAGATTCGCGTATTATCGCGAAGGGTCGCGAGATTTTGTCGCAGCGATATGCCAGGGATATGGTGCTTAGGTGCACGGGGATGTAGCTGCGTACTGCACGAAGTTCGCTATATACTTATTCAATTATATTTATTATTAATAGGCTCTATATAATCCGATTTTGGTGGATGTTCCGAAATATTGGGAGTCTTATTTCTTTTAAGAAGTTGCCAGCGGTGGCCAGTTTAGGTTTTGTACTGTCACTACTGTCTCAGTACTGGGTAGTGAGATCAACTAAATGGTATAAAAATTATACTCGATTCTAATTGTATTCTTTCTGTAAATCCGAATAATAATTTAAATAATATATTAATTAACTCCGTTAGTTAATTTCACTTATAATATCCTATATAATATTTAGGAAGATTTAATGCGGTCAGGGAAAATGATTCCCTCACAAAAAATAGCTCCTGGCAGGAATTAATTTGACACACCTGTTGTATAGTATTTATCAGTTTTATTTCTCTAATCGGTATATTTTTTTTTAAATTATCATTTAAGCTGTATTATTCCTTTGTGTATACTCAATTTATATACGTGCCTAGCCACGCACACTCCGGTAGCGTAGAGAACTATCCTACGATTGCAAATTTCATTTACAGCGTCTCATGTGGAACTCTACGGACGATTGCGAGAGGACGTAACCGCGGTCCAGGATCACAATGGATGCAAATAATCGGGCGTGCGAACCTGGCGAATAGTGATAGTGCCACTAGGGCAATTTGGCAGTCGGCGTGCCCCAGGGATTGCTGTTCGTGAATAATACCGCGAGCGGTTTGCCGTGACGTCGCCCCTCCCCCCGCCACGAACCGTGATCTCACCGGTGACGTCACCGTTCACCCTCCCACCCTCCCGGCTCTAAATATGTATTTTATAAATAGTGGGCTTGCGGCTGTGGTGGTAAACCCAATTTGTAAACGGTGGCTGGCCCCGGTCCACCCGTCCAGCTCGACCCGCCTAATTGCATTAATTGTTGGAGAAAAATTCTCGGCTAAACGTTCCAAAAAAAAAAGTCTCCCCTTCAACTCGCCCTTACTTCTTAACAACCTAAAAACTGGCCCACCTAACCGTTTTATACAATTTTTAATATCCCTCGATTCATCGGAATCTGTCACCACGAAATTGATCGTGATTCTCTTGTTTGGACGCTTTTGTCCGAAGATGGACAGAAAACTTGACTGTTTAGTCCTAAAGGATCATATGTATAACACATTCATAGAGTTCATAATGCGTACAATTTGCATATTAGTACTATTGGTCTTAAACCGGACCGGCTTTCGCCATCGTCAATAGTCTATAGTACTTTTTTCTCAAATTGTATTATTGGGGATGTCAGAATGCAGTGATAACAACGCTTCATATCTAGAAACCAAGGGTGGGGAAATGTGGCTCTTTTTTATTATTTCGCTTTTTTTCACCAAGAAATACCTTAAATCATGTTTCTTCATTTCAGTTCTCCTCTCGGTCATTTCTCTGTAATACCGGATTTTCTGCACAAAGAACGTCTCGCATATCTTTTCGGTATGGATTCACTGAGCGTGCATCCGTTGGGGGCATGCTTAGGTATACTAATTGTTCCGCAAGCCATTTTCCCGGGAAAGCGAAGTGGAAACTTTAATACCTATTTTTAAGCGAATGATTGGGAGTTGAACTAATAGCATAGCGGTTTTATTCAATAACAAATAAGGCCGTGGATGAAGCCGAAAAACAATAAAATTTGGCTGAGGTCGTTCAGACTATGAACCTTTGTAAGTGCTATAGTTTAAACGTATTTTTCAGCTTTGTCCAACTGCGCGGTACTTAGCGCTGTTTCCTTTGAGGCACTCTGGACATTATACGACCGGTCGTATACCGCCTCTGGAACTATAACACTTTTAACGATCCACTTAAACTGTCACTTTCACAACTTATTCACTGAACACTTCGGGACTCCCTTCGTGAGATTGAATTCCCACTATTTAATTATAGCGACTAGACTTGAGTTTACGAGCTCAATTTCGTTTAATCGGTTCATCGAAACCGTTCAGTCCCCTGTCGGGATTCGAACCCGGGACGAGAAGTTCGGAATACCGGTTTTATGAATGAACCATTCCGGCTGAAAATATATTCGGAATTTTTTGTTGAGGGGATAATTTATAATATAACGTAAGCACCCTTAGAAAGAGATATTTTTTAAAATTTTCACAGGTTTAGACTTCATTGAATAAATCCGTATACAATTATTAATTTCCATCATTCCAGCTGTAAAGCGTCAGAATTGGACGAACATTCTGAAAACAGTTTTGAATCACAGCCCGAGCTTTGTGGTTCTAATGGCGGGACGATTCTGCTTGCGCGATGGCTCTTTCTTCTATTAAATATATTAGAAAGGCAGGGTCGACGGCGGACGGCAGTCTCCTCGAAGGTCAGCCTTTGTCTGGGTGGACATTTATTCTTGAACATCATTTGGGTTGTGGCCACCCCTTCCACCACACACATAGACACGGGCACGAACACAAACCACATTCTAGAATTAGGTGTTATATTCACCATCTTTATCTCTCTATTCATCTCTCTCTACCAATCGCCCACTGCATTCTGGCTGCACGGGCTAAGGCTCCATCCATGGGCTGGAAGATATCGTGCTGAACGAGCTAAATTCTAATTGTCGTACTTTTGTTTTTTGGTCCGTTCTGGATGTCCTCGGTGAAAGTTTTGCGATGGGAGAATCCTGACAGAGGCTAAACCTTATTAGCCTATTTACAGGCATGCGAGGTTCTCGCAAATGTCGGAAGTGCAGGTTCGAGACAGTACCGACTTTACTAATGGAAAGAAAGAGTAGTGTTGTAAATCTGATGAGGGGCGCTTCTTGTGGACCGAGATTAATGGGTCCGGCCCATGGGTCACCCGAACCGAGAGGGACACCGGACGGGTGTCTAAAATATCCCCCGTGGTTTTTCGTTCCACTGAAAATAGGAGAGAGCCGAGAGAGAGAGAGGTATGGGTTTCTAAAAATAATAAGGTATTCGAGTGAGGAACCTCAACGGCCCGGTCGAAGGAAGCGTATATCTACCACGAATGTCGATTGGTGGAACCGTCCCTAATTGGTCACTTGGTCAGTTATCGGGCAGAGGAAAACGTCAAGATAGAAGGATTTGGCTCTCCTGTTCACAACAAAATCGTGGTCGCTAAAATTTACGGTTTACAGATTCGTAAACCTGACACAATTCCGCATCTTTTGATATAAGGAAGTCTGGGTTCCTCCTTTCTGAAACGGTACACCACATTTAATTTCAACGCAGACAGTCAAGAATATTTTTTTTGTTTATATATTTTCTTAAATTCTGAACTAATTTATTCCTCTTCATCGTGGGCCCATTCTTGGTCTCAGTTCCTCTCCCCGAATCATAGTGAGGGAAACTCTTCCTCACTTCCTGGCAAAACACCCTCCCTATCGAGGGGCTGTGCGCGTTCGCTACTGACTGTGGGAGAAATCCCGCAAACCGGTATCCCGAAACGTTTATCGAACGGACTACTTCCATCCAATTAACACTTTGCAGCTAGGTGTAAACAATTTAAATTGTGTTTTTTTTCCTACATCCCAGTAATTGCGGAGGAAAGTTGATAATTCACGTTTTAAAGCCGAACAGAGCGTTTCGGTTTTTTTCCCAATAGACGAGCCCTATCCTGGATAAACGAATCGGGACTTAATTCAGGACTTTCTGTTTAATTGGGGCCGAAGCGGGTGACGTTAGATGGTGACTTTTTTTTCAACCGATTTAGTTGAACCGTCTGTCCTTTCTACTCGTTGCGCAAACTCACTGTCGTTAGTTGCAGGGTTTTTTTTTATGGCGTGTTTCGGTTTTTTCTCTCTCTCCGTGTATTCTCATTTCCTAGGACGCAATGCGAAGATTGCGCTAATTGGCTTCGGTCACGTTTCCCGATTTCCTGCGGTGGTTTTTTTTCGGTCACGAAATTGGTGGAAATGGTGGAATTTTCCAAACCGTCTAGATCCAGTGTGCCATCTTACTTGTTGAATTTCATAATGTCGGGCGAAAATAATAATAGAAGATACTTGTTGTACCATGACTCGTCCGATCTCCTGTGTCCATCAGAATACATGTTTATATATAACAAAATAGTGTATTTGGAATGTTTATGTTGTTGAGGACTTTTGTAAGGGTATGCTTTCAAGGGGGCACTGTAAAGATACGCGCAATATTTTTCTATGGGTCAATTCCTAGAATTAAAATGTCGCCCGGCGCTAGTTTATTCGGAAACCTTCTCCGAGCTCTTCGTTATACTAATCCAATCAAGTTGCACTACTGTTTTCGAGTTTTCGTCATCTTTGGTGGGACACTGTCCATCGCGTTACTCTCTACCTTATACGTGGATGTGAACGTTCCGATAGCAAGAAAGAAAATTTTATATATACCGCGAGTTGAGCAAAAACAAGAGCAGAGGCTACGGTATTAAATTCGCGCATAAAACCAGCGGCCAGATGGTCTGGCTTTGAGCTGATTTACGACTGGAACTCAAAGAGCTCCAGGAAGCTCTAATGTATTAGTTTAAAAAAGGGCGATGAAGGCGAGGAAATGGACACAGTTGAGAACATGAAGATATTCAAGGACAAACAAAAGAACATAATATAATAAATGGGATAATGAACTCACAAAGTGGTTCCATATTCATTACATTGACACAGCTTAAACTAAACAAGCGTTTGGAATAATCCCAAAACCTTCCCAGTAGAATAATTACATTCCCAATCATGTCAACTAAAATCAAAAGTGACAAAATGAGCTGCTGAAGATGGCGAGCAGCCGAAATTGGCCAAGGAAAAAACGAAACCAACGAGAGAAGACAGAAGATCGATTAATGACGGTACTCTACTAAATTCATATATGTTGTTAAACATATTCAGAAATCTGGATAAGACGTTCGAAGGATTAAAAGCTAGGCTAAACGGGGAGGTGATAAATAATTGCGGGAACATTTATCAGATAAAATACCGAATAGACCAAAGACCTGCCGTGTAGAGGTTTTTCGTACGAGCGGGTCGACTGCCGATAATCTTTTAATTTATCGATCGTATTTTCTCCAGGAATAGGAAAGCATGAAAAAGGGGGGGCTGTTCCGATTCTGGAAGCAGTGCGTACCCGACTTAATTTATGCCGGGCACAAGTTGTACTTGTCGTGCCCATTTTTATGAAATCTCGGGCGGCAAAAAGTGCATGAATTACTACGCGTGGAATAAACTACTCTGTAGCGGCACTAATTCACGGTCTAATCGTTCGATCTTACAGCCCCCCCACTTTATCCTAACACTATTATCTTATCAACGTCGTAATGTTTTTTCCTCCCAGACGGAGTGAGTGACCGTGGCCCTTTTTCCCACCGCGTTACTCCCAAGTAATAAGTTCTGGATATATGTTTAAAACCGAAGTTCTAGCACCGTCTACAATTATGTGGCAAATGCAGTTTGGAATACACGATTTGTGATCTCCGAGGCTATGGAATACTGTATTTTTCTCGATCCTGAAGGTTCGGTCTTCCGCCAGACCGATTTCGGCGGCCCGCCGCCTTCAACAGGCAGTTATAAGAGCTATAAGACAGAATTCATATACGCTAAATGAGACAACTTCCACGGTAAAAGTTTAGTTTCAGTACAGACAGGATGATGGCCCACACCAACATGACACCATCCTATTGACAAAAAGAGCTACTGAAGATGTTAGTCGAAACCGGTCTAGCAAAAGAACAAACCAGTGGGGGGAGACAAAGATCGAGAAAACTACGATATATACGAATACGAATTTATTGACAAATATAGTACTGAAGGGAGGCTTCATCAACACAAAAGAAAATGAACTAATTTTTGATAATTGCAGTGAATTGAAACCAACTCGAGGGCAAACTCTAGTGAAACGTTCACGCTTTATTGTATTTAAACTTTATGTCTATTCTAATTTTCACCTAAGAACGGTACAAACTCTCGCATTTGTTAGATTTTTAAAGGATTTTCCGTCGAATACAGGCGGAGGGGAACAATATTTTGTGTATTTTAAATAAATTTCGCAGGTTGTTTAAGCGGTGCGGGGGGGTCATTGGCTCTGGTCGCGCTGGGCCACAGTCTCTGTTCTCGTCTGGGCTGAGGTCTATTTCTAATGTGGAGAGACTGTGTCTCTCCTCCCGCCGTTTCCCACCTCTAGAATAACACTGACACTGTCCTGTCACTCACGGCACATACTCCCGCGACACCTCCTTACCAATCCCACTCCGAGAATCTATAACATATTTATGTTTTATTTATTGTGCATTCCATGGAATATTCTTTCGTACAGAGGGCCCGACGGTTTTCAGCGTTTCGTGGCACGTATCCTTAACTCGAGGCGCACTCTTCCTGCGTCATGAAATGTATGAGTAAATTAGTTTTGAATTGATCAATCGTATAATTATACTACCTACCGCCCAGCTTTTATTATAGCTCAGTTATAGTTTATTTCATCTCCTAGTCTATAGTGAGTTTTAATTTTCGTTCAATAAAATGGGATATTCCTGGAATATTCCAGCCAGTAGAAAATTGCTTACATGTGCACTTGAAAAAACTTAAATAATACACTAAAACTGTCCGCAAATTAACAAACCGTCTGCACTAGTTCTATAATTTTGTCTATAAATCTATAATTATTGGTTTTTATAAATTCATTTTAATTTTTTATTTTTTGGCCCGTGAAGGATAGTGTTCGCCCGTTTCCAATATCAGGCGGGCAGGTTCAGCGGTTATTTTTTTCTCCGTGATGGTGATGGGGGAGGGCGCTTGGTTTCTATTTTGGTTTAGGCCTCACTAATATTTGGCGAATCGTTTCGCTCTAGTGGACCGCTTTAAAAATATATATCCTTCGACTAGGCCCCAATCTGTATCCCCCCGCGGCTGACCCCGCGTTTCCCAATCGCCCCGGTATCCGTTCGAATCGAAACGATTGAATTGAATTTCAAGCCGATTAAAAATTAATACGTACGGCCCAAGCTCCGAATCAACAGGTGGCCAGATGCCCTTATATCGGGTTTCCAGGATCTAATGCGCCGAACTAGGGGCATGGGAATGTGTACTCTTTGGGTCGTAAATAAACTCCGAAAGAACTTATTGGAATCGGTCCAGAAGGCTCGCTTTTTCGGCTATATTAGAAAAAAAACAGTAAGAGAGCGGGAAAACGCCGTTTTGAAAAACTCTCGAAAAACAGCTCAACTATAACTGAACAAACTTTTCACTAATTTCACAAATTTTTCACTGACTTCTGAAAATCTTTTTGTCTGACTAGCTCGAAAAACATTTGGAGTTTATTATTTATTATATGAAGGTACTTAGCGCGGTTTACCACCAGTTATGAGGGAGTAGTTCATAGTGGGGAAACTCAGGAACAAGAAACTTACAAAATATTCGGATCGACAAAACCCCATCAATCAATGGGCTAAAAAAGAAAAACATATCCCAACCCTTTTGTTTGTATAAATAAACAACATTGATCCAGTCTTATATATATATACAACCCGAACGAGCCTACACAAGTCGCAGGCGATGTTAATAAACGAGGATGACTTGAAAAAAATTCTTTTCGGACTCAATGTTAAATAGAAAAGTGTATATTGATGCGAACGTTTTTTTCTTGCCACCCAATTATTTTAACACCGCGTCGTCCTCGCAAAAATAGTAAACACTTAGGTGAATGAATCACCGCTTGTGGGGGGGCGCCTGGGGGTTTCATCGAGACGCAGTGCTCTATATAATTTTTTTTTCTGTTGTTCTGTTTCGAAGCGGAGCGTTGTTTATCGCCTGGGCGAAACTAAATATGGTTTTGCGGGCATGATTTGGCAGCCCTGGCAACCGAACTACCAGACTAGAGAGAGACAATGCCCGGCCAACCTATAAATATAGATGGGGTAGGGGGGTGGGGGGTTGTTACGAATCTTCTTTATTGTGTATACCCAGACCGAGAAACTCTATTAGTATATATTTATATTTATTTATTTATTTATTTGAACCGTTCTTCAGCAAGTTCAAATCAAATTCCCAGTTGACTGAAAACCCTGGATGGTGGGTGACACTACCTGGAGTTGAACTACGCGATTTACAATCTACAATTCTTTTATATTATTCTCTGAATAATAAATGCTATGAGTAGCGTGGCGATTGAATAGTGGTATTGTAAGGAATGATATTGTAATTACTCTTAAAGCTAAATTAAAGATTACATCAAAGCAGTAGATATATTTAATGCAGTCAAACATTTCGCTAATTTATTGTCTTATCACCGAATCCGAACACGTTGTCTATTTAGGGACGAGTCCGAACTAAGTTTACTGCAGCGTATAATAAAAGTTGTGAGAATTTTTCATAACCAATATAACTATTCGTAACGTAATATACCTGGGCCCCTATAAAAAAAAGGACCGACATAGATTCGTGGAGTAAAATTTTTAAAATAGAGGGTTTCTCGTCTGTTATTCTCTCCTAATTACCGGTGTCACGACAATGTTGCTTATTGTTTTATATAGTTGTGGTAATAAAAAAATTCAAAATGAAACAAGGACAAGAAGGAGAGGAATAGAACTTGCACGATAGTTTTTTTCAACCCTCGGTCCATTGCGATTCGCGATTCGGATCCGAGGGTTTTCGAAACCGTGCTCGAATTTCAGAGGGGATATTCGAGCACGGGACGTCGGGCCGTACCCGCCGAGGGGGGAATTCCTGTTCCATGTGCCAAGCTGTTTAGTCAGTAAACAAATTATACCTCCCCCTCCTCTCCCCATCGAAGTACTCTACACGGAGATTAAAATATTTATTTTCGACGTTTGACATTATGACGGAGGGGGTGGCGGCAATTTGCCGCGTGGGCGTTCGAGACCTGCCCATTTGTCACAAGAGCGCTTTCCCGTATTTTTCTATTTCGGAAAAAAATCAAAAATAGGAGAAAAAAAATGGTTTTAGACGCCCGTTTTAACGCTCTCTTAATAAATTTGCCGGCGCGGCCTCACCGCC
The DNA here is from genome assembly GCA_019843655.1 of Lethocerus indicus. Lineage (NCBI taxonomy): Eukaryota > Metazoa > Arthropoda > Insecta > Hemiptera > Belostomatidae > Lethocerus > Lethocerus indicus. The sequence goes on along the minus strand of JACDQD010000003.1, from coordinate 30,464,181 downwards.
CAATTTACTCCGCCGACGAACCGTGGACTCGGCGGCAATTTGAGGAAGAAAAATGCGCTCGAATTCGATACATCGGGGAGGAAAAGTGTGGTTTTTCTCAGCGCTCACGCTCTCCAAAGGATGTGTATCTCCTAATGCATAAAGAAATGTTTCTCTTTATTTGTATTTTAAGTCACTACAAATTTTATAATTTTACCTAGTGACAAAACGGTGAGATAAAACTAGATGCTTTTATCGGAGAACTCACCCGTTGATGGTACGTGGCCATTTCTTTTTGTGGCGGCGCTCGGGATTTTCGGGAAGGAGCCGTCGAATCAAGTGATTTTGGTTTACTGCGAAAATATTAATAGGCTGCAAAAAATTTAAATTTGAACTCCACGAAAAAATTTAATAATTTACAATTGTGATAATTTGAAACCGAAATGGGACTACGGCAAAGGAGTTGTCGGGGATTCACCGAGCAGTCTAACTCCTACAAAATACAATCATCGTAAGCCGTAATCCCTCGTTAAATCGTTAAGTCCCTACCAAATAATTCCTTCTGATTTGAAAGCTCCCTTCGATCGCAAACTAATAGCTTCCCCATATAAATCCTTTCGTGCCAAACTATCCCATCATTTCAATAAGACAGGTTTTTGTCACGTCACCTTCCAGAAAATTCTAGCATTAAAATTGTTTTAGTAAGGACAGGAGCAGGAGTGCCATCCATCAATGGGTGGATTCTCCACCAAAAGTAAATTAAAGCGCAAGGTAATTAAACATAATTAAACAATTTTAGTCGTGATAAAATTAAAAACAGTGTTAATAATATTTTAAATTCTGATTTCTTTTGCCCAAACGAACCTACAAGTGTAATCGAACCGCGGTCCGCACTCTGAAGCTTCCACAGACCTAGACACTAATTACGGACTGGGAATGATTTTCTCGCCCCCATTAATCTTCCTTAAAGTTAATGTGTGCGTGCGTGCTGCGTGTAAGAGTCCAGCGCGCCCGTCCCTGTGTCTCACAACCGACGGACAACACATGCCAAAGTAGTAACGAGCCAAAAAACGAGTCATAGGATAGGCATGGAACTTTGCCTGCACGGATAGAAAACACCGCCAGAGAAGCGGATCCCGGTCCCAACCGGCGATACCGGGGGTTATAAGTGTTACAACTTTCAGTAAAATACCCCACACTTATTTCAACATTACAGGAATATGTTGGGAATTTCCTCAAGTTGCGCATAATTGATGTTGACCGGAGAATTCCCAATCGATCTTCCCTGAAAAGATTCCAGGGGAGAAACCGACAATCGGCCGATGAAGAGGAGTAAATTAGTCCTGAATTCGATGTTAAAAGAAAGAACCAGTCGCCAGGCAGCATTGAGAGCAGAACAGAGCTCTTTTCACAAATTCCGCCCAGAAAAGAGAATAAACTAAAAAATATCCCCGATTTTTGGAATACAATTTTGGAACACTGTTTTGAGATTCATTCAACTAAGAAGATACCAGACCGAATTCAATTCTATCTAGTGTTCGAATTTATATTGTACAAATTGAACACCGGATATGTTTATATATTTACTATAGAATGACCTTAGTAAATAAACTTGAGCGGGCTCCAACATGTGGCACATGGTCGTGACGCAAACAGCCGTTATTGGTTCTAACCCAGACCCGTGTTTCGGTCCGAACATTATTTACTATTTGTAAGTGTGTATATAAAACAAGTAATTCAAAATTACTCTTATCACTTAATTGTTTAGGTTTTTTTATAAGTTAGATAATATAGATATTTTATGAGTTAATTTTTATCTCATCTTCCTGCCTCACTTTGTTAGTAGATTTGAACGAGGATCCGCTTACTGTGTACGGGTAATTTTTAATTAATTATTTTTACGCTTAAACTTCAACTTTATCCATAGATATGTTCCATCACCGGTGAGGTAGGTTTTTTTGGTTCATTCTCTCTTTTGGGCGGCATTTGTGAAAGTTTAACCCTGAATACTGACTGGCGATTGGTTTTACAACTTTACATTCTCCCCGCGAACCTCCGTCACCGAAACTATTCCTCGTTTCCGAGGCAAGCATCCCCTAATCAGGTCACGTTGAGGCGTTGGGGGTTGCCTATGACCGCTAGACGCGGGCCGATTTTTTTCAACTGCCTCTACAATCGCCGGCATAATCCCCTGTTTTTCTAATTCGGGAGCTGAGCGAGTCTCGCCCTACGGCACAACTAGGAATTAATAGGAGGGCCGGCTCTGAACGCCGATAAAAATAGTTACGGTTGAGGTCGGTCATTTGTCAGCTCCCCCCCGGGAAATGTTGGTAAAGCTTCGTTTAGAAAGGGGACAACAATTCCCACAGGAGGACCACCAACAACTAGTTAGTATGATTTAAATATGACAGCGTAAGAGTACAGGTATAAATAGTAGGTCGGCCTCCAGACTGCATTCTGTTGCTAGTGCGGATACTTATAGGAAGTACGTCTGCATCTCCTCTTCTTTTTTGGTTGGTTGTTCGACTGTTGCAAGAGAAAAAGATAGATACTGATGCAGGATATTGAGAGAGGAATGCGTCTATAGAGTGTATGGAACAATGATGTATGATCAGTAGAAGGATGGAATCATGAGAGGCATGAACTTGGCAAATGCACGAAAGGTTTTTTCGCGGCCGTCTGATAAGTGATTGATAAGGGAGTACATGGAGTACTCTTTGGCTAAGGGTCTCAAGTTACTCCGTTGCTAATAAGAAATTTAATGGTTAGGAACAATAAAAAAAAGCCCAGTAACTGATTTAAAGTGCCCGTCAGGACAAGTTAGTTAACGGCCGATTATATTCGCTCTGGCGTATCGTTAGGGACGATGAGAAAATTGAAACGTTGTCTCATTAAACTCCATTGCCGACTGAAAGCAACACTTTAGGAGAGCTTTGAATGGTTTGAAAGGCACTACTTTTTCTGCACGTTGTCCGCCCATCAAGCATCCTGTCAGCACTTCCACAACTCTATGTCACTAGGCCAGGAGTCACACAATCGATTATATTCCCCCCTGAAACTAATACTGCCCAAATTTCTTCATATACAGACATTCTTCAATTTACGAACGAGTTATGTTATTTAAGGATATATTGTTATTTTTGTTTTACATTTAATAAAATTTAAGTTTGAACTTACAGAAAATTTGTCCGACTATCGTCCCTCCGGTCATTGACTCGACAGGGCGAACCATTTATTTGCAGAAGACTCAAATTTACCGATATTTCGGCAGGAAAACGTGCCAATTGTGACGTACTGAAACGATCAATCATTTGGCAACTCCGAAAACCTGGCTGTTTTCCGATCTGACTGACGTTCATTGCGCTTCTGGGCGACGCCTATTTCCGCCGGCCGGAATTTCACTCCGCGATAGATCGAAAATGGATTCCAGAACTTTGGACACAATAGGGCTCATCCAGAATACTATATTTATTTATTTTTTTGGTCTTGACCGTCAGTATCTCCCAGTGAATCTTCGTTAGGGAGACTTATCCAGGTTTCCGAGCGCAACACCCTTACCCTGTTCCTCCAAGATCACGTTGTCTAAGTACGGTAGAAATCTCACAAAGGGTAATGAATACTTTCTATGTATATGGAGTTGCAGATTTCGGTAAATCGATAATTGAGAGAATGAGATCGGTTAGGTTTTCTCATCAGATTCAGTGCTTAATTCCCAGTTGATTCATTGCCACAAATTGTATTCCTCGCCCTTATTCTAAAGTAATTACAGTACGGAAATAATATTAGCTTTCCATTCGGTTATTATACAACCATACTTGCTCAAAACCGGCGATCGATTGAAATGCTGTTGCAAGGTTAAAATTAGAAACTTCAACGCGAATTTTAGTGCGGCAATACGAAGAAACATTTCCCCTAACCCGACATAACAAATCTTGGCTTTTTAAAGTGTCTCATGACTTGTAACTGATGTACAACATATCATTCTGCAGGTCCTGTAAGCTTTCAAATAAAAATAAATGTTTTTATTTAAACAAATGTTAAATGTTTTTATTCATTTAACAAGCCGTCGGGTTATAAGCAATTCATATTGAGCCAGTTTTATATACAATATATTAGTCTTCAGTATAAATAGCTCCAGTACTTTTCAGAAAACATTATTCTTTGGAATCGAAAAAAAAATATTTTTTTAATATATTATTATTATTATTTTTTTAAAATTTACTTTTCGTAAAAAGAAACACCCGTAATATATATTTATATTGGCAGTGACAAAATACCGAAGACAGTCGGAGTAGTTAAAACATCTGCTAGTTAGTTTATAAATAGAGGCAACGTAAAGATTAAAATAAACGGACCCAAACTATCCGGGATTCTGGCCGAGGTCAAAGCGGCACCGTTTTCCCATTTGAACTGTTTTTATCTAGTTTGTAATTTCCGCCTTTTAGTTTTCATTTCCTTGTTCGAGTGACGTCACCAAACGAACGGTAACGTCACGGGTGACGTCACGGACGAGCGTCCGCCCCCCGTCCCCCCTCCGCCGGGGCGCACACCTACCGCCCCCGGCCACGCCTCTCCTAATCTGGATTTGAACAGCGGTTGGAATTTACCTCGCGAATTTCAATTTTCCGGAGAAATAAAGGGTTGTTTGGGGGTTGTTTTGTTGTTGTTTTTCACGCGTCGAATGTATACCGACAATGCTGACCGTGGTGGAATTTCCCGCCTTCCTGTCTGGTCCTATAATTGATTCATTTACTCTTAGTTTAGGTTAGGTTGGGCCTTCGTAAGTTTCGCGGTTTCACTCCTAGAACAGCCATAGGCGTACAATACAGGCTCGAAAAGCGCAGAAACGGCTTCAAAAAGTAAATATTATTTTTCACAAAGTTCCGTTAATTCATTTCAATCTACATCTTTTATGACCGGTCGCCGATTGATCAAGGTACCGATGATGTGTCCACCGAGCGGGAAATAACAAAGCATTCAAACCTTATGGTAATACTTATGTAATTTTCTGCATACCATCAAAACTATCTTATTATAGCATCGGGATAAGTGAGTGGAATCTATTAAATTTTAACAGTTGTAATAATACAAACCCTTGCGAAAGCCCCCCCATAATCATAAAAATGCTAAACTATACAAAGAAAGATCTTTTGTATAAATATAAATAATTTCAACGCTGCAAGTATTATTTTCCTAGCCATACTTCACTAGAACGCGTTTTTCCCGCCGTAATATAAGATCGTAAACTCGTTATGTGTTTATTCTTTATTTTGATCACCGATATTTAAAAATGTGAATTAATTTTATCGGCGTAAAATTCGCGGTTCCTCTAAGACCAAAGCGTCGCCAGCAATATTTCAGTGGTGTGATAACAATTTCTCGTCAATCACACGGCGCAGATACCAAGCCATCCCGACACAGCCGTTGACCTGATTTGGCCTATACTGTTACAACAGTAAACATACGGGCTTTATAAGGGATTATACAGCGCTTGAATACATTCGGATTTTTTAAATTTATTCTGTATAGATTGTATTTTTGTAAACCGGTCTCTGCTGCCCGCCATCTTCAGTAGCTCTGCTTGTCGATACTCTGGCGTGTCGATTGCTTGTGTGGTACCCTGTCCGCCCTGTCACTTCACGTTTACTTCTTTATCGCGTTTGTATGTATATTGGTACCAAAAAACAATATATACTCATATATTCATGTCCTCCTGAGTAACAGTCAGCGTGCAGATACGGTATTTTCGCCGCAACATCTAATTCTGAAGACAGATGTTGTATGTTGTACTAAAAAAATTCTGTTCAAGACTTTCAAATGAGCGCGTAGTGTCCACGTTGGAAATATCTCTCCGGTTCGGGCTGATTGGATTGGCCGCGGCCCATGACAAACAAACCGTGGCTGAGCGTGGATAAACTAACTTCTGTAAGGAGGCTCACCTACTCTCAGAGTTCTTCGAACTATCGAAACCGCGTTCTGCTTATTTATTCGATTATTGAGTCAATAAATCGATTACCGTCTCAGCGGCTACCAGACGGCCGGAATTTTAAACGCCGCGAGTATCGCGTTTTAACTTGTCTTGAAATATAATAGTGCATATATACCGAGGTAAATTTCACTTTTATTTCGTTCTATTAAATCAGAACGCATTCTTTATTTTTTTTTTAATATTTTGAAGCAGTTTGGTTCTCATAGTTGACAATCGTTCGGTGGCCATATCCAACCCTAAACTTATATTTGTTCGATATCTGTTGTATACAAGTTATGCGAATTTGTTTGGTTATATATTCCGACGTAAATAAACGAAAGTATTCCAAAGAGTAATTTGAATTAAAAGTATAACGTGTAGTTTTGTCGTTTGTTCAAAAGTGACTAACCCTGTTTGACACAATGGCTGGATTCTTGGCTCGGGCTCGGACCCGAGCGGTTCGGCATCTGGCCCCCTTCAGATTCTTAAATACGTCCGACTATAATCTGGCCAAATCCGCTTTATTTGATTTCGTCCCCTTCGAAAATACTAATGCTGTCGACTAATTTCGTAAATTAATATTTTCTTATAACCAATTTTTCAGTATCCAGTCGCCTACTTAGTCACAATGTCAGCCTGAGGTTTCGGCTACTCGCCAAAGCCCTGTCGGATTCCTCAAACGAATTAAACTATTTTTATACAATAAATAAATATTTATATATATATATATATATATATATATATATATGCATCTTCCAAGTGAAATTCAACTAAAGTCAGCGGATTCCATCAATCAATTTTATCCATAAAAAAATTGAGTCAATTTTCAAATGATATCGAAGAATAAAATATAATATTGCTTTTAACACACTAATATCGTTTTTTAAATTTTTTAATTGTAAAATTGACTACAGTTATGGGTACAATGTATGTTTATGTGACAATAGAGAGGAACAGGGATTTTATGGCTTCGTTGGCTATCATGTCACCATGAATGGGGTGATTGGAAACATACCGGGGACCATTAAGCATGGTTCTAAGGACTTATGATTGGTATCCCTGGTTGCTATAAGTCCGTGCCGTATGTCCACATCTGTTTCAATATAGTTTTGTAAATTGAGTACGTGCGTCCGTGTTGGCGGCGGGAAAAAGTTGAATTTGACTTGGAAAAATTTTGATTTGTGTTAAATTTTGAATTTCACTTTTATATACAATACTGACTACGGTGTTTTTACTGTGTGTGCGCAGGCTGTTCGAGAAAGTGGTGTTGTACTGTGATAAATTCATCAGTTTGATTCCTCTGTCGTTCGTGCTCGGGTTCTACGTGGCCTACGTAGCGGGCAGATGGTGGCAACAGTTCATGGCCATACCGTGGCCCGACAAGTTAGTATTTTTACTAATCTACATGGATTTTAGTTTTCTCCCGCCGTCGGTAGACGATACGAACACTTCCGACAGGGAAGATTCGCGAGGGTTAAAGAACCAATCGCCATTCAGAGAAAAAATCTTCACAAATACCACCTAGTAAAGAGAATAACCTAAAAAATCTATTTAAATGTATATAAACGTCACAATACATTATGAATCAGCACATATGTCTTGCACTAATATATTACTGTAGCACTATATTGTAACGGAAGGTACCAAAAATGGAAGATGTGTACCGGCTACAAAATTACAAATAATCTTTAAAATACACTAAGCGTATCCTAGACAATTTGGTTAATGCATAACGCCGTCCTTTCTACATTTTATATTTGAAATGAAATATACTTGTTTAATTTGGTACAGTAATGGGGAAAGTCACAGTACATGTAACACTTTTTTTGCACTGTCGTCAGGTTATGGTCGGTTTAAATGGCGCGTGTCACGAGTCTCTCGTTAGCGCGTTGGAAATGCCGTTTAGAAATAACAGAAAGAAAAGAATGAAAAAGGTTGAGAGCTCAGTAAAAGTTTTACTGCCGTTTACTGGCATCGAGTCAGTTTCCGTTTGACTGCCGCGGGAGCCTCCAATAAAACCGGTTGAAATCGTAGGAATTCTAACTTTTTCTCCTCTCTCTCTCTCTCTCCTTTATTCGCCAAGTCGATTGTACAAAAATAAAAGATATTCGCCCGTTCCCAGTTTAAACTATTTTAACTATTTTAATAAGTAACGATTCCCTAATCGCCAGTATGGTTTCACCCCAGACTTTGGAGTAGGTAGTAATTTTCGGGGCTGCAACAAGTCTGACCCTTCCGACTGGTTCAGCTGACAGTTTTAAAACTGCCAGTTCATTTAAGACGCCGTTAATTTTTCGAGGAAAAGTTTCCGAAGATTCGCGGTGACAGCAATGGAGACGAACAAATTTGTTCATTTTTTAAGCTTAGATAACCAGTCATCATGCTGTATTGAGAGCAAGCCTACCACGACTTTCACTCAGAACGGAAATTGAACTTAAAAACAACTGTTCACTCCCTGATTTGATCATGAGGTTTTGAGATTTATTCAATTAACGGTTCAGTTCAACGGAAGGTCCCATTAAAAACCTTACTAAATTTATGTTCACGAATATTGTCACTAAATATAATTGTTTTGTGCATAAGGTTGTTGGTACGGGAATCGGGATAGTTACAATAATAAAAACCCGAGAACATAGATTACAGACCATGACGTATTCGACAGTTCCGATAACCTTCGTAGACCTTTAAGAGTAACAGTGTAGTTAGTGTTGACAGGATCAAATTCAGGATGGAATAAGGATAAAACCGATATCCAGAGGTGTCGGATTGGTAGGTTGAGGGCGGCGATATTGTGTTTCGCTGGCTTAAATTGGCCAGGCAAATGTGAACCGGTTATAGATAGAATGGTGGCTCGTATAAATGAATCGGGTTAGTGAAAATAATTCAACTGCGAGGGGGTTTTATTCGAAACACCTTAAATTATTTTTAGAGGGAGCCCCCGGCCCCTTCCCAGACAAAGGTCAAGATGGCAGCCCCGACGGCGTTATTGGCGGCCTATAACGCTCTCGGGGTCCTTCGGCGGGCTAAGGTATTTCCGTGAAGGCGAACGCACAACAAACATCATTATTCGAAAACTATATTTTTCCTGAAAATATTTCTTCCGGTTTCCTCCTGTTCCGGTCGCACCACCGCCCCTAGCTTTCCTGAGAAACCGATTGCTTTCAATTTTGTTCTCATCGAAAATATTTAATTGTATATCCTACGTGATAACCTGAAGTGCGATTTCGTCTTCTCGCCATTGTCACATGAGGCGCTCTAAGTGAAATTCGCGATCGGAAGGATAATTGTGTGGCTAGACACATATATAAATTAATTATCAGAGGGGCTAAGGGGAAGACATATGTCAAGTGTATCAAACTATATCGATTCTGGATACGGTAACATAAGCGGTATCTACAGAATACAAGTAATTAGAATTTAGTATGTACATTTCTTATACTATTATTTTTATTTAAAAATAGAATATTTGACGTATTTATGAAAATAATTTCTCTTTCCCGATACCTGTCGGTGTTTACCACTGGTTGGTGGCGTGTGGGGGACGACGGGAGGCGTGATTCATGGGAGAAATTCGGACTTTTTTTTCCTCCACTCTTTTAAGTACATCTGGCTCGGGAGCGAGGATTAGAGATTATTTGGCGAAAGGAATATAAATTGGAGCGTTCAGCACGAATCCGGGATCTTTAGGCGGTAATTTATTTCTTTAAAAAGTGGCCTAATCGCCTTTCGAGAGCGGAATGAATTGGGTAGCAGCAGACCTGCCGGGCAAAACACTTTCAAATCCCTCTTGCCAAATACATCATCGAACTATGTACAGACTATAATTCTCGACCTCAATTTAGGCTTAAAACGCTAGTAATTTAATAACTAGAGCTCCTTCCCAACTGGCCACTGCGTAGTGGCCCGTTTAATTCAGAGGTACACTGAAGAAATTAATCATGGAGGAGGGAGAAGGGGGGAAAATCACTTTCTTCGTTCTTTTCGGTTACGGAGTGACGAAATTGAGTCTTCAGAAAGAACTGGGCCCTAAACTTCTTTGTATCGAAAGGTGCTGAATTGGGTCGAATTTACGAGTCTGCAAACCGTTTTCGAATACCCTGCGACCACGTCCAGTGATTACAAAAAAAATCAGACAAAAGAGGAGATCCGAGGAACAATAAATAGACTGGATTGGGGGGATGAGGGAGTATGAGGGTTGGCGATGAACTTAAAGTCCTACCCCCAAAAAGTTCCAACCCCCAACAAAAGGGAGAAAAAGAAGTCTCTTCTTCTTTATTTCACTATTTTTTATTACCATAACTGTATAAAACAACGCTTTCCCCAATTTTTTAATCCGACCTATTTTTTATATATATATTCATAACACGCGGACACTTCATTTTCAGTACGTCTGTTAGGAACTTGTGGGATGTCGGGAGTAAGTACGGTTTGGACAAAAGGATGTAAGGACGGAGTATAATTCTGGAGTGGAATTTATTGTATTTTTCTTAGTATTTTCGAATGCACAGTTTGAATTTTGTTATAAAAATATTTTTTTTATATATATCTTCTAACAAAAATCCTGGTTTTTATTACAAGAAAAAAATTAATTATAACAAAATTGACAGCTTATTTATTAATAATGCTGCGGAAAATGAGCAAAATGAGTATAAAATCTCTTTTTATATTGTAATTAGAATTGTTGTGTCATTTTCGCTGATTTCTGTGGCAATAATATTACAGGCTTCATTTCATTTTTGGTCGCGTGCAAACGATTAATAATGACCAGCGACAAAACGACAATTTCTCTTGTATAATTAACTGTCTGAAGATATTGTATTTGTTGTTTGTTAGGGTGATGCATTCGCTGGCGCTCTACGTAAACGGTAGCGACGAGCACAGCAGGATACTGAGGCGGACCCTGATGCGCTACCTCAACCTCTCTCTGATCCTGGTCTTGAGGTCGATCAGTTCGGCGGTCAAGCGCCGCTTCCCAACAATGGACCACCTCGTCGAGGCAGGTAATCTTTCCTCAGTTTTAGCAACATTCAGTGATAAAAGAACGGGCCGAAAGTTTTCCGCTTCCGGTCGGATCGGACTTACTGGAAGTGACGTATTTACTGGTTCGGAATACCTGTTTTGAGGTCTGCGAGGGGTTGGAATAGGGGTTGGTTTGGCCTTTCGCTAGACAGGTTTCGGCTTGTACGTAAAGCCGATACATAAATAGGGAAAGTCGGTCGGTACACCTGTACCGCGACATTTCGACATATGTACTTGGACGGTACAAGTGAAATAAGCGACAGTGCGAACGGGATGCCCCCCACAAGCATCCAAGAAGATGACGAGCATCCGAAACCGGTATAGCAAAAGACCGAACCGGCGAGAGGAGACAGAAACACACATATAACTTCAGCTTGGGACCAGATAATTTATTGGAGACTTTTTCGTAATTATCAAACGATATAGTAACATAATTAAAATAATAATGAAGTAAACATTAATATCGTGGTATAAAAAAAATTCCCTTTCGTTTAGCTACACAAATAATGTGAAAATTTAAACCTCAGCAACGATTTATTCAAGGCTAGCTACCATCGGATTCTTCAAAGATGTAAACACCATCTAACCAACGAGCATGTCTCTAAAATATCTCTTGCAGCTCTCTGAGTTTATTTGAAATATGCAATACTACTAATCATAATACGTCGAATGAAGTACACAGTTTATTCTCTAATTTAGATAAATTATAAATAGTTGCAATGATTCGTTGATTTCTCCACATTATCGATGCACTCTTCCGTATGAAATATCGTCCCGATTATTGTGGAAGGAAGGTTGTTCTAAAATTAAAATAATTTACTGTCACATTTAAAAATAAGCGCTAATAACTTAAGGTGCTGTTTTGAGACACAAAATTAAAGCCGCAAGTTTTTCCGATTATTTTTAAACGAGAGAGGTCGGTCTCTCGTCGGGCGAAAAACGTCCACCGTCTCCTATATCGCGGCATGACAGTCGTTCTAGTGTCCTAGATGCCTTGAATAATTAATCGCTAAAAAAATAACAATTACGCATCGGTAATTGTAATTTTTATCATTGATATTGGTATCAATTCTAGGCGCCTATTGAAAAAAAATCTCTCACAAAGTACCAAAGTATAACAGCAAGTTACAAAATCCCAGTATCGCAAATCCATTAATCTCATCTTCTTTCGGTTATTGCAGAAACAAAAAGGGAACTACAATAATTTTCCAAAATACATGTACACAAATGACCAAGTATAATTATATGAAACAATTTACTAGTTTCTTAGGAGAGGGTTTTTTCATTGTTGTTTTAAATAAAAATGTGTATAATTCGTTTGAATTTTGTGTACATTGTTGTGTGTTCCCATTAGAATACAGTTGTAGAACAGAAATATTTTTTTGTTGATACAGTAATCCAGAAAAAAATATAATACTAAAATAATGTTCATTGACATGCTATATTTTGGATTATATTAAGCAGAAGAAAAACTAAAAAATATTAGTTTTCATGGAAGTATGTATATTTTTATCATGTACAAAGAAATTCTTATCAGGCCCTGAACTTTTTCAATAACTCTCTACATAACTAATCCAGTTGAACTTATTAACTAAATCTTTGTGCAGACTTATGAGAGAATATTATATATAAACATCCTGATTGAACTATGTGGACTTTATCAAATTCTGAATTCAGTTTTTTCATCTGTTCACAATTAATTTAATCCGAGTTCATAATTTCAAACCATTTACTGTAGGCAATAAAACTCCATGTTACAAAAATGATATCCTTCCTGGGAATAATTTATTTAAAAATGATAAATTAATAATTATCATATTTACAGTTTTAATCATTCTGCTGATTTAGAAACTAATTCTAGACAAAATCTTAATATGTTTTTCTTCAGAAATGATTTATTTAATTGATAACTAAATTATAAGCATTATTACAATAAAATATTAGAACATTTTTTAATTTTCTTTTTCTTACCATACAACTGACTTGATTTTATTTTCTTAAAGAAGAATAATTGGTAGATATTATTTTAACTGATAGATGTATAAATAAAATAATACAAAAAGTAACATTGTTTTAAAATGTAATGTTTTGACTGGCTACTCCTAATACTAGAGAATGTTTAACCCCATAAATATTTTTGTATGTCTCACAAATGGATCCAGTTATTAGAATTTTATTATATTCCAAATTTAAATATTCTTCTAAATACTTTAATATTTTAATACTGTTAAATAATTTAATTACAGAACATTATAAAATTTAAAGATTATAAAGGTTACAATATGTTAGTGGGGATATTTTGTTTAGAGCTCCATTTACCGTTGTCTCTTGGCCAATATTATATTTGAAAGTATTTCTGACTATAAATAAACCACAGGGTATCACTCGTCTCTGGAGTGCCTTTGTAATAATCTTATGAATAGTTTAAAACAGATTAGCAATATTACACTTTAATTTTAAGTTAATTAGTCAGAATTATTAATATTTAATATTTCAATATTAAATTTATTAATATGGCTCATTGTGTAGCTTATTTTGACTCAAAATAAATATTTTTGAATGCATACATCATTTTAAAATGTACATATAATAATATACAAAAAATTAATGCAATTATTTTATAAAACTATGATTTGTAAAATAAAAAAGGAAATTAGATCTTAATTTGCATAAGATACTCAGTCTCAATAAAATTAATTTTATTCATGATATATCACAGAAATAAAAGGAAACATTTTAAAATAATATTCCCTTTATTTTTGTACCTCCTATAATAATATTTTTCTATCATCACTAATGCCATTTACTGTCATATTTGAATAATGTACAATTTATAAATCAGAACGTATTATAAAAGCAAAATGAGAAATCATCTCATTACCTATAATATTCATATATGTAGTTATATTTATTGTTAATATATGTTTTAGGTTTCATGACGCCGTTAGAGCTAGAAATGTTCCAGTCAGTTCCTAATGAAGAGTTCAACACGTATTGGATTCCATGTACTTGGTTCATTAGCCTTATCAAAAAGGCGAAAAGAACCAGCAGAATAAGTGATTCTCAGGGCCTCAAAATTATAATGGAGGTATCTATGACATTTTCATAATAATTATTTGTAGGAATGACACTAGAGAATTACATTGTTTATACAGTTTAAGTTTACTAGAAATTTATAAATATAAGGAATATTTATTTAGTATGATTTAAAAATACAGAAGTTAAGTAATTTTTTTATTAACACATCTGTTGTAAATAACACTCAGTATGCTGTAGCTGGAAAATATATTTCCATTAAGTTTACATTATCAAATTTGAAATGTAGTGATGTTGAATGCAGGTTATAGAAGTGTAATTTTTGTTCCTGTGCTTCAGTATTTTTTACAGTGTTTACATTTCATTACCTTTCAATATTATAATTGCTTTTTTTATTTAATTGTTTTAAATTAAAATATCTCAGTCATGAACCCAATGATGTGCAAATGTTTAAATTAATTGGATGAAAAGAAATAATAAAATTGAAATACAATGGAAAATGCATTCTTATTTATAAAACTACAAGTTGATTTAATATATGTGATATATTTGCAGGAATTTAATGAATTTCGTTCCAAATGTGGACTTCTATGGAGTTACGATTGGATTTCTATTCCATTAGTATACACTCAGGTTGGTATGTGTAATTTTTATAAACAGTTAACTCATTCTTTTTTCTAACTTCATATATTGTCCAATCAATTTATAATTTCTAATTGTTATCAGAATAATTTTCAATAACACTCTGATGGCCAATGTCCATATAATTATTTGGAAATACCTTCAGTACTAAATTGAACTCTTGTAATTATTTTTGGGCAAATTTTTTTGTAATATCATTAGCATTATTATTATTATTATTTTGACTTCTCTATATTTAATGGTAAATAAAATTTCAGGTCGTAACTTTAGCAACTTACTCATTTTTCTTAGCTGCTCTTGTTGGGAGACAATATGTTGAAAAGTCTGGAAAGGAATTGCAAATGGAAATAGATATTTATCTTCCAGTATTTACAATTCTTCAGTTCTTCTTTTTTATGGGACTCCTTAAGGTAAATTATAACAATTAATGGACTACTTACACAATATAATTATTGTTGTTGGTTATTACTATAACCTGCAAATATTTTGAATTTCAGAAGGTAATTTTAAATTGTATTTTTCCAAGACATAGGCAAAATAAAAAAATACTGTTACTAAAATAACAGGTGATAATGTTCAGGCATAAAACAACTGGTTATTAATAGTTTGTGGCCTCTGACCTTGCAGCACAACTTATGTGCAACATTTAATGAATATTATATATACTGTATTAATGCAATTTAAGACACTGGCACAAAATAAAGTTTAATATTTTTATTTTTATTACAAAAAATATATATCTATCATAAATATAATTGTTGTTCAGTGGAACAAAATGCAAAAGATATCATTTCAATATTTTTTGGAGAATAAAATATTTCCTTTTTTTTTGTTGCCTTGAGGCAATGTACATATACTAATAAATATCAATGAAATAAATAATAATTGAACAGATTACTATTATATTTTTTACAAGGAAAAAACTTTCTTGAAGAAAAAAAACTATTTTTTTTTATAATCTAAGAACTAAATCTGAAATAAGAACTACAGGAAACTATAATTATAATTAATGGTAATAATGGGTTTTTAATAATTGTATACATCTGTATGGCTTTTTTTAGGATATTGTTTTATTATGTTTTATCATTTTTATGCAAACTATCTTATAGATAGATGATTTCTTATTAAATAGTAATATAGTTTTAATTATAATATACATTTAATTCTGGAATAATGAAGCTTTCACCTTCTGTTTCTACTCGCTGATTTGGTATCAATCAAGACAACTTTTGACTTATGACTGCGGTCATAATGGAACAGCGAGTAGAGAGGGAAGATTTTATTTTTTCTCATCTACGATCTGAATCCAATGCAAGTATTGGACCAAAAACTTCTGCAGCTGCAGAATGTTAAAACCCTTACAACAGGTTTTGGCTATAATTTAGACCGGGTTATTTGTAAGCGGTTTGAATAGATGATCCTGGCTCTAATGCCTAGTCCTGACACTTGTCTTTTTGATATTCAAATGAAAACATATACACAGTGTCAAAATGCAGGTAGCCGAACAGCTGATCAACCCGTTCGGTGACGACGACGAGGACTTCGAGCTGAACTGGCTGATAGACAGGCACACGAAAGTCTCCTACCTGGGCGTCGACACCCTCATGACCAGGTGTCCGCCACTTGTCAAAGATAAATATTTCGATTCGGTCAATCTGATTCTCCCCTACACTGGAGCGGCGGTCGCCTACAAGAAGAAGACCTACAGGGGGTCTGTCCACGATATGCAGTAAGTCATTCAGTATTATTATTATTATTATTCAATTTCCATGCGTCCTGGCCGTCAGGAATCGAACCCTTCCTTCGAGTGGCCTTGTTGGACATTCTTTCCCCCCGTATAGTACCAATTGATCGAAACCTTTGGATCGATTATCGACCGTCCAGTGACGAAGAAACGCCCCCGAGGAAGCTCCACAATCGAGAAGGAAATTCAAAATTCTCAACATCACAAGTCACAATAGGAAGGCTAAGGTTCACCAAGTCTCTGTCGAAATCGGGATGAATCTCGTCCGCAGCTCCTTCCTTACTCCTGCTTACCGGGGTGTCCCACAACAACTATAGCCGATCTTACTGCTGGACCTCATCGGAAAAATTCGTTCATTCGAACTTATATTTAATTTTTTTTTTAATCTTATTTATTAATACTAAATGTAAATTGTCACGCTGGTCGTGGACCATAATGCTACTGACTGCGGCGATTAGCCAACACGGATAAAATAGCACGAGCGACGAATACGTTAATGTTCATGTAAAATGTCCAACTATTTTGCAGACTGAATTTTAATGACTTTTTTTACTTTAACTCCCCGTCCAGTCTATTTTCGCAGTTTTATTAAATTTCGGGTTTTAATCGGCGGCTTTAAATCTTTTTTCAGAGTTCCCGAGGACCAGCAATCGATGTTTCTGCCGGAAATCATCGAAGAGGAAGAGAACGAAAGCTCTCGAACCCCGAAGAGCTCTTTTCCAAATATTCTTAACCTGTCGTCGGCCAGTCCTTCAGCAGGTATTTGGCGGTAAGACCTGTGTGCCAACCCTCCCCCTTAGTCCCCTTACCTCGACCCTTTTGTTTTATTATTTTATTTAATTACTATTGGCCTCCCAGTGATTTTTGTTTCGGATAATATACGAAAAAGAGAGTAGTATCATCTAAGCTTCGATAATCAGGTGTCCCAGAATTAAATCGCAAGATTTGAGGGTCCATTAAGCCCACTCGAGGGGCAACATAAAACAGCTATTGAAAGCATTTTCGGAGATAATCGAATTATTATTTTTCACGAGGTTTCGCGTCAAAAAATCAATACAAATAGCGCTAACAATTTTATAAAACAAGTTTTTGGTTTTATTCCCCTCGGATGAACTATTAGCCCCTCAAATATCGCGGCTTATTACTGGTACGACCCGCATGTATATACAATCAATCTCAATAGTGGCGAATACATAAAATAAAAAGCGTAAGACACTTCTTTGTACGCAGAAGGATCTTACAACAGTACCGGGAATTTTACACTTTCCAAAACACATTACCTCTATCTGTACACGTATAAAATAGTAGACAACTATTTCATTCGCCCAATTTCCAAATTACTGTAATAATAATTATTTTTTAGGACGTACCCGTACACAGATTATGGGGAACCAGTGTTGAATCCGGCCCTGTCGGGAGAAGAGATCGGGCTTAAGACGCGTAATTGTAGCGGATGATAAACGCCCGTTATTACAGGTTTCACCCCGCTCGTTCCGTTCCCTTTTCTAGACCGGTTTTCGGCTTCACGGGGTTAAATACGCCCCGCAGGAGCGGTCGAAAGGGGAAAATATTTAAATTCACTCGGACTCGTTATCCAAATTCCTAGGCCTCGACGGGTGCCATCGTCTTTGGGGTGGCGTCTTGAGAGGAGAAAGTCGAGAGATTACAAAATTATTTGAGCGGTGAAGAGGTTCGAGGACGTAAAGGGATTTAGCGAAAGAAACGAGCCGGATTCGACACTGGGGGCGTCCTAAATAAACGGTGGACTGACTGTGCCCTGTAACAGGCAGAGTGTGGGCAGCATTGATCTCGAGCGTTCTTCGGGCGGTGAAGAGTGTTGCGGAGGGACGAAGAGGAGCTCCTCCCAAGCGAAAGTGAGGAGGAGCCCGTCGTCAAGACCGGCCGACCTCTGCTACAAGACCGACGAGGAGATGCGCCGGTGGTCGTCCAACTCGACGGTGGACAGCTTCTGTTCGACGACGGGGGCGGTGGAGGGCCAGCCGGAGGTGGGGGCGCCCGAACGGCCGAGGAACCCCAACCTGCTGGGGCCCGGGGAATTGGCGGCCACTTCGGTCTCGCGGTCGAACATACCGGGCCTCTACCTGAGGAGGCAGAGCAGCGGCAACTCGGGACAGTGGAAGGGGGTCAGGTGGAAACCTATGGTGGAGGACTCCTCCCAGGAGCCGGACAGCGCTTGCTCCTCAGAACAGAGCTGTTGTTCTTTGGCCCGCGGTTCGGAGGGCGCCTACCCCTCGAGCAAGTACGCTAGCACCACCTCCCTCTCTAGGAGCAACGACGAGCACGAGGGTGCCGCCCGCCGCCCCCCCGACTAACCACCCGACCCTACCCCACTACTACTACCACCACCACTACTACTACTACCACTACTACTACTATTACTACTACTACTACTTTTCGAATGGTTGTGTTTTGAAAGACATTTTTATACCCGTTTATTTTGTTTAATTAAGCTGCAACAAAATGAGAGCATCCAACTCTCGACTTTCTGAGGGCGCGACCGACGGACACACTCACTCAATAATAACACAGTCGATGTACGAAATGTCGACACCCTTAAGAATGTAATTCTTGTTTCTCGTTGATTCCTTGTTTTGCTGGACGACAGGCTTGACGATTCATCCTAGTATGTGATAAAACTGTTTAGAAATATAGCGAAGAACGAGAGCGATATTTCCAATTTAATTATTAAATATATATTTAGTCGTAATTTAAGATATTTTGTTTATATATATTGATACTATTGTAATTATGTGTGATAATGTGTATATTTATGAAACGTTTAATAGTAAAAATGTTAAATTATTGTTATATACATATATATTTATACGAACCGTATTACTCGAGTATTCCTTTATTTTTTGGATCGATTCTGACGAGTTGTACTCGTTTGGGGGTTTCAAACGTATCAAAATAAAACTGTATCACCGACGCAGCACCGGTGACTACGTAAATGAGCTACTGCCCACAAAATCGAAGCGAATTAATCGATTAATTTATGAATGTATTCATCGGATGAAATTATCCTCCCAAATAACGCATATATATATATATATATATATATATATATATAATTGAAATTGAACTGGGCCGACCGAAATGAGTATGTTTTTTTATCTAAAGCGCAATCCGAGGTCAAAGGCGACCGCAAACCGCTCCACTTTGAGCTAAACCGCTTTGACAGCGGTTTAATTTTTTTCCCACTCTCTCGAATTAAATATTTCACAAGATCCGACCTTCCTGTTGCCGGAAAATGGTTCGGAAAATATTAAATACGAACGGGGTGTAAACGTTCAAGGAAAATTCGGCGTCTCGATTTTTTTATTTTCCCCTTTTTCGTACAACGCCCTGGCGATCGACACGGGCAGGTTATACTCTGGAGTGTACTCACTGTGTCCTACCGACGATGAAGGAAACCTGCAACCGTTCGTTCCTAAGCCTAAGATCAAATAGACTAATGGATACAATTATTCGCAAGATACATAGTGAGCAATTTCAAGATAGATTGGTCTCATATTGACATTAGTATAAAGGTATTGCACTATAAAGAGATTAATCTTTACTCATAGCATTATTATCATAGTTTTTATTATTATTTTTTCTAAATGTACATTGTTTATGTACATTTTATACATATTTCTTGGTTGATTTTTCTTTGTTAAACGACGTTTTATTATAAATAAAAAATATAAATCATTTTTTACTATGGTCGGAAATGTCAAAAAACTATGAATATTTCTATGTGTGATACGGTACCAGAGTTAAGTGAGGGTTTTTCAAAATTCCCGTTGACACGCTGAGTTCAAAAATTACGCCATCTAAGTGGTTTAGGTAATGGCCTCTTCTAGAGTTTTGCCCGTATCAGATTAAACGAAAATCCGAAACTACCGGGAGCATACATGAAAATAATACTAACTTTTTTCACGTCTATGCGGTTTAGAATCGCATAGAATATGCCTCTCTCTGTTCGTTCGTAAGAAGTGGCTCATTTTGGTTTACGTAGGCTGCAAGTTTTTCAGTGGAGTCTCTTTTCTCACATTGAATGCAAAGATGTGTTATAAAAAAGTCTTTTTATCAGCCCGACAGCTGCTTGCCCTGAAGACCTACGTGGGACATGTCAATAGGAATCGAATGCTTCTCCCAAAATGCACCTGCCTCTCAGCGATTTCTGAACACTTTTACGGCCACAAACGCTTGATTGGGACATAAAATATTAACCATTTTATGTGTTTTTCTGTTGTCCGGACGTTGGTTGGGCTCGAAAACAACAGGCAATAAACCTTAGTTGCAATTTATCTTTATTAGGTGTTAGCCAGTAGTGCCATCTGTCGAGAAATGACGATACCAAGTGGTAGTGGGCAGAAGCTTATATGCTCTGGCGTGTGTTTAAATATAGATCAGTGGTATATCTGAGAAGCAAACATAAAGGTTAAATAAAAAAGTACCTCCACAAGTACATCTTCTTACACTCTGTGAAAATATCTCTTTTGGAACAGTGCTGTGTGTACTTTGCGTTGTGCGAATTCAATCCGATATTATAAACCACTTCTATATATATTGCGATGGCATCAAATTCAGAGTAGGTTCAATTTTTAAATTGATCTCCATATTTCCTGTAAAATTAAATGTGTTCCCATTAACCACAACACGCTGTAAACTGCAAATTCTGTTCAGAAATAATGCTGGTAGTACCCCATGTAATATCGCTGGTCTTGTTAAATATAAACCTATCAGAATGCCACTGATTAAAGTACAAAGCATGACCCCTGTTTTTAAGTATTGAGGGAAATTATTTTCAATTAACATTATCAGCATGGCAGTTAGTTAACCTACGCAATACAGGTAAGAAAAAAGATAGTCACAGGTGCGGAATAGAAGAATTTTCACAAATTATTCTGACAAAGTGACAAAATTATACCTGTACACGGTGCATATGGGATGTTCACTGCATAAAAAAATTATACTATGTATCCATGACATGGTTAACTTAATAAGTGTCATTTAAAAGAATTTAACATTATTATTAGAAAAAAGAAAGTAATGAGCAATATTGAAAGGTTCAAATAATTTTAGTTCAAGCAAGTAGGAATGTAAGTACAGGAATGTATTTGCAGGTTAGGAATATGGGCATGGAACTTGTATTCTTATTTGAAATTGTTTTGGGCCTAAAAATCTTTTCTACAAAAAATATACTTCTGACCCTAATAAAATTACAATTATTTTGCTATGAAGAAATCGACAAAACTATACAATAAAACAGAACTGAGAAACGACATAATTTTTTTTCAGAGTGGAGTTGGGGGAGTTTTAATAACAACATTTCTTTTATACATTCCCTTTTTAAATTCTGAAAATAAATAATATTAGTAACATTTATTAGGAGATACAAAGGGGTAGTAAATTTTCAAGGAAATGCTCTGCCCTGTTCTGTTCAGGGGATGTATAATATTATTGTGTATGATTGTAGTATATCCTCAACTATAGGTAAGAGCTGATATTACCAGTAATACAGACTGGATATCGGTAGGAGCATTACAAAAGCGTTGTTTAGTACAACATATAAAATCCGCAAATTGTCCTCAGATCAATTTAAATTTAAATGTTGGCTCCACTTATCGAGAACGCGAAGGAAAGGGGTAGCAGCTATTTTTTTAATCTGTATTGATGCCGGACCTTATATTAATTCTCGTATATCGATTATTTTAAATATTTCGACGAAAGCTTAAATTATTTCGAATCTAATGTTCGTGTTTCATATATCATCCCTTGGGTATACGGTGGGTCGGATGTTATGGGTGAGACCAATTTTAAAAATTTTAGACTATCCCCGTTATTTCAATTGGGGGTAAAACGGCGGCGGATACAGTCGAGAGAGGGTTGTTTAAAGAATATATTTTCGGAATCGATTTTTCCACCCCGTTTATATTGACCTAAGGGGTTCGCTTTCTCTCTCTCTCTCTCTAGGAGTGTATTGGCGGTGACGTCACGCCGTGCACGCGTACGCGCGCGCGCACGCCGAGGAAACTTCCCCCGGGGGCCCCAGCCGAGTGTCAGGAGCCATTCTGCCATGAAATGGTGAACGTCCCAAAGTCGGTTGTACGACCCAGTCTTCAGTAGTATTATCACGTTTGTCTCTCTGTCTCTCGCCCCCCGTCTCTCTCCGTATCGCCAGCATGCTTGCCCTTTGCCGACAACAGGTTATCGTCAATTTTCAGAGGTCAGTTCGCCACTATCAACTTTTTGCCCTTTGGCTTTCCTGAACTTGTTTGCCTCCCCCCCCCCTCCATCTTTCCTCTGCTGCCCTGTCTCAATTTGTTTACGGTTTTATCATAGAATTGTGTTGGGCGAAGATGAAATCCGCGATAAGCAACGTATACCAATATAAGGAGGAAGTAGACCCAACTTAAAAACACTATCTTCGATTCAGGCAAATTCTGACTGGATATAAATAATATAGATAAGATTTATATATAGGTATTTATCTGTACCTGTAAAGAAATGACCAAATTGCACATTCTTGTTTAGATCACAATATGACCAAACTAACTTTTTTTTACATTAAAAGCTGTATTTTATTAAAAAAATTTTTTCAAGATAGGTTCAGGTCAATCTCATCAGGTTCACTGGCTTCTGTTATTATTGTTCATTAATCTATGAGCTGGCCTCAAGTTAGATTTTTGATTAATCATTCCCCCTTCCCCCCCTTCTTAATGAATAGTCATGAATCATACTCATACTAAAATATTATCTATGATCAGTTGATAAATTTATTTATATATAACTTATTTTATCTTGCGTGTATATTTATTGGTCACAATTAGATTGGTAATTGGTGACCCATTGCACACTGACCCACAGAAGGGCATAAAATACACATTTCTTTATACGTCATTCACATTGTATTTGTAGTTTTCACTAATACTATACTATTTTCACCAATTTAGGCTCACCACTCGATTCGCTTCATCGTCTGTTCCTGATTGCAAAATCGATGATTTCACAGTAGCGAATGAACCACTGTTGGGTAATGTATTTTGTTTTATTGTTCAAAAATATTTTCTTTTTTAATTCCTGGAACTGTACCGAAGGTAATTTTATACAGAAAAAAATATATTTGTTTTTATTGTAATTGTCATCAACAGGCTATTTGCCAGGAAGCCAAGAGAGGAAAGAACTTGAAGCTGCGCTCAAAAAAGTAGAATCTGATTGTGAAGATGTTCCTATTATCATTGGTGGTGAAGAATATCGAACCAAAGATGTCAGATACCAAGTGATGGTAAAAGAATTTTTTCAGAATTTATTAATAATTCCCATCATATTTTGGGATTATAAGTTGTCTCACAATGTGAAATCTTCAGATCTGCATATTTGAAATATGGATATCAGTGCATATAAACACATATATATATATAAAATAATTACGCTATTTCGATGCAATAATGAATCTTTTTGTATTTATTACAAATATTAAAATTTTTTAACATAAAAGTGGTTGAAAATAAATTGAATAGGTAAAAAAAAATTGTCAAAAAAGGAATATAGAAATAGAATGTCCTCTAAATGAACTAAAGGTTAGGTGACTTTGTATGTTTTTGGTTTGTTAAACCAGCTAGGCTATTTTCAACTATTCAATTATGTTCATTTTTAATATAATGAATTTTAATTATGGTTTACTTTTTTTAGTTTTATATAAATTCCAATATTAAGTCCCTTTTGCATTAAATTATTTTTTCATACATTTAATTGAACTTTTATTTCAAAATATTTGTGTTGTATATTTTAATATTGTATAAAGTTCTTGGGATTGTACATTATATTTCTTTTCTTTTCCAGCCACACAACCATCAAAAGAAGATAGCCAAATTTTACTATGCAACTCCTGTAAGTTGTTTGTTCTTGATTTACAATAGGTTATAATTTCAGTGCTAAATGCATATTCTGTTATTCAGTTTGATGAATACTACTTAGTAATTCTCTTAATTTATTCTGCACTTTTGCCACATTTTTTGTCTTATCACATTTGTTTATCTCTCACACACTTCAATGTCAGATAATACTATTTATTTTAATTTGCTTTCTATCTCTTCAGGAAGTAATTTACATTAATTGACAATACATACACACACATATATGTATGCTATATATATATATATATATATATATATATATATATATATATATATATATATATATCCAATACTACATTTTTAAATGTTTGTAGTTTACGTAACATGTTATCAAAAAACCTTATGATTAGCTACAATTACTGCTATTTTCTTGGTGTTTTATCAGTCTGTTATTTTTTTTTTACTTAACTGCTGTAGAGTTCTATTGCACAGGTTCTATATTTTACTCTCCTGGTAAATTGCCAAAGGGGTATTGATAATTTCAGAAAATTTTATTTGTAAAGTTAAAAGTATAAATAGGCCCAAAAGAATGTTCTGTTAAAAATTTTATGTACAAATAATTACATTTAAAAAACTGTATTAGTATTGATCGAAAATGATAATTTTTTATTTTAGCTTTAAAGGTACTGCCATTTGAATGATGTATCTTTGATTGTTCTTCATTTATTATAGTTTAAATTTATCAACAGAATTTTTTATTTATAAAAAAGTTATTATTATTGTAAAATGTTAAATTGTGTACAAAAGGAGCAACACTATTTTTGTTTTTTGTTATTAGATTTTATTTCAGCTGTGGGAGTAAGCAATTGTTGATATTATGAAAAATATATTTTATTTTATAAAGTCGTAATTTTCAGATAGAGATATATTTAAAAAACTAAACAGGTCTTTGGCTAGTAAATAATATAACAATAATATAATTCTAAGCATTAATAAAAACTAGCACTAAACTAAAAGATAGCATTTAATGTATTATAATTGCACTATAGGGGATCTTATGCTTTCCCTGGGCCACAGTTAAATGAATAAAAAATTGTCTTAGGCCACAAATAAAATGGAGACTGATTCAAATGCAAATATGCAAAAATATACATTTCTGAATAAATGAAACTTTGTTAACTTTTTGTTTTCTTCTTTATAAAATTATAAGAAAAGAGTACAGCATTAGTCATGTATTTGTATTGCTTTTGAGAAACCGATGCGCGAATATCAGGGTCATGGGTTGGATGAGCCTGGTTTAGATGATAATGACCTTGTGCGGAAGGTTGACACAGGTCTGCTTGCCAAGGAACTTTTCGAGCTTACAATTTCCGCTTTTGTACGACAGGAACTTATAAAGAAAGCGATAGAGAGCGCCGTTTCGGCTCAGAAGTGTTGGGATGCGGTACCCCTGAGGGAGAGGATCAGTGTCTGGTTGAAGGCAGGCGACTTGATGGCCGGAAAGTACAGACAGGCGCTGAACGCTTCGACAATGTTGGGCCAGGCGAAGACTGTCATACAGGCGGAGATTGATTCTTCCGCGGAACTTATTGATTTCATAAGGTGAGCCACTCGCACCTCGAGGAGGAAAACAAATGTATCTACGCGTAAGAATACAACTTATACAGGAACCTCGGTTGGTTTGTAAGTTAGTTGTTGTAAACTGTCGGTGAAATAAACCACTCACTCTGTATCACAAAGCGTGTAAGCTGCCTATTGCACGATATAAGCAATGTTGAAAAAAATATATATTAGTTATAGCTGTGTGGCAGAGCAATTTTTGATTATGAAACAAGTGCTCAAAAAATAAGCATTAAAATATTATTATGTTGTATCAAACACTAGTACTCTTGTAAGAAAAATTATTATTAAATGTCTAAAAATAAATAGAAACAACTGATTGATAATTAAAAAAATAAAATACAACCTGAATTTATGACCAGTATGAAACATCAATTTTGTTCCAGACTT
This sequence comes from Lethocerus indicus, assembly GCA_019843655.1. NCBI lineage: Eukaryota > Metazoa > Arthropoda > Insecta > Hemiptera > Belostomatidae > Lethocerus > Lethocerus indicus. Next base: position 30,437,918 of record JACDQD010000003.1, on the reverse strand, counting down.
TTTAGTCTTATTATTTTGTATTATTGAGGACAATATCATAGAAGTAGCAAAGATATAATGTTGGTGTTTGTATTAGGATAGCAATCATAGTGGTCTTTATTAACCAATTTGGGTTACATGTATGCATGAAAAAAAATTATAATTCAAACTCCATTTCTGTGGTCTAATATTTGGGATGGCTGAAGTAGTCTTACTGGAATTGTTGCAATCTAATATTTGACTGATTTGTTCTCTTTCTATATTCTGTCAGGTTTATAGTTGTTTTCAAGATAATACAGATTATTAATCATCGTATAGTTTAATAAAGTATAATATGAGGACTACTTTCGTTTATATTTAAATTTTTTTTTTTAATTTATAATTTCATTTTCCTTTCATTAATAATACATGACCATGTTTTGAATTATTTAATTAAGTACTCATTTCTTAGTTGTTGAACAGGTTCAATGCATATTTTGCAAAAGAGGCCGTAAAATACCAGCCAATCAGTGAAAATGCCAAGATCACATTGAACTCCCACCGATACCGTGGTCTTGATGGATTCATAGCAGCTATTTCACCATTCAATTTCACGGCCATCGGAGGAAATTTGGCATACACTCCTGCTCTCATGGTATGCCAATTTAATTTCTATTGGTTTCCAACCCTAATGCGTATTTTTTAGGTTATGTGCCCTACATTTTGTACTTTTTCTACATTTTTACATAACAAGGCAATATAATTTATGATTACCAGTCCTGACAACCATAATCAGTGAATTTAAATGAACATTAATAAAACAAGCACAGTTAATTACACATTTAAAGGATGTCTTTTAAATATGAATGTCACCACATTGCTAGTGAGCCGTATAAGAGTCTACTTATAATTTAATTTAAAACAAAACTGGGCCAAGTTGTCAGTACAGAAATCCTGAACTCATTTAATATTATTATGTAACGAGTATCTCAATTGTGTTTGGTGGTAAACATAATTTCAGTTTTTAATTTTGTGTATTTGTTCCTGAATGTTGCATTTACACAATTATACAGGTTGATATTTACTGAATATATGAATAAATTAAAGTATCTAATACTCCTATATTGAATTTGTTTACTATATCATTAAAATTAATTAGAATTCAATAATGAAATGATTGAATTTAATTGAGTGGCACTTTTAGGTCTACAAGGGGCTTGGTATTGGTGAAACATTCCATTGGTATTGATTAGCAGTATCCAAAATAGGCAGCATTTATATACTGTAAACTCAAAATCAATTTAACACTGGGATGGCCTATATCTTAACAGTGTTGTATTTATTGTTCTGACCGCTTTCTCTAGGCAACTATTATTGGCATTATTACAGTTTGAAGAAATAGAAATGATATAGTCATATAAAATATAAGAACATTTATGTTTAACTTGTAAATATAAATTTTCCAAAAACATAAATTCTAAATACTTGGCTTGAGTACCTCAAAAATGTAGATCAATCCCCAAAAGGAAAAAACAAATTTTAATTTAAAGTTAAAAAAAATACTACTGGTTAATTGCAAATGACAGAATTTATAAATAATGTTAGTGACAATTAAACACTTCAATGCAATAATAATTTATGCTTTACAATTATATTACTTTATTTTGTATGTTTATACATTTGAGTATAAGTTTTAATTTTTTTCATAATTTAAGCCAAATGATTGCCTTTCAGAAAATTATGCAACACTTCTTAAGTTGTGGGTATGAAACTGGTTCCTTCTTAATTCTGAGTCATTAAACCAATTAGGATAATGTATTTACTGATGGAAATATTGAGCGGTTTTCTATACAATCTGCCGTGTTGTATATTTGCTTGAAACACAGTATAGAGTAAGTTTATGGTGAGGTTAGGTGTATTTTTTAAACTCAGTACAATTAGTTATTATTACCTTAGTAGTGTTTAACATTTCTGTCTAAATTGTTTGGCACGATGGAATATATTTTGTCTGTATTGTGCAGGGTTGTGCAACGCTGTGGAAGCCTTCGGACACCGCTCTGTTGTCCAACTACACGATATTCAAGATAATGCGAGAGGCAGGAGTACCACCGGGAGTAGTGAACTTTGTACCAGCCGATGGCCCTGTATTTGGTGAGGCCATTACATCTTCACCTCACCTTGCTGGCATCAATTTCACTGGATCTGTACCGTAAGTTCATTTCTCTTCTTATTAAGATCAATACCCAATACCCATATTGATTTTAAATACCCATGGTATTCTGAAGAACTATTAACTTCAGCAGGGAATACAGTCTTGCATATATAAAGTACAAAATTGTTGCTAGAGGACAATACTCCTTGTAATTAATAAATTACAAATTTTGGCCTTCAATTATTGTTAATTTTCAATTAAGTTTAATTTTAAAATTTATTATTAAAACTTATTCTTCAGTCAGTCAATTTATTTTTATATTGTAATTTCACACATAAGCACTGTTGTTTAATTTTATTATTTAATAACAATATTAGTTTCATTTTTGTTAACGTATATTATTTAAGAATACTCCACTGTATTTGTTCGTCTCATCTGCATAAGAGTTTTTCCCACGTAGAATTCATGATCCGAAGGTTGATAAGTGCCTACACGATTACAAATTTATGTACAGACATGATAAAATAAGATACAGAAGCGAGAAGAATTAATTATGAATGTGCTAAAAAAAATCTTCGCAGACAGAATGTTACCAAAAGCCAGAACTGGCTTAGTACTGATATTTATCAACTGAACTGTTTCTTTTTATTAGGAGTTACAGGATTGAGCAGGATATATATTTCTGTGAAAGAATACAACCTGTAGGTTCGTGATGTTTCTGTCTCCTCTCGCTGGTTTGGTCTTTTGCTAGACCGGTTTCAGCTGCTAGCCATCTTTAGTAGCGGTGTTAGCCACTGTTGGCACTTTGGATGTTTGTCCTCACTGTTTGTCATTTTGTTAATCAGTTTTCTAAGTGTGAGTCAGATTGTTTGAAGGGGCTGATGTGATCCTTTAATAGGATTATAGGGGCAAATATGGCCTCACTCTGGGAATTAATTTTCTCATTTATAATTTTGTTTTTCTTATGTTTGAAGATTTACAGGTTTTCTATAATAAAGGAAATTTCTATAAAGGAAAAGAATTGGATATTATAGAAAACCTGGAAATCTTTAAACATAAGAAAAACAAAATTATAAATGAGAAAATTAATTCCTAGAGTGAGGCCATATTTGCCCCTATAATCCTATTAAAGGATCACACCATCCCCTTGCAACAATCTGACTCACACTTAGAAAACTTATTAACAAAATCTGAAGACAAACATAACCCCCAATAACAATAACAGAACACATATATATATAAACTACTGACATACTGACAAACACTACAGTACATGTGAAAGTGACAGTGCAGTGAGGATGCCCAAAAAACATCCAAAGTGCTAACAGTGACTAACACCGCTACTGAAGATGGCGAGCAGCCGAAACCGGTCTAGCAAAAGACCGAACCAACGAGAAGGGACAGAAACATCACGAACCTACAGTATTCCAACCCCTCGCAGACCACAAAGCAGGTATATTAAACTAGGGTACAACCTCTTATGGATATATAATTTTTTTCTAGGACGTTCAATTGGCTGTGGACTCAAGTCGGTAAGAACATCGGTGGGTATCGCAATTTTCCACGTTTGATCGGCGAGTGCGGTGGTAAAAATTACCATTTCGTCCACCCGTCGGCCGACGTGCAGACCGTCGTCATGGCGACCATTAGGTCGGCATTCGAATTCTGCGGACAGAAATGTTCAGCATGTTCACGAATGTATGTTCCTGCGTCACTTTGGGCGAAGGTAAAACTTTTGTGACAATTATTATTTGTTTCTAATTCATAGATTCGACAGAAATATGATTTTTTGGTTTCATACAATTTAAAATATTATATACTTCAAGAAAATTATATTTGAACCTTAGTTTTAATGAATTTTATTGTAGTTGCAATGTGTTCAGTTGGATCACAATTTCTCTCCTGGTTTAGTGAACCAATTTATTTTTCAGTTATCCCTTTTTTCAGGTTATTCATAGTGCCATTAATATTACTATACTCTGAAAGGAATTTATTTAAAGTTAGTTATTCACCAATAGAACTCCAGCACTATTTCCTCAATTTTCTCTAAAGTATAATTATTTACTTTCAACTTAATGATGTAGCACTGTGAATAGACATATCTACCTGTAGAAGAACTGTTTACGGATTGTTATCTAGATTTATTATCTATTTAATTGTTCCGTATAATCTGTCCAAGAGAACTAACAGTAATTTTATCACTGATAAGACTGCCGGTTTCTGTTTCAGTTCACTTCAATATATCTAGGCTTTTTTAATGTCCAAAAATATATTTGCTATAATTTTCTTTCATTATTTTATTTAACTCAATAATTAAAAAAATGTTATATTTCATTATTCTAGATCTTTAAAATAATTCCTTTTATTACTTGTTCAACAGTGATATCGTAGTAATTTTTAATTTTAGTCTTAAAGTTCAGACAGGAATAGGACTTGGTGAATGCATCAATAAAAGATCTCCAAATTATCGACTTATAGTCACAAGTTTTCCATTTCAGAAAAATATTTGTTATTAAACTAGCTTGATTTAAAAAATCAAGAAGGATCCCTATAACTTCCTTCTTGTACCTTTCAATATATACACATATAAAGAATATTTTATGTTGAAGCTTTGAGATTTAATGTGATTTAACATTTGGTACAGTTTCAAACCTTTCTGTGGAACAGATTCAAAGTATAACAGACCGACATTTCTTTATTTTATTTGGCTGTACCCCCAAAATACATTTTGCATAATACTGTCACGATATTGACTTCAGATAAAATCTGGACTGTTGGAGACGAGGGAAAAATTGAAAGTGGGAGACGTGAAAGATTATGAAAGTTTCATGTCGGCTGTTATTGACGACAAGGCGTTTAAACGAATAACGAGTTATATCGAACATGCCAAATCGGCCAAAAATCTCGAAGTGATCGGAGGTGGAGGATACACCGATGAGTAAGTTAAATAATGATTGTTTCGCGAATAAAACGGGGAAAAGACCGTACTTTATTCTCCGTTTACCTCTTTATTATTTTTAAACCAACAGGAAAGGCTATTTTGTGGAACCGACTATAATAGAGTCTAAAGACCCGCTGGATAAAGTGATGACAGAGGAAATATTTGGACCAGTTCTTGCGATTTACGTCTATCCCGACGGTGATGTGGATAAGGTCTTGGAACTCATCGATACTTCGACACCCTATGCACTCACCGGAGCTGTTTTTGCACAAGACAGGTAATTGGGTCCTCCTTTAATTGCCTACAAATAAATAATAATGTATTCATTATTAGTAGTGGTATGTTTTATATATTATCATAAACAACTCACTTCATCTCTGCAGTGGGTCTAAGGACCATTCTGTTTTGGAATTGCCTCATTTCGATCATTTTCTCCAATTGTCTATATAATTTCATTTCAAATTAAAAAAATTTTGTGTATACATTTATTAATATAATAAATTTGTTCTCTCGTCACGTGGCTAGCGAGTTCCTGAAGTACGCTCTGGAAAAGTTAAAAATGACAGCAGGTAACTTTTATTTGAATGACAAATCTACTGGTTCGGTTGTCGGTCAACAACCATTCGGAGGATCTCGAATGTCAGGTGGGTGAATATTTAGTTTATTTAATATTTAATAATATGCAATAATTTATTTAAGACCCTAAGTATATTACACCGAAGCAAATTTATGTAATCAGTTATTAATAATTTATAAACAAGAGTTATACATATGAAAAAGAAAATATATTACAAAAAAAATTAAATTTTCATCCACGCACAGTATTACTTTAAAAAATGTACTACTGTCCATATTTTCATTTAAATTTATAACTCTTTTGTTCCTGATTGAGTTTTTCTAAAAGTCTATATTATTTAATTAATTTAAATAGTTTTCTTTAAAAGTTATATAAACAAAGAAATAAAATGTTATATCACACCCCCAGTGTTGGGAATCACTGATTCCTTGACAGTGACAGACGACAGTGTCTGTAATATTAAATTACATTGGCGATGATAGCAGGTTGAAACTGACCGAGTAGGCACGCGAAAGGGGAAAAAAATGTAACAATTCAGTGATCGGATTTTTGTCTGGAACACTTAGTAAAAACGTCTAGATACGTGTAATTCTCTGCGTGAATTATTTTTCAAAACCGATTTTCAACCTAATCGTGTTGTTGGCGCCAGGTACAAACGACAAGGCTGGCGGTCCCCACTACATTCTGCGCTGGTCTTCACCGCAGTCCATCAAAGAAACGTTCGTTCCTCTGACAGAGTGGAATTACCCGTACATGAAGTCATGAATAGGCCCGGACAGACGCTGTGATACCGCAACAATCTAAGTAGGCACAGTTAATTAACAACAGTATTCCAGAATTAAGGTATATCATTATGTATATGTATATATATTTATATATATGTATACGTACGCTTTAGAAATTGTCCAGCTCCCGCTTCATCTATAACTACAACGGTTACCAATTATATTTAGCTTCACTGTTGATGGGCCGATTTCATTTCTGTACTCTTGTCGACATTGTTGTGTGTTATATATTTAAAATTATTAATTGCAACTACATAGTGGTTTAACTTGTACACGATTAAAAAGTATTATTATAGAGGATATATAAATATATATATATACTGTAATTTCTGTAATTATTATTGGAGAAAAAAGTATTTCTGTTTTTTAGCGAACAGAAAATTTAAATTATTGTATTTAAAGTAGTAGTTGTTTATTGTGAAGTAATCAAAAATTACTTGGAACAATATGTGAAACTAAGTTACCTTTATTGTTTAAACTATCATAGTTTTATGTTTGGAATTATTGTCTTCAGTTCTCGATGGAATAGTATTCTTTGACATAACCGTTAGTATTTTTTTTTAACATTTTTTTATCTGTAAGATTTAAGCAATACTTGCCGAATTTAATGTTGAACTCGAGTTATTTAAAAAAAAAACTTTTTAAGAAAAGAATTAAAGTTACATTCGAAAGTTATTCATTTTTTCTATCCTTGATTGCCTTGTATTCATTCTTTTTCTTAATAAAACCAAAATTAGGGTTTGTTTAAATTATAAAAAATTAACAGAGGGCCAGTCTTTACAACAATGGGATCAGAGATAAATTTATAATTCTGATAAAATCAGGATCACAAAGCAGTATTAATGACAGGGTAATTTTTGAAGAAATTGTCAGAAAAGCCAGAAAATGTCCATAATTAATTTAAATTATACAATAACACAACTATCAGAGGTATAATTAGGGCTGAAATTCTATTGATGTAAGCCTAAAACTGTGGATTTATTTTAACAATTTTAAATATAAGTTTACACCACAAGCATGTTGATTGCCATTCGCCAAACTACATGATTAGCAAGCATGATATGTTCAGTGTTTAGTACTAAATGTTGTACAGACTTTATCTCACAGAAAATAGTTATTCTCTTTAGTCGATTTGCTTAAAAAGTCCCATCAAGGGATGTATTGTCCGAATATAATTTTTACAATAAATGCTTATAATTAAATTTACCGTAGTTAAAGGTTCAATGATGGTTATTTTGCACCATTCAACACCATTTAGTCTTGACAACTGGCCTTCATTTTATAACTCTGCTGGCATCCCTTCTATAAATGAAAAAAAAAATTGTCTTGCGCTCAGTATTCATAATTTTCTTTCGATATTTGATTTTCTTCTATAGTGAATACTATTGTACTGTATTTACTGGTGTTCCTAGCACCTTAAATTTAAGCGCTGCATTCTACGGTAAATATAATTAATTACCCTTAGAATGGGATTGTTCAATCATTGATTCATAACCTTTATTAATCCAGTCCTCCTGCCAGACCACTATTGAAATTAAGAACACTGCAATGAAAATTGTTTCCATGTTATCACCTGATACATTCTTATATACAAAAGGTTATGAATTCAGTGTTAAATTAATTTTCCTAATCTTAACATAGACCATATGGCACAGGTCAAATGAGTAGCACAAATTGAAAGATATACGTCAAATGCATGCAGCCACAAATTCAAGGCTGGAATTTGTCTTCCAATATAAAACTAAAAATTTTACGCAAATTCCGCATTAGAATTAATCTAAAACAACATTGAACACAAGTAAACACAGTACTTATACTTAATTACTCAGAAAATCACCTGTAATGAATAATGAATGCTAAGGATAGGTAATGTCTGGACTTGACAGAAAAAACAAAGGGTCCATTCAGTCTTCTTACATTGTCAAACATAATAGGGTTGTAATAGAACACGACAAATTGAATTATATAAAAACAAAAAAATATTTATTTTCACACTTGTTATACGAAAAAACTAAAGTATTATCATATAACAGAGTACAAAGCTTTCATTATAAGAATATCTAGGATTTTTTCTTCTATATAGAAATTAAAGGTAAAATATAAACTCTATGACCTTTTTGTAAGTCTCCTCGTAATTTTTTTTTTCTTAATTTAAAGTCAGGTTCTCCTCTAACTTAATTTTGCAACAACTATTTGTACCCAACATATCAAAATAAACCTATTTAAAAAATAATAAAACAATCGCCCTATATTAAATGCACAGTCTGTTCATTATTGCGACCTCCCCCCCTTATCCGTTTCCTTCCCATTTATCCAGAAAAATTAGACAAACAGTGCTGTCAACCACTGCCACCCAATAAACGGCGCTACTCATAGAGCGCTTTTCTGGCAAACCTGGGCAGTGTAAAGGCCGATCTGTGAACTTCGGGAGAATAATATTTCATATTCATTTCGTCCAGCTCCTCTTCGCTGAATATCCTCAGTGGCTCTTTAAAGTTGGTTTCCTAAAACAAATATATTATTGTTATTGAAAGAAAGAAATGGAAGTTATTATCTGTGCAAAGGTAAGGATTATTCTCTGCCTCCTATGTATCGAATGAAAAATAAAATGGGATAACTCTTGCAAATCTGCAAGAGTATTTCTCTAAATATTTACAACACGAGTCTGTAGCTGGAGGTTATTATGGTTAATTAAAATAAGGATGAGATGGGTTATTTCATTTGTATCATTTCATCAAGTCATCTTCAACTTTTTCCAAGTCAAAATTACCTTAACTCCAAATGAAATTCTACTTTTTCCAAATTGAATGTGAACTGATCCAGCAAAAACAAATACTCATCAAGCTAGAGAGGTGAAATTTGGAATTAATGTGAAGCACAACCCGTACTTTCCAGGCGTCACTTTAAATTGAATTCTTTTTAGAAATGCGATCTTCCCCGTTCACCCATTTCGCAGTTAATTTTGTATCCGACGGTGGAGTGAAAATGCTGACCTGGTTGAGGCTGGCCATGACGAAGCCGATCTGACCGGTGGGATAGGTCGGGACTGAGCACGCTCCGAACGCGCAACGCGGGAACAGCTCTCGGCAGATCTTCATCGTAGCGGCGACAAACTCCAAATTGGCCCAGACAGTCCCGCCCTGGGAGCAGACCACGCCTCCGGCTTTCAGCGCGCTCTTCATCAGCTCGAAGTACCCTTTTTGAAACAGCGACAGCGCTGGACCTGAATGGCAGAAGAAAAAAGTCAGCCGGGAAAATTAAATCCAAGCCTGCGCCAACGTGCAGAAACAGAATTGGAAAATTGGGCCCAATAAATTTCTCTCCGCTAATCTTATCTCGGTACCATATTGTTTAGCTTTCTCTGGTTTCGTCGTCTTGCCATTTATTTATTTCTGGACATTATACATCAATACGATATTAAGCAATATAATATAAAAGGATTGAAATTATAATTGAATTGATTTGACGGGAAAGGATCGAGTGACTAATTCCAAATTTTGGACATTGAACTTTCACCGTGCTACACTGATAAGGGTTATCTTCGAACGACTATTAATTGTCTAGTTTATTCAGAAGTGATAAGGGTAAATGAGGTTCACGACCAGCCCTAGGTTGATGACCTTTAGGCCGGGCCAACGTTGAATATATCCCTATAGAGTAAATGGACGAGCATATTTTCTTATTATTGAATAGTAAAAATCGGCGGGGTAAGAAAATATTACCGACGGGATCCGACGAATCCGTAATAATGACATCGAATTCGGCGTTGTGTCGGGACATGAATTTGAAACCGTCATCGACGTGGACGGTGAGCTTCGGGTGGGAGAACCCCTTGGACATGCCGGGCAGGAATTTCCTGGAGACGTCCATGACGGCTGAGTCAATTTCAACCTGCACTACGGACTCGACACAAGGGTGTTTGCACACCTCCCTCGCCACTCCGCCATCACCGCCACCAACTATCAAAACCTATTGTACACGGAAATTAAAATTATTAAATCCGACAGAGGTACAATACATATTTCAACCCCTTCAAGGGTGCAGAATACTGCGATTATTGCAGATATCTCTGTCTTTAGCTGACTTGGTCTTCTGCTAATCCATTTTGACTACTCACCAATTGTTTTTTAATTGTAGCAAAGTGTTGTAATAAGTCAAAGTCAAAATTCACTTTTCTCCGTGTCAAATTCAAAATTCAACCTTACTCAAGTCAATTTTTTTTATTTCGGTTTGTAGTGAAGTGTAATAATGTATATTTGCTTTATTAGGTAGAAAAATATTGTAGCCTCAATATGTATAGAAAATATGGTGGTAGTTCTTTGTAAAAGAAATATAAAAAGATTTAAATGATTTAATAATGTTAATATTTTGTATGCCAGTCATAATGTAAATTTATCATTATTTATATTCAGTGAAACTTAAATGATTATCACTATGATTATTGCAAAGTTATACAAAGAACAAACTAGTTCATTTTGCATTGATTTAGGTCAGACATCTATAATTTGCCTTTGACAATGATGAATTTTAATTTAGACCCAGACAGACCAGATTTTGGCAGACGATCAACAATGTTGAAGGGATTGACACCGGCCTAAGAATAGACATTAAAATTAAAAAGTTGAATAGCCTAAATATCGTATAATTATTATGAAAAAAAAATAATAAAATTGCGTACTGATTTTGGATCCGGGTGACTGCAGAGAGGCAAAAATGATATCATCTCTTGATAGGAGAACTCATCAAACTCCGTGCATTGAATTATACCATCCAAAATCAATGCCTTACCGTGAGACTTTCTGCAAGTCAAAGTAGCAGAGCGTAATAAGAATTTTAAATAATAAAATTGACAGAAAGTTGTCTTATTAACCGAACTAAAAATGTGGCTTACGTTTCAATTACCATGATGTCTTGGAAATCTGATTTTTCCCGGTGGAGCAATTCTTTTACTTCCAGAGAAAGGCAAACTCCAGGCCACAAGTCATTCAGCTCGCTGAACCAACCTTCTTTCAAACCGTTCATTTTACCTACAAAATAGAGATGCATGCATACAGTTTAATGCAATCGGAGAAAATAAGTTAAAAGAAAACATATTTTTTTAATAACATTTATCCTTCTATTCAAGTGGACAAAATGGTATCAGTTTATTATAGCAGTCAATCCCAAATACTGGGAGTTCAAAGAAAAAGTGGTCTTCAGAACATAAAATGCGATGCTTTTCCTCCAAAATAATTCACGCACGGTCAACGTTTATTCTTCAGAAAATATTAAATTAAATCAATTAAAACAAAATGGCTAAATACGTAGTATTCGAAACTTGTTGAATGCGTACTGGGGGGATAGGGGGCGTGAATGCGTATGGCGGTTTACATCGTTTCGGCAAATGCTGACGAAAGTATTGGCGAATTAAATCGAGTAAAAATTAAAATTAACTGACTTACGGACGAGATAATAGGACTGTCCTGACAAGCTGTTAGTTCGGCCACAACTTGCTCTTACTGGAGCCCGAACCTGAATGAAGTAAAAACGCAGTCAAAACAATTTTAAAACGCCACGCAACAGAGCCAATGCCTTGCCGATAGTACTACCTTTGCATTCCAGTATTATATACCCATGTATATTTTTATACTTCTAATCTGATGTTTGAAAAAGGTTCTTTGTCAATAAGGATTTTTATTTCATTATAGTTGGACAAATTTGATTTATCAATAAAAAAGTAGTAACTATAACATAGCAATGATATAAAATTTATAACGATGTTTATCACTTCAAATAATACATTATATGTTAATCACAAAATACCGAAAACAAATATAGCCGCTTTCATGCCATGTTTACATTTTTCTATACCGTAGTAGTCACAAAATATGATGAATAATTGGAAAAATAATATCAAAATTCCCTAGAACATCTTATCATTTAGCTGACAGCGTCAATAACCTTAGAGTACGAATAGCAGTCGAATTATGCTTATATATTCTAGCCCTTTATTTAATTTTTTATTAAATAATTATTTCATTTATGCGGCTAGTTATACTATTTGTCATATTGAATTAGCTAACAAAAAATATTGGAACAAAACGAAAGCAGGATGGCCAATGCCTTACTTATAATACTATGGTTTTCATTCGAACAATGTATATTTAAAAAAATATTATTACTTTATTTGATTTAAAACGCTTATTTTGAGAAAATGATATGCTAAATAATATTACCGTTAAGGTTTTAATTTTGAATAAAGTCAATGTATAAAAGTGGAAATAGGGCAATCATTTTTAGTCGGGCGAGTACATCAGCTGATTAGAGTATTTCGATAAATGCTCGTCATCGCTGAAGACCTAATTAATCTCGTAAATATTAGGTCCTGCCCAGAATTAAATGTTAACAAATCGGTCGAGTGTCGGCCGACTTTTCTAGGACGGTGTAATTGAATAAAAAAATGAATTTGATAAGTGATAAGTCGTGAGTGATTATAGTTGTAGCCTACTGTCTCTCGTCCGTTCCACACTCCCCCTGGAATTTCAGTTCCGACCGACCGACCAAGTCTCGAACGCCTCTTCTTTTCGCTAGGATTGTTAGAAATAGCGGTGCGATATGCCGCAGCTTAATTTCAACGAAGCCAGGGACCTTCTGAGGAAGTGGAGGGAGGACAACGTGAGGAACAGCCGGAGGGTTGTCGAACTTTTTGAAACGTTCCTGAGGGACAAAAACAGAAAACTGGGAGACGAATGTAAGGAATTAAAAACTTTTCAGCTCAAATTCGGTTTGTGCAGCCAATGCACAGGCCTGTCACATTGTTCAGTGACAGTCCAAAATTGTATTAACTATTTTTAGGCCAAATTTTTTAACCTTGCAATTTCCATGGACTACCAACATTCGAACACATTAGACTAAAATCCAATGAGAAATAACCCAATTATTCACCCTATGTAATAAAGTCCTAATAGTAACTTGAGGAGGAACTGGCCTCAATAACTACACCAAGTAGCCTGAAACATAATCAATAAATGCCGAAAGGCTTGACTAAAGATACGTAATATATAACTTTATTTATTTTAAGATAAATATAATTGTAAAAATTAAATATATATAAAATGTAGCTCAGGAGGTTGAGCATGCGCTTTGGAAGAGATCCCGTATGCCATGGAAGTTAGTTTGTATGTGAGTTGTAAGTAGTGATCAGAGAAATAAGCGTTTCCTCAATGTTACAAACATATAACTGCCCAATTTTGCTGTTTAAGCAGTGAAGAAAAAAAAATTGTACAATAATATATTTTTCTTCTTATAGATTACCTGATTTTGGAACAAGTTTGTATAGCAGCCATCGACTGCTTCAGGCTTGATGTGGCCAACAAATGTTTGAAAGACCTGTCAGGCTATTTTCCCGGCAGTTTAAGAATACGCCTCCTTCAGGCTCTTAAATTGGAGTCTATGGAAAGGTAAAGAAGAGTTGAGTAATTCAAGGATAAGACATTTTTTCCTCTAGTATTTCTTAAACTCAATTGACAGGATTATATCAGTAAACTAATTTTTAAAGAGAAATTTTTATTTGTCAAAAAAAATGGTAGAAGAACAAATTAACTTTTTTCAAATAAATTAAAATTAAATTTAAAATGATAAATAATTTTTGTTTTTGAGATTCTGATATTTTAATATGTTAATGATTCTGGTATACAGGAATGCTAATATCAGCTTTTGAGTTTAGTTTTCCTTAAATTTCAGATTTTGATAACATGGCAAGTTCTTTTAACTACTTTTATTTCAGATACGATGAAGCTCTGGAGCTACTCGAGTCAATAATCAAAAGGGATGAAACCAATGCTGCTCCAAGGAAACGTCGTGTTGCCATTCTCAGAGCCAAGGGCAAGATACAGGATGCAATCAAGGAACTAACTGATTATTTAAAAAAGTAATATTCCGCTTACGGTTGGATATTCTCTGATCTTTTTATTTCTATAACATTAAATAGTTGATAGTGTTTATATTATTAGACTACTGTGCAACATTATTGATCCTGTTCAAAACTGAGTTATGTTTTCTTGTTATCCTGTCAGCACAGTTTTCTACTATCCCTATTGACCAGATATTCTCTAATTTGTGCAGTACAATTATGAAGTATTAAGGCTTCATTGTAGTACCTCACTATAATACTACAGGTGTGCTAGATTGAAAATAACAAAAGGAATACATTTAGAGACAAATATGGGCGAGTGAGCTGTGATTGTTTTGAACAGTAGTGAAATTTTTAACACCGATATTCAATCACTTAATGGGATTGTTCACAGGTTTATGATAGACCAAGAAGCTTGGCAAGAGCTTTGCGATTTGTACCTGATAGAACAAGAGTACGGTAAGGCAGCTTTCTGCATGGAAGAGCTCATACTTCACAACCCCCACAATCATTTGTTTCATCAACGCTTGGCCGAAATTAAATATACGCAGGTATTTTTTATTTGCAAAGCTTATAAAAATATTGAATTATGAATTGCGTGTAATGAGGCTGCAGTGGTGGGCTGGTTGGTTTGTTTTTTAAATATTTAAAATTATGAAAAAACTCAACAAATTGTGCATGTTTCAGGGTGGATTTGATAATTTGGAACTTGCCAGGACATATTATTGTCAAGCCCTTAAATTAAATCCAAACAACATGCGAGCTCTGTACGGATTATTTTTGGTAAGTATACACTATAAAATATATTTCTTGAAATGAAATTTATTTGTGCTGAAATTTAAACTGTTGATTGCATTTGTGTATTAGACATCTGCCAATATTGCGACCTCTCCGAAATGTGTTTCTGTGAAGAAAAAGGAAGCCAACAATTTGAGTTTATGGGCATACAAACAAATTACAGACAGGTAATTATGAATTTTTAAAAATGGAATTATGCCCTTTATTGTGATCAGTTAATAATATTAACTAATATTGTTTAGTGTATATAATGCCTTGTTATATGTTGTTTTTGTTTTTCTATGATGTGCTAGATATCGTGAAAAAGAGTCAAAATCGCAAGATCAAGTTTGTATATTGGAAAGTCTCATCAGCTCACTTCAAATTACTTCTTCGAGCACTTCATTATGATGCCCCCCGACTAGAATATTTATTTATAATGTGTTCGTCACATCATATACATTTCAAATTGTCAAAGCGTTTCTTAATTCAAATGCAATGACTACATGTAATTGATTCATAATATAATATATATAAATTCATATACAGTTAGGATTATTTTATATGTAAGTGTTGTTACATGTTTTGCAATATACTTTATAAAAATCAACCTGTTGGTTTTCTGTTTCAATATAGTATCCAATTTCAATCACATTTATTGATGTTTAATGTTTCCTTTGCCCTCCATCCAGAACTTTGATATTTTGGACTGATAGTTTCCTAATATTTTTAAGGTGTTTTGTGTCATACCCTTCAAACGATGTTGTAAATTTCATTTACAAATTGTCATGCTTCATGTTTTGCAGTATTAAAATTTCATGTTTGGCTTGGCAGTATTGAAATTTTGTTTTATGGTTGGTATGAACTAAATTCATAGAGATGGAATAATGTTGCATCTTAAAGACATTGTTATATATTTAGTTAAAACATTGTGCTCTTTTTATTTTATATGTTGTTCATTTCTAGGTGTTTGCATGAAAATGATTTTATTTTAAGCTAAAGGAAAATACTGAAATTAGAAAAAATGGGAAAATAATGAACAATATTATTAATATCAAATATTATTTGTGCATTTGATTATTTATCAGATATTTTCTTGTATTGCAAGCAGCAATAAGTTGTGGTTTATTGTGATTTTTTTAAGTGTAAACTAATTGCAGTGAATTTAAAACATGCGTTTTATTGGAACATATGTTGGGTTGTGTGTATGTATTTAGTTAAAACGTAATGGCCATAATATATACATATAGTGCATGGAAATTTCTGTTTCCAATCTTGTATTTATGCTCTATTTCTTTTCATTTCTATATTCTGAGTGAATAATGATATATGTCCAACATATTCTAAATTCATATTAATTTCATATGAATTAGGCACCAAGAATTCAGTTGTGTTGTTTCAGAATTACAATTCATTATTAATGGTCTAATTTGGTATGGAAATATAAGTAAATGATTTAAAATTTTGCATTTAGATACAATTTTCATAATATATAAAGGAAGCAAGGGTTATCATTTCGCACATTTATGATTATTTAAACAAACAAATTCGATTATTCTGCAATTTTGTTTAATCAGTGATTAAGGACCCATGATTAGAAGAGTGGGTGTCTGCTTTCCTCCAACCTTGTAT
Source organism: Lethocerus indicus (assembly GCA_019843655.1). Taxonomy (NCBI): domain Eukaryota; kingdom Metazoa; phylum Arthropoda; class Insecta; order Hemiptera; family Belostomatidae; genus Lethocerus; species Lethocerus indicus. The sequence goes on along the minus strand of JACDQD010000003.1, from coordinate 30,421,205 downwards.
TGCATAAATTTATCAAAATTTCACTACATCACAACCCAGTTTTCAATACAGGTTCAGGCAGAAGTTAAGTTTAGATTAACTTATACCGATGACCAAGATAATGATATTTGTATAATTAACAAACATTTATTGTGCACCAAAATATGTATAAATGTTTCCTTTTCAATGTATAATTATTTTTCAGCGCTGAATTCGAAATCTAATGAATGATTCTCATAGCTTCCACTTTTCTGATTCATATTGAAGTTAATTATTTCATTTTGTATGATGATAGGTGGAAAGAAATGAAATTTTATTTTTCTCGAATCATAAGTTTTTTCACTGGAATATTAATGTTTGTTTTGTTTTGTTTTTTAACCGAGGAGGATATCGTAATTCGAGTGTTTGCTAAATTAGTTTTGTGTTGGCAGTATTGGTGTTAGTTTGGACACGTGTGAGCCATTAACGAAGGAGTGGGGGGACTGTACATGTGAATGCTGTTGGCGGGTATTGTGCAACGTTTCCTTTCAGTCAACAGTTATCCCCGGTCAGGTCTGTTACTTCATCGGGCTTTGACCGAGCGTCCGTCCCGTCCCCGGTTACTATTCGATATTTCTGGACGATTTTCGGCCATGGACTCCCCCACCAAGGAACGTTCCGAATTTAAGGGGATGGAGCTGAAGTGCGCCGTCCAGAACTACCACTGGGGCAAAGTGGGTACGACCAGCGAAGTTGCCCGGCTGGCCAAAGAGAATTCCAATATGAAAATCAAGAGAGGGGAATGCTACGCCGAATTGTGGATGGGCACCCACCCCAACGGCCCCTCAATCATTGCCGAGACTGGGGAAAGTCTGTTGAGCTATATCGAATCAAACCCGGAATTCTTGGGTCGTTCCTCGCCACAGTTCAAAAATAACTTACCTTTCCTGATGAAAGTATTGTCCGTGAACAAGCCTCTGTCGATTCAAGTCCACCCGACAAAGGTATATTCTCCACTGTATAAATACGTTTATGTACGATTTAGACTTTTTGCCATTGCTAGTATACAGTAATCGATATTTTATCTGACAACATAATTAGATAACATGTAAAACAAAAGTAATTTCATTATTTGTGTCTATTTGTCTCTCTGGAGGCTTCTGTTTGGTCCTATGCTGGACCAGTGTTGCGATCTCATTCTCTCAGTAATATAGTAAGAAATCTACCCACATCTTGAAGCATCCGCACATAAATATGTGTAAACTGTATGGAATGATATTTTGAACTAATGGATTTAATTCGTAGTTCATTTAAATCATTAATAATTTGTTGTAAAAAATTACAGTTATTGATCTGCTGGTGTACAATATTACACCAGCTGGTAAAAGAAATTACCTGGCTTCGTAAAAGAAAAAATGTTATATAATATCCATCCTTACTCATGAAAACTAAAATGTGGCTAAAATTATTAAGGTTTGTAAACACACTTATAGCAGTTTTGAAGATTATGTTACTGAACAGATTATATTCTATAATAACAGAATGATTGATACTGACAGTGGTGAAAAATTGAAACTGGTCTAGTATAAGACTAAAATAGGCCGAGAGAACAGAGAGAAACAGAGCATTTCGCGAGTGGAGAAATGTCACAACTTTTAAAGTGATTCGTTGAGCTCTCCAATTGAACAGAGCTCCGCGAACAACAAATAACGGCTGTTACAACTTTTTGTATCAGGACAGTGCTGTTCAACTGAACAAAAAGAATCCTGAAGTGTACAAAGACGCCAATCACAAACCGGAATTGGCGTTGGCTTTAACTCCGTTTGAGGCTCTGGTCGGTTTCCGACCGAAACGCGAGTTAGACCGATATTTTCAATGTAAGTTTTCATTCCAGCTACTCGAATGATTTTTTTTTATTGGCCGAATTTTTTAATTAAGCTAATAAAATAAGAGTGTATTCCTTCAAGATTAACCATCTGCAGTGACTCCGTCTATCTACGCGGCAAAATATTTATTCACAGAAAAAAAATAAGCCTACATTTTGATGTATGCAAGACTATTGCATTGTGAAATGCTGTTACATCTATGGCCAAGTATTTGGTGTCCAACATCATTGTTCTAACTGGAATGACACAAACCTTTATCTTAAGCAGAATGTACTTTTTCACGCAAAGACACAAATGGTCACAGAATGATGACTGTTGAGACAGAAGAATTAGTCACGTCTGTTTGTCTGACAAACTTCTCTTTGCTTGTCATTAGAAGAGCCTCGATCTGTTCTCAGACTGCAAAAGCTCAGCTATATAAATTAGATTGTTGCTGACTTAAAAAATCTGGGTATTTATTTATCTAATAGCGCATAAAACTCTAAGAAAAAGACGTTGTCTTAACCTTCATCCAGTTTCTCTCACTATTCAAATCCACTTTCTGAGTATGTTCCTGCCATTGTAGCAAATCTGTTGTAATAAAATCACTTCTGTTTGGCCCCTGTAGGAAACTATATATCATTCAACTTGTACAATATTTTATTTAAATTTTATTGTATTTATTTTCCCCATCATTATTTATGTTACAAAAAATATGTGTGTACACTATTTATATTTTGTGGGTCCAATATATTTTCCTTCTGTTTATCAGTTATTTCGGACATGTCCGAATTGATTGGAGTCGATCCGATCGGTGAATTTCTCGCAGCGGATGATCCGATGCCAGCGCTGAAGAAGTGCTTCACGGGCCTGATGAGGGCCAAGCCTGAGGCTGTGAAAGCTGCTCTCAAGTCATTGATCAGGCAACTAAATCATGCTGGTGAATTATTTTCTGGTTTTAAATGCTTTTAATTTAACATACTATGAATCTCCAAACACTTACTTTAAATTAACTTTCCTTTTGTGTGTGTGTGTTGTGTGTGTGTGTGTGTATTTATATATATATATATATATATATATATATATATATATATATATATATATATATATATATATATATATACACACACACACACACACAGAGAGAGAGAGAGAGAGTGTTGGGAGGGAGGAAAAATGTTTCCTGAATGTTTTTATACTTGCCTCTCCTGCCGTATGTACATTTTCCATTCTAGAATACCCAATCGGACTTTTTGGAAAGATAAAATGAAATAGCAATTTATTAATTCCGCTTATTGTACCAAATAAATAAATAAAATGGATGTAAAATAAAAACCAACAAAAATGATGTCTCCATATTTATGGACAAAAATAAGTAATTCAGTTTTTACTGTTTGATTCTCACTTGAGATATAGCAAACCTGTACTGTCGGGTGTTTAAATTAAATTAGATCAGTGTTACGATTAGATCACAAATAATACTTAAAATACATAATTTTAAATACTGTGAAGAAGGGTAGAGAAATTGATATATCATGATTGTACAGTAGGTGGGAATAATAAATTAGAGAACTTCATACTGCAAACTGCATTCAGTATGCCGAAGTATGACGTATCAAAACCTGGTATATAGAATGAGGGTGACAATCAGCAGAAAATGTTACTGTTACCGACACTCGGTATTGTTAACTGCAGCCTATCAAGCACTGTCCAATTCGTACTGCACTGCTATGTTCATGAATGTGAATATTTTTTAGATGAAGAAAACCGCGATGAAATGCTGGCCGATCTTGTCGAGAGGCTGCACAAAGAGTATCCCGGCGATGTCGGCGTTTTCTGTCTCTACTTCATGAACTATTTGCAGCTGGAACCCGGCGAAGCCATCTACCTGCCAGCCAACGAGCCGCATGCCTACCTTTCTGGAGGTTAATAACTCGTGCATAACATTGTATCGACAATAATTTGCTGTGACATAGATTATATTTAGGTTACGGTACCGTAGTTTTCTCGATCTTCCGACTCCTAATTAAATACTAAGTTTTATAAATAACAGCAGTTTCATGTTGACTAATTTTGTTGTTTGTTTAGATTGCATTGAGTGTATGGCCTGTTCGGACAATGTCGTCAGGGCCGGTCTTACGCCGAAACCGAAGGATGTCGAAACTCTGTGCGAGATGTTGAACTACGAGTGCAAGCCCGCCGAAAGTAAAATATTTAAGCCGATACGCGAAGACCAATACACGCTCATCTACAGCCCTCCGATTCCCGATTTTGTCCTCGCCCAGATACGCGTAAGCGCCGTGCTTTTCTTGGAAGATATTTTCTTTAATTATAACCCCAGAAATTGACATCGGGACTGTATTACATTTCTGTAATGTCGTCGTATTAAGATCACACTTGTAGTCATTTGAAAATTTGCTTAAAAGTAGCCTCAGTGGCTTAAGGACCCTGAGGTGGGCTATTATTATATATAGTATAATTTATACCAGCATAATAATATACTGTACGACCATATAGTGCTATTAGGATCACGGCATCTCACGAAGAACCTTGGCTTTCTGTAATTATTAACCCGGCAAGAGAAAAACAAAAATAAACCTTAGAAAAGAGTAATTATTTGCCCTCGGGTTTTTAAAAATAATAATTTCCGTCTTCAACCCTTATTTGTTAATTAAGCACGTGCATTTCGAATCGCAAATAGTTAACAGTTACTTGGCAGGTGTAATTTTATATTTTCTGCTTCAGATACCCTCCGGAATCGTGGCTTACGAGTTGAAGGTGAGGGATACAGCTTCGATATTGTTGGTGACCGAAGGTAAGGCGGAGGTGGGTAGTTTCTGTTTGAAAAGGGGCACAGTGATGTTCGTTCCTGCCGACCAGGAAGTGTCGTTGAGTGCCGTCGATGGCATTACAATGTATCAGGCATTTAGCAATCCGTGAACATGAACAAGTACAACATATGACCATATTGGGGGTCTGTGACTCAATGACAGAATGCATTTCAATTTCTCGTGTTATACCTCAATATATTATATAGATATTATTTATCGCACAAGTAGGGTGCTTAGTATATAGTTTATTTCCAAATAGTTTTTATATACTGTTTAGACTGTGGACTGTTGTGTTTTAATTGTTCTGATAGATATATATAATATATGTGCCCAAATATATTTTTTTATGGCAATTTTTTGTTTTATTTTTCCATTGCGAATTGATAAATTGTGTAGTTTAAGATTGGATTTAGATTCAGCACATAGTGAAGAACAAAATTTATAGTTTAATTTCTTTAAATATTGTCCAAACTATTTTCACTCATGCTGTGTTGATCAGCAGAGGTACTGAACACCTGTTGGCTACCAATGAAGCACCCTATTGGCCCTATTGGTGAAAGATTTTCTCACATTTCTTTTATTGTCCACACCATTAATAATAGTGTTGAGTCAATTTTGTTAGAATGCTTCATATAGGTCTGGAAACTTGAAACTGAACAGATGAATGGAGACAGTAAATAACAGGCCTCCCAAAAAAATTTTTTAATGACACTTTAGACCAACATATTTATTTCTTAAGTAGATACAAAATTTAAGATTGTTGTGTTTTATTAAGCTGTTCCAATTTCGAGTGTATATTGTCAACGATATTTTTGAACCTGAAAAACAAGGTTTAAAAAAATTGAATTACTTATAATAATAATTTACAGTTAATACATTTTATGTTTCTATCCACAAATTAATACTTTTCTACATGGTATGTACAGCTCAACAGGTGCTGTTTGCAAAGAAACATTTGTTTGGCATCTATTATTCGAATTTAAAAATATCTACAAGTTTTATTAAAAAATGTCAAACCTGTTGCGTGTAATCAAATTTGCCATAAATTTGAAGAACATCGGACACGATGCCGGATGCATGCAGTACAAATGAACTAAGAAACCACTGCACATCGGATAAATTATATCTTCATAGGGCCAATCGGGTATGGTTTTTTTCCTTTTCATGTCATCTATAATGCTCTGAAAGTGAGATATTATTTTTTAGACCCTGCTGCTAAAAACTTGTCGAATGTACTAAATTTATATGCAGTGTTTCTATAGTTGACCTTAAATAGAATAGTTATAATTGTAGCCAGTAGAGTGTAACTTGGATTTAACCAATAGGAACATCCAGAAATCAAACCGCTGAATAAACTTCTTTGAAAAGAGCTCATTGTATTTATTTTGGCTGTTAGGCAATCCATAACCTGAAATTAATACTGAAATTAATTATCTTTCATTTGCTGTTGTATTGTCAACATAGAAATCATTCTTGAGGTGATCAATTTTAAAAAATCTTTTGGTTCATGTGTACATTTCTTTGCAATCCATAACCTGAAATTAATACTGAAAATAATTATCTTTCATTTGCTGTTGTATTGTCAACAATTTTAAAAAATCTTTGGTTCATGTGTACATTTCTTTGTGTATGTATTTATGTATACATATATAGTGTACCTGATTTATTTAACATTTTGGGGCATGTGATAAAATTCACTCACTTAAATTAATTTTAATTTGGGTATATTTTATAATAAATATTTTTTAAAAATGCTATATATAATTTGCCATTGTAATGCTTCAATGTATACAAAGTATGTACAACAAAAGTAACGAAGAAGAAAATAAAGTATTGTTTATTTCAGATAATTTATTAGGCCTTAGCCTACACTAGGAAATATTGATTGTTCAAAAACAATTTTGAATTTGTTTCCTAATCATTCAAAGTTTGTGTATTATTTCTGGAAACAGTTGGTGAACAGTTTGAAAAAGATATGCATGAAGCAAGTAATAAATAAAGTGAATACAAAGTGCCAGATTTAGTACTGAGGGGGAATGAAAATTTTCTGTTATACTAAACCTAGACTATACTGTTCTGTAACAAAGTTTCCTAGTGTGAAATAACCATTACCCAAAGTTATGCCTTTTTATAGGGTTTACCAATATAACTGGGCTACTAATACTTTGTTGTTAGTTTCATAATTTTATGGTATGGATAAAGAATTGTATAATCCAGGAAAAATAAAATTTGAAACATTCTGTGGGCTTACTTTGTAGAGGCCAACGTAGGCTGATATGAAGATGGTGAGTTTGAAATTTTCCAATTTGCACAGTCTCAGGAACTCAGTTGGAGTCTTCAGTTTTTCACTGTTGTAAATTGCCATTTTTATCAATGTAATTATTATGCCTGTACCTGTATATTTCATAAGGCCCTGTTGAGACAAGTGTAAATTGAAAGAAATATTCATATGCGGTTATTTAAATAGTTTTGCTATTTAAAATAAATTTATTTATTAAAATAAATCTCCGTGGAATCGGAAAAGTAATATTTTTAGAGATTGAAACAAAAATATTTAAGTTCTATGGAGAGTAACAAATTGGTGATTGTGGATTGTTAACTGTTTAAAAACATCTTACTCTTAATATTTCGTTGGAACAATGCCCGTCGTGACTGCAAGAATTAATTGACCCGCTTTTAGTTTGCTTGATTTTGGGTGGTATAAAAAACCTGCAAAAAAGCAGCAACAAATCTTAGAATTGTAAGCTTTTTATCTTTAAGCACCAAGGTTTGGTACTGTGAAGATATAGTAACTAAATGTATGTATTTATTTATACTTATTTAATATTGCATCAGTTCAGTTCAAAATTATATTGTTTACTGTTTAAAGATAATAGAAAAAAAATGAAACAAAGTGTAATTCAATCATTTGAAATTTCACTTGCCTTTTTGTAATTGACTATCAAATTGATTCATTCTTACCAAACTGTTTTGATATTCCTTTGCAATCTGGACTGGATTCTACTCATGAGCAACGAATTGCAAACCATAAATATGAGCATTTCCCATTTTCGCGATCTGAAAATATAACCGGACTGCACCAACCTCTTGAGGGTGCCTTCGACAGCCTGCAACACGTGAATCATCTACTGTTTAATCATATCTTCCCAACAAGGGACAGTTGAATGTCTAAATAAATAAAACAATTAAACAACACTATTCACGAACACTGAGACATTAACAGCATGATCTTCAGTACTACTGTCCTCAGGATTTGGTCAACCCCACTATGAATTTTAGAGTTATAGATTTGTGGACACCAAAAATTAAGGAATTGAAGAGCAGCCATAGGAGGACATCAAACTCACCTATTGTCTATAGCTAGAAAGGTTTTGATTTCTAGCAGCAATATGGTAGTATAATACTTATCATATTTAATAAATACTAAACAAAATACTAATAATACCATCTTAAAAAATTTGTCTATTACTCTCACCATTGTTAGGAATGCTGTTGTTACTGTTTGCCTTCTTTCAGGATGGTCAATTGCAATTGAACAGCTCGATAAAAAGCCTGTTATAAATCCGACCGTGTAATAATGCGATTTATTGATCAAGTTCCTGAAACAGATGTCTTGTAATGGGTTTGCATTTTACAGTCAGATTGCTTTCAGTGGTACCGTGCTGGTTTCATACCTGAATATACAGTTGAAATAGGAACAACCTGAACCTTGAATTACTCCCAGTACAACAGAGCGTACAAATTGTTTTAAGGTGTCCGAATATTTTGTTTTTCTCTTCGTTTTCAAAATAATTGGGATCTGAAAATTCATTTTTTTTTATAGAATTGGAAAAATTTCAATTATAACAATTGAAGGAATGTGTGAATGCTACAAAAAAAACAACATTGTGCATAAGAAATAGAGAAAACAAAAGTTTACAAAATCATTTAATTGTGTACAGCCTATTTAAAACCCTGTTAATGTAGTTTTAGCTCAATTATAGTATAGTATGTATCTTAGTCTATTGATAAAAAATGACTCACCGAATACATAATTGAGAAAAATATGATGGATCCTTTAACACATCCGAATATCATTTTTAAACTGCCTTCAATACAGTCATCACTCCAAGGATGGAAAAGTTCATTGCATTCCCAATTGGCCAACACTTCATCAAACAGTGGTTTGCTTATGGTATTCATCTTCTTGTTAATAGTTAAAAAAGGCCTTGAAAACTAACTAGTAATTGTTGCACTTCTATTCGTAAGTATTTTCACTGATATATAAATATACATATATATGATGTTGGTACTTTACAAAAAAGGATAAACAACAAATATCCAACCATTAAAGGCAAAATAATTATGTTTTGCTGTTGTCCTGTTTTGATTTCTTCTCATCAGAAAACATTTCACCAATTGTATGCAGATGAGGTCTGTGGCAAGCATATGACTGCAGTAAGCAGAAATAATTGTGAATCAGCAAACCGAGCTCATTGTTATTTTGAATTAATAATGTATATCTTACAATATATATATATATATATATATATATATATATATATATATATATATACAATGAAATATAAGCAGGTAAGAAATTTATATTGTTGGAAAAAACATTACTTTTAATCATTCTGAATTTTTAATTTTGCATTACATAATGAAGCATTGCTGTGAAAAATACACTAGATGAGCAGTTAAAGTTAAGAAGGTACACAAATTCAGTTCTTTTAAATATATATTTTCTGTCCAATCTTGAAAGAATTTGGACAAAATATGTTTAGAAAAAAAGGGGAATTAAGATAATACGCTGTATTTATAACAACTGCTTTGACTTATTTTAGTTGGATAAGTAATTATTTATAAGTAATGTTTAGTCTACTTTATTTTAAGGGCAATGCAGTTTTTTGTATTAATTTTCTGTTATAGAGTCTAGGTATGAGTGATTTTATTTTATTTTTGCCCTGGAATGTTTTTACTTTTATATATGTTTATAGAAATACATATATAATTTTTCACATGGAACTATTTTCAAATTCAAAATGTAACTCTTCCACCAGTGTCAAATTTGAACTCACATTATAAATCTCAATTATCTTGTTGAAGAATTGGTTTTATCAGGCGCCATATTGACTAGCATGCCAACTTAAAACTATTTTTTAGATTAAACAACACACTTAATCCCTGGACTTTTTTTGTGTAAGAAGCTTATTTATACTAAATTCCATTAATTTTATTACAACAATTTATAACAATTATAAACTTATATACTTGGATTTATATAATTTGAAATGAATTGTACAATTTTATTATACACTAATTTCTCATCCACAACATGGAGAACGATATTACAAAAGCTTAATTTAGACATAGCTGAAATAACTAATAAATCACATATTTTGAGTGGAGGGGTAAAGGCATTTTGGATAATGAAAATATAATAAATTGTCAGGTAATAACAAGGTAAGGTTATAGAACAAAATAACTGGAATGCAGATGGCCAGAAGCAGAAGAAAACGAAATACAGATTATTGATATATTTTTAATTTGACCATTACCATTAGTTGACATTGTTTAAGAAAGATACCTGCTAATACATTAATTTTTGTCCCAATGGACAACAGCCAAAAAAAGCACGATTCAATATTACTGAACTGATAACAGTTTGAATAATCAATAAATATGTTAATAATAATGAAAATAATGACAGTAACAAATAGCTTTTAATATAAAGTTAAAAGTTAAAAAAAAATACAAAACAAAAAACAACATGTTAACATATTTAATATAGGGAAACATTCATATTTCTCTCTCTCCCATTGTGAAGGTACAATAAGCACATTGTTTTTTGAAACACATTTTCTCAATAACATATTCTTATAACATACACATCATTAATTTAAAAACTAGTTAATTATAAAGCACTTAAATTGAATACAATGTGAAAAGGCTTTAAAGGTGTGTGTATAAGAGGTTAGTAAAAAACACACGTATATATGCACGATTATTATGTGGCACAGCAGTATTACTCTCCTCAACATGATGTTTATTTATATTTATCAGAGGTACAATAGATGACAGTATTGCTGGACTTAGTAATAAAACAAATTGAAACAACCTTCAAATGAATTAAAAGGAAAGCAACATGGAATATTTTTTAATTGAACACTGTACTGGGGTGAGGTATTACGTCATCTTTTGTCACACATACATTCAGTGCACAGCTATTTGATTCTCGATGTTATTTTGTTGTTGAGCACAAGAAAGTTAAAAAATTCAATTCTAGAATAGAAACTTTAATATAGGGATATATAAATACTGATAAAAGAGATTAGTAAAAAATTGATTCTTTAATTGGTGAGTTCTATCCCAATTGTCATCCTCATCACTTTAAACAAAGTTTAACATAAAATAATTATTAGATATATTTTTATGTCGTCCTTACAGAATCAAAAATGGAAACTCTATTGTAATTAAAAGCATAGGAAGAATTTATTTTTAAGATATTTTTTAAATTTTAATCAAAAGGAATATATTGGATATGGTTTTTTGATTTGCAGATTCTTGTATTTTGTGATTTTCACTTTTTGGATTTTGGGTTCTTTTTGATTTTTAGATTTGATTATTAGATTTTGTAATTCTAATTGTTTTCAATTAATTGATGGGGGCAATTGTACACTAAATCGCTGTAGTTATTGGCGGTGGACACAGAACCCGGGGAGTCCAGCTTAAGATGGAATGGGGGAGATGAGAAAGTGGGAAAGAACCTACTCAATTGAGCTACAAAGCTTCCAGTTGAATTCTGTTTGGTCCCGGAGTATCGGTGGCTGTTGAAGTTGCTGATGGATATTGAGTAAGATTAATTGATATTTTAATATAAGAACACAAGCATATTTGTAATTAATATAGACTGGGGTGGGGTGGTTTTTAGGGCGGTTTAGTCGACCTCTTCAACTGTCGGTTCCTTGGCTCCTGGCGCTGCTCCTGCTCCACCGCCTCCGGGCTGGTGCAGCTTGGTCATTATCGGCGAGAACTCCTTCTGCAGATCCTTGAGCTTGTCGTCGAACTCCTCCTTCTCGGCGAGGGTGTTGGAGTCCAGCCATGTCATTGTGGCGGCGCACCTTTCCTTGATCAGCTTCTTGTCCTCCTCGGATAGCTTGGTGTCCGCCTCCTCGGCGGCCTGCTTCACGTTGAAGCAGTAGCTTTCCAGTTGGTTCCTGGCCGTCACCTTCTCCTTCTGCTTCTCGTCCTGCTCCTTGTACTTCTCGGCCTCGGCCAGCATCCTGTCGATGTCCTCTTTCGAGAGCCGCCCCTTGTCGTTGGTTATTCTGATCCTCTCCGACTTGCCGGTGCTCGAGTCTCTCGCCGAGACGTTCAGGATACCGTTGGCGTCCAGGTCGAAGGTCACCTGTTAGCGAAAACGTTCGAATATAACATTTCCTGAATAGAAGACTGGAGTTGACGTCTAATCAGTTGAAACTTCAAATGATTTTCGTAGAAAAGTTGGAATTAAAAATCAGCCGACATTGCAAATCATCGGACACCCACTTACAGAATGTAAAGCAAACGCAGAACTTGAAATACTACTTAGCAAGACCAACCGGCCAATCGAAAAACTAATGGCATTCATTATAGAAACAAGCTAACGAATGAAATATAAGAAATAAAGACAGCCGGTAATGCTATTTCTACTATAAAAGAAAAAGAAGTTAAATTGAAGTGGAACATTTTGTAGTTTGTTCTTAAACAACTGGTTGCTATCTAAATGTACCTCAATTTTTGGCACTCCTCTCGGCGCCGGTGGTATCCCAGTTAGGTTGAAGGTTCCCAGCAGATTATTGTCCTTCGTCATAGCTCTCTCGCCTTCAAAAACCTGAAACACGCGCGGATTTCTTACATTATATTGATACCAGTTACTAAATTCTGAATTTTGTATCCTGGTTTAAAAGGGACCGCTGATTTTATTTTTATTCGAACTGTTTCGAAGCTGTTCATTTGCTTCTATTTTCTACACACAATTCCTCGACGATAAATTAAATAAAATCGAGTTTTAAAATATAAAACTAAATAAATAATTTCCAATAAATACCAAGCTGTGTTACAATATGGGCCTCCAAATCTCGCCAGTTCCTCGGTCAAGCATCGGCTGTCCGAGAACATAATCAATTCACTGAACACGTATTTCGTAGGCTGTTAAATCAGAATTGTGCCTTGTCCATTTTTTGTATATGCAAATATTCATTTACGCGGAAACTATAATAGTTGAAAAATAAATAAAATATCCGTCCGACCTGAATAGTGACTGCGGGTTGGTTGTCGGCGTACGTGGTAAATGTCTGCTGCTGCTTGCAGGGTATCCTGGAGTTGCGCTCGACGATCTTGGTCATGACCCCACCGGCGGTCTCTATGCCGAGGGAGAGTGGAGCCACGTCCACCAGGAGCACGTCCTTGATGATGGAGCAGGTGTCCTCGGTGAGGATGGCGGCCTGCACAGCGGCCCCGTAGGCCACCGCCTCGTCCGGGTTGATGGACAGGTTCAGGGCCTTGCCGCAGAAGAAGTCCTGCAGGACAGAAACACGGCAAGTGATATTTGTTCCTCCTTCCGGCCTACATGATGACCGCCCGACTAAGAATATAGGACTCGGTGCCGAGATTGTATTTAATATAAAGGAATATCGACCGCGATCTATACCTGGAGCATTTTCTGTATTTTGGGAATGCGCGTGGATCCTCCGACGAGCACGACGTCGTTGATGGTGCCCTTGTCGAGTTTGGCGTCCGAGAGGGCGCGCCTTACCGGGTCCAGGGTCGACCTGAAGAGGTCCATGCAGAGCTCCTCGAAGCGGGCCCTGGTGATCTTGGAGTAGAAGTCTACGCCCTCGTGGAGGGCGTCTATCTCGAGGCTGGCCTCGGTGCTGGAGGAGAGGGTGCGCTTGGCCCGTTCGCAGGCCGTCCTCAGGCGGCGCAGCGCCCTCGTGTTCTGGCGCATGTCCTTCTTGAACTTGCGCTGGAACTCGTCGCAGAAGTGGGTGACCATCCTGTTGTCGAAGTCCTCGCCGCCCAGGTGGGTGTCGCCCGCGGTCGACTTGACCGCGAACAGCGAGCCCTCGTCTATGGTCAGGACGGAGACGTCGAAAGTGCCGCCGCCCAGGTCGAAGATGAGGACGTTCTTCTCGCCCTTGAGGTTCTTGTCGAGGCCGTAGGCGAGGGCGGCGGCCGTCGGCTCGTTGATGATCCTGAGTACCTTGAGGCCGGCTATCGCCCCGGCGTCTTTGGTCGCCTGTCGTTGGGAGTCGTTGAAATAGGCCGGCACCGTGATCACGGCTTCCTCCACCTTACCGCCCAAATAGGTCTCCGCCACCTCCTTCATCTTGGTCAACACCATAGAACTCACCTACAAAGTTAAAAAATATTATAATGTCTCGCGACTGTTAATCGCCTCCACTGGCCAGTAAAACTGACGATCGTATTCCCAAATAGAGATTTTTGAAGGGATCGATGTCGCCTTTCAAGGTTGCAGTAAAACCAAAGCGCTGTTCTGTATTTTTCCTTCCTTTGATCTTTCGCTAGACCGGTTTTGGCCATGTTCAGTTGGGCGTGGTACTCACCTCTTCCGGGGCGAACCTCTTGATCTCTCCCATGTACTCGACTTGTATTTTCGGCTTTCCGCAATCGTTGAAGACTGTGAACGGCCAGTGTTCCATGTCGGCCTGGATTTTCGGGTCGTCGAACTTGCGACCGATCAGCCGCTTGGCGTCGAACACGGTGTTCTTCGGGTTCATGGCCACCTGCGCCGCAAAGACCACAAATAGATAAATAAATACAAATGTATTATACGTATATATGTATTGTACGCACCTCACAAGCTATTTTCCCCGAAGTTCCTCTCAGGGTCAATAGGCAACGCGAACGCTGAAGGGGAGCAAATTATGTGTAGGTTCGTGATGTTTCTGTCTCCTCTCGCTGGTTTGGTCTTTTGCTAGACCGGTTTTGGCTGCTCGCCATCTTCAGCGAGAGGAGACAGAAACATCACGAACCTACAGTATTCCAACCCCTCGCAGACCACCAAACAGGTATATCAAATTGGGAGCAAATTAGTTCAGAATTTAAGGTTAAAGAACCTGTCACCGGACAGTATTTAGGGCAAAATATTCACAAATGACACCCAGCAAGGTTAGTGTACTACATAAAGCTGTACTGTCAGGTCCTTATTGTTGGAGATAAGGTTGTGACAATTTAATTCCCGAAACCGAATGCGCCATTTGTGATTGTCAGAGTCCATTAAAACTCTTCTAATAGAAACGGGTGCTTCGTTCTAATCTGTACGAACGCCAGTGGAGAGTAAATTTCTCTACAAGTTGGTGCGTGCGCTCGGAGTAACGAATCGAGCGGATTTGAATACACAGCGTTTTAAGAATACGTTTTGAGTTTAAAAATAAAATCAACGTCACACTTTCTACAACACGGTGTTGGGCCAAAGGTTGAGACCGACTTGGTAAATTGTTGCACGAAACGAGACGTGGATTTATGACCATGTGTGGAACACCCCGTTGGTCGGGGTACGAGTGGCGGCCGTCACCGCAAAATTATATTCAATTTTCACCTTAAATGGCCGGCTTTTGGATCTTTTTGTCCGCCGTGAAATCTCGCATAATTGTATGGAAATTACCGTGGATTTAAATCCGCCAGTATTATGGGCGAACCAAAATTGAGTCAAACAGACTGTGTTTACCATCCTCAGTTCCTTGTTCCAGTCCGAATGCATTATATTTAAACTTAATATTCAATATATATTCAATTATAATATATGTATATGTAATGTTTAAAGCATTCATTATCGCTATATTTCCGTCTCCATCAGCTGATTTAATCATCCTTCGTCAGTAGCATTTCGTCAATCCTCTGCGACCAGAGATAAAGAGAATATTGTCCAACAGCTGTTTTAAATTGATGACAGTGGATCTATATATGCTCGTCTTTTGGGCTTATTATTGAAATAGTCTCGCGTTTTGTTCGCTGCTGAAATATTGTTAATGTGACTAATTTACGAGAACATTGTGTCATAGTCTGACTAATCGCTGGAGTGGAGTGACAGGTGTTTGCCCTAAAGGCTCCTTATACGGGTGGCGGCCAATTCGCAAAAAAAAATATGTAAAAACCGCGATCTTAATTGACTGCGATTATCATAAAAGAAAGTTAATTACGCGAGGGTTAACGTATTTGGAATTCTTATCGTGTTTTACAAACAAACTGGAGGCGGGTATATTTTTTTGTCGTGCCAATTAGCATACCCGTACGTCTCAAGTGTCTCTGAAAGATTGACGATCAAATCGACGGTAAAAGCAAATTATACTTAAATCACTGTTTTTTGTTTTGTTTTTTAAATTAAAGTTTAAATCTTTAAAACCTGATAGTTCCACTCTGGCGAGCGGTTCTTACAAATGAACGGCTGAACTAATTTATTTCTTCTCCATTGGGAATGCCGATTTATAATTTTAATTTTTCAAATTTTTCTGGGATCCTTTCGCGAATGTTTTGCTCTGGTACTTTGCCTTAAATTCCGAACTAATTTTCTCTTCTTCCTTTTTGGCCGTGCCTTTCTCCCCGCAATTCTTCTTTAGGGATCGTTGTTGAGCACGGTACGCTGACGGTGGGAAAAATCTCGCGGGAGAAGAATCCCTAAGACCCGTTTTTGAAATAAGATCCAGATTTTTCGCTCTATAAACTTGGAGACGTTCCTGTAGTTCACAATTAGCCGGCCGGCCACGGAAAATATAAACTGGCCGAATTTTTGCGCCCGTGCGGGTTTTGGCACATATTTATATTTTTAAAAGTGTCGGCGCGAAAAAAGAAAAACGACAGCCGGCGGGCGGGCCGTTCTAGTATAATGTTCTAGCAACGGCTGCTGCTACCACACACACAGCTCCACTTTACAACAATCTTAATATAGTAGAAATTTAGACAGGATTGTTGCTACAAGTTATTATTTTCGAATTTATAAACTCAGTGGACACAGAAGTTTCAACTTTCCTGATTCCATATCAACATTATGCACAGTACAAGTACTTTAGTCTTAGTGCATCAATTTATCATAGAAAGGCCCGTTTCAATTATCAAATACAGGTTCAGTGCAAACGTTTGAGTGGTCTTTTCATCTATTATACCATCGTGTAAGTGCCATTACCTACGTACGTGACTGAAAAAATTGTCCTCCCGTCTGTACACGGCATGTGTTGACCAAAAATTTGTATACATTAAACGACTTTAAAAAAAATAAAGTACTTCTATAAATGTTTATTCCTGTCATCGTCTCTATTCAGCTTATCGCCTGCACTCTGACAGTAACGTATAACGTTTATCCAATGGCTGTGAATGGGTTGGAGTCTATATGACAACACGGGGTTGCTGCGTGTGTGTGTGTGTGTCTCAGGCCCCAATTAGCCGCCGCCCGTCTATAAATAGACCTGCTCTCAGGTTGCAGGCTCGACCTTACTTGGAACTGTCTTGAGTTACTCCAGGCCCGGCTTCCGCGGTCTTCTTCTCTTATACGCATTTTCCGAAATGAAAGAAGGAAAAACAACGAGATAATTTCTATACCTAATAGACGACATATATAATATATCAATATGTCTCGGATTCACATATTTGGCCCCTAACCGAGACCGAAATCGTCTTCTCGCCATCTTCGGTACCGGAGTCAGTGGGGCAGTTGTCATGATGAAGCGTCCTCAGTCAGAACTTTCAACGACTAAACCGAATCGAAAATAATAAATGGTAACAGTGTTCGATATTGGCGTATTTTCTGACGCGACCGATATACGATGCTGTATATAATGTATGTAAGACGGCGAAAATGGTTGTTTTGTCTTGCTCAACTTTTAACGCAGGAGATAAAATAAATTGAACCAGAAAATTACGAAGATTTTTGTACCTTTTTCGAAAATCTAATGGGCTCTGTTAATGTTGGGACATTTTCCTTTGGGAGTTTCCCGCGGGGGTCCGGGAAACTGCCGCGAGGTATCGGCGTGTATAGAGAACTGCCGGTATAGGGCTGTAGAGTCACTTCGGACCGGTTTTTATGGCCTAATAAGGACACGCACTTTGCGATAGTGAAAGTAGCCAGCGAGCAGATCTGTCCGCACACACAGTCCTACTGTCCCGCCGTACTGGCGACGAATGCACCGTGAATAAAACATTTTTTCAACATCTGTTCCCAACAGACGGTGTCTCCCTTCGTCCGAGAATAAGAAACCTATTGAATCGGTTCGAGTTCACGAAACAAAAAGTTCCCACACCTAAGCTGACGAACTACAATACCGCATCTAGTCTAGGGCACATTGACGATTTTTTATTGTCTACATCATGTAAGATTTCCTTCAGAATTTTTATTCGAAGCATTTTTATTCGTGAACGAATTTACAAAACTAGAATATAGTCGAAAAAACAATATTATCTGATAATTGTTCTGTATATTTATTATAATTTAAAACGTTAAACTAATTACATTAGCTGGTTATCATATCTGCTGCCATTTGATAGCTGACAGTGTTCATTCCGAGACTGTTCTTATCTGGTCAAGGTTTTCACTCACTGAAGCGGTCCGAGCGCTGTTGAGTGACAATATGAAAATAACCTGTTTATTTAATATTACGTTTTAAATATAAATTATGTCGTGTATAAAAATGTCTGCGATTCCTTTGTACCACTTCTCGGCACGACATAAACGTCCGGCTTTGGAACAATCCCGAATGTAGCGGGTTTAGACTTAATGCCAGGAGAGTTCCTGTAAGACTGTATAACCTATCGTTTTACAATACGAAGGGGATTAATGGAGATATAGCGATTCTACAGAACGAATGATTGAAACGCTCTCTCGGATTTCCCTGCAGAATTGTTCAACACACGATCCAAAAGCAAGATATATTCACGGAACCATGTGCGCAGACTTGCCTAATTAAAGTTTGCAGCACGGTTTATAATCTGAACAAATAAGGAATGTCGTAAAAAAAAGATAATATACACAGAGTTATCGTCAGCGAGCCGTTCCTGGAAAAGATAAGGTCGTTGGAGGGAAATTGTTATCGCTGTAATAACAATAATGTCAAATCGAATCATGGGGCCGGATTTTCCCCGCTTTTGACGGCTGGATACGTTCGTCCACTTGAAACCCTCCTCGGGGTCGTCTCAGATTACAGTTACCATCTTCTTCTCGAAGACGGCGAGCGTCAAATCTTCAGCGGGACTTGGAAAGTGTCCCAACGAAGATGCGCGTTTAGTAGAAACCGAGAATGGGTATAATAATTAGTTCAGGGGCAGAGGTTGAAGAACCAGCCGCCAGGTAGCGCTATCGATAGCAAAACATTCACGCATGCCGACCAGCCGAGTGTGTCCTATTATTCGGAGTATTATTACCATTCTTGACGTAGCTCCACTGTTAAACCTATTTTTAAGGATATTACACAAATGGGATAGTATTTGTTTTAGTTCATTCTCTTTTATTGGTGTGAAAGTTTGCTCTCAATACTGCCCGGCGGCTGGTTCTCCGACCTTAAAATCCCAACTAATTTACTCGTCTTCATCATTCTTGCTCGGATCTTCTTCGGGGTAACTTTTTCGGGGGCGACAGTCCCAAATCGTACGTAACAGTCACGCGTTTTCAGCCTACCACAAACGGAGTAATTTCGGCCTTGCACACTGAACTCTGACTCAACTGGCGCATACGACCTTCATTGCGTCGGCGTCGTAAAATGTACGGCGGGGTTGTGGTGGGGGTCTTTGAGCCTTTGAATTGAACCTTTGACTGTCAAACTGTGATTTATCGAGGCCTGCTAAAGAGGCCCACTCTCTGACCATAGATAGTCACACTGAGACCCGGTGAGGGACGACTGATACATACTTATGACACCGTATGACAGCTATGCCTATTATAGTGGAGGCTGCGGCTAAAATTTTGTAAAAAACTTGTACTCTGCTTTTAAATCCTCCTTATCAAATTCATGCAGTTACAAGAGGCGGGAACGTCAGGGAAATTTCATCTGTGTCCTACCGAACCCTTATTACCCAGCGCATACTTCCACTTCTCACCCCAACTTGGGGTAATCACAGTAATGATGCATAACTCTGTTTGAAGTAACGCGTGGGTGGGTAACCCAACAGGTGCTGAAGATTGATGATGATATGTGAAGAGACGAGAGAGTGTGTTGTGACAACACATCCAAGATTTATAACCCGCGTTGTGCAACACACAGCGAATCCATATTTAATTCATCGCGCCTATAAACGCTTCTGAGCTTTCCCCAACCCGAGTTGACTCCTCGTTCCATCAATTAATAATATAAGCACAGTTTAATATTCGTTATATAAATTAACAATTTAATAAAAAATAACACTCTGCGAGTTTTCCTTAAACCGCATATATGCCTGTCAACTACATTAATTACTTAGACTTAATTTAGTAGCAAATTTTATTTAAAGTCGTTTATACAGGTGTTTAGTGTTTATACATAATATTTATTTTTCATTCAACGCTCTAACCGCACAATACGGTTGATTAGAAACCAACATTTAACTGCCGAAAGGTCAAAGGCGTAACGCGGGTAAACTGGGCGCATATGTTTTCTGAAGTTGACTGATGATGAAACAAAACTTTCTCAACAAATAACCTTCAAATGCATAAATCCTTTTAAGGATTCCGAAAATTGAAGGGGCGTCAATTGGGGAATTCGGTGAATAACCCAACTTAGTTGAGAATCTGAGCTTAAAGAACCAGAATGATGAAAAAAATTTGTTACGAAAGAACATTGTACAGTAGTAAACTAAACTGCAAGCAAGCAGCGCTTATTAGTTTTTGTTAGTTTCTGTCGCCGGGCTTCTAGTGAAACAAAGGATTTCAATGACTTGATTTTATCTTGTACAAATTGGAAAAAACCTCTCCCTTCTTACGCAATTTAACCAGCAACTGTACTTCATATCCATCCATTTACGTTATATCCATCCATTCGTAACAACAAAATTAATCATTTTTTCTCCCACTCACCCGTCTCTATTTCTCTTCTACTGGTCAACAATTTATCGTATATTCTGTTCGTCTTCTTTCATTAATTCTATTCAATCTGGTACTCGAAGCATTGTTATAAGTTTAAATTTTGAAATAAGTACTAATCCCCCCATAGTTTTGTAGCCTGCGAGGGTTTGAATTACCGCAGATTTTCACGTCTCCTCTGCGTTATTCGGTCATTTTCTAGACCGGTTTCGGCCGTTCGAAAGATAGGGCGAGTCGTTGTCGTGTTCACGATCTGTTTAATCGGACATAAACTAGGACACGGTGGAACAGTTTTAATAAATGAAATTGCGGACAAAACCTGAATGGATTGAATGAAATTGGGGGCGTTGGCGCGACAGATAGCTAAACGCGGAGGTTGGACATATCGATCTGGGCCGACCTTGAAAGGCCGCATCTCTACCAACAATAACTGGACTAATGGGACAATAGAATCTTCAAAGTCAGTTTCTTTTGTTCTGTTTGTTTGTTTATTCATTCTCACGTGAATATTCTGCTTTCACTACTGCCCCTGAGAGTACTTCATTGACCTTAAACTCTGAACTAACTTATTCTTCGCCTACTAAATACTTGCCGAATCTCGGTTGCGGACCCTTTACCCTTGCTCCAGTTTTTCCTCCTTGTTGCGGTCAAATATTATACCATACAGCGTTATTATCCTTTAAGAGACAAATCATCAAAATGTCCTCCGTTCCTCTGTTTTCGTTCGGCTATAACGTCCAGATGTGATACTAGAGATTCCCACTCTAGTTCTGTTTACCTTCTCCCGGCCTCCCCTTCCCCCCTATCATTGATAATGATGCAGCAATCAAGGTCCGGCCAGATCAATAAGTACAGCCTCCGTGTCTGCCGCCACCCCGCCAATACAATATAAATAATATATTTTGTCTTTATATCTTTATTAAAATTTCACTTGGTCAACGTTTCATCCAGTCAAGTTAAACTCGCCCAAATTCGCTGTAAACTGTAAAATACAATAGGCGAAATTGATGTTATACCGAGTAGACAATGACAACATTTTCCACTTTTCTAAAAACTTTATTTGTTTCTCCCTTTTTCCGGTATATTCAGATCAAGCGGCCACTTCCTTTTCAGGGGTCTGTAAGTAACGTTCACTGAGTCGGGAGATAGTAGGGGGCCTTAAGTCCTCGGGTTTTTATTGTTAATTTTATTGATTATCATATAAATATTGTAAACCAATTCAAGTAGCGTATCCAAGTAGTATATAAATGTAGAAACGCCTGTAGGCCGGAATGCATGTACGAACCATTATTTGTATATCGATTTTCTCGATGTCATTTTGTATCCATAGAGAAATAAAGATATTTGTATGTTCAGATATTAGTGTTGATTCTGGATGATTCGGGAGTGCAATTTGTTATAGATCTGTAAGTAGGGTGAGGTTGGAGGCACAGAAGGGATGCATTGGTCATTTTCCTTGATATTTTCGACAGTAAAGTTTGGATGTTGTCGTATATGATTGTTAAAGGACAAATAAATACTGTTTTTAATCGCCAGATATGCAAGAACGACAATGTTACTTGTAAATATTACTTCAGAACTATGCCATCATTCCAATCCTTCAGTTCGACCCGGGTTAATCTTAGAGGTTGAAGGGGCTACCGTACGTGTGTTGGACCGTGATTGGGAGGAAGCTCTCTGAACCGAGTTTTTGCAGAGTGTCGGCAGGTACGTGGAGTACGTGCAGTGCAAGTCTCATATGCAATGTCATAACGCCCTTGGCTGGCAGACGTCCCTCTGTCTGCTGCTCAAGTGTAGTCTTCAGTCACTGCAGTCATTGTTGAACTTCATTCCTGATGACGTCGCATCACGCATTTCTTCTTTTCAGCTCTTCAAATTAATTACAAAACTGTAGCTTCCTGTACTGTGGTTAACGCAAAGTGCTAAATCAAAATTGAAAATCATTCGGAATTTTGATTCGTACTGCGAATTACGTCGGTTTCTACAAGTCCGGTTTCTACATTTCGCCAAATCATCAGTAGGGTTCATTCAGTTTGCTGGTAGAGTGTACCCATCATCAATCAGTGCGAACCCTCGCAGATCGCAAGAATCGTCCTTTCCTGTGAGATGGGGGGAGGGGGGTCATTGTGTATTGAAAAGCAACCAGATTATATCGAGAAATTGCCTACTCTTCTGTTTCAAAAATTGATTCAAATAAATTCTACAGCCGGAGTGCGCTTTTTTGACTGACTCTCGTAAATACTGAGAGCTATGAAAATTGTACAATGTCGGAATAGTATATTCCGGCGGAGGAGATCGTCTCCGACTGAGAATCCAGAACGGGTTCAGAAATAAACTGGAATTTCGGTCATAATAAAGCAGGAGACAGTGAGTGATGGAGGGAGAGAGGGAAGGAAAAAGAGAGTGAGGGGGAGGGAGAGCCGATTATAAGTGTTGCTAGGGCAGTGCGAAAGGCCCCATGAGTCATCCACTCTTTATCGACTCAACAAGTCCACTACTCAAACCCCTTCTCATTCTCTCTTTCCTCCTAATATCATATTACTTGTGGCTCTCCATATATAGCCATAATCAACGATACGTCAGTCATTATGTCTAAAAACATACTTTATACGATTAATGTTGCTGACTTACAGAATGTTTATCCTAGGCGCTTAAAATAAGTTGGTGTTATGACTAAAAACTTAGATCGAACCTAATTCGTAGGATATGCTTAAACCCGAAACACTGGATTAAGAAGAAACTTCTAAAAGGTGTAGAGATAACTAAGAATACTATAGATTTCCTGCGTTTGTGGCTCCTCTCGGTGGTTTGGTCTTGTGCTAGACCGGGTTCGGTTGCTCGCCATCTTCAGTAGCTGTGTTGGTCACTTTGGCACTTATTGTGTTTTTGTGGGATGTTGTTTGTCTTATTTTGGGTGGGAGGGATTTGGTTAATCGGCATAAGGCTTTGTCGGATTATCGGTCAAATATACATTTGATCACACAACTGGTCACAACTATTAAGTTCTGACTTACAAATATATGATAGAAAACTCATCTGGTATTGTGTATTTACGATCATAAAAGTTTTCCAGTTGATCAAAAATTAACTGAAAAAAGTTACTGAACTTTAGTTAAGCATATTTCCGCACCACCCTCAGGGGGCGCCAGTTTATCGGTACAAGTGAACCCAACGAACTTTAGTTAAGTACATTTTCGCACCACACTCAGGGGGGCGCTAGTTTATCTGTACAAGTGAACCCAACGAACTTTAGTTAAGTACATTTCCGCACCACCCTCAGGGGCGCTAGTTTATCGGTACAAGTGAACCCAACGAACTTTAGTTAAGTACATTTCCGCACCACCCTCAGGGGGCGCTAGTTTATCGGTACAAGTGAACCCAACGAACTTTAGTTAAGTACATTTCCGCACCACCCTCAGGGGGCGCTAGTTTATCGGTGCAAGTGTACCCAACGAACTTTAGTTAAGTACATTTGCCGCACCACCCTCAGGGGCGCTAGTTTATCGGTCAAGTGTACCCAACGAACTTTAGTTAGTACATTTCCGCACCACCCTCAGGGGCGCTAGTTTATCGGTGCAAGTGTACCCAACGAACTTTAGTTAAGTACATTTCCGCACCACCCTCAGGGGGCGCTAGTTTATCGGTGCAAGTGTACCCAACGAACTTTAGTTAAGTACATTTCCGCACCACCCTCAGGGGGCGCTAGTTTATCGGTGCAAGTGTACCCAACGAACTTTAGTTACGTACATTTCCGCACCACACTCAGGGGGCGCTAGTTTATCGGTGCAAGTGTACCCAACGAACTTTAGTTACGTACATTTCCGCACCACCTCAGGGGCGCTAGTTTATCGGTGCAAGTGTACCCAACGAACTTTAGTTAGTACATTTCCGCACCACCCTCAGGGGCGCTAGTTTATCGGTGCAAGTGTACCCAACGAACTTTAGTTAAGTACATTTCCGCACCACCCTCAGGGGGCGCTAGTTTATCGGTGCAAGTGTACCCAACGAACTTTAGTTACGTACATTTCCGCACCACCCTCAGGGGGCGCTAGTTTATCGGTGCAAGTGTACCCAACGAACTTTAGTTAAGTACATTTCCGCACCACCCTCAGGGGGCGCTAGTTTATCGGTGCAAGTGTACCCAACGAACTTTAGTTACGTACATTTCCGCACCACCCTCAGGGGGCGCTAGTTTATCGGTGCAAGTGTACCCAACGAACTTTAGTTACGTACATTTCCGCACCACACTCAGGGATGGGAGCAACAGACAATCATCACAGTACAAGTGGCAGTGAATGTGCAGTGAGGATGCCCAAAAAACATCCAAAGTGACTAACACCGCTACTGAAGATGGCGAGCGGCCGAAATCGGTCTAGCAAAACACCAAACCAGCGATAGGAGACAGGAAAACACGAATTCTACTGTATTCTTTAGGTTTACTTTTCTCGGTTTCCCGTCCTGCAGGTGTTCGCATCATTGTCTACCGACGGTGGGAGAAACCTGGCAGGGGAAATACCTCAATCCGATTGCCCGGAGATAGACTCCCAGCTCAGTCTAATGCCACGTTACTTTATTATTAGTTATTATAACGTTAATTTGTGTTCTGGTCTAGAAATGAACGAACTGATTGTTATTGTACAACTGAATCTACTTTAGCGGGCTTTAAAACACTTGTGCTATCGCACGGAGGAAGTGGATAGCGGCACAAGTTCACAACAACATAGACACACCCGGGCTGCTGGCTATTACGCAATACCCACTCCCAGTCGACCTCCTAACAGCAATTGCTGCAGTAAATCACTAGCCATTTAGTGGCGTACTTCCCCGTCTTAAATAGATGAGTCGTTTCCTGTCACCGCGTACAATTCTTCAGCCAATTCGAACCCGGGTCGACGCGTCGTCACCGCTTTAACCTACAATATTAATAAATACTTATTTTTATTTAAATCCGCTATAACCGTTTACAACGAACAAGTGGTGGCCAATAAATGCGTTTCTGTACATGATTTACCCCGCGATCCAATATATCCGTACAGCTGGACTCCCTGCAATGTTCGGAAACGAGGAAAATTGTTAAATCCAAAAGCACGAATGGCTGGGAATAAATTAGTTCAGAAGTTAGGGTTAATGTACTGGTCGCCGGGGCAGTAGTGTGAGCGAAACATTCGCGCATTCCGCCTACGCCTGAGAATGAATAAAGAAACAAAAAAAAGGAAATTGCCTTTGAACAGAAGACTATCCTATTAGTGCAGTTATTGTTGGTAGAGATTCAAGGTCGGGCCAGATCCGTATAACTATCTGTCGCGCCAACGCCTAATTCATTCATATATTTCCCTTATTTTTTAAATGTTCTATCGCGTCCAGTTCAGTCCGTTTTATTCAACCCTTTTGTCCGATTAGACGAATCATGAGAGCTCAATGAAGACTGGCCCTAAGTAAATTGGTAAATCTGATCCTGTTTCCAGAATTTCTTTTTCCTTATTTAGACTGGCGTATTAAGAAAATAAAGCGTATACGTCGTATACGCTCAACGAAGGCGCCAGCATGTTTTCCAAAATACTTTTCCGATCCAGAAACACTTTGGAGAATCCATTGTCACTGGGCGGAGTAGCGTTTATATTCATCAAATTAGTATCAGTGCAGTTAATGGGGGCGATTATTCCATTAGTTTTGTTTTAATTCATTCTCTTTTTCTGTTGGCATTTGTGAAAACTTCGCTCACAATACTGCAGGGCAACTAGTTCTTAAAAATTAAATCCTGAACTAAGTTTTCTCGCCCCGGGTTTTCACACCGAGAATCTACTTCGCCCAGAAGGTTCTTCGGACGTGCGGTCTTCGTAGGTGCATACGAATAAGGAAGATCTATTTGTCCAGAGCCATTAGACTGGTAATTGGACGTGCCGGAGACCACCCGGGTGTGAGATGAATGGGGGTCACGACAGGGGCCGAGGAAGGGTTACCGGGGAGTTTAAGACATCCGATAATATATGCCCGGGGAATAGTTCGATCGTCAGCAACGATACCTTAAATGGCGCCAGCTATCCGGGTCATTCATTCCTCCTCACAGGCATACGCTGCCTTCACCGCAGAAACTCAATCTCTTACAAAAAATTATTGTTCCTTCAATACAACAGAGTACAAAGGGTGTTTAGGCTAAGTTGGGTTAAGCTCAGAACAGAGAGGCGGTACACTGCCTGACCCCAAGTTGCTACTCTCCTAATATGGCAATTCGCTGTTTTCTACCATTGAAAGTTGTTTTATGAATTTATTGGAATAATTTAAAGAAGGAAAAACATTGCTTTTTTTAACTAACACAATAATATCCCCGCGTTTTAACAGGTAAACCCGAAACCATAGAAAATAAATTCAGAACCTTCCTCTTAAACTTCGTCCTGCCGGTGACCCTACTCTCCCTAAGACTAAATCCAGGCTTATATTCGTCGTCTTAGAACAAATGATATGTTAAAGGGGGACTGAATACTGCCTGCCGGCTGTTTCCTTAACTTCAACTTCGGTTACCAATTTATTCCTAATCATCGCTGTCTCATTCCTGCCGTCGTCTGTTTCTTTCTCGCCAATCTTGGTCCGGTCACGCTCGCACCGCTCAACCAACAAAGCCGCAATTTATGGCACCGATCTTCCAATCACCGATTTGTTCCCCCAGTCAATTTTCAGAATCCCTAAAAGGACTTATGTTTATTTCTTGAGAAAGTTTAGCCGTCGGTCAACTGGGAAAAATTGAGGTTTGCCCTGACGGCTCTTGCACATTCTTAGGCGAAATTTGAAAAAATTGTGTCCGAATTTTTTTAAATTTTCCAATTTCCGTTAAGATCGCTGTCTCTCCAAGATTCCTCCAGTAGAAAGCAACTCCAGTGATTTTGGGTGTGGTCTGCTCCGGACTGATTTTTTTTAGATTTACTAAGAAATATATGAAAAGGATTTTTACGCTCAAAGGGAATGAACAATTAACATGGTACCAACTGCGGCTGCAGGGATATGTGAAGTCCCAAAAATGCCACGTCAGCAAAATCGTGATACTCACCCGAATATTGATTATGTAATGTTTTATTTTGAAAAAACAAAAGCCCTTTCGACAGGGTTCGAGGGTAAAGGATGAGCTACTGATGAGCCCCCCCTCCCTTGGGCTCGATTAAATCGTCCATTATTCAAACAGGCGTACAACTTCTCGATTGGTTTAAAAAAGAAATCTAATTTGACTTGGAAATTGCGTCAACAACGACTTAAAGCAAATATGGGACTGGAGGCTCACTGAAATGTGATCGCGGGTAAGTTGCATTCTCAATGCCGAAGACGATGAATGTGCACGCTCGAGACAGTTTTATTACTCAATTTTAATTTCAATTGCGGTATCCACCAGACGGCGAGCAGCCGGTAATAAAACACGTCAATTTTCTCGTTGCAGCTGAAACCGGTCCACATGAGTGAGCATTAAAGAACTAGGTGACGCAACACACGAACCGGGTACAAATATTTATACGAACCACGAGGTTCTTTATGTCTGCGATGAACCCAATACAAACAGGAAATATTAACTTTTCTCGACAAAAAAAAAGCGCACTCGGTGAATTTTTTTATATTCATCTATCGTCGGATTCCGTCGGACTGTCTGACGCAGTTTTCTATTCCTTTTATGGCACGTCTCGAGCTACGACCCCCGAGTAGTGCGTCACAAAGCTCGTCCTTTATTTCGTCACTTCGTCTGTACCCATCGGCTTATTAGGACCTAGTGTGTGTGTGTGTGTGTGTGTGTGTGTGTGTGTGTGTGTGTGTGTGTGTGTGTGTGTGTGTGTGTGTGTGTGTGTGTGTGTGTGTGTGTGTGTGTGTGTGTGTGTGTGTTTGCATTCCCCATTGTACTGATTTCGACCGAGCGTTAGCCGATATTAAAATATGGAAACAGTTATTTGCAGGGTTTCTAGCCAAAACCGGTCGACTGAGACTTGGTTGTATACAGAAAAACGGGACAGGCTCTGTGGGCTATAAATAGACCGCTCTATTTGCTCTGTTCTATTTTCAAATAGCGATAGACCAGAGTATCGCTCCTATTTCTGGATACGACTTAATAATATTTATGTCTAAATTTCTTTTTTTTCTGTCCCCACCGCCACCCCTTTCATTAATAACTCACGAATACGCCCATTGGCCGAGGCTAAATTGCGGATATGGGGATTGAAAGATACGCAGAGCGTTTTTGGCGACGGGACAGAGCCAACGTTATTTCTCAATGATTGGGATTTATTTCGACTGTTTCTCAATTCTTTTTGAATAATTGTTCGTTGCTACACTGGCGGTGAGAAACGCGATAATTCCAGGCCTTTCCTTACCAGCTACAACAAAATAGACTCAATTACTTTTTTTGAACTTTTAACGGATTACAGGCCGTCGCAAAATCAAATGTCCGCGAATTTGAAGACTTTGGTCATTACTGCTTTGTTTCTTTTTTTTACCGCCAGACCGGTTAGACAAACGTTCCAGAGAAGGCCTTCTATAGAATGATGACAATGTAAAAATACATACATATGTATGAAAACCGGCATAAACTGGATTACGACACCATTAAGAGTATTTAATCATTTTTAACTTTTAATTGTGGCAAAGTTTGCCGAGTTTCCTGCTCTCGCGGCTCTGTCTAAAAGTCGAGCTTATCTCGCCAACAGCTTATCTCGGACTGAGATAATTTTATTTTATATATAGCCCTGATATCAGACAATTCTCACACGTCCTTAAGAGAAATATCGTCAAGAGTTGTCCCTCCAGTTATAGATTTTTCCACTATGGACAGATTGTCCAAGGATGAACAAGAGGAGGTAAATTAGTTAAGAAGTTGAAAATCAGTGAGAGGAAAACTTTCGTTAACGGACGGAACTTTCGATATGAACAAAAAATTCTCCTCTCCGTTAGATTGTCCCACGATGAAATGAAATAAATTAGTCCACAGTTAAGGACAAAAAACCAGACAGCACGTTATAAAAAGCTATATCTCCTGGGATAACTATTTACCTAGAGTAAATAGTTAGTCCTAGTATTTTAGGTACTTTTCCGTTATCCGGGCGCAAATGCCGCCAATCGTGAACCAACCCAGTTGTTTTTTTACACCATTTGACTGAATGGTAAATAAATTCCAAAGATGTTAGAAAACTCGATCTGGACGATTCGAACAACGTACCATTGCGAATGCTCTTCTTCATGCGGCACGTTGAAAGATTGCACCGCCAACACAACCGTCACAAAATGTTTCATTTCTTGATTCCGATCGCATCTTGCATTCTTTGACAATGTATCTCTTGAAAAAATGAGACTGCATATTTTTCAGTTCTAGCTAAATCCCAAATTTTCATCATTTTTTTTACAAAAATTAAAATTGAAGAAAAAAAGGACTCGGAGAATAGAGCACACGGCCCCAAACGAACATTCCCCTTATGATGCCGGGTGGCAATTGTGAACGTTGTCCTCTCAATACTGCCATGGGGAATACCCGTCTTTTAACATTAAAATCGTAACAAATTTCCTCATCTTCATCGGTGGGTCACACTTGCCATTTGAGGGGGGGGGGCAATTAAACCGAGCCAGCCGTGGTTAAACTCCCGCTCTTCGGGTCATTAGGAAATGATTGATATCGGGTGCATTCGTCAACTGCGTACACTACAACGCTAACTGTGCCAGTCCATTGTTCGGACCATTGAAATTGTTTGGGCTAAACAATGTTGGCAACAATATTCGTTGTATTCGGAGTGAGATAGAAAGTCCGGATTTTAGTTATGACAATAGACAACAATTATAAGCCCGCGAGTGTTCTGAATATACTAATATCCTGTCTTTTAGTGTATCACACGATAGCGGCTCGATATTCCAGTCGGTCGTTTTTATTATTGGCTATCGTTTAATGGATGAGGGTGAATTTTTCGGAATTTCCGTTCTCCTCGACCAATTACAAATACTACTTTTTCTTTAAATAAACAGAGAAATATTGTATGTTGTAAACAAACTTCAACGTTTAATGTTCTGACTGAAATATTGTTGTTTCGCGCCCAATACCGATACGGCAATCGGGGAATGTTACAGTCAATTTAAGGTCGACTCGGGTAACTGTATTGAACAGCTTTTTTGTCAAGAATGAATATTATGAAAATTCAATATTTCCATTAAAAAATCAGCGACCTGTCGTTCTGTCACTTCGGATAGCCGCAGGCTAAATCGTGGGGAAGTCGATTTCACGTTTAGTGAAATATTCAACAGTTATAGTCGAAGTACATGATGTATAGAGATAATTCTGTAATAGTGCTGACGACAGTATACTTCGGCCTAGGTTATAAACCAACACCAGAGTGCCAGTATCGGGCGATATGATGCAATAGTTTCCTCGTCAATAATTTCAGCAAGTAAAATTCGGACAGAATTATTGTAGTACGTCTTGCGGGGATAATTCCTTCCTTATTGTTTTTTTTATTTTTATTTTGTACAGTTAGTTTGTATTAGTATATTAAGTTTATCTTACGTATACGGATGATTGGGTTAAAATAAAAAATGATGAATTGCGGGTATTGCGGACTCGCCTGGCTTTTGGCAGCGTCCCCTATCAACCTCTCCGTGTCGGTGAATGCTACATAGCTGGGTGTCGTCCTGTTGCCCTGATCGTTGGCAATGATCTCCACCTTGCCGTGTTGCCAGACGCCCACGCACGAGTAGGTCGTCCCCAGATCGATCCCTATGGCGGGTACTTTGCCCATGTTCGCTGTTGTTGTTGTTGTTGTTGTTGTTGCCGCTGCAGTCACTGCAACTTGAAGATCTCTCGGCCTACGACTGAGCTCTCTCCGGGCACGGTGCTTGCGGTGTTGCCGCCGCCCCCACCGCCATCCCCCACCACCGGCCGCCCACCACAACCGCGCATCTCACCACGAAATTTTACGGCTATCTCTCTCAAAAACGGCGATCGAAGCGTAAAGATTGTACGAGAGGATCGGTGTCGCGTTTCAAATTAGCAATAAAAACCAATTGAGGTCAATTAAAACAGCGTTTCCATTTCTGACCTCTTCGAACCGAGACTGGAGATATACATTTACATATTGCACGTAAGATTTTGCGCGAGAGAAACTGTGGCCTGTAAACGTTATATTGTACAGTATGTAAGATAGAGATGGATTACCTATAGTTTAAAATACCTGTTTTGCGGACTGCGAGGGGTTGGAATACCGTAGATTCGCGGGTTTCTCCTCTCGCTGGTTTGGTCTTCTGCTAGACCGGTCTCGGCTGCTCGCCATCTTCAGTAGCGGTGTTAGTCACTTTCGGCAATTTGGATGTTCCGTCGGACCTTGTACTGTGTCAGTACAAGTGGCAGTGACAGTGCAGTGAGGATGCCCAATAAACATACAACGTGCCGAAGCGACTAACACCGCTACTGAAGATGGCGAGCAGCCGAAACCGGTCTAGCAAAGGACCAAACCAGCGAAAGGAGACAGAAACACACGAAATCTACGGAATACCTATAGTATAAGACAACGAAAAGCCTAACAAATACCTGGAATTAATGCTTTCCGCCCTTGACGTCTTGGTCATTTTGCAGTTCAGAACACCCACATTTGACATCTTGGAAGGATAATAGCAAAATGGGCATTTAAGAATAAAGAAAAATAAAGTGGATGAAAAAACAAAAACTTTCGACTATTAATTATTCTTAACTGAAAGTGACGGGGATAGGGTGTTTTTATTGTTCGGAAACGAGGAACAGTTTCACCGTCGGGTGCAGGGAAAATGGCGGATAGGGATGGGGGTTTTTAAGTTGATTGATGACGAGACTTTCTCTAGAAATAACACACAATTTGTCGGAGAAATCCTTCCGAATGATTCTAAAAATTCGGGGACACAATTCGGTGATTGGGCTATTGTCTTAGTCCGAATTTCGGGGGAGAATCGGACGGCAAGAATGAGAAGTGGAGGAAATCAGTTCGGAATTGAAGGTTAAAGTACCAGTATTGAGAGAGCCGGGCAGTATTGAGAGCAATACTGTTCACAAATGTCACCCAGAAAAGAGAATGAGCTAAATAAAACAACTATCGAAATACGCGGAACGCTGTCGATTCCATTAAGACTTTTCACTTGAACAATCTATGAACATTATCCGGTTATTCTTCCGCTCGTCAGTTTACTAAGGTCACTCTAATTCGAGTGCATCAGTCGGACGGACGGTCAAATTTCATTTCTAAAGGAAAGCATTAAGCGTAATGTATTTCAAACATTTATTACAGTTGCCAAAAACAAAAATAAGAAAGATTTCATCTGTCATACAGGTCACACACTATTGTACTATCGCCATACGGTTAAGCATTTGTCAAGAATTTGGAAACACAATAAAAAAAAACAGTACGACTCTCAGTTTTAATACATAATTTAATATTGTTCTTCTTTGCTTCAAACAATATTTTACAGTTTCTTTTTTTTCTTCAACTCTGTTATCTGTAATAATAATTGTTACATAAAAACATTTCAAATACACAATGCAATCGCTAAGGGCAGTTTAATAACGCTTAGACCACTACCAACATTCTGTGTAAACGTACAGTTAATAATTTATAGTAAGTAAGATCGTCACTATTAAAGCGTGGGTGGTGGATGAAGAAATCAATATAATAAAACTGCTACGTAAAACACTAAAGCTATTTTCTGGTAGAGCGAGGAAACGACGATTTTCAAAAAATGAACTCTCGGTTTCTTCTGAGGCCAACAGCTGGGAAACAGTTCGCTAGCCCTGTGCTACAGACCTATTGTACAGACATATTTTCTTAACGGGTGAATTAAAATAAATTTTATGGCTGTTCAAAAATCGTTCAGTGACAACTGTTTGCTATCTTCTTGCAACAAAACTGTTTGGTAGACAACGATTAGAAACAGTTCCATAAATCTTGTTTGTCAAGTCGATGCACCAAAAAAGATTTTGCCAAAAAATCAGCCAGGTTTTTTCCAAAATTCGTTTATAAACCGCATGCTAACTTCGTCCGACAACCGATTCAAAAACAACTCGTGGAATTTGTACGCTTTCTTCTTGAAATGAATGCGGTGACAAAACTTTTGAAAACAAGAGGTTTATAAACGGCATTTTGAATTTTTTAGTTCCCCCTCTTGAAATATGCAAAAACAAAATAGTCTGTTTTGTTAGATAAGAAACATTACTTCAGAAAAAAATGACTATACGCTCACAGTACATTGAAAGCTCTTATTAAATTTCACGTTCCTACATTAAATCTTTATTGAACAGCTTACGAAACCGTTTTGGCCAACAACGTTTCCCAGTGTGCGGGCCGAGGCGTCGGAAACATATTTTGAGCATTTTGTTTCAATTTGTTTTCTCGCCAATACAATAAAGACGGTAACTAAGATTGTTTCTTATCGTTGCTACTATTCCCTTTTGTTGTTGTATATAAATGCTTTGACCGGCGTTTTGATTTGGCACATGACGTACAATTAAAAAAATTTGCGTATAACTTGAGCAATCATTAGCATTGATTGTGCTAAAAATTATAAATTTATTTTTTTTTATTATTAATTTAAAAAATACAATCCAATATATATATATTTATTTATTTTTTTAATTATACTAGCGGAATTAGACAAAATAAGATTGTTACCGACGTTCGGTCGATAACTAAAAACGTAAGAAGAACAAAAAATATATCGCGATACAATGACAAAAACATAATATTAGCGAAAAAAAGGTTTTTCATTTCAATTAATACACATTCAATAATTAACAATGAGATAAATCAGTTTCAAATGATTTTTTTTTAGTTCTGAAAGTGCGTTAAAATCGATGATTTGCTTATTATATTTCAACACTAAGACATAATATGTACATTTTTTATTTTTAGCACCACACTTAGTTTGTTTTTTTTATATATCTTTAAAAGCTCCTATAGGATGTGTGTTGTTATTTACTAAAATTAGATGGTGTAACCTCCTTACCTTTGGTTTCTTTCTTTTGTGACAAAGAAAGTCGCCGCGGACCGAGCAGTGGCCGACCCGCGAGCCAAACACATTTTAAGAATTGTACAAGTAAAACAAACAAACACAGAGAACGAACGTGTCGCAAAACAAAACGATATTCAGTAATTATCGACAACATTTGTTTACAATCATATTATTAGCTAATTGTCAATTTGACTCACACACAGATAGAATGTACGCCTATTTATTGAAAATACGATGATTGGGGCAGGTTTATGGGTGGGGGTATTTGGTCAGGTTTCGCCTGAAAACTGGAATTACAATTACGTTAAAAATATATACTTTGCATTTTGCACGATTCTAGTTCAACGAAGACACAAGAAAGTGGCCGAATGCACTTTTACACACCACCCATGTGGGTATGTGCACATAGCACATTTACCGATGTCAACATTCCCTCGCTTCTTTCGTCCTAAACCGTTTTTTTCCGTCCCCTATCAGTTTCTATTAGACTGTATTCCCTTACATGGCTGGACGGTAGTATCCCTTTGCTTAGGACAAACCGAAATTATTAACCTTCCCAAGAACTCAAATCCCGACCTCTGATAACCGCATAAATGTGTCCATTAAAACCGTAAATGTTCGAGGCGAAACCTTACACCGTATCCTTTACAGAAAATAATTTCTGTTTTTTTTTTCTGGGGAATTTATCTTTACATATATTTTCAATTCCACATCAATGCATTTAGTAGGTACACAGAGTTACATTCTATTCACAGTGCGCGTTTACTGTCCCCCGTCCCATCCCCGTCTAAACGGTCCCCGAGAGTTTACATCGAGTCACGTCTTGAGAATTTTCTTTGAATTTGTTCCTTTAAAGAAGATTTAAAACCTTAAAGTCTGAAAAATTATGTTTCTGAACTTGGGCAAAGTCTCGAGTTCATTTCCTTACGGTGGGGCGGGGGCAGGGGGGGTTATTCTTCTGATTTTTTTTCTCTTCGGAACACCCAAGAAGCCGTGGCGGGATAACGACGACGGACACATCGGTACAGACATTTAGAAACGAACACAAAGGAGTTAATAATTGTGAAAATAAGAGAGAGATAGATAGAGAGAGGGAGAGAGAGATAGAGAGACAGAGAGAGAGAAATTCAAGTAAAACGAATACGGTCGATATTAACGTGCATAGTCTAGATAGTTTTGGATGGAATGATGTTTTTTTTTACTGGATGAGTGGTGAGCTCTGGCTGTCGCTGAAGTCCAGGGCGTAGTAGACGTCCGAACTGTCCAACGATGGAAACGGTCGCGATTGGGCCAACGGCTCCTTGTCCTTTTCCAAATTTGAAAATACATTCGCTCTGCCAACACCAAACAATAATAAGTTATTTAACAGAAAATTCACAAGTGGGTTAAAATTATATTGTTTGCTTGTTGGAAAAGTTTTCATTTGAACAACAGAAATTGAGAGCAAAAGCAATACAATATTCTGAGAAAAACAAACATATTACTAGTTTAGAATAAGGCGCTAGTTTATCTGCGCAAGTATGCCCAACAAACTTTAGTTAAGTACATTTCTGCACCACCCTCAGGGGGCGCCAGTTTATCTGTGCAAGTGCACCCAACGAACTTTAGTTAGTTAGTTAGTTAGTTTCGGTGAAAAAAATAGACACTTGGCAAAAGTGTAACCAACTCGCATTGGGACGACTGTCGACCGAGTATTGAAATACAAATATATACAATATCGAGATATACAAATAAGACATAAAAAAGATTACAAATCAAGAAACCTCTCCAGGTTTTTCAAACACAGGAAAAATCCCGGAATAGGAATATCACTACAATAATAAAAAAAATAAAAATACCTGTTCTTCTTGAGTACAGCATCAAATCTGCTAATGTTGTACGGTATCAATGGGGACGACCTCAGACAGCAGTGCTTGTAAGTTTCGTGCATTCGACAATGGCATATGACGACCTGAAATTGGAATTTTTATAATTAGAATAAGTATATGAAAATATAATATACCGCGCATAAAAAAATAATGCAATATGACAATGTACTTTACGGACAGGACAATTATTTTCCCGTGTATATGAAAAGTTGTTTTCACTGTTTTCGGGAACCTAGACTACAAAAAAAGTACGAAACAGGTGGTATAAGGAAATTTCCTTAAAACCAATTGGTGCAAATTTTTCTTCTGTCATACATCCTCATTGTCATCCTTGTCGTTTTCAATTCTGTTTTTCTAAATACACTCGAATGTGGTATCGCATTTTGTTTAGCGAACTGCTCATGTTCAAAACCCACTGTGCCATGCGGGCGTCACATAAAATAATCCGTTTCTTTTTTAATTTTCGGAACCTGGATGAAAAACTAGCGTAAAACAAATAGCGATATTGTTACAGAGTCGGCCTTACTGTCACTATAACGATGAGCAGGGCGCAGGCCAGTGTGCCGGCCGCGACGTAGACGTTGTGCAAGTGGTCCAGATGTATGGAGACCGGCATCTGAAGATCTATAGATTTGTCCCCGCCAGACATTTCTATCGGGTCCTCGGCGCTGGGTATCACCTCTATCACTATCTCCTCTGAAAATTGCCCCCCCCCCAAACAATATCGGTTAGACCGTTCCTCGAGCTGTATTCAAATTGTAAATTACAATAAGCTGTACCGACGCTCGAGTAGCACTATAATAACGGGTAGACAATAACGGGGGAGAAATATCCAATTTTTCTAAAATTTTATTTCATTTCTCTGGCAAATATTACCGTTGCATATTTTGCCAGTGAATCCGGGCCTACAGGCGCAGTAGAATGAATCGACGCTGCTCCAACAGGTACCTCCATTTCTGCACGGGTTTGTACTGCAGGCCTTTGAAAATAACGAAATTCTATTTAAATTACCGTATTATATAAACAAGAACATTAATACAGGCGTAATAGATTCATAGATTCAAAGAGGATACATTGAAATATGGCAAAAGGTCAAAGCAAAAACAGCGACC
This sequence comes from Lethocerus indicus, assembly GCA_019843655.1. Classification (NCBI taxonomy): domain Eukaryota; kingdom Metazoa; phylum Arthropoda; class Insecta; order Hemiptera; family Belostomatidae; genus Lethocerus; species Lethocerus indicus. Next base: position 30,383,570 of record JACDQD010000003.1, on the reverse strand, counting down.
TTTCGAACGGTATTTTATACGCAAAATTAACTTTTATAAATGATCGGCAACATTCGCGATATATAAAAAAAAATTAAGATTCCCTGTAATTGAACCATGTTTTTGGAACGAGTCTAAAATAGTAAAATACTGGTACACTTACCGCATCAGCAGCACTTATCACATTGAACAACAATTTTTTTTGGTTCATTCTCCGTTCTGGGTGGCATTTGTGAAAGTTTTGCTCTCAATACTGCTCTTTTTGTTTTTAACCTTTACTTCTGAATTCATTTCACGCTCTCATTTATAGTGGGCTGGTTCTGCCCGCTATCTACCGGCGGTGCGAGGAACCTCGTCTGAGAGCAAAACTGGCACTAATACCACTAACTTAAATTTAAAAAAAGTAAAATATATCAGTGAATTATTACTTGAAATCAACTTCGTGAACGTCTGGAGCTCACCAGCCCCCGTATGTTATATTCTTCAGAAGTTGTCAGGCTGTCGATGTTTCAGATCAGAATTGAAGATCTTCATAATTCATTGCTATTGCGTGCACAGTTATACTACCAATTTACTTACAGCTCTTGTTGGTATGAGGCAGTTGGGCCCTGTAAATCCCTTCGGGCATTCGCAAGAGTAACTGTTGCCCTTGTCAATGCAGTAGTGGTGATGTGAACAGGGGTTCGGGTCGCACAGATCGATCTGTCAACAACGAATGTACAACGTTTTCAAAGTCAAATTCAACTTTTTTCCAAGTCAATTTTCATCTTTCCAGTCATCCACAGGCGGTTATTGCCCAACATTAAATTATATGTTTTAAACCTAACAGAATAAAACAACGTCGGGTTATGCATTTGTTATTTCTTTATTAACTAGCTCAGTGTTGACAGGATGCTCAAATCGAGACAACAGATATACCGATAGGTCCATTTTCGTTCAAAAATTGACCAATCTACTTTCGTTATTACTGAGTATTGTATGCCGAATTACTGTCGTAACCCGGGGTACAGGTGTACTAGGATTTATCTTATTTTTATACGATATTTTTATCGCAGTATTTGTTCATTATAGATACGTTGATATGCCGAAAAAAATTGCAGTGGTCTCTCGAAGGCCTGTACAAACTCATCTGATTTTAATTAATTGAAAATCGATTATTATTTCAAATACGCGTACCTTGACTTGACATCGTTTCCCTGTATATCCTCGTCCGCAGAAGCAGGTGTAGATACCGATGTGGTCGGTACAAGTACCGCCGTTCTCGCACGGCGAGGACTCGCATTCGTTGTACTCTTCCTGGCATTGGTTGCCCGTGAATCCTTGGTGACAAAAATAAAGGAATTGATTTATTAAATTCTAAATTAAAACTAAAGGCTCTTCGCTATCGGATTTCGTCAGATCGCCCGTAAAAGTGTCAGGTGTCAGCGCTGTGTTCAGCAATTTAGTCCGGCCAACAATCTGCCGCCATCTGTCGGAACGCGCAAGAACCAACACTTGGGAGTTGGGAATTAGTTTTTGAGTTTGAAATCTGCTCGGCCAATTCAAGTAGTTCAGCGCTGGCAGACTCGCGTCGAAAGTGGCGTCATACACAATTACCAGTATCGGCCATTAAATTCCGATAAATTATGAACAACAGGCTCCGGAATTACTACTAAAAACGAAACCGGTCAGAGAGATACTGTAAACCGGAAAGACCGAACTACGCTATTCCAAACCGTTCAAATTGTTACTTTGTAAGATCAAATTCCCCAGTTGTCCTGTCTATTTCAATTGTAACCGACAGTTGGCGCCCACCAACAAACATTTCATGGCGTATAGTAAGGGTAGAGGGTTAAATTGGTATGTACTATTTCTTTTTGTGTCTATTTTGAATGTAATAATTGGTGTAAAACTGACCCGGTTGGCAGAAGCACCTGTAGCCGTCCTCCTGAGCTATGCATATTCCGTGGTTGCAGGGTGCCGAGGCGCAGGCGTCCTGAGTGGTATGTTGGCAGAGCGGTCCGCCGTACCCTCTGGGGCACTCGCACTTGAACTGCTGTGCTGTCTCGTTGCTGGACCTGCACTTGCCGCCGTGTTGACAGGGGCCGCTCTCGCAAGGGTCAGAAGTGTCCTCGCACACTTTACCAGTGAAACCTGAAGTTAGAAAAAGAAAACTTTCTATATCCTGTCGGTTAGCTGAAGAGAACGATTGGCATGACGTGCTGAGTGCCAGAAGGGAGCCCGTGACAGTAGTGGAACATTCGCAGGACGACCCGGACGTGCTTGCTCGGGAATGGGCCCACGGATGAGGAAGAACGAGATTCAGTTCAGGACGAAAGCTTGATGAATCAGTGGCCAGGCAATATTGAGCGCAGAACTCATTGGCATCATTGGCATATGCCAACCAGAATGGAGAATCAAATACAAAAAGAATTTAGTTACTAAAGAGGGGGAGCTAATTAGATTCTTAGAACTATTGGGTTCGGATTTCCAAATATATGACAGTAAACCCATCTGGTATTGTGATTTACGATCGAAAGAGTTTTCCTGTTGATCCAAAATTTTGAGAATCAAATACAAAAAGAATTTGCTTAGAAAAGTGCCACCCAAACGCGCCACCCAACGAACTTTAGTTAGACTAAAGCGTTTATAATTCAAGTACCATCAGATACTTAATCTGGGGCTTTTTACAGATTTCACGAAAGATTAACAATTACAATGATCGTATTATGCTGACACAATAACGATATCTAAGTTGGTAGGGGCTATCTGATATTCTGTATTTACGTTCATAAAAGTTTTCCTGTTCGTCCAAAATTTATTTTAGATAAAAAAAGTTTATCTTTAGTAATCTAGTTAGGTACATTTCCGCACCACCCTCAGGGGAGCGCTAATTTATCGGAGGAAATGCCCCCAATGAACTTTAGTTAAGTACATTTCCGCACCACACTCAGGGGAGCGCTAATTTATCGGAGGAACTGCCCCCAACGAACTTTAGTTAAGTACATTTCCGCACCACCCTCAGGGGGCGCTAGTTTATCGGTGCAAGTGCACCCAACGAACTTTAGTTAAGTACATTTCCGCACCACCCTCAGGGGGCGCTAGTTTATCGGTTCAAGTGCACCAAACGAACTTTAGTTAAGTACATTTCCGCACCACCCTCAGGGGGCGCTAGTTTATCGGTTCAAGTGCACCAAACGAACTTTAGTTAAGTACATTTCCGCACCACACTCAGGGGAGCGCTAATTTATCGGAGGAAATGCCCCCAATGAACTTTAGTTAAGTACATTTCCGCACCACACTCAGGGGAGCGCTAATTTATCGGAGGAACTGCCCCCAACGAACTTTAGTTAAGTACATTTCCGCACCACCCTGAGGGGGCGCTAGTGACATACCGTAAGGGCAGAGACACTGGAAGGTGGATCCTTCGTGGCCCTGTGAGATGTCGACGCAGATGCCGTTGTTGAGGCAGGGGCTCGGGTAGCAGGCGTCCTTTTCCTCGCAGTGGTTGCCTATGTACCCCGGACAGCATTGGCACTCGTATCCCTCCTGAAACGGTCCATCAATCCTATCAGATTATATTTAAAAAAATACGACTTCAAATTAAAGAAAAAATCCTCGTAGAAAGGTCCAGTCGTCGTCGGTTAATATAAGCGGATTCTCGATTTACTCGTACCTGGAGGTTATATTCGTCGTAAACTAAATGACATCTGTTTTTAATTTATTGTGTGCGGAATAATTATGTGTACATTAGTACACATGCAAATTTTGCACGATCAAAATATTACCGTCATTATTGTGCCGTGTCGGTTTAGGTCACGAAAGGTGCACAACTGTTTGTAATATTTTTTCTTCCAATTCTTCTGGACGCGGGATAAGGTTTGAAATTCCGCGACACGGCCATTCGCGTGCCCGATAAGATTTCGTAATTTCTTTAAACTGACACATTTTAAAGAGCGCGTGCTGCGCCAGCACATCACGTAGGTGTTGTGTTACGGGGAGAAAAAAAATGGATGGAAGAAAAAAAGGTTGAATTACATGACATACGTCTTATGTACGTATCGAAGTGGTTGAGTCCTAAGTCAGAGACGAGTCGGCTGCGAAGAAATATACGTAACTCACCAAAGACGCATTAGTGTAGCAGACACCTTTTCCAGAACAATCTTCGTTGTCACCGCAGTTCTCAGATTTGACGTTGACGCGTAGCTTGGCGCAACGCGAGCCCCACAATGAGGAGACGACTGCAACAAACAAACAGAACGGTTCGATGGCAGTTCGATGTGAACGTAGGTGGGAGCCTCGAGTGAAATGACGTGAAAACTTACTAATGAGGAGGTTGACGCCCTCGGAGAGGTCCTTGTCGTAGAGGGCGACGAGCTTGACGCCGTCCAGGAGCAGGGGGCTGATGTCCAGGAGGGAGCCGTCGGAGACGTCGCACGAGTCCGGGTGTCCTGGGCCGGTCACGCTGTAGACGGCCAACAGGTGGCCGCCGCCCTCCTCGCCCGCTGTAGTAGAGGGGCTGCTGCTGCTGCTGCTGATGCTGCTAGTACTGCTGCTGCTGCTGCTGCTGCTGCTGGTGCTGGGACTGATAGTGGGGCTGGTGCCTGTTGGTGCACCGCTAGTGGTGTTGTTGTTCCCAGTAGTGCCTGCGGTGCTCGTCGGTACTGAGGCCGCCGTGACCTCAGTAGTCGCCTGCTGTTGTTGCTGCTGCTGCTGCTGATGCTGTTGGTGGACGGTGATGAGGAAGGTGTCGTTGATGTGGACGAGGAGGACGTCCCCCGTCTGTATATCGGCCGAGGTCTCCCAGGTCAGAGTGCCACCGCTGCACGTTGTGCCCCCGCCTCCGCAGTTACTGCCCCTTTCGTCCTGTAATTATTGAAAAGGCGTTCTTAAATCCTAAAGAACGCCAAAAGAAGTCGATAACGCCTGGCGTTAAGTTCAGAATGCGCGGGCTTGAGTCCTGCATTAATAAGTCTCCTACACCTGGAAGGGCTTGAAATTTCACAGTATTAATTGTGTTAGGTTAAGTAAGCTATACATATAAATCAAGATGCGTTAATGGTAGACTCATGTCGATTGGAATAGGGTGCAGTACTACTACTAAGTGAAATACTAATTGCCTTACGGATAAAATGCTCTCTACCATGTTTCTCCAGTTCAATTTCAAATTGCAGCTAATTAAACGAGAAGACCTCGTAAACAAGAGCATACTACTTACAATTCACCAACTATTAATAACCGGGTTGGTAAACTGTCGCTATAATTCTAACGGAAAGTAGAATGCTGGCATAATCAGCAACCCCCCCGGGCAAGTCGGAATAATGAACGCGCGCCGACAGAATAACTCCTTTTAGCTGACGCTTTGAAAAAACGCTTATTCTGGCACTGCGCATTTTTGGCCTTCCTCCCCCTACAGATTTTTTCAGTCTTTTTTATAGTCGAAACGAGTTTGGGGCGCCATTTATTTGTACGCTATATCGTCGCCGGCTTGACCACACCCTCTTACATTAGAGCTATTGCTGCCACGCCCCGCCCAACAACAGCGTACTCTATAAACCAGCCAAAAACCTGGTCATTTCCCCTATCTAAATTTTATGCAACGACATTAATTATTGTATATAACACGGAGAGAATGGTGGCAAGGGGTTTTTGTCCCGGCGATCCGCTATCTCCGGAGGGTCTTCCCTCCGCAGGGTTTTTCCCACCGTCGGGGGAGGAACCAACCGAAAGAAGAGGAAGAAATCAGTTCAGAATTTATGGTCGATGAGCCGAGACCACCTTTCACCTTTTCACCTTTAACCACGTAGAAAACAGATTGAACTCTAAGCAAAAAAAACATTAAACCAACCCCTTGTTCACCAGTTCTCATCCAAGAAATTCATCTCGGGATGTATTTTTCGAATCTGTACTTTTCGAGGTTGTCCGAGACTAATTGTCGGATACAAGAATCGCGGGACAGACGGCAGAATTCATGGGAATTGTGGAGGTCATTATGATTTATATATAAAACCCAAGCAACAAGAAAATTTCGAAACGGACTTTTCATTTACTACGGTGAAGCCGCGAGATATCTCGCGATACACCAGCAATTTCTAACCATGAAAAGTTCTGTTTTCCCCAGCGCTTCCCACTATCTTCCCAGTTTGGGGGTTTTCCCTCCGCTAGGTTTTTCCAGTAGAAACAATGTTAAAATTTACAATGAGACGGGAGTCTGGGTCGGGCACGCTTTATGTCCTCGAGTCGTCTCAAATGCCGAATTCATTCGTAAATCTCTTTTCTACTTCATTTTTTCTTTCTCTCTCTCTCTATCTCTTTCTCTTTTTCCGAGCTCAACGAACTTGAAAGAAGAATCTCTCTCGGGAAGGGAAGTAAGTTTGGCCCTCAAAGTTTAATTTCTTGCCCGTCGACGATATTGTTCTTCCCTCTTTTACTCGAGTTCATAAACTCGTTTTCCGAATTATATACGACATTAGCGCTCTGATATTAAAACTTTACGGCGGCGTTGGCCCCGGCCACTACCCCCTCTACGGCATAATATTTTTGCTTAATTTAAATACTTTTTGTTTCGTCCCGTTGATGAGCCAAGTTGAACGCTCTGTTTCAAACTGGGAACCTCGCAATTTTCTCATAAAGCTCGTTATGGAGGTACCTTATATCGAGTCTTCTTTGCTCTCTCTCTTTCTTCCTACCTTTGTTTAATAATTGCTTTCTGTCCTTTAAAAAAAAGAAACTCTTCGCAGGGTTTCAATGTCGTCCAAAATGAGAACGGAGAGAGGGATTTTGCCCCCGGGTTCGGAGCGCCTATAATAATAAAGAGGATTTTTTCTCTCTTCAGGCCCCATCTGCTTACGAGTCGAGTGGAACCTTAATGCAGAAAAAAAATTAAATATCGAGTACGAAATAATACCGAATTACTGAAGCAGAGCTGTATTCAAGACGAGAATCAATTTTATCTGAGTACGACTACTTGATTCAAGCACCCTGGAGCTTGGATCAGGTTGGACGAAATCGCTAAGCGGTGTCCCGTTTCTTCAAGAAGGGATAGGATCTCGTCCGGTTAGATTTGGAATAATCAGAAAAAAGGTTGTTCCCAACATATTCTAAAAAGTGAAAATCGCGCCAAATGTTATTTCCAAATACGGGTGACATGTTGCGATTTGCATTAATGCTGTAAGGGGGAGGATACAGAGTATGTGGAATACTAATAGGGGGGGAGGGGGCGGCGGCTTGGACTCAGGACTTGAGTAATTAAGTCCCGGCTAAGTCCCCACACCGACGGTTCCAGCCCCGAGCTAAATTATTTGAGCCGCAAGATTACGCATCACAAGTTAATTGGTTACAATATCCCTCGACCCGATTATACGCATATATATATATATATATATGCAATTTCAGGCGGCTGAACTTCGCCAAATCATCCCGTGCAAACATTGCAAGTTTAAACCCGGCTTAGTTGTTGTGTCCATAATAAGTTTATAATTAGTTTCGTTACGATACCCGGGGTCAAATTTTATTCAAATTTGACCAATAATTATCATTCTTGATTTGGCCTTCTGTCAGATTAGACTGGTTTCGGCTGTCCGCCATCGTCAGCAGCATTACCCGGGCAAAGAGATCCTCAAAAAAGTTAATTATCTCGATTTGATGAATGTTGAAATTTTCCACTCGAGGAATATTCGGTCAACCGCCTGGACACGTCTATAGCCAATAAGCTTTGAAACTTTCTTACAAATTTACAAACACTTTCCCTAAAATTTTACATTCGATGTATTTATAATATAAAACCGCCAGTAGCATTTGGAGAGGGGTAGGATTCTTTGCTCAGGGAGGACAAATATTCGCCGGGAGTAACCGACGGTAAAAATGAGAAAGAGGTAATTAGTTCATAATTTGAGATTAATTTTTTCAAAAATGTCACCCTGAAAAGAGAACGAACCAAAGCGTAAATTACCTCAGTAGTGCACATTACTCTCTCTTTTATTCTGAAATAAATTGGCGAGAGTTTTGTCCGCGCATAATGAAATTCTAGTTTTTGATGCCGAAGTGAAAGGAGTCTGGAAGGGAGGGCAAATAGAATTAGACGTCAGGAATGCCGGCCATTAAACGGATATTCCGACGGGCCGCTGGTATCTAATCTACTCTGGTTGAAGGGGAAATTTAACTTTTAACTCGTACAAGTGGGGGGGCAACACTGTGCTGGAGTGGCGCCGGTTGTACAACCGGAGGATGCCCGGCATCAAAGCCTCCTCAAAAGCTCGGAAATTTCATTTGAAGCTTTCCTATCTCCTCCCTCTCTCGGCGTTAAGGGTTCGGGTCGGGTAAAAAAAAACACCCTCCCCTACCCCTAATTTACACCCGTCTGTACGCTGGTCTTTTTGATGATTACTAACAGCCCAATTTTACGCGTACCCTGTTAAACCTAGCGTGTTAATTTGAGTATTCGTTCCACTTATCTACGGCCCCGTTTTCGGGTGTTCGATCTTAATTCTTCAAAAGTGTTCTTCGGAACCGGAAATAATCCAGGATATATTATCGAGGGCCCTCCCTCGATCCAAAAAAGAGTATACGGAATATTGTTCGGTATATTCGGTCATTCTTCCTCTTCTGCATCATTCCCTTATTTCTTAATATATAGGAAAAAAATTTGACCTCTTCCAATTTTGAGAGCGCGCAGACATATACAACGACAGGTAAATTTTGTTGAAAATTATGCCGGTGGGAGAATTGTGTCGGTAGGGGTACCACGAATGCGGGAGTAAATTCCTTCCAAGTCCGGCTGAAAAATTCCCCAGTCGGAAATTAATCCGGGCCCAACATCCCCTACGGTCCCGGCCATTCAGTCGCAGGCGACTCCTCCCCCCAAACCAGCCTAAAAATTTAATTAAACTCCAAGCCCGGAGGCTGGCGGGACAAAATGTACATATACACGACAAACTGGGAAAAACGTTAGAGGAAAAATGATAAGAATTCAAGCGTTAACCGCAGTGGGAGGAGTGTTCTAAATTTTGCCCGTCCAGTATTAAAACCGGCTCCGCATTGCTCCCATTTTTCTCCCTGTTGCGATGTTAAGCTCCTCCAGGGGACATTAAGCTGGAGGGTGGTTCGGGGGTCGGGGTTTGTGGGCGGGGTGGTTCTGACACCGCGCTTCCCGAGACATATTTCACGAGCGGCCTCCCCCTTAATGAAATACCTTTAAAATGGCTCCCCGCGGCGGACCACCCCGAATAAATAAAACGCGCCCATTATCCCATTAAACCGAGGTGGAATCGATGCCTCCTAATTCGTTGGAATATGTGTACAAATATAAATGAAAAATTATCATTTTTCGAGGTTGGAATACCTTATGTCTCCTCTCGCTCTCGTATTGTCTACATACTTGTATACATACTGAGCGTTTAATATAAAGTGAATATATGATAAACCCTTCGTTATATTCGGTGCGAGAGAGCGGTATAGCTCTATCGATGAAGTGGCTCAAATTAGCTTTTGAGAATTCCGTTGTTGTTAATATATTCCCGGTCCGCGGCGGCAAAATGGGCGGAACCCCCGCAATAAAACGGCCTCTCCCCACCAAAGGCTGAACAATGGAACAGGGCTACAGAAAGGATGAAATAACAATACCTAAACCCACTACGGTAACAGCAAAAATCGAGCGGACCTCACGAGCCGCACACTTTGCAATCTCAAAATCAAATTAAACGGGGATGGCCTCAATAGATTAAATTTAAAATGTTAACTATACATTTTTTTTTGTAATTTACAGCTGCAAAGAGCGAATATGAGGCATATATAAGCGAATGCACGAAGTTCAACATTGCCTGTTCCTAAAACGTAATTGTAAATATCCCGACTCCATTAGTACATGGCCTGTATATTATATACAGTGGCACGAATGCGACCACCGGGTATTTTTACTGCGGGCAGTAAAAAGGCCCTAATCGCAGACGAAAAAATGCGACATGGAAATGCTGATAATGTTTTTATTGTTAAAAAGGGCAGATCTCAGATATGGCCGTAGTCCCTCCAGACAAGAATGTAGGTGTTTTTTCTTCGACTTTAAATTTTTTTTATATGCCGCGTGATACGTGTGGTGGTAAACGAAATGGGCAAAAAAAGAAAATAGAAATGCATAAAATTAAAATAAAACGTATAAACTCGCCGCGGAGTTTTATAAAATCAGTGCACTGTTTTTCGACCCTGGATTAATGGAAAAGGTCACTATTCGCGGTCCATTGGTATCATATTAAATATGACAGTAGTATAAGCAGTGGATTTCGTTTATAAGTACTCCGTACAGAGCCTAGTATAGCGTATATCAACCGTTTCAGGAACGGCATAGGTCTATAGTTGTTAATGAAACACAGCGTTCTCCGGTAAGCGTAAACTTTTTTTGAAAGAGCGACGCTCGCTTCCCGTGACCGAAATTCGAATCAGTAGAATTACATACATAATACCGGATGCTCGAATGAACTGGTGCGAATTTAAACAAATGGAACAAATTGCGCGGAAAATTCGGTTTGAAAATTCATCGGGGATTGCGACCCGTTCTGGGGTTTGTAGCGTGACCCATAAGTCTTCAACTTGACAACCCCCCGAACGTAAAAAAAAAAAGAGAAACTCGACAGCGGACGTTTGCCGCTGATAAAACGTGTCCGGGAGTAAACTAGAAACGCGACTATTCGCCTAATTGATTCGGGCCCGCTTTTCAAAACGAATGAAAAAGCGTTAAATTAATTAGATTGGGAACCGAGCGTATTCCACCCCTCCCCCGCTCAACTGAGTTCAGGGGATAAAATTTGCATAATCTCGGTCACTGTAACTGCACTGTTACTGTCGGCCTATATTCATAACATTCACAATGATACTGCTACAGTGACAACTACAACTGCTATAGTTCCAGTCCACTATATGTCTCAGTATATACATAATTGAAGCCACATTTTTAATGACACTAATGTTGTTTAAGGGGGTGTGAGCTGTTATTACCACCCCCCCCCACACTACACGTTGTTTCTCGTTGTATGTACCATTTAAGTGTAATTTGTTTGGCAATAATAGTGTAATAGAGGGAAGATTTAATCACTGGATAACACGGGGATATGCTTCGACCTCCAGACTAACCGATAGGAACAAGAAGATGGCTATAAACGCAAGTGTTTAACTTACAGTGTATATACTTCATATGAAATAACTAAATGCATAAAATATACATTTCACTATTAACGTATGTAAATTTAAAAATAAATCAAAGTTCGCACACGGAGTTCGCCCAGAGCTCGAACAGATAGGTTAAATTCTCGTCCCATTTCTCCATTCATCCTTTCATATTTACAATATATTTCCCATTCTGTTATCTAAACCCGGTTAAAGTTGAAATTTTGTAATTGAAGAAAATTCGGACAGACAAAGGGGCTAGAAAGTCGGATTATGTTAAGCCCGGTTTACCCGCTAAGCCGGGAGGGGGTCCATAGGTTTAAGTAGGTTTAAGTATCCAATTTGGAGTCGCAGTAGACTTGGGTGGCATTAAACAGACTCAGAGCTGGGCGACTCATCAAGATACGTGTTAACGGGGATGAGTGGGGGGGAGGGGGGTTCTGCCACCTGACAGGAACATATTAGCCTTAAGACGACGGCGGGAGCTCGGTGGGAGGGAAAGTGCAGCTAATAAATACGGGAGGGGGTGGAAGTCGAAACGAAGGGAGGACGAAGAAGAAAGGGATGATAGAGGGATGATGGTGATGGAGGGTGAGAGGGAGGGAGGGAGGGAGTGCGCCAGCGCTAGGTCAGATCGATAGGCGGACCACAATATGCGATTGTGTGCGTAAGTGTGTGTGTGCGTGCGGTGACGACACGCTGACGCACAGACACGCGTCACCTGCTGGAAAAGGTGAGAGGGGCCGGGGTAAAAAGGGGAATTGAGGCACGTGTCCCACCACAATACCACAATACCACTGAAGTGACCCCCAACAGAATACCGGCCGGCCGAAATTCTACCGGAACCGGAAACAACGCCGTTTCACAATTTCATCAATTCAACTCATCGATTTCCTCTTTCACTGTGACAGTGGACAGAATCACAAAAAAAATATCGATTCATAATAAATACCACTGTGGCGGGGGTGGGACAGGGTTATAGAGGGTGCTCTGTTCGGAAACGATTGAAAGTGTGAAATTTAATTCGTTTAGTTCGTTCAATTCGTTAGTAATGAGAGGAGAAACTTTCACACACGCCGACCAGAAGAGAGAACGAACTAAAAATAAAAACTTTAACATACCTGTTTTGTGGTCTGCGAGGGGTTGGTACACCGTAGATTTCGTGTGTTTCTGTCTCCTCTCGCTGGTTTGGTCTTTTGCCAGTCGGGTTTCGGCTGCTCGCCATCTTCAGTACGGTGTTAGTCACTTTTGGCACTTTGGATGTATCCACCACAGTACAAGTGTCAGTGACAGTGCAGTGTGGATGCCCGAAAAACATACAAAGTGCCAAAAGTGACTAACATCGCTACTGAAGATGGCGAGCAGCCGAAACCCGACTGGCAAAAGACCAAACCAGCGAGAGGAGACAGAAACACACGAAATCTACGGTAAAAATAAAATCTTTACGGACGGGTGATGATCCTGAAGACGGCGAGAATTCCGAAACCGGTCTAATCATCGATTTGATACAAAAGTCAGAAATATTCTTCCTAAATTTAATTGTATCAGCTGTTATATATTATATATTGTATACAATCAGCGATAGATTTTTCGTCGTTAAGATTGTGAGTCACTTTGTCATGTCTAGCAGAAGACCAGCTACCGGGAAAAATAATTTTATATTGTTTACCTACTTGGGTATACTGCGTGTATGTGATGGTATACGAATTGACGCTGACGAAGGTCAGTAAATATAAGAATGACCGTGTAAATTCAACGGCCGAAAGTTCAGTTATCGGCTTTGAACGATGCCGCGAGAGTTATAACTCTTTGAAGTGGCCTCAATAGCTTTTGAGAATTCATCAATGTTGTTAATCAACAGGTTTCTCTTTTTTCCAGTCTTCGTCATCCAGTTGACTTTAAACTTGAAAATGTACGTAAAAAAATATTTTGAAACAAATTTTATGAATAATATTATTCCCCGAAAGTACGCATTGGCGGACGGCGAGGTGGGGGTGGGTTGCGGATCTACATAATTGTAGACTCATATTTATTTTCTCCCCTTTTTTCCGTCTCTAGTAATAATTCTCCTCCGCGTCTAGACTGGTCTAAACCGACTCCATTCAGGAAAAGCCGATTGCGGATTTGGCGGCTTGCCGGGTGACCCTGTTTTCATGAAAATCGATAACCCTGGGTCGACCCACTCCTGGGGGTGATGAAACGAGACCAGTGGACCTATTCCCTGCTCCGTACGCTTTTCTTATTTTCCGATTGATGGCTAATAATTGATGGTTCGCGAACTTTTGAATTGGACTCGATCCTCGGCCATATAGTGTGTCTGTACATCACCCTCTTAGACAGTTGAATTACTTAGTTAAATTACTTTTTTAAAATTCCCCGCTTATATAGCCGAAGTGGCAACTTTGGTCATTTTGTGCTTGAAATGTATTTAAGGAGTGACATATGTGTTTTTGCTTGTTCACACGCGCACACAAAACTATATATATATATATATATATATATATATATATATATATATATATATATATATCTTTCTTTGATTAAAGCAATTGTGTTTCTCTCTCTCTCTCTGTTGGGGTATTTGGAGATTAGAGAACTTGGGCACATATAAATTCGGTCCAATGGCCGAGATAATGACTGTACCAGCCAACGTGTACTGCCAGTACATTATTATACAACTTCCCGAAACCCTGCGAACTTAAGTTCTGTCCGTGTAACCCTCCAACCGTATTATTAACATTTGTGGTCGACCGGTCCATAAATGTTAACTGTTTTTGTCACTTCATTTTTTGGAATGTTTCTCGCGCTCAGTTCAAAGTGGAGCGCGTAACTTTTAAGCTTAAATAAATATTCAGAAAAGGCCTTTCGGTCGTGCTTCTCACGAATAAAGAGACCGCCGCCAATATCCACGTGCGTTGAAATGGGAAGGAGAGTAAAATGGGATGAGACTTGGGAGTGGGACTTCAGGAACCGAAAGGACTTGTCGGCGTATAGAAGTCACGAACATTCGAAACATAGCGTGTGATTGTTCGAATGACTATTGACTGGAATCTCTGGATGCGAGCGATGTGCCGGATTGATGAAACAAGAGTCGTGTTCAAATGCTCGCCCGCCTATTTGCCGTTGCTAAACAACCCCCGCTGCGGAATATCGGAATAAATATAGCGGGTTAATTTGACATTGCATTCAACGGTACAGCCGGAGAATAATGGGCGTCTAATTAGGGAGGTTTGCGGAGGCGGCGGTCGGGGGCTGGGATCTGTGAATCGTTTTTTGAATCTGAATCCATTTCATTAGGAGTAACCCCCACATTGAGAACGGAAGCCCCATTCAATCCGAATCAAGTGCAACCCGCGCAACAAATGCGTCCTCCGCCCCCAGAGACTACGGCTCCCGGAAATACGCCCCCGGATACTTTGTGTATTTACCGTCCAATTCACGCGGGTGAATTCAATGACTGCTAATCTGGTATACAAAAATATAATCGTTTCATTTAGTGTATTTGTCTATGGGGTCACCCTGTAACTGTAGAGAGTTCTCCAACTTTTAAAGACGGGGCTATATATATATATATATATATATATATATATATATATATATATATATATAAATTTATATATGCACCGATAAACTAGCGCCCCTGAGGGTGGTGCGGATATGTACTTAACTAAAGTTCGTTGGGTACACTTGCACCGATAAACTAGCGCCCCTCTGAGTGTGGTGCGGAAATGTACTTAACTAAAGTTCGTTGGGTACACTTGCACCGATAAACTAGCGCCCTCTGAGTGTGGTGCGGAAATGTACTTAACTAAAGTTCGTTGGGTACACTTGCACCGATAAACTAGCGCCCCTCTGAGTGTGGTGCGGAAATGTACTTAACTAAAGTTCGTTGGGTACACTTGCACCGATAAACTAGCGCCCTCTGAGTGTGGTGCGGAAATGTACTTAACTAAAGTTCGTTGGGTACACTTGCACCGATAAACTAGCGCCCCTCTGAGTGTGGTGCGGAAATGTACTTAACTAAAGTTCGTTGGGTACACTTGCACCGATAAACTAGCGCCCCTCTGAGTGTGGTGCGGAAATGTACTTAACTAAAGTTCGTTGGGTACACTTGCACCGATAAACTAGCGCCCCCTGAGGGTGGTGCGGAAATGTACTTAACTAAAGTTCGTTGGGTACACTTGCACCGATAAACTAGCGCCCCCTGAGGGTGGTGCGGAAATGTACTTAACTAAAGTTCGTTGGGTACACTTGCACCGATAAACTAGCGCCCCTCTGAGTGTGGTGCGGAAATGTACTTAACTAAAGTTCGTTGGGTACACTTGCACCGATAAACTAGCGCCCCCTGAGGGTGGTGCGGAAATGTACTTAACTAAAGTTCGTTGGGTACACTTGCACCGATAAACTAGCGCCCTCTGAGTGTGGTGTGGAAATGTACTTAACTAAAGTTCGTTGGGTACACTTGCACCGATAAACTAGCGCCCCGTGAGGGTGGTGCGGAAATGTACTTAACTAAAGTTCGTTGGGTACATTTACACCGATTAACTAGCGCCCTCCTGAGTGTGGTGCGGAAATGTACTTAACTAAAATTCGTCTGGTGCACATGCTCCGATTAACAGGATTACTAAAATTAAATTTTTTTCAATAAATTTTGGATCAACAGGAGAACTTTTATAATCGTAAATACACAGTTACTGGTATAGAGGCATAGATGCGGTGCAACAAATCGGGACTGATTCTCGCAGTGTTTTCGCTCCAGGGAAAAGCGTTTTTCCCAGTGCTAAAAATATATTTATCCGAGGGTGAAAATACGTTCTCCGGGTAAAATCAGCGATGCGGAAATTCGAGGTTCAATTACTGTTTGGGTTGGGGCGGGGGTGTTGTCGCCCGCGGGTAAGGATTCAATCTTGGTGGCGCCACCGGCTCCCAACCCCAACCCCCTCCCCAACCCCTCGCCGCAACACCTTACCCGCCTAATGGAAACTCATTTTCGCCGACACTTCGCCTTTTCCGGAGAACGGGAAAATTTTCCACCGCACGTCGGCACGCTCAAATTCGTCCCTTTGATTCGCACTCGGCCAACTTGAAAATAAGTTTCTTTTTCCGAAAGTAAAAATTAAAAAACCCGCCGGTATAATTTAAAACTTTCATTCAAACTTTCCCCAAATTCCAATTCCGCGACATTCAGATTTACGCCCGAAATCCTCGGTTAACGAGGCCGGAGCAGTATTGAGTTAAATGTGCTCGAAGAGATTTATATAAAAAGTTACATTTTTATTACAAAATAATTCGTCGAGACGTTATTAAAAAGTCAGAAAGACGTAATTCTCTGAATATTTATTACGCTATGATAAAAAAGACCTTCTTTTGGATCTTCGGTGATCGCAAATCGCTGATTCGGTCGTAAGCTGGGCATATAGTCGGCTTCTCGAATAATTGAAGTTATAATTACATATTATGTGCGAGTTATAGACCCCCTCCATGTAGCCCTTTAATATAGATCTTATTATTTGACAAATCGTCTTAAGGCAATAATTTGTCTTTTCGTACTTGAGGAAAATTCTGTTCGCTGTTCGTAGCACTAAAAATTGTCTATTTGTACAAATTACAAATGTTTTTATTATGTACACACGTAAAACGAAGTTTTCTGTTTAATTCCACTTTTCAATCTTGAAATTTTAATTACACAAACGCGAAAAGTGGTGTTTAAATTGTAAGGTAATTCCTGTTTCGGATATAATCGACACTTGTATGAAGATGAAAGATACAATTTAATAAACACCTTTCGGACGTACTCGAACAAAAAGTGTTATTATCATTTCCCTATCGTTTTAAATCGTCTATATTGTTGTAATTAATGTTGTGTAGCTGATCAGTTTGTGATAGTTGAGATAGAGTTGGAGAGCTTTGAAGAGTCACTCTACACTTTGCGGTTGGTAAGTTGGTAAAAATCAATCAGCCATGTCAGCCTGAACCACGCCCATCACCATCACCACCATCATCATCATCATCATCGCACCGCGCCAACTAAGCTACACACGTGTATTACCCACTTAACACCAACCCCTTTCCAATAAGCTTAATGGCTATGCCGGCACACTACATTAGTCCCCTCCCTATCCCATCCCCCCCCCCTGTTAGCTCATTACAAGGTCACGTTGCTGCCAGGTAACATATTAAAGAAAATTAGGTTTTAATACACGATACCTCGTTGGGTGAAAACATGACGGTTTCTATGTAAACTTTAATGTGGACCGAAAAAAAATGTCGGAAGAGGCGGAGTAATACTGAAACTATTTTATAGTCTGAAAATTAAGCAAAGAGAAACTTTCCGCACTATTAAATGAAATGTTCTTCTCTTCCATTCTTACAAACAGATTCAATCCCCCGAACTACTACATACATTCATTTTTTTCGTTCGCATTTGTTTCTGTCTCCTCTCGCTGCATTCGTCTTTCGCTAGACCGGTTTCGGCTACTCGCCATCTTCAGTATCGGTGTTAGTCACTTTGGATGTTTTTTGGGCACTGTCACTGTCACTTGTACTGTGGTGGTTGTCTGTTTGTCGTGTGTATATATATACGTGTCTTGTTACTATGTTTTTCGGGATGTTGTTTGTCTTCTTTTAGTTGGGAGTGATTTTGTAAACGAGCGGGGAACACTCAAAATGTGTACACTTATTCTGCCAGTGGTGAAAATTCAACGGTCCTTAAACGCGAAAATAATGCTCGGAAATAACAAATTGCCCCGACGCCGGGGCACTAAACGGGTGCCGGCCTAATGGCACATGAAAAGTTCAGTACCGGAGGTATATAAGTTTAAATTTAAATTTTCCCGGCTTAAAATATGGTAAAATTTGCCGGAAAAAAGTGCGGCCAAAGTATCTGAGCGCCAAGTTGGCCCCTGGCAATGAATATTACATTAACCGTTCTGGAGCTTCCCGAAAATTTTCATCCCCCTTGAATTATTTATACGTCGGGGCTGAGTTTAAACCTAAAACCCCAGCGGGCGAAGGAGTTGACTTGCCTACAATCTCTTTCAAATTCGGCCGCCGTAAAACTGTTTATGGGGCGCAATAAAAAGTAAATATCTAGCATAGCACCCGCGGAGGGGGGGGGGAACCCGGGTTTCAGAATTCGCGGATGGGGGGAGAGAATTCAGAATGGCCTATAATTAACTATATATTACCATACCGGAGTATAACGGAACGCTACAGGGCATGAAAAGAATGACTGGACACCCGGGGGACGTTTACGTGGAAATCTGGTTATATTGGGGGTCACAGGGGGTGTCTTGAACTGGTAATTTATAGCTTGTGTCCTTGGCAGCAGAGGCAATTGACTGCTACCGCTTTGCTCATCGATTCTAGATTGACACAAGCTTCATGCAACGTCACAGGTCTACAGTAACTTGAGAAGTTTAAGGGGGGGATACAATTTCCACTCATTACTTTTCCCTTTCCCGCCCTCCAAAAGCATTTAATCCCCTATAATATAAATTAAAAAAGGAGGGGAAACCAGTGGGTTTCTCCTTCACTGTAGTCAGTACTTGTATCAATGTTTCTTATTGTATCTTTTTTACAGGTGCAACAATAAAAGAGAGAAAAAATCTCACCCACATTCCCCCAATCCACTCCTAATGAAATATGAGCCGCTAGAGACCGGCAGTCTTGTAACTTCGGTTCACAGTTCAGAAATTGGAATATGATGAGCCCACTCGAGCTAAATGGGCTCCGGCCATTCAATCAACAGAAACTTGCAATCGGAGGAAAATTCGATCAGCCGCTCAATCGAACACCGGGACTTACATTAAACCAGCCATGGCGCGTTAGGTAAGATTCGCGTTAAATTTAAGTTTAATTTGAATTTTTTTCCAGTTAAAATTTCCAACTCAACCTCTTATAATTATCTCTCTACTTCGTCCGTAAACGGCCCGATTGAATATGCGAGGTAAATATTTCGCAAGTTGAGATTTTTCAATTCTTCCTCACGGGGCGGACGAACGGGGCTGAGGGTATACTAGGCCCGCCGTACAGCCCCGTCTTGCGGGCCAAGTATCAGCGCCGTCGACCGTTTAAGGAGGTTTAACTCACAAAATACGCAAAAAATTTAATACAAATACGTATCAATTCCAATTTGCTTTTTTCTGTTTACACTAGTGAAAAAATTTAGACTCCGAATTTCAGAGCTTAAATTTCGGGAAAAAATTCGTGTTCACGGGGAAATCTTATCACTCGTTTGAAGCCATTGAATCGATAAATCTAGAGTGATGAATTATTTGTTAAGTTACGGGATTAATTAATTTTATCCTCTAAATACATTGAAATTCTCAAAGTTTCCTTTTGCGATCGGGATTAGATTTAGACGAAAGTCAGGGGAACCTTAGCTCAGCCCTTGGAAATGATTCCGCGATGTGGTTTGGCCACCCTTCCTTCGTAAAATATAAAATTCTGCCCCAATATGTATATATATACGCACACACATGAAGGTTCTCCTCTATATAAAATGTCAGTTGTGCCGGAACAATTTTATTACATATCAAGTTTTTCCAATATGGGAGCGGGAAACGTCTGCAATAGGAACAATATTGCATTTCGCCCCCGAGGCTGAGGGTTGGGGTGTGGGAGCCGTCCAATATTGCAACATTGGCCGTACATGCTGTCACCGCATGTTGCCGCTCAATGCTCCAATGTTTGTTGGACGAACCGGCGACGTACTATACATGTCTCTTTGTCGATCGCATAAAAGTATTACCGCAACTGTTACCAATCGTATTTTTTTATTCATTATCGCTAACTTATTCTAAGGTTAATAATCCGCTAAATTATTGCTGTGGCCCTTTTCATTCCCTGTAATTTTTCCTGTTTGTGGAGAATACTCGAACTTTCCACTCGAAAGCTCCCCGGTGTTCCATCATCCCGAGAGTCCGACCCCCTCATACAGGGCAGAGATTAATAATTCAAATTTCGGTCGCTGGGTAAAACCGAAAACGCTGAGCGGGGGTTTGGGGTGCTTGGAAATTCTCGGAATTGACCGGCGTTTATTTATAGGAATTAATTGGAAATCAGATTAATAAAACACGCGTACTCGTGAGGCCTCCCCCGGGGGTGGGTGTATTTGGAATTCGTGGAAATTGGATGCGATCGGTTTTAACTTTTGGACAAAGGGGCAAGGGAGTGAGAGGGGCGTGAGAGGGAGAGAGGGAGGGAGAGTGTGTGTTTGTGGGGTCACGCAAATGAAATCGGGATCCAATTAGCATTTTAATTTGACCGACGATTTGGAAATTACCGGATAATTCAGCGAGGTCCCCGATCATAAATTATCGACGGTTTCGACATGAAATGAGACCGGAATTCGTGAATTTTTGTATCGCGAAACAGAAAACCCGCGTGTTTTTTTAATGTTTATTCTGTTTCTGGGTGGCACTAACTCGGATTTTGGGAAAAAAATATATTTCACCGTTCATTCAGCTATGATGCTATGTAGTTAATGTGGTCGAATTTTCTCATTCGATGTGGATACACGTGATCATGAAGCGTTTAAGAAGTATACATTTGAAAGGGCACAAATCTTGTCCGGGGAAAACAACTATTATAGCAGGACTATCAGAGATGCAATAGAAATAAATAAAAAAAAACAAGTTCAACTGAGACATAGGTTATGATTTTAGCCCGGTAATACGGGAACAAACATGCATTAATCGCAAGAGGATTAATGTCATCTCACCTCCACACATATGTATGTAACCCAAAGTAGATTCACTCCTGATGATGGAACCCAGCAGAGGGTCCCATTTAATGGAGCCCTCGGGTGGTTTCCAAATACAGAAAAAATCCCAGAACCGATATTCTTCCCACATCACGCGATCTTACCGGAAGCCACCTAAGTGGCAATTTAACAGTTATTTTTATTTCGTTCGGTGCCACTGTAGGGAAGTTTAATTGATTTGATTAAACGGCGGGAGTACGGTACTCACGGTTAGGGGTAGATAGAGCTCGTGGGTTTGGTTGTTCCTCCAGAGTGTTGTGTCCGGCGGGAGCTGTGCCGAGCAGGAGGCCTGCGGGGGCTCCAGTTGGGGGCCGTTGGGGGCGGGGGCGGCAGGGGCTCCCTCCTGCTGCTGAGCCCGGCCCCGGGCCACCCCCATCGACCCTCTCACCTCTCCGCCCGCCACCGCTACCACAGCCACTAGCACCATCACTATAGCACTCCTCCATCCTGTCGGGGCTAGCGCAGCTTCCCACATCGCATATCACCTCCAAACACATAGACAAACTCTAATGTATTGATCGCTTATATTATATATACAACACCCCCTCAAGGATCGAAGATTTCCACGCCCAGAACTTAGGCCTTAGGCCTTAGGCCTGAACTCGGCCTTAAACGCTACTGGCCCAGAAATCTTCTTAGACTGTAGTCTGAACCGGCTAATTTATGTCAAAATGTGTTCCTTTATCGGCAAAATCATCAGTAAAAAAACACAGCTACTTAGAATACCTTTTTGTGGTCTGCGAGGGTTGTATACCGTAGATTTCTGTGTGTGTTTCTGTCTCCTCTCGCCGGTTCGGTCTTTTGCCGTCACTGATGACTGTGCACTGAGGATGCCCAAAAACATCCTCAAGTGACCAACACCGCCGTGAAGAGGGTGACCGGCCGAAACCGGTCTAGCAAAAGAGCAAACCGGCGGGAGGAGAGAGAAACACACGAAATCTACAGCATACAGCAATGTTACTTATAACTTCTAAGTTGATTGTACAAAAATAAGGGTAAAAAAAACTTCCGGTAGGATGGTGTAATACTGTAACAGCCTCAGTTGGCAGGGGCTTTACCTGTGTGGAAATCGCCCGGAAGCGGACAACACCCGAGAGGACCCCCGGAAAGGAAGTGTGTTCTCGACCGAGGTTTCGCGCAGTATATTACGCGACCCCACCGGAAGTCAGTGAACATTTCCGCTTGAATTTTATCGGCCCGGCAGCCGATATATTGGAAAACTTGTAACGCTAAGTGGACCCCCGGTGGACTTTCCGAATTTCGTCGACGGACCTAAGTATCGGATAAGCCTGGAACTTGATCCTATAGCGCTATGAACTTCTTCTATTCGCTAAACTCTTAGCCAAATAGAGGAACGCATTCTCGTCGATAGTAGGGAAGAAACTGGTCGAATAGAAAGAACTGTGTTCACTATTTTTTCACTTGAAGGTTTTACCATCTAAATCCATCCTCACGTGTCTTACGAACTGCACGGGCACTTAGTCATGTCCGACACTTGACTATTTTCTCTAGTTCTACTTATGTCGTACACCTGCGGCTCTCCTACTTCCTCTACCGGGCGTCACCCCCTACCCTTTGCCACAGTATTCTGACCCCACTTCAACATCCTCATGGACAAGGTATGACTCTTAGATTGTGTACAGCAGCCTTCTGAAATGGCCGCGAATTATGTTTTGAATTTCGTTTGGACAGTTTTTTTTAAATTCATTCATAATATGAAAAACATATTCATCCCACGAATCGATCAGTTGTCGCCGTCTTGAATTTCCTACGCGTCATTATGTATAATTAACGGATATTAGCGCGTCCATGCGTAGAACGTCGTGTGTAACCGTGTGAACTCGTGTGCGTCTTGATATCGGGAATCAGAGAGCGGCATATTAAGGGAGCCGGGAAACATTATCAGGGCACAAAGGGGGATGATTGGGACAATGGGCTGTGACGTAACGCGGTAGCGCTTCATCAATCCTCCTTTGTCATTGTCATACCGTCCGATGGTGGAACCCGCCCCGACGTACAATGGCGACCGCCGAATCGTATTCGAATTATGATCGAGCCGTAATCACGCGATATGGGTTCTGTCCAGCTGTTATTGCTGTCTGGGAAAGTCTCTATTCTATTGAGACCAATAAGGAATTTGGTTCTTGTTCTTCAGGTTTTCTTTAACAATATACCTAAGAACAAGCTCGCTACCTTGGGCTCTACATAAAGACTCGTACATTTAGTAAAGTCGGACTGTCGAGACCACTACTGTCAATGAAAAATTACTTTTTCGACCAACGAATTGACAATATAAAAAGCTGTATCGAACTATGGGGATCCACCAAGATATTCAACGCTGCTCGCATACAGAGATTCCAATCGAAATCCATCCTCCACGCTCCCCGGTATGTTTCCCACCCAGTCGGCCTAGTGATAGGCCCGAGAATATATACGAAAAAAAATCGATTTTGGTCGATTTGGATTTTCTTATTTTTTGGACGAGGGATTGCCCCGACGGCACGCGACATTTGGCAACGGTCGGCGGCGGTGCCCAGACCCCCAGGAACCGGAGGAATGGAGGAGGAAGAGGAGGAGGAGGAGCACGACGAGTGACCCGATTTCGCCGAAGATCAATAATATGAGTAGCAGTTTTGTCCGAACCCGCGGCCAACACTGCGCACCGCATAATCGGGAATCTTTATGCACAAATCGACATTCCCGGTGAATGTATTCGCACCGAATCGAGTAAAAATATCTCGATAGTATTGGTCCATAACAGCCGGCAAATATTCATTTCAGCCTGTGAGCTAGAGGCGAAATCCAGTCTGAAATACGACCAAATCAGCCCTCCACCAGCTGAAATGGACAGGAATTAAAAAATATTTGATTTAAGTAAATCAATTTCGAGCGGTACTTAAGATAAGAGACCCGCACTTTATGTTGTACCTTATTGTTGAGGTAAGATTTCCAGGGGGTGTTTATTAACGATAATAAATAATTCAACGGAAAGGGTCGTTATTCAATTTAAGTGTCCGGTTGGGGGTTGGGGGGGTTGACACGAAGCAGAAGAACTGGCGGAGAGTTTTAAGTGAAAATTTGAGAAGCGCGACCGCTTTTCCACAATCTTGAGCTAATTTCCAATTTGAATCTCATCAACGAGTGAAATCGTCCCCCACCCCGTCGGGTTTTCTTGCCCCTGGCCCTTTTCGCAAACAACTTTTCCTAAAACTCGTATTACTGGCAGTGCCTACCACAACTGCCGGATTTAACACTCCCTTTGGGGAATTGGGAAAGTCCCAGAAGAGTGGAAAATGTACGGGAAATGAAATGCGAAAGCATCGTCCGAATTCCAGGAGCGTGAAATAAGTACCTCGCTTATGACATTTCGAAATCCCAATTTTGTGCCACCGCCAACTCTACTTTTCCCTAAAATGTAAAACTGTTCCTCGAGACGATTATTCAGATATTTTCCGAGGGCCGCTGAACAATTTTGGGGAATAGCTAGCTCCGTGGGCCCACTCGAAAACGGAAGGAAGCCTTTTGTAAGTAGGGGAAGCGGAAGGAGGCGGAGAGGACTTCCTGTTCTTAAGATGAGAGAGTTGAACAAGAATGGAATGGCTGGAGGTTATTCGGGGTCAGGTTATTTTGTTCACGATTTACGGTGCGCATCGAGGGTTTTTCCACTGGTCGAACACGTACGCGGAGATTATTCTCGCGTGTACAACGCAATGGACGTTCCGCTGTAAAAATCCCATCATGTGTGTCAGACATATCGCCGCAGGCTCAACAGCGTTAATATACGTTCTGAGCGTTGCGCCATCTGTCAAGCGATGGCCGAACTAATACAAAAGTCTGTATCGATGACGCCGCCGCCGCGGAAATGCGATCCCAGAGGCAGCGGTAATATATTCAGTACACGACTTTCATTTAACTTTTATAGGGCTCGGGTTAGGGGGATGACCAAATTGAATACGGTGGTCCCGTCCCCCCCCCCGTTGCGCCCCCGGACAACACACGACAAGGATATCTATCCGGGCTGTCTCCCCTAGGACCCCTAATGCATTTTCCGATTAGCCCGCCCCTCCGGGACTCCAAATTGATTTTCTTCGGCATTTCTATTCATCGGAAAATTCGTGGTAGAATTCGGCAGTAAAAAGATTATAACCAACCAACGGTTTTTGGTACGTCGATAGACGGGATTGGTTTGTAAATGTATCCCCGACGAAGATTCTTTTTTTCAATTATAACAGTTTGAATAGCCCCGATCAATCGTATATATTCCATCTTGGATTCAATTGGCGTAATCGATCGTTTGACAGGCCCTGCAAACAGGTTATTATTCAGAGGGGTGGAAAAGAAGTTGAAGCCCACTTAAACTTGCTCGTTAAGGGAAATCGGCGCCATATTTAATACCAGCTCCCCCTGCCCTCTGCTAGCACCGCCAAGGTAAGCACTTAAGTGAGGTTTAATTGATCTTGTTCCCTCCATCTCCATTATTCTCGCTAATTGCGCTGTTGGTGGGGCCGAAAGAAGCAAACACAGGAGCAAATTCACTCGACAGGAAATTTCTACTCATCTAATTGTTAACAGTTTTTTTTTGTTTTTGAAAATCAGATTTGTTTTTCTGTACATTGTCTAACACGAGAAGTACTGAGATTTCGCTGTGTCGTTTCACGGACTCAGATCATGCCCTTGTTGTTAGTTGTTCAGTGGTTGAATTTCGTCTTATCCGACACACTTGTTTAGCCATGTCGGGAACCACCCTTACCGGATAGCCATAAGATAAATAAAATACATCCTTAAGAAGTGGATTGTACAATAAAAGAAAAAAGGTTGAAATTATCCCTTCATCCCTTTCTCGCCGAGGGAGAGACCTTTGAGATAGAGGATCGCTGGAATAAAACCCTCTTCAAGCGTATATACGAGTTGTGTGGGTTGGAAAAAATATAAATAAAGTTATCGCTGACCGTTTTACATTATTTTCAAATACCGAAGAAAGGTTTTATTTATTAATCCAATTCGGTACGAAATTGGCCCGGTAAAGAGATGATACTGAAAACCCAACCAGCTACAGCAATTTTGGCCAATCTAAGTTTTTTAACCTCGATACGATTAAAACTATAAAGTTTGATAACAACAATAAACAGCCAATTGATGAGCGTGTCAATGAGCGCCTGCCGGCTTTCACGGCGTACGGCAAGACAGGCGTGTATTGCGGGTTCGTCGCCTTCCAGGCGTTGTGACCTTTGCCGCCCGGGCCCCGTTTGACAATTTGGCGCCTGATCGGCTGGCCGGCCAACCTCGCTAGACCGGTTATGCTAAATCGCATTTAGCAAAATTTCCAGACAGACCTCGTCTCTCTCGCCAGTTTTTCCAGGCTCTGGGAACTCGTCCTCGAAAAGGAAATAATCGGAAACTCGAAAGGTTGGACAAAGGGATATCGTATGACTTTACAGTAGCAACTGAAGTATGACTATAAAACAACAGCGATTGCCTCTGCGCCTAATTCTTATACCGGACCTACTCTCGTTGTATATAGCCCTGAGGCATTTGGTATACGACGAGTCCTATTACATGAGATGATGCTGATGTTACAGATCTTCGTTCTTTTAGATTGGGTTCGAATTTGATATTATAGAAAAATCGTGGTTCGCCACGAGATAACTCCGGATAGAATGCGCGTACTATTGATCTGTATTTCGTTAAATTATACATCGTATTTTTTAATATTAAATTAATTCTGTTCCCACGTTACCGGCAGGCCTTGCTACCTATATTTCCGCTCTTATGGAGTTTATTTTTATTTTATATCAAACATTTTTTCTTCTCCTTTTTCTCAAAAGAAATATTTCATTAGAGGGGATTGTAAATAGTAACGTTAGCGTCAATCCTTTTAGCGTTTTTCCCATGTAAATTATGCGAAAGCTTTATTCCGATATTGTTAATTTTATCGAGGCCGGAATTATAAATATTGTGCAAATCTAAATAAGGTGGCAGCCTGAGAGCCTGAAACAGGGTGTGCCGAGGGAGAGGTTTTTTTTGGGGCGGAAAATAAAATAAACAAGGAGCCCTAATTGATGTTGACCCGGTTTTATTTGAAGGCGGTCCTGTCGGTGGCTGGGCGTCATAGTAACAGTGGGTTGGGCTAAGTTGGCACCGCTGAGAACATCGATTTCTCACTCTCTCTCTCTCCCTCCATCCCTCCCTCGCTCCCTCCATCCCTCTCTCTCTCTCTCTCTCTCTCTCTCTCTCTCTCTCTCTCTCTCTCTCTCTCTCTCTCTCCCTCCCTCTCAGCCGCTCTCTCCAAGCAACACTGCGGCGGCTGATTGGCTTGCATCTTATCATCTAATTTGTACACCTAATTATTTATTAATTACTATATATATATATATATATATATATATATATATATATATATATATATGCTCAAATTTCCCTCAGGCAATATGTTTACTATAACAATATTTCCGTCCCGGGAGACCTCATTTATAATAATATAAATTATCACTCGTTCGATGTGAGCCCTTCGATCTGCCAACTGCAAGAGAGAAACACTCCTGTGATCTCAAATTTTCCTCAATAAACGGCGTCAACGTATCTGGTTCGAATCCGGGTAATAATTCCCCATGGGACTGCAAATTTCGCCTGAAGAGCTTCAGGTGCAATCTTCAAATATTCGATCCGAAAACAATTTGAACAAAGATAATTTGGGGTGCTTAACTGGAGAGGTTAAGTTCCTCATCAACGGACTGATGGGATGATAAATTCATGATTGAAGCTTCCGTACCTAAATCCGGATTGAAGGAAGCCGATCCCTATCAACTCCCCCACCCCCTCGAATTCAACCCTCATCCCTTCATTACCTACTGATTAGATTCCGCGATAAGCGGACGTCCATAGCTGAGATCATAAATTGCAAGGACAAACTTTAGATTACGTGTGTTTCTGTCTCCTCTCGCTAGTTTGGTCTTTTGCTAGACCGGTTTCGGCTGCTCGCCATCTTCAGTAGCGGTGTTAGTCACTTTTGGCACTTTGGATGTTTTTCGGGCATCCTCACTGAACTGTCACTGTCACTTGTACTGCCCAAAGTGACAACGGGAGCCCGTAACAGTAGTGGAAAATTCGCAGGGAAGGATTTAGTTAGAAAAGACGTGGAGCCTATTGGAACTATTAGGTTTTGACTTCCAAATATATGACAGGAAACCTATTGTAATGTGTATTTACGATCAAAAAAGTTTTCCTGTTGATCCTGTTGCTAGTTTATCTGTGAAAGTGCACCCAAGAAACGTTAGTTGAGTACATTTGCGCACCACACTCAGGGTTGGGAGCAACAGACAACCCCCGCAGTACAAGTGACAGTAACAGTGCAGTGAGGATGCCCGAAAAACTTCCAAAGTGCCAAAAGTGACTAACACCGCTAAATATAAAGGCGTAGGAAGGAAGACCGAATGCTTTAGTGAAGGTGGGCCTGAAGCCAAGGCCTCGTCGTGTTGGACTTAACCGAAAAGGCTCGTTGAATTTAATATCTCAAAACTCTTTTTTATCTTTATCACATTCATATCGTATTTTAGTGAATACGCTGGGGTTCACGATATCATCAAAACCCGAAGTCAAAGCTTAGTTCCTCAAAAACTTCAAAACAAAGTCCTTCAAAACCGAACCTATCCGCTTTACAAACCCTAAAAGAAATCGGTGAAGTACGTAGGTTGGACTGCATTTATCCCAACAAATTACTGCGGAAAATTACATATACGGTCTGTGAACCAGGAGGCCAAAATTATATTATGTACTTAATATCCTGGTGAAGTCCAAGATCGTTAACTGGAGGTCCGAACTGACAATTATCTAAAACTAATTATCCGGGCTTAACGTTACCATTCTGCCTGTATTCTTATAATATCTGGCGTTGAAAGACCACATTTTCCTGCCGTAAAACGTTTCAACCGATCGCATTCTCCTGGAGGAAAAAATAGGAAAAAGTGCTTCTAAACGGATCAAGAAATATTTATACACTACCAACTTCCGTAATAGCGCGGGTTAGAACGTTGGCCGACTTTGCGAAACGGCAAAAGTAGGCCAACGTCTCCGAAAATTTATATCATCGGATTTGAACGGGGAATTAAAATTTGGTGATAAACGGGACAATATGAACCAGATTGACGAAACACAAGAGAGAGAAACGTAACACGCTCTAATAACAAAGCGTCAGATGGAATTCGAGAAGAGAAATAGATTTTCAAGAGAAAATCAACTACTTTTGGAATTAAGTATGTTGTCTTTTTCCTAATTATTTAGGTATTTTGATTATTATTACTTCTAAAGTGCAGACCAAAAAGTGTTATATCAACGCGCTTCTCGTCGTCCGATATATAAATGTTAGCTGGGGACAAATTTTGAAAATTTCTTATCGATGGACCGAAGATTCACGAATTCAACCCGCCGTATATTATATATATGGAATATTGAAAATTTTAATTTGCTGTTAAACAAAAAATTAACGATATAAATCGCGCCGTTTAAAAAATGTTAATTGTAAGCGCGTTCTCTCAGTTTGGACTGTTGAGCCTGGAGGGTGGACGGTCCGTATAGCGTGCAGGTGGTAATTATTTTGGCGCTAATTAGCTCCGGTCCTGGTAAAGCCCTCGAAGAATTAAACGAGCCGCCCTCTCACCCCCAACCGCCCCTAACTGGGGGCGGAGCCGGACGGCGAAACTTGGATCCAAATCGATACCTCCGCTCCGTTGTTATTTGATTAACTCAATTTATACGGGGCCTTTTCTTTCCCAACCCCACTTTTTCACTGTGTTTTCCCTCCGGCGTCCAGTTTCAATAATATCCGCCGTGCAAAAGGCCGTCCGCTCGGGGCTTATCGCCATCAGGCACGAATACGGCGATTCTACTACAAATTGAGTATCGGCGGTGTAGAAATTCGGATTTCAATAACTCGACGCGTTACGAGAATACTCGTTTGGAGCGGTGTCAATTGAAAATTGACCGCGAAAGAGGGGTTAATATTAAAATAAATTATAACGAAATCGACTTATTATTATTTTTAAATTACAGATCGAATGAAGATATTATGTGGAATAATCATTCATCTTCACAATGTGTACTGTGTGTTTTGATCGTAATTGTGACGAATCTTGGGATCAAAAAATCGGAATTAACGATCGGATGGCAGGAACCATCTCTCTTGAGAGGACAAATCTGAGGAAGAAAGGATGTGTCCGAGAACAGCCTTTTCGTTAGATGAGCGCCGTAATAGCCGAAATAATTATGGTCTTAAACATCGGCTAAGATTGCCTGCTTGTTTTAATGCATTGTTCTACTCCTTCAAGTGGCAATTTATTCTCATTAATCTTGATTTGTATACATCGTCGGGGACGCTAACCATGACGTCACTTGCGTTGTACGGTTCAGTGTTACATGTCGTTAATTGTAATTGTACTGTACGCAGGACGGAGTTGACGTGTTTGTTACTGCGGCCGCCGGTATAATGCGTGTACCACACTGCACAGTCTGGTATCACTTCGCCGTGGTTCGGACGCCACTCTACGTAGGCGGAAACGTGACCTATAATCGGTTAATCGAGCGGAAAATCTAACGGCTGAGTTAGATGCGCGTTGTAAGGGGCAGCGCGGCAGTGTGCACGACAGAGGAGTGTTGCGGGTCAGTGTGTGACGGCGCCGTAACGCTTAAATCAGCTTCAGTCTCAGGCGACCAGTTAAATGAAAGAAACAAATTTTAAACTAATGTAAATATTGAATTTAAAAGAAAAATATAGCATTAAGTATGGTCGGGTACAAGTTGTCTCGTACAGATAGATTATCAGCGAATTATAGATAATTTTATTTCATGCCAATTTCATGATAATTTAAATCTAGAGTACGGAATGCGATTTTCCAATTGCATTTTACACAAACTCCGTCCATTTAACTATTAAAAACATCTTATATATTATTGCGATAGGAATTAGTGATAATAATAAATAAATGATTAAAACGTTTACAAAACATTTTCAAGGTTTAATATGAAAATTGTTAACAGTCACCCCCCTCCCCCCATTACCCATTAGCATTAGGGTTTGAACCGGTCTGTGTTAAGTGACTATAGTGTAAGTGGGAAAATCGAGTGACCTTAATTCATTTGATCGAAGATAACTTAGGACGGGGCTTGCGGGGCGGGGGTTGGTAACCGCCGACCGATGGAGACGATTAACTCCATTATTATTTACTTCCCTAAATATTTTCCTTTTTTGCGCTTCGTCGCAAAGCTTAAATGGGAATCGTTATTGAAAGTGTTCGTGCTGTTCGCTTCCAACCAATCCCCTTTCTTATTATTTCGTATCGTCCCGAGGTTTGTTTCATCTCGCGTACGTAAGGTCAATCTCAAGTTGTACTTGCTTGTGTGTGAAACTGGGGAAAAAGAATATATATATATATATATATATATATATATATATATATATATATTCTAATGCTTCTAGGTAGTAGGCATGATTCGTAAAGTACCTCAGTGTATTATCAGTTACGATGGCGAAGAACCCGTGAATTTTTGTGAGTGTGTTCAACAAAAAAACTCTATTCTATAATTAAATAATATAAATTATTACCTTTGTATTAGAGAAAGAATAAGAGTAAGACAAATGTAAAAAGAAGTCCCATTCATTTTACATTCATACAATAAATAATACTCTATATTTATTGTCAGTAATCCTCTCAATTACTCGAATTGCGAGCAACTCGAATCTCGGGGTTTCTGGGTTAGGGTCAAATAGGTCGATCGTGACTTGAAAATCCACCAGTCATTATGTCACGAACCGTCGAGGAAAAATCCTCTCAAAAGTGACATCGAACTCCCAAAATACCTTCATAATTTTTATTTTTAGATCAAATTTGTCCATCAATAAAACGGTCGGCATATTACCCCCAATTGCCTAGTTAGCTTTTTAAGAATGCACGATTTTTGCTTCCGTGTTTCTATTTCAGGCGGTCCATTTTTCATTCTATACAGTAATTGTGTAAGAGGTACAAATAATATATACATATATTTTATTTATTGACTCAACAACTTGGCATATGGGATGGTACAATCAGTTTAATAAGGAGGGTCCTACGTTGGGATATCGAATAGGTCGATTTGATGTGAAAAACCCGTCATTAACCTAAATACGACCAAAATTAAAATATAAACGCCAGAAATACCTGTAAACTACAACTCGAGAAGCGTGTACTGTAGTAATATATTTTGAAGATTGAAGAAATAGTTGACATAGGTCAATTTAATTCGAGTAGAAGAATACGGGATGTGAAACGCAGGCGGCATTACAAAATTCGTTTTCGTATATTCGTTTAATGCACAAATATTGACATTGTTTTATGGTACGAATTCAGTTTGAAAGAAACAAATACTATTACCTAATTGCCGGGTATGTTACTCATCGTTTACCTAATATTGGGTGACCGGAAACGACTCAATCAGCTGATATACGGGTCAATTGGGTAAAGTAGACGTGGGAAAAGGTGTCCCGATAGAGTTGTTAAACTGTACTCTCCGCAATATACAAAGCGGGTAACAATTGTACAATGTAAACTGCACCGCCCGGACTTGAACAACAATGACTATAGTCTAAACAATTACAAATAACTTTAATATAACATTTCACGAAACATTCTCGTTGCTAAATTCTACAACAAAAACACACACAGATACGGGCATATAGATAAACGCTCACACAAAATATAGGGACTTGGTCCGGGTTCGAATTCCGGTGGAGGATCAAATTTGAATTGAAAATTTAAATTTCTCGCTACACTCTTCGATAGAACTTTACTTGTAATTTTTTAAAAATATGTAGGGACGGTTTATTTAATTTTTATAAATTTGAATCCTCGGTTCGTACAATATTACAAATCGAGGCGCCATCTCGTGGACCAAATTTTTTTGAAACGGTTGTTTAATAATACACACACACACATAGAAAATAAATAGAACTGTCGAATATAAAAGTTAGGTTTATTATTATTACCAGAAGACGTTGAGTTGAAGAAGAAAGCCGGCTAGAGTGTGGTGGGTAGGTAGAGGACGAGGCGGTGGACGGGGACTGACTGGGGCTGGAGGGTAGACCTGGAGGCCGAGCCGGAGGAGGGAGACCGGCGGCCGATAGAGGGGCAGGGGTGGGGAGAAGATTGATCGGGACCGGGGGACACACGGCCGTGGAGGAGGAGGAGGAACAGATGATAAAGGAAGGGGAGGAAGAAGGGGAAAAAAGGAGGGGTGGGCGCCTGCACGTGCAGAGCGGGGCGGAAATAAGGGAGAGAAGAGGAACGGGGCGGTTGTGGACTTGCGCATTGCAACCCCCGGAGGTCGATGAAAGCCTGCAGCGGCGGGGGCGTCCGCACGTTGGTTCCTCCCTTCCCGGCTATCCCGCTACCTCTAACCCCGAACGTCTCCTCCCGCTCTAATCTGGCAGGCACGTCCCCTTTTATTAACCCTATCGCCCGTACCCCGCCCTGCCTACCTCCGAACTACACCCCCGTTACACCGGCGGTTATCTCTCGAAGGCCGTTCGAAGGCAGGGATTGCTTTCCTTAACAAATATTAGATGGACTACATAAAACTATACAGAAACTGAACTAAAAAGCCAGCGGGCTTATATAACTTGCGACAGTCCACTAGGAATGGAACAGATCTCAAATAGAGAGCACAGTACTAGGAAATGTACTCGCCATTTTTCTGTCAATAGCGAGGACAATTTCGTCTAACCACTCTCCTTCCCCTATTGTATTACAACATATAAAAGGATAAGTCAATAAATGAGTCATAGACTGTACATTGGACAGATCAGTAGAATGTCGTATTACAGGCCAATTACACTGTGCCTGAAGAGCTCGTGACAAGCTCTCTGAGCTATTCCAAACTGTAGACAGTTGTCTCCTATTCAGTCCGTCGCCGGATTAGCCCGGTTAGCTTCGTTTATATCCTTAGTGGAGGCTTAGGAATTGTGACTGACCGGTTTCCGGTAAGACCTAGCGTGATGTGGTGGCAATAATATCGGCTGAGCCCCGGAAGTTCCGGGATCTTTCCTGTATTCCCCGAAGCAGCCATTCAGTGGGGCCCCCTCTCGGCTGCTGTCCGCTTCCGGTGGCTCGAACCCGTTGCCCCACTTGTACAGAGGGGGCTATTCCCCTGCAGAAGGTTCAAATGGGGTTCTTCGAAAATCGATTGCGTATCGACGGCTGAAATTCAATTGTATCAACACTGAAGTTAACGCTGAAACGGATCTGACGGCTTTTCAACTTCAGGTCTGAAGCTGTGGGCTTGAAATCTGGGAATCGGTCGGGAACGGTTTAATTTCGGGGAGGGGCCGACTCTTGACTGTTTTTTGAGTCTTAGAAATAAAAAACTAAGATTTTTCTTTTTAAAAAAAAAACTAAATTTATTAATAAATGAGCTTACAAAACAGATTTGCGCGGGAACTGTAAAATAAAACAATTGGAGGAGGAACTTAAACGGGACTTAAAATGGGGCCACTCCGTAATTACACAATACTTCCTGCCGCTTCTAAGGGGCGTCTTTCTGCCGACTCGAGTTGGCAAATTTCGTGTATTAAATTCCCGTGAGAAAACTTTAATCTAGGCTAGTCCAATGTGAAAAAGAAAAGCGCTCTATCCCACCTGAAGTTAATCTTTGGAGTTGGGGAAAACTGTACTGTAAGCGCTATATTATATATAAAAAAAGAAAACATTACTCGGCTAATATTTTGAACTTTTCCTTTCAACATAAAAAAAAATATGTCTTTAAAATTATTTGATTATTGTTAGGATTTACTGTCGGACAATTTTTTAGTTTATCTTCCGCCGCGTTTCGAAATGATTGTGTTTCCACTATTCCGGAACCTGATGAAATATTATGCTTCTGTCACTTCTGAGGGATTGGGGATTAGCCCAACCGGAACGTATCGAACCGCGCGGCTTCTTCCGCTCCGCTCTGTGTCGTAAATCCGGTCGTAAGGGGTTGAATGAGATGCGGCGTGCAATTTATTTTTTCTGTTGTTTATATATATATATATATTTTTTCTAGCTGGCTATTTCATTTTCCCTGTTGACCCTTCTGCTTTCCTTCGGGGGCCGCGGTGGGTCCGTCACGTACGTCAGCTCGTTCAGGTAGTACCTAATAACAAGATACATATATACATACGACTAACATATAACCACCACAGTATATGTGACAGTAACAGTGCAGTGAGGATGCCCAAAAAGCACCCAAAGTGACTAATACCGGTACTGAAGACGGCGAGCAGCCGAAACCAGTCTAGCAAAAAACCAAACCAGCGATACGGGGCAGAAACACCCGAAATCTACAACATTTATTGTCTCTCAATAAATCTCTTCTCTGGTAAATTTGTGGATTATCATTCAATAAATAGCGGATAAAGTCGCAAATTTGTCGTATATCTAAATTCGATCTGTCAGTGCGAGACAGCGATTTCCAAACCACTTGCTCTAAAAACATAACCACGCAACATGATGAGAAAAGAATCCTAAAATGTTTGTGAATCACCGGATGATATTCAGCGGGAGGAGACACACAAAAGCTACGGTATTCCAACCCCTGGCAGACCACAAAACAGGTATTCTAAACTGATACTCATAGTAGTTAGAGTATTTTACTGGTGATGGCCTACTAATGTCTTACCAATTGGTGGCGTCCTTGCAGTCGATGTTGTAGTCCCAGTCGCAGACCCTGAACTGCTGGTGGAACGAGGTGTCGTTCGGGCATATGTAGGGTATCCTCCGTCCGTCCTCGTCGCACATGTGGAAGATCTGGCAGTGGTGTTCGGTGTCGGCGTAGAAGCCGACCGGCCTGTCCGAACAGTCGAACGTGAAAGTCAGGTTCGGAAAGTCCTCCCACCTCTTGGCCTGCAGACGTGAAAGATCCAAATTAATAACTCATTGTCGGTTTCCGAGGAATCTACTTTTGCTAAATTAACTTTGGATTTTCGGCTGTCGAGCTGACGAAACCGGTCTATCGAGACGACGACGAAGGGGCATTTCACTTTTTTGCATTTGATTCTCCATTCTGTTAGGCATTTGCGAGAGTTCACCTCTCAATACTGCCTGCTGCGAACCTCTCTCGGGTATTGCTAAGAACCCGACCCTTCGAGACTGTTATACCCGGCAACAGGACGCAACAGGCGCAACGGCGCACAGAACTTTGAAGCGCTCAGAAAGTTCGAAGAAGAGGTACTTTTTTCCCCCGATCGATCAGCGAATCGAGCGGGGAGGAACCGACGGCTAGAATGGGTCCGCGATGAAGAGGAAATCATTTTAGTTCAGACGTTCATTTTAAAGTAATAAAGGAAGTCATTCGCCATAACTCATTATCTACAGTTATATAGTGGGGCGCTAAAAGCCCGAAACCGGTCTAGTATGGATTCGTATGTTATTTGAGAGTTCTGTATGAAAAAAATTGAATATCGTTTTCTTTCATTCAGCCTCTATTCTACCGACTAGGAGAAAAATATTTTTACCGCCTTCTCAAACTTCGTGAAAAAAAAGAAATATTCCCAGACTTCAATACTGCGTTAGCCCATTATTCGCCAGTGCTGGAATTGGAATTAGAAAGTTGGAATCGATGGGGGCGCACACACGAAGCGTCGCCGGTAATCGAACCCGGGACCGGGGGCGGTTTTACGGTCGGCCGATGACGAAAAGCGGTTCCCAATCAAGGGCATGATCAAAGGAGTCCGGGCCCAAGAAGGCCCAACTACAATGGACCAGTTTGCGGGGAATGCGAACAGACGGCCTGTAATAGGTAACGGGGGGTAGGTTTCAACACCTCTTCAGGATTCTATTCTTCGGCATCCCTCTATTCTCTACTTCGTTATTCCCTTCAGGGAGGCCCCGGTGAAACTTTTGCTCTCGATACTGTCCGGCCACTGTCTCTTCGACCTTAAATTCCGAACTATATATCAAAAATTTCAATAGTAACTCCCTATTGTTACTACAAAATACCCTAAAAAGACAACAACATTCTAGTCCTAATTGTTCGTAAACAACAACCCGATGTCGCGGTATTTTCGACTTTATTTATTATATATTTTCTATATATATTTTTGGAAAATCGTTGACTCGTTGAATCATGGCTTATGTCATCGTTACTTACTTCGTTCCCCCATTCTTTTATTGCTACTTTATCCACATGGCCCACTCTTTTACGGCTGTTAACCTACTACTCACCCTGTGGTGGACGGCCGGTTTCGAACAGACGTAGGCGAACGCTGAAACAGACCAGTTTTCGATATAATAATACAACATTTATGAATTCAAATAGGCCGTATCAGGAATTTCAGGCTGGTATTTTTTACCTAGGCACGCCGCCACAAGCAGGCTCTCCTTCAGCATCACGGTCGGCTTTCCGAGCGCTGCAACAAAAATTATGTTGTTCACGATATATTCTAGAACGGAGGAGAATAAAGTTCAGATAAGTTTATGGAATGCATTCGTATGGACAATACTATAGGAAATTAGAATTCTACAATAAAATAAGAAACAATCCAAAATAATTGACAGTAGATGATATTAATAAAAATCTCATGAACCAAATGGAAAATGTTTTATTACAGATTAAAAAAATGAAACGGAATTAAAAATTAGGTCTACCTTTCAATTTGATTTATGCCGCAAGAATTGTATTATTTACCCCACCGAAAGGGTTTCAGATTGCCCATGCCCTTATCCGAAAGGTCTAGGTCATGTATACGAATTGTCGCATTTATTTGTTTCGTTCTATTTGGGGACCTCTCAGTTATTTTGATCTCTCGTGAAATGCCGAATCGAATTCTAACGAATGTCTATTGAATTCTAACCAATTTAAATTTGCAACTGAATGAACGTTTCAGCGGCGAAATGTGAAGCCATTGCCAGTCCGCCATTTTGTCTGACTGCAGACTTTTTTTTCTCTTCTTTTTTATTTATTGCACAATCAACTTTTGTAGTTATAAGTACAATAAAATTGAGGAATGTTTATTTATGTTTTTATTATATCCCTTGTTTCTCGCGATAAAGAAGCCGGGCAATGATTGTACAGTATTCCCACAGTATTACGCAATTACACCGTTAGTTAGTGATAAGAAGATTAGCGACCCCACGTTGATCTATCTGCTCTGATAACGGTATCGGTAACAGTTCCGAAACGTCGGAAGCAGACCATACCCAAGTCCAGTTGGGAAGAAAATGAACCTATCGCCGGATCACCAAGAGTTGTGGACTATAAACATAAGATGATTAAAGAGGATTAAATAATGCGTTTGCTGCTGAAGCGGCCGGGGTTCGTATCCCGTTGGCGGACCGAATTTTCTACCGAGCGTCCAACCCAAAATCTCGGTTTTTTAGGGATACCCAGCGCATACCCGTTTAAATGGCAACTGTTTCTCATGTGGAAGACCAGAGTCCGGGGAGGGGTGTGACGCAACTGGGACCGAGCGAGCAGTGACTGCATATTTGACCCCCAGAGAGAGCCACGGCCGGAGGCGCCCGATTGCGCAACTGGGGCTCGGCGTTGCGCAACGCCGCCGCCCAAGGAAGACAGTCTTGGAAATTTATACCGTCTCCGAGCGCATATTTACTCTAGGGTCATGTCGGAACCCACGCCGCCACCAGATCAACTCTGGTAGAACTGAAACCCCGATTGTGCAACACCTATTCCAGTATATGTATATATATATGTTTGTTTGCCACTTCTTTAGAAGCTTCGGTGTATTACCAAGCAATTTAATACTATCGGTCGGTTTCGTATTTCGCCAGTAGTCTTCAATCAGCAATACGATTACTGTTGATACCGCCTGAATAATAACGCTTCATTTAATCAGTTCATTTCGGGTACAAGTTCTGACGGGAACACTCCTTTTTTTTATTTCACCCTGATCGTAGGAAAACGTCGTTGATAACGCGCAAAACTCAAAAAATGAGCTCGTAAATTTAAAAATAAATAAAGGAACGAGCGAGTACATGTCACGGTATTTAATTTTGGGTCGAAATTGGAATTTTTTTGGTTTTTCAACTTCGTTTTCTGCCCACATAATATTTCATTGACTTCAAATTCTGAATTTATTTATCACTCTTCTTCACCGTGGGCTCATTTTTGGTTCAGAAAAATTGTTTTCCTCGGGGCGAGTAAAGATTTCCTTTGTTCGGCCCGTTCCGTTCGGCGTTTCCTAGGCCTAGGGCCGCTCATTAATTCTCATTTCTATGCATCTCGAGAGCACACGACCAAAGAAGTAAATTTCGAGGCCTACCGCACACCCCCCACCCTCCCTTCTATAAGGGCGTTAGCCCCGAGGTATGCCCTGAAGTGAAGTGCGTCCTGTTGAAGTGCCTTTTCACTTGTAACTCTAACTGCTACGGGCCAGATAAGTACGTCAGATAAAAATGAACGGGATGTCTTTAAATCAAAAATTCACAAACAAACACTTAATAATAGAAACGAGAACAGAGTCGGGTAACATCTAGAGAGGGTATCAGAGTTCGCACCCCCTTAAATAGGCTCTCTGCCGCCCCCAAGGCCTGGGAAACTCTAATAAGTGCAACAACGTTCACCGCTACTGGCGTATATATATGCGCTTTCATAAACTACTACTTACTATTTCATTCTCGTGCTCTCTCTAGTCTACTAATTGAACTAAAACTGTTACCGACAGTTACACGAAATCCGTAAGATGGCGCGCACCTACTCTGTTTTTTCAAGTACCTTAATTTCTTCCTTACTTAATTTGCGCTCGAAATAAGTTATTACATTTTTTTATCGCATTTTACGAATGTAACACGAAACACCAAAGCCAACAAACTACCAACACAATACTTAAAAGTATCCCTACTTTTAATGCTAGCCCACTGTGGTGTAGTTTTATTACGGCCGGGCCGCCTGGGATCGTTATTGTAGACGCGTGACTATCTCAGCGTTCCTCTTTACAGGTCGTGCCAATGCACTTTGCAGTAATGACGGCGCCCGAAGGAATGCCACTTCGGACATGTCGCCTCGGAGTCCCATTCGGAAGGTATGCAAATAGAATAAATAGGACATGCTTTACCGCCGTCCAGTATTTCTCTGCTCCTCGGTGCTATACTGCACCCCCGGCCAAAGTTCTTTAAAAATTTAACGTAAATACCAGATTGTTTTGGGGATGAAGAAGAGCAGATCAATTCAGAAGTTAAGGTTAAAGAACCAGTCGCTGGGCAGTATTTAGAGGAAAACTTTCACAGATCCATTTCAGAAAAAAGAAATGAACTATACATTAAAACTACCTGGATACATGTGAAATATGTTGGTGGCATTTAATGAAGCTAAGTATAGGCACGAGCACTGACGGTATTGTAGAAAATTTAAGGTTAAATATTAGAAATGAGGCCGTTCTAATACGTCCATGTAAATTATGAAAAACCTGACCCTGTCGCGGATGTTAGTTCGCAAGTTAAGTCACAAGTAGTGAAAGCGATCGGAGAAATAAGCGCAACCTCCGATCACAATAAAAAGCTCGTATCGGCCAAGAGGCACATTTGAGCTGTATAAATACGGAGAAAAAATTACAACAAATTTGTAACAAAATATACCGAGATCCGGGACAGCCCCCCGAGGTCTGATACTAATAAGAAATTTACGAAACTTGGAAAACAAACGAATAGAACTGTGATTGTGGGCCGCTCGAACTTATATAAGAACTTGTAGGTTAATTCACTACCGGCTACCGCCACTAAGTCAGCTTCCACAGTCGGTAGACACAGTAGAAGACAGTTGGGTAGAGTTTGCATAGGGATCATAATTAGGGCTAGGCACTGGTGCATTTTCTCTACAAGATAGGGGACCGGTAATTTACAAACAGTTTAACCGTTTAACGACCGGGATTCACTTCTGAAATAAATCAGTTTTTTAATACGAATATTTGATTTTTTTATTCGTAAACATAAAAATAAAGTGGCTCGCCGTGCTAGGAATTCACCAGGAAGGAATTCCACCTGTAAACGAAACCGTGCCAACTTTGAAAACAGATATGAAATCTGAAGCGTGATGATATTCCGAAACCGTGCTTTTAAGAAGTGTCTCAAGTCAACTTGGTCAGTTTACAGTAATTGTAATATGTAATACGATTCGATAATTGCCGCGGATTTGTATTTTTCACGGATTACAAGACACGACGATGCTTCGATATCGATAGTGATAATGTTCATAAATGATCGATACTGATCGTCGTTTATTGATTACAATTTACCGACCATTTTCTCTGTTACAAAGTTGCTTAAATGTATCCTGTAAATCCTCGCTTAAATCAAATTATAATAGGTCTTTTTGGCGGTCTAAATAAAATATCTATATTGCGAGGGTTTCAAATTAGATTATGATGTATATAACTGTCGTGTCGAACCTAGGGCACCCGAGATTTACTTATTTTTTTATCATCTTTTTTTGGCACGTCTTATAATATTTAGGAATTTTCGGCCAAAAAGAGAAACAAAAACAAACCGACCCCTACCAAAACTTTCTGAACGCTTCTTTGGACTCACCTTAATGAACGATAGATAATAAGGGTTGTAAATAGAGGCCCCGCGCGGTGGTTATCACAGGGATGAACTGTTGTGCACAGAACGGAACACTTGTAACTTGTAACAACAAGAGCTGAAACGTGTGGCCGCTGTTGTAGTTATATACCTCCAGTCTACTCCCCCACCACCACAACAAAGTACCCCATTAGCATCTTACAATCTCATCCCTCTCCTCTCACTCCATCTCTCTGTCTCCTTCCATTTCCAGTTTTTCCCCCGGCCATCCATATCTCTCTCTCTCTCTCTCTCTCTCTCTCTCTCTCGGTCGGTCTTCTACCAGACGCTAAAAGCCCACTCTCACTTTCGGTCGGTTAACCTTCGTCTTACGCGTTACATAAAACTCCTCCTCCTCCTCCAACTCATCCTCACCGTTTTCCTCTCTTCTCGATAAAGGAATCGACCGGGAAGGCAGTAACGACGGTGGAGCATTTGTAAACTTCGGACAAACTTTCAAATCCGTTATTTGACTGTGGGAGAAAACAGTGGGAAAATCCTTAAATCCACCTGTCTGAACTATATTTTTCGTACTCCCCCTCTCCGACCTCAGGTCCCGAGGAAGAGACGCCTAAAGATGCCTCGAGGTGGCGCCAGAACAGGTTGCGCAGATATAGTAATCTAAATGGAAAAAAAAAATAAATTAAATGAAAGGCCACTAGTAGTGCTCCCAGTCACGAAGTCCGGAAGAAGAAATTAAAACTCCTTGTAGAATTTGTCTTCAAACAACGTTTCGGATCATAAGCTCGTTCCGTCTTCGGGGGTTAGACACGAAATCAAGTTAAATATCGAGACCAAATTAAGCTAGTTATCAGTGAATAAAAGGCACGAAAAATTAAGGTCTGACATTAATATTGCGACAT
The DNA here is from genome assembly GCA_019843655.1 of Lethocerus indicus. Taxonomy (NCBI): domain Eukaryota; kingdom Metazoa; phylum Arthropoda; class Insecta; order Hemiptera; family Belostomatidae; genus Lethocerus; species Lethocerus indicus. Next base: position 30,341,256 of record JACDQD010000003.1, on the reverse strand, counting down.
TGATGACACTGGTATGTTGTCGGTTGCCCTTTTATGGTTGCCGTATAAAAAGAAAACATCCGCAGAAAACATTAAATCGGCATTATAAAGTTGTGCAAGCGCATTGGCGGGCATTGAAAGCTTTATTCGAGCCGGAGTCGGTAAATAAATAAACGGCGGCCCGCCGTTGTCCGCGCGAAATGTCATCGTTATCGGAGCTTCTGGGTGCTGGCTCGGGACGGCAGACAGACTCCGCCTAACGAGGGCCTTAAACAGAGAGTAGATCGTGCCCGCTCCTGGATACGAGAGGTGGTTTTCCCGGTATTGCGAACAAGACGGAAATCGCTTTTATGGATATTGTCACGCAACTGTACATTTTGAATATCCTATAGAAATACGCTTTATCTGGACTTGGGACGAAATTGAAGAAGGACTTTGCCAGATGTATAGGCGGGCACCGCCTAGTTTGGATACAGTTTTCATTCGGTTCTTCCCATTTTCTTGTCTTGCGGTATTTGTGAGAGTTTCGCTCTCAATAAATTTATCTTAATAATAAATTGTTTTTCTCTTAAATTTGGAAGTACTTGGAAGGGATCGGTCAATCTATTCCATTGGGGCTTAGCTAACGCTTGTTGAGGCGCGCCTCAATACTCGGTCGTTTGCTTTTTCAATTTCGTCTAAATAAAAGTGTCGTCACGCTCATAAATCTGCGAGTGTAAATGCGCAGCACCTGTTGCACACACACACACACACACACACACACACACACACACACACACACACACACACGTGCGTACGTGACGTAACGCCCGTCCCCACGCCGCACCTCGGCATGCAGGTGTAAACGACATAAACTGTATATGTATACAGTTTATATTTATATAGACGTTTTTCAACCCCATCGACCAGTCTCGTTGAAATGGGCACGGGATCGGTATAGGGCCCCTTGCTGGGAAACGAGGAAAAGTATCTCTGAGGATCGTTCTTGGAGAAAAACAGACAGCAAGAATCAGCCTAAGATGAAGAGAACCATTAAAGAACCAGTCTCCGGACAGTATTGAGAGCGAAACTTTCACGCCGGCCAGAAAAGACAATTAACTAAAAAAAATGTTTATTGACCGACGGTTGATGTTAAACGAGTAATATTTATTCCTGAATAATACAAAAATTGCCGATATCCTATCATGACTTGAAGTCCGAATAAGGATCTCTGTCGGAGGCTGAGTGAGAGGCGCCCGCACCTCAATACCGGAGGAATGCATTACAATTAATGTAGAAGGCGATTTGTAACACTGTAACAAGAAGTTGAAGACTTCTTGGCATCGGTTGGCGCTCGGGAAAATTGGCCTTGTCGTTGAAACAAATTTAAATGCGATGTCGGACACGAAAGGGAATCCCGGTAATGGAACAAAAAAGCGTTTACAGTTTTTGAAAATGTCACGTTTTTATTCCATTTTCCGCCGAGATATCCCCGCGAAGCCGTAAAACGACCGTAAAACCTGGGAGTGTTAATCGCCGTGAACTTTGTCCAACGGCACAATGTTAATGTTTAATTATTTATTTATTTTTTTCTGAACTTTGAAATATCAAAGTTCATTTAAGTTCAGGCCCCGACGGTCGTCTTTGCCAATTCCCGGGGGCCGTACCCGCGGCACTGTACACGTGGCGGGAGGGGGTGAGGGTCCACCGTATGCGGCTGAAAAACAAAACAGTTTATTAATATTAATGAAATATTGAGCAATTCGGTCGTGGCGTACGGTTGAAATTTATTGACACCCGATAAACGCGTGGATTATAATGGGGAAAAAAATGCGAAATATTCTCGCTTTCCCCGGCGAACACGGGGCTTTCTGTATTGGCCACAATTGCGAAAAACGTCTCCCTTGTTTTTAAGAACGAAATATTAAATAATGATAATTAAATAGCTAATTTTGTTTGAAACTAACGCGATAAGAAAGCAGTGATATGAAATATTTTTGGGTGTTCCAAGCTGAAGTGGTTCAAATATCACAAGCATCACTAAATAAATATTACTAAATATTACTAAATATCTCTAAATCCCTTTAAATATCCCTAAATATCTAAATATACAGCTAGCATAACATGATCTTCTGTCTCCTCTCGATTGTTTCGGTCAGACCGGTCTGTCAGTACGGTAACGGGTCACTTGTACTGTCCACAGACGCGCTATCCCTACCGTATTAAATTAAGAGTATTCTTCAGGTCTCCAGCCTTGAGTCCTTCAAATATCACTAACATCACTAAATAAATATTACTAAATATCTCTAAATCCCTTTAAATATCACTAAATATCCCTAAATGTTCCTAAATATCTCTAAATATCACTAAATGTTCCTAAATATCCCTAAATATCACTAAATATCCCTAAATATTACTTAGTATAGTGCCTTATAAAACGTGATCCTCTTAATATTTGATAATAGTGTGTAGGGGGAAATTACGTGGCCGATAAAGTGACTATTTTCATCGGCCTATCTTCTTCCTGTCTAGACTCACCTATTGGGCCTCATTTCTAGAAGGTGGGTCCTCACTCCTCGCTAACCGAAACAGGTCTAACTCAAGACCAAGTTTTTATCGGTCAAACGCATACATTAAATGTAATGTGATATAACGCGTTAAGTGTTTGGTTCAATGTTGGAAATTAAAAGTGGACAGTTGTACAACTAATACTGGCGTATTATATTGTGTTCGGTGTTAGTATGCCGATAGTCTAGAAGAGATTCGAGCGATAGAGTACTTATCGTGTTTCTAAATCACTATTAGCGTTCGACTTCCGGCGCCTTTGAATTGTGTTTGAACGGGTTCCAATATGGAAAAGGGAAGTTGAAACGCGGCCATTCGTCTTGTGGTACAAGGAGGGGACTTGGTAAAGGTCGGCAAGGTCGTGTCCGGATGTCGAGCCAAAATCAGAGTCGTATCCCAACAGAGAGTTTCCGCCCTTCGAATTATTACCGATTTCGCTTATCGTCGGCAGTTGGGAAGCGAAGCCAAAATTCAACACAGTTAAGTTTACATCATTCCGTGCTTAGGCCAGTTTCAAAATTCCACGCACTCTTCGAGCATTCTGTCTGGCGTTCCGCCAAGGTTCGCAATGTTCGGGCTCAGATTGCAGCTCTTCGCCATCCAGCCACTAATAGCATTCAACAGATCACAGTGCAGTCTGTAAAATAATACGAACAATAAATACATAAACAATCTCTCCTTCTGGGGATTCGGCAAACGTAATACTTCTAGATCCTTATTAATATAATATATAAATATATGCCGTGCTAAAGTACGTCATTATATCGCTCACACATTGTAATAGTAACAACCGAGTTTCCTCACACAGTATTACGCGATCCCACCGGAAGTTAAGGATGTCAAAAAGGTAACGATCATTCAACATCCCGTATAAACTTTATAGTTATCAGCAAACTACTGTATAAATATATAGTCAGCGTTTCTTTTTATGAGCCTCGATTATCGATAAATAACGGGGAGGTCTGTATCGGCTCCATTAAAAAAACATTTCTGATGCGCCAAGGTGTGATAGTGCACAATCGGTGGGGCCGATCAAGAGTCGGTTGCACTCGACCTTTGACCTTTGCCATCCGAAATAGCGGCGGACGCTCGTAACCCCCCGGCACTGACCCCAATCCACCATAACAGGTTATATAACAGCAGCTTTTGAAAAATCTGTAGGGGGCCATTGATAATCGGCCCGACTTTCCAAAAAACGAAAACAAAAGTTAATTACGATAACCTCGAATAAAGTAAAAACCCGGTGGCCGAGAGTTTCCACTGTTCCTTTCTGGTCGAGTTCGATCTTTTATTTCCCCAAGTCCAATAATACAACTATTTTCCGAAAATAAATACGGAATATACACGATGTTAGACTAAAGCGTTTATAATTCAAGTAGCATCAGATACTTAATCTGGGGCTTTTTACCGATTTCACGAAAGATTAACGATTGCAATGATCGTATTATGCTGACACAATAACGATATCTAAGTTGGTAGGGGCTATCTGGTATTCTGTATTTACGATCATAAAAGTTTTCCTGTTGATCCAAAATTTATTTTGGATAAAAAAAGTTTATCTTTAGTAATCTAGTTAGGTACATTTCCGCACCACCCTCAGGGGTGCGCTAGTTTATCGGTGGAAGTGCCCACAACGAACTTTAGTTAAGTACATTTCCGCACCACCCTCAGGGGCGCTAGTTTATCGGTGGAAGTGCCCACAACGAACTTTAGTTAAGTACATTTCCGCACCACCCTCAGGGGGCGCTAGTTTATTGTTACAAGTGCACCAAACGAACTTTAGTTAAGTACATTTCCGCACCACCCTCAGGGGGCGCTAGTTTATCGGTGCAAGTGTACCCAACGAACTTTAGTTAAGTACATTTCCGCACCACCCTCAGGGGGCGCTAGTTTATCGGTGCAAGTGCCCCCAACGAACTTTAGTTAAGTACATTTCCGCACCACCCTCAGGGGGCGCTAGTTTATCGGTGCAAGTGTACCCAACGAACTTTAGTTAAGTACATTTCCGCACCACCCTCAGGGGGCGCTAGTTTATTGTTACAAGTGCACCAAACGAACTTTAGTTAAGTACATTTCCGCACCACCCTCAGGGGGCGCTAGTTTATCGGTGGAAGTGCCCCCAACGAACTTTAGTTAAGTACATTTCCGCACCACCCTCAGCGGGCGCTAGTTTAACGGCGCAAGTGTACCCAACGAACTTTAGTTAAGTACATTTCCGCACCACCCTCAGGGGGCGCTAGTTTATCGGTGGAAGTGCCCCCAACGAACTTTAGTTAAGTACATTTCCGCACCACCCTCAGGGGGGCGCTCGTTAATCGGTAACTTTTATGCCGAGTGTGGAAAAAGCGAATTTATTTTTCGGAAATTTTAAAGGGAAATCATATTTATTTTTTACTTAGTTGGAAGTATTACCTCAACTGGCATTTATTGCCGAGATGGTAACGATATGAAGCATCCTGCCAGCACTGTATTACAGAAATTCGCAACCGCTTTTTCACAACGTTAAAACGAGAAGTAATACCGCGGCAGATCGAACCGGTCGTCCTCAGATATTCGACCGAGGGCCGGTCAAACGGGAAAGGTTATCTGGCTCTAGTGGATCCGCCTATAAATAACGATAATAACCCATAATCACCGGTCCCGAGTTCACATTATAATTAAATCCGTGAACAGTTTTTTTGGTTGCAACAAGTCGACAGATTGTTGTACAGATTGTTTAGTAAACAGTTTATTATTCGCGTATTTTCGAACAGTAAATTTTTGCGCACATATATTATTAGTTGGGATTCGTCATTTTCGAACTCCGAGTGTGGACCGCTCGGCGAATAAGGACTAAATAAGGAATAAATTAAGCGCTGGTTGTTCAATAGTTTTGGCTGGATTTACGTCCTAATAATGTCGGACACCGGGTGTTGGAGCCCGCACTATAGTTTTATAACTGAAGTCCCACAAACAGCGTTAATGGCAACAAACTTCACGCAGCCACGGACCGGCGGCTTAACTCTCTGCAAACCCAGTAAATCGTAAAACCCGTTTAGGAACGTATCATCACCGTATATATATATATATATATATATATATATATATATATATATATATGTTATCGCCGTTATTACAATTTAATATCAAATCTGTTATTATCTAATAATATCTGGAGAACTATTTGTGGGCACTTTCGATTCTCTTTTCTGTCAGAAACGAACGGCTATAATAAATGTGAATGATATTGGAAGTAGAGGACAACACTGTGCCTGGCCCCTGGCCACCATTTCGGAGGTCGTACCCTTCCAACAGCCAATCAATATTCAGCAAATACAGCTAGCCGTATACTCTCCGAAGAGTTGAATTTCTGCATGATTCCTTCCTGATTCGAGTTTACAATTTGCAAATATCTTTATTCGGTCGAATATTATTCCCTGTAGTACAATGCGTGAAACAAATTCTACGTCTCTACAATAGTCCGCTGGTTTGGTCTTTTGCTAGACCTGTTTCGGCTGTTCGCCATCTTCAGTAGCAGTGTGAGTCACTTTGGCACGTGTGATGCTAGTGGGGCATCCTTGTGGAGCTTCTCGACATAAATCCTTGCGCTCAAAATCAATGGGTGGATTCTCCGTCGCTAGTGTCATCTCATCTCTCTGTCACTAAATGTAACTATAAAATGTGTAGAGTTCTGATTTGAATTTGTCTCTTTTCAACATTGGTTTCTATTTTATAATCTGGACAAATCCTTAGAATTGTCCACTTAATATGTGAATATAGCTTTGTCAGTAATTCTCGGAATGAAGATGAAATAATTAAGACGAAGTAATACTTCGCAGTAATTTTTCAATTAGTAATAATACCCGGTGTAGAGCCGCAGTCAAATATGGAAACACACTTTAGAGAAGAAACTATTAATATTTCCGTACCGTATTTGGCGATGCCGACTGGGCACGCGAGTCCGGCATCTGACGTCATACCGACGCGAAGTCGATGGTACTCGATGTTACGGGAGCGCTTCGCCACATCGCCCGCAGACAATTCAGGATACTTCTTGTTTCAGAGTTGCGGGCCCACAAGAAGTGCCCTATTGAAGACAGAGTCTACCACTTGGGAAACGCACGGCTGGGATAGCGATATTATAAAGGCGGCAATTAACATTTCTTCCGATTCCTCCGGGTACCGGTAGGGCCCGGATTCGACCTTTTCACATTTTCACTTCTTATTGCGCAACCGCTCGAATTGGACACAATGCCGAAGCCCATTTGTCTCCTCCTCCTCCACTTCTTCGCCTCCTCATCGTCGTCTCCTTTTCCCTTCCTGACCTTCTCGGCCCGGCCAATAATATATCTCCGCCCTTTTGCAACTTGGCGCACAAAGGTTAGAGAAGAGGCGTCGGGTTGCCCAACCGGGAGAGATGTGCTCGGTTGGCGCCGGCCGCAGACGCATATAATAGAAGAAGCCGAGGATCAAGATTTGTTCCGCGCTCGAGAAGAATAGGACAATATTACTCGCCCTATCCACTCAACCACGTTAGTAAACAGTGCTGACGCATACTGACCTTCCTAAGAAGTATCCTGAATATTATCAAATGGACGATTGTCTGTCACCAATAGCGTATTTATTGTTTTTATTTCATTCTCGTTTCTTCGTGGTACTCGCGAAACGTTTCCGAGCAAAGCTGCGGTTACGTTCGCGCTCTCTACTGACGATGGGAGAAACCTCGCTGAGTCCATTTTGTCCGGATCCGCAGTGGAATTTTCGCCTTTATTCTGTTTCTCAAATTCGTCTATTTAAATTCTAACTGTAGGGAAATTCGGTACGCCCCGCCTAGTAAACAGTAGTAGGTGGTGATTTAAAAAGTATCCTTTTTTCCCATCCATTCCTGAAGATCCCGAGTTCCCCGTGAATCCCTACTGCGGACTGAATTATTTGCGATTCCGAAATTCAAACGCCGCGCGAATCCCGTTTAAATTATCAGACGTTACGACATTGTTTACCGATATATTCGTCGGCGTTGACTAACAGTCTCGCTAATGGCGTACTGATTATGTAGTCAGAATGAGCGGACGATAATCTAATAGGCATTATTTTTTATTGCGCAACAGGTGACTAATGAGCGCGGAATGTGCGGGGCGGGGGTTATAAAAAGGGGGACGGGGACGACTCAATTAAATTTTCCACGAGTCCATCAATAATCGGCCGGTAGCTTGTCGTGTGATTGATGGCCGGCGCGCTGATAAATGGTCCGTTGTACGATTGCGCGATCGCTTTGCCGAGGGCAGAATCCGCTAGGCGACGAATTACCCAGGACGGGAAGAAAATACGCCGAAGGTCCCAGACCCGGCAGGAAGCGTAAAAACAGAGAGAGCCGCCGTTGAAAGCCCGGAGACGTACGCCTACCTTTCACCTCTCTCGTACCCTTGTAAAATGGTAATATACTTTGATTTGAATGCGTTCGGTAAAGGTAACCGAGATAACGACCGTCCGACCGACCGGTAGAGATAAGTGTAGTCGCGGTCCGTTCTCAAAGCTAAAACGACAACCTAACCAATCACGAATACGATAAGCGAGTCCAACATTAATTGAGTGGAATCGTACTTATAGTGAATATTTCCGGTATTTAGACAAAAGTCTGCAAATAGATTCGGTTGTATTGTTCAATATAAAGGGAATTACCAAATTGAGCCCAATCGAAAATTTCCAGCCGGGGATCTTCACCCAATGCCGGATGAAGCGTTGTCTACTGACGGTGGGATAAACCTCGGAGTGGGAACAGTGATGCCGTAATAGCGTCACGAGGCACTCTTATTGCTTCTACAGGATCGCACATGTGCAGATCAATTGTTTCACCTGAGTTTCACCTGTCGCGAAGCTCCAGGAGGGAGGCCATCGTGAGCACGACCCGGTAGGCTATCGACGCCTTTGCGGCGACTCACTCCACGCCTCTTCCCTACGTCTCCTTTAAGTCTTCGTCTGTCCTTTTACAGGCTTTTCCAATCGGAAACTTGTCGTTTGACAAAGCGAACGCCTCCACTTGCTCCAAGTTGCTTTGCCAGAATCGGTATCCAGGCAACAACGTGGTGAAAACTTTCACACAAATGACGAAAAGACGGGTCGGGGAACCGGGCAGAAAAAAAGCGAATTAAATAAATAAAATATATTTCCGGATCCTAAGGTAGTGGGAGGTGAAGTGTGGTAGATCTCTTCTAACTGCCCCCCCCCCCGCCCAGTCACCGCTATTTTAATTAGCGTCCTCGACCGGCGGCAGGGAGAAATTCAATAATAAAAGCCGATGATTGATAATTTCGATTAATTTTTAATCGAATCAAAGGAAAGATAGGCGGGTGGGGGGGGGCCTTGGTTGAACTTTTGAGACGGACCTCCGCAACCTCTCTTTAAATACCTCTGGCGACTGTGGAATTTTTCAATCGGTGAACTTTTGCTAAAATTCATTGAGCGGCGTGAATGAGGACGCCGCTATTTGTGGCGGCAGAAATTCTGCTGTGTGGCGCCACACTTATAAGCGCTAACTGAAAAAACCCTCAACGGGCGTATTTCTTGTCGCGATAGTGCTTTATACGGAAATGGAACATTCGAGGAAGGATGAACCCAAGCCCGATGAGTCGTTCACTTTCAAGAACTAACCGCTGTTCAGTATTGAGAGCACAATTTTCACCCAAGCCTGTCGGACGTTAAAACATGAAAAAAAACGGAGAAACGATGAAATTGATTTTCCTAACGAAGATTCGCTCGGAGAAACCAACGGTAATGATGAAGATCGAGTTAGTCATTATTGGTATGAATATTTTGCCAAGCAGTATTGAGAGCAATACTTGAGCATATTAATTATAATGAAATTAATTTTAATGAAATAAAACAGTTTTTTCTTTTTCAAATACATTTGGATTAAACGATTTCCTATTCTCGAGGCGGGAAGGTAACTTTTACAGTGGAAACGATGGAAAATCTCTGGGGTAATTTGTGAAAGCTCTGCTCTCAACACTGCCTCGCGATCCGAGTTCTTAAAAGTGAAAGATTTCATTAACGATTGGGTTCCGTGAAGGGTAGTTGTTCCTCGTTTCCGCGCGAATCACCCTATAATCGCGCGATGGTAACGAAAATTCGATAACGTGCAGGTGTTAATTAATAAAGCCGGCCACTATTCAGAGCGAGATATTAAAGTCGGACACAAAAGTGATATATTCTCAGTTTGATTGTTCGAAGGTGGATGCACGGTAACTGTGGACAGGCGTTGAGCTCTCGGAGACCTGGCACACGAACAAAAAACACACACGGGACGTCGACGCGTTAGGTACGGCAATAAACATAATAATTTACAGCCGAATCGCATTAGTTTTACGATTTCCCCGGTTTTAACGACCGTGTCGCAAAAATATTCTCCGCCGTTAACGCGTCTTGTAATTTTTCAATTACGGTACGTCTCCACACTCTGCCGATTCCAGTACCGTCCCGGCAGTACAGACCGGAATGGGGAACCGAAGACAGGGATGAGTCCACGATGAAGAGGAATCTGTATCAGTTCAGATGTTCAGACACACACACACACACACACACACACACACACACACACACACACACACACACACACACACACACACACACAGAATAAACTGAAAATAAAACTGGACCCTACCTAAATTGGAAACAATGTCCAACTTGGATTTTTCCCGATAGCGATGAAATTTCTTGAAACTAAAATTTCTTTTGTTCACATTCTGCAACCTTTCGCGTACGGCCGTAATCGTACAATTCTAATTCAATTGCATTTCAAGATACCTTAAAAAGGAAAACCAGAATTTTATTTATCTCAAACCGCATTGTTTCATAATACATGTTGTTTTTATGTGTGCTGCGCGTTGTTTTTGGTGCCACCAGCCGCTGCAAAGTACCGCGGTAACCCTTTATCCGAGCGTTGATACAACGTTATGATTTCATTGTTTGTTGTTGTTGATTTCATTGTAAATGCTCTCGGGTCAATATATACCTGGTGTTTCAGCTACCGAGGCCGCAGTTAAACTCGAAAAAATTCAGTTTCGAGCGTTTTCCACTGTACATTCGTTCCTTTTACGCGGAATGGTTGGGGAAGGGGTAGGTGATTTTCTCGCCGCTACCGCATTTAAGAAGATGATTGCACGCCGTTTTTTTTATACACATTGTGTATAAATTGTGTACATTGTACATCAATTATATACATTGTAGTCGATGTACTACTAACCGGCTGTTGCCGCCTACAAGTCGTTTCAGCTTGGACGACAAGCCTTCTGTCCGCGTGCTCTCGGCATTTTTCAGTCTATAAAAATTACAAAAAAAAAAACAGTTCAGAAACTGAAAAAAAGAAAACCTGATAATAATGGGCAATGGGGCAAAGTTTAAGAAAGGAATTTCTCAGCAAACGCTCGTATTTTAAAGGTTAAGGATGAACTTTTAAGGGGGGGGGGAGGAGGGAGGTACCTCCAAGGCCGATTAGTTCCGACTGGAGGCGGTCTCGGAGAAATTAATTTTTTCCAGAACAGATCTATCATAACTTCTGAATAATTTTATTTAAGTTTCAAAAAAAGTGTCGTCCAATCGCCAATAAAACGTCGCACACTTAGGGGGTCCGTTTTGTGTTTTCTGTTTAAGTAAACAAACTCACCCCCGGGTCGTTATTGTGTTTGGGGGCGTGCATTAAAAAATAATTTTAAAGCGCCTTAATTTATTTGTTAATTAAATATCTCACAGCTAAAAAAAATATGCCCGACTTTCTCCTTTCAAAGAACTCTTGATATTACGTTTAAGCCAACTGTACTGACAGTTTTTTAGATGATTCTCTCTTCTGATCAGTATGTATGACATTTTGCTCTCAATACTGCCTGAAGACCGGTTTTTTTACTTTCACTTCTGAACTGATCTATAATAGTGTCAGTGTTATTGTTTAATGTTTTATTATTGTACTATTGTGTGATTATGAGCAAGAGGGTTTTGTTACTTGTAACCAGGACACCCCACCGCTGGCCACCACAACTCTGCCTACAAAGTTAAAAACGCGTAATTATATTTCCCTTTTATTTCGTCTCCGTTCGGTTTTTATTTTGTTTACAAAAATACGGCATCGCGTACATATAATATTATTTATACCGATCTTGGGAGTGGTGTAAGGCGAATTTAGTAAAGAAGTCGAAGTGAGAGATTAAAAACACACAGCGGGCGATTAAGCGAAAAATAAACAACCGTTTAAAAATGTCTGTATATACAAAAAGCTGGCGATAGGTCAGTTGAATCGATAAATCAGCGTGACAAAAATTAAATGTCAACCTTGTATTATGAGAGCTCTCTCACTCTCTCTCTCTCTCTCCCTCCATCCCTCCCTCCCTCACTAGCTCCCTCTCATTCTCTCCATATTCAGGATGATGTCAGCTCTGTCGCTTTTAGAAAGTATCCTGCGGATTATTGATTTTTATTCCCCCTTCCTTTTATATATTTAATCGTCTGTCATCGCCGAACATAAACCGGGGAAAAATTCTTGCCGGGCAAATGGTAAACGGTAACAGTGCCGTTGGTGGTCACCTCGGTTTTGCTCGTCCGATAGGAGCTTTGTTGTTTTAGTGGCGGTAGGGAAAAGTGCCGATTCAGATATGCAAGAAATATAAATTAAGAGGTGCATGAAAACAACAATGTAAGAAAAAATATATAAATTGAGAATATGAAAACTGTAAACTGAGAGATGCAAAGGAACAGCAGTGTAACAAATATAAATGTAAATTGAGAATATGAAAATTGTAAATTTAGATCTACAATAAAAGAACAGTAATGTACACAAACGAAAATGTAATTTGATTATATGAAAACTGTAAATTGAGAGATGCAAACGAACAACAGTTTAACAAACAAAAATGTAAATTGTAATGACGAAATATAGAAATTTGTTTCTTTTTTCCTCTAACCTCTCGGGCGCTCTGGCCAACTGTGATTTTACCAAATACAAATAACTTCATTTTTCAATAAATACAATATACAATACGATATACAAATATTGGTTAATACACGCATTCCTTTACATACGAGCCTCTCGACATTTATGTACTTGGTTATTAAGGCAGACACTACTTGAAATGTTTACAGTATTAATGTGGTAATTCGAAACAATAAAGAACCGAGGACTTTGTGATTTTACCTATTGCGCAAGAGGAGACCGAAAGCGGAGGGAGAGAAGGGGTTGGCATTTGGTCGGAGGGGCGTTTTCTTCGAGTGGAGAATTGTAAGAAGAGCCGTCCCTGCGATCGGTAACAGCCGGCGGATAACAATGGGAAACACACCGCTGATGGCAGACACTAAATGTTAATGTCCGCAACAATAAATGCGTGACACCACTTTCACCCGCACTCTCGACGCCAAATTCACGCCACGTCTTAACGCTCCCTGTTAACACAGAAATTGGTACGTACCGCATTCTCGATCCATCATATTCGCATATGTTCGAAATCGCGGTTGATTCACCCCGGGGGCTGAATCAACCCCTTCTTCGCCGGACGCTTGATGCTTAGACCCAACCACCCGATTCCAATGAGGGGGAAGTAGCTGAAGAACGTGAATCCAAATATACGTAAAAAAATAGCTGTAATATTATTTATATTTTATATAACCCCACTAGGCACCAACTTCCCCTATCTGACCTACCAATTAGTATATTGTCTCTTTTGGTGGCAAAAAAGCCACCCAAATGGCTTTTGGTTTGAAAAGCTTATTTCAAACTATTGTAACCACTGTATTCGGTATAAATTATACATATTATAATAAAAAATTTCTACTTATTATTAACTAAAAATTTCGTGAAGGAGAAACACTTATACATTTCAAAGCCTAGTGTAACACAAATGTCTACAACAGTTGTTCTGCGTAGTGTATTCTATAATCAATAGTATTTTAGAATACCTGTTTTGTGGTCTGTGAGGGGTTGGAATACCGTAGATTTCGTGTGTTTCTGTCTCCTCTAGCAAAAGACCGAACCGGCGATAGGAGACGGAAACACATGAAATCTACGGTAATAAATAGTGTATTCCCCGGGCTTTATTCATGAATAATTTGAAGTGCTTTCCGACGAACAGTACCGGTCATTAAAATACACTTTCAGAAACATTAGTTTCGATGTCTGTTTGTAGAATATCAAAAGTGATGTTTGTATGTGATTTTTGCATGTCAATGTCAAACAAGAAACATCAATCTGAAATGGGATCCAACCTGAGTCACAAACTTAAGATCACTTTCCAAAATAAAACTTTCTACAATAAATACGTTATGGATACGATAGTTCATTTTTCTTTTACGGTCGGCACATGTGAATGTTACTGCTCTCAATATTCGACTCAAAGTTCAGTTCTGAAAAATGTATTACTCTTCATATTTCGGCTTCGCCTTTCGCTCTTCTTCGTTTCCGAGCGAAGCACGCGTTCAACGCTTGGAAGTTGAGCAAGACACTGAAAGATTCTGTCAGTGAAAGATAGATAGGGGGAGAGGGGACAATTATTGACGCTGTTTTTTTTTATGATTTTGGGGATGAAGGCCTTGGCATTTGCCAACTCCGGAGAGCGCCAATTTGGAGACTCGCGTCAAAATATGAAATACTGACGTCCGTTTCGTTTCGTGAAAGTGGCCCCTAGTGGACGCCATATCGATCGATAATAAATTCGTGAGGTTATATCTGTTTTTTTCAACGCTTTCAAACAGAAAAAAACAGGTACTTTAGAGTACCTGTTTTGTGGTCTGCGAGGGTTGGAATACCGTAGATTTCTTGCGTTTCTGTCTCCTCTCGCCGGTTAAGAAAGGATCCAATGATTTGGAGGGGATGCACTCAACTAAAGTTCGTTCGATGCACGTGGACCGTCCAACCCTACCGCCCTCCGACATTGCAAACGTTCCCTAAAGGTGCCTGAAAAGGGAGTGGCCACGTGACCTAAATGATTAACAAAAATACAATATAAATATAAAAAAAAAGGGGAAAACCATTAATGTATGTTCGTTGTTAGCGCTGATTGAATATCAATGTTGCATGTTGTATGTTCTTTTTACAGTTTAGAATACCTGTTTTGTGGTCTGCGAGGTTTTGGAATACAGAGATTTCGTGAGTTTCTGTTTCCTCTCGCCGGTTTGGTCTTTTGCTAGACCGGTTTCGGCCGCTCGCAATCTTCAGTAGCGGTGTTAGTCACTTCGGCACTTTGGACGTTTTTTCCAAACTAACAGTGAATAGAAGGTTAATTTTTCTTTCTGTAGAAAGAGCTGTTTCAACACGGTTTAAAGACGGGGGTTGGTACTTCACATTAGTACCAAGATACTCTAATACTTCTGGATAGACGGCGACAATGAAGAAGATGACGAATACGTCAGTTGAGAAATAAAGGTTGAAGACCGGGCAGTATTGAGAGCAGAACGTCTAGAGAAAATAAGACGGAAAAAACAATTTTTGGAAGGACGTTAAGAGTAGGAATATGCGCACACGACCGCTTTCTAGAACCGTCGGTATTGTTGATGCGGATGGATCGAACGAGAGAAAGTTGGTACATGGACGAATTGTGGGCTCGAGTTGTCTGTGTGTGTGTGTGTGTCTGTCTGTGTGTGACATACATGACTGGGCGCATTCCACCCACTCAAGTGGTACAACATGTGTACACTGTACACGGCCCATCCTGTACATGTACACTTATTGATGATTGGATATTGTCAAATTGCAAAATCAACGGACGAATTTCACAATGCACAAATTGCACGTTCGCCGATACCGCCAGGTTTAATCCTTTGGCCGTTCGAATATTGTAATTTAAATTCAATCTTCACGATATTATTTTCTAGTGGACCATTGACAATTAATCCGAAATGCCCCAGTGTCTCCTGCCAACCTACTGAAGATGGCGAGAAGCTATCTCACCTCCGAGTAGGAATAGAAGCTTGATGCAAGATGGGGGCCGCAATAGTTTAAATTACGATTAAATTAATTAAATAACAATTGGAATTTGATTAGAATACCTGTTTTGTGGTCTGCGAGGGGTTGGAATACCGTAGATTTCGTGTGTTTCTGTCTTATCGTATAAAAAAAAGAACAAACTAGAAAAATGCCACAAGAAAACAAGCACAAACAGAGCGGAGTGTACAAAATAACATGCGGAACGTGGGACGGCGAATACATCGGCCGAACCGGGCTGAAGATAAGAGGACAGATACAGAGAGCACATAAAAGCAATAAAATATAAAACCGAATCCGACTTCGCCAACCGCAGCGGTATCAAATTTTCTGCGGCCACCGAACGTTCGAGTAACGAGGTTCGATTCCGGCTACTTGCTCGGATCTATTTTTAGTGCGCCCTTTCTTCAAAAGGGTCATGGAAGGAATGAACTTTCCTTTCTAACGAACTTTACTTTCTAATTGCATTTTGAAAGCGGGTTGGAGGGGGGCGAATGAAAATAATATATCTTCGCCTGTTATCATTTCAAATCATGAAAGCATCGCCGGTTCACCGAACGGATAGCATTGCATATATATATATATATATATATATATATATATATATATATATATATACCATTTGCATAGATTGCTGTTTAACGGTGACCAGATCTTTAAATCGAGATTTTTACCGGACGCAGGAAGAGGGTAAGAATTTTCTTGGCGATATCATTAAGAGGAACAGCGATATGAACCAAATGCGGGGTTAATCAATCGGACATTATAAAAATTGATCGCGGAGGGTGGACGATAAAATTTCCGAAACGAGAGGGCGCTGTTGCATAAGACGGGTATAAATATTGGACGACGTTTCGCTAAGTATTATAATTTAGACAAGGGAAAGGGGTATAGGACACAATCTACGGTAATTACGTAGAAGGATGATAGGCCAAGAAGGCACATCGAATCCAATCAGATTTTCGCTCTGAAACTTACAATATTTTCCTGGAAAGCCCCAGGTGTTATCGAAGCGGCGTATAAATCACGCCGCAATCGCGGGTCCGAGCTTGCGAACGGGAAAAGTCAACTTGTCGTACGTAACCCGAAGTACTTTCATTTCGGGCCCTACTTCGCTGAAGAAGAAGTACCGAAGAAGTGAGTCACGTGACCGCCTCCCTGGGGATATTCGGCATGATTCGAGCCCAACCGAGTAGGAGGAGATTACAATTGTGTGCTCATTTCAGAATCGTTAATCGAAAAGAGTTGATTTGGTCGATTCTCTTGTAACACTCGCTAATAGCCAATGGGCAGAACGTTCTGTGTAAATCAAACTCGAATTCCGCCAATTTAAGGTTAAGTTTTCATTGTTGTACTCAACAACCATCGATTTCCAGTTTAATTCTGTATAAATAAGTGTAGGACATTATGGCGTAACACAAAAGTACCAGTTTTAATTAGATTTCCAATCTACAGAGTTTGTTCTCAACGGAAATTGTTCAAATCATATTCATTTACGTATAAATGTTTAGTTTGCTTGTACAACTGAATTATTCTGTAGTTATAGATTGTCACGAATAGAGAAGGATATTGGGGGACGGCCCAATTTATATTAATGGGCAAAGTCAAAGGTACTTCGAGTTGCGTCTTTGCGGCGCGCCTTTGGGTCGCCCCCTTCGCACGACAAATTAACCTTCCAGCGCGCTGTTTCCGCGTCTCAGGTTTATTATCTGAAAGCTGTTTACAGACCGGGAGCCCGTCCAATAAATAAATGCACGGCATTTGTATTATTGAAAATTGGCCCCCGTCCCCGAAAAGTGGCGCTGTTGTCCAACTCCGGCAAAGGGGGATTGCGCAACGCGAAACTATGAGTTGAGGAGAAACGGGGAAATTATGCTGGTTATTTATGTTGCCAGGGGCGCCAGGGCCCCCACCCCCCGGCCCAAAGGTCATCGGGGGGCCAATAATCGAATGCCAAAGGCCGCCCCTCCACCCGCGGCCCGTCAACGACCGCGTGAAGCGCCGGGCCTTTGTAAGCGGCCGGTTGGCGAACTACGACAGGCTTCAATTATAAGCTTTAACTTAGCGCCATAACTCTTCCCCAAATTAAAGAACTGACATACTGTAAACCAGAGGATAACTGTTAAGATACTTTAAACAAAAGAATTCTACGAATATAAGAGTTTCGCCTGAAAGATTACCCTTAAACTATAAACATGTTGTTCTTAATAACTAAACTAAACTGGAATATAATAAATTCAAATATTTTTTGTAGGACCACAACTAACATACAGCTTAACATATAACGAATAATTAAAACTAGATTTTAATATAGAAAATTTACAAAAGTAAATTATAAAGCCTAATATGATGATATTGAAAATGTACTTACAAAATATAACCAAAGAACTTGAGCCAAGAGTTCTTTAATAAACCAACAATACATAATATGAAATTATTTCACATTGACATTTACCTTAATAGGTGAAAGAGTTATAATGAATTAATAACAAAGAAATAATGAGCTATTTCATCATTTAATTATTTGAAAACTGTACCTGCAGTTGTTTTTAATGCAACTATATTTGTTTATCAGTAACAAGTATTTAATCTGATGTACAGAAAATCTACAGTATATCTGAACGGCACACAGTCATCAATTTCATATTTATTTATGCTGTTAAATGCGATTTGGTTTTTGACTGTTGTAAACCACTAGATAAGGCAACACAAAACGTTTCAGTACAGAAATAAATAATTTCATTCTAAAATTTTTTATCATCATCCATTAGATTGTCGGTTATTTATTTAACATGATTTTCATTACAAATCAATACTAAAAAAATAGTCAATAGTAAAAATCATTCAATTATTTTTAATCAACCAGATTCCTATAACAATATATGTGCCCATAATTATGAAAGTGGTCTAAGTCAATTCAAACTTTAAATACATTTTCATATGAAATTCACACAAAATTTCATATTCATAGTAAACTTCCATTAATCAAGACTAATAAAATTCTAAATTAAAAGGTTGCATAATATAAAAATATTTGTTAATTTATTCTAAAGCAATTCATTAAATATCTCGAAACCAGAAATATATGACTTAGACCACTTTCATAATTATGGGCACATATATGTCATTCTTTTGTGTACAGTTATTGTTATTATTTTCTACAAAATTACAATAATAATTGTCATTTCCACTTTATTAGAGAGTATTTTATTAACAGAAATATTGTCCTGAAATGATGGCTTAGTCGAGTTATGACCCTGGAGCAGACCCTGCTAGGACTTGTCTTAGACAACTTAGACAGACAAAGCCTAGGAGAGGCTATCCCAAGGCCAAAAATTCTATTTCGGGTCCCCTTTCTTCAGTTCCGTACTGCAACACTGTGTTATTACGGACAAGCGATATTATGGCTGTTCAGTTTTGAATTTGATACATTGAAAGAAAAAACAAAAAAACCCTCGAGTTTGTTGTCACATCTGGAAAGGGGCTCGTCTTGTAGAGAAGTCGGAACTCTAAACACGGCAGTACTGCCCGGCCGGACCTCAACGCACCCCAGTACTGCGGGCCTAGTCTAGTCACCTGCTGGCACGGCGCTATGGCCACCGCAACCGGCCTCTCTCGCTCTAAAATGCATACACTCTTTAAGACGATGGACGACTAATCTCGTCCAGCTAATTTCCAACCAGTGCTTAATACCAAGAAAAGTTGAGCACCCTAACTCAATTAGGGACCTCTGTTAACTCCTAATTATGAAGGAGTTTAGCTAGTAGCTCCGCGTGCACCCAAAGTGGTAACTAATTATATGGCGTTTATTCGTTATAACAGGAAACAAAAACAAACACTGAGTATGCACTCCAATAGTGGTTACCTTTTTCCAGTTTTAATTTGTAAGTCACCCCCTACAATTTTTTTTATAATTATAGCGAGTGCACTTTTGATTCAGAGAATCCACCCACTGGTCACGTGGCCATTTCAGCTTAAGACGGCCCTCGGGATACTCTGGAAAGTGACGCGAAGGAAGTATTGGGGAATGATGGGATAGTTTGGAGCGGGAAGATTTGCAATTTGAAAGTCCCGTCCGTTCATGAATTTGCAGCTTCCCTGTATAACAAGCGAGCACATGAAAGTATGTGAAAGGATGTGTGGAAGAGTGTTTTTCTTGAGGTGGCTTGTGGTTAAGAGCTATCCTTTTATTCGACGGCTCTCCTCGTATCACCTTCCTTAAAATCCCGAGGGCCGCCTTAAGAGGAAATGGCCACGTGATTTCTTCACTATCCGGTAAAGGATGTAGGAGCAGGAGTACCATCAATGGGCGTATTCACCGTCGAAAGTACCACCGGTGTCACCTCACCGCTCTGTCGCTAAACATAATTTAAAAAATTGCAGACAAAATGAATACATATTTCTATTGTCCCAGAATTGTTTTACAGGAAGAATATAACCGAAAAATTCCGCCCACTCATTGGGACCGCATTCGAGGAATGTACCGTTGTGCAATATTCGGCCCGATGATGTAACGCGGTCTCAAACTATGCGAACAAAAAATTTTTACAGAAATAACTCTGAATCTAATTTTAGGTGGCGGCCCCCGTGCAGAAACTGGCCCGAAACCGGTTTTCCGTTGAGTCGGCCCGCCAGTGAGCTCGGTACTCGAATTTTCTTCCAATTAATATCCCCGGCGTACCGGCTATTTTATTTTCGGACTGTTTTTTTCGTTATTCCTTTTTCGTGTTTTATTGTAACCGTTCGAATGGATTCGGGCGACGTCATCGAATAGCACGGCCGGGCAGATTGCGTAACAACAGGTGAGGAGATTCGCTGTCCTTTGTGTCCCATTCACGCGCCCTCCATTTGCAAACGAATTTTATTGCCAGTTCAAGATTCATTATACATTAAATATCTATTATGTGGTCGGGTTGGAATAACTTAGATGTCGCGTTCTTCTGCCCCACTCTCGCCGGTTTCGGCTGCTCGCCGTCTTCAGTAGCACTGCGAATGCAGGCATCCTGCCTCCGCTGTCGTTTACTTCACATGCACTGTCAGGATGACCCCTGCGCCCAAGTGACTATCACGCTACTGAAGACGGCGGACAGCCGAAACCGATCTAGGAAATTAACAAACCAGCATTACATTATATATTTGTTCGTTTCAGGACGATTGTACGGTAAAACTAATTTTGGAGAGTCGACTAATTAGAATAGTGTAAAGCCTGGGGAGCTTAAAAATATAATGCCTGAAAAGCCGGCAATCCAGACGCTCGGATACAGAAAAACATATTTAAAATTGATTTCAAAATATTTCCAAGTTTTGGCACAATAATAGAACTATTCAACTGTTAATACCTGGCAGGGAGTTGTGTTGGGAGATTCACGGAGTGAACAAATGTCACTTGCATAAAATACATCACAAAATCAGAGAGGTTTATGTATAACTAGTTATGTTGAGTTACACGCATACAACTATAATTACAGGTTGAGACAATATTGGTCATAACCGCTCTTAATTCGACGCTTCTTTGTCGTATACGAGTGAAAATAACTGTATGAATTAAAGATATTTGGGAATTTAAAACTGGGATTAACGAATCCCATTCAAGTAAATTACAAACGGGGCCAATGTGTTATTACACTATTATTAACTTTCAGAATTGGCAATAAAATTATTGCCATCACCGAACCTACTGATATTGTATAAATCCATGTTTATTGTAGTTTACAAACACTCCACAGGAGTGTACCTTCTGATGGATAGATATCTGGCATAAATGAGTAAATACCGTAGTAAATAATAAATACAACAATGGCGTATTGTAGAATTAGTAAATAACGCAGAACCCAGTGAGCGATCTAATTTTTATTTGTCAGTTGTGAACCGGCTCAGAGCCAGCTCGTACAAGAGAAATTATTTTAACCTAGTTAGTTGACGATTGTGGTAGCTAACTACCCAGTTTAGCTGAAGAAGTTCGGCCGCAACGAGAGTGATGCATATTTAAGGTGGGTCATAGGTGAAAAAAATCCACCCCCAAAAACAACCCTCGCTCCAAATTGTTCTCTACGCTCAATATTTTCTAATCAAAGTTTTGCGAGTGTTTATCTACAGCTAAACGCGATATTATGTCAATCCAATAAATTTTTATATAGCTTAAAGCGGTCTACAGCGCCATCTCGTAGACAGTGCTGAAACTAACGTTACTGACTCGAATCGTTCGTATCGCCGTAATAAATTTTTCAACGATCACATTTTCGAAACCGTTAATCAAACTGTACGAACGACAGTAGTTATCGCGTTAAACATGAATTGAACGGAAATAGGGACGTTTCAGTTTCAATAGCCATTTCATATATTTCTTCGAAAAATAAGATTACAGTTATTGAGACAGATTCCCTGCAGTATGTCCTGAGGAGAATATGTTCAGCTCAATAAAACAATAATATTATTGTAATTACTCTTAAATTACTGTAATTATAATAATTAATATTCTAAATTGAGAATACCGGGAGTAGTAGAACATTTCTAATTAAAAATGTAATATTTAACCCGTTTTGAAGTTGGTTATCACCGATTGTGACTAAATAAATCACGAATTGTATAACACGGTTAGAGGCTATAACCGTAGGAACGTATATTCAGCTGGTAACGTACCTAACAATTAGTCGTTAGTAACAGTACTTTAGAGACGATAGATGGAAGAAGGAACGGTCCAGCGTAGGACCAAATGAGCGTGTCAACTTCCTAAACTTATTTAGTGTTATATAATTTCTATATTTACCATATAATCACCTAAACATCAGAGCGGACAAATATATTCAGATTATTGAAGACGGCGTGTTTGCCTTATTACGTATCATAGTATAAGAGAGAATGTATTTTCATGGAAGTTTGGGAAAAGCAATCTAAGTTTAAATTAAATGGTCAGCCGCCAGAGATAAATTGAACAAAATAATTCGAAAACCGAACAATAAAGTCAATAAAATATAATGGGAGAACGTGTTTCAAGAAATAATAGACAGGGGTTGATTGTGATAATGCTCAACTAGAATATTTACTCTGAAATAGAGTCGACACAGAGGATACTGTCTACAAAAATGGAGGCGCTGAAATGAATCAATTTCACTATTTCAATTTCAATTTATTAAAATTGAATATATTCTATATATATTCTATATATTCAATATATTTTAAATTAAAAATAATACATCTTTTTTATTTTAGCGCTGAATATTGTCACCCCCAACACGTGATATCGAGGACGGGCTGAATTATAACTCAGGAATGATTCCATAGCGCTTGTATGAATACTGACGACTGTACTGCATTGCTTTCGTGGAATCAGTAGGCATGATGTGATGAAAGAGGCTACCTATTGTGGGGGTTGTGTTTCGAAATCGTCGAGGTAAAATCTGACATTTTATCATTCTTTGTGTTACTGAATTATTTTTTGTTGAACTGTCTCTTCCTCGCATCCGCGCCAGATTCGAAACCAAATTAAATACAATGTCATGCAACACACATTTCATGAAAAATAGTATTTATTAATCCAAGTACCTTCACGTGATTAAATTTGATCGAATTTTCAATATTTAATCACTCAGCAATCTTCAGTGGTAATCACTGTTTTTTTTAAAGTATAATCTCTTTTTCCGCGAAAATAACTTATATTAATTGTTCTGTAAACTGAAGTGTAACTTTTATTTCATTACTGACTAACATCAGGATCAGGATGGAATCATCTTGGTTGCACTTCATGTCATTCCTGACACAGGGTTTGATCCCCGAAATCATAGTCGGTATTTTTGCAGTGACTATTGGGCGATTTCTTAGGTAAATATACGAATTTTTAAGATGGCGAGGCGGTGGCAAAGAGAGGGCTGTTTGGGCGGCCATTTAGCGGCCGTTTTAGCTGCCGTCCGCTACCCGTTTAGCGTCCCGGCGCTAAACTGCGGGTCGCTTTTTCACCGAATTCTAACCGATTAAGAGGTTCCCAAACGCCGACAACCGACGTATGGGTGGTAACCGGGACCGGACGGACATGCGCCCGAGCCCGGGACTCCATTCTCTGGGACCACTGGGTCTCCACATTCACTACCAACAGCCGTTATTATCATATAACATAATCTGATCAATCGTAATTAGAAAATTACAGTTTAATATACCTGTTTTGTGGTCTGCGAGGGGTTGGAATACTGTAGGTTCGTGATGCTTCTGTCTCCTCTCGCTGGTTTGGTCTTTTGCTAGACCGGTTTCGGCTGCTCGCCATCTTCAGTAGTGGTGTTAGTCACTGTTAGCACTTTGGATGTTTTTTGGGCATCCTCACTGCATTGTCACTTTCATATGTACTGTAGTACATGAAACAAAATTATAAATGAGAAAATTAATTCCCAGAGTGACGCCATATTTATCCCTATAATCCTATTAAAGGATCACACCCGCCCAACCACCACATCCCCTTCCGACAATCTGACTCACACTTAGAAAACGGATTAACAAAATCCGAAGACAAACATAATTCCCCAATAACAATAACAGAACACATATATATAAACGACTGACAAACTGACAAACACTACAGTACATGTGAAAGTGACAGTGCAGTGAGGATGCCCAAAAAACATCCAAAGTGCTAACAGTGACTAACACCGCTACTGAAGATGGCGAGCAGCCGAAACCGGTCTAGCAAAAGACCAAACCAGCGAGAGGAGACAGAAACATCACGAACCTACAGTAGAAAATTACAGTATAAGAGGCAAAACGGTTGGAGGCGCAAAACCGTTGTCACCACTAAGAAATTCCAGTCCTTCGAGCCATCCTTAATGCTCCCGCCCGGTTATGTCTCTAACCAAACAATTCACGATGGATCTCAACGTAAAAATCCCGGTTCCTTAAATTCCATTCCGGCCTTCCTCATTGTCCAAATTTACTCGTTCAGTCTCTTTCTTCATTCACCCATCCATTATCCCCTCCACGTCGGCTTAAACGCCACTGGCCAAGAGATCATCTTACCAAAGTGCCACCATTTCTTTTATCGAGCCAGCCACGCCAACAAAAAAAGGCACTACATCATTGTACCTATAAATATAATAGTAGATTGTACAAAGAATAAATAAACAATAAACGTGGACTTCCAAGACTTCCAACATCGTCAGCATCCAGGGCGGGGGTTAAACGTTAAACGAGACCTACATCTTGCTCTAGGCCAAAATTATTCATCCGTGAAATTCGAGTCAAAAAGTGCCATCACCTTAGGGGCTCCTTTTATCAAATGAACATACCGCAATAGTACAAACAAGCATCTTAATTAACTTCCTGGACGCCTAGAAAATGGGACTATTACCTGGAGTATGTTAGGAAAGCGAATGCACTCATCTCCAGTGTAAAGGCGTGATTGCGGTATCCGGTTCCTTATAATAATAATAATAATAGAGAATTATATACATTGTAAATGTGATAAATGGTTAGGCTCCAAATGTCTTATTACAAACGCAGTAATACATCATATTCCTTATTGTTCCGAAAAATTAATAATAATGAAGCTTCAAACGAGCGGGCGTCTCATTATAATTCATTATAACATTTAGACAGTTAGATTAGTTGATCGGGATCAAAGTGCCGGACTGAATTCTATCGCGTGCACTCAAATTTAATGAGTTTTAGAATACCTGTTTTGCGGTCTGCGACGGGGGGTTGTAATACCGTGGATTTCGTGTGTTTCTGTCTCCTCTCGCTGGTTAGGAAGGGATTCAAAGATTAGGAGCGGATGTACTCAAGTTCGTCCAGTGAACGTGCACCACGACGCTGAAGATGGCGAACAACCTAAACCGGTCTAGCAGAAAACCAAACTAGCGAGAGGAGACAGAAACACACGAAATTCACGGTATTAATGAGTTTTAATCAGTTGAAATTAGTAAAGAAAAATTAGGTCCGCCACCGGACATTTGTGTTTCGCGTTAATTGAAAACGGACGTAAAATGTTATTTTTTCATTTTGGTTATTGCATTAGAGTGTCATTATATTGTGGGCGCAATCGGTGGTGGGCGCCTCCAGTTCTCCAGTGGCCGGCGGAAGGGGGCGGTGGGCGGAAAGCGAAGGGACGGCCGTTGCCGGGTCCCGGATGATAATTTCGCTTGGAAATTTAGAAGAGGTCCGCGGTTTGAATTACAATGATTCCAAGGACAGTCGGTCGGTCTCCAGCCTTCGCTGAGGTCGTCCGGTGAACGGACACGCCAAAAATAGATACCCCTCCGGCTGAATGACTCATGCCTACGACAATCCAGGCAGATTCGGAAACTCCGCTACAAATCCCGTTCACGTCATCGCCCAAACGCCCTCAACAAAAATATATTATTATAATAATATAGCTAAGAAAGGTTTCGATGAAGCCTGAAGAATCGCTGAATAATACATAACACGGAAATTTAATTTGTCAAAACTAACTAGAGTGTCGTCCGACTGTCTCCTCATTTATTACCTTGACCTTTTATACGTTATAATAACATGGATGGATGATGGAGGAGGGCTAACTGATCTTCAGGCGGCACGTTTGAGGTCATGATGAATTGTGTGGAAGAAGAGAGAATCGACTATAAAATTGACTAACAAAGTGACTAGTGACTTAAGTGACTAACACCGCTACTGAAGATGGCGAGCGGCCGAAACCGATCTAGCAAAAGACCAAACCGGCGAGAGGAGACAGAAACCCGCGAAATATACGGTATTCCAACCCCTCGCAGACTCCAGAACAGGTATTTTAAACCCGTTTATTTATAATTATTTTCATTCGATTCTCCGCGCCAAATAACCGAAAAATGACGGTTGGAGGAAGTTTGCCAGATACGCTATGAAGGGTGGGAGGGAGGTAGGGAGGCGGTGTTCGGTTCCTAAACCGAGGGCAAATTATAATAATTCTGTAGCCGAGTTAGCGAGAGGAGGTGAGGAGAGGGGAGGTGAAGAGGGGCAAGGGGGGGGGGTCTGACGAATATTTTAGGAATGTAGCTCGAAGGCAGCGGCCTTACATAATGCCCCCCTCGGGTACTTGTATGCACTGGGGGGGCCCGGCGTTGCGAAAAAATGCAAAAGAAAAAACAAAATCGCAAAAAGGAATTTGAAAAAAGAAATCGCCGCCCGAAGTTGTACCTACCGGCCGGCCGACCCGAATATCCCCCGATAGCCAGACATTTTTCCCCCCGATCGATTTTTCAAAGCACAGCGATACCTACGGGGGAAAATCAGTTTTACATTTATAACGCCCTTTCGCGGCATTCCGTTAAGGGAAGATAAAAACGGATCCAATAGGTTCCATTCTTTTCATAACTGCCTGCATAAAACCTGAGCCTGAGACAGAGTTTTTGTTACAATAAAATTTCTTT
The DNA here is from genome assembly GCA_019843655.1 of Lethocerus indicus. Classification (NCBI taxonomy): domain Eukaryota; kingdom Metazoa; phylum Arthropoda; class Insecta; order Hemiptera; family Belostomatidae; genus Lethocerus; species Lethocerus indicus. The sequence continues at coordinate 30,314,439 of JACDQD010000003.1, read as the reverse complement.
TATTGTACATGACGACAATGTCGCTGAAATATTCGGTAAAATTGTCAACCGATTTACGTCAGTATGCTTCATCCCGGCACGGTACCTCACTGATGTGTACCTCAGCGCACAGCTGACGAGTACCCCCGCAGTGGTACTCACGGGTACATCGCACTGTACTACCGACGAGTATTTCACTAATATCCTGTCGCTGTCCTGTCCCTTGTATACGTCACGGTTGTAGCATACCGTTCGGTAATAAAAAAATTTGGTAATATACGAACGAGGACTGTTACAGTATTATACAGACTAGAACTTTCCTAACTCAAACGCAAGCCCAACTTATATAGCATTCGAAATCCAATTTTATTTTATGCATTTTGAACCGGCGATTAGCCGGATCGTTCGAGAGAAAATATTTTAACCTAGTTGAGGATAGCAATTTTTCATAGGTCAATGTGGTCAACTAGATGCGATCAACAGAGGCGAGAGTGAGGTCCCAACAATGGGGCGAGATGACGAAGCAAAATCGATACGAACTGCCATAAATTTATACACATCTGAAATTTTAATGTATCTCTTCCATAATTGACTACATTTCATGAAATAAACAATACCCACCTATCAGAAACAGACAAATATTTGATTTAGGCCGGGAGGTCGGATTCAGCGCCATCTTTTGGACATCAGAAAGACTAAGTTGTGTATGTCTAGTGCGTTACTATATTGTTTAATTAAACTTACCTTATATTTAATTAAACTAACATTAGAACGTTAGATTAATCAAAAACCAACATTGTATTAGTGTTCTGGAAATACTAAGTATGTACCGCATATGAACGTAGAAAATCAACTATTGCGTGTTGATAGTGCATTTAACATTAAACATTTAAAGAAATATGTCTTGTTCAATTTGTTTTTATCGTTGCGAATTTTGTCCATAAACGAATTTTCCCATAGAAAAATTATAAAAGACAAAAATAATATAAAGATCGATTCGTTCGTTCGTTCGTTTGCCTGTGCCTCGATGCGTGCAAATATGGACCGCACTGTTTCGGAATTCGTGCTCGAATTTTTCGTTCAAAGCGAACACTGCATTGAACCTAAGGAGAAAATTGGCCCAATTTTACATACTCGATATGCTTGAATCATCTTTTTTAAAAAACATCATAATTGCTTTTATTAATCAACGACAGCATAATTATAAAAATACGAAAAACAAACAAACCAAAATAAGATCTTAAATCTTTGAGCGTATGGAGTTAGTGAAACCCAAATTTCTAATCTCTAGGAATCTATTAACCAGTAGGAACGCTGAATTTTACACATCTGAGTTCGCTACTATCGCAGTTAAATACAATAAACTGTCACTTTATGGTTTACCTGTGACATGGAATTTGTTTAAGCAATATCCTCCACCAGTTGAAATCGGAGGCACTGCAACAGATATTATTTGAAAATTATTTTGAAATACAATTCCGACTAGTCGAATACCATTTTGCCGTTCTACCGATACCGTAATTCGATAATATTCATGTCCAGAGCGTTAAGGAGGCGGGTTTTGCTGAAAGCGAGGAAGATTCTTGGGGGATGATTTCCATTTTCCCAAAAGCCGCAAAGGACACATAGATGGTGATGAATACATCATCAATAAATATTCATTAAAAAAATATAAATAATATTAATATTAATTTTATGACGGAAAGATAAATTTCCCATTTAATGAAAACCTTGTTTTCTTGTAGACATTTCTTAGATAATTTTGATTAATAAGCTAATAGATATATTATTCAACTTCGTCATAATTTACTACCTTTTTTCGCGGTGTATCGGCGTGTAGATAGAATGTGTTAACACAATAATTTTGTGACGAGCCGAAATCATTTCAATTTTGAACTGATATTCTAAATAAACTAAAATGTACGCCATTGAACCGAAATTCGTTCAATTCTGTGTAACGAACTGCATTAACGCGCGAATTTCCAACGTATAAACGTTTTCCCATCATTACGCAATGGGCTTGGGGGCGAATTCAAATGAAAGTTGCCGGCCGGGTGAAACATGAAGGACAGATCACACATGAGGTTAGTGCCGATTGGTTAACATTGGTTCTCTCTCACACTCTCTCTCTCTCTCTCTCTCTCTCTCTCTCTCTCTCTCTCTCTCTATCTATCTATCTATCTATCTATCTCTCTCTTCTTTCTTTTCTCACAGCCCCAGAGAGAGAGAGAGAGACCAACCGGCCGGTTCCGGCCCTTCGTCCAAAAAACGCACTCGTTGCAACTTGCAAACCGACCGCAATAGAACCACTGGAATTTGGTTATTCTGAGTAACAAAAGTATGCAACAACTTCTACCAGTTGGAATTTGATCAAATACCGGTTCTATTACAGTAGGCCGCATAAAAACAGCCCACAGCAACAACATAGTAGGTTCAATACACAGTCCGGCGTAACAATGATATTGTTCTAATAGGTCCGATATAGTTTGGGCAGAAACAACGATATTATTGTAGTAGGTCCAATACCAATTTCACTGCAACAACAATATTATTCCATTAGGGGAAATACTCAGCCAACCGTAACAATGACATTATTCTAGTAGGGGTAATGATGTTGCTCTAGTATACCAGTATCCAATGTGCATGGATATATAACGGTATACTCCTAGTATTCCGCCGGAACAATTATATTATCCAAATATCAGGTACAATATACAGTCCGATTTAATATCAATTTAACTGAAAAAAGATATTATTCTAGTAGAGGTAATACACAGTCCGCCGTAACAATATCGTTCTAGTAGGTCCAATATCCATTCGGCCGAAACAACGATCTTATTCTAGCAGGTCCAATATACAGTCCGATTTAATATCCATTTCACTGAAACAACGATATTATTCTGGTAGATTCAATATACAGTCCGGTAACACAATGGTATTATTCTAGTAGGTCCAATATACAGTCCGCAGTTACAATCATATTATTCTAGTAGGTCCAATATACAGTCCGCCGGTACAACGATATTAATCTAGTATGTTCAATTTACAGTCCGCAGTAACAATGGTACTACTCTATTAGGTCCAATATACAGTACAACGGTATTATTGTAGTACCAGTAGGTCCAATACACAGTCCGCGCCTATACGATATTATTCTATTATGTCCCCATATACAGCCCGCAATTACAATTATATTATTTTAGCAGGTTCTGTATCATTTTAGTAGACCTAATAATGCCCCGGTTAATGATACTCTCGATCCAGAATATTTCAATCTTAATATTCTACAGAGGTTTTGTACCTTCATTTCCCGATTAAATGGACCTACTAGAATATCATTGTTACTGTATATCGGACCTAATAGAATAGTACCGTTGTGTCAGCTGACTGTATATCGGACCTAATAGATTAGTACCGTTGTGTCAGCTGACTGTATATCGGACCTAATAGAATAGTACCGTTGTGTCAGCTGACTGTATATCGGACCTAATAGAATAGTACCGTTGTGTCAGCTGACTGTATATCGGACCTAATAGAATAGTACCGTTGTGTCAGCTGACTGTATATCGGACCTAATAGAATAGTACCGTTGTGTCAGCTGACTGTATATCGGACCGGACCGTTGTGTCAGCTGAATAGAATAGTACCGTTGTGTCAGCTGACTGTATATCGGACCTAATAGAATAGTACCGTTGTGTCAGCTGACTGTATATCGGACCTAATAGAATAGTACCGTTGTGTCAGCTGACTGTATATCGGACCTAATAGAATAGTACCGTTGTGTCAGCTGACTGTATATCGGACCTACTAGATTAGTACCGTTGTGTCAGCTGACTGTATATCGGACCTACTAGAACAACATCATTGTTACTGCGGACTGTATATTGGACCTACTAGAATAACATCAGTGTACCGGCGAACTGTATATTGAACATATTAGACTGACATCATTGTTTCGACAGACTGCATATCAGACCTACCATAATAATATCATTCTTATTGCGGACTGTATATTGGACCTATTAGAATAACATCAGTGTACCGGCGGACTGTATATTGGACCTACTAGAATATCATTGTCTATGGTAATTGATCATAGGACATACTAGAATAATACTGTTGTCGAAGCCAACTGGACATTCATTGTCTAGGAAGACAGGATATTGCACCTACTATAATAATATCGTTACATATGACAGACAATATATTTATTGTATTACAATATTTATTGCAAGTTACAGACAGCAGAGAGTGCCGGAAACGAGTCGTAGGGTGTCTAGAAGAAATAAACAAGTAACACCTGTTGATTCGGGAATTAAATATTTAAAAAATCTAGAATAAAAACAATTCTCGGCCCAGAATTGTTTGTTGTAAATTCACCTCTATGCAGTGTATATTCTTAAACTGTGGGCATTTTATTTTTTTTAAATTAATTTAATCGACCCCGTTATTCCTTTATCCGCATTTTATCCAGTGCGAAATGCCAATTCTTTCTGTACAGAATATTGTCCAAATATTATTTTAATAAGTAATATTATTTGCCCAACAGAAATCTGCGGTGTAAAACTCCGCACTTACTTAGCTTAGACCAGTTGAAATACAAAATTTATTTTATCCAGAAAACATTTGTCTCGTGTATAATTAATGTGATCACTAATTCACCCACTTTAACAAATTCCAAATTTTACAGGTCATACAGGTATTTAGTTCACATAATTATGTTCACTGGAATACCACAAGAGGTTTAAAATAGCGTTCGTGCTGAATTATTAATGTTGTATTAACCTTTAATTATTTTTTACGCGTAGAACTCAACATTACTAGTTGTATATACAATTCTTCATTTTGTGATGTATTTTATGACTTCTGTTTAGGTGTTTTCTTAATACTCTGTATTCCTTTTTGGACAAGTGATATTGTTCTGTCGCCGAAACACGGAGAACTTTCGAAATTAACTGAAAATCTTTTCTAGCCTGTAAGCTAGACCGGTTTTTCGACTCGCTTATTTCGTGTGTAACACTATTTATTCGACGCGGCTTAATTAAATGCTGGAAATTAACATGGAAACCTCAACAATAAAAATGGTCGTATATGGCGCTTTTGTCTACCGTAGGTGGCGGAAAGCCGACACCGGTCTATGGCGAATTGGTAATCTCCGATGTTGGCTCAAAGAATGAGGACGCGCGTATATATTAGGAGAAGGAATTTCACTTAAAGGATTAGTTCAGTTAGTACATTAATTTTTACTCGGTGGCCGCTAACTTCGGATAAATTTTAGTATTTGAAATAAAATAATTCTCTAAATTAAATGTTATGTGAAGTGTATTTTTTAGTATAATTTTTCCGAACACGCACGAACAATTTGATCTACGAGTTCTAATATTTACGTATACATCCGCGGCCCGCTACTAACACATGTCGCGCTAACTTAGCATGATTGCGCCTGCGAATTAAGTTCATGCCGTTTTTTAGCGTAATCTTTCCGAATAATCGAAACAACATTTTAAGGAGTTTGTGTTAAACTCCACCATCCCCAAGTGCAGGGAGATACAAAGTGCCGTGAGCCGGTATTAACAGATGTCCTGTATATTTCACATGATGGTGCCAGTGGGCACGAATTAAGTAGTTTTTTAGCGGAATTTTTACGATTAATAATAAAATATTATAGGACAGTAGTATTATAGGAATAAAATTTTAATTAGGAGTCTTTACGTCCTACCATCTAGAAGTGCATGGAAGGTGCCGCGAGCCGGTACATGTGCTGTCCTACACTTGCGGCTTCCGACAGAGGTCCCGGGTGTTGAAGTTTTTTTTTGCAAATGATGTCTGTATAAATAGGTGTCTGTATAGATTTTACGTATAAATTCGAGGCTGTATATAGATATAAATATATATATATAGTGATGGTGACTGGTACTCACTAGGCTGTGGCCGGCTGCCCGTGGCGGACTGGTCGGGTTCACAATCCGACATTGGACTGTAAACAATCTGGGCCTACTCTCGAATACGGGCCTAAAATACACACTCTCTCTCTCTCTCTCTCTCTCTCTCTCTCTCTCTCTCTCTCTCTCTCTCTCTCTCTCTCTCTCTCTCTCTCTCTCTCTCTCTCTCTCTCTCTCTCTCTCTCTCTCTCTCTCTCGCTCCTCTCTCTCTCTCTCTCTCTCTCTCTCTCTCTCTCTCTCCTCTCCTCTCTTCTCCTCTACTCCTCTTCGTCATAGAGGTACGCCCAATATTTTAAATACCCCCTCCTCCTTTTACCTTGTTCCACCCCCTCCTTCATGACCGCCGCCGCCGCCCCTCTCCCCCAACCTGCTGCGGGCACTAAAATTCCTTTCCGATTTTTTTGCTCGCGGCTCCACGAGAGCGGGAGAACGCGCGCGCCTCATTGTCGGGCCACCCCAATGGCGGCCCAGAAAATAAAATTCTACTCGGCAATAACAAAATACTTTGAATTCTAGATCTGTGAGAGGGAGGGGTGCGGCGATATGAAAGACAATTTCGCGGAATTTACCCGCGGTACCGGCTGCAGGGCACCTCTCGACAATGAATCTACAAAAAACTTTATTATACAATTTTTATACAGTAGTTTTCTTCACCTTAAAGACCGGTAAAATTCACGAACCGTATAAACAGTTGTCACTCCGCCGTATCATGTTTTTTCTTGTTTTCCAATCTGCGAATTGGGAATCTAAAAAGGACGAAATGATATATTCTACCATTACGGCAGTGAAAGTGAAGCAGTGACCGTGCAGACAGGATATGACAGATACGAAACAAAGAGGCCTACTGAAGACGACGAAAGGCCGAAACCGGGCCAACAAAAGGCGGTATTCTAAACTCCCGCATTCCCCGCAAAACAGATACTCAAACATATTATTATAGTGTACCCGAGAATGAACTTCACACGCACAATCAATTCGGTCCCGCACCTTGTATTTTACACTATGAATGAGCCAGTTCGAGCGAGTTTTTCAACAGTGTTATTACTACAGCTCCAACGGCCGGTCGTATACTGTCCACAGCGCCTCAAGTGTACACCCGACCGGTACCAATTATTGTGAACAGTGCAGTGAAACAAAGTGGCGTACACGTTATGTGAGAGAGAGTGGGCGCTCGTGATAACTAGTAGTGTTGCAACTTCTCGGGGTTTTATTATTGCAATGTTCCCGAGCATATTTAGACCTAATATTTCGTGTATATAAATGTAGAAAGACCCGCGGGCCGGTATGGAACATTAGTATATTTTCTACGAGACTCTACGTGTATTTGAAGAAAAATAAATAATTTATGAACTTGTAACCTCTCGGTAAAAAAAAACCGGAATGGACTTCGGGGCCGCATCCGGGTTCAACCCCAGCAGTCGCCAAACTTCTCAAGTGAAGTGTTCAGTTTAATCGTTTCACGTTAGTAGAAGTTTTGTACTTCAGTTTAACTAAAATGTTTACCGACCTTCATGTGAATTGGGTAATTTTATCAACCCTTGCAGAGAAAGGGTTATTCTGTTTTCCTTATATAGTATATATTAGAAAGGACGCATTTCGGTTGTATCCTGTCCGTGTATATCGAAGAAATATTCTGGAAAACTCTAAGGAAATTCTTTTGGTGTTTAAAAAGTAATAATTCCTAACTTATCTAAGAGCAGATGTTGGCTTAAGGGATAATATCGGTGGGCTAAAATGGGACAACACTTATAGTATGCAATGGGATACTTACAGATGGGATGCAATGAAGAAACATAATGGCGGAATACACGTGGTGCTGCTGAAGCAGATCGCACTAATCGCGCGAAAACAACTAATCACTCGAAAATCTAACTCTACCAGGCATATGGAGGTACCTCCACTCTCATGTCTGTCCTTAAGCGAGACCGGTCAGTGGCGTTATTCCGCGCCGACCACTGTGTGCTGACATGATGCTTCACCGGCGACGGTTCTCGTGATCCGCTTTGTCTAGATAAGTTTCGGCATCCACGCTTTTCGCCAGTAGGTCACGGCGGTAGGGAATCCTGTCTGCACAGTTACTGCACCGTACAATAATGATTGTACCCGCATATGGGAGTAAACACATACACAGTCGACACGAGGAAGTGGCCGTTTCTATCGGCGATGTGTGGGCCCCCGTCCGGCTTTGGACCGAATAAGGCCGTTGTAGATCTTAATATACGCCGATCGATGATCGGCTCTCCCTGTTCAATTCCAGTTTGATTGGTGTGCGCGGCGATAAATTGATGCGTTGTTGAGAGGTCGCGGAGGGAGGGGCCAGCCGATCAAGGACGGCGGCGGCGGCCAGCTTTTAGAGTTAGACACAGATCTAAAAAAGGAATGGACCAACTACAGCGCCTCGATCTACCACAATTGTATATATTGGGCTGGGTAAGATGAAGCCCGAAGAGTGACAGCTGTGGGCGTCGGAACGCTTTTCGAAACGGCGCTCGGACAATTCGCAGGAAGGGTTTTTGTCCATCGTTCCACTGTCGCGACGAAGAAGAGGAAAGTTTAGAAATCGAGGATAAAGGACCAGCCGCCGTGGGTTGTTGAGGATGTACCAACTGTATTAGGCTGCTTATCCGAAGCGTCCGAAGCACAGGTGCAGTCCGAACCTCGGATGTTCGTCAGGAAGAATTTCGGACAGAGACTGTCTGGTGATTGGTTCTCAAAAATTAACCTCCGAAATGATTCATTTGTCCACCGTCGTGGTCTCAATCTCTGCCATCGAGTTAGCACTAAAAAAACGATGCAGAATGCGGTCTTCTACCATCTAGCGGTTAACGCGGTAGGAATTTGTTATTGCGCCAAACCGTTGAAATTGTGAACACTGAGGTAAGTTAAAAATATGTTTGTTTTATACCGTTGCTTAGATTCCAGTTGTCAATTTTCGAATTTGTAAAAATGCGATTGTCCAGCAGGATTGTCCAACGTTCGAGGAGACTCTTCGGGCCGAACGGCCTTGCGCGGGTCGTTTCGATATCTTTCGGGGTGCCAAGTTTACGACGGTGAAGAACAAGTCGGTACTTCTTTCACCCCTCTCCCCCTTCGGTCTTCGAAATTTCTTCAAATCGGAAGGATTGGTGAAAAGCACTTTTACCGGGATGTCGCGGCCGATGAAATAGCGGGCCGCAATTAACTGTTCGCACGTTGCCACTCGATCGTAGTCCGCTGGGAAAACTGCGGAATCGATACACAAACAATACATCGCATGGTCGGGCTTCGATCGGCGCGAATTCATTATAGGCCAGTTTGAAAATTTCGAAACTGACATTTCGAAATTTTAAAATTCTACTAAATTAACAAGCGCTAATCATTTTTTATCGCATTTGTATTAGCAATAGTGCAAATTTCCATGTAATTGAATATAACACTAACGAACTGGACAATGAAACAACGACTATCGTGTTGAAGTGCATGCACGAGAATTAAGCGGCGAGATATCAAAAATGATCACAAGTTCTGAAACCTTGTCCAGATCATATTACTGGAGGTGATCACAATATTTATTGAATTTATTGATCGCGTTTTATTTATTGAAATTTTTTTTCGGCTCCAATTATAATTTTCGCGTACGTATTATTCATTCAGTTCCTCGATTGGACCCGGTTTCAAACGCGATTTGAGGCATTGTCGTGTACCTGGACTAATTCGGTGGAAACGCTGCATACCGCTTGAGGTTGGCGGGGCCACGTGGGCCAGATATTTTCGAGTGGGAGAGATTGGTAATGGGGCCGTTGTTGCGGCGGCGCACTTGGAGCGAACTGCATCTGCTGGGTGGAGGAGGGGGCTCCACCCGTCAGGTTCAATGCCAAAACCGTACAAGCCGAATATCTCTCTCTCCCTCTCCCTCTCTCTCTCTCCCTCTCCCTCACTCCCTCTCTCTCTCTGCTGTACGCTCCCTTTTCAAACGCCCCCTTCATCTCAATGCCCACCTCTTATTCCAACATTCCTGTATTCATCCCGGTACGCCCGAACCCGTAAACTGACAATCATTGGACGTCGACGCCGAATTTTCTCGACCGGTTACTTATTACTTTATTGAACAGTCGACAATTGATTTAAGCATTGTCCCGACATTGTTCACATGATGAATAAATCACCCAGTGTACTTTATTCTAGACAGAGATGATCTCTGGGCCAGCGGTGTTTAAGCCGCCGAGAGGGGTTGGGGAGGAAAGGGATTCGACGAGAGAATTTGGAATGAAATTTAAGAAACTATAGGTATATTGAGGTCGTGGTGAAGTGTGTAATTGGAAACATACCGGGACAATTGATGATGGTTCGAAGGACTTTCGATTGGAATCTCTGGATGAGAGCAGCGTTGGAAGTCCTGGTGGATCCCCTCACCGGTTTCAATATACCTTACATTGTCAATTTGTTGGCTATAGTACGTTTTTTGAAGTCCTTCTCAGTAGAGGTCTCAACATTCCAAATTTGCGATTTAAATAAGTAATATACAACGGGCCTATCGTCAACCGATTCATGAATGTCATGGACCGGCGCACAAATTGATTTATTATCCAACCATCAACACGTTTGTTCCAGGAAGAGAACGAAATCGAAAACCTGTTATTCTCGGAATACGTTTGAATTGGGGTTCACACCACGTAGGGACACTTCCGTCCCAACGGACGGGGGGCGTTAAAGTCTCCGATCGTAACTGGCATTTTTTGTGCTTTCGGCGACAGTCAACGCCTAACCAGATCACAATACTCTAATTATCGTTCACGATCTAAGGGAAAGCGTCTGGTGGCGAGACGCCAATAGACATGTTTCTATATATATCCTGTAGAAAAGTTACCATTTATTAAAATGTAAATAAGAATTGGTTTCCTTGTTGCCAGGATAAGGAATGAGTCCAAGGCCAAGAGGAATTAATTAGTCCCTAAATAAGTATAAAGTTTTGTGACTTAGGTACTTCATATCAATACCAAGATTCTACATTCTTCGATCCACCATTCCATAGGCCAATGAATCCGTGAAAACAACGTTCTAGGTCAACGAATTTCTAAAAAAAAACTATGTTTATTGGACTTTAGCCCAGGTCAGATATTAATGGTGATCAACGGATACATTTTCACATCTGTAATTCCACCGTCTGGTTCAGATTTATAACCCCGAGCGCCGCCTTAAGCGGAAACGGCCAGTCGTGATTTCCCACTACCTAGTAAGGGCAGGAGCACGAGTCACAATCAATGGGTGGATTGTGCATCAAAAGTACTGCCCCAGTTACTCCTCATTCAAGACCATTCTCCGACTATTCTCCGCATTAAAAATTTAAAATGAGGCCAAAGGGCCTATAGGACGTCACCAGGGTTCGAACCCAGACCAGGCGAATAATGCGTGGCCTCCTACGGGCGCGCGCGCGTTCTTTCTGAGGGAATGTGCGCTAGTGCGTGCGAGAGAGAGAGAGCGAGAGAGAGGAGGGAGGGAGGAAGGGAATGAGTGAGAGGCGGAGGGAAAGAAAAGATACTGCAAGAATTTATATTCCGCGATTTCAATTCTAGAGGCCGCGGCAGCAAAAAACATTTAGGCGCCGGGACGCCCGGGCGTCCGCTCACGCAACCGCCTTAGCCTTCTCTGACCGCAATCATTTTAACGATCCGTTAAAACAGAATGCCGCGTTCTTTCGTTTCTTCGCGTCGCCTAAAATAAGAAACCTGCGAAAAATCCCCGCCCTACCGCCCCACGCTCCCCTCGGGCGAAGACGAATATCCGGGATTTGGGCGGCATACGACGGCCGACTTATTACTGTAGTCCCTGAAGCCTGTACTGTATTGAAATATATGGGAATTGGATAGTCGCGAAAAAGACAATAAAAAATAATCAACCCTGAGGTTACCTTCAGAACGTACAGAGCGGTCTTAATAACAATGCTTTATTTCTATATAAATAAATTTAATTAAATACGTTCTCGTTTTCGCGAACAAAGAACATTCTTCGGTCAAACTGGGCACAATTTGGAGCCCAGCATTAATGTAACCCAATTTGTATATCAACGAGTACTACGGTATGCATATATGGACCAAAGTTTGTACATAGTCTACGATCTCCTGGGTGTTTTTAATGAAAAAGTATTTGTAATTTGCTTTATTCGGCTCCAGTTGTGTCCTTTTCGAATATTTAATTATCGATATAACAATGTAATGTTTAGACAATTTTAATAAATACATAATTAAAACAGATAAAACCATCGATACTATATATAACAGTGTCGAATATCTCCGTCTCAAAACGACTATGGACAACAACCACGATGTATATTTATACATCATATGAAGGTGGTTTCCAAACAGAGGAAGAATCCCGGAAGAGCTGGGGATTAACCCCTGCCAATCGAGGCTCTTCTCACAACACATTACGCTTATTGGATTCGAGTTCTCGTCGCGGAAACTCTTCGCTTATTTATATCCTATGTACATTTAAAAAAGAAAGTAATGTACTTGCTAATTTGTAACTAGATGATGTAGATATTGAATCAAGTGCCACATGCGAATTTGGTCTACTGAAGACCTCAACGACGAGTCCCATACGCCCTACTGTCCGCATAGTCTATATCATATATTTTCTAATTACTCGTTGTTAAATAGCATAGAAGAGCGTAAATATTAATATGCTCCTTTATAGAACGTTATACCCATTCAACGGAACGTAATTCAATGTCCTCATTTCAATCATTCAGGCCATTCGGCCTTTTAAGGTTAAATTATCGAGTTATCGAGATGAATTGCGAAATAAACCTAGGTAGGAATTATTCAGGACGGTTTGATTGTATTTTAGAACTGTAGTATTGAAATAATTATTTTCAATAAAAGGCCTAAGGGAGGCGTCGCGAATATAACTCGAAAATCGTGCGACCGAAAGGGAGAGTGACAGAAGAGTGGTGGCCCGAGAGTCCTTGTATTGGAATGCGGTACTGGTAGTGGTACTGGTAGTGGCAATGGTAGTGGTAGTGGTAGTGGTAGTGGTATTGGTGGCGGCTGGAGATGGAGCTGGAGGTGGATGTCAGCTCGAGTTAGGCGCCACCCCATTAGCATTCCTAGCGGCTGACGCGCGCCCACCCTCCCTCCCACCTCTCTCCCTCCCTCCCTCTCTCCTCCTCACTCCTAATTGTTATTACAATCCGGCCCACTTAGAAGACTGCCATTCTATCGGCACCTGAGGGCCGCAACGGAACAGTGCCGGGAATCGAACCCGCGGGCACTCAAAGCCGGCGGCTCTTGTATATGAGGGCCGCAAATTACAAACGAAAAATATTTTATTTTATTTTTATTCTACAGACACTATTGACACAAACGAACTGCGTTTCGGAAACTGTCGTCTGACAGGTCTAATAAAAATTTTAATTTTACCACAATTTTGTCCCTGTTTATTATTACGCAACCTCCGTCTTCTACTTTTAAGTTGAATTGATTTCTAATTGCCTTTGCATTAAGAAAAAAGAGAAGAAAGAAAACTAAACGGGTTTTTGCACCCTGTATTTATTCCTTGTTGAGACTTGAAATTGGATTATGAAAGTGCTGGAATATGCGTTTGCAATTTAAAGAAAAAAATGGTATCGATGGCTCGAAAGTGTGATTCTTACGGTGAAAGTTCTACAGTCCCTAAGTACTGTAGAAAATATTTCTCTATTGATTTTATGTAACAGGTGAGTGAAGGGTCAAAACTGTTATTATACGCTGCAGCTGCGGATGTAAGGCAGTATATCTTTATTTCCGAATCCTGAGTTCATTAGTGCCCTTCGGTGGCGTTTCTCCGGACCTTGTTTTACCTCACATTGTCGTCAGTTGTTATTTATATTTTGTTAGGCCACTTAGTAAGTAAACATCGAAAAAATAGATCGGAGATTTCCAAATTTGTCTTGGTGACACAATTTTTGGACATTCACACACAATTTCACGGTACAGAAATTGACATCATTAACAAACCGGAGTTTAAAAAAATCCGATGTACGAGATTTCTATTACACATGCTTCATATTTATATGATAAAGTTATTCGTAAATAAAAAATATGTAATATTTCTTTTCTTAAACGTTTCTTCTAAGCATGTTCCTACGATTCGGTCGTTTAGGGTAAGTGACCACTAACAGATAGCGTTACGGTCTAACTACTCCAAGGCGTGCGGCCAATTTTGAATATATTCTTTTAACGGAAAAAATAATTTACATGCACTTATTACACATAATTTAATTTATAATTGATTTACCCCTGCTGTGTATGAATTAAAAATTTAGATGATAATAAAACAATTTTAAATAAGAAGAATACAAAAAATTATCCACATAAAAAAATTCATATGACAATTGATTTGTTTTCAAATCAATAATACGTAATACTTAATATTACGTTTTCGCGATAAAAAATAAAATTCCTAATTATTTGTATAGACACTTTAATCTCTATTAAACCCATGGTGAGAAAGGATTATTTGCAACTACAATTGAAGCTAGTTTAATTTTCCTATATTTTCTTGTATTTCTATATTTTCCACCAGGTGTAGGCGTTCGTATTTTCTACTTGACGGTGGGGGAAACCTTACAGAGGAAAAACTTCAACCCAGTTTCCACAGGGTTCGGAATACCGTGGACACGGCGTTCTTCGGCGGGTTGTGGAGGATCAACAACAGGTTAAAATTAATTAACAGTGGCCCCCTTTCTTTTTATTTTCATTCCACTTCTTCATTTGTATTATCAGTGAAAAGGGAAATGTGTAAACGTTTCGTTGGTTTTTATTTTAAACTACCGAGAAAGACTAACCTCCTCCCCTGATGACTTTAGGTCTTCATCTTTAAAATGGATATCCGGATTCCTCCGATATCTGCCTGTTGGGGGGCTTGATGGAAAAAGCGTGAAATTCCGATTGGTGGCGAGGGAGGGGCCTAATCCCCTCGGGGAAACGGACAAAAATTTATGCGAGCGTAAATAAAAGGAAAGCGCTTCGCTCCATTTTTGTGTCACTCCCGTCCGCAATTGAAACCGGACCGGGGGCCCTAATATAAATATTTATTAACGGTCGTTACTTAATCCAATTTATGCAAATCGATCCGCCGGTGGGGGGGAGGGTGAAGATTATTAAACAAGAAATAAGACTCCGTTTGGCTTTAATCCGAGAAATATTTCAATTATAAAAGACGTCGAACTTTTATTTATTTTTTGTTATTTATTTATTTATTTTTCTAAAACCCCGACCGAGACTAAATTAAATTGAGTGACGGGCCCCGGATCTTCGCCCGGAGTAGATCCGGTACCTTGTAATGGACGACGGCACTGGGCAGATGTTATTGGAAGCCCCGTGAGTTATTGGCTGTTTCTTTTTGTTTTTCTTTCGTCATTCCGTTCGACTCTCTGAAACGCCCAACAACGCTTGGAGATAAAAATAAAAAACGATCCATAATGTATATGTGATCGCGATAACCCAATATTTCGACTACTTTTACTATTATGAAAAACTATCTCGAGATATTCGAGAGTATCCTGGTAGTTGTGATAAAGCGGAACTTTCCGTCCGTTCGCCCAGATCCAATATCGAGCTTTAAAATAACATGGATTTTTAGAAATGGACGATGGGAATGATGGGACCCCCTTTCAGCACGTGTGTGAAAGTTTTGCCCAAAGCACCCGATCCCCCAGGGGTCCTAACCTTAATCCACTTTTCGGAGATAAGAAGCAGTGGACAGAAAGAAGTATTGATGACTAACCAACACTGTCTAATTTGAGGGATACGTTAGCTTCCTCGAATGTGTCCTGGATTCAACATACTGTACGTAATTATAGATTTAACTCTATGTATTAAGTCTGACGTCTAATCCGTGACCTACAAACTCCAATTGTATGGGGCTAGTCCCTCGACGTGCGTATATCAAATACAGGCACGTATATAGTGCCAAACAAAGTGGTTGTAAAGTGTTTGTAAGTTGAGTGTTGTACAGTAGATGGTGTAGAGTGGAGTGACTGGGCGTGGAATGCGGATACGGCTCCTCCGCAGAGACGGCCCGGCCCGACAGAGATATGTCCGCCCTACGATCGCCCAAATAAGTGAATAATTTGAACGGCAAATACTAAACGCTAAGTATAGTAATTAATAATAACGATAGCAATCGGGCAGCAGTGGGCGTCGAACGCTCTCCGGGCTTGAAGGGTCATTTCCCAGCGATCCACTATCTATTGCATTAGGGTTTTCCCTCTGCCCGATTTCTACCACAGACAATAGACAATGCGAATGCCTCCGGAGTGCCTCCGACGGCAGGAATGAGCCCACGATGGTGGGCAAATTAAATTTAATGCTGAGTAACCAGTCTCTAGGCAGTACCGAGAGCAAAACTTTCACAAATGCCTACCCAGAAAAGAGAATGAACGAAAAATAAAATAACTAAGTTTTACTCCGTGCCAATATTGCCGCTATAAAGAGGAGTAAATTAGTTCAGAATTTAATTGAAAATTATGTGCGATACTAAGGACTGCAGTTGGACAGAAGATTGAAGTGGAACCAACACAAAAGACAGTTGGAAATTATTAATTTACAACTGTATTTTAAAACTTGAACCAAAAGAAAACAGTGAAGCTTAATTGAATTGTCCTTAACATCGCGTTTACATTCTATCATTAAGATCGGATATGGAATAAAACACACAGAGAGCTGTGAGAGTGTAGTTATTAAAAAAATGGCCGCTGGTGCTACTTCTTCTTTTTCTGCTTCTTGCCCTTCTTCTTTGTTATCCTGTAGGGGCCGAGGTGCCTGCGCACCATGGTCCCTCTCCACCAGGCCTGTATCTTCACAGCGCACCTTTCCTTCTCCAGCCTCTCGCTCTCCAACCGTTCACGTTCCCGCTTCACCAACATGTAAGCGTCTATCTCCTCCTGCCTCCCCTTGTACTGAAACCCGCGTATATACTCCTCTTTCGTCTATTCTTCAGACCGGTTTTGGCCGCTCGCCAACCTACTGAAGCTGGTGAGCGGCCAACTACGAGCGAAGATTAGTTGCAACTAATAACTATAAACTGCGACTACATTACTTGACTGTGCTGCAGGCAAAGGCCACTGAAGGAAAGCTACTGAAGATGGCGACTAACCGAAAACTAGAAAAATACTAAAAAAAAGCACTCTAAAACACGAGATAAATCGGATTCTTCGGTAGCACACTGTACAAATTCGATGACGTGCGAAGTAATAAAGCCCAAATTTATAATGTTATTCAAATGAATACGTTTTTCATTAAGCTAGCAATATCAGTACTATACGTTCATAGTAAAAGAATAAATATATGGTACGTCTTGTAGTAGTTTATTCAGGCTGGGAAAGTAATGAAGTAATCAATGGGTAGGACAATCTAGGATGATGTATGTTAAGCAGTGTAACTAATTCTTTACATTTTTGAAGGCCTTCCGTATGAAGTACTACACTAGATTGATTGCAACCTTATCGAACCTTGAAATTCCAAGTTTCTAATCATTTTACAAAAAGGACCAAACGTATACAGTTTACTTACAATTTCGTCCAGTTTCTTTATAGTCTTTTCCATGTCCTCGATGTTGTTCTTGTAGCCGATGATCTCGATGTCCATCGCTTCTATCTCTTCGTCGTAGTTTTCCGTCCAGACGTCGATCTGGCTGTTCAGGTCCTGCAAACCGTTCGGTCGGAGTTATAAACAATTCGTAGCAACAGTTCAGTCTTTCATTAAATCTTCCTAGAATGCTGGAATTTCTTACTTTAAAAAAATTTGTGAAGCAATTCACATAAAGACAGCTGAAAAAAATCACTCGATTTTTAGTGCTAGTAAAACAAAAGCCCCCTAATCGCAGTGAGTTAAGAAACAGTTGTGTCTGCTGACAAAAGAAGCCCTATTCTTCCGCTAAGTGCACTGAGGAATACCTCAATAAGAAGCTTCATACTTTTAAAAATTGTAGTCCAACTTAAAGTAATCATACGTATTCTAAACTAATATCTATTGTCAAGTACAAACCGATTCGTCGTATTCGAGGTATTTGAGGATCTGCTCGTGCACGACCGTGTCGATTTCCATGGCCCTCCGATTTTCTTCGATGACGTCCGTCAGCTTCTTCTCTTCTATCCCGATGAGATATGAGTTCTGCTCGCGCCTGCTGTCCTCCCACCGCTTCGCGTACGCCGTCCTGACTCCGGCCAGAAATATTGCCTCCTCCGCCTCCATCTAAACACCGGCGGTGGTCAAAGAGCAACGGACCTTGCTATCGTTAGTATGTATTTTATGAGTGTCCCGAAACAACGTGGCCTAGAGAAACCGAAAGGTCGGTTAGCCCTGCTTTATACACTAGATCCAGCGAAATTGTAAACACTAATACGACATTTTATTTTGGTCACCTCTAAGATTTAATCGTGTTTTTTCGTTATTTTAACGCTTTGTAGTGGGCGCGAGTAATTAGGTCGGCAGGCACAAGGTTGCGAATCCCTACCTAGATGTAGTCTAAATTAAAAATTTTTTCGAGACGTATTTCTTCAAGACGAATTTAAAAATAAATTGCGTAACGGATTGAAAGAGTGACTCACCACCCTACTGACACTACTGAAGATGAAGAGCAGCCGAAACAAGACTAAACGAGGTAGAGGGGACAGAAGATGGGGGAAACACCTGTACGTTCCGATTGCTTGTGTACGAATATTTTTTAAATAAACCGTCAACGAACCTTGAGTTGGGCCAATTGCTGCTTCTTGTCCATAATCTGGGTTCGAGTTGCGGTCTGAGCGGCCCGGATGGCCTCCTCCAGAGCGCGGAGCTGGGCCAGGTTGGTGTCGTGCTCCAGGCGTAGCGCCAACACCGACTCCTCGCCCAGTCTTTCCTCCCTCACGAACTCACCCAACCCGACCATGGTCATCGTCTCCTTCGCCTCTTCCACGGTCATCCTCAGCACTCTCACCAACAGTTCCCTGCCGGTGAAAAGGGGTAAACACTAGTTAAAAACAGGGTCGACAATTTTCTTCTACGTTTAATCTTCGAACGATCACAGTTTCACCGTATCTTTACATATCGGCAACATTTTATTAACGTGATAAAGGTTTCTAAGCAAAAAGAATCAAGAGAGAGGATAGGGACAGGGGCCGGTTTGGGGACTGAAGTTAGCAAAAATAGACATTTATATTTATATTGTTTTCAAATATACTCTCTGTTGTGTTTTAAACTCTTGTTTAGCTTGTGGAAACTATTGGTGGAATGAAATTTCACCAGTTAAAATTTTTCGAAAACGAAATAATGATAAAAAGGCAGAAAAGAAGTAGTAGGATGATAGTTAGACATTTTCAATTTATTAATTTTGTAATTTAAATAAATTCCTAGGGGTATTCTAATTCATAATCATAATACAGGACTGGAAAGTATTTCACACATTTTCCAAAATTCTAGAGCCCATAGTAAATATTGTTGTATTGCATAATTTAATATTTAGGCGGGAGAAAATTTTGAGTATCAATTTAAAAATTTTATATATACCTGTCCTTCTGTATTTTCCTGTAACGCCTCATTTCCTGATTGTCCTGAATAAGTTTATTCGTCTCCTTATCGAACAAAAGCTCCTTGACCTCGCCGAATGCAAACCTACATGAAATACATTGTACTGTATATCCTGTAAAACAGATCATGTATATGCGTACATGAATTTTAACACTAGTAATTCATCCCAGTCTTACCTGTCAAATAGAGATGGATACCGAATATCGTGTGAGGCCTTTGGTCTTAAAGCAGACAATATAAGTAATTGGTCGACACAATCTTCTAAAATCACTTGACTGATGTGACTCTCTAATGTTATTAATTTTGGTACAATGTCAACATTAGGTAGTATCTGTAAAGTGGTTTGAGTTAGAAAATAATAGTTGAGATCATACCCATTTTATAGTATAAAATAAGTTATTCAATTATATTTTGTCAGTATATTATAATTATTTTAATTTATATCTATTCATATTAATTAAAAAAATATGTTTCATTGTGATGTTCTACAGTTTGATTTATTGTTTTCAATTAACTATATTTCTGACAGGGTATTGAAAATTTGAATAACAACACTTCACTTATAGTTTAAAATTAATATACAGTTTCTTTTTATTAAATTCTCTAGTAAGCTATATATGATTGTATCAAAATTTTCTGTTAGAAGGTAAAAGAAATTTCATTTCATAACATACTAAATTGACAATGATTATTTTAAAAGCTTCCACCAATTATAATAAGCAAGGAATTTATATCCATTTATATTTACAGTATACCTCAAATATTTAGTTGCAGTATTTATACTTCTTAAAATTGCAATAATATATTTAATTATGGATATATATGTTCAGTAAAGTATGTAAAGTGTATAATTTTAATTAATATGTGACTTCCTTGTAAATTTGACTGCCTTTTTAACAGAGAAATTCTACTGTTTAAAATTTTATTTTGGTTTAGTTTACGGTTACATTAAGTTATAATAGACAATAGGGTTCTTTGTCAGCAGCCAACACATGTAAGTACTGCACTGAGTAAATGACAGAATTTTACTGATGCAATTATATTTTCACCAAGCATGTACAATAAGAGAAAGTAAGAAAGGGAGTTAATAATTTTAGAATAAGAATAGACATATTACCTTATAACATTTATTTGCACTAATGAAATAAGACTTACTTCATACTCAATATCACTTCCAGAATCTTCATGACGGAGAGCTGAAAAAAATTCATTATGAATTTTTTAAATACTCATAAAATTCTTTAAATACTGCATATATATTGTACACTACAAAAAATAAAATGTAATAATTACACATCATGTTAACAAATGAAGGAAAAGCCAAAACTATTGACAAAACATGGGATTCATTTATCCTAGCAACCAAATAATACAGGAAGGCTTTCATCCAACATACTTATGGCTTTTATTTCATTCACTGTAAATCATTGGCATCTTGAAATTTGTCTAGTTGGAAATAGATAAAATATCTATATTCTGGGATTGCCACATGTCAAGCAACAAACCACTTCAAGCTATACCACTACTGGAAACAGTCAAATGGATATTACAATGCCTTATTAATTGTTATTCAAAATTGCAGTGAAATTTATATGACTACATGTTAAAAAATAAGACTTAGATAAATGTGAAATAATCTTACAGCAAATATAAATAATATTGGTTAAAATTCACTCTAGGGGCCCTTTTGTAATATGTAAAAGGCGTTTATGAGCAATATTGAAATGAAATTGTAATATTTAAATTTCTTTTATGTTAGTTTACCTCAGCAAAAAGGTCCTGCTGTACAACCATGTAACCTCTAAAATAGTATAATTATACATTGTCGCTCGTTCACTTAAAAGGTGAAACTGATATCGATATATGTACCGTGAAATGAATCGCATTGGACCATTCTTTACCCGATGAGAGTTAAATATATAAGGGAAATATATTTGTAAGGATTCATGTAACAGGGACGGGGTAGGGGTACCAACTGTAAAACCTTCTTGACCTGAAGAATTCAGTCTGCAATCCGAAGAATTCGAAGGAGTACCTTTTTTCTTTTTTACACTTCTGTTCAGTGACAAGTTTCTGAAACCAGAAAAACACCAAAAGTATGTAACAGAGAAAAAGTGTATAATTAAATATAGTTTGAAAATCCCTGAAGATATTTTGCTCCTTGACATATGTATGATACATTATGCGTCTGGAATACCAACCAATATATTTTTAAATTAGGCATACAAGCATTTAATTTTACTATATTTTTAAAAAACAAGCGGAATAAAACTTACGGTCAAAAGCTTAAGAAATGGTTATCACAGTAATATAACCTGCCTTACTTGTAGCCTTTAGTCGGCTCATGTTTATGTAGGTTGTTTGTTGTTCGCTCTCAAGTTGTAGTCGCACGTTTATGTTTAGCTTTGCCATCGAAAAATGTCGATTTCGGAACAAAATATAACGAGACTCTTCGTCTCCTTCCAAAAAAATTTCAACGAAGAACAAGGCCTTAGGGAGGTTCGTGATGAGTACATTTGATCAGATTGCTTTCTGAAGTAAACGATCCTATCTTTCTTAAGCGTTTGTTAATTTTCAGCAAATAAGAGATATTGTCAAAGACATTGAGCAGACTGCAAGGGAAATCATGACAATACTCCAAGGTATCCATTCAGAAAATGGCATTTCTCAAGGTAATCAATTCATTACAGAAACTTTATAAATTATTACATGTAGTTTTCAATTTATATCATGCATGCATAAATGTTTACCATAGAGAGTTGGGTTTAAATTGTATGCGAAACCTTAGATTAATTCACAATAGATTTTGTAAAGGAATTTGTGTAATTAATAAAAATTATTATTTATCAAGTAATTAAATGCATGTTTTAAATTATGTTAAATATTTTCTAATATTGCATTAAGAAATATTAGATACAAGTTGCACAATAAATAAAACAGAAAAGATAGTGTATTTTAATTATAAATTATATTTATCATTATAATGATTACTATGCTGTTATACTTGTTTTGCTTAGTTCCACAATTGATTGAACAAGCTGATAAGTGTCTAGAGGATGCTGCCAAAGGATACGTTAAACTGACTTCCATTATACCTCACGAAGAGTACTATAAATACCACGACAATTGGAAATTTGTCAGTCAAAGGCTCATATTTCTGATAGCTCTAACTGAATTTCTTAAATCTGGTGCTATGGTCTCCAGAGAAGCAGTGGCTGAGAAATTATCGAGTATGTTATATTTAAATATGCGCTTTTTTGGCACTTTAATTACTGGATTATAATCCTTGACACCTAAAAATATTTATATAAAATGTCAAATGAATTTGGCAAAAACATGTACCCTGGGAGCTCAGGCTATAAACAAAATGAGTTTGCTAATTTATTTCATTTACATAAGAAATCATTATTATTAATGAAAATCATTCCATATTTATTTATTATGATTCAAAATGTGTGAAACAAACCGTCTTTTACCTTGTTTTATCTTTTATTATATTTTTAATTCATGAGATATCCACAATGTTATAATAAGCTACAAATAAATTCTGCAAATAATTATAGAATTATTTCATTTTTAATCAAGCTTTATATTCTCTTTTAGAATATATCAAAGAATTTTATATACAAATATTATTGTATTTCATAACTTCAACATCTGAACATTATAATATCCAAACATTTTTCTCTTTTTTTATTTCATTTAAATTTTATTTTTACCTTCTTTGAAAAAATTCCTGTAATGTATTATATTAGATTACATTGTACTCTATCATGTGTATTTGTGTAGACAATAGGTGTAAATAATGTATGTATAATTATTAACAGTAAAGGTGAATCGCAATGAAGGGTTCCACATCGATCTTGAGGACTACTTATCTGGCCTGTTGCTTTTGGCTTCGGAACTAGTAAGTATATAGGAGTTTATTATTAAAATATTTAAAACATAAAATGAAAACCACAAAGTTTATTATAGCCAACAAACTGGTGGAAAGAACCTTCCCACAGTATATGGGAAGTTAGTGATAATTCAAGTTCCGGTCAGAGAAACCTTTGCTCATTTATTACCTCCAAATTACACAGTTTTTCATTTTTAGTCCAGATTTGCAGTGAACAGTGTCACCAGTGGGGACTACCATAGACCGATTCAAATTTCGCAGTTTGTGAATGAGCTCAATTCAGGGTTCCGTCTTTTAAACTTCAAGAATGACAGCCTACGCAAGAGATTTGACGGATTGAAATATGATCTGAAGAAAATTGAAGAGGTGGTATATGACTTGTCGATCCGGGGTCTGAAACCGGGATCAGCCACTGAAGAATCTCAGGCCCAGGAAAAAAATTCAGATGTCGAACAAAAGATGGATCTTTAAGGAAATTATTTAAGAAATAACAATACAAATTCGGTTCTGTACTTTTTATTTTAATATTGTAATGCTTCGGAGAACTGAGTATGTATTGTAATTTAATACTGTTTTAAAAGCATTTCTGTTTTCAACTCTTTTGAAATAATGACATTCATATTTTTTTTTATATGTATATATTTCTATATATCGCATTGACACATTAATGGATGATATATATCTGCTATCTAAAGAATGTTTTCTTGCTGTATTATTTTAAAGAATAAATTACTTTCTATTGGATTTTACTACACTTGAGGCTTGTTTTATTAATCATATGTATTGTCACTTATAATTCTCTGACCAAAATATCAATGGAATGAGGGGGAAGGGTCTACATTTTAAATATTATATATTATTATGTTTTGGAAAACAATAAAATACCCCTGTGGAAGATCTCTAATAAAATATTAATGGTAAACATTACTTTATTCCTGATTTTAAGTAATACATCATTATATAGTTTTATAAATAATGATTATCTTATAATTTTAATAACATTTATTCGAAACATGTATATATTTTTAATTAGTGACTAGTGTGAAAATAGAATTTCACGATATATAGATTTTCATCACTAGAAATAACTATCTAATAAAGGTAATAAAAGATGGTAAATCATTTTTTTGGCTCATTTGCACCAATGTGATGATAACTAATGACTTAATGGTAACTTTAAGCAGTCAATTCTTTTATTTAGACAAATATAAAATTACCCTACTAACAAATTAAATAAATTATTGCAATAAATGTTGTTTATTACTTTAGTATGATCATATTGTTTATTATGTCATGCACACAATGTTAGAGTTGGTGTTAAGTAAATTAAATAATATAATCTTTTCATGTCAAAATACTTCTTTTTCTTCACTCACTTAATTGAAATTATTGTTTTATACAAATTTTTTAAACTTTTATTTTTGAATCATTAAATCTCTAATTCATCAGAGACAATAACAACTTTAACAGAAAGCATCTGACAACAATATTTGCCAATGCTAGCAAAAAATACATCTTTTATTTTTAAATAAGATGATTCATGATCCAACTACCTCCTCAACCTTTTACCAAACTAAATTATTTTATGATAATTAATCAATATCCCCTGTTAAACTGGAACACATTTGGTAGTTGCTGTCCAGCTTCCCATGTGGCATAATTTTTAGTAAACACTTGTGCTATATCCATAGCCCTTGATACTGCAGACGAATGTGGTGTAATTGTCACCTGAACACAAAATATTTACTCACAATTAATGACTGTACAATATTTTATTTATAATTTATAGTTATTGTAAAACAAAAATAAGATAAAACTGCCCAAAAATTATTTTTCATCAACAAATAGTATTTACTCCACAAAGTATTTTTTTCATAAGCATAGCAAATAGCTTTAATATTACTTAATCCAGTTTAAGGCGGAAAATTGAATCACAGATAATATTTTACACCTAAATAATGGAATACTGTATCATCATATAAATATATTATTAATAAATTATATATAATAATATAAATAATTATAATTATGTATCTGATCAGCATTAGAAATATGGTAAATTTACATCCTTGAGATTACAGTAGTTATAAATATATCAACATAAAATCTTTAAGAATAATTAAAGTTTATATTTTGTTTAATAATTATATTGCAATTTATATTCTTATACTTGTCTTTTAATGTTAATTAATTTAGATTAATTTTGTCCCATCCATAGATTGGTCAGAGTAGATTTCTATATCTATATATTTCAACTTGGTGATGGGGGGCACACCATATACAAGTGAAGAATTTAAATATGCATATACTAATACAAATATAAAAGACTATATAAAATAAATAAATAAAAACAGATTTCTATAGAGAGCGCTTCAAGAGAAGCTGTAGTTGAGGAACTATGAAGTATATTGACAATATTATTATATTTCATTCCTTCAACATCTGAATATTATAATATCCAAACATTTTTCACTTTTATGATTTAATTTTAACTTTACCTGTTTTCTCATTTGAAATTTGAATTTTTACCTGCTTTGCGGAAAAACCATTTCAACTTCAACAGGGTTATTGGGTTAATATCAGTAGAGAATGCATTAATGACCTACAGGTATATAGAAGACCCCAATCAATTGTTCAGTTGGACCCAGATGATGCTACCGGAAAGAGTCCCAGAGGGAATGTGGGAAAAACACTTCCAGTGGATACCGTAGATTTCGTGTGTTTCCGTCTCCTCTCGCTAGTTTGGTCTTTTACTAGACCGGTTTCGGCCGCTTGCCATCTTCAGTAGCGGTGTTGGTCACTGTTGGCACTTTGGATGTTTTTTAGGCATCCTCACTGCACTGTCACTGTCATTTGTACCGTGGTGGTTGTCTGTTAGTCGTGTGTATATCCTACTAAAGGACCTCACCCGCCAAACCACTACCACCCCCTTTTGATCGACAATCCGACATAGACTTAAGCCCATTAACAAATATCCCACACACCCCCCCTCAACACAAAAAAGACAAATCACACGCCCCAAAACACAATAACGAGAGACGTATATATACACACGACAGACAACCACCACGGTACAAATGACAGTGACAGTGCAGTGAGGATGCCTAAAAAACATCCAAAGTGCCAAAAGTGACTAACACCGCTACTGAAGATGGCTAGCTGTATTCCAACCCCTCGCAGACCACAAAACAGGTATGTTAAACTTCCAGTGGGGTTCGCTCAGGCCTTGGCTCATGTAACAGTCGGTACACACCTGAGGCATCGACCACAGTCGGCTGTCGGCCGGCAACGGTTCCGAATTGAAGACGTCGAGTACGGCCGCTGAAATGTAACCCCTCTCGATGGCCGACACCAAATCTTCGTCCTTTATCACGCTCCCTCGGCCGACGTTGATGAAAGCGACGCCCCCGCTTTTGACCGCCGACAGAACTTGCAGATTCAACAGGCCCGCTGTCTCTTCGGTGTCGGGCAGAACGCTTATAACGTAGTCGCAGGCTCCCAGAAGTGACGGCAGGTCACTCGTCGTCCTTCGTTGTAAAAGAGCAAAAGCAAAAATTAATACACCTAGCTTAAAAACCTTGCGTTGTCAAGGTATTTTTTGTTTTTGTACAAATATCGTAAACATTCTGAGCCCCGAAAACCTGGTCATGTAGCGGCCAGTGGAGAAGGAGCTATTTAGGATATTAATTATTCAAACTAAATATATATAAATTATATATGATATTATATAATGCAGACAAACAACAAACCAATTTTAAAGTGCTACTGTATTAAATGCAAATGAATAACAGTTATTTACTTGGATATTTTTTATGGTTATTATTCTGGATTTGAATAAAATTGATTATAATGGTCACAATTATTTTTCTTACAAACCTCATTCTCAAAAAGATAACAAAAATTACATTCTATTTCTGTTAAATATAAGCACACTAACAATGTTCTTACATGTGATTGTCTATGTGTACTTGAATATTATAATTATATAATATAATTGAATGTACACTGTTAAATAAGTTAGGTTACATCGCAGCCTGAAAGTTTACAGTACAACTGTTGAAAATTATTTCCTTTTAGTTTTAAAAAAGCATATATTTTTGGTATGACTGTACTCATAAATATTTCATTAAATGGAATGTGCCTCTGTTCATAAAAAAATGAATAGATATTTTTTAAACTGTCAAATGTGATGCTTTAAAACTTCTACAGGTGCTATAAGTTATTTTGACTGTGCTCTACCATTTATTAATACTGGTAAGCACTGAAAAAAATTTTGGATGAAAATATATAAAAATCCTCAAAAACCACTCAAACAAATACTTCAGTTGTTTAATAAACATTAATAAAATATTGAATAGCTTCAGAAGGTATATCACCAAAACAATACTAAGCACGATGTAATCATAATGTGACTTTGGTTAAATTGAATGAAAAAACAAATTCTATTTAACATACCTGTACTCATCAACGTATGTGAGTTTATCTTCTGGAATTGTTCGAACCATTCCCCAAACTTTAGCTCCAAAAATATTAATACATTTTGCAACTAAAACAAAATCATGGGTCAACAAATTGATACACTTAGTTATTTCAAATTAATTTGTTTAAATATACAACAGAATGTATATATGGTTCAGAATCATTTATTATGTAAATCATATTTTATATTAATAAAGCAATATTAATTCTATAAATCAATTAATTACAAGGAAGGGAGCCAATAATATTTTAATGTTTATTGAATTTATTAATCTAGAATAGCTAGCTATATGGGCCCTAGTATTTTAAACATTATTATATTTCCAGTAACATCTTCATTGGCTTCAGTAAATATCGATACTGTAATAGTGAGGCATGCCATCAGTCATAGTTTTTTATATGTAATCTTATAAATACATTATGCATTAGTACAATACAAATATATGTACTGATTTAAGTACAATATCATTTAATAATTTTTACTGCCAATGTAATATGACCTCCTTTATATAGCTTAATGTTAAAAAGAAATATTATTACTGAACACATTTTGTGAGCTGAAATTCACCTACTTTCAGAACCAATAGTACCTAAACCTAATATCCCAATAGTTAGGTCACTAATTACACGATAATTTGATATTTTTCCGCTGACATCCCATTTTTTGTCCTTCTGATTCATTGCAACTCTCTTCAGGTCCCTCTCCAATGAAACAATGTAGGTGACCACATATTCAGCCATCATTCTCCCAAAATGAAGACCAGTAAATCGAACAATAGGATAATTTATTGGAGGCTGCAAAACAAAGAGTTAAATAACAATTTCATACATGTTTCAAACTTATCTAGCGTATTGTGATATAATTTTTTACCCGACTATCGTTAACATATTTCAACAGAACTTCAGCTCCAGCCCAGGTAGATTGAACCCATTTCACATTTTTCAACTCATACATAATTGGGCCAAGTAGTTTCATATCTGAAATAATTATGTCGGAATCCTTCAATTGTGTAATGGCCTTGTTGTCTTCTAAAATATAAAGTAACATTTAGTTAGTTTAAACAAACAGGTTAATAATTTCTAAATAATTAATCAACATTAGATTAACAAAGTAATTTAATAATAATATATCATCAATATTGATTATGTATAATGTTTTATACATAAATAAAAAACAATCTGACATAGTGAATAATTAAAGTAGCTATAATAATAAGCGCATAACGGCATAATTATAATTAGAAAAAAAGTAGTAATAATAAGTACAAGACCTTGCAGTTATTAATCAGGGTTTAACATTAATTAATAGTAGTACTACTCAAAAATTAACTTTGTTTTCATTGCCCCAATCTACAGAATATTATTATTGAACATTAACTTATATAAATATGTTCATTTAAGAGAAACTCATCACGTTGCATTCACTGGTAAATATTTAAACTAAGCCAATTGAGCTCCCGCTTCGAATATAACTATAAACAGATTCCTTAGAAAATCCCAAATTGCGAATAAAAATGAAGAGATCGAAGGAAGACTATATTCGGCAAAACAAATATTTTGAACATTTAAATACAACAATTAACGGGCTTAAAAAAATATATATAAATTAGACGTACTTTGAGAAAAGTGTGTACGTAGTGTATACGTAACGGAAAGTATAACATTCGGGGAAAATATTTAATACATAGAAAAATAGCTATAAATAACCTGGAAAATAAAAAACACGATCGAGAAATTTTAGTATCAAAAAAAATATTTCGAATTCCGCGAAAAAAGGGAGTTAATAAGTACACGTCAGTGGCATCACGAGGCCGGCGTCAATTTGATAACGATGGCCGTGGCGGTCTCGCAATTGCGCCTCTCGTTAATGTCAACAACAAGACGCGAATAACGGACTGTCGGGAGGCGTTTAATTCAAAATAATAATTTACCTGGTTCGATCCGGAGAAAATTCAAGCCGGGCAACGACTCGGCAAGAGCCGTCGTCAATTCGGGTATTCTACTGAGCACGGCCACCGATCTGGCGTGAGCCGGGGTCGCCATTGTACTGCCACTGGGTGCCCAGTCCACTGCCACTAGTTAATAGGACAGGTTTATCCTCGGGACGGACTCGAACGGCGTCGAATAAGCGGTTTGAACGGGGGGCGAGCTGAATCGAAACGGACGGGCTCGATCAAAATGTGATATCGGGTCGGTGGTGAGGTGTGCGAGTGGCGATCGGCCCAACACGCGTCGATTCCCGCGCGTTGCCTGTCCGTCCCCAGTCCTGCGGGTCCGCCATGATGTCCCACCGACGACGAGCTTCTTTTTCGCCTTTCCTCGCGGATGTACGGTTTTTGTGACTGAGTGCTATCAAACCCGGAGATGGGAACGAAGTAGGGGAGTTGGGGTCGGGGTCGGGACGGGGTAACTCGGCTGTGGCGCCGGTTTATCGTGTGGTGCCTATGTGCTCTTAGCTTGTCAACAGATATGAGCAAGCTCTCTTTCAGGGCTCGGGCCCTGGACGCCTCCAAGCCCTTGCCCATTTACATGTCCGAGGAACTCCCCGACTTGCCGGAGTACTCGGCCATCAACAGGGCCGTCCCTCAGATGCCCAGCGGCATGGAAAAAGAGGAGGAATGCGTAAGTTTTTATTACGAAAAACAGTTACGTCCCTCGTTCGGCCTCCATGTTGAATGCGGAGGTTACCTCTTTCCTTTACAGATAGCTCTACTGTTCCCTTTCTTATCCTCGTTTTATTCCATTTTACGCCTTATTTATCGTTATTACCTGTAAATTGAACTATTAGAACGCGAAAACAATGATCCCCTTGTCGGCCGGACCGATGTCATCTGAATTTTCATTCATGATAACGCTGGTCTGACGATGTAAACATTAGACGTATTTCCACACAACTCCTCGACGCCTTCCTATTTTAACACGTTTTAGGCATATTTTCTCCTGCGATACGATTCCCGAGTATTTGAAACATTACTAGACATTTCCCGTTATAAATATTTTCTTTCCTCCGCGTGTCTTTGACTAATTTTATCATGATTGACTGTCAACACTCATGGTCAGTGTTGTATGTCTTTCAGGGTTTTCTTTCATTCTCATAATGTTTGAATAACGCTTATCGTCTTTTATTTTCCTTGATGACATGATATTTAAATGTCTAATATTAACAAAACCCTAATTGATAATGACGAGATACAAATGAAATAACTTGATTAATTGTTTAGTGAGTTCCTTCATTATCAGAAACAACTCTACAAACATTTAGAAATGCATACTAGTGGATCCTTTGATTTGTGCATTGTAATTATTAAAATATGCCATATTCAGTTTAAAATAGTTTAATAGCAGTAAGATTAGTTTACATTTAACTATTGAATTGAATTTTTGTTGTTCGGCAGTATTATCATTGTTGGTACTATTATTTGCGATGATTTTATATTCATTATCATGCTTATACTAGTTTATGTTATATTATGTTCGTGGCATTCAAAAACACATCACTTTTAATTCATAATGTGTTAGGATATCTTATTTCATTCACAAATTTTCAAAAATAAGGTAGTGTGAATTTGAAATCTCACATTTATAAATGGATTAGAATAACCTGGGAGGTTATAGTTTGTTTATATGCACTGGTTTAATATGACTGACATCTGCTATTACCACTGTATTCATTTATGTTTTATCCTTATTATTAATCACATTATTTGGGTTTTGAACAGTATTTTTCAATTTTATAGTTGTACCGTATAATATTTTGAATGATTGTTAGTATTTATTAAAATTAAAGGGCATAACTGTTATCTACCATTTTAATCCCATGTGATGTATCATTGTTTTGGAAAAGATGTGTTGCCTTGTTATTAAAATGATCATTAATGTCAAAACACAATATTTCAGTAATTTGAACTCTTGGGGTAGGTTACAGTCAGTGACCTAACTCTGAACACGGGAATTTCATACACAGTCCGCTGTTGTAATGAAATAATCATTATATTTTAAATTTTATGAAAAACATTCAGAATACAGTGATTTATTTGAAATTAAAAGAATTTTTTATGTTAATCATAGAAACATTAACTTATCAAATAATAAACAAGAGTTAATTTTATTTAAGTATAAAAAAATTTACATACCTACTTCAAATATTGAAATGATGCTAAACGAATGAAGTATCGATTGACACCGATGTCTTATAATAATAGTTGTTTTCAGATGAACTGTAAGAACTGGTTTGTTTATAAAATTATATAATTCTGATATGTACAAATATTTTCCCCACCAACCTCAGAATTAGTTCTTGATTTGACAGGAAACTCACTTTCCTATTTTTAAATAAGAGTATTTGTTTAAATGTCACAAGCATTTGAGGAGTAATTGTTTTTCACATTCTAACTTTCATACTGTATGTTGTTATGGTAGCCTAATCTATATCACTATTGTTTTCATTAAAAAAAATTCAACATTCTTAAATTCTCTTGGTTGAAATATATTTAGTCATTTGGCCATTTTATTTTATAAATTATGATATACTTCAAATGTTACCCTGTAATTCATTTTCTCTCTGTAGTACTTCCGATATTTTCAGTTTTCTCTAATAGGTGCATATAATTAATATCTATACTCCGAAGAGTCGGAAAAAATTGCAAAATGATATTGCTTTAATATATTTAACAAATATTTTAGTTAAGTCTAACTTAAGAAAACATTCTTTGTTGTCAAATTAACCTTCTAAAAGGTTATACCATTTGATGGGTTATACCAAACAGCAATAGCTTAAATTGATTTTGTATTTTTATTTAATTAACTTGGGATTTGTTATACTTAATTTATATTCTTGAAACATATCTTAATAGTATTTTTAATAGATTGAATGAATTCAGCAAAATGATTAAAGCATTACCAAAATACTCATAAAATTATATTGATAATTTAATTCCTGGTAGTGTATGTAAATTTGAATTGATTACAAGCGGTTTTCAAAACATTTCAGTATGAATCCATGAACTCTTTGCATAAAGTGTTCACCACAGATATGAACTCAGTGGTCTTATAAGTCCCAAAATTTAAAATCTAAAAAACGTTTTTTTTTTACTTTTCGATATTTGTCTTACAGAGAATAGCTAAACAACAGTAAATAATAATGAAATAATAAATAATAACAACGTTAAATATAAAATTACATTTAATTTAGTTTCTCATCCTTTGCAAATCCACAGTTTGACAGACATCACTTTTGTGAGCATGTTGGATTTTTTTTGTTCTGTAACAATAACATTTTTAGGCATTTCAATTGGCCTCAGTGTCAGAGTAATAAAATGGCCAGGTGCTATGGGATCAGTTCTCTTGGTATACATTCATTGACATTACATTTTATACCAGTTAATATCCACGAGGATTAATATTGACATGAGTAATTCAATAGGCAGATAAACTTACTTAAACCCAACCACTTTTATATGTGTTATGCCATGTGGTTAGCATGTTTTACAGGAAGCTGACTTGATTTATGGGTTTGGTAGAATGTCCTGTCCTTTTTAGCGTAATGAATATAGAGGTACAATACAGAAAATTATCATGCTAGTTGTGGAGGTATCCGACAAACATTGGATACACAGAACTCTGAATCAAGTTCTAATTAATATTGTAGAATTTAACCTAATTTTTAACTAAATGTTTTAACACGTTATTCTAATATTTATTTGTACTAATAAACTCAAGGAAACTGATGTTTCATACTAATTACTTGTAGGGTAATATCCTCTTGCTGTTTGACTTATATGTTAGGGCTGTTTCTGCTTGTTACATATGTTGTCAACATTCTATTAGTAATATGATGAGACACCTGTTTAGTTTTCCTCGTATCATTACTCTTGTGATGTTCTGTCGTCACGACTCGTTCAAGCAACTGACATGCACAGGTGTCTCACTAATTTGGAATACCGTTTTGATGGTCCACTAGAGTTTGTAGTACCATGGTCCTTCCGCTTCCACCCACTAGTTTGGTTTTTGCTGGACCGGTTTCGGCTGCTCGCCATATTCAGTAGCTTTCTGTTTGTAGGTCGGTGAATCACAGACTTGTCGTGGAAGCGTTTCTTACGGAATGACATGCCACATTCAATTCTTCTGTGTCTTGCATTTACTTGAGATATTATTGTAACTTTGAATTGATTCCAAATGGAGCTCAAATGACTCCAGCACACTTTAGGTTTGTGACCATGGCGCTGTGCTGGTGGTGTTGCTCTCCTGGTTTATATATGTCTTTCTGGTTTTGTCCTTTTTATTAGTAATGCAATGCTATGAGCCAAGGACCAAAAATAACATGATTGATGATATTCCTAGCATCCATATGTCTATTCAATACTTCAATAGAATCTGTTATTTTCTTAAAATCATTCTATAATTTATTTGAAATTGAATTTATATTTATTTTAATTATTAGCATTCTTAGTATCCTTAGCATTCTTTTTTCTTTCTTTTTTTTAATTTTATAGTTAGGCAGGAATGAATTTATTATGTAGCGACCTGTAGGAGTATACCAAATGTGTGGATGTAGTTTTTGTTTTGTTAAGCCTTATTCTGATTAAAATATATTATCTGTTAAAATTAATATAATTTTAAATATCTTATTAACAAGAGAAAATAAATGTATAATAACCCTGGGGATGTGACCCCTTGGGTGACTCATGGGTTTTCCATGACATGGGCACGAACCGCCTTGGCCATAGTTACATAGAGGACTCAGATTCACTACATTTAATGTGTAATTTTTAGCTGGTTTATATCTTACCGCTCATTTCCCAGAATTAGAACATCATCTTGATGAGTAATTTTTAATTGTTTCATACATTTTTTTGTTGGGATCAGACCAATATGAATCTAATGCCTGATGGGAAATCTATAAAAAAAGGCGATATCATTTCAGGCACTCTGCAACAGTATTTCACTTAACAATTGAAGTTTCCTTGAGGGGTTTTTAAATAAGAAATATCAGTACATGTAATTTCATTCATTAAATAAGAGTAAACTTTGCATCAAACATTGATGTCACGGTTCAGGCAGTATATGAAGTATTTGGTCCTTCACCGCATCTATTTATAAAGATAATTAAATATTACAAATATCATATGTTGTGGAGTGGCATATAAGGTAATCACTTTGAGTGAATACTTATTGGTTGGTACTCTGAGCTCTTTAATTGATTTCTGCTAATGATACTGGAAATTTCTCAGTTATTCAAAATGTCCTTTTATTTTTACTATATAGACCTATATACATATAGGACCATGTACACACTATGATAACTTTGATAACTCTACATATGAATAGGGCTACAATAGATAATGATACTGCTAGTTCAATGATATATGAATAAGATAAACATTCCAGATTTTATCTTTACTTCAGGGGGACTGTAAATAATTTTTACATAAGATCTACTCTTTCAAAAATTGACACAAAATAATTTTTGAGGTGTCACACTTATGTTGAGCCCACTCACTTTTTTCTTCTGATATCTTGATTGTTATGTATGAAAAATCTTGTGACATTGATTTTGAATTGTCACATTTGTTGATTCTTGGAAAATTTGATAAACAACACATTATTGTTGCATGAAATTTAGTATCCTCAATGTGATAAACAAATCTATGTATGTATATTTTGATTAGTTTTGTTGGATCTCATATGTCAAAATATGTCAATAATTATTTTAAAATCACAATTAAAATACAATTCTTTTGTTTATACATTGATGATTAATTGATACTTGAAATGAATACACACTTTATTATACTGAAACAAAAACATAAAAAACCTTATAAATATGTAAATATGTATAATCAAGTATATATGCAATTATAAAATTATTCTTACATTTGTGTTTGTTTTTCATTGTATAGCTGAGTTTAGAAAATGTTTGTAAATGTTGGCAAGAGTTTCCTAGGCTCCTTAAAACTCTCTTCTTTTTTTTCTCTGAGAATCCATTAATATAGTCCCTATCTCTGGTTATAAAATTTCTAGCCAGTTATTCACTGCACTAGTTTAAATACATTTTTATATCTTAATGTGAACATTAACATGTTACGGTTGGTAATTTGAACCATAATCAATTTCCTGTTAACCTTATATAATTGTTAGAAAACTACTACATTACATAAAATAATGTTTTTTTTTATAATTGACAATTCACAATAGTTATGCTTTTAATTTCTGAATTTTTTTTCCTATTTTTAAAGGTAGAGGACCATCACATACCTTATTTAATGATGATAAATGAGAAAAGGCACCAAAATTGTAGCTATATGAACTTCATACAAAAGTTATTAGTCAAATATTGCCCAAAATGTTAATCTTTTGAACAATATTTATGAATTACGTAAACCTATCAATCTTTACCATCTATTTATTAATTTTAGAAAAAATAAATAAATATTTGTTAAACCTACCATTCTTCATTGTCTATAAATTAATGTTCCATTGCACGATTTTTTAATGTTCTTCTGTTGTTTAAGCAGGTGTCAGTTGTGCAAATCAACAAATTATCAATGTTTTAAAATTATATTTTGACTTTCTGTGTAGTGATATTTTCTTTTCGTTTGTTCAGGAACATCATCTTCAGAGGGCAATAGTAACTGGGCTGATCATCCCTACGCCGGAAGTGACCAAGGTAGAAGACACTGCAATGTACGACAGGCTGTATCCTCCAACATACAAACAACCGAGACAACTAATACGGATGCAACGTGAGTCTGCAGTATTGATTCATATCAGTATTAAAATGATTCTTATCTTTATTTTTAAAAATAATCTCTACTAACTTTCAATCATCGCAATCTTCAACCGCGATAATTGGGTTTTGAATATGTCTACCGCAGTTGTTTTTCTTATTATAAGAGCATATACAACTATTTAATTTTAAAATAACTCAATATGCCAAGAAACGTTTTTTTCACCAGCACAATTATTGAAAAAAAAATTTAAAACCTGTTTTCCTGCGTAATTATTTCATGTACAGTTATGCAGTTTCATTTATAACTTCACTTAATGATATTCAAAGTGAAGATCTTGAGTAAGACAATTAAATGTTATTTGGGTCTGATGCATATGTTAAAAGATTTATCTCTTTTATGTCATTTGATCGATTTGGTTTTGGATTTTAGCATCCATATTCTGGTAAAAATTAATTAGTAGTCGTCATTTAATTTTTACTGTAAATGAAATCTATATTTATCAGGATAATAGTATATTTCTGCTCAGTATGCATTGGTGAAATTATTTCTTCCCCCCTACATAGAAATAGTTTGGTGGCAAAGGTTTTTATATACTTAATACCCTTTTTCCTAATACATCATATATCCCCCCAGATCCTGAATGCCTTTGGGAAGATTTAAATCATATGTGTAATAATTTGAAATTACAAACTGTCGGATAAATGGTGGCTTAGGGTTCAGTGCATAAAAATTCAAGTAAGCCCTGAATAGACCTTATGGATGTAGTTTTTTTTAAAACTAGTTTTTATATAAACTCGCTCTACTTGTTGATATTTAGCAGAGTTTGCAAATCTTCTTAACCAATCAAAAAAGAAACTTATCCTATATCATGCGTAACTTAAAATTCTAAGAAGCAGAGTACAACCTGCTCGGCACTATTTATTTTGTGGTAAGGCTTACTACATTTTCAAGTCAGAGTGGTATTTTAATCTGAATAGGGCATGTTGATCCCTATGAATTATAGGAACTGCCAACCTGCAGTAACATAATTTTTGTACTGAGAGTTGACTTTTATAAAAAAAAATTAAGTAGATAGGATGGGAAAAAAGCCCGAGAGAAGTACAGGTGGGTTGTGTTTCAGCATTTGCTATGGAAGAGGACTACCCTGACTATGATATTGACTCCGAAGATGAGAAGTGGATCACTATGCAGAAACTTGACATC
This sequence comes from Lethocerus indicus, assembly GCA_019843655.1. Classification (NCBI taxonomy): domain Eukaryota; kingdom Metazoa; phylum Arthropoda; class Insecta; order Hemiptera; family Belostomatidae; genus Lethocerus; species Lethocerus indicus. The sequence continues at coordinate 30,276,683 of JACDQD010000003.1, read as the reverse complement.
TCACCCCGCAAGGTGTGTAAACCCACCAAACAGGGTTCAACCTTCCTTTCCCAATTCAATTTATATATTTTACACTCGTATTCGATACGAAAAAAAAGAACAAAATACAGTAATTTTTTCTGCATAATTTAACTACTACTTTTAATTCCCTAAATGTCTGAACTTTTTAGATCAGTAGATTTGCTGCTAACTTATAATTTGCTACTATTTTTTGTGTACGGTCAAGCATTTTTGATTTTTCTTTGTGCAAAACGGTCTGTAAAGTCGACTAGCTTTTCTTTATTTATTCTGCCCTCATTACTTTCACCCATTGATCCTGCAGAAACTGATTCCGTAGTTACATTACAGACGTTTGGGAACATATAGTGGTCCTTAAATGTTAGGCCTATGCAACTGCAGAATCGGTTTGTTAAATGGGGAAAAAAAATCAAAAAAAAAAAAAAAAAAAAAAAAAATAAGGTTTGACCGATTGATGACAATTGTGCTTTTTACAGAAAGTTTCCTTTATTACAGCTCTCACACTTTAAAGCTGTACTATACATTCTGGTTTATTACCGAATATGGTATTATGTTTATATTTGATTGTCTTTAGTCCATCCAGCATTTGAGGAGCGTTACATGTAGGGATACAATTAATGGAGTCATAGTGCCAGTTTCTCTCTCCTAGAGGTTCAGTTGCTACAAAGTCATGAATCAAGAGAACATCGGTGGGAATGAGAGCACAATCTGATTAATAATACTGCATTGGAATGTCTAATTAAATTATTAAACATTTTAAAAATATTGAAAAGTTATGCACAATTTTATTACTTATTGGGATTGATTTTAATCAAGTGGTTACATCAAGGGACTGCAGTTTTCTTTGTTATAACCTATTAGAATCATGTAAGATTGTTTTTATCACTACCAGAACTCCTTATAAATTTATTCAACTTTTGATTAGTTAGGATTCTGTCAATAAAACATATTTGTAGTAGTTATGTTTTTTACTGTTACTTCTCTTATTGCTTTTGATGGAGTACAGGTTCAGTAAATGTAATAATTTTAAAACTTCTAAATATTATTCACAGAAATAAATCATTTCAATTCAAGAATAATATGTTTGGACCTATTCAGTTTAATATATGCATAATCTTCTTTATATTATATTTGATATTGTATTTATATGTCATTAATAGAAACAGCTCCTTTGTCAGATAAATGATTTTCTGAAAAATTATCAGATAAATTTCAGAAAAAGAATTTTTTTCTGGTTAAGTACTTTTTGTGAAATATTTAATGAAATAAAAAAAATATTAGGATTGAAAAAATAATATTTTATAATCTGAGAAAAATAATTGCATAGAAAAAAATTAGTTTTTCTTCATTACATTCTAACTTGGCTGAAATTTCATATTGTAAACTCTTGAATGCAAAATTTTTATCTCATTGAACCTGTACTTTGTTATGAAAAAAGTAAAGTTCATTTGCACTTGTAACTCATAATAATATTTTTACATCATTGTCTATCGGAATATATTAGTCTTGTTTTTGCATTAAATTTTAATGATAATTGTCATAAAATTAACACTGTTACTTCCACATTTCCTTGTCCAAATAATAACTTATCTTCTTCCAAATGTTTATAAATTGTTTAAAACTACTCATTTTATAGATAATATTGTGTACAGTTTCTGTAATCATCTGAGTTCTTTACAAACCTTAAAAATATTAATATGCTAGATCACTCACGTAACTTTGTTTAAATTCATGGAGGACAGTGTATGAACATTTTCTATCTATTTATTCATTTTAAATCTCGGTTGGGTGCATTGGATGTCATTTTTTTAACATTATTTATTATAATACTAATCAATTATTTTTGTAGCTTATGACACTTCGAGCTACTAGTCTAAAATTAACATTTTGGATTATGAAGTCATTGAAATATAAAAAGAAATCCATGATTCTCGATTAAAATAATTACACTAATTAATAAATAAGAAATAGATAAAATTAGGAAAATTTATTATTTATTAATTGGAATATGGACAATAATTTTTATATGTAATTAATATTTACTCAAGCACAATACTTTCTGTTGCACTACTGAGGTGTAACATATTGGCTGTGGCTTTGTGTTGTTTGCCTAACTGTTCATTGAACTTCTTTTTTCTCTTGTTCTATCGTCAGTGTCAAGGAAAAAAGAATGGGTTTGTATTGTAGGTTATTGTCATATAAGTGTTTTGAATTTATTTATTTTTAATAAGACTAACATTAGTGTTATTCAAAGCTTTACAGGCATATATATTGAAAATGTGGCATAAAAATTGTCAACTTGTCTCATTAAAATTGAATAAGAAATTTGTTAAATTCTAATTCATCTAATTACATTCTCATATTAAGAAAAATTATGTTTTTTTATTGGTATCAGTCTGAAAAAGTTTTGATAGCACTCCTAAACAAAATTTAATTCAATGAACATTGATTTCTGCTTCATCTGGTAAATGTATTATGTAAATATACTTTAGCATGAAACAATACTTAATTGTTATGTTTTATCTAAATATTGGTGGCTTGTAGCTCTTCCCCTAATATCCGTTTCGATATTTTCAAGCCCTTTTGAAGTCTTCCACCACTTTCAACTCAATAAATGTTACCTTTGCTTTTATGTCTCATAATATTTATTATCCTATTTAGATTATTACGCTGGTGTTTTGGTTTTAGGGAAAAACTATACAAATCACAAATTTCGCTCAATTCTACGGTCACAGCCTAGCACTTCTCTTTTTCCAGAGCTTTCAGTAATTTGGTTTAACTATACAATTGCTTTTCCATATAATTCATTTTAATGTTATAATAATATAATTACTGTACGATATCATGCAATAAAATAACTTGAAGTGAAATATTGTCACAAATTACCATATCTAATATTATGCACAATTGTTTCAAATCATTTTTTTTAAAGCTATATGAGAAAGGTAGAAACTTCGAAATAATAGTGTTTTTAATGATAAGATCAATATTATTTTTTTTTCACTAAAATGTATCTGCGGTGGTTATTTATATAATTTCTACTACAGCTTGCTGATGGCAGAAGAAGGAAGTTCAGAAATGGAATATGAAGCATGTCCTTCGTGATCTTCTGTGCATGTATAACTGTCGCCTTGAGTATCAATTTTTCCAGATTTATTTTGCAGCTTGTACTGGTCATTAACAAAATGCATTATATTCTCTGTGGATGCCCATTTCTGTTGTGGAGTAATTCCGATCCGATGAACCTATGTTCATGCAATGTATATATATATATATATATATAAATATTGAAGTAACCGGTGCCACACACTTCGCTTTTGATTGGTCAATCTAAAGTAAACACCCTTTGTTCCAGTTCGAGGAAATGATGGACAGGCTGGAAAAAAACTGCGCCCAGAATTTCGCTACTCAAGATCGAAAAGAGCTCCTCCTTAAAGATGATGATGAACTTTCAATAGCCATCTATGATTATTGGCTGAGCAAAAGGCTGAAAACGGTTTGTAATATTATTTATAATTTCATTATTATTGTATTTACAGAAGTAAACTGTTAACAAAAGTTCCTTAGTGTTTTATTCCTTGTGTAATACTGGAAACCACAAACCGGCTAACATAATTGATATATAAAATCCTGCTTTCATAAAAATGTATACATGACCATATATTTATGGCCATATATGCACTGACACTGTTCATGCACATTATACACTGCAGATTCCATTAAACACTGTTACCTCTTGGGGTTCACCTTTATGTAATAGTATATTAGGCGGGATAAAATATTTGAGAATAAATGAAAAATTGTCTATTTTGTCGAACAGCCTCAGTCGTTGGTGCCGTGTGTGAAGACTGAAGTGAACAACAGAACGAGTGGTGGAGGCGGTGGGGGAGGTCCCAACAGCAACAGCAACCCGTACCTGGCGTTCAGGCGGAGGACTGAAAAGATGCAGACCAGGAAGAACAGGAAGAATGATGAAGCGTCCTACGAGAAGATGATCAAGCTCAAGCGTGACCTCACCAGGGCTCTAACGCTGCTTGAACTCGTCAAGAGGAGGGAAAATACCAAAAGGCAACTGTTGTATGTTACAATACAGCTGTACGAAAAAAGGTATTGCATTGTTACATTATTTCTGATTATTTTATATCATCAAAGTTTCACTTTCTAATTCCTGTAAAATCTCATTTTTACATAGTGTAATTTAATAATAAGCTATTTTTAGTATTCTTCACATCCAACTCTGCCCTTGTTAATATAAAACAATTCAGCAGATTAATAATTTTACCTGTAAAAAAAATTGCCTCAAGTAAGTTTGAAGGAGTATTATTATGACATATATTATGTATATATTTTTTTCTATATTAGTTTGCCAATGTATTTAGTATTGAGACTTGATTTTAGTGTATGACATTTTTTACTTTGTCATTGACATATTGGTCCAGTAATTTATTTCGGGTATATTGGCCTGTCTGCCAATTTTTACCATCGGAAAATGAAAACATTCAATTTCTGCAGTCTTATCAAATCAATATTCATAATTTATTTCTGTTTGAAGAATATATCGCTGTACAATATACAGAATGATTTGAATTTGGTGAAGATAATTATAAACATACACAGTGATGAGTATAAAAATTATTCTATTGTTTATGTTTATGATAATAAGAATACAATAATCTGTCTTAATCCATCAAGTATCAAATATCTTTAAGTGTGTAAAATGGTACCTGAGGTGGTTGAAAATCTTTTTAGTTTCAAGCAAGTATTAATGTAACAGTGAAAAATAATGAATGTATGCTAAATGTTTAGTTATTTATTAAATTTAAATACTAATAAATTTAAATTGGTTTGTTGAGATAATTAATTATTGTTTAATTCATTTTTCATAGCTCGATATATTCATATTAAGTTGAAAATGATGCTTGCATTGTTATTTATATTATTATCCTTTCGGATTTCTCTCTTAATAAATATTTAGATGTTACGATATAATTTTTTATTCATTTATTTTCCTGCAGGTATCAGGCTAATGACCTGAGTGGGGCTTTGCTGGCTGAAGTTTCCGCACTCAAGTCTTCTAGGCCGGCCTTCACCCCCCTCTATACTAACCAGTATACACCCAATCACAGTTCCTGGGCCATTAAGCCTCCAAAGGTGAGAAACATACTATGTTTTCATTATGACATCAGTTTATAAGTTAGCATAAGCCAGGGAGTCGGACCGTAACACTGTCAGGTATAGTGGCAAAAAAACATGCCATATTAAGTGAACGGATTGATTAACAAACTTAAATTATAATTCAGAATTAGCATTAAGAATTATGATCTAAAATAACTCTACCTGGGATGGAAAAATCTACCATTTTTATTCAACTGCATGTGAACTAAATATTAGTGTAACAATGGTATATTTCAATCTCTCTTCTCCGTATCCATACCATATCCATTAAACATATACATTTACAATACTGTTCCCCTTTGTCCTTAAATTTAACTAGAACACAACTTTCTTAAAAATTGTTTTGACCCTCCCAAAGGTGTTTCAGGAGGAGGGCCTTCCGAGAAAGGAAAAACGACCGTACAGGAAGCGGAAGCACAAAGTGGTGGGGGTGAACTCGAGCGTGGGTGTGGGTGTTGGTGTCGGTGGTAGCATCGGGAATGTTGGAAGTGGCAACATCTCTTCTGGCGACGACGACATCCCAGGGGTCGCCCCGGCGTCACCCCCGTCACCCACGCAACAAGTCGCTTTTCCATTCCTCAGGAATAAAAATTGTACATACCAAGCTGTAAGTACAGTTTCCTATCTGGAAATTTAATTATTTAAACTAATGTTTCCAAAATTTGAAGTTTTTTTGACATTGAATACCTGTTCATGTGAAAACTGTTTTTAAAAATTCAAAATTTGTAGGTCTGCAAATGATTTAAGATACACTTTGCAAATTTAAATATACAACCAATTTTCTAACAAGTTGTGTTAATTTTTATTTTGTGCACAAGGCCTACAGATGCCTTCAATGCGTTTTTGTTTGTGCAGTCTGAATTTTAACTGTTCTAATTTATTCTTCTGTTTGCCTCAGCCACTGAGTGGAGGAAAAATAGGAAACTGGGGTTGGTGTGGCCCAGAAGAAGGGGGTACCGGTGAGGAGAGGTACAGGTTTAGCATGACCTCTCTGTGCTACCCCCAGAGGAGGTGTATAGGCCTTGCCAGGAGACGTTTCGGCAGAGGTGGCAGGTAAGTTCAAACCGACCCAATAATTAAAATTATTGCGGTGTTAAAATTTACTAATAGTATTTTATTTTGTGGACAAATTATACCTGTATTCTGACGACAACAAATTCATTATTTGGTGGATTTTGTCCAATTTTGAGAGGGAGTGAGAGAAGGGACCAACAGTTTAGGGAAAAATTAGGTGTTCAATGATATTGAAATTGTGAGATTGTTAATTCCTGAAAGTAGTTAATGCAATCAATCTGAAAAGTATTAATTACATTTCTCTTTCTATCATCCATTAAAATGGAAAGGTTCACATTTTTGGTATTTGAAACATTGGTGGTATAAACATTATAATATTGGTCAGTTTATAATTTCCAATTATTTTGATTCTTTGGATCCTTTGGCAAGTTCATTACATGAAAGTAACATTATTATTATTAATAATGACCATTTATAATTTTAAAGTGAATTTAATGTTTATTGAAATTATAAAATATATAATCTATATTATTTGTCAAATGGCGTTTGTCTGTGTGTGTGTGTGTGTTTGCTATGCATTTCTAAACTGCTGAACTGATTTCCACCAAAGTTTCAGCGTGCATGAATCTCATGTCCCGTCAGGTTAAGATGCACCTTTGCAGGTCATGGGGTCGGGTCAAAGGTCATCAGTGACCTCTACTCTGTACAACAATAACGGCTGACCCGATTCTCACCAATAATAAATACAATTGTTCGTCTCTATGACGACCAATGTGGGCTGATTAGAAATCGCCAGAATTGTTATTAGGTTTCTCTATATCTTCTGTATAATATTTGTCATATATCTTTCTATATAATATTTGTCAAATGGTGTTTGTTCACTTTGCATTTCCAAATGCAGGGTGAATTGGGGGGTTTATTTGAATTTATTTTGAATTTATCTGAATTATTTCATTTTATTTGAATATTATTATAGATAAGAAAACAGACTTGGGTCAGAATCTAAGGAAGGAGAGTTGAATAAAAGCGCGAAAAGTCCGTTTTCTTAGCTATATTTCAAACCTAAAATTCTAATAAATTCCAATAAATTTTAATAAATTCAAATAAAGTTTAATAAATTCATATAAATTCCAAAAAATTCAAATAAAGTCTAATAAATTCATATAAATTCTAATGAATTCAAATAAAGTCTAATAAATTAAAATAAAGTCTAATAAATTCATATAAATTCTAATGAATTCATATAAATTCTAATGAATTCAAATAAAGTCTAATAAATTCATATAAATTCTAATGAATTCAAATAAATTCTAATAAATTCAAATAAATTCAATAAATTCTAATAAATTCATATAAATTCTAATGAATTCAAATAAAGTCTAATATAGTCTAAAAATTCAAATAAAGTCTAATAAATTCATATAAATTCTAATGAATTCAAATAAATTATAATAAAGTCTAATATAGTCTAAAAAATTCAAATAAAGTCTAATAAATTCAAATAAAGTCTAATAAATTCAAATAAAATCTAATAAATTCAAATAAATTTCAATTAAATCCCCCAATTCACCCTAATCCACCCCAATCCAAATTTGTGTTGTGAAAAGATCACTGTCTTGTTTATTTTTTTATCCAGAACCGAGTGTAGATAGGTATTTACAGTTACTTACTAATTCTAACTAATGTTAATAATGAATGTTGCAAGAAGCAACTTTAATAATTACAAGTTTATTGCGCCTACGATAGGAACTATTAATTTGATGCTCGTTATTAATATTAAATAAAGTTAGCATATAATTAAATTTATTTTTTCAGGGTAATACTGGACCGAGCGGGACCTTCAATTGATGATTTTTTTTCTTCGCTCGACTTCACGATACATGACAATTTCCGACCCTCCACTCAGCCAGTGTATGTATTTTATTTTACTAACATAATTTATCGAGTATTTATAAATTTCAAATTTCCATAATACCCTTGGAAATTAATTTGCTTTATTACCCTTCAAAAATTTCATCAGTACATTGGGCACATCTTTGACATTTCTGTCATGAGATATTTTGTTTATTCTATCTTCGTGTGAGCTTGGAAACTGGGTTTCTACTCTCAAAAACTGGGAAATGGTTCTTTAATATTTAATTCCAAACTAATTTAATCCTCTTCCCTCCCAAAAAAAAAATTTGCTAGGCATACTGTTTCCTGTTTTGAGTAAAGCACCCATTCATTATAGAATTCCTGTTTACAGGCGGCATTTCCGGCCAAAGAGTCCAGCGTTAAGGGCGCCTTCTTCAAGCGAAAATGAAGAAGGGGACATGGAACCGTCAGGAGGGATATTGAGCGGTGGGGGTCCGTCATCACTGAGCATCCAGGTGGAGAGCCTCACGGATTCAGAGGTGACGAGCGTGGAGCTCGACCTTAGCGAGCTGTTCCCGGAGCTGGAGTGCGAACTGCTGAAGCAGGAACTGTGCCCCTCGACGACTGCCAGTAACTGCGGGGTCCCGAGCGGCGGCTGTGGCGGCGGCAGCAGCGTGGCGACGACGCCGTCCCTGCGGAAGAGCAGTGCGGGGTCGTCTCTCCTCGAGAGGTGGGTCGAGAGCTCGACATCGCCGGACAAGAGCCGACCCAACCACCACCACCACCACCAACACCAACACCAACACCAACACCACCACCACCAGCAGCCTCCTCCTCCGGCGCCACCACCACCCCCGATATCGCTCATAGACAGGCTCTTTACTGATTTGTCATCGCCCGACCTCAGTACAAGTGTCGCCAACAAGACAGTCGCGATTAGTAGTTGTGTCGACAGTGAAAGTTTCGGTAGTTCGGCTTTCAATGTGACGGACGGCAAAGACAGGACTAGAACCCTCCCTCGTGTTGTCAATCGTGCGGTGCAACAAAGTGCCGCGCCTAGTGCAATATCCAATGGACCTATCAACAGTCACAATGACCGTAAGTACTCTGCAATTACAAATTTGATTATATTGTTTTGTAATTTTTTTTATGGAACCTCAGTGGGTCCCATGGCCTACAGCGGAGGTCAGCAGTTCGAATCTTCCCATATGCCATGGATGTTAGTTTCTAAGGTTGTAAGTAGGGATAGTGATCAGAGAAATAGAGTTCATCTCCATATCACTAGCACATTAAAATTAAAAATAAAATTCGTTAGAATTAAAATTCGAAATGCATGCATGTCGGCCAAGAAAAGTTGCGTTGTTAGGAAAATAAAATTAATTCAAATTCGTTACAGAACCTTTAAATCCAAATTACAAATTTTTTGTTAACTGTTTTATTGCCACAACTATGTAATACAATCATCAATATTGATGTTAAAGTAACACTAACAACAAATAGAGCATAATGGAGGAAAACCGCACTGGATTCCCCCCTTTTTTAATTTATTTTTTTATGTTTTCTGTTATTCTGGTATGTTTAAGGCATATGGCCATTTCCTTTTCAGGCATCATTTAGGAATATTTAGGATGTCAGGATAAATTACATAACATTACAAATTACATAATTTTAATATTAAGTTTGGAATTTTATTTTTAATGGTAGTGATCTACTCTATTACCAGAGTATTCAGTGCAAATAAAATATTATCTTAAATAGTTAACCGTAATTGTCCTCTATAAGATGATTATAACTTCTTCACATACATTTGTTATTATTAACATTGAAATTCATTGAACATGTATCATTAAACGTAAATCTTTTTGAAGGAAAAAAGGGTAAATGGAAAAAGGTATTGATAAAGCCCAAACCAATTTAAAATATCTTCTATAATTGATACATATATATTTTGCATTCTTCACTGTGTTAACTTGGGATGAATCTTTGTGCATGTTAATTTATGTAAAACATTATTTCAGTTACTTTTTTTAATCGTCAAGCTGAACAATACTCTGCATTTAATGAACAATTAATAAATGGTAGTTAAATCTGGTATTTATTCCTTCCATAAATTTTCATTGTCTTCAAATATCTGTTAAATATTTAAATTTGAAATATTTATATCATAAAATTAATGTTTATTGTAATGTTCAAGAGAAACTTAGAAATTATCTTGAGACAAGATGTACATCCTCACAAAAATTAAGTGTAAGGTTGTACACAGAACAATTACTATTTACTGTATTAATTTATAACTATTCATATAATTAAACTTTCTTCAACAGAATATTGTTCAAATAGGGTAAAATGTTTTTTCAACATTAACAATGCTTAGTAATGAAATGTCGCGAAGTACAATCATATTGTTTATTTTTTTTTTAGATGGAAGTAGTTGGTTTGGATCTTCCAGTAACAATGCAGTAGTTTACAAACGTGGCAACAACACTATAACCTCTTCAACAACGGTGCTCAACTCCAAGCTGCCCGCAAGGGCGAACTCAACCCAAGTCAACAGGTATATCTATAAAAATATTTCCAGTATAGTATTTTTAAGAAATTATAAGTTATAAGTTTATAATTATAAGTTTAGATCAAGCTCAGTACACTCATCCATTTGGAAAAAACTAGGTATTGAGAATTTAGAATATCCAGAATACAATTGTCTACGGTTTTGATTTATTTTCTTAGCCACCATGAGATGACCAGGCCTTATTGTATCTGGTATGCTCACATATTTTGTTCGTTAGCAACCACAGGAGCCTTAAAGTAGCCAATGTGGTTTACAGTCTGGTAAAGTTAATCGACCTAAGAATGCGTTGTTGTATTGCAGCGAGGAGACTGTGGCAGAGGACAGTTCGTCATCGGGAGGCGGGTCAGGGTCGAGCGGGGTCGTCCAGAAGAGGGCCTCCTCAGTGTCAGCGGCACTCCTCCACACGCATCCGATGGAGGTCACCTGATGGAGGCTTAACGACACGTCCTGCCTCACTACAGTTCTTATATTAGTCAATTACCTCTAGCCGTCAGAGCCCCCACTCTCTATAACCGTGTTCGTGGGGCCGTCGTACAGTCCCTGCCCGCTCTTAATTTTTTTTCACGTTCTTATTCCTTTTCTTTTTTTCCGGTTTTCCCTTTGTTTGAGGGGGCGGCCGCAATGCGCCCATTTTTGGGGAAAAAAAGCTCGTTGCGATTAACTTTGCGAGCTTCGTTTTTCAGTTTGTAATATAAAGATAAAACCCGTGTAATGTAATTATTTGTAAACGTCCGAATATATATATATATTTTAAGTCGTGTACAGGACGAGATTGAAAAAAAAAATTTGTATCTCTGTATCTCTTGTTGTTATATCGAGCCTCGTGTTGTTTATATCTGCGTAGTTTTCGTTCGGAGCTCCCTATTTTGGGGATCCGTATAATGAAGGTGTCGTTCGCCCCCTTCGGAAAAATCCTTGGTGATCCATGTTTTTTTTGTATATCTTTTTTAGAGAGCTCGAATTTTTTCGAAGAAACTTTTTTTTGTCCCATGGACCTTGTAAATGTAAATATATATATATTTTATTATCGATAGCGAGTTTTACGCCCTTATTTTCTAGTGTTATTTTTTAAAAAGACAGAATACGTTAGAAAACAAACTAGTCTCTTTGTTACTAAAAATAAAAAAAAATAATAAAACGAATAAATTTGAAGTAATTTATTTTCTCACGAGGAAGCCACGTATTTTTCCGAAGCCCGACATATTAAATGGGCCAAAATAAAAGTGTATCTGCAACTATGTACCTAACTGTGGAACAGAAATTGATTATTTTGTACCTGTTCACAATTGCCTCCGAGCACTCATATATATTTCTTTTTTCTTTTTTTACCACTTATGAAACTGAACTGGAATACAAGCCAATGTACCTCAATTATAATAGAATCGTCTGATATGATTTGTACATTTTATAAGATCAGTAGTCGATTGGATAATGAGTGTGAGCCAATTGTGAGCGTTGACTCTCTCTTTTTTTTTAGTTTAAATTTTAACTTTTATCCTTCTTAAATCAGTATGTTCCAAAACAAGCACATAATCGTCCTGAGTGAGGTGGAGTCGAGTTATTGTAATTTTGTAGCCGTTAATACCCAATGAATGAATTACAAGGACAGTAGCAGCCTGTGATGATGCCAAGTATGTCATGTATGTATGCCTGTGTGTGCTCTGTGCGTGTGTGCCTGTGTTTTTCTACTGTGGAAGAAAAAAAATATTGAAAAAATCACATTCCTGTTAACAGTGTGTGGACATAAAATTTTTATTGTAGTCCTACAGGTTGTATAAACCGCTGACTACTTAATAGGATAAGTAATCGTGATTAAAATGGATACTGTGTTTAAATGGAACTCGCTGTACATAGATTTAAGAACTACATGTCATATTATAATACTTCTGTAGCCAAAATGTGTATATTGTTTTTAACTTATTTGTGTTCTCACAGTATTAACACATTAGTTGTGTCCGCAATGAGTTCTGTCACGACATTGTGTACATTTTAACCCGTTTCTACATAGTTATGTCATAGAAAGGTGTCCTTCCTTGTCATACATCAAATCTGCTGTGAATTAAAGAAAACAAGTAAATTTGAACATCTCAAGGTTTTTGAATAGCTTTGATGGTATAACACTCTATACATATATGTATATAAAAGCCTTTAAGTATTTGATAGTCTTATATGACCCACCTTTCGCCTAAAAAAAGAAAAAAAGAGATTTGCTGTGTTTGAAAACGGAATACCAATACTGTACATTAGTTTCAACTTGTTGAAAAAGAAATTAAAAACGCTTATTTAGAAATCGACATTGTTTCAGTCTTTTTTCTTGTAACATTTCTTTTTTCATTTTGTATTTTAAGAATCGATATTTAGGTGTGTAATTAATCATAAATGTGTGTACAAAAAAATCGACAAGGAAGTGCTCGAAGTTGTACTTCGTTATCTTCCCTCTAAGCTTCTTGGAGAAGTTTCTGCATGTTTTATGAGCCAGTTTAAAAAGGGTGCCTAAAAGGCGAAAACTGAATCATAAAACATGCAGCAGATCCTATCTGAGTCGCTGACAAAAAAGTAAAACGCTTATGTAATTTTAATGTTACAAAACATTATCCGTAATATTTATTCTGATGTCTTAGTTAAGGGCATTTTACGGGTGTTGATAGTGAATAAAAATTTGGGCCTAGCGAAAATTTTTGCTACCGACGCTCCAGTTAAATTATGGAAAAAATATTGCGATAACTTAATAACAAAAAAACAAAAATGGTGATATTAAATGAAATTTTTGACTGTATATATTTCAAAGGGTATGAAATAACTAGAAACTATTTCATAATTGTTGTACATATTCATGTCAGTTTCATTGGGAATATCTTGAGTTAGGAGATGATTTCAGTGAAATAAATTCAAGTAACAGTACTCTCTGGTTTATGTCCCCTAAATCCTTCAATTGCAAAGTATTTATTTTTAACTAGATGTGCATGCATAAATATCGTTCATACATAGGACATTTTTAATATTTGAAGATATACTTAATGATATTCTTGGGATAATTAATTTATTTAAGAATGGAAGATTACATCTTTTAGTTAACAGAGTTCTAAGCCCTTGTCTTTTTTAATTCAGTTTGCTGTCACATCTGGTTAATAATTTAAAAAATGTATGATACTATAAACAATCTGCTCAGTTATCCAATTTTTTTATAAAGTTCCTAATAAGGTTTACTACATCAAACATATGATATATGGTTTCTTTTATCTTAATACTATTAAATCAATTATCTTAATAACATATGAAGAAAAAGTATGAGTTCATTGTTTACTCACTTTACTTTTGTTCTTTCTATATTTATTCATTTACTCATTTGTAGAAATTTCAGTTGAGTTAATATAATTGTAGGATTTTTTAAAGTAATTTTTTTAGTGATGAATTCAAGAAAACTGACTTTTAACATTCCTTTTTTAATTATAAGAATTTTTGTATATATCTATTAGATATTTGCACATCTTTATTGAGAAATGAAAGGTAATTTTGTAGAAATATAGATTTCATTATAATAACAGAATTATTTAAATAACGCTTTATTATCCAATTTAGTTAAGCTTGTGATGATGCCAAAAAATTTATTTAAAGGAAGTTTATTTATTTATGCAAATAAATGGACAACATTGTTCGAATGAAAAAATAAATCTGCACTAATAATTATAATTGTATACAAAAGGAACAAATAATTATTGGAAATCTGGCATTCTTGAATGACACCTTCACAGAATTATTCTCTACTTGTCCTCTATACAATGAACTTTTTCCCAGTGTGAACCATCAGTTTCATTGGTTATTAATTGGATCCAATTAATTGTTAATTATTCTTCCCAGCATTTATAACATGTACAGATACGCAAGTAATAAATTCAAATTTGTAATCGATAAATAAAATTACTTGTAGCTTAAGCAGTTACAAGTTTGCAACTGGGAATCAAACCATTTCTTACATTTGGATCTCTTACATTTGGGCTACAAAGAATTCATCATTGTAACAATGTGCTGACCCATATTTCTTACCTTTAAGCCATACAAATAAGAGTCCAGTCCTTAAGTACCATCAATGAGAGATAGACTACAGTTTCTGGAAAAATAAGACAATAAAAGAACAAAAATAGGTAGGAAAGCCCGCCAAAAAAATTAAATGTAAATTTAATTATTGTAAACAAGCAAACAATGTAAAAATTTAAGGAAATGAAGATTATTGTAAATCGGAGTGATGGAAGGGCTAAAGCAGCCCACGTGCGTTCGATTCCCGGCGACGAACTCGTTTCTTTTCCAATCGATTATTTATTCAATTTAATTAATAACGAAATCGAAGGGGAAAATAATTTGTTGTATACCGAAAAAATTAAATAAATGCGGGTAATAATTAGAGGGTAGTGGAAGGGGGGAGGTAAATTTTGATTGGTGAGAGGGTGGGGTGGAGAGCGCATGCGCGGCGGAGCAGCGCCCCTCTGGCGCAAATACCGAAAGCCCGAATCAAAACATTCGCCGATCAGAAAATAAGGAGTATTCCAGTGTGCGGGGGCTCCGTTTTGCCCGGTTATATTTAGACCCCCTCCCGATTTTATTTATCCGCGCCTCTCCCCCTCCCCCATTGCTGTACGCGCCCTCCCTTTTGGAGAGTCCGTCCCCCCCGAGAGTTTTCAATTTCCTTTAGCCTTCCTTCCTTCTCCTCTGCCCGTATTTTTTCCGCAACTTTACCCAAGTTCCGACCGTTTGCCGATCGGCCGGCCGGGGAGTGGTGGGAGAATTGGTGTTCGGGAATCGCGGACGGGGAGGGAGGGAGGGGGGCTCGAAAAATGATTTCGAGGAGTTCGATCACCGTCTAGCCAGAGAGAGGAGAGAATCTATTTTGGTACGCCAGAAGCCCGGCCCGCCTCGCCGTCAGAAAAAAGCCCCAGGTAAGTCCCCAAGAATGTTTTTATTCTAACCTTCAATACCCTCACTCGAGCGGGAGTTCGAATCACGTGCGGCCCCTGGTCCGGAGTCGCCCTCAATCGATCACCCGCCGGTCGTGACGATCCTCCACTTCTACCCTTATCGGCTTTTAATTTCGTGTTTTAAAACGGTCCCCCGATCGACTTACCCTCCCCGCTCCTATTCGGACTTAACCTACGTTTCAATCGCGGGAAGGTTAATTCCGCGTTACCTTAATAGACCGGACAAACCGAAAGACAGTTGAAATAAGGTGTCACGCGGTGTTCACACTTGTTAGGAAACGTTGCATTTAAAACCAAATCGGAATACGAAGTATGACGTCTGCACCGCATTTATGTACCAAAAATAGTTTATCACGTTTTCAGGGTTAAAGATCTAAGGCATGAATCTTTTACTCCTTCTCTGTATGTTTATTCTGCGAATTGAGTATTTAAGGAAAAATATGGCGCTTTATTGTTATCGAAAATATATAAATATTGTTTTGACTTTCTTCACTTTATTGGCCCCACTAGGGAATAATTGTTATAAGATTTTTAAACCCTAAAGTTCTTTTCATTTAATTTGTTGTAAAATTCGCTCTCAATAGTTATTCCTTGAGTATGTTTATGATTGTCAAAAGTATTGCACTTTAGTAAACAAGTTTCTGCACTTTAATAAACCTATAATGGATTTTGCATACATTGGTACACTAACATTTGAAGGTTTACATAAATTTTGTCAATATTGTCTCCCTGGTATTAATAAAACCTATTTTAATACAAGAAAAGTTTCAGTTTTTTTTCAATTGAGTAATTATATTGAATTTCATTTGATATGCCTATGGTTTTATTGGTCCAGTGAATGGTCTTTAATTATCTTTGTGTGGTATTAGGTAAATATCAATGGGTAAAGTAATTATTTATATATTTCTACAATTAAAGCCACTTTTTGAATTATTTTGTGCTAATAAATATTAAGAAAACTGAAAATTTGTTTCAACCTTATTTTCTGGAATCTCATACCTGCAGTAGTTTATGCACCCAGAATTGATTTCTTGTTAACCTGTCATCTGGCTTTGTAACTCAATTTCAAGCATAATCACAGTGGGTTCGTGTTATAAATTTATTAAATATTTGTGCTGCTACGTGTTAATAACATGTAAAAAAATCATTTAAAATATTCAAGTTTTGTTTAAAAGTAATTGGCATTTCTGTTATAGAGCATTTAAATGTTCTAGTTTATTGATATGTTATTTTGATTTATTTAGTCACAGTTGTGCTCCATGGATGTTGTTTACCATAAATTACTTATCTACTTGAGTATATTTATTTATCATTTGTCTGTTTATTCGGTGTTTGTTAATTAAGTTTAATTTTAATCTACTTTGTCAATAGTGAAATATTTGTTAACCAATGTATTATTATGATTAATCTATGTTGTAATTGTTGAGAATATCTTTCAAACCTAGAAGTTTAAAATAGCTAAAATGCTCGGATTATTAGGAAATGTCACACTTGTGAATTTTCGGAATTTAATTTTTAAAATTAATTTTTTTGGATTCCACTTGCTTATTAAGAAATATGTTTTTTGACCTAACCCTGTTTGGGCCTGAATTTTGTTTTTTCAGTATTTGGCCCAGTGTTCTTGAATCATGTTTTAAAAGAAGTGCTCATTTTCAGATGGATTTAGTGTAGTAGTTTCAGAATTTTTGAATTTTGGTAGGAAAAAAATAATTCGGGAAGGCGGGCCTGGCCAACGTGAAACCTGTAGAGAACAAATTAGGTCCAAAGTCGGTGGAATGGGGGTAGTTTTACTGGGAACTATGCAGATTGGCGTAGGGTGACTCAGAGCGCGGTGGTAGGGGTGGATTTTAGATTCTATCTGACATGCAATGTCACACACACACAAGCGCACACAGCTCCTTTTCCTCAGTCAAAGCTCCATTTAACGCCAATAAGACAGATTTCCTTTTTAGCCTTTTTTCATTTAATAGTTTTAAACCTCTAAAACCTCTTAAAAAAAAAACAGCCATGAATTTCATTATTTTGCTTTACACCCTGATAATAAATTGGATGATATCCACAAAGCTTACCTTTGCTGTATTTTTTTTTGAGATTAGATTTTGAAAGTTCAAATTCCATTTCTAATTAGATCTGGGACCTACTTAAAAAGTATTCACTTTTTTACAACTTATTTATCAACAAAAG
The DNA here is from genome assembly GCA_019843655.1 of Lethocerus indicus. Lineage (NCBI taxonomy): Eukaryota > Metazoa > Arthropoda > Insecta > Hemiptera > Belostomatidae > Lethocerus > Lethocerus indicus. The sequence continues at coordinate 30,258,899 of JACDQD010000003.1, read as the reverse complement.
TTTATTTTTTTTCATTTAAAAGAGTACAATAAATCACTAGAATTTGAAAACTAGATTTTGTTTAAATATTTGTTCAATGTATTATTTACAGCTTATTCATAAAATAGCTTAAATTTATTACTTGGTTTATTACAGAATTTCTTCATTGACACAGTGCAAACACTTTTAATGGAATCTAATGTTTATTTACAATTTGTAAGTTTATTTTGATCACCCTCTGATTCGGTCCTACATAAACCAAATACAGGCTGACTGGTAATTTCCTTCATTCTATCTGAATTATATTACTTGAATTCTAATTTAAAAATGTCTCGCATATATACTTATTTAAATTAAATGTACATATTATATTGTACAATGTAGACAAACTGATTTTAAATTTTTATATTAAATGCAAATTAATTAAAGTAGATAGGACTCAATATTTTAATGTGTTTCATTCTCTTATTTAAATTTATTATTCAGTTTTCTGCAGCCTTAATAATTTTGGTTATTAAAGCTATCTCAGTAATGTCCCTGAAATCATGCAGTGATTATTGTTGGATTCATTCATCGCCGATAGTTGTGAATTTGCCCCTTCCCTGTCCTGATTGCTCACACCTGTTCCTCTAGGAACCCTTGGGCATACACATGTGCCCAATTTTACATTTTATTCCGTCACTATTTTCAATCACTCCCTACCATACTGTAAAAAAGAATTTATCTTGAGAAATATACAGATTTTGGATACAGTATATAATATGTAAATTTGTTTACTCCATTATATATTACTCTCTGTTGTAACTTTCAGATTTGCTTTTTGTAAAATTGATATTTAGTGCACAATTCTTGGTTAATTGGAGGTTATCACAATATTAAATTATATCAGTAATTATATAATTAAATAAAATAATTCATAAAATTAATATTGTAAGATATAATAAATGTGCGACTCAATAAAATTTATGCTATTCCTAAAATTTATCGTAATACATTTTGCAATTATGAATTGATTGATTGCATTAACACAGCTTTTAGTTTATTATAATTACTAAACAGTAGTTTTTATTTAATAATATTTAATATTATATTTGTAGAAGTACATTAAATTATACTGAACCAGGTTATACTTTTCAAAGAATACATCAGAAAAGATAGAACAGACAAAATAGCGTTCAAACCGTCCTATTGAGTATGTACAATTTATTTTTTGCATATATTGTGGTTCGCATTCATTGTATTCTTATTCACTTGTACACAACTGCACAGTTCATAATACAATGTGTTCTAAATTTATTTTTCACGTTTAGAGAGCAAACAAATTATTTTTAGATGGCCACAATTTTTTAGTGGTATTTTTAGTCCCATGCCTTTGCTAAAACCTTTCTTGGAGCAATGACATTAAGAACGCCAAATGTTGTCATAATTCATCACATTTTTAGAAACTTTCTGGTCTGAGGAAAAAACAACAAAAAATACAGGAGGCACATTTAACTTTATGCTATAGGCAATGAAATATCCCTTACAGATATTTAGATTATAGTCAACTGCGTTTTTCTGTTTGTTTTATACATATTTTTGAGTTTCCTAATAGGGGTATTAATTGATATATGAAAAGTGATATGCCCTCAAATTGTATGAATTATTAAACATAACATACACTGAAAAAACTGTGTATTTAAATTTGCAAGAATGTGTTTTTAAGTCTGTGATGAAGGATTAGAGGTAGGACTTGGTTCATGGTCCAAACTGTTGTTAATTATTCTTTGTAGAGCTCAATTATTATGTTAATTGAATACGCAAATCCTTTTTTAAGGATTCAATTTTAAGGATATGGATTCAATGATACAGATTTAAAGGACAATGTAAAATTGATACAGGGTTCAGTTATATGGGACAATGTACTTATTAAACATTTTTGTTACATTATATATTGAGAATTGTAGGTTGTACCCTTAAAGTTATCTGGCACTTCACGACCTTTTTTTATTTAAATTAGTTACGCGAATGTTTGTTTGTATTTCTATCAACAATGCTCTCAATCTTTTTTACCCCGAGTTTTGCCAGGTTAGTACACTGGATATGCTCCCAAGTCGACCCTGGGGCTGTTGCCCTTTTAAATTTGTATGCCTTTGTTGATTCACCAATGAAAACTCAAACTAAAGACTCCGATTGCCGAGAAGAAAAAGGTGAAACGATTGAGAGTAGGCAGATGATGAGGGGGAAGCGTTTAAGAACAGTTCGGGGGACTTCAGAAGTCCAATCATTCGAGACAAAGCACAGTCAACAATGACTTGGCTAGAAGAAAAATAAGAACAGAGCCGAACATAATTTTTATTATTTACGTTTATGGACATGAATCCTTCTGGATATTCCGCTTTTTGACTGATGTGTTTCAGTTTGTTGAATCGGACAAAGCAACACTGGTCATCGAATGTCTGACCTATTTGGATTTGTCCAGCGTTATATACGCTAGCGTGCGACCTGTTTACGCGATTTTGTAAATATTTACGCGGACATTTGCGGCCGATAAAGCGCAGATTTGTTTAAAATGTTTCCTAGAATATGACCTCGTCGTTCCAATTCGCGCAAATTCCACATGGATTAATTTCAGGCTCGATTAAACAGTCGAGTCGGAAAACTAATTTTGTTTAACGAATCAACTCACCGTACGCGAGTTTAAAAGAAAATATGAAAAAGGAACAGTATTATGTTTGATTTAAGCTATCTGTTCTATACATTCAGCGGACCATTTAGGTCAGGATGTTACAAAACAAAGATAGAACCCTCACATATATGTACATATACGATTCACAAACCAAAAAATAGGTATTCAAATAATAGGTTATTTATTATTATTCATTGTGCGCTAATTAATTTGCCTCCTTAAGTTATTTGAGCCCCAGTAGCAATTAAAATCAGGAATTGATTAAAGTCATACTCCAGGCCGTACCATCCCTTTTTCAATCAATTGCTCGTTATCCCTTGTCTCATTATTATGCATTGACAACTGGCTCGTAAGAGGGGGCGACTTTATGTATCCACTTTATCCGAAATCAGTGCTTAAGAAAATACAGGAGCTTTCCGGAGTTAATTTTGTTAAATTTTTGTACAAAAAAAGATTATTCTAGAAAAAAAATTCGTATACCTCGTTAAATTTTAAACTGAAGAATAATTACATTTAAAAAATGATTTCACTGTAAATTACAATAAATTGTTTCGCGTGTATCAATAAATATGCCCTTTCTATTTTGGTGTACCACCGATGTTTAACTGCTGGTTGAAGCGTGAGAGATATGAGAATTGCGGAATGAACTTTAAAAAAACTTTGTTTTCCGATAAGACAACCCTATCCCAGTGTCAGCAGTTCAATAACAAACTTACCGACCGTTATGGGCAGTTGGCCACTCGCGCCAAGAGCCCCCGTGGTAGGGGGGAAGGGGCAAGAGGGAGGAGGTTGTGATTTGTCCGCATTCTCCCAAGGATTATTTATTTATCGACTTGGCACATGTCACAGGAATTCCCCCCAGGCGCGTTGTCTGACGTCGTACGCGTGACGTTCAGGGCGGAAGTTGGTTCAAATTTAAGGGAAGTTCAAGAGGGCAACAAAGTACGGCGAAGCCCGGTTGGTGGTTTTATCGATGCTGTGAAGGCATAACGCCATCTTCCGTATATTTTGATTATCGATTCGATCGAGGTATAGAAACAGATCAAGAGCATCGTTTATTCACACTGTATATTGAAATAATTACTGTACAGAATCGACCACTCCGTTCATCCATCTTAATGTGATAATTCCTTTTAGCACTACTATCATTCGTTAGTCGTCGTGCATGAATTTGAACTTCAGTTGGTAATTAATTCCAACTACTCCAATCTACTGGCCACTGAGATTTATTTCGTAAAGTTTCCCCAACCAAATAGCCTAATGATGACGGCCTGCCGCCGCCGCCACCGCGTCTCCCATTCGGAGCGCCTGCCAAAACCGTCGACGAAACTATAAATAAAGTTGGAAGATTTATCGCCGTTCAAGAAATTCTGCAGGCGAAAGTTGGAGCCTCCTCCGCCCGCACATCGGGAAGGCTGGGCGGGCGGGTTTTCACAACTGCGCCCCGCGTGTTGAGTGATGAAAACGGTGTTACGGCCACGAAATTCGAAATTTGATTTATGCTCCAATCTTAGGTCTCGATTAAAAATTGGTCAATTTAAATGATTTCTTACGGGGGTTGTGGGGGAGGATCGAATTGCGATCGAAAAATGTCGGATACTGCGTGTAAATATCTCGCGGTAAATGAAAAGGTCAGTTCAATTAAACTGAATTAAACTAAATAAAAATTAGGCCAATTCAGAAGTTTTGTATCGTACTTGCATTAATGACTTCGGGGGGGTTTCGTGTTAGAACGGAAATCTTAAAATCTAATTGCGTTCGATTAATTTCGGATGTTGGGTGTAAATATCTCGTGTCTAATGAAGTGGAGTTAAATTGAAATTAAATTAAATGAAAAATGCTTCGATTGAATTGAAATTCGTAATTTTAAAAAAGTGTTTCCGGTAGCCCACTTTGTACTGCAAATTGTATGCACATATTAAATGCACACGGTTCCCTTATTCTTTCCCCTCTTCCTTTCTCTCTCTTTTTATCTGATTGTATTTGTCCGACGGTCATCCGGGTGGCGTGCCGCTCTGTGTTCACTGATGACCTTCCGCGTATATTTATTTACACCCCCTTCCCCGCCCGCTTCCCTCCGATTTTGCCTCCCCCGTCCCCAATCCAAACCCCATCCGTCTTGTGGCGGTTTCCCCCAATTTCCACCCCACCCCCCCAACGTGTGTTAGATTAAAGCCCGACAGCTGTTCTCGGTTATCCGACATATCTCGGCCACCGAATAACTGGATTGAGATTTTCCAACGACAGCGCGAACGTCTCCACACGGTAGGGCGGTGGTGGGAAGGTGCTTTGCTGAATGGTTAAAATGAGGCCTCGAAGGAAAGGATCAAATTATTTCAAAACATAGGTGAATTTAGCCTTTATATGTAGGTCTGTCGAAAAGGAACTCTGGTAGTTGACTAACATAATTTAACATAAGACAATAGGGCAGTCTGAGAGGTATTGGTCTGAATTTGATGATAATAGAGGTTCACGTTTATAGGTGATCTTAGTATAATTCCCAATATTTTTAATGAGCGGATTTATTCGATACTGTGAGGAGAACTTCTAATTTCTGGACTCCATCCAGACGAGACTAAATTGTTTGAGGTGAACACGGCATGGTTCTAATTGAACTCTACGTCCTTATCCGGCTACTTTTTACCCCCGGCGGGAGATTTTATTGGTCCAGGCGCCGGCGGAATAAAAAAGCGATTAGGGATTTTCATTACTCTAACCGATAGAAGCGTCTGCGGGTTTATGGGGCGAGAGGGGATGATGTAGGCTGGTATCGACCCGAACCACCACCCCCCCATTAACCTCCCCACAACGCGCCTACCACCTGACCCCCTTGCATCCCTGCAGAACTGGATTAGGGTTTTCGCACCTGGAGAGGTTCCTCCCCCACCCTCGGTAGACAACGGTATCCGGCGTAATCCCGACAGGAGTCTCCAATCTTCATCGATATGACCCGGCTAAAACAGAATAGTGGGCGTTCGACGCCTTGCGGCGCAATGGATTATCCCGTTCGTAAGATAACCGAACGGCCGACCCCGAATTAGAAATGACGTACGCGTTCTCATTATTGGTTGGACGGGGAAATGGTTAGGATGCTATGCTTGGAAACGAGGAAATATTATTACCCGTAAATACTAGACGAAATGTAGGGGATACAATTGCCCCGAATAAGTGGAAAATAAGATCACAGTATTCAAGTAGTTTAACACGTATAACCGAGCTTTCGGGAGTTATTCGAGCCCGTTATCTGCCGTTATGTGTTTGTTTTCATTTGCTTGGGAACGAGGAAAATTATAATAGTGTCGTTGGGAGAAGCCGAAGGTAAATTACTTCGGAAGAACAAAAACAGAACAATAATCTACAGTCAGAGGCCGCAGTTCACGAAGAATGGTGGAACTTTTCTCGAAAAATGATAGACCGATTAAAATAGCCCGCTGAAGAATTTGCGGGCTGGATGATCGAAGAAGGAGTTCATAGCGTTTCTATAGACACTTAGGATATGGCGAAGGGGAATACATTGGTTTAGAATTGGAGGTTATAAAGAAACGGGCATTATTGAAAATAATACTTTTGACACATTCCAACCAGAAATGAGGATAAAATGACATCGTTATCTCACTCGACCGCGGTGAGAATCACAAGTATCCGTATCTTATGTATTTTATATTATAATTATATAATTGCTTATGTATTTTTGAATATCCGATTAAAATTCAGGCTTAAAATGCGATAATTAACGGCGCATTTGACTTTGTGACGCCACGAGCTCGTTCGCACACCCCTTCCCCCTCCGCCTTATTTATCATTAACAGCCTCTTTGTTATCCCGTTCTCCGGGATAACAGCCTCCTTAATCTCTGTCTTATCTGGTTGGCGGTTCGACCGAAAACAGTGCGTACTCTCAGATAACATTGGTAAACTTGGAATTGTCGAGGTTATCAGACGCGAAGCCGGGGACTGATATTGACCCCAATTTAATACGTATATCTCCTGAGATTCTTAGACAAAGATTGGATCATGTATTTTTGGAATTATATATATATATATATATATATATATATATATATATATATATATATATACATACATATATACGAGGGAGGCAGATGACAAGAGTGATGATATTCCGAATTCTTAAATCAAAGTTTATTCTTACATATCTTAAATTTGAACAGAAATGATCAGGATTTTAAAATTTAACATGAAGAATTTTATAATGTGGAAATTCGTAGTTTTATTCTCAATTCTATTGAAGTTACGTTGTTCTTTTAATCGGTTGCAAATTAATGCACGAGTGTGTCGACCTTGAAGATACCCAGTTCGAATCCCTAATTTGTTGCTCCAATTAAGATTTATTTTCGAGTTTCATTCCCGATAACGGATTATATAAAATAATTCGGGACTAATTCAATCCGTTGTCGCGTGTGCGACGCATCGGCGCTTTATTTAAACTTTTAATTCGCCATAAAGATGAAAGAATAATGACCGGTCAGAAGAAGGAAGAATGATACATAAAACTCTATTTTTAGGACTGGAGTCGAAGATAAATCTAGACAGTTTCACTGCGTTGCCAGCTTACCATGTTCCTGAAAAAAAAACAAAAAACTCAGGAATTAAAAAATATATATATACACAGTGGTACCTTGAGATGTGGGTTTAATTTATTCCATGACTAAGCTCTCAAGTCAAAATGCTCGTATCTCAAATTTTTCCCATTTAATTAATTGATTGAATTTATACTGCCCTAGAAACCCAATCCAGAAATCGTTGGAAACAAATGGGGTTTTTATAATGAACAAATATTTTACAAAAACAAAATAAAATGAAGTACATTTAAAAGGGAATCTGAGGAAATAAACACATTTTGGCGGAGCCGATTAGCATATGGTATTAATATTTTCTTTGGCCTAGAGATCTCCTTAGTCCGAAACCGTAACTTGTTCAAAGTTCCATCATTGGGTGCCTGGGAAATACACTCAACAATTGAACTCAACTCGTAACTATTTTGTAGTTGATTGTACAAAAATAAAAGGTGAAAAAAGTCTTTTTCTTTCATTGTCAAGCTTTGTCACGTTTTCAATGTAAACCTTTCCGAGGAGTTTTGTCTCTTCCCACCTTCTGGAATGTGAAATGAGGTGGGCGCGAGTGTCATTAAATCCACCAATCGGTGACGTCACCGAAGCTGTTCGTAACTCAAGGCAAAAAATATCGACTTGGTGGCGTCTCATATCTGAAAAAAACTCGTACTTTTCTGGGGTATTCGTATCTCTGAGTTGTCACCCTTAAACAATCAAACGAGCAAGAGTAAGAAAAAAAATATTCTAAAACTTAACAAGTGCAATTTGCTCAACGTTGGTAGGTCTGTGCTAACTTAGTGTCCTTAACAGGACATAAACGTGGAATAGTTTGCAGTACACTTGCTAAATACAAGGGATATAAGGTCAAAGAAAGCCGCAGTCCTTTTTTAAATGTGTTATAAAGAACCCTATAAGAAAACAAGAATTATTCCAATGTAAACTACTGCTTACGACTTTAACGCCTTACTTACTTAGTAAAACATTCGTGAAAAAAGTTCTGAAATAATTAAAATGGATTTTAATAATGAATTTTCAATGGTAGCCGAATTTGCCCTCCCCTGCTGTATACTATAATCACTACGCATCTGTTACCCATGCTTAACCCCCAAAATAGGTAATGTAATACCTAAATACTCTAATTGTTAGCTCTAAATACTTGAGAAGGAAAACTATTTTTTTGCTGTAGAAGAGTTCGGAAATTTATTGGTTAAGGAAAGAAATTGGCCGTGTTTTAAGAAAAATACCGCAGCGGCAAAGGGCTGAGGAATGCTTATCAGTTGGGACGATTTCGAAGCATCAGACCGCCCTTTTTCCCGCATCCGTCTTCTTCATTGAGCCGTGATGGGGTCCCCAAAGTGGCCTACGAGTCATCGCCAAGGAATGCGTCGTGTAACTCGTCAGGGCGATAAGTCCTACGGGACAACAGTTTCACAACATCTTAGGCCCCCTCATTCACCGCCCAGAGTTATTCTGTAGCCCACATACGCGTCACAAGTACACTCATCGGGTGGCTTCTTTATCGAAAGAAACAAGCGATATATGTATAAAAAAAACAACTTTCCGCCAATTGTACTTTTATAGGTTGATTGTACAATAGATACAAAAAAGGGTGGACTGGATTTACTACTGTTTCCTCTGTAAAAGCCCCCATTTATTTAGAGCGGCTTGGCCGTAAATAATTGAAGCGCGAAAGCTGCCTTCGGCCTATTAATAATGGAAAGTGAGATCTCGGGCAATTATTAGTCGGGTGCGGCTTTGAACGGGGTCTCCCTTTGTAATGGGGCCCGGGCCCCGTGAATTATTCCCGCGGTTCGAGGGTAGGCCACCTCCTTTTCGCCGCCCAAATAGGTTTTCCCTTTTGTCGGTCCGTAATTCTCGGAAGGACAGCCGAGAAAGTCCGGAAAATTTCCGATATGGGAGGAGGACGGGCGCCAGCCTGCCGACCTAAGGCGATGCGGCAGGTGTGAATGAGAAGGGGAAAAATTGTCTATACGCTTATTTATTTTTTTCTTCTGCAGGCGCAAAATATATTCGGGCCGAACAAAAAAGATTCCAGCTCACGCAGTAAAAGTGCTGACAGTTCTAACAAGATTACACGGACCGAGTGACTCACCGCCCAGTACATATAGACGCTACCGAAACCGATCTAGCACAAAACCAGCGAGCCTGGACAGAACTATTATATATTATTATAAAATTAAAACGGCCACGATATTCGATCAATCGGTCGAATCAATATCGATCAATTTTGCCCCTACTTCCGCCAACATGTTAAATATATTTAAAGTATCCAATTTTTCTTAAATTAACGTTTAGATTTACCCCTTTCTCTCTGTCTATTGGAAGGGTTGTTGCCCTTTCTTTCTTTGATCCTCTCGTTTCCGGTTCATCATCAGGGCCCGACTGAAGGATGGATCAATTTAGGGTTCTTCATACACCTGGAGGTGTTCGGATTAAGACTTGTTTGTTCACGTATTGCAGGGAACGAGCCTCGGTGGATTTTGTATTTTAATTTTTTTTTATCTCTGAATAATGCCTGGCGTCTGGTTCTTTAACCTTCAATTCATTTCACCTTCATTTCATTCCATCCATCACGTTTGGCGCATCATTCAGACGCCTCCTACCCTGTACCTAAAGTGTTGGGAAAACACAAAGAAGATTTGTGAAGAACGCAGTGAAGAAGTCCGGCTCCTTCGTTTTGAAACTGTGCCGACAGCAGGGCAGAAAACAGACGCTACCCCAGTTTCAATATATTTAATGCTTTAAATGCAGGCCATAAAGAGGTCTGGGTCGAGGGGGCGCATGCAAATGCGATCGTGCCATCAAACCTGGAGAGAACGCTATCTGGGTTAAGTTGATGATGTAGTAGGGATCGAACCCCGGGGGGTTTGTTTACCGCCCAGATGCTCGGTCCGTAATGAAAATTCTAATCACGCCAAGTGCTCCTCGCGGTCGGTTTCGGTTCGGCCGATAATGGTTCCTGACTGACTGCAATTACAGTTCGCTTCATTGCACTCGCGAAATTAAATAATTACGACCGTAGCTTAGCGCCGACAGACCAATTTCTGCGGGGCCTTATCCGCGTCTATAGAACGTGTTTATATTGCGTGCCTGGAAATAACGTAGACATTTTTTGTCTGAACTCCTGCACATTCGAACTGCGCTTTCGCAACGGGCGCCATTTCGGTTGGCGGAGGCGAGAGACTCCGCCTTGCCGACAGATGGCAGGAGTAGACAACCAACCGATCGGGAGAAACAATGAACTGAAACCACTATAAAATATTCGATCACTCGGCGCAATATCACCCTGAGGCAATAAACAGACGATTGGTATTCACGGGGTTTTATGGCCCGAATATTATCCATCTAGTCCATTCTTCAGGCTGCTTTTTGAGAGACCCCTTTAACTATCGTTTTGTCTCTGTTGGTGTCTCTTACCCAATCCGCCTCGGTTAAGGGAGTGTTTGGAATAGGGATATCAGATGACAAGTGCCTCGGCCAAGTGGGAAAGAGTTACATTGTTGGAATTGAATAGTCCTTTTCTCGCTACATAGGACGCTGTACAAATTCGTTTTCACTTCGTGTTTGGGAGGGGGGGGCAATAATTTTCCGCAGATTTGTTAACTGAAACTCGCCCCCATCGATTTATCGCCCAGCCCTTTTCCGAGTAAGACGAGGCTACTCGGTGTATCGGAAATGGATTTCCCTTTCCGCTGGAAGCCCCCCAACGGGCTTCTGGGAAGCCTGGAGAATTGGGGGCCTCGCTTCGACAGGTTTCGCTTTGAGAATCAATCTAGACGTTTTCTCGGTTCCGAGTGTTTCACGTTCGGCGGAAAAACAGCTGTACATTTCTGCATCATTTTCAGCGGGAAAATAAGAGAAAGAACAGGTCGAAGAGAGCCATATTCCAATTTTTCATATATTATAGAACCATAATTACATAGTATTGAATACACAAATTCATATTTTATTTATTTCTGTTCAATAAAAAAGTTTATATATCTACGTTAACAGGCTATTATCGTTGTTCCGCTTGGTGTTTTTTTTTCGTCCATGACATTACCAAATGCCATATGTTAATATATTTCGATCGAATGACCAACCTCATTGTTTAGCCGGGTCCGATTCACGATAACGGAGTTGTAACTTCACGAGATATAAGGCCTGGATAATAATGTTATCCCGGCCTGAGCGAGCGTCGGACAACGTCGGGTGAGTCATCCACCGACAAGATAAGACAAAGAACAATACGGCTGTGGCCCAAGAACCGGATAACAAAGACGCTTCAGATGACAAAGGACGGACCGGCTTCACGCGTGACGTAGCCCGTACCCCCGTGTTTTTCCACGCTCGCATTCCGTTGACCTGTACACCAGCTTTATACTGCTGTGCCAGAGCCCATACACCGAGCTGGTAATTCACACGGGTCGAACAAATGATAATCATTTCCCAATTATAAATTGTGAATGGAATTCAAAACTTATCACGATTGGTCGGTAGTTTTCTGTCAGGTATCTATGAAGAAATAGCCAAAATTTATTCCCTCCATCGGGCCCTGAATGCGGTAAATTAACCTACTGTTTGTGTAAGTGTAATACACTTAGCCTACATATTAATCGGATATTCGACTAAGAAGAAGGCAAAACAGTTTTGAGGATCTGCCAATATCAATTATCAATGTAGTGCTCCATTATGCTAGACCGGTTTCGGCTTCTCGCCGCCTTCAGTTGCGTTGTCTCGGTAAAAATCGGTCAGAGACACCTGCATTTTTCTGACACAGTTTTACTGACAAAGCGTTAACCGATCTCAGGATCGGACCGAATCAGCGAGCGTGTACAGAAGATGGCAAGAGTGACTATATTTGAAGCTCTTAAATTGAAGCTTATTCGTACGTACAGAAACGTTCCGGATTTTTTAAATGTAAAATCAAGAATTTTAGAATGTGAAAAATGTGAATGAGTATTATGAGTTCCTCCTCTCTTTTTTAAACGGTTCCAGATTCACGCATCGGGGCGTCAACCTTGAACCAGTTCGATTACCTTCAAATTAGTATTTGTAATTTAGTTTTATACTCCATAATTGGTTAAAATAATTCGGACATATTAAATCTCCCCTCGTGTACAGCTTCTCGGCGTTAGCGCTATTTTTGTCTAGGAAGAAATAGCCAAAACGGTTGTAGAATATTTCAGTCTTATTCATCGGGCTTTATCTTTCGATATGATTATGGATTTGATTATGGACTTTGAATAAACGACTGCTGGCAATAATAATTTGGATATTTTAATTTTTGTTGCGTCTTGGTTCTTCTTCTGGTGTAGAAGCGGAGTAACGAGTTTTGAAGAATTCCCCAGTGGTAAACGTTTCGGACAAGTTTGGCCCGTCCGACGGCCAGTGATCGATGGGTTTAATCGCGTCTGTTTCAACGCGAGAGAGTGAGTAAGTAGAGCGGGCCAATCTAATCTCAGCGATTGAATTTTCGGCAACCGGTTTGATATTAATGGTCGGATTCCTCCGTGCTTTCTCACAGGTCATAGCCCCAAAGTGGAATATGTATATCGCAAAACAGATTTCACCTTTTTATTGTGTAGAAAAGTAGTATTTATAATGTATATTTATATTGTAAACACTCGGGTTTTTTGTCCGTCAGTGTAGACTTGTCTCGGGACAAGTGCCCTAAATAAATCATCCATCAAATCAATTAGAAATAAAATAAAAATATTCATTTTTACACCGGTACCCTGTCTTGCGCTGTGGGTACCAATTTCACCTAAAATACCTCTGTAATATTTTAGTTTCCTATGTTAACTTATATTAATTTTTTTGCCCCACCAACCGGCATCTCCTACGAGATATCGTTATGCCGAAACTGATGCATCGGTTGCGTGCATATATATATATACTGCATTATTCAATTTTAAGTCGCCTTATCTTTAATATTCAGTTCACCCTATGGACGAGCGAAGGTTAACGCGATTAGAATTTGAATTGTCAGTCTTACTTCCGTTAATATCGCGCGATACAGAAAGTCCCCGTCCTATCTATCTCCCTTACAAGGCCTATCTATCCCTTAACGATCTCCCGACAAGTGGATTGAGGTTTTCCCGCTACGAGGTTTCACCCACAATGAAGAGGGATAAATTGATTCAGAATTTAAGGTTGAAAAAGTATTTATTGAGTACTGTGGTCTTATTATGACTTGGCAAAAGTAAAATTGTAATCGAGGCGCACTAATAATGCAATGACATGTCTCAGAAGTTATCACTACTGGCTTTGACTGTCTCCAAACGTTTCGTTATTGATCAAGACCGGTTTAGTCTTCTCGTGGTCGTAAATAATTCAGAGGGGTACAATGCCGTGCGTTGGAGTATCGATGTCATCATCTAAATCAGTCCAACTGTTGTTGTATCACTTTAAACATCTCGCTTGTTGTTGTTTCTAATAATATTTTATAATACTAATAATACGTAATAAATATACTAATAATAACATAATATAGTACCGAGACCGAAAATCGCAGGAGGGATGATATCACTTAGCTTATCATGCAAGAAATTGATCCTGAAATTCTCAGTAATTAGGCCTATTTCAGATTTTGTTAATAATCTGACTATTTTTTATGTTTCCGTCCAGATTGTCGTGGAATGTATTTACTGTGTTTTGAGGTACAGAAGTCTTTCCGCATATTTATTGCTATATTTGGCCATTTTAGAGCCTATAGCGGTAGATCTATTTCCAGATTCTAAATATTAATAGATTTACTTTTATGCTGCTTAAACTGATTCGAGAAGGTTATTCTTTGAATAGGCAGTCTGACAACATTACGGAGACGTAAACGTTGAGCGGTCCCCGCATTTTTCCCACTTCAAATTACGAAGAAACGCCAACCTCACCAGGCGAAGGTGAAATCCTTATTTCGTTTTGGCGGTAAGCCAAGCATTCCCTTATACCGGCGTTGTTGAGATTTTTTTTTACAAATTGAGGCCTGCTCGGGGTTTGGGGAAGGTTTCGAATCCGAGACCCTTAGGCCATAGATCAGGTACCCAGGGACGGGGAAAAAGCGACCCCGACGAAATATGGCAGTCAGGGGTAAGCTAGTACCCGGAGCCGTTAGAGTTATTGTCGATAAGGAGGGGGCTGCACGAAATTTCGGTACGGACAATTTCAAGAAACGAAACAGGAGGCGGACTGGGGGTTCGATTCCTGGGTGGCCGAAGGTATTTTAAAAACAAAATTATTTTTAAACGATCGCACAGCAATATTTGTATTGTTCAGCACATAGTTCCAGCACATTCTCCCTTCGCGGTGGCATTACTGATAGTTTTGGCCACTGGGAGAAACCTTTCATAGGGAAAACCGTAATCCACCTGTCCGGAGATAGCGGATTGCTGGGGGAAAAGCCCCGAATATATATATGATATAAATAAAATCAGATATATATCTGGATACTCGGGATCTCCGACTATATTTAAGCTAACTTATCGCCAGTTTTTATGGCATTTAGATGTTTTTATATTGATCTCAGATATGTGTAGAAATATTACGAGGCTCTTAATTTTTACCAAAGTAGTGTGGTATCAGCTAAGTCTAGCTATCGTAATCGTACAATCTACCAGCGCAAAGCGTGTCTTAATGACTTTTTCCATTTAGTGGCCTAAACTAAAGGTTTTTTCGCTCTCTATTCTGGTTTGCAGGTGTTGATGATTTGCTCACAGTATTGCCTGGCGACTGGTTCTTTAACTTTATTTCTGAACTTTACTTCGTGCCTTCGGTTTTTCCTCGAATTTTCTTCTTCGGGCATATTTTTCCTCGTTTCCGAGCGTTCCGACGCCCTCCGCCGTGACTGTGTCTCTTTCGGCTTCATCGCAAACGGCCGAGTCATCTTCTCCAATTGCAGAACTGAACTTTATAGAGTTGGAATTTCACATCGCGTGTTCGCGGGTGCCCGTTCCCATGGCAACGGCGAAGAATCTCAGTTGATTGGGCGTCGGGGTGTGTGTCTTCGTCTGAAGAAAGCGCCCAGTTAGTTGTGAGCGGAGGTCATGTTTTTACGGCTCGTTTTATGACCGCGTCTGACGAGCTCTCAGATGATCGCCGAGGAAATAACCGAATGGCCGGGGGGGGGTGTGTGGGTGAGCCTCTGAAAAACTAATAATTAAGCCGCCTCCGTGCCCAAGAAGGGATTGCATTGTTCGCAGGAAAACGTTTTACAGCGTAATTGTATATGGCCCTTTTATGAGGGCCGTTAACCTTCGAAGCCCCCCAGAAGGATTCCGACCCCGCCTCTATACCCCAAAACGGACGGGAGGTTCCTCACTTTCGGATTTCATCTACCATTTTTTAACACTCTTCCAATATATTCCTCTACACACACTCACACATTCGAATCATACATTTTTTTTATTTAAGTCACGACTACAATTTTTAAAATTTATATTTAGTGACAGTGCATGTGATAATTGCGCATTGATATACTTTTAATGGAGAGTTCATATTGTAGATTGATGGTACCCCCGCTGTATTTGAAAACAGTTGTAAATTATTAATTCTTTTCGTGAGTGAAGTGAACATTCGTTATTGGAAAAAAGAATTCAATTCCGAGATGTGTGTACAATAAATTTGTTGAAGGTAATTTTCAACCGCTCTCTCGAACCGGAGGACATCGAATATTGGACTGAGCCTCTGGGGATGACCCGATTCTAGACCGGAATTAATCAAATAAACCCTCCAGAGTTTTGTACCGCCGATTTCCCGAGTGGATAATTGTAAATACAGGAAAAATCTTTCCCACCGGTCTTGACATTAACTTAAGGCAAATCGAAAAAAATTGTGATTTAGATCCTTCAAGTGGAAAATTCTATTTATTTCAAAATTATTCGACGACAGATATCCACATTTTCAAGTTCCAATCATTGCCAGAATATGGCGTATAAATTATTATTTACACTTACGACATCAATTTCAGAATATCGTGTATGAAATATTACTTACATTTACGATATTTCATTATGCATAGAATGCTCATTTTCTGGTTTTATATGTGGCCAGAATAATGTGATAACTATGCGATATCAACCGTTCCTGTGTGATCAATCCTATACATTGTAGTATTGTTGAACTTGAGAACAACACTGGCAACAGAAATCCCTATTTCTGGCCAGTCTCTCCCTGATAGAGATTCGGTTACAATCAATTTCAGAATATCGTGTATGAAATATATACATTTAGATATTTCATTATGCATAGAATGTCTTTCTGGTGTTATATGTGGCCAGAATAATGATAACTATGCGATATCAACCGTTCTGTGATCAATCCTATACATTGTAGTATGAACTTGGCAACAGAAATCCCTATTTCTGGCCAGTCTCTCCTGATAGAGATTCGGTTACAATCAATTTCAGAATATCGTGTATGAAATATTATATACATTTAGGATATTTCATTATGCATAGAATCATTTTCTGGTGTTATATGTGGCCAGAATAATGTGATAACTATGCGATATCAACCGTTCTTGTGTGATCAATCCTATACATTGTAGTATTGTTGAACTTGAGAACAACACTGGCAACAGAAATCCCTATTTCTGGCCAGTCTCTCCTGATAGAGATTCGGTTACAATCAATTTCAGAATATCGTGTATGAAAT
This sequence comes from Lethocerus indicus, assembly GCA_019843655.1. Taxonomy (NCBI): domain Eukaryota; kingdom Metazoa; phylum Arthropoda; class Insecta; order Hemiptera; family Belostomatidae; genus Lethocerus; species Lethocerus indicus. The sequence continues at coordinate 30,242,031 of JACDQD010000003.1, read as the reverse complement.
ATTATATACATTTAGGATATTTCATTATGCATAGAATGCTCATTTTCTGGTGTTATATGTGGCCAGAATAATGTGATAACTATGCGATATCAACCGTTCTTGTGTGATCAATCCTATACATTGTAGTATTGTTGAACTTGAGAACAACACTGGCAACAGAAATCCCTATTTCTGGCCAGTCTCTCCCTGATAGAGATTCGGTTACAATCAATTTCAGAATATCGTGTATGAAATATTATATACATTTAGGATATTTCATTATGCATAGAATGCTCATTTTCTGGTGTTATATGTGGCCAGAATAATGTGATAACTATGCGATATCAACCGTTCTTGTGTGATCAATCCTATACATTGTAGTATTGTTGAACTTGAGAACAACACTGGCAACAGAAATCCTATTTCTGGCCAGTCTCTCCTGATAGAGATTCGGTTACAATCAATTTCAGAATATCGTGTATGAAATATTATATACATTTAGGATATTTCATTATGCATAGAATGCTCATTTTCTGGTGTTATATGTGGCCAGAATAATGTGATAACTATGCGATATCAACCGTTCTTGTGTGATCAATCCTATACATTGTAGTATTGTTGAACTTGAGAACAACACTGGCAACAGAAATCCCTATTTCTGGCCAGTCTCTCCTGATAGAGATTCGGTTACAATCAATTTCAGAATATCGTGTATGAAATATATTTGCATTTAGAGAGATTTCATTATGCATAGAATGCTCATTTTCTGGTGTTATATGTGGCCAGAATAATGTGATAACTATGCGATATCAACCGTTCTTGTGTGATCAATCCTATACATTGTAGTATTGTTGAACTTGAGAACAACACTGGCAACAGAAATCCCTATTTCTGGCCAGTCTCTCCTGATAGAGATTCGGTTACAATCAATTTCAGAATATCGTGTATGAAATATTATATACATTTAGGATATTTCATTATGCATAGAATGCTCATTTTCTGGTGTTATATGTGGCCAGAATAATGTGATAACTATGCGATATCAACCGTTCTTGTGTGATCAATCCTATACATTGTAGTATTGTTGAACTTGAGAACAACACTGGCAACAGAAATCCCTATTTCTGGCCAGTCTCTCCCTGATAGAGATTCGGTTACAATCAATTTCAGAATATCGTGTATGAAATATTATATACATTTAGGATATTTCATTATGCATAGAATGCTCATTTTCTGGTGTTATATGTGGCCAGAATAATGTGATAACTATGCGATATCAACCGTTCTTGTGTGATCAATCCTATACATTGTAGTATTGTTGAACTTGAGAACAACACTGGCAACAGAAATCCCTATTTCTGGCCAGTCTCTCCCTGATAGAGATTCGGTTACAATCAATTTCAGAATATCGTGTATGAAATATTATATACATTTAGGATATTTCATTATGCATAGAATGCTCATTTTCTGGTGTTATATGTGGCCAGAATAATGTGATAACTATGCGATATCAACCGTTCTTGTGTGATCAATCCTATACATTGTAGTATTGTTGAACTTGAGAACAACACTGGCAACAGAAATCCCTATTTCTGGCCAGTCTCTCCCTGATAGAGATTCGGTTACAATCAATTTCAGAATATCGTGTATGAAATATATACATTTAGGATATTTCATTATGCATAGAATGCTCATTTTCTGGTGTTATATGTGGCCAGAATAATGTGATAACTATGCGATATCAACCGTTCTTGTGTGATCAATCCTATACATTGTAGTATTGTTGAACTTGAGAACAACACTGGCAACAGAAATCCCTATTTCTGGCCAGTCTCTCCCTGATAGAGATTCGGTTACAATCAATTTCAGAATATCGTGTATGAAATATATACATTTAGGATATTTCATTATGCATAGAATGCTCATTTTCTGGTGTTATATGTGGCCAGAATAATGTGATAACTATGCGATATCAACCGTTCTTGTGTGATCAATCCTATACATTGTAGTATTGTTGAACTTGAGAACAACACTGGCAACAGAAATCCCTATTTCTGGCCAGTCTCCCTGATAGAGATTCGGTTACAATCAATTTCAGAATATCGTGTATGAAATATTATATACATTTAGGATATTTCATTATGCATAGAATGCTCATTTTCTGGTGTTATATGTGGCCAGAATAATGTGATAACTATGCGATATCAACCGTTCTTGTGTGATCAATCCTATACATTGTAGTATTGTTGAACTTGAGAACAACACTGGCAACAGAAATCCCTATTTCTGGCCAGTCTCTCCTGATAGAGATTCGGTTACAATCAATTTCAGAATATCGTGTATGAAATATTATATACATTTAGGATATTTCATTATGCATAGAATGCTCATTTTCTGGTGTTATATGTGGCCAGAATAATGTGATAACTATGCGATATCAACCGTTCTTGTGTGATCAATCCTATACATTGTAGTATTGTTGAACTTGAGAACAACACTGGCAACAGAAATCCCTATTTCTGGCCAGTCTCTCCTGATAGAGATTCGGTTACAATCAATTTCAGAATATCGTGTATGAAATATTATATACATTTAGGATATTTCATTATGCATAGAATGCTCATTTTCTGGTGTTATATGTGGCCAGAATAATGTGATAACTATGCGATATCAACCGTTCTTGTGTGATCAATCCTATACATTGTAGTATTGTTGAACTTGAGAACAACACTGGCAATAGAAATCCCTATTTCTGGCCAGTCTCTCCCTGATAGAGATTCGGTTACAATCAATTTCAGAATATCGTGTATGAAATATTATTTACATTTACGATATTTCATTATGCATAGAATGCTCATTTTCTGGCGTTATATGTGGCCAGAATAATGTGATAACTATGCGATATCAACCGTTCTTGTGTGATCAATCCTATACATTGTAGTATTGCTAACCTTGAGAACTACACGGACAAATGTTTAAGTTGTTGTTGTTCAACCCTGTTAACGTGAAATACAATGCAAGCGCGATATAAACAAAGATGATGTGAGTGGGTGGTTTTTCCGGACCACGGAGTTATTGTTGGGAATGAGGTTGTGCGAGGGTTAGTCGCTATTTTGAGTTCTAGCGGCAGTAAGCCGGCCAGACGACGTAAATATCTTACGTAAATATTTCAACCGTTTACATAGAGACATGTAATTACATGGCTGTTGTACGAATGTGTTATGTAGCGTCATTATTTCACCGATATATCTATTCTTTTCTTTTGCCCCAGACGGCAGGTAGTCTGTAGAATATGTAGTATATTGTATGTAGTATATTGTCAGTAGCATTGTAGTACAAGCGGCAGTTTTCCGCTTTCCAATCGTCTAGTGGTATTCCTCTTCTATCAAATCTCTGCTGTTGTAGATTGTTTCTTTATTTCAATTATCTGCTATTAATTCTGGTAATCAATCCGTCGAAAACTTCTCTTCTGCGGTACGAACCTGAAGAGAGGACGGAATGTCTTATATACACCGAAAGTGCTCTATTCATTAGATGTTTATGGAATTCGTGGAATGCTTTCGCGTTCTTTACATAGTATTAATTAGGTTCTTATAGAGCCTGGGATTCAAAGAAAATTTGATCCTATACCTGGTCCGAAATATTTGTTTTCGCATAAAAAATTCATGAAAAGATTGTCGGTCCTTCTTTTTGGATATGTGGTTGTCTGATTTCTGAGGTTTTTTGGTCCACAGGATTTCGATTGCTTTGTTAGAGCGAACGTTAACGATTGTGTTAAATACAATTTGACCGATAGAATGTAGTTTTAGCGCAAAGTCCGCACATTACCGGGGCAGGGGCTGTCCAGTTTTGCTATTCGAGATTTACTTGTAATCGGCAATCGAGCGGCAGTTGAGGGTGTTCGGCCAGGTATTCACAAGAGCAATGAAGCCCTTCCTCAAGACCGCCAAACTTTTAGCTATTTTAAAACCATTTGCCGCGCTTTGCTTTTCGCGGCGGAATGTGAACTGTATCTTTTATTAAAAGGTACCTTCATAAAATCTTGAGAGGAGAGGCTGGAAATGGAGGTGGCCTGCGAGTAGGTCTCTCACTACGAGCACGGGGGGAACGGTTACGTCATATCTCAACTTTATCGGGCAGCAGTTCTCGAGGAAAGTCACTGAATACTTTTTATTCTTTGTGGTTGGTGATTGCTGGCAAATATCAATTTCTAGAACTCGAATATACAGTAGGGTCAAAAAAACACTTATCGCAATATAAAACCTCTATTACTAGATCTATATTGAAAGGCAGCCTTAGGGTGTGTTTGACTTGTGCAATCCAATTAGTTGCTCACACTGTTCACCGTTGTCATCGAGATACAGTGAATTCTCGAACTGGAAAAGCAATCCGTTCAACTTTCGATATTACCACCATATTTTTCTTTGGTCAATACGGAGAAAACTTTCTAATGTCAATTACTTTTATTATATTTTATGGTTTTTTGTGAAAAGTCGCATTACTTTGTCATTAAACTGGTTGACACCTGCCACATCAGGGTGCCATTTATCTGCAAGGCTGTACGTTTTAGACCGATATTTTAACAGTTAGTTAATGTCTGCAGTGGGGATGCTTCCCTCGCTGTCTATCTTCTTTTTATGTTGTTCGAACCGTTCGAAGTTCCAGGGTCTCGACTGTACTTGATTTGTAGCCTGGTACTCAGTTTTCAGAACTTATCTCGAATGCTTAGGCGTGTTCGTGGTTCCGTTCCGGATTTCCATGTTTCCGAGGGATTTGAGTCCACATTCTTTTTAGTTCTTCCCCGTCTAACGAAACCGGCCTCCTCCCGACCTCTTAACCTTTTACGAAAGTTAAGAGTTAGCCTCCTTGTAATAACAAACTTCGTGTCGTGATTCCTCCGTTCGATTTTTAACGGCAGTTGTTTCTTCGAATTTCCTCCCTCCCCCTCCCCTTCCTGCGATTCCTGGCGGGCCTCAGAAGGGAAGAATGCGATATTATCGGTCCGATTCTTAGCGGAAAGCCAGTAATTCAAACGGCCCGGTCTCCACCCCACCTCGGGCTTGACGGTTAATCGAATTCGGTGGGGGTTGGAAATTCTTTGGTTTTCATATTTTCCAATCCCGACCGCACGTGACAACCCCCCCGGGCAACGTGACTGGGTCAAGGTTATCGCCCGGTGATCTTTTCCATTTAACTTTTCGACGAGTCTGTCATAGACCCCGAGTCCTGGCGGTATCATTCATTCTACAACGCAGTCCACTCACTCATTTGATTGGAGGGATCGCACCGAGAAACCTCTACTACTGATATTGGCTTTATAGCTTCCGTCTCTAGTTTTGGGCTGATTTCAGCTAATAAATCTTGCATTTGCGTAAGTAAGTACAACATAGACTATACATTTTTGAAACACTTAAAAGTAAAAAATAGCCAAGCACCAGATTATTTAAATATCTGAGAAGATAAAAATGAAGTGTTTACCGCTTCTTTACTGCTGGATGTTTTCTGAAGCCGGGGTCTAATTTACAATTTATTTTCTTCAAATGTACATGAAATATAGCTTACAATTTTGATTAATACATATTGGTTAAACTCACCGATACCCAGAGAATTTATATTTGGCAGAAAATTCGTCCCACCCGGGATTAGAACCCGTATAAAAGTCGAATATCTCTTATAGAATTATAAATAATTTCTTATTTTTCTTGGGCCCGACAAATTTCCGTTTTTGGCCCTCGTCAATAGCATTCTTCTTGCATTATACACCGACGGTATCTGTACTCGGATATCAATATTGGCGTATCGCTACGCCGACGCAACTTCCTGTACTTCCTCTCTCGCTCCGCTCTTACAGTGTTTGTAACAAATAAACAATTCAGTTGATCGTAAGAAGGAATTCAAATTGCGAGCTTGACTAGTTTCATTTAATTAAGTTGTAAATCGGACACTGGATAACTGGATGACCCCGATTGTGATTATAAGACACGAAGAGGTCATCAGACTCCAAAACTTAAGTTTTAACTTAAGTTGTAATTTAAGATGTTCTTCTATTTAAGAAGTATCATAGGAATATTATTATGTAGTGGTCCTGCCAGTGAAATAGCCGAACCAATTCGCAAATGTTATTATAAAAATGATACTATACTATGATATAGTGCATACCCTATAATGTATTTAGGTAGTGACTTTAGTTAGAAGACTGAAAACTGGTCTAGCTCAATAAGCTCAATAAATTACCTGTAATAATTCGAGGTTAAAATTTACCGGTAGTGACCTCATGGCTGGCAACCTTGAAGAATTTCAGTCTTTTGGGCGACCAGGGCCATTTTTTTTTATGCCCCGGTTTATGACCGATGGTGTTCTCCCCACGGGATGTGTTTTCCCAAGAAGGATAACACCGCGGAACGCAGTGTAGTCCAACCGTTCAGTTGACTGTAAATTCTGTAGAGAAAAAAAGCGGATTTTGCCCTCCGAGTGGTCGGTAAGTTTCCATGGACGAGGAATGCCGCCCTGGGCACGAACTGTCGCGGGTCCCGGCGTACCCGCACGTCCGTGTCCACGAAAGGTCCGAAAACCGGTCTCAAAAACCCGAAACGGTAGCGACACGGAATTCCAAACCCCCTCACCCTGACTTAAGCCCCTTGAAAACGAATTTTCAGGTTCCTCGACCCCCGCCAGTTTCCTGTTCGTTGTACTGCAAAAAAACTAAGCTCTACTGTGGTATTCCTATATTTATATAATTGATTCCGACATTCCGAACGTCCCTTACAGGCGCCTGAAAAGGAAGTGGCCACGTGATCTAAACGTGTAAGAAAAATAAATAAATACAATTTTCCTCTATCATTGTTGCTTGTTGTAATTTACAGTTGTGACAATAAAACAGTGAACAAAAATATTGATGGATTGATATGGAAACCACACTTACAGAAACGCTACGACGTTAAGAATTCCTACTTAGGACTCCTCGACAATAGATCAAAACTAAGGAGCAAACTATATTTACAACTGTATTTTAAAACTATTTTCCACTACTACTCTACTGTGTATTTAAAGAGAAAAAGTATTTGTAATTGTGTAAAAAAAAGAGGGATTGATTACGCAATTAATGCTTCAGCAACAAGTATCAATGGGAGTAGGCACGAAAGAAGGTAATTGGGACCTGTCGGTAATAGGCCTGCCGATTCTTTTACATCGTTCTTGGCACATTTATATTAACCGTCATTTTTTTTTGTATTTTCATGTAACATTTATATTATCAAAGACACGATTGTGGTTCAGAGGATCAGGACGATGTGTAATTCTGGAGCGGAATTTATTGTACTTTTGTACGGTGGGGTCGCGGACGAATGTGGGGCGAGGTTGGATACCTAGTATTGCATAGTAATTTTTTGGGTTTTGGATTGTGATAATTTTTATAGGATTATTTGAATATTTATAGAGAATAACTGCCTCCTACATTATTTTAGTGTTTATATTCGGTCTCTTTCTGTCGAACTTTGTAAATCTACTTATTCACAGAGTAGACTTATTATTTAAAATGGATAATCCCAGTCAAACTCCTGAAATTACTGCAGAAGTTTATGTAGATCAATATCTGAAAGTATTGTGTGGGTTTGTTAAAAGTTTCTTTTTGTAGCGTTTAAAAGCGAATTTTCAGCAACCCGAACAAAGGACACATTACGTGTACATTGTTTCTATTGCCGCTTGGAAGGACATACTAAATTATAGAGTTGGAGAATTTGAATCGCTGCTGAATATGGAAAAGGCCTGTCATGTAACGTGTATTTATTACCTAACCGTTGAACACTCGCGAATTGTAAACCGCATTTTATTGTACATTTTTCAAATTAAATGATAACATTTTGCCTTGTTTTAATTAAGACCGATATGTTGGTTAATTGTAAATGTTTAGAATTTAGTATTGCGATTACGGTAATTGTGTCTCGGACTCATAGCATCGTGTTTCTGATTCTTGAGTTTTTACACGATTTTTTTCCGTTCTCGTTTTTTTGTCCCTTTATTGGATGTATCTAGATGCGTGTAATATCCATTACATTCAGTTGATTGGAGCCTTTAGGATTTAGGAACCTAAAAACTGGGACCTAAAATTGTTCCTTTCCTAGATATCTGGGCCAGATGCTGGCTTTAAGCCGCCTTGCGGGAGATAATAGCAGGGATTCAACGTGTGAATTAGGACGAGTAGTGAGACTGGAATGAAACTTTAGCAACCTTAAAATTGTATAACTGTGTGAGTAGAATATACCGGGAGCATTGAAGATGGTCCGAAAGGTATTTTGATTCGGATCTCCGGATATGGCTTTGTAAATTGTGACTTTGTTTGCTAAGGTCAATTTTGATGTCCGCTCTAGAAATCCCAATCGGGTATAGTAATTCCTCGATTCGGAAAAAGCTGAAACTTATCATTCGTAATGCTAAACCAAATGTGCTCCGTGAGGGATGCAAATCTGGCGATATTAACCGGTTTTCGGAATCCAATTAGGCCGGGAGCGGCGCGGGGGCCCGCTGGAGCGGAGGTTCCCATCGGAGCCGGTGCACCGGCCGAAATCCGGCTCAACAACAACAACAACAACAGCGCTCGGATAATCGTGTTAACGAACAGAATCCGCGTACAGCGATCAATTGGGATTGTTAGGAGGGGCGGCCCTAGATTTCAGCTTCCGCGGCTAAAAGCCGACCTGCCCGCAACTACCCCGTTTATAGCGTAATCTCCCCCAGCCCCCACCGTTTCCCCGCTAATCCCGCGAGGTTCGACGATTTTCTGGGAAAGCGCCGAATTTCGGCCAAGTATCGTCGATATTTAAATGCGAAAATGTTCAAAACGTATTTAAAATACCCGTCTTTTCACCCCCGTTAATACGGTGACAGCGACAGTGCAGTGAGGATGCCTGAAAAACATCCAAAGTGCCAAAAGTGACTAACACCGCTACTGAAGATGGCGAGCAGCCGAAACCGGTCTAGCAAAAGACCTAACCAGCGAGAAGAGACAGAAACACAGAAAATCTACGGTAAAAGAATCACGGTTTCATCAACAATTGCTAAATGGGCGCAACTTTACTCCGTGACGCTTTCCGAGAGTTTAATACAAACTTTCCTTCGTTCTATGCAGTCGCCGATTGTGATAAATCAGAGATTTAAATGCAACAAGAAACATTAAAAAACACAAATAATGTCATTAAAATTGACTATTACAGTTGAAATAACCAGGCTAAATATTTTTATTCCTGTGTACATATGTGTGTATATATATATATATGTGTGTGTGTGTGTGTGTGTGTGTGTGTGTGTGTGTATATATATATATATATATATAATTGTTTTTTAATAGTAAGACAAATATTTTGGAAAATAGTCCAAGCCAAGTCTACATTTTTGTCCTTCCTTGGTGTTTCAAAAAGTGGATCATCCTAGTGTAAAACCAAGATTGGGGTTAATATCGTTCGAAACTGTTTATTCGTGAGAAATTCCATTATCGATCTCCGATATCGGGGAAGTGATACGATTTTCCCAGGCGACTAAATCTAAATACCGAAATTGATGCGAGAAGCCCGAGAAGTGATTTACTGCTCCGGTCGCAAGAGCCTTCGCATTGCATTTTCTTCAGGGGCGAGGGCGGCGGCGGGGGAGGGGGCTTGATTAAAATTCATCAAAGCCCCCCGGTCCATGCTTATTCATGAGTCCCAAGCCCAGATATCGGCCCGTTTCGTTTTCTGTTTTTCCAAGTTTTCTTTTTTTTACTCTTTCTCTCCAGCTTTTCCTTTTAATCAGTCCCGACCACTCTTTTGGGGCCCGGGGAAAGCGCTTTCCCCTCCGGGAAAGTGACGCCGTCTCCCCTCAGACTATATTTACTTTTACTCCCCCCCCTCCGCTCGTAAACGATTCCCTCTGTCCCATCTTCCATAATTCATAGGCGTTTTCCTGTTTTCGGATCCTGGACTTTATGAAAATATATCGTTTATCCTACTTTTTTTATATATATTCGCCCGGCGTCCAAAATTGTAGCAACGTTTGCCGTCACCGAGCTGTTAATTTTTTGAGGAGAGTTTTATGAAGTGCAATCTACTTTAACCAATTTTTTTCTCCTTTTATTTTGTTCCTTAACACTGTCCCTACTTGCGGCCAACTTACAAACTGACGGCATAAAGGGGAAATTAATGAATTCAGAAATAATTTTTAATAATTAGAAGGGATTAATAAATAATTCAGATTGGGTCTAAATTCAGTCCAACCTCCGGATTGTCCGAATACAGAAAAAACCTACCCCGTACAGCTCATCGCGTCTTTCTAATAATTGATCGATGAAGTATACAACCGGAGTTATATACTAGCTTAAACATTTACCTTGAATGAATAATTTAAAATTTACACATCTGTAATTAATTTATTTTGTTTGTTTCAGGTATGTTGGAACCTTTCACTGTGCCTGGTATAAGTGTAAGCTGCAACTTGGAATTATAATAAATCTTAGGTAAGGCTTTATATGTATCGGAGAACTTTGTCCAAATTTTTTTCACCGGAGGTCATTATTTTATTAAGGTATAGGATATATTTTGTTGCGCGAATGGGTGTATTAGACGAAAAACAAAATGATTCCCAGTTCATAGGTTTCGTTTTGTTAGCTATAGGAAAATCGTATTACCGTTGGTACAAATACGAGGAAATCGCGGTCTCATAAACGACGCTTAAAAGCCCAACCGGTCTCAGCCTCACGTGCCGTTGTGGGGACGTTTATTGTTCGGATAATGATTGTTTATGATTGTTGTTAAAAACACGTATTCGGAGATATTCCCCCCCCCTGAGAATTAGTCCAGCTCGAAAGAATTATGCTCCAGTCGCTTGCACGAAACACGCTTCGAACGGTCCATGCTTCGCACGATTATTCAATTATTTCGGCATCCAATAATTGCTTTTCTTTAGTTCACTGCGGATATTCGGTTTTCGATTTTACTTATAAAATAAGCCACTTAAACGGTAGTTACTCGAAAATAATTTTAAATATTGACTCTGACGAAGTGACAGATTAACGAAAAAAATCCATTAAGCAAACTGAATTGCGCATTTCCCACGTTATTGCCTTAAAAAAAACGATCAAGCTACCAGCGAATATTCGAACAATATAAATTATCATTTAAACTATTTAAATATTAAATTATGGTAAATTTACATAATTAAATAATTATGCATTTTGATTGCAGTACGGGGCTGGCGCCGGCCAACCCGCAAGACACGCGTGTCGTGCGGAGTAGTATAATTTACCCCTTAATTTCTTTTTTTATTTGATATTTTATTTAATATGTATTAAACATATTATGTATATTAAATTAATACATATGTTTATTAAACATTAAGGCAATTTTGCAACATTCTTTAGACAAGAGTATACATTCAATTTGCCCCAAACGTTTTATAATTTATTTAAATTTTTAACCTCTATCAGTCGGTCTTCGAATCAAAAGTACCGAATAATTTATTCCTTATTGGCATACATATGGCTAATCTTTGATTGAAATTTATGGTTTATATTGATCTTTACCGAATTTCAATTCACTTTTTAATAAGTTTAGAATTAGTATTAATCGATGTCCAATGTGTCGGTGGAACGCCATAGTTGGATGCCGTACGTCCACGTCGGTATTGAATGCAGTTTTGTGAATTGTAAATCTGTCGGTAGTCCTAATTTCCGGTTTAGGTCGATTCCTTTGAGTCGGGTACGATGATTGCACGTGATGTTTTTGCTTTGATTGAGCCCAAGATGGCGAGTATAGGACTTGGTTTGACGACGAGCTGTGGAAAACATTTTTTTTTAAATATACAAACGCATATTGCGATACTTCAAATAATCCAATTTCAAATCTTATAAGGTATGGGGTTCTAGGGAGGCACATTCGTCTTACCATTCCTCTTCCAATTTTCTCTCGAGGTCTTCCTCCGACCTTTTTACAAGCTTCTCCAATCAGAAACCGACCGAGGTCCCCTGTACCAGCCGGATTGGCCAATTTCCAGCAACGTGACGCCTAATAAACCTGTAACACTACCATTGCCCATTAGTAGTAGTTGTTGAGATAGGCTGGTATTGTGTGACAACATTTAATTGTTAATTAACGCGGGGGTTTTGTTTCGGGTGCATGGTTTGTAGAGGGGCAAAGGTGGTCGCGTGTCTCTCGCACAACCCATTATACTATTCAGTTTTATTTTTCGCCAGTGTTCATCTCGGAAATTAACTCCTTAATTAATAATAAAGGAAGCAATTAATGCCCGCCGCAAATTGTAAAATGAATAGGTTATAATTACATTGTTTTAAATCCATGGCGTGGTTGGTATCATTTTCACGCGTTATATTTAATATTGTATTACTGGAAATACTATTCGATGTTTCACGCACTGGCGTTTGATAGAATACAATTGGAAATTGATAAATACAGTTGTACCCTGAGATTCGAGTCTAATTCATTCAAGTGTAAGTCAAAATTTCAAATTTCCCCATTTTAAATTAATTCAGCTGATTGATTTAAAACGTACCTGAAAAATTAACAAAATAATAATAACTAAAAGTGTAGAAAAAGGAGGAAAGCCAGTGGATTTTTCTCCAAAACGTCTCAAATTTTTGTTTATATAACGTATGTATAATGATCATGTATCTGATACAAACTATCATATATTATAAAGAACCATACAGTACTAAATATTCAAATTGAAATTTACACAAGGTTACATATTCTACTCAAGTCTTGAGTGCTGTGTAAATTACATATATTGAACGCTTCGCTTACCCAGTCAATTTAAGGAGATTTGTGAAAAAACAGTTGTGGAATAATAAAAAATTGGATTTAAATTTTCAACGGGAGCCAAATTTACCCACTCGTGCAATATACGATTATCACGTAAATTGAAAATGTTTTGAACAGTTCTTATATAGTTAGTTAGATTGTTTTCCCTAGAGTTTCTGACTTTTCTAAAGTTGATTGGAAAGTGCGTTCCGCGGCTATTTTATCGAACCGTGGTTACTACACTTGACGGCTCTTTACCGTGCGGACCCCAACTGCACGCGATGACAGGCGCTGGCGCCAGTTTTTCAAATCAATTCCTCCCCCAATTTACTTGTTTTTTTTAAAAAACCCTGTTGAATTATAATTTTCGTGTGTCGGGTCCACTTTCACAACTGAACGAATTCTAACATCGAACCCCTTACAGGAGACCGATGAATAATCCGTGATATCGGTACATTTCTAAAGTTTACATTTAAATAAGCAATGTTCATATACACGAGCATTTATTTATTATCACAAATTATCTGGGCGGTTTCCAACATTTAGCGTAACAAAAATTGTGTTGCCGAAGCCTCAATTTTTGTAAAAGTGCAATATCATTAATAAGCGCCCCGACTCTATAATTTATTCAATGGGCTTCAAGAAAAAAAGAAAAAATTCAATATAAATATATTTCTGTTAATGTTTGTAATAATAACTTTTATTAAAATTCAGTGATTTTACCAAAAATACAAAAAATAGAATACACGTTTAATACAGCATCATAATATTTTAATACTAAATTGGTTGCACACCACTGATGTAACTGTTGCTAAAAATTAATATATATATATATATATATATATATATATATATATATATATATATATTCTACTTGTAAATACAATTTATATTCTTTTTAATTGTATATTTAAATAAAATTAATATAGATAGCGCTTTAGGACTGTCTCACGCCCTTTTCTATTTAGATTTGCGGTTTTTGATCATGAGTTCACATTGAAAAGTTCGACAATTTCCTATAGCTACGGCAGGCTATTGAGATGTTAAATGTGGAATTGAGTCCAAATTTGATATTTTTGCCTACCCAATACCGGCAGGACCATGCTTTGATAGGGGTTGAAAATCTGTACAAATTGGACAGTTTATTGGGCCCTTCTATTGGAAAGCGTTAATAATTCTGGCTGACACATAAGGCCGGTACCGGAAAGTAGGGCGTCGGGGGGGGTGGCGGACATTCATTTAGGGATGTCGTCCGTCCGGCGGCGATTGAGTGGAAGGACAAGGGCTGGCTGTTGGCAGGTCATAAAACACGGCTTTTAGGGCCTCCCGTGTCCCTTTATAAGGCTATTTGGACGAAGGTTCGATGGGGGGGCCGCGTCAAAAGTCAAATTAAACTGCCGCGTTTCTCACACGTCTTGCCCCATGTTATCAGGTCGACGGTTTTCCTCAATTTTCTGCCCTGTCTTGGCGCCCATAGGCTTCGAATCCGTCCGTATTTTCTTTCTTTCATTTATTTGATGTCAAAAATACAATTTTTATAATTATATCCAGCGACAGAGCGACGAGATGACACTATAAGATGTGCTTTTGTCGAAGAATCCGCCGATTCATGACGCTTGGTACATTCGGGATGCTGGAAATTCGTGAACAAACTGGACTTTCGCGTAACTAGAAACATAAGGTGGGGCATTAAGTATTTTACCAAGGATTGTAATGTTTGAATTCTGTGGGAGTTGGTCGGTTTGGGTACTGTCGTTGAACCAACGTAATACTCTATAACGGAAGCACTCAAAAAAAATTGCGATCCTCTATCTCAGGAGAATTTTTGTATGCGAGGTTACTTCGTCAGAAGACATCGCGGACGGCCTCCATGCGGCGTGACGGGTATAGGATACTTTGCTCGGAAAAGAGTAAAGGTAACCTAACGATAAGGAAGAGCAAATAAATTCAGAATTTAAGAACTAGAGCAAAAGAATCACATATTCTACCCAGAAATTAGAACTAACCAGGTTTCGGTCTAAACCTGCTTATGGTTAGGAGCCTGCCAATCGATTATAGATGCCTACCCTGTATGCACAGTCAGTTGTATGATGTTGACAAAGTAATCCCGATAGCTGCCGGTATCTGCGTGCAGTAACGATGCAGAATTGACTGTAAACCCCCCCTCCACAAACTTTCCCTATCGTATATCATAACAACAATTTCGATCAACAACTGTTACCAGTGTATTATGTTTGTTGCGCAGACGTCGACGAGGATAATATCTCATTTCACGGAAGGAATAATTAAACGTCATTGTACTAGGTTATTGGAAATCGGGGGGATTGGGACGGGGGGTGGGGAAACAAACTAGACAGGGTCTCGGTTCGGATCGATGCACTTGAGAGTTTGACCTCGGCCCCAATATAAATGTAAATTTTGCCCCCTCGACGTTATTAGTCGTCGAATTTGCAATATCTCTTGATTATAATCGATTTCGATACGTTATTTTCGCGCCAGGTTATCGCTGTAAGGGCGCGGGTTTGATTCCCGGCTGTGGACAACTCTGAAACACTCCGAGGGAGGATTTCAGCTTTCTAAATCTGACTGCATAATACGCAAACATTCTCTTTCAGGTGACTCCTAATATTGTCATAAATTTTGTCTATTATCAAATTATCTTTGAGATATTGAGATATATAAATTTGGTTCAGGTGCTCATGAGTTATAAGTAATTGGACGTGGGTCCATGATATTTTTTTCTGATGATCATTTTATCCGTACAGCTAAAAATAGGTACTTCTGTGTTGGCACGACGTCATATTGTTTTACACTTATTTATACAGAGAAATGACTAAGGTGGAATTAAAAACCTAATCTTAAATTCTGATCTGAAATGATGATATATCCCGGAGTATAGTGGCGGAACGCGCGTCGCCCTCTACCCGCTGGATATTAGTTAGTTTTTTTTCACTAATGAAGGGGGTAATATATCAGATGTAAGGGGAGAGGGGCTTACGTCTGCCTAGATTCTATCACTTGCTCCCGATTGATATTATCTGGCTTCTCGGATGTCCAGGAACCTGCAAGTCACGTCCTCCCTTGAGCATCGGTTGTTCCTCTAGTTCCGCCACCTGGGAGCGCTCGGATCGATCCACTTTATATCTTCTTTTCTTTATGCGGGGCGGAAAAAACCTCCTCTTATCGGAAGGCCGAAACCTTCGGTGGGAACAAAAACTCCAACCCCCATCCGCCTAATTGTTGGCTTTTCCAAACGCCGTTCTTGCACTTCATCCGTTGTTAAAAGGAAATAGCGATATGCGATTCGCGCACGCGCAGATCTAAAATCTTAATTTCAGTTCTTGTATAACAACATATTGACAAGAAATTAATAATATCTTTAAAGTTATTCTAAGCAAAAACCAGAGAACTTTTAGCAATCGGACCGAGTGTGTCCAACCGCCCCTGTGCGGCCCGGAATCGAAAACCAATATTCGACAGTTTATTACCGGTTTCCGCGAATTTCCGCCAGTCGTTTTATTCCAATAATGCGCAATAGATTTTCCACCTAGGTTTTCCACGGAAATTGGATTTTCTCGTGGTGGGAACGGAGGGGTGATGTTGACGTAGCGGGAAATCGCTCGCTATATTGCTGTTCGGAAGCAAAATGTCGGGTCCAGGAGTGAGAGGTTCAAGCGACGATGAGTTTACATATAAAAATCATCATCTGGCCACTTGGTAAAATTGATAATACATATTGTTGGTAATACAATTACGTTCGTAAAATACTTCGTTATATATTTTAATCTTTAATTTATATACTGGATCACATGGTAATACGAAATTAAAATAGGCGGGACGTCTGACTGACGAGTACTGTATCTCCTGGTATATCTATAGCGATATGTAGACTACGCGGTATTATACCAACACCGCAAGTTGGAGTCATCCAATGAAGTAATAACGTACTTTATATGCGAACGGTTATTTTAAGTTGGCCTGCCTAGTCGTCGTTGTCACTCTGTGTCTAATAAATAGCCGACAACGCCCTCTGTCCTAGAGCAATGTCGCCAGATTAGGGCCTGATATTTAGGACTATGAATATTAACACAATTAGCATACTAACTACGGCGTAATCGGCCGCTGCGGAGGAGGAGAAGAATTTATACTGCAGGTGCCCCCCCTTTATAGTCGGTATTAAGGGCGGCGGCCCCGTACCGGTTTTACCCCCCGCGGGGTTTCTCCCACCGTCAGTAGACAAAGGGGATAGGTCACATTGCCTGGAAACAAGGAAAAGTTTGCCTAACAAAGATTAGATTAAATTATCTTATTATTTAAATTTAATATGTTAATAGAGAGAAGCGGCTCGCGGGGCGCTATATTGTCCGAGGTAACACCCCGGTTCTATGTCCATAGAATAGAATGAGCCCACAATTGAGAGTAATTAATTGGTTCTGAATTAAAGTAACACTAAGTTCGTGTTACACTGGAGGCGGATTCAGGGGCTGTAAAAGGGTATGAATTCTCCTTATAAGTTCGGATAAAAGTAGAACCAGCGTTTCCTAAAGCACGAGGACCCCGTTCTCTATGTGAAATAATTTTCCAACCCGTACGATATGTAATTTTTTTATATTCGAGCTTTACCCAGGCCTCGGCGTTGGGGGCAGCAGACGCGGATTTTGCCTCTCGCCGCCGACAGTACCGTTCGGAATAATAAAAAAAAACATATTGTTTTAAACGCGGCTCGGCTTTGAGTGGGGGCACGTGGTGGGGGTCGGAGTGTGGTTTGACCCAGTTGGGCGAGCAGGCCCCGTGCGGCCACACGGGGTTAGCGTGGCGAGAGGAGGGGCCCCTCCTCGAGAGATCGATGAGCCCCCACCACCACCATCACATCTCAGCATCCCTCCGGCGCCCGATTCCCGGAAACCTCGTCCGCCGACTATAATAATACACCGTAAATTTACTGCAGCCGCAATGATCACGTGACGCCCACTCCGCGATCCGACCGGAACAGGCCCGAGATAGCGCTTAGCCCCGCAGTTTCCAACCTTGGATGCGCGGCTCCTCCCTGCGGAGGCGCTGATGTTCAATACTATAATGTCTATTAAGAAATAAACTTCAAATCTTAACGTAACCGAACAAATTATAAATGAGAGTATGAAGCTTTGTATTGCAAGTGCTGCTACCGTTTGTGACTTTCATTCAGTTGTGGTACTATGTCTCAAACATTGTTATGGTATTAACCGTAAAATACTTTTCAATTGTTGCGCTCCTAATCACCAAACGAAATCCTGTTCAGGGAAAGCTTTTACTCAACCACAGCGTGTTCGCGTTGTCGACTGTTGAGAAACATCGTCCTCGAAATAGAAAGTTTCTGACCGCCCCAAATGGCCGGAGTTGGTTCAAAATTGATGTCGTCCTTCCGGCCGGCCATGTTCTCCAATTTCAAGGATCAGGCTGAAGGATGTTCGAGTTAACCCTCACCCCCAGTGGTGGATTTAGACTCGAAGGTTGTTTGTTGTTATAGTGAGGGGGGGGGCTTCTAATCAGATGGAAACTCCTCCGCCGCTGTCATCTTCGTTTGGCTTATCTCACGCCAAACTGTTTTGCGACTAATCGCTCTATCTAATTACCATGTTACAGGCACGGCAGTACTGTTTTACCCTTGTACATTCCTCGGGTTTGGCTTCTCCTCTCTCTCTCTCTCTCTCTCTCTCTCTCTCTCTCTCTCTCTCTCTCTCTCTC
Source organism: Lethocerus indicus (assembly GCA_019843655.1). Taxonomy (NCBI): domain Eukaryota; kingdom Metazoa; phylum Arthropoda; class Insecta; order Hemiptera; family Belostomatidae; genus Lethocerus; species Lethocerus indicus. The sequence goes on along the minus strand of JACDQD010000003.1, from coordinate 30,223,546 downwards.
TCTCTCTCTCTCTCTCTCTCTCTCTCTCTCTCTCTCTCTCTCTCTCTCTCTCTCTCTCTCTCTCTCTCTCTCTCTCTCTCTCTCTCTCTCTCTCTCTCTCTCTCTCACTCCCTGTCTCGTGTTGACCGTATTGTTGGCCTCAGTAGTGGTCGGTAATTTTGCCTTCACTTTCGATTGCATGCCAGAAATTTTCATCACTTCTTCTTCGAAATTCGTTGAATTTCGGCCCGCCTAGAGAAGACCTAGAAAAAGGTTCGCGTGATCGGGTCCCGTGAACGAATCATGTAAATGGTGTCGGTTGGTGCGGATGAAGGTGGTGGTATCGCGGCCTCCTTTGAGCTAAACGACAAGGGGCAGGTAACGAGCTCCAAAACGAACCAGTTCACAGAATAAAGGGATAAATGGACGATGGACATAGTTGTATTCTGAAATGCAGTTAAATTGGAACGAAGGTTTTACCAATGCGTGGTTTCTTCGACGAGGACTCCTGGAGCCCGAGATCTTGAGGTTTTCACTCAAGACGCGGGGTCATGATGCTTGGCTTGGAAACTAGGAAAAGAATCCTTAATTTATAATTGATCTTAGTAACTTTGATGTACGCGGAATAAGAAATACCCCTTAAGAAATAATAGTTGCATATATTTTGAATGGTATCGGAGAGTTTAACTCGTTCTTATTTTCTAGCTCCACTAATGAATTTTAATCATTGGCACAAATTGCTGATTTCAAAGTTGAGAATTAAACGCATAAAATTATTACTATGGATGCGTCCGAAAAAAGACTTTTATTATTAGCTCGTCGAATTCTTACGGGTTGATAATATCCGTGCGGTTTTCTCATTTCGCGGAAACATTGTTCCGGTTTTCCTCATTTTTCCGAGTGCATTACCTCAAGGCGGATTGAAGCCGGTCACAGGCTTATTGAAAAAAAAAAACTCCCGGTAATACAGCTTGACACAATACAGGATGGGCTCCTCGGCGATAAAACCCTATTAATCTTCTCTCTTCGGAGATCCCAGTTCTCCAAGTGGAAAGTAATTTCCCAGGGGGTGGGTAGGAGGGCACTAGTTTTATTCTCAATCAAAAGGGACTTTTGGACCGCCCTATTTCAACTTTATTGGTTTCCCGATAGTGAGGGGGGGTGCAATAGGTTTTCCGATAGTTCAACTCTGCCTTCGGCGAGTGATTATTACTTCGAAAGAAAATGCGTTATTCTCTTTCCCGTTCTCTTCCGGATTTAATGAGCCGCCGCTCATTTTTATTTTTCGTAGTCTTGAAAGCGTTATTAGGAAAATTTATAATGCCTTTCTCTTGAATTTGTGCAAATTTTCTGCAGGATTATTTCTGTTATCCGACTTTCTGAGCCTTAAAACGGTGAGAAATCAATTAAAAAGGTGTTTACATTTTTTTCAACTTGTTTTATTGCGACAACCGTATAAAACAGTGAACAACATTCGTTCGGCATTTCGTGGGAAAATTACGATTCGCGGATTGAATAATATAAAATTGCTTTTTTTGAGACTCCCGGATTGATTGTTTCCTCTCCTGCCGACGAGGTCTCCCTTTACTCTATCACTGTCGCAATTCAATCGGAAAGCAGCTCAGTGGTGGTTTTGGGCTCTGTTGAGGCGGCAAAAATGGGAAGTTATCAGGCGTTTTTCTCATTGCCGGCGGGCCCTTTCTTGAAACTATTGTTTGCATACAATGGGGGTAGTGTTGGGGGGGTTGAATTTCGCCGCTCCAATAATCCCGAAGACTCCCGCGGTCTTTGCTGGCCGGGGAGGGGCTGCCTAATGACGCACTTGAGAATCGTTTAAACGCCCCTGTCTGGCCGAGGATTATCCCTTTTGTTCCTGTGTTCCATTAAAAGAGAGAGAGAGAGAAAAAAAGGAAAGAAAACGGATCGTTTGAACTAATCCTTTTGTGCGGAACACAGTCTACTAGCCAACCTAATTTTTGAATGTTGCCAGTAAATTGCTGGTCCTTAAAACGCGTTGAACTATAGTTAATTTTTTAAAGTTTTTGTTTTAGGTACAATTAATTTAAGATATTGTCCCGACATGGTTATCGTGTTGAAAAAATCATCCACACATACCTAACTTGTTTATCCAGACAACTAGGACTTGAGCCGTCAAAGGGGCGGGGATAATGGAAGATAGGAAAGACGGAAATACATTTGAGATATTTTTTTCGCGATTTTTTTTAGTTCGTTCTATTTTCTGGGTTTCATCTCAACGTTTTACTCTCAATACTAACCGGCAACTAGGGAAATTTTTCATCTTTTTACTGGCGGTGGGAGAAACCTCGCGGAGGGGAAAAACCTTAAAATCAATCGCCTACAATCAAAATACTGTCCGGGATCGTTGTAATAATTTACGAATTAGGTCCACCACGAAAACGAGGATATCTCTTTGTCGAAATCTCCCTCACGGTGGGACAGGTCCTCTGTTTCATTCAGTAGGGGTAGGGGGGAGGCTTTCGCTGATTTATTTTCCCTTTCTTTGAATCTCTTTCTGCCGATAAGATTTCATTCTTCCGATGAGATAGGACGCGGCTTCGAGCACGTGTGTCCGTCGGCTATCTGATTTTAATTTCTTGGTCCCATTATCTTCCACTGGTTCTTGAATAGCAAATTTTCTCCGTCCGTGCGAAGTTAATAGTTTAATCTACCATTCTAACTTTTTAAGCAAGACAGAAATTTGGAATACCCAGCGAGGGTTTTTAGCCCCCTGCCAAATCGGTTTCGGTTGCTCCCCATCTTCTGTAGCTACTGAAGTAGCTAAATATTAAATTTGAATTGAATACCAACGGTTATAAATTAGACATAGACCCCCTCAATCAATATTAAATTATTCTAATAAACGTTATAGATACTGATATATGTATTAGAAGTGATTCGTCGAGTACGTAGCACGTGTTCACGAGACTGAACATTCGATTATGCAGAAGAAGAAAAAAAACAGTGTGGCGTAAATAGCCGCAGTGTCGCACTGATGGTGGTGGCATTCGATCCAGCGGAAATCGTACGTCATCAATCGCGCAGCGTGTGGATATTGCGCGAGGGTCTAACCTGGGACAGGAATAGCGCCACTTTGATATGCTCGTTCTTCTCAATCTTTCGTTTGTTTTCAGTAGCCAGGCGTGTGAAGCGACATAAGTCGTTACTTATTAAAACGCTCTCTTCTTGACCCAACGTCGTCACACCTAAATATTTCACGAATACTCGGGCTTCGACCAAAGTTTATGGTCATCGTTTTTTACGTCATTGGTTGTTATTTCCAGTAGAATATCAGCCTGAGTCTATTGTAATACTCGAGGCATCGAATTTTACCATTGGCGACTATTCTGCAATTTTAACAAATAATCTCTTTTAATGTTCCTTAAAATTATCACAAAAGATCAAATGTTAAGTGAATTCGGTACTCGATGAAATTCTGTGTTGATCCCGTTTTCTGGTTATGCATATGATGATCATTTTTCATAAAAAACAACATTTAGTTTTCTCAATCTTCTGTTCCACCTTTGTCGAATGAACTTGTTTTGAGAAAGCTGCCGTCTATTCCGAACCCCGCGCAGACCACGTAAAACAGGCATTCCAAATTAATAACAGCCTTCAAACCTTCCAACGTTCGTCGCTATCTTACATTCTTATCGATATCAATTAATTTTTCGGTCCTTTCGGAATTGCAAAATGTTAAACGAATCCGTGTAAAAAGTCGAATTCTCTGGCCCTTTTAGATTGAAATCCTAATTCCGGTGAATTCAACTTGTTAGCCGTTGCATGCAACTCAAGAGAAAGGACACGTTAAAACAAAGACAGTTTTTTTTATTTTCATTTATTTTAGTCCGTTCCCTCTTTCGGTTGGCATTTGTGAAAGTTTTGCTCTCAATAATGCTTAGCGACTGGTTCTTTGAACTTAGCTTCTGGAGGGGTAACTGTTCTTCGGAACAAAATACGTTTCTTTAGTTCCTGGATTCAACTTTGTCTGTCTGTCGCGTATACTTTTATTATTTTATTAACACCGCCAAAAAATATTCATGCGGCTCCCCGATCACCGCGATTTATTGCGGAACTCGTGAACCGAGAACAACTGAAGCATCCTGCTAGCACTGTTTCTGCGACGTTGTCGGGTGCTACGAGTTTTATCATTTAAAATTTTAATTTTATTATTTAAAATTGTATTCTATAGAAATATGTCCACATAAATAAAATGATTAATTTATCGGTTTTTTAATTAACAATGTTATCAATACTTGATACATTAAATAGGTAATAAAGTTATGGTGTTTGTGTTCGTCTTTTTTTTCCAAATTATCCAGCACAACACTGTATATATGTACATGATTGTCCAACTATTTACTGTCTTATTAATCCCTTACAAGAGGGGTGATATTAATTTCCGGAGCGGTCTGTTAAGAATCCCCTTTGGGATCGTATATTACAGCGTAATTTTAAGGCCACTCTAGAACCCCCTTCATTAAACTAAACGTAATCCTCACAGCGAGGTACTTTGTAGAGAAGATTTTTTAAAAATAATAATTCTGTATATTTATTACTTATCCGTGTATTTTATATAATTTTTCTTATACTCGTTTTGCGTAACTACTAACTATATTACTTGACTGGTAATAACTATATGTGTAGTATTTAACCACTACTACGCATCCAATTTAAAAAACGAATTGAGTCATTGTACAAAGGAATGAATAATATTTTTTAGTTGAAAAAAAAATTTATTGTACCAACTTTCTTCCTCTCGCACAGCATAGATGGGTCACATAAATAATAAATGTTCTTCAGTTAAATACAACTAAATACATCGGACATTTGAAAACGTCACAAATTCAAATCGCAAGTGAGAAATAAATGTACAGCAGATACTAATTTTACGTATGAAAATGTGAAATAATAATATCGCAAAAAGCCTCTTCTTATTAAATAAATGGTGTAGTAAAAAAGGGGGTGTTGACAGATTTTTTTTATTTTAATTCCTCCTAAATGAAATGAAAACTCGCTTTTGTGTCTGTATTCATTTGGTTTCATCACAAAAGGAAAGGAATTACAATAATGCTGAGTTTAAGATATCTTGAGTTAGGAAGTTTTTATCCCTTGAGACGAAAGGGCCTAATGTATGATAATAACAGGTGCTTGATAAAAGGAGGCACTGGAAAGAGTCAGGTTTCAAGTCCGTCCGGTATCCCTTCATCGACCACACTTCCTTTGCTTCTTCGTCGAGCTGTTGACTTCTTCAGCGCGGCTTTTCCCTCCGGTCTCCGCTCGGAGGGCTTAAAGCCCCTTTGTCCTCGGGGCTTTTTTGAAGGTTTTCATTTTGCCATTGTCTCAGTTTTTTATTCTGTTTTTAAAGCGTTAATGCCCCCGTTGTCATTGGCAACTTTCTATAATGGCGATATGGAATTTTCTTTCAGACGCGGACTCAGCACCGCCTCTATAATAACATGCTTTGGGTGTAGAATATTTAAATTTGTATTAAATTACCAACCGGCAGCATAATCAGTTACGATTGGGCCATTTTTGCTTCTTGTTCGTTTGAATCTTGGTTTTAATTTCTGGACTTTTCACGGTATAGTTTTCTGTAAAATTATTTTAAACTACACCTTCAAATATAGATTTGAGTGTACTAATTGAGTTTCTGAATATTCTGAAGTGAAACTCGGGAATGCGCCATTATTATTATTATTTAACTCTCCCCCAATTCCGTGCCTCGCTCCAATTAAATACAATTTAAAAATAATTTTATATTGGGCTATTTGGAGTTCAGCATTTAAATCGCTCTATATCCAGGACGGTAAAAATACAGCGATTCCTGGATACACAGTCAAACAACTGGAGAAAATGGAAAACGTGGAAATATTAAAAAACAAACGCGATAACGCTGTTGACGAAGAAATAAATTCCCAATTTGTTACCATTACCACGTGAAAAGGAAAACGCCATAACTGCGAACTCCCGGTAAATAATCTAATGAGAGGACAACAAGGGGATAAAAACAGGCACCGTATACTTCACAACAGCCGAGATCGCTACCGCTAGTAAAAGTGCTGTGTCAGTGCTGACAGGAAGCTCCAAGTCATGGCCAAGACATGCCTGAATGACTCACTGGCATAATGACGTTGATCTTCTCGAAGATGTTTAACAGCCGATACCGGTATGGCGAAAGACGCGAGTCAAATAAGCACGCAGAATATATTTACGCACTAAACCAACGTTTATACTACTTTTCTGGAGTCTATAAAGAACCTCTCATTCAATGTTTTTTATTTTAAGTCAACTACAATTTTTAAACTCGTGCTCCTCTAGCCCTTACTCTTGAGGCGGCTCTCGGGATTTTCAGGAAGATGACGCTATTGTATGTGATGTGATATTTTTGAATGGAAGCCGCAAATTCATGAACGAACAAAGTATATCCTTGTATATTACGACTGGTTTATTCAATTGGCCGTTTCTTTTTTTCCGATTAAAACCTCCAGCTATGTATATTGGCTCAGAGCGAGCCTAGCAGAGGCGGAGAGGGTCTCAATGAGAGTCAATTCGGGACCGCCGGTTTTATTACGGCCGTTCGCCGCCCTGATAATATCGTTGGACGTGAAATATTTGTATTTATTTCTGTATCGGGGTCCAAAATAAAAAACTAAAAAAAAAAAAAACAGCGCGTGGGCGTTCAAGGACTGTAACAATGCGGTCCGTTGTTGGGCAGGAGGATGCGATGAAAGCCTATTTTTAGGGGCCCTAACTTGAAAGCTCCGGCGCCCCCCCTGCAACCGAGCTTTTCAAGATATACCTTAAAAATAGGTAAAGGTTTCCTCAGTTCCGATTCGAGATTCCCCCTCCCGAACCTAAATAAAGCGTCGTCGTGACGCAAGAGAAAATCGGTTCGATGCGTTTCGATATACATCTCCTATAATTCAGACCGAACCCGTTTGCATGTCCCCACCAAGTAAGTGTCCCCGACCGGCATTTTGTTTTATCGAAGTTATGATTCTTGTAAGAATATATATTCCTTTAGACCAACGCTTTATATGAAATTTACAACGGGCCGTATCCATCTATTGAGCTTTCGAATCCGATTCTGAATACTTTCCATTGCGATTTCTAGGGTCTAGACATTACTTTCAGTAGCCGGAACTGTGCTCTGTTGTTCCCAATTTAGAGGCGGACAATCGCGCGCGAAAATATCCCGCTCGGACGTGTTCCCGTATTTCGCAGTGTCACCCGCCCTGCGGAATGCCCACAACTGCATAAATCTTCGCTTCTAAGGTGTGATACAGGACCTTATCAGTTGTGATATACGGCCCGGGGTTAGTGGGACGAAGGACTAAATTAAAAGCAAAGTAAAAGTTAATGAGCGAGTCGTACCAGGCAGTATTGAGAGTAGAACTTTCACACATGCCAAACCATAAGAGGGAAATGAATTATCGCTACTGTTACTAAAAGTTTTTGGACAACAGGTCCACTGTGCTTAAACCTATTTGGATGTATGGATAAACCTGCAATCATGAATTCATAGCCTTCGTTCGACAATTTTGTACAGTTTCGAGTGTAATTCAATCAATGTTGTATAATTTTTCAATAAATTCCATTTCATAATTTTTGAAATACGACCGCTCATTTTGACTATAATTGCCGCCTCCGTTTTTCAAGATCGTAATTTCCGTCTTGTTTATATTTACATCTAAGCCCCAGCTATCCGCACTAACTGTCCCGTCTATTAATAATTCGTTGGATACCGCCTACGTATATCGGTCTGCAATGGCTTAAGAAAACCACCCTGTGAATCCATCATCCCCATCTTGTAAACCCAAATTTCAATTAAGTCAGTTTCAATTAAAATTTAATTCTAACAAATTAACTACGGTGTTTTTTCGATACTGATATTCGATATTCTTTTCGGAATCAACAAATAGAATGCCGAATGATAATGTGAATTAGGTATCGATCAAGAATTACAATTATTCTCTTAGTTTTTGCAGTTTTTTTCTCGGCTTAAAAAAAATCGCTTATTCATTCCAGTTAGAACTAAATTACTTATTAAAATGAGTTCCTTACTAATAATCTACGTGTTTAGTTGTTTGTTACCACTGCCACCCAACAGCAGTTTGTTTCTCTTAGTTGATAATCATTTTTGCTCAACACTGTCAGAATTATGGTCTCGGATTGTATACCCACACGTTTCAAATTTGAATTGCAAAAAAAAAACAGAATCAGCTCAATCCATCACCTTCGTACTACGTTTGTCGTGTCCCACGTGCGGTATCTCGAAATGTATAATAACGACAGTGACATTACGGTGAGATAGTATCTAAAACGTTGTGTGTGTGCGTGTGTATACGCGACGGGGGGAGGGGCGTATACATTCTAAATGCTGGCCGTTGGTTCTTCTGTGTCTATCGGATGGCCGTGGTGGTCTTTTTTTAGCCGATCGTCTATATTTAACCCGCTTATTTAATCGCTTGGGCCATCTCCCTTGAGCGTCTCCCTTTCGCTGTCCGGTTTTTTTCGCAATGTTCTGTACATGTTGAACATGTGCGACGCGTTATACAGTCGGTATAAATTCTGACGGGGTTTTGATCGTCCAATTTTCACCATTTCAATCTCGTACACTTATCCCCCATCGTTCGATGAAATTTGTTGAAGTTCCGTAGAAACTCTTCTATTCACTGTTTTATTCAGTCACAACTGTAAAATATAGTGGGCGTATTTCTGCATTCTCTGGCAGGTAATTACAACACGGGCATAATTTTATCGATAATGTTCAAAAGTGAAGTCCCTTAAGTACACTCGATTCGATTCAATGAATACAAGAGTTGTAGTACAATGTATGGAACTTTGTGACGATATATGAATAAGCGTGAAATGTAAAGAATAGTGCCTGCCTGGTGACTGGTTTTTTAACCTTGAATTCTGAACTAATTCGTTCCTCTTCATGGTGCGTTGTTCACTTTGTCTACTGCCGGCGGTAGAAATCCAGCAGAGGTAAAACCCACAATCCGGACCTAGCTGATCGCTGGGGGGAAAAAAACAACCCTTCGTGTGCATTCTCCGATCGCTGTAAAGTGCTCCCAAAGTAGCCACTCACATTATTATTGTGTGTTTTCCCAGTGTCAGATTTGTGTATTGAAACTTTAAAATTTATTAAGGTTTCACCGGGGGTATTTTATCGTCTCTAATCCCTTGTTTCAAATAGAGTTTACATGATTCCATTCTCGCGGCGTTTAAGCTCTCGTCGGGCCGCAAATCCGGCTGGTCCAGGGAGGAAATTATAGACGCGCGATTTGTTTCTGCCGTCAGGATGCAAACAGCAGCTGGCTCAGTTGTTCGGGATTGATGGGGGTCTATTAGTAGACCGGTTGTTGTTGTTGGTATAAGCCCCTCTACGACTTAGGCCGGCGCAACAACTGTGAGTCATTGCTAAAAATGATTTCCCAATTGGTGGAACGCGACCCTCACGTCAGGATTCTCCCCTCCAATTAGGCCCCGTTCAATATTGCTGCATTGGACGATTGATTTAACGCCCGTTTAATCGTACATTCGGGACCGTTCAGTTTGCCACATTGCCTATTTTTTTGCCCACCGGGGTTATAAAACTGTTTTTATTTTTATTATCCCGCTTTATCATCCCCGTATATTAAACTGCGGGGCACTAGGAAAGAAACGCTCGGATAATTCGCAGGAAGGGTTTTTTCTGTCCCAGCGATCCACTATAGACAACGTAAACGCCTTTACTTAATGGAACGGGGGATAGGGTTCTTTGCTCGGAAACGAGGAAAAGCCTCCCTAACGAACTCGGGGAGGAACTGAATGAAAGAAGAAATTATTTAGTTCGGTCACTCACTCTAAGAACCTGCCGGCTATGAGAGCAAAACTTTCTCTTACGCCACCCAGACGAGAAAAAGAACTTTAATAACAAAATCGTCATACCTATCATACCTGGAATAACGCTAATGGAGCATATTTAGGTAATATTTTCTGAACAATTTTATATTGGTTACAGGGAGCCGGGGCCTGTTCTCTCTGCAAATTTTATTTTCTATGGAGTTGCAATAATTATGCTCATAATTAAATTTGACCGCACATTGTACCTCAGTAACGTGGATACATTTCGATTACTCCGTACGCAATATCTGCAACAAGCGTCGTGTGTGTTGGTGCGTACAAATTCTTCAACCGTTTACGCAATTTTGTTATCTTTTAATGCCCGTTAAATCTTGAAAATTGGAGTTGCTGAAAATTCATTGTGCATTAATAAAAAGTGTGTGTGTCACTCAACGCTTGCACTCAATATAATGTTTATGTAACAAGTTCTCCGGTTACGCCCCCCCACGCCCAACGCTAACCCCTTTAGCAATGTCACAACACAAAGCCATGCCTCGATTCGCGAAAGTCAATTATCGTATGACGCAGAACGGTTTGTAGTTCGATACCGGTGACAGATATAGAGTGTAATTTATAGTGGCGCTACTAGCACGTGCCATTTCCCCAGTGTGCAGTGTGCATTCTCCGCCAAACAATAAGGTATAATAATCGTATTTGAAGCGAAAGGGGGAAGGGGAAACAGGAACGATCCCAATATTTCATGCGCTAGGATATTATATAACTTAAGGTGTCTCTGACTATAAGGAACGTTCGGGATGTCGGAAGATGTTGAACCATTAGATTAGGACAATTAAGGACAAACGGGACATTAAGATCTGTACGTAGGGTGAGGTTGAATATTTTCCTTAATATTTTCGACTGTAAAGTTTGAATTTTCTTGATATTTTGTCGCTTTGGCCGAACCCCACAGTTCAAGTCCAGATTGGTTTAAGTCTATTGTGCAGCAATATTATTGTTTAAACCTAATTTTGATCTATTATGTGTGGATTCCATGATTGTCTGTCTGTATAGAGGCCCGGGTATTTCACCTTGTCCGCCTTGTATGTAGAATATCTATTATCCTTGTTGTAAGAAAAAGAAAATTGTTGTCGACGGAATAAACTAAAAATTGTACAACCAGAAGTCATTTATTTATACTTTTCTATTTAAAAGTATAGCCGAACCGCTGCCAAGTATGGGGCATATTGGCGTAATTTATAGTCGGTTTTTATACAGCAAACGAACGTTTGCGGCGTTGAACAGTTGTTCAAATTCCGAAACGGTTTTCTGAACGGCCTACCAGAGCTAGAAATATAAGTTGGCTAAATTTTGCCGCTGGGCTGTCCTACACACCTCAGCACTATTTTCGGCACTAGTACTAGATCGGAACCGGTACGGAAATATACGAACGGATCAGGAGGCGGAACCGAAGTTCTCTCTCTCTCTCTTCTCTCTCTCTCTCTCTCTCTCTCGCTCTCTCTCGGCAGTTTTTATAATACCTGTCAATTTGAATCTTGCTTTAATTACTCACCGCACTGTATTACTCTTTATTATTTCACGGGCCATCTAAGCGTTACTGTATATGCTTCGAAATATTTTCCGGAATGTGGAAAAACTTATTATCGCAATAATAAGTCGTAATCAACTCGAGACTGTAATAATAGTTAGTGCGTTTGTTGTAGTTTTGCGCCCAACCCCGTTAATCCCAAAATGTAAGGTGCATGAACTCATAAGAAAATAGGTTTTGAATACGCGAATATGTGTGTTATACACAATAACCCCGGTGAATAAATGTCAATATCCTGACACTGCTGGTTCGCGAACGAAAAACATTAATTAACTTTAAAACATTGAAATTATCTACCAACGAATTCGAAGCGAAACGATTCGTGCGGGTAATTTATTCAGGCCGTATTAATCTGGACCGAGAATTATTAAGCGGCGTCATCGTATAGAGGCCTATTCGTTGAAAATTGAAGCTCACTCCAAACTTAACTCCCAAAGCGGCGTAATGCACTATGTATATATACAACCCGCATTAATTAGTTACAGTATATAATTGAATGGAAAATTCGGTCCACCGCCGGTATTCGAACCTGTATCTATACCTGATGTATAAATGGATATAACAAATATGTACGGTTTTTGAAACATTTGGTCTGGTTTTTACCCGAAATGTAAACGAAACTTTTTTATTCATTTACGAACCCATTTATTTATGTTGCCATTAAACAACAAATCGGCGGGTTCCCGTTTCTCAGCCTGAACAGAAATCGCGCGAGAAATCAGCATTCGACCGATTAAAGTGTGCTATCTCTCATTAATTTTTCTAGTTTTTATAACCATATCGCATTAACAGCTTATAATTAGTTGTATTTTAATTGACGAGTACGTCGCACAACTACAGTGTTTTATTATATTCAGTGACAGTATATTTCTTTTACTTACGCACATGGCGTCGGAAATATGCGGTATTGAGAGAAAAGCTTTCACACGTCCGACCATAAGAGGGAATGAACTATAAAAATCTGTCGTTTCTACTTCTGTTTTGAATTTGATATATTAAACCAATGCACGAATTCCGTATAAAAACAAGAATCAGAAAGAGGGTAAATTTAGGAGTCGGGCACTGTCTCATCAAGATTCTACATTAAATATATTAAAACAGGGGTGGTATGTCAACGCAGATGTTTTCCAGGCAGTATGAGTGTAAGATACCTATCATACTGGTATGTAACTCGACTGCCAGAGTGCTACAGGGGGCTGATGTATAGAATGATGGAATGACGTTGGGTTATTGAAAGATCGATTGCGGCGGGTCCTGGGGCCCAAGGGCTGCTCTGGAGGGGTCTCCAGACCCACCCCCTCGGGCTCAGATAAATGTCTGAGGGTGAGTGAGCTTCCCAACGTCGGCAGTTTAGCTAACCTTGGACGGGAGAAACTGCAAACGCCTCCTTTTTCCAATTTTTTTTGTCTCTTTTCCGCGGACGAGCCCACGTCACGTTCCCTTTGTCCGAGCCCTTTTTGACGACCTGTAAACATTTTTACGACGCTTCACCTCCCAATCGCTTACCCTTCCGTCGACCTGCCGCCCCTAAAACTCGAACCCCGTCCCGACCGAAACAACGTTAGTAATAATAGTAAATTCAAATTAATAATCGGTATAAGTTATACTCTCAATAATTAAAGCATGCTCCAAACCATACTGTCCTCCCGAACCCGCCTGAAAAGATTATTGAGACCACTTCTGAAGAGGTTTTCAAAACCTACAGCCAACAAATTGACGAAGCTATGTTGAAACCGATGTGGACGTTCGGCATCGAACTATCCCCACTTGCACCTATAACACGTAACATAGTTAATTGCGCAATAAAAAAGAAGACATCTGATAGTGAAGCCCAAGTATGCAAAAAATATTAAGTTTCTTAAGAAATAAGTTTTTATTTCTGTAGGCTGAAGACTACCCTCAGGGCTTTGTCTACGGGGGAGGAGAGTGGCCGAATCCGCAATGCAGCACAGCAGTAGTCCAAATTACGGTTCTCAGATCTGGTTTTTGAGACCAAAAATTTTTGTTTGCTTTTTTTTAACGGGAGAAAATTTAACTGAACAAGAGTTCGGTTGTTAAAGGGGGCCTGGACGTTTGCTCGTTAAACATTCGGCGTGTTGACTCGTTATACCCGGAGCCCCGGAACGCAGTTTTTCTGCCCTCCGCCGTGCAAACAGATCGCGCTCGGGAATTTGGCTGCGAAAAAATAAATATATTTCTGTTACCCGATTTTTGACAGCGCGAAGATTAACGGAGATCCGTGGGGGTTAACCAACGGCAAGAATGGCCATGATGAAGGTTATTTCAGAATTTAAAGGTTAAAGAACTCAGCGGTGTTGAGAGAAAAAATGTTCACAAATGCAACCCACAAAAGACCAGCAAGTGGAGTTAAAACAGAAGAACAATTGCAGAAGCTCTACGCGAAGGTGCCTCTTGAAGAAGTGGAGACTCCATTGGGTTTTTCTCATTTGTTGGTAACATTTGGAAACAACAATCCACATGAATATCCAGGACCGTAGCTGCTTTTCTAAATTTAATTCTAGGCAATTTCCTAAAATCCGAATTGAGACCTTAAACAGATGAGTTTCAAACCGAATTGTGCCCAGCAGTGTTTCCACAGATGCTGCCAAGAAAAGGGAGTGAAAATACCAGACCAGCGATAGGAGTCAAACCACAAGAACAGTTGGTTAGAGCGAAGATGCTTCCTGAAGAAGTGCAATTTTTATGGTAACGATGATAGGAAACCAACCATGATGGTATACAGTAGTTGCTTTTCTAAGTTCGATTTTCCTAAAATCCGAATCGGGGCCTTATGCAGATGAGTTCCAAGCTGAAGTGTGAGCACATTTTTTCGCTCCCCACCCCCAAAATTTTGAGCGTGCAAGGAGGAAGGCTGTTCTCCCTCTAAATTCCGAACCGGAGGGAGGGGCTCCCTCTCTCTTCCTCCCTCTCCCTCCCTCCCTCCTGGCGATGAGTCACTCGTGTAAACATTCCGAACCGGCTAAATAGAGTTGTCCGGGGGGTCGTCACTTCAGATAAGCTTTGGTCTCAGGGACTCTGACAGTTCGCGTTTTATAGTCCGCTTGTAATCAACTACCCTCATTAATGCTTTATTATACACACGAGTAGAGCACCGGCGGTAAAGTGAAAAGACGTTCCGATTTTTGACAAGGATTCAATACAGTGTTTAGTACAGTTTATGTTAATTGTTATGTGAAAGGAATGCGCTTCGAGTTGCTACATCAACGTGGGGTCCAATGGGAGGATTTCCAACTATCCCAGACAGGCATATCGTCCACTAACCCTCGCATAACCTGGTATAACTCTTTGAAAAAAATTTATATTTTCTAAAATTGTTCCTTATTTAAAATTCTTTATTTTGTATTTGAAACAATATGCGAACGACTTTAATGACTTCCGTAAAGAAATAATTAAGTTTATGTCACATTCCTTGGATCATATGAGCAATCTATATTCCAAAAAAAATCGTAAAAATCCACAATAAGACTCTTACCCCTTCTGTATCACACGATTCTAGAACTAGGACAACTATCGCAAGGATATTTCATATGTTAGTTCAAGATGGAAACCGGTCTACTACATTTTAAAGTTGTTTACTCTTTAAATGAATTCATTCTTCTCTTTGGTAGCTCGCCGCATATTTCCATATTTGGAGAGTAGGTCCATAGGTTCTAGAACATGACTCCTCTGGGTCTCACAAACTGAATCGAGCTCATATTAGTTTTTTAGATTTGAACATGTTCTGTATTAGTTTACATTCTCGGCTACTAACTTGGTGTTGGGGGCTCTATAGAATTCTACTTAACAGTATTTCAGGCTAAAAAATAATTTCTATTTCTGTACAGCTTTCCCGTCTATCTTTATACCATACCCCCCGTCAGCTATATATAAAACGCGTTCACGCAATTGTTTCCGCCTCCGATTCACCTCGCGTGGGCGTCCGTGCGTGTGCGTGTGCGTGCGGGAATTTTCAATGGGAACAACCGAAATAGCCGCGGACTACCATTTTCAGGGGCCGGTTATTCAAATTCGGCAGGATCTGATGAAGGGTAGGGGTTGTGTTGCCGAAAGGGGGCGTGCCCGTGCCAAATACCCCCACTTTAAAATAGTTGTTTGAAACAAAGGCGCCTATTGCCGCCGCCAGTGCGGGGTGTCAACCGGGCCGTAAACAAAACACGGCCGCCCTATATCGGCTCCCTTTCACACTTTATACGCTCCCGGGTTCCTCCAGGCTATCTCTACCCCTTTTCTTTTCTCCCTCACGATTATAATCTCTATTCTTTATTAAAATATAAGCGGGTACGTTTTAAAGTTCATGATACAGGGAATCTATTATTCTATTTAAAAAAAAATTGTTGTACTCAATTGACCGTAAACTTGTAAAACTATTTCACGCCTACAACTATAGCATTATCCGCAACTATAAATACAAACAGATTTGACCACAATTTTCGGGAGCGTAATGTGTTAGAATAACTTTTGTGGCCTGCGAGGGGTTGACTACTTTTTTATTATGTCTCCTCTCGCCGGTTGATGGCTTCGGCTCGTCGCCATCTTCAGTAGCCGTGAGTGCGAGTCACTTTGACACATCGGAATGTCACTCTTTTGGTATTTTTCCTTATCCGCATTGGTTAAGCTTTATCAATTAATAATGTTGTTTATTTTAAAATACGGAGGGATTTGGTATTTTAAAATTAATTAATGTTACCACTCTTTTTTTTATTAATTTCTTTTGCCCATTTTTATTCCGCATTTTGTATAGAGTAAAATGGAAAAACGGTTTTTCCTAGATGTCCGTTTGAAGTTGCGACGAAAGACACTCCATTTTAATGACTCCACTCGGGAAGGGATTGATTTTTCTTCCGTAGGCCATTAGCTCTACCGATGGCTCTCGACAACTTGCCTTTCCAAAAAGCCGGAACTCTCCCCCCCTTTCGAAAAAAGAAAAGACCTGTATAATGGGTCTATTCTTTCGGTTCCCTTCAATCCGATCGTCGGCCACGAGGAGGACATAAATGCAGTGGAAAGCGAGAGATATCATTCTATTTCGAAGTCACTTGCAGTCGGTACGCATAAGCCGGGTATATATATTTCAGGAGCTGTTGTGAAATATATCCTACATCCGCGTTGCCAGTATGCAAAGCAGTTTTGGTGGAGGATTTTGAACGGTTTTGCATGTGCTAAGTCCCGCTTAACATATTGCCACTATTTCCCCAGTTTGTGTGTGGCTCATTCATCACCAGCCGGGGGGGGGGGCTGTGTGTGAGCCCCGGCTGTATCTGCCTCCCTCTACGTGACCCTCTTCCAGCGGGGTTTATTTTATAAATTATTGACTCGCGGTGGGGACTTTTTTTAAAAAAAATATACGCTGTACAGAAAACGAAAATTTTTTTTATTATCATATTTCCCAATTTAAAAATATCATCTACGTATTAACGTAAGTAACCCCGAAACACTGTTGCCCACGTTCAAGAAATAGTGTATATATAATGAAAGCAGAACACGTTGAATTCGAGGAATTATAAAAATATTATAAAAGCTGATCCCGATTCATCTTTAATTTAGCATTAAATTAAAGGACTGCATGAAATGGGTAGTGGCAAGGCGAGAAGTAGCTTGTACAGGTATCTTAAATTTTGAACGAAGTTCAGGCTCTAGTTGTTAACAGGCGATTCACTGTTATTGTTTGGCAGTATTATGTTTGAAATCTTGTACCTGATTGTTGTAGAGGGGGTTACTATAATGTGGCCCGCATTGTAGTCGCCGGGGATACAACCTCCCCCCGGGGCTCTCATCTTGTATAAGATCAATACAGGGGCGGGGCACCCCAAACGCGCCCTCCCTCGCTCTCTCCCTCGCGCGCACACACACACACATACACACACGCCACCGCAATTAGCGTGTTTCACCCTTCCAGGCCAATTCCAGGAGATTAACCCCGCCTTCAGGACAAACGGATTCAGGTACACGTGTACAAATATGTACCGATTGTACTGAAGTACCTCATAAAAAAAACCTGTACTGGACGAACTGAAGGTGAATTGGAGATATTAATTAAAGCGATATACAATTTCCATCTACTTCGTTGCACCTAACTCGCGGTGCCCTCTTAAGTAAGGGCAATAAGTTAGTTGCATGCAAATGCTAATTCATCGGGGTCGGCTTAAGGATATTTTTATAGTATACAAAGAAGCTCTGCTCAGGGAGCTTTCAGCCGGAAGCTTACATGAACCATTATGGAATGATAAAAGACATTGAAAAGAACTCGATTTGGGCGCCCATCGTATTGGACACTGTCATGACATCCCGCATATTTTTTCCGATTTTTTTCGAAGCCGAGGTTTTTCCGCGCTCTTCTCTCCCTGACGTCCGTCAATTTTCAACTTGAACAACAGCAGGAGAAATGGTGAAATTGAGGAAAGAAGACAAAATTCCGCATCATCAAAAAAAATCCGGGTCCTCCTTTCTGAAACGGCGCACCGTGCTCAATTCCAGCTTGATATATTTAATTTGTATTAAGAAATTATAAATTAATAATTCTATTAAATTTATGTATTGACTGTTGGAAGTGACAAGAACTGATTTGGCACCCCGTATCTGGGTCCATCCACGTGGAGAATTTCCTGACGGGGTGGTTACCTTTTTTTTATTCTTCATTCTATTTTATTCGGCGGTGGTTGTGGAAGTATAGCTCTCGACACTGCCCGGCGATTGGTTCTTGAATCTTAACCCTCTATGGGCCAAATTTTTATTTTAAATCCAAAAAAAATTGGGGGAATGAAAAATCAGTAATTATAAACGTATATACGCAAATGAAAAAAAAATTGATATTGGTATTGGTTTTCTTGACAACGTTATAGGATTATAATTTATCCCCTTTTAATCACGAAAAAAGCTATAAATTGAAATGTGACCTGAAAGTTACACGGGCCCATAGAGGGTTAAATTCCGATCAAGTTTAGTCCTCCTCATTGCTGGCTCGTTCTTCCCCATGGTTTATCAGCATCGTTTCGTCAGTAGGTCAGTGAGGTCTTGAGCATCCCGGGAGGTGGGGGGCTGGTGGGGGGATCGGACAAGGTGCTTATGCGTTAAGTCCAAGTTGTACAATCCGATATTGTTTTATTACATAAATTGGCATGAACTTAATATTTCGGATGTATTCTTGAAAATTTTCGTATTCCGAATATGCACACTTCTTGCTTTTTGTGATTTGCGTAGTTTAATTCTGCGCTATTCCATTTAATTCCTTGTACCTGTTCATTAAACGTTTCCGATATACTGAACTTTCTTCTCCCCCTTCCTATATGCGTATGCAGGTGCAGGTTTTACTCTCAGTTTATTCAGGGACTGTCGTTAAGCTTGTGCACATTTTGTTGTCCGTTTTATGCGCTTATTCTTGGACAGTATTTCTTGTTTAATATTTCCGCTATTTACGCGAGATTGAAAATATTAATATTCGCGGAAAATTAACTTTGTGTTCCGACAATAAGGTCGAAAGGTCATCCGTTGGAAAATTACATTTTGAAGGTTAATTGCTTGTCATGACTGGTATATTTACCTGGCGCCGTATCGGCACCTCTTTTCATTACAACTCCAAGTTTTAATTTACTCTGAATTTTTTAAACATTAAATAGCTTCAGAAATTGCGAATTAATCTGTAACGTCGATTTTAATAGTCGTTGGTCTTACTATATATATATATATATATATATATATATATATATATATATATATATATATATCTTGTTGGATCTGTAGTTACGGTCTAGTATTCAATTACGCCGTGTATCGATCACTTTTGGCCGCATGCCGCCTTCAGTTGCGGTTCGAAAACAAACGACTGATATTCTATTAATTATCGAGGCGATCTAGCGTGACCCGACATTCCAAAACTGTGAATTAATGCTGGCTCGTTAACCATAAGCGGGCGAACAACGCGGTTTTTGAACAATTGCCTAATAAACGGAGACGGAAACATTTTTGGCGAATCTGAAGCCTTTCTGTTGACGTTATTATTATCTAATAAATGGAAAATTTTTTACACCTATGTTAATTTAAGTAGTGATTTGTAGCGTCCATTGGACTTCCAGTTTCTTCAGTTATATGCGAGGATTCCACGCCTGTCTTTTGTCCATGTACTCGAGGCCCAGTTATCTTACCTAATGTGAAATAAACGCCCCCGTCAGTACGAATCTCGGGCTTGCGGGTGTATTACAAATGGGATACTGGGGCCGAGAGTTGGAGGGATATTAAAATTTGCGTTGCCGTGGGAACGGCAGATAATGGCGCCCGCTCTCCGCCAACTACCAGCTCACCTCCTGTATACGTTTTGCGTCGCGATAGTAAACCCGGTTGTAAATCTTATTAAACCTCCGTGCAGCCATAATTCAGGCGAATGTCATCACTACGACTACCAATTCCTTCTTACTTCCCTATACTTAACAAATTATATTACCTCTCTTCATTGCCCAACCTGAACATTAATAATTTTAATATAATAATATAATATAATTTATAATTTTGTCTTACACTAAACGCTTGTTAAGTATCCATCGCCGAGCTGTACATTTAAAAAGTACGAAGAGCTGAGGATCAAAATAAATCGATTAAAAAATAACTCAGCCCCATTACGTTTAAATTGGTTAAATGGTTATTTTCGAAGGAATCTAATAGTTGTTTGAAGATTAAAATAGTTTTTATTGAATACTTGTGAAATTCTTCGTTTTTGTGAAATACTTGTTTCGATTAATTAATTTATTAATGATTGCAGCTGTTCAATAATTGTTGACTTTATAAGGAGTTATATCTGTATAATAATGTATATCCTTTGAATTTTGTTCATGACAGGTCGTTAGAAGACGGGTCGGAAACGGGGCGTCGCTATTGGCTAGAGGGATCCAAGTATCGGCCAATCAGAATGCAGCAACACTGCCTTTCCACTCAACCTTCCATCATATCACAGTCGAACTTACAGGTATAATCATTTGTATTACATGTTATTTCTTGTCCGTAAGGTTTTTCGTCCAGTATAGCCAACAATTTAAGTGTGGTCAATCCGCTAAATGGGGTGACATTGACTCGGGGCCGTTTTGACGACAGTAGGGTTAGAAGAGTTTGTTTCTGGCGACAGGTTCATTAACCTTTATTTGTTGCTCCCCTCGTCGTCGGGATACTTTTCATCGTTTCCAAGGAAAGTGGAGGCGTTCGCGTTGTCTGCTAGGCCATCTTTCTTCGTTCCCGTTCTCCCGGCGGGAGCTGACACGAGCCGTTATAAAAACGGAAAGGGACATGCGCGTTTTCGATCCCGGTTTTACGGAAACAACCTCGTGAAATAAATTGCAAGTAGGATGGAAAGCAATTTGTTTCGGGAAAATAATTATTTTTAGAACTAATTAGGAATAATCGCATTACATAGATTACCAATCGTTCGCGGTGTGTCTTTTAATGTTGAACCCTGCCCCACAGACCGCAGACACTGAAGACCGGCTGGCCAGTTCGTAATCTCTTTCATATAATATATACACCAACGTCGCAGACGTTGGACGGTATGACAACTGGAATCCGAAAAGAGCAATTAAGAGGAGGATACGACAACTGTAAACGTTGATCGATTACGAAAATACCTTCGCAAATAGACTCGTCTCAACTAAAAGCAGGTTCAAACCGCGATTCTAAGATTTAGGATTTCCGATATTTATTGTAACATATAGTAGCCCAAAAATTGTAGAAATTGATGAGAACAAATACTGAGGCGAGAAACTGAAATTGGCCAGCGCTGTTGTTGCAGTTGGCAACTTAACAAATGTTAATGTAGTTTTTGCCGGTGATTTTTTCTTTATTTTCTTCTTCTTTTTTTGTTTTTTTATTTAAGAGGGAATGAAAGGGGTTTGCGTCACTAGGCGCGTCTGGAGAATGTTCTCGGCCCATGGAGGGGGCCTGGTTGTGTGTTGTATTCTGTTTAGCTAATTGGGTCGGTAGTTGGCAGTTGTTGCCTCTCCCAGGCGGGCAAATAAATATCCAAGACCGGAAATAAATAGGCTGCAGTTTCTTCAGAAGTGCCAACTCACTTCGCTGCGGAATACCTACCGGCCCCATTCGCGGACAGTACTCTCTGTCGTGCGCGACGGAAAAAATTGTCTTCATAATGAGAAAAAATGTATGAAAAGGCCGCAATGGCGACAGTCTAAAATGTCGCCGCGAAAAATTAGAACGCTAATGTGGGAATCCGCCGATTCTCTGCTTCCTGGTTACTCGAATATTAACATCAGCAGCTCCAACAGCCGGCCATGTGGTTGGAAGTTCTATTTATATGTATAATACTGACACTATATCTCGTTGCGATGAACAGAGTGAATCTTTGATTCTCTCAGTCCATTCGCTGTGGTGAAAACAATAAGCCCGTTCTCAATTTGGAGTTCGTAAGAGACTTATAAAACACATTTGTCTTTATGGTACAATCGACACTCTTATATGTTATAGGTGCGATTGATTTAAGTATTGTCTTGACATTGTTCTGATGACGAAGAAATCACCCGCTGGTGACACTTGATTGAAGAATTTTGGGAATATGACTTTTGTCGACTGAGGACATATTTGTGAGGATATTTTACAATTTCGCATACTCTCTGGGCGTCCGGGATAGGATCCAAAGTACACCTTGCACCTGTGTTGTATATCCACTTTTAAATTTAAAAGCCACTTGGGGCCTTAATAATTCGACATAATTTAAATTGTTCTTTAAAAAATAATAGGTTAATAAGAATAGGTCGTACAGAGGTGGAGACCAGAGTGGAAAAACGGATTGATGGGCCATTACAGAACCTTTCGAATAGCTGGTTTGGGAGGAGGGGGGAACAGGAAAAAATAAATAGGGATCGGGTAAATAAATAAAGGACGGGAGCGAGGCGGAAATAGGTCACTATACCAGGAGGGGGTGGACTATTCCCCCAGATCAATATTCCGGAGGCCGCCCCCGCCCAGCTTCCCCTCCATCCGCCCGCCCTACTAATAACACAATCATCGTCCCTGGGGGGGTGAACACAGATTCTGGGTCACCGCTCTCTCCTGCCGCCTTTTTGCTCCTTCCACCCTTCGGACGCTGCTGCCGCCGCGGATGATTTATTCCTTTAGCGTCCGCATTGTCCTAGTCGTCGTCGGGAGATCCTTTGTTCCGCCGACGGAATTATTACGAGCGGCCGCGGGACGCGACAGGCATAATTCGAGAAGTGGACCGTTATCCATTTTTATACCGCAGTAATAACGCCGGGTTCGATTTCGGGCATACTGTATTTTTCCAGTCGAAAGTGTTGACTGTACAGTCGGGGGGTTAAGGTCAAGAACCTCCCGCGATAGACGAAAATCCGGGAAACAGCGTATTATATTTCACTTTGTTTTCAGTTTTCAATTTTTTAGAGCAGAAAGTTCTTGTTTTACCGCAAAAATAATTAAAATAGTAAATTTATAAGAATACCTCACACTGCAAAATCCTGCGATATGGTGAGGGACGACTGTATCAGTGATTCGGATTGAAGAACGATTTAATAACTGAATTTGTAATAATAGTCTTCAGTTAGGATTTATTAGTTGTCTCGTAGAAAGTTTATAGAAGAATTGCAGTTGTTCGCGCTTCACTTTGTCTTTGAGCGGTAAAATCTTTGCTTGGCAAAAGTGTCCCTAAACTGGGAGGGGGACCGACGCAAGAAAGGACTCGCGATGAAGAGGAGAATGAGGCCGAGACTCATAGTACGACAGAATTTTTCAGTCTCATGATATCATAGCTCGACTATCTATCACATGTATGTAATATGAAATGTATCACATGTGCTCTTGACAGCAGCGGGCGTCGGAACGCTCTTTGAGCCCGAGACGCTATTACGGCAGCACTTTACTGAGCTCACACAATTCGCATTAACGTATAACTTAATGTTATATGTTATTAAAATGGAATATATTCCCCTTTTGCGTCACCCCTTTTCCTATAATAGACACGTCACCGATGCGTCCTATTGTGCTCCGAACATGTATCAAATTTTAAAAATAAAAACTTATTTATATAATGTAATTAAAAAGGAGCGTAAACAAAATTCGACATCACAATATTACCATGCAATAATGAGTACACAGTCAATAATATATATTTACAAAAATCGACAACTGTTTGTAATATTTCAAAAAATATATATATATATATATATATATATATATATATATATATATATATATATAATAAAAAATAAAATAATAAAAATATATATATTACACATACACACAACGCACACAAATATACATACATACATCGTAGAGTTTGGTTTTAGTCTTTTTTTATTATGTTGTCAGTCCTGCAGGTTTTCCGTAAAATGGCGAATTCCGACTCCGAATTGTTTTATTCAAAGTACATTGAAAATATTTACGGTGGTCCGTTCTGTCGACTGTTTGTGCTTTCAACAGATTGTTGCATACTATAAAATTATGTAACGGTGTTGTATCTAATAACTGATCGTTCGAGAGAATCAATTTTGTTATTTGATTTGAGTATTTTAGATTACCCATAAATGCATTGCTTTTTGTGAATAGATTTCCTGCTGATATTGATTTTTTCCGTTAAAATGCTATTAATAATGTTCAGTTTTTTACTTTCTTCACCGAATATACTTTACTATGAAGTGGGCTAACATTGAAATTCTGTTGAAATGAAAATATTTATTACTGGTAATATACATAATGTATTCAACGGAATTTAACCAATCATTAACAGATTAGTAAAGAATAGAAAGTTTACACTATTGTTTTAATACTTCGTAACTCACATAGTTTTTATTTCTTGACCTTTCTGACTAAACTTCTGCCACTGTTAAATGTCAGCATCACTAATGCTATTCTAATTAAAGGCCACTCTGAGATTAGCTAACTGCTGGAGGAGTCTGATACTCTCATACTCGCATTTAAATTTGTGCTTTTAAATTTAAAAAAGTAAGTGAATTATTTATTCATGTTATCTATTTTTTGTTCCGTTTACATTATACACGCAACAATACATTTAATTATTGTTAATTATTTATTGTTTTTGAAATGATGATGTTCTTTTGTTTTATATATATTATACTGAATTCTCAACATCTTGGTTATGTCACTAGTTACCCTTCTCAGGTTGTGAAGTTTGCATTTTTTTATCTTCATACCCAGAAATAAGTTATGTTCAGCCGGGTGCAAAACAAATACTTCTTGATAGACCATGCATCTTTTTTATTTAAAGTAAAAGCTAAAAGGTTTTAAGCTGAAAAGATGTTCGAATTTATGTAGTGAATAAACAGAAATAAGGGTATGTTATATTGTTTTCCCTTCTTGTCCCTTCTGTTGTTTTGATCGGTATTACTTTGAACCTACCAATTTTTTCGTATTAATATTTTTATAAACAAATATAAAATGATTACAAGATTTTAAAGAAATGCAGACAAAGTGACTAGAATTGCAGAATTAAGACTGATCATTTATTTTTATTCCATTTGATAAAGTAATTAAGTAAACATTAGACTAGTGGAAATAATGAAAAATTTGTGTCCATTAAATAATAACTAGTAAATCCAATTCAGTAAACTTATACAGTGACTGAATGGCAACTATTCTTTAATGTTTTCTACATCTGTTCTTTTACTATTACATAATGCGACACCCAAACATGTTATTACAATAAAAATTATACGTTTAAGATATTTTGTTTCCCTTATGCTTATTTAATGTAGTATTTATTGTCTTTAAAATTAATTGCTTGTTGCTGATGAACTCAATTTATTTGTTACTAATGTATACAAACAGTTGTTATTCTTTATAATCAGAATATTTGTATATGCTTTCAATATGATATGGGTTGAAAAAATTTTAAATGTTTCAGTGCCAAGCATAGTCATTGACAACAATTTACACGGAATGGAGAGAACTGTACGGACACAGCGCACCCTCTCCAAACAGGTTGGTCAAATGAATACACAATTGTTAAAACACAAAGTTATGTATGTACTTTGTTGGAAAGAAAATAATGTTCTGCATATTTTAACAGGAGGAGATAGACGAAGGGGATGAATTATTGGAGAATTATGACTCGGGTGGAAACAAGAGCTCGTCGCCTGAATTGAATAGCATCAATAAAGGGGATGACCAGCTCCCAACTTCCAACTCTCCTCCGACTAATAACTCCATTAATAACAATAATAATAACAGCAACAACAACAATTTACTCCACCGTTCTCGGGTAAGTCTTCACAACATTGTATTCACTTTTATTGTTGATTACGGTTGGGTGTAATTTATTTGAACTTATTACTACGTGTACCTTCTTTCAAAAAAGGTAATGAAAATTGTTTTGATCTTAATATATAAAAGAAATTGATGATTTCATTAGATTTGTTATAATTAATAGGGACCATTCTTACAAAAGGAATTAGGTATTTTTAGTACTTTCTTATGGAATTAAGTCAGAATACTTAAATAACTTCATATGTACTAATTATTGTAGTAGAAAATTCAGAAAATATATTAAGCACTAAATCAATCAATTCATCTCCAACTACACTTTATTTGTTGTTTTTTTGTTTCCATATTTCATAGCAACATATTTTTGTATCATTCTATATTAAATATTCATTGACCTATAAAGGCTGTCAGTATCTCTTCCAGGATCCATTTATTATATTTTCTCCTTATAATTTGAATGAGTCCCACAAGTTTCATATTGATGCATTATATTCACTAAAGTTCATAGACACTAAATTATGATGTATTCATCACGTGTTATAGTCTCAATCGAAGGTGAAACTGTTGGTTCGGAGTCATGCAGTGCGGGAGGAGACATCACCGCCTCCTGACCCACCAGCATCTCCGCCACAACAACAGCAACAGCAGCAGCAACAGACCACACCGCCGCTTACCAACGGCACCTCCTGCTCCTCAGGCACCCCACCAGCCGCCAACACTGCCAACAACAGTAACAGTCCACAGCAACAGCAACCCCCTGCACAAACCCAGCCCTCCCTCAGAGTCAGGCACAAGCTGAGGAGGGAGGGCTCCTCTCAGGGCAGCACAGAGAGCTGGGAACCTACCCTGTCAAGGGGTAATCCATTTTCATTATTCGGCATCATTAATGTATACAACTATCAGTCAAATATTGTTCTTATATTGCGATATATTTCTGAGTATTTTATAAGTTCACGTACCCTTTGGGTTTCTGGGATTTTGAATTTAATTGGTGCACCTTGGGACCCTCATGAATTCTTCACTAGGATAATTTACTGGACTTATTTTACAGTATGTAATATATAAAAGTATCAGCCGAATACTGTTGGTAGATGGTGCTTCTGACATATTTTACATAGGATAGTAGAAGGGTAGTGATCAAAGAAAACATACTTTCTGGAAGCAATCACCCAGACCATAAAAATGTGCAAAAAAGAGCATAACGGACTTAGTTGGCTCATTGCACTATATTCATAACTTTAAAAAAAATTGACTTATGTTTCCTGGTGGATAGTTTTTCAGGCATATTTTGCTCATTTGAAAATGATTTTGTAAAAATTTCAGATGTACAAAATACTAATTTAAATTACTATATAATCTATATTTTATTTAACCTTTAATTTAATAAAGTTTAATAATAATACACAGTTAATTTCTTCAGTTTGTTTTCTTTTCCTCATTTCTATTTTTTTATTTTCTATGATATTTATTTTCTTCTAATCAGCTGAAATATAAAGCTTTTATCAGCTGTTTATATTTAAAAGTTTATCTGGTTAATTCACAAACAAGAAAATTTCTCATCAAATACATGAACATTATTGAAGGTACCAAGTTTGGGCCCATATATTTGTATGTGTATTGCGTTGTAGTTTTTTACAATGAGTTCTTGCAATTTTGCCATTTTGATTAGGAAAAAATAATTAACCTTTGGACAGTGAAAGTAAACTACGAACCTATAACATTTTTAATATATGTGTACTACTTCAGTTTCTTTCTTCTTTTATATTAGTTTTATTCTTGAAATAAATTGTATTTTGGAAGTACTCATTTATGTATTTTTTTTACTTTACAGGCAACAGTAGGGAACAGTACGATGGGAGTAACACAGTTGATCTTCAACAGTTTATTGCAGAAACTCTCAATCGCAACTACAAAGACAGGCTCCTCCTGCTCAAAATTGAAAATGAACTATTAAACCTTGCCAAAGATCCAAAGTAAGAACAGTCTATTTTTCTCCATTAATTATTTATTCACAGTAATATTATCACCAGGGTTATTGCAAACATTTTAGAACATGTCAACACAAAGTGTTAAATAGCAATAAAAGTATTGTTGGTTAAATGGATTTAAGTAACCCTAAGTTTCAACAGCCCATTCAATATATTCTGAATTATTACATTCATAAAAAATATGTAGAACAAAAAAGAAAATAAATTCCTTTATCTACAGGAGAACAGTGCACAAATTTGGACAGATGTCATCATACCAGAGAATGTTAGTTCATCGAGTGGCTGCCTATTTTGGAATGGAACATAATGTTGACCCTACTGGAGCCTCTGTCATAGTCAATACAACCAAAGCGACGCGTGTGCCTGACCGCAGGTTCAGGGATTTCGTCAGGTGTGTTTTTCATTGCAATTTAGTATGCATTTAGTAAGTTTTAAATTCAACATGTAAGGTTTAGGTGAGGAACATTAGAATTATTAATAGACTGTATGACCATGATGATAGTACTTTCACCATAATTATAGCAAAAGTCATTGATAAAAATAATTTATTTTAAAATACATTATGATTTGAAAGTTTCATTCATTCTGAAAAACATATTAGGTCTATACAATATATCCAGTTTTATTTGGACCTTCATTTACTCACTTTTGTTTTTTATTTTGATTAGAGAGGATTTGCTGCTGCCTGAAGAACCAAGACGCTCCATACTTAAAAGAGATTCCTCATCATTTGATGAAACTGGATGTTTTAAGGTCAGCATAATGTGTATGAAAAAAAAACTTGGAAGATAAATTCAATATATATTTTTAATTTAATATAAATTATAAAATTTTATTTATTTATATTTGTATAATGTCAATATTAATATTTTCCCCTAATGAATATATTGAATATTGTAATTATCTTTGAGCAATAACGCACATATGCGACGCAAGGATTCATACGGTAATTCATAATCAAAATTTTATTATATTTATCTAATAAAAAGTAGAGTGATAATATTTTATTCGTCATTAGTCTGGAGACCGTATGCTCAATGGTGAATCGAGACGAAGTAAAAGTTTTGAAGAAAGAGAAGAAGAGTATGAAAAAGCTCGTAGAAGAATATTCAACAGGGAGCACTCTGTAAGTTTTTGGATCGTAAGTTTTGGATCAGGATTCACATTTTTTACTCATCCACTGGCAGAAAATGTTTCCACAGTACTTCTTCTTATAATGGCGTAGTAAATAAGAATAGAAATATATTTATTAGAATGCACATTATACATTTATATATATATATATTAGTGTATTGAGTTCTATAAATTCAAACATATAAGTTAAAAAGTGTAAATATTTTAAATTTGAATTCTTAAGTATATATTATATTAACTATTATTGTTGTAGACTGATGGGGAGGTAGAATGCATGGATGAACTTCACTGGGAAGGGGACACATTATGTTCACAGTGTGAACAGTCGGGAAGGATCCAGTCACATTCCAGTACAATAGACAGGTTAGGAAATGTGTAATGTTACATTTATTTAACTGTTGAAAACTAGGCAAATCTAGCATTCTCCTTCTGTTGGACAGTTTATCAAAATGTTAGAAAATATACAACAGATATATTCATTAGATATTTAAAGGTTCATACATGCAACTTTAATTTTCATAAATTTTTTGCACTTAATCTTTCTCTGACTGAATATTCAGTCTATTTTTTTAGCTTATCTAATTGTACTTGTTAATATTTAATTAAGGTGTGTTATTCACTTTAATCAATTTATCTCTCCAATAAACCAGGAATGTGAGGCTGCTCAAAGTGGAATCTTATGAATCGAGCGACACTTTGAGAGCCAATTCTCTGAGGTTGTCCGTTTCCAAATCTCACAGTTTCAACGGTTATGATCCACCGCAAAACGCTCGGATTCTCACCAAACAAGGTCTGTTACTTATATTTTCAATGTTCAAAATCATGTATACAGTTTTCTTAAAGACAAATCCATATTCACTATGATGGGGAACGTTGATAGAAATATTTAACTTTAATGATTTCACATATTTACACCTTTGGAAATGGTTAGAATCTTGAAAAATAGGGTGGAGTATTGTAATTTTAAATTTAATTTTTTAGATACTAAATTTAATTCAGTAAATTTCACTTCAATTTATATTTTTTACTGTTTGTCTATTTTTTTAAGTATGTATATAACATATTGATAAATTGAAGTAATTGGGGCTCAATGTCAACCTTAAATCATTGAGAGAGCTAGCTGTGTGCATTTTATCCCCCTTTGTGGACATAAAAAAAATCTGTTACCTGGGTGTTAAGGTATATGTACTAGTCCCTCCATTAGAAATTCAAGGGGCCAAAAAATGTGTGAATTTTTATTTATTTATTTAATGTATTTTTCATTGAAGTCACTGTTTTATTTTTAAATATTTAATGAAATTTCTGTTGACTTTATAATATACATAACACATTTTTTAAATGTATATAGATTCTGGTAGCAGTATGTCTTCTCGCATTTCTCCATCTAGTTCTGGATACAAATCACAGCGTTCAGATGCAACTCTCAGTGCTACTCCATCCCCAACTGCTACACCGAATCTTCATACACAGGTATGTTACTGTAGATTTGTTGTCGATATCGATTTTCAAAAAATGCAGACAGGTAAATTTCTTGGATTATCACAAACACGAGATATTTTTAGAGATGTTGATTGGGGACATTATACATCACTTGGTGAGATGACCAGCATCTGTTGATCAAATAAAATACCTGGTCATTCAAAGTTGATTTAAATTTGTATTATTTATTTAATGGGGTACAATTATTATTTATTTAATATGTCTGTATATTGATGAGTTATATATTAAGCAATTATGATTATTAATAAAAATTTTTATTTTTTATTATTCAGAAAAATTATTTATTTCTGAAAAACAAGGCCAAATGCTCATTAAACTGGCTGAGGATTACATTATTACACTAATATTAGTATTAAAATTATTATAAATTGAGCTTGACAAATGTTGTATTTAAGGAACTGTTACAAAAACTCACAGTGTATAATAAAGTGTAATTATATTTAAAACATTTTTATAACTTTCTCTGATATTATAGCATTTATTACTATGACAATCTTTAATTGTATTTTTTACTAAGATACTTATCTGTTTTCGGTATATAAATTATCTGTTTTCATGAAAGAAGTTGCTGAGAAAAAAGTTAATTACGGGAATATTGTGCTTTGCCCTTATTTGTTTCTATTGTCCACTTTTCCCAGCTTAGAATTTCTTGTTACTTTATTACTATTAAGAACTGTCAATTCATTTTGTATTTTAAATTTCTTTCTTCCTACAAATCTGTTGAAAATCATTTCCTTTCATCTATAAAATGAATTCTTCTGTACTAATGCATGGTAATACTCAGTGTGAAAATAAAGTTCTGGAACTGCATCACTTATATGAAAACTGACAATAATGTAATGGAAAACCTTACAATATGAATAGTGAATATACAGAACAAGGAAAGAAATATATTGAACGGTCATGTAGTTAAAACTGTTGCAATTTTAACTCCATCCAGGAACTTTATTGTTACACAGTTATACTACTGGTTATGCACACTGTTCCGGTTGTAAGCGTATTTTTATTAAAATAATAGTGTTGTATTTTGCTTGGTTGTGAATGTTGTATTTGAGTTATATAGTTATTTGGCCAAGTATACCTTTTTTTCATGCCCAAAAATAATTTTGTTATACTGGGCCTGTTCAGTTATTGTTAATAATTAAATAATAATAAATTTAAATAATTTTACAAAAACTATTTAATTTCAAAACATGTCCATTTACTCTGTTTTCATAGGGGATACTTGCATAGAGTCAATATTTCTCTAGAAGAACATTTTTTTTAGTAATTACCAACCATCAATTCCAATTCTAATGCACGTTTTCTTTTGTTTGATTAACTTAACAGATTAACACTAGAATACCCTCTTTTGCGACTAGATTTTTAAAAGTCCTTTTCCTTTTTATTTGTTTAGGTGTTAATTATTAGTTGCCTGTTCCTTTGCTGCTTCTTTTATCTGGTGGGGGATACAATTTCAGATCTTCATAAATGTTTTCTTCCACTATTTAATACAATCAGAAGGAAATATTTGCGCGTGCAACAAATAGATTTGTCGAACTGGTTTGATGCTAGAGTGTGTGCTAACTTAGGCTGTTGTTTGTGTGCACAGTTATCTAGTCAAAGCGGAGCTATGTCTCCGGAGCCCGACACCCCAGTGGTGTGGGCAGTCACCGACATGGCTTCTGTCCCACCAGGATCTATGCTTATACATCCTCAGGTAATGTTTATTGCTCTTCTCTTTCTTCTTCTCTCCAACCCCTGTTAACTATGCTTGTTGTTATGTTCTCAACTGTGAAACCGTTGTTTGCCTATTATTTTCTGTTAATCTCACGAGTGTACAAATTCATTGAACGTCATGTCTCTTCTTACCCAGGTTGCCTGTTGCTGTTTTATTTGATTTCATTTTATAATTGATTAGGTACAAATTAAAAGATATATTAACCCTATACTACACTGTGTATTATATGTAAAACATAAAAAAGAATTGTATTTAAAAAATCCTTGTTAAGAACAACCAATAGTACATACCAATTATTACCATAATTAAAAAGCTAGTTATTTCTTCCTCTATGTAGCCAATATTTTGGGACAGTTTTAATATAGACAGCTTGGGGCCACCCCACAACACAATTCCTGTTTGGTTCAAAATACAGTTGTAAATTATTTATTAGTTTGTAAGTGGTAGTTGTGATCTGTTGTCAAGGATTCTATATAGCAGTTTGTAATGTTTGATTTCTGTGCGTTTGAGTCTTGTATGTGGATTTGACATGAGTTTTCTGTCCAAGTGTAATCCCAAGTACCGCACTAAATCTCACTCTAATCATGAAAAACACAATTTTTAATAAATTGCACAGTGTGGTAAAATGAAAATTTATATGTCTTTTAACCTCAGATATTTATGATACTGTTTAAGAAATGACATTCGGCTTATCTTAATTATAACTACATAGTTTCCCAAGTCTGTAATTTTTCATTAAAAAATTAACAGCCACATAATCCTTATTCTATTTTATACACTGATTGTTGATTCATGCATGGTTGTGTGTTCCATTACTAGCATTCTTCTGTATTTTGCTCCTTTCGCTATTTCTTTCATATGTTCTTTTCACTAACACCGTTTGGAATGCACTTGGCAATGTTTTCATAACACGACAATTGATTCAACCTTACAGTATGTGTTTAACTAACATATTTCTGTTGTTGTTCAAAGTTAAGTAATGTTAACACTAATAGCTTTACATGGTAAATACCATCTAACGAATATATCCCATAATTTATGATATATTAATTTTGGCTCTCTGCAGTCCTCTATAGCTAATCACTTATGGAAACATCTGCTGGCACAATTATAATGACATTGGTAGGACAATAATTATTTGAAGAGTAATTCACGAATTATGTCTTGATTTTCAGTTTATATTTTCAGCTTAGAGAAAACTTTATAAATATTTTTGTCACCAAACCAAAAAATATTGCAATTAATATTATAATTAATAGTGTAATAATTTAATATGAGCGGTGGAAAAATGATTTTTGAATTTTTTAATGTGTAATGTACCTACTATTTCATTTATCTGTGATTAACTAGTAAATAATACTTATTATCTCGAATATATATAGTTTCTTAATATAAATTTGTTGTGGTTCCTAGCTTTTCTGCTTTCGGAACAAATTTTATGAATTTTCTGCTTGTACAATTATTATGTATCAAAAGATCTTGGATCCACTCATTGTCTAATTTAAGTAACTACTTCATTGAACTCAACTTGACTCAGTGAAATTATGTCAATATCATTTCTTTCAGGATGTATAATCATATAATTGTTGGAATTAGACATCATTTTTTAATGTGTTATGGTGTTAGGACACAAGTACACAAAAGTTTAATGATTTGCAGGTAGGAAAAGGAACATCATGGCAGCAAAGACAGGTAACTCTTGTCACTGTGTTTATAAGCGTTCAATAAGCCCTTTCCATGTTTCAGACTGGTCAGCCTTATACAAATCCTGATGGTACCATCTACCATTTCGATCCGGCGAACCCACCGCGGGTATCGGCCGAACCATCCCTTCAGCAACACGCGGGAGCGAGTACCAGTCAGCACCCACAGCAGGTGCAGGCTCAGCACCACCAGCAGAACAAGCCATCTGGTGAGTTGGTAGCACCCAGGCCCGCCCGCAAGTCCCGTCCTCCGTCCTCCGTCAAACCTCCGAAGATCTCCTCCAACGAAACTCCGCTCCGTGGCAACGCCGTGTTCTGCGAATACCAACTTATCCCCAGCCCTGTTGTCAGTCAGCAGCCTACTGCACTCCACCTAACGCCTCTTCATCCTTCGCCTATTTCCTCAATCCGTACTCCTCGGTCGGTTTTTTGGGCTGTCCTTCCGCCGTTTATTACTCCTGTTGCCAGCCCAACGAAGCCTATCGGACGGCTAATGATTCAAAAACGTTTGTCCATGCGGTCAACAACTGTGGCACCACATATTACTATTTGGACCAGCCTGAAGTTATCTCGGACTCTGCATCTTGGTTGGTGGACCAGTCGAAAAATGATTATTTGTCGGTTAATAATGCATTCTACAATTATGTAGAACCGCCTGTTCTTTATACGGATACGCTTATTTAACATTTGGCCACTTTGTCAGAATACATTTATTTGTCGGAATAAATATTAATATATTAAATTTTTTATATACATATATATAAAAATAATGTATATGTATGTATATTTTCGTGGACATTGTGGATTAATTGCATTAAAACTTATAATTTTGTACCTTTTTATTAAAAATAATAAAATTTGTAATGAATAAATATTGAGTTCTCTTATTTTAATTTTTAGTGTGGCTTATATTAAATAATATTTAATTCTAAATTGGTGATGTTAATTAAAAAATAAATTACACACAGTGTTAATTTCATTTAAAATTAATATAATATGGTAACAATTATTATGTTATTAATAATAATAATTGGGGGCGGAATTATGTTTGGAACTAGAAGTATGATGGAAATCAAATTTAAACCGTTTCCACATCAGTGAATGGATATGTGATGTGACTTTATATAAGGTGATAAAAGTTAAATTTCTTAAAGTTGAAAACTAATGTATTTCTTAATTACATTTTTTATTTGTAAAATATTTTATTTATTCTATTGCATTTGATGTTCACATTCTTAGTTATGTTTCTTAAACAAATTATTACACATCTTTAGATATATCAGTTAGACATTATCATAAAAATCATTTGAATTTATATCAGTAGAACTGACTACCAACATGAAATAAATAAGTAATAAATAGTAATTTAACTATTTTTGTGTTGTTATTATTTATAGTATTTTGTTCTCTGTTATAAATATTGGGTTATTTATGCAGGTAATATGAACAAGAATTAGTTTTATTGATTTAAAATTGAGGTTGTGTATTGGGAATAATGTTTTGCACTTAATATTACAGAGACATACTTGAAAATTGTGTAAGTTTCATATAATTAATTTCATTGATCCAAAAATAAAAATGTGAATCATTTGTTTCACCCAAAAAAAATTATTCAAGAAAACAGATATGGCCAATCTTTTCAATTAAACAAATTATCATAGGTTTTATTTCTATATAAACAATTGTAGTTACCGTGTATTCATCATATTAAATTAATATGTTGTAACAACTATCGATAATGACTTCAATATAGTTCTTACGTATTTTACAACGAATTAGTCATTGGAATCTGTTGTTTCAAGATTGTTCAGAGAGTGAAGCTACAAATCCACCGTCCACTTCAGGTTCTAGTCAAGATAAGCCCCCTCAACCGGTTCAGCAGTATGATACCAACCATCAACCGCAGCCTCAAGAGACTCGAGTCTGTACGAGTAAGTTTTTCTACGGTACAACAATAAGTAGTATTCTACTGCTTGTAACGGTATCTGTCAATAGAAGATTGTTTGTTTGCAGGCTGTGTGGGAGTGGGTCCCGGAGGTCAGGGTTATGTGGGGCCTCCGCTGTACCAGGGCGGTATAGTGGCAGCCCCTGCGCCACCGCCGCCGCCGCCGCCGCCACCCTACCCCCAGCAGTACAGCGTCATGATACCCCGCCACACGCCCCACCGACCCCACGCCCCAGTACCACCCGGCCACCGCCACCGCCGTCGTCTGTCCCAGCTACATACCCCACCAGTACCCAGACCCCAGGATATCTGTCAGTATTCCTATTTATTCTTACTGTCTCCCACTTGTACGGCCTTTTATTTACAAAGCAAATAGTAAAAGCTCAATCTAATACATTCGCGGTTTTAAGGCTGATAGGAGCTTTCGTGTATGGGACTTTGGAGCATTTTGAATTACGACCTGTTTTTATCAATCCATAATAATAATAATTATATATATTATATAACATATATGGAAATAATCTTGTGTTTACCCAGTGATACTACTGGTAATTAAAAGACAAAGTTGGTATAGGTTTCCTGATGGTAAATATATAAATTCATTATTAACAGGATTAGTGCATTATTTCTCAGTTCAATTTAATACTTTTATACCCACAATTACTTCACTCTTAATTTTTTTTTACAGAAGGGCAATGACTTAAAATTCCACTTCTTTTTTTGTATGATTAACCGATTCAGGCTCTCTGGAATGTGAAATCGTATGACATGAATAGGGTGTTGGGACTTGGTGGTGTTACAAAATCAGCCTCAAATGTATACTATCTTATGTATGAGAATCACCAAACAAAACAATTATACTATACAGAAACATATCAGGTTATCTATAAGGAAATTAAGGTATACGAGGAAGGAATATTTTAAACTTAGTTTTTATTCAATTTAAAGATGCCATAATATTATCTTTTAGTTCTCCATATCATGAACAACTTCATTATTTTTATGTTTAATCATGTTTAATACTTGATCTTTAAGTGTCTAAGGAATAAAGATATATACTTGGAATTGAAGCATCATAAAGTGTTCTGTACAAAAGTAGAAAACAAAATGCCTAGTCATGAAGTATGATGTACTGTTCTTCACAGTTTCTAATTCTGTTCCAATATTGTTTTCAATTCTGAATTCTTCAACTTCCTGTGCAAGTGGGAGACAGTCTTTTTTTTTATATTATAACCAACATTGTACTGATTGTTCTAAAATTGTGAAATAGAGTGTTGTCGGTTGGCAGGACGGTTCAACTGGTGGCGGTAATGAACTGACAACGTACATGATGGGGCTGAGCCTCGACCCGACGAGAGCACCGCCTCCTCCACCGCCCGACGCCAGGGCGGCTCCACCCACTCCCCTCTACTGGTCGCATCATCTACAGGTTACAAACAAAAATTAGTTTTTCTTACAATTAACGGTTCAATTTCCAGTAGACCAGGTGTGCCGAAGAAGGCAGACAAACACCCGAGAGAGGCCACCTGAAGGAAAGGGCAAAAACCCGCAAGACAGTTGGTGAAGATTAATACTGCCGGACCCTTTTGTGTTCAACTTTTTTCTTTACAACTAATTATTACAAGTATTTGAATATAATGCAGATTACAAATCCGTGACCGTTCTTAAATTCTAAAGACGTGTTTTTGGAAATTTTACCCATTCAGTTTTTATCGTTAATTCTTCTCATGTCGTGGCATTATTCACTATCAGAAAGCACCTCACAACACACAGGGTTTTTTTCTCAGATGCATTTCACTTAATTCTTTATATACACTTGTTATATTAAAGAGCTGTCTGTTTGTATGCAGCCACAGGGTGGTGGTCAGGGAGTACCGGTATACTATACAGGAGGCGGGGGTCAAACGAATGGTACAGCCAGGTATCAAGCAGCCGCCGCTGCCGGAGCTCCTCCTCCGCCTGCGTTCACGCATCCTCCCCAGCTGGTACCTCCTCCGCCGCCACCCCCACCACCACCACAGCAACATCCTACAGACCACTCTGGTACCGTTATCACTTTATCTATTAAACATTGTTTGGGCACCGACTCTTAAACTGTTGATCGATACATCCTGTTATCATTAACAGTACTCCAATATTTTAGTTTGACAAATTATAAAATAAAATCGATTAATGTATACGACAGTACTGAAAACTGAAGTTGGGAAAATTGAACTTTTAAAGTTATTTCAACTTTTTTTATACTCTGAGGTATATCAACCAGATCACATCAATACACTGGTTTTCCAACCTTTGTGTACCTCCACCCCCTCAATTTAAGTAACAATCAAATTTCATAAATACTATCCTGATATAATTTATTTAATGGGCTGCAAATACTATACCAT
The DNA here is from genome assembly GCA_019843655.1 of Lethocerus indicus. Lineage (NCBI taxonomy): Eukaryota > Metazoa > Arthropoda > Insecta > Hemiptera > Belostomatidae > Lethocerus > Lethocerus indicus. Next base: position 30,185,485 of record JACDQD010000003.1, on the reverse strand, counting down.
ATTCTGTACAAATATACATCAAAAAGTATTTATTTATTATATAAGAAATAAATACGCAAGTATTTTTTGCACTAATTTGACTATTTGAATTTTTTTTTGTTGCTATTCAAAAATTATATTTTGGTGATGATTTCGTGCTGCCACAGGTTAGAAACCACTGCATTAATAGCATTATAAGAGTCTTCTATATCTACTAGATATGAGAGTAGCTTTATTATTGTTTTGTATTGCTTTGATTGTAATGCATAAACTAGGTAAAGTAACGGATTATTTATTACTACCGAGTGTAGATATTTTTAAATATCTAATTTATCTGAATGAGTTTTAGCATACTTTCTCCATAGTGGACAGACTTTCAGGAGGACTTGACAGATTTTATAAATCTCTTTAGTTTGTTAGTGTACGAAAGGTAAGACTTTCGCTTGAAATTTTAACAAGATAAAAATTATGCAATCCAGGAAAATAGTTTGCCACTTTTGCCAGCTGTACTGTGCTGTTGTTGGCTAATACTTTTGGAGAAATATTTTTTAATACATCAATGCGACTTGATTTTTAGGCGGATGCTACGGTCCCGGCTACGCCAGCACCGGGCCAGAGTGTATACCGTATGCCGCCCCCACTGCCCTCCATATGTACTATAGTGCGGCACCCTGCAACAAGTGGGTAGAATATCGTGAAATAAGTGACTTGAATGAGGACGGATAAAAGAAAATATCTTTTATTTTAACAACGTTTTCAATTGCAGTGGGAGTCAGCAGGCAGCAGGCCAGACTGGTGGTGGCTATTACAGTGGAAGCGTTAGTGCTTGCGGAGCTCCTCTAGTCACGCTCCAATATCAGCAGCCTTGTACACACCCGACACCTCCACATACCCCACAGGCAATAATAATGTTTTATATTATAATATATATGTTTTGAGGTCTATCTGTTGGATATTCAGTTTTCATTTAACTGATGATCGACCTATTTAGATTCAGCACAAATGCTGGCACTTGTGATGCAGAAGTTTTGCAAGACAAAAGTTAATTGTCATTCATTGCAGGGTGTTTGCGGCCAGTTTGCGGTGTACAATAGTTGTTATCCGACGCATTACGCTCCGCCGAATTCGGCACTTCCCGTAGCTCAATTATTTAGGAAACCTGCTCTACAGGTGAGCTTCAAGAAATTTATAAAGCTTCAGAGCATTCACAGGCTCAGTGATGGATGGTGCATTTAATTTCCTTGGTATTGGTATAGCTGTTTCTCCTTTGATCCAGCTTTACCCTCGGAGTCTGTACGATCTTCCATCTCTAATATTGTGCTATCTTTATTACTTGAACTGTGCTTTTAATGATCTATATTTGTTGACATTGAAAATATGAGCAAGTGTCAGTTGTCACAACTCAGTATTGCCCAATAAAACGATCGATATGATTAAGCTGTGGTGTAACTTAAAAATTAAAAATTCTATCTGGAAGAATTGGTAAGTTTTTGGAATAGAAAAGGAAAATTAAAACAAATTTGCTTTGTAAGCTAAAAAGGTATTTGTTTCCCTCAGAAATTATTCAAAAAATATCTTTGAGATTCTTACAACAAATTATACTATGCAGCATGACCAAATAAACAGGGACTGCAAAATGTATTGTCCCTGTTCAATGTTAACCATATCATTTACAAATCATGTATAGATTGTAACTTTTATTTATGTAATTCTTAAAAATATTTCAATGTAGGTTGGAGTAAGGTGCAGTTCACCATTGCGACCACCATATCCTGGATCACCTACCATGAAAGAAAGAGTAGGAAATGATAAACAGGCCCCACCACCCCCTCCATTGCAGCACTCACTTCCTGTATATGGTATTCGAGTTGTCCCAGGTACTGTGTTTTTAAAAATTGTGTGTTATATTCCATTGTCAGTCAACTTGACTATTGAGATATTAATCATGACATTAATTATTAAATTATTCTTAACCATTTCAAATCAACATAATGTGTAGATGTGTAATTTGCATAAAACAAAATTATAATACTGTTTTAATAATTACTATGATGTTATTACTGTAGTTTTTAAGTAAAGAATATTTACATTACCAGTTATGAATATAGTCCATTTTACTTATTGGGAATTTAAAATAAATAGTTGAATTTGATAACATAAAAAACCTTATCAATATTCTGGTTCTTGGCATATTTAGTACATAGTTATTGTCAGATGTATGTATTATTAGTTATGAGTCAAATGTATGTTTTGTATGATTAGGCCATTTACTCACAAATATTTAACAGATAAAACATTTATATTGATTGAAAAATGTACAAGATATGTTTAATTGATGTCAAAGGAAATTATGTATTTGTGTACTTATGTTGTTTTAACAGTTAATTATTTTCTCAGGTGATATGAGACTGTTGGGTAACGCTGGTCGTCTCCCATTCACTCTCCCGACCACCAAGTCCACACACACTCGTAAACACAGGTTTGTTCGTCTTTCATTTATTATACCTTTATAAACTACTAATTCAAAGAGTTTCCGTGTTGTGATTGTACAAAGTTTGTTTATAATTAGTGCCTAGTAGAAAATGAATTTCTTGAAATGGACCCCAGCTCTGTATTTCTCTTGTAACAGCAAAAGGTTACAGTAATTAATAATACAGACAGTTGCAAATTTATTAAAAGTGTTTGTGATTCAAATATATCTTATGTCAAGGATATATTTGGGACTAAGAAGTAGAACTGTTTAATAGTGTATTTGATTAAAAAAATTTACGAGTTATAATTTTTATTTTTAAATTAAGGTAACATTTATTTTCATTAAAAGAAAAAAAGATTATCAGTCTTGCATAAGTTGTATAATTAAATTTACAGTAAATGATCTGTAATGATTTATTACTGTCATATACTTCTGCTGTTTCCAAAAGATTTGGTATTTGTAATGTTCAGTGGAACACTTGAGCATCTTGTAAACATTCATGAATCACATTGCTCTAATATAAAAGGCATTAAATATTTTGTAATATTAGTTCTATTATGCTCCTCTAAAAGATGAAATGTGTAAACAAAATTAGGAGGAAGTATACAGTTCTTATATATGTGTGTGTATGAATTCTGTTAAACTGGTATTGTCCTATTAAATTCAAGTGGTATTAAAATTAGGACTTTTAAAATATCATGATATTTTTTCCATCTAAATATTTATTCATTAATCAATTTTACAATTGAATTATTTTTTATATACGAACAGCATTTTGTTAAGCTCAACTGCTTTGTTACTGCTTACTGGTTGCTTACTCCTCCAGTACAGCTCTTTATCCCTGGCTCTATATCTAGTTAAGTAATAACTGCAAAAAATAATCCACATCAGGCTTGTCCAACCCATGGCCCAGGACTACTATAAATGTGGACCAACACGAAATTGTGAATTTAATTAAAATATGAGATTTTTTATAATTCTCTTCTTCTTGAGTGCACACTTCGTAAAGTACTTCACATTCACAAATGTCATAGCGTTGTAATTGGAAAAAGTTCTCACTATTTTGAATGGCTTCAGTTTTTGTGGGGTGCAAGGTATAAGAATATAAGTAAAAGTTAATGAAGATTTATTATTTAAAAAAGTATAATTATATTAGTCGCTATAGCATAATTAGAATTATTTGAAGAATTTTTACGCATCTTATTTTACCATCGGCTATCTTTAGTCTTAGTATATTTTATTTATGGCTCGAGACAATTTTTCTTCATTTGGTTTGGCCCAGGGTTGGACACCCCCGGTCTAGATCAATCATGGTTTATACTGTTACCTCGCGAATGTTATAAAGGATTTAAACCTTCTCCTATTTAAAAAAAAAAAGTGAAAAGAGCAGTGGCAAGGAGTCAATGTTATCAGGTCAAAAGGCGGGGGAGCAGGAGGAGGAGGAGGAGGTGGTGCGATGGCGAATGGTAACGTAAGCGGAGGTAGAGTGAACGAACAGCAGCAACAAGCGTTAGCGTCCGTGATAGAGGTCACAGGTCACCACCATCATCATCACCACCATCACCAGGGGCAGGGTCAGGGTCAGGCTTCTCACCAGCAGCAGAACGGCGGAGGTTCACCGATGGCCGCTGTCCCAACCGCCAAAGCGTAACAACCCCCCTCTCCACCCTCTCTCTTTCTCCCTGTGAGTCTCCCCTTCCGACATTTAAATACCCTCCACTTCGATCTTGCTTTCCCGCAGTGCCCGTCATCGGCCTCTTTTTCATTTTATTCTATGAGAATGATTTAATTTAATTTTTTTTTATTTGTCGAATCCCGACGGTCTTTTTCCAGTAGTTTCTAAATATTGTTGCCATTCGCAGGATGGTGGTAATTTATGTCTCTGCTCTCCAATTTCACTGTAATATTCCATTTCTTACCACCGCCAGCAGGCATATTAATATCTACTCTGGAAGTATAGTTGTGACAACAATATAGTAACGTTTTGTTTTTTTTATTGTCAACTAAGCATCCTGTCGGCACTGTCACTGTGCTATTACCATCATTGATATCGTAGTAATCTCCCCTTATAACAACAGCCAGTTATCTGGGTTAATTAATCGGGTTTTGTGCAAAAATTAGTTTTCTATTATTATATATTACTTTAAACAGAATGAGTGCAGTAATTTTATTGACAAAAATGTATTATTGACCAAATAGGTGACTGGCAACTGAAAATTTTAAGACTGGAAATTTGTTTCCTGCACTTTTAAAATTCCACCTGGTGCTAGAATTAATTTCTACATTTCTTGAAAAACCATCTATAAATAATACTGGCAATCCAGTCTAGGAATCGAATTCCCAGTGTTATGGTATTTTTCAGTTATACCAGAAAGTTTTTCTTTAGAGAATTATTTATAAAATATTTTAAAATCCAAATTTATAAATTGTTGAAGTATACGATAATAGATGAACCGATATGAAATTTTGCCTGCACAATATAATTTGTTTAGTTTTTTATTATTGTAAAAAAATGTTGTGCGAATAATTTATTTGCATTTTGTATTTTTTTTTATTCCGTGAATTATTAAATGAGTGAGTATAGAAAAATGGTGGCAACTTGTATTCAGTTCAAAGTGAGCATGTCCCTTTGAGAAGTTTCTTGTTTGTTCTGTGTTTGTTCATTTCAGGTGTTCTATAACGGCCTTATTACATCACTGATTTATTATAAAAATTGAAATACTCAATATCTTTTTTTTGTACAAGGAATTCAAAGTTCAGTTTATGAAAAATAACAGTTTCCAAACTTTATTTATTTTGGATACTATGATTCTAATTTGTATTTCAGTTGACTTTCTATTAAATCACATCATTTCCTCTACACAAATTAGTATAATTTTTTTAACTATCAGTGACATTATTTGTAACACAGAATGTTATTGGACACTAAAATATACTAAAAAATTGGAAAGAAATATATTAAGTAGGAGCCTTATTTGTGGCTGCACATTGTTTTGGAACAAAACATAAATGTTGAGCATTTTTAGTTATAAGAAGCATTGTTATGATTTTTTTTCTACAAATTAGAAGTGGAAAGGCATGAACTATAAAATCAATAGATTGAAGCAATGTGACTGACTTACTTTTAAATTGTTGTTCAGATTATTTTTATCTAGATAAATACATTGTTGAAGAATACTTTTAAAATTATACCGTTTACTGCAAAATTTATTATATTTTCAGATTAAACAACCATACTCCTCATTTTCGGATTCCTCTTGACTTTTCATTGGGTTTAAATAAAAATACAGGAATTATGAATCAATCTATGAATGTAACTGAGGTGTTGTATTTTTGTGTGATACATTCAAAAGTGAGGACGATCAGTTGAGGCTATCCTACTGTAGCCGTATTTAATTTTAGTTGTGTATTCCTTCAATTTTATTCAGCATAGAAAGTGGAATCTATTTCGCTTAGATTTAATTTATAATAATGATTTAGAACAGATTAGATGTACTTCACATTGTTTTATGCCCATTTAGTAAGTTCATTGTTCTTTTTCAGTCATCGATATTGTACAGTTGTTTTATTTGAAATAGCCTAGATGCTAGTCAATTTGTTGTACTGTACAGCTCATATGGTAGGTAAGGCCATTTGTGTTCATTTAGGCATACTTTTAAAAGAAGGTTTAAATCACAGTCATATTCAAAAACTTACCAGATTTTAACAGAATTAAAAATAACTATTCAATTGTGCTGAATTTTTTCTAACTACACACATCGGGTGTTCATGAATGTTACTTCAACTTTGTTCTCCGAACTATTATTTTCTTCTGGAACTTTTAAGTTCCATCACACAATTTTGTTATCATTCGAGATTAAATGTATATTGTATAGTTTTGTGTGTGAATAATCTAGTGTCAGCGTATGCCATTTCCAATAGAGACTAGCTTAATGTAAATAAAATTGCCGTTTTATATCAACAAGGGTCCTCTATACATTTTGGCATAGTACATTGTTTATTGTGATAAAAAAATATTTCTTTGTACAATCAGCAACTTACCTCATTTTTATCTGAATTTTATATATAAGTTCACCTTATTTTAGATTAATATACTTTAACAGAAACAATATCTGAAGTTCTTAAACTGAGGTATATTTGTATGCCATTTAATTTTTTTTCTGTTTCACTTATATATTTAACACAAACCCCCATGTTGTAATTCCAATAATACAAACCACTATTAGAAGTATTTTTAGCAATCATTGTCAGATAAATAACTAATGAAGGAAAAAACTCAAATACATTTTTTTCCTATATTATTTTTAAAGCAGGAAATATGTATTTTCTATAAATTAATATTTTAATTAAAGACATAACTTGTACATTGTTCCTCAATGAATCCATAAATATGAACTGAGCTGATTACACTTACCACTTAGAAGAATGACTTTACTTTATATATCAACAAACAAACTGTATATAACAGTCTGACAATGTGATCCAAAAAATATATTCACTTTGCATGTTTCTTCAAACCGAAATAAGAACTTATACATAAGAGACACACCATCACTAAAACTGATCACTGTTTGAAAACAAATCATTATAATTACTTTAATAATTTATATGTAACCACGTCAGTTTCATGTTCTTCGGAAGTAGTTTATATTTTGTAACCATTTTCAGGACATATTGATGAGCAGTATGCACACACAACACTTTGAGCATATTCACTCACCGAACCACTGACAGCTCATCAGTCTACTATTTCAACCTACCTACCAACCCTCTCCCCCACCTCAATGATAACTCGATGAATAGTTATCTACTTCTTATTAATCACCGTTTTGTCTGCAAAATTGAGGAATAATAGCCACCCTGTAATATTATATTCTATTTGTCATCCAGTCTCCTTCGATTGAAATCGAATTCTCCGTTCTATCTTTTGCAAAAACGTAATGAACGAAAATAGAAAAAAAAAGTGTCATTCTGATATTCGAGAGAATGATAACTTGGAAGAGATAGACGATTCGGTTTTTTTCCTTTAGTTTGTTGAAATATATCCCAGAATCTGGAAAAAAAATATCCATGTTATGTGCTGCATATGAATGAGTAGTATTTACTGCTATCAATGTCGGTCCCTTTTATAACTGCATTTACAATTGTAAAAGACATATCATGATCCCCAGTTTGGAGACAAATTGTTGCCCCCCCCCCAGACTTGCAGTACATTTGACATCTAATGTTTTGTTTCCAAAGTTTATGCTGCACGTGTTGTTCCATCAGCGGGGTCTTCTGGGGCATAAATGGCTTAAGTCTTTCAAAAAGCACGAGTCCCCTGTCAGACGAGAAAATATTCTAAAATATAAGAGTCATTTTCTGATTTTTGAATTGGTGAATTTTTGTGACGTTCAATTTGCAATGTTGGATCGTTATAATCTTTCATTGCTGATCCCGGTCATTTAACTTATATTTAATGAGAATATACGTTTCAGTGTATACAGTTGTGCCGATATGGTTCTTATAGTTGTTCCATCGAAACTTTGAAATTTGTATTTAACAGTTTTTCATAAAAATAAGAGAAATTGGAAGTAACATATCTATAATATGATTGTAACGATTCGATGTGGCGACGGTGCGTGTATTTGTTGGTATTTCATATTTGACATTGTTGGACAGTAATATTAAAAAATGCATTTTACCCAAAGCCATTAGAATGAGTCACAACAAACCTGACATATTTCTGGGATATAGGGCATTTGATTAGATACATAAGACAGTTTTTTAAAAATGTACGAATAAGGTATATAAAAAAAAGTATTTGCTGTTCAGTTTTTCTGTCTCCTCCAAAATAGATTATTAAAATATTTTTTGTATCGAGATACTTAAACAGTATTTTATTTATTAAAATTTCCATCGATGTGAAAAAGAAACAAGTAGTACGTACATTTATTGTTAGGATAGTTTATTTAGAGACGAATCAAATAGAAGGTGGGTTGTTAGAAATCTCTTTCACTGTCTCTACCTCTTTTTCACTTCCTCTCTCTGTACCTATTAGTATAAAGTTCGGTGTACACTAATGTATGGATTTTTTGAAGAAGCCAACATTTTTCTGTAGATTTTTGTATGGCTAAGGTTGTCCGTACCCTCTCATCCAAATATATTCGAAGCACTCCATTAAAAACAAATGCGAATTGCCGTTATAATTTAATTTACTATGTTAGTCGTATAATTTGATATATATTTTTAGCAAACTTTTTGACGGGCACACTGTACAATATACAATTTTTAAGATATTATTTTTTGATATCTGTCAATTAAACAACAGAAACCAGTGTTTCCGGCCAGTGATAATAGAATGTTGTAAGAATCTCTCATATAGTATACTTTTAATGAATTGAATCGCTATTTGAATAACGGATAGTATTTTAAAAAAATTATAAAGTAATCATTGCCGTTATAGAGTAATGATTTGTGGAATTTGGTGGTGCTGGAAGCAATGAATGGAGAATGAATAAAGAAAAGAATTGTTGTAAGAGAATAATGTTTGAAGAATATTTAAAGGCCATGTCTGTCATGGACAATGACCTAGAATTGTATTAAGTGTCATCTGTCTCTGTGTTACCAGTAATTGTTGATGCGCTTTGTCTACCTTGTATTTAAAAAAAAATGATCCTTTGTGCTCAGTTGCATCAGTCCTTCTCCATTCCATTGGGTATTTTACTTTGTTATATAATGCAAAGATTTTAAATAATTTTTAAAAGCGTATATAAAAATATATTTTTAATACTCCTGTTCCCGAAAAGATATATTCTGGGGTGTAATAAATGTGCAGAAAAAAATTGGAAATTTTGTGTACCATGTGAACTTTACAATGAATCCGTACAGAGTGGAGAAGGTATTTTGCTCAAAACAGCAAACATGGATGTTTTCCCGTTGTTGGTTATAATCATAATCAATTATGAAAAGAAATGTTACTCTGTGACAATTTTATTAAGAAGTTGTGATTATTTAAATTTGTAAAAGAAAAAGGTGTAGTTAACCAAATCGATGCAATTGTGATTCATCCTGTTTCTGCTACTGCCAATTGAAATCAATCAGAATTATTGACCAGAACTTATGTTCTATGTACCTTAAACATTTTGGTGCTTCGTAGTAGGAACAGAATGGACCATTTTTTTCAATTTTTGTGAATTTAGATAATTTTTAATAAAAAATCAAATTTTAATCATCACCGTTGACCTGAACCTTTCAAGTTCGTGATCTCAAATTCAGTGAGTATGGCAATAAACATGTGATTATTGCTTCCTTTTTTAAATATTTATTTACACTACGTATTATTCATTCGATAAGTGGAAATATGATATAATTTATGTCCTAACAATCTATCTAGTCTATTCTCAGTTTGTTTCTGTGGAACAGTTGGTTAGATTTTTCCACAGTTCCTTAGAGATTGTAAGCTCGGCAAATTTATTTTACCTTAAGTAGCATTAAAAATTAGAAAAAAATGTCAGTTTTTAAGCACAAAACAGTGTGTACTTAAATACACATATGTCTCCTAAAAGCTGTTATACTAGTTAATGTTTAAATGTTGACTATTTTTAGTAGATTTACTTTAAGAAGAGCAAAAAGAAATGTTTTACTTTTAACTTAATGGAAATTTATAGCTCTACTGTAAACACATAATGACAAAATACTTAAGGCTTAAAGTTGATTTTGAAATTTATGTTTTTCTTGTTGTATTCTTTTTAAATACTTGTATATTTACTATTATTAAAAGATGTAAAAATATTTTATTGTTCTGTTACCTTGTTTAACTGGGATCGGGGAAATACACACAATTTGTTGATCTAATAGGTAGGCATTGTGGTTAACAAGGTAGGTTTTGTTATATATGAAAATGTCACTACTATATTATTAAAATAGAAATAGAAGGTAGGTTTAAAAATTGAAAAAACAATAGGAAAGACATTTTTTTGTTTTAAGTTCAAAAAAATTTGGGGAGCCCACTAAAAATCCAGCAGTTAACCTTTATGTTGTATTGGCAATGATTTTAACTTAGGATATTTATGTGTTCATTAGGTTAAACTGAAATAATACCATTTTTGTCTTTATTTTAAATCAGGACAATACAATTTTTTGAATTATATTTAGTGACATTGCGCTCTGATAGCTTTTTGATGGGAATCCACCCATTGATTGGACTCCTGCTCCTGCCCTTATTATGGGGTGTGGAAATAATTTTGCGTTTTGTATTATTAAAAATTGAATACAATTAATTTATATTTTGATTCTAATAGCAGTCAATAAAATGTGCTAACAGATGTTTGAAAATCTTCATTTAGTTCAAACTTCTGTTTAGGCAAATTTATCTCTAGAAACATGAGTTCGTGTTTTAGGACCCGAGGATTCTGGGAAAGCGCAAAGTCCCAGCGTCATATTTGCGAATGTAATAGTCGGTGGCCCGAAAAGCATTCGCCATGTTGATACTGCGACTTGATATCTACGAATAATGGAAGAAACATTGGATAGAAAATATGGTATCGACCAGTTCGACATTTCGTCATTATCTAGACGGATGGAGATTTGAAACCTCGAAGTTAGCCCATCTTGGAGCCAAAAAAAGAAGAAACATGAATTTTTTCTGTCCGCAGGTAAAATAAACTCGATAATACTTCCAAAGTCACTAATCATACTCATGGTACGGAAGAAATGTTTGCCAAATCTTATATTAAAACTTGCTAGAACAGGTTAATTTTGGCTAGTTAACTTTGGTACTACCAGCCTAGGCGGGGAAGGATAGAGATGTACCATTTTTAAGTCGATTTCAACAGTACGTCATTTAATGATTACATTTTGCTGATCTATTTCTAGTTTTTCCTGCCTTGAACTGGCCCCTAAACTTCACTTTTTTGTCTAGCAATCCGCTCTTGTGTATAACAAGGGTTCCGTGGAATCTAATTATCAGTCGGGTGAGATCCCAAAATGTTTTTTTATTTTTAAAAGGGAACGATTTTTTGTACGAGGCGTCGCCGCGGCAACCGCGGAACGTTCTTGACGATTTGGTCAAAAAATATGGCTGAAAAAATCTGCTAAAACGTCTCGCTCAGTCCTCCATTTGAGGGGACGGCGATGAACTCGAATCCCCGACGTGTTTTTTTCAATTAAAAAAATATATATATGCAGGCCGCTCCCAGAACCGAAGAAAGATTTGTTAAAATTCAGGGTAAGTCCCAACTTTTTTGTACTTGTATTTGGCGCGGAGTAATACAAAAAACCTGTCGGTATATTCTTGACCGTAAGTGATGTTTGGTAATGGCTGAGAAAATTTTAAAATCCATTTTTTCAACTATACCCAAAATAATATTCGTAGACTAACAGAAACGAGATCGACATAAAACTTTATTTATCTTAATTTTGATTTACTTTATTCCAGTCGGCACAGCTGATAGCCATCGTATCCGAGGCGGCCAGTCTACACTTGTTAGTGACATCCTGCTTAGTCCTACGATTATAAGATCCTCGTTTTGTTTCCTTTCGCTCAGTTCGCAGCAACCCGCGGTGAATTTATGTTAACAGAACGTCGGCAATTCAGTATAAATGTTTTCTTTACAAACCCAGAATCAGGTAAGGCGGCACAGTTTTTCTCTCATTTGTAGTAGTAACCTTGTGCCACTTGGTTTCATCATTTCGTATTAATTGACAAACGCTGGTAATAGGCTTAATTCTAAGCCGTTTTCGCGGGTATCATCAGTTTTTCCTCCGTATTTCAATGTGTTTTTACTGATGTACGGCCGTGTTTTGGAGGGACAATAAGTGGAAGTTTTTGTTCAGTTCCAGTTTCATCATTTAGGTTAGTTACTGTTATGTCTTTGATATTGTTCGGAACTTTTCTGTGAAATAGGGGCTCCCTTAAAAGCATTCCAAACAATTGATTATATGCCAGATTTATTCTGAAGCTAAATAATAATTTTAAACTGTACAGACTTAAGATGAAAGCTTACAAAATTTGAATAGGTGAAAATTACAAATATAATACAAAGAAGCAAGTTTTACAATTTATGAAAAGCTGAAATATTTTCCCAGCACTAGGAGTGAAAGATTGTTAGGTGATTTTAAAATTAAATACACTTTGGATTTGACATTTAAAATAGTTTTGAAAAGTGATAAGCCAATGTTTCTATTAAATTAGGTTGATAAAAAAAAATCCCGCCATGCTCCCATTAATTAATGAATGTTGTATTTATTCAAATGATAGAATACAAAATACGTACCTCAGTGGAATGTTATCAGCTATTAACAACATATTTTGACCAGTTAGATAAAATTGAATTAGTCATGTATATATCAGTTATCGGTAAGACATTTTTTTGTATTTTCATTATATGATTGAACAATAATTTGGCAGCAGTGATTACACAATGCTTATGCAATGAATTGGAACTGAAAAATGAGAGTCATTGATATGCAATGCATTGACATATTGTTGTACCTTTTGAGTTTTCTTATATAAAGAATTCCATTCACATAAAGGAGGTTGTAAATGATTTCACTTTTAAATTAATTATTCATTAAGAAATATTTCAACAGTTTTGGACTATTGTTTCAAAAAATAAAAAATGATATACAATTGTTTCAGTGAAAATTTACTTTTTTAATGTTGTGCTTAAATAATTTTTATTCTAGGTACTATTCCATCTAAGTCAGTTGACTTCGGCATTAACTCCAAAACGGACTAGTTTGATACATTCTGTAAGGAAAAATGTAGAGCTCAGTCCGGCAGCAAGTGAAATATTATGTGCAGAAAGTTTCGACGAGGTATATCACATTAAATATCAATTAACGAATAGATAGTGTTATTTTCAAAATGATTTTTATCCCAGATTTCAAACGCCTGTGATAAAGTTTATCTGGGACATTAGTCTAATACCGCTTTTATCTATCCTGTTAACTGATATCACAGTGTCGGAAGTAGCTCTATTTTCAGAGTGACCAACTTCATTATGAAACTATTAAATAGTTATTTGTTTGGTGTAGGTTTGAGAAATTCATAATAGTATTGTTTCAATAACAGTTTCTTTGTTTGTTCATTCTTAAAATAGACAAAAAGTGTTGCATTAATATTAATAGGTTATTAATTACATTAGGTTATGACAATTAATCTTTATAAGTTGACATAACAAACATTTGCATTTATACAACACATAAAATTTGCATGCAGACTGCTCTTAAAATATGGCTGAATATTTCTGTTTAATAGTTACTATTATTACTAAATTTTTTTCTAATCAAATATAGAAAGTACAGAATATAACTGTATAATACATCACTCCAACCTGAAGAGGAGTTGTTTTTAAGTTTTGCAACATTAATGCTTCTCACAGCCAAATAGTGAGTGTAGTAAACAGAACCAGAGACTATTAATAGACAATTTAAAATTTGGCAAGACTTCCTTGGGCAATATTTGTGTAGTGTGATAAATCCTGGTCCTTTTACTGTAAATTATTTATTTGAAATAAACAGTTTGCGGTTACGTTTAAGACTGTTTGTTCGTTCTTGTCGGAATATGTTGTGTACGAGGTTTGTTTTTGCGGCAATACAGGGAGGAGGAAAATGTATTAATTCCATTAATGAACAGTATTAAATTAAACTGGACGTTATGATTGCAAGGTAAACTTAAAACTAAAGTAAGTTTCAGAATTCATTAATTTTTTCCTTGTTACTTTTAATGGTTATTCTCCAACTTTAAATATTGTTGTATTCGTACTAACATATTTTGGAGTAAACATAAACATTAATGTTTGCAATTATCCATTAATAACTAGGAAAATAAAAATGTATGTTTCTGACAGACATATTGTTTTTACCTATGTTTGTGTGTTTTCTACACTGAAACAAAATATTACAAAATGCTAACAAATAAGTTGACAAGGTAATTATTACATAGCGGTATTTATATTAAGAAAGTTGTTTTATAAACAAATCTCTATAATAAATACATTTCATAAGTTTGGTATGAAAGAGGACACTCTTGATATACAGGAGCTTAAAGCCCTGAAATACTTGCCACTTAGTGGCCAGGTGAGAAGGAGCTAGTATATAATATTATTTTATTAATATTATAGTATGTTATGTTAATATCTGGGGTGGATAAGGGTGGCTTAAGTTAAGATACAAGGTTTTACTTGTTTCATTTTTCTAACCTATTTTTTAGTGTGTAGCTTCCTTTCTCCCACGAGTTTACATGAGTCATTGTAAAATAATTAGGTCGCCACCATAAGGAACACTTGAGATACAGGAGCTCAAAGCTCCTCGGGTAGGAGTAGCTAGAGTATAAACTTAGGAAATGAACAACAGTCAATATAATTTATTTCCAGTCGGTGGTTCAGTGATCCTTGGATCTTGTCAAATATTGTACAGTCTACAAAGTATTATGTTTTCAGGCAGTGAACAACTTGAGAGACTCGTCGCTGAAGGATTTATCGAGTCGTGTGGGATGGCTGTCGATGGAGAAGGGTGTGAGTGCGATGGAGGCGTGGGAGAGGGTGACAGCGGGTAGCGCTATCAAGGTGAGAGTTCCGCGCAGGCTGAGGCGACACCTCGTGCCGTGGACTCTCGAGGGGCTCACTTCGGGCTCGGTGCACCTCCGCAACGCCACCACGGGGGCCACCATATCGGCAACGTCCGTCGGCCACCTGTCCAAGAATGTCCTCTTCAAGTCTTCCAACCAACCTGTCTTCGGTACGTCAATTGACAAACGGTTAACAGTATAATTATCACTGACTTCCCATGAGATTGCCTAATACTGTAGGCAGGACCTAGGGTTCAATTAAACCCCTTTAGAAAGGGTTTAGACTTACAAAAGTAACAGAATTCTTAGAAGATACAAAACTAAAACACAAATTATAAAGCAACTAATAACAAAACACCACAGACCTTAGCAGCCTATGCGATAGCATACTGTACAAATTAAATTAATGCTCCACAGAATTTGAGAAGTATGAAATATGTAAAAAATTGTTAAATATTTGTTCCTAAATTTTTATTTGGATTTTATAAGTTATAGTGTTTTTTTTATTTTGTTTTGGGAGTTACATGAAAAGTTTCTTTTGTTGCAACTAAGCTCCGGCAAACCTGGCCTGTTTCTATTGTATAACTACATTTTCATTCCTTGTACCATTCAATTTTTCATTATATTAACACTTGTAATAAACAAATTTAAGAAAAAGTGCCGATTGTCATTACTTTAATTATCTTGGTGAAGTTCGTAAATCCCAATTTAATTTAAAAATAAATAACAATAATTTGTATCTTGATTTCTTAATATCTTTAATTAAAAACACTCTTTATAATTTCATAACTTAATGAATGTGTTTTAGATTATTTTACAGGAATTTTTAATTTTATGTTGTAGACATTAGGGTTCGGGGATTTAAAACAGAGAGGAACATTCAAGCTGAAATTGCACGTAATCCAAGCATGTTGCAGAGGTTGCGGAATTCAGTCGGCCTTGACAGACCTAGTCCGGTCATACAGCAGACATCTGTTGAACCTGAACAGACATCTCTCAAGGGTAAATAGTTGTTCAGAACCTACTGTTTATCATAAAATCTATTGGAAATTTTTCCAAAGGGTTAAACAAACAAATTAACAATAGAAATAACAAAAATTGCATCGAAATTAGTATTCAAATTGAATTATTTGTTCAGTTTATTTTTGTCATTATTGCACTTCAACAGCATCCCAACCTAACCCTTTAAATAGTATCAGCCATGTTATACATCAATCATTTTGTAACTGACATATATTGTCGGTATAAATTATGACAATTTGGCGTATCTTAAACCTTTATAATACAACTGGTACATGTTGAATAACCCAAAAAATTCAGTTGTGTATACAAGCATGTACATAATATCAAGGGCGTTAATACCAAATGTTAATATTTGATTTATGAAATAGTAGGAATTTATTATAGGGAAATTTGTTGCCCTTGAGAATAATTGTAAGTGTATGTCTTGTTTCATTATATTGAAACTTGGATGGTATATGTCTGTGACAAAATCCCAGAGAATAAAGAAATTAGATCTCCTAGATCCCAGATTTCTTTATATCAAGTCCTCTGTGATGGACACCCAAATCAAGTTGTTTTTCATATTTTGTTTTTATTTTATAGTGCTCATTTAAGTTCTGAGGTAAGTGGGAGCTGAAAGCTACCTGTTCAGAGCCGCGAAATTCTGGCCACTTAGTGGCCATGTGAAAAGGAGCTAGTTATTAATTTAACTGATTAATTATTATTATTATTGAATTGTATAGGTTTGTTGGCAAATGATAGTATGCCAAATGACGAACAGCAGAGGGTGAAAGTGGCATTCGCCGAGGGTTATATGGCGGGACAAAACCAGAAGACCGTGGGCAGATCGGGGAGATGGCTCAAAGTTGTACAACAGCTCCTCACCATCGTTCTCTTCCTTTCCATATTTGTCTCTTTAATGGGTAAATACAAAGAACTGCATACTTATTTTAATTAGAGTTCAATATTGCATACGTTATTAAGAGAATGTAGGTAAAAAAATGATACCCAAAACCATAACAACAAAAGAAATATGATACAGGACAGCCAAGATCACAACCATAATAAAAATACAGATGTCTCACAGGCAACCAACATGTCTAAAAATCACATTATATATTCCTCTTGATGAAAGTAGCAAGAATAATAATGAAGATATACATTTTGTGCATAATATTTCTCCACCGCAGATTTAATTAATAACCTATTTCATGTGTCTAATTTTTTTGCTCATTTTCACCAGTTCTTACAGCAGAGATAATAGAGAAAAAAAATTCAATCACCATAGTGGGGCAAGTTAAAACTGCCCATTTAACACTGTTAACTTTATTGAATTAGCATTAATAAAAGGTGGTAGAAATAAAATGCAAAATTCCACACAATGACTCTCAGAGGAGTGGCCACTGATTACTAATGTAGAACTGTTAGATTCTTTAAATTTTTAATTAATTTTTTTTTATTAAAATTACAGCCAGTTCCAGTGGGTCTGTGTTCAGGATTCAGCTGGGCAATCAGATAGAAGTGGATCCCGAAGAAATTCATGTTACTTTCAATGATGTGAAAGGTGTAAGTGCAAAGTGAATTACAGAAATTGATTAGTGTGTTTTGTGTAGCTTAATTCTTCTCTGGTTTAAATCTATGGTTGGTTACTTGTTGCAGGCCGATGAAGCAAAACAAGAACTTAAAGATGTAGTCGAATTTTTAAAAAATCCAGAGAAGTTTTCAGCCCTCGGTGGTAAACTTCCTAAAGGTCAGAATATAAAATAATATAGAATGGTTACAGAAGTATATTTTTATAGTTTGAGGGTAGTTTTGTGTGTACATACAAGAGTGCATGAGTTTTATCCATTCGATATTATTATTATTCCATTTTATTTTGTTACTGTACAAATATAATACAGTAACTAGCGATAATAAAATAACATTTTTAAACACATTTTTACACATCATTTTTAAACACAAAACTTGTGAGTACAATTCTCTCAACTATTAATTAATCATTTGGGGATCAATGCCACTTTTTTTAATGCCACAACTAGCAAGTATCATGAGTAACAATTAAGAGAATAGCAGAGTAAAAACCTACTACTGGCTTCCCACCATTTTTAAAGCATTTATTTATTGATGTATTTAAATTGTGTGGCAACTTCCTTTTGAGGCATCTGTACAGGAACACATTTTTAAATTGAGATATAAAATATGTTTACCGTGGACTCCTGTGTATTCGCTTTGGGCCATTCGATTGTATGACAGAGTTGTGAGTTTTCAATTCTTTGCGGAATAATCTTATTAATTATGTTTTATTTGATGGCAGGTGTACTTTTGGTTGGTCCTCCGGCACCGGCAAGACACTTCTGGCGAGGGCGGTTGCCGGTGAGGCTGGAGTGCCATTCTTCCACGCCGCTGGACCGGAATTCGATGAAATCCTCGTCGGCCAGGGAGCTCGAAGAGTCAGAGATCTTTTCAGTAAGTGCAGCCCAATAAAAATATTTTGTTCGTAACTCTAGACAGATTGTCTCGGTGACATTATTCGATTGAGTTTTGAGTACAAGGAAACATTAACATCAGTAAGTTGTCCTGTAAATTCTAAATTCCCCCTGAG
Organism: Lethocerus indicus; assembly: GCA_019843655.1. Classification (NCBI taxonomy): domain Eukaryota; kingdom Metazoa; phylum Arthropoda; class Insecta; order Hemiptera; family Belostomatidae; genus Lethocerus; species Lethocerus indicus. Next base: position 30,166,876 of record JACDQD010000003.1, on the reverse strand, counting down.
TGACCCTTTGAGTTTGAAACTTTCTTAAAAACTCCAGTATGAATGCGCTTATTTCCTTGAGAAACAGCACTCTGTGAACTTCAGATAATCTTTGTATTAATAACAAGTAAACAATTATTTGCACCTCTTATTTATATCTTATTGAGATTTGAAATAGGAAAATGCATTTACTAAAATGAAAAATGATTTTGATAGCTCAAAACTTAGGATAATTGTGTGATTCCATGGGAAATGAAATATTTGTATTAACATATGTACTAACATTTGGCAGTCTGACATACATTTAATTATGACAATATTTGTAAGTGAATTTTGATTTAAAAGATATTGTTCTTTAACTTATCTACTGATTATATTATAATGTTTGTATTTGGTAAACATAGTAATTATGACTGTATTTTTTCAATAAAAGCATTGTAAGTAATAAAGTCCTGAATTCAGATGACATTAACAAAGTTGTGTAAGAAGCATTAAAACAAAGTATTTTCAAAATAATTTTTCTTTTTCATCATTAGATTAATAAAAATGGTACTAGTTTTTTTATTTTGATTTAAAATTTTAGATAATTAACAGAACTAACAGTAATAGTAAATAACTAATTCTGGATATTTATTTTATTCAAATAGAGGCAGCTAAGGACAGGGCGCCGTGTGTTATATTTATTGATGAGATAGATTCTGTTGGTGCCAAAAGGACAAACTCGGTCCTCCATCCTTACGCCAATCAAACCATTAACCAACTCCTGTCAGAAATGGATGGGTGAGTAGTCTCAGATTTAAAAATATCGTTAAGTTTAATTCAATTCATGCAATTCTTGAGGATGAAAATATGAATTTAACATTAAAATTAAGAACTAGAGAAAGTAAGAACATTAAAATTAACATTATTGTGTATTAAAGAAACTGTAAATATTAATTTTATATACTCCTTGAACTTTTATCAATATACTTATATTTATAAAATAAATGGTTTCTTGCAGTTTTCATCAGAATGAAGGCGTAATAGTGTTGGGAGCTACGAATAGGCGAGATGATTTGGACAAAGCATTACTCCGTCCCGGTCGGTTTGACGTTGAAGTCAATGTAAGCAATTCAATTTCATTTTTTTTTTTTTATTTAAATTATTTACTCATAGGCTACAGTTTTATGTATTTAACCCCCTAGAGAGTTTGAAATTTTAAAGGGTTATTTTTATTGGGGGTCTGTGAGTGCTGGTTGAAAAATCAATAAAAAAGTCTTGCAACTGGTAGAAGACCATAATAATTTTGAGAGTTTGCAGTGTGTTTTAAATAGTATTTTTGTTTACTTGTATATAAACATTGGGGAAAAAAAGGAAATTTATGTAAAACACAAATGGGTGGGCAAATGCAGCTCTTTGCTGCTCCCTTTTTTCACGAATCTTGTTAAATTGACTAAGTAAGTTATTTTGTATTTTGTTTCTGGTGATTATATTTTCTTATATCTGTACTTTAAACTGCATTTAAGACTTGTGTAGAATATTTAATTGTTAAATTAAATTTGAATTTGCGTATTTAATACTACATAACTTTGGTATGGCTCATTGTAATGTATGAAAAACTGGAATTTAGGAAATAGGAGTATAAGAAAAACTTCCTTTGACCCTCATATATTCCTCAACCAGATCAAATGACTACAAACATGTTATACTTTCTTATTCATTTCATTTTTATCATTACATTTCCTATCGTTTAACATTTTGTAGTAAAACGTACTATGACTTTTCTTTGCATATCAGTTAATTGAATTTATAGTATAGCTTTTTGTCTTTATTCCAGGTGCCGACGCCCGACCTAGTCGGTAGAAAAGAAATACTGAATCTGTACTTGAGCCGAGTTTTGACAAAGAGCATCGACGTCGACCTTCTGGCTCGTGGCACGACGGGGTTCACTGGCGCCGACCTTGAGAACATGGTCAACCAGGCGGCACTCAGAGCGGCCATAGACGGAGCTGATTCCGTCACTATGAAGTACCTTGAAAATGCCAGAGACAAAGTACTTATGGGTAATTATCAATCACTATACGTGCGTGAGTTTGTCTAGTACTTCATTGTTGAAGTTAACTGATAAGTTAGTCACTTATGTTTACTTGCAATATTTAACATATAAAGCATAAAATTATGAAGTTTAATTATCGTAACAATAATTTATTCAAAGGGAATTTTTTACTCGATAGAAAATGCAAAGTATCTCGATGAAAAAATAGATCATTGAGCAGGTATTGTGCTCATTTCAAAACTTTGTATAATGATAAGTGCATTAACTTTAACTATGATAGCATAACATTACCTAGTAGTATTAGTTCTAAATTAATTATAAACTAGTGCCTAAATAGTATTAATTCTAAACTCTGTCCTTTTTATTTCTGTAAAATTGGGGCAACAGTTGTTTAGTTTTTGGTGGTTGAGAAAACATTTATCAATTAATTTCTCGGTGTAAGTGCTCCCAGTGAACTTTAGTTAAGTATATTTCTGCACCACCCTCAGGGGGGCGCTAGTGTCTTGGTGCACATGTATTCAACGAACTTTAGTTAAGTACATTTCCGCACCACCCTCAGGGGGGCGCTAGTGTCTTGGTGCACATGTACTCAACGAACTTTAGTTAAGTACATTTCCGCACCACCCTCAGGGGGGCGCTAGTGTCGTGGTGCACGTGTACCCAATGAACTTTAGTTAAGTACATCTGCACACCACCCTCAGGGGGGCGCTAGCGTCTAGGTGCACATGTACTCAACGAACTTTAGTTAAGTACATTTCCACACCACCCTCAGGGGGGCGCTAGCGTCTAGGTGCACATGTACTCAACGAACTTTAGTTAAGTACATTTCCACACCACCCTCAGGGGGGCGCTAGCGTCTAGGTGCACATGTACTCAACGAACTTTAGTTAAGTACATTTCCGCACCACCCTCAGGGGGGCGCTAGCGTCTAGGTGCACATGTACTCAACGAACTTTAGTTAAGTACATTTCCGCACCACCCTCAGGGGGGCGCTAGCGTCTAGGTGCACATGTACTCAACGAACTTTAGTTAAGTACATTTCCACACCACCCTCAGGGGGGTGCTAGCGTCGTGTTGCATGTGTACCCAAAGAACTTTAGTTGAGTACATCTGCACACCACCCTCAGGGGGGCGCTAGTGTCACGTTGCACGTGTACCCAACGAACTTTAGTTGAGTACATCTACACACCACCCTCAGGGGGGCGTCAGCGTCACGGTCCACATGCACCCGTCGAACTTTAGTAATTATAGTAACCATTGATTCTGTAAATAGGGCCCGAAAGAAAGTCCAGAATACCTGATGAAGAGGCAAACGAAATAACGGCGTACCACGAAGGGGGACACGCCATTGTGGCCTACTACACTAAAGAAAGCCATCCACTTCACAAAGTTACAATCATACCCAGGGGACCATCTCTTGGACATGTAAGCATTCATCTATTTATTCCATCAATGTTTAATTCTTAAATTTAAATTGAATGGAATGCACAATTGAATGATTTATGATTTATTTGGCTATTTTGAATGTCAGCAATGTTTAGACAAAAAAAGGGTATTAAACAATGTGAAAGCTGTTCTTTTGTCTTTGTGTAATTTATTTATATATTGGAGAGTATTTGAATTAAATGCAGAATAAATAAGCTTCAAATTCGTTTGTACATAACAAGTACTGATTTATCAAGTTCCTGATAAATACTAATTCAAGAACTTGTTGCTTTTCCTTCAATTTTAAATGTTACATTGAAGCATTGAAATTAGAATTTTTACATTTATTAGCTATTTGTAAAAAAAAAATGTACGGTCTGTTTTCTCTTAGATTTCACTCTATTACTCCAAATACTTTGGTAAAACACTAAATCAGGAAATCATAATTCTAGATATAATTTTCGTCAATTTGAGTTATTGAGTTGAGTGTTTTTAATTATGTTTTCTACTTGTGTTATATTAGACAGCGTACATGCCTGAAAAGGAGAGCTATCATGTAACAAAACGTCAGCTGATGGCCATGATGGACACGATGATGGGAGGAAGGGCAGCTGAAGAGCTCATCTTTGGTCCTGACAAAGTTACCAGCGGAGCTGCCAATGATCTCAAGGTCGGATTTTTCTTTATTTTCCCCTAATATCTCTATTCGTTACAGCTGTTTTGGTTTTGGAGGTTTTGAGATGAGGTCAACTCTTTCCCAGTTGATTGTTAACATACAAATAATGAGTAAGTGTTATATTATGAATTACAAACCTCAGCTATTTTTTTATTTTGCTTGGCAAATTGACATTCTTTTTGTCTCAATTTCCAATGAATGCGATTAATCAAAAGCTTCCTTGATGATATTCCAAACATTGAAATGGACATTGTTGAGATATTCAAGAACAAACACAAGAATATATTAACAGAGCTTATCAAAAAATAAGCTTGCTACCTGCAACCTCACAATAGACCAAAAAAAGGACATAAATAGCTTAACAAAATCCCTATTGATCTTAAAAGGACAATTTTATATTCCTTAACAACTAGAAAGAAAACAATATGATAGAAAACCTGTTTATGTAAATGACAAACAGGACTGGATGTCCTGGAGTGACTCACTGTCCTATTGACAGAAATAGGATCAGCTTAGGAAAAGACAAAACCAGAGAAAACCACAATTTCTGTTGTTTGTTGTGTCTTCACAGAAACAAATTTATGCCTCTGTGCCAACTCTGTGCTTTGCAGATTAACACTATGAACGTTATGTGGGATTGTTGTTAGAACAATAAGTGAGGTACACAAAATATAATATGACTGTTCATTAATGAAAAAGACAGAAGATGGCAGAAAATAGGATAAAAGTTTTGTGTTTACCACTTGGCCTAAACATGAAACCTTTGACTGTGTTTTTTTTAATTGCTTCAATTGCAAATTTCAAGTGGTATAAAAAATGTCTGTCTTTTTGTGTCGATAATTTTTAAGAAGGCATCTAATAACTTTCTTTTTTGTCTGTTAAATAGCAAGCGACATCGATAGCGACACACATGGTAAAAGAATGGGGCATGTCCGAACACGTCGGTTTGAGAACTCACGACGTAAATTCAAAATCAATTATGGCAATAAATGAACTGTCACCGGCGACTACGGAACAGATAGATTCTGAAATCAGACGACTACTCCAAGTAAGTTCGTTTATCAAGCACTTCGTGTAAAAATTAAAAATAATATCCACCCAATTAATATTATATTAAGGTTCAGTTTAGTAAGGATACAGTTTAAATTTTGAAAACGTCCGAGTGGGCATTGTTTGTGAGCTATACTGGTCACAACTGCAGAAAAATTTGATAGCAAATAAAAAACGGCAACAAAAAGCGTCCATACTCAAAGTATACTGTCAAAAATTGAAAACAAAATATTGCTATAGAGGCAGCGACAGGCCAGGATAGGGTTTATGCTAGCTCTAGTGTATTATATAGGAAAGAACATAGTTTGTGGGCAGCTGGAGGGATACTCTGCCCAGAAAAGGTGCGTTTGGCAGTGTCGGGTTAAAATTGCAAGCAAGGTGCAAACGATTTAAATTAAGGATTGGATTTAACCGTTTTATTATTGGTTTAACCTGGCCCTGTGCTAAAATGCGAGGGTTAGGTCAGCCAATATGCAAATTGATTAGTCGCTGTGCATTTGATTTTGTGTTCACTGATAATGAAAATAATTAAATTTCAGGAATCGTACGAGAGGGCCAAGGCTATACTGAGGACACACCAGAAGGAGCACAAGCTGTTGGCCGAAGCGCTGCTCAAATACGAAACTCTTGACGCCGAAGACATAAAATCAATAATGTCGGGCAGGAACGAACCCGAAAGCAACAAACTTAAAGGCTGAGCAATCCTCCTATTTAATTAATCCGAATCATAATAGAGCTTAACGCTTCGATCCAGTAACTATTTATATACAGTTTATAAGAAAAATGGAAATAATTGGTTTAAAGTTCTCCCCCCCCCTACACCGATTTACCAATGAAAAAGGTAAGCGAATTCGGTGGAATTTCTTTTAGCCGCAAAATTAAAAATCAATGTACATATTTTTGAACCATTCCATTTCTTATTATTTTTTTTCTTTCTAAATATTTGTTCGTAAGAAGTAGTCAAAACTTTCATCTCCACTCCGACAGGGCCTAATATAAAACCTTCCTCTCGATGATTATTATTATTATTATTATTAATATCACACCAATATTTTGATAGTAGATCTGCCAGTCCATTTTGTATATAATAATGATGGTGATAAACACGAGTGATTGATTGAGAGGGACTTAATGAGGAATTCAGACTTTTATCAGCGATCTTAAGTCCATCCAGTATTAGATTTAAGCCGGTTCAACCTGAAAGTCTGTAACCTACCCGCATGAGATCTTTACATTGTATCCCGATTTATTTACAATTAAACACGTTTGTCACCTCGATTTGAATGGTTTTTATTTTACTTTGTATTAATTGAAATGTATTTAACGAAGAAGGCGAGAAGAATAATTAACTGTTTGTTATAAAATTTGTGTCCGCGCTTGATCGATTTTGTTTTTAATGTTCGTTTTCGGCCAAGTCCAGACTCATTGAGTAAGTTGGTTTCTTACGTCTGATTTTGATGGCTTTTATCGTGTGAATTAGTTGTTACTTATTTTAAAATACAGCGATAGACTTTGCTTGTTTGAAATTTAAGTTGTGTAAATAAAAAAATTTCACTCGCATAACAATTTATTTTTTGGAATTGTTTTATTTACTTGTGTATCCTTCCTGTTGACTATTGATTGTTCCTTTGGTAAGAATGCGTATATTATTATTATTATGTAAATTATATTGAATCGAAGTATACTATGGTGATGCATTGTGAAAGCTGTATCAGAAAAATTGTAAATTGCAGTTGCACAATTCACAGATATGTTAAGAATGGTTACCTTTATTTGAGCTATTCATCTTGAAGTACAATAAACTAACTCTACAAGCGAATTGTTATAATAATTATAAATAATAAAGAAGATTTATCGTGTAATGGTTAATAAATAGAGTGTATTTGTAATTATAAAGCAATTATATAATTGCTCGATAAATAATAACAGAATTAATTGTCATAATTACTTTTGCTTATATTTGATTTATGCAATACAGCGTCGAAAATTAATTAATCGATTCAGGAAATGTTACACCATTTGCCAATCTCAATGAATATATCATTGGCAATGGATTTTGCTCCAGGCCGAAGACTTGTATATACAAGCAGTAAATAAAGTATTGAATAAAACTTGAATGCTAAGTTCGAAAATCGAATACCCTTTATAACGCCCCACTGTTTGAGTTGTGCATGCGAGGCTTGGTAACAGCGCATAGTGTTCAAATAATAACTCTAGGAATATAAAACACTAGTGTAATTTGATTAATGGAAGAAATTTGTCAAGAACGGAGCCAGTTGGGAAAACATCCATCGAATGTTTACGTAACCCTGAGGACGGGCTAAAGTGTATTTCATTAGTGCGGTAGATATTAAGGAGGTCCACCGAAGGAGAAGCCCGCAGTCTGTAGCGCGGCGTAGTATAGTAAAAGGAATGTTAAATTTAATGAGTAATTAAATAAGTGGCCGGCCGGAGGAAAGCTCGCTTCCCAGCATCGGACTGGAGGAAGGGGGAGAGCCGCGAAAGGCGGACTACGAGAAGAACATCGAAGGCAGCGATATGGGACGTTCTTTGCCTGACCCTGGCAACTGCGGTCTATAATTCAATAACTAAGGGAACTTTTCCTTAAGTGAATTCGGCCCGTGCACTCGATCAGTGTAAACTCCGTTAAATAAGGGAATCCCTCCACCCGCCCCTAGGGGCTTACAACTCAACTAAACCTATCCAGGTAGGGATAGCTGAGGAAAACACCGCTCGAGTGGAGTCTTGATTTATTCTGATTTTAGGGATATTTCTGTTTTGATTTGGTGGAAATGCTCCAGCCTCTGGCAGAGAATCCGATGCCGTTGGTGGAGGTCAAGGTGTTGTCAAGAGCGGGCGGTTGGCCCAGCTGTGATTGTTATCAGGTGGAGCACTTGCCTGCCCCTCTCTTATCATTGACGTGGCGGCTCACCCTTCCTCCAGTCCGAGGCTGGACAGCGAGCTTACCACAGGCCGCCGACATATTTAATTAATCATTAAATTTAACATTCCTTTTACTATACTACGCCGCGCTACGGACTGCGGGCTTCTCCTTCGGTGGACGTCCTTAATATCAACCGCACTAATGAAATACACTTTAGCCCGTCCTCAGGGTTACGTAAACGTTCGATGGATGTTTTCCCAACTGGCTCCGTTCTTGACCAACTTCTTCCATTAATCAAATTACACTAGTGTTCTATATTCGTTACTTATTATTTGAACATTTTGCGCTGTTAGCAAGCCTCGTATGCACAACCAATGATATATTCATCGAGATTGGCAAATTGTGTAACATATCCTTTCTTATTATCACTAATGAAACACACACACTTTACCCGGTGAATAAAAAAACTACTTAAAACTGTCTTGAAATAGTATACATTAATGTATTCGTGACGACATTCTTTGTTTTTATTACAAGAAATGTAAAATTAAGATCTCCGAGTTGTGTTATCAGAAAGCTGTGAAATTTAGCAAGAGCGGAAAATATAATACAAACTTTTTTAATATTTTTAATCGTTTGCCAGCCAGTTTTTAACTTGTTTTTATCTTTTTTATTATTTGGAAACTGGCTAACGCTATTTGCGCCAGATAACTATGTAAAACTGAGTATTGGTTCAACTTTTTTTGTTCTACACAAAAAATTAGCTTAAAATTCGGCATCAAAAAATGTTTGTGCACTCAGTTTTAGAACAGAATTAGATATCTGTTCAAGTTATCATTTGTTTATTGTCTTAAATATCATATATAGATATGATAATAATACCATAAAGTGGTTAGATGACTTACCGCATCCAACAACTAAAAAATTGGAATCTTGGATATAATTTAAGCTCGAATAAATTGAAAAAAAATTGTCATAACAAATCTATGATTTATTATTCTATATATTGTATTTACAATGTTTCAAACATTAAACTAGTCAAATTTTTTTTTTGTTATTTTTTTATTATAGTTTGAAATGAACATTCAATATAACACACAAATATATAAATATAAAAAACCTAAAACAATAATATGGATTGGAATGTGCCTCAACGAAATAGAAATATTTCTGCTACGCTTCATCAATATAATGGCCAATAAAATGTTGACCATTACAGAAGTTAATATTTACAAGAGAAAGGTAGAGAAATATCTCGTTGGAAACACATTCTATAGCTTGGTATGTATCTGTCGACAAAATTACAAAATCAATAATAATTAAGTCCCTTACTTTATTTCTTTTTTTTTTTTTTTTATACTTTTATGTTTAAATCAGTTTTAAATTGTATTTACATAAATTTGTCTATAATTTGTTTTGGAATCTACTTTATTCGTTCTAAATGCAGTTCAGAATGGAACCGAGAACAAACTGAAAACATTATTTTCAATCTAAAACCGTTTAGGTTTCATTGTAAATTTTGTCATCAAAACGAGAGAGAAAGAGAGATGAGGGTAAAACGCGTACAACAAGTTGTCGATAGAAAAACTTTCTATTTGCAGAGAAAAAACATATCCAATAATAATAATAATAATAATAATAATCATTTTAAACAAAGGAAACAATTATTCTTCCTTTTGATTACAAAATTTACAGAACATCAAAAAAATGTTTTGTCTATCGAAGGAATAAGCCCCAAAATATTAGGTTAAAACACATTTTGGTATGGACGGCCTCGTGGAGCATACATACATTTTTTTAGTTTTCATATCGACCAATCAAAATGAACTAAATATAGTATAGTCTCTATCTAAAAAAAAAAAAAATACGAAAGAAAAGTATCAGTTATCTACCAAAAGACCAATATTAGACAACAACAACTCCTATAACAGACTGCCAAAAAACTTACTCTATAAGTGAGGTAGTGAAATATGACAACAAAATTAATTCATTAATTATTTGATTTCAGGAACGTTTTTCTTGTTTTAAATCCCATTATTCCTTTTTAAAAAAAGAAACATGTCTTGTTTAAAATGTAACTAAAGAGAGAATATATAATAATAATAATAATAATTAATAGTAGTAATAGTAATTAATAATACATGGTGCTCGGATTTTCTTTTTCCGATAATCACATTATTTTGCTCAAATAAAAAACAAAAAAAATTTGGTTTTCTTTTAAAAATAAATATCATAAAACTTTGTCGCTACGTTTATAATTACATATTTTTTTTATCACAAAAAAAGACATTACAATCAACTAAAATATACACAAGGCATTTTGTATGATGTAACATATATAAATATATGAAATATGTTCGTTTAATTCATTACTTTGAACGATGCCACAATTTAAAATATACGCAGTATTTATTCGTCTATACACTGAGAGAAAGAAAACTGAAATTATATAACAATTAGTTTCTTAAAGGCTAATAGAAAATACATCTAAAAATAGTTCGGCGTTACAAACTTTTTCCTGTTTCTATTTTACATTTTTATTTTCGCTTCAATCCTTATTCCGCTAAACACAAGGGTCGGAAAAACCGTTGGCATTAAACAATTTGTTTCCATAACAACTGTGGAATTGACAAACTATCTATTTTTTTAACGCATATTGGATTCAAATTTGCTATCGGATGGAAGAAATGAAGTGTACCCGACTTTCTCTCTTTATCTCCAATCGCAAATTTGAACTTCGCAAATCTAACTTTTTTTTCTCCTTACAATTACGAACCGGTCAGATTAAGCCGACAGGTATATGCGGTTCAATGGAAAAGGGCCATGAATATTCTTATTTTAAATTTAAAACTGGAAACGCGACAACTACATTTGAAAAAAAAGAGGTAATCGATCGTGTATAAAGTTAGAATTTAAACAGTTCGATCTTTGTACACGATAAAAACGTTTTACAAAAAAAAGCGTGATTAGTGAGTGCCGATATTTGGTCTCTTTTTTGATCAATTGAAAATACAAGAAAAATGATTTTCTAAATTTCTTTTATATATATATAAAAAAATTTTAATCGCGTCGAGACAACCTAAAATGTTTAGGTTTTGTGCTCAAAATGGCGATTCGTTTTTATTTGTTTTTATAATAGCCAGACGCAAAATTGAAAACAACAGCTCTTGGGGTGGAGGAGTTTAAGGCAAGATATGAGCGAAAGTAATTGCGACATAAACAAAATAAAAATGTATGTCAACTATATATATAAATGTGTATATAAGGATTTTATATACATATACATATATATATATATATATATGAAGTATTATGTAATATGCATATACTTCTAAAAATTATCTGTTTCCAGTATTTTTAACTTTTTTTTTGGGCTTTTCTTCTTAAAGATATTCCGAATACGATTATTAATTCGCAGTACCAAAATCTACACAAACTGAAAACAAAAACAATTTATTTACAAACAATGAAACTGCTTGAAAATTTCTTCGACTAATTTTTGCACTATCTTTAAACATTTTTTCATCGACTTTTTAGTTTTTGTTTTTTTATTTATTAAACATTACTTTGAATCCTTTGTCAATTCACATAGCAATGTGAAAGAGACGTGGGGGGGGGTTCCACAATAAGGGAGTGAACAGTCCTTAAAGGGCAAACCCCACAATACAATTGTAATACGCTTCAATATTATTTAGATTATTATTAAAAGCCTAGCCAAGAGCGGTTTTTATCATTACGTTTTTTGTATACATTTTTCTCATATTTTTTTGTTCATTTATACAAATCATTTATAGTCTGTATACAATATACATATATACTTCCCACGGAGAAATCAGTCTTATATAAGAACAATTGATAGAACATATATATTTTTATAATTAGATTACAGTTGTTCATATTTTTTTATTAATTTAATTACTCTTTTCTTAATTCTTAATACAAGAAGATAATGCCGTAAATGTGTTATCCACTGTAATTAATATATCAATAATAGAGGACCTATCACTTGTTTACAGTATATATATATATATATATATATATATATATATATATATATATATATATATATGTGTGTATCAAAAGTATATACATATACATGTACGTATGTATGCATATATTGTTATTAACAATTATAATAATACATCATTTCGGTAGAAGAAAAGGAAATAAAAACAATTTGAATGACTCATCCATTTCATAGGATAGCTTGTATAATGTGGTCGCACACTTTCGGTCCTAAACCTACGTTTATATGTATATAAACCCTCGCATGTACACAGGTATGTACACAGTGTGGTTGGGGGGACCCCAACTCACAAGAACGAATTGAGGAACGAAATTGTTAAAGTGCAGGCCGTAATGATACGCAGAGGCTTCACTTAAAAAACCCCCCACACATACACACAGTCACATGAAAATTCATTCGAAATATACAATGAAACGATTTGAAGGGAAAAAAAAGAAAGAGACGCTAAGAAAGAAATGTGAAAAATACTTGTTATATCCTCTGCATTTCTCTTCTGTGCACATCCCCTTTCTTTCTTTCTTTCACACACAAATTTTTAGGCCTACTCTCCCCTCGCTTTCGGACAAAACCCTCCTGAGGGCTAACAGTCCCAAACTCTACACATATATGCATGTGGTTGCGATCACGTGTGCAATAAATATGAGAGCCTGACAATTGGGGAATTTACGATAAGTAGAATGTAAAGAAAATATGATCGACGAGAATTGATATTAAATAAATAAAAATACAGCTGGCTTGTGGGGGATAAAATGTGATTGCGTTTTTTGGAACCGGTCTTCCATCAAAGTGGCGTTCGAGCGTGCTTTTCACCGATATGACAACGACTATGATGATGGTGATGATGATGAAGGTGATTGATGGCATTGATGATGATTAACCGTGGCACAAAGTGGCATCTAGTAACCCTCTCTCTCTCTCTCTCTCTCTCATTCACTTTCCCAACCAGGAACAGGGTTAAGAGGCAGAATACGGTATACGTACCCCCGAACGAAAACGAAATTCGTTTGACCTAAAAGTTTTCTGTATTTTTTTTCTTAACCTTTTCTCTCTTTCTTCTCGTTTACCCCATGCTTTCAATGACGCCCCGACGATTCCATGCCCACCTGAAAGAGAAATAGAATTGAATTAAATACAGTACAAAAAATAACGAAAAAGTCAACAAAATTACAGGCATTTGAACTAGTAATCCTAAATACAGCTCCACTGGGAAAATGTCCAGTATCATGATTATAATGACTTCAAAAGAATTAGGAATAAGAAAATTATGGTTTACTATTTACACATAGTAGTAACAATATTACATTTGTGATAACAAATATTTAAATAAAATAATAAATGATATAAGATATTATATAATTTATAAGAAAACATTATATAAATAAATGACTATAATGCCCATTATGGAGAAGTCCTTTAATTATTTTTTTCTTTTAGCTTTTATTATGGCTAGTTGCTTAACAAATAATTGTTATCAATAATAAAGCTTTTTATTGTATAGTTGTTAAAGGTGAAAAAGTATTATTTTAGGTATCATAGGATCACTGATCTTTATTTCAGCTTTACATATATAATACATAAGTGTATATATATATATATATATATATATATATATATATATATATATATATATATATATATATGTGTGTGTGTGTGTGTGTGTGTGTGTGTGTGTAGACAATAGTGATTTTTTTTTAAAATGTTTACTTTTTGTAATCTAGTTTATCGGTGTAAATGTACCCAACGAACTTTAGTTAAGTACATTTCCCCACCACCCTCAGGGGGCGCTAGCGTCTAGGATAACCGATAAACTAGCGCCCCCTGAGGGTGGTGCGGAAATGTACTTAACTAAAGTTCGTTGGGTACATTTACACCGATAAACTAGCGCCCCTTGAGGGTGGTGCGGAAATGTACTTAACTAAAGTTCGTTGGGTACACTTGCAACGATAAACTGGCGCCCCCTGAGGGTGGTGCGGGAATGTACTTAACTAAAGTTCGTTGGGTACACTTGCACCGATAAACTGGCGCCCCCTTGAGTGTGGTGCGGGAATGTACTTAACTAAAGTTCGTTGGGTACACTTGCACCGATAAACTGGCGCCCCCTTGAGTGTGGTGCGGGAATGTACTTAACTAAAGTTCGTTGGGTTCACTTCTACAGATAAACTGGCGCCCCTTGAGGGTGGTGCGGAAATGTACTTAACTAAAGTTCGTTGGGTACACTTGCACCGATAAACTGGCGCCCCCTTGAGGGTGGTGCGGAAATGTACTTAACTAAAGTTCGTTGGGTTCACTTCTACAGATAAACTGGCGCCCCTTGAGGGTGGTGCGGAAATGTACTTAACTAAAGTTCGTTGGGTACATTTGCACCGATAAACTGGCGCCCCCTTGAGGGTGGTGCAGAAATGTACTTAACTAAAGTTCATTGGGTAGAATGTTAGTAGCGAAATTCATAAATTAAATTTGAAATATAAATCATCTTTCTGCCAATATATACAAAAAACATTAGTGGACGTACAGTTAAGAAGGCACTGTAACGTTATTGATTTTAGATAATTACATTAGCAGACTGAACCCAAACTCTTTCAAGAGGTCAGCAATATTTTTTTCTTTTCTGATAAGGAAGACAAATTGAGAGACAAATATACAACTGTTAATTCTAAATGATAATAATTTAAACCAAAACGGGACCTTCATTGCTAGTTTAAGTTTTGACTCGCTCCTTTGAATTTGTGAAACTACAAAGGCCAGTATAATTGTTTTTCAGCATAGAAATTGTGTGCGAATGTTTACAATTGTAATTGTTACTTTCTCAAGGTATAAAATAATACTGTTGTGTTGAAATATCAATATGATAAAAATGATTGCGATTAAATTCAAGAATTTATAGTTTTTACTGTGATAGTCGCTGAATTGACTATTATTTCGAAAATGTGAACTCTTACACTAAGAATACACTATGATAGAGGTATTGTTTCAAATTGAAATATTATTTCATAGATTACATTGAAAAATTACAATCTCATTTCTAGAGAACTAATTTCTGAAAGACAAATTAATAACAGGGAGAAGAAATATAAGCAGTCTTATATTTCGAACCACATGCTGCATTGCAAATACGGAAATATTAATACCGAAAAAAATATTAATCTGCAGTTAAAAGTTTGAATTTTAAAGCGCCATAAAATCCCTATTATATTAACTATAAGCTGGGTATATTTCATGCTCCTTCTAACAATCTAAGTTCAAGCTGTTTAAGAAGTAATTAAAAGTTTAGGCTTAAATCCTAGGCTTCCAACTTATAAGGAGAGAAGCCTTTTTATTTCACATTAAAAGAAACTGTAACTTTTTAATCCGAAATATACATTAATATTTCTATATTATACAAAACAAATTAGGGCTTATAAAACAGCGCGCTTTTTGTTTTATGTCAAATGGAAAGAAGAAATTAGCAAGATCTATACCATGCACAAAAAGCAACAACTTGTAATTGCCGTGTTCAATAATGAATCTCGGTTATACAGCTAGATATACATAGTAGTCAGGGCTCAAAATCTCAAAAATGTAGCCTAATCTGAGTGTCGTCTAATCGAAGAAAGAACAAATTGACAACGAACCACCGAACCACCCAACGAAAGCAATTTTTTGTTGGCAGCGACTTAGAAACTCTCCAAGGAAGAATCTTCCCTAAAAACAGAAGTCGAATTACTGTATAAACTGTTGTACGCACATAGTATCAACGTTACAAAGCTCAACACTCTATGTATTGATAGAGAAATCACGTTCATTGACAAAAATATTCGAATCACGGCGCAATGCGAACGGAATTACAGGAGACCTAACAAATTTCATGAAATTCAACCGATTCCCATCATCTGAAGCTTTTCAATGACCACTCTTGATTATTAATCTGACCGTATCCAGAAACCAAGGTCACGAATTATCAGGACAGAACGAGTGGTCACACACACAAACACAATTTTAACGAATAATATATATATATATATATATATATATATATATATATATATATATATATATATCAGTGACAGTCGCCGACCAACCATTCAAAGGATAAGATGTAAATGAAATTCTGTTAAAACAGGGCGAATGGAGACAGAATAGGACACGGAGTAACGCATCGGTTGAAGGATCTGTCAGAGACGATGTAACAGACTGTTTCAATAGTGCATTTACATTCTCAATCGTTTTTACTAAAACTTTAGACCGTTTATATTTGTCTACTCCCTCCGACCGACAAAACTCGAAAGAAAAACATTTATTAAATTCCCCGGGGAATTTTATTGGATATATTTTTAAATGGTGTCACTTATAAATAACTCATCCGCGTTAGGTTCAAACGGCAAAAATTTATTTTAAAAAAGTGTTTTATCTTCTGTTTGACTAATAAGAAAAAAACTGAACTGAGATAGATATAGATATAAAGATATAGAGAGAGATATAGAGAGATAGAGAGAGAGAGGCCTTGTCTTGACTTGGTTTACTCCCATAATATAGTTCTGAGTGATTCTTCTCAGCCTTGTTATTGTATTACTGAAACTGACAATTTTTAAAAGAAATGCTCCATATTATATTGCAAATCTCAAGAACAAAAAAATAAACATTTCTAGAACAATTTAAAATTAACTTTTGTTAATTAAAACAAATAAAATTGTAACATTTGAATAATTTATTTTGAAAATTAGAATAATTAAATGAAATTTCGCACTGTTTCTGTTTCAATTTCTAAAAAAAAATAACTCCGATAATAGATAAATATATATTCTGAAAAACCCCCATTCTTCGTACCAATTTAAAATTAAGTTAAAGATAAGCTTTGAAAGGAATGAAATTATACACACAGATTGTTTCACAATGGCAGTGAATTTATTTAAACAAAAGATAACATGTCGATAATACATCTCTTAAAAAGGCACTCTTTCTAAAAAAAAAATAAAGAAGAAATGAAAAATGAAGAAAACAATAATTATCCCAAAAACTATCTGTGTACTGAAAAAATTACAAAAACTGCTTAGAAAAAAAAATTACTTAAAAACCAATAATAAGAAATGCACAATACACAGCAAAAACATTATCATTTTATTTTAGTTAGAAACAACTCAAAAAGAATTTCTATATCAAGAGTTCATTAAAAAAAAGTCCTCTCGGATTATTCTTACTTAGAATAAAATGTAGAACCAAATTAGGCCATTCTAATTGCGAAAATCGTCAACTTGCATTCTGTTATACAAAAATATCAAGGCCCCTCTATATAGTAATTAATTAGAGATTTTTTGTTTTTTCTTTGGTAAAAGTAATTCTTTGAATTCACATAATAATTAAAAAAGAAAAGAAAAATGAATAATTATTACGGAATCATCGTTTTTGTGTCAATTAAACACAATACTAAACACAGGTGTTGTTCTTTTTTTTAAATTTAATATAAAATTGCACCTACACAAAGGTACTTTGTAATCGGAATGCAGGTTATACCCTCCATGATCTGCATTACACAAATTGTTAAGTGCATTCTTACTTAGTCTTAGTTCCGCGTTAATATCAATAAACTGTAATTAATCTAGACTGCTATTTTAACATCGATCACTCAATTAACATCATTAATTCAATTATATGAATAAGTCCCATCATTCTAACAAGGAATTCTAGGACTTCAATCTATTGACTATAAAGTTGATCAACCGTAGTTTTTTTTATTTCTAAATAATGGTTTTGTTTTTGACTAAAATATACTGTGGGAAGGGCTGCTACAGGCAGACATTCAACACAGTGTGACCAACGTCATTAAATATCCTACAAGTTAATAAAAACGGACAAACAAAGAAAAACAAATATATTTCGAACACTACTATGATTCAGTTTTGCTATTTAAACGCTATGGTAACTTTTACCGGTTTTTTGCAATTTTTTGCACATGCAAGATCACTCATTTATTCTAATGAATAAATGGACAAAAAGAGTATTTCGAGTAAGCTGTAATTTTAAAAGAAAAGGCGATTCGTATATTCGAGTGGAAAAATTTCAACACAAATATTACTGATGGTTCATTACACTCACATTATAATAAAATTATTGTGTGGAAAATAAAATGGCGGAATTGATCAATAAATAGTTTATAGTGCCTATCTATAAACTTTAAAAGAGAATTCAAAATTATCTGTTTTCCGTCTTAAAAATATAAAATAAAATTTTTTTCAATTATAAAAGGTAACTTTATATCCGATGTTTCATTTAATAATTTAATTCTCTTCACGTATGTTTCATACTTGGGGATATCTATAAAAGTCAATGTTAGCCTAAAATTGATAAACATCATGGAGAGTATATTCACAACCACTATTATTATTGTTAGGTTAATAACCTACAATTAATTCTAATATGAAACTTTAATAATTACAATATATATATTTGTATATAGTGATATATATATATATATATATATATTTATTTATAAATTCATATATCATTAAAATCTTTAATTACACCCCATTTACCGAGTAAATGTAAAAGCCAAATAAACTGAATATATTACACATCCCGATTTTCATAAAACTAACTAATCATTAAATATAAAATAGGAATGAATATAAGATCAGGAACAGGCGCTTATATTAACCGCTGAAATTAACAACTGCACGAAATCAAGTACTAAGCTCAACCTTTTAAAAATATTACTGTAACAAAACGAATATAGTAGTAATAATAAAAAAAATACTACGCACAATAAATTAGGAATGTATCAAACAATTATTTTGTAAGGCACAAAGAAAATTCATTTAAACTTTATACATTTGTTAACATAGTTCAGTATAGAATAGGTTTATTATTCCGGTCAACAATTACCACTCACATTATGGCCTATTTATCCTAAAGACGAACATACTTCTTTTTTTTCTAATTCAGTGAAAACAAAGGGTCCAGACAGAGAGAGAGAGAGAGAGAGAGAGAGAGAGAAAGAAAGAGAGATAGAGAGAGATTAAAATATTACAGATTCCTAGAATTCCTATGGCACATTTAAAACACCTACTAGTAGTTATTTTTAGAGGTATATTTTACAGACATTCCTCAGCGATTTAAGGACTTAATTAGAAATAGGCAGATGGGAGCACATATTTGGACATCTATCAGCTTACAAGACAGTTCATTGCCTTTAGATTTACATTTTATGACTGTCGATCATTTACACAATGTCATGGAACAAAACATTGTTGTACAGCAAATCAAATCCGACCCGGACCAAGAACCTCTTCTTTATTACTAACATAGTTCAATTCCTGCGGGCAGCGGTGCAGAAAGTATAACATGTTCAAAGCCCCGAAAATAAAGCAAATTCTATTCGGGCGGTGGTGGAGGGGGTTGCGGTGGAGGAGGGCCGTCCGGTAGGGGTGGAGGCACCTCTGGGGGTGGGTACGGAGGCACTATGAAGTAGGGTACGCGTTGCTCCTGCCCGTAGAAGATCATCCTGGGCGGAGGTGGAGGCGGAGGTGGAGGAGGAGGCCTGCGCACGAAGCCACCCTGGTAGGGCGTGCAGGCGCGAGCTCCAGGCCTCGGAGCCGGGTACCTGCACTGCATAGGCGGTACTCGTACGCAGTACATGTCCCTCTGCATCTGCATACCACCCTCGGGGTACATTTTCCTCGGAAACCAACCTCCTTCCTGAGAATTCCTACCAAACCCGTAAGCCTTACGAGGTCTAATGTTATTATGGATACGACCCCCCGTCCTGCCATTTACAGCATTATTAACAAACACTTTCGGGCTATTACTAGGATTAAGTTTCAGAACCCCCTGGGAATCCGTTTCTTTTTGACCTTCCGTGCCCCTACCGCCTTCAGAACCTTTGGTCTCGGCACTGACTCGGGGCTGTTCAGGATTGGGGATTGGGGAGATGGGACGGACAATATCCATTTCGGTATCCCGGGGGGGACTACTCGAGCACCTACCGCTAGGAACATCGCCCGCTTTATCTCCGGAAATTGACTCCTCATCGGACTGGCAACTCTTTTGGCATGTTTTGGCGACACCCCCACTCAGGTTACTGTTATAATCGAGAGAGACGTCCGAGACGTTACTAGGCGCGTTGGGCAATTCGGAAAGTGTGGACGACTGCTCGACTGTATTCTTAGAACACTTTGGGGAGGTAGCGACTAAATTAGGTTTGGGTGGAGGAGAGTACTGCGCGGCTGTACTACTTTCCAAGTCTATATCAACTACATTATTTACCTGGAGTGTAGTTCCGTTGGGCCGGTGGTGCTTGGCGGGCAATCCGGGATTCCTCTCTTCGCTCCGTTCTCTCTTCTTCGACTCCTTAATCTTGTCCTTGGGTATCTTGATCTTAAGGGCCGGCGAAGGAGAAATCTTGTCCTTCGCAATTTTAATTTTGAGGCTCTGGTCGGCCGGCGGTTGTGAAAAAGCCTCTATTTTCTCCTTGGGTATAGTTATCACTATGGGTTCCGGGTCTCTGCTCTTGTGCTTGTGCCTGTGCTTGTCCTTGTGTTTCTCCTTGTGCTTGCCCTCTTTATGTTTCTTCTTCTTCTTTTTGTGTTCTTTCGACCGGTGGTCGTCGGACACGGGGTTCTGTTCGGGGAAGGACTTGATCAGGTCGGGAGGTTTCTCTTCTTTGGGCGTAACGGTCTCTCGCACTTGGTCCTTGATGGGCTGTATCAGATCTGGGACACGACCGGGCAATTTCACCGAAGTCTCGGCTTTACTCGAGAGTTCAAAACCGGATACTTCTTCTATCTGTGGCGTGGTGGACACTAATTCCGTTTCACTGCTACTAGAACTACCGTTGCGGTTACGGGAGGACTTGCCGGGGGTGAGGGGGGGATTGAGGGCGAGGGGGGAAGACAGATGGGGTTTAATGTCCGAACCGGAAGTGTCTAAGGGGGGAGGGGTAGTTTTTTCGGGACTGAAAATAGAGCGTTCGGGTTTAATTCTGGGCGGGGGCGTCTTCTGTTTGGGTAGCTGAGGGTGGGGAGGGATCTTGGGCGGCTGGGAATAGGAGGAGGGGACCGAGTCAGAAAAGGAGACTGGCGGTATAAGAGGTATGTCATGGTGGAGAGGCTTCTGAGGGGGCAGGGACTGGTAGGGGGCCGCCTCTGTGTTGATGACGGGTGGGAGTGGGTGGGTAGGGACGGGAGGGAGGGGGAAGCCGACCTGGTGGTGGTGGTGGACGGGTTGAGGTGGCGGCGGCGGTGGAGGCGGTGGCGGCTGCTGGTGGTGCCCGAGCAATGATGAGGACGCGACCTCTATATTACTAGCGCACTGCACTTTATCCGTAATAGGGACGTTCGAAGTGTGTCCCTGAGGTTGGAGCCTGTCGTACTTCTTGTTGAGGTACGCTGACGGTGGCGGTTCGTGGGTACCGTTGCGTGCCTGAGGTGTAACCTGGTGGTGGGGTGGCAGCGCCATCGGTGGCTGCTCCGGCCTCCTCGTCCTGTGCGGTGCCACCACCACCTGCTGCTGCTGCTGCTGCTGCTGGTGTTGCACAGATAGCGCCACCGACCCACTGGACCTGCCCCCGCTGCCGCTCATGCTCATCCCGTGCGAGCTCTGCATGTGGTGAGGCCTTTGAGGAGGCCCGAACACACAAGATGACTTGGCAACATTCATGTTATGGCCTTCCACCCTGAAACCAGTATCATTGGATCGTCTATAGTTTTATTTAGTATTTAACATCCGTGGTATAGGAGCGCATTTGATCGGCCGACCTCTGGGCGCTGAGGTGCACATCCGTGATCTATACTTTGCCAATTTATTAGTAAAATTTAATGAAATAACGCTAATATAAATTATATTTTTTTTAGTACTATTCCTTCAGTGAGATTACACAATATCGTATTAAAACAAATGGGTCCGGTTACTTGACCTAATATAATATTATATTAGGTATTTATTATTATATAATATTATAATAGTTATTTACATTTATGTATATACACAGAAAAAACTACCCAGCATTTTGAGATTGTCAACATTCATTTATCATTTCCTAAATAATGATTTGTTATATTTGCCTTACATACCTGGGATGGGGCTGGGAAATGTGCAACGGTTTTTTATAGTCGGGAGGAGGCCTTTGGGATAATTCCATTTTCTTTTTTAGTTCCTCACTGCTATTACTACTGCTACTCCCACTGCTCGAAGCAATAGCTACAACACAGATTAAACTGCATTAAATATAAATAAATGATAATTTAACTGTTTAGTATATTTATGACGTACGAGTAATAAGTTGAAACTGTCCAATTGATATTTATTTGCTCGGTGAATTTTCAATGATAATAATTAATTTTAAAAGGAAATAATATGAAACTAATTTTTAATTGTGCAATAGCTATACCGTACCTCTCTCACACATATAATATGAATTCGCAGAATTTTATAAAATAACTTACATCAACTGTATAATAAATGATTAAATTATATTTTGCATAAATGTTTTTATTCCAATAAATGACCAAACTTAAACACCATAATGAAATTGTACCGTCAGCAATGTAATTTGCCCAGTGTGCAAGTAATGTGGGAAAAAAGGTAGATGATAATTTGTTTACATCACTTGTAGGTCACAAATGCTACATACTTACTGCATGCTTGGTATTGTAAGTCTTTTATATATATATATATATATATATATATATATATATATATATAAAATGTCATTTGAAAATCACAGTTATTCGCATAATGTGGAATAACTAGATAGAAAAAATATAATTTTTTTTAAATAAATTTTCACCTTGAGGAGGAACCATGTTTGAAGCAATGCCTGAATATGATGAGCTTTCTCCAGCTTTTGTTCTCCTCTCAACGTCCTGCGGTCATTACTCACAATCAATAAAAACATACATACTGGAATTTCATTTGGAAAATTTTATTATTCCCATTGCACATGCACAGAATCATTTTTTTCACGAGTTGACAATAACCGAAGGAACAATATTTCAATGTTTAATTAAAATGCAATCGCATTTAATTACAAACAAATTACATTAATTTGTAATGTACTCACAAGCGGGAAGCTCAGCATCTGATTTTGATTTTGATTTGGATTCTGGTTTTGATTCGACGATATTGACATAATCTTTCTCTTCAGCCTTGACGGGCATTTTTCAAATATCACAAGAAATTCGTCTGTCAATTGTTCTAAGAGTTCTTGCGTTACACTTTTGTCAACGTACCAGAACCAAGGTTTACCTTCGTTGCTTTGAGGAATCTGAACAAATAAAAATCAACATATCATATACATGCAGATGGGTTGCCTGTAATAAACAAGAAAAATATATATTTTAATGATGCGAAATAATCAAATTTAAGTAATATATAAATTTCAAAAAATATCAGAAGAAAGCAATAATCTGTCAGGCACTCATGCAACTAACATATGACTAAATACAAAGAAAACCCAGTCTTAACCTAACCACCCAATTGATCATTTATACCTGCAGGGGGATACAAACTTGTAAATCATTAAATGATGTAGAAAATAAATGTTATGCTTTTTGACTTTTGACCAAAGCACTGACTGAATGCTTAATGAAAACAGCGTATAGGACTGATTGTCAAGATTAGGTTAAATCTAGACAATTCAGAACAAAATCAACCACTGTCACTAGCATACTGGTATTATTCAGTAAGGTAAATACTCATGATATTCAAAATATTTGTGCTACCCTACCAATAAATACCTTAAATTAAGAGTATTTTTTCTGTAAGAAAGAAACCTAACCTTGGACTTGAATATTAATGATTACAAACAACGGAGTAATTATAGTTGTATTAAGAAGCAATTAGGTGCCAACAATAACAAGTTGGTTGAAAACAAGTAAAGGTTTAGTCAACAGCTAAGTTTGTTGTTTATTGTGTGTGTGTATCACACAACATTTCAGTGTGATTTGTAACAAAATCACATTGTTATATAAATCAAATGGGGGGGGGGGTTTAGATAATCAATCTGTTTATGGGTCAAAAAAAGCTATTGAATCAAACTCCCACTTTGTTTTTGAGAAAAGCACCACAGTATTCAACTAGAAGACACGTGTGTCTGTACTTAGTATTAACTGTGGCACTTTAGACAATACTCTCAATTTAAAAATTCAGTATGAGTAAAAAACTGACCTCCCAGTTGGACCATTTGCAGGCAAGGTGTATACAAAAACAGGCGACAACCGTTGGCTTGTACTGCAGGCACATGGTAGTCAGGTGTAGACTGTGTCAAAAATCAATTCATATTTATTCAATCTGATTTTAGAGTAAATATATAAATCATTTAAATCAAAACCATGCAAATAAACTCGAATGGCAATTAATATTAGATTAATATAGACATTTCAGACTCAAAATATATATTTGTCGGTAAATCCAGTGTTTTATTAGGGGAAAATAGGCCTCAGTAGTATTCTGAGGAGTGCAATTAAAAATAATATACAAATTGTAAGTGCTCAATTATTAATTATTTAGAGGAAGTTTAGAGGAAATTGTGCTGTTGTGTGACAATCAACAAAATCTCAGACAGGAAGAAATTGAATAACATATTTAATGTAAAAATATATAAGACGAGAATCAATGATGATTTGAGGAGGCTATTCCTATCTAGTTAATACTGTGCTTTGTGGCTTGCATGTTTGGTCCGGGACTGAACTCCTATTCTTCTAAATCAAAATACTAATGGACTTCTTTTAAGAGAAATTCCAATTTTGAACTGAAATAATTTCCCCCCTCCCGATTTTTCAATAGTCAAAGAAAAGTCACAACCGGTCTGGTCCCAGATCAAAATGCAAAGTGCATGCATTTATAGCCTATTATATGAACAAAATAAACACAAAAAAAATGTTCATTACCTGTTGGATGCCATGAAGTACGACGTCTGAGCGAGGTCTTTACTGGCTGCACAGTGCGTCAAGTCCAACATCATTGGGCCCAAATATTTATTAGTAGTAGCAGTAGTAGTAGTGGTAGTAGTAGTAGTAGTAGTAGTAGTAGTAGTAGTAGGCAGGAGGGAGAAGAGCCCCAGAAAACACATTTACATTGAGTGAAAATGTAGGGGTTGTGGTGTGTAATGTGCAGTAATGTTTTATGTCAAATGTTCATATTGGTATTTTGAATGTTGTATGAATGTTTCGGCGGATGTAAGTGTGTTCTGAGTGTACGCGTGTGTTGAATGCATGCCGAGAAATAAGGAAAAAGTGAACAGGAGAAAGAAGAAGTAGAATGGATCGAGATAGAAAGATAATGGAATAAGAAGAAAGAAGATAAATGAAAGAATGAAACGCGCGGGGTGGGGCGTGAGTGACTCTAATGGCGTTTAAAGGGGCCAGTGATAGAATCTCTTAAATCTCTGTGAATCAAAAGAAACAGAGCCAAACGGCAAAAAAAAATGTTATCTCACTCATTTATTTTCTCTTTTTTCTGTTTTGTTGCTTTTTCTTTCTAAAAAGATCAACATGAAAAAATACGTTAAGTTCAATAATGAAGTTTGGAAGAGATGAAAATAGTTTCAGCATTCACTGTCGGATCCCAAGGAAGAAAAACAGTGACAAATGAACAAGAAACATGACAGAATATTGAGACATCCTCTATAAATATTTAATTGACGTGTTTTATATGAATGAAAACAGCAATATTACACTATCAATAAAAGTCTACGGATATGTAAGATTCTTTAATAAGTTTTGTCAAATAAAACCATTTCCTTTTGACATGAAAAGATTTATATTTTGTATGCAAATATCATAATTTAGGCTTCACTGCAAATTTATATTGTGGCAATCAATTTTATTAAAGCCCATACACGAGTTAATTGCCACAGAAATACGGTATTCTCCTGTTCATGCCATTAAATGTTCATTCGCTCAAACAAGACACAAAGTGAAACCAAATGGGATAAATGGAAGACCTGACCAATGAAGAACACACCCAAACTTAGCCAGACGTTCAGAGAAGGTACAAAAACCAGAAAAAGGGTCCAAATTTTGAAAGGATTGTAAATAAAATGAAATTTCATTAATTCCATTATATTACAGGATTGAAACAAGTAACCATAATTAGTTTAATATACCTGTTTTGTGGTCTGCGAGGGGTTGGAAAACTGTAGGTTCGTGATGTTTCTGTCTCCTCTCGCTGGTTTGGTCTTTTGCTAGACCGGTTTCAGCTGCTAGCCATCTTCAGTAGTGGTGTTAATCACTCTTTTTTGGGCATCCTCACTGCATTGTTACTTTCACTTGTACTGTCCAGTGCTAACAGAGACTAACACCACTACTGAAGATGGCAAGCAGCCGAAACCGGTCTAGCAAAAGACCAAACCAGCGAGAGGAGACAGTAACATCACGAACCTACAGTAACCATTATTATTTAGTATACAATTGTTTTGATCATCCTTAATGCCCATCATTCTGAAAGATATATTATTGAAATGTTTTTGATTACAACACATGCGACCTTACAAATTTAAGACGCAAAACCATGGAATAAAGACTTAATGTGTGACTTTTGTGTCAACCAAAATGTCCACTAATTATTAAGGTTTCAAACACTTCATCGACATGAAAACATATCCTTAGACTTTGCTTGTCAGTGTACAACTCCGTATGTCCATTTATGTATTAAAAAATGAGCCGGCAAATTTCATCAAATGAAAGAGAATTATTTACAATGGATTCTATTTTAGCACACCAAGGTTTGTTTCTGGTGACCCCAAAAATAAAACGCCGGCCAAGTTCGCTGAACACTACCCAAAACTCTTCCAACCTTTAATTTTTTTCAACTTATTTACCACCAACACGTCTATGTTTCCAGGATACTTTCCACAATAAATAAAACAAACAGGAAAAGAAAATAATAAGAGGAAAAAATAAATAAAAATCAGTACAGAAAACAGTGTCAATATCTGTAACTGATGGTAATGTAATGTTATGCTACAAATAACAACATAATTGTATAGATACATACTAAAAAACACGTTCACACACTATGGATATTTCAGAAATCAAAAACAGTTTGGAAGAAATGAAAAAAGGAAAAGGAAAAAAGTATAGAAAAATATATAATATAAACAATAAAGAATTAAAAAATAAAAGAGGAAACAGATAACATATGAACGTAAACTGACCTCTAACCAAGTGGCAACACCTAACGACATGAGTGTGTGGGTGATCTATAGCAACATCAAAACCCAATGTCTGAAGAAGAATGTTCTCATTCATCACTAGGTCTTGAGCGTGCTCCGAATACGCCTGTTTAAAACAAATAAGAAACACGAATTGCAATTAATACTGAAACAAACACTGTAATTATGAAATAATACACTATCAATTAATGTTAACCTACAGTTTCAGATTACCAACAAACTTAAATACACAATAGGTTTGGCTATAATAAAGAAATGATTACCTTTTAACCCCCTTAATTAATGAAAATAAATTGGTAGAATTATATCTGTATTGTTAAACATAAAAATAAAATTCCTTATACTTTTTTTATGAATGCCATTAATACTAACACTTAGAGATAAAACTAGCCATGTTCATAATGGAAATAGTGTATTTAACCTGGAAATTTGGTAAATCACTTAAACATGAAACACGGTCAACAAGTATAACTGATTGATGTGTAACTTTAACCAATTAGGAATTACTTATCTGAACTATCTTAATCATAATTTGTATAAAACATTAAATAAACTACCAGAAAAAGGAATTAAATTCTCATTTCCTGAACTAGATGTCAATAGATTTATCTTGGTGCAAAAATTATACCACACATTTAATGACTGAGTATAAAATATTACTGATATTAACTGAAACATCAGGGTCATTCAATTGTATTATAGAAAATGGTAAATTATATTACTATCCAAGTTATATCACCTTTTCACATAAGCTATTTTTTGTCATTTATTAACTGTAAAAAGCATCTTATTATTTTTATTTCATTCTTGAAATTTTATAATAAGAAATTACAATTCATAAATCTTTACATACAATAATTGGAAACAGTATTTTAATCAGCTCATCATTTCCAATAACCTGCAATTTATTACCTTCCTAACACTGCAACAACAAACAACCATTTTCATAAAAAAAAAATATTTTGTTTAGTATAAATTTGTGAAATCCGCATCTAAACAAATTTGTTTATTGTTGTGCTGTTTATTTTTAATCAGTGTTCACTGCTGAATGTATTGTACTGCTATCAATAATTATAAATCCTTGCAACATATTGGAACAAGTTTAAACAAGTTTTAAGCATTTTTCATCACACAGAATATGGGGCGTATTATTAATGAGCCCAAAATATATTTGGCTCAGACGCAATGTATTTATATATCATTATTATATATTATACAGTCGGTCAAACATGGCTGAACGGTACAAAATATGTTGAATCAACAAGAGTCAAAGCTTTCACTTATGGACAATAAGACACAGTGTTTCAATAAGGCTCTAGAGAAAAATAAGTTGTAAGTTTTAATACAACGAATAATGCACCAATCTGTTCAGCACCAACAATGATTATGGCATGTGATGTAAGGCTAAAGTGAAAACAATAGGATAGTTGAAAGTCCATATCACAAACTCATGTCCATATCACATGTCTAAGAAGATAATAAAAATTGCGCCTTGACTCACTCATATAAACATAGACATTAATTACATTTTTAATGCTTGTTCAAGCAATTCAAGAGATTGCATTCAAACACAATTCCTTTTAAATTATTTGTTTTCTTATTATTTTCAAAGAAACAGCAATAGCTCTAGGTACAATTCTACAAAGGGAAACTGTAAGCAGAGTGGAGATATAAAAAAACCTGAATTATGAGAAGTTGTATTACTAATAATCTCTTTAAGCTATCCATATATCCAATATTAAAATAATTTAGACTCGTATTGTGATCTCTGAAGGTTTGGAATGCCACAGTTCTAGTGAAACAAGAAGATCAAAAGAATCATTGCAAGGGTTAATTATAACAACTGTCATGAACAAAAATAGATAACTACAAATATGTAATCAACATAACTATTTGAAATATGTTCTCCCCCTATTATTTATTTATTCAACTCCCTATTCCCCGCTGGGATTCATTAATTCAAATTTGGTAGCAGTGGACTTCACTGAAAATTATAACTTAGAAACTGAGCAAACCCCCTTGGTAAAGGAGATATTCCTTCGATTATCAACAAGGAACACAATTATCACTAACTTCCGGTTGAATCGCGTAATAATGTGGGAGAACCTTGGTTAGCTGGGACTGAGTGCCCACCCAGCCGGGGTTTTTCCTGTGTTTTGAAACAAAGGGTTTTTGCCTGAGTTGATGGGTCCTTCTACATACCTGAAGGTATGGTGGGCTTCTATTAATCCTCTCAGGTATATTATTGTTTAGTTCCCGTATTATTGGGAATCGCCCACCACTAATGCTTTAGTACATCCAGATTTTAATTGGTGACAATACAATTTCTGGTCGCCGTTATTTTAACAAATGCAATTTTCCATTCCTAACCATTAATAAGCGGATGTCGAAATTTCATTCCTTTGTCAATAACCGATATGAAAGAAACAGTGAAGTTTACTTACCTCAGACTTTATGTCAAGTGGCGGGTGTTCCCTGTGAAGGCAGATCTGGGCAACTTTGATGACGTGTTCCAATTTCCGCGGCTGCTCCTCTACCTTGGCAGCGAGGAACAGCGCCGCAGACGCTATCGCGTTGCGGTGGAAACGCGAAAATGAATGGAACATGTAGAAACGGTGCATGTACACAATTGCCGTGTTGATGCACAGCTGAGTACTGAGTGGGCCAGTTATGGAAAACAATTGTACAATCAGGTTTAAAACATAAATATATCTGTTTCCTTGGACAGAGAATAAATGTTGTTAATATCACTGTATTATTAATTAAAAATACATTTACACTATTACGCTTCCCTTTCACATGAAAATAAAATATTTTTATCATTTGCTGTGTGTTTCCAATATTGGAACAGAGATATAAACCTTATTGCTACCTACAGAGAACAGCAAAGGAAAGGAGTACAACCTTATAAGCCTTAATAAAGGTCCCTAATAATGGAAACAAATTTCAATTTTCGATCGGTAAATTTGTACTTACCGATGGAAATATATTTTTTTCCCTGTAGCTTATGACCTATAGAATATTACAGTCAGTCAAATTTCTCTGATTTAGAGGTTTGACTGAGAATTCAGGACTGATGAGTGACCATAGTCAAAAACTGAAGGAATACAACAGACAGAATGAATCCTAAATTTAAAAATTAAATCATTTCCCATGCTAGACTTGAGGTTCTTGCAATTGTCACTAGAATTTCATCATAATCTCCAAACACTACACTGACTAATTATTCCACTAGTGTACAATTTCAACACTATATGACAAAACCCAAAACCCGAAGGTTTTTCCAAAACAATTAAACAAGTAATTCAGTTTATGAGGAGAAAATAATGATATAAATGAAAACATTTCATCACCTTAATAACAGATTGATTTGTCGTAGAAAGAACTTTTCTGACTAGCAAATATCTCACAGAAAGAAGTTGAAAAGTAGGGTTGAAGAAAAATGGAATAGTGATATGAATTAAGTTAAAACTTTTATTTATATATTATATAACTTAATGCTTGGTTAACTAATATTTCCTTCAAATATAATACACTATGGATAAAAGTTTAGACAGGCAAAATTAAATACATCAAAACAAAAAGCATCTCACAACAGTGGAATAAAAAATATTGTGAATATAACCACAGAAATAATTTTGCTGAGTGCATATTTTCACACATTCAGTCTAACAGAATCATAGGGAGCCAAATGGAGATTTTGTTTGATAGAAATAGGACTTCTCTTGAATATTTTACCTATAAAATATCACACCTGATACAAAGAACATTTTTAGGGAAAAACCTAAAACTGGATTACCCTTTATGTTTTTAAAAAAAAAATATTTGTTAAAAAGCCCAATTTAATTTTCAACTTAAATAAGATGACAAAATGACCATGTGAAGCACAATTCAGGAATGGACAAATGCAAGAAGGTACTACAAAATATCTTATGGAGAATCCAGAACATGCAATGAATAGTTGCACTTAGAAAATCATAAGTGTAAAGCACTGAATAGGTGGAATTGGTCAAATAATTTTTAAACCCATCTAATGTTATAGTCAACAGAGTCACATGTTCTATTCTGGCTTGAATTAAAAATTGGTTAACGAGAGAAAGGTACAAACAAATCACCAAAAGACAATTGAAGCACAATATTAAATAATCTCTTTGATACAGCAAAACTATTCATTCAATAATAATTAAATTATGATTAAATTAATATTTTCCTCATGATATAAAAAGATTTTTATTTTCTATCATAGATAATTGAACCAAACTGAGTTTATCAAATCATTCATGAGATTAACATACATTATATGTAAAACAATAGAATATTAACCAAGAATGCAAAAGTGGATAAAAGATTTTATTCATAAAAAGGAACTTAAAATTGTTAAAAATATCAATTTGTAATTTCAATTGCAATTTAAAATTTGTTATGGATTAGATCTAAACAGTGTGATAATTCATGCAAACCATTTCATAAACTATTTTTATGATACAAGCAACTTGTCAGGATCACATGGTTGATTTGAGAAAAAGTGTGAACATTAATTGATCAAATAGCAATATTTAATAGAAAGATTTAGGAATGCACAATATTAAATATTGTGATATGGGAGTGTAAGGAAGTGTTGAAAACATTTCTGAGAAAATGCCCTCATTCAAGAAGATAATATTGATGAAGGTCATTGCATCATCAATCCAAAAAAATTTGCAAACTCATGTAATAAATTTAGGGGTAAAGCCATGTTGACTTGTAATAAAATCGGACCCCATTTAAAACAACAGCCAGAGCAGGGCAAATAACAGAAAACGTGGTAAATTAAATAAAAACTTGGAAATGGCACACCCCTCTTTTAGGGTTATGAAAGAATAAATGCTCAGTTTTTTAAAAATATAAGTAAATTGTATCGGTAAAACGTTTTATGGAAGAAACACGAGGTGGTTTTGGTTTTCCGCGTGGGGAAACCCCAGTGACGGGGACGTAAAACCCTGGATCACACCGTGTCACGAAAGTGTTAACCCGCAAGGTTAGAATCTGTTGGACGATTTAAAACATATTCTAAGCGTCGACCGTTTGAAAAAACCTATTCCAGTCTTTTGAAACAAATAAATAAACCGAGCGAGGCATAATAAAAACCTAGAAGGTGAAGGTTGCACAAGAGAAAAACAACATTCGTTAAATTGGAACTGTAAAAAAAGGATACACTTGTAGACGCTGCCCCATATCTTGAATAAAATTGGCTGCCTGTTGTCTACACGATAATTCCTTATCCGCTTCGTAGCCGCATTTTCTGCTTGGAGTATTTGCGAGTTGTTCTTTCGTAAAATACCATTTTTCATCAGCCGCCATTTAACTACACGGAGAAACGACACGGCTATTTCCTGACCGAGGAAGCCCACTACGGAATTGAACGAATACTTCCATTTAACTAAAAAACACTAGGTTACGCGGAACCATTTAAATAAATTAAATAAGTAGCAAAAATTATTACAGACTAACACACAATAAATACATATGATACACTTCGACTATCGGGCATACTTTAAAACAAGCCCAAACAAGTAGACTCATTTCCGATATAACGGGACAATAACTGCGAGGTTGGCCAATTCCAAAAGTGTTAGAATTTTAAAACTAAAAATTCGCACTTCTGTAATTTAAGCATACAAAAAATTAAATATATATTATTAAAATCTAAAGAAAGGTTTTAAAGTTATAAATTATGGTTACATATAGCGTTGAAACCGATAACCGACCATACCGCACTAATGCTTCTGTACAATAAATTAAATGAAATAAATACGCTTTTAATATATAATTAATAGTTTTGAATCGATTGCAAGTAGTAATAAGAGTGGTATAATTCTGTAGTATTTTCCTTCTTCAAAAATATTTGAGCAAAAAATGTCAGGGTTTAAATGTTGGCAATACTGAAAAGTTAAGAGCGGGAAGTTCAAATACAAAAAAATTTCAACTTACGAAACAAACTGATATATTTTTTAAATTTAAACGTATTATATTTAAGTATCTATATGATATTTTCTTCTACAGAGACTAAATACTTTTATACAGAAGGTTCCACACGTTTACTACTTTTAAAAATGAATCAAAACTTAGCAGGACCATGATGCTTTGAGGGCTTGAACTGTTCCATGGCAATTATAAGTTGTATAGCTGACATTACCACCTGAAATTGGAAAACAAACTAAGATATATACATTGTCAAGATATATAAATTATCTTCAAGGTTGCCAGAAATTATTTAGAAAATACCTGAACATAAAATACTACACTGATGTTTTTGAAACCACAGGCTGAAAATTCCATTTGTTGATTGTAAACTATTTGGTTGAATAATTCAATCTGAAAATTTTAATTAGTTATTATTAAATTAAAGATAATTATTATTGACATAAACTGATTATTCATTAAGTCCAACTGATACAATCAATTGACTTTTATTAAACATCTTTAATCAAATTATTTCATTAATTTTACCTCCTCTTTGAGCCCCATCAGCCAATATTCGAGTCTAGCCAGGTTACGAATCATTATTCTTGTATAATTTGCCTAAAACAAATGTAAAAGTTTGTAATATAACTTAAGAGTTACATCCTTAATTGTAGTACTGAAACAATTTGTATTCCTTTAACCTGTGATATCAGTAGAGAAATATTTAAGCAGACCCAGCCAAAACTCAATGCCGGTAGAAGTGCATCCAATATTCCTTGTACACCACTTTTATTGTGGATTGATCCTTCAGAAAGAATGGTGAAATGTATCATGCCAATTACTTGGAGCTGTTTATAGGCAGCCAGCATCAAGAGGTAGGGTCCAAGAACATCGGACGTACACTTGACCACCATGGTCATCTTCAAATAGGAACATGCAAGCCGGTACAGTATTTTGTGAGCATTACCTCTCTCGGCTACCACGGTAATTTCTTTGTTGATGTACTTAAAATGCGATTCGAGAATTACAGTTATGGAAACTATAAAACAGTCGATGAACAGTGGTATAATGAACACCAATTGCTCGAACAGTAATGTGAAATGCAAATTGCTCTTTTTCAGAATAATAGCAACTCTCAGTAAATGGATGAGAATGGCAAAATAAAGCATAAAGAATCTTAAAAATTCCCGAACTGATATGATATTCAATTCATACCGGAGACTGTGCACCTTGTTGAAAAGCTTTGCCAACTTGTATGGTCTTAGAAATACTGATATAAATAAAACTAAAAGGCAATATAAATTATTAATAGAAGCCAACCAAGATGCACGACAATTGTGATTACTATGGCATAAATTAATGGTAACATAATTTTTGTACAAGTACATCAGGCATACAATCAACAGGACAAAACTATACATCCTGTTGGAGAAGGAAGTTCTGAATGATACATCTGAAAAGAAAAATGAATTTAAATTCTAAAACTTCTTATTCCCTTAAAATAATAGTAATTTATCTTTACAGTAATATATGCAACTATGAATATTCGTATTCAGAGTTTCTTATATGTAACACTACTGACTGGTTCACTATTTCAAACCAAAAAACTATGAATACATAAAACTATTGTTTAAAATTGCTACAATTTAACACCAAAACATATAAGAATTATAATTGAATGCTAACTGTGAATCAATCCAAATAAGTTCCTTCTGGAACATTATAACAGATTAAGGTACTCTGTTATAATATTTTTTCCTGAATGTATCAGGTATAAATTCTATTTGATTAGGAATTTTCAGTTTTTAGTATATATGAAGAACAGTACACAATGGTACCCAAGGGAACAAGGGTACTCAAGTTTGCAGAAAACTAAAATTTATCACAACAAAGTTACTATAAAATCATTATCATAAAATGTTTAAAGTTTATGTATGAACAAGCACTCTAAAATCCTAGTTATTAATGTAAAATTTAATTATAAACTGGGTATACAAAAGATAAATAAATTAATTTGGTACAACAGAAACATCATCAGAACATTACTTTCAGGAAGGAACAAATAATAATCGATAAAGTAAGTTTATACCTACATCTTAAACATTTTTGTTAATGCACATTTTGAATTTTACTCATTCTATATAAAACTTACCATCACCCAAATGATTATTATTAACTGAGCGTTTCAACGGGAGGAAAAAAAAAATTTTTCCAGTGTAGTAACACAAATTCAACAATGAAGTCTGATGTAAAATGATACCGTCTTTGAAAAGTTTAAATCTCTCTGTCATTGCAGGAAAGGTTAAGAAAAGTTGTCTAAAAAAAAGATGACATGCATATATCGTATACTCTGTATGCAGGAAACGAAAATCAATGGCATATATGATGACAATTAATCATATTAAATTGACTGGGGCATTTATTTGATGAAACAGTCAGATCTGATGTTCAATACTTTGTCAATATTGTCACCTGTCCCAAGCCTTTCAATTGTATATGACTGTGCCCTACTAATCTCCAGGCAATATTTAAATGCTAAAAGCAGTTTGTAACCTTCTGGAGGGTATTAATTGATTAATATGTACCAGATTCAAAATTATTAAGAGTTAAGAAGTATATCTATGTGTATGGTGTGTTAATATAAAAAATTTAGGTTCACAATAGTAGACCATTAAGGAAGGTACAATATCTACTACTGTTTATTGAGAAGCACTTTCAACTCTGGAACAAACTTAACATAAGCTAAACATAACATAAAAACACTTAATCTAACTTAATATACCAACTACTAGTAAATACTAAATTAAGGGTTTCAAGAGAAAACATATTTTTCATAATTTATATACATATATATATTTTTTTTACAAATATCTACATATACGGTATGTACATAGTTCCATTGGCATCTGTGCACTGATAAATACATCTCGAGAAATGAAACCAAGAAAATTTCCTCGGGTTTTTTTCTTAATCATAGCTTCTGACAGCCTACTCTGTTGACAGATGTCATGCACAAACTAGAAATACTCTGCTAAATATTAAATTGGAAATTTTCTTGGTCACTTTGTGTCGTTATTGATATTCTTAAAAATAAGAAAACAACTAAAGTAACTAGAACAATTGCACACACAAAAATCAAACAATAATAACAAACAGAAATAACAATTTTTTATACATATATATATATATATATATATATATATATATATATAAATATACCCAGAAAACCTACATAGTAAGTCACACAATTATAAAAACCTACAAAATAATCATTTTAAAAGGAAGACCCCTGTAACATTACATATTATGTCCAAGTAAATATATGCATCTGTAAATAAATTTGTTGTCAATTATCAATGATTATCACAGAATATTTACAAATAAACAAATTAAATGCAAACTTAAATACTTTATTTGAAATTTCCTTTGAATAGTGTTTAAAAGTTTAATTATGTAACTTTTTATTCTACGTTGTTTAATAAGTTCTGGTATTAGATTGTTTAAAATTTATTCAAACAAAAATGTTGTACAGACCTAAATTTAAAAATAATTCAAAAGTTTAAAAATTAATATACCCGTGTCAACATTGGCTGATTTAGATTGGATTATAATTGTACTAACAATATTTTGACATAATAATTAGGTAATATCTTTAATGCAACTGCACTTTATGACTATTGACTGTAGACTCAGAACATTTCTATATTATAAATTTTGTAAGATGATATAGAGAAGTAGAACATAAATATTAATTAATTTAATATTTATTTATGGCACAGTTAAATTAATTATACATGGTTCTAAAATATTGCTATGCCAATGTAGCACGAATACTGCATATATAAATACTCTCATTAAACATTAAATTATCAAACAATATTTCCATTTTCATATTTTGGTTTTTAAATAAGTACAGTCTCCATGTTTTATATAATGCTAGTCTTCTCTTCACTAGTATTTTCTGACATTTTTAAGTTTCCACCGAACTAAATAAATACTAAATTTAGAAATTAATAAAAAAAATCACAACAAAGTGATTAAAAAGAAACACACAATTAATATTTTAGCCTATCTGTCGGATAATATTTTAAGGGTACTGTAAGCTACAAATTAGTTTCAGCAAATGAATTACATACTTCTCTCAATTAAAAAAATATAAAATTACCCATTCAGCATTTTTTTGTAGTTAAAAACTCTAATGGCTAATAACTATGTTTTCCCTATAGATTCAATTCCTCTAATAAACAAACTATTGTAACTACAAATTTTTGTATGAACAGATAGGTCTATATAAACCAGTGCAAGAGTATCCTGTACAAGGATTTAACTTTGTACCAAAACACTGAAATAAAAAAAAAACAATTTAATATGTAATTTTTTTAAAAACTATTAAAAAGAAAATAAGCCTTCAAATTTTCCTTTAATGTATAATTTTTAATGCTACACAGAAGCCTCATTTTTTTTCCTAACAAGATAATTAAAAGTGTTATTTCCTAAATTACTTTTTTTTCTGGAGGTTTTGCTTTGTAATCAGCATCATGTAAGTTGAACACTCTTTTGTTGCCTACACTAAAAATGATTTAATAGTGGTCCTATCTAGTTGAAAGGATAATTCTTTTTCATTATAATAATTAAGTATTGATGACTATGCTGCCCACTTCTAATAAACCCTTCCACTTCAAGTGAATTTATTTGCAATAGAAAAATTATTCTTTTAATAAGGCCATTATTAAGTATTTATTTCTGACATTTAATTATTTTAACTAAGCTTTTTCCTAAATATATATAGTGTCCCTTTAACTGAAAATAATTATGACTGAATACATTTAATCGAAACACAAAGTTTTTTTTTAACAATATATATATTATTTACTTAACAATGTTCCATTAAAACTCTTAAAATGATACTCTTTAAAAGTTACAGCTCAAAAAGAAATGCAAAAATATTTCCATGAGAAATCAACAATACAATACAAACAGTTTTTATAAACAATATTATTTAACATATTTCATGTAAACTACCCCCTGTCATGGTTTTTAAACAGCGATTCAAAAAAATATATAACAGAATAAATAAAGATCTTTATTTCTCATTAAGGATTCATCAGGTGGTGGGCAACTGTTTCTCATATTTCGTTTATACTTTATACAAGAACAAGTGTGGATAAATCATCCACATTCACAGCCAACAAATAACATTTGGTTAATTTATTGGTTCAATAAAAAGCTTAACATCGTCTTAACAAACTCTCCCATCAATCTTTCTTTTTTAACGGTTAGTGGTGGCAAGTGCCAGGCATAAACGTAAAATGCCAAATGGTAAATAGCAATAACATCCCCAACACATTTCAGCTCACATGGACCAACTTCAGCTTTCAAACATTACCGTTCACATATTTTGGGGGGGGTGGGTCCCATAAATTGATGATGTCAATTAATTTACTAAGCACTAAATACTGATCATTATTATATTTAACAGCAGAACTCCGCCCAGTAAGATATTACAAGAACCAAAAGTTTTTAAATACTAAAGAAGCCGATGACCCATGAAGTCTCATAGCGAACACTTGACTGGGTACATACCAGTCAATAATACCTCAAAATTCTTACATTTTGTAAATTACATCCAGAAATTATTAGTAGCGGATTAGTATATATAAATATTTTTTGTTTAGATCGCACAGATGTCCGAGTTAAAATTGTCACCGAATAAAACCAATTTCCATCAAATGTTCATCACGTAAAATGGTTTCATACAATTTATAAAAGCTCACATAAGCACCTTATTTATCAATTTATTGTAAAGACTTGTTTATTTTCCAGCTGGAATTTATCAATAAATGCTTAAGGCAGAAACACATGTGATTAGGTGATAGACATCGAATTTTGAGCAGCGGCTAACACAGACCTCGGATCTATATCAAAATATTTTACTGGAGAACACATTTTGAATCCATATAAAAATTCCCAAAAAAAAAAAATTAAATGCCGCGTCCTATCCCCCTTTTAGGAGCAATATAACCTGAACAGAGGAGGTACCTGATTGAAAAATTTACAAAACTGAGAGAACCAAAAAATTAAATACTGAAGAAATAGGAAACTATTTACAGTTTGTAGGGCTGATAACGTTCTAAAAAAATTAACACCGTAATGTCATCAATAAATAATATCCCTAAAATATATAGAATACAATTTTATTTTGTATTTTTTTTAGGCATTAATAGGACACAATTTTTTTATGTTGTACTTATATAACAATTGCTGAAGATCACAGTGAGATAGTACACAAAGTTATACTTATTATATTTTTTTTACTCTCCCAAATGACAACAAACAAGTTAACACAGAAAACTGCAGTCCGAAAGTCTGTTTTGGAAGCTGTGTTCACTGGGCATTTCAATTAATGCTTTTCCCACTGCACAGCCAGGCTTAAGAGAAACAGACAGTAAAAATTTTTAAAACATTAAAATATCAGAAGAAAGAAAAACTGTCGGTATTTGAACAATGTCGGTTTTTTTGCTTTTAAACTCATAAATTTATGATCTCTCTACAGTATTTAATATTGGTTAAATACTTACGACGGTTGCTAAATGGGCAGGTGATGTGTTAGCTCCACGATGGATCATAACCGTGCCACCTCGCGTTCGGGGCCAAATAAACCCTGCGGCCTTTATAGAAAAAGCTCACGACACCTCGGTACCCTGTCCTTGGAACACCACTCTATACAAGAAAAAGGTATAATTTATAAAATAATTATTTGAAACGTGAATAAAGTAATAATGAATACATAAATAAATGGCATACAATGTAGAAAAACATAATACAAAATGATAATTTTCTGAGTACGAAAATATTCATGTCTAATGTTGTACAAATGCATCTTTAGATTCATGTTATACAGGGGGCCCAAAGAAGTGTATTACAGATGTATTAAAAAATTCCTCAATTTACAACTTTTAGTTTTTTTAATTTTGACCAATTTTCCACTTCATTTTGAAAACAAACTTGGACCATCACACACAAATAGGGGCTGCTCTAAAAAAATGTATTTCCTACCCTAAAATCATCCATTAGGCCCAACGCCTTTGCCGCAGTTCTGTACATTGCCTTTGTATGATAAGGCACTCTCACAGGGCCTTTGTGAATGATATTTCCCGATCGCAGTTCTTGTTGTGTAACCACAGGGCTTTCATATACAGCTTTGACAAATGCAGCATCATAATTATCCTACATTAAAAAAAGACATTAAATTATACAAAGAAAATTAAATTTCTTTACAATCTTAAATCAATTACTTCTCATGAATATGTATAGTTTTAATATCTAATTTTAATTCAACATTTTGTCCATTTATTGCTACGCATAAATATATTTAGGTATTTATACTAGAGAGAATGCTCCAGAAGAAAATAGGAAAAATTGTGGATATATATATATATATATATATATATATATATATATATATATATATATATCAGTAACAAGTTTTTCTTATTCTGATGATATTGAGATTTACTGCATAACCCTACTCTACTTCAAACAATTCAAATATGATCTTTGTTTTAGACAAAATGGATGAAGCCTGTAAATCTTATCTGCACAAAATAATAACATAAATAAACATGACAAATATTCTTAATAATACAGTTTTTCAATCAACCAAATTGACAGAAAAAAGAGGAAAGAAGACTATCCATGGTCATATCTCATATGCAATTTTATAGTGCATGGTCATTACCTAATTAATTTTATTAATTTAATTCTTATTAATTCAACTATACTTTTAACCAAAATATTACATACCTTGAGGAGATAGGTTAGGTTAAGCTCTGTAAAAGGAACAAACTTCTCATTCAGGTGTATATACTTCAAATGCTTCTCGTAAAAGAGTCCACTGTAATTAAAACGGGTAAATATAATATTAATTCATCAATTGGACAAATACTGCGTAAAAAATGAATATGTTGAATGAATTGCTAGCTCACTTGCTAACTCCAATTTTTCCAAAAGTCCTCGTTCGTGCCAATTCTGGCCTAATACAAGCTCGTCCTTTCCTCTGTTCAGGCTGCCTTATCCAATCATCCCAATAGCTAAAATGATTGTTTCAAATATTTATGAATATTACAACTGGATGAATCTGCACACATCTCAAAGCATACTTGAAACACTAAATAAAGTTTTAAAGAACTTATCAACAACTTCAATTCTGTAGCAAATAAGAATACATAATATGTGGTAATTAATATAACAAATGTAAAAATATACAACTGTAAACATGATATTATAATGTCCACTTGATTTCTTTATTCAGATTGGAATAAATCTAGTCTTTCAATTTTAAATTATGTAAGTGTGGGAACACACATCCTTAATAAATATAAAATCCTTGTAATATAAATAACGTAAGAATTCACTGTCACTTTTTATGCACCATTCTCCATTAAATACAAAATGGATTTTTATTACATTTCTCTTTTTTTTATC
The DNA here is from genome assembly GCA_019843655.1 of Lethocerus indicus. Classification (NCBI taxonomy): domain Eukaryota; kingdom Metazoa; phylum Arthropoda; class Insecta; order Hemiptera; family Belostomatidae; genus Lethocerus; species Lethocerus indicus. The sequence goes on along the minus strand of JACDQD010000003.1, from coordinate 30,125,231 downwards.
ATTTCTTATATAGCACAATGAGGCTGCCGACATTTCAAATGTATGAGTTATACATGATATCCAACAATAACACTCTGAAGTACTAAATAAAAAATTGATTGCATACCTGGGGGGCCATTTGGAGCTCAGTTCGGACCATATGGCACGCGTCAGCATCCAACCGAGTCCTGGAAAGAAATCTGTCCTGTGCAAGAGTTCGGGAGAATTTGTATCGACCAGGTCCAATTTTCCATTGTCATTCCAAGCTGAAACGCACCACAGAGTGGGGTCCTTTGTTAAGAGTGGCAGCGTCGCCACAAAGTAGGAAAACAGATCTGGAGAAACATCTAAATCGTCTAAAAATAAAGATGAGACATATTTTCAACCCTTTATTCCAGTTTTTTTCTTCCAAGAGGATAATACAATTGTTTTTAAAACTTCCAGTTTTAAAAATGCTGGTGCTAAATTTTGATTACTAAATTAAGTCATATAACAGATAAAATTCTAAGTTATGTAAACTATAAATTTTTTTAATTTCATCAGCAAGTAGTTCTCATCCAGAGAGAATAGTATAAGGAAAATCAAACTGAAAATTACACTATACATTTTTTTGCCCATAAAAAAACAAAGGTTATTTTTAGTTATTTCTATTTATAAAGTCAATTTACCTTCAATAACAATAGCTGTGGAAAAGTTATAGTGGAAAAACACCTGATTTAAAGCCCAACCGTAGTGCCTTGCAATTTTGAAATATCCTTTGAACTTCTTCTCTTTCGGTGGTACTGAAATTTCACTTTGATCCGGTTGCTGTAAACACAAATCAATACGAGCATTACAAGTAATTTATTGAAAGCGGGCCACGCATGTTTCATAAGATGGTTTAACCAATTGAATATTTCAACATTAAACAAAAATGTGTAATTTCTCAAATATCAATTTATTTGACACAATCGCAATATGCACTCACAGCAGAACATATCACCAATAAGAATTTTTTTTTTTACATTGTTTATATAGCGCAATAGGCAATTTATGGCACTTTATGTTGCCAACTGTCACTGTCCCTACTTACAACTAACCACCAACCTCTATATCCCAATTATCTGTCACTGATGATTATCCCATCTATTCCATGTCGACAAACTCTGTCGTATCATACTGTAAATATACCTGAATGTGAAACAGGAGATCTCCGTAGGATTTGATGGCCGCTGCGGTCGGTTCATGTTGGCAATCCTGGGACACTATGATTGGGAAGCGTTCAGAGTTCGGCCTATACCTCAACAACTGGTCCAAACATCGTGAAACAGTTACGCGGTTACAAGCGAACACCAAAACCGCTATCGCATCTCCTCCCGAAGCGAGAGACTGAAATTAGAGATTTTTTTCTCTATATATTAATGAGACTAATCACCAACAGGATATAGAATAGATAGCAGATGTAGTGAGCCAATTCCAGATTGTAACTAAAAATAAAAATGTTAACATTAATATACCTGATTTAATTTTTTAAAAGACTCAAATAATGTTTAGCCAGTTATTTTCATATTTCAGTGTTGGATTAAACCCAAAGAAAACTGTCAAGAATACGTAAAAAAAGGTTAAAGAAAGAAAAGAGTTTAAATGATCCAATATTCCACATTGTCCCAAAAATAATTAAATGAATTAAAATTGTTTGTAATCCTTAATCTTAAGATCCATGGACACAGGTATATTCAAACCGCCAACACACCTGTGGCTTCACAAACTTATGTATCATCATAATAAAAAAACGTGCATCATAAGTTATATAGGAGCTTCAATTTCAATGACTCATAATTTAATTAAATTCAAGTAACCACTTGGAATTAAAGAAAAAGGACTCTAATAATGTGGTATATATTGGCCTATCAATCTGTTAAAGCCCTGAAAAATATTTTATAATGTATGAATGTAAATAACAAATGTTTTACCTGCAATCTATTATCTTTCTCTTTGTTATTTTCCACTTCATTTTCGGCAGCTTCAGCCTTTTCTTCTTCCTCGGCTTTCTTTTCTTCGACTGTAAACAAATATAGCGTGCGGAATACAATAAGAAAGTACAGAACCGTTATGCACTTGCAATAAACACTCATAGTCGTATTAGTGGTCGGACCAGTTTACTCACAACAATACTGTAGAATGTTGCGATATATTTATATGTAGGTTATAATAGTTTTGGGTCAAAGTTGATGGCCGCAGTGAACAAGGCCTAATTAGACGACCATCAATGGGCAAATAATTTAAGAAAAAACATTTTAAAAAAATAAATGATAATAGATGAACATATATAAACAGGAAATAGAAACACATTTTAACTAAATATAGCACCATAGATTAGACAAACCAACACTTAAATCATCTGGGCTAGTGAGACATAAGAAAACAATCATGATCTGATAAAAATTATTATATCCCTCTTTTTGTAGAGGATTCTATTAAAATATTGAGGAAGAGATGGACTAGGAAATCGGAATGAGAAATAATAATAGTTTTCAATTACAGTTGGGTTAAAATTAAGCTTACTGAGTTCTAAGAGTGAAGTGATTTATATGTATAAAAAAAATAAACAATTCATACAAAGTTCTGAAAAAAAAGTTAGAAAGCACGAATGGACAATGGAATGAACGTACAGCTAAAATTAGAGAAGATAGCAGGAAGCGCACTTCAGATAAGGCATGTCTCTTCAACCCCAAAATACTTTATTATTTAAATTAGCCTGTCAATTATTTTTTAATGATATAATTGAAGAAGAAAGGGTATAATAACATTATTAAAATTAAGGTAGAATTGACCTGATAGGGGACATAAGGGGTAATGTTGAACACTAATGATATGCAGAACACACTTTCAAAACACTTTAGGACTAGAATTTTAGTTAACAAAATGCTTAATGACTCTACTTCCATAACATTTCAAGAACAATTGGAAAACTCTTTTATTAGAAATAAAACAATTATTAAATTAAGTCTGTTACATAAAACTAAGAATACAAAGAGTATTTATCCAATTCATCCTACCATATATTCATTAATGAACCTACGATTAATCTATATCTTGTACAAGGCAAAGATTTATTATCTGTAGCAAGAATTGAACTTGCCATCGGTCTGAATAGCTCAAAATTGTGACAATATCACTTTCAACTTACTTTGTGTTTCTATTGCCTTACGAAAATGCTCGATCAAATTGGCATTCGCTTTGAATTCCTCCTTGATATTAGTTTCAAGATCCCTTAAATTGTCAAATGAGTCAGGAGAAGACAACTGAAAAAAAAGAATACCACAATTAGAATTTTTGTGATTTATGTTGTAAAAAGTGAATAATCAATGTATACATTATCAAAAGCAATTTTTTTTTATGATCTTATATTTTCTATTTATGAAAAATATTAATAGAAGAGTTCAGGGTTTGGAGGTTTAGATAGTCCAAATGCCTTAAATTGGACAGAACAATATGGCTTTGAAAGTTAAGATGCAAGGATTAAACAAATGGAGAACAATGGGAAATAGCTTTCAATTTCTATTTTATTTTAATTATTGAGAGATATTCTATTCATGCAATTCTGTCCAATGTGGCCTAAACTTTAGCCTATGACTGAAGAAGACCCCTAGTGTTATATTTCAGTTTGCAATTTGTCTGTATGTAGCTAGTGCAGTCCATGTGATTTGGGGACATGGGGTCAGTGGACCCACACACCAGTACGCTTCTAGTATGAGAGAGAGATCAAATAAAAAAAGTCAATATTTAAAAATGATAATGAAATTTGAAAAATAAAATATCAAATAACCGTGCATGTAATGTTATACCGCCTGACTAATTATGCCAGATAAAAGTACATGCTTAATTCAATACTGCAAATGATAACACACAATAGTGTATTATCACACTAGTAATAATTTGGGTTGGCTCAAATTCACTTCAAAACAATTATACAAATCTAATTCCATAATAATACCGTACACACTGTTATATTAAGTAAAACATTCATTATTCAATGTTCAAAAACTCGCCCGAGTATAATACATTTTATATGTTGCAGAGAATACATTGGAGAATTTTTGGTTTAAGTCAAAATAATTGCAATAGCCGGGTGTTTTTTTGTCAATAAAAAAAACTAAGGTTTTTTTCTTGATGAAAATGAGTACAACTCACCAAATTGAACTTTGGGTTTTGCCGGTCCAAGAGTAACAAATAGATGATGACAAGCCAGGAGAAAACGGATATAACAAGTATCCCCGCCAGGTGGTTGCGTCGCATTGCATCTCAACCCAATCATCACATCTGAGCAAACATTGAACACGAAAATTTAACTTCAAATCATACCCTATACAAACAAGATATCTATATTAGCCACATAAATGTACAAACACTGACATCAGGACCCCCGTCACCTTTTCAACGGTTGACTGAAACAACAATTATTATGTATATCAATACGCACCGATGTGATCACAAAATAAAAAAGATCATCTTTTGGTCGATATTTTGTAGCTTAATTTCTGGAGGTGGTGATTTTGGGCCATAAAATGGAATGTTATAAATATGTTATAAATGTTTAACCAAGTTATTTTAGCACTGGAAGGACTGGGGCCCTTGAGGTCTGACGGACACAATAAAACTGGAACTTTGTTTCCCATCAGTATACAAGAAATAGGCTAATGATATAATGGATTTTATCTGTATCTGCAATAAAGCATCAAATATAACATTACTTTTTTTTAAATCTCAAAATCTAATCATCGACAAATAACTGATTGGCTGGGCATTAACAAAAAAGGAAATTTCTTTTCTGAACTCAACACTAAAGAATGAATCATGTTTTTGAAGAGTTGGCCTCATATGATAACGAACAGAAGGAGGCTTAACTTGCCCTAATATGTGTACCTCATTCACTCTATGTGAATGAGATAACCTGTTCCCATCGGGTTATCTCATAATCACAGACTCTTATCTATAAAAGAGAAACTAAGAAGTGTGTTGTCTTTGTTTCCTTTGTACTACTGGCTAAAGTATTAATCCGAATAACTCCTTTTTTTCAACTTATTTAGAAACATTGTTCTGAAACTGTACATTCAGTACAAAATAAAAATAACAAAATAAATATTTATCATGAAAAACTGTGATGCAATAATCTATAAATTATATATTAGATTTTATTATCTGCATCACTTGTTAACATGTTGCCTCTGGCTTTGAAAAAACTTAACTGATATAAATAATAAAATTTTAATTACACTTTTACTCTTAAAAGTATCACTTTATACTCTTGAAAAATATTAATTCAGGGTCAATAATTACAATTTATGTACATTTATATAGTTAATTTATGTCAATAAAATGCTGCATGGATGATATTAGCAGGATATTAACAAACAGGATACAAGTCATATCAGACTGGTCAAATATTCTCATAAATTTTTAATTAGGATTTCCGATTGAATTATTCCTGAGCTGAACTAAACGGGTTTTTGCAGAACATACTCTAAACTCTCTACATACCTTAAAACATCTCTCGTTTAGACTCTATCTTTATCTCTACATATCTTATGTTGACTGTTCACGGTACAACAGAAACATGTTAAACCTCGCAGAATACACATTACAGGAGACAAATTTTAACTAATATACATTCGTACACATACAGTAATTGATTTGAAACTAAGTAATCACCTCTGCTTACACATTTCCTCTATTTTTATTTATTGCTATCAAGTTAAATATTTAACAATTTAAACAATATATGAATGTATTATAAATCATCAAAATTGTTTTCTATTTTACCAGGGAACAGAAATAATAAATGTGATATAAGATTAATCAATAATAGTTTTTCACAAAATTATTAGTTTTCAATGTATGGAAGATAGTCATTTCAATAATGAATTATATTTTCCACAATCTATTTATAAAATTTCAGTTGCCTCTAATGATCAGTATAAACCAGTCAAACTACTCAATAATTAACAAATTTCATTAAGAAATTAAAAAACTAGTGAAATATTATTATTATGGAAAATTCTACACACGATCATAAAAATCAAAATCAAGCAGCAAATGTACTTTATTTTAGTTTTTAAGTGAAAATTTCAAACAATCCTATGAACCAACATTTTTCGTCATTTTTAGAAAATTGGTTGACCTTTGTTCTCCAGTAGGAACGAATAATGTAACATTTTGTAATGTATTTTTGTAAGGCAATAATTTTATTTTCCAATAATTTATTTCAATTGAAAATCCTATAAATTATGAAATAAAATTTCTGAAAGGTTCACACAGATTTTATATTAAAAATTTTGCAAGAAGGTCACCCAATGGACTTTCAAGTTATCCTAGTTCTGATCATTAGACACTAAAGGTCACTATGTTATAATATATGGTGATTTTTTTTTTAAGAATAACTGTACCAAGAGACAGGTATCAGAATTAATATTTTAATATGGGTGGGTCCGTGTTAGGAAAATAAAATTATTTTCACTGGATTCTAATGACAACCCGGCACTAAAATTAAGAAGTAAACAGTTATTGCGACGATTATGTAACGTAAATTCAATTGCGCCTAACGACTTTTTTTCAACAATAAAGGCTGACTGGATCCAGGTTCTCTCCAAGGAGGTTATATTCGAAATGTTCGTTACGGAGAACGCTTCGAATAGAGCAGTAACCGTGTAAGAGAACTGGCCAAAACGTATTTCGGCATCGGACAAAGCATGAAACCAAATGACAAACTGTTATTAAAATTACCTTCAGAATTATTCGACAAGTATCGCAGGAAACAGACCAGAGAAACCTACGTGTACCAAATACCCACCACACAATGAAATGTTGTGTTGCCAACGAGACTTGATAAAAATTCCCTATCAATAGGAACATGCTAAACGCTATTTTCCACTCCTTATCAGTCTAACTTTCTACTCTATTATAATTGGAATCAATTTAACAATTTACGGGTCTCGCGAAGTGTTAAAAATTAAAATACAGCAGACGTTCTTAATTATCGGTATTTTTAAGCCATTTCAAATGAATTTCTAAACATTTCAGATGCCGGAATTATTTGAAACTCTTTTGAATGCGATCTCTACTGTTAAAAAATATTTATTTAAGGTTCAAATGAAATGAATGATGCATTAATACCGGTATATAGTGTTGTATAACGCAGTTTTTAAAGTTTTACACACTCCTAAGTGGCATTTAGATAAACAGAAAAAATAAAAGAACTAACTTTAATTTGCAATGCAAAAGGGAGAATCATTTTGCTAGCCAACCGAGTTGATTCTTTGGAACTAACAAAGATTTTAATGTTAGTTAACATTTTAAGGTGTTAACAAGTTAAGAAGATTATTTTGAGTCAAACAATGAATGTGAACTAAAGCAGATCTACTACACAGATGTCGACCTACCAAAAATAATACTGCATTTGACACTAAAAATTAGTGTCCTCTTTCAGTTTCAAATCAATGTTTGTAATTTAACAATTTTGTTCTAAAACCGTCCCTGAAATTAGCCTATTCGGTTGTGCATTTTCAGCATGGTCCCGTCTTCTACCATTCTTAACACCGTTGTTGTACCAACAGTCTGCTGTATATATTTTGTGAGATATGTGCAGGTCAGTTTGAACTGGCTCCATTTCCACGAATCAATTAAAACAAATTATGAAAACTAGTTGTTAAACTTGCGGCTGCAATTCCGCTAATTTATGCCCTATCAGAAAGAAAAGAGTATGAGTACGGGGAAGACGCCACTCCTATGAACTGGAAGTACTGAATTTAATGTTACCTTTTTTTCTTATAAATAGCTTTGTCTAATGCTTCCGTTTCTTCGCATCATATCATTATATTTTCTGCCTCCACTCTATTTCATTCAGACATGCGGACAAACGTTTTATTTAATTTCTTTAACAAAAAAAGATTACTCATTACCTTAATTCTTAAACTGAATTTATTACATATTCCTACAACATAACATTATTTCCAGAACAAAATCATGTGTAATTTTAGAACAGAATATGTATATTTAAATTTAGGAAGGACTTGATGGAATCAAAGCTTGCTAAAATATTAAAGTATATTGTTAGTAATACAAAAATTTCAGTCTAAACTAATTTTTTTTTGCTGTATTAGTTATTAACATATCACAATTAGTCATGAAACAGTAAGAATACAATAGAAAATGGTGATTCAAGATATGTTTTAATGATCCACAAGCAAACACAGTTAAAACACCAAACAGTGCAGTCAACAACAGGACCATTAAATAGCTGTATTATTTGTATCGTGATCATTATTCATTTTCTAATGAAGTGCCAAAACTCTGTCTAATCAGAGTATAAGTTAAAATTAGGCTTAAATTAAAATCATCAATAGAGCTTATACATGTCGATCTTGTTTAACGTTCCAAGCCAAATTCTTTCACCAGTGCAAGGTTGCTCTGAAAAAAAAACAGATGAAATGTGAAGTAAAGCATATATTTTATATATATATATAAAATATTGAATAATGAGCAAATAATGTGTTTTACCAATTGTAAACCAATCATCTGAAGAATGTCCAGCATCCTTGTGGCCTGATTCAAGTGCATTTCTAATTGCAAATATTACAGAACAGCTCATACATAAAGGAGGCTCACCAGTTGCTGTAAGAAAAACACATATAAATATTGATTATTAATATAATTATTAAATATTATACGTATTAATAATTAAAATGAAAACATTATTTCTATAAATTACTATTATTATTATAAATCATTCTAAAAGGTTGTATAAATATTTGACATTAAATAATTTCCGCAGATGTTTCCATAAATGGAATATAAGCATAAAACTTGATCATAACATTTTGGCTATTAATTTAACAGACATCCATAACAGAGTCTGGTTTTTCAACATTTTCCTGGGGCGGAATTCGAACCGCCGAACTGTGGGTCCGCAGGCACGTGCCCAATGACCGAGTGGAAGAATTAACAGATTGGTCTGTCGAGTGCTTATTTTCGAATCCGAACTATGTACGGGGTAATTGTGTTACTGTAATTCTGTTTCTTTTCGGAGCCTGAAGAAGATCATTTTTCGGTTATATTCGACATCGTGGGCACCAGGCTTATTGGTTTTTAGCTAGATGATTTAGTCGGGAGTTTATTTTGGGAACAAGTGCCGTCTTCCGTGTATACCTGTAAAATAGCCTAGTCTGAAGATTACGTTTATTTATTATATTTGATAGCGGTACAATACATTTATGGGGTAGGCGCTTTATTGTCATCTCGCTGTTGCTAAGTTTGTTGAGAGCTGGGCTTTGCCCATTTTTCAGTTTGTGAATAACTTCGGCTATTTGTTCAGGGCAGGTAAGTTTTATAAAAGGATTGAGGGGGTCCTGTGTGTACCTGATGGCTGTGAGGTCTTCACACGACTACTACCTGGTCCTGGTTCCTCGTCCTTCTTACAGCGGAATCTCATTGTCACAATAGCTTGTCCTCGTTGGTTTCTTCCGAATTTCCGATTTATTTTGCTTCTTTTTTTGTTCTTTGCGTTTTTGTCTCTAACGGAGTTTTCTCCTATTGTCCGTTTTATGAACGATGCGATATATATCTTAGGGCACAATGAGCGTTACCTGTTATGCGCCCCAAAGTAACTGTTCAGATTTTCCTTTGTCATAAGAAAATCTTTTCGAATTTTTTCCTTTTCTGAAAACAAATCTCTCTCTCTCTCTCTCTGCTCTAGGTTGGAAGTTGGTCGAAGGGCTAACACACACAACCCATCCCCGTAAATATCTAGAAGTTGCGAAACTGCTAAGAAAATCTCTCGAGCCCGAAATCTTAACTAAGGTTGCAAAGACCCATAATGATAATAATAAATAATATTTGTTAAATGAAATAATAATAGAAAATCTTTACATCTTTTCTGGTGTGCAAAGGCAACCGTCGTAAAAACTAGAACTTTGAATTTGTTTGTCCCAATTGTTTTTTCCATTCCTGGAGTCTTTGTTTTACCACTCCGCTAGTCTGTTGGTTTGGCTAGCCTATATTTTTGCCACATTCTTCTCGGTGAAACGGCGATGTGGATATTCCATTTTTCAATCCGTCCACAATTGTTTTACCAGGAGCAATTCTAACTTTCTTTTGGAATGTTGGTCAGTCATTTAAGCAAATTGATTGCCAGTGGGGTATCCTGCGTGCACTTTTACAGAGCAGCAGAGAGTAAGACCAAACCAGGGAACATAGAAGATCGCAAGAAACTATAAACTATTATCGCTTTTCTATCAACTATTGTCTATAGTTTATATTATAGATATGAACATTTCTATTGGTCAGATTCAGAAAATTGAGAAAAGTATGAAAACCTTTTGATCTAAGAACTCCAACAGGGTTGGGTGCATTTTTCCTGAGTGTCACTCTAAAATCAATTGGGATGTCCTTAACACCAGGAGGCTTGTAGTTCTAACAACAATATGAGAAATATATATTAATCATTCGCTTTAATAACTGTTTTAAATTCAGAAATGAAGTATACTAAATTTTACGGTTTTAGTTTTTGTTTTCTCTAAACTAAAATACGACAATTTATTGAATAAATAAATATAAAATTGGTTCAATTTTTCACCCATGTTCTATTTGTGAGTAATGCCCCTGTATCATTGGTGTATACAAGTTCCTCAGAAGTGAAATAACCCAGGCCCATCACGAATGCTCCTTCGACTTGACCGACATCAACTTCAGGGCTCAAACTTTGGCCAGCATCTTCCAACAAGTCCACACGCCGTGTCTGAAATTAATGAAAATATTGTGAAATTAGCCTATTAATATTAGTCAATAAGAGGTAAATCGGATACATGGTTGAGTAAATAGCATATGCAATTCGGAAGAATTTTCCTTACTTCTATTACAAAAATTTGTTTAAAACTATGCCTGCTGACACTGTTGGGATAGCTCTAAACAATGTTTAACCTTGGGAGAATATTTTTGAACTAACATTACAATGTTAGGTGTACAGAGCCGCACATAACAATCCTGAATTTGCTCAGGTGTAAAATCTCAAATTCATCATGAGAAAACAATGAACAAAAATAATACTGGAAATGGTATACCAATATAAGGTTCTGTAGTTTTAGATTTACTGAAATTTTAATACTTTATAAACTGTTCAAAGTTCATTACCACAATAATGTATTCGATAAATTACAATAAACATTAGGCTTACATGATACTGGCCGGTCAATAAATCAACTTCCACTTCAGTAACAGTCACGCCATAAATTGGATAATTTTTTACATTATCCCGTTTGGTGAACCTGTAAAAATTTGTGTTAACTGAATAAAAAATTATTTCCTTTTTAAATTTTGACTCATATGTTTGCATCAACTAACATATAGGAACAATTGAGATTAACAAGATCATCAGCTGCAGCTTTAATAATTTCTTGCCAAGTAGCTTTCGGCCCCAGTTTTTCTTTGACAGGCTTCAAACGTTCGTTTAATTGTTCACAGCATGTTTTCACAGCCTAGAATTAATAGATATTAATAATTAAATTCTTTTTGAATAAATAAACTATTCACAAATCACAAATATGTTCCTACATAAGCAACAGCTTCACTTCCAAGGCTTCCACCAGTGGCCATATTATTTGGAGAAATAAGTGTAGATGTAGGCTTGATACTGACAAGCTCCAGATCAATTCCCAGTATGTGTGCAGCAACCTGTGCAGCCTATATAAATGGAAAATAAGTAAAGATCCTGTTAGAATGATTTAATCAAATAAACAAATTCATTTATTATTACTAACTTTTTTATAACAAGGATTAAGAATTACCTTAATAACACATTAGAGATAACAATTGTTTCCCCTTTATTTTTGTACAGTGAACTACTTATAGTTATTAGTACAATTGTTGAATGTATTGGGAATACAATTTAATTTGTAATTTGTAATATTGGGAATTTATAAATTTTAATTTAAGGAACACATACACACCTTTGTATTCAGACCTTGCCCCATTTCAATACCGCCATGTGAAATGGCTACAGTACCGTCATAACCAAATATTGAAACCATGGCATAGTAGTTCCCAAAGTAATCAAAAGGGTAGTTCATAACAACCATAGATATACCTCTTTTCTTCCATCGATTTGCCTGGTAAAATTAAAACTTTAAAAAAAAAAGAAGAATACGCTACTTCTGTATCAAAATAATTATGATATATAATTTTCCTTTACATGTGCAAAAATAATCCTTATAATATATCCCTTGGGGAATTCCAAGATGTGTAATACTTATAATAATATCAATTTATAAAATATACAAAACAAAGTCATTCTTTTCTTTCAATTACAAAATATTATAAGGAAATAATATTGTGTGTTTAATTATTAAGACCTACTTCATTAAACTGTTTGACTTCAGCGAGCCGTTTATCATAATTTGAACTCTTTTTCAGATCGTCAACCATTTGTGGGATTGGATTATTTTCAGTTGACATATTCGCAAGTCTAACTTCTACTGGATCTTTTTTCACAATTTTTGAAATATGTTCCATTATATTTTCGATCAAACAAATTGCCTCAGTTGATCCTAAAAATGACAAATAATAAATTGGATTACTAGATAATTAAATTTTACAGAAATTTTGGACTTACAAATTCATGTGTAGACTATAAAATGTTATTACAGACAGAAGACTAAGGGAATTCATGGTTCCTTCATTAATTCACTACTCTCTCTGTGGATTTAGAAACACTATGCACTAATGAAATAACTCCTGAGTAGTTAAAACATTAATTCCAAAATAAGAAATGGGCTTTGCACAATAATCTTTAAATTTATGCTCACTAATATGTATGCACACAGGATGCTTCATCAACAGCCAACATGTGCACGTGCCTCATTATATTAGTAATTAAATGCTAAAAATAATGGACTAAAATGCTTAACCCAGTTAGGGTTAAAATGAGTCCCGCACTGGACCTCTAGACAAATATTTTAATTACAAATTTTTCAGCAAATATTATAATAAATAAAATTAAAAAACTCAATACTATTTATTTAGGTTTTATTATTTACCAGGTGCCCTGCACCAAGTGTTGCAAGTATTGTCTGTTTTAACTCCATATCCCACAACTGACCATGTACTTGGATCATATGTGTTTGGAAAGTGATGGAGTGTTCCAGTAATTGATGAATCATTTGCAGCATGCCCGTCATCTTGATATATCTTCACGCTTAAATACTGAATTTCTCCTGTCTCGCTTACTCCTGTCTGTAATTATTTAAACATCCAATACTTAATAATAAATTAATAAAGTGTTATCCAAAATGCTAAAAATTCTTCATAATAATTTTGATGGACAAAGAAATATTGCCCAACTGTACTTCACAGTATGCTTTATTTCCAATCTGTTTTATAGCATTAAGAAAAAACCCATTTTAGGAACTGACTTCGTAATCTGCCATTACGGGGAACCTTTTCCCTGTCCATTCCATGTTTGTTTCCATGTTCAAAACCATTCTGACAGGCCTATGGAGTAGTTTGGCGGCCAGTGCAGTCACGACGCCTATATGGTTTGTTCGAGATATCTTTGCCCCATAGCCACCTCCCAGTCGGCGAACGCGAACATTTATGCTGTTGTTAAAAGTTCCAACTTTATACTTACAATAATGTGAACATGCATTCAGATTTATTACATTGTTTTACATAAAATATTTATAAAATGTGCTCTGTAGGTCAGGGCTGGGCAAATGCTGCTCCCATTGAAAATTTAAATCCATTCTTTTCTTTTATTATTTCAGAACGTTTCTCACAAATATTTTCAAATTGACTAAGTAAGTCATGCCAGAATCAAAACATCCACATTGAAAGAAAGGCGCTTGACATCTATTTTAAATTTTTGGAAGTTCATTGACAAAGTCATCATCTCACAAAAAGTTGCAGATGGCTTGATTGAAGAAATTTTACACCGAATTCCAAAGATGTGACCAAAGATCTTCATTAAATATTATCCTTTTTTTAATACATTTTTATTATTAAAATTTTGAAATAATTTTGTGCTTTATTTATCTTAATTATATTTTTTATATGTGTATTTTACATAGGACTTAAGACTTATTTATTATAAGTAGCCATTAATTAAATAAAATTTTAATTTGTGTATTTAATAGTATTGAACTATAGTGTGGCTCTTCATCCCCTTGTATAGGTTAAGGTGCATCCACACCCAAAAAATTATTAATAATAAAATTAAATTTGAACCTGTTTTCAGGAATCGCAAGAGCATGACTGATTGCCTCTTGGAGAGCTGCAGGCCACTGAGAACAAGGATAGACATCCAATGTATCTTCGGTGGGTAGAGCTATACAAGTCTGAGTTTCCATTGTGTAATGATACTGAGACTTCAAATCCCATTTGCCCTTAATTTTATATTTTACATTGGCTAGAATTCAAACAAAATAAAATTGAAAAAATAATACTCAGATTATTCTAGGCCTGGATTACCTTTCAGCGATTTCATACTTACTCTTATTTTTGGTAGGTGTAATTCTGGCATATTCTTTGATACGAGATGTGACATTTTGTTTTATTATCTCTCTGGCGTTGTTCATTAGTTTGTCACTTTGGCCGTAAGTAACGTGCACCATTTTTGCTGCCTTTATTGCCAATGGATGAGTTTCAGCTACAATTACCCCTAAAGCTTGACCAGCATAATCTGATTTGGCTTCCACAAATACCTGCCAATACAGAACAAAACCAATTAGTTGCTGTATATGTAAATAATTACTTTTTTCAGCATTTTTAAGTATATATATATATATATATATATATATATATATATATATACACACACACACACACAACTTTTATTTCCTATATTATTTATCCATGTTATTTTATTTCCATGTAAAATATGATAACAGACTCCCAGCAACAAGTTGTAAAAATTAATGTCAATAAATAAATAATAATGAAATAATATGAAAAGATTTACCCTGGGGGCCTTAGACCTGAATCTTTCCCAGAATGTTCCTCTCACAAATACGAGAGGGTCTGACATGATAAAATGGCAACAAATTTCATATGCATATTGTTGTTTCTCATGAGACAAAGGCATGGATGGGCTAAGTTTTCCATTTTATATTATGCGCATATCCACTTTGTAAAACACTCATTAGTCTGACATGCACTTTAAAAAAATTATAATTTTATTCAATTCCCTTAGTTAACTGACAAGCAGGACTGACAGGTCAATTATTGCCAAAATTTGTGTCATCCATAAAAAATCATTAAACCTATATAAACACATAAATTAACCACACAGTACAAGTAACTATATAGAATACTATTTTGAGAATATGTTACTTACAACTTCAGGGTCGAGATTAAAACCACCAAGTGGTGCAAAATTATTTTTTCCAGGGATATCTTTGGCAGAAAAGAAAGCTACAACACCAGGCATTTTCTGAAACAACAAATGGCAATATGAATACTGAACATTAATGAAATGTTACATTAGATTATATGGACTTACACTAATTCAATTGGCTAAATAAAATTTGCTAAATATTGCACCATTGTATGCTACAATATACCAGGATATTTGAACTGAATTATTTTACCTGAAAATAATTGGACTTCATTTCAACAAATAATTAAGGAATATATTTAATAAGAACTTTACCATATTTAAATAAAAATAATTTGTAATCTAATCAATCAACTCAGTTATAACAGTACATTATAAAATTTTACTTCTCACTTGCAAAATTAAAAAAGTAATGTCTGTATAAAAACAATTTTCAAAGTTTATATAACTCATAATTTTCAAAATGAATATGCAAGTTATTGTAATTATAAGGCTTAGAACCACTGGCAATATAAGGGTTCAAGAAATATAAAGCATAGTATTGAACAAATAATTAAATCCATTGAATGACAAAATAAATAAAAGTTATAGACTTAAATTATAGAACCTAGTCTAATATATATTGATTGATTGCTTTAATAATCTTAAGATAATATTTTAACAGAATAATGATACTGTTATTATCTAATGTTATGATCAAATCAAAGTGATAAAAGATATTCATTCTGACTTACAAGAGCCTCTGATGGATCAATTTTGGATACAATTGTAGCTCCTCTATCACACAAAACGAGCTGGCCCCACAATTCATTAGGAAAATTTGGAATGTCATTTGTATATTCGGCCTCACCTGGAATTTATTAATGCATACAATAATAACTTTGCAATAATGGTGGCAATTATTTATAAATATTTATTTCTTCAACTATAAATATCTGTACATTAAAAATTCATTGTGTTCAAATTATTTCCATAGGAAGTTCTGATTTAATGAAATTTTTCCCCGCAGATTATTTCTCGGGGTTTTCAAAGTAAATTTAAAATTAATGTTGCAGATATCAAGATATAACATCTAATAGAAAAGTATTAGTTCATTTTCCTTTTCTTATCGCATAACTTTTGTAATTTTTGTTCCACATATTCATGACAATTAACACGTGAATATTATTAATTTATTAACACAGAATATTATTTGGCTGTACCTGCACACTGAATCAGTGCTTCTATTTTCGGGATAGGTTTGTTTAGAGGCCATATGTTTCTGTCAGTTTCAAAATCTTGTTTACCAGAAGACAGCGGTCTTTCCAACAATGAGCCGCCACTTTTATACCTTTCATTCATACCGTCGGGAAGCAGCGAGAGCACAAACTACAATGTAATGAAACGAAGTAATTTTCATAAAATATTAATAGTTGTAAAGTATTTTATGAGAATTTAAGGTACTATTGTGTACAGTATCAAGTACCTTGTACAATAATGATAGAGCAAGTCCTTTTCTGAAGTCTGGAGAGGGATCTGGCAAAACATGATCAGGATGTAATTCTGACTCCAATATGTGTAATGCTTTTTGCAATACGTTGTCATCAGCAAGTTGTTTACCATTGAGAAACTCTTCAGTTTTAACTGCATGCAGCTGGATGGTACATATTATTCATTAAAAGAATATATTAAATATTAATGGTTTTTTTTTTAAATAAATGCAATTATGAAGAACATTATATAAGTTAATATCATGTTGAAAACTACTGCATTTGCAATAGAAATGTGTATCTGTCTAGCAGGTATAATTGCTTAGATATTAAAACATAAAATTAGAACTAGCACTGGGATTTTGAATTGGGTAACAAAATATTCTACTTACTAGTTACAACAAATATTTGTTATTATTGTGCACTGAATATTCAAAACTGTCAATGTGAAATAAAAATTCAATTTATATCAATCAAATACAATAGTCAGATGAAACAAACAACATGGATGTAAATAATTTAAATCACTTACAAATTCTGGTGTAATGCCACCAAACAGTATGGTAGGTTTCTCCAAGATCTTGAATTTATTCTTTTTGTCCGATTTGATCATGAAACCGGCATTTACATAAGCATGGGCATTTTGGGCTCTTGGCATGATCTGAGTAGTTATTTAACTAATTAGAATAATGAATTTCATTTTTTTTAAATAATAATTTCTGTTTACTTGGCTTATAAAATGAAATCTGGATTGATACCTTGTAGGAACGCGTAACATAAAAATTGCTATCTAAGGCAGGCAACAATATTCTTGTTATGAGCTTTTTATTCATATCAGTTTCCAGGTACTCCAGCAATTCAATTGTATGTGCCATCCCCGATAAATCATCTGTTTAAAAAAAATGTATAAAAATGGAATTATACAAGCAAAATTAACTCTAATACACAAAGCTTTTGTTTTTGTTGTATTTATACCTATTTCCAATCTGGCACTGACCATTTCCAGGAACAAAAATATATCCGAAGGAAACTCTTTGTTTTGATGTTTCATTGTAATATTGCCCCCTAAAGTACCAATCTAAAAATGGAGATAAATTGATATGGTCAAACAAAATTACAAATGTAAGAATATAAAACAAAACTAGGGCTGCCAGTGTTTTACAGGACAAAGTGGGACAACAAAATATTATGTCATACAAAATTACAAGCATAAATTACAATTCAATTATACAGTCTTACAATTTTTACAACTGCTAAATGCCTTTTACACATTATGAAAAAAAACAGAAAACATACTAACTGAAACAGTAATAAATAGAATTAATATCATAAAATAAAAATAAAAAATGTTGAGTGTACTTATATTTGTGATAAGATTTTGCCTCTTTCATGAGAGACTTAATTTTTAACATAAATGTGTAATCATACATTTTGCAGTAATCCAAATAAAAATTTAAAGGCATTGTAGTATGCCCTCAAGTGATTCCAGTAGTAGCTTATATATTTATTTTTTTACTTATAGAATAGTAAAACTATTCCGAAATTGTGTAATGCATATCAACCCATCCAAAATAATGTTAATAGTTACATGCACAGTTAAGAGATAACTCATCAAATTCAATTTTATGTAGATTAAAGGATAACAGGACCAAAAAAATGTTTAAAACTTGGACAACCTTATGTCCCCAAGTGGTTGAGATAACCCAATAAACCATGGCAACCCTGGCAAAACAAAACATTAATAAAGAATTTATTAAAATATTAAGATTAAGTAATTGCCACAAAACTGACATTGCGAACAGGAACATTGGCTACAAGGTCGATGTGATCCGCAAGCGTTTTACAATATTCAAATTTTCCCGGTTGCTCTTTGGCAATCTTGTAGAAAAACTCCATTGCCTCTGTCAGACCAACATTGGCTCCCAACTCTATTCCGTCTGATTTGGCCACAATACCGTGCAGTTCAGGAATTCCGTTCACATCTATATACACGTCCGGCGTGTCTTTAATACGATATACACCTGCAAGTATAACCAATGTAGATTGAATCGCGAATACGGTTGAGTCCTTTAAAATCTAGAGCAAGTTATTTCTCCCGAACCTTGGCCTGTATTTCCAGCTATCAGCCTGTATTTCTTATCGCCGATCATGTCGAAAATTTCGAATACTTCTTGCTTTGTAACTGGCCGATACCATTCACCTCCGGGTCCCTGAAGCTGGAATTTCAATGATTTAGACGGCGGAGAAATAATGGTCGGTGGTTGGTCAGTATGGCATTCTTGCCCACAAACACCGCTGCAAACCTTTCCCGTATTGGGACACACCATATCCTGCAAACAATTCATTTTTAAGGACATAATAAATTTAAGACATTTTTTATTACTAACAGTTATTTTACAATATAAATATTTCAATTTTTATAGCTAATTCACAATAAGTATTTTAACCTCAATATCTGCAAGCTTTTGTGTCAACTCTTTTGGTGCATCAGATGCGAGTGACTTAAAAGCATCTAATATCGGTCGATAGCCAGTACAACGACATATATTCCCGCCAAAAGAGTTTTCTACTTCCTTCATTGTGATTTTCGGGTTTTCTTGTAGCAAGCTGAAAAATTACGATTAAATAAATATTATAAAATGTCCCACACCATTTTATAACAGTTGTTGAACAAATGTTGAATAACAGTTGTTTAAAAGTTAATGAAAGCTATGCAAACCCTTAAATACAAACCTGTACATATTCATGACCATACCCGGGCTGCAATACCCACATTGAGTTCCATTTGCAGCGACAAGCCGTTTCTGAACTTTGTCATAATTCATTGGTTTACTGCCAATTCCTTCAACTGTAGTAACTACCCAGCCGTGGCATGCAAAAATAGGTACTAAACACTGCAAATTTAAATATTATGAAGTTATATTTCTCACTGTTAAATGAACAATGTCAACAGAGTACCAAATAAAAACTAAAATGGCTTACAGAATTAACGGCATAAGTCATGCTTTTGTTTGTAGTTGGATGAACTGATTTCACGGAAACAATACAGGCACCACAACCTCCTTCTAAACACATGAACTTTGTGCCTTTCAGTTGTGCATGTTCTCGTATGAAGAAATTCAGAGACGTGTCACCAGGGACATTGTCAGATACTGAAAATAAGCATGTTAAATTATTGTTGGTGTTTATTGAATCAAGAAATAGGTATATAAAAAAATATAAAGGCAATTTATATATTTTAAAGTTCTATTGGTATATTATCACTTTTACATAAAAGTAACACAAATATTTAATGATTGAATACATAAAAGGGTTTTTATGTAATGCTACATTTAACACTTGATGGGATGAACATGGAATGAATAATACAACAGGTAAACACATTAAACTGAAACATCTTTATTTCAATAAACGACATAAAACAAACTGAAAGACGATAAGATGTACTGATCACAGTATTGTACAATAAAAAAAAATAATTAACATATACAACAATGCAATGACACAGGCAGTAATCAAGAAAAATGGCACAATCATGTACAAAAAATTAAAAAAATATATAAATGGACAAATTATCCATAAATTACCTAATTACTGCTGCATGAAAAAGAATCACACTTTTGTAATACTGATACAGCTATTCAACACACAAACGTTACAAACGGAAAGCACCAATTCAGTTTGTCTATCAAGTACAACAATGCTTAAGATTATACAACTAGTCAGTTAAATGGAAGTACATTTATGTTTACAACAAATGAGCAAGAATACGAGTATGGATCAGGTAATCATTCATTAATTTATAGTCTAACCTTAAGCCTAATTACAATAACAAGCATAAATGCCATAAGTAGTAAGAGTCATTAATACTGGAAATAGATATCGCTATATCTCAGGTATTTCAAAATTGGCAGTTTCATTTTTAATTTGGACCCTTGAAGAATTTTATAAATTTTAAGGGTCTATTAAATGTAGTAGTTTTGATTATTGTAACGGTAAACATTTAATGAGAGGTATTTTTTTAAACCTAATATTTTTGAGTATAATAATCCAAAATAATTTTTAAAATTTACTCATAGGAATTATGAAAAAAGGAACCATCATTACATCCAATAATACACATAACTATACTGAGTATTAATTAACTGTACGTCCTAAGAAAGTGTTAGTTTGCAGATGATCCAGTTCTTTTTTGACCTGTTTAAATAAACCATCGCCCTTGTCTTTCATTTTCAAAGCAGCTTTATAAAATATGGTGTCCTTGGCGTTGTAAGTCAAACAATTGTTTATCATGAGGTAGAAGTCAGCCTGAAATTCATCGAAATTTTCATAATGAAATGTATCGACCTTCTTGCGCATTGTGGAGAGGTCCATGGGGGATTTAATGACTCCACCGTAATCCGGAACTTCCGTCTGATCAACCGGCTCTATAAATATTTCCCCGGTATCGTAGGACCTCAATGTGTCGATAGCGCGTCTCAATATGTTTGCCAGAGGGCAGAGTTGCATTTCCAAGCTCTGAGCCTTCAGTTTTATCAGGTCTCTTTTGAGACGCTCTCGTTTACGGACAAGCTCGCACAGAAGCCGGGCCTTCTCGAGATCCTGCCTGAAACGGTACCAGTACTTGAGCTGGTCCTCAAGCTGTTTGATGTCTGTGACTTTGTCAATTGAACTGCCGGAGCCTTCCCTGCGGGAAATGTGCGATGCTTGGAGACTCCTCAACAGGGGGACACCGTTTCTCAGCTGACGCTTCAAAGTCCAGTAGGCTATTAATCGTTGTATGAACTGATTCTTTTTTGTGACTGACAAGAGGGTACCAATCTCT
The DNA here is from genome assembly GCA_019843655.1 of Lethocerus indicus. Lineage (NCBI taxonomy): Eukaryota > Metazoa > Arthropoda > Insecta > Hemiptera > Belostomatidae > Lethocerus > Lethocerus indicus. Next base: position 30,103,600 of record JACDQD010000003.1, on the reverse strand, counting down.
TGTATTTTATCCGGAGGAATTGTGGGAACAGATATAGTATGAGTAAATGTTACGCTTTCGGTCCTGCTCCTTGGTAAAGTGGGTGTTTTCGAGAGCTTGGGCGTTTCGAGAGCGTCCGCAGGAGTGTGGGCTTCACAGAAGGCAATTTTCTCAACGACATCCGAATCCGGATTCACAGCATCGTCGACCGTATCCATCTTCATGTAGAGGCCAGCGTGCTGGGCACAAGTTACATGAAAAGCAGAATAGCAGTTGGTTTTATGGCACTGTATACAGGCTCCCACACCTTTCTGTTTGCACAGATAGCATACCAACCTCCACCTAGCCGCCGGTATCGTTTCTATGCTGTCTATCGGTTCAAGGAAAACTGTATTTGCGAATCTCACTTCGGGGATCCAAAGGGCGCAGACGACATGGGCCCAATGTCCACGATCCGTCTGTTTGAATGCACCTCCTCCGTTCGGACAGAGGACACAGTCTACGGTGCGAGAGGGAGAGTGCAGACACCTCCTGCACAACCACTGGCCTTCGGGAATGTAAGGTACGCCATAACAATCCTGATGAACTGCCAAATTACACATGTCGCAGAATAAAATAACATTTGTGTTCTGACAGTCCCCGTCCATACAGATACAACATATTGCATCGTCATCAATAACGGCCGCGGTCTCACCGTTCGAATTCGTCTGTTGCTGAAAGTACGATTCTTTTTCCAGACGGTCCATCAGAAGTTCAAAAGACTCTATGGATATTTCTTCCAGTCCTTGCTCCGACCTCTTTTCATTAATGATTTCTAACCAGGCCGCATCTTCTTCGTCCAAATCATATTCTACCTCGCCGTCTAAATCTTCTACGCTTTTCTCAATAAATCTAATATAGCTCAGTGGTTTAGGAGGTGCGTTGGAAATGTTGTAGTCGCTGAGAACTTTGAAACAGGGTTCTGGGAGTTTAGGAACTAGATCTTTATTTTTGGATTTCTCTGCGCTCATCGGAGTCGACCTGTTGGAATGCAGAAGCTCATAGTTGTGCTGGGATATGATTGGGATGGCCTCCAGGATGTCCAACTTCTGTAGGCGATCGTCCACTTCTATCTCAACTAATCTCTGAGAGTTGGCTTGAATAGGAACTTGATTTTTAATAGTTTCCACCTCTTTGACGGCGGACTCCTCCTTTTTCACCGGTGATTCCTCGCCTTCGTCGCCGGACACTACCTCCAACTTGATTTTGGGCTCGGCCGACTGGTTCTCGTGCCTGAAATTTACCAGATGGTACTGGAGGCCGCACATACTCTTGTAGCTTTTCGAACAGTCCATTACCGGACAACTGTAGGGCGGCTGTTTCATCGTGCGCAGCTTGCGGCAATATTCCAGGACGTCGAATTCGAGCACCATCTTACTAACGCGGAGATACAAAGTTCTTGATCAGGTCTAAAATCACAGATAGGGTTCGGGCGCAGTTTCGGGGCTTCGGGCGAATCGAAAGGCGTTGGATTTATCGATGAAAAACGGTACAACGAGGAAATTATCGCTGTAAAAGCCGAAACGAACGAGCCCAACAACAAACATCGCGACCGGCATATAACCTCCTGGTGGGTTTCAAATCGACCGTTACCTTGCTTATGTTTACCCGGCTTTTTCACAAACTTAATTCACTAACTTAGTCTTTATTACATTTAATAAGAGTTTGACGCCATTAAACTATTATCTATATTATTTCTAATAATTAACGAGGCAAATAAACTATAAATATTTCATTATTCGATCAAACTGATTTGAGTGCCATACGTATTGAATACAAAATATTCGCAAATTGTAGTTATTCGCAAAACAGTATGTAGTTATAACTGTAATTGCTAAAATAAATGTAGCGAGTAAACACAGATATATAAATATGACAGTCAAATCAGTTTCATTGAATGATGAAATAATTGTAGATTAATAAACTTGTTAATTATTAGGAATAATATAGATAATAGTATAATGGTATCAAACTCGTATTACATCTAATTAAGATTAAGTTTGAGAAAAAACCGGGTATCCAGAAGCCAGGTAAATAAACTGCAAATATTCATTGCTCAATGAAACTGATTTGACTATCGTACGTATTGAACGGCAAAATATTTGCAAATTGTACTTTGTTATTTATAATAACAGAGTTATATACGTAGTTATAACTCCAAATCGTCCAAATCCTTTGTTCCAAACACTACTTACTCCCGATATCCCACACGTTCCAATACAGGAGCCTCAAAAGGAAGTGGTCACATGATTTAAACTTATCTAATAAATGAACTTGAAAAAAATGGGGGAAAAAAAATTTCCCTCAGCGAAACAGGGTTTCTCCTCTGTTATTCTCGTACTCCTTACCCATTTTACTTTGGCGCGAATGTTTTATACAGTTGTGGCAATTAAAATAATTACGCAATTATTACATGCAGCAATATTTTAATGCCCTCTTCGACTGTATAATGCCTGCTAACTCGTAAATAAAGCATTATCTTCCAATAATGAATATTCAATAGATATATTTAATTTCATTTTTTAAGCACACTTATTATTGGAAGAAGGTATTGGGAAATTAATATTTTCGGTTAGAGTTACAGGTTTTGGGTGGAAATCAAGATTAGGGCTGATGCCCAAATAATTAATAAGGCAATTAACAATTTATCCAGCGACTTCACAATAAAATTTGAACTTACCTTTGTAATGTTTCCCATTTATAGTGAGCTCCACTACTCGTCCGTGGCCCGATGGGCTGAAAAAAAGGAAAAAACGTATAAATTCTTATATACGTTCGTAAATTAAACAGACTAAATAATACTTTGACCTTTTTGACTTGAATGTTTTAGCCTCCAACCAGGAGATTTTGAAGAAACATTATTATAAATTAATTGGTATATCAAATTGCATCACAACGTTTTCAAACATCAAAGTATTATCTATTTATGCGTAAATACATTAGTATATGCGAGAGCTGCCTTAAGAGGAAATGGCCACGTGATTTCCTCACTATCTGGTAAGGGCTGGAACTGGAGTACCGTCGATCGGTGGAGTCAAAACGCTCAGTCAGTGAATACAATTTTTAAAATTGTGACATAAAAATTTGTTATCTCTACTGTCACCGTTCGGCCCGTTCGAAAGGAAACACCGGGTTAAACGTCCGCGTTCATTTTTATCACTTCCCTTCGGAAAACGCGGGCGACAGGCGGTGAAAAGCGTTTAGGCTGTCACAGAAAATAGCGCAAAAACGGATGGAATATCAGGTTCAACCTTCACGCCCGGCCGCGTGTACTGACAATTTGCGGTCTGTCAAATGTCAGTACCGAGTCGGCCACAACGCAGAACAATATAGAGTGGCCCCTATAGTCAGTTGCCGGAAGCGGGGCTATTATCTCAGTTTTTACCAATATTAGTCGCCGGTTCCCCCCGGGGCAGGGGCCGTCGAACTTCCAGGATATTCGTTTGCCTCGTCGAATTAAGTCGGGATTTTAGTACTCGGTCCACCTCTAGGTACGTTGAGGTCGTGGTGAAGAATGTGACCGGAAACATACCGGGGAGCATTGAGGATGAATTATATTGAATGATTTTAAAAGTGTTTCAAAGCCAAAATTGAAACAAACTACCCAAATGTGAATGACGTCAGCGTGACGTTAATAAACCGCGTTGGCAACTTTTTAAACGCGATTGCTGGACTAGGCTAGGAAAGATTTACAGAAATAAAAAAATGTATACTGTACCGAAATTAAAAATTTAGCACGGAGAAATCTACCGGTTCCAATTGAGCGGCCAGGGATGGCAACGGATGGCTGACTGCTCAGAGAAACAATTTATATTCAGTTAATTGCCACATCCTAGTATAAACGTAACAAACAAAACTGTAATGCAGACGGCAGAAACCTCAATATAAATATAAATAAATTTAAAAAAAGGGTGAGATAGCCAGTGGGGTTCTCCTCCCCCGTCTGTTACTAGTCACACTGTAACATCAATGTCACTGATTGTACCGTAAAGTTGTGACAATTATTTAATTTAGCTATTTAACTAAAAGAAAAATAAAGACGATTCTGAAATCTTATCCTTGCCAAATGGCGTCTCGTCATCTATAAATATGAATTATGCCTTTCACCAGTGCCTCGGCGATGGTAATTACACGACGTCCTCCCCCCCCTTCTCCTCCTCCTGTGAATATCTGTTATTTCATTGTAAGCAGTGTAATCTCACCGCTCAGATTCAGACTCGGTGGGAACGAAACATTTCCGTATCCCACGATCTTATATTTCGAATTGCATTTGTTGATGTGGCGAATTAAGAAAGCAACGGCCCGAACCCAATTTATAGTTTATAGTTTTATTAACGTTCAGTCGGATAAAAATAAAATAACAGTGTAACGTGTAGATTTCCGACAAATTAGATATTCCAAATTGATTATCTATTTGGAATTTAAAACGGGAAAAAATACTTAAATAAAGGAAAGCCACTAAAGATGGCGAGGGGTCGAAACCGGTCCAGCGAACGATCAAACCGGGGGGGGGAGAGGTGATAGAAGATTACAATTTCACGGTTCTTGGTATTCCTAGCACTGCACTTACAGATACAGGTATACTGTACGGGTATTTTAAATTTATTTTATTTTAGTTGTTTTGTTTTATTATTCCCGGCCGAACAAAGAATCATCGCACAACCTAATATAGGCCGTGCCGTCCAACGATATCGACGATTTTTATTCTTTTTACCGGCGTCACCAACGTGGGTCGAAAAACAAAGCAGTTCGACCATCCTCCCACTGGTCCACCCGGTGGCACAAAGAGCACAATCCAGCAGGACATTCCGAAATAAGTACAACGTTTAGTTAAGAAACGTGGTGAAGGACCATTGGAAACATAGCCGGGGGGAGCATTGAGGATGGTTGGAAGGACTTTCGATTGAAATCTCTGGATGCAAGCAGCGTCGACCGTCTTGGTTTTAGCGTCAACATTTGAAACGAGTATTTGTTTTTTATAAAACAATTACAGTCAGTCAGACGTGTAGGTGCTCATTTTAAAGTAATTCTCAGTCAATGAGCGGTACGTGGTCGGTGTATGATCTTACCCGTGGCGGTATTAGTCATTTTCAGAACGCGACGAATTTGATAATTGCAGTTAATTTCTAAATTTAGCCTTTAATAATTTATCCTTAAAGTGTGACTAATAGATTGAAAATCGGGAATTTCTCACTGCACCTTTCTTAGTGTGTATTATTTCAAATATTTCTGTTCAAGACATTAGTCTTACAGTAGGAATGAGGGTCTAGAGAAGAGCTAGTGTCCGCCGCGAGGCCTTTTAGGCCCCCAATAACAATTGCCTGTTTCCCCATTGTCGGTAGAACAAAGGCAAACATTGTTAGGCCAAGTTATTTGATCTTATTGATCTTAGATTCGTATCATGGTTCTTGTGATCTTTCGGGCTTCTTTTAGGACATAGATTTGTGAACAAATTACTGATATCCAGTATAGGCTATACTACCTTATTCGTTATAAATATATACAAGACAAATATAAATCAATTTTTTGTTTTTTATTTCCACACTTTTGTGTTAGCACGGCGCTGTTTCCAACCGATGTCTTTCTCTTTTCTCATTATTTCCTCTCTCGCGCTTTTACACAGATAAGACTCAAATAGTGTATAAACGCTCACAAGGAGGCCTAGCACCTCATTACATAAATACAGTTGGGAAAAAGGAAAAATGTGATTAATAACGAGTATGAGAATAACAAAGGAGAAACCCAAAAACTGGTTTACCTTCATTTTTTTTAATTTTCATTTTTAGTTATTTCATATATTTCAATGTCGTGGCCACTTCCTTCTGATGTTTTAACAGATAGACGAAAAATAATGATATATCTCATTGTTGTAAGGTTACAACCGTCGGTCATATTATATAATGGTGTTGGTAAAATATAAAACTGATTGAAAAACTCGAACCTGTCGGGCTGTCCGGAGGGTTGGTTGTCTTCTGTGGACGGGCCTGAACCCATGGCCGTATATCGAATACCCGGTAATACCTAGACAAGGAAGGGGAGAAGGAGGCGCAAAAACTGCCGAATTTGTCCAATATCTTATTTCACCTAAATCAGAGTGAAGACTGACGAACTCACTCACGACAGGTTCTGTCCTTTCCATCGGCTCACTGGTGCCAACGGTACGGGCCAAAATTACCCGCGGATAATTGGTCAATTTACTGTACAATTTACGTTACTGTTTTTGAATATTTGTTTTCGATCCTGTCTCCTAGCGTTGGTCTGGTCTTTTGTTGGACCGAAGATTTTTCGGCTGGTCGCCATCTTCAGTAAGTCACTCAGGCGTGCTTGCGTGTCACTGTCTCTACATTTTTGCTGTGGAAGTTGTTTTGGGCTGTCTGTCTTGTAATACAGTAGCCTATGTTATTAGCTAACAGTAGCTAATATCTGTTATTATCAACACAGTTGCCACGGAAATGAGTATGGCCTAAAACACCTAGTAGTACCAGTACTTGGCCCCCATCCAAGTGGGGGGGGGGGGGCTACCGCTTCAGCTTCATTTCCGATATCTTAGGAGTGCACAAGATGTTCTGATGAATATTTGGTTTCAATTTTTGCCGCAGAGCGCTCTGCTTCCTGGTTACTCGAATTCAATATAGCGATATCACTCGCTCTAAGAACTGGGTATGTGTTTGGAAGTTCTATATATATATATATATAAAACACTGACACTATATCTCGTGGCGATAAACAGAGAGAGAGAGTCTTTGATTCGCTCAATCCATTCGCTGGGGTGAAAGCAATAGCCTGTTTTCAATTGGGAGTTATCAATTGAAGGCACTTGTAAAACTCCAGAATAGAAACAATTCGAAGGGTTTCTTAGGAGTTCCTGCACTGTGAAATGTAACGAGACACCGGATTTTCGTATTTCCGGAAAATAACGACCTTTCCATACAACGCCTGTTATTATGATGAGTCCATAACGGCCACAAGCATCTCCCTATCAGCGATGCTCCCGAGGTAATTTTAAGGCTTCAAACAAAACATTTTTCGACTGTGTTTATATTACGATAACGTTGGGCCTAAAGTAACTCAACTGGTTTGTAAACACCGATCGGTATAAGATTAGATTAATTCAAGTGGGATAACGTATCGACGAGTTTCCAAAAATTATTTGGCCTGGTCTACCTAAAAGAGATATTTTTTTCTCTCCCCCAAAAAGGGGACAAATATCCATTTTTCCGCTAATAACATTGACAATTAGTAAAACCCGGGAACTGAAAATATAGTTATATTTATTAAAATAAAACATAAACCGCGTATAAACATAGTAATTAATAACAACCGTTAAATCAGTTTTATATTGAAGCGGTTCTTCTTGCTGACCCCCAGTTCTACACTGAAGTCCCGACGGGGGATAATTATCAGAAAAATCATCAACGCCCCTTCCTGTGCTTCCAATTGTACTTCCCGTAGTGACCTTAATGTTTCCATTGTTGAAATTTCAGATTAGTTCCATCGGGGCTGTCCTCCTCATTCCCCATAACTTTCCCACCCTCCTAATCCTCCTCCTTCAGCAAATTGCGTCCCATCGCCTTCTGTTGCGTGTACCCCACCCCGAATTAATATAAATAATTAATTAAATAAGAATTTTACCCTACATGGAGACACAAAACCAGAAATAAAATCTCAAAAAGTTCCGGCATTTCTGAAAAGAATAAGCGGTGGACAATATCGTTTTGTTTGTGACACTGTAACAGGTCACTAATCTACCGGAATAGCGCTACTGAAGATGGCGGGAGGGGGAAACAGGAGTAGCGTTGTTCCCGGGTTTTTACCGGAGCATCCTGAAGATGGCGAAAGGGTGAAACAGGTCTGGCAAACGACCAAACCAGCGAGAGGAGACGGAAGCAGCAAGAAAACTGTGATATTTATGAAAGCCTTTCTCTGAATACCGCCCGGCGACTCAATCAAATTGGAAATGGCGGCTGGTTGCGACACAGTATCGATTCCTTGCGGTTCAGATCCATTAACGGCAGTCAATTAGGGCCGATAGAAAAAAAGTTCGAGATATTTATTTATAGTTTTCTCTGACTGTAGACTCGATTCCAGAGAAGCTCGAGGAGGTGGCTGTTGCCGGCCTTGGCTGCGGAGATTGCACGAAGGTGACGCAACATTAGAACCCCGACATCTTCCCCCCTCAGTAATGATGCCCATTCGAAAAACCGTTAAGGGCCCTGACAAAGCGCGATTAACTCCGTGACTCTGCGAATATGCTCTAAGGCAATGGCAGGGAGGGCCACCACCATCTATAGCGGTTAGAGTAGACCCACAATTATATCTGTGGACATTCATTCTCAGTATAAATAGAATATTTTCAAACGGAGAATATTGATTTCATATATTAAAAATTAATAAGTTCTTTCAGTTGGTTAATGTATTATCTATAAAAGATTACAAAAATGGTAATGAACTTGATGTATTTAAATTTCATTTAAAAATCAACGAAAGAGAATAACGTTTTTTAGTTCATTTGCTCTCAATATTGCCTGGTCACTGGTTCATTAACCATAAATTCTGAACCGTATTGACCGCAAAGCTACTGAAGATGGTTAGCGGCCAAAAACGGTCCAGCAAAAGACCAGACCAGCGAGCGGCTACTGAAGATAGGACGAGCCTTGGTTTCTTCACGGTCTAATCTTATTCTGAAACATTACAATCTGCTATCACTCCGTACTTCGTGTGGCGGTCAATTGGAAAAGCTCGGTTAAATCTTTATATTCGTTGCCACGCCTACAGTATTTATTTTCTAGCCGCATCTGAACAAGATTGTATTTTTTTATTCAACTCTAATCAAATTAGATATAACTGTCCAGTCGATAGATTTAACTGCCAGGACTTTTCCAGGTCATGCATATTGCATGGGACCGAGTGTCGTTAATCAAACGCTGTTCGCACTGAGGAATATTAAAGGCAGGCAGAGAAAGAAAGAAACAACGCAAACGACGATGGAAGAACGCAGAAGCTCTGTTATCGACGGGCTGAGCCGGATTCGTAGATTACGAGATCTAGTAAATGACGTACTTAATCTTCTGTCTTGTTCCTCGATTCTACGGAGCACCTTACATAATCTGATTCCAAGAAGAATAATTATGCTAAAGATGTCGCGTGTTTGTACTCCTTCAATGTTCACTTAGAAAAACAAAAAACTTATCGCTGTAAAGGATTTTTGACTCACTATACGAGCTGTTTGTACGCCATACAACTCAGGGCAGGAAGGGTTTTTGCCCAGCGATCAACTATGTCCAGACAAGTGAATTGAGGGACCCCTACAACGAGGTTTCTCCCAACGTCAGTATATAAATTACTCCAGGTGTGGGTTACAGGTATAGGATGCTTCGCTCGGAGAAGTAGAAAAGTTCGAAGATTCGCGAGGAGAAAGGCCCACGATGAAGGGGTGCAAATTAGTTCAGAATTTATTGGAATGAACCAACATAATAATATAATATAATATTGTATATATAATATACATAGATAATTGCCACTTTTCCACTATGGGAAAATCCGCTTCCACCTATTGCGCTTGAGGCTGTAATCTTTCGAATGGCTTCGATGTTTTTTTTATTAACGTCTGACCTGCGTCTACGACCTTCGCAAGTGGCGTTACGAAAGCGAATAGAGAATTTACGTCCCATTGGCAAACTGATCAGAACCAGTTGTTCGTATAATTGAAAATATATTTTCGGATCGAAATAGAACGGCGGGAGGAGATTACGAGAAAGTGAAGGACGCGGACGCTTAGTTCGCGTTCCAATGGAGGCGTTGATAAAGAGAATCCGATCGTTTATTTGTAATATCTTTTCAGCTTTACTTGTGCCAAGTCCATTGCACAATGCCCCGATAGCCGGCAAAGTCTAAGCGGGACTTTTCCCCTCCTAATTTATGTACCTGCGCCCGTTCTATAGTGTTCTATATCGGACGTTTGACGTACAAGGTATCCAACCGAGAAACCTGAGTAGTTGTTTTTTGCACATATTACCTTTAGTGTTTGGCCTACACTTGAGAAAAGCGTCGGACAATTGGCATTTCTAATAGAAATTGCACAAGAATGTGCAAAAACTAAAAGAAGAAGAAATTGATTTTCTTCCCCATTGATACTTTACATCATATTCTTGTTTTTAAATACTCTATGAATAACTCTTTACCGTAAATTCAATTACGGCATTTATGGATAAATTACGCTACGAAAAACCGAACAGAGAACAATAAATGTCTAGAAATTACTGGTCGCGAAACACCGATTTGTGGCCTAAAATATACCTCACGTCAAACGTGATATTCATCCGCAAGAAACAGGACTCAGATATATGGCAATGGATTTGTTTGCGCTGACACACTGCCTTTCTGAATAAGACAAAAAATACCCCCCAATTGGGGACTCTGAACATAGTCCTTCTCATTCCAAGTATGGATTTTCGATCATTTATTCAGTTTTTTTTTTCATCGGCAATGATCAGTAGGAAATTAAGTGTAAACCCTCCTTGTAGCTCTTAAAATTCAAATTTATTTATAAAACCCTCAATATTATTTTGACGCATCGCCGATTGACTACTGAAACCGAGCAGTGTACAGTAGAAGTGTGCCGCTCAGTCGAATAAAACCAACTCACGCTCTGTCTAAACCTTTCAAACGGTTGTCCTTAACGCCCCTTAACCAATCAATGACCTCCGCATCACAGTAGTCAATGCCCCAATAGCGCTTCCATTCCTTTCGCATCCTTACGAATATTTATCCTGGGGTAAACTCCCAGGGCTTAGCCCAGTTCAATTATCCACCCGATATGTAATTCTTATTTATTAATTGTATAATTGCAACCGCCTGTATATAAAAAACGTTCAATAATGACATTTTGGAGTCAACACCCTGCACAGTCATCTATTTCGACAAAGCCGGACCCTGATGATGGAACCAGTTAGAATTCCGAAAGGTCGGAAGCAGACGGCATCCCAGCAGAAGATCTCATTGAATGAAACCCACTCGGGTGGTTTCAAAAAACAGTAAAAATCTCGGAACATCAGTGGGGGGGGAGTGTCAACCCCGGCCAACCGATATTCTTACCAAATCGCGCCGGTTAGTGGCAGTTAAAATAGACGTACTGAATGGTAATTTACCTTCGGTCGGTGGTGTTGGGTGCCATGGCGACGCCGTCCGTGCACTGACTGAGAGCAAGGAGAGCGCTCTTGGACTGAGACGTGAGGTCCCCACCAAGTCACCACCCTGTCCATTTCCCCTGATTTCTACAAACAGAGCACCACTTTAGTGGCCAGATCTCGAGAAGTCCGGTTCGTTATCCTGAAACTAAAAAAATTGTAAAAAAGTCCATCCTCTTTTTTTGGGGGGGGGGGTTAAGTTTCAGAACCCTCCCGCGATAGAAGAAATTCCGCCAAGTAACGCCCTTATAGTATTTCTTTTACTAATTAAATATTAGTAATTTATAATATATAGTAAGGCTTTATAAACCCTTCCCCACGCCCTTATCCTTCAACTGAGACCTTTTTCTACACTTTGAGACATATACATAATTTTAACAGAATATAAAATAATAAATAATTCCGTAAATACTTCCTTGTCTTTTTTTTACCCGGATAGATTAATTAATAAGCAAGACAACGTCCACAGTAAAAGTGAAGTGTGTATGTGTATATATATATATATATATATATATATATATATATATAAGTGTATTTTATTGTTATACGACATAAGTCATATAGATTACCCGTGAAGACCATTAGACTTGTTAATGCCCATTTGCCTAACTTACGCAACACGATTATATAACTTGCATGCGTCTTTACTTTCTTAAAATGTGTTTATCTTGATCTCTGTGTGTATTATGCAGTTTAGAAATCAGTATTCCGAAGTGGAGCTCGATGTTGAATTAATTCTACACGCTGTTAGAAATGCGAAAAAGATCTCGTCTGATGAATCATACTTGTCGCGTTAAAAGTGTTGTTAATTTAAAAAGAAATCTTCGTGAGTCATGATTTTCGAAAGGTCTTTATCGCTGGCGCGATTTTCTTATTCCGTAAAGAAAAGTAAGAAAAGAAATCGAGAAAAGACTTAATCAATATTTTGCCAATGGCGAAAGCGCGAAAACTGTAGGTTAGGTTAGGTGCGAATACAGCGCCTAATTCTAACTAATTCTTGTTCAAGGAAATTGTGAATACCCTAGGTCCGGGCACTGGCGGAACATTTACTTTGCAAGTAAATGCAATAAATATAATTAGTTATCAATTAGTTATGTCTAATGCTGATGATTTACTCACTTAAGTAGGATTCATTTTGGACACTCTCCTGCTTCTTGTATTTGAAGAGCATCCCCTCGCAAGACTACAACTCAACTTTTAACACCAATTTATGATGCGGTCATTTCGACTATAAGAAGTGAATTTTCAGTGAATTCGGCGAATAACGAATAAAGTATAAATGCGTATGGAACAATGTAATTTATTCAGTTCTGTTTCCTGAAGATTTAATATAACAATTGAGTAAACTCTATCGTCCGATATAGTTTGGGTTGGCAAGCCTTGATATTGGCCGCGTGTGGGAGGGGCGTGTGTTGACGTCAGATGCGGAGTTGACGGTTGGAAGTTACGCTTTTGAAAAGTCTCCGGTTGTCGAAATATTTCTATAAAATGGTCGATCTGAGCGGAGGACCCGACGGACCCATCGAGCACGGATTCAGCAACTCTGTCTTTGTCATTCCAGGTCTCATTATATTCGGTTTATCAGGTACATTCCATTGAAGAACCGGTATAACGTGCTGTTATATTTGCCTAGTTCACGTATGGTAGTGGGACATTCTCTTCGCTTTCAAATTTTCGATGTTTTGACATTTCTCATGCGTCCGGACAATTGACACGAACAATTTTTCAGTCATTGGCAACGTTATATTCGGTGTGTCATACCATTTGGTACTCAAAATCAGTTGGTATTACATCACCCTTATTGATATTTAATGTACCAATTTTCATTTTGAATATATTTGTTTAAATTTTTTATGTCAATGTATGTGTCTTATACATTTTTCTTTTGGTGTCATCATTTTGCAATGAAACATATGTTATTTTATAACAATGTAACCTGTATATTAGACCCAGTTTTGACAACTGGTTTTGTATTATCCATACTCATTAGGCTTAATTCCTAAATTATCCTAATCTTATCTTATGGGATGGTCCGGTTTTTCCTTATTTCGTTTAGAGGGATCTGTCATATTCCTATTACATATATGGCTTTTCCTTATTTTTGATTGTTAAATTTTAAGAATTAATCTTTTATTCTAACTCTTCTATTACCCCATTTAACACATTTTCACCTTCATGTGATATTGGCCCTCTAATGGGATATTTTATATTTTTAATTGGCTGGCATATGCATGCAATCTTATTTACATTGCATGATACTTTGGAGATAAGATCACTTAACAGCCAAGTGCTTGAGATCATGTTATATTCTCAGTTATGTATGCATTATATCATACAGAACTTAATTCTACTGAGTATACCGAATTCCGGAATCATATCACTTTAAAAAGTGTGATCCAAACACAGATTTCAGCCAGGTAAATTATCCCTGAACAACTGCTTCTCGTTAATAAGTAAATGGAATTATTGAACAGGAATTCCAAACTGAATGCTGATTGAGGTCCAGCATAGCTTAGTGCTAAAACATTCAAGTCTTAAACAGATCAACCTGTGTTTGAATCCTGTTGGTCAACTGTATTTTCTTGCAATTGAAAATTTCAACCAATTAAAGGAGACAAGCTTGTAAACTCCAGTGTAGGTATTATATTAGAATATGAATATATTTACTAATTTTATATTATTTCAACCCTAAATACTTTGAATGCCTTGAATATGTAGAAATGTAGCTTACATCTTTTATTGGTCTTCCTTTATATATATTTTACCTGGTGTTGGTAATGTGCAGGTTATTATTCTGTTATTTGATCATCATTGATGAATTCATGATAGTCTTAATAGCTTATGAATTGCTGATGTAAGTTTTTAATGTAAGGAATTGTGATATTTAGAAAATTCCTTTACTTAAAAAAAAATAATATTTACATATATAAAGGCCACCAGTACACCCATTTTAAAACAAAGAGTTCAGTTTTATCAAACAACCTAAAACTGTTGATAAGTAAATTAGGTATGACTAATTTTTACACTGTAACTAATTTAATTAAGTAAGCTAGTTTCAATGTTTACTGCAATATCTTTTACAACTGAGACATAAGCAGTATGAGCATATGCTGTGATAACAGAAAATACTGGATAAATTACCCATAATTTTAGAATAATTTGAAGTAAAATTAAAGATGAAAATAACACAAAAATGTATTAATATTAATTTTGACATGTGGGCCATTTTGATGCATTTTATAGATCATATAAATAGGTAGACACCTAACAATTTCAATGTAAATAATGGATTTGAATTTTGTTTAGCTTTAAAACCTGATCTTTTAACCCTGATTCAATTATTTATGCATAAAGAATAATGCATTGATACACATTGTAATCACATAAAAATTTTTATATATATAAAATTGTAGGTATAATTACAATACGTACCAAGTATAACTACAACTGTGTTGTGCTTAATGCATAACTATATGTATATAAAATTACCCTTAGATCTTTGGATTATATGCCTTATAAAGATAAGGTATGTAAGGATAAATAAACTATTTAAGGGTTAATAAAATATTTAGGAAATATAATTTCTGAGGACTGTTTAAATACTGTTACACTAACTCTGCAACTGTATTAAAGTTACTCTCCAGTATACTGACATAACGTATATTTGGAATTTACTCTTATCTATTTGTTGTTAAACATTAATTTGTTGACGGCCTAAATGGAGGACTAAATGGTTATTTTATCCAAATTCTGCTGACATGTGGTTTTAATTATCATGTGTATGCTGATAAGAGACTACATTACAGTTAGTTCACTCTTAACAAGTGTCCTTTTAATATTCATTCAATAATTGTTAACCCTTTTCATTTCCAGGTAACATATAAATTAACATTCTTTTATTTCACCTCTTTTGTGGTTTGTTCTAAGTAGTATAATTCTAATAGCATTTTTTTAAACTAAAATCTTAAAAGTCTTATTAAATAAATTATAAAGATGTGAAGTATGTCTTAATCTTTAAAATTAAGTAAACATTAACATATATGCTTGCAGTTTTGTTCTGTTGATATTATTAATGCTTATTTTTTATACAAGTAATTGCAATATTACATCGTGTGTGAATTATATTACTTTCCCTGGCACTATTACTATTTGCAAGCATTCAGCAATGGCTGTTAACAACAGTACATGTTTACATTTATATTGTTGAAATAAAATATTAAAAATATTTACATTACATTATTAAAAAAAAGTTTACATTGAATAACTTAAGGAATTACTGAAATAATATTAATTTATCTGACCTAGCTTAGAATTTTTTGATGGCACAATTTCATGATCTGGAAAAATGAAATTTATCTACTCCAAGATTAAATTATATCTGGTTTTTATCTTTATCAGAAATATAATTCTGTTACAGTATTTAATTCTAACACAAATAAATTTATTAAATGTTTCCATAATTGTTAAGCATTTCACTACCCCAGAAGTACAATTTATTCCACAGAATACCTGGTATTGCTGAGAGAAATCACATTAAAAAATACGCGGAGAGCAAAGAGTTGAATTTGTTATATATATATTAGTATTTCTTATAACAGAACCTGTTGCTCTAATACTGCTGACTATTGATCAAATCCTGGCTGATATGTATATATAGTCTCTTGGTTAATCTATTTGACTGAACAAATTATATTTCCTTATATTGAAAAGTATTTAAATAACTCAGCATGGAGACGTTGAATTATCCGAGAGACGAAGAACTGGATATGGATTTTGAAAAGATTGAAGAAGCCCACGAGTTGCCGACTGAAAGAATCGAGAGAATCCTCGCCGGTGAGGAGAATATCGGATTTTTCACTTACGATGAGCTGAAAGAAACACTGTTGAGAAGGAAAATGGCCGCGCTGGAAGTTGAAGAGGATGAATCGGCATTCGATCTGAATCCCAATCTCTTAGCTGCATGTGCCCTCGTCATTTTTATTATTTTTGGTAAATATCCCAGCAATTGGAAAAGTCCAAGTTTTTTCTTTACAATACAATAAATTTCGTTAGTAAGTTTTGACTGTAGGGGGTGAAATTTAACCTTGGAACAATATTTTTAATTTAAAGTTGCTGGAGTACCACTTACGTAAACAGGGACAAATAAATATTTAAGTACTACAATTTTATTTTAGCTTTTATTGAACATAAATCCTGTATATATTACAAAAAATAAAACATTAGTGTTCATAATATAATTTCAATTCTTTGCAAAATTCCTGTATCGAATCTAACTGTTTAGACCATAGCATTGTAAATTAAATTTAATATTTACACTTACACTCTCACAATGGTGCAATGTTGTACAATTTAAAGAAACAGTTTAATCGCTAAATGTACAGGATAGATGGGAGTTTTCGCAATCGTGCTATGAATAGCAACTTTAAAAAAATATAATGTTAATGATTGGGAAGACACTGATTGCGGAGTAAAAGCATTCAAAATTTTCATCTATTGCTTAGTCTTTAATTACTAGCATAAAATATGGTCATCATGTAGGTTCATGTTGTTTTCAGAGAAGAAAGTTAAAATATGTACTTCTGTATTTATCTTTCCTTTGTTTCAGCTTAGAACAGAATTTTTCTGTGATGTTTCATTTAAGTTAGGATGAGCTGGACATTAATTCTGCATTTATTAACAGTAGAAGGAAAAAAGTTTCAAAAAGGATGTAACCCTTGTCCTAATTATTTTTTTAAAATATTTAAATATTAAAAATATTTGGATTAATATAATTTTTTGTTTTAATATTTCATACTTTGGTCCTTTCTTTTTTATTAAACATCATTTTTTATACAAAAATAATTGTTTACAATTTAACAAGAAGGTTATAGTTTATTTAGGACATTAACAGCTACAGTTTAGGGGGTAATTTTGTTTAAATGACTGAATATATGCCTAAAACCGATTTTGTGATGGAGTTTGTTGAAATTATGTGTTTTTCTTTTTTGTACATATTATAAAGTTAAGATGTTCAAATTATTTATTTCTTTAGAGTTGAAATATTTAATTAAAGTGTAAGAATGGTATGATTAAGTTCCAAATGGTATGACATCACTACTAGTTGTGGTATACCTTTAGGCTGGTATATCAGAAATACAATATACGTAACAAATTTATTCAAACTGAATTTAAAACTAATGAACAAATAATTTTGTTAGTGAAATATGGTACTATATTTTAAGATTAACTTATATATTGTAAGTGCATTCTGATTGATAGAGGTAGTTAATTGTCACATAATATATACTAATTCATTTATGTATTCACTATTTTAGTGTCCTAAATTATTTCAAGGACATAATTTTAAAAGGATTTTTTTTTATATAATGTACGTTAATTGTGCATTATCTTTTTTGTTACATTCCAGGGAAATGTCAATGAAAAAATATATCAACTGCATTATTATTAAAAGATATTACTTTTATATTTTAACTTGTGTAACTTCTGTTTTTCCATGTTTTGTTTATATTTTAGTCTGGTATTTTTCTTTGATTCTAGCATTCTTTGGATGGACACTTTACAAGAGTCTAAGAGATAAAGAGAAGAAACGGGAAGAAAAGAAGAAGCTTAAACAAAAGAAGAAGAAGTAGACATAATGTCAACTGCGGAATCTATTTGCTGTACAGATGACACAAATTGACTGCCTCTTAGCCTCAACAAGAAATTTGGAATATGTATATATATTGACCAGAAATCTATAAAAAAAAAGTTATTTTCTTTCTTTTGAGGTTGTGAAACAAATTGCAATAAGACATTTCTGCAAAAAAAATTGGTCAATTAATTCTTACAATTGGGAAAAATGTTTTTTAAAAGGGTTGTGGTTTTGGGTTGTTTTCTAGGGGGCATTTGTTTGTTGGTACACTTATGATCAATTTCATAGTAGTTTCATTTTTTAAATATTCTAATATACACTTTCATTATTCATTTGTAAATGAAAGAAAACCTTATTCAAAACTACTTTAAGGTACAAATTTTAGAAGTGATAATATTTTAATTTTTAGATTCAGAAACATTCCTTAATTTGGTAAGAACCTGTCTTTCCTCGTTGTTCTAGTAGTATTCTACTAATTCCAAATGTTAAAAAATTTATTGTTAACATTGAAAATATTTAATTGTGATTAGTAGAATAAATTTTGAAAGTTATTGGATTAAATAGAGAAATAGACTTTTAAATATATT
The DNA here is from genome assembly GCA_019843655.1 of Lethocerus indicus. Taxonomy (NCBI): domain Eukaryota; kingdom Metazoa; phylum Arthropoda; class Insecta; order Hemiptera; family Belostomatidae; genus Lethocerus; species Lethocerus indicus. Next base: position 30,085,178 of record JACDQD010000003.1, on the reverse strand, counting down.
TACCTCTTGAGCCAGATGTGTAAATAATTGTTTTCTGTATATTTAATTCTGTTTGAAGATTTACATTTATATGACCGTGTGTGCAGTGTATTTAACTGAAAAATATAGATCGAATCATAATGTACGCTGTATTACATTCTGAGCTGTATAGCTCTGTATTTAATACAGTTTCATTATGATTTTGATTGGGCGCATGAAGATTATATAAAAAGGAAATATTGAAAAAATATATTTGTACACATTATTTCTGCATCTGTTGTTCTATAAATTATTTTTTCTGGGTGTTTTAAAATAAAGTTTTTTTCAATCAGATTGTATGTATATGTGTCTGCCCTACTCAATCTGTATATGCAGAAAGTATGTACAGTAAAATATTGTCACTTATTTTACAATTTTACATTTATACTGTATTTAGTTGCCGTGAAAAGTAATCGATTTTTAGCAGTGTTTCCTAAACAATAATATAATTAAAACAAGATCACAGTCATGGATATGTACATCTCTTTGAAAAGTATAAATTTCATAACAATTAAAATATAAGATTGTTTATATGTACACTTACGTCATTATTCTTAATGTATTATGTGTGATTTAATTTTATTAGTAAAACTGAAGTAAGAGATATAATCAGGATGGTGTTTTGGATGAGCATCCCAGAAGCCGAGCCCTTGGACCATTGTTCAAAAAGTGCTGAAACATAATTATAAATTTTTTTATTTCAATATATCCATGAAATATGTTAGGGTTAATTTGAGAACATTTTTTTCTTTTATAAGAAACTCTTTAATGCTGTGGTGCTGGGACCAATGTACACAATTCATTTTCATTTACAAAACAAATCAGAAAAGGTTATACTTACAAGTTTATTAATAGGAAATTGGGATTAAAACTGAAAATTTCAGAACTTTAAATTTTCATTGTCATTTAGATATGTTGTCAATATTAATTCAGTGATCTTGTATGTTGCCATTAAGAATTGTTTTTCTATTTAACAATATTATAACTCCAATTTCCCTCACTCTGATAAAAGACAGTCATAATTTTAAACTGATGATCAATGATACTTTGGAATAGTTTGTGTCAGTTCTATAACGAATGGGGATTAATGAAGGACAAAAACACGTCGAGTTTTTTACGTCTCATCGGGTCTCATTCCAATGACAACGTCATATGAACACTGTCGTTTTTATCGGTTACGCAAACCGTCAAGTAGAAAATATTTCTCCATACCTTAATCTGCATTTGGAATTCATTTTAACATTCACCGTATGTGTATAACCAGAATTTAAAAAAATTATCGATAGAGTTTAATAACTGCAAGTATATTTCATTCGCAACAGCCATCATAGTTTTCCTAAACGTGTAATGGAATTATTTACTGAGTTCAATTAATAGATATATTTAAATTGTTGCTGTTTCTTATTAGACGCCTCGTATATTCGTATTATTAACAAAATAAATAAGTGCGCGTGAAGCTTGCATAAGATATGGAAGGCATATGGCTGGAGCCGGTGGGAATGTGCCATGAGCCATCTCAAAGGCCGGCAGATGTACTAGTTATCTGTTACGCTGTTGCAACAGTTGAATGTCATATGTCACGATTAGAATCAGTGGGACATAGTGGGCATATTGAAATTTACTATCGCTCTTCCAGCATTTCAACCTAGGCAAAGGACGCGCGTTGACTCCCCATGCCAGGACTCAAAGAATCGACTTCACAACAGTAAATTTCCACTTCTTTACCACGAGATGCTAGCGGCAATAGCATTTCACAACTGTACTTTATAACGATAGAGGTTGATTGTAGAGCAAAAACAATAAATAGAAAAAACTCGACCGAATAATTTGCGCAGGGGTATACTGCCTGGTCAGTATGAGCAATTGAATTGAGTATACTGACATTTTTTGACGCTCTTCCATAATTTCGACTAAATTATTTTGGTTTTTATTTATTTATCAAGTTGTACGGTAGTTGTTTTCGCTTGCCTGTGTCCTGGTCTGTTGTCACCCAGCCTATCATCTCGTCCCTGTTGGCGACCCGGAGCCAGACGGAAAGCGGCTTGAAGTACTCGACAAGTGGCCTGGCGTCCAACCTGTCGGTGGCGCCCCTCGTGGCAATCCTCACCACTTCGGGCCACGGCCGCGAATTTCCCACCGACATTATTTCACTGCCAAAGAAGAAAAAAAACATTTCAGCACCAAGTCCAGGCCGGATCGATTACAAATCGCGATAGGATAACATAGGCTAGTTTCTCTCTTTGAGATCGTCTGTCTCCTTTCGCCGTTTAGGTCTTTTACCAGTAGCTTCAGTAGCCCTCTTTGTCAGTAAGGCGGTGGAGTCACTCTGATTCTCTGCGGGAAATCAGGAATACCAAGGTTATCGGACGGTTTTTGGCCAATTGCCGTCTTCAGTAGTTTCGAGGGTCACTTGGGTTGTCCGCAGACTGTCCTGCCTGCAATGACATGTCGCTTCGCCGCTTAACCGGCGGGAAGATCTAAACCTTGGGAACAGTCAAAACCTTCTTTGAGATAATAAATTCATCTCACCTGAGCAGCCTTCCAGCCTCTCTGGATCTGTAGATGTCGCACGTGTGAAGAGTCCCGATGTGACCGGCCACCTTGCACAGGGCCTCGTGGATCTGGAATTGGAGTATCAGGCTTATGAAGTATCTGAAACAAAATAAAATTAAGTTTTAAATTTGGGTTCCCTAATAAATTTAGGAAAAATTATGAAAGGAAAATCACTGACACCACCCTGTTACTGGTTGGAACATAATAGATATTTTGTATACAATATCAGTATCAGTGTTGGCGAGAAGTATTCGATTGTATTACTGGCCGAATTCTGCCGCAGATGGGAAGAACCTGAAACCGGTACAGTCTAGGACTAAATAGACTAAATGTAAGATTCCTGGATGTACCTGGAAGAATGGAAGTTGAACTACAATTATTTCCCCAAGAAGCGGAATGCGCTTCTAGACACTCCCCGACTAAAGAACGAGTTAGGTTCAGGAGGGCTCTTCGTAAGTCGTTCATCATCATTTTAAGAATAAGATATAGTACATATTTTTAAGGAATTTAAGGAAACAATTCATGTACTTTGAAACTGGTAAAGTAAACTTGAGGTAACGATTTTTTCTTCTTCTGTATTCACTTTCGCACTGGTGCCTTCCGGCACCAATTCACTTCTCACGCGATTTTTCTAAATCCAATTCTGGAATCCGCTCGACTCACTGCCGTGACTCATATAATTCCAGTTGGAAAGCCGCGTTTAGTTTCCAGATGGAAAGTGTGCCGACAGCGGCCCGGTGTATCTTCTAAAGCCATCTTTGACTCCCTGTTATGATGACACCTCCGGGAACAATGGGGATGGAACGGGTTAATTGCTGCACGAGGAAAATCGCTTCAATTATATGTAACAACCAGCGCTAGACGTGTGCTGCGTTTAACCTGCAGGTTCGATTTATAAACTCTAATATTATAATAATCAGTTTTGAATACTTGATTTGTGGTACTGGTGAGTTATAAATGCGATCTCTTAAATGGGGTTTAGTATAACCGGTTTACAGGTAAAACTGAATTAACGTGTCACGAAATTATGCCTATAAAGTATGTCACATAAAGAGCAACAGTTTGGAGATCTGAGTTAAGTAACGCTACACTCTTTATCTGGCAGATTTTTGCCCCGCCGGTCCTCCTACTCCCTGTTCCAGGTAGAGGGTTAACTCGAATTTCGAGGCCTCGAAAGACCTCGATTTTTTTTTATCGAGAATCTTTTTTTAGCAGAAACAAATAACCTGATGTAGGGCTGGTCGGCGATTATGTGGTACTTGGCTCCCGGGTCGAAATCCCTCTCTGATCGTGCGATTGGCGGTATGACCCCCTGGTGCCACACCCTGAGCTCCCACCACGCCGAATTGATGTCTTTCGTACCTTCCGAAAACACTTTCCATCTCCACTGAAAACAATGTAAGGAAAATCCGTTAGCCAAAAATAAGTCGGGGAATACTTTACAAGCGTTCAAGAGTTCAAAACAAGAGGTATAATATATGGAAAACGGTAGGAACTACCAACGTATTAGGCCGTTACATCGGATATTGATCAGTTCCTGATTGGGAAGGCACATAATAGAAATAATTTATTTCTCTTCAACTTGTCGTCGGTTTCTCCCCTAGAATCTTCGCTAGGGTCCAAGATGCCCCACAGATGGTGGTAACCGACGCACACTAACTACCTACTGAAGTAAAGATACTGAAGATGGTTGTGAACAGCCCAAACAGGTCTATTGAAAGGCACAGAAGGTCTCGAGAACCGTGGTATTCCAAAATATTTTTTCCCTTCAGATTATAGCGACACTGGAACCGTATAATCTGCCAACCGTAAGGTATAAAATTGCAACTGACTTGCCTGATCCACGATATAGGCGAAGGGGAGATAGGCGACGCGGTCCAGTGCCATTTCCATCAGGAAATTGATGTCAGTTTCTGAAAGCGATAATAAATAAGTCATTATTAAAGTTACACAGAAAGCATGTCCACTCTCTAAGCCCTGTACGATTTTTAAACCACACGCGATATAGCGATCGCGGTTTCCTATTTTTAATTACCGATTTTTTTCCCTCTTACCGTAGTCGTCGGTAATATTGTTGAGAAGTCCGATCCTGTGCATGTGACGCGGCGTTATTACGGACAGGCCTATGGCATCGGCGATCGCCTCGTGGAAAGCTGAAACCGAAATTGAAAATAATTAACGGAGTAAGCCTTATTTAAAAATTATAACTCGTTATTATAATGTCTCGGGAAAGAATTGAACACATGATATGTGAAGCTCCCAGGGATCTAATGCCCGTTGTAATTTTCTTCGATGTCTAAAAACACTACACCAATAATAGAAAATATTCGTTTAAACTCATATATTCAATGGCGATAATTAGGCAAATGCATAGAATAGAAGATCATTTTTAATCGTTATGAAATATTTAAAATCTCTGGATGTACCATCAAAATTCAGGTACATTTGGCAGTAATAATTGTCTGTTTAGAATTTCTGGACTGGATCAAATTTTTATTCTTGAGAAATGTGGGAGATTTCGGTTGCCACTAATGACCCCCCGTGTATTGCAGATCTTCAGGGAGGACTCCGTTTTTAAATCAAGGAACGTTTTGCCTCTAAAATATCCCCTGAACGGATTTCCCGTTCCGAGCGATAGATACCTGGATTGGCTCCGTCCCTGAACAGAATCGGTTGTTCGGCGTACTGGAGATAGTACTGGATGTGCGTCATCTCGTGGTGGAGCGTCATCAAGTCGTCCATTGTCACTTTGATTACACTACTTTATCCCTGATGGGGTGCAAACCAAACAAAAAAAAAAACAAAATTCGTTGGTAATTAACGTGCTATTTCTGTTCTGCTCACATTCTGGATTTTCCAATAAAAAATGAGGAAGTCAAGATGAAGCCTATAGTTCAAGAGACAATTTGCAACGGACTGCAGGTTCGTTAATAGATCAAAAGTGGATACAGGGGCAAAACAAATTGAAGATATATAAATATTGGAGGGAGGGGTTACTATATATAACATATAATCCTTCGCTATCGTGAAATAACGAAATAGGATTATTTTCTTCATTGATGCGTAGAGAATTACTTAAAATTGTTTAAATACAATTTTATTATAAAATTAAATTAAATACAACAAAGTAAAGAAATAATGACGTGTTATAGCTATTGGTTAAAGCGGCACAAATGCCGGTGACCCGAATTGTCCTTCCATTACGAATTTAACCGATTAAACGAGAGCAGCCAGCCTGAATTATTATTATTAATGTCTATTTAAAATATGATTTTATTATATAAAGCGTAATTTTTCTGAATTTGTCAACAAAATAATCCTCGAGTAGTTGTAACAAAATTCACAATTGTCTGCAATGGTCCTATTAACTCAGTCAATTGTAATTTGTCTCTTTGAATATAAATGATTTTCGCCTTTGTCGTCGAACCGGATTTTCCTCGTTTTCCTAGAAAGCCAGCAGGTGGTATTTATTGGTAGGTATTTTAATCGATCCGCACACAAGACTGCCTTCCTTAAAAATATTGCAATCACCGAAATATTTGACCACACTCGATTGCGTCGACTTGAGCGGTATTAATATACTTCGATATATTTTGTCCGTCATAATTTTTTAAAGAACAGAATCCGTTACTAAACAGTCAATGCGCAATGCGCTGAATTTTCGCTGTATGTGTGTAAGTATTTTCATGTATTTTCACTATTTGACAAAATCGCATGAAAAATCAATTGAAAGATATATTTAAAGAACATTAAATTGAAATAAAATACGTAGCGGATAAGTTGGCTAAAAAGATTCAGCGAGTGGCACAAGAATGGAACTTTGTTGGTGGTTCGTTCGTTATTTATTATTATTAAAAAAGGTAACATAAATAACGAAAAAAGAAATCGAACGTTACAGTTCTCAAATATTATACAACCGATTGAGTTTAACAACCGCGTGTGTGTGTGTGTGAGGGTAATAAAGCTATAAAATATAATTAATAAAATACATATAAGGCCCCACTTGGCATATTTTCGTCTATCGCGTGGGTCAGGTTCCTTGTTAACCTTGTTTTATATAGTTTGTTTTATATAGGAAAATCTATAGTCTATACCTGTAGTCCCTGCGGTTGCAAAAGTCCCAGGCGGAAGCCTTGCAGGCGACCGGCCTGTCAGTGGGTCTCTCCATCATCGACTTGTGCCAGAATTCAACTGGCATCGGCTTCAGTCCGAGCGAGGTGAAAAATTCTTCAGCGGTCTGCACCATCCTGTTATTGAAACAAGTCCATAGACGGATTTATGGATACTCTACGCGGTTAATTGTCAATTGTTTCGATTTAATTATTTTTCTCTCCCCTCATACCTGAGCGGGTTGTAGCGTTGTCTCAACATCTCGGGGGTGACGTCGGCCCTCCTCTTGCCCGAAAACGGGAGTACCAGATCCAAAATGTTCTTCCAGTTCTGTCCCCACATGTTCCCTGCGCATTATATTTTGCATAGATTAAAAAATAATCCTCTTATTCGCGACGTATTAATATTTAACGATTCGTTCTTTTTACCTTCGGAAGAACGGAACATAATTCATTCAGAATTTGAAGTTAATAGACGAGGCCTCAGGCAGTCATGAACAATTCACACATGATAACCGATATAAAATACTGCTTATAAAATCGATGTTTCGTTTCCAAAATACTCAGTGCCTTTTCATGTATCGTGCTGTGTACCTAGAAGATGAGCCGGTATCGGGGCCGTTGGGGACATCCTGTGCGGTATGTAGTGTTTCCTGAGCCTGGACCTGACGAAAGCGTGTAGCTGCCTGTACAGTGGGGCGGCGCTCGCCCACACCTCGCTCAACTGGCCCTCCAAGTCCGATATACCGTACACGGCTCGCTCCTGTTCCCCGGCGTCCCTGTAACCTGAGGAAGTTTCATATTTTTAATAATCAGCCCAACCTGCCATAATAATACCCTCCTGTACAGGAGGAGGGACGATGTGGCGAATCGGTGGATGAACAACTTGTAAGATTTGTCAAAATGGCAGTTAGACCACGGCCTCCTGGATCAGGAATATGGAGGATCGGGAGGCGGAAATGCAAATTTAACAAACCATTATTGCCTTATTATTACATTATCGTCCTTTTCTCCATAGGAGGGTTAATAAAAAATTATGATTTCTTGTCACCGGAAACCGAAACTGGAGTGGGAAAATCTGCACTGGAACTATAACAAAACACCGAGATTTAACTCGGGCACAGTGATTAAGAAGATTGGCTAGAATTAAATCTGAAAGGGTATTTAAATCTTCGTCGATTCAAATAAGTGGCTCGATGTTTGTGTTAAGTACAGACCCATTAGTTTCGCCGCTTCGTTTGCCAGTTGAACGTATCTCAGGAACTTATCCTTCACTTTAGGCCCTACAGCGTCCCTCCATGATCGCCAAGCGTGGAGCTGCTCCTCGTAGCTCCTAGAGTGCGCCATTGTACGAGTCAACTCTGTTATAATAATAATTGATATTAAATATATAACGAACAAATAAATATTTTAATTTATTTATTGGCTAATATTTTTCTTAGCTAATTACTATACACAAGCTTTGTTCGAACAAGAAAAATAATCGGACGTAAACATTTCTTATAGAAAAAGTAGTTGAAACACTTACAAGACTGACATATTTAGAACATAGCATTCATTTATACACATAATTTTGAAAATATTGTAATTTTCTCGTTTAATATCTTAAACGAACCTTCACAAAACGATTGTTCCCTTTAATGTGACTCACTTCTGTGAATTATCGATTTCTTATATTTTAACTAAAATTTAGAAACAGCCTGGAATTCAAGATAACCTATAACAATTCGTCGGATGCAGTGAGACATTCTGAATCCTCTCTTGAGTATTAAAGGAGAACCAAGCGCGGCCGTCCTCCCCGAAAGGAGGAGTAGGAGAAGGAAGTCGAAAATTACAGCGTGAAGCATCTCAGAATTGAGTTAAAAAGTAAACTGGTCGTTACCCCTTTATTCTAATTGAAACATAAACAGGACCTTGTTTAGGAATATATTCCCAGCAAAGGCGTATTTAGGAAAATCGCCAGTAAAATTTGCTTAATGAATTTTATGAGAAATCGTCATTTACCTGGTTCGAGACTCAGGTCGCAGTAGGGCGACATGTTGTTGCTGTAGGGGCAGACTTTGGCTCTGTTGTAGGCGTCCTTCATTTCCTGTACGATTTTCTGCAACTGTTAAAATAACTACAGTCAAGACACAATAAGCGAGCGATGGCAAATTTAGTGTCTCGCGCTATAGTGGTCTGGACATTTTCATGAAAAATAATGCAGACGTATTCTAGAAAAAAAATTTATAATAACTGTATAGCACAGATTTAATTTCTGAAATATATTGTATACTAACAATAGTAGTTGGTGGACAGTTAAGAATAAAGACATCTAGTTGGTATGATTTCTGTAAATCATGCTTAATCCTTACAGGAAATACTTTAAGCTCCAGCCCAACCGCTTTAGTTTATCTGGAAGCTTTCGGATGACTCGTTAATTGCTTCCATGTGTGCAACATTCAATGCCCAAATTCCCTACGTCCTGTGTCCAGAATTGACGTCGGAATATAAACAGGTCTGTAACTACGGAGGAAACTATATCTTGCGTAAAAAAGAAATTGTAGAAACACGAATGCGTATCTTTCGATTTGTGCTGTTTTCAATTATGCGGTCGCAAAATATTAACCTGGCGCATCACTGACCCACTGGCGAGGTGAGTTATTCTTCCGAGGACGGACCGAGGGCTAATTTTACGGTATCATCTCAATCGTAGTTTTTATGCGGGGAAGCTCCGTTAAATTTATTCCAACGATTTTCCGCTCTCATAATCCAGCGCCAGCTCTACCGTGAACAACTGTGCACTGTGTATTTGGAGGCCTCGATGCCGGACTGACCCATTTATCCCAAAAACATGGGATATCAGTTTACGAACGTCCACAATATGAATACAAATGATTTTTCTTTAGCTGTTCGAGTAATAATGGTTATGAGGAATGCAGGACGGTAAATGGACCCCCAATAATGACCGTCATTCTCATAAATTTAAGTTATTAAAAAAACGAAATTGCAGGGAAATGTAAAATACAAACACACCGAGACACACGAATAATGGTTTTATGCAGCAGATCATATTGAAGTGATTGAAGTAATTTCAATGCTACTCGATAGCTCTGAATTGGGCTCAATTGTATTTTTAGGTCGTATTTTTATAATTTAACCACCTTCATTGTACGCCCTGTAATGATCTGGCGCTTAAAATTCGCGATTTATATCGAAACGCCCGCTCTACTGGCCGTGGATCGAACCGTTAGAAAAAAAGTTCACCATATATATATATATATATATATATATATATATATATATATATATATATATGAAATTTATCTAGGCCAGGTGTGTAATAAACTGACGGGACTTTTTTCCCGGTGAAATTTTAAAGTAAACGGAAAACCGTTACCGACAGATAAACGATCTTTCCGACGTACTGAAAATTGTTTTTTTCTTTTTCCCACACGTGGTCCAAAATTTGGACTTTTAAGATCATTACTAAAACGGACTTCAAAATTGAACTTAAGTAACAAACTGACAATATAAAAGCGATACACCGACATACGATATAGAGCTATGGGGTTCCACCGAGACATCCAACATCGCTCGTATCCATAGATTCCAGTCAAAAGTCCTTCGTACCATCCTTAATGCTCCCTGGTATGTTTCTAACCACCATGACCTCAACATACCAACAGTCGAATCCCGGTTCCTGAAGTTCCACTCCCGCCTTTCTCCTCATCCTAATCCACTCGTTCAGTCCCTTTCCTCTCTTACCCATCCATTACATCCATTATCCCCCCCCCCGCGTCGGCTTAAACGCCGCTGGCCAAGAGATCTTCTTACCCCTTAGACCATAATTGTTCTTGTGTCAAAAGTGCCATCTTTTGAGTGGTTTATTTTATCACGACATACATGTCAAAAAAATACAAACAGCATGTGTACTTATAACATACAATGCTGATTGTACAAAATAAAAAAAGGTTAAAAAAATCTTTTTCACAGTCTTTGAAACGCCGACTCCCACAGAACACGAGCATACTTCTTGAATATACCTTCGAAAAATGGGTGTATCGAATCGAAAATAGTGAACGAAAAATTCTGCTAAACCTGAAAAACTTCAGGATTAGCCTTCAGGAAATAATAATAATTTTTTTGTTAACCTGGGAAAGTTTGTTCTCCGGCAGGGCGCTCCTGCCCCTCGTCGCCAACATCTTCAGCTGTCTGACTGATGCGGGGTCGTTCAGTATGGACCAGGAGAAACTTATGGCCTTCTGCCAGGAAACGCGCTCCAATTTGGTCTGAAGCAGCTGGGAGTCCGTCTGCAAATCGAATATAAACTGTTAACTTCGGTTGTGTATATTGAAAACTTGGAAATTTGGAATGTCCTTCCAACCGGTACGTTTCCAATCACACTCTCCGACGCGAACTCAAGATACAACAGATTATCCTGGTATCCTCGGCGGCTAAAAAGGCCACAGGCCCCCCAGCCAGGAAAGTGTTACCACTTATGAAGCAAATACGCTTCATATAATATAAGAAAAGGAAGGTGAAATGAATCTCTGTTTAATTGGGAACTGTTCCAGGTACTGTTCAGTATCTCGCTGAACAGTAAAAGGATGTACAATATCCAAGTAGTTTTAATAATCAAGTACATAAATGAAGTAAGGCCCGTGGGCCGGAATGCATGTAAAAAATCATTTGTTGCCTATCATTTTTCGATCCGCTATTTATATTTATAGAAAACTCAGGCTTTTGTGTATTGTATATTGGGACGAAAAAGGAAAAATCTGTATTTCGGCGACCCTGCGATCGGTGGTACCTCCACGACCAGTTCGATACGTTATATTTGATTCTAGAGGGGTACGGGCTCAAACTTACAGGAAATTAGCGCTTTATTTATGATTATATATTTCAAACACGTTTCTGCGTTATTTCGATATTACTCATGATATAAAATTATGATTACAATTTATTTTTTTGTCGTAATTTTCTAATTATCGCGCATTTCTATTTGTGGAAGGTAATTTGGCAGTTCGTCAATTGAAGTCTTGACTTAGGGAAAGAAACGAATATTGGAATAATAGCGCAATACCGATTTAAGTAGTGTAATATTAAGATGAAGCCGCGTCATGTGTGTGTGTGTGTGTGTGCACACACGGCGGGAATCTGTTATCAGTCAGAGGGTTGGAGTGCGGGGGGGGGGACGTGCGACCGCATTCACTTCTGGGAATGGAGCCGGTTGAGTGAGATAACGTCTGGACAAAAATGCGATGACGCCACAGAAGCAAAAAAAACGTTAATTATATCATTAACGGCCACAGATTATTAGCTTATCGCAAGAATTAAGTTACAGACGCATGAATATATGCGCAGGTGTGCCGAACTCATCTTTCTTGACTATACGTAGAATTCTTGTACAGCTTGTAACACTGTCAAAATTTCCGATTCGAGAACTGGTGAACCGTCATATATACGTTCATATATTTTACAATTTGCCTGCACACGTTTGTATTTTATTTGGCAACAATGTGAAAGTACGGAAAGGTATATAGTGGTGTTGAATGCTTACTGCACTGGCTATGCAATATTAATGTGTAGCAGATATACCATTCGTTTTCTGTTGCTATCAGTCAGGTTGGTTGCATAGTTCCACTGCAGTTCGGTGACCCTGTAGCACATGTTGCTCGCCTCAGTGTCGTACTCCCTCAGGAACTGTTGGGCCTCTCCAAGATTGCCGTTAACACCCTGGACACGAAACATAAAGTTGTGTAAGCTTTTCGTGTAAGCCACCCCCGTATTCGTACTTAAGGGAAAAATATAAAAATTTCCCGCTGAAAAGAAATTATTGGTAAATTGTTTTTCCGGCCAACCATCTGACGAGTTCATCTGACAAGGAGGACAAGGGGAAAATTTTTAACAGTTTGGAAAATTGATCTATCTAGACCGATGGTTTCAAACTGTGTTCCCCCAGACCCCGAGGGTCAAAATAGAAAGTCGAAAACAATTTATAAAGCGCAAAATACGTAGTCACTAAATATAATGCAAGGGTGAAGACACCTGGAGTTAATGAGCAGATTTCATTAATTTTATGTTAAATCTCTTTAATAAAAAATACAATACTTTCTTGTTTTAATTGTCTTTAAATAGAGTACCCGTAAAATATTGGTCCACTTTAAATATTATACTAAGATATATTTCTCTAATGGTGGGATGGGCTACCCCAAAGTTTGACGACCACTAGATTAACGGGTTTAAAAAGGTTTTTTTTTAATATAGGGATTGTTCAACAAGCTGCGTTATCACTTCTTGTATGTAAAGAGCTGGGGCCGTTTTCGGAATGTTTGGAGGCGTTGTTGCAACACGCTGTTTAATACTACTAAACAGCGGTACGGAGTATCTCTCATAATATAATATGTGATATCTGAGCGAAATCTAATCTTCCCCCGGAGTGAAAATAAACACCTGAAGGTATGTGGGAAAAACCTGACAAAGCTGGTCCATTCATCCCCTGACGACCTGTATATAACGCGCATATACATAAATATAATATATGCATATCTCTAGAAACCGTAATTCCGTATTAATTCTGCCCAGAGCGACAATACTTTTCCTTCCAACCGTTATCTTCTTCACCATTTCATTGTTAAACACAGTCGTTGATAATACATAATAAAGTAATGAGGACGTTCCAATGCATCCTCGATTTTGATTCAAAACTACGGAGCGTCTCGCGAGATTAAAAAAAACGTCTTTTCAGGAGAAAGCTGCCACTTCCTGTTGTGCCACTTATGCCCGAAGAGAGCCCTTCCGGCCCCAGTGTTTGTTTGCTTTCCGATGTGAAATCGTTACAATTATTCGAACGAATATATTATATATTACACTTATATTCGGTTTAAGATTTCTCAAATCGGCATGCTTTTACGGATGATAGACATTCCGAAGTGCCCCAAAGTTAGCATATTTGTCCCATAATCTATTTCAATGGAGGCTGCTCGGTTTCCGAACGATTTCGGATTCCAAAATTACATTGAACTATCTCTTTAATGCGGTGAATGGTGCTTAATCGTTGTACTGCCGTAGTAAATGGGACGGATTTTCATAGGTGTTTCCCCTAATTCGAACAAATACGGTATTTGGAATAACTGTTTTGTGATTTGCGAGAGGTTGGAATACCGTAGATGTCTGTAGAGTTGAAAGTGATATTTGAGTGAAAACAGTATTTTACACAAATAGCATTTTTTCTAAAGTGCTGTCGCAGTTTAGCTATAAAACAACATGCGCTAATAGGTTTTTTTAAATATTAAGGAGGAAAGAGGCTAAAAAATAGTGATTTTCGTCACCCTACGTTGTGTTCTATAACATGCTGCGATTATGAGCAAGGGGAGAGAAGAGCAATTTGCTCGCTGCGTCTGAAAAAGCACAAGTCAACATCCGGTTTTGGTTCGCGTCCCATCTCCCACTGCTTCCTGTCATCTCCAGTCTTCCGTTATGTCAAACTGTCTGTTTGTCAAACGACCACAGAACAGAAAATACCCTGTGCAAATATTATTGGTCAGTAATCTTCGTCTGAAAAACTTTTCCTTGTTTTCGAGCTGACGAAGGGATGGGGTTTTCTTGAACATGGATCCATTCGACACCCTACTTAGGGATATATAACATTTTCAGTAATTTGAGTTTAGAATAAATTGTACTGAACAACCATAGGTTTTAATGTAAACAAGTGTAAAACAATATGGCCCTTGTGAGAGCTCCACGTTCATAATTCCTATCCTAGTTACGACCATTTCGGACCGGTGTTATATATATACGACCCGTACAGTATTACCCGCAATTTTACATGCACACAGTTCACGAGCTCAGAGTTCAAAATCTAGCTCAAGGAGAACATAACCGGAGTGCATGCAGTGTGTGTACACACGGCACTGTGTATGTATGTATGTAACGTGGGCCTGAACGAGATAGGGGCTTGGCTATTATGAAACACTTGGCCTCCTTCTATTGTCGGCCTATTTCATACTAGTCGGACGCCAGTTTATAAATTCTAAATTGATTCGGATCTACACACACGAACAATTCCTGCTAGGAGAGTCCTGCTGAGATCAAACAATAGTTTCCAGAATTTTAGTTCCTATTCAGAGATTTCAACGCGACAGATATCTTTTTAAACATTAGATACAGTGAAATATTGGTTAACACGAAATAATATAGTGGTCCCGACAAACTACTATGTGTTTTCATGCATTTTTTTTCACTAACACGAAACGAAAATCTCTCAACACGAAAAGATTTCCTGGGAGTGAACAAAATATGGAAAACACCAGCCGCGCAAGGGGACATTTAAGAGGGGTGTGAAATGAAAGAGAGGTGGAATAAATATATTAGATTATTTTTCAAAAACTCAATAAATATTTTGTTTTTCAACAAAACTGACGCAAGACCATGCAGAAACAAAAATGAAAACCCTGCATATTAAATAACCGCGATATCGCAAGCTCAATTGTTGAGTTCGATAAATGGGACGTCTAAAAAACGGCACTACGGTCTAAAAAAACTGGACTGACATGAAAAATGGCAACATTATCCCAAAAAACGGGTCCATCGTCTAAAAAAAGGGATCTAGAGAAATGAATTAGATATCAGTGATTAACTTTCGCGCATCTCTTCAGTGGGGTTACAATGAAATTGAACGTCGTTTAAAAAGTTTTTTGAAACTGGGTCACCTCGAGACAGAGTCCCGGCCGCTGAGCGGATGCTAAACATCCTGGCAGCTCTTAAAATACGCTCCTTCGTTTTGCCCGCACTTTCTTTCTCAGGATACTCTGTGGCCTTATATACATACATATATCGTTGTACCCTTTCGATGAGACTCGTCGAGTAACCGGAGAGATAAGGGCGTAATACTTTTCTTAAGCTGTAAGTGACTGGGACATGGAGCATAAAAAAAAAATCGGACGTTAACAATAGCTTCATCCAGTGTGCAGGGGATACCTGGGCGTCTCCAGCAGCTGCCTATTGTATCGGAAATGGATCCCCCCGCCGTCTACCGTCTCAAGTAGTATAGAGGGGCTCGGGGGAAAAAAACCTAGCAGTAATTTTAATATAAACATCCAGGGGGTTATAAATTAACCCTTTTATGCGACAATTGAAATGATAAAGTGGTTCGACCTATCTAGGACAACAGGTGTCGGATTCGGGACGGAACATTTTGACGAATTACCGCCGCAAAAAAAATGTATTTGTACTAGTTCGGGACTTACTTGGAATCCAATAAACAATTTAAAAGCGGAACAATTTCATAACGATTTGGAATATTACACTTGCGCTTGCTGCAGTATTGGTCTAAGATTCGTCAGTTAGTTTTAGTTCATTTTTCTTTCAGCGTTTATGAAAGTTTCCCACTCACCAATGTATTCCTCTTTATTGCGGGCAGAAGCTGATTTTATAAATAAAAAATAAATATTTTTTGGTTATCAAATAAGTATTCTAAAACTACTGTTGGCGCCTCGATATGTCGAAGTAAAGTTACTTAAGGGTTCAGTATGTAAACAAAGAGTAATAAAAATACTCGAGATTATATTGTTTCGGTTTTTTCCGAAATGAAAAGAACAGCGTTGTCTGGGCAAACGGCCGTTTTAAGGTGAATCTGATTTGAGTCCCGGAGGAAGTGGCGTTGTTGTCGGTTGAGCCACCATATATTGCGCAACTTTCTTCTCCCGGGCGATAAGGTTAAACAATTAGACGCAATTTTACATAATTTTCCGAGTGTAATCAAGGCGCACTTTCACTGAATTTTCACGGATTTGTGTAAGGTAAAAAAAGGGGATTACTGTCGGAATGCTAGTAGCAGCGGGGAGAAGCCGAAACCGATCCCGGGATTGCATCAAAATAACAATAATCTAATAACGACATGATTATATTGTAAATTATTCTGTTTGGCCTATTGGTAGTTTTTCTTTTAATTTCAGTAATGTTTATGGGGGATAATTGCTGTGTAATAAAAGCGAGATAGAGAGAAAGAGATTGAGGGAAGAAATTGCAATTAGGAGTAAGACTGGGGGATTTTAAGACTTCGTCGGAATGTTGAGGTCACATGGTGGACATACCGGGGAGCGTTGAGGATGACTTGAAACACTTTTGATTCGGATCTCTCAAATCTAGTCCGATGCCTCTCTGTAAATTCTCAATTTATTGGCTACAGTTTTTAGGTCGTTTCAGTAGTCCTAATTTTCGGTTTAAGTCGGATTCCATTGAGAAAGGTATGGCAGTCAGCGAATCTCCTGCTGGGTAGGGGAATATTCTAGACCGCTTTCTAGACCTATAATATACCTATAATTCTAGACCTATTGTAATCAGGTTTAACATGATATTATAAACTATTCCTTATTGTCAAATGGTTTGTACGCTGTGAACAATTCTTATTATATTTGTTATTGTAAATCTTTTTAACATAATCGGCCGTTAAAAGAATGTTCTGTACGCGCGCGAGAGAGAGAGAGAGATGGGTTTTAACGGAGATCAGCCAGCGTGTCGGGGGTTTAGCTTTGAAAACCAAGTGGGTCGCAGCTGATAAGACCTAAATCTGTTTGCGTTTCTAGAATACAACTCCAATTTACACCTTAACTCCTGCTCAGCCACTTACTAATTAACTGGCTTCACACTACGGTCTCGAAATTTATGAATTTGGCACAACTGTCTACAGATGATTGAAACAAAATGAGCGTCTGAAACATATTTATTTCCCCCTCTTCGGTATTTTGGCCACAATCTGTTGATCGAAATTGTTTATTTATTAATTTGAATTTTAGTTAAAATATCCGTAAATATTCACTTTGCCTATCAGTGTTTGTGTCTTTGTATTTACATTGAATGTTCGGTACCTTATCATCATCACAAGCTCGATAATCCATTACTTGATCTTGGCTTCCTCAAGAGTCATCTTCCAGTTCTGTAACTGGAGTCAATCTCCGCTTCTGAATCTATCATACATAATCTGTATGATAGATGATGTATACATCTGTATCTTATACTGCATAAAAAAGTTTTGTATACAGAAAACATTTTTTATTCCGCAATAAGCCGGGGGTCGATAAATTGCATATACTCTGGGTCCGCACTCGATGTTTTTAAAGAGAGCAACCGGTACAAGGACAGTGTCGAAGGCGGCGTTTCTAAGGAAGGGCAGAGCTAATAGTCCACATCCCGTTTAGCCCTTTCAACTATTCCAGACTTGAATAAACACATACAACATTGTTGTTGAGCCTTCTTTCAACCCAATTCATTATAAAGACAACGCGCTAACTGAGACTCGCAGTTCGAACAAATTCAAAATTTATTCGTTGGCGATGAAATAAAGAGATCGAAATTGATAAAAATTATAATAAATTGTAAAAATAATTACTCTACGCTGAAACGCTGCAATTACTGTAATTGTTCAAAAACAAAGCAAAAGTCTTTATTCTCTGTCTTTGGAAATCTGGTTTCCTTTATAGAAAGTTAGCCCCGTAATGCGATCGGGGTCTGTGGGGAGTCGGACCCCGTGACCTGCCGACACCCTAATTTCGTGGAAGGGTAGTTTTTTTTACTTCATTCTCAAGTCTGGGTGGCACAAGTGAAAGTCTTGCTCTCATACTGGCTGGTTCTTTACTGAATTTTGAACTGATTTATTTATTGTGGCCCTTTTTCCTCGTTTCGACCGCGTGGAGGTTCTGAATTCTGAACCCTGCCGTTCTGCTCCTTCCTCCCCGCCAATCTTCGTTAGGGGAAAAACATCCCTAGACAAGAAGCGAATTTCGTCATAACGTATCTGATGAAAAAATCTGGAGACCATTCGGCGTGACGGGTCGGAAACGGGAATGTCGCCGTTGGGATAAACGGTGGCCGCGACGCGCCCCTAAGTCTTATAATGGGGCAATTAAAACTAACAATTATCCTCCCTGGAAATTATTTTCCTCTAATTGTTGCCCCCGTCCGAAGGAACGTCGAAATGTCGCCCACCTATCCAGCGAGTAGTGTTCCATACGAGGGGTCACCGAACTCCACGACCCAAATGGGCTCTCGATGTATGGAAATATCGAACTATCTAAGATTGAATCACGGTTTTTTTAGTTGTACATTTGTTGTAGGGTTTTTTTTGCGACAGAAAAATGCCTCGCGTTATCCAACAACTCGGTAATTTAAATATATGAGCCCGAGATGCTGTTGCGGCAAACCTGTCCCCTTTTGCTTCTCCCTTTCCGAATGTCATTCGAGCGTCCTATAATTCGAAGCGGACTAATAATTACTATACTGATCTAGTGTACTAATTATTGCTCGATATCTTGCCCAATGGAAACTGTTGGAATGTTTCCTGAATGAGTCAGAGAAGTGTCATTGAATAGAGAGCCGTAACGGAGAGCCGTACTGAACGTGTTGTATACAATATGTGTAAATATTCTAAGGTGTATATTTTTACATTAAAAAGGCGACAAAACCTAATGCTTTTTCATTCCCTAAGGTATTTTTCACAAGGACAGGTTGAATGAAGCCTCATTCTCCGTCGAAGCTTATACCCTTCTAGAACGTGACTCCTGTGAATGATTCAGCGATCAGGTCCTTTATGACCTGTTCACTGACCACTGTAGCCGTAAAGCTTTTACGTGAACGAAACTGAACAGGTAAACCGCACCTCTACCTGTCGCATGTCGGAATCGCGTATGTTTCAAGTCGCCTGCGCTGTAATCTCAGCACGCCTACATCAGTACTTTTTCTACATTTTTTGGGTATAATAAAAGTTCTTATTCTACGATTATCGACCAAATTCAGCGCAAATAATCAAGGAACAAGGCCAACTACGGTCCGTACCACAATATTATGTTTCCTGGTATCTTACTTCTCTTCGACATCGTTTGAACACGATAAAAGTTTTTATATACGATTATCTGGACTTCCAGATTCAGCTGAGGTAGTCCAGGAAGTACCCACACGATACGAACAAATTCAACTGGGTCGGTACCACAATATTGAATATGTTTCCTGGTATCTTCGGTGTTGTTTGAACATGATAAAAGTTTTTACTGTATGATTATCTGGACTAGAAACAGAGCGTGAAATATTTGAAAAATCCGAATGCGCCACTGCGTGTTTAGTGTATGGCCCATTTAGCATCCGTAATTCGAATGCATTGCTGCATCCAGATAGTGCATAGCATAGATAAGTCGTCTAAAAAATGGAATGGACCGGCCAGTAAAAATCATAACATAGATAAGATTATCGTATTCCCGCAATAATCCTAGCGAGGGGAGGAAACAGTTTGGGTAAGACTGGTGTGTTATTGGAGCGTAACGCTGCCGAATTCGGGCCCAGATCAGGATTTATTGCCGGCCGTAAATAGGCAACGCCCGTGTAGTTTCATTGTGGAGAGGGCTGCGGGCCCCGTTTTTCCCATCAAAGGTGTGGCTTTTGAAAGTCCCCCCGCCCGGTCCCTACCTGGCAGGACTTCTCCCGTTAAGTCCCTTCTCATCGCCCCCTTCACGTATTCCGGGGCAAAGGGCGCGGCGTCTAGACGACGTGCGGGCGCTGGCAGATGTTGCCGTTCGGGAGGCAAAAAATGGCCCAGCGGCGGAGTCGGAGTGTTGACCCCGGCCCAGTTGCTTGCCGTGGGCCCGCATCGAGTTTCACAAATATCCGACCCCTCCATAAATTTAGGGCCCAACTTCGATACTTCGATACCGATTAAAACAATTCCCCTCGATCCGTACCACGTATTTCGGTATATTATCGGTACCGTTTGAGGTGCTTGGACGATTCTCAGGAAGGGTTCTAACCCTCACTATCTCCCGATTAAGGGGGAGGTTTTCTGCTCGACGTGATTTGCTCGGAAACGAAGAACACCGATGAAAAAAAGCAAATTAGTTCAGAATTTAAGGTTTAAGAACCAGTTTCCAGGCAGTGACAAGAGCAAAATCTAGTAAATCTGGCAATGTTTAATTTACGGTAAATCGGTGGATGTTTCTTAGTTGTTTCTTGTATCTTTATTTCTTTTTAGAACAACTAAATACATGCTCTCTGTCTAATGCCGAACACTTTCACGGTGTTAACCGTCGCTGACCTCCTCGGCATATTGTAGGGAACAGTTATATTGATTTTTCCCGAACTGTTATCAATTAGTCATATTCGATTGGCTCGCATTTCGAAAGGAAGTTTAATTGGAGTCTCGGCGGTGCATTCGCCGGCGGCTGTTGCAGCGCTTCCTGGTCTATGTTCAAGACAGAAATTGAGGAAATGGCTTTTCCGCGGCGGAAAAATCGACTGCGATTGGGTTTCGAAACGAAAATCCCTTCCTGATGCGATGCGTTTCATTATGGGGGGACGAATTAACTCCAATTGTAATCCGATAATACTTATTGAATTTGTGAAATACCATGTTATTTGTGATCTCGGTATTTTGCTAGACCGGTTTCGGTTGTTCGCCCCATTTTCATTAGCTTTCCTCCCTTTCATCAGTTTTCAGGCGTGTCGGTTGCCTGCGGTGTATACTATCCGGACTATAACAACAATGCCATTTTTAATAATTATAATTCTTACTAATACACGCCTGCTGAAGATGGCGAGCGGACGAAACCGGTCTAGCGAAAGACAAGAACCTTAGTATATATAAATATTCTGTTCTCACGTTCGCTGCGTACGGATATTATGCGTATTTGGGGGTTTCTACCGGTAAACCCCTCCCCCCCACCCTACCTAAAACATTGTACAATGCGGTGAGCTTTGAAAGGGGGGGGTTCTTTGGAAAAGGTGTAGGCCACCCTTTAATATATCTTACGAAACAGGTAATAGGGGTTCCAAAGGTTGAAATAGAGATAATAGCCATAGGGAATTACCCCCCGAATTAAGTGCGGCCCCAGAATGTCATAACTAAGGTTCTAAAAACTTCAATTTTAACGAGGGCTTAGTGCCAGTGCTGACTGGAAACACCGAATTCTATATTTGAATTCTGAAATAAATGATAATGTTCATGTTAGAAATAGGAACAGATTAATCACATCAAATTATAATAAGGTGCAATAATCAGGTGTTGCAGTTGGTTAGGTTTACCCTACTAAAACGTTTCAAAGCGTTTATTTACGGCCAACACAGGCCGGCATTATCAAAATTTATAACCTTTGTAACAATTTTAAAAAATGTCTAGTTCACCGAGGTATGTTCATTAAATTTTTAAATGGATCTCATCGGAGACTTTAGCATTTACTACGTAAAGCTTAATTAGCTTGCGCGTGTAGTAGCTCTTTAAAATGTCAATAAAATTGTTCGAAGCTTCTTTTCAAAATTAATATAACTGATTACTAATGTGCCTGAGAATGGAGCGTAATTAAATCGTTATTCTTCGAACTGAAAAATAGAATATTGAATCTTTAGCTGTTGGTACCCGAAGAATTCGAAGTCTGTTGGTAATCTTGTTCCAAGGGGGACGGAGGAAAATTATCCCTCGAAGAAACGATGAAGAGGAATAAAGGATTAGAGAAACAGTCCCGGGCAGAATTGCGAGCAAAACTTTCAGAAATCCTTCCCAGAAGGATTCGTTCATTTTTACAAATGAATCTAATTAAACGATCAAAGACATTATGACAAGTATCTGTACTTTACCACAAAAGTGTGCATTATCACCACAAAAAATCAAGAAGCGTAGATATTTAAAAAATACTGACGTTACTGGGTAAGACCCCGAAGAATCGGAAGACCTTTGGCGACCAAGGTACTACAGGGAATTGTACCAACATTGAGACATCCTAGGTGGCGCTTAAGAATAACAGTTTCGAAAAGGAGGCCTACAGTTGACGAAGTTATCGAAAGTACTAAAGTTTCATTCCCGTCTCCTAATTCTCTCTGTGTGTAGAGGTCGAATTATGTCACCGCCGCGAAGCAAGCGATATAGAGAACATCGAGCGCGGTTGTACCTACAACTATGAAGGTTCAGTGTACAAAAAATAGGTCCTGGAAAGTGGGTTCTCAAGAGTGGATATGGACTTTATGAGTTGAACTGACCTCTACGAAAGCCCGGTCCTGGGCCTTTGCGAGGGCCACCGCGAAATTGATGCGGAGCATGGCGGCCGTCCAGAGGAGAGCACTGGCGGGCTGTCCCGGAAGGTTCATGTCGCCGACTGAAGAGGAAACGCCGGCGGCGGTGGCGTACCGCGCTCCCGCGATCACCGGAGCGTGAGCCACATCCACCACCACCACCGATCCGAGCTCCCACTCCGTCCAATTAGACAACCGGGTGACACAATTGTTCATCGATCGCGTTGTCCCCGTACGCGTCAAGCCCAATTAAATACGCCTGATTAATACGAACCTCTAATTAATATCCGCTTATGGGGCCCCGAGTATATTGAAAATCTACAGCGCAATACTATCCAACAGTTTCTAAGTTTCTATTATATATCAGGGATGAGCAAATTCTTAGAATTTTAACTTTCATTTATTTACTAGCTTCCTCTCGGCTGGATTTCTGGGGTACCACTTCCCCGGGAACTTGCAGCCAGCTCCCTAGATTACATGAGCCACCCATTACGCGTCGTGGATAAAGACATGGAAAACGAATTAATTTTAATAAGGAGAATAAGGCAAACTCATGAACTGGCTAGGTTGTATAAAGAGCCGGATTCGGTCATGTTTATACGATTAGAAGAGACCTCGTCAACCCCGAAGAAGACGCTCGGCTTGGAACCATGTATGGCGGGTAGGCCAAAACCCAGATGGTTGGATGGATTGAATGCAGATCTTAGGAATTGCGAATTGGTGGGCGGCAGCCGAGAACAGAATAAACTGGAAGATGACTCTTGTGATGATTATGATGATGGTGATGAACGTAGAATGTAAAAAAAAAATTTGTTTCTTCTGAGGGAAATAAATACCTCGGTCTCCTCCCGAAAAACCCCAAAACAAAGATCCTTAAGTCCCTAGAGATGGCTTAAGATTTCATATATTTCACGTATTTGGTTCACCTACTCAAAATGACGGAGTGAAGCCACAAACTCCTGTTCAAGAAAATCATGTTTTGCATGCGAGAGTGCAAAAACAATCAATGTTTTTTAATTTTACCAACGTTGTCGCGATGCTATCCGATAGAATGTTTGCGACACGATTTCGCATCTTTTGATATTAAAGAAGTTTGGGTCGTTCTTTCTGAAATGGCGCAACGGACAGACATACAGACATTCTTTCATGGCGGAGCAATAAGCCTCGAGTAATTGAACGGTGGTCTGTGCCGCGCTTAAGGCGGGGAACACGATATATGAACTTTATAATAAAACTGAGTGTGTACCTACCGGATAATTTCGGTCCATTGTCCATCTCGACTGGGCCCCACCCGTCAACATCCGCCAGACTGTTTTATACGTTCCAACATCTACAATCAAGAAGTACGACAAGATTACAAATACTTTATACTGACTATAAATACGCATAGAATGTCGTACAATTAGTGTTAGACAATACGCGCATACCGGTTTTAGGTGACGCGTCGTGGCAATTATCCGGCGTGTTATTATCCCACGGCATCGCCCAATACATATTTATGTTGTATTACAAATGTCCGCTTATAAAATATGCCTAGATTGTTGAGAATCTGATAGGGGAAGCGATATTAGTCAACGCAGTCGATAACATCCCATCTTCCCCCGGCCGAACAGATAAGTGTTTGGTCCGGCATAAAACAGAATTAATTGCCTCGAACCAGTTTTTCTTAATCCGGTGGTTCTTGCGCCCCTTGGGGCCCGAAAAAGTAGTTTCAAGGGGTGCCGCAGATGTTTCTTTTAGATGGGCAATATAAAATTTTAAAAAGGTGCTATAGCTCGAAGCGCTATTACGAGGGGGGTGGAATATATTGTTCTCTTACGGAATTTACGTACACATTTATCTACATCCGTTATTTTTTAAATACTAAATCTATACTCCTTCTCACCCGCTTTTTGCCCCTTAATTTAAAAAAAATGCCTCTGTTCGGCGGTCTTCCATTCGTCAGGACTTAGCTTAGCACCAGCTTAGGACCGAATAGGAGAGCTGGAGATTAGATGTTTCAAACCTCAAAACAGATATTTTAAAAAAGGGGTGAGCCACCCTTTTTAACAGTATTGACAGACAAACATCCGCACATGTCGAAAATACGGAAGAGTGGAGTGAAAAAACTGTAGGCAGTATAGAGAGAGAGAGGGATCGGGCTGGGAAGGGTACAAAGCGAAACTCGGGGCCGACCCGAAGACGGGCGAGGGGCGCGTGCCCTCCACCTCCACCCCGGGGAGAAAAGGCGGTGAAGCCTGAAGACGTCTGTTGGGGCAGCTGACGAGCAGAAGAAAGCTGTCGGGCAGCTGGGCCAAGGGCAAGGGCCCCACGGCCTATTGTACTTGCGGCCACTGTCCGCCGGAGGTGACATTATACCGACACATGACCCACTACCCCCGATTTCCGGACCCTATGATAATCGCTAAAGTATAAAATAAATTTATATATCCGTGAAGAGAGATAAGCTTGTGCATGAGATGTCGAAGGCATGCGGCGTAGAATCGGTGGGAAGAGAGATGATTGGCTAAAAAAGTAAAAATAATGTTTATAATAATTATCTACTGAACGAAATTAAAAAAAAAACGTTTGTAACTAATTCGTCACGTATCTTTATAAATGATGCAGGTGTCCAAAAACAGGTAAAGCCCGCGATGAGCATGATCAAATTATTGAGGCAGTACTGAGAGAAAAACTTCCAAAAATACCACCCAGGAAATAGAATGATATACAGAAAAAGAAAATAAGACCGACGTTCAGACGATTCCCGGGACTTTCGGTTTCCCCGTGGCCATTATCACTATGTATAACATATGTACATCACTCTCGCATACGGTGACCTAATCCGACGTTAAAGTAATAGTTTCGGCGAACAATATTTCTTGAAGTTGAAATTCCTGTGACGCAATGCGGAACACTTACCGTCATGGGGGGAGATCGGAGGGGGTAGGTACCGCCGGGGGCGAACCGGAGATTGGATTTTACATTTTAAACAGGACAAAGCCGTCGCGTTTCCCTTTTGAAAGAAGAAGGGTGGAGGGACACCGACTACAAGGGGGGTTCGGAGGGGAAGTAAACTCGGGCATTCTTTTCTATACTCCCGGCACATTGAACCCCACGACCGATAATTCGGGAGGAGGAGGAGGTGCTGTGAACGCCCTGGGCCAGTGAATAACACGCGCCTAGACCGGAATATTTTAAACGTTTCCGCAACACAAGGACTCATCAAGATTCCACTTGGCTTTAACAGGGATGGGGGAGAACTAAATGTAAACTACGCCCCTATACAATTTTTCATTCACCTAGAGCTATATTATTATTACTATTTATGTAAACGGCCCAAGCGAAATAAATCACTTTTTAACGAAATAGAGTGCTACAAGCTGAGCTACTGAAACTGGGTTGTGTACTCACGCTGGTTGACCCAGATCGGCACGCTTTAATACATCCATTGGGATGATGTCGCTAGACTCTGAACTATGTTCGGAATAAATTAATGCACAAGTAGTTATCGCGTTTAAAATAATTTTCATAAAATATAATACAGAATAGAACTTCGCTATATGCCGGAGCGACGTGAAGGAGAACTGAAGATGGCGTGCAGCCGAAAATTGTTTAGCGAAAAGACCCCGGAAGATTCCGAACCCCGCGCTTTCTTAAAATCTCCTTTTTTTACCTGCAGACTAATAAAGACGAAGTGTCCAGGTTCGAAAATGTAATTATTTCTTGCGTTCCCGAATTTAGCGACCGAATATGACCTCTTCCGAATCGAAGTATTTCTAAATCCTATTATACAGGGAGCTGTGGATACACTAAATAACGACCGGAAGAGAGACAGAAATAGAAAAAATATGTAAATAGACTGAACAGAAACTTTATCTAATGCACAAAAGTGTACAGCACGGTACGTGGCTCTATTCGAAATTTAATTGACACCGGATAGGTGACACAGGCGCCAATTTATGACTAGCGGGCAACATAGCGGCTTAGTGTGTTCAACTTTGTTTCCTGTAAAGGGTTACTGGCATGGAGTTAATAGGGCGGGCGCGGGCGCGGGCGTGGGGGGACGAGGTATGTTGTGCTCTGTCAAGGGGTCAAGGCCCTCAAAAGGCTGGATCTGTCTCCTGTTCCTGTACCGTTAGCAATGCCTGAGGTCCCCACTGATTGTTCTTCACCACTTCCTCATACTACAGTATATATATACATATATACTTATACATCTGTATACGGGGTAGTCCTTAATTCCGGATCGGCGAGAGGAGACATCGGAGGAGAGGAACATCTGAGAAGACAACAGCAAAAGACGACAAAACAGAGTCATTGGAGATCATTTTACGGTTATTATAGCCAACGTAAATTTGGAGGAGGTACGGTAAATCCAATTATGCAATATATACAACGCGGAAGGGAGATAATAGATGTTTTTTAAGACGAGGAAGTGCCCACAGAACACAAACCCCCCGAGGGGAAATTACAATAGGGGTTCCAAACCCGCATCTAACAGGAGGAGGGTGGCAACCCACCCCTAATCGCTCCAAAAACCCCTCAATACTCAGTAGAACTCCACCACACAACACAGCATCCCCCCATGAAAATTGGAGGGAGTTTCAGTATTCTTAATAATAATATTAGTTGAAATCCCATCTTTTTTTATATTATAGAGTCACGCCACAGAGACACAGTATTGAATACACGAATTCGAATTTTATTTAATTCATACGATTGCATATTATTCACAATTCTTAAGTGCTACGTTGAGAGAATGATTATTTCAATTGATACAACCTACTGTCGAAGTAAGACTTAAACGGTTCACTTGCTTGGTCTATTTTACAAGATTCGTGGAAAGTGTTCTAAAAACGGAAAAACTCCACACACACTTCTCCATTTCCCTGAACGTGATCCATACGCGGTAGCGGATCACGCTATTACGCGGTGTTGAATGAATCCTGTCACTTGAACGGAATTAAACCCCCAAAAAACAAAAAACCACGTCGAAATTTAACGAATCTCACCCTCTCGTGAAAGATAAATTTTGGGTTCGACTGTTTCAGCAGTTCACGATATGTGGACGTGGTGGAACTGACGTCACGTCTAATTGCAGTCATCTCTCCTCCGGCAATTAGTCTCAATAACATTCCTTTTTTTTAATATGTGTGTTGCCCTTCGCGGCTGGAAATCGCTCAATTTAAGAATAAACTAATTGAGACTACGGCGACGTAAAACACTGGGTACGGACGAGTGAAAAATTACAGTTCGCGACCAAGGGGAGTATCGAAACAGTATAAAAATATAATTATTGAATTTTTACATTTCAGTTCAGTCTCTGTCCTGATCGGCATGTGCGAACTTTGTAATGTCTAATACCGCCTGGCGATTGGCTCATTAAAATTAAATTCTAAACTAATTCATTCCTTAGATTTCTTAGTTCTTCTGTCTCCCCACCTGGTTTGGTCTTTTGTTAGATCGCGCGCCCCCGCGTGCCAAAGTGGGGAGAGAGGTAGCGAAATCGACTGTATTCCAACCCTTCGTAGACCGGGATAAGTGAGCGAAGGTTTCCCCGACCGGAACTTCTTGAATAGGAAAAATAGGCCAGAATGAGCCTACGATGAAAAATTTAGAACAGAGGTCAAGCCTGAAGGAACCGGCCGCCAGGCAGTGTTGTGACCAAAACGTTCACCAGGCACGTAGCCCACAAACTGGGAATGGACTAAAAGAATATGAATGAAAACGGCCAGCTGGAGGTGTCTTTCTGAGGGCCGTTCTCGAAAACAGACAGAACTCTTCCCCTTTAAAAAAAAAAGAAAAATCACCTTCCTCGAATCACGTACGTGACTTTTGTTTTGTCGGGTAAAAATTGTTATTTTCCGTTTCCTCGACAATAATGGTTTTCTTTTCCTTTTGAGCGTCGGAGGCTAATTGGCCGGCCCCGTGACGAGGACAGAGGCACAAGACACGCGACAACCGCCCGGAGATTGAGATACGGCGAGATTGTCAAACCGTGACGGGCGCGACAAGGGACATATCTCGCTTATTTTTAGGACAAAAATACTTTGTTTTTATTACATCTAGCGACAAGAGTATTTAGCGAATTAACCCGTACTTTCTTAGAACAGTCTTCTTTGTGAACAGGCGCAGCGCGCTAAATATTTATGCATAAATTCTAATAAATGTTTGCACTCGGCTACCCTGTCTGTTAATGCACCGCACAATTCGGATTGTTAGAGAGGCGAACAGAGACCGTGGCAATCCAATGCCCTCACATAATATTATGTCGTTACGAGCACAATAAATCATTTAGTAATCCGTCACTTTGAGATGATTAATTATATAGCTCTGATAGCTACTAGTTCATGCAAGGGAGTGCAAATCGACGATAAGTAAGAAATCTATTACAGATAGTTTCTGAAATAGGACGCCATAATGTCGGGCAACAGATGGCCGATACCCGGTTTACGCTCCCGTGCCTGGTTAGGTTATATTAAATATATTACAGTTATATTTTTACATATATTTGAATTCCCACTTTCCTTATAATGAGTAGGGGGATGCCGTTTTGTGGGGATTGATTAAGAATACGGAATAACAAAACCAGATGTAGAAGGGTGGAAGAGAACCAATCCCTGGGTGCGTTAACTGTGATTTTAACGCAACAGATTTTAGAACCTACTGCAGGCATAAACGGAGAGAAATTAATGCGCAAATTTTTAGCTGTAGACCCAGAGAAATGTATTAATAATATTGATAAAAAATATCGCTCAACTCACCGCCATGTTTTCGTGGCCACTGTTGCCAACCAGACTGGAGCGGGTGCGTTCGTAATGACAACGCTCACAGAATACTTATTCGGTTCAATTACCTTACCTTTCTACAGTTTTGATGGTGGCAAAGAGTCGAAACTGGTCCTACAGTCAAAATTTAACATTCGCTATTATTAAAAAAAAATACAAAAGGTAAATTCAATAGTATGGTTGGTCTGGATTGAGGAATTACAAGTTCTCGGCGGATGTTATTATAATGGCTGATAGTTCGTAAATAATTTTTATTAACATTAAAAACACACATATACATGTATAAAAATATAAAAAATATAACACTGCTGTAATCAATAGATTAATACCCTTTACAATGTTTAAGCTTGTATACAGTTTATAAATAGCTCTATAATTGGATTTCATATTATTAACGTGGATACACAGACTGTAATATGATTTCTCTAAACATACTCACAAGCTTGTTGTTAGTTCGATACAAACAGGATGCCCTAACACCGATATCATAACCAAATACCTTGATTACTAATTTATAAAAATTGACATCGTCATCTACAAAAGAAAAAGATTTTTAGAGATCATCCTTCCGAATTCAATTAGGTTTACACGTAAAACAAAATTTACGATTCCTTGATAAATACCAGATCTTTATGATATTCTTAGCGAATTTGCCAATCAAACGTTGTTTAATACTACACAATAAAATAATGAATACAAAAAATTAAGAGTAAAACTTAAGCACACATAGATGAGAATTGTCGTTACATTAACACATTAGACATAGTACAGGTTAAAATTATATTAATCATACGGAATTGGCTAAATTCGTTACAAACGAAAAATAATTAAATAAATAAAAAAAATTAGAGAGCTCAACACTTGTGATGTCTTCTGTGACGGAATCGAGAAAACGACAAATGAAAATGTCACTTCATGAAACAAAGGTACAAAATAAAGATTAGGCGTGAGTAAAATTGACACAATTAACATTAAAAATATAAGTAATACAGTGCCGTCTTAACTGTACAAAAAATAATCGAGATTCTTAAATAATAAAGTCCGTTATATCGTTTATAATTTCTTTGCAAATGTGAAAATAAAATAAATAATTACACGCATTACATTGTCAAATAAAACTTGAAACCTGTGAAATTTCATGTCTGCTATAAAAACAGTGGCAATGAAATATTAAAACCTAGTTTGTTTAAATAGCAAAAATTAAAACACTACTTTTATTCATAATGGAAAATGAGATAGGAAAAAAATCAGTACATAAAAATGAAACTTATATTGCACTAATTGAGATTTCATTTAGCTGGATTGAAAATAACAGCATTTATATGTAAATTCATAAGTAATTGCACTTGGTACAAAATGACTTACATAAATAACTTACAATGTTAATTTTTTTTTAATGTACAACTCTAGCCATTACTGCCCTTTATTGTTAAATTTATGTAACAAATCTTTACTGAAACATATCATCATTCTTCTTCAATGCAAAAACACAAACTGGGAACCCCCCCCATGAGAAACATACAAAGAAGTACTTCGCCAAGTCAATTTTTTTTAATACTCATAAAAAACGAAACTGAAAACTAACTCAACTGTCGAGTATCAAATAGAAACCACAATCAATTGATGCAGCGATTCCTTCAAATTTTGATTGAAACCAAAAAATAATTTATTCGATATAATTTATAACAAAATATACACAATAGCTACCTATCAAATGTTGCAGTATAAATAGTTAAGTTATGTACACATTTCACATATATTCGCACCGGTAAAATATACGACAATTTTCATTTAGAAAAACCAAACATTCGTTAGTACAATTAAGAAACGGACGGAGCCGTCATAAAACTCAAAATATCACCGATAAAAAAAAGAAATAGCAATAAACCGCAAATAATTAAGATCGCTCTTTTCTTCCGACCAAAATAAAATTACCTTCAAACTTGAAATCCGAGATCGAAATCCTTCGCGAATTAAAATAATATTTATTTTGGAACACGCCAACAACAAACAAATGAACTCTTATATACGGACACGAATCATTAACTTGAAAACAAAACAAAAAATATAAGATCGTTTTCTGACTAGACTTGCACTTGATACGATCGCGGGTACCGCCCAACAAATCGCGAAGACGACAATCCTTAAAATCGGAGACTAATCAAGGGTGCGAGAGAAAAAAACAAGGAGAGAAAAGCAAGTAGGGAGCAGGATGAGTAGGAGGGAGTAGGTGATGAACCCCTCCGGCTCCAGTTAGGTCAGTGAGGGAGGTGCCAGTGGGCCTCATCACAGCCTCAGCTGGGCCGACTCCTCGAACCGCGGAGCCGCCTTCGACGCGTCCAGATTGACGAGGCCAGCTATGACGGTGACGATGTTGCGCATGTCCTCTTCCTTGGCGGTGAACTTGCCGGAGAACATCTTGAACCTCTTCAGCCTCTCGAGGACCTGCGTGGCACGATCTATCTCGGCGGCGTAGCGGGCCACCTCCAGGGCCCTGAGCCTGAGCGAGTTGCCGGAAACTTGTACACCGTAGCAGACGTGAGTTCGGTCCTCGGCCTGGCAAAGTAAGTCACCGGGGACCAGCCGCCGGCCCACCTCGGGGGCCACGGCCTTCACCGCGTCCGACTGGCCCGGGTACCCCTTGGAGACGTACAGGACGGGGGTCCTACCCCCGGACACGAACACGAGGATCTTGCGCACCGAGTCGCCCATGAAGGTGACCGGGTGGACGTAGAGGAAGCCCGGCTGGCGGTTGGGAGAACGGGCGCGGCCCTCGGACCAGGGCACCTCCTCGGCCAGAGACGCGGCCACCGCCTCCAACGTCCTCCTGAACAGGCCCACCGCCGCCTCCTCCGCTAAGTCGAACCTGAAGGCCAGGTCCCTCCACTCGAGATTCAGCCTGAGCCTCATGAGGGTGAGCAGCACCGCCTTTTCGGGAGACAGACACCGCTCCCCCGGCAGTTGGAACCTGGTCAACAGCGAGGCGGCCGTCTCCCAGTGCTCCACCCCCGAGTAGTAGGCCACCTTGCTCCTCTCCGCCTCCGAGTAGCGCCCCGGTGGCCCCGAGAACTCCCGCACGAACAGGTTCTCGGTTTCCGGTTCGGGCTCGGCCCGCACGCTCCTCTTACCCACGTTCCTCCTTATGATGGACACCCTCTTGCCACCCCTATCGCGTTCGCTCAAATTTTCGGAACCGCAGTCAGCGTAGCTGGTGTCGGAATCGAAGGTGCAGGCGGTGATGTTGACGAACGAGTCTCCTCCCTTGCGTAACAGGGAGTTGTTGCCGGTGATGTCGTGGAGGACGCTGCAAGCCTTGCCGGGGTCCGCGGGCTCCTCGGAGAACCGTATCCTCTTCCTGGAGGATTGGGAGCCGCGGGAGGAGTGAAGGCCGGAGTCGTGGAAGGTGGTGGAGAGTGATAGGGGCGGCCCCTTGGGGGTGCTAGTGTACCTCAGGTCCTGGAATATCTCCTTGCCGAGCCGATCGCCGAGCCTGGCCGTCGGGGAGATGTCCAGCGAGGGCAGGTCCCACGGGTCGTCCGGTAAGGCGTCCATGAAGGTGGAAATGCGCCCGTCGACTAGGTCCTCCGCGGAGACGTCCAGCGGTGACATGACCTCGGAACATAGACCCGCCGAGATGTCTACCGGGAGGCCGAGGGGGCTGTCCACGAAGCCCTGGTGGAGGAAAGGGTCGTGATTCCTCTCGGGGTGGTCGGGAAGACCTCCGGCGCCAGCATCGGTGTCGGGTCTTGCCGGGTCACCTCCATTATCTCGACGTCATCGGGCTCCCGCACAGACAGCTTTTGCTTCCTTTGCCTCGACATCTTCTCCTATCACATTACCGCTCGGCTCTGAAAAATTAACAAAGATGACGTGTCGCGTTCGATCCACCTGCGGTTACGTATAGAGTGGAAGGAACTCGCGTATCTTGAACGTCGCTAATTCGAATTTCACCGTGAAATCAAACTTTTTCTGTTTGACCCATTAATTTCTCTTCGGAACGGTACAATGGAAACGCGGATACTTCGAAATATATTAGTTTAATTTGTTATGCTGGAGAGCATCCGAGCTTAGACGTCTAAAGATAACCAAACTCCGCATTGCCTTCGACATACCGCTCGAAATACGAATATTAACCAAAATGTATCTTTTCTTAACAAAGTATCTTTTCTTTATTTGTTTTCCGGACAAATATACAATTCATGTTTTCTTTTCTGCTGACCGGTTTCCTTTAGGAATTCTAACATTACCTTTACTGTGTCAAGGTGCAGCCTTGACCAAAGTTAAAAAAATCCCCAAATATGCCCAATATGTTTATGGTCGGATGTAAAAACAAAAAATAAATTGGCTTCGAGTTACAAAAATCAAGAGCGCCATCTACAATTGATGTCGACAGACTACAGAGTGGGGGCATTATGTCATAGGATATTATAGGAATATCGAATTTTTTATTTCTCTATGTTAAATAATAACCCTCAATCCAGCTTATAAATAAATATTCCTTTAACAAAAAATATTTATTGAACACTTATTAATATTCCATTTAATAAATATTCCACTATAAATGTAATATCACTAGTCCTGAAATTATATTCCTGATACTGAGGATCATCAAGTTTACATAACGGCTCATCATTTCTCACAGCAGTTCAATATTTATCATTGCGATGTTAACATTAGCACAGTGTTATCAGAAAGAAATTGAATAAATTCTACAATCGTGACAAAGAGGACAGAGGTCAGACATCTGATACGATGTTTAGATCAAGGAAAAAAGAACAATATAGGAAAATCATAGCTTCAGAGGTGCTTGTCTGAATAGTGGCAGGGGTTGAGATAAAGAAACGATATACAACCCTTGAAGAATAAAGGGACAGTTAAATGGGAATATATCAACAAAAGAAATACCTAATGTAAGTCCCTTACATGCACTCGACTGCCAAGTAATTAAACTACATAATTTTTTGTTTATATTACCATTTCCCATTACCTAATAAATTTTACTATTTTTCAAGCAATTCTGATAGTATTTGTATTCTATTATTATTTTAGATTATTATAGTACATAATAGGGCTTATGAGGGTGGTTTGATAAGTATGGTAAAAAACTACTTTATTATTCAACATAATCTCCATTTAGGGAGATACACTTGGCACAGTGTGTTTTAAGTGTTTTCAAAACTATTTTTTTCAGTGTTTGTAAAATAGCTATTCACCTTATAAATTGACCTTACTTATCAAATCACCCTTGTATTATCTACACTCTATATTCCAGCAGTGTGTTATCTTCCCTCTAGAAAGTGCCCTGATTTTTATTATAACACAAGTTTACCTTTCTGCACTTTTACTGAGTGTGATATCGAGAGAAGCCAAACCCAAAATAAAGAAGATAGTAAACAGCGATAGGATGGCTACTTGTGTTTTCAAAAAGGTAACAAAATACAGTGTAATATGTTTCAAATTCTAAATGGAGGAAAATTTGTGGAAAACAAAATTGTCGTTCAATTTGACTTGGTAACTGATCATATGTGAGGAATGTATTAAACTCACATAAACCCAAATGGAAAACTGGCTTTAAAAAACAAAAAATAATCCATGACTCCAAATATATTGATATAATCAATTCACTGTAAATAATAAGCTTATTAAGAAGGAATTTAATCAGTATTTAACCAGTATTTGGATAATTTCTGAGAGGTGAAAATATAAATGAAAAAAAAATTATCACAAATAATAGTCGGCCTTGACTCCACTGCTCCCCCCAACTAGATGATAACTTTCAATCTGCAGTGAGCAGCCATCATTTTAGGAATAAAAATAATTTCACTCAAATTACAGTTGATAGCAAATTAAAACCGCAATTTTCTATTCTTAAACACTTTATCAAAATTATTCCTAAGTCTAAAAAAATCCAAAATTTATAATTCAACTTATTACAGGACCCATCTTTAATAATTAATGTGTAAATAGGTTCTAACGTGATGATAAATTTGAAAAATATACAAAAAGGCAGGTTATAATTACGTTAGCTCTGTAGGATGCTACGATTAAAAAAAAACACCGACGCACCAATAAAATTCTTCAAACTCATCCAACTACATATACACATGTATTGTTACGTATATATATAAATACTTATTTATTTCATTATATGTATTTACGTTATCGATATAATAAGAATATAGTTGCTCACAAGCAATCACGTCCGTAAACGAGTCGTATTTTTTTTATAGTTCTTTTATTGAACACGACTTCAATTATGTCTGGAACTCCAGGATATATTCTAAAGCAAAGATCGAAGTCTCCCGAAGCCCGAGACCAGAGGCACAGTTCCCGGAAAATAAAACTAAAGCGGAGGTAAATAGAAAACACGAAGGGGGTAAACGAGGCTGTTGATGGGAGCGCCCGGACCCGCCACTCACCTTGAGAGAGCCTATCCGTAAGAAATTCCTGCGAAGTCGGCGAACAGTCAACAGCCGTGTCGCTCCTCCAGTTGCCCGGACATGACTGCGAGGGTTTGGAACCTGAACGGTTGGTGGGAAGATACCGACTTGACTTGATTCGACAAAGAAACACCGCGAGCCTCCGGTCGTGCCTGACAGTCACCATCTGCCAGCCAGTTGGCGCCAAACCCCCCACGGCACCCGAACTACTGCCAACCCAACAGTCGTCGCCCCGACAAAATTTCCCACGAACAGAGCCGCGATTCATACACTATCAATGGCCGCACAACAGTTATATACTAAAATAAACAAATTCAAATTTAATTAAAATAATACGCTTACATTATTCTACAAAAATATTATGTAAAATACAAACTTATATCAAAATTATAATAATAAAAATAAAATACATCAAAACTTTACTAAGACAAAGTATAAACCTTCATAATCATTGAAATTTGGCCTGAAATTTATTAAATTGGTCCGCAGATTGGTCTGTGAGTCAAATGTAATATTTCCATTTCACAAATTTCATTATGTAGTATACAGATTCACAACACTGCAATATTCGATGATAAAGAGTGAACTGATAACAAGTAAGCAAATTAACTGAAGAAAATCTCAAAGTAAAATCTTTAAAATTTGTCCAAGCCGTATATAATATAATATATAATATATATATATATATAATATATAATATATAATAACATAATATCAAATTATATTATAGTACAAAAATGTTCTAGCTGATGTTATATATTGCTCTTTATATATTTTAACAACACATCCGTAATCTGCTTACTAGCTATTAAACTATAGAATGCACATTACTTTTTTCATATAAAAAATACATCTCTGTTTAATCCTTTCAAGCACTATTTATTTACGTAACATGCTACTGTTGGGTTATAATAAATAAGCATTCATGTAGTTACACTGATCTTTTATTATTTTAATATCAAAGCCTGGTTTTAGAATACTTTCAAATAAGTATTATGTACTAGTAATAAGTACAACTTTTGTTCCAATTTTTGGTTCTGATATTTGAGTGGGTGATCTTCCAGTAATGTTTTTCTGTTGGGTTAATGTGGATTGTCGAATAGCTCTCTTGAGTTAAATTTCCCCTACTAGTGGACTATAATATTGCATTGCATTAATAATTATCCAAAATATCCAGATTTATTATAACTACAGTTATTGAATATCAATAATTATAATTAGGATGATAAAATATTCAAAATTTGGTGAGAAACATTTTCAAGTGCATTTACATTTAACATTAACAGTTAGTTAACATTTATTTTCTTGAAGTTAATTTATGATAAAACAATTTAATATTAAAACCTCATAATTGAGAGGAATTATTTCCATTTGCAATAACACATCATTTTTCTTTGGATTCCTTCAGAAATCTTCCCCATCATGGAGTTAATGGAAAACTAATGTTTAGTTATTCACTGAGTAGGTGTTTATTGTTGACTCTTTATTTTTATCAGCCGAGCTGAACGAAATGTTCTGAAGAGGATTATTTAAAGTGAAACCCGGAACTTAATTGCATAAAGGAAAATAAAATCTAACACTTTAAGTATATAGGTTGAAAACCTTGTACAACTATTAAAGAAGTATTTTTTTATAAATTACTTTGGTTGTCCTTTTAAATGCAATTTGCTTCTTTCACAAAGCAAATAAATTATCTGATTAAATGAGACTGATAAAATATACTTAAAATGAAGATCCTATTAAACATTAAAAGAAAGAAACTTATTTTTTAATGTTTATGGATCAACATCCATAATAATCCATCCATAGTAATTAGATTTGATTTTATAATACATGGTGCCAGACCACTATAAGTAGCAATAATTTTCACAATGGATTGATGCTATTTTATGCAACTTGAGGAAGGATCTTATACTTACATGGGAATTATTTAAAGTAACACACATAATATGGGAACATTTATTGCAATAAATTGAAATACTGTAATACATTTTGATTTATAGTTTAATTAAAAGTCAATGTATAAAATGCACTAATAACTATTGATTTAACATAAAAAATATAGTCCACATCAGTACACTAGTTAGCCTAAAAAACCTATCACATTTATTTCAGTATCTTAATTCATTACTAATAATAATTAGTAATTATTCATTCTAAGATGATCTAATAGCTTTCTGATAAAGGCAAGATCACGGCAACATTTAGAAAAATTAATAGTTTAAGCTGATAGAAAAGATATCACCACATAGGACAGACAATAAGCTCAATTCCTACAACTAAAATTTGCTTACATAAATTGAATTCATATGTAAATTTCTGAGTATTGTGTATTTTTGTTTAATTACTAGAAAAATTAATAAATGAGAAATGAGTAGCTTTGGGCTGGAATAACCATAATATGTTCTAATTATACATACAACAAATCCATTCCCTAGGTGCTTCTGCTCCCCGTAATGTTGGGTTAATATTTATTTCAAACCCATTGCGTGCTACAAATATGAAGAAATAATTCATTCTCCAAAGGTTGTTTACAAGGTTGAGCTTCCCACTTTCTGTCTTTAAACATAGTAATTAAAAAGAACTAAACGTAATTTTGCAGGGGCAAAATTATATCACAAAATGCTAATCGCCCAGTCAAAAAAGAGGAAGACGAAGATTTACGTTAAAGCTTTTTATGAGATTTCACAAGCTGATTTTAAACTAAAAATAAATTCATCACAAAGGTGTTAGAAATATAAGAGAGCAATAAGTTAAGTAGTTACAACAAAAATTACAAAACACGAAGTGAAAAAAATACTGTTTCATTAAGTAATTGAATGTGCCACAGTCGAAGTATCTTGGCAAGTCATTTAGTTGGTTACCTGTGACATCCTGTTGCCCTATCCATTATTGGTATATATACATACATATATATATATATATATATATATATATATATATATATATATATATATATTAGAAGTGCAGACAGGATGCCCCACAAACCCCCAGCAAACATTTATACCAAATCAAATAATATACTCCCAATGCATCTCACATTATGTTCACACAAAAAGTACAAATACCTCCTTTTTACACAGGTCGATTATTAAATACAGGAGACAGAAATAAAATGAATGTTACTATTATTGAAAACTGTTAACCCTTTGCCCTCCAGGTATTTTTTTGAAG
Organism: Lethocerus indicus; assembly: GCA_019843655.1. Classification (NCBI taxonomy): domain Eukaryota; kingdom Metazoa; phylum Arthropoda; class Insecta; order Hemiptera; family Belostomatidae; genus Lethocerus; species Lethocerus indicus. The sequence goes on along the minus strand of JACDQD010000003.1, from coordinate 30,046,088 downwards.
TGATTGCTCGGCAACTCCAGGTCTTTTTTGGACTAACTTTCATCTTGACAGGATAAATTGTCTGTATATGTTGATAACATAAATGTAACTGATTTTATTAAAGGGGTTTTTTTGACAGTTTTATATTGAATGTATGAATTAATAGTGCACAGTATCATATCCAAAATTTTCAAATTCTCCCTTTAAATTTTAATTATTGATTCATCCATACATATATTGTCTGGGCATAAAATGTCCTGGAAGATTTCGCATTTATATAATCTAAAAAACTTTCGAGGTCTTTTTTATATTACAATCAATCGTTTTTTTAAAGTGCAGTGTCCAAAATATTATGTTAACACGACGCTTTGTAGGTATTTCCGAAAACAAAACAGGATTTTGCACTGTTGTTTCGTACAATTATGTGAGTACAGCGGTACCAGTGGAGTGCAAAGAGTTAAAATCCCGTCAGTCTATTCTCCGTACCCTTCTATAAAGCCTGTCGCGGGGACAGACTCTTGACAGCGTTGTACAGATCCTGGACGGCGTCCTCTACGTCCTGTTTGGTCGTTTCCCTGCCAACCGAAAGTCGGAGCGTCCCAGCTGCCATTGCGGGGGACATGCTGGCCAAAAGAACTCCTGAAAAATAAATACAAAGATTTACCCAGAGGCTAAAACCTTGTGGATTAGGCAGAGAAGAACAGATCCTTATACTTAAGAAAGTTTCATTAGAATGGTTTAAGAACAATCATTTAATTACTCCGATATTAATCAAAATTGGCCAATGAAAGTAATACCGCAATTAGAAGAATACAAATAGATTAAAATGCGAATAAAATAAACAAAAGCTACATAAAAATTGACAATTCAATCGGTTTATTTCGATTGTGTACAAAATGTGATCGACTTTTTGCTTGAAACTCCTCATGTTGGCACAACTGAAACGATAATTAAAAAAACAATTTTGTACTTACGCGACGGTGTCGAAATTTTGGAATGACAGGCGGCTCCGGTGCTGGCGATAACTTTTTTGCATTCGGCCAAAATGTCGTTCGCCGACAAGTTCAAAAAAATTACGCTCGTCACATTCGGTAGACTGTTGCCGGAGGAGAAATTCAAAATTATTTTATCCCCGAAAGTTTCCTGGAATTAAAAAAACATTCTGTAGTCTTCCCGATTGGCTGTCCTCCTTCTCGAATATTGTCCGTCTAATGCTAAACCGAATTTGGCTCTTCGCCATCTCCACAAGCTCCTTTTTGCCAACAGTCGCTTATGCATTTTCACTGTCCGATAGATGCCCCAAAAGCGAACGATATAACATTGAGACTGACAAAAAGAGCAAATGAAGTAGGCAGAGAGCTACTGAAGAGCTGTTCCAAACATCTGGCTCAGGATGCTTCGTCAGCAGCTGGTGATGTGGGGCATATGAAGACCTCACATGAGCTCCTGAAACGATAAAATCGTCAGAAAACCCAGAGTACTCACGGTCAGTTTCATTTCAAGATGGTTCCTCACTATCTTCATATACTGCGAAATTTTATCCAGGTGCAAGGTCACAATTTCGGCGGCCTCGCCCAAACCTAAAATATGAATTGAAACTTTCTCAATATTCAGATTCCTTAATACAGTCTAAAATGTAGTTTTATGTAGAACTATAAAAGTTTTTATCTTGAAAGAACCGGGAACGAGTAGATTGATAGACAGGATTGTTTATGTTATTTATGTTTTAGTATATTCTGGAATAAGGAGAAAATTAATTTCATTTACCCGCAATCATCGCAGTATTTTCAGTGCCAGGCCTGAAACCATCTTCTTGTCCTCCTCCAAATAACAGCGGTATCAGAGGCGCCACTTTGTTCCTGTATAAACAGCCTATCCTCGGGCCGTAAAACTGAATTATAAAATATATTTAATTTTCTATTTCGTTATCCTCCAAAATAGGTTTATTGGTAATGAAGAAGTTCACAAACAACAATTGATCATTCACCGAAGGATGTACACTCAGCACATCATGGTTAAAATGTAACACATTTCTGATTCGGAAATAAGGCTGAAAAAACTTGAAGCCTACATTTAAATTTAAGCGTTTTCGATCAAATAAATAAATATTTAATTTAAAATCTGACCTTATGGCCAACTATTGTCATATAGTCGACATTGAGATGGCGCACGCTGACCGGTATCTTGCCAACAGCCTGGGCAGCGTCAGTATGCAGTAACACTTGAGGCAGCCCCAGCCTTCGTCTTTCGATGTTCTTCGTTTTCAAACCCCTTAGTTGCAAAATTCATATTATTTTGAAATTGACTACGCTAAAAAAACATTGGCACATCTTTTAAATATTAATAAAATTGTGGGAAATCGTCATGGTATTAAACAATTTTGAATAGGAGTACCAAAAGTTTATTTTTCAAATTCTGGGGACAGGATTTTTTAGTATTGGGGGCCGTAGCTGAGTACAGTTTGACTGACGTATATCACGATTAGAGTGAGATTTAGAGCAATACTTTACTTGGGACTAGGGCACTGAGGGAGAAGATCACCAAACTACACTTTCAAATTGCTAGTTAGACTAATCAGAACTTCTGAACTAATTAAGAATGTATAACTGCACTTTGAAATCGAACTGGTTCTGCGGTATCGAGTTCTGTGAGTCCACCAAGCCGTCTACATTAACGCCCATGTGGTGGCCAGCTGGCAAGGAGTTTATCAAAGACATGAAAAATGGTTAGGTGTATGTGTGATTAAAATCCCATTTTGAAATGTTGATTAAATGCACCAATTATCAATTATAATTAACATTTAATAATTAAAGAGAATTAGACTGACTTCCAGTTTAAGAGCCTGCTCTGGTTTGGTAATGACCAAAGTTATGTGTAACTTGTGCCATGGAACATTTGTACTTTTTAATTTGGTGCTTGCGTGATTAGCTGTCAATAGTTATTTTTCTGGTAGTGTTCTATTCTAAATATAATTTTTATATACCACTTTACACACTTATTTCTTCTGGCCGTGTAATTATTCGCTTCATTTTATTCTAAAGTGTAATATGATAACAGACTCCTGCCAACAAGTTGTAAAAATAATGCCAATATATATAAATAATAATTGAATAAGACTAGAGGTTACCCAAGGGCTCCTTAATTAAACTGGGATAATTCCATTGTTCCTCAGCTCGTTTACCACCATTTATTAATAAATAAATCAAGTATAAGATTTCTGACTTAAAATTATGTTTCAATATATTTAGTCCATTTAAAAATTTAAATTGCAAATTTAATGATTTATTTGAAACCCATTAATTTGAGATGATGTACAAGTGATTGATTTGCAAAATTATAACTATATTTGCTCGATATTGTTTGTACAAAAATTGCTCCTAAAATATTATTTATTGGACATTCAAATAATTGATAATTTTATTACTGATAAAACTAATTTTTACTACAGTGATAAAAAAAACGCAATTATCGTTACCAACAAAGCATTTACTTGTGCAATGAAATTTCAATTTTTTTTAAATATTTGAATTTATTTTTCGAAATAATGAATAAAGAAAATTTTATAAATTTCAATAATAAGAGTTCTGACAGTGATTTTAGTTATTGTAGTTTTAGTGATGAGTGACAGTATACTTTTGTGAAATGTGCAAGAGAAAACCATTCCTTCATGTTGGAGTTTGCTTCAAAAAATACCACACATTAAAAACATATAAATAATTATTAGAAACTCTATTTTGAACAAAACTGTTAAATTGAAATGAATAATAAAATAAAATTTTCTTTGATTTACATTTTTTAATATTTGTTCAAAATAACTACAACCTAGTGAGAATCAAACATATGAAAAGTCACGTCTGATAAGGGTTAACAGAATACTTATCAGAATACTTTCTGAAAGAATTAAAGCCCATACAAATGCGGCTAATTAACATGCAATGGACATCACTCTTAGCCTTGTAACTTCTGAGTTCTGACATTCGTATAAGTCACAAATTAAAAGAATGGAAGTGTGGAACAATAATATGTTTCATTCAGTATAGAATATTTACAAATAAAGACTTGTACAACACCTTTGAATACAAAATAGAAGTGTAGAGATGCAATTTAGTAGCTAAAATATATTTGTCTTTTCTCAATTTTATGTATTTTATTATTTAAAATAAAGGTGGATAAATGTAAATGTTTTATCACAAGCGAAATTGTCTTTAATATTCTCCATAACCAATGTACAATATTACAATCAATTCAGTGTACAGGAAAAATGTGCTCAAACTTAAAGTTGATTGAAAATTATGTCTGAACCTAAAGGTGAGTCAAATTGCAAGCACTTCTTCCTGTTATCAAATTTATAAATTTTCACGGTTTTAAATACGGAATTTGGTTTATATTTAACTTAAAATATTGAGAATGATTCATAGTTTTACAAAAGGCAGAATTGATATAGAATAAATAAATATTCATATCTATTATAAATTATATCTAACTTTCAAAAGACTATAACTATTTTCAGAAGTCTTAAAGAAGCAAGAACATTTCTTCTAGTTTATAAAGCCATTTCATGATATAAAATGATCTTGAGGAAAAAGTTACATGTTTTCTACACAACAATACTAGTTTTTTGTATAAAAATAACTTAGTGACTTAGTAGATTTCAGTGAGTGTTAGATTCTTAGCTATTATGGCAGCTGTTGCAGATAAACTAGTACAGATATGACCAACAGAATATCACTTAATTAAATCATTGAATTATCAAAATATAATTTATATATTTTGCTCATGCCATGACCGAACTTATACTAATTTCAGTCCTGGGAATTACTAATTATCTAGAGATGTTGATCTTAAGTTTTAAAAATGTTTTTGTAATCAGTTAATATTATTATACGCAAATTAAAAAATATCTTTATGTTAGGGTAAGACAAGGAGGAGGAAATACTGTGCCTTCGCAAAATTTATAAGAAACTATACCCTAGTTATTAATATATTGATTATTTAGACCTCATTTTCGTTGAAATAAACTATATACTAAAGAAACATTGTTATAAAAATTATTGATATATATTTTTTATAAGACTGGTGTCACTACAGATACAATATATTTTCATCCGTTAAATTACACAATACTCAAAAAAAGAAAAACAGTAGAGAGGGAATTGATACTATACAGACAAAAAATGGAAACTTCAATATTACATAGTTTTAATCAATCACTATTATAAAACACCACAAAAAATTTCATTTAAATCAGAATTTTAAATCATAGACATAAAATTTTACTGAATTAATTTAGAGCTGTAGATTGAAAGAAATGAAACAGCTTAGTATTACAATAAGAAAATTTTTAAATCCAATAAAATAAAAATCACACAATGTATAAAGGAAATAACTGCTGTCTATATTACAAACTATTCTTATATTTGATTGAAAAACCCTCTAAAAATTGAATGGATGCTTTCGATAATGTCCAAATATTTAGACTGGGATTTACAATTAAGTAATCCGAAACATACGGTGTTCCTTATAAATATTCATTTATAAAGCAAAGTGGAAATTTCGATTATAAGAATATAAATGTCAGCGAGTGAATATAATTACTCTGATATAACAATTTAAAATAACTTTCAAGTATGAAAAAATAAATTTTAAACCTTAAAACATTCAAATTCCTTCAAAACCCAACCCACACGTCTGATTAGTAAGAAGGTATGGAATTTGTTCTTGTGTTCCATTGATCAAATACTCACAATGAATAAAGCTTTTTTCAAATATGATACGGGGGACAACTTTATACTCAAATTATCTTTGAAATATAACCCCGCAGTTAAATAAAAAAAGTCCCAATTTTATTTTAACAACGAACACTTTATTTCTGCCAGAATTACACTTTTTTTTCGATACATGGCCAATAAATGAGAAGAAGCAAAAAATAATAAACTGAAAAAAAGAATTTTTAAAGCCTTAATAGAAAGTACATAAAACTTTAAATGCGTATAATTAATTAGGCATATTTACTACGAAAACTAAAGGGTGAATACGAATATTGTTCAAGTGGACTACTCTCTGCAGTTATACCAAACCTTCTGACTACAATTTAATTAACCTTCAACAGTATCAAATCGACCCAAATAGAATTCCAATAATGTAAAACGTAGCCACCTAAAATCCATCAGAGTTTAAAAAAAGTACGTTACAAGTTTTCTATATATCAACTTCGCCCCACCATTTTTTTATATTACAATTCGACATACACTTTCCGGGCAAAAAATAAAGGGAATGATAACTCGGATCCGTTAAAAACATCAAAACAACGAAAATACACAATTCTTCGTTAAAGTAAATCGTTCACCATATCTCCCGTCGACAATGTTCGCTCCCGAATGTATATAATATAAATACTCGTAAATCTGTCAAAGCTAATGTACCCATTGAAATGAGGGGAAAGAGAACACGCCTGTAACACAAGAATTACATAAAGCAAAAAGGGTGACTAAGCGATATAAGGAAAATGGGCCGTTATAATATCATCGATCGAATTTTTTTTCATATATATCGAAGGAACAAATAAATGTATGCGAACGAGTCGTGTTATCACAATTCACTTCAGTCCGGTTAGTTGTCCATCGCATAGCGGCGCGTCCACTCCTTGGCATTGCGGATGGCTTCGGCCTCATCCACTTTCCACAATTCGGCGACGTCGTTGGCCAGAGGGTCATCTGGGTTGGGTGCACTCAACAGAGCCTGAATCGACAGCAGCACAGTGCGGATCTGCAGAGCCGGACTCCACTTGTCCTTAAGGATGTCCAGACAGATCCTGCCGAGTTTGTCGATATTCGGGTGGTATATCTTAGTCACGAATCTAACCTTGGGCGCCGACATCGGGTAGTCCTCGGGCAGGAACAGTTCCAATTTGAAGAGCCCGCCCTCGAACGGGGAATCCTCCGGCCCGGTGACTATAACGTGAAAATATCTGGCGTTGCTATCGTCCGGCACGGCGCTTATCCCGGGCACGGGCTCCTGGAGCAACCTCTGAGTCTCCTTGATTATCCGGCGAGGCAGGGAAACCATTATTATTTATTTTACCAAATAACCTCGGAGTTACGCTCTAGAAGAAAATTGGAGTACGAAAGAAAACCGGATCCAGTTTTTCGAGTGACGACCAGGCGAGGTTAACAACTGTTGCCCGCTGGGACTCAAAATGGCGTCCGCCGTCCACGCTAAATTTCCCCCGACACCGAAACCATTCCCAACCTATATTATTCATTCGGCCCCCGTTTAATCCGACAATTTTTTACGTACAATCAAAATTTTAACGCCAAACAAAACTGAGGAAAATATTCTTCCATGAGTACGACGGTCACGTGAACTGACGATCGATCTAATTATTTTCCGCATTTAAATTCGCCAACTGAACTACAGTTTAACGAAAGAAAAATATTACATATTTGTGGATGGAAAACCATAATTTCATCCACCGTCAAATACACGCCCAACGGTCAGCAATGTGAACGACCGCCTAAATCTGACCTAGAAAAACGCCGGTTCGTTTAATACAAATTGCTTGATGAGATGTTTTTATAAAGGGTCATAAAGAGGGTAGAATTAATAAATACTAATCGGTACCGATCAAGAATGCGATGCAAATTATTGCAGAAGTTGAAAGATCGGTTGAAAGATAAGTTTGTCTAGAGATTACTTTGGTACCTCCAGCCACGGTAGCAAATTCAGCCTCCAGCAAATAGGTTTACAGTGTAAATAATTATTTAGTAAGTAATTATTTACAGTAGATATAATTTAAATGTGAGGGCATTTCTTAAAAGGTGTAATTAACTCCGTATTATATTTCCTATAATATCGTGTTCATCATAAACAGAAACAGAAAAAAGAAAATTCATTCATAGATCAAAGTGAAAATTCTTTAGCTTATTTTACTTTTTGATATAAATACTTAATTATTAATTTTTAAATAGGACATGAGGTCAGGAATCAGACATTAATGCTCTTTGGTAGCACTCACTCACCCTAACAACCAACACACATAACAGATCTCAACAGAACTTACTTGCACTGTACTAAAAAATATGGGATTTCTAATAATATTTAATAAGGATTTAATGATAATATATAAGTATTCACATATGAAATTATAAAGAATTTTTCAAGACCATGTATTTCTCATTACATTGGTGAAATAATAAGGTTGTATGACAACCAAATGAAACAATTATTCCTGTGATAGGCTGGCAGTTAATATAATAATATAATGATATAAGAAACTTACTGCTGATGTAAACATAGTAGAATAAACATAGCTGTAGGAATATTAGCGAAGGTATAATCAAGGGGGCATCAATACTACAGAAGGAAAAGTGTTTAAAAATAGATGCGCAAAAATTTAAGTGACTGACACTTAAATCACAGATAAGTTTAACAAAGAATACAATAGTATTCTTAGAAGATGTTGTTTTTAATTTGCAGTAGACTTAATACAAAAAAAACACTTCTACAGCATGACATTACTCCAATCATTTAATAATTAAACTCTGCATACTGCCAGCTTCAAAAGATCTTGTTCACTGCCCAATTTCATGAAAACTGCAGTATGCAGAGTGCAAACAACACCATCAGTAATATCATAATAGATAAAAACTTTATTCTTAAACTCCCATTTTCTTCAAATAATTCAGTTACACTATAATACATGAAGATCGAGTTTCATTTTGTTAATGGTTTTGAATAAAATATTCAGTAATACTGACATGTAATATTGTTCTTTTGGTTTAATAATCTTAAACCACTGGTGAAAGATAAAATTTTAGTGCATTGTGCATGGATGAAAATTAATTTTCTTTGTAGGGCATAAACAAATTTTAATTAGTTGTAATATTTTCTCTTTTTGGTATGTATATCTTTTGTTTATGAACAATAGAAAATGGATTGTACAAATTTGATTTGGTCACATTTACTTGTACTCTTAGATAAATTATTACTTGAAGGCAGGGGTTCCCAAAGTATGAATTTATTTTAAAGACCAACTTCTTCTTTAATGGGTGGTAGAATATTTTCAATTTTTTTAGGGTGCAGGACATTAAAAATGTTGGTTAGAACTTAAAGAAATGAGTTAACATTTAGAATGGAACCTTAAATTCTACTTACCAACCAATTTCCCTGACAGGAAAAATAATGCCAGTTTCGTTGTTGGCCAACATTATTGTGATCAAGCAGGTGTTCCTTTCAACAGCATCCAATAGGCTAGTCGCGGTTACACTGCCGTTTTGGTCTACGCAAATTTTAGTCGCCTCTACAAAATAACAAGATGTCGATATAGTCTGGGGGTACGTAGATTTATATGTAACAATAAACAATTCACCGTGATTACAGAATTCAATAAAGTATCCATGAGGAATGTTGAAAAGGACTAAACCAGTAGCAGAATGCTTTTTTCTGTGATTAAAATTTGGGAAAAAATTATACATAGAAATTCTGTTAATACTATGTTTTCAAGTTCTATTAGCAGTGTTATAAATATGAAAATAATCTAGACCCAAACTGAACATGCAATGTACATAACCGCACAACATTATATTATAGATTAGTGCAAATCTAAACATTTTCTAATTTTTGTTAATAATTGATATAATTTTTACCAATTTCCCCTTTCATTTCCAAATTCTCAATCACTTTCAATGTAGCATCATGTTCAACATTGGTAGTGATTACATGAGGCTTGTCTTTCAATATTTTTTTGGCTTCATTGATCGCACTCATTATAGCCATATTGCTGGCCTGGAAATAATATTTTTTATGGAAATTTCAGATTTACATTAGTTCAAAAATTCATAAATTGTAAAAGCTTAATGGTACTTAAATGGTAAAAAGAATTATTGAAAATTGTTATAAGTTATTACACGATAACATATAAACACACTTAACGACAAATCTAGAAAATGAAACATTACAATAACTGAAATAAAATAATTTATATTCAATTGATCTTTTCATACAATATAATCTGTTACCAAATGTTGAAGTATCCAACCAAAAGATTTATAGTTGTAAATTAATTTAGCAATGTCAACAAGGAAAATATTCTGAATAATTTTGAGCGTACAAATATAAAATGGAAACAGGTAAGAAATTATTTAAGTAATTTCAAAATATTGAATTAAAATGTATCAAGTCTTTTATTCAATAGAAGATGGTTACACATTATTTTTAGGATACCTGTTAGGCAGTTATAACCTCCAATAAAAAATAAGAGACATGACAGAAGGGTGTTATTAAGCAAGTGACCAAAAGCTGACACAACACATCAAAAGTGCCAACAAATTGGCAAATGTCAGTTTCCATGTTAGACACAAACTGAAAGAAAGATACAACGGTTAATGGTCAATTTACAAAATAAAACCACCAGTCTTTTGGTTAACTAACTGAAGTACTAATTATACATATTGGTATATCACTCTGCTTGGTTTTGCTGCTTGTACAAGCCTCATACTATGTTATAATGGCCATTCAAATAGTTAGTGCAAACAATAAAAGATAATTGAAAGAAAATTTCACTTCATCAAATTCCAGTAGGTTCAATACGCTTGGGAGCTTTTCCCTTTTTAAATAAACTTGAATTTGTGATTGATTTTCTGTCACCAGTTAACAAAAAACTTTTGTTATAAAAGAGATTATAATCAAAGCTTTTTTATATTTTTGAGTAAACTGGGTGTTACTTACAAAATCTAATACTCTAATAAATAGGACAGCCTAGGCCAGGAGTGGGAAAAAGTCGCTCTCAGTTGACCAAAGGACTAAGTTAAATATTTATACTTTTTATGAACACATTTTTTTGTATTTTATTTTATTATTAACATTTTCTCTTCTACGAAGTATTAGTTTATTGTATCAACATTTTAATTTATTTGTATTAATCTAATTGCAGTGCTATCTAATTCCTAGATTTCAATCCTTGGAATCCATATCCTTAAAATTATTAACAGGTTGCATACCACTGAATAAATACAACATGAAAAGACTACAAATTCAATCAAATTATATTATATACAATTGAAATGAGTTGATCAAATTTTTATTTTTAGAATTTAAGAATTCCAATGTCTGCCATCCCTTGGCCTAGACCAATCCTATGCCTATTTCCAGGCATTCAGGGTTCCAATCTATCATAATTGAAGCATAGTAAAGGGCGATATGTTTCCCATACACTTTCCAAAAATGGGATAAAAACGGACCTCTGTTCCGCCAGAAGTGAAGACAATTTCGTTGGGTCTGGCCTGAATCATGAGCGCGAGTTTCTCCCTGGCGGAGTCAATGAGGGCCCTGGCCTCTCGGCCCGGCCGGCAGTCCGAGCCGGGGTTGGCCCACGAGTGCTTGAGCGCGCGGCATACCACCTCGTAGACTGACGGTGCCAGAGGGGTAGTGGCGTTGTAGTCCAGGTATATTTCCGACTTGGAAACAGCCATTCCCTACCGGCCGTGGACAACAGACGGCGATGACAGCTCTCCGCTAGGGGGAAACACGTGAACCTGGGGGGAGGTTTCACTCGGGTTCAAGCCAGGACTGACAACTTCTGGCCTTCATGTTCTCAGGCTACGAAATTTACAAAACTTGAGTTCGACGATTCGAAATTTTGTCAAATTGCTTCTTCATTGGGTTTTTATTAAGTATTAACACGCTATAACAGAAAGTTAATAAATTAAAATGCGATAAAAATACATTTTAAAAGGGAAATAATCCAAAATAATAAATAATCCACTGAGGTGAATAAATTAATATGAAAACAAATAAATTTAGTTTAATTTTGCAAAAAATATATTTACATTTGATGAAAAAAAGACATTCTATTCTTAAAAATTAAGAATCAACTAATTTTTTGGCAGTACATACAATGCCAGGAATAATTATGTTTATACAACATAAAATAGAACTTGAACAGTGCAATTGTATAAAAAAAAGGAGACAAAATTGCCTCAGGAAAATTGTCTACTTAGAGTGGCCTGGATAGAGTTCTTATAAAAGAATTGGGTCGTTGAAGTTTTTACACATAGATGTAATTCAAAAGATATAAAGTCAATTATATATAAACATCTCCATATCTCTCAACATAAATAAAAAAACAGTCATAATCATGAAAGACAAACACTTATCTAAACACATATGTGTATGTATTTATACACATTTCTTTATTATAACAATATTGCAGCTATCAGCAGTTTCTAACCTAAGTTATACACTAGTCTGTACATAAATTCAATCTAAACAAGACTCGAAATGTTTTAATTATAAATGTACAATATACACGCACAAGAAATTATTATTACTCAAGCAGTCTAACATCCCAGTTTTCATCCTTCCTTCGAAATATGTCTTTATTAGAGGGCCCAATTAGGGCACGACCTTGATGCGAACTGTTCAAATAGGATACCATTTGCATTACATCCTCCTTTTTGACTTTCATTATGATTGCTCTATGCCTCTGGAGCTCATTATCTGAAACACCATACAAGAAATTGCGGATGCCTTTTGCACCCGGAGGGATGGGGGCGTCAATGGCCTGGAAGACGCCCAACTTGGCTTCCTCAACTTCTTGGTTGGTGAAGTCTCCGGACTTGAGCCAGTCAGATGCGGCTTGAAACGTGTCAAGTGAGTTGAGTGGGTTTGGGTCGCGGTAAGAGAAGAAGCTGAAGACTCCTGTAGAACCAATCGAGGCACCAGCACCGTACGCCCCACCCTTCTCCCTGACCCTTGGCAGAAGGTATTTGGATGTCAAGAGCCTAGCCATAACGCGGAGTTTAGGGAAGTCCTCGTGAGTGTAATGAACGGTTGGCAGGGCCAAGGCCGCAAAATTTACAGGAATATTCACTACATAATGTATAGCATTACTACCTTCGCTATTCAATTTATTTCCAGAAAGTTCCAGCGACGATTTGTACCTGCCTTTCACCCCTCGCAGCAAGCTTTCAACAGAAGACAGACCCACCTCTTGGGCACCTTCCATCAAATTGAGTGCAAGCCTCATGTGGCACTTGTTTAACATGACTTTCGCCATATTCTCAATCATATCCATTGTGTCTGCCCAGTCATCACGCATGGACAGGTACTTCATACGCCTGACATAGCTCAATCCTCCAAAGTGCTCCTTGAGTCTGGCAGATTCTGAGACGAAGCTCGATGCCGTTGCCTGGGCATAACCGTGACCGTGATCCGCTATACCGTTCACAAGGTCCACAGCAGTGATTTTCAACAAAGTCTCAAACCTCTTCTCGTTTTTTAAATCCGCACTGTTGAAAATATCGCCCCACAAATTCATCATCGCTTTCAAATTATTTTCGAGACAGAATGACGAAAAGACTATCCCCTCTTCATACGTATTGGTATCAAAAATATTTTCCCCTACATGAGTATCCAACTGAAGGCCACCGGTCTTCAGATAGATCATCTGATCCATCTGTTTGTAATCGTGCTTTGTGGTTCCCATGCGAGTGAATATACTGCAAAAGAATGGTAGTATACCTTTGGCTTCTTCGGACAGTATCGAGGTGTTTAAAACGCCTCTGAAATAGACCAGACCGTTGGTGGGCACCGTAGACACTTGTATGGGTACATCTTGGACATTGTATTCGTGGAAACGGCACCTCTCTACATCAGGTTTCAGATCAGAAATTGTCAGTGTTGGCAAACAGCTCAGGTCCTGTTTGGCCTCCTGCTCCTTCAGCAGCTCCTGTCCCTGAGAGTACACCAAGTCTAACTGGTGCGAAGATAAACCCGATAATTTTTGTTTCAGCAAGTCCGACTCTTTCGAACTGATTTTCTGTTCATATTCAGGGTCAGGATTCATGATCAGCGTCAACCTATGCTTGTTGTCTTTGAAATATTCCTGTACAAAATCCTGCAGGTACATCGGGTTGTTGGCCAACGATTTTTTAAACCGTTTGACATGATCATTCACATGCAGCGCTTTGATCACATCGCCATCGTGATTCCAAAGTGGAGTCAAGCCGAAAAGCACATTCAGACCAAAATCCGAAGTCTGATGTTTCACACTCAGTTCGATATTGTGCAGTACAGCTTTGATATTGTTCTCATCGAAACCATCGTTAATAATATCATCCAATGTTTTATGATATATTCCGACAATTTTTTCAAAGTCATCCGGATCGACTCCTTGCAGACCGACTGAAAAAATTGTGTCCCTTGTCTGATTGTCGTAACCTGTAACCGGACTGAAACCTCCACCAATATTAGGTTCAACCAAAGACTTGTAGAATGCTGAGTTGGGTCCTTTGACCAAAAGTTCAGCCAAAACTTGCAGCGTAAATGTTTCCTGGTGCTTTTTTATGTCATTGCACAGTTGTGATATCGAAATCCAGGACTGGTCTTTGCCCAAAAGTGGGTCATGACGACAGGAAATATATTTTACGCGCTCGGTCTCCCACCTGGGCTCTGTAGGGACCACGGTTCCTTTCGAGAAATCCACTGAGTCTGAATAATCCTGCAAATAGGCCTTGTTTATAAAGGCGAGGTGGTCCTTCAGTGGGAAATTACCGTAAGAATAGAACCTGCAGTTGCTCGGATGATAGCACTTTTTGTGGAAAGCCTTCAGATCCTGGTATGTGAGCGTGGGTATGACCATTGGATCTCCACCAGAAATATAGCCGTAAGTGTTGCTCGGTAGGATATTGTTCAACAGAGCTTCGGTGAATATTGAAGTGTGCTCCGAAAAAGCTCCTTTCATCTCATTGAATACAACACCTTTTAAAATGATGGGTGAGCTCTTGTCGTGGACGTCTTGGTGTTCGAGCCGCCAGCCTTCCTGCCGGAAATCTGACTCTCTCAGTTGGGGTTTGAACACAGCATCCAGATAGACGGACATTAAATTGTTGAAATCGGTGCGGTTCTGGGTCGAAAAAGGGTAGATGGTATAGTCTGGCCCGGTCATAGCATTCATAAAAGTCGCCATCGATCTGTTAAGCATCCTGAAGAAAGGATCCCGGCAGGGGTACCTCTGGCTTCCACAGAGAGTGGTATGTTCAAGGATATGAGCCAGACCTGTTGAGTCACTCGGAGTGGTCCTAAATCCAACTGCAAATGCGTTATTGTTGTCTTCTCGCATGAGATGGACATATTGGGCACCAGTCTTCTGGTGCTTCAGCCTTACAGCGGTCAACTCGAATTCTGGTACATTGCCAATATCAGTCACAATAAAGCCCTCCAGCTCTGTCCCCAACTGCAACTCCTTGTCACTTGTTGTCCTCCTGGCTGTTTCCGCACGAGACGCAAAATTGGCCCCCGATCTCAGCCCGTTCAAATATTGTCGCACGCTCCAGTGCGCTGTTCTGGCTCTCCACATTTTTGATTTTCGGTGATCTACAACAAAGTGTAAAATTAATTTTTTTTACCATAGTTCTCTTGATCTCCTGTCTCCCCTCTCTCCAGTATGGGCCAGTAAAAGTGAAGTGACAATGGAGACAGGATGCCCCACAAGCAACCGATACGCCAGCACCATATTGACAAAAAGTGATTATAGAAACAGATAGGGTTCTTTTTTGTTGTGCATGCACTATACGTGGAAGGTCATAAATTTACCTTCACTTTTACCGTGGAGGTTCACATTAAAACTTAAAATGTATGTATATATATATATATATATATATATATATATATATATATATATATATATATATATGTGTGTACAACAAAACAAGGCAACCTCCTCAGTAAAAGTGAGGTGACAGTGCAGACAGGATGCCCCCCATCAGCCAGAATGACACCAGCCTATTGACAGCTCCGGCCTTCTACTGAAGATCACAAGCAGCCAAAATCAATCTGGCAAAAAACCAAATTGACAAGAGGTGATGAAAGATTGAAAAAGCAATGGTATTCCAAATTTTTGCAGAACAAAAACCGGACACTGCAGAATAACGTTGATTATTCAAAGTTAAAAATATATATTCATCTATATGGACAGGGCAATGCATGCCTTTATAACCTTCACTCAAGTTAATCCTACTCTGAACAATTAACCTAAGGACACCGACGAAAACAGAAAATTGCTCTGAAACTTACTATAAAGTTCTACTTACAGTACTAGGGAAAAACAGACGAGTATAATCTTTAAAACTGCAATAAAATTTTCTACCGCCGATACATAATAAACTGAGAATAATGATGAAACATATTTCAAAACCCGGCAAGCGTCACTGCCTACTTAATAATAACGAAAAATGCAGTTTTTTAACTAACTCAACTTTTATTATTTATGCTTGAAATGAAAATTTACATCACAAACAATTTTTAATTACATTTAAAACACTAAATTAATTTATTTCGGCGTAACGGGAATCGTATTGTTGTATGTATATGTTGTACATAATTGAATATTTCCAAAATATGTTAAATGTATTGTTCGTTTTCTTTAAAAATGAGTAAATAAATAAATTTTCTTAAAAGGTGATTCCCAGTTAATACACCCATGCCTGGTTAAGTTAGGTTGGGCTATCTATCTATCTTTTCTCTCTATATAATATTTGTCAAATGGCGTTTGTCTGTGTGTGTTCGCTATGAAGGGGATTTCAAAAAGGCAAAACAAATTATAAAAATATTTTAGTCCAATTAATTTATAATTTCATATAAACATCTAGAAAATAAAATAAGTTTCTATAAACGTATGTATGTAAATTTGTGTACTACATATAGACGCTATGAATATGCATCACACCTACCCATATATTATAGTACATTCTTAATTGCGTTATTTATGTTTAAATTCAAATTAAGCATAAAAAATTATGAGTTTCATACTGATTGTCCACCTCTTTAATTCAAACAGTTTTGGCTTCTCCCGATCATCAATACAATTCACAAGTGTAAATATCTTACTATACTACTGACAGAATGGTACTAATGATGGCACGAAACCAAAGCCAGTCTAACTGATGAAATAAAGAAAGTTTTCAGATATCAAACTATTACAGCTTATGTGTTTGCATTTGATTAAGAGTATCAAATAGTATAACAATTAACTTTGATAACATGTGTATTTTTATGAGTGGTATAAGACTATTCCAATAACAATTCTGTACAAAAAAATGAACTGTACATACATACAAACATACAGTGAGATTTTAGAATACAACTTTAAAACTCCAAAATTCTAATATAGGTGGATTGCATTCTAAAAAAATAACCTAATCTACTGAATTTATCTTTATAAATTTATAAAAATTTGTACATTGCATTACAAAATTTCAATATAATAAATGACGGCAAGTTGGTTTTAGTTCAGATTATGTGAAATGTGTTGTAAACTTCAAAGTAAAAAAAGCACAAAATTCTAACAAGCTGCATACAGATTCAAAAAGTACAATGAATATACATGCTGTTAACAATATTTTACTAACACTTATCAGAGCAGGAACTATCACATTATTAAAGTATTAATGCAATAGGCATTGAGCTTATCTAAAATCATAATAACCAGTGAAGTTGTTAGTTATGCAGGTTTAAAAAATAATATATTACAAAAATGCCATTAACAACAACAATTTACACATTAACCTTTATATATACATACACACACACACACACACACACACACAAAGTTAATATTGACTGAGGGGACACATTATTGTTGTTTACGTCCTTAGATCTCATTGATCCTTTTTCAAGGAATGCTATATAAGCCACCCAAGCTGGGCTCTGGGTTCTCTCCCAACCGTTGTGGTAAATTTTGTATTGTTTCATTGTAAAAAATATAATTCTTCTAGTCAATCTAGACTAGTGCCGAAACGTGGGAGTTAATTATTGATCAAGGAGAATTTAAAAATAGTACTGTAGAAGAAACACTGGGATACGCTGGCACTATACTTGGGTAAGAATGTCCTAGGTCAAGTTAGACTTGGACAGCTCGTCTTCTATAACAATTGCTTTTGTAGTACAAACAGAGATATGTGGTGTCTCCACTGACAGATATACCACTGAGGTATAGGGTAGAGATTGAGGGTCAACAGTCCCAATAATACTTGCGAGATAGCTCACCTGAGTTGTGCACCCTGGTGAGAAAGAGGGTCCCAATTTGCCATGGGCAAATAAGGTTCAGGTTAGAGTTAAGTTCACTCATTAAGCATTGTACATATCGTATAATAATAAAAGTTATTCTATTTTTCCTTCCTGTTAACATTTTGTATCATTATAAAAGGAATTTGTTTTATTTTCGTTCATTGTATTGAAAAAAGTAAAATTGAGGAGTCCAATATCAACCTCCAGTTTCTCTCCTGACTGCTCCGGTATGTTTTGTATTGTTTCTTAGCCAGTTTTAAAAATATAATTTTACTACAGTCAAACTTATCTTATATATAATTTGTTAAATAGTACAGATTTTTTTCAAAGCAATATAAAGAAGAATAATCAAAAATTACAAATTTAAGAGAATAATCATACTTAAAATTAAAAAGGCACCAAGGTTGCTCTTATTTAGGCCCTTATTATGAAATTAGAGACGAGATGAGATAAAGTTGTATCGATTGTGAACCATCATATACCGATGATATTTCTTCTCTCTGTCGCATTTACATACATGCAACTCACAGCCCTACTTTCCAGATGTTGTCCGACAATAAACTGAAAAAAATTGACTGAAATTACAAAGGAGCTTCGGCTGTGGTACTTATTTTACAAAAGGATTCTAACATTTGACCCCGAGGATATTGTTAGGTTCCACATGCAGCATTAAAATAAATATTATGTTATATATACACATGCACATACACCGCGTACATTTTACATTCATACTATTAAATATATTAAAACTGGGGTGGTGTATGTCTGTCTGTGGTGAAATTGAGTGTTTCACCTGGACTTCTTTATATCAAAAGATGCCGAATTCGGTTGGCTTCATGAATCTGCAAACCATTTTTGGATCACTTGCAACCACATTGACAAATTGCAAAAACACAAATGCAAAATATTCTGTACAAGAGTCCCTTTCTCCATGCTTATTTATTTGTTTTATGGCATGACAAGTTCAAGGTACAAAATTTTGTGTCCTTCATTTTTCTAATATTATTTTTTAATGTTCAGTTCCTGTTTCACTGGGAGCTTGCAGCTTCCTATGCCATGGAAAATACATGGAAAACAAGTAGATTTAGGTGGTTATCATATGGGACACTCTTGATGTACAAGAACATCCTGGCCACTTATAGTTGAGAACATCCTGGAGAAATTTATAGTTATATTATTCAATATTCTGAATATATTAAATGTTTTTGAATGTGGCCAAATTATGGCTTAATTCAACTTTATCGAATAATTTGGAATGCTCTTGTGTTCTTCCATCTCTTCTTGCCAGTTTGGTCTTTTGTTTGATGGAAAAAAATAATAAAAACAGTTTCTGAAATGCCGTGTTGGTAAATTTTGGCCCTTACCGATAAAATTATTGTGGCTGTGACTGCACAGCCAAATAAGCACTTATTGTTGATCTTAACTTCGTGTCGGGTTCCAAATGTATGCTGGTAAGCTCCTCATTGGTCATTGGGCTTGAACGATGCTCACCATTGAACCAAGACTCGATCGCCGATCTCTCGTAAGTGTAACCATCTGTGAACCGGAATATAAAGAAATGCAACAGATGAACTCCGCTACCATAATATTGTGATTGCAGAAACATCCATTGAAATATTAACAGAGTTTAATGACAATGGTGTAAAGCTGATACCAATTAAAAGGATCGAAGGTTTCAACAGCTTGAACTTGAATTATCACTAACTTCCAGTAAGATAGTGTATAATATTGTGGAAGGACAGCATATGATGGCAAGATCCTTCCCAAATTACTCCAGTTCAATCCTGAGAAGAATAACCGATGTAATAGTTTATTCCAAACCTGAGCATTTCACTGGGTCCCTCATGATTTGGTGGGTGATCGGACAGAGTAGCTCGTGAGGTGTGTCCAAGCTTGAATCGAGTCTTCTCAACGCAGCTATCTTCAATCTAACTTCGTCCCTTGACACTGAATCATCTAAAGAAAAAAAAATGCTCCATTACATGAACAAATTGTATTTGTTGCTGATTTAACCCTGAGCCCCAATTGCATTCTGTTCGAATGCAACAAAATTCATAGGGTAAAGTAGAAACAATCTTTAATTACCAATATTCAATAGATTGAATATGTCGTTGGGCGAAGATTCCAAGAGAACGGAACCGCTGAAATTTCCCGGAGGGAGATTATTCTTGTCCAGCCACCTGTTAACATCATCGATGCTCCATTTAGCCACCTGAAAATGGACAATGAGGCTACGAAAATACAGATGAAATTTATTCATGTTTACTGCATGACTATAGACTTTTCTGAATAGAGGTAACATACACAATTTGAGCAAACAGTATTAACACATTTTAAAAGGGAGTGAAATAAGTTTAGCATGATTGGGCTGTTGTTATGATTTGATTAGGCAAAGATATATATATATATATATATATATATATATATATATGTTTGTAATTAATTATTACACTTATAATCAATAAGTGGGTGGCCTGCTACTGCGGAGAAAAATCCTTAATTCAACTGAAAATAATTTGACTTGAATAATTCACTCCTGGCAAGATGTTATGAGTATATGCATAAATACATGCAAGTGTACCTACCGTACTGGGCTTAGTTTTAATCCGACTGGCAACAAAAGACTGGAAAGCCAAATCTGTTGGAAGTTCCCATATAACAACAGATTTATCCATCGAACCTGAAAAACCAATAATTATATTTTCTTATATTATATTTTGCTTATAGCGATGCATAATTGACAACTATGGCCATTATGGGCTTGAAATGTTCAAATTATTAAATCTTAAAATTTTGCAATGATCATTATATTTTATTAAATTAAAAATATTTTTAAATAAATTAATTTTAAAGTATTTTATTGAAAAATAAACTTTGTCCGGTTACCTGTAGCTAGCAGTGTCATGTCAGGTGAAAACGCACAGCATGTCAATAATCCTTCGTGGTTGTCCAACACATGCAAACAGTTGCCAGAGTACTGTTTGAATAAAAAAAAAATACATTTCACTATCACTCACATCATATATATTTTTATATATGTCAAAACTTTATAATAATATCAAGAATTTAATGTCTTACAAGTGTGTAAAACTTGCAGCCATCAGGTCAAATTATACATACTAAATTCTCATTACTTGTGTTCTGTAGATCCAAATAAAAATTTAAATGTTAATTACATACAAGTTTTAATTGTTACTGAATTTAGAATCAATATAATATTTGAGAAAATCATACCATCACACAAAATGGCCTGGACCACGAGAACAAAAACCTGCAATTTGTAAATTACAGATCTGAAACTGGAAAGTAAACACATAATTTCTTTCCTCTCTAGTTTGAAAAACAAATGTAAACGTACAGAATCCCAGAGACGGCAAGTATTGTCAGTCGCCGTAGATGCAATAAGTTCCGCCAAATGTGGTGAATATCGTACACATGTCACACTTCCACCGTGGCCTGTGGTTTCATAGAAATATTAAAATCAAATAAAAAAGAATTATGTATATATATATATATATATAAAATATAAATAAAATATAATAAATATATATAATAATAACCTGCAAGACTCCAGAGCAAGCTTACAGTTGTATTAGGCACATCAACTTTCCAAACTTTAACAAGGCAGTCATTGCCACAAGTAGCGACTTCATACTTCCCACTGATGCCTGCAAAGAATATGGGAAAATTACATAATGGAATAGAAGACCTCTTTTTCTAAAGTTATTGGAAAATTTGTTCAGAGGGATCAGTTCGATCGATGATTTTCTGCCTACTTGTTCACTCATCAAACAAGTAGCAGTAGTAATTGAACAGGTTAATTTTAAAAGTGGATGACAGTGGCAGATAGGTTGCTGATACATGATCATTAACCTAGTGAAAAACCTGTAGTATTTCAAATTAATCAACTGAGACAATTTTCTGTGTAATTTTCAAAAGAGAAATATTTAGGATTAAAAATGGACTGACCATTCGGCTGGGTGTGCAGTACCGGTGAAAAGTCACAGCTGACAACGCCCAAGTCGTGGGCGTACTCCAGGGTGTAATAGGGCGACTGCGACCAAGGGGAAGTGGTGTAGAAACGACAGTGACAGTCCGCACAACCAGTCATCACGTGGCATGAGTCACTCGAGAAAGACAGACAGGTAACGGCCTCAGTATGGCTCTCGAGAGATCTGTGCTCAAATGAAAATGGCAAATAATAATCACTCACTAGCGTCCAGTAGGATCATGTAATATTGTGGGAAGAATTTTGGTTGACATTAAGTAAGATTTTGATATTAACACTAAAGAGAAAGCTATGGAAAATCATACTGTGAAATTAAGTACAAATTCTTGCCTACCCATCGGTTATGGGTAAAGAGTTAATGGTTTAGAAATATTTTTCAGTAGATTTTCTTTGTACACAAACTGCAGTATCTGTAGTGTAAAATCATAAAATTGGACTTACACAATGCGTTCGCACGAATCGACATCAAAAACTGAGATAACTTCGTCATCCCCTCCGGTGGCAAGAAGTTCCCCGTCAGGAGAAAACCGAACGCACCTCACTCCAGAACCGCTTATGTGGAACCCGGACTTCAGAACTTCGCCAGACTGGAGTCAAACATGCAATTTCAAGTTCGAAAGTCCAATCCGAGACATTCCAATTTGTTCATTTACACAGCATATCTAATACTAACGGATGTATCCCATATAAGTGCTGTGCCATCATACGAGCACGAAGCTAGAAGGTTACCATCTGGTGAAAACTCGATTTGGTTGATAGCGTAGTGGTGCCCTTCTAGAACTTTTTCTGACTTCATTCTGGACCCGTCCCAACGCCAAAGATGGATGATTTTATCACTGAAAAGAACAACAGGTTTTATTTAATCTTAACATTAAGCTAAATACAAACATAATTCAAATTTACAATTCATTTGAAATACTGATAGTGCTGGCTGATAAGAAATTGTGATGTGATTCACAAGTGCTAACATCTCTGACCACTTAGCCCTGCTTGTGACTAACTTAAGAAATAACATCCATTGCAGCGTCATCACTCTCTGGGTGGATTCAAAATAAACCTCTAAGTCCACAGGCACAAGCTCAATGCCTGAGGCCCCCTCAATTAAAAATAAAGTAGTTAAATTTACTTAGTAGTTAAATCAGGGATAAGCAAAGTGAGTTTTTTTATTACTGGCATATTTGTGGGTTATCAATTTAACACAAGAAACTAAAATAAAAAATTCTCTTTACCCTCCAGCGGTGGCAAGATGGGTGGCCGAAAAATGGCAAGTTTTGATACCTCCCGTGTGTTGATCCAGTTTCTGGTGAATTTTCACATTCGAACTGTCGCTCTGACAACTTGACCCACTTGCGGTGCCATTTAAAACCTGAAAAAAAAAATCCAAGTTCTGCAGATTTGACAATGAGGAAGAAACAAATAAAATTATAGATAGCCCGTCAGGAAAGTATTTGTTTTTGGAGTGAGAGAGAGATAAATTGTCATCTAAGTTTTCATATTTCTATTAAGTGTGGTTTATAATAAAACACAGAGAATGGAAAATTGGTTTACTATTTTGATATTCAATGCAAACCTAAATTGGCAAAGAAAATGGCTAAGCTTTGTCATCATGGATATTTCAATAGTAAATTATAGTCATATAATGTACATGGCATTTGGTAATTTAAAGCAGTTTTATGCCGAACAAAATAAAGTTCATACACAATCATTATTTAATTTGATAGATGAAAAATTGATCAAATTTTATTGTTAAAAAAATGTATATCAACCAAAAACTAAATTAGAAATCAACATGGACATTCACAAGTATATTGTTCTGACACACAACAAACCAACCTGAACTTATAAATATTCGACACAGACATCAACAATTAAACCCTTACATTTGTTAAGACACTTGAAGGTTCAGCAAGTGCGCCATCTATATCCAATTCTCCACTCAGGTCCCACACCCATATACTTTTATCATTTGAACCTGCAAAGAATAAAAGAATAATATTCAGAGATTAGCAAATTTAGATACAAAAATACCTAATAGCATTTGTAAAACACTACCTCATTCATGTTTTATGACAGTCTTCTATTTGGCTGTTTTAGCTGTTAGAAAATGTTCAAGATAAGAAAACAAATTGTAAAATGGCAAAAACTAACCATTTAAATAACCAATTTAATAAAAATAACCATTTATATAAACCCCCTTCGAATTTATAAACTTCCATGAGAACAGACATTTAAAACAATTTACAATCAAATTAAATCTGCTACAGTTATCATTTTACTTTTATTTATACATTAATGTATATAACATAAATTTAACAAACAAAAATAAGTTACCTGTAACCAATAGATCTTGATTCGGTGAAAAGGCACAGCAAGCAATATATCTTGAACAGCCTTCCAGTGTTTTCACACATTTTCTAGTGGACACCTGACACATTACAACAATTACCAATTTGAAATAAATTACTACTTGATAATTTTAAACAGGTAAAATAATTGACAAAATCTTGAAGCTTACCTATTTAACAATTATAAATAGAATTTAATAAACTAAATAAGGTGAACTCAAAAAAGCAAAAAGAAATTAACAGGGAAAAATGCAGTAGGTTCTTGCCTTTTCTATTAATTCAATACATGTTCAGTTCACCCTAATAATTAACCTAGAAATTGCAAACTTCAGGTAATGATAATGATAATACCACTTGTAGAGATTTTTCTCATTGTCCATCCTCAAAATATATAACCAAATGCTTTAATCAAAGAGTTCAGAAGTTAATTCTCAGTCTGGCATCCAATTGTAATATAAATTAAATAGGGGTAACATATTTTATTGTCACTAGTGTTAGAGTTTATTAACCTATCAAAATATAACTCTGACAGCTAGAGATGCTTCAGATTTGTCCTTCATTCACTTATTTATTTCGCTTACAGTGATAAAAAAAATTGTTATGGCTTTTATTTATCCAACTGAATACTTGGGAAAAATAAAGGAGAAAACATACGGTGGCTTTGTAGTCTACTATGTCGGTTAGTTTGGGTGTCTGAGCTAGGTCATGTAAATGGTTGATTACCTCATGTTGATCTTGGACCGAGAAGACTATAGAGTCTTCCTGGTTTGTTTTTGACCCACTGGTTTACAGCCTACAGATATGTGTTGGACACTGCAGTTTTTCAACTAGGTGTAGGCCAAGGTGCTTAACCAATATCTAAGAGCCCTTCCCAACAGCAGTAAATAAAAAATACTGAATCAAATGTTTACCTGCCACAGTCTGGCGGTTTTGTCGATGGACGTTGAAGCTATGAGGTCGCCGTCGGGGCTGAACCTGACGCAGGAAACTGCCGAAGTGTGCCCCTCAAGACTCATCACGACCTGAGGCCGACCGACCATGACGATATCGGACTTCGCCTGGCGTCTCAATGTAACCTGCCACACTGTCACACAGTGGTCATTGCCGCAAGTTACCAGCAAGTAGTTTCTTTCTGTTATGTCTGCGTCTGCAAAGAAAAACCTTACGAACTAACATACAGATCTCTAGATTGCAGGCACCCGCTATTAAAAAATCTAGGCAGTAAAAACGCCTACCAAAGTGTATATTATACTGAGAGGAAAACTCAAGCGCATTTATGCCTAGGTCATGGGCGTCTCTGACCATTGTCAAAAATGGATCCAAATCCTCCCTAGGCGACCCAACATTCCACACTGTGTAACGACCTGAAAAATATCAGTAATAAACTATATCAATGTATCATATAAAATTATTAAACCTAACCTATTATAAATTTTTTCAAAATATTTGTAAAATTGATTTAAGATCAAGATTAAATTGATAAGACCAAGAAGGAGAATGTATAATTATACAATCTGAAAACTGTATTTCATTGGTTTTTAATTTTTAAATTATTTCTTAGTATTCGTGTACCTGTAACGTCGCCGGAAACCAAGATCATTTTATCGGGTGAGAAACTAATTCCCTGAGCGCTCTCCCCGTCATGGCCGTCGATTGTCCTGATTTGAAATAGAAAAAAAAATACATTTCAACCGTAAAATGTCTCACTTAGAGAGAGGAGTGGGGAGGGGCTTGACCGTACTTGATAAGAGTGCGGCTGGAGATCTCCCAGATGCAGATTATGCCCCCTTCTCCACCAGTTGCCAACAGACCACCATCGTTTGAGAAACAACAAGCTCTCACTCCACTCCCATTTGATTGGACAAATGAATGCTTACATTCGCCTGTCTGGAAAAAAGAATATTCCTCTTTTAAATAAATTATAGGCTTGGTGAATCCCCAGAACTTGAATATGGCCGGTACATTTCATTCCTCTTTAACTGTTGGGCAAAGTTAAATTAATAACATTTAATTTCTACTTTTTAAATGTACGCTAAACTGAGGTTTAAATACAATATTTATATTTAGTCACATGACACATGCACTTTTCTTTTTTGACAATTTCATTTTTAAGTAAAACTTAAATTTGTGAAAAATTCAATAGGTATACCAGTATCTTATAAATGAATTTTTAAAATCATTCTGCAACATGCACACCCTGAATTCGGGGTGACTGTCCATCAGATAACAGAATAATGACGGTGATTGTTTATGAACAATGGCTAACCCTTTTTAGGCGTTATCGATAATCTATAATCAATTTAGTGCAGAGTATGTAACAGTATTCACTAAATTAAATTTGAACTCGTGTATTTAATAATAGTATGTGACTACAGTGAAACTCTTTATAATATATGAAAAACCAGAATGTGGTTTCTCTGATCTATATAAATTTCGTATTATGTTAATAGAAAATATTATATATTTTTTATTATTATTTCTTTAAAAGTGTAAAGTATAAAGTATTTCTTTATACTTAAGTATTATATTTAGGCATAAAAGGCAAACATTGTTTTATCCAAATTCTTGTAGTAATAATACAAAAAAAATTAGAATACCATAAAATATTGAAAATTACTTGGGAACTTGCCTTAATATCCCATAGCAGAGAGTGGCCATCGGCAGATGATGAAACAAGATACTGGCCTTTCGGTGAAAACCTGACACAAGTGACAGAGTACTTGTGGCCCAGTAAAGGTGAGCACGAAGTTTCAATAAAACCCAATCCTGGTCGCCACTCCCAGATCATAACAGTTTTGTCCCTTCAATTTTAAATTCAAGTTAAAATGAAGATAAAATTAGTGTTTTAAAAACCAGATATAAAAAAATTCCTTTCTGACAATATATATAATTCTTAAAAGCAGTAGACGCAATGTATTCTTCAACAAATCTGCACTCTGTATTACTGACAGAATGTATTTTAATAAAAACATTACACTCGCATCAACAATTAAACTGAATAGTACTGAAATAAAAGGCTGGGCAAATTGTCATTGATATCTGGAGGTCAGAGAAATTCACACACAGACTGTGTCACAAAATTACATACCCGGAGCCAGTGGCCAGCAATTGGTCGTTGGAAAAATCGCAAGTCGTAACATCGCTCGAATGATATTTGATCTGTTGCAAGACGTTGATCTTGTTGCCGACGCCCAAAGACATTTCGACGGCTGAAAACTAGAACCGAAAATATGGGCCAATCAACAGCGGTCGACTACGGTCGAGAGTACGAGGAAACGCACCGAGGTCATCGCCGGACGGCAATCAGAGTAAACGGCGCAAATGATAAAAAGAATAGCGGTGCATCAACAGATGTTAATCGGCCGTTTTGTCCAGTCACGGCCGACATGATCGATCTCAAACTTTAAATATTCACAAATAGACACTCCGGATAAAACAGTACGGCAAGTCCCAGCCTACTAACCCAGGCCTGGTTAGGTTACATAAAATATAACTAATATTGAAGTCTTTTTTTACATATATTTGGATTCCCGCTCTTTGGCTAGTTTCCCACTTCCCTTGTGGCTTGATTTGGTATACTGGTTAAGTCTAGATACAGAAGTTAACCTTGGTACCAATTTCACAGTCGATTAGTTATTATTTACGGATTAAAGAATTTTCATATTTCTGGGGAATTTATTGCCGTTGCATTACATTGAGAACGGTTCATCTGTTTTTTATTTCAAAAGGATCCTTTTAAACGTGTTTTGCATTGCTTAAATTTGTAGACACGAAATTAACACTCTTTACTTAAGAATACCAATTTCTAGAATCTCTCCTAGGTGGGTCAACTTATTTTTTTTATAAAAAATTAATAGTAAATATGATATTACTTACGAAAGATCTGACTGCTCTAAGAAAGAGGAGGCCAGCCTGTTTTATAGAATTCAAATGATAGAATAGTTCACCTGATAGAATAGTTGAATGCTGAACCCGCTCCCTTAGACTGCAGTACCCCAGGGTTGAATTACTTCATAGAATTGATATTTCCAAATTGTTCTGCATCGACTACTAGCTCCTAGCCCATAAAAAATGAAACTAGTCGATGGTGTTTCATTATTTAATAAAGGTCGATTGCGCAGTTTTCATCCAATTCCGTTCAGCTGCAACAAACTAACTCAGCGTTGTTTTATCTTATAAAGAAGGCCAGAGCAGATTAGACGAATATTGTAGTGAAACTGTTTTGGTAAAAGAAATTGTAAATAATACGTAAAATGATGATAACAGAAATTTGTACATATACAAAAAATGGGCACTGATTGAACTTTTTTACTGGAGTGAAAAAAAGCTCTGGGACAAAATAGATGTTAAGGTTTAATGGATTCCACAGAATAGAGTATGAAAGTCTCGGAGGGTTTGGAATACCGCAGTTTTCTCGATCTTCGCTACTGAAGATGGAGCAGCCAAAACCGGCGAGAGGAGGCAGAAGATCGAGGAAACTGATATTTTTATATTTCATAGGACCACTGTTCTAGTTTAACATACCTGATTTGTGGTCTGCGAGGGGTCGGAATACCGAAAGATTGTAGATCTACAACTGTTCTATTTCCTGAGGACCAACTACCGAAGGAAACGATGCGTTGTGATTTTGCTTCTTAAATAAACAACAAACGTTTTAACTATGTATTTTATACGAATATAATTTGTTTTTAAAATGGTAACATCAAATTGTAAAGAACAAAAACAAATATAAAGGATTTTTTTTCACTTCTCAAAGAGAGCATTGTCTCTGCTTGTGTTGGTGATCACCATCAGAGGGTGACCTACCAGACTTAATCCAACTTATCCTAACATTCATGGGTTGAGGTCGGATTTGAACCTGCCACCATTGTGGCTCAGAGGCAGGCGCTCCGAACCAACAATTGATTAAATATGAACATCATTAGAAGGACACCAATTAAGTAAAAACCAAACCAGCATGTGTTCTACTTATCCACATATATGTCTTCTTTCTTCACACTTCTCATGGCTGTAGAAAATTGTCATTCCTTTTCCAGAGTTTACTTTTTTACAATCTGTCTATAATATAATGATTATAGGCACATTATTAACACTTCCATCTCCACCATTAGATTACTCTATAAGATTAACATATTATGTAAGGGTATTCTGAAAACATACTACAGATAATTTTTTAAACACATTTCATAATAATATAAGACTGGAAAAATGATAAATAAATTACACACTCCTTTTTGTAATTTGGTTAAGTACTATGAAATGAACTGAAACTACACATGTAAATCTAAATGAGACTTTATTCTAGCAAATATAGATTGTGTTCTTATTACTTTTGCTAGACATTAATGACAATACAAAATGTAAGTGTTCGACAATGAATCATTATAATTCCAATTAAATTTCACACCGAATTTTAACATATTTATTAGACACCGACATTTATTTCATTATGTGAAATAGATTTATATAATGAACACCGACAATCTTCACATAAATCAACTCGCCTACTATGCGGATAACATAATTTTTTCCCGATTGTGAAAATGTTGTTCATATACATTTTGTATTAATTACAGTATGAAAATAAATGCCCAATATTTCAGTTAGTTTTACACTGTAAAATCACATATATTATCACAAATAAATATATTTATAATATAATACTATTTTACTTAATTCGACTAAGGTTAGGAAAAATAATAAAAAGACCGAAATAAAGACATTACACTAAATAGAGTTCTGTATTTACAAAATAAATCTAGGCTTTTTTTTTTATAAATATCGTGAGAGTTTTAAAATGTACAAACATAAAAATAACCTTTCAGATTACAGGCACGAATAGTTAAAAATTTACAGTCCGCACATCTCTCTTAAACATCTTATCCTTAAAATTATTTACATCAAATGGGAGATATATATGTATATCTATATATAGGAAACATCAATACTTTATATCATCACATCGAAGTAACCACAATTTAATAAGGTTGGTACCTAGAATCGGGCGGCATTCTTATCTGCATGACAAAAGGTCTGTTGGGTATGGTGGTAGGAACTATGGTCGGGTAGGCTACTGAGGAGAGTACCGCGGCTGGTGGTGGTGGGAGGAGGGTGATAGGGGGCGGTGGAGGTGGGGGCGGCTGGGGGCGGGGGCAGGGCGGAGGAGGGGGTGGAGGCGGCGGCGGTGGCGGCGTCTCTGCGCTGCTGATCCCGCCGAGCGACGGCACCGGGGAGAGCTGTGACGGCGCCGTCCCACCAACACCCGGCGGCGGCACCACACCGGGAGACACTGGCCCAGGCGGCGGTGACGGACTGTCCAGTGTTATTATGCTCGGACTGTTGCGGTCCACAGACAGGTTGCTCGAACAATCTGAAAAATTTTCAGAATTACAAGATCTCCCACACTTGTGGTACGTACGACAAATGAGCAAACAAATATTGACCGGATTAACGGAACAGAAAAGAAACATAAAACTAAACTGGCCAACTAAATCCTCGGTAGGGAGCTGAATATGCTCTAATATCGGGACACATGATACAATTTGAGAAAGAATGAATCTCTTTTTTGTCTGTTGTGATAAAGATGGTGATTGGTCAAAACTGGTTTAGCGATAGACCAAACCAGTGAGTGAACTAAACAAACCAAGAACTAAAATGTCTTTTCTATTAAAAAATGTCATTAGTAAACAATTTTTACTTTTAAAAAAGTACTTATAACTATAAGATATTTGAAAGAAAGCAATAAAAGTACCTGAGAGATTGGTATGGTTGGATGTCTGTGTCTGTAGCCTTGGAGGTGGCAATCTCCTCCTTTTCTGTTTCTGCTGGTTGCTATTGTAATCTTCGTCCTGTTCTTCATCTTCCTCCTCTTCTTCTTCACTGTCACTTCCTGTAAGATCTACCATAATCACAGTTTTCTTCTTTTCATCATCTTCGGGTTTTTTTGTCGGTGTCGGTGGTTCATCTGTAAACATTTCCAATTGTTCCCGCTCAAACTAACATTAACATTGTGTTCGCGCATTACCTTCACATATTATTAATTTATACTATTTAAATTAGTTTACCCAGCAGAGGCATCAGAATTGCATTGACGTACGGCGGACCTAGCACACCAACAGCCTGAGCTCACAATAACTGCAATATACATACTTGTACATTTATGTTATGTCACTCTCACACAAAGGTAAATACATTTCTCGGGTCAGGGTTACCACACCTGACTACAAATGCGATCACTAAACATGACAAATTACACCAAAGCGGAATTGTAACAATTTAGGGAAGCATAGAACAGAATATACAGAAAGGATAAATGAATTAGACCAAACAAACTCAACAAATATACACAGACATTTAACAATAAAATACCCGCAAACATTCTCAAATTTTTTGTCCTCTATATTTATATAATGCAAGTGTCTAGGCCAATATGCACTTTTCGTGATCGGTGGGTATACTTATTTCTCCAATCACTATCCCTACTTATGCTTAACTTATGACCTAACATCCAAGGCATGCACCGGCAGATTCAAACCACTGACCTCTGGGTTCCCAGGCGTATATTTAACCCCCTGAACCGCCGAGGTCCCTTCTAGAATATGGATGTTTAAAATTAGAACTATTACACGAGACACCATGTTAATGGATATACTGTAGTTGGCTAAGGCATAGGCAAACATTTTGCCGACGGTTGATCCAGTGTAAGAACTGCAAAATAGTGCACTAATGAGAGTGCACACAAATAATAAGATGGATTAACTCCTCTAATAGCCTCATCTGACCACAGGGTAAATATAAAAATAAGGGAAATAATCTGTATTCAAATTGACAACCGTATAATCTACAAGGGGGCAAAAATATAAACACAGGGTACAGAAAACATCAAACAGACCAAATACAATAAACCTCAAGGAATACCAAAATATAAAACCACAGGACCAAACCAACACAAATAGAAAAACATCGAATTCAACAACATCTACAGCGGAATGAAGAGTGAACAAAGAAAACTAATACTCCCCATCAGCCAAAATGGGATGACTATAAACAAGACATCACATTAAACTATTCAGCAGACAAAGATGCAACAGAAGACTATTAAATGCAGCAAAAAACAACACAACAACAAAACAATAAACTCAGCCAAAGGAGACTCCTGGTTTAAGTACTTAAACCAAATATTTCTTTTCCAAAATTGCTTATATAGCACAATTGGAAACTTAAGGCCAATTATGTGCTTTGTGATATGGAGTGAGCGCTTATTTCTCCTATCACTTTTTCCCTACTTACAATTAGCCAACAGATTAAAATCCATGGCAAGTGTCAGATTTTATTACATCATTCACCTGGATGGATTCAAATCGCCGACCTCTGGCTCAACAGGCGCACGCTCAACGCCTAGGCCATTGAGGCCCCCAAATAAATATACACAAACAAAGAAACTATAGAATAGAATAACCTAAGCAATATATAACAACCACCAAGAAATGACATAACTAGACATAATAGTCAACAACAATGGACATTAAAGAAATACAGGAAATTCCATAACAAAACAAACAGCATATCAAAGAGGTGAATTCCACTCACCCTAACACCAAATAAAGACCTAAACGACCTTAATCACAATAGATAGACTAACACGACCTTTACACAAATGACAAACCATGAGGACCTGCCAACTGTACTACAGAATTCCTGAACTACTGTTAATTAAAAGACAGAACCACTTACCAACAGACCTCAACTATATATATCCGACAAATGCCAAACCCATATCAATGGACAAGTAGAGCTATACTACCAATACCCCTAAATCAATTAAAAAACCACAAATATACTAGAAATACAGACCTATCACTCTGGTCAATAGTTACCTCAAAGTATTCGAATGGATGCTAAGCAATGTTATTGAACAAAATACAAAATAATCAACAAAAACCGATAGGGGTACCAGAAAATATGAAATGACAACCACTCACAAAACTAATAGAACCCGAAGGCACTCATGATGACATCAGAAAATTACAAATCACAACAACCTCATAGCACAGACAAACCAAATAGACAGAACCGGCAGAAAGACAAAAATAAACTTACCCAAAAAACCAAACCAACAATACAATGATCTCTAAACAAATCACAAAAAGATAACAGTATCATCTATCCCTAAAAGTCAAGCTGAACTAGACAAAATACATAGGTAACATAAAACACAAACAGAAACCTCAGTGACCAATAGAAACAGAAAAAATCCTAAACTACAAAATACTCCAAAATACAATACCAGAACCCTACTGGCAATTGATATATAGAATAGAAACACCAACCTAACCATAATGGAACAAGACCTAACAAAAACCCAAACAACATATTCTAGACATCAACTGCAAATGAAAATCATGTATAGAAATAGCACAAAAACCTAAACAATCACAATGAACAAAAGACACAGACAAAAAATAAGAGACTATAACATCCCTAACAAGGGTCCCTCAAATACACCAGACCAGAGGACTCACAACACAGGCATAAGTACAATGACCCAAGTCAATCAGGAGTTCAGAAACCAATTAACAAGTCAGAAGACCCAAACAAACACCCTAAACAGCATCAAGGGCACCAAAAAACAATAAGCCCTACACAACAAAAAAACCCTACAAAACAATGAGGCTACCAAAAACTATAAAATTATCATCAACCACTTACAAGACCAAAAGAATACAAAGACACCCAAAATGAAATCAGACAAGTCATAACACAGACAAAGAAAATAGATAGAACCTTCTCATAGAAATATGACCTCTAAAAAAATGACAGCATTAAAAATCCTAAGACCAACCTTAGAAGTCAAACTATTCACAAAAGCAATATTCCCTAACAAACAGCATACCAAAACAGCAAATTCCACTAAAATTGAAAACAAACAAACACCTAAATGATCCCCTCACAATAGATTGCCTAAACACAACCTTAACACAAATGACAAAAACTAAGATACCAGGACAAGCCAATTTTTCTATGAACTTCCTCATATATTTCCAATTAAACAAAGCATAACAAATTCAGCCACTTCAAAAACTCACCAAACACAGACACCCAAGATGACATCAGACAACAAACTCATACAACAAACCATCAAACAGGCTGTACAGCAAACAAAATAGGCAAAACCTTCTCCAACAGACAAAGATGATATAGTTTATAAAAAAAAGGACAATAATATGTCCTCTAAATGAATATCAGAAAGGTATCAGCATCAAGAACCTTGAACCAACCCTAAAAGTCAAACTGAACTGGACAACAACTGACTAGATACAACAGTCAATAAGATCACAATGGGTATAAAAAATAACAAATATTCACAGAAACAATCTTCCCTAACAAACATCATACCAAAGCAGCATATTCCCCTCACCCTAAAACCAAACAAAGACCTAAATGATCCCCTCACAATAAATAGCCGACACAAACGTAACACAAATGACAAAAACTAAGATACCAGGACAAGCCAATTTTTCTATGGAATTCCTCATATATTTTCAACTAAACAAAGCACAACAAATTCAACCACTTAAAAAACTAACTGAACGCAAAGAAACCCAAGATGACATCAGACAACAAACTCATACAACAAACCATCAAACAGACTGTACAGCCCTAGCCTGTTCAAAAGAGAGATGAGAGAAGCCAAAATATTCCCCAACATTAGAGAGCAATGAAAACTGGGATACACAAACCCTACCAAATCAAATGAAATACAGAGTTCTAGACAACTGAAATAGTCATAACAAGAAAGGAAGAAATTATAATAAACAGAACCCCTTCAAGACACAACACCTAACCTAAGTAACACTTAACTCTTACAAGAACTCTTGAAGAAATTTATTCAAGAAAAACAGAGATTATATATAATGTGCAAAACTTAAGAACAAATATAAGGTGACAACTAGTGAGCAACAAAAAATTCAGTACAATTGCTCGAGACTAAATTATTAGGAAGACTATAATATAGAAACTTCTTGTTTCAGTTTACCTGAATCATCGAGAATTTCTTCAATTGGTTCTGCTTTGTTGGGTGTGGCCTGTAAATAAGAAACATTATTATTCAACATTCATACCTGCTTAAAAGAGAACAACTGATGTGATAGAAAAGAAAAAAATTTCATTTTTTTAAATTTAATATTCTCAATACTAGTATAAGTTTTTAACATCAAGGTTTTAGTCAAGTATTTAATGTTAATGTTAAATTTTACCTACAAAAATACCAAAAATTTAAATTATACCTATTCTTCAAAAATAGTTAAATACTATCTGTAATAAACAAAGGTCAACTTACTCCTCTGTGGCGGTCTGAGTGTGGTGATACAGAAAGTAGACACGATGAAGAGACCTGATCGCGTTTAGAAACATGAGACGACCAAGAGCCGTCCTGGTGGAGCTGGATCTCGTGCGAGTCCGGCAACAATCTGTTACTGCTTATAACTTCTTGAAAATAACTGTAAAACAAAGCAATGTATAAACTGACTTATTGTTAATGAAATGAAGATTGCCATGTGAATTGTCTAAATACCCGGGTTGGGTTTTCCATATATTATAAAGGGCCACACCAAAATAACACAGTATTAAATACATAATTTCAAATGTAATTAAAACTGTTATATATTCTACACAAGTACTGCGTCAAGTACAAATAATAAGAAAATATAATTAAGAGAAAGAAAATATAAAATAATTATTACAACCTATGATCTACTTTTGAATTGACTATGTATGACTTGAACGCTTCACATATTTAATAAATTTAGCAAGATTTGTGAAAAACATTCTGAAATAATAATAATTAAAAAAAGATTTAAATTTTCAATGGGAGCCTCATCTAACTCGGTGAGGAACCACATTTGCTCACCCCTAATCTAATATGAAATAACTTCTAATTTCATTAATTCTTAGTACATATCTGACATTTAAAAAGAAATGGTTAGATAAAGTTGAACTTTTGTGCTTTGTGATGTGGAGTGGTTGACTTATTTTGTCTCCAATCACTGCTCCTACTTACAACTAACATCCACAGTATAATGGCAGATACAAACCACCGATCTACACGTCGACTGGGCCCTGGGGCTACTGTGGCCTGGGATACGCGAATGAGGCTCTATGTAGGGACTTAAATGAGGAAAAAATATATAGAAACTTTTTGAACCAACCCGTCGATGACAAGATTGTCATAAAGCGCTGGTCTGTCGCAGACTGGACATGTCCAAGTGGGCTTCTTCTCATTCATCTGGAGAAAGAGTGACGCGTCAAAACACTGGAGATGAGTGCAAGTTGTCGACCTGCACGGTGTCACCATACGCATTTTTCCCAGCGGACAGAGCAATGATACTCGAAGTGATGTTGTGGCAATTTCTGTGTCTGCATCCTCGCTCAATTTTTCTTTAACTGAAACACAAAAAGGCCACACACCGCATGAAAATACTGTAAAATGTTTTAATAATTTAGAAGAGACAATGTATCTATCTAATTATAGACTAAATTAGCAATGAAACAATTCTAATTTTGTTATGTGGAAAATATTACACAATTTTATCTTAAACCCAAAGAAATCTATTAAAGGAATCTGCATTATTAAAGAATGATAGAAGCAGCCACATGTAAATTTGTTCATATTTTGTTTTGGGGTAGTGTTGGTAGTTTTTTAAAAATAACACTATTTATTTTTACAAATGACAATAATACTAGGAAGGAATAAAGAGTGCGGGAGTAGAAGTTTAATAATTCCCTCTGTTTTAGTTGATTGGAGTGTAAAGCAACAAATTGAAAAGCAGGAAAGACTGTGATGTCGCTACCTACCCTTTTATGTCATAAAATGAAAGCTAAAGATGGTGATCGATGCAAAATCACGTATCAAATTTCAAAACTTGTTACACAAATAGATATTTGGAATAATCTAATTTCTCGAGCTTCTGTTTTCTCTCACTCTGTTATATAACAGTAAAACTGCACAAGATGCCCCCACAAGCAATTAAAATGCCAAAGTGACTCACAACCATACCGACAAAAAGAACAAATGAACATTACAACCAGCTGAAGCCAGTCTGGTAAAAGAATGGACTAGTGATAGGAGATAGAAGATAAAATACTATAACAAATAGATATATTATGAAAAAATATAACTCTTTATAAATAGCAAATGTACTATAATACAGTTCTTTGCTAGACCAGTTTTGGCTGATCTTCAGTAGCTCTTTTTGTCAGTAGGACGATGAGTCACTTTGGTATATTGTCCTGTCCATATGGTGAAACTAGTAAGGGTGTAAACAGGCTGTGAAGGCCGGATACCCCACACAAACAACCAGTATGCCAGAGTGATTCAAAACCATACTAAAAATGATGAGTGGCGAAAAGAGACATATCAAAAGACCAAACCAGTGAGAGGAGACAGAAGATCATGAAAATTATGACAAATAGATATAATACAAAAAGAAAAAAATGCGAATTTTCATAAATAGTACATGCCCAACAAAATAACCTATCTGTTTCTATAATTGTTGATAAGAACTACACTAATTTTTGCTATTACTTAGTCATGTTGTGAAGTCAGTATGTCTAATTCCTAAGATGGTTTGGTCTTTTCATAGACAGGTTTTCACTAGCTCATTCTGTAAGCAGGGTGGTGAGTCACTCCAGCATATTGGCTGCTTGCAGTCGATTCTGCATTGTGAACATGCACAAACAGGAATATGTCGGACTGACTCACTACCTTACTGAACGCGTCCAACAGCCGAAACCAGTCTAGCAGAAGAGTGGACCGGCGAGGGGAGATGGAAGATCAAGAAAACTACGTCACAAATATTACAACATGTGCTCGACAACAAAAAGCCTGTCCTCTTCTATAATCGAGTAATAATAACAACGCTATTTGATCATTACTTAGTCCTGTGGTGAAGTCTGCATGTCTAATCCCCTTCGCCTTAAGTCTGAGGAGCAAGTCGGTCGCCGTGAGTTTCCTGACGAGGTTGACGGCGACTACGTAGCCCCGACCATACTCGGCAGTCCATGACACATTGATGTGATTAGCCACGGAAGGAGACAATTTTGCCAGAGACGAAATGTTCACTGGCCTGGGCGGCCTCTTTGGTTCTACACCAGGTTTGTTAGTCGGGATAGGATTCTACAAAATATGAAATAGCTACACAACCAACAAATACAAAAATTATAAATATCATATCTGAATAAAAGGAAAGAGAATAATCTGTTTGACGCTGTACATCAGGAGTGTCCAACCATGGGCCCACTTAAAAGAAAATTTGTGTTTTGTCACAAATAAAAGATACCAACATTAATGTCAGGAATAAGAAAAAATATAATTATACCACACCCTGTTTATAATAACTAATATAATTGTACATTTCCAATTAATAAACTTTAAATTAACTTCTTGTTATATTTTCTATTATAAAAGTAAATTTTGTCTCAGCCCACAGGTTGGACAAGCCAGTTGTAAGACATGGGTCCTTATTTGATAAAAAAAACTATATACAATTACAACAAGAAAGTAGAACTTATAATTTTTAAATTTCAGTAGCTAAAGAAAAAAATGTATTTAGGGGGTTTGAAACTTGCATTTACTATGGTACATAAACAACACTGAAACATACTATTTTGAAGCAGTTTTGACCATAGATTAATTA
Source organism: Lethocerus indicus (assembly GCA_019843655.1). NCBI lineage: Eukaryota > Metazoa > Arthropoda > Insecta > Hemiptera > Belostomatidae > Lethocerus > Lethocerus indicus. The sequence continues at coordinate 30,006,999 of JACDQD010000003.1, read as the reverse complement.
GGATAAGCATTTACCAAAGCGCTCAAATGTCCAACACAACACCAATCCAATTTAAACATTATACGTTATTATGGTTTCAAGAATTGCCTCTGCATATCTGAGACAATTATATTAGTATATCTATAAATAAAATTCTATTCCAATTACTTGCTCCCAATTCAATGGATATGATATAAAAATGATATAGATAATCCTACAAAAAGATATTCAAATATAATCGAGGTTGTGTGCGTGGATGATACCTTAAACATTTGTTTGATGAGTATATCTAAAAATTAATCCATAATTTGTCTTATATTAATATAAGACAGATGATGGATTCATTTTTTCACAGACAGATGAATCTGTTACTTTGAATATTTATAGTTTATGAATTTAATTCTTTTTTCCCATATAAATCACTTCTCGGCTTCTTTAGTTAGATCAGCCTTTGTTGAAAAAAAAGGTATAAATTGTGAACTTTGGACCAAATCTAAAGATATAAATAATGCAGCAGTGTTTATATATAATATTCTTTCCATTGCTGTAATATTTGTTTGTTTAAAAACTATTGGGCAACAAGTGGCATTTGTTTCTGTCACTTACAAAATACTTACAGGTAATGGACAGACTTTGTTGTTAACTTTGACTACAACGCCGGGCGGAAAAATGTCTTCTTGTTCACAGGACGTCTCCAAAAGACAAAATCTCAATTGAACCTGCAACAAAATAATCGGCGTACAACTATTTAAAATGCAGAGCAGAAATTGTGAAATTAATATATTTTATTCAATTTGTTTTGACAAACTTTCAAATTAGCAAAATGCAGAGACGTAAAATTCAAATCATTGTGTCACAAAATATTTTTAAGAAAAAGTAGTTTAGGCATTAAAATTTTAAGTAATAACACCAGATTCTTTCAGTGTACTGTACACTGTTCATTACAATTTTAATTCATTACAACTTATTAAAACTTTGTCAGACAATTGTGGAAGGTAATAAAATTAAGAATGTAGCGATGAAAATATAATATAATTTAACTAATAATGTGAATGGAAATCATATTATTCAACCTATATTTTCCATTGATGATCTGTAAATGTGAAATTTTTTCCCATTCATTTTTGTAACACAATTTTGCTGTGCCACTGGTGATCGGAGGGAGCGCTTTCTCTGATCACTTATCCTAACTTATGACTAATTTATGAACTAACATTCATGACATTCCAGGCGGATTCGAACCGCTGAGCTCAGGGTTCCCAGGTGCGCGCTCAACACCTGACCCACAGAGGCACATACACAGTACTTTTATTCTAGATGTAAAGGCACATGTGAATTCATAAACAGCATATTCCGTCTTATAAATGTATAGATCTTTTGAAATACAATACAAAGCCTCAAGACAATTTGAACTATTAAATTGCCAAAAATATATAATTCTTGCTCCAGTCAGATTTGCTGAGCACTAAATATTTAAACAAATCAGTATCAATTTGATTTTAAATCATGTCAACAAAGTGGTTACCTCACTAAATGTTTATGGATGAATAATTTATACATACGTTTATACGAAGGCAGGCCAAATTTTCCTTCTATTGCAAATTTGAACAGAATAATTTATACACTCATATTAAATTGATTGCTAATAGAAAAAGATCATTCAAAAGAAAATTTAAATCAGAATAATATGAAAATAATATAAACATATTATGAAAATAATTGGAATAAAATAGAGTGACTTATTTACTCCTTCAAAGTTATTGTTTAATTCTGCCTACCTGAATGAGATATTCATTTTTTGTTCCGGGTCCGACATCCCTGTTAATGGCAACATCGGATGCTTGCTGGGGAGTTAAGTAAAACACAAAATTGCCTTCTTGATTTCTTTGGCTGCTATTTGGCACTGCTGACAAAATTCAGAAAATGATACTTTATTAATGACTTAATAATAGTGGTTAATAAATTATATAACACCCTTCACAATTTAATAATAAATCAAATTATATCTAAAAATTGTTTAAAAATAAAATAAAATTCAATTGGACTGTTTTTGCAGACTAATTAAACTAAAATAGAAAATGTTTCCTCTGGAGAAATTTGTGTTACAAAAAAAAGGAAGTGTTTAACTGACCAGGAAACTAATATCCAGAAAAAAATAGTGATGATTCAATAAATTATTTAACAAAATAATTCATTTTTTAAATTACAATAAAAAAGATACAAACTTATTTCCTATACCACACCTAGACTAGAAGGCTTCAACAGTTCTCCAAGGACATCAAAAAAGGGCAACCTTTTAAATCTGACATCTGGTTGAATAGGATAAACTGGAGACTGTGATGGCAGGGTTGTAACCTTCGGCTGATATCCATACATTGGTCCGTATAAATTTGAACGGCTCTAGAAAGAGCAAAACTGTATTTATTATATTAATATTTAGCATTTGCTCATCATTATCTTTAAGTATTATTACTTATGTTTTATTGCTTCAAACAACTATGTCCAATAGTATTTTATGTAGAAAACCTGGTTGTTGATGAACCATCTTCCCTTATTGTGTATGGAACCATTTTATATATAGGATTTTTTTCTGCAATTGAATATTGAAGAAAATGTCTGCCCGGCATTCAAGGCTCAGTTTGGACATAGTTGAAAGGAACAATTTTTTGTGTCTGCCAATGTTGGCTCTGTAGCATTTTTGAAGACCGAGTTGCCTTTTTTTTAATATTGTAATATTTCAAAAAATTCAGACCTCTGAAATGCTGACCACAAAGTGGCTAGTGGTCACTAGAACTAATATATTATACATGTATGATATATAGATAATACATTTTTTTTCAACATTGCTTATATAGTGCAATTGGCAGATTATGGCCAATTACATGCTTGTGTTATGGAGTGAGTGGCTTCTGTTTCTAATCACTACCTCTACTTACTACTAACACAAACTAATGTCCACTCAACACCCTCAGCCTCTGAGGCTCTAGGATAACAAAAGTACATAACATGTATATATATTACATACTATCATGTAAGAACATGGCTGCTGAGTAGTGCAATGACAATCTCGAAGAGAGAAAACCGTAGCCAACATGGAGATAGAGGATCACAGGGATATGATAAAATTGTTGAAAGTATAAAAATAATAAAGAAGCGCTAACGCTGATTGGTATGAAGGTGTGTAACGGGGCTGCCGGTTGGGGCTGTATCATGGCGCGCTGTTGCTGCTGCTGCTGTTGCGAGGGCCCAGTCGGTGGCTGGGGAGGCTGCTGCTGGGGCGGCTGCGAGATGAGGCTAGGGGCGACCCTGGCTGAAGTGACCACCATACCACCTGCGCCTTCTTCCCCCCGGCCACCGCCCTGAGCCACCACCGCCTGAGCCTGCTGCACTGAACCACCTTGCCTTTAAGAAAAAAAAGAAAGACACCCTTGATTAGAGCCTTTAATAGAGACTTGAGATAACACCTCATAATTCAAAACCACACTAATCAGTTTTGTACTTGTTATCCATCCCTAGGTATTTGGTTAAGAGGCTTATACTCTGTTGAATTACTGGGTAGTTGCACACAGGGAGCTACTCAGTATTTATTAGGCTGTATTAATGGGGTGAATATAGAATCGCTTTGTTTATTCTTTAATTATGTTTTCAGGTTGGTGTTTGAATGTCTACATATTCTCAATAGGCAATAGCGTTGGCAATATAAATGCGAGAATATGGCAAAATATAATTTCAAAATACAAAATAAACTTACTGTATAGTCTTGTAGAGTTCTCTTATTTTGGCATGTATTTGAGTCAAATGGGGTACAGACTTATTTTTCAAGAGTTCGATAGCTCTCGCCTGCAGTTCAGTCTTCCTTCCAGTCTTATTCAATCCTGCATAGCCAAGCAACATTTGAAGCTCTGATACCCGGAACGTTAGCAGCATATTCTGAAACAAAATGCGCCCAATCGAAAATTATAGGGATGCAGGGATGAAATCCAAGCCTTAAACTTTTAATGCAAACTAAAACCTTCCTTTGAGTATTAGACAAAATCCCACAACTTTTTTTACTTAACTACTTTAAAACGTATTATGCTGTTAATTTAAATAAAAACATTAACTCGGCAGGTTGAAATCAGTGTGAAGAACTGATGTCTTGTCGAATTCGAGTACAACCTCCCTTGTGCATTAGCATCAAACAAATCCCGCGATATTTTATTTATATTATTGAACATATTACTAGGTTGATACAAATAAAACTATTATAACCATACAGTCCGACATCGATTTCGAATACATAATGGTATTGAAGTCACATAAAAAAAAACTGAAACCAATTCAATCACATTGCCAACATTCGGTTTCGTATTCACGAGAGTTAACCTAACAACAATGGCAGCCGGAGCAAGGAGGAATACACGCCCAAATAAATCGTACAGTATTTTGACAACATAACAAAATAACGGGAAAGCCGATAATGCGATTTTTCATTTTTACAATACGTTCGCCCGTAAATCGTCGGAGGAGCCTAATTTTCTTTTCTCCGGTAATCGTAAGAGGCCGCCCGACATTTCGGGACCGTTCGGTAGGATAAGTCTTCGGCGTTTCAACGTTTGAAGAGTTGCAAATTAGGAGGCACCTTCATAATTCCGTTACTGAGCTGTAAAGCCGAAGAGGATAAAGGGGGCAGCGGTGGCTGGGGCTGTTGTTCCTCGCGCACTGGTGGCCCCTCGGGCCGCCTCCTAGAGCTCCTCCTGATCGACATTCTCATCTCCGGCTCCGGGTCCTTGTCTTCGGCCAGGTTCATCATCGTTTTCCTGGCCCTCCTAGGTCTCTTCGGGGCCGGCTCCTCTTGTTCCGACCCCTGTCTCCTCCCAGAACCGGCGTTCTCCCCCTCCTCCTCTTCCATCACTGGGTCCGATCGGCCATGGCGGCCGCTTCACCGATCTCCCGGCCCCATTGCTCGTCCTGCTGCTCACTCTTTTTCGGATACTCTCTCTTTCCAGTATATACTGGACAACAGGGTACAACTCCTCCCACCTGCCGCCAGAACCAACCTGGCCGATCGATCGCACAGCTCGGCCCCAGTGTCAAACCTCGGAGCTTTCCCATTGGTCGGACAACGCGCAGGCGCAATCCCCCTACTCCATTTCAGAATATTTTGGGAAACAATACAGATTTTTCGCACCAATCAAATTTTTATTTCACAGGTACCGCACGTTATGTTGAATAATTTCACTACTTATTAAATTCGGGAGATTATACAGGCGCTCCCCTACTAACAAACATCCCCGTGCACGAGAACAAATGTTTCCATCAGTAGACTATTAATGTTCGCCATTGGGGCGGAATCCTGTCAAAGAAGTGCCTCAAGGAACTGAAGATAACATTTTTATTTTACAGGCCGACTGTACAGCCTCTTTCAGACTTGCGAACATCCCCGTGCATACCAACAACATTTTCCGTCGGTAGTCGATTACCGCTCGCCCGAAGGACGCTACCGAAGACGGCGAGAAACCGAAACCTGTTTGAGATCGGGACGGCTGTAAAGAATGTTTATTCCGATTGAAATGAAACTCCCCGCTTTACGAACGCAATTTTCTGCGAGTTCACGCGTGTCGTTACTTTGGCGACGAACCAAATCTGTATTATGCCCAAACTTGCCGCAGTTGTACGATATTCTATCTCGTTACTATATAAAAACGCGCTAAGGAACCGATCGTATTCAAGGGCGTCGAAGTCAATGCCATATAACATAAGAAACACCTATATCAACTAAAATTTTATTTGTGTCTACCAATGGAAATGGTACTTAACCTAACTACAACGAATTCTCCACTTTTTTCTACAACCAGTTCCTTGCCCTCTAACTTATTTTAATTTATATCATTAATTTTGACATCGGTTCCTCTGTGATGGCACAGCAATACCATGCACTTATGGACATAAATACAGAGAATAATCATTAACTGACCTAACTAAACAAAATGAGCCCTACTCCATAGTATTTATTACATGCATTATTATAAAGCCAAAATATGTTCTTGAGTTATTGTTTCACTAAACTTCCTTACTGTATTTTTTTGTCAATCATTCTGAAGTGTCAATCACCCTGAACTATCTATGAACAGGGGACAAATAACACTAAGAAGACAGGATTTGAGAAGCAACAGTAGGTAAAAGCCTAACACACACTACTACAATAATTTTAGCATGATAACATAATGTATGCAAATAACTTTAACTTTTTTCACTTATTCTATTTTCTCAGTCTAAGCTTTTCAGTAACAAAACTGCATATTTCAATACCAAAATTTAATTAAATATCATTTTTCAAATGTTATCAATATTACTTATCCTTTAAACTATTTGGTGGCATAGTATTATTGTAATGTTTAATATTAAATTACTCAATTGTCTTGCAAAATTACATAAAAACACTATTATAATTTTATTCAGTGAAATCTGACTATTAAGATTGTATTATGCTGTATTCATAACATAATTTGTATATGCATATTATACATAATCTGTATTATGCATATCATTTTCTGAGGTCCACTTGTACTCAATTAAAATTTACAAATGAATGAAAAGTTGGTTTGAGAAGCATTATTTATAATGTAAAGTACATGTATTTCATAATGTTCAATGATAAGGAATGGGGCAAAAGTTTCTAAACTTTTTTATTTTTATAGCGCAATTTTGCTGTGTCAATATGTGCTGTCATCATTACTAGAGGGAGCATTTATTTCTCCAATCACTAATCCCTACTTATAATGAAGTAATGAACATCCATGGCACTCCGGGCGGATTTGAACTTGTGGTCTCTGGGTCAACAGGTGTATGCTGAACCACAGAGGCACCTATGTGTATTTCATAACGTTCAATGATAAGGTATGGAGAAACATTTTCTGAACATTTAATAACCAGACTTTATGTCATATTGTAATTAGTTGTCATGTTACCGTTAATGATACTAGTCTCTTAAAGAGAGTCACTAAACCAAATACATGAGCTCCGTATGTTGATGGGCCGATGAATAATATTATTCAACAATATAAGTATCAGAACATTAAGTAGTTACTGATAAACAATACTGTGTTACTTCAAACATAATCAAAATTGAGTTCATTTATCAAAAGTTTGTATTAGCACTTTTTCCTACAAGTTTTTTGGGAGAAACAAACATTTTTAATCAGTCCTAAAAATGAGAAGGGAAAAAGAATTCCACAAAATGGCTGAGTATGAAAAAATGTATAAGAGTATGAGTCATTGCGGACAGTGACTATAAACAGATTTTTAAGTTGTTTTCTTATACGTTCAATGCACAGGGAAATAACAGACAGAGTTTATACAGTGAAGTGATATTTGTATTGTGGGTAACATAAGCAAAATTCATAATAATTATTGTAAATAAAAGCAATATCTATAATGTGAGGAATAGGTGTACGAATGGTTTTTTGACAGGATTAACAATCAGCTGAAACATACGATGGAACTGCTATGGTTCAGAATACTTTGACCTGAAGGATTTACTATTTCATTTCGATTGTTTGGTCTTGGGCTACGCCGGTTTCAGATTCTGCCATCGTGAGCAGTATTCATACATATAGTACAGTGAAACAAATGCATGATACCTTATCAGTATTACTGTTAGACTGCCAAAAGAATATTATACAAGGTATTGTCCTTAGCCACCTTCCATATTATCAACACCAAAAGAAAAAGAAATATATCATTTTATGTCATGTTATGTATAAAAAATGCATATCACCACAAGTAGTTTAAATTCTGATTTAAAAATGTAATTAACCACACTTCTTTCAACAAACAATCACATTTATACAAATAATAACTTTAATCAAATTAATATTTATTATAATATATAATTACCGCAGCTGATATTTATTCGAAAACAGCCAAGTATATTCGTGAATTATTTGAAATTCACACATGAAATAATCATTTTTTAAAAATATACAAATAATGGCCTAAAAGACCAAATAACTTACATGCAATTAAGCACTAATAGGCTTGAGAAGAAAGTAAAAGTTGTTATTAAAGTATGCACCAAGTCTGTTTATAAGTCATATCTTTAGGATTGACTTGTGGAATCCGCATACCCGACTCAACAGAATCGATTTGAATTATAAATTATTACTACTAAGGCCATTACCAAAACAGACATCAATATTGACTTTAGCTAAAAACCTTACAATTCACAATGCTATATAGAAACAATTGAGCTATGATACCAAAACACCTTCACGTACAATTAAGCACTAACAGACTGAAGTAGATATTAATGTATGTGCCAAGTTTGTTTTCAACACTGTCCCCTCATTGTATCCGACCACCTCACAACTCATATTTCAATTACAAATCTGTATTGATTGTAGTGTTCTCGACAGATCCATTTATAAGTACACTGATAATGCGATTTGATCAAAATAACAATTCTAACATACTGAAATGTGTAAAGATCGTTCCTGCTTACGCGAGTTTTATGGAACAATGATTTTAAAGACAGGCAAATAACTTTTGAATGTAACGTGAATTTAAATTAACAGTATCGGATAGTACATTCGGCAGCTACTGCCGCAGTCGGGAAAACGGTAAACCCTTAACTATGTCGGTTTATCTTTGTGCAGTGGTACAAATTACGGACACTGTTTATACACGAACCTTTAATTCGTCTGTCCCAGACATTTTCCGCCCTTTCCTGGAAGCCAGCTTGACTGTTACAGGTAACAACCGCCACCGCCGATTTCCACAGGCCAATCAATCCAAAACCCACGGGCGGCCACTGCTGCCTGTAACTTTTTAAAGTTACAGCGAAATTTCTTAAAGATACCTATGTCTGGGAATCAATTTCGGACAGGAGAAACACTGGACAGAACCGACGTTAGAAACAAGGACGCTTTCGTATTATTAACCGACTGCAAGTGCTGCCAACCGCCGAGTTTTACCGTTTCGAAATGTACCCAGCCAACAATCGTTTGTCGTCTGGAAACGAACAAAAATATCGCAAGTAAGATCGAAAAACTATTAAAAATTCACGCGATAAAAATGTAAGCAGTCGACAAAAACGTAGACATTTAGTTTTCAGTCAAAGACAAAATCCGTTTTCGCGTTATTCGACGACCACAGGTGCTACCAACGTAGAGGTATTTTCCCCTCGAAATGTCCCAAACTAATATCCGTGCTCGTTCGTACGAAGAAAACTATAAGCGCGGGTAATATTTATGCAATAAAAATGTGAGGAACTTTTTGAAACGCAAACATACTTAAAAGAAGATATTTTAATTAACAAACACTATTTCTATTAGTAACAAAAAAGAGACTAAACAATTAATAATAATAAGGGAGTTGAAATAATTAATTTTCGTATATATAATTAACGGTTGTCATGACAGTGAAATATTTTTTTAAGAAAAATTAAGTAATTTTAAAAGTTAATAGTTTTATTAAATACTCTAGTCTATAAATATAGAGCATGACGTAAATGAAAATAGTTACTCTAAATAAATATTTATGCTATTAATATACATTGTTAGCTACATTTACATACAGATAAAAATTATGAAATACTAAATAAAACAAAATCTACACTTTTTCAGAATAACTAATTACCTTATATTAATTTCCTGAGAATCTATCTTTTTACAAATGTGTCTGGTGTATAATAACGAAATGAAGGAACAACTACGTGGCTCATTCCCAGTTTACGCACACTGGCCTGGTTAGGTTATATAAAATATAACTAATATTACAGTTATTTTTTACAGATATTTGATTCACGCTGTTCAGCTACTTTCCCACTTTCCTTTTGGTTTTTTTAGACGGAAATTCGAGTGGTGGGGATTGATTAGGAATATGGGTCAAAACAAGATGTAGAAGTGGAGGAACCCCTGGGGGCATTGTTATCTGATTTAACCTTAATATTTTACAACAATATCTTGGAAACGCAATTATGCCTCCTTGTTGGTCTTCACCAACTCGTCGAAGGGGAAAAAGGTAACAGGCTAAAAAAGTGGTCACGGTCAAAACAATATGGCGATTGCAACACAATTGCAATTTAAAAAATAACAAGAGGTATGGTGGGGCGCCCGCTTTCACTTCCCCTCCTGGGCTGGAGGTACCGAAGATATTTCTAGCTTTAAGAATTTTAAAAGCGCCGGCACAGTATAATTTTGCATGATCTTGTCCCACTTAATCATACACAGACCATAATTTTTGAAAAAGTTAATTGATACTGTGTATTGAACAAACAATCTGAATATTAATTACAATAATACTTTAACTGATAGATTCTTCTGTCTCCACTTGCTGGTTTGGCCTTTCGCTACTGTACTTTTTCTCTGGACACAGATGTACCACCAAACAAGGAGGACATGAATATAATTTGGACACATAAAGATCAGCAACAGCAAAGACAGGATGCCACACACGAAACAGACAAAAGTACACAAGAACATGTTGTTCTAAGCCCTCTCTGATCATTAAACAGGTATTTTCTTATTAAAAATTCTTATTAAAATTAGTATGCAACAATGGATTCGAGCGTGGTTATTATTTTTTAAGAGTAAGTTTATAACATTAGAAGGAGAGAAGGTAAGAATAGTTGTGATCAACATGAATCAAATTTTATTTGTATCAGTAGTATAACATATATATATATATATATATATATATATATATATATATATATATATTGACTTGTTTACTTTGAATCTTGTAGTATTCTCATTTCTGTAATTACAAGAATTCATTTCTCTTCATTAATTTCTATTAGGCACATATACAAACTACATAATAAACTTAAATTAACATTAAGCTTAAATCTGTAAAATATGCTGGTTAGCTCTGTTTCTTGGTTAACTAATGCATAAAATATATATGACTTATTAAATTCCCAATATTTACTGACTATGACGCATAAAAATAAACATCTATACAGTTCATATTTACATACAACTAAGTACATTTTAGTGCATAAATTCAAAAAAATAAACATAGTTCTGAATAAATACCAATTCAGTTTGAAAAACAAAATAATATAAAGAGTGTGCACCATTGTAAGCAACATGAAGAGAATTTATTTCACAACGGAAGACAAATTTATGTAAAATGGAAATTCATAGAAAATATATGAAACATAGGTGGAAGGCAGACATTTCATTAGTCACGAAGCAATATTAAAATAGTTATCTTATTTAAATGATGTTCGACAGTATCCACAAACAGAACCCATTTTCTAATAATTCTGAACGTATAATATAAACATAAGTACATATCTTTTACGTGTATATTCAGTCTGCATTCCCTAATAAATGAATAAAGAGACAAAGTTTTCAATACTTTCCCTTATGTTGCACATTATCACTTTATCATATTTCATTATTTATACGATATAATAAAGGAACATTACAAAAAACTCAGTTATAATCGAAGCAAATTATAGTCATAAATAATATACCAAATTAATCAAACATATCGGAATACACAACTGGAATGTATACATATCACATAGTTTTATTTCTGAACCATTAAATGATCTTACATAAGTACTATAATACACAACTACAACTACAGGTGTGAGTGAAGGAATAAGCGCCAATTCAGAAAGTATAAATTATGAAAAGACAAAAAGAATAATGTCCACTAGAAAAGAAAGAAACTTAAAATTTAGTTCATATAATAACATCAATAATAAATTATCAGCATGTTAGATTTTATTCCAATTTCATGCAACCATATAATCTATATTAATACGTTCTTCAAATACTTTTATTTCAACTATAATTACCAATGATAAAGGTGCACCACTAGGGAAAATAGAAACAACAATACTTTAAATCATTCTTACTACAATTATATAACATAACTGGTACGGAATTGTGTGCATATCACAGAATATTATTAAACACTATACATATTTAAACAAAATATTTGATTTTTTTTTAGCAGTAACTATTGTCACAAAACCCAATACAAAACAGTTATTACATAAATTCAAATGTATATATTTTAACATATTTGAAAACATGCAAATTTATGGTGTCATTAATTTAACAGAGAGAATTAGAAATAACAGGATTTTTTTTACATATCTTAAAAATGACTAGTTCACTGAATTACCCAACTTCATACATATATACATATACGAGAGTTCTACATTTAGACATCAAACATTTTCTAATTAAAGTTTTAAAATGATACTTCATTTCTTTGTGAAACATAAATAATTAGCACCTTCTTTGATAGACATATAGGGGGAAAAATGTTTAGTTAGTTTAGAACTCTTTCATTACATCATTACTTTAGAAGTGAAGATTTACTAGAAATCTGGTAAATAGAAGATAAAAGGTCGATTCATATTGATGCATGCACTTCACAATGCAAATAATAACTCAACAGTCTTGTATGCACTGGAAAACCCCTGGGAGAGGTTATAGGAGGAAGGTGAAGCCACAGGTTTTTATTGCTGACTGGGATAAATAAAATCCAAACCACTTCCACGACCTGAAACATAAATACTTATTTTTATAGCACAATTTTGTTGTGCTGATATGCCCTTGTCAGTGGATGATGTAAATTAATTCAAATAACATTAAAATAAAAATGTATTTATTAAATGGCTTGATGGTTATGAAAATATTCAATTGTCATTTGCTTGTAACAGGTTGAAGAACAATAACTTTGAACGTTTAGAAATTAAAAACTTTGATTTGAAAACCTTAAGTCTTGGTTTACTCATTCTTCTCGGATGTTAATGAGATTATGTAGACTGATAAAAAAAAGTTTATTTACATTATGATAGGGTCATAAAAATCCATATTCATAAGATCAGCCAGATTTTCAAACAGGGATAAAATAACTATTGAGGGATTTTTTTATTATTTCTTGTATAGTGGGTGATAATCATTGTTTGTAATTAGAAACAATTATACATAGGGATACTGCTATTAGATTACACAGGAGAAAGTCCTGCCATGGGTGAAAGCGTGAGACTGGGATAAATTGAAAAAGAAATTTTAATTGCTATAATCCATTTGCACATAACCTTTACATTTACACAGAAGTCTCACTTTTCCAGTCACTTCATTATAAGTACCAATGTAATTAATAATGTTAGTTAAATTTAAATGATTAAATAGCCAAATGACAATTCACTCACCTCTAATATTCCTCACTCTATTTTCCCATTTTACTTGTTTATTACTAATTAATTATGTACAAATCTACATGCTTCAATTGTTTGAACAAACCCAAAATTACTAATTTAAAAAATATACTGAAAATAAAACAACGGAAAGAACGGAATATTCTGTTCAGGTGTTAAGTAAACATTCATTTGACCAAACCATCTTAAACCTGAAAGAAAATATGGAATGAAAAAATATGTATTATACTTTCATCTGTATAAAAAAAATTGTCACTTAAGATTGAACAACATTAGAATTGATAGAACAAAATGGATAATTCCTTACCGAACATTTATTTAATACATTTATAATTTTTTGAGCATGGGGAGTTGAAGAACTGGTGGTATTTCAATATCCTCTAATCTAATTGAAGAAGGGTTAAACGGGAACTCTATGGAAAATGTAAACTTTGTGTCCATAAGGAGTGCCTGGAAAAGGAAAAAACGGAGAATTAACAAACAGTGTCATTTAACAAATTTCATTTTAATTATTTCCCATAGCAATTTATTTTCACTTACTGCTTCTGTCTTGTTTCTTTGCAATTTGAGTCGTGCTTGTATTTTGTCGATAAACGATTCAGGAACTCTGGCCTCGAGGTCATCAGCAGGCGTGTATAGATTGAGCAGTTTGATGATCTGAATAATTGTATAACAATATATTATTAAAGTAAAAAATAGAAATCAAATTTTAAATTCAAATTTGTATTTAGTGTGCTTCACAAAATTACATTTTGTCAATAGAAACTGTTGGAAAGAAATGCATTTAATTGCAACCAGTTTTAATGGTACATTTAAAAAATGGCTCAATAGCAGGAAAAATGAGCCATCAGGCCTGAGTACAATTTGCAGATCAAACAATTCTAATTAGCTAGTTGAGAGTACTGTTTCAATGCATTTATTTAATATTTAACAAGTGACACCAGGTATATAAGAAGATGAAGAATTTTTTATTTCCACAAACCTGATTCGGTGTGAGACCACTGCACATTTCTGCTACACTATCTACGTCTGCATCTGTTTTCCTGGCCTGAAGAAGCTGCGAAGCTTGAATTATTGGAGCTAGCATCTCCAATATTTTCTGATCCTGAAATATACATTTCATATAATTTTTAGTTCGTTAAACAAGTTATTTGCTATTCCTTATTAAGATCTGTGTCATATTTCTTGCTTTTTCTCAATTTATTGCTTATAACATTTTTGTACACAAAGAAAAACTTGTCAGTATTAAAACTGGTGTTATGTGAATAGAGAAGAGTAGCCATCTAAAGAATAAACATTAAAGGATGATTCCAATTTAAGACCTTCAAGGTAGTCTATAGGTTTATTTGAGTATAATATACTTAATGGCATAAAAAAGAAAGAATGGAAGAAAGTGAAAGTAAATAAGCATATAATTATTAAATGTCCGATATAAAATATTTGAATCTTAGTGTAACACTTACTTGGAGTTTCTGCTCTCTAGCCCACTGTTCCAAGTGCGAAAGGTTGTAGCGAATCTGCATTCCCTTTGACCAGTGACAGAATTCTTTCCTCAGCAATAAATTGTTCAAGGAACTTGCGCACAAAAAGTAAAACAGCTGCAAACAACAAAAGGTAAAAAATTACATTTGGAGTCTAAATAGTCAGTACTTTAGCGATCCAATAACATTAGATATACTTTAAACTATCTTACATATATTCACATATAATTTTTTGACTGGTAACTATTGTTTTTTGGAAGTGAAATATATTCATCAATGATAATCTATCTGAATTGCTTTAACAATTTGATTACAATGAAATTTCATGCTCTGTTAATTGCATTTACTGTGTTTCTATTTTTCAAGGCAATAATAGGGGTAAATAAAATGTTAATAAATCATTAAAAAAAATATTAAAACTGTGAAATTATTTAAGTTGAATATTACTAGCAGATTTTTAAAATAATATATAATCAGCCAGTATGACAAATACAGTATGAATTTTGTATTATTGTCTTGACTAAAGAAAAATTTTATTTGACATTATAAATTTTTTCTCTACACGTATTTGCACATAGTTTTGCTTCTAACCTGTCTGAAAAATTGCAGTATAAGTTCATGATCGATGCCGTATATGTTGAGTATTCTGTGGAAGGACGTAATCTGCGCCAGGAGTTCATCGAGCGCCTTCTTGATAACAGGTGTGTTGGCAGTCGTGACCGAAGAGGACCTACCTCTCGGCACTGTCAGTCCAGCAATTGCTTCGTGTTCCAGAATCGCTGGAACGGCCAGCGGTTGCAGTTTCTCTTCCATTGTTTTAATTATGCCCTGAAAAAATCCCGAATCCCTAAGATATAATGTGAATTTAAACCTCGAAGCGGGTAAGCCCAAACGCTGGCACATAAAAATAGTGCAGAAATATTCCAAATTATACACACAATAAAGAATGATACATTATCAAAACAGAAACTGAAATCCAACATTTAAATAATTTAAATCGTTTCTTTCAAACTTTGAAACACCGATTATAATTTGCTCGACACCACCATTAATGTAACCTATTAGGGTATAAATAATTGTATTTTGTATTTTGGAAGAATCCCAATATAGTGTATTCCTACCTGGCATATCCATATTGCGAGGTCACTCATCAATAGTCTGAATTCGGAGAGATCGAAATTTTTTAAGCACTGATCATTCTGTGTCTGAGTGTTATCCTTGGCGAAGTGTTTTTCGCCACTAGAACAAACAGAGAGAATGAAATAGTATGTGTTAATTTGAAACTGTAATTCTCTGTTGTACAACTATTCTTAAGATCTGTCTCTGCTAGCTTGGTCTATATTTTTGCAGAACCGTTTTTGGCTAATAACCACATTCATCAGTAACTTTCTCTGTTGCTAGTCAGTTCATGAGTCATTCGGGTATGCTCATTACTTGTGGGCCATCTAGTGTCAGCACTATCTCTATTACTGTGGTAAGGACATCTGAAGACAGTTGAAGCAGCCAAAATAGAGGATAGAAGATCACAAGAACCCTGGTATTACAAACCCTTGGAGACCACCAAACCAGTATTCTTCACTTCTTAACAGATGTATGTTCAAATCTAATATTCTTTTACATTGACTATCACTACTTTGAAAATTATGCTCAAAACTCATTAACTGTGTGAGTTATGTACGTGATATATAAGGTTCATGTTAGTACAATAATATATCTAGTACGCATTAACTTTATTTTTTAATCAAGCAGTTAATGCGCAAATAAATAAATTCTGAATCTATACAGAGGCTTTTGATGAAGTAAAATATTTAAATACCTGTACTGTTTAAGGTTGTGAATTAGGCGAACAGTATTTGATAACCAAAGAACTCCCAATTCAAGGTCGTTGACCTTCTTTCGAATTAGCCGAGTGATGGTTTTATTATAAGTCAACATGAGAGCTTGCAACTATAAAATACAAATATAAACAAGAATAATTGATTGTCAAATCAGACAATTTAAGATATTAAATGAATACAGGACTAAGAAAGTTTATTCCTTACCATTCTTTCGTTGTTGATGTAATCAGTATACCTAACACACATGAACATAATGTAAGCAGGTAGTCCTGGCAATAATGAGATTGCTACACGAGCTTTCAACTCTGAAAAAGTTCAAGAGATTAAATTGATTCTTCAGAATAGAAATACATATATTGATAAGGTTATATGCTGTAATGACAATATTATAGATGATATTAACCACATACTGAGTTGTTAATGATGAACTGGAGACATTGATACAAAGATGAACAAAAAATAAATGAGACTATTTGACTGATTGGATGATGTTGAAATTAAAAATTTGAATCAAAAAATTAATATCATCTTTCAAATTACATATAATTGTTTGCCCGAAGAAGCACTGGTATGATATAACAATATGAAATCACAACTCTGAATTCAGTTCATTACCAAATTACACTCAGTAAAGGGCTGGAGAAAAAAAAATTAAAGAGCAAGAAGTGTAATTAATAAAAGAAGAGAGTTATAATCTGATTGCTGTATTACAAAAGTAGAACAAGGATGAATCCATATCACGTAATGAATAAAAACCCTGCATACATATATGAAGACAATTTGTAGGGCCAAGAAGAAAAATATCATATTGCCAATCAACCTTTCAGAAAGGACAAATTTCATTTTAATTCGGAAAGAGCAGGAAAAATAAGCCATGCAAAATACTTGTAAGAATTTTTAGAGTATTTAACAAGAAATGCACATAATGCCCTTTTAACAGACTAACATTCAAAATTCTTGTTTCATACAAATGATTTGACCTCTTATTCAAAATAAAAACTACAATTTAAAGAATAAAATATTCGACAAGTACTTGATTTAAATTCATCCATTTGTCAATAAGATTTATTGAACTGTTAACCTAATCTCCAGTGTATAAAATAAAACCTTTTTACTGATTTTTTTATCATACAATTTACTCATTACTAATTGACATCTTTTTGCAGATCTATCAGAACTAACAGGACATCAAACCTACCACGGCCTACCCATAGATGAACAGTCTACATACATGAAGAATTGGCGAGCATAAGCAGATTTCAAACAAAAAAAACATGCAAAATTCGAAACAAGCCTGCTTTTCCGGTTTTTAAAAACCGCATTGTACATTCCACTCTGTCAGAATTACTGCTGGGGAAATGAGAACAAACACACCTGTAGGAAGTCGGATAAATAACAAAAAAAGAACAACCAGAAACAAAAAAGTTTGTATGTCGAAAGGAGAACCACACAAATATAAGAAACATCCATCTACGTAGGGAGAGACTCACCACTATTACCCGTTCAACCTGTCGATTCAGTTTAAAAGTGCATATGTGTGTGTGTGTGAGACTCTGATGAACAAAATGAAGATTGTGCTGTCGTTCCGCTACTCGCCTTTTTTTTCGAAAAAAACACATCACTCACTTTTAAAACTCTTTGAAAGAAATGCGTGAAGTAGAAAAACAGAAAATTTGGGGCACAATTGAGAATTGGCCAGGATAATATGGTAGACATCCACATGCAGGAATTGAGGAATACAAAAATTCATTCGACATTAATGTAAGAAAAAAATTAACGATTTAGATTGAATTCTGATAATTGTCTCGAGTCGAGGTTGGGAATTTTAATTATACAGAAACAGAATTGATCTTCCGTCTTCTCTCAGATGGCGAGTGGCCAAAACCGGTCTATTAAAGCAGCAAGAGGAGACAGAAGATCGTGGATACCACACAGTATTACAGACCACAAAACGGGTATTCCAAAGTAATGAAACAATAAAAGTCCTTTCTGAAAAAAGTCTTCATACATATCAAAAACATGTATGACATTATTAGGTGAAGAAACTGAACAAAAATAGGGGATTATTTAAAAAAAAATGTTAGCATCTACAGATAAATGCATTGGTGGTTATTGAGAATAAAGTTTAACAGTAATGCCATAAATAAGTTAAATAACAAGAAAGTGGAAAAAGATAAAGCTTGATGAGTAACAAATGTATTCCTTACAATGTATATGATGTAAAATTAATAATCAATCTTTTACTAATGGCTTGAAGTGAAGTCATTAATCCTACAATGACATTAATTACCCTCCAGTTATGAAATTAAATACAGTTTTAATAAATGTTATCAACACTTAGATGACATTCACAGCCAAATATCCACTGCGCTCTCGAGTAAACATGCTTGAAATATTTTACAGACAGAAAATGTTATCGGATAATAACATCAACGTACCTGTAATATGCTTAATCATTACAGTAACATCTTCGTAGTTGATCTGGAACATTCCCATGTATTCCCTTTCCTTCTTTTTAACCACAGGTCCACCTTCCACATTAATCGATTGGTTCAGCGATGAATATTCACTCTCTGCATCCGCTGAAAAAGTTACAGTTACAGTTAGAAGAAGTTTAATAGTATAAATAATGATTGGGCAGTAAAATATTTTTGTTTATTTTCCTAGAGACATCTGCTGTTGTTTCTACTTTAATAAATAATAATTTAATAACTGTAAATTAAAATGTGAAATGCACGATGAAATGATTTTTTTTGTATTAAATTGAGTTAATATGTTTCAGGTTGATTGAAATATCATCAATATTTAAATCAGAACTTGAATTATCACTAAATTCTGGCGAAATTGCATAATACTACAGCATCAGTAGGCGATGGTTCCATAGTAATACAGGAACAAATCTCATAATGCTAAGAGTATTGACGACACCCCACTTTCAGGTATATAGAGGACTCCAAGTGTGATCTACTCTTTGGTTATTACAAGAAGAATTATTACATCAACTAGACAGTAGTAGCTGTTGCTTTAGAAAGGTAAATTGTACCCAATATATCTTAAACGTATTATATAGTGTCTCAAAGCCAAATATAAATTAAGTAAGGTCAAAATACCTCCTGATTCTTTAATTTTTCTTGTCAGCAATAATACTTGTTCTTGCAATTTACGACATTTGGCTGACTTCACATCGTATTTCTCTTGTAGGTCCTGGACAGAAACCAATTGTAAAACTAGTTACAATTTTAAAAATATGTACATCGGCAATTCAAAATTATAGAGTGGATTTCTTTAAAAAAAAAATAATTTTTGTAATATGACAAAAATAAAAACAATACCAAATTTTCAGCACTGAGCCTAGATATTTCACTCTGCAGGAAGGAGTCACCAGATATGCCAGAGGACAAAAGCGATTTGTGACTTTCAATTTCCTCCCTCAATCTCTTAAGCTCGCTCACAAGCTCTTCCCGTTCCACTTCCCACTGCATTGTCTTAAACTCCAATTCTTCAGCCTGTTGTCTGGAATATAAAATTTTAAATATAAAACCTTAATACTAATATAAATTTAATAATATTAGTTAATCATACAAAATAGTAGTTACAAGATATTATACTCTTAACTTATATTACAAATTTTTGTGTATGAATGAAATAAGGTAAGAACAAGTGAACTACTGAAACTATTATTTTAAGTGTTCTAGTCATATAATGCTCTCAGTAGATTGCTAAAGTTTTAAGTAGATTTTTTAAACAAAAAATGAAACACTGAAACAATTGAATTGTTATTACAATACATAAATAATGTTAGTAAGTGTGTCTTGTGTAGCATAAGTTGTTTTTGTCAATTCGGTTCAAAAATATAAATTAATGGACTATGAAAAATTAAGGAAAAAGGTACCAACTTATTTTAAATCCATTTAAACATTTAGCGGCAAAATCAGTTAATACAAACATTTGCAAGAAAATTTATATACATGAGTATTATTTATTTCAGTCATAATATTTTATGGTAGCAAGTTTAATTCCTTTGTTACATAAGATGTTTTCATATTATTTCAGTAGCAGTGAAGTACTGACAGCACTGAAGCAGTGCGGCCGAAACTGGTCTAGCAAAAGACCAAAACCAGCGAGAGGAAGATTGCGAAAACCATATTATTCCAACCCCTCACAGACCACAAAACAGGTATTTCAAACTAATATACACTACCTTATTATTTTCTTTTGCGCTTCATACGCCAAAACAAGTTCGCCGTCTTCATTTATTAATGTTGGTTCAATATCATCGTAGCCAGAATACGGTCCTTGACCCAAATTAATGGTGCCCTGGGTTCGAGTTGCAAATGCACTTCTTAGTTGTCTATTCTCTTCCTTCAGACGTGTCACTTCATTCTCTCTTGTTTCCAATTGTTCTAAGGAAGTAAAAAGATATATGTGTCAATATTAAAGCAAATACTAAAGACAATATTAATGCAACACAATTTAAAACTAAAGAGACATACTTTTAATTTCTTGAAGAGCAGAGTTTCCAGCGTTGACTGCATCATTGGCAATGCATTCTCGCAACACTTTGAGGTCAGTTTTCAACTTTGCATTTTCAATTTCAAGATCTTGAAACAACTATTTCAAACAGAAAAATGAACGTAATCTTAATTGGTCAAATCTTTCAAATAACAAAATGCTAAACTGTGCACTAAAAACTATTTAAATATTTTTAAAATACAACCTCTTTACGCTTAATGCGTGCACTTTTAATAATGCGCATGTTTCAAATGTTGAATACAAAAACACTGTACAATAACTTCAGTGAGATACTATTATGGGGAAATTTCATAAAATATACAGGCACTTATGAGGCGCAATTTCTGAGTTATCACTTGAGTGGTTCACTGATAAAGTTTAAAAATCAAGATGCAAATCCAATTATAACACAGCTGAAAATCAATCTGATCAGTTACACAATAACTTTTTAATTCGGATAAAAAAATAATCAAAGAAATTTACAGTCAAAACAGTCTACACAAATAGGGACATAATAATCTTTCTAATTTTGATAATTATAAACACCTGGGAACAATGATTCAGTCCACTTAGGAATACCTCTCTGCTAAGTTTTATTGGGAAATTTAATTTAAATTTTTTTCCAACAACAAATGAGCAATTTTGAGTGCACTTGTCTACAAGAGTAGATAATTTAAGTGCAGTTTAAGTGGTAAAGTTTAGTGCGAATTAACCAAGAGCCAAATAAGCCTTTTTCAAAACGGTCAGGGGATAGGAAAATATCGGAGGGTAATGTAGAGGGCTGACCACGAATGTTTCTTGTGACGGCTGCGAGTTGTAGAATCCCTGTTTGATTTGAAACTTATTGTGGAGCCTGTGATTTTCACTCGCTAAGTTCTTCAGTTTCTGTTGTAATTTTAGAACTAATCCGATGTCCATCTGCAAACGACATTAACACAAAATCAGCACAACATTCGCCGTTGTGCTCGTACAGACAAACTTATATTCAATCTTCAAGCTAATGTCACATGCGTTCATCCAAATACAAATTTTTATCCTAGACTTGTTAACACTGACCTGTTGGTCGGGAGTAGGAGTATCGTCCCTCCCAGAGCTTGGCGATTTTATTGAAGAATCATAGCCTATGTCCTGCCAAAATTAAATCATAAAAATGTTTATGATTATAAAAAAGATTTATAACGTTTAGACTTAGATTAATTTTAATGGATAATTTTTGAAAAAATATATGAATTTTACTATAAAAAAAAGTACAATACTTCCAGGGTCGAATATATTATTTCAAAGTAATAATCAGAGGATTGAACACTTGAAAATTTAAACTCACATCATCTTGTCCAGAAATCGTGCTCAAATCCGACGGCGTTCTCTTGTGTGTTTTTACACCGCCCGACATTATTTGAACTTCCTTCTCCAAAGATTCTACCTTCGCCTCCAACGTAAGTTTCTCGAGTAACAATTTTTGATGCGCCGAACGCTCTTGATCGCATTCCTCCTGGAGCACTTTCTTCTCCTGCAGTATTCTGTCGTTCAGTTTTTCTAAAATTCGAATGGATCTCAATTAACCACATTGCGAGATTGTACAAAATAAGATCCAAAATATAAATATATTAAAAATACATAAAAAAAACTATGTTTTGTGAAAATTAATCCGGCATAATGAATTCTATAATTAAATAAGAGAAGTGTATAGAATTTTTTGAAAATAATTAAGCAGGAAAATTCGGATATAGTCGTAAATGAAAATTTAGAATTTGATATATTAAATCTATAACAAATCAAAATTATTGTAACAATAATAATCCACAATAATAATTACTAATCTTATAATTTTAAATATAAATATTTTTCTGAACATCGCAATAATTTATGTCAAAGTGAAGTTTCACGTAATTGTTACAAGTTAATAATAGATAAGATCAGTGAATTCCAAGTCATTGTTCCTGTTATACAAATGAAATTTGGAAATGTGTTATAACAATTCAGCAACTGACAGCTTTCACTATGGATATATAAATTGAGTTTTAATAATTAATTATTAAAACTATATATAATTGTCTCTAATCATTGTAATGCAAGAACACGCGTAAAATGTGACATTTTTTTTTATTAAACCAGTTATAAAAATCAAGCGCAACAAATATTGCAATCATCCATCCATAAACACCTTCTTGTCCAACTTTGACAATCTTTAGATCGTCTTTCAATTTCAATAGCTCGTTCTTCAGATTTTTATTTTCTTCCAATAGTTCTTTTCTTTCAAATTCGTGTGTGCTGCTAATTTTATCCTGAAAAGGAATAAATCAAAGTATGTTACTTTATTTTTTTAATTTTACAGTGCACATCATCTCAATTTGTATATTCACTTAAAACTAAATAAAGGAACCTTGAGAATTTTTATTTTTACATCTGTGGTCCATCTTCATCTTAATGCTAAGTTCCTCATAAGCAGTCACTTTAGGAACTTAAATCTATTACCTTAATGACAATATATATCTGTATCTGGCACAATATAAACTAATTTAAGCTTTTCAGAATGATGCAACCAATATTAAATCGCAGACTAACCTTTTGGGCAACAGAATCTTTAAGCTGACCAATTTCATCTTTAAGGTATTCAATTTCATTGTCGCGTTGATTCAACTGTTTTGAAACTTTTTTTAGTTCTACTTCTATACCCCTCAGAGAGTCTAACTTAGCCTTAGCTTCCGCGACCTCTTGGATGGCACCCTTCAGATGTGAATTCTCTTTGGACTGTAAACGACAAGGGACAAAACCATTAAACTGTACATTTTACAAATGTGTTAAACGTTAAATAAACAATGTCGAATAGTTACAATTTCTCCAAGTTTCTGTTGTAGAGAAATAATTTTGTTTTCCAACCCCTTGTTCAATTTCTTTAGGTGCTCCGCAGATCTCGCTTCTCTCTTCATTAATCTGAACCTATAAAAACAATAATAACAATAAGTCAAAATATTTTTTACTGGATATTTTCAATTTACAATAGCCAATTAATCTGAAATTAATTTTTTGTCTTACTTCCTCCTGGCAAGGAACCTTCTGACAGCAGACTGGCAAATAATAATCTTCGCCCTTATAGTCAGATATTTCCTTCTGCAGATCCAGCCTCTTACTCTCGCTTGAATCACTATGGCCTGAAAATAATTTATACAATACATTAAAACTAACAGGAAGAGGGAGAAGGACTTAAATTATCATAACAAGTTAGTTAAGAACTTAAATTAGGAGTCTGAAACTTTAAAATAAAAACTAATTAACAAGTACTCAAATAAATTAGCACATTTCCATAAAATCTTTTTTAATTAATTTGGAACAAGATTTTAACTGTTATATTCTTCTAAAATGTGAGAAATACATAAGATGATTACCAATATATATATAAATTTCTTGTATTAATTACAAAAAACATGTGAAAAGAACTAATATATTAGGAAAATATATGTTCCTAGCAGTTTGCAACACAAATAAATCCTTAATATCACATTGTTTAAAAATAAAATAATGTACCTAATATATGATACATGCTTCTTATATAAAGTTATATAGTAATAAATATGGTAAAAATTGTATTTTATCATTTATATTTAATTATTTGTCAATAAAAAGTAGCTTACTTAAATAAACATTAATGAAACAAATACTTATGTCTTATATGTGTATCTTTCATTTTATATTTATACTATATAGAATAGTTATAAAAACTGTTTTTTATAATTTATATTTAATTATTTGTGGAATAACATATTTTATTTCAAATATAATTTATACTTGCTCATAAAAATGTGTTATTAATGAATAAAAATATGTGCACGAACTGTAGTTTTATTAATCATAGCAATTTTAACTTTGCCGCCACCTTCAGCTTTTAATTCGAATTTTAGTTCGGAAAAATTCCGCTAGAGGGCAGCACTGCACGGGAATGTCGATACCGGCGCTGGTAGTTCCAGAAATCGCCGCTAGATGGCGGACCGTTACGAGAGCCGGTAACGTTTTAGTTCGGGAAAATTCCGCTAGAGGGCAGCACTGCACGGGAATGTTGATACCGGCGCTGGTAGTTCCAGAAATCGCCGCTAGATGGCGGACCGTTACGAGAGCCGGTAACGTTTTAGTTCGGGAAAATTCCGCTAGAGGGCAGCACTGCACGGGAATGTCGATACCGGCACTGGTAGTTCCAGAAATCGCCGCTAGATGGCGGACCGTTACGAGGACCGGTAACGTTTTATAGTTCGGGAAAATTCCGCTAGAGGGCAGCACTACACGGGAATGCTGATACCGGCGCTGGTAGTTCCAGAAATCGCCACCGGATAGCAGCACGCGACGGGAACTTGATAAATTCAAACCGAGCGACCTCCTTGCATCTCATGTTCTCCTGATACAAATCCTGATATTTTTTTTTGCCCGACAGTTTAAATTTTAAAAATTAATCTAACAGCTATATCATCCGTATAATTGTCAATAAATGAACCTTTTAACGCTTGTAATGTATAAAAGAAGGTTAGATGCCGAGACCCCCATAATCATTAATTAAAAGTCATACGACAATTATATTTCCCTAAAACTCACAGCTTTGTTCCTTCTCATGTCCTCATACTTTTTCCTCGCCAGATACCCCCTGCAGTATTTCTGCAGGCCGAGTGTCGTTTTGTACAACCGTTTGTACTGCGACCTCTTGACCCAGCCTCTCACAAACCTCTGTATTGTCGTCGCGGCCTTGTTCCTGCGCATCGCCTCCACTCGCCTGGAGACAGGTAAGTTGTTATCGTTAAATACAATTTTTGAAAACAAATTTTCGCACGGCATTTCGCTAAATCACTTTCGTTGTGAAATACCTTCGCACAAGATAACCCCGGATATATCTCTGAAGAGTACTGGTAGCCTTGAGCGTACGCGTATAACGCCTACGCACCAGGAACCCCCTGACCGCCGTCTGAATCCTTATGCAGCATTCCAGCAATTTTTCAGACCGCAGACGTTCCAGATAGGCCACTTGGCCGGCTCTGAAAAATATCTTCGACCCTCCGAATTTGTACTTGTCGCCGTCCTGAAAAAATATCGCCAATTGTTATTATATTGTATAAAAAAAAAAAATGCAAACCTTAAGATTAGATAAAATTTCGGTTCTACATTAGACCCACTTTTATGACACTGTTGACTATTTTTTCACACGTGACTCTCATATTGGTCCTGTCGATATCTCTTGATTTACACAGAGCTCTGTAGCGTTTCAAAAAATCCGTGTATAGCCACCTAAACAAAAATGTTTAAACTGTTATTTAAAATAATATAAGGTGAAATAACAGTCATAAATACGGAGTTATCAAAGGAAAGAGATATGCAAGGAAATGGTGAATTACAGGAAAAAGAATAGTCGTGGGATCCATTAAACAGCACGGATATATAGGTATTTATGGGAGTTAAAAGAAAGAGGAAGATAATACACGTAATAAGGGTGTATGGTATGTAATGGTATGATATAAAATGCATTATATTTATGGCAAATAATAAACGTTAATTCTTATTTGGTGATTTCTTTTTTCCTTAGATTTTATAATATAAACAGACAAATAATAAAACGAAAACTTCATTAATTTTTTTTTATATTAATAGAAATATAAAATTCATTATCTCCTACCTTGACGGGAAACCAGCTGCACTGATACGGATTGTTTCCAGAACGCCGCACGCCCTCAACTGCTGGACTGCCCTGCTGGGGTTGTACTTGAACGCCGCCTTATCATCGTTGGGTTTAATGCAGCGGATATAATGTGGAGTCGTCGCGTTCAGAGTCACCATCAACGCATTCAGCGAGTCGCGGAATTGGGACCCGACCTGTAGATTGTACGCTATAAAAATCTGATTTGTGTTTTCACCGAATTTGAAAAGGCCGTACACGCGTTCAAAATGAAAAGTAACTTACGGTCTTTTTATTTTTGGCCCCGACAATCGATTTCGGCTGCACGCTCACCCTCACTTTTGTCTTAGGAACCGCCAATTTACCTTCCTCGTCAGTCTCCCTGAATAATCGATGCATCAAACGATTGTTGCTATTTCGTAACACGTTAACCTAAAAAAAAAAAAAAAAATTATTTGGAGAAATTGCAAAATTAATCGATTTCATTAAAGCAGTTGGTACACACAGGCGCCCCGTGTCAGTTAATTTAATTCCAAGCTTTACAAATACAATTTAAAATTGTACGAAATGTATCACTTTTTTCCTCCTCACCTGTTCTTCAATAACGGTATCCCGATTTTTTTCTAGGAAACCGGACACATCATAATCCACTCTGTCGGCAAAATGTTTAATGACAAAGGAAGTCGTTCCTGTAAATATAATAACACCGGGTTAAATAAATATGTTGCCGCGATATAATGTAATTGAGTTGCGCAATAATTATTGCTAATAATAATAATAATTAGTATATTCACTTACCAAACCTCGGTTTATCGAAATGACTAAATTTTGCACACTTGGAATATAATTTCTCAGCCCAAGAACTATCGGACCCTTTAGGCATCTAATCATTTAATTAGGACAAAACAAAAACAATTTATGATTAGTATGAAATGTTATGCTAAGACTGGTTTTTCATATGAATTTCACAGAACAAAAGGAAAAATTTATTACAATTAAAAAAAAGAAATAGACAACAAAAACTAAGATCCAACCATGCTGTATAATAAGTGATGAAATTATTGCATTTCAATTATAAAAAAATATAGGTACATTCGAGCACTGTTCTTCTACTACAGTTTCATTTCCTCAATCCTGGCATATCATTATATGCAAATTTATTTGTTAAAATATATTCTAATTATTACAAATAATTAGATTAAAAAATGATTAAAAATTGTGTACTACAATATAGGGAAATGTTTATGAAAATTAATGCTTAAAACATTTATCTATCATGTTTATATTTTTGATACTGTTGATGTACATAAAATAATTGCATAAAAAAATTAAAATAAGAGGTTAGTCATCATATTAGAATAGTAAAAATTTGTCTCTTTGGTACATCATCTGTACATAATGTAAATAGAGTGCATTAAAGTGAAATGTCATGCCAGACATTATGAGTCATATGATGACACAATTTGTAAACAAATGTGGAAAAAGATTGTAAATAAAAAAAATTATATAACCGCTTACCCTACACTCTTCATCTAACAAATCCAGTACGCCCAGTTTTGATTCAATGAGGTCGATACAAGGCTGGTTGTCATAAAAATCTATAAATTTCCATTCGATTCCTTCTTTCATGTATTCTTCTTGTTCCAGTTTAAACACGTGCTACAATAAAACACACATTACGATACGTAGGTACAAAGCTATATTATACTAACAATAGTTTGATATTAAAATTTTTTACCTGGTTGAACTGCTGCTGGAGTTTTTCGTTTGCATAGTTTATACAGAATTGTTCGAAGCTGTTGGCTTCGAAAGTTTCAAACCCGTAGATGTCAAGCACTCCAATGAACTTGTGTTTGCCTTCGGCAGATGTTTTCAGAGCCCGATTTATAACGCCGATAATCCATGAAAAAAGTGAAGCGTATATGTGTTTGGCCAGCGCGTCCCGAGCTCCCAATGCCTGAGAAATTCATTTAAAAAAAAATTATTAACCATACAATAAACCAATTTAAATATCGCTTTCGCGGATTCAACATAGCAGAAAATTACCTCAGTGACATTCATAGGCTTGTCGAGTGTTTCCCTCGAGCTGACAATGGGCCTGTGGCAGAGCCAATGTTTCAATTCCGCACTCGGCACTTGGTACAATTTGCACACGTACTCCAGGTATCTGTCGTTGCTCTGAATAAATAAATAAATAAAAATGAATAATAAGTCAATCAATGAGCGAAGGTTCAGCAACCAGAACTTGAATTATCACTAGCTTCTGGTAGGATTGCGCAATGCTACGGGAAGCACCTCTGTTGGCAGGGGTTTGACCCACTGCTATTCCAGGTTTTTTCCTGTGTTTGGAAACCCTCTTTTGCCCTTTCTTTTTGGAGTTTCCAAACACAGGAAAAATTCGGGAATAGTGAAAGTTCTTCCCACAACATTAACACGATCCTACCGGAAGCTAATTAGTGATAAGTGTATTGTCATTCGATAAAAATTAAAATGTTTTCCGCTGTACGAGTTTAAAATGGCATACTTGGATGGTAGAGATTTCTGAATCCTCCTCTTCCCCAAGATCGACGATGGACACATTGCCCAAGTGTAGAATACCGGCCAGGATTGTAAACACGTCCTTAATGTCCTGCTGGGAGAAACCCAGCGTTGTGAGAGCGCTGACCGTCTCTTCGTAGCAAGCGCCGTCGTCAACACCAGGTATGTCGCACTGATCACTTAAGTAGACGTAAGAAGTGGGAGCTTCTGTTGAAACAAAATATACAACACTTAAAAACTGAAGAAGTGACAATAAGTAACCAGAATATGGTATGATTTAATATAAACCAAGGAATAATGGTCAAATTGAAATTGGTCTTATGTACGTAATACTTATTTATACATAAACTTTAACAAATTAATTTTTTGTGCAACCTGCCTGAATTCATATTATAATTTAGTATATTGTCCAAAGATTCATACTAAAGATAATATTAATTATTTGTCTTATATAGAATTGCTGCAACTTACGTAGCATGAGCTCGGGGATTTTTGCTCTGGCAGCACACAGTTGATAGAATATATGGTAATTCCGTTCGTTTTGGGCTTGAAATACGACTCTGGACTTTTCCAGAAGATAAGTTCGCATGCTCGCTCCAGACAGTGTATAATTACGGGTGAAGTGGAGTTCAATGAATTTCCCAAACCTCGAACTGTTGTCATTTCTTATTGTCTTCGCATTGCCGATTGCCTGCGAATTATTGGCAAAATTTTATTGTATTAATTTCAGAAATATGAAATGAATCCGCTGCTACCGAGAGAAAAGTGTTTTAACACTGACTTCCATAATTGGGCTCGAAGCGAGGACTTTCCTTTCGACGTGCGTCTCCGTTGTCGACCCTCCAACAGTAGCAAAATATCTCATTGCGTATTTCGCTGAAACAGTTTTACCCGCGCCAGATTCGCCCGACACTATAATACTTTGATCTTTCTGCTCCCTGAAAATAGACATTAACTGATTTAAAATAATCATAAACCTTAAAGGTAACGAATTGAACAATGCGGCACTAAAGCAATTCTGAAATGTTATACTAAATGAATATATTATCAAAAATCTGTCAAAGGTCTGTTATATTATAAAAAAAATTGACTGCATTGAAATATTCTTGAAAAATTGGCGATTAATACCTTTCCATTTTTGTAAATGCCTCCTCTGCAACTGCAAATATGTGTGGCTCAAGTTCGCCCATGGCTCTGCCTCTGTAGGTCCATATGGTGTCAGCACCGTATATGGACAGTTCGGTGTAGGGGTTGATAGCGACCAACACAATACCTGAATGAACCAAAAATAACCTGTTAGTATATTTCTTAAAGCAGCTAATGCATTGCATGTAACATCCACAATTTACAAAACCAATAAGTCAAAAAACTGAAAAAAATATTGTATCTGCATTGGACAAATTGGATGTCTGTAAGATATAAAATCTGTTAAAAGGATTGTCAATCAAACAATACTTAAATTTCAAGCTTAATACAATGATTATAGAGGCCACTCTATAATCATTGTAATAAGGTTTGTTCGCATTCTTTAAACTAACCGCAATATGTGTAGATAGCATTTTCTCTGCAGAAACGAATTTGGAGGTTATAAAGTACGGCGGGTTCATGAAGGTATGACAAAGCAGTGAGATCATTTCCACCAATCAGGATGTCAGGATTCCTGAGAGGTGGTAGATTACTATCAGATGAAACCTTTATTTCTCTTGTCTGAAACAAAAATAAAATATAAATACTAACTTATATTTTTTGAATGATAAAAACCTTTTGAAAAATAACAATCAAAGACTAAATATTTACACAGATTTCTAAAGCACAAAAATGTACAATACTT
Organism: Lethocerus indicus; assembly: GCA_019843655.1. Classification (NCBI taxonomy): domain Eukaryota; kingdom Metazoa; phylum Arthropoda; class Insecta; order Hemiptera; family Belostomatidae; genus Lethocerus; species Lethocerus indicus. The sequence continues at coordinate 29,975,999 of JACDQD010000003.1, read as the reverse complement.
TGTACAAGACAGATTGAACTAAATATGTTAGCTGATTAAATATAATTTAATAACTCCTTATATTAGATTTTTTGAACTTTACAAAATTGCAAAATAATAAATATGTATTACCTTTGAACTAAATGTACAAATTAGCTCAGTTTGCATAAAGATGTATAGATATTATAGATATCTATCTATAATAATTTCCTTTCAATGAACAGTAAAGGTTCCTTATTATATTACTAAACGGATTAACAATAAATTTGTATTATAGAAACTTACATCTCCATCTTCTGTGACAACTTTTAGGGTGGATTTGACAAAATCTTCTAATACTTTTGCTCCTTCCCAAACTCTTTCGGGGTGAGGAATCCATACTCTGGCACCCTAGAATAACAAAAAAAATAGTTCAAATATAAATATTTCAATACAGTCTAAAATTAACCCTAAAAGGACAATACGTATCTTCATTCATATTTTGATAATGAAGTAGATACAAAATAAAGTCTTAAAGAACATAAATGATTCCTTTTACCAAAATATATAAAAAAATGGGTTTTATAATTGTATACAATTATATTCCTGATTAATAAGAATGTGAAAAAGCATCCTTAAGGTAAAATATGTCCCTAATTAGTTGAGCTAACCTTTTAGAATGATTAAAGTAATTACAGACATAACTCTTGTTATGTTGAATACAATTAATAAGCAGTAAATTAAGTTTTATGACCAACAATTATAAATTAGATTGCATTAAGAAAAATGATGGAACCTATCAGGCAATAAAACAAAAACATAAAGCAAACTATTTATAAGCTCCAGATTATGTAAGGAAACTGGTTATGCAAATGTTCACTGTGTGAAAATAATCCTGAGAAACAGCTGTAAATCTATAACAATACCTGTAAAAAATAAGTATTAAAGACCTAAGAAAATGTAAAGATCTTAAATTATAACTATAAAAGGGTAAATATTTTGTTTAGTTTTGTTGCCGAATGTGTTTCATTTACAAAAGGGACTCCAAGGAGCCTGACAAGAAAAATTTAATTTTTATAGTGTTATATAAACACTATAGGTTATATGTCATGCAGGTTTCAGTGTGAATTATAGTGCAATATGATTTTGTACTAAAATCTGTGCATTGCAACAAATTGAAAGTCAATAAATCTGTCAGGACATTTCACTTTGGATGAGGCACGAATGAAAAATAAATCTAAGGACTTCCAGTTTAAGATCCCAAAGTTTCCGACCACCTTCCTCCCCTGCTTATCAAATACTTGCAGTACTTCAGTCATTTTTTAATCAACTTGGTTGGTCAAATTTCGGAACGCTAACGCCGTTTTCGGGACTTACTTTCAGATATCTATCCTTGTAATCGGAGGCGAAGGCCCACTGTTCGAACCTCTTGTAATATTCGTCAGTCTCTCTCGGTGGCCGCTTTTTCGGCGTTCGCCAGAAAAACTTTTGGACCGAGCTCATGCCGACAACTCGAAAAACACATTCGAAATTCCCACTCACTTGTCGAGTAGTTTTTTCCCCAAATGAAATAGTAGTAAAATTCAGACAACAAAACTAACAATCACAACAGTTTCGATAACTTGTTTGAGAGCGCACACATGGACAGGTGTACAAACACGGGCAGATCTTCGATTGTCCGGAAGGAACGTTTCTTTTCACATCACGCTATCAAAATTTTTCCGAATTTTTTGTTGAAAACCTTTTTTATTTTGGTGGCTCAAGCTGAGTCCTACATTGTCGCTAGTAAAATAATATTTTCGGTGACAAAAAAAAATCGGACAATATTTCGGACATTCTAAAGCCTTTTCGAAGAATTAGACCACCCCCGCCGGCACGAGAGGTTATTCAAGACCGACAGTAACGGGACACCGCCGCCCTCCTCCTCATCACTACTATGGCTTTCTTTTCATGTTACAGATTTATTGGGCTTTCCGAATGAATTTTTCAAACGACGCAATATACTGTTCGCCGTCCGCAAAATGGCAGGAAATGGCGGGCATCCTCCGCCCGCCGAAGACGCCCCTCCGCCCGCCGAAGACGCCCCTCCGCCCGGCTTTCAACGTTCCGACATCGTCCGGAATCAAAACGCCAGACGGATAATAGAAACTGTAAAAACAGGCCTGTATTTCGCCGGGAGTCGAATGGGAAAACTGGAACACAGGAACGACGTTTGACGAACGATTGAAATATACGAATTGCGATAAAGTGATTATCGATCAGGCACAGGGTGACAACTGAGCCCCGCGGCCGGCAGAAACAGACTGAGAAGCTTTAGGCGACGGTAAATTACATAACACAATATATGTGTGTGTGTAGAATAGTCGCGCTGCTCTTAACCCGAATGTAAGAAGAAACCCGGGTGAAAAACAGGTTGTCCTCTGAGACGTCCAACTTTTACTAGCTCCGTATCCAGTATCGTGTTTTACAATGCGCTTTTTTTTTAATTCAACTTTCGCGATTATCTCCTCCCGGAATTCCGGCCAGCCAGTCCCCCATTATTTCCGCTAAAGTTTCGATTAAACAACACATGTATATAGCTAGACGACTGATAATAAAGTATCTTTTTCATGACCTTTAAGTAGTGCTCTGAATACTACCTGGCGGCAGAGCTCCTTAATTTTATATTATACTACAATACCTGTTATATGATCTGCATTTATTTCTGTTTGGAGAGATATAGCTTCATACAAAACGGGTTGAATTAGGCGTAGATAAGCGGATATACTATAATTGCTCTATGATCAGTGTTGGTAGAATAACGGTCAGATTTATGCAACAGTATATACACTATCTGAGCGGAGGTACTCTTGTACCTCGACCCTGTCTTCTCTGAGCCATCAAGTGATCATCCGTCAATGTCTGGTAGATCAATTGCTGGCTCAGTGCTAACTCTGGAAGTGCCCTCCTGCGAGTGTGGAAACGCTCGAGCTTTCCTTCGTTGCCAATGCCTCCTAAATCATCATTCAAAATGGCGGAAACAAGCCGCAGAACAAAAATAAATAAGTGGGTATTTGGCTCTCCTATTATATACAATTATTTTATATATATATTTTTGCCTTTTCTCAACGAGGATTCGTAAACACGACTCAATCGTGCATCTCTAGATATAAAGAAGTCTGGATCGTTTTTTACGAAACAAGCACATCCCAATGATCATTGTATGAACGAATCGAAATATAGTTCTTTTTTGGCCTTCGAAAGGAATATGTTACAGTATTTTGGTCCAGACGATTGGAGCCCGGATTGAATTCTAATTTAATGTCTGCGGTTGAGACCACTCGCCGTCACCCGAGAGCAGTTCCCCTTTATAAAACCTTAAGAGAGTCGCTTTTTAATTCGCGATATCCACTGCCTTTTTACTGTCACTTCGTTATCACCAGTTACGAAAAGCTGTTAACATTTCTGTCAATGGTTGCAATCGTCGGCAAATGCGAGTGGTTTCAACCTTAATTTTGTTTGGAGAGGGTGGGTGGTATCTACCCAAAAATTAGTAGAATTTGTTTTAGACAATTATAAACAGATATATAATACAGTGTATAATAATTACTCTGACGTTAGTGTCCGTACAATAACGGTGATACCGTAATAATAATAAGCTAGTACGAACAAGACGTGGGTATACAGGTACCATGATACTGAGCGGCCGTCAAAACATTTTCGTACTAGTGGTATTAATAATCATTTTCAAACTTTCACATACGCCAATCAAAAGTGAGAGAATGAACCCAGAAAAACCTACCCCTGTCTACATTTTGAGCCATTTACAAATCGACGATCGACCCTCAGTACACCGAAACGTTTTCTTTTGTACAATAGTAAAATGTAACCTTTTTCTAAAATTAAGATGGACTCTACGTTTAAACGTTCATTCTTTCTCTCAGAGGAATACAGAGGATTTGATTTTTGATAGGCGCCAAATAGGTAGGTGGCGCTGGTGCTACCTGCTGCATCAAGGAAAGTTGGCCACATTTAACGCCACCACGTTTCTCTCTGACTGCTATTGATTTTCGGCCGCCGGCCTTCTTCCGGTCCATCCCTCTCAAACATGATAATAGGCGCTTAAAGTAGTGACGAGGCTTGCGACACCCAGAAGCCTATATACCTGTCTAGCCTAATACTACGGGTAGACAGGTGAACACTCGCGCAGTACTTTCAAAGCCGACCCATCTCCCAGGCGCACTACTTTAATGGACGTCAAAATTATACTTTATTTATATATTTATATTTATTTTTGTAGTTTTTATTGTTTAACAAAAGTTTCATGAATCAAATATATAAAAATTGGGCTGTGTACGAAAAATGAGTACGGTCTTGTTTCAGAAAGAAAATGCAAAATTGTGTCAAGTTTACGAATTTGCAAACAGTTTCGGGCCATATTGCGACCATCTTGATAAATTGCAAAAATATTGATTTTTTTATATAATAAAAAATCGAAGATTAAGTTTGTCCAAGATATCGCAGTCAAGCTGGAGACGTTTGCACAACATTGTGCAAGAGGAGAAGGAGCGGATCAATAGGGGGGTCCGGGGTGACGGGAACGACTGGCGGGGATTGGCCCCATTAAGATTCCTCAATCAAGGCCAATATATATTAAAATTTCGGCCCACGTATCCAGAAAAAAAACATTTTAAAAATTTGCAAAATCGGCCCCAAATATATTTATACGACCGGGCCACGCGATAAGCGAAAATAATTCAACAAAACACAGCACCCGAGCACGATATTCAAATAGAAACGGCCTGTTATTTAGCGTACTGACATTTAAAATAAACTGAAAAATAAAGTAAAATCATCCTTATGTAATACTCAAGTAAGTGGTCACCGTTAGTTGACCATCCCGTTCGGGTATTTTTATATAATTTATTTATTTTTCGTGATTTTAAATTTAAGAAACTATTCTTCTAGTATGCAGCAAGAGACTCTTCAGTTCGTATTCGTAAGTTATGCAGAGAAATAATTATTTCAACGTAAGACCTACTATCGAAGCGACTACGAAAAGGAACGGGAGGAGACACTGACGAACGCGATATCTACTACAGTATTGCGAAAAACGTTAACGGATTTGGATGTCGGCTTCCCGGAATAAGCATCCTATTAGCACTGATACAGACGACATAAGCGGGTGGTGACTGAAAATCGTGAGACTGATGGAAGATCAATAGGAACGGAGGAATGGACTACTAACAAGTCACTAAAAGAGCGGTTCGTCGACAACATAAAAACACGAGTGAAAATGAAAAACAAGCGACTTTGTCACAATAATATGCCGCGTATTTCATTAAACTCAACTGCCCTTTATAGGCTTGTTCTTTTTTGGACGTTCTCTAAAACGAGCGAATCTTCAGAAAAAGGACTTTTTGTTCCAACTTTTTCCGACCCACGCTCCCCAAGTTTCATTTTGGCCGCACCTCGAGGATTTAAAATTCAGAACAAGCCCTTCCCTCCCTCGAAGCCTGTTAATTAAACTCCTTACTGCCGGGAACTAATTAAACGCAACACAATATGAATATTTAACCGGCTTCATCGCATTACAGTCGGATGGACGTAGGCGATCGCGGCCTTCTAGGCTTTTTCTTTTTTCAGATTCAGATTCATTTTCGCCATCTTCAATAGCATTCGGTCAATAATACTACAGCGATCAATTTACGGACGTTGGCTTCGGGATTAAGCGTTCTGTGGGTGAATTGATACTGACTGTTTGCTAAGGTCCAAATAAGCGTGTGGTGAGAAAAGACCGTGAGTGGATGTTACTATAGATTTAAGTTACTTGTACGGGGTACTCTTCTGACAGAAAAAAGTTCGTGGACAACATATAAAGGTGAATATAAATATTTTGTTACATTTATTTAGCAGGCAAAAAGTACATTAACGTAATACTGAGCGAGTAATGAATGCGATTTTTTTCTTGTGGTTTCGGCGAATGAAGTTAAAAAATAAGATGATCGATGAGACTATTGAAGTTTATTTTCAATTTAGTTTCTTCAGCCACCCACAACATTAAGTTTTCTTTCTTTCGACAGGCTGTTAGTCCCACTCGGTTGCACCAGGTCATCTGTAAAGTACTGTAAATGTTTACTGAACATTACTTTCCCAACCGTGGCAGTAGTAATGCGGCAAGGATTGGAGCTCTAATTATTCAGAGGGAATCACGCATCGCGTGTTGCACATTTTTGCCAGGCAATACTCTGAATTGTTCAGGCGCCGATGGGTTCAAAATGGGACAATTAAAAATTCTCGCGGAATTCAAATACGAGAATCATTACTTTACGATATGCCAAGTGATTATGTTAATTATATCATCTAGCACTAAGTCGATAGGACGGCAATGGCACTCTCCGACTGACCTCTGCCGTTCCCTCGCTATACCGATCTGATCCAGATTACGCCGCTCCCGGTCTCAAAAAACCCTTCTTAAAAAAAATACTTTCAATATTATGAATTGACGATACTCTTTTGCGTTAACTACCTACGCGGTGCCCGGATTTGGGCTTTAGTTCGCCCCTAAAACGCGACAATGCGGGCGGCGTGCGTGGTGTCACACAAATTTGACTACCAAAACGTATTTGCGCTCGGACCGATTTATACGAGGGATACAATTGCGGTATTGAGCATTCGGCGGGGCAATTGTCGAGGGGGAAATTAGGGCGAGGATAGGGCCGCCCTAAATGACGAATTGAGGGGAAGCGGCGACCGTTTTATTCATGATTTGCATCAATAAATTCAGGATTCTGGAGTGTTCTGGGCTGTGAACTCCCACGATCAATTGTAATGTAAATAGTAGGGCGAGCAGAGAAACCACCCCCGTAGAGTAAAGCAAACCCGATTGACGGTTTTAACACCGGTTAATCGCCGAGTTAGTTAGGGTCGCCACCTGTTTCATTCTATTTTTCATTTAGGTGGTCCGGTAGGCTATTTATTTTTCTCAGTTTGTAAATTTTCAACAACATGTAACATCTAGGTTCGAATTCCCAGTAGAATCCCCGGGAGTACGTTCTAAAGTGACTTCATTCCCGAGATACTAGTGGAATTTCCGGTAAGGAATCAGTAAAGAACGAACGGTGAAATCTAATTCTAGGTGCCCAATAGAAATTGCTGAAGAAAAAGAAGTGCTCGAAATTAAAATAAAAGTAATTGAATGAGAAACAGATTGGAAATGATAAAACAGTGCACTTTAAGTAATTGACAACTCATTCTTTCTGTTATCGGCAGAATATCTTGAGTGCTCAAAGAGGAGCACCTGGTTCGCCACAAATATTTGATCTGTCTCAATAATTTCTTGCTGGTAAGAAAAACAGTATTCACTCTGATTTTTGAATGATGAAGCAAAATTATAATTTCGACATTACAACTGCGCGGATTATATACTGATATGCCTGTCTTTTATAAATAAACTTTGTTCCATTTTCCGCTAGACTTTCTTAAATTTCCATTTATTATGCGATCAAAGCCTTACAATTTTCAATTATATTCGCGCCAACATAATGAATAGAAATACAAAAAAAATTAGCAAATTCCGCCAATCGCGAATTAGCACATTCTGTCGAATTGGGTCTCCAATCAGCAGGAGTACAAGGGAAAAAACCCGGACCCGAAATACCCACTCAGCAGTATTTCAAAATGCTTTTAATACCGTCGCAATAACAATGTTTATTAGCATACACACACAGATTATATATATATATATATATATATATATATATATATATATATATATATATATATATAATGTTGGCAAGATAACAGTGTAAAATCGACCGGTCGCCATGTCTCGAGCTATAATCATTGCAGGCCGCACGAAATGTTTCCATTTTTCCCGAACGTTGATTAAGCTATATTTTGGCGCTAGAAAAATTAATTCGAATGAAAGTTTCACGAACAGTAGCGTAGCGATATATCGTGAGAGATATCGTGAAATAAAGTCGATGACCGGCAAAATAAGTAATTCAGTAAATTAAAGTTAATATTACATTACGGAAGGCGAACAATGACTACTATTGAGTATACAGAGAGTAGAGTTGAGGGTATACAAACATTGGATAACAGTTTTTCAATTTAACCCTCTATGGGCCGAATTTTTATTTTAAATCCAAAAAATTGGGGAACGAAAAATCAGCATATAACCTATAAACCTATATAGGCATATAAACCTATATATGCAAATGAAAAAAATTGATATTGATATTGGTTGTCTTGACAACGTTATAGGATTAAGATTTATGCGCCATCTCACGAAAAAAGCTATAATTATTTGGTAAAATCTCGATAAATTGAAATGTGACCTGAAAGTTACACTGGTCCATAGAGGGTTAAATGCCTCCAATACATTGTTTCGTAGCAGTAATAAATAACGCCAGGCATGCGTCCGTATAAATTATGAAAATAAAACATAATGCGATTTTAAAACTGGAAAAGAAAGGTTTTGAGCAAAAAAAAACTGATTTGGATCCTCTGCTATAAATTTAACATCGGTATTTTTACCGATATTTGTATTGTACAATTGTGGCAATAACACTTAGACAGTTTAAAAAACACAGGCATGAGTTATAAAAATTTGAAATATATCCGTTGAGGGACAATGAGGGCGCGGTTCTCTGAAAAGACAAACTGCGGAAAAGTCTATTTTTTCAATCGCATTTTCCCGTTTGTTTTTTATTAACGCGGTCGTAAAACCTGGGCCGCTCCTGTTTTCTACAGCGGCGAAGGGGAGGCGCTTTACGACCTTTCAGTAATTCATCGCCGGGCCGGCCTCAGGTGAATTTCGGGAGGGGGGAGGAATACGTTTTTGAAGGGACCGTGGATAATACAGTTTTCACTTTCACTTTCGCTTAAAAACGCAAATAGGTGAAAGTGCTACGATCGGGTCAAAGCGTTTAGCAAAACTCCCCATCGCAGCTTCGTGCAAGCTCGTCCAAATATTGGCTTTGTATACTGGAATAGAGGGTTTTTATTTAACAAATGATACAACAAATAAATAATATCATCTAAGTTCGTCGGTAGGCTGGTGGTGAGTCACTCATGGCATATCGGTTGCCGACTGACTGATTGGAACTACTGAAGACGGGGAGGGGCCGAAATCGGTTTGGCGGTGAAGAACAGTATTTGTTTCCATTGCTTGCACAGCGCAATTATGGTGGGTTTGGCAATGTCGGTTTCGTAGGCTGCTCGCCAACTTCAGTAGGTTGGCGTCACAGAAGAGCCGAAATCTTTTTGACGTTTGCCGAAAAATTTCTTCTTCACGTGTCGCCCCTTTCAACGGTTCAGACTACGGTAGGTTCCCTTCCTAGGAAATCTTAGTCCGGGAGGTATTTTCACTCGTTTCTCACAGAATCATTATTAGCGAGAGATAATATTAACAAAACAGAAATCGTACTTTAGCAACAAAATCAGCATGCCAGTTTACATATCTCGAGGCCATCCCGAGGACTCCCGTCCGACGTTGTTGACTTATCGCCTGTAGAGTTTTCCGGCAGATGAAACCCCCCGCCCTCAAGATACAAGAAACGGCAATGGGATAATCGGTTGGTCTTCCACCGCTCGATCAACACGTACAGCGATAGCGGCTATCGCGCACTTTCTACTAATAAATTAACCTGCGGCACTACCGATACTCCCATGCCATTACTAATCGTTCTTAATGTGCCAGTTCTTAGCAGCCATGAGACTGTATACAACAAAAGTAATAATTAATACAAGGGTAATAATTATTCGCACAAGCCCCCATTCAACGAGGGGCAGTAGGTAACTCGTATTCAGAGTACCCTGTCAGTTATAAGAGCGGGAAACATTTTAGCTCAACTGGGTTCAAAAAAGAAGTTTGGTACCTGCTAGCACTAAATAATCAAAGGAGACATAAGCCGCTTAAGCAAATCCTTACTAAACGAGTAATGAAGGACTAATGACATTCTGGAATACCATTAACAACAAGAAAACAATGTTACAACCCATACATACATACATATATATAAGTTGAGTCCCCATGACTTATATATATATATATATATATATATATATATATACACGGACAAAAGGAGCTACTGAAGATAGGGAGCAGCCGAAAACGGTCTTGCAAAACCGGGGAGAGGAGACAGAAGATCTAGAACAATTCTACTACTACTATTACTAACAGAAATGTCCCCCAAAGTCCAATTACACTTTTAAACAAACCGAGAATATGCATAGCAGAAGCTTAAAATAAAAATCGACCGATATTTAAAGACTCTACCTCGTGTTTCCAATTAGACAAATTGCAATTAAAGCGAGAGCGGGGAGCAAAAGTGCAGTCGAACTGCTCCAGCTTGGACCGAAGTATCCCTATAAGAACCATGACTTTAAAGCTTCTTTTGTTCCCAATTTTACATTCCCCAGCCATTAATTGTTTTCAAAACAAGTTTTCCTAGCTTTCTAATCCTCTTCTAATTGAACCTGCGCCTCATAAGCTCTTGAATAATCTCTGACGCCAATCACTCGCCAAACTGTGTCAAGCCCGCCTTTCTTCGAAAGAGATAAATTTTAAATTAACTAATATTCGACTGATTATTTTATTATTCATTTTAACTGAATTCTTCCATGTATACTGGCAATTGAGATCTCTCACTAAATAATAATTGCAACAAATGTATAAGGACAATTCGCAGAACAAACCCTACGATAAATACTGCTAAAAAGGATTCTTCTATTTATACTTGGCCAATCGATCCTCGTAAAACCTCGTTAATTTGCCAGCGCTATCGCAAAGCCTATTTGCATTTCCATTTTAGTCCGCTTACGTAGGCGAATCGATTTTGAATGTATTAAAAAAATATATATATTTGCGGTAATAAAAAATACTGAACAACTTCGAGGGCCGACCGTTTAACGGTGGCGTTTCAGATACTGGTAAAGATATGTCCGTTGTTATTCACAACAAAGATACACCTGATACCTTGGAATACGAGCGCACCAAAATACGAGTTTTTGTCTTGAGATACGAGCCCTCAGTAGGCCTCGTGTTAGGAGCATGCATCGATGACGTCATCGGTGCATCGGACGTATGCTATTTCACGCCTTCTAACTTATTTCAAAAAAATTCCCAACAGGGAGGAAGAAAATGAGAACGGAGAAGATTCTGTTGAAACGCCCTTTACGAAAGGAAAGAGAAGTTCAGCAAAGAGGAAAAACTCTTATCTCACGGTAACGCTGTACTATGTTTAAAACGAAAAGCAATTTAATAATAGCAAAAGGATTGGTTGAGAATATGGATGTTGGAATGGGGACAGTTTTTTGCTCTCTGGAACCGGCTGCTAAGTATACAACTGGTACTAGTTAGTACCTTCCTTTCTCCCGGCGAGATCATTTCTCCGACTTTCTTGTCGTGGGAATCCAATTTTGTTTTTTGTTGTTATTTGCAGCCGTGAAGAATTTTAATTCTCCGTCACACTTCTGTATTGAGAAATGGCGATCCTGACACACTAAAGGCTCGCTGCAGGCCAACTAGGATAGGGAACTATTGATTATATCATGCGAGGTCGATCAAATAATGATACACACACAGTGTTCATTACGAAGTCGGAACAGTGTTCCTAACGGTCGTAGAAACCGCTGTAGTACCGCTAGTCATCAAATTACACGAGACTGAGAGGAATTACACTTACAATATTGTAAAGATAACGAAATAGCGTGAGTGGATAATACAAACTAATCTAATTATCGATTAAACTAAAAGCATACTACAATAAAGCAAGTTATATAGTATGTTAACACAGAAATATGTTTTTACAATTTCTCAACATGGATTCGTAAACCAGACAAAATTCTGTGCCATCTTTCCGGAATGGTACAAAATACTCCATTTCATCACCGACCACTAGAGTTTTAATTAATTAAGCCCCTTCGATTTATCGGGGCTCTGAATTTTTTGAGTTTGTTAACTAAGGCTAATTTGATGCCGGTTTTAGTAACGGCCTCAGTAGTCCTCCGGTAGCCGGTTCAAGTCGATTCTTTCGGTCGAATAAAAAAATGAAATGAAAAACTGAATCGCTCCGAGGGAGCAGCCGGTACGGCCGAACGAACGGGGGTCGATCCACCCTCGTGCTTCAAACAACTGGGGATGTATCCTGTGTCTGAGTCACAGCTTCTAAAATCGATTGTCAGCTTAGCTTTGAGCCCATTCTTGGCCCCTCCACCCTTCGTTTGGGGGTCGGGGCACTGGCAGAGGTTACGCAACAATGTGCATTGTCCTGTTCGGCAGGCCGTATCTATTATACCCTTCCCTTGGTCTGGACTGCACTTCAAGTGGACAAGAACCGGAAACCGCGGTTTCGAAATTATTGCAATCGAATGAAAACGTAGTTCGAACTCATCTTACCGTGACAACGTTTTATAAACTTGGACGCTTATTTCTTGTATTTACAATAAAAGACAACGACCATGATAACGACTGGTAAATATGGCTTTACTTATATTTATGGTTCTTTAATCATAAATTCTGAACTAATCACGCTCTTCAATGATCTCGGGCTGGTTCCGCTTAAGTTCGGAAGCGGGGGCTCGGCTCACCATCAACTCAATCCATTTGCCCCTATATTAGTTATACGCTATATATGGGACGTCTAGGCACATGACCCTATTTTACCGGGGCTCGATTCGACGAATTATTTAGAGTGTTCCGGGTTCACCCGAGAGGTGCGATCAATTCAAATTTGCACATGAAATGCTAATGCCGGAGGTATAGGCAACCCATCAATTTTTAAATCTATCTAGTTTTTTATATATCCACAAACAGCGTACATTTAACTATTCAGTGTATCGCAAGACCTCGGTGAAAGGTTTATGACCTTCTTTGAATATATCAGAGTTCTGTTTCTCATAGATCTTTAAATACAATAAAGAGGCTTGTAAAATATACGTCCACATATAACCAGAACATTATTCTTTCATGGTATGTGAGCCTACATTTTTTGCTTGCGTTTTATCGGGCCAGATCAAGCTCAGTGCATTTGGCGAATTTCTTCATTTTATCATTCACTAAAATAAAATATAATCAATATTCACTAGCTTTATATAAAATTATGGTTCTGAAATTGTTCCGAAAATGTTCTCCTTTTTTTTCGGTGAAACGACAACCGGTTTTGCGGAATGTTTCCTTAAAGCGACAAAAGGCAGAAAGTAGTCTATTTCGGTTTCCTCGCATAATGCGTGCAGTAGGAGGCGGGCGGGGAGCTTTGGCACTTTCGTGAAAGTTGTCGGCCTTAATTGTCTCCTTTAAGTATTTGCACCGTTTTGCGGTCACGCACAAAAAAAGCTACAACACACCAGAGCCGTCCTATGCAGCAGCGCGATTTTGTTATTTCAAGAACGCCTCACACAACATCAAATGTATACACCTCATGTTGATCGTCATGTTGACATTCATTGGTTACTATTCAATCCAATTTAGGGACGATTTGTGGATAATAAGCAGTGTTATACAGAAACATGTAAAGCAGCTAAAATTATTTATTTTATGCTCCTCCTCGTTGAGTTAACTGCGGGTAGATTTGAAAATGTAAATCGTTATTTTCTAGTATAAATTCAGAACTTTTTTCACGAATCTTGTCAAATTTACTAAGAAAGTGAAGTCACATAGCATTTCAGACTTTCTAGGGTATGTAAGCGTCTTAATTCAATTACATTTGATTTGCTATCTACAATAAAATGGTGAAATTAAATCGCAACGAAAGTCCGTCTTCTATAGTTGCAACGACGACTCAAAAAGCTAGTACTTTTCCGCCGAAATAACTTTAACCAGTCCTGCCAACTTTCCTTGCGAACGCCCTTCTCTGAAAACCACGCCGCTCTAATGGAAAAGTAAAGTGGGAGAACGGACAAAGTGGGGAAGGCGCTGAAGTCACTTTGCACTTAAAAGAAATTTACAGTTCCTACAAACGGCGGTAATAAATTCCGGAGTATTAACATACCGGCGAAATTAGGAATAATATATTTATGGATACCAACGTTATCAAATAAATTTTTAAAAAATATTGCAAACTGCAAACTATATTTCAAAAACGCTTTCCAATAATTGAGAGGAAATAATTGAAAATAATAACAAGATGGTGAAGGGAAATGTTCATTGCATATCAAAACTCACGGCAGTAAAACCCACACCAATGTAGCTCTCCTTTAGGATAAGGAAAAGTTCATTAACTCTAAAACAAAACGATTGATTAACGAACGGATCAACTTTACGAACGGTCTTCCAAAACCTTACTCATTCTCGAGCATGTACTGTGTTCTTCATACTCTCTGTTTCTTACACAGAAAACTAGAGGAGGAAGGACGTGGAGAAAAATCGGTTCCGCCTCATTTTCCAAAACAAACAGCGGACGATATTTACTCATTAATAATATATTTCTGACCTTTGGGCCTGCCTTAAATTGCATCCTTTGTGCCCCTTTTTTCCGATGGCGTTACATTTTTCACCCGGCAATTATAAGGAAAAATACAACGCGAAATGAAGGCACTACTACTGGTGGGGGAGAGCCCAGACAATATGTCAAAAAACACGCTCAATTCAACGCTGTTTAAATTTATGAGTTTCAACTCAATTATAAGATGGGATCTACACAATAAATTACATAAAGTACAATGTCACGCGCACGTTTCTAAGCCTAAATATAAACTAGCGAATACATCTGTAAGTTAAGAAATTAATCAGTACTGAAGAATTACATAATATATGTTTCGGAGCGCGACGGCCGACTACACTAATCCAACTAGGGTGTCGTCTCTGATGTATTCCGGGGTCCCGCTTATAATTATATATAATATATTCTAGTTTATATTCCAAAACTAATTTCCGCTCATTCTTTATTTATAGGATTTATCGGGTCAAGTCTTATTGGTTGCATTTGACTCAATCGTTTTGTTAAACATATCGGTCCAGTTTCATTGTAACTTCAACACTGCAATTTCAATACCGGTGGCAGAAAGCTACTACTCGATGGGTTAGGCTAATTGTAATGGTAAGCCGGCACGTAATAACCGGCTAACCGCACCGCCATTCTCGCAGCCGTAGGGGCAACATTTCGATTACTCTTTCCCCTTTTCAATTAACTTTTTGCACTGTTTTTCGGACGACAAGGACAGCCGTCTTAGTCCATACTCCCGTCCGTGTGCCATAAGCTCAAACTCAATCGGGAGTTTTCTTCTTTAACATTTTATTTCGTGTATTGTTCAGTCAACAGTTATGGGCACGATAGCGGTACGTTTATTATTTCCTGCTTTGTTTCTCCACCACCGGTGATGGCCGTTTTCGACTTGCACCTAAGAGTAGATCTCTGGGCCATTCAACAACCGTGGTGGAGGATAATGGATGGACAACAGAGGATTGGACGAGAAAATTAGGACGAAGAGTGACATCATTTCAAAATGGACTAACTTTAAATAATACAGGTTAACCAGAAAATAGAAATTATATCGGTTAAAATTCGATTATACGCCTTATTTACGATCGGATCATCCGAAACCACCAGACCTGAAAGACAATAGGTCTACAATAATAGGCCTAAAAAGTGCAGCGTTCTAATAATGGACGATCGAGATTCTGTACCGAACGCGAGGAGACAGGAGATCAAATAATCTATAATTAATTTTTATTTTGCTCAATTTAAATGTAAATTCTTAAACCGAAAATTATTGCCTACACCTGCTAAAAAAGCTCGGGCTGGTACTACAGTCACGGAGTTATAAATCAGTAAATAAATAAGATACCTCTATATAAAATACCTCGCCTTATAAAATACCTCTATAAAGTAATTACTAAATTTTAAACCCGACTCCTATTAACGGCGCTAACAGAAAATTCAGACTTATTTTCACAGTTAATGGACTCCCTTGGGGGCCTGCCAACCAACCCGAAACCCCATTATGACACGCTTCGTCATAATTTAACGCCAACTTCATTAAGCCCCCACCCCCAAAGGCACTCAGGGGCTCATTAATCAAAGTACAGTTCAGGAAATAATAATAAGTCGACGAGAAGATGGAAAACCGAAATTAACGGTAACTGATATTGATGCCGTGGATTATGTCTCAAGCATCAATCCGAGCGAGTACGGAACTTGAAAAAATAAACTAAAGGAGCGGTAAGTTTTGAAATTAGTAAATAGTAAAATCTTGACAGTGGTGTGTATTGAGGTGGATGTATTGGCTATATCGTTTAATATACGAACTAAACACCATTTTGGACCTAAAACCGCATATTTGGGCCTATTTTTCGTCAAAAAAACCCCTTTTCTGGGCCTCAAAACCGATTTTGAGGGCCAATTTGTCGTAAAAAAAACCACATTTTTGGGGCTAAACACCGCATTATAGGCCCAAAAATAAGGTTTTTAGGCCCAAAAATTCGGGTTTTACGCGCAAAAGCGGCCTAAAAATAGGGTTTTTAGGCCCAAAAATGAGGTTTTTTTTGCCCTGTAATGGGCTTTTTGAGCGCAAAATCGGCCCAAAAATGAAGTTTCTAGGCGCAAATTTTGCATCTGAAAATGAGGGTTTTAGGCCAAAAACTGGCATTTTTAGAAGAAAAATTCGCCCGAAAATTCGGTTTTTAGGTCACAAAATGGAATTATTATACGCAAAATTGGAACAAATATGCTGTTTTAGACGTAAAATTGGCCTGAAATGCGGTTTTTAAGCCCAAAATGGCATTTTTAGACGCAAAATAGACCTGAAAATGCAGTTCATAAGCCCAAAAATAACATTTTTAGATCCAAAATTGGCCAAAAAGTGCTGTTTTTAGGCCAGATATGACATTTTTAGACGCAAAATTTGCCAAAAATTCGGTTTTTAGGCCAAAACTGGCATTTTTATACGCAAAAACGGCATTTTTCTATGCCAATTTGGCCCAAAAATACTGTTTTTAGGCCCAAAAATGTCATTTTTGTGACGCAAAATTGACCCCATAGTGCTATTTTTAGGCACAAATATTAAATTTTTAGACGCAAAATTGGCCCATAAATGCGGTTTATAGGATCAGAAATGGCACTTTTAAGTAACTTTTAATAGTTTTTGTAAGTCACTTGGGTACAGTTGTGGGTGGAATATGGGGAGAATATTTTCGAAAAACGTACATTTTCGATTTTCAACCTGCCGTTTCAGGGGCAAGTGTAACTCACTTTGGTACACTTGTTGGTGGAATATGGGATCGATCTGAGAATATTTTCGAAAAATGTAAATTTTCGATTTTCAACCTGCCGTTTCAGGGGCAAGTGTAACTCATTTGGGTACACTTGTGGGTGGAATATGAGATCGATCTGAGAATATTTTCGAAAAACGTAAATGCAATTTAGGCCTAAAATCCGCATTTTGGGCAAATTTTGCGTCGAAGGATATCTAAAATATTTTTTAAAACATTTTCGCCAATTTTCTAAAACCATTTTCAAAATCTGAGAATATTTTCGAAAACGTAAATTTTCGATTTTCAACCTGCCGTTTCAAAAACTCATTTTGGGTACATATCGATCTAAAATATTTTCGAAAAACAAATTTTCGATTTTTTTTTCGGCAAAAATTTGCGATCTATTTTAAAAAAATTTTAATTTGCGTCTAAAATTTTTTTTTTGGGCCTAAAACCGCATTTGTGGCCCAATTATGCGTCTAAAATGCCATTTTTGGGCCTAAAAATTTTTGGGCCTAAAAATTTTGCGTCTAAAAATGTCATTTTGGGCCTAAACATCGAATTTTGGCAATTTTGCATCTAAAATGCCATTTTGGGCATAAAACAGCCTTTTCCGGCCAATTTTGCGTCTAAATATGCCATCTTTGAGTCTAAAAAGCCATTTTTGAGTCTAAAATGTCATTTTGAGTCAAAATGTCATTTTGAGTCTAAAATGTCATTTTGAGTCTAAAAAGCTATTTTTCTAGAAATGCCATTTTTGAGTCTAAAATGCCATTTTGAGTCTAAAATGCCTTACAAATGCTATTTTTGGGACAAAAACCGCATTTTCGGTTCAATTTTGGGTCTAAAATTCCATTTTTTGCATAAAACAGCTTTTTGGGATTTTGCGTTTAAAAAGCATTTGTGGAATTATGCGTCTAAAATGCCATTTTGGGCCTAAAACCGCATTTGTGGCCCAATTATGCGTCTAAAATATTTTGGGCCTAAAAACGTTCTAAAACATTTTCGGATTTTTCTAAAAATGATTTTTGGGAAAATCATTTTTTTTCGTTTTCAAAATGTTTGGTGGGCGATCTGAGAATATTTTCGAAAACGTCGATTTTCAACCTTTTCAGGGGCAAGTGTAACTCACTTGGGTACACTTGTGGGTGGAATATGGGATCGATCTGAGAATATTTTCGAAAAACGTAAATTTTCGATTTTCAACCTGCCGTTTCAGGGGCAAGTCTAACTCACTTGGGTACATTTGTGGGTGGAATAAGGGATCGATCTGAGAATATTTTCGAAAAACGTAAATTTTCGATTTTCAACCTGCCGTTTCAGGGGCAAGTGTAACTCACTTTGGTACACTTGTGGGTGGAATATGGGATCGATCTGAGAATATTTTCGAAAAACGTAAATTTTCGATTTTCAACCTGCCGTTTCAGGGGCAAGTGTAACTCACTTTGGTACACTTGTTGGTGGAATATGGGATCGATCTGAGAATATTTTCGAAAAACGTAAATTTTCGATTTTCAACCTGCCGTTTCAGGGGCAAGTGTAACTCACTTGGGTACACTTGTGGGTGGAATATGGGATCGATCTGAGAATATTTTCGAAAAACGTAAATTTTCGATTTTCAACCTGCCGTTTCAGGGGCAAGTGTAACTCATTTGGGTACACTTGTGGGTGGAATATGAGATCGATCTGAGAATATTTTCGAAAAACGTAAATTTTCGATTTTCAACCTGCCGTTTCAGGGGCAAGTGTAACTCACTTTGGTACACTTGTTGGTGGAATATGGGATCGATCTGAGAATATTTTCGAAAAACGTAAATTTTCGATTTTCAACCTGCCGTTTCAGGGGCAAGTGTAACTCACTTGGGTACACTTGTGGGTGGAATATGGGATCGATCTGAGAATATTTTCGAAAAACGTAAATTTTCGATTTTCAACCTGCCGTTTCAGGGCAAGTGTACCACTTTGGTACACTTGTGGGTGGAATATGGGATCGATCTGAGAATATTTTCGAAAACGTAAATTTTCGATTTTCAACCTGCCGTTTCAGGGCAAGTGTACCACTTTGGTACACTTGTTGGTGGAATATGGGATCGATCTGAGAATATTTTCGAAAAACGTAAATTTTCGATTTTCAACCTGCCGTTTCAGGGGCAAGTGTAACTCACTTGGGTACACTTGTGGGTGGAATATGGGATCGATCTGAGAATATTTTCGAAAAACGTAAATTTTCGATTTTCAACCTGCCGTTTCAGGGGCAAGTCTAACTCACTTGGGTACATTTGTGGGTGGAATATGGGATCGATCTGAGAATATTTTCGAAAAACGTAAATTTTCGATTTTCAACCTGCCGTTTCAGGGGCAAGTGTAACTCACTTGGGTACACTTGTGGGTGGAATATGGGATCGATCTGAGAATATTTTCGAAAAACGTAAATTTTCGATTTTCAACCTGCCGTTTCAGGGCAAGTGTAACTACACTTCGATTGGGTGTTGGGTGGAATATGGGATCGATCTGAGAATATTTTCGAAAACGTAAATTTTCGGATGCCAATTTTTCTAAAAATTTTTTTTTCAATTTTGCGTCTAAAAAAGCCATTTTTGAGTCTAAAAATGTCATTTTTGAGCCTAAAAACCGCATTTGTGGCCCAATTATGCGTCTAAAAATGCCATTTTTGGGCCTAAAAACCGCATTTGTGGCTCAATTATGCGTCTAAAAATGCCATTTTTGGGCCTAAAAACCGCATTTTTGGGCCAATTTTGCGTCTAAAAATGTCATTTTTGGGCCTAAACATCGAATTTTCGGGGCAATTTTGCATCTAAAAATGCCATTTTTGGGCATAAAACAGCCTTTTCCGGCCAATTTTGCGTCTAAATATGCCATCTTTGAGTCTAAAAAAGCCATTTTTGAGTCTAAAAATGTCATTTTTGAGTCTAAAAATGTCATTTTTGAGTCTAAAAATGTCATTTTTGAGTCTAAAAAAGCTATGTTTGAATCTAGAAATGCCATTTTTGAGTCTAAAAATGCCATTTTTGAGTCTAAAAATGCCATTTTTGAGTCTAAAAATGCCATTTTTGAGTCTAAAAATGCCATTTTTGAGTCTAAACATGCCATATTTGAGTCTATAAGTGCCATTTGCGCGCCTACAAATGCTATTTTTGGGACAAAAAACCGCATTTTCGGTTCAATTTTGGGTCTAAAAATTCCATTTTTTGTGCATAAAACAGCTTTTTTGGGCCAATTTTGCGTTTAAAAATGCCATTTTTGTGCATAAAAGCAGCATTTTTGGCCCAATTTCGCGTCCGAAAATGCTATTTTAGGCCTAAAAACCGCATTTTCGGCCCAATTTTGCGTCTAAAAATGCCATTTTGGCGTCTAAAAATGCCATTTTTGCGTATAAAAATGCCATTTTTCCGTATAAAAATGCAATTTTTGCGTATAAAAATCCCATTTAGGGCCTAAAAACGGCATTTTTGGTCCAATTTTGAGTCTAAAAAGGCCATTTTTGGGCATAAAAAGAGAATTATTGGGCCAATTTTGCGTCTAAAAATGCCATTTTTGGGCTTAAAACCTGCATTTTTGGGCCAAATTTCACGTCTCAAAATGCAATTTTAGGCCCAAGAAACGTATTTTTGGGCCAATTTTTTCTAGAAATGCCATTTTTACGTATAAAAATGCCATTTTTACGTATAAAAATGCCATTTTTACGTATAAAAATGCCATTTTTGCTTATAAAAATGCAATTTTTGCGTATAAAAATGCCGTCTACGCCCAAAGACGGAGTTTTTGGGCCAATTTTGCGTCTAAAAATGCCGTTCTTGGGCCAATTTTGCGTCTAGAAATGCCATTCTTGGGCATAAAAACAGTATTTGTGGCCCAATTTTGCGTCTAAAAATGCCATTTTTGCGTATAAAAATGCTAATTTTGCGTCTAAAAATGCCATTTTTCCGTATAAAAATGCAATTTTGGCGTATAAAAATGCCATTTTGGGCCTAAAAACGGCATTTTTGGTCCAATTTTGGCGATCTGAGAATATTTTCGAAAAACGGAAATTTTCGAATTTCAACCGAATTTTCAGGCTAACTTTGCGTCTCAAAATGCTATTTTTCGGCCTAAAAACAGCATTTTTATTCCAATATTGCGTCTAAAATTTCCATTTTTGGTCCTATAAACCGCATTTTTGGACCATTTTTGCGTCTAACAATGCCATTTTTGGGCCTAAAACCCGCATTTTTGGGCCCATTTTACGGCCTAAAATCACATTTTTAGTCCAATTTCGCGTCTAAAATTTCCATTTTTGGTCCTAAAAACCGCATTTTTGGGCCAATTTTGCGTCTAAAAATGCCTTTTTTGGGCCTAAAACCCGCATTTTTGGGCCAATTTTGCATCTAAAAATGCCATTTTACGGCCTGAAAACTGCATTTCTTGGCCGATTTAGGGTCTATAAACTCCATTTATGGGACAAAACCTCATTTTTGGACCAATTTATCGTCTAAAATCCCCATTTTTGAGCCTAAAAGGGGGTTGTTTGGTGTAAAATCGGCTCAAGAATGCGGTTTTTAGGTGCAGAATTAGCCCAAAAATGCGGTTTTTAGGCGAAAATTTAGCTAAAAAATACAGTTTTTAGGTGAAAAATCTGCATTTTGGCCTGATTTGTCGACAAAAAACCCCTTTTTTGGGCCTAAATTTGAAATTTAATAATATTTAATGGTTTGAGACAACCCCACCTAGGCCTAGTCTTTATTGGTCGAATCTGGCATTATTAGTACGGCATTGTATAGTAATAATTTATTGTTTAAACGTAGTTCAGACCGAGTAGCTCCCGTTAACATAACAATGAAAGCGGACTCCTCTCATCCAGCTATTTCCGAGCCGGTATAAATTCTGTTTTCTGTACTCACGTCGACAAGTATTGTGTAACTTATATTGACGATTTCCGCGGTTTCTAATAACAACAATACTGAGAGTCCGCTAGGCCACTAACCGGCGTTCCCATTCGGCGTTGACCCAAATCGCTTGGTCAGGTTTACGGTACAACCCGTACAGTCTGAACCAAAATAACTGTGGTTAATACGAAAAAAATACAGGATAAATAAAAAGCGCGTATAATCCATTTAATATCCCAAAAATTCTAGTTTTCAGAAACTGATGTGGCCTTATTGCGTTCCGTCGTCATAGATTATTCAATAGTGTTCAAAGATGTTTGATGTATTATATGCGCCTTTACGTCTTCTGTTTTTTCGCCTTTTTTCGGAAAATCGAGGCCTCGTCTCAACTTATGAAGTTGTACTTAACCGAAAACGGTAACTCCCTCTCTCTCTCTCTCTCTCTCTCTGCGCGTATACTTTATTTTGTGATTTTCATTTCGACAATTGACTAGATGAATTGCACATTTTAACCCGGTATAACATTACAGCGTCGACCCCCAGCTGCGGTTTCCTCTGAGAGCGAATACAATTAGAGTAGGGTCTAAGCGGAGGTAGGGAGGGTTTCCCACCGGGAAGAAGTGTAACCGGAGACACTTCCCCAGTATTGTCTCCGCTTTCCTGATCGGATGTCCTCCTCCTTGGATTGCGCGATGGGAAGAGGGCTTCGTCGCATTAGCGGCCCAGTAGTTACTACGCCCCTCTCTCTCTTACTCCTCACTCTTTCAGTCAACAAGCACCACTAAACAGCCTCAACTTTCACACAGAAAAATGAATGAACTGAAAAGAAACTGTTTCTGAAGTGTATAAATTAATGTTATATAAATACCGCCGGGGGACTCTTGCGGTATTAGTCTTATTCTCCCGATAACTGGTGTTCATAATAATTTACTTCCGTTTGGCGGAGACATTTCCATGCAAAACATTCACAAGTGCCACCCAGAAAACAGATTCAATCTTAGAAGACCTGTTTTGTGGTCTGCGAGGAGTTGGAATACCGTCGATTTCACGTGTTTCTGAGGATGCTCAAAAAAAATCCAAAGTGCCTAACACCGCTACTGAAGATGGAGAGCAGCCGAAACCGGTCTAGCAAAAAACCAAACCAGCGAGAGGAGACAGAAACACACGAAATCTACAGATTCAATTTTATTTCACTTCAGCAACTTTTCCGTTATTTGCTATAATAAAAAATTTAAAACAATTCGCAAATATACACGGACAGTCAGACCGCCCTCAGAACTCGTATCACAATCAAGTTACGCGTCGGTAAATATTTGCCGGCCTTCGATCCGCAGTCTACAATACCTTGTTATTTTGCAGTTTGTAGGTACAACAAAGAGGGGGGAGAGAGAGTTGCCGGGCCGCTATTGACGATATTGCGAAACTAACATACGGGACGCATGATACCGGTACGCGGTGAAACGTTGTGGGACTGTAAAGTTGTGATACATTACAGAAGGATTTTTCTATTTGAGGTTGCCTATGCAGATACGTATACTTTTTTCTTAAATTCTGAATAATATTGATATATAAATATCAGGTAAAATATATCAACTTCAGATAAAGAAGGATTTTGCTATTGAATATATCAATTGCAGTTTGTTTTTATTTATATAATTTTTCTTAAAATTCTTCTGAGATCTAAAAGTATATGTGATCTCAATCGAAAAGAGACCAACATATAAGTGTGTAGCGGATAAAGATGTCTTCCTATGATTAGAGACGGGGATTAGGAAGTTCGAGAGAAATGGCGGTCAATAATATGCAGGTCTGAGTTTTTTTTTCGGCCCACATTCAGTCCCGGTTAGGAGGATTTTTTCCACTCGAGAAACCGCTTACGGGCGCTCAGATTTCGCGCAGGGTATTCGTGTATACTACGTCAGTCTGTTGATATCTCGCATGACACGCTACTGGGTCAATAAATAAATTTCGACGTTTAAAGTTAAAAGGTATATTAAGTAATTCAATAAACGCGGCTTGTTTAAAAAAAAGAAAAGCTTATTAAAATAGCTTCCGGTCAATCTGAACCTTCGCTAATCAAACTGTAGTCTCCGTGACTTAGATAGAGGTCTAACGTACATATTCATAGCCCGCAGTTGGTCTTCACCACCGATTTCCCTCCTTCCTCCGAGAATGCTTGTTCCGAGATTTAACACGAAAAGCACTTCTGAAACCGATTAGACAGTTCAAGTTTTGCGATAGGACATTCGAGTGTATGACGTCATGCATTGCTCTCAGAGGTGCGCTATCACATAAACCAAGCAAAATAAATAAATAAATTGGGATCTATAAAATTAATTTCGCTGATTTTCTGGCCACTACAGTCAGTGAAACTTCAGTCAATATTGTATATTCAACTGTGTGATCAGTAACATATAAAACTCATAAATGATATACGTAAACATGCGACTGTTTAATTTTGCAATGTTATATAAGAAATAAAAAATTCTACCTAATACTACATTGTCTTTTGTGTCATCCCCCCGCCCTCCACTGGTTTGGTTTTTCGCCAAATTCAGGGAAGAATGATAAAAAGATTATGTTTTCGATTTCTTACACTGCGGGGCTCAAACATAAGAATATTAATTAAGCGATTGATGAAGCAGTACGCTAGGACGCAAATCTTAAGGACATTCATATATTAAAGCAAGACTCGACCGCGCAATACGTAGGCCAGAGTTCAACATTGTTACGCCAGCGTCTATGATTACAATGTACACCAACGTGCGATTTTAGCGTCAGTCGGTTTGCACTTGGGAGTAGATTAAAGTGCAAAAAGTTTAAATGCCACGCACGCAATGAATCGTCCGAGTCTGTTGGCATACTGAACTCTGGAGAGAGTGATATAAACGGGTGAAGGAAGTTGTTAAATATCAAAGACATTGAAATGTTGGGACCGCCAAGGGGTATAATTTTCAACGGTTCAGGCGTATAAACCCGTCCCGAGTTAAGCCACTAACGGCGGGGACGCCCCTTTCACGTCTTTTCACGAAATTGAGGAGTCTCAGCGATTTTTCCCGTTGGAAAATCCTTCAAAGGGCCTAAAAATAAACGCCCCAAGGAAAGAAACCAGATTAAATCATGATTTTCCCTTTTTCAGAAGAAAAAATATTTGGGCGTATAGGAAAAAACCGGACTTAGCACGTAGCATTAAGTATTATTTAATTACTAATTAAACTAATAGTTTAGCACTAGGCAAATTTTTATTAGGCAAATAAATATGCAAGCCGGTTCGCCTCACGTAAGGAAATGAAATGAATCTGTTCACTGGTAAAACGAAGGTGTCATTCTGCGGTTTAACATGAGGTGTTCAGAATTACTTTTTTTCACTGAATGTATCCGTGTATTATACCTGCGAGATATCAGCTTAGATATGTCACAGAATATACTGCAATTAGACTAAAGTAAACTTGGGGTACTTCATCACCAGTGGGAACCATAAACAGAAAAAAAAATTGGTTGGGGTTCAGAAGAACGAGCGCAGAAATATTAACGAGCATTAAACGAAGAAGATTATTTCTTTTTAAGAGGTTCAAACATTATGTCTCAACCGGCGTGCCTTCCATGACTAACAGGCCTGGCGTTTAATAAACTAATTACGCGCTGAATTATTCACAGGAGCTGCCTCCGGTTGTTTCTTTTCTTGAACGGGAATCGCTTAGTGTCTCCGCCGGAATAACTTCTGAATGCGTGATGTACGGGCGTTGGGCAAATAATAATATTCGATCGCTATCGTTTCAGAGCCATATCACTTGCGGCAATTGAACAATAAACAATTTGTGCCCACACTGTATTTAACATAAAAAAATAAATAAAACTGGCCGCGTAGACACTCTCAACACGGTAATTCCGAGATTGGTATAACGGCCAAAAGTTCTTCGGTTCTTCATTCTCGTCTGGTTGGCGAGCGGCCGAAACCGGTCTGGCAAAGGACCAAACCGACGACACAGGAGACAGAAGACCCTCGCAGGCCACAAAACAGGTATTCAAAACTGAAAGCTTAATGGGCTTAATACGCGTTAATGGGCGGGTCTAAATTTAGAAGACCAAACTGGTACAAAAAAAATATTTATAGTCCGAATCGGGAAAAATAGAGTTGTTTTCAAAAAGGTTCGACGACCGATAAAAGAGAAACTGTTATCTTCTGAACTCATTGCAGAAGAATTCCTGGCCTGGTTCTGGAAATAGGGGCTGAACTCGTCAAAAACCCATTTACCCGATGCCGATACCACCCCCCACCAGTCTCATGCATCACGAAAATTACAGTAATTAAATCCCAGCACTCGTAACATCATTGCACAACGACGGGGTGCCCTTGCGACCGACCCGAGCAAATGACTAATAACTGACTTTTACAAGGATTTAATTATCTCCCACCTTGAGGGAAACTTAATACGACACAAATGGTGGAAGAAATACGGAAGAAACGATCCCGAACATAAATGCAAACAATATTTCTCATATTTAGTAGAACTACTGAATTATTCCTCTTATTCCTGGGGCTCATTCTCGCTGTCGGTTTTCCACAGAGAATCCTTGTCCCTATCCCTTCATTGTCGTACCCAGCTTGTCTTTCCAAAACCGACCAATGAATTCCAGTCGACATATATTGTAAACTGCTTTAAAACGGCGGCGTTTCGTTTTTATGAACGCTACGAACACAATTTTGTTTATATCCGCAATGTTTGCAACAAAATTTTCCGGCCATTTAGAGATGAACAGACGAAATCCTTCGACACTTATTGGAGATTTCCCCGTGCCAAGTTTTTGTCTTCCCGAGATGGAATAATAAATAGGGGTATCGGAAGGCCGGCGCCTCCCGTTTCAGGGCACAGGAAGACCGAACTAGGCCACATCTACGCCAGTAGCGGCACTAACAAAACGATCAATACAATTGTCATAGTCCTGGGGGAAAAATAAAAAGGTAGAAAAGGTAGATAATTCTGCAGGTAAATTGCAGGCGGAAGACAATTGTTGGTAAGCGCCCGTCTGCCTATTCAGAATAAGTGGGCTCATTTTAGAAATGTACTTATGTATTTAATATTTTATATTACCATCATTCCCGCAATACTCTTATGTTATATGTAAGATATAAATACATACATTTTTATTTCACCGTCCTTATATCAGCGAAGTACGGACGTTTTTGTTGCCAACCACCGATTCGAATTATTCCCACTCATTTATTTATAAATATAAACGGCTTGGTTCGTTTAAATAGGTAATACATGAATAAGGTTTCAAGAATTTTAGGCTTGAAATTTGAAAATGGTTTCGGCCAACATTGGAGGTAAACGCATTTCTGTATTACTTCATTCCTTAACTAAATTCGAGTCGGTGTGGGTTGTGGTCGCGAGAGAGCCGTGAACCCATAAAATATATCAATTGGGGAATATATTTATGGCTGTATGTAGTATATTTATTGAAATTTTCTTAACTATTCCACCATGTTGTCTATTAAACATCAAACGGACGTCCGAAAATGACGATATTTCAAACCGGGACAGACCGAAATTGATAATCGTTGTAATAACAGTACATTATCCACTAAAAGCTGAAATACAGTATCTTACTTGTTTGTACGGTAGACGGCGACAGGGTGAGCTCGTACACTGATCGGTTTGCCACATGAATTTAAGAGTGACTCTAGAAATATGCTCTATCGATCTATGTGTTCCGGTTTCATTGCTACGACTTGAGCGCCGACCGACTGCGGTCCCGGACGGTTCCAACTTTTCCGGAGGAAAACAAAAAAACGACTGTTTGTTGCAGGATAAGTGCCAAAAAGGCCGGCGCCCCCCCCCCTCAAATAGCACGTCCACGAGGTCATCGTATCTTAACGACCCGGAGGGAACATATCGTCCTACCGTCTGCAATTCAACACCGTTGATTAAGAACATCACCAAGAATTTTTCAGTTCTTTTTCAGACTGTTTTCTCGCCTAAAATGAAGTTAGATCACGGCTTTGCTCTCATTTTAGAGTACAAACCGGAACTGTACATTTATGCCAACAAAAAATTCTTTTTTCCCGGATGTTCTGAATTCCGGAACGCGATTCTATTTACGCTGTGGCGATTCTCATTCTATTTTTTGTTTTTGTTTTTTTTTGACAAAATGAACGGATAAACCTTGTGGGAACCTGAAGGTAGGAGTAGGAAGAAGAAAAAACAGGCATCCACGGCTAATAAATTATTCATGACTTACGGTACGACCTACTAAAAATAAAACTTTTTGCGGTACGTCCTTCGGTAAACTGGAAGTTAACACTGTCCTATATTTAATTTAAACAAGGAAAAATTGTTTTATTCATATCTTCAGATCCTGTCCATCGAAAATGAGCGTTGCAAAATTTGAACGATCAATAGGCGGATAGGACACGGCCGTCAACTTGGTAAGAAAGATAATTATTAAGGACCTTAAAATATGTCAATAGCCAAAAATCGTGATGCACGAAGGAACTGACTTGTCTAACACATTCCACAATTATGTAACGTTTTAGTTTTTCTCGTCCTTCTGTCTCCTCTCGCTGGTTTAGTCTCTCGGTAGACCGGTTTCGGCCACTCGCCATCTTCAGTAGCAGTAAAATTTCGACGCATGGGATTTTTCAGCCACTTACTTCACTTGAAAACAGGTATTCCAAACCGATTTTCGCATTTCCAATCGTTATTCATTTCGTCGCTTCGTTCTTGTATTCACCTGTTCGTGACAAATTTATCCCCTGCATTAGTCACTTATATATGTATATATATTTTTTTTTCTTGTATATTATTTTTTAATCTTTATTCTAAACGGATAATCCGAGTAAGAATGATTGATGGGGAGACCGCCAGGCAGCACTAGCCGGCGCTTTAATCCCATTCGTGTCGGTACCATAACGTGATCAGACCATGGGGGCTTTCTTCAATTACGCTGACCCACCTCTAATTCGGCAAACGAAAGGAAAAACTGCAGTAAATAACCTGGCCCGGGTAATAACTTCTTCCTGTGTCCCACTTCTAACAAGAAATTTCATTATAAAACTAACACCGGCATAATCTTCCACAATGCCGTCCAATTTCCTTCAATTATACATAATTTATATATTTACAATAACTAAATGCAGGTTCACATAAAACTGATCGCAGGCCGTAGTAAATATTTTACACGAGTTATTTTTTTGTCATTAATTTATGTACATCTTCGTTTATTACTTTCATGTTCGGGAAAGAGTTTGTACACAAAAAAAACTGACATTATTCCCTCCCCAATTCATTTGAACTTGATATTACGACCAATGATTATCCTCGTTTAACATAAAAATCATTCACTCATTCAATAAATACTTTTATATATATTACAATTAATATATATACGCGTGTTCGTGCACTGATTTGGTGTCGCTCAGTAATGCGAATCTCGCCAAACGGTTTGGTCATTTTTCTGAACAAATAAGTATAACACAGTACGGCGTAACAAAGTACACATCTATCTTAACAAGTGTTACCCATTTGGCTAAACTTGATAAATATTTTTTCAGTTTATTCCCTTTTCTGGGTGAAATTTCTGAAAGTTTCGTTCTCAATACTGTACCGGGCTCAAAGAGCGTTCCGACGGCCACCGATGTTCCGGCTCTAGCCGAACACGATAGCGTCCCTAATAATGCGCCGAAGAGACGGGAGTAAAGAACGCTGTGAAAGGGCGCTCCATAGAGATAAAGGCGGGGGGGGGGGGGCGCTTTGTGTACGGCCTTCTCCCGTTCACAATGGGCCCCCAAACAAGAACGATTCAACATTCCGACGACGGATAATTGGAAGGCCCCGAGTCATTAAACTCATCGAACAAAGTAAAACAAAGTCTGAGATCCGCGACGCTCGATCTGTTACCAATAAAAGATTTGCCAACTCATCGAATGAACGCCGGATACTTTTCACGGTGGCAACTATTAAATTGTTGAAATTAAGTAGCAAAATGTTTAAAGTGACAGAAATATACAAAATACCTATCTACTTTAGTAAACATTTTTTAAACAATTCTCTTTCCCGGGTGTCATGAGTGAAAGTTTTTCACCCAACACTACCTGGCTTTTTCTGTTTTGCATTTTCCGCCCCCCCCCCATTTTTCCACTGGACTCGAAATGATTTCCACGAAATCGACGCTTTATTTCCGACAGCCCGACAAGCGATTACTGAAATTCAACAATTTGGATTGCATAATAGCTCCTGCATGGGGGATTGCTATCCCTTTAAGAATTACTCGTAGCAATATTTTGACTGTTTTCGCTGTAAAAACGTTGTAAAAAGTTTGTTTTCGAAAGCTGAAAATCAGCAGCGTCAACGACACCTCGGTCAGTTCAACTCGCTCTTCCTTCTCCCGTTCGATTCCTAGTCAATTTTCAAGGAAAATCCACTTTGTCCGGCCTGTTTTTACTTGACAGAAGGCCACAGCAGTAGTTGAAAAAGTTGAACTTTACCGAAAAAAGAACGGTAATACAAGAAAAACAGTTTGCAGATTCATAAATATATACTAAATAATATTTTTAAAAAGTAAATATGACGGGGAATACTTCTAAAATTATTGGATTTTGGATTATAAGATTTTTAATGGATAGAATTTTTGTTTTTGTTTTTTTTAACCTTTTTTATTTTTGTACAATCAACTACATATAGTTATGGGTACAACTGAGTGTTTTCTTTTCACATGAATGTCTCGATAAAAGGGACCACCCAATGATGGGAGAATTTTTGTAAGGCTCCCAGAAATGTATGGTACGTTTTATTTTTTTGTTCTATTTTTATTTTTGACTATTTTTTTTACCAAACCGTCAAACATTAACTGAATTAAAACTCAAAGCAAAGTCAAAAATACTAAGCAAAATAACCAACCAACCTCAATCTACACACAGATCCCGTTCGCCCGCGACCTTGCCATACAAAAATTCAATAATAAATTCCACTGCAGAGTTAAAGACATCGTCCTCCTAACCCTTCGGTCCAAACCATACTTACTACCGATATCATACATGCTCCACACGGCGATTTAAATATATGAAATAAATAAATGAAATTTTAAAAATAGGAGGGAAGTCAGGAGGTTTCTCATCAGTTAATCTCTACTCGTTAATACTATTGTCGCTTATTGTTTTGTACAGTTGTGGCAATAAAAGAAACAATTTTAATTTCGAAACCAACCCTCTAGGACCCGTGTAATAAAACTTTCACTTTTATGACAGTACAATTCTGACTATTTGGTATGATTAAAAATTAATTAGGAATGAAAAAATCTTAGTTATTGTGATATTATTCCCCCTGCAAAACTCTTTTCACCTGTCAGTATCACTGACGAACAATGACCATTTCCAGACATTGTTTGAACAACAAATGTTTGCAAAAGCAACAAAAAACCTTTTAAGTCGAACCGTTTAAAAGGTTGTTATAAAATAAATTGAAACACGTAATTATTAATCATTCCTTATCTCCTTGTTGGCACCTTCAACAGTTATCAGTCCTTTGGTTTACAGGGGTTTACTGTCAAAGGAATGGCATAACTGCATGACCGAAAATATGGAGCTAAGTGGTTTTGGTGGCCAAAAAAAATGTTTGAAATGAGATTTCAATGAGGCAATCAAAAATGTAATTCTGTCCGAAATTGTTTTAAAGCCTAAACATAAAAATAATCACTTATGTATGTAAAAACAAAAATGAATTATTATGTATGGTATTTACTGGTAATGATAAGTGAATAGAAGAAATTGTTAAAACACTATATATTTAAATATTGATCCAAAATCAATAATATAGATTTTACTTCAAAATTTTAGGTGTATAAATAAATTCAGGCTTAATTAGTCATAAATATCAACTAATCAATGGTATTTTCTCAGTTAACAGAGTACTATTAATATTGATAGACTTAAAATTATAAGACAGTGAAAATTATATATCTAAAACATATTATTCTTAAATACAAATTTTATCACAGCTATTATGCTTTATATATCATACACAGAAACATAATTTCGGCTTATTTCAAGAAAAATGAATGAACAAACAATTTTCAGTAAATTTTTAATATTTGTCCTGTTAGATAAAATGGATATACAAGGCAAGCCAAACACTTACTCAATTTTGATATCTCAGCAATCCAACATAATTTATAAAATCAATACACCAGATTTGTTTCTTGCCCACACAACACACCATCCTAAGGTTGATGGATCGAAACATGGATGAATTTATATACTATTTATAACCAATTTGGCTGTAAAATACCTGCACTACTTTCAATTTATATATAAATAATATTACGACCAGCAGACAAAAGTAAATAACCCGGAATATGGGGCTTATGAAATATATGTAACAAGTAGTATTTTGAAACAAATAAATCTGCAGAGTGAACTATTAGGAAATGTACTATGAAATGAATATCCCAAAATGTAACACTATTCCCACACCAGATTATATGATGTAATAAATGAAAAGTACTTTTATAATGACTGATGTATTAAAACCCTATTGGCCTTTTTTACTCGAGATATTCAAAATTAAACAGGGCCAGTAAAACTCAGGGGCCAATACAGGCTTCGTCGTTATTCTACAGTAAATGGTTCACATTCATAGACAAATAAAGAATATAATCGTTAAAATAAAAAAAGAGCCTCCTTACCTTTATGTAAATCTGGTTTGTGGTCATCGTGTACTTGTATTCAACTGCGGCAGGTTAAAACTTGTAACTTTTTGAAAACGAGATCTCGCATCGAATCAATAAGCGGCAAAAAGAAACAGGGAAGTTAGGCACAGTGACTTTCCCGGGTCCCGAATCAAGCTCCATTTTCAACTTGAAACGATAAACGAATGTGCACGAAACATGAATTGAGTACGGACGGCGACCTGATCCTAACACGCTAAGATAATGACTACCACTGTTCGCTATCAAACTGACACTTCAACAGTTCCAAACCACTGCCCACTGTATCGCAACCGAAATTATACATACAGCTGCTAGTTAATGAACCTGAGATATTATGTTTCAATTAAATTTTATTCCTTATCAACGTTACATAGTCATTTAAAATATTAATAGAAAGTTTCAGTATATCTAATATACTTACAAGATTAAATTAAAAAATATTGGTAGTATACAACTAAGAAGCCATTTTGTAATTACACAGTCTTTATAATTAATTATGATTATAATCACCTGATTACATCAAGGTACAGAAGAAATATTGATAAGGAAAAATAAAGATAATCAATTACAAATTACAATTTGTAATTACTCTCCTCATAAAACATTAAATCAGGGTTTAACTATTAATAAGAAAGATAATAAATATATTTATGTGTTGACCATTACATCATTTATTTAGTTTACAAAGTGAACTTGTCAATGACTACCACTTATGTATCACCAAAAATGCAGAAATATTTAAAAAATGTATTTATGTACACATAGATTATATACTCGCGGTATAGAAATAGAAACAACTATTTCAGTTATTAAAAGACATATTAACAACAAAAAAGTATAAAAACAATTAATTATTAACAAACAATTATTATTAATACATAATAGAGCTAATTAATATGCCAGACAAAAATTTAAATATGTAAATATCCAGTTTTGCATTGTGTATATGACATTATGTAGAGTGATATCAGAAAATTAATAGATACATATAATTATAAGAAAAACTTAGTTTTCGTTAAAACTTATGAAGAAACATCACTTCTTGAACTTAATACTAAATTTAAGAAAAGCAATTTAGGAAATAAAGAACAATCATCTCAGATTTATTGAAACATGGTTCAATAAACTTGCTAATAGTATATATTTATCCCTCTGGGCATACCCCCATTCATGTCAAGGACCAAGATATGGCTTCATAGTGACACACACTGGAAATGAGGAAAATTTAGACAGTTGGACAATAATACTTCAAGTTAGTTATGCAGAGGAGAACTGAATAATAATTTTGGTATTTATTAAAAGAAGTTAGTATGTTGAATTTATAAATACAATTTCATTTTTCACACAAAGTGTGATACCTTCATAATTAGTGGAATGCTAAATTAGAATAACAATACTCTTTCATTTCAAGAGAGACCACTTGATTTGTTCTTTAGCAGATTGGAAAACCTGAAATACAGAAAAATAAATCATTTATTATTAATAAAGTTTAGAAAATTATATTGAAAATTATTTTAAGAATAAACAAATTGAAATATAACTACCAATCACAAGAAATTAAATGCATAAATGTGTAAGAATGATTAATGAAGAATTATTAACATTTTTTAATATATTAAGGTTTTAATCAAATTAATAAAATTTAAAGTTTTAATCACTTGCCTTCTAATCTGACCTGATATAAATTATAAGACAGGTATATTTACAGATTTTAAATTTATTTCAATGCACTATGCAATCCAAATATTAATAATTAATTAAATAATAAATTGGACAAACTATTAAATACTTTTAATTTAAACAAAATTATACCTGAGCGACTGTTTGTTCGCCCAATGGTAAATCATCGGTTCTCAAAGCAACACGCTGGACAACAGCAGTAGAATCCGCCTCTAGAATTATTCTAAACAAACAAACCCAACACAATAAAGACTTTTCCAAATTTAGTAAATTTATTTTTATATTTTATACATCTCTAATTTAAAGAACCCACCCGCCATCGCAGATCTCATCCATTGCCAACATGACTATATCCAAATTATCAAGTACGGACCTCTTTTCAACATTCTTTCTGAGTATTTGGCTAATTGAATCGTACAAACATTGTAGTACATTCATGAGAATTAACTGAAACAAACAAAACATTGAAATTAAAATACAAACATACATGAAATGCCATGAAACAATAATACTTCTTTTCAATACTTTGTCACAATTAATGTTAAATTAGTAGAGATAAAAATAAGGTGCTATACATTTCGAATATTTTCTCTAACAAACATTTTAAATATGATGTATCATTTCTCATACCTAACTATACAACATGCATGCACTTCTCAACCCGGAAAGTACAGTACAGAGGACAGAGTTAATCTTTTTTCCAGCAAGTTTTGAACTTTAAATAGGCCTATTTAAAGTTCTAAAGGCCGGAATTCTAAGTAATCCTACATTTTTCCGACGCACTGCGTATCGAAACGCAAGTCGAAGTTGAACTTGTAGAGTTCAACGCGAGTTATCATCTGGAGGTCCGCGCCAGGTTGAAAAGTTATCAATTCGCATTAGAATCGAATCGAGACGCAATTCAAGCTGTTCGATCGCGTAATGCACTTCTCTTTGAGTGACTATAGACCAGTCGTGTTTATTATTGTTGTACAATTCCGCATTAATTTTAACAGATAAAATAATCTCTACGCATACCTTAATCCTGAAAAAACAAAAAAAAATACAAAAGGTTCGTACGGGTCTCTAAAAAAAGTTCGAATCCCATTTTTTACTCGACGGCTGTTAAGGTATAAAATTTACTTTCGTTTACGAAACAAACAGAATTTTTCAAATTGGCTCTAATAAAGTGGACTCTGGACTGGTGTTTGGCTCTTTGAAAATTCGGCATAAAAATTTCCCGCCGTCTCGTTGTGCTCGTCGGACATTTAATAAATTTAAAAGAGGAAACTAGCAAGGACAAACTGGTCGTGTGTCGGAGTAGGCCGTGAAAATTAAAACAGTGTCATTATGGAAAACTGTCAACAAAACGAGGAACACACGGCGGAGAGGAAAGGACTGCGAGGTAAGTTTTATCACAGGATAGAGGAATTAAAATTCAAGTTTATCGTTCTATTTCAATAACGAAATATCAGTTCTAAACATCGATTTGCTTCGAAAAGTGAAACTAAAGTTATAAAACATTTTATTAAATCTGAATAATTCAGATATTTTACATAGAGCGTTTCGAGTTTCGGCAACAAGCTAATTTTTTATTCTCATTTTTCTTGCTTCCGGTTTCAAAGCAACTGATTCTAGCATATTAGTTAATGTTAAGGCAACTACTTTAATAATAAATTTCAACAGATTCACATAAAGCAACCTGTTCGAATGTATACGTCAATTTGTATTTTACTGTTCAAAACACACCTGTACTGACTGCAAAATGAAGAATTATTAATGTCCAATAATACACATGTATCCCTTCTTTGGCTGATTTTTCTATCTAGGCGGGGATAAACCTAACCCTTACTATGAACGAGGGACGACTCGAAAGGAAATAAAAAATAGAAAAATTTTCAAATTTCCAAAAACGTTCTTGGATTTGTCAACACCGGTTTAGAATTGCGGTACATTTGGTGCATGAAGGAAAGTTGAAAAACCTGTTAAAAATTTCTAACTTTTTTCCCAACGGTATTATTTCTTTATAAGAAAAATAATTAAAACAAGAACGACCGCTTAGCGCCCAGTTAAAAAAGTAGAGTGACCGTTAACTCAAGGAGGCGGTGGACTGATACGTCAACCGGTAATGAACAGCTGATCAGAGGGCCAGAACGCTGTTACCTGCAAGCGAACTACTTGTGTACACACGAGACCGCACATCGAATTATTTGTTTTTCCTCCACGCCCAACGAATATTTTTATCCTCCATTCGAGAAAGAAAAAAGAACGGAGGCTTAAAAACTAGGGCGAATCCGGGCCCCTCTCCGCCCACCCCTCCGCCTTCGAACGACGACTACAACCGCCGGGGATTTTATGCCCTGAAACGGGACAAATGACAACGCGAGCGTGGGTTAGTTATGACGCCAAAATCCTGCAACAAATACGTTAAGAGATGGAAGACCGTCAAGAGGCAAATAGAAAAAGGTAGGTCCTTCCGCCACCCCCGCCCCCGACCAGCAATCCACTTACTCACTTTCTTTAAGCTATCTTTTCCCCCGACCAAAATATTCTATAACCTCAAATATTATCGTTGTGTTAGAACAGGCGCGCATATCTCTTTAATTTGCCAAACAGTTGAGACCGGCTGATTAAAAAATAAATAAGCACCTACTTGTGATAAGGAATGTAAACAAGCATTTAATAATTCTACAACACTGATGAAACAATGCAGCATTGTTCCTTCCTGGATTATAAATCTAGAAATTAAAGCAATATTAATAGTCCCATTACTGGCTATATTATCTTGTGGCTATTTGTGATTTGTTGGCTGTTACCCGCTTAATTCCTATCCTATTAATTACCGGACAGTACATCAGTACTAGTCAACTTTGGAACTATTTCAACCTCGAACAGCTGAACCAGTCTAACAAAAGACCAAACAGCAAGGAGAAAACATTGTTTTCATAAAACCAGAAATTTGAAAAACCATAATTATATAGAAATAATTTTCTGTTTTTAGTTGATTCTCTCTTCCAGCCAACATTTGTAAATGTCTAGCTCAGAATGTTGCTTGGTGATTGGTTCTGTAGCCTTAAATTCTGAACTAATTTATTCCTTTTCATTGTGGGTTCATTCTGTCACTTTTCCACAAAAATTGAAAATGTTTTAACCTGACTTTAATTTTTTATTCCAGCCATCCTGGGTATCTTGGTATGGGAGAAATGGAGCAACTCGATAGCAGAGCCGCACAACCAGCACTACAAGAACCTGCAGAAGTGCTACCTGCTGGCTTTCTACCTGGCGACATTCGCAGACTGGCTACAGGGTCCGTACGTCTACAAACTGTACAGCGACTACGGCTACAGCGATGACAGCATAGCCATACTCTACATAACCGGTTTCGCTTCGAGCTGCATTTTCGGCACTATTGTGGGGCAAATGGCAGACAAGTATGGCCGAAAAATACTGTGCACAAGTTTTGGCATTCTCTACTCTTTGTGCTGCCTCAGCAAGACGAGTTCAAACTTCCTCGTACTGCTTACAGGCAGGGTCCTCGGTGGTATATCGACCTCGATCCTGTTCACGACCTTCGAGGCGTGGTACCTCAACGAGCACCTCAACTTCTTCAAGATGCCGCCTGAGTGGCTCAATGTAACTTTCACGAAAGCGACCTTTTACAACGGTCTGTCAGCCATTGTTGCCGGCATTGTTTCTCAAATATTCGCCGAGTATTTGAACTTTGGACCTGTCTCGCCGTTCCTCATAGCGGTTCCGTTCCTCCTGTTGTCGCTGCTGGTAATACAGGCGACATGGAAAGAGCACAGTGCCCTGCAGACAAAGCCCGTCAAAGATACCAATGCTGGATTAATCAAACGTTTTTTCTCCCCGTTACTCCTGCTCATGAACGATGACAAGCTACTGCTCTATTTGGGCATAGTCCAGTCAGTTTTTGAAGCCGTCATGTACACTTTCATATTTTCCTGGACCCCGATACTGACCAATCTCAAGCCCCCTTTGGGCATAGTTTTCTCTCTATTCATGATAGCCCTCATGATCGGTTCGAAACTCTATGCAGTGCTGATATCGAACCGCTACCAGCCACAGAACCTGTTGATTTTCTCTTCGATATTGGCTGCCTTTTCATTTGTTGTCGTTTCCCTGTCATTGACAACAATTGTCGTTCACGTGACCGGCCACTACTTCGATGACAGTACAGTAAGGTCGATGCGGATACTCTGTTTCTTCGCCTTCCTCCTGTACGAGTTCTCGATAGGCATGTACTTCCCGGCTATGGGGTACCTCCGGGGACGTGTAGTCCCAGAAGAGTGCCGAGCGACACTCACCAATTGGTTCCGTGTACCGATGAACCTCATTACCTGTCTGAGCCTGACGCTCAAACAGGGCAGCAAACACGGTGAAATAACAACGCTCAAGAAATTTCAGTTCGTCTTCTGCCTCTGTTCGGTCCTTCTCTTGCTCACTGTGGCCGTGACTTGGGTCTTCTCCAAGAAGTATGTGAGGAAGGTTCTCCAGGATGAACTCTCGGACATGAGAGCTGGTAAAGTCCCCACTGGTGAAACTGTGTAAATCTATTTGTATTATATCCAGAGAAAACTGTACAAGGCGTGGCCAGCCAACATCTAGAAGGTAGGTTCTATAATTTTAATAAAAGAAGCCTATGAGGATACGATTAAAATTCAAATTTTTTAATCTTCACCCATTTAATTACACACCACAAATCATCAGTTTATTGCTTAATGTTCTAACGTCGATGAATGAATAATACATTTTGAATAAAAATATTTGTTAAAAATCCATTGCTACATTATATGCCTAATGTAAAGACTGAATAGGAGAAAATTATGCAAAACATAGCTACAGATAATAGTTAATAAATGAAAGGGATGTGGTGTCTTGACTTTACAAAAGAAATTGGTTTTATTTATTTGTAAGGCATACGATATTAAATATCAACTGTATACCTGTGTGCTTCAGCACTACAAATGATAAGAAATATTATGTAATCAAAACCAATGTTTAATTTTAAGTTATGTATAGTTACTTTTATTAATGTCTGTGCGGGAAAAAAATTATTCACCTGATTGTAACATACTTATTTTACTGATATTACGTGAAGTTTCATGTAAAATATTCTGTATTAAAAAGAATGGATATGGTTGATTTCAATACCTTTATAAATGTATTTATTTCAGGAGTGTAAATAAAATATAAACCAAAATATACCATATTTAGATAAGCTAAAATAATAAATCAATACCCCAATTTTCTCTTCATGATACTATACACTATAATTATCCTGTACTCCATTTATATATATATATATATATATATATATATATATATATATATATATATATATACAGAGATAGATTATTAGACCATATATAAGTAGTATAATATAGAATAATTGGGCTGTGCTATCAATAAAATGTTTATAAAATAAAAATGAATGAATTAGTAAAATAACTATTTATTGGCTATAACAATTTAACTGCCTGTGGTAATATTAAGCAAATCTACTGGCAAGATTCAAAATTACATTAGATGGCAAAATTATCTGAGAAAAATTAATCAAAGAAAAAGTTTATCTAATGAAATTTACATTTATTTTATTTGCACACATTTATTGCAATTCATGGTGCAATTCCTTATGCCCATGAATATAGGGACAATTTTAGTAATATATAGAAGTGAAGAGACTTAAAAAAGAAAAATAATAAAGCAATTATAAATTAATATATATGAACAGACAATTTAAATTATTTTTAGGGGAGTTAAGAATATACTGAATTAATGCTGAACTTCAAATATAAAGTTCAGCATTAAAGTAGTATGTTGTTATTAAAATCAAATCATACAATGAATAATGATTTGTTTTAATGATAGATCAGACAATAGAAATATTTCTCAAAACAAGTCTTTTCAACTGTGAAAACATATTGAGGGCTACTTTTGGAACAACACAAAAATGACGTAGTAATTCATGTGATCTTCTGCCCACACTTGCCAGTAAATTTCTGTCTTTTGACCACAGTAAATGTCCAGAAAGCTTCACGAAGATGGCCTAGCAGAAAATTCAAACAGTGGTAGCAGAGAAAAATCACAGGAATCATGTGAATCCAAACACTAGTAGCAGGCCACCAAACTGGTGTTCCAAATTGAAAATAATATCACTCAATGAATATCCAACATCCTAAGATGTCGGATAAT
This sequence comes from Lethocerus indicus, assembly GCA_019843655.1. Classification (NCBI taxonomy): domain Eukaryota; kingdom Metazoa; phylum Arthropoda; class Insecta; order Hemiptera; family Belostomatidae; genus Lethocerus; species Lethocerus indicus. The sequence goes on along the minus strand of JACDQD010000003.1, from coordinate 29,935,403 downwards.
TTATACTTTCAGATATATTTGTACCTGCAAGTCTCTGAACTAAATTGTCCAGGACCAAAACAACCAGAAGTAGAAAAAATCAAAATCACACCACTAGTGGTCCCAAGTACATTAGGTATTGGTTTACTGGGTCATTGTTCGTAGGTTTGTAATAAAATTAATGATTTACCGTAATTATATACACAAATATTATGTACACGATGGCTATTACCTCATAAACAGTAATTGACGCTTGTTACCTCGTTTTCCTGCGAACTGCCCATCACATAAAAGAACAAGTCCACATTTGACTTATAGACGCAGGTCAGCCCGTCCAACATGATGATCTCGGCATTGGCCCTGTGCGTCTTATTGAAGAGGTTCTTTTCGAACGTCCTCTGTTCTTTCGGCGTCGGGAATATGGCGTTGTCATAGTACTTGGCTAAGATCCTGTTCCCATCGTTGTCCATAATGGCCATCCCCTTGAGGGTGTACAGCGACGGTTCCTGAGGCAGAAAATAATTTGGAAGTAAATAACGGCTAGTGTATGCCAAGCAATGTGATAACGGCCCTAACCTGACGGAATACAGTTCGACGATAGAACGCTTACAAAGTAATCATAAAATGGCAGCCGCGTTATAACAATTAAACCGCATTAAAAAAACAAATACTTTTAAATAAAACTTACCAATAACGAACTATCCATCGTAAATTTAAACTATGACGTGTCCCCCAACTGTTTATAACCTTCCACACTGATAGTCTGGCTCTGAAGACATTCGTGGTTGACACGATGAAAGCTAAAATTTCAAATTCATTACTGGCTTATATTCGTTCAATATAATTAAATTCCGAAACTGTATGATATTAAATGACTACAATCCAAGGAATACATGATTTTAAATTATAAAAATATATATCAATACGAATTAAAATTTATAAATTATAAACCATTTAAATTGTATTTGAAATAAATGAACTAAAGAAAAAATCGCTATAACAGTTCTCTTTTATCTTACAATTATTGCTAAAAATATTGAAATTCAAATCTGATCAGTTGGCCAACATGTTTAATTAATAAATAAAAGTAACAACCAGGATGGCCAACTTTGTTTCAACAATTATAACTAGAAAATGCACAAAACTAACCTGAAATGTGCATAACTGCTCTAATCAGTTGTATTTTAGTTGTATCTGTAAAATATAAAACCTGTATTCTAAAATATTAGATAATCTAACCTAACCTAACAAAGCCTGGATGTTTAGACTGGGAATCAGCCCAGACATTATTAGTAGGGTATAAAAAATAGCAAAAATTCATTGTGTCACCTACGAAGGCTGTCTGCCAGTTTATAATTCCCCAAGCCAAGGATTATGTACATTAGGAACAACAGCTATTATTTCTAACAATTTATTTATTTTAATGACGTATTGATTTAAACTTCAGAAATATTTATAGTTCATTTTGAGCTGGAAAACTTTTTAGAAACTTTTATTTATTATTTTTTGTGAAATATAATCCAAGTACAATTATGTACTTTTGGGAGCTTAGCTTATACATCAGTACTTCCAGATACAATAACAGTACAATTCCAGGGCAATACAGGTATTAGTATGTTTTAAGTACTTATTAAAAACACAATAAATTATATATATATATATATATATATATATATATATATATATATATATATCTTTAGATTATTATGAAAATGTAGAATTAAATTAAATTAATTATATGAAAAAAGACAACATTATTATTTAGTGATATATGTATAAAATATACATGATAAATATATACATTAAATTGATACTTGTTATAATTACCGCAAAACAATAATTTCAATATGTGCTGTTAGGCATATTAATTCAAAAAACAAAATTTAGGTACATATAAAAACAAACAAGTATACATATGATGCAAGTTCAAACCAAGCATTATGACATTTTAAACCCCAATCAGATAATTAAACTAAATAAGAATTAATATAAAATCATAATTGGTTTAACCTTGATACATGATTTAAGCACCAATTATGCTCAAATGTAATCTATATAATATTTGTCAAATGGCGTTTGTCTGCGTGTCTGTTCGCTATGCATTTCCAAATGGCTGAACCAATTCTTACCAAATTTACAGCATGTATACAGCTAACCCACACACAAGTTTCGCAACATTCCAGGGCACGGGGACATAAGTTAATAATTAAAAGTAGTTTGTCACGTTAGTAAAAGGCAGCCAACAGATATTTTACATTATCGGTTCCCTTTCTGTTATTTAAATATTATAATTTAATAATTTACATTAAAGCTTTTTTGAACTAATATAAAAGCACCCAACAGATATCATAGATTAAAGTTTTCCTTTCTCAGATATTTTGACATGAGCTAATTGCTTTGTCATAAAAGCAATACCAAATTCAATTAAATAACAAACAATTCACATAAATTCAAATAATAGGATCAAATAAACAGGACAGTGATATTGTTATTACTATATGCAGTACTTTATTTTTATGACAGTAATCTGGGCTATTTTATGAAACGTAAAATAACAGAACCGATTAATTTTTAAAAACAATTAATATATAAAATTCCATGTAAAAACTTCATGTCCCAAACCAGAATATTCTCAATTTCAATGAAATGTACAATAACGTATAACATTAATAACAAATTACAAAACTAATATGGAAATATCATGCAAAGTATAAAGTAACTAAATCACAACATATATCTGTCCCACTCAAAAGCTCTTAAGTAAATAACAATCTTTTAAAAACCAGAGTAACCAAAAGTTGTGAATTAGTAAGTTAAACTGTTATAAATTATATTCTTTTACAGATACATAATGTTATGTTGATAATAATAGTTATAAAACATCTTTTCGACATAGAAAGTCTATCTTCCCATGCCCAAGTGGAGGGCTTTCCTTATGATACGTGGCCCCCTCCAATATCCCCTGTAACAGAAGATACAACATTAAGAGATCATAACAAAGGATTAGATTATAACTAAAAAACAGGATACGAAGCATAGTACAAAATCATTTCAATATGAAGTGCTAAGATATTTTTCAAAGTATGAAGTACTTATTTTCTTCCAAAATGTTAGATTATTCAAATGAATAATGAAAATAAATAAGAGTAGGTATAGGAGGGAAGGTTTCCATGACCAGAACTTGAATCACTATCTTCCTAATCACAGTGGAAAGTACCTAGGTTAGTAGTGGTCAACCCCCTTTTAGTCTAGCATTTTTCCTGCATTTTGAAACCTAAGTGAGCTCCAGTGGAAGGATTTTTGCCCTTATTCCCCAGGGCCCTCCCAGGTTAAATCAAGTTATAGCACATAAAGTTTGTAGAGAAGTGGGCATCATTGGCAAAAAAATAATACATGTTCAAAGGAATAAACCAACAAACCTCATCATGGCATGCCAATAGAGCTGTGGCATGAGATCCTTTTTCATGATGTACATCGAGAGATGCTCTTTGCTCTGATCAATGGGGAAAGTCTCTAGGGGTTCCAGCTGGTAGTCGAATTCAGCCATTATGCATGATCCGTAGCCAGTGACCAGGGGACACGAAGTGTAGCCGTCGTACTTTTCTTTTATCGGCTTATTGTCCATCACGCTCGACAAATTGTCGTATACCACGCCTGATTGGGCAGCTGTAATCATAAATCGGTAGTGGGTGAGATTGGGTAATACATGTGGGGGAGATTCATGAATTTTTGGCATAGTGTTACTCTGTCAATACTGTTTCCTGATATACTCTAACATCATCTGTTTTCCTGAACAAATTAACAGTGTTAATGACATGTCGTATTTTGAAAAAGTAAGTAATATAATTAGTATACAATACTACAGTAAAAAAACAAAAACTGTAATATGTAACTAATATAATTCCATTCAATAAAAATAATATCCTTCCTCCCCTTTACTTATATAACACAATAAGTGCCTGTTATGAAACATTTTTTAAATTTTGTTGTAATGGTTGTATTTTTATTAGACAGTTTCTTTCATATTTCTCTAGACTACCTGTTTATATATGACAATAATATATAAATATAATATTTACCAACAGCAGCAGCAGTTTTTGATGTTGGTAAATTTGTACAATCACCAAGACCAAATATATTCGGGTATGTGTCGTGTTGTAATGTTGATTTGTTCACCTTCAAATATCCGCTGGGATCGTGCAAAGTGGGATCACACTTTATCACCTGAGGTGCTCCCATCGGCGGTGTCACATGCAGCATTGAATACTGGAAAGAAAAACATCATAAAAAAATGAGAAACGGAGTATTATTTTATTTATGATAACAAATAAAAGAAATATTTAATTTTATCTCTTTATACATATAATACATTGTTTAAATTGTATTCATTAATATCAGAAAATATGTTTTATTGAAAAATGTATTTTACAGAAGATTCACAATAAAATTAAATAGTGAACAATAATTCTATAGATGAAAAAGAGGAAAACACACCAAAAGAGAACTTGTTTTCAATTAAAAAAACAAATTTAATTTCAAAATGAATATAAAAACTCCAGTAATTTATTCATTATATTTACTATATTTATTATTTTTATTTTGAGATCTACAAATTAAAATATTGGGCTAAATTCTACACATAAGAAGGGGAAAAAAATCACACCAGAAAAGTACTTTTCTTTCAATTTTAAAAGAATTTAATTTGAATACGAATGTTGAGTTTCTCCATTGGAAGTATCAACTGTAATCAGTAGGTATGTGCAATTGATATATTTCAATTCATATCTACCAATTTTAAATATCAAACAATTGAAAGGGTACCTTTATAGTTTTAGTTTCATCAGGTTTATCGAGATTCTTGAATACGGCTTCTCTGGAGTCGGGTTTGACTTCTATCAGTTCTTCCTTGAGACCAACATCGATTTTTCGATTTTCGCACAACTTCATCAGTTTCTCGGCGTAGTGTTTCACCGTGAATATGACGGGCAACGCTGTTTTATAATAGACTCTGACATCATCTCTTTTTCCAGACTGAAATCAAACGAATCAATAGTGTTAATGGTATAGTGCACATTTGAAAAACTCAATTAGAACAGAACTCCAGAAATTCCATTAGTGTACAACAATAAACTGAAAAAAAAATGAACTACTGATATCCACAAGAAAATTTGGAATAATTTATTATGCAATCAATATTATTACATTCAATTAAAATGGTTTCCTTGCCCCCTCTATTTATGTAGCACAATAATGCTGCCCAGTTATTTCTGATTCAATTACAGGTCACAGAAACCATCGCACATTAATATTAAAAATAGTTTCAACAAATTAATTTCTATGTGCATTAAGTGAATGAGAAGAATTCAAATGCAAGTTAAATAATGCCAATATTTTCCCTAGGACTGAATAAAAAAAAATCTTAATGGTGTTGAATTGATTTACAAACAGACTGAATACGATACCGAGGTTTATTTTTAAATTACCCGTTATTTATTATAAATACGACTGCTGACATGATTCTGAAATTAATGCGCATTTCACGACCCCATCAAAAGTTACACGGAAAGTCAATTTGCCTCGTGTTTATCTCTACTTAAATCTAGATAAGATAATGTGCATTCGTGAATGAATTACTTTGCGCAGATAGTGTTCTGAGATGTAGCAGGCCTTGAGCGGTGCCCCGCCGCATTTGATCGGCGTGTTGGGGAAAGTGAAGACCGCGCTGCCCGACTTCAAAGCTTGTAAAGTTTCATACGTCCTGTCGACATACTTGGGCGAATAATTGGAACAGACACCACTGTTCGCTATTGACAGGCCATCGACCAGACCTTTGACCTATAAAATATTGACAATATATTATTAATTATGCCATTAGTGGCCACGCAATTATTATATATTAAATAAATAAAAAGAAATTGAGGGGAACTAGTGGGTTTCTCCTCTATTATTCTAAGAAAAATTCAAAGGAGATAAATGTGAAGGCCACTAGGCACTATTCTTTAGTTACTTCCAATGTATGATAAAATAATATTAGGTCTCCTATATTGGAAGACCTCCTAACATCAGATCTCCTATTGCCGGTTTGGTTTATTGCTTAGGAATTTCACCATCTTCAGTAGCTCATTTTTCAAGTAGGGGTTGTGAGTCACTCAAGCATATTGCAGAGCATATTGGTTGCTTGCAGGGCACTTCACTTTAATGACAATATGCCAGAGTGACTCAGGCCTGCTGAAAAAAGAGCTACTGAACATTGTGAGCAGCTGAAACCAGTCTAGATAGTAGCTTGATTGAGAAAACTACAATAATATTAATTTTTAGTAACATTAATTTAATTATATTCATTTGAAAAATATAACAGTTGTAATTATAATTTAGGATAAACAATATCACTTAATATTAATCAGTGAAACGAATCAGTTGTTTATAATGGCCAAGTATTGGTACAAAATCTTGATTCAGCATTACTTTGAATTAATTTTATGCAATTACCTTGTCATAGTGCATCTCCAGTCCGAGAGCAACTACCATGTAATCATAGGATATTTCTGTACCACTGCTGGTTGTGACTTTATTCCTGGTGGGATCAATATGGGCCACCGAATCCTTAATCCACGTGGCATTCTTCGGCAGCACAGATTCCATTGGCTTGTGAGAATTTTCAAGTTTCTTTATACCACCGCCGATCATGGTGAACATTGGTTGATAATAATGCCGCTAAACCAGATAACAAATTTATAATTATTTTAATGAACAATTAATAAAATAAAACATTAAATATTCATATATCTGCAAACAAAAAATTCATCTAAATATCAAATGAAGACAAGCTGGGATATGCTTATATAAATGGACAAATCAAATTTTGAATATTTTGAAAAAAGAGATTTATTAAAAGAAGATATGAAGAAGAAAGAATAAGAGATAAATGTGTAGACAGAAATTAATTTAATTTCTACTTTTTCCATTAATAATTCACATGTGGACTGAATGGAAGTCTAAACCTGTGGCTATTAAGTAGGGAATGCATACCTAAAAATAGCTGTTTGTAAAGACTATTTTCTTTTTACTTCACCTACTAAGTTTTACTTTATTACTTTAAGTTTTACAAAATTTTACTTTATTGCTGGGTATCTTGGGTCATATGAAGTGTTATCAATTTCAACACTGTATATTGATTGAATACCAACATAATCTACAAATTACTTTTTTACTTCCTTTTTTCATTTCTTATATAGCTTATATATCGCTTATCAAAGTTCTGAATATACATAATAGAATTTGTTAAAATATGTTCAAATTATATTATCTATATACCATACTTCAGATTAATGTTAGTATTAATTAGTCCAATAAAAAGGATAAAAGGTTATCCGTGACCCCTATCTTATGAGAATATTATCTCTTACGATGCATGTACTCATTAACTGATGAACTTGAAATTATTACCTTTATGTATAACTGTGCATTCTGATGGAGAAAGAATGAAGATAAACATAATTGAATTAATGTGAACAATAAGTTTAATTAAATTTCTTTATTATCAATATCAATATTTGTATTTTTACATTTAATAATTTGTTTCCTTGAAATCATACAATGATTTTTATATGAAGTCAATAATATCATTTATAATCATAATTAAGCAGAACAGTAAGTTCATATAAAAATAACATGGACCAAATTATAGTTAATAAATTACATAAATAACAAATTTTGGAGTTGACTGTATTATGTAATATCACTATGAAATTAATCAAATCAAATTATAAAATGTTGGTACCCTTATAATTTGAATGATTGTTCTAGATGCATTTGTGCATCTAGATACTTAATTGTTATTTCAATGAACTATTTTAGACTGCAATAATAAATTTATATTACTTAATAAAACAAATTCCTTAATCACTCCTTAAACTTTTTCCAGTAGGTATAAAATGTTTAAGAAATTCATATTGGTAAGAAAATGAGGACAATACAAATTTATATCCAAGGCAGGTTGTAACCCTGAAAATAGCCTCGGGTCAAAGTGGCATCAGAAAAAATTCTAATAGGTAAATTATTACAAACAAAAATGCATTTGGTAATGCACTCTATACTATAAGTTATTGCAGTTCTTTGTTTGTTTTAAAAATCATTCTATAATAAATATTTATGCCAATAATGCTACAAAAGTTTGAAGGACATACTAGAACAATGCGTGAATCTATAACCTTATAACTGTGTTAAGGTCAAACTGCATTTAAGATGAAATATAACAAAAGCCTTATATAAAACTTTTGTGTGCCTCAACAAACAGTAACAACATCAAAAACAGCATTCAAATAGAGAGCAGAATTTTCTATTTGAAAAATATTGATATTCAAATATCAACATTAAATAAGTACATTTTCAGAGCAGGATTTATGATTTAAAGCACTATTACTGTGAACAGTAAAAATTATGTAGTTATAATTTATCAAATATTTAATTTTGATAGAAGCATTCTGAGTTTGTGCAAAGTATGGTAGTCAGAGCTTCTTAGAATTACATTTTTACATTGCTTTAGCCATCATATTTTAATCTGTTCCAATTATTATTATACTTCTTAAAAAAAATAAATTATAAAATACCAGTGTCACCTACGGAGTGAAATAAATTCAAAAAAATTATTTTCAGTATAACAAACCTATAACTGTGATTGATCACTTTATTGGAATTAGGGATTTATGTTTATCTCGTTTCTACACTTTTTTTCTGTAGCCACTTTACATTGGCAAATTTAAATGGCACTGCATTTTTTATTAATAATTTGTCACTTGAATTCAAGAATGTATGAGGAAAATCAAATGAAAATTGTTTAATGGATACAGTTAATCTAATGTTTAACCATTTATCAAAATTATTAAAATATAAATAAAATATCAGAAATCTATTTAATTATGATTAACAATGACCTGGAAAACTCATGACCAATGCTTCTAAACAAAACCAGCAGAATACAAAAATATATATAAAATCCGCTATCTGATTTTGTGAACTTTCACCTGACCTGATGTTTCAACCATCAGGCTAAGAAAGAACAACAAAAGTATAAATTAATTAAAATTCAAGAATATGTTATATGTATAATTTAGATCTAATGGGAACTTTATTATTTAACTAATTTATTTATTCTGAAATATCTTGCTATTAACTTTCAAGTTCTTTGGCTTATTAATTTTTGTTCTGCTTCCAAAAACCATAAGAAATCAGGATAAAAATGGACCTTTTATACATTATTAAATGAAATGAAGGGAGAAAAAGTGTAATCAGATAAACCAAAAAAAAATGAAACAGTTTAATAGATAATCTATTATCAGTAGTTACCAACAGGTGTTGCCAAATAACACTTAGTCAAAACTAAAGGCTATATTAATGTTTCTTTCATTAAGTGATGTAAGTAATTTTGCACATACAAACTGATTCATAAATGTTTTCAGTGTATATAAAAAATCCACAAAATTGTTCATAATGCATAGATTTATGGATAATATCAGTGCTGAATACAGACATATGATACAATAATAATTTTTTAAATTTATTAATTTTAATATTCTAGTTATAGTTATTATGTGGGTGTATGTATACATAAATACGAATTTTAAATATTTAAGTAAACAAACTTACATCTGCAGGATCAACAATTATCACTTGGTTCTTTCCAACCTTGCTAATGAATTTAGCTGCTACTGAACATCCTCCTGCACCTCCTCCAAGGACCAATAGCTTGCAACTAATAAAATAATAGTTATGTGTAATTTGCAAAATTTCATAACTTGTAGCGCTATTGTGTACATAAATCGTTAGAAGCGTTAATCATCTTGTTAATCATCGTTAAGCGGAATAATTGTTTACAATACTTTTCTTAGGATTGTATGCTTGCATCGACTGTCATCGTTAATAAACGTAGCAATCCTTAAAATCGTTAAAGTTGCTTACCTTTGGTTTTTACCGGCAGGTGCCGACCTGACAAGCCTTTGGCCTTGCTGTCCGCAATGTCGGAGGAGACTCATGACCGAACTCATGCCAACAAGTAGAAACCTATTTTATACAGAAAGAATAAAGAGAATAGTATAACGAAATTCGGACTGGTGTCCGCGGTCTACGGAGGGTCCGGTAGGAATGAAGGACAGCTGATTACGTGAAGGCCCGACAAGAGGTGGGGATGGACGCGCTCCAACCGCCCAGCTATTTCTCTTCCGCCGGTTAACGAATATAAATACGTAACAAATTACGAATAAAAATGTCGTCGCCGTAGAAAGCTCTCCTCAGTAGCGCTCCACAATCGGTTTCCGCCTTCGGTAGGGGAAAACGCAGCGCCGGAACTGAAAACATGGAAGTGGGGAGATTCCCGAAAACTTGCGATTGGGGCGGAGCTCTTCGAGGAAAATCCCCCACTTTAGTCCATCCACAATAGTCAAACTTAAATTACGGCAATTTGCCCATCTAATAACTTGGGAATGCTTTCCATTTCGTTTATTCGTGTAACATTACCTTAGATAAGATCGCACCTGAGGCAATATCCGAAAGAGCAGTAATTACCGAAATGTAGCCGAAGACTTTCATTCAGGGCTGCTGGTAGTCTCGGTATTGTCCCGCTTTTAGACGTTATATATTCTTTTAGACTTATATTCTCTATAATGGGGGGATGAAATGGTCGAAAAATAAATAAATCTGGACTTCTGCTGGGAACAGTAGAAAGTAGTTTTACTTCTTTAAAACACGCAGATGAAGAAGCCAAAGTTTTATCTAAACTATGAATAAACCTTCAAAATAATAAAGATAATTTGTCTTCTTTTAATAAAATATTAACACAGTTGTATTCTTCTTTTTAATATGTAAAAAAAGCGTTTCTGTTAAAAAAATTGAAACACTTAAATATTATTTTTGTCCCGGTTCGCCTTAGCAAACGTCTGGCAATTCTGCTTTATCGATACATTATAGTCAATCCTATTCTAGCCTCACTATTTTACTCTTTAATTTCCCCAAATTAAAGTAAATATGTATGTAAATAGACATTGACGTTATTTTCTTGGATCAAAAGATGAGATTTTCTTGGATTTCTTTAGTCATTATTTGTTCTGCGTAAATAATTACTTTGGCCGGCGAAAACTGGTTACTGAGAAAGGCCAATCAGGTGCACAAATGTCGGAAAAGCGTTTGAAAGATGAGTTTTAATAAAAAGTTCAATATATTGTATTGATATTAATATAGACTTATTGTACTCGATGTTTCTTTAAAACAAAAAATGACTACTGTATGAATTTACTTTTTTAAATTTTTACAAGCCTGGATTTGTTGTAAAAGGGATAGCGACGAAACCGTGAGATTAATTTATGATATTTCCGATAGTAATTAGATATCGCGAATATAAAAATTCGCGAGAGTCGAGGTTGGACTATTTCGGGCAGTATAAATAAAACTACGCTAACCGAATTTCGGAGAACCAGGCGCTAACACTTTTTAGTGCTTTAGAGCCAATGGGAATTGTTGGAAGGGACTTTTTTTTGTCCTCATTCGGATTCATAGTGTGCTGTACAGTCAGTGGCATAAGTTAGGATGTCTTCAAGAAATTGAAGGCCACACAAAACATTAAAACTTTGTTCTGGACTTTGGGCAACCATCACCACTGGGTTACTTTTCAACTAATATTAATACAGAAACAATTTATGGCAGTTTCAATTGCCATCCTTTCCTTCTACTAATTTTGTAAAAAAAACCCATAAGTTAAACCAGATAATATTTAAAATATTCTTTTTTTTTTAATAATAAGCCTAATTCCTTAAAGGAACTGGGTTCTTAACAAAGTTTCTTTAATAGGATCTACTTTCCAACCATGAAAAACAGGCATTGGAATTGATTTTTTAATTTCCTCTACCATATTACTCTACAAAGATGCTCTATACTTATATGCACCTTTCTTTAAATTATTGATGTTTATGTTCCCACACTTTATTTATAAAGCCTTACCAGTTAAAAAAAGAAATTGTTTTGATGAAAGAAAACATAGACATATTTAATATATACATTATAGAAATTCTTTTCCTTTGTACAGGGATAATAATCAGCAGTTTTTATTTTTAATGATGAACTCTACAATTAAAACAGCTAGAGGGGCTAAATTTTTGTTTTAAAATTTTCAATTTATCAGGAAAATTTTTTTCGGGACGGTTTGCATTTTTGCAATTGATGTAAAATACAACAAAGTATGATAAGGAACATTGTACATCTGATAGTAATGTGGGGAATAAAAAAACAAACAGGTTTAACTATTAACAACTCTGAAGTTTTCTTTTTAATCTTTTTTTTTATAATACACAACTTAGAACTCAATAATTAATTATGACTATAAAATACAAACTTGCTGCAGTGGCATCTGCTGGCTACTGGAAGATGAAGCGGCCGCCGTATTTTTGCTTGAGGCGCGGCTGGTCATCGGGCAGTGCCGGAGTGGCATCAGGGAAGGTCTGTATTTCAGGAGGCGGTGGCTTCGGCCGCTTGCTGTCGTGAATCTTCGGCTCGCAGAAATAGCCATACGGTGGGCGCTCCAAGTTCATTGTGTCCAGCATGCATTTATCATAAACTGCTTGAGTTTTACGGCAACTACAAACAATATAGTAAAAAAAAAAAATTTTAGTTCCATTTTGACAGGGTACATAAATAATACAGTTTTAGAAATTTTTGGTTGGTCCAAATAGACATATTCATGTCTATAAAAACGCAAAAGAAATGTATTTCACATGTATATACAGGTAAGGCAAAAAAAAACAGTGTAGTCATAGAATACTTAGTTTTACAAACAGATTTTAATGAGGGAAACAATGAAGACAGATAACCCTATAAATGGGAAAACTATTTTTATAAAGGAACATTGTTCATAATATTGATCTAACTGAAATACACTATACTCCTAAATTTATTTTAAGATTGCATGTCAAATTAAATATCTCTCCTCTGAATGCTAATGATGATGAGAAGATGAGACACTTTAGCCTTGGCCTTTAGGCTTATATTACAAGAATAAAAAAATTACAGGGATGATAGGACACGAAATATTTTTTCTGTCCTATTTCTATTGATAACTGTTCAATATTTTTAGTTCTATTTTGGCAGGGTATATATATATATATATATATATATATATATATATATATATTTTTCCAATACAATTTTAGAAATTTTGGGTTGGAATCGTATATACCTGTCTATAAAAGTATGTATGGACATACATGTCCTAAAACAGCATCTCCACAGATATTCTTAAGTTATATCTGATATAGTCATGGATATTTTTACTAGTAAATACAAAATTAATATTTTAATTTTAAATGATTATTTATATTGAGCTATGGTATCAAAACATTTCCATCAAAAATTGACACCAGGGTTGAACACTGGAAGAGAAGAAGATAATTTTCTAAATTCCTCAGAAATTATCCTTTCTATTCTATAATCCACATTTTTATACAATTGCTAACATACAAGAAACAATAAAAATATCTCACGGCTTAAATGCGAAGTTTGAGCTCGATTTATCAATACACTCTGTATACGTTTCAAATTCTGGTCGGCAATTTTTCTTCAGCTTTTTGAAAAATTCCATCGAGCAACTTGTCACTTGTTTACCCTCCTGAATGCACTTCCTGGGGTCATTTGGATATTCACTGCGGCACAGCATGAACTCCTATTAATAAATAAGACAAAAAATGACTTATAATGCATTCTTACCTTGGACATCATTACGTTGTAAATGCCCAAAAATACTAATAATATAAAATCTTATTGATAAAGCTTGTCATGCAGTGCAACCAGGCAGTAACCTTATAACCTACCATCCATTGCTAACAGACACTGACATGGGAAGCATGTGAATCTTCGTAGATAATTTTCAAATGAATAATCTAAGATCACTATCGTTATAAGGAATTATTTTTTATTCAATTGTAAAATACTACTTTACATACATTGTTGGCGTTTTCGCAGTATTTTCCCAAATGGAAGGAGGCCGCTCGCAGGACGGCCGAACTTACTTTCACCTCCTGTACAGTTAGCTCTTCTTCCGAAGGCAAATGTACATCATTTGTGAGGACCATATCTTAATCAAAAGACTCAGGTCAGAAAAACTTCAATGCCCGAAAAGGTTAGGGCACAGCTGACGACAAGTTTCTCTTCAAGTTTGCCAACCGTACTAAATTGAATTATTCAAAATAAGTTTTCATAACATATACAAATAATATATAAAACAGTATATATTTCGGGGAAACAGAAATAAGTATCAAAGAGGAGCATTTATTCCTAATAATATTAACTTTATTACTGGCTGAAAGTAATTATATTTAAATATAACATCTCTTACAACTATAGGAATTTAAGTATTTGGCCACTGGTATCGTGTTTTAATACCTCTTGATTTAAAACTATGTTTTGGCGGAATTTTGGTTTTAGAAACAGTTATTGGACACATTTTTCACGTTTGAAAACTTATCTGACATTTTTCGGGTTTGAAAATTATATTTGGGTTTTATAAACCTGGTTTAGGCGGCTAATTCTCCCGCGTTTGAAAACCTATTTTCACACATTTCTTGCGCTTAAAAACTATGATTTGCCAGAACTTTGGGGCTAGAAACGTGTTTTGGACGCATTTTTCAAGTTTTCACGCGTTTAAGATCTAAGTAACGCTTTCATCGTTTTTTAAACGCGATAAACAAGTTTTAATTTTTAACGTATTTTCAGTTAACGCCTTATCAGTTTTCAAAGGCCAGTTTTCCACTTTAATCCCGGTCGACTGTTCAAAGCAGTTTTAAACTATTTCTACGTTATTAGGAGAGGTAAAATCCTCCTTAAAGTAACTGCAATCATAAAACAGTGTACACTATTGGAGAGATAATTTTCCACTCGCTGTATTTACTTTTCCTGTGTGTTTTCCGAATAGGAGGGTAAGAAGAATAATTTGAGAGCTGTTTGGCCGAACTGTAGGATCGAAAGGGAGTAGGCGATACAGTGTGGCTATAGCGGCGCACGTCTGAGGAGGAAAGTAGTGTAACCATTTTGGGTTAGTCCTTTGTTAGATTAGATCGTTGGTTGAAATAACAATCGGTCTAAAGTGGACCGGACGCCGGTACACAACTTATACATTAATCTACTTTAAATCATTAGAAATCCGTATCCAACTACAAATATTTAGGTATATAACGAGGTATGACGGAAACATAAACTTTATTTTTTCAGCAAATTTTACAGAATTACTCATCACCGATTTCCTAATTTCTTAATTGACCTGCAGCGAAGCCTCTTCTACCTAGCCTAACGAAGCCTATTCTTACCATGTAGTTATCTTGTCTTTGTTATTCGAGCAAAATCATCTATTTGAAGCCCTTTCCAAATAGTAAACCCAACACAATTCCGCATCTTTCGATATACAGAAGTCTGAGCCTTACTTTCTGAATCTTCACAAACAGATGTTTTTTACTAAATCATTCGATTAGTGAATAACGAATTTGAAAACCTCGGATCACTCAAAACATACCGTGACAACGGGCACTAATTCAACAATGTTACTTTCAACAATGCCTGAACTGAGCCAACAATGTCGTTCAGACTTTTTCTTTAATTGTTGATTGTAAAAAAATATAAAGAAACTTTTTTGGAATATCTCAAAGTTGTCGCAACATGTCCAAAAACGCTTTGCAAATTCGTAAACCCGACACAGTTGTGCAGCTTTTGATTTAAAGTAGTCTGCGTTCTTTCTGTAGATCCAGTTATGCCGATACAGTTTTAATTGATACCAACTGTATTTTGTTACCAAGTTATTCGATTTGAATAGTGTATTTGAACAGTCCGCTTCTGTCCCAGGGAAAGTACTCTCTCCGAAAGCCCTCCCCCTTGATGAACATATCGGGTTCAGCCCAGTTTGGTCAAGTCGGCGTTCCCCGAAGAACCCGAGGGAAGAAAGTGGACGACAGGAGGATAACGAAGCAATTCCCAGTCGACCAGCGGGACAAATCTTAACGACATATTGTCCCAGCGTCAAATTATGCGAACGGTTCATCATCGAGGCCCAATTGAGGAGTAAAAGGTCGGTGTTCAGTTGGGTGGTTGGCCGGCAGGTGTCGCCTTCTTCGGCGCCTCTTAAGACTCGATCGGCCACCAGCTCCTCCAGTTCACAAGTGACATTTCTCACCTTCGATCGACTCATTTCCAACTCAATAATTCCAAGGTATGTGATATTTCACATCTCATTTAATAACTACCAACCATTGTTGTGTTTACAGAATATTTATTTCGAGTGCAAAATATATATATACACACGGGCCATGCGGGTTTCCCCCCCACCCACCAATTTCGTATTGCATCGTACGTTTTTCGTGTTCAAGAGAGATTTGCTTTATTTCCAGTACGCGACATTATTGTGACAAATCCAGATGAAAGCTACCGATAAATAACATAATTTATAGCAGGACAGGAATATAGGCATAGAACAAACTCTAGTAATGGTTGTCTGCCGTTCACCTGTCAATTCGTTAGTAACTTGTCAGTAAGCCTTCTGCAGTATTACATGTGTCACAATACGCCGCGTACATATTACAATGTTGATAATGTATAAAAATATTAAGAAAAATGTTGCATTTTTTGACATTGGACTTCTTCAAGTAAAAAAATATTCATTCGGTTTTGAAAGTCGAAAATGGTAATATTTGATTTAACAAACGCTTAATCTGTGTTAATAAGCCAATAAACGAAGGATTATGAATATAAATTATTTTGAAAATATAATCAATAGCAATTTTTCCCCTCCCAGAAGGAGAATGAAATAAATAAATCCTCATTCATAATAATGAATCACTCTCCCAGCGCTTGGCAGATGGTAATCATCGTCTCTAATTTTCGCTCGGTTTTATTTTTTTAACGGATATTGTCGGAAAATACGGTGAAAACATAAATTTTTCTTGTGCTCCAGTGAAAAGTTTGCGGTACAGGGGGTGGGTGGGATGATTTGCTCGGAAACGAGGAAAAGTGTTCCCAACGAAAATTCGCTGGGGAAGAACCAACGAGTGGGGGAGTAATACCACGATGAAGAAGAACGAATTAGTTCAGAATATCGCTGCGTCTGAATGTCTTGAGAGAAAAACCTTCCAGCGAAGAGAAAAAATTATTTATTTTTTATTCTCGTTTTTTATCTATTATTGATTACAACGAGGCATTTGAATCACCACAGTCTCTGTAAGGAGGACAAACTCGGCCGACCCCGTTCATCCCCGTCCTCACAGTCCCGGTTTTTAATATTCATAGCGCACGCACCTCGAGGATCGAATCCGGTACAATGCGTGTGGGCGGGTACTCCCTCATCGGGACGGGGAAAAAGTGAAATTGAGTTGTCAGGACGAAAGTAGGCGGACTTACCGGGACCCACAAGAAACCCCCGCCCCCGCCTTCTAGTTTGGACTCGTGACAAATCGCGTACGAGAAAGTAACCGCGGACCTCAAAACCGTATCGGCGTTTGTATTCATTTTCGGTACAATTTATAGTGTTCGGTATTTCTTGAACAGTGCTCAAACAGCCCGTACGCCTCACCGGCGCGCTTTCAACCGGCGCCCCGTAATTACGCCGCCGAATGAAGTTTTATTCGACGACAGTTCCGTTTCAATTCTGTTGCTCTTTCCTGACACACAAAATATTAAATAGTATTGAGAAATAAAATGACTAATAGTAAAAATATTTTCAACAATTGAGCACTTTTTAAAAGGCCATTCCTAAAAAAAATAAAAAAAAATAACGAGGTAGTAATGCCGCAATGAGCACGCAATAATCCGGAATAAGGTACACGAAATTCTGAAATGTTAATTCCTGAGTTTGATATACAAAATTATCCCAGTGTTTGAGGCTATATAAAATAGGCTATATTAAATGGGTCCAATGCAAAATAACTATAATAGGTGTGTGTAAACGCAGTTCAGGGTTCCCATTGAACATTTAAGTCTTTGTTATTTTAACTTTTTTTTACTAACAGTCGTACGTAGTCGCTTCGATTTAAATAATTTGCTTGTATTTTTTTAATACGTGTACACTATTTAGTACTTACGACTTGTGTGGAACATGTAACCGCATTAATTAGCTTCATTTTGCTTTATGCATTCAGTTCGGTTCCTCTGATAGAAATTTTACCCGCAGCGATTCCTGATTCGCGCGGGCCCATTACCTGTTAGAATAGAACGATCCCTACACAATTCTTAATGCGTTTTCTTTGTTTTTTTTTTTACTTACAACAAAGTCAGAATGGCTAGCAGAGTGGCAGTTTTGGCAGTTTTGGTCGTGATGGCGGTGTTGGCAACAATGGCGGCGGCCGATTCTGACGAAGACTCTTCGATTATCGACGAATCGATGTCGATGGAGATGGCACCGCCGCAGCATACTGCAGCTTCAGCTTCCTTCACCGCCGTCAAGTGTAAAACACACGCACACACGATATATTTACTATAAATAACTCGACTATAAATAATTTAATGTTAAACTTTTTGGTTTTTGTCTTCCCGGTCGTCTGTATCACCGCCCTATTAATAACGGGTCCGGCGGCTTAGCTGGAAGCGTTTGCCCTGTTTCTCACTTTACGATCCCACCGATGCGGGCGCACATATACCGCACGCATGTCCTCGTAACGGCTTTTGTTCCGCTCAAACGCTTCCATACCCCATTCGACTTAGCGCGGTCTTACCGCTAATGATAATTGGCAGCCACCAGTGCGGACTGTTTATTGCCAGGGCTCCGGGGGGAACGGCTGCCCTCGGGGGCAACTTGCCCAGGGATAATATCGCCGATTATCGAAGACACTATGTTGTTTTTGGCCTGGTAATCAATACGGGGTTGTTATCCCTTCAATACGGGCGTTTTGGTGGATCAACTGGTTCACACAAAACAATTACACTATAGAAAACACTGTATGGAATACTAAATATATTACTTGCGATTAAATAAAATAAAAAAATATTATTATAACAGCATTCTGTATATAAATAGAAAGACTCTTATTATCCAATATTTTTATATTTTGAATATATCTATATATATATATATATATATATATATATATATATATATATATATATGTGAAGAAAATATGTTTGTAAATTTGGTAGAGCACCCAGCGATAACATTGAGATCGACAGTCGTCGTGACTTACTGTTCCCGAAAGTACCAACGGCTATTTGCGTATTTGTACGATCGAAAGTTCCATTTACATTGTGTTCTTCAGGCCGCAAACTGTGACGACTGTAGACTTCTGTTTTCTGACCTTGCAGCGGACGCTGACGAGGGCCACAAGGAGCTCGAGCAGGTCTACATGACGGTGATGATGGTGAAGGCGCTGCTGGGCACACTGGTCATGTTCCTGTCGCCGTTGATACAGCTCAAGGGTTTCGGGCTGTCCGTCATAAACACGATAGTCAACATAGCTAAGTTCCTCTACCAGGTGAAACTGTTCCAGCCGCTTTTCGGCGGTGCCGCCTCCACGGCCCCCTCGGCCCCAGCGGCGACTCTGCTGGAGAAGTGGTCGCAGCCCGCCCCCACCACCACCATGCCGCCCCCCAGCTACTACAAGAGGATCGGCCTCCACCACGGACCGTTCGCCGAACCCCTGCCCTACTAGACAACAAACTCTGATTATTTATTGGCTATTTGAAAGCTTCTAGTTCACCCCCTTTAAGCCTAATATAATCTCGTCGGACAGACTCGTGAGGGCGAATCGATCCTTTTTCCCGGTCGTCTCCCGAAGGGCCCAAATGTAAAAAAATATTGTATATATAAGCGATGGAGTAAATGCGGTTTTCGTTAAGTGCAGCTCCCGTTGAAAATTTAAATGAAATGTTTATTAGTGGGTCGCTCGGCAACGAGTGTGACGTCGTTCACCGGAATGTCATCAATTTCAAAACGCTTTTCAACAATTAAAGGTTTATGCTAAAGGGTTAGAAGAAAAGTTTCGAAGAGCGCCTTCGTTGGAGCTATATTTCTCAGGACCGGGTATAATTCGAGGTAGCCCAAATAAGTCCCAAAGACTGTCCCCTATATGAGTTTGTCCGCTTCTCGTCTTGTGTCAACATGAAATGTTCCTCCTGCTGAACTTACAATTGAACTTTCCCTTCTCGATTGAACGGGGCCGTAACTAACTGGCGATATGTACAGTATTTATTGTAAATTATTTATTTATTATCGAATAAAAGGTAAAGACAAAGTACAATTGTTGCGTTATTCCCCAATTTAACATCCACAACTTTAAGGAACAGTGCTGGGAGGAAGCTGACTACTGACTATGGCGAGAAGCCGTAATACTAAAGTCATACTAAATACCATGACAAGTAGATATCTTCTGGCCTTACTTAGGACGTGATTCCACTCCTCCTCCTTCCGCAATGTGGTCCTGGACGCCTCGCCTGTGCAGATCTGTTAGCAAGGACAACAAGCTCAGGCTACACTCTGGTGGTTTGATTGCTACAAAGGAGGTAATAGTAGGTTACATGCGTACATCCGTTTTCATCATGATGTCTTCATCAATCCTTTCACAGGCTTCCCCAATCGGCAAGACGGTGATCTCGATAGTGTATGCGTCGTTTGAGCCAAATTAAATTCATCAAATGTTAAACGCTAACTCCAAATATTAGTAGGCGGCATGATACCAGTGGGTGCCGTTCATGTGCCGAGACCTTCTGGTCCTGGACGGAGGATACAGGTAAACCCTCGCCCCCGCCACCGCCCTTTGGAGTTCCCGCGACAGTCATTCCTGTACACAACAGTCCATTCCTCATTCTACCAGTGCGGGCTCTTTTCATGTCCCGATACTGCCGGTCTCATTGTTTTGAAAAGCCGATTTGAAAAACCCCCTGAAAAAGCGGTCTAAAGAGAAATTCGGAACTGATGAAACATGAAATGTCTGCGCAATAGATTATGGTTTTTCCCTCTGCCAGGTTTCTCCCACAGAAAACACTGTCGAAAAATAATAATTTTTACCAAAAACTATATACTGTACGCCCGGGCAAATACATGCATAATCGATTAAAAATAATTATTCGCGTTATTCGAATCGAATATGTCGAAGTGAAAAATTGAACTTGTGTCCTGAAAACAGAAACATCGCCCGTTCAAAATGTTTTGGGGCAAATCACTGTTTATTATTCACTACTATTGGCCTTAACTAATAATTGTATTCGGTGTAATCAGAAGAGCCAACAATAGAATAACCGATAGGGCTCCCAAACAATAATTACCAGTTATTTTTTCTCACTATCCATGTGGGAGCTTTCTTCAGTTCATGCTTTCCGGGGAGGTTGAGTCAATAATAATTATAAAATGGAAGACGACGGGTCTTCTTCTACTTTGTCCCGCCTATTTTTACTTTGAAGCAGGAGGCTCCCAGCGCTTCCCGAAGCCCTAAGGCTTCATTCTCTTGTCATTTTATCCGGGGGATATGAAAAACCTTAAAATCTACAGGGAGATCCTGTTTTACGAAGTACAG
Organism: Lethocerus indicus; assembly: GCA_019843655.1. NCBI lineage: Eukaryota > Metazoa > Arthropoda > Insecta > Hemiptera > Belostomatidae > Lethocerus > Lethocerus indicus. The sequence goes on along the minus strand of JACDQD010000003.1, from coordinate 29,913,906 downwards.
AGGGCAGAGTTAACTTGTTCTGAGCGGGTTTGAACGCTTAGTACTTTAAATAGGCCTATTTTTAAGAAAGTACACAATTTCCCTCAGCAATTTTGAAACGGAAGTTCATGACTAGTTACGCCACCACAGTTTTTCGAATATATTTGACGGCTTTATGAATTTGACTCATTTTTGTTAGTTAATAATTATTACATTAATTCGTATAAAAGCGGCGCTAGATTCCGGAACGCAGGTAACTTGAATTCAATGGGCGGCGGAGTTCAAAACGGCCGAATTTTCCCTGGAAAATTCTAGTTCGGAAAGTACGCCCTTATCGAACAATGCCGGAAAACTCTGAGTCAACGCGTTGCCGTCGGCGGTCAGATCAGAGATGGCGGTGGACCTCGCTTTGGCGGTCCGCCACAAAAGCCCCCCGACTACCCAATAAAAACCCAGCCTTCCGCTTCTCCGTTCGCAGTCCCATATCACATTTAAACAGGAGCGTACTTGTGTCCATATTTCCAGCTGTCTTCCTGTGGTCCAGCCAAGAGTTAGCGGAGGATGGCCTTAAAGGGCGCACTCAGGGCCTCGATCCTGCTCCTAAACCTAGCGTGAGTACAAAACAATTCAAACTCCAACGATCCATATATATCTATTATATAGATTTTATAGATCAATAGATTATTTATTTATTATCTAGAACATGTGCCATTTCGGTCTTCGCCGATCGCATTAAAGTTTCGATACTACATATCTTAACTTTCGTGTCGATAATTTCGGTATTTATTTAGTTATTAATTTTCTAGCTATTTTTTCAATTAGATCTACAAACAAGAAATGGCACATATCACAAAATTGTTTGCCTCCAAGAAGGCAAATGGTAGGTTCGAATTAATTATATTAGTTATTTTAATTTCTTGAGCACGAACTTTCCTTTTTTTGAATTCAAGACTAATAAAACCTGCCTCTCCGTCCCGTAAAAATGGTACTGTGACAAATGAAGATTACTTTAATATTTGTTGGTAAAAGAGAATTTATGTTCTCCTCTATTCGAGTTTCGTTAGCTTTTCAACGATCTAGTTCGATAGCTGTTAATCGCATGGCATCGAATACACGTACTCGACCCACACGAAAAAAACCCCCGAGTGTTACCAGTGCTAGTGATAAGCAAGTGGCGGAACTGCCGATTTTATTCGAAATGAACAACTGACCACTTCCGATATTTCTATTTGCAGCTTGTCCATTGGCTACACCAACAGCTACCACCATGCTCGAACAGTCAGCTCCGAAATCGGCAGGAACCTATACGTAAGTTGTGGAATTAATAGCGCTCGAATTCGAGCAAATAGCCGCTTTATTTTTCACGTAGCCCGTTCATGCCGTTATTTCTTATATGATTATACTTATTTCCTCGCTACGCAGGAGGTGAAGAGCGCTCTGACAGAGACCATCGCTAGGGGCGTCGACCTGGCCATCGAACAGTGCAAGCTTCAGTTCCGCTGGGACCGCTGGAATTGTCCAACATCAGCCTTCTCCAGGTGTCTATATGCATTACTATTTACTACAGGCCTATATATATAATATACATAGACATAACAGGATGATTAATGGTACGGTGGTTCGAATAACCAACAGTTTCATGATTTGGCACCGTTGTAATATTTCAACTTTTTAAAGTGAACTTATATACATTACAATTATTGAATGTTTGGTGTTGATCGTTTAAAAATGAAAAAATGTACCAATTACGTATTATTGTAAATTGAAATCTATTGGGCACAATACAGATCCTGACATACGTTTACTCTGTATACCTCTGTATGTCAGTTCGTGCATACCAAGTTCGTTGCCATCCAAAAAAATACATAAAATTCCACTACGGAATTAAAACATTGTCCTAATCAATTGGGGGTAGCTCGTTTTACTCGAACGTCAATGTCGCTTATTGTTTTCTGCAGTTGTGGCCATATAAGAAAAGTAATTTAAAAAAGTTTATTCGTGCAGGAAAAGGACCGCGCCGATAACCAAAGAGATTGGTTTCGTGTCGGCGGTGACCGCCTCCGGTATAGTGTACAGCGTAACGAGGGGCTGCGCCAAGGGGGAGCTGAAAGGTTGCGGGTGCACCAGCATCAGCAGCAGTAGCAGCAGCAGCAGCAGGTACCACCAGCCGGGTTGGCAGTGGGGAGGCTGCTCGGACAACCTCCAGGTGGGGCTGACAGTGTCCAATCTCTTCCTCAACGCCCTCGACTACCCGGCCAACGACCTCGCCGCCCACGCCAACCTCCACAACTACAGGGTCGGACAAACGGTATTACAATGCTCCTATTCACTTGTACTCAATAACAATTACTTGTACTCTAACATTCTTACAGTCTCATGATCTCAGAAGTGGTTTCGGCTCCTCGCCACGTTCATTTGGGATTGGGGACGGACGGATTTCAAGGATTTGATTACACGCAGTGGTAATATTGCAGGTGGTGAGGGAGAACGTGCGCCGGGAGTGCAAGTGCCACGGCGTTTCGGGCAGCTGCACGACCAAGAGCTGTTGGGGCCGTGTGGCGGGGTTGAGGCAGATCGGGGAAGGGCTGAAGCGACGCTACGAGAGGGCGGTCAGGGTGGACTGGAACCATGCCTCCGGCCCGCCCCCAACCGCCCCCGACCTACCGCCCTCCACCATCGTATTCCTCGCAGACTCCCCCGACTACTGCAGACCGAACGCCACCACCGGTAAGTCACCGCCACCTAGTGAGAAAATACGCAAGTTATCCTTATATCGCTCTCTCGCTCTCTCTCTCTCTCTCTCTCTCTCTCTCTCTCTCTCTCTCTCTCTCTAATATAATATACACTGTATTCCTTTAGAGCCCGGTAAATTACCATAACTGCACAATACAATGTCTGCCTCATCCAAGTTATAATGCAACCCCGAACTAAGGAAGGAGTTCAATCTTGTGTTTTGGCGTTTGCAGGCGTGGCGGGTACGGCTGGCCGCATTTGTTCCAGAGCCAAAGCGGGTTCGAGGAGCGAGAGAAGGAGCTGCCGCGAACTGTGCAGGTCGTGCGGCCACCAGGTCGCCAGGAGGACCCTGCAGAAGACCAAACTCTGTAATTGCACTTTCCACTGGTGCTGCCAGGTCCAGTGCTCCAAGTGCACTCACAAGATCACCGAATTCTTCTGCGACGCCGCCCCCCTGAATTACCTCAACGGTTGACCCCAATGTCGAAACGACTTAACCAACCAATATTTTATTTAATATGCCGTATATGATTTGTGCTTTAAATACCAAACATTAATTCTGGAGAATGTGCCACAAGCGGGATAGTTAAAAGAATATTACCAGCCATTGATGTATGAACTCACAATATGGATACTTCTGAAGTACAGAGTATTATTACTTTATTTTTATTTACTTAATGCCTTAGTTTAATGAACATATCGAGAGCTAATTACAATTGGCGACACAAAATTAAAAAAAAATTACAATCATTTAGAAGTTGGATTTCAATTTTTGTTTACATAATGTATCTTTCGTTGTATATATGATTTGTTAAATTCGTGAGCTATATTTATTTTACTTTCAACAATACAGGCTGACTTACCTTCCGATCGTTCCATTAAGGCCAGCGTGTTTAAACTAAGCTTATGATTTTCACAGGCCGCATTAAATCTTCTTAAATACTGTGTACCGATTATGGATTCAGCAACACTAAAACTCGTATGTATTTAAAAATTGAATTTGTATTCTAATCTACAGAATACAAGTAATTAGAATTAAGTATGTACAGTTGTTATATTATTGTACAGTTTTTATATTATTCTTTTTATTTAAAAATTAAATATTAAACGTATTTATGAAAAGTAATTAATTTACTTCCCCAATAACGGGATTCAAAGACTCCGGAACAGATTCAACAATTAGGAAAATTACAAACGATCATCATAAATTTCTTGTGTATATCTCGCACTTGTCTTAGGTCTTTGCGTTGTCATTTCAGAGTAAATCAGCTGTAACAATTTAATTATTTTCGTCCAACTCATGTAAAGAGTGCCCAAATAACTGTGGCGCAATAATGATTTAAGTGCCAAAAATGATTTACTGTCAGCAATTTGACATGGTCCATTGATAACGTCCAATTTTTCATTATAAGTAACCAAGCAATCAAAAAATTACGTAACCACCAAATAGGCGGCTGCAGTAGACGCTCAGTGGCTTACGAATGTGAGTATATGTGAACAAAATTTCCTTAAGTTCAGACTGTCAGTTTGGCGAGAAATCAGATTTGTAATTTAAACATTCTTCAGTTTCCATTCCTCCATTGCCTCATCTGGAGCCTACTTCACCTAGTTTCAAAGGAAAGTATACTGTACATCAATTGTTTTAGTTTTGTTGGAACCAACAATTCATTTAGGTTTTCAGGCGGTTAACATGTCAGTGCATCAATATCTGTCTGTTTCTTGGGATTTATTATGCTCGCAATTAGACCTAATTAAGAAAACAAACATCCATAGAACTATAATAACTATATTTTAAATCTATATAATTTATTTAATTACATCTTTCATTTAACCAAGACTATAAAAGCAAAAAAAGGAAGTAATAATTTTGTAAAACAATCCAGTTTGAAATGCTATATATTCAGGGCCAGTGCATGACATGTGCGAAGTGTGACTGTGCATTCGGCAAGGGTACCTAAAAGATGTTTTTAGTACCTAAATTTCATATAAAAATTAATTACTTATTGGGAATTTTATTTTCCTACCTCATTTCCCATGTGAAATTTTAGATATATAGATAAATCAGTTTTTTTTTGGAAAGGTGCCACCACATACATTCTTCGCACACACAAAAGAAATACCACACATCAGGCCTGTATATACACACACACATATATATATATATATATATATATATATATATATATATATATATATAAAAAGTAAAATTTATATGGGCAATTTTTAACCACAACAGCTGTCCAAAACATTTCTGACAAATTGTCAGACATTATCAACAAATAAAATACTATACAAATAAATTGAAAACATATTACAACAACTGAACATCGCATAAGAGAAATAAACCAATGTGGACAATGCTCATCTATAAATAGAAAAGTATGTCTTACAAAAAGAATTAAACAATTTTTATTTCTATCTTTACAAAAATTATATTCTATGTAATTAAATTGTATGTTTACACACAATATACATGGTGTACGATGTTTTACACTTCAATATATTAAATCACTGCATTAGATGGAAACAATGCCAATCAACAATACAGAAGTCTATAATTTACTATGGTATATCACATGGGATGAAGGATATAAACAAAAATAAGTATTCATATGTGTATATGTATATATATGTATACATACACATATGCACTCAGATCATATATATATATATATATATATATATATATGTACTTAGTTTAACAAATTTGCTTAAATGTTGAAACACAATTAATCATTCTGTTCCTAATATAAGTATTATACATATACAATTTTGTAATGTATTTACAGGCACAAAAGTCTTAATAACAAAATTATTTATCTATGAAAAATTGAATGTGTATTACTTTTTAATTTTTTCTACAATTCAGACTCTTCTTTGGGGTTTAAAATTTCCTGTTTGCAGATATCTATGGAATGCTTGTCGGCCTCTACATCGATTTCGGCGAGTACATTTTCTCTAATTATGCCGTGGACCTTTTCGTGATTTTTCAATTTTGCCAGGTTGAAGAACTGGCGACTGCACACTTTGCACTGCAGCGCCTTGTTCCTGTGGAACTTGCGATTTCTCCCGACCGGGTGTTTCGTTGATTTGTGCAATACAAGGCTCTTGAGGAAGTGGAAAGTCTTGCTGCAGTAGGGACAGGGGAAATTGCCGGGCACCCCGACGTTAACCACCACTAAGGGTTCCACCATCGGCATATTCACATTATGTTCCTGTTCTTCTGTCAGTACATTTGCCGGATCGATCATTTCGATAGGTTCCACTTCCTTAACAGGTCCCGGTTCACTATCCTTGAGTATTCCAATGGAAGACCTCTTCGAATGATGTACTGTCGAAGAATGAATTTTGAGAGATTCGGTCGACACAAAGACGAATCCGCACAACAGGCAAATAAACCTTCCCGAATTGGCATCCGGTTTTTCCTTTGGATGGTACGGAACATCGAGGCAGTCCAAAATATGACCTTGCACCTTCAGGGAAAACTCTTTCGACGGTTCTGAATTTGTGAACTCCCTGTTGCAGGTCTGGCAGACGACCTGGGTGTTGGACTTCAAGAACTTTTTGATACAATAGCAAGTATGCTTGTACAACTGGGTCTGCAGGAGATTGGTGTGGCTGCAAAAGTGGCACGCGTAAATCTTATTGAATGCGCCCACCTTGTTGCACTGCTTGCGGTATTTCCTCCGGTGCATCGCAAGGAGCTTTGCGTTGCGGAACTGAGCATTGCAGACATCGCACGGGTGTACAAATTGGCTGTTGGTTCTGGCTGTGTCCATACTGGCCCTTTTAGCCACCAGCCTTTGGCACTTGACTTCATGAGCCACCCTGTACTGTCTTCTGGAAAACGTCCTTCCGCAATAGTTACAAAGTTCGGGGGTTGGCATCTTCATGAAATGCTCCGTGGTTGTAGGGGTAGTGGTAGTAGTAATAGTGGGAGTGACGTGTTTTTGGCAGAACACCTTGTGTTCATTATAGCTGTGAATGTCCGAATACCTCTCTTTGCAGACTTTACAGAAAAATGCCGCTGTATTGCTACAGTTTCCATTGCAAGACGAATAATGGTTCATCATTGAAGATCTAGACATAAACTGCTTCTTGCCTACTGGGCATTGATAAAGTATCGATCTATCGCCGCCAGGTTTAGGCTGTGTTAAATTCTTGTTGGTCAAATTTTCAGTGCAGTATTTACAGCTCCAGTCCCTGTTCAATAATTCCGGAAGAACGTACTTGCCGCATTTCAAACACTTTTTACACTTTTTGACAAACACTGGGCAGTTTAAAAGCAAATGCTGTTTTAAATTCTTGTTGGAAAGAAAACCTTTGTCACAATGTTTACATGTAAACTGCTGTCTGAGTGCTGTTCTGATGTCACTTGCCAATCTTTCGGCTTGGCATACCGATTGATGAGCTTCTAGGACACTCCTGTTTGGGAAATAAATACTACACGATGAGCAAAAATTGCCATCCTGGGACTGATCATTCTTGAGGTCCATTGTTCTGGGAATATCGTGACATTTCAAATGCCTGCTGTAACTAGACTTTGACGCATACTCCTTTTGACATATATTACAATACGTATCCATTTTTTCGTCTACTTGTTCTTCTTTGTTGGCAAATTTATCGGTGTCTTGAAAACCATCCGCACCAGAATTCTGATCCTTTCCATGGCACGAAGCTTTATGTTCATCTAAAGAAGATATTCTATTGAAAGAATGGTTGCAAACATTGCAAGAATAAATCTTCATCCTAATTGCACAACACTTCCCGAGCCTTTTGTGTTTTGCAATATCGCTTCTGCTGTCGAAAGCTTGGTAACAGGTTATGCACAATAGCTGCTTTGATCCATCAGGTAGAAAATGCTTTCTTAAATGCTTTCGGAAGTTCTTAACATGTATGAATACCCTTTTACAAACTTTACATGTATGGGTTTGACCTTCCATTATGTGCTGTTTTAAATGAAGTTGCAATGCCCGTACGAAATTGAATGATTTTGAACAAATCTTGCACTTGTACACACCACGCCTTGAAATTTTGGATATTGTTACTTTTTGTTTCACAAACTGATTTACTTTGTTATTTGTCAAGGATTGATGAATGGAGGACCCCTTATGGTACATCTCCATATGAGTCATAAAAGTTACATCATCCGATATATGTAAATTGCAAATAGAACAATACTTACTACTAACATCATTATCATCAATATTCTTCCTTCCTTCATCCGTAGGCACTGACACTTTGCTCTGAAGAAACATTTTGCTGCTGCCCTTACAGTAGCGCAAATGATTTGATCTCCCTACAGGAGTGTTGAATTTGAAATGGCATTTATGACAAACATATTTTTTCTCAGATTTGGTAACACTCAAAACAGAAGTGGGGCTAGAAGATAGAGAAGAAGGGGAGGGAGAAGGGTTGACAAAGTTTGAAGAAATTAGCTCCTTGCTCATGTTAGAAATGATTCCGTGTCTTTTCATATGAGAAATAAGTAGGAGACCAGAACTAAACGTTAAACTGCACGTTTCTACAGGACAAGCATATATTTTTTCGTCTTCTAGAGGACCCACAGCAGGAGTTTGCGCATCCGATAAATATGTATTATCGGTTAACGATTTCTTTTTTGCAATAGAAGTTTGGTGTTTAATAGAAAGATAGTGCCTTTCCCTTTCGGAGCGAGTCCTGAAAGAAACATTGCAGGATCTACAGGTAAAGGAAAATTCGTCTTTCCTCCTGGCATTGCTCGATGGTGTTAATTCCAATTCGTCTGCGGTTTCAAATGTAGATTCAAATTCGTGAAGTTTATCTAAATAGTCGGATTCAAAGCTGCTGCTAGATTTACACCTCCTGGGAAGTTTTTCCCTGTTCGAATCGTCCACTTTTGGAGTGGTGCACAGTTTCTTGTGCACTTTAGATTTCATATGTCTCAGAAGGTTAGCCCGAGAGGTATAATTCCTATTGCAGACCACACAAAGCGTGTCCATCATTTCATTATTCTCTTGTGTTCCGCTAATATTGTTAATATCTCCCTCTCCTTCTTCGTCCACTTCTTCTTCACCCTCTTCCTCCATAAACTCGTCTGGAATTTCAGACTTGATCTTTACATGGGCGAAATTTATATTGCCCTCAAAATCATCATCATTTATAGGCTCCTGTTTTACACTAGTCCCCTGAAAAAATTAAAATTGCAAGATAACATTCAGTGTTGTATACCACCAAGAAAAAAATAATTATAACAATTTAAAATAAAAATTAAACATGACCAGTAGTAAAGCTTAACTTTGAATAAATAAAGAAAGTTTCATACTATAAGAAAGTTATAAAGGTTTAGGAAATTTCTTCCCATATTTTACTGCTGTCACTGTGACCATTTATATCACCATACTGTGTATCTTATTACTTTCCAGAATAGGCTGAAGTCACCAAATACCACAGTACTCTTTATATATCTCCATACATATACATATATACATTATACATATATTCAGTAATTATATTTCTTGTCCCCGGTATAAAACCAGAAAGGTTAATCTGCCCTGAATAGGTAACAGTTTACCTCTTTGTACTAATTACTAGGTAAGCTACAATAAGGCACTGCATATTTCAGAATCATACCCCCTCCATTATGCTCTATTTGTTACTAGTGCTACTTTAAGATCGATGTTGCTCATTTTATTTTACAGTTGTACCAATAAAAAAGAAAACAGTCAACAACTTACAGGTAGTAGATGGCACGTCAGGCTTCCTTCCGAAGTGGAATCCATTGGTACTTCGCTTACGCTAACATTGTCACTCTGCTCTGTTGTTCTGGCAGGAACAGATTTTGGATGTTCGCTACCTTCCACCTTGAAATCACTATTTTCATTAGTAATTGGGTCCTCGGATCGGAACGAAAAATGTTCACGACATGGTTTAACCATAGCCAGGTCTCTTTTGGGAGGCGACAGTTCTCTTTTCCTCTTGCCGTTGCGGTTTAAAACATCAAGTTGGAACGGTGTAACTTTGGCAACATTACTGCTGATTGGATCTTCGTTCCCTGTGTTCGATACATTTTCGGCCCCATTAGCTGCCAAAGCCTCACTTTCTGTCGTACAGTTGCCTTCACTATTGTAATTGTTGAACGCGTCCATAGACAGAGACTGAGTGGATTCAATTTTAATGTTCACAACAGGCAGTTCTGCCATCTGTGCGGAATTTTCCCTCGCATTTGGTGGATGGCAGGTGGGCTCCTCATCAGAGTCAATTTCGATTATGTCGCTACTTGAAAAGGTTTTCCCTGCACTTTCCACAACCGAACAGGGCTCTGATTCAGTAACTTTGTTGGCATTTTCAGAAGATGTAGTGATGGCAGAAATACAAGCATCGTCCTTTCCACTGACATCACTGTCCTGAACAAAAAGAACAAATAACATTGTATTAATAAAGTGCTTAAAAAATGATGCTTGTGTAATTAGACACCATAAACAGTAAACTGTCCTTAAACTGTCTGTCGGCGACTATAACTGAATTATCTCTTCTTTTCCAGATTTAATTAATTTAATTTAAACCTTAAATGAGTATGTATATAAGTCCGCATAGGTCGGATTTTTCCGAACTAAGGTTAAACTTTAGCGCAACGTGGCAGAGGCTAGGACGAGACATAAGCAGGGATTCGCGGGGACCTTAATCAAGAATCTCCCGGAAGAATAACCTGTCGGAGCTTGGACCGGATCTTAGATCTCATAGCGACCAGTTCCGGTCAGTAATCAACCGCCAACGGTCACCTCCGCTACCAGCACGTCCCCCAAACCCGACGAAGGCCCGAAAAATGGACAACGGGTCGGTGACCTCAGCGACAGAAGGCCGGGAGGCCCGCGAGGCGGCCAGAGCCGAGACGGCAACCCTACCTAGCTGCAAATATCGGAAAGTAGAAGACTACTTAAGGACCAAGAAAATACTTGAGGGGCAGACGGCGTTCAGAAGTATAGACCAATAATAGGCTACCGGAAATAAAACCATCGGGTCAGAATAGAGTGGCTAGTGGTCATGCCGGACAAAATGGCGGCAACCCTAGTGTTCAGTACGATCAATATGAAGGTAGACTACTACCAAATCTGGAACTCCGCTTTAAGTTTCAAGAGGGAACGCTACACCGCTGTCGTCTGAACCTATCAGCGTCTGATGGACGAGCATCTTGAGAACGCAATATGACAATGCCGACACGCAAGAGTTAAAGCCGAGTCTTATATTTGGATTCCACGTCAGTCTTCTGTCCAAATGCAGTCCCAAGTACGGTACTTGATTTTCAATAGTAAATTCAATAGGTTCTGGCAAACAGGACGACCAGTAGTACTTCTCAGAGTAGAAGTAACTTTCACACTTTTTCGGCAATTGATTTCAATCATCCATCTCTTGGACCAGCTTTCTAGGAGGGATTGGTGTTCTTGTCGGGAATTTGATGCGAGACAAGGATCGGGCGTTGTCATTTGCACAGGAAGTAAGGAAGGTGTCAAGATGCTGAGGAATGTCGGCAGTGTACACAGAATATAGGGATGGACCGAGGATACTACTTTGTGGAACACCTGCAAGCACAAAAAAGGAATTGGGAAGGAATGCACTTTGAGAAACTTGAAACTGCCTATTCCTTAATAAGAGTTAAGGATTAGATATGTTCGAGGTAGGGTTCTCTTGAGTAACATCAGTTGTCCACGATCAAAAGTTTGCACTTCATCATGAAAAGAGGATGCAGTATTGGGAGAAGAACGTTCACACATACCGATCAAAGAGATTGAAGTAGAAAAAACATCCCTACTGGAGCTCTTGGTATGGTCTCAGAACCAACCATTACTGGTATCAAAGTTCAATACCCCCGCAGTATTACGCGATCTTACCGAAAGTTATAAGATAGTAATAAATAAAGATCGTAAGCGGGAAACCAATAGTTATGATGTAGAGGCGACGGGGAGGCCAGAATGGGCGATATTATTGGGCAGGTCTTTAAGCAGTGCGCAACTTGTAACAAGGTCTAGTGCACAACAGCGACCTCTTCCGGATAGAATCTTTTCTTCCGGATCAAATCGTACGCCCAAAATTTCATCCTCAAATTTCAACGGGAGATTAATATATCAGTGATGTAGCTGCAGGCTGTCGGATGGAAAGGCTGGTAGAGCGCCCCATTGTGAAGGATTAAATTTATCGAATCCCCTTATTAGACTTCCCCGAGCCACGGGCTGTATAAGAGGCGTGAGCTCTGACTCGCTAGCTTTGTATCATTTAAGTGCACGAAGTGTGCTTATAATATCATTTAAGGCATCCTTATTATTGTTTCTCTCGCCCACATCTAACGTATATATGAGAGGACCAAACATATGGTCGATGGTGGAAAAGAGACCACCCCACTCCCGTTTGTCAATAAAGATGGCAGCGCTGCAACGCTCTAGTTTATTTAGTTCGAGTCAGACTTGAGCGGTGCCGAGACCCGAGGGTCAGGTCACGAACAGGAAATTACGCTGCACTCGGGTGGGGCAAAGGAATGCGCAGGTAGGAATGGACGCTCGGCAGCCCAAAAGGGAGTCAGGACAATGCGGCTATTCCCAAGTGTAATAAAGGGGTTCGAATGAGCGAAACACTCGCCCAAGCACTGTAGGCTCAGGATGTGGAAAACGGTGGGTCAGGTCGGAAACGAATGTAGGTCAGGTCCAGGTCAACACGCTGCCTGGCCAAGAGGGACGCCAGTTGCGACAAATGTGTCCGGCCCTAGTGGGTTCCTAGTAACGGCATACAGCATTGTCACTATCATGATCTACAGATCCAACGACAGATCTACTCCATGGATTAGGAAATTCGCCGAGGAAGTCAAAATTCAAGCCAGTCAGACAATATAAACAATTTATTGGATACACATATACCCATATCGAGTTTTCTCGATCTTCCCTCTCCACTCACCGGTTTGGTCCTCGGATATTGCCGTGGCAGCATCCGCCGAACGGGGTTTTTTAGTCGGAATATGCCAAATGTAGAATCTCAATCTACCGAGTCAAGCGACAATAGGGTACTTTCAAAAAGTTTCCCCTGTGTACAGAAAAGTACCCGAGGTCGGATGGGGCGATATTGAGGGAGCGTAATACCGCTAATCGTGCACTCGCATTTGCTGAAACCAGATAAGGTTGGGGGAACACGAGCTGTGGTTAGCGCTGCGTTGGCCTACAACACAACACACTATTCACTCGGCGACACTCGCCAGACCAAACACCGCTCCAAGCCATGTCCCGTCCTAGTTTCTAGCTGCGGAGACCAGCCGGGAGTATAAAAAAACCGATCGACCGAATAAGAAATTCGGTCGTCAGGAATCTGTCCGAATAGGGGGGATGTCTTCGGAAAAACCTTTAACGAGAGGACCAACGGGACGTCCGCGATGTCGTCGTGGAAAACGTGTCTAGGAATCGGGTGGACCCGAAGGACACCGAGCATATAAAAAGGAAACGCGAAATCATACACATTAACGAAGCAAAGCTGCACTCTTGTGTCACAGGCGCTACTAAACGTTTTTGTGGTTGGGCCCAAGGAAGCACAAAACTTTCACTTGGTTACAAATAATAAAATGTTAGTGTAGGTTTTGTAACCCTGGTAAACAGGGGTTGGAAACCAATGGGATGGGGTTGGCTAGTTAGGTGGTAGTGTTAGAGAAGCCTACACATGGCTGAAAGGGGGAAAGAGACCACCCAAGATGTCCTTCCCCAGTCCTGTTTACCAAACAGGTACAGAAAATAAGGACAGTGCTACTGCTCTAGACCCTTTACTTACTTTCAGTAAAAACCCCTATCCCCCTACAGAACATAACTTATCCATCCATGGATGGATCCATACCTACTATATCGTCAGTGAAATTGAAATTATGTATATCATTTATGTATATTTCATAATTCTACACCAACTTCTATAGGATAACATATTTTTGAAATTATGAGTGGAAGGTATGGCGGGGTGGGGGGGCAGTAGGCCAATATAAATATTTTGTTAAATAATATAGACACAACTGTTTAATTAATTATTATTACTTCCTCCCCTCCCCCATTGAATCCAAGATACAGAAAATAATATGGATAAAAAAATACAAATACCTCTTTTTCTGGAGTTGAGGGCTGCTGGTTTTTGAGCCATAGATGCAACATTTTTTGTGTTTTGTCGCATGTTTCCTTGAAATCATACCACGAATTAACATTATTTAAACACAGTTTACAAACTGCGGATGGCAACTTGTCCCCCTCAAAAATCTGCAAAGATAAATTGAATATCAGTTAAGAATATCAATTAAGAACTAGCTAAATTTCTCAAACTCAATAAAAACCTTTTCAATTTTTAAATAACAAGCTGAATTGGACATGTGAAGGAAATGTTTTATAAATAATATAATATACTGAATCTAATTGTAACAGTTAAAAATTCTAATAATATACGATACTTGACTTTGAAACAGCACCGGGAAGGAAACCTGTTTCAGGTATAAGACACACTTGGTTGTATGCTACACTAACCACCTTACAGACAGACCACTGTCATCTGAGAGTAACCCATTGAAGTAATACCTCACTATGACTGTTCTTATATTATGAAAAAGTTGAAGGTCGATGAACCATAAAGAGCAGGAGACTATAGAAAGAAAAACTGTCCTTGTAGTTCTTGGGTCTCCCATCCTGTCCCTTGGCAAACTTACTTAAAGGTTGTGTATACAATGCAGATTAAACTAAATTTTAATCTAGACTTAATCTATCTTTTTACTTAACACAGCTTAAAGATCTAGAGTAAGGTTTTTTACATATTCAGTGTGAACTGAAGTTACAGCTACAGTGGTCTCAATGTTTTGAAATATGTCCTCTCTAACCACAATCCCTTGACTACAACACTATGCAGTGATGACCTTAATTATCCTTATATGAAATTAAAATTTCCCAAGAATTTAATGCAATTAAACTGTTTCTTATAAATGGCTTATTTTAACATTTATTTAACTAACTTGTATAATCAAAAACCTAAATTTACACTAAATAGATATTCTCAGCCTTGGAATCTTAAGAATTATGCTATATTGAAGTGGCAAATTCCATAGTTTGAATAGGGTATGTTATGAAAGTGCGCATTTATATTTTGAGCTATTTGAAAAACTAATATAGACAAAGCATTTTCCCTGTTCACTGTCTGTTTTGACAGACAATTAAAAAGTGCAATAAAAGTTAATACAAATATAAAAATACTCTAATAGTAGTAGTATTATTCGAATTTTTTGCAGTAGTATTGGAGAACATTCATTTCTTTTGTACACTCATAGTAAGCCTGTGACACAGACAGAAACTCATAAATACTCTTTTATGTACACACACACATATCCAGGACACAGTGTTGAATGACAATCTCTAAAATGGCACCCAAATAATCAAAAATACTGCATGAAACCACATATAACTTATAACTAGCAAAATGTATCATTTATTCGGGAAGTACCAATAACAGGAGCACTGTAAAGTTCAAATTTATGTTATATATTTAGGAAATTGTCTTTACAGCTGGTGTCAATGCCGGCTAGATGAACTTATTGATATTCATTGAAGAATTGTCAATATGAGTGAGTATGACAATCCCCCCTACTAGGAGATTCAACTGTCCTTTGAGCCAATATCACTTGAATCTTTTCCAGGGGATTTTTGTGGAAATGTACCATGTGAATAAAGTAATATACTAGTAGATCAAAGTAGTTATAAAAATGAGCATCCGATGCTCCTAAATAATAAACAGAGTCAGGATCTGGTTTTAGTTCAATAGACACTGATGAAGGGAAGTGACTATTCTGCACGGTTCTCGATTCTCCAAATTCCCACCCTCATGCTAAGAATAATCTTGGGTTAAAAATTGGTTTGTTGCTGTGCCATCTAAATATCGATTGTTAAGGTAAAAGTAAGAAATGTGTTAATCCGAGTCACAATTGTTTATATCAGAGACAATTAATCTTTAATAGGCCTCAATTTCCAGTGAGTCTGGGGTTCATCATGAGGATTAGAGAGGCCTAAGTACATACAGTAAAGTATTACTGTTACTATTATTAGAATACATTAATGGAGAAAAAAAATTTGCTCCGGGCAGAAAAATAATATTGTTTATAAACAAGTATTAACAGAATTCTAGTTTTGTTACTAGGACCATTTATGTTTGCAGGCCTCCCCCGCCCATATAAAGCCTGAGCAGCTTGAAGCTATTCTTTAGCTTCTTAAAAAATACTGCACAAATTACACCATCAAGAAAGGGTACACACCAAGCCAGTATTACAATAATATTATCAATTTGGGCACATCAAGAGACACTTCTTCTATAATCATTCATCCCCACTGTTGCTAATTACTGTTTCTCTTTGTGATCTTTTGTGATTAGAGAGACCCGCATTACAAGTTTCGGGTGTTCTAGAAATAAATGGTAAATTAAAGTAAAACATTTGGGATACGACTGTAAATCAGAATGTGCATTTTAAGAACTTATGCAAGGTAACTTAGAAAACTGATCTATCATGAAAAGTAACAACATAAGTTTGTAACCTATTCGCAATCATTATCAACAAAAGAGAAGGGCCTTTAAATCCTGTTTTCTACAGTAACTAAGAATATCACCAAATTCAAAATAATAATCTTACTGTCAAACAACCTATCATAAATCATGAATAAAACATGAGCATTTTAAGTAAACATTCTCAACAAATCAACACAAAATTTACAGAAATAATGAATATATACCTACAGTTGCCACTTCTTAATAATATGCTAAAAGAATACTTCCACAACTTATAAAACACAAAGATGCTTGTGAAAATATATTTGCTACGGATTATCTATCAAAAATCCATAACAACATTTAACAAACTAATAATAGCAGGTGTATGTTAGAATCCAACCAAAAACTCGATAAATGATAAGGAAATTTACTTATCTATTCTAGCTGAATTAACACACCTATTATGATTACTACTAACCAGTAGAATACATAAGAATAAGTACATTAAATGATTCGTCCCTATATGCAATTTAATATACATCTACAGGCCAGAACCACTTTCAATATATCGCAGTTAAAAAACACTTTATTTAACACCTACCTTTACCGAAACACATTCCAATATCTTTTGCGATAAACTTGTTCTCGGCTCCATTTCGTTAGTGAAAACTGGAATTTCCCCATCACCGCGAAGGCACAGACGGCAGAAGTCGTCCACATTTGAAGTTTTTAATAAATCCATTGTTAATGGAGCTCAAAACTAGATTTACTATTGATTCGCGTAAATGAGAGGGCAACAATCAACGAATAAAACAATACATCAGACATATCGACAGAAGCGCCTAAGCATCATCAGCACTATGAAATATAGCTTCGGCAATGTTACCAACGGTAAACCACCGTCGAAAAAATAAAGTGTAAATTCGTTATAATAATATAGGCGAAATAAAACCAAATACAATTAAAATATCGCAAACTAATAGTAATTAAATATTCAATAGCGTGTGAACTTATAACTTATGAAAGATTGAATCAACCAGCATAAATCTTAATGAGTATAAACTCTGAACAAATTTTTTTTGGGGTTTCAACGAGACTGCTATTATGGAACTGACACTAATTGCTTTTTGAATCGAGCGCTAGTTGCCCTTACAAAAACAAAAGGCATAATTTGACAACAGTATTTTCGCGGAGCTCCCAACATGTGCAAAACACATGCAAGTTATCATACTTATTCCAGTTAACCGTACGTACACACTTAAATTCTGTAATCGCTATTCCTTTACCAATCTGGACGTTGGCATCGGCTGGTCCAGCTAATGGGAAGGCTAAATTGCAGCTGGAAACTTGGTTGAGTGTGAATAACTATTTCGCCTTTGGAAAGCTTCGGATGGTTTGACGCGGCTTTGGTTTTATGACTCGGCCTCGTTTTAAATCATATCGTTAAATGATTGGTCTTCAGGAGGAATTTGGTTACACGAGTCTTTGAGCGATTATTCGAGTCGCATTGAATTTTGAGCAGCTGAAATAACTACAATGTGTTCTGTATTGTGCGCCTGTCCGGATTCAGGTCGTACGATCGCACTGCAACTACAACAGGTTAACAACGCCTCTTTAACTACAGACCTGAAGCTTCAAGCCCGTTGTTGGTTCAAAAAATGAATTTGATACCTTTCGATACCTTCGTCCTCGAAGCATATGACGCTCATGAGCATTTCCCAAATGTCCTGGTAAGTGCTGTCCGAAACCCAAGCCCTTGTTGCCGGTTTTCTCACCCGGCTTCCGATTTTGGGGTGCGACGTGAACCATGAAATAGATTTGCCGTTTATTAATCGATTTATATATTTTATATTTTGAGTAAAACTAATCGATTTTTGACATGCTCTTTTAACATTGGATTAATTGAATGACAGATTTACTTGAGCCTGGTGAATTACACACCCATGTTGATTGAGATTAAATTTTATACTGAACTCTGTTCACTAAAGCAAGAAAAAGGACAAGCTTCATATACAGCACATTTAATGGCAGAGTACCTTAAAGGTATAAGAGAATAAACAAGTTAATTTGAAATTAAAAAAAAATCTTTAAACACTTTAGAATTGTTGCCCTAAGTGATAACCAGCCATTGGTATATTTATTATGGTGATTTCAATTTTGTCTACCATTTTTCTGTTGAAACGCAAATGGGCCTGCAAATCTAAAACTTGTACATGAGTTTCAAACTATGCTTCACAATACTTTGTGCAAGTTATCTCTGAAATAGGCGATTTTAAATTCATCATAATGAAGCACTTAAAATTCACTGTAAGAATAAAATAACATCAAAAATGAAGACTTCAGAAGTCCCTTAAGCCATGAGGAAGTGATAAATTTTTAATGTCAAAAGCAATAGACCAGGGTAACACCTCTGGAAAACAGCTGTTAATTTCATTTTTAATTGCAACTGTTTGTTTAAACAGAATTAATTTTTTATATCCACTAATGAAAGTGGCATACACTTATATAAATCAACACAGAAATGATAATATTGGTTCATTGAACCTATGCAATAAAACAAATTTTATAAATTAAAAAGTATTCTACCTTGCATAATGCTTTTAAAATAAAGGAAAATTGAGACTGCAATATTGAGATAAAAGTGACTGAATTTGTACATAAGATTAAGTGATTAATCATACACTGATTGTCAGAATGACTGCTCTTCCAACTAATTAGGATTAAAGGTATTTGGATTACGTAAAAGTTTATATTTCAGGTTTGTTGAAATTCAACAATCAGTTAATGCAAAGAAGTTAAAATATAACATAAATCTGTCTTGCTCTAATGTTGAATCAAATAAGAATTGTAATCTGCAAAAAAAATGATCCTACTGTTACTGTCTGATTGATTGAAACTATGAATCAATTGGATAGCCGTTGTTTATACAGCTTCTTCAATCACAAATTATATGAAATTGGAGGACTAGTAATTGTTGGAATCACAAAAGAAACTTTGCTTTCAGATTAAAATGTACCTGATGACACAGATAGTTTCCAAAACTATCTACTAATTACCTATGGAATCACTAGCAGCAAAGTAATAAAGGTAATCTAGGGTTTAAAAAAAGCCTGTTTTGTAAATGGTAATACTATTTTTCAAAAAGATTCCATATTTAATACACCTATTATTTTATCTGGTAGGAAAAATTTCTCTTGTTTATTCATCAAATTGTTCTTCATTCTAAGTTTTATAATATTCTACCATCACACAGGATATCATTTACATATGTCTATTTTGTTATAGGAAGTAGGGTTACTTACATATTTAAAAGAAAACAAAGAATTTGCATATGTAAAAAAAGAGGCCAAATTGGTCAATAAATTAGTGTATGCTTACATTTTATAAATACACAGTCTATACACATACTCCTTTGTAAAAACTGAGCAATGTACATTGCATTTAAAAATATTAAATCGCATACCATATAGGACAACATTCCTCTGAACCGAGAGGAGACAGAAACACGAAATCTACGTTATTACAACCCCTCACAGACCACAAAACAGGTATTCTAAACCAACATTTTAGTCTTAAAACCAATTTTAACAGTTTAGTTTAAATTATTAACTTACTACTATTAAAAAAATAAAATTATATGCAATAATGCCAGATTGTTGGAATGATATAAGCTAATATAACTAATATAAGTTGCACACAGTTACATAAAATACAAGTTCTAATTCTACGTAACTTAGAAATTAATTTTTGTCCTGAACATGAGATTTATTTGGCATTTAAAGAATAAGAGATATTTAACTAGATATACACGAATAATAATTGCTCACATCATGAATGATTTATTTTTCCTTACACATACATATATTATTAGAGACACTATAATTATCCATCCAAAGATTGATATAATACCTTTACAGAGCACTAAATATGAGACTTGCATTGACTTCAGCATGATGGTTTTAATGCTTTCAATCGTGTAGAATGTCGGTAAAATCTGTATGATATTTTTAATATATGAAGGGAAAGCTTCCTGGGGCCACATTGCTCCTAAAACAACATGTATAAATTAAAAGAAAATTATTTAATATTTAAATTTATTACCTCACCAGTGCATGACAAAAAACACTTTCTGATTTTTCAACGTATAAAGCACATATTGATAATGTAGAAAATATTTCAACTATTTACAGAAATGAATAAGTGGTTAGCTAGTTAAACATTGGCTGTAAATACGAATAAATGAAATGTATACGTACATTCCAGAATTATTTGCGTTAATATATTTCCAGTACCCAGTATATCGTTGAAGGTGAAAATCACCAAGGCTAGGTATTTAGAAACATGGAGAAAATTGAGGGTGGGGGGGGGTTCGAGAAGGTGTATATGTATTATGTAGGACAAAAAAAGAAGATATTACCTGATAAGAAAAACAAAAGACTGGTTATCATTAATGGACAAACGCTGACGATGCTTGAAGATGAGGTGGTGCATGCGATCAGGCATCCTGAAAACAATAGGGGATAAGTCGGGTTCTTTTAAATTTTAAGTCGACTATGATTTTTTAATTATATTTAGTGAGTTTGATAACAGGAATGTACTTGTGATGGAGAATCCACTCATTTATGCCACTCTTCCCCACACTAGGTAGTGTGGAAATCATTTGACCATTTCCGCTTTAGGTGGCGCTCGGGATTTTCTGGAAGGTGACTCGAGGAAAATTGTCGAATAAAAGACTGGAACGGGAATTTTTATGTCGGCAAGCCGCCGGTTCGTGAACAAATGGTACTTTCAAACGAATCTTGCTGTTAGATACAAAGATTTTACTTATTACTTGTTTAGATTTTACGAAGGAATATGGCTTGCAATGATTGTATTTTACAGTTGATCCCTGCAACTCGAGTCCGTAGGCCTGGTTTTGTCTCAAATTACAATTGTAAATTATTAATTTGTACGTAAGCGATAGCTGTGATTTGTTGTAAGTAGCAATTAATTTCCGTTTCTGTAAGTTTGAGTCTCGTATGAGGATTCCACGTGAGTCTTCTGCCCATGTGTAATGCACAAGTACCGGACTTGATTTTCAATAGTTGGTTCAGGAAAACGGGAGGACAAGTAGCTCTTCTCAGAGTACACTTTTTTGGCAAATGAATTTAGTCCTGCATTTCCTGGGCCAACCCCAGGAACTGTTCCCTGTGAATTTCGATGCGTGGGCTAAAACTCGATATTGACAAGGCCCAATTACCGATTAGTGCGCCCGTAGTTCCTGTCAGAAGGGTCAAAACGAACATGATACTGTGGCTTCCGATGACGGGCACCTCGAACACGAAGAAGGTGACGACCCATGTTTCGCACACTTGGACGAACAGGAGAAAACCCTGAAGCAACAGTTCAGAGATGAACATCTCGGCCGTGGTCACACCTGAAACTTCCCAAACTTTAGATTCCCCTCGTCCTATTTTCAATTTTGCCCATCGCTAATAGTATCTCGTAGCTAACCTGCAAGGGACGCTCTCTTCAGGAATCTAGAACTTCTTTTCTCAAATATCACCGGGGCCATGTACGTCATTGCGAAGTAGAATATTAGGCTAAAGCAGAACACGGTCGAAATGGCTTATTTCAGTAAGGCCAAAGAGAAAACTGAACGTGAATATTATTCGATAGATAACTACAGAGTACCTACTGCACAATGAAGGCCGGAATCTTGGTTAATGTTATAGGAGCATCATCGTATCCATAGACGGGTTTCTGAATCTAAACAACACATTCGAATGGATGTGTAAAAATGTATACATGTAAAATTACCTCAAAACAGGTATACCAAATTATTATTGCATGCATGTAGAGTCTACAGCTATTAATTCAGGTCCTATATTATTACGTACCTTTTGCATCTGTTCGTATTTCGTAATGCAGTGTCAATTTGGTTAACACTAATTTTAGACTTTAATGTATCGCAGCCAGTTAAATCAGGTTAAAAGAATCAGTTAAATGAAGTACCATTTCAAAAACAAAGTTAAAAGGAACTAGGTTATTGTAATCCCGGTTAATCAGCCGCTGCAATTAACTGCTTCGAGGCCGCAGTTTTTCATTTTATTGAAACTTAATTGTGATTATCATTTTTAATTCAGCACAACTAAACCTGCAGTTTTCAGAAGGACTAGAAAGAAAATATTAATTCCGTTACAGACGATTTTATACAAGCTGTGATGAAATCGTGAAATATACGACCCATTTTCTCGGTGCCTTTGGTGATAAAATGGCTTTTCGCCACCTACCGAAATGGGCAGAAAGGTCGTCTTTTGAAAGCCGCACGCTCCGAACAGTTCCTCCATAAACGTCTTGAACATTTTGGTCAAGTTGTCCAAAAGAAAATTTCTGATAACGTAATCTGAAATCGTCAGAAGGCTTGCTAGCATCGACACTAATTGTCAAATGTATAGTTAATAACGATATGTGAACGATTTCTGAGCTCACCCGCGTTGTCGTACCACACTGAGATGGTGGCGTCGTCCAGAGTCACATTATCGATCATGTAATTTTCTTCGATGAAGACTAAAAGCGATTCTGTATAGTTTTTCGGGAAATTCAAAACAGCCCATACGTCCCCACGTTCCAGCGCAACGAAACCATCTTCGGTAGTTACAAATTGTACCTGTGAAATAATGAGGAGTCATCAGGAATGATGGAATGTTGGGAGTCATATTACTGTCTGGCAAATCACTGCGGCACACCCAAGCGTCCGGGATAATGTTTTTATTGGATACATCCTCCGTATTTCAATACTTAATGAGCGTAAACAGCTCCGAGCCGTTTACACTCGTTAATCACGAGGGTTTGGTATATCATTCGATCAGGTTCTGGCTTTTCGCCACCGTGTCGATATAATTCAAAACATTTTATATTAAATAGTGACAATAGAGATAAGATAGTAGGAAATAAAAATATATTAGGCGTCACAGCAAAAGCAATGGCCCCGTCCGCTACAGGAGTTCTGCGTGACTTGGTAAGATAAATGGGGCTGCTTCCTCAGCTCAGAGGACGAAGAGACCTAGTGACTACGGTGGAAAGCCGGAAACTGGTCTAGGTTTCCAAAGGACCATGTAATTCAGCGGATTTTTCTTCATCCTTTCTGCTATACGCGGGAGGATGTAGATGATGGGATAACGAATAGCACTATGTTCGTTAAATGTTAAATGTATATAGATTTTACAGCGACAATTCGTCGTTTGGACGAACGATTGTCTTTTTTATTGTCGATTTACCGTTTCGAATTTCGAAAGTAGCGTGTTCGTATAGTGGCAGCTGAGCGGCCACTCGTCGTTACACTGGATCGGGTCTTGTTGTACTCCGCAGGTGAAATTGTAATCATCCAGTTCGTCGTTGACGATTCCGACTTTAATTCTGGCTGGATCCGTTCCTATGACCATGTTCCAACTGAACAGTAATAGCGTCGGAACGAGGATATGAAACAGGATCATTCTGCCTTGAAACAAGCTCAAGTTAGTAGTTGAAATTTATTTATATTACGCGATACACGATCTGGCTTTCCGCCTTGGGTTCTTCCAACGAAGCAGGGAGAGAGAGTCTGAAGATATGGAAAAATATCTAAATGAGAATAAGAACGATACAAAATCATTAGTTGGAAACCGTCGCCAATTCAAAACGTTGATTGGCGACTCTTTCAGTACACAGTCGAAAGATGGTCGGAATTCCAGAGAAGACAGAATCAAAGGCAGAATATGTCGAGGTATTTACTGATATTAATTTCCTAGATAAGTTGTTCAAACTTACAGCTTACTGCGGTAAAGGATTCGAAAGTTTTTCGTGAATTCCGCCAGGAACCTTCCGGGACTGATGCCGCAATAGGGACATCGTCCTTCCAGTCTTCCGTCTCCATCGCTCGGCGCGTCGTCCTCCGGCTAACGCAACATAAATATTACAAATTACTTTCAGACTAAGAGGGTGTTACTTTTAAGGTTGTATTTAAGTTTGGAACACCTGTTCCACCCGTAATTAGTTTGTAAATTAGATTTAAATAGGGATAGTTATTGGAGAAATGAATGCTCCCCTCGTATCACAAGCGCACAACTGGCCATAAGCAGCCAATTGCCAAAGTATGGAACATATGTTCTGTGGTTTGCGTGCGTGTTGAACATCATAGTTTTCTCGATCGTCTGTCGAGTCGATTCTTTTGAGTCGGAGGGGGATTATGTGGATTCTACGTAAATGTAGTGTCTAGAGCCTATTGGAGCCCAAGCTAGCTGATCTACTGCCGGGGATGGGCCATTAAATTAGGACAGGGTTGACGACGTATTGTGAAAGTCACGTGACCACTCTTGAAGCCATTCACCATCACTCCCCTTCGCCTGCACCAGTATTGGATATTAGAAAAGGCGTTCTTGGAGGTTGTGGTAGCCGTGATATAATTGCGGTATTTCGTCCGGAAGTACTGTCAGCGGCTGGGTACAGTATACTGTTATGCTGTCCAGTGTTTAGTTACCGGTTTCCCCGCCACCTGGCAGTAATACCTGGCCATCGGCCGTCGGTTGGACGTCTTCGGCTGTCTCCTGCTGGGCCGCGGACAATACGAGGAACGCGGTCTGAAGACTGTCACTATTGCATTTGACCATGATGGCGCCAGGAGACTCTTCGCACATAAGCACGCCCTCCCTCAACATTCCCACCTGCACAACAGAATTCATTTACCGACAAAATTTCACAGGAGACCGAAAACTAAAACGCAATCTGCATTTATAAACAAAATAAATAATTATATATAAATTTTAAAACAAAATGACCCGTGCGGATCATCTCCCCACAAAGATAACGGTTTCCGGACAGGATGAAAATACATTTGAATTATCTTATATTGTTAAAATTGAAAACACTAGGTTTTTAAACCCGATCTCAATCCGATCTGGTCCTGTGCTCCATCCTGACTGAGCCCAATATTCGTCACAAATTCGGGATATTTTAAATACTAAATGAAAATGATACAAATTGGGTACCATGTCTGCCTGTTTGGCCTCCTCGACGTAGTGCGTTGACAGGAGCACGGTCTTATTCTCCTCGCGTACAATCCTCACCAGGAAGTCCCATATACTAGAAAACAATAGATATTTGGGATGTTGGTTGCCACTATATACATATTTATAACGGGACCCAGAAAATGTATTATCTAGTCATGAAAATCGTTATATTTGATAATCCAGATATATTTTACCTCTGTCTGAGCAAAGGGTCCTGACCCACGGTAGGTTCGTCCAGAATTAAAAATTTTGGATCGTGAAGTACGGCCACGCCCAATGAAACGCGCCTCTGCTCCCCTCCGCTTTCGACGAAACAGAAGAAACAAAATTTGATTTCACCACAATAACTGTAATAAATTTCTTTTTTAACTAAATTATATTGCATTTTATTTGGGGCACGTGTATGTTATCGCGGCGCCATATTATTTTACACTTAATTATACAGAAATAAGCCTAAACTGGAATTAAACACCAATGGATTTTTCGGTACACAACAATGACAATTTATTCAAATCTTAATTAGCGGAAATAGATCCCCAGTGTCAAAGGGATCGCGCTTTCTCTCTCGCTCTGTGTTTCAGCCTTACAATTTACGAATTACACGACTATGTAAAGTACATGCAACAAATGGGAGAAAGAAAATACAAAATAAATACTGTTGGCTCAGTTCGGACTATATTGAAAGGTACATAGTTGCGTGTCCGGCATTGCTGAATCGGTCCGCGTTATCACGGCATTTTTTCTGTTCTCAGAATAGTATTTGAATATATTTCGAAAAATTCCCGAAATCTGAAGGAGTTGGTTTATACATCGTTTGGCGTATTTTCGAGGTATTATATACCTCTTACTGGTCCAAAGCGTGACCTCTTCTCTATCAGCACTAATTTATAAAGCGTCAGCCTGTACCCCTGATACGTTATAGTGCTCTATATATAACCCGAAATAGTACCGCTGTGAATGTAATAGGCGTCACCCGATATCGTTGCAGTCCTTGATGGGTCTCCGTTTTCTTAGTGTCGGACCCCAGTGTTAGTGTCGTCTTACTTACTGCCCTCTTCGTCGACCGATTTCACAGTGTGATTCAGTTTCACGTATTATACCCTTTTCGTACACGGAGAGGCAGTACGATCTCGTGTCGACTTTGACTCAATCTCAATCGGTTCGACGTCATCAGCGATAATTATTGTTTACAATGAAAAACTAATTTTCGTCCCAGTGACGGTGCCAAGGCCGATAGAATTGACCGACTTACATAAACGGCGAATGTAAAGAAAGAAAAAAATTTCCCCATCAAATTTTTTGTTTCCCCGTTCTTCGTCTGTTGCCCGTATTCGGCGGAACCCCACATCCGTTCTATATACACAATTAGGAACTCGTTGCGACTTTAAATATATATATATATATATATATATATATATATATATATATATATATATATATATTAAAGTAGCAGTATACATCTGTATTTAAGGAAATCGCGTCACCACAATAATATGATTTTTTTTCAGTTTTTCGGCTTCGACGTGAATTACCTTAGAGTCTCTATTATGCGGCTGTCTTGAGGCAGGCTTAAAATTCTACTCAATTTGGCGTATTTCTCTCTGAAGACGACCTCGTCGATGCTGTAGACCCTCCTGAAGTAGTTGAACAGTTCCCTGATCGTCAATAGGGTGGACAGAGCCAGCTCCTGGAAAAAGGTTTTCATTTTTCATCCAAAAAAAGCCTCACAGGAGCGGCCCACTGAATGTAGACCACAGTCTTGTCGATATTCTGTCTCCTCTCGTCGATCTGGTCTTTTACTAGAACGTTTCAGAAAAGTCCTCCGAACAATCCTTAATGGTATAACCGTCCATTATCCCGTTCCCCCACAACGGCTTAAACCGAGATTCATTAGTCATTAAATTCGAGTCATAAATTACCACCACTGACTGGCTCCTTTTATGGACTCAAGCCAAAAATAATCATACCAGAATTTTACTTATAACTATAAGTATATGATTGTGTAAAAATAAAAGGACAACAAAAATGTAATACTATGCGATATGTAGAAGATAAGAGCGTGGTATGCTGCCCTCTTGGTGGGGTGAAATAAAAATCTAGGCCAAAACAGGGTTTTATTTACCAGTTGATGGAGCTTGGGTCTAATATCTGAAGATGGACCATCGTGTTTGGACCAGGACTCCTGGAGGCTATTGGGGTCTCTCACTCTCCAGGTCCCTGGTACTTCATCTAAGTCTAACCCTTCCTAGTCACTTGTGCTATAGTCATAACCCCGGCAGGTAAGCCAAATTAATAATGTGACCATCGCGTACCGGTCCATTTCCACAACAAATATCCAAAAACAATACCTGAGGCATATGACCGATGTCCGACTTAGAATTCCATTTCCTGTCCACTCGGCCGGCGTCCAATTTTAAAATTCCCAGAATGCAATTTAGCAGGGTGGTTTTGCCGCATCCGCTGGACCCGATCATCGTATACCTGAAATAAAAGAAAATTGTTTATAGCCAAAACCGTGTTAACTATAATGGATCAATTTATATTGTTGGTGTTAGTAGCTCTAGCGGACTCACGCATTCTTAAGGTACGCCACGCTTACGTAAGCACGGTTCATAATTACGTATTATTTTTAAGATGTTTTTGGAAACCACCCGAGAGGGCTACATTGGAGGGGTTTTGCCCTTTCCTTCCGTTTGTTCCCGTATTACTGGGAATAAACCACTGCTGATATTGTACCCTATGTTCTCTGTTAAAAACTACACCACGCAATCTCACCCATAAGCCGGTCAGTGACAAGTCAAGTTCTGGTGGCGGATAACTTCGCTCTTCTTTTTTTATATACAGTTAATGCTGACCGCTTAGCCTAACCGTTATTGTTTAACCCCATCTTCTAAAACGTCTTAACCTATGTATATATAAAATTATAGAGAATTGGACTGACATTTTGGCTCGGTGGATTGTCATGTTGAGGCCCCGCAGGACTCTGTTGTCCCCGTACTTAAGATGAGCGTTCCTCACCCTCAGGACGAGTCTGCCCTCCAAACCCTTTTCCGGTCCGCCTTCCATCTGCCGACCGCCCGCTAAATCTGGAACAACAAGCACCGTTTTGGACACTAAGATGAGCGTTCCTCACCCTCAGGACGAGTCTGCCCTCCAAACCCTTTTCCGGTCATTCAATAAAATTGCCGACCTTCCATCTGTAACAGTGATGCGACCGAGAAACTTAACTTACACAACTACACTTCACAATACTTATACAACAAATCCTTCGCTAAATCTGGAAGTTTAACATTTCTGGGTTCGACAAGCACCGTTCGAATCTTTGTAGACGCGGAGTTGACATGTGACTATTTTGCAATATATGTGACAGTCTACCATCTCGAAGACTTTCAAATATCTAGTACAGTTATTCCTACATTTCCAAATATTATTAATATTATTTCACGCGGTTCACCGTAATGAGTTTTCGGCGTTCGGATTTATATGATGTAAAATGGATTTTCATTGTCCGGCCTTATGAGCTTAGGCTGCAATTACCAACTCCTAGTGCATATTCGTTTCCCTTTCGTCTTCAGTTTCAAGAGCTATTCCTATTGTTTTTGAGATTTGAGTATAATAATATAACGCATAATAAAACAAAGTTGTGCACTGAATGAGACAGCGACTGGACGTGGCTATTATTAAGGCCATTCCGCCCGTTACTGTTTTGTTAATAATGTCCGTTCAATAAATAACGAATTTGCGAATACGCGTTTGATTTGTTTTTAAACTAACCAAACCAAACCAAGTTTTATAAAGTCGAGTTTTTTAAATTTCACAAGAAAGAAAGGGTGTTTTCATTAGTCATTCAATAAAATTGCGGATAAAATAAGAGTTGCAGACCTATCGACGCTTTTCTGAATTGGAAATTAAAAGAACTTTATAAGTAACAGTGATGCTGTGTTGTTTAAGCCTTTCGTTCACAGAAACTTAACTTACACAACTACACTTCACAATACTTATACAACAAATCCTTCGATTCTATTTCACCTATTTATATTATCCCTGTGGTAAAGTTTAACTTGTTATTATTTCTGGGTTCGACAAGGGAACTTTGGCTGAAGAGCGGTGGTCCGATTGTTCGAATCTAATTGTAGACGCGGAGTTGACATGTGACCGGTATCATTTTGCAATATATGTGAACTGAGAGTCTACCATCTCGAGGAGACTGCTTTCAAATAAGACAACGAAAAAACCAGTCCTTGCCTCCCTCCACTCGCCAGCCGAGTTAACCCAAAAACGGGCGTCATTAATTAGCCAACTCTACAGCCAGCTCTTTTGACACAATTTCCCATTATTTCGTATACATTATACAATATACAATAATGCATATTTCACGCGGTGTACACCGTAATGAGTTTTCGGCGTTCGGATGACTTATGATGATCCTGTAAAATCCGTGAACCATTTTCATTGTCCGGCCTTATCGCCGATTCGCTTAGGCTGCAATTACCAACGTGTAAAATCGTTCACAAAAGAACAAATTCACCATTTCTATGAATCCGCGATTCTTACTTTCGCATATTCGTTTCCCTTTCGTCTCCCTTCATATTTTCCCCCGTCCGCCCTTTCAAGAGCTGCCCAGATCAGAAACCGGCGTAGGACCTAGACTATTGTTTTTTTGTATTGCTATTGCCTGGTTGTATTTGTATAATAATATAACGCATAATAAAAACAACGTGTTTCCCTTGACCGGTTTCGGTTGATCGCCAGCTTCAGTAGTTCTTGGACCTTGAGACAGCGACTGGACGTGGCTATTATGCTTGCAAAAGATCAAACAGTAACCCTCAATTATAATTGGTTTTCGAAATGCCTTCACAAGGGTATAATTACGTCCTCACCGATTATCGGTAGGCTGTATCAATTATTTTGTTTTCGCGGCGGTATTACAAATAATGTAATGGGCCTCACTGTCGCGATGGCTGAAGGGCGAAGGGCCATCATCTTAGGTGGACCCTGACCTTAGGGTTTTTGTACTATCTGCAGTATTAAGGCTACGGCCTTGAATATCCAGTTTAGTCTGCAATTTTGTAATTAATCTTCCGGGCCAATGCGATGTTCACCTTGCCCAAATTCGCAGCTAAGCGCCCTCAACATCATACCCCGAATCAATCGAAGCCACTTCATTCGGATTGTATTTATTATGCCATTTACAAACTTTACATTTTATAAGATTGAGTACCATTTATAAACTTTACATTTTTAAAAACTTGAACGCACCAACTTCCGAATAAACCATGCATATCGAATCCGCTCGGAATGGTATGGATCTTCGTAAGTGGCATGGAAGTACGTAAGTCAGTCATAAGGAGGCACAGTGAAATAAGCGCTTCCTCCGGTCACGAAAACCGCATGTCGGCCTAGCCGCACTTTCGCTATATAAATACAGAGGAAACAGAATTGAATTCTATATCAAAATATATAGTTTAGCGATAACCTTTGTTCCGGCAGTCGTACTTAACGAGCTGTTTGATGGGTTAAATCCAATGCAGCAAAATTATGCAAAAGAAACGCAACGAAACCCAATAAAACTACACTGAAACAAACGAGACTAATTATACTGACAAAAAAATAATAAAATTTGATAATCTAAATAAAATAGAATGCATAATATAAGGCTAAGTCATCAGACAAAACTAAAATCTAGACCAACTAGTCAGACTAATAATACAAACCTAGATAAAACTAACCATACTAAACTAAATAAAACGAGTCTAATTAATCAAGCGAAGCTAAATATAACTATAACGAAACTAACTATAAAATTATTACTTAGTCAAAGAAAATTGGAAATATTAATCAATTAAAAGTAAATGAAACATGACTGTCAAAACAACAACCAAATATTGCGAAAGGATTCACTGATAGAACAAAACTAAATTATATGCAGTGAGCAATAGATTATAAAATACACGACATATTAGTGACTGTTAACTCACATAGTTTATGACGGCGTGCTCCTGATATTCACACTGTATACCTTTCACCGGTTCATTGCTGGATGTGTTCGCCCCACCGTGTGCCAAACCGACAGGGTGGGGGAAGCTTACATATACATGTATATATATATATATATATATATATATATATATATATATATATATATATATATATACACAATCTCATAGTATATTTATAACAAAGAACTAGGCGAGAAGAGTGGGTAATGTCTAAAAGTAAAGTTATAATTCGAAGTTGATTACACAAAGATAGCCGGGCATATATAGAGGACCCGTCTTCTTTAAGCGACTGGGTTATTTTTATATTCTGATACACTTTTACAAAAATTCAGAATATACTACATCGGATTTTGTAGTCTCCTCAATAATGGATTTCTTCTATACCCATAGCAGGTTTCACCTCGGAGCCAACGTATTCGTTTTATTCCAACGTCGACCGACTCCAATCGGAAGACACTCCTCAATTCTCGCCCCCAGGTCTCTTTCTAAACCGCACAGTAGTGGTCAGCTTGACCACCGCAACAGTTCGACCAAGCCACAAAACCGAGCCGGTTCGGATACTCTCTCCTCGCCCATTATTGAAGAATGGACGACCCCCCACGTGCTACCCATTATAACGCCACTGGTTCCAGAAATCTTCTACCACTGGCTGTAGTTCAGACCACAACTTCTTTTATCCCGTGAAGCAAGCCATAATTTAATAAAGTGGTTGTAATAAGGTCGCTTGTACCATAAGAAAAGGTTAAAAAAATATTAAACACCAGAGAATACCAGAAAAGTGGTTCTCAGAAAATTGTAAACTCTGTAAATTATAGTTTTTGAGTCTTTCTTTTCCAATGCCGATCTTAACGTATTACAAATATGTGTGTCCGCAGGCGAGATACACTCGTCCTATAAAGGGTAAAGTTGAAAATTCAAAAATGTGCAGTGTGTTCAAAAATTCTCAATTTCTCATTCGTTCACAAACACTTAACATACACTTCTACACTCCACTATGTACAATATTTATACAACAAATCCTTCGATTGTATTTCACTTATTTATGTTATCCCTGTGGTAAAGTCTAACTTGTTATTATTTCTGGGTTCGACAAGGGCACGTTTGGCTGAAGAGCGGTGGTCCGATTGTACGAATCTAATTGTAGACGCGGAGTCGACATGTGATCGGTATCATTTTGTAATATATGAGAACTGAGAGTTTACCATTTCGAGGAAACTACTTTCAAATTAGACAACAACGAAAAAACCTGTCCTCGCATCCCACCACCCGCCAGCCGAGTTAACCCACAAAGGGGCTTCATTAATTAGCCAACTCTACAGCCAGCTCTTTTGACACAATTTCCCATTATTTCGTATACATTTTACAATATACAACAATGCACATTTCACGCGGTGTACACCGTAATGAGTTTTCATGATGATCCTGTAAAATCCGTTCACAAAATGTAGGTGTTAAAACTACATATGAATGTTCTTTTAGTTTAGTATATAAATCCTTAATATAAGAGAAGGAGAAAGAGAGAGAGAGAGATAGAGCGGTTATTATTCTCATTTTAATTTGATAACGATTATCAGAGTTCAGGGGCGGACTTCCCGTCAGTCTCGGACAGCCCACATTATCAAAAGCTGAAACACTACACCTGGCTTAGAATAAAATTCCTCCTGCTCAAAATTCTCACAATCTTCTGCCGCTTATTTCCTTCGGGACAGGAACCTATTGCCAACCTGACTAGAGAATGCCAAAAATGAAAACAATAAGATCGGATCTGCAGGAAGACGTTTGAGTGTCGCCGGTTGGCAGGACTGGGTCCGGCACGCCCTTCCTCCGCGGTCTTGTCGTGCGCCATTTTCTGCGTTAAATAAGAAGTGGCCTCCTCCTGTAGCCTGCTCTCGGTACGGATCTGATGAATTCAGCGGAGATCACCGTCCTCCTATCCTGTTCCGGAGATGTCGTCCACAACGTGATCAGGGCCTACAAGGGTTTGAGAGGTAGGCGGCCCACCTTCCGCCTTTCAGACCTTCCTCCATTCCTACCCTTCCTTAGACCTGCTCTGTCCAACTCAATTAGGCCACATTCGGCCTAATAAGATGTCAGGCGAGTACAATCATGGAGCAGTTTAGATTAGTTGTTAGAGCAGTGCAATCTTGAGATAATTACCTATAATCCCCAGTCTATAATTACTTATAGTACCAGTTTTTTTCCCCGTTGTTTTCGTGTAAAGGAGTACAGGTACGTTAGAAAATCTTTATATTTAATTGAATACCCTTTCAGACAACATATCAACGTGTAAAAACCTTAGATTTCATAAGACGAGTATTTAGCAAAACTTTAAGTCAAAGGCATTTATAACTAAAATTATTGTTGCCGCTAAACAGTGCCCCCCCCCTCTTCTGATTAACATATTAGGCCCACGCCTTAGGGAGCACAATTTAGGTAATTTTATTACGAATTTCGGATGGTTTGTGTGTGTGTGTGTGTGTGTGTGTGTGTATGTATATATATGTGTGTGTATATATATATATATATATATATATATATATATATATATATATATATATATATATATATATAATTCTCATTTACAGGCTTGGATCAGCTGAAGCAGTGCGTAGCCACGCTCAAGGGTCAGTATCTTCAGTTTATAATTATTGAAGTGTTAGAATTGTGGAGTGTTGAAATTAATTGAAAATTTCAAAAGGTGAACTGGAAGGCGAAGAGGATTACCATGAAAGAATAATGGCGATAAGAAGAGAAGAACTACAGGGGGTCAAACAGAAGCTGTTGGATGCTGAAAGGGCTAGTGAGTGGCCGTTAAAATCACAACCATAATTATTTATTGATACCCGGGAGCTCGGAAGGTTATATTATGTTTCTATATGTCATTACTGCCTCCGGTCTTGACG
The DNA here is from genome assembly GCA_019843655.1 of Lethocerus indicus. Taxonomy (NCBI): domain Eukaryota; kingdom Metazoa; phylum Arthropoda; class Insecta; order Hemiptera; family Belostomatidae; genus Lethocerus; species Lethocerus indicus. Next base: position 29,879,757 of record JACDQD010000003.1, on the reverse strand, counting down.
TATACAGCACACACACACACAACACCGTATATATATATATATATATATATATATATATATATATATATATATATATATATATATATATATAGCAATGTTTCGACTGTATGTATGGTATATTAGCCAGACGACAAAAGTTTCTTTCCCTGCTAACTTTGGGTAATTTTTTTTCAGCAAATGACAAGGCCAATAGCGTCAAGGAAAGAGTCCTGAGTACGTAATTCGAAATTGTACTTTTTCTTCACAATTTTCCGAAGTCTAATTCTTCCTAATTTTCGTTTGTACCCGTTTGCAGATAGATGCGACAGTATGAGAATCGAATTCGAAAAGAGTTTGCAGCAGAAGGACCAGGAGGTCAAACGGTGCTACGAAGTAATAATGGACGTCAACAAAAAGAGTGAGATTTTTTAATTTCCTTCTTTTTATCGGCAGTTTCCAATCCACCCTTCTTCTGGGTTCTTCCGGTTCTTCTTGATTACAGTACAGGATTTTCCCATCGTATTCGGGAAATTTTTTTGCAGCGAAGGTATATTCCTGACTAGGTATGGACGGGTTCAAAGGCGGTAATCATGAACGATACACCCCTCAGCCTCTAAGGCTGTAAACATTAGCATTTCTTTTATATCCTTTTCTAACTTGAGCCTCTTAAGTACAAGTTCCCAGAGAAGGCCAATTTGGCTAATTGGAGCCGAATAAATGACTGGAATTTTTTATTTATTTTATTATTATTATTATTTTCTCTTTTTTCAGATTCGGAAGAGATGGTGAAACTGATGCTGGAAATGAAACGTATGCACAGATTTGTTATAGTACATTTGGAACAGTGCATTTTCCATTTCTCATCCGTCGTTTCATTTTCAGAAAACGTGAAAGGAGTGATGAATGAATACTACGAAAAAATCAACGTCATGGACAACGACATAAGAGCAACTTTCGAACAAATACTGCAGATTCATACCGAATGTGAGTTTCTTCAGAAAAAAGCCGCTTGTAATAAAACACAATGTTCCTGGTACAAGGATTATATAGGCCGGAATATGCGATGCTGATATGTATTTCGGGTATATGTGGTTTCCCGAAAGCCATGGCGGTAGCTTTCTCGATACTCGGACTTGACATATTCGACTTAAGGGGTTCGACTCATTAAACCATAAATTAGGACTGCTAAGGCCAATTACTAAAACGGACATCAATATTGACCTTATAGCCAACAAACTCACAAACGTATAAAGTCGTATTGAAACCGAAGTGGACAGCACGTGTATGTCAGCGGTTATTAAATGAAGTGCAAGAATGGCGATTGTAAAAGCCGATAATTGGCGAATGCAAGTCAACGTTGTTTTTCCCTGAGGGAGAAATAAAACTTGACAAACTGATCGAACAAAAATAATAATAAATAAAACAAGGATAACGAATTTTAGACAATTGAGCCGTTTATTTTAAAAGTGGCCATTTATCTTCAAATCGAGATATTTAAGGGTTTACGTTTCAATGAATTTAAAAATATACGTATAGGATACTAATGTGTCATACTGCTTAAGTGTATCTAAGGGTGTTAAATTTATAGTTCCTATTAAAATAGTGGCAATTATTAAGTGAATAATACTAACTCTGAAAACTTATGTCTTAAGAATTATCGTATTTGCTCGGATTATAGGCAAACTGAAATGCTTTACTGGTAAATAACATAAAGTTGTGACTGTAACCATGACAACCGGAAAAAATTGAAAAATGGAGTTAGGCCACTTTGAAAATAAACGGCTCAATTAAAAAATAGACTATCAAACTAATTTTACAGGTTGGAAAGTTTGCCTTCTGGGGCGTTTAAAATACACAATATCAATTTCCGTTCTGATGGGAATAAGGAGCGATTTATGTCCGCCATTGTAAATAATTATTTTTTCTTTGGCCTAGTGTTCCCGTCATCGTCCAAAGTCTCACAATGAGAACTGTGCCCCCCACTCTGCGACCAAACGGGCAGAGCTCATTTGTTGTTGTCCACCACCATGACTCGGAGCATGACTTGTATGATTTCACCAAAGAAGGTTCTACCCTGTAATCTTTTACTTCCTTTTTTGATGGGTGCCGGGGGGGGGGCTCCCTCTGTGCATCGCAGTATATTGTTTATACTGTGGTTTTCTCGATCTTCAGCAGTTTGGTCTTCCGCGATACCAGTTTCGGCTGCTAACCGTCTTCAGTAGCTCTTTTTATTGTAATTCTGGTTGCCAACGTGAATTGCAAAACGGTATATTCCATTGTATGTACCTTAATACGCGAAATACATTGTTGTTGTTTTTCAGATAAGGAAAGGGTGGACAAATTGAACCAGGAGCACAGAGGTAGGACAATTTCTTTCTTTTGCTTAATATTGCTTTAGTGGCGATGGAGTGGGCTAACCCTCCTGTCCGCCAAACAGCTTTCTCACGCTATCCTTAAACACCATCATTATATTTGAACGAGTCTTAGCCACAACTTTGGAGCTGCTCGCATTAACATACTTTATTAATTCATATTGCATTTTGGTGCACTTATCAGAAGTCTGCATGTAAAAAACACCCTTCCTGCGTTTGCCAAATTAATGGCTCTTATCATTCAATTCTTTCTTCCTTACACTCCGTAGACTCGTCCCTCTCTCGGCGTCCCTCTTCGGTCTCTTTCCATCTTCTTAATCCAAAGAATCGGCTCCAACTTGAATTCGGAACCGCTAAGGCCGTTACTAAAACGGACCTTGGCTAACACACTCAACTGGTTTCAGGGCAAATTGATTTGGATGGCCATCATAGGTCCGAAATCACGGCCACATATTGGCCAGGTGAGAAAGAGCTTTATCAATTATACTAATTAGATGGGAAAGAGAAAAAAATTGAGGACATGAGGGCGTGTCAGGGCTTGACAGGGCCTCACGCGGTTGCCTCATTGCTCTCAACTGTTAAAACATTCTTTCCCCCCTTTCGTTTTTTTTTATTTTTCTAATTTAATTTAAATTTTTTAATAGAGCCTCTGTTGTCCCGGAATATTTACTGTGTTTGGAAACCACCCGAGTGGGCTTCATTGGAAGGGTTTTTGCCCTTTCTGTTATGGTTCTTCGGATTTAGTTGGCTGATTTACATTTATATTTCCCTTATGTATCTTGTAAACTCCTTCAGATTCAGGATGAGATCTATTGCCGAGTGGAGAAATTGGCTTATTTTTTATGTTGCGCGAACGCGGTGTGTGGAGAGCAAAATTTGCATTACACTTACAAATGAAGGATGCGCTATATTACCCTATAGAAAGAAAACTGTTAGGAGGGAAATTCGTACCCTAAACACAAACACGATGGAACCGGCGGCCCCCGCCATTCTGCGAAACAGTCGATTAGGTAACGCTCAGTTAATTTCCGCTAATCTTACGTATCCACCATTTCAGAAACGATAAGGGCAAAACAGAAGGACCACGCGGAGGCGCTGAAGCAGAAGGACATGATGTTAAACAACATTTTGCTCATGACCTACGAAATCCACAGGGACAGTAAGATTTGTCTTACGAGTATTTTATTAATTTTTTTTAAACCAAAGAAACTAGAGCAAGATAGATGTAGTAATAAAAAAGAAGATAGGTAAAGCATAGATGTGTACTTTTAACTTGTGTACGATACATAACAATATTAATTAAATTTAAATTTATCTATTTAATACTATGTAATTATGTTGTGGCTCTTTATTATATTTGAAAACCTGTAATGTGGTTGTCTTTGGCCTCATGCCGGTCCACCCCTGTATTATAAATTGACAATAATCGGCCCCGACTAATGTAAATTTGGTTGTTGTCATTTTTAAGAACCAGTCTAAGCCCAAAAATAAACTGTGTAATAGTTAAAGCTAACGTGTTTTTGTTTGCATAAAAATGATCGAATGTATAATATTGTTTAATCAAGTTGTAAATACTCGCCACTTCGGAGTGGCCTCATGACATATTATCTCCAGGAAGTATTTAGCGATAAGACATTTTTTAAACATGTTTTTCTTCTATTGTCGGATTTTCAATCTGCAAGAGGGACAATTTTATTTACAGCACGGTTGGGCGTTTTTGTATTGTATGATCTACTTAATGGGCTAAAACAAAGCCTACCATTTTCCGTATAAATATAGTTCTTATATAAGTAACAATAATTTGGAATACCTGTTTTGGGGTTGGAATACCGTAGATTCCGTGTGTTCCTCTGTCTCCTCTCGCCGGTTTGGTCTTTTGCTGGACCGGTTTCGGCTGCTAACCATCTTCAGTAGCGGTGGAGTCACTTTGATACGTGGGACGGTACGTCATGCTGTAGGACATCCCAAACGTTCCCTACAAACGCCGGAAAAGCAAGTGGCCACGTGACCTAAATGTGCCGGATAAAAATAAATTTTAGAAAAAGCCGGCAGGCCAGTGGATTTCTCCTCCGTTATTGTCTACTCGTTATTTTTTATATTCAAACATCAATGACGCTTACTGTATTTTGGAGTTGTGACAATAATTCAGTGGGGAAAAAATTTATTCCGTATTTCTGCGGCTGAAATCCAGGAACGAATTACGTTCTTAACCTGAGGGTCCACTGTATTTGCAATATATTTATTTTTTATTACCAGACTTATTTATTATATATTATTATTATTATTATTATTATGAAACTATAACTGGCACTGCCAGGTTGAGTCCCGAAATTAAAATAACCTTTTCTTTGTTGCCAGTACTCAGTATTCAAGAAAGGAGGGCGGAGGACGCTGTTCAGAGATCTATCATTGGAAGGTAGGAGGGGAAAAAAATAAAACTTTCATTTGAATTATATACTTAATAATAATTATAAATTATAACTGTTAGTAGTTAATAATATTATTATACTCTGTGTACAGGAACCACGGAAATATGGCACTGGAGTACAGCAGCGACCGCTGTCCGGAAAACAGGTCAATTATCGATTCCGCGATTAATTTCTTTGCGAAAATGCACACAAACCGGGATTCGAACTCTTTACTCGGTGCCGTTTAAATGCTCGGTCTGGCACGTGGAACCTTTGGCACGCAAATTATACTGGCACTTGGACGATTCAAATCGTTGAGCCCGATACGCTAAATTAGTTTGGTAGTAGAGGTGAAAGAACCAGTCGCCGGGCAATATTGTGAGAGCGAACTTTCAGACATACCGACCAGAAGAGTGTATGAACTAACGCGTCGGGATAATGGCTGGGAATAAGTTCCGAAATTGTCAATTATTTAAAATTAATTTTATAAAGGGCAATCTGCGAAATAGAATCTAGTCGGACCTGCCTATTACTAAAAGAAATGAAATATAGAAGCATTCGGCGCAATTTGTTTTTCTCTGCTTTTTATTGTGCAATTAACCTACATGGTACCATGGCGGTATATTTATGTGTTTTGCTCCTCGCGATAAAATAAACCACCCAGTGATGACACCTTTTGACTTTTATTTAAGGGAGACCACTCTTGCCCCGAGGGAATCTCTGGGTCAGTGGCGATCAACCCGCCCCCGTTGGGGAGGATGATGTAACGAACAAATTATGGTGAACATTAAGACGAATGGAACTTTTGAAATTCTTCCCAATGAAATTAGTTACTCTATCAAAATTCACAAAACATGCCCGGATCATTATTATCGCCGGTTATGATTTCTAAAGGGGTTCCGCCCAGTTTGTAACTGGGGTTCGATTCCCGGCGTCCGAACAAATATGACGTAACGCTGTTCTTCCGACCGACAGGTCGTCTGAGGGGAGCGCCTCCAGTCTCACGGCACTCGAGGGGACGAGCTTCGGGATTAAGGACGGGGCAAACACGAGGAGGTAATCCGTGTCTTCGGACGAGCAACAGCAGAGAGCGCGACAGCTCTTCAAAGCACCCGATTCGTGGAGTACATTGGCTCGATATCAAATTATTGTCACTAAGTTTATTTAAATTTGTAGTAACTGCTAATTACGACTCAGAATTTCGCCGTGCGACCAGTCTAGAAAAAGACGGTTGGACGGATCTCTCTCTCTCTCTCTCTCTCTCTCTCTCTCTAGTTGTTCAAACTCAAAAATCGCATTGACTATTTGCTGAAAAACACTCTTGAAGTTGATTACGATAAATAAAAAAAGATTATAAAATCGTCTTATGCAATCTATTTCTCGCCCAATATATCTCTTTAAGTAATGTTAATATTCATTTTTCATTAAAAGAAATAATGAAATAAAACTCTCATATACAAGAAATTAACACCTCTCATCATCCCAGTCCTTATCATCTTATTCGAACGCCTCCCAGAAGAGATAATATATATCATATTTTTAAATGGACATATCTTATCAGTGTTGTTTCCGAAATGGCACAACAGGATTAGAGACAGTACATTTGAGACAAATAATTTATTCGCAACAACTTGGCATATGTTGGAGGATCACTCACAAGCACTAGCTAAGGTAGTCAGCCATACCTTATAAAACTATCTGAAATAGATACAGAGAAACGTTTCATTGAAAAGAACCAAAAGTGCGACTCTCACGGTGCGACTCTCAGATTATGTCCGATTAAATTCCCTATTGCGTTAGGCGAATTCCAGATCCAGGGGGAATGCTGCCCTGCTGCTATTGAATTGAGTGAAGCATTCAGACAATTGGCAGGAAGGGTTTTTTCTCAGCCCGGGGGCCTTTTTGGTGGAGGCGCGCTTTGCGAGGAGGCGAGCAGGAGTGTCACTGTCACTGGCGAAGATTCGCGGGAAGACCAGCCACATGCCAACCAGAATGGAGAATCTAAATTCTATATATTCCTATATATTCATTTAACCCTCTATGGGCCGAATTTTTATTTTAAATCCAAAAAAATTGGGGGAACGAAAAATCAGATATTACAAACCTATATATGCCAATGAAAAAAAATTGATATTGATATTGGTTGTCTTCACAACGTTATAGGATTAAGGTTTATGCGCCATCCTACGAAAAAAGCTATAATTATTTGGTAAAATCTCAACTTTGGTAAAGGGCTCAACGTTGGAATGAAAATTGACAGTGTTGAAGTATTATAACGTCATAATTTGAGTCGAGAGCGCTCCACTTCCTTCTTATCGCCGCTTGTTATCACAGAGACTTACTATCTGTCTGACTAATATTTCTCAAGTAAGGCTTCATTCCACTGCTCGGATTCGCGCGTTCCGCACATAATTACCCGCTGATATTTGCTGTACGCCGATTTGACAATGACGACTTTAGGTAAGTACAGGACATAATACCTTCTGACTGTAACCTTAAGTTCTGAAATTCTCCCTCCCCCCCTTCAACGAATCTTCGCCAGAAGAAGAAAAGAACGGTTGTGGTTCGCCCTACCTACCGGATTCCCCTGATCATTGCTCCTATAAATCTACCTCGTTGATTTGGTGTTACGCTCAGACCATTTCCGGCTTCACGCCGCCATCCTCGGTGGACAAGTGAGGCCGGTGGCGAGAATTGGAAACCGATTTCTTAAATGAAGATCGACACCGGGGACCGAGAACACAATTGTCGAAAACATTACATCTGTTCCTCGGTGTTTCCGCTGAGAGCATTTTCCAATTCTTTTTCTTTCTTCTTTTCAGAGGATGTCGGCCTCGTATTGGCTTTTCTATATTTGCTGAAGAGCACAATATCAACGCTCACCTCTCATACATTATGTAAGTATTCGGCCGAAAGTTTTGAGATTAGACTACAATCATGTTCCACTGTTCTCACCCATGTTTTCAATCCTTTTCCGATAACAATAATAATAATAATATTAACAAGGTTTCTATATATTTTCGGCCTATCGAATTATTAATTAGTACCGAACCGTACTGGTCCCATCGTCAGAGCCCGACTCTTCGGTGTTCAAGAATGCTCAAGTGTGGGATCCTGATGTTCGGTTTGGCGACAGTCCTGAAACGTCGGGACTGTAGACCACGCCCGGGGGAAGGGAATAAACCTCTCTCGAGTGTTCTCGAGGAAGAGCCCGAGTTTCTGATCATAGTATTAAAAGATCTTACCCTCAATCGGATGGTAATAATGCAGTCATTCTTCCCTTTCTCTTGTAAACACTTTAACTTTAATTTCAACCGGTAACGGTGCACCGTGTTCGGATATTCGCCATCATCGGTTGCAACGTTTTCATTTCTCTTTTTCACTTTTTTCAGTTTCCGGATTGTTTACATTGGCAGCCGCTGGCTACGTCAGTCGGTGGTTGTACAGAAGGCTTTACGGTATGTATTCCCACTGCATAGTCCTTAAGTGGAGAGTTACTGTAAGTGTTTAGACTAGATTAAAATTTGTTTCTGCGAAGCAATTTAATTACGAGGGTTTTACCATCGGAGCTCTTGTTTCTGATACCGAGGAAGGCTTTGGTATTATTAAGCCTTGGCTTAGGCCCAGTTAGGCTAATCAAAATTGCACTCAAAAGGGGCGGGAGAAAAAGTAGATGGAGCGAGAAAAAAACAAAACCGTGTAATATTGTTATTGGGATTGGAAGAAAGGGAAACAGAAATCCAATATTTAACAATTTAAACATTTAAAATATACATCGAAAATTCATGTTTGGCGAAGCCGCGCAATTTTTAAAGACTGTCAATGTAATACACATACCCACTAGCTGACGGTACCCATCCCTTTGATAGTAAATTGAGAGTCAATTTTCGTAAATCATTTTGCCAAATCGCTACATCGGTAATAATAAACGTAAACGTAATCCAAAAGGCAGTATGCAGTGTACGATATCGAAACCGATATCCGTAGTGGTTTGTAAGTTGTAAGTGTGAATATCGCGCGCATTCACGATCGCGAGATAAAATATTAAATATCATATATCCAAATAATACGGCCTACCTTTATTAAGTTAATAGTGGATAATTAAGTAGTTTAAAAATATGTTTCTTCTTAATAATAAATATAAGGGGTTTCCTTCATCCGTCAATTGTAAATAAAGATAGCATATAATTTATTACATTAATATTAATATTGGGATTAATAATCGTAGTAGAGGCCTACGAGATTTTGTTAAAGTGCTTTCTGCCATAGATGATAGGGAGGCAGAAAGTAATCTTGAGATGCTGACAATGAAAGTAGCCCACCTGGAGGATGCTTGCAGTTTAAAACAGAAGGAGACCGAAATGGAGAAGGAAAAAACAAGTAACAATTTCCTCTATCTCAGCTTAATGTTTTTCTTTAGCCCAGATAACTTTTGCTCAGCGTTTGTACATTTCCGTTTTGTTTAGGTAAACTGGAAGCTGAAAATAAGCAAATACCGGTATTGAAGAGAGAACTGGAGGATGCACGAAAAGAGAGTAAGTGTTTTTAAAGAGAAACTACCTTTAAGAATTCATCTCGTATACCGCTTAAATGCTTATTTCCATTGGCACTCTTTATATAACAAAATAGTGCTATTTTTATTAACAAAACTGTATAGCAAAATTCTATCCGTTGGTTTGAATCAGTAGTTTTGTTTCGACGATTAAAGAATTAAAAAGTTCGTATTGTCATCACTATATGGTGTTAGTGTGTTTTATGTTGTAGACAAAGAGAGACAGTACACTATTGAAACACTGGAGAAGAAAATAGCCGACCTGAAGGCAGAAAACCGGAGAAAAGACGAGGAGGTTCAAGCGGAGAAAGAGAAAACAAGTAAAAATTCCTCTATCTTTGTGGCCCCATACAGATCTGTAGAGCGGTGTATATATTGTTCTGTTGCTTTCTATGTTCCACGTTTATTCATTATTCTGGTGTTTACTTCGGGAAACCGGTGAACAAACAAACAATAATTTTGTAAAATACAATGTTTGGGTTTTACAAAAGGCTTATTATGTTTTAAGCCAACTTAGTGCCTTCTGAAGATCATAGGCACGGCGGGTATACACTTCCTCTATGTTTAGGTCAACTCGAAGCTGAGAATAAACGAATAGCAGCATTGTATCAAAATTTACAGAATGCAGCGAGACAATGTAAGCGTTTATTTTTTACTAATTCAACTTGTATACTCATAAATGGATTTTTACATTAGCACTGCTTATATAACAAACGATTGGAACTCTATGTCCAACATTCTCCCCGTCGATTTCAACCAGTACTTTTATTTTCACGATTAAAGAATTACTAAGTCAGCGTTGTCTCCACTGAACGGTGTTAGTGTGATTTATGTTGTAGACAAAGAGGAAGAGGGCACTATTGAAGAGCTAAAGACGAAAATAGCCGACTTAGAGGGTGAATGCCAGATAAAAGATAAGGAGATTAGTGTCGAGAAGGAAAAAACGGGTAAAAAGTTTCTTCTATCTTAGATAATTGTTTTTATGTCCGCATATATTACTATCTCAGCTTGTATTAATTTCCCTTCATGTTTAGGTCAACTCGAAGTCGAGAATAAACAAATACCAGCATTGAAGGAAGAATTAGAGAATGCCCGAAGAAAGAGTAAGTGGTTTTAGAGGGAGACTAGCTTTAAGAATTCTACTTGTATACTCATAAAGGGATGTTTACATTGGCACTTCTTATATAATAAACTACTATTACTTTTCTGGTGAAGGCAGAACTGTAAGGTCAAAACTCTATCCGTCGATTTCAATCAATAGTTTTGTTTTCTCTATTTAATTATGTTGTAGATAAGGAGGGACAGGACACTATCGAAGAGCTGAATAAGAAAATAACCGACTTAGAGGGTGAATGCAAGAAAAAAGATAAGCAGATTAATAACGAGAAGGACAAAATGGGTAACGAGTTTTTTATGTTTTAGCTTAATCGTTTTCTATCGCCCAAATATCTCTACCTCAGCTTGTATAAATTTCCCAGGGAAATAAATTTCCCTTTATGTTTAGGTCAACTCGAGGCTGAGAATAAACAAATACCAGCATTGAAGCAAGAATTAGAGGACGCACAAAGAAAGAGTAAGTGACTTTAAAGGAAGACTAGCTTTAAGAATTCAACTTGTATACTCATAAAGGGATGTTTACACTGGCACTCCTTATATAATAAACTACTATTACTTTTCTGGTGAAGGCAGAACTGTAAGGTCAAAATTCTATCCGTCGATTTCAATCAGTAGTTTTGTTTTCACGATTTAATTATGTTGTAGATAAAGAGGGACAGGACACTATCGAAGAGCTAAATAAGAAAATAACCGACTTAGAGGGTGAATGCAAGAAAAAAGATAAGCAGATTAATAACGAGAAGGACAAAATGGGTAACGAGTTTTTTATGTCTTAGCTTAATCATTTTCTATATAAATTTCCCAGGGAAATAAATTTCCCTTTGTGTTTAGGTCAACTCGAGGCTGAGAATAAACAAATACCAGCATTGAAGCAAGAATTAGAGGACGCACAAAGAAAGAGTAAGTGATTTTAAAAGGAAACTAGTTTTAAGAATTTAACTTGTATACTCATAAAGGGATGTTTACACTGGCACTCCTTATATAATAAACTACTATTACTTTTCTGGTGAAGGCAGAACTGTAAGGTCAAAACTCTATCCGTCGATTTCAATCAATAGTTTTGTTTTCTCGATTTAATTATGTTGTAGATAAGGAGGGACAGGACACTATCGAAGAGCTGAATAAGAAAATAACCGACTTAGAGGGTGAATGCAAGAAAAAAGATAAGGAGATTAATAACGAGAAGGAAAAAATGGGTAACAAGTTTTTTCTGTCTTAGCTTAATCGTTTTCTATCGCCGAAATATCTCTACCTCAGCCTGTATAAATTTCCCAGGGCAATAAATTTCCCTTTGTGTTTAGGTCAACTCGAGGCTGAGAATAAACAAATACCAGCATTGAAGCAAGAATTAGAGGACGCACAAAGAAAGAGTAAGTGATTTTAAAAGGAAACTAGCTTTAAGAATTCAACTTGTATACTCATAAAGGATGTTTACTTTAGCACTCCTTATATAATAAACTACTATTACTTTTCTGGTGTAGGCAGAACTGTAAAGTCAAAATTCTATCCGTCGATTTCAATCAATAATTTTGTTTTCACGATTTAATTATGTTGTAGATAAGGAGGGACAGGACACTATCGATGAGCTGAATAAGAAAATAACCGACTTAGAGGGTGAATGCAAGAAAAAAGATAAGCAGATTAATAACGAGAAGGACAAAATGGGTAACAAGTTTTTTCTGTCTTAGCTTAATCGTTTTCTATCGCCCAAATATCTCTACCTCAGCTTGTATACATTTTCCCTTGTGTTTAGGTCAACTCGAAGGTGAGAATAAACAAATACCAGCGTTGCAACAAGAATTAGAGGACGCACAAAGAAAGAGTACGAACCTTCGAAATTAATTTAATTCTCCTATTCAAACGTTTTTACGAATGGCAAAACCGTCACTTTAACATTCTAGCTGTCGACTTCGGTCGGGTGTTTCAGATATGAATGAATCATTCCCAATTGCCATTATAAGATTGTGCTAGTGTGATTTATGTTGTAGACAAAGAGGGAGAGGGCACTATTGAAGCGCTGAAAAAGAAAATATCAGACCTGGAGGGAGAATGCCAGTTAAAAGATAAGCAGATTGAAGCGGTGAAGGAGACCTCGAGTAACAAGATATTCTATTGTAGCTTAGCGCTTTTGTGTCGCCTACAGATCTCTGTTATTGCATGGGCACTGTTGCTTTCAATGTTCAACGGTTATCCATTATTCGGCCAGCAAAACAAACCGGATTATCTCTAAAATATTCCCCCTACATAGTCCTTAAGTGGAGAGTTCCTGTAAGTGTTTAGATTAGAGGAAGAGAGGGAAGCAGAAGTTTTTCTAATATTTAACGGGACGAAAATATCGCATCGAAAATTCATGTTTGACAAAGCCACCCAATTTTGAAAGAATGTCAATGTAATACACATACCCACTAGCTGAAGGTACCCATTCCTTTGATAGTAAATTGAGAGTCAATTTTCGTAAATCATAATAAATATAAGGGGTTTCCTTCATCCGTCAATTAAGTGTGATTTATGTTGTAGACAAAGAGGAAGAGGGCTCTATTGAAGAGCTGAAGAAGAAAATAGCCGACTTAGAGGGTGAATGCCAGATAAAAGATAAGCAGATTAGTGTCGAGAAGGAGAAAAGGGGTAACGAGTTTCTTCTATCTTAGCTTAATGTTTTTCTGTCCCAAGATATCTCTACCTCAGCTAGTATACATTTTCCTGTGTTTAGGTCAACTGGAAGTTGAGAATAAACAAATACCAGCATTGAAGGAAGAATTAGAGAATGCCCGAAGAAAGAGTAAGTGGTTTTAAAGGGAGACTAGTATTAAGAATTCAACTCGTATACTCATAAAGGGATGTTTAAATTGGCACTCCTTATATAATAAACTACTACTACTTTTCTGCGTTGTCAACTTGTGGACATTTTGGCAGATGAAATGTACCGCTCTTCGGGAGCCGAATCGAGGAGGTTTATTGTGCTCGAGAGGGAAATAGAGAAAACGAAACAGGAGCTGGCAAAGGAGAGAGAGAAAATTCGCGAACTCGTCCACATAGGTAATTTGTTCTCAGGAAAATTTCGGGACTAACCGGGGTTAGCAGATTTAGGAGGTAATACCCTAGATTGGAATTTTGGTGGTATCTGTTGTGATGGGGAAACACGTTGAGTTAAATCTAAAACTGCAATACGGTACTCTCGATATATATTAGGAAATGGACCCATACGCTGCAATTGGACCAATTGTAAAAGGGTAGAAGTGGACCTAAAGAAGACAGGATGAGACGAAGAGACTTGACGACCTCCGGAGTGAAATGGAACATGAGCCTGTTGTTCCTTGCAGCGGGACACACAATGGCCTGGTGGGTCACTGGGAAGGGGCAAAATTACCAAGAAGAAGAAGAAGAGGAAGAAGTAAGTCGAGCCAAAAGAGCTACTGCAGCGCTTAGAGAATTCGCATTGCTCGGAGGCCGAAGGAAAGAGTAAGCCCACAATGAAGAGGAGCTAATTAGTTGAGAAGTAAAAAATTAAGGAACCACTCGCCAGGCAGTATTGAGGGCAAAACTTTCGCAAGTACAAACCAGAAGTGAGCATGAACTAAAAACTAAAGAAAGTACGGAGGAGTATCTTTGACGAGCTCGGGCAATCGAATATGAAATGTGATGAAATTTAATATAATTCAAATGATTATTTAAAATATCGTCTATTTTTCCAGGTATAACTACCAAAGAGACATAAAGGTTGTTAATGCTGTTCGTTCAGCACTACGATTTTCATTTTTTTAGTTCATTCTCTCTTCTGACGGAAAATCCTGGAACCCATCCGACCGCTTTTACTTACGGCAATGAAAGTTTGTCTCGGATATTCATAATTCTCTTCTCTTTGCAGGTAATCAACACGCAGAGAAAAATATAAGGGAGATCAAAGGTAAGCCCCACTGACACAATTGGTATTGCACTCCTTTTTTAGATACAAATATCGTAATTGGACCTTCGAAGGTTTGAAAATCCCCAGTAAGGGGAAGAAAAATACTTTTGCGCGTACAGTTAGTGCGTGTATGTATCCGTGTGTGTGAATGTATTCGAGTAGTTTTTATTATTATTATTATTAACTACTGAATTCAATCAACAAACCGGTAAACAATAATTACTGAAATATACGGATTGAAATACACTTTGGAGGTTAGGTGTTCCAAAGGCACAAATTGGGCTCGAAACTAATACTCCGAAGTGCCGCGCAGTTTTCTCGATCTTCTGTCTCGTCTCACTGGTTTGGCCATTTGCTAGACCGGTTTCAGCCGCTCACCATCTTTAGTAGCACTTTTCGTCAGTACGGCGGTGAGTTACTCTGGCATATTGGTCGCTTGTGGGGCATCCTGTCTGCACTGCTACTCATATTTAATGTGAAGGTTGTCTTGTTTGTCACGTTTATATAGTATGTAGTATAAAGTACGGGTTCTGTCTTTGTTTTCTAGTTGTAACTGGTGTTTGGGATTGCCATTATTATTTTTAGAAACTGGTTAAAAACTGATATGCTAAATGTAAAACGGCTGTCAATTGATATCCTAAAGGGGAAACTGGGCTTAAAACTGATATCGGCCCGAAACAACTGCCCCCTCCAAAAAAACTAGGTTTTAGGTGTTTCGAGGGTCTGGAATTCCATGGTTCTTTTCATCTGTCTCCACTCTACGGTTTGGTCTTACTACGGCTTGCATTACAATACCTATAATATAGGAGACATTAGGGAAAAATCGCTGTAACAGTCCGCCAATGAAAGGATGACTTAAGACACGTTCAGCGAAAGGCTATACCGGAGAGCGGAGGAAAGAAGATGGATGGAAGGGCCATGGTAGTGACACGGTGGTTGTGACGTGCCATCATAAGTGACTGGGGCTTAACCTGGTGTCGTCCCTGTGTTTCAGTTACCCAGGCCGAGAAAATGCGCGTGGCGATGGAAAAATGCGAATATTTTAAAGATCAAATGAAGCAACTGACGGAAGAAAAGGAGGACATGAAGATTTATTGTAAGTCAAATCCTGAAATTTTTCACTATCCGTATCGCCATAGAGCGGCCGTCACAGTCACACCGTCTGAGATCGAAACTTCTCAGACTTTCTGACGATTGTATTTGTCTGGCAACTAAGCCTTTGAGGATTTCACCGATCGATAGCGTTAATTGTATTTTTACGCATGTTTACATCTTGGAATTGATAAGATCTACTGATATATTATTACTCGGTACTCTCTGAAACATTCAGTAGCAAATTGGGCCTCATTAGTAGTGTCTGGTTGCTATAAATTTAAGGATAGTGAAACAAAATGAACATTATGGTCATATTTTGCATAATAATTTTTGTAAAGGTAAAAATGAATCACAAGCTGGCGATGAAGCCAAACCCCTCGATTTAGACCAAACCCCTTCGTATAGAACAAACAGTTTTCCCCCACAAGCCCACGATTTAATATGTCCTGGAGCGACTCTATTCGATCCTGTTTTCTGTTGCAGACACCAACTTAATAGAGGCGCAGAAGAGCAGATACGAGAGTAAGTGTTGGATCTTTTTGTTAGAGTATCTTGGTTAGACTGGAATCTAGGTATGGCGGGCGTAAAATATATATAGCCGTGTTCTGTATGTACAGGATTGTTGGCCGACAGGGGTTCCGCGGGTCAAATACTAGACGAGTTCGGCAACCGCGAATCATTCGAAATATCAATGCAGGGTAAGTACCCTGAGAGTTTTCTTTCTATTTGAAGTTTTCAATTTTTTTACCCTCAGTGACGTCTCTATTATCGCATATCATAAATTGTTATTTTTCTCTTTGCAGGAAATTCGGAGGGAGATCTCTCGCAGAATGACACTACGTCAGTACCCATAATCATATAACATTATACTCATGATATAACGATATTTTCTTTTAAATTTTCACCATTTCTGAATTTTTCTTGACTACGAGAGGTAACAGATAGGAGGGAATGGAGGGAATTCCTACGAAAATTCGACTGAAAGACTGTTCACTAGCAGGGTACATAAAAAAAATTGCGTTTAACGCTAAATAGCCATCTTCTCTCTCCTCTCGCTGGTTTGTTCTTTTGGCATGAGTGTTGGCCGTCTTCAGCAGCTCTTTTGGTGTGTAGGATGGGTGAGTCACTGATGGCATATTTGTGTAGTATAGTAAAGGTGAAGTGACGGATGCCCCATAAGCGAACAATATGCCACACTGACTTACCTCTCTTCTGACAAAAGAGCTACTGAAGATGGCGACGAAAGAACAAACCGGCGAGCGGAAGCATAAGACGGAGAAAATTACGGTAATAAAATAATTGTCCTGTGTCCAGATAACTGCAGTTGTGGTACTCTGCATATTGCAATCTTCCGTCTATTACA
Source organism: Lethocerus indicus (assembly GCA_019843655.1). Lineage (NCBI taxonomy): Eukaryota > Metazoa > Arthropoda > Insecta > Hemiptera > Belostomatidae > Lethocerus > Lethocerus indicus. Next base: position 29,862,968 of record JACDQD010000003.1, on the reverse strand, counting down.
CGGATATCGAACAGGGGACACGACGTTGACTACACCGGCTGCGTACAGAAAAACGGCATACGCAACCACAAGTATAACACTTAACAGCAGTCCTCGCAACTGTACTGGTTCAGACATCAACGGTAGAGGCCAAGAAAATTAGCGGCCGGCACTAGGAAACTTATTTGTTATTGACCCGTACGAAATTGACTTAACCACAACAGAGTAGGACGATTATATAGCAGATACTATAAAACAGATGGGCCAAAAATCACGAATAAATACCTGTAAATTAATTCTAATTTAACAGTGACGTGGGGGAGGGGGATGAGGATTCCAGCCAGGAGGTGACTGGGATATGCGAAGTAGACTGTGAAGACGGAGAGAGCGACTCCGAATAGTGGCTTCGAGAGCTACGCAAATACAGGTTAGAGATTGAGTAAAATATCAGGATTTGGTAGATACCGTTGATGGAAGTCTGAAGCCCTCCTGAAGGTTTAGATGGTGGTACTTTTTCGTGCCGGCTCAACCATTCATGCGAGCTGTTTCGATTATGTATACACAAACGTAAAGAACCTGTTTTAAACATCAAACAAAAATTAAGAGCGAACTATTGGCTGTTTGAACTAAGATTTTTAGAAAACATTTTCTGTTCGGTAATCGAGAATGGTTTTCACATCCCAGTACTGTTTTGCAGGAACATACATGTACGTATTGGACATCTGGCGAAGGCGAACTCCACTGCAAACGGTTCTCAGCCGCTAGACGTGGTCCAGGTCTAACCCGACCCTGAGAACCAATCTACCCCATCATTCCCACGCCCTTCATTCAACTCCAAGCCAAAAAATATGTTATTAAAATTAGCCAGCTAGATATTAAAAATAAAGATGGCAGTCTCTTCTATACATTATGAGTGTTTAATTATTTTCCAGTGCACAACTCCTCCACGCTCGCACCGTATATAACTTATTTTCGTCGAGAATGAGGTTACACCATATCGAAGGAAACAAATATAATTCATTATCACAAATGATACAATGGTGGGACTATCCCCCTCCCGACAAGTTGAAGGATCTGGTCTAAGGCGGTAACCATAAACTATACACCACTCAGCATCTAAGGCTGTGGAAATAAATATTCCTCTTCCAGCCTCTTCTAACTGATATACACATAACTTTCATCACTGGTGCCAGTCCATTGTCTCCGCCTGGTCATAGGCCAGGGCAGGGGTTTTCGTAGCCACTAGCAAGGTGAATAAAAAGTTAAAATAACGCGGAAGAAAATGATGGAGGATAAAGAAATAGAGTTCAAACGAATTAAGGAATGTTCTTAACTGATTGAATATTCGAGTTCAAAACGTGGAGCATCAGGCTGTTTAAAGGAAAAAAAGGCTTTTGCCAAGGAATTGCAATTGCATGGGTCTTCGGGTTCAATCTACGAGTAGGCCAAAAAATCTACCGACCATTGAGAAGTCATTCATGCGAAGGACCTGTCGTTTGCTCATCGTTGAAACCGGCTCTGAGTTTTGTTGACCTTAATATACTTAGTATACAAACAATATACGAACAGAACGGTTGAATGAAAGTTTGACTTTTATTGGTGGAAAGTGTAGGTGCTCGGTTATTTCCTGTGCTTCTGTTTGACTGTCGGCTCAGGCGTCTTGTCGTAAACTGTCAGCCAGCTTTCCAGGTAGTTGGCGATCTCGTTGTGGCCGAAGTGCCTGGCGTCATCCAGCGCTGTCCTTCCCATGCTTTCAGATGAAAAAATGTGGAATGAATATAATTAGAGTTTAATAGAGGCCATCCGTCCAACTAATCCGACCGTCTAGTCCTTAGTTTGCGACCAACAGATATCCAGTATCGGAGGAATTTAGTTTAGCTGTTTGCAAAAAAGCAGTTCCATAACCTGGATAATAAAATGTTTCGCCTGTTTTCACTTGGTTGTACGGTTATCTCTTAGATTCTTGATACTTTTTGAATTTTTGGAATATGAATCGTTCAGGAACCAGGATTTTATGACTCTTTAGATTATCGATATGTTAAGGTCGTGGTGAATGGTGTGGTTTGAAACAACATATCAGGGGGCATTAAGGATCTCTGTTTGCATCACATCTGACAAGGCCACGTTGGTTTCAATATGGCTTTTTAAATTTCGACTTTGTTAGCCAAACGGAGAGTTTCGTTGTTACTCACCAATCTTTCTTTTTGATGATTGGAAGACAGGCGCTGATGATGTAGCGTACGCAGGCGAATCCTCCGAACGCTGAGGCCACGTGAAGAGCGGTCCTCCCGAACTGGTCGGTAGTGCAAAGTTTGTACCCTTCCGCCACCAGACTGGCAAATAATAGATTGGCTTCAACTGATTAACTCTTTTGATACAGTTTTTAATAACTTTAATAAGACTAGCAAAAGAAACTTGCTAACTACGAACAACCGATAATCCAAAGAAGACAAGCCGCTTAACGAAATCCCTACCGAACTAAAAAACCTTATACATAGTGCCATAGTGACTTACACAATTATTGAAAATGGCGAGCAGCCGAAGCCGGTATTGCAAAAGACCAAACAGACTGTTCTGCGAGGGTTTGGCATACCGTAGTTTTCTCGATTGTTTACCTCCTCTCGAGGAAAACTACTGCACAGCTACCGAAGATGGCAAGCGGTCGAAATTGGTCCGGCGAAATGCTATACTAAGCCAGAAAGATGAGAAGAAAGGAGATCGCGAAAACTACGTTCTTAAATTATATTTCCGCTTTGATAACTCGATCGTACTCGATCACTGTGGCCATTTCGAATTTCATCAATAGAAACTGAAGGTAGTGTACTGCACCTTGTCAGGGTGGCGACGTCGTTCATCATAGCGCATCTCAGCCCGCAACACGAGTCCAAACCATCATTCTCGAGAATTTTAGTTGCAGCGTCCTTCCTGTAAATGCTAACGTCTTCGAAAGGATGAAATGTGAATATTTTCATCAGATCCTAAAAGACACACAAATGCATATATATATATATATATATATATATATATATATATATATATATATAAATGTGCAAGATAATCATTTTCATAAGACAGACAGACAGATATATATTATATAGTTAATTGTTCATTGTTTTACTGGTACCTGGGTAAATCGGTATGCCCTGGTGCTGCAGCTGAAGTCATTGATTCTAGGGGAGAACATGGCGACACCCAGCAAACCAGGAACAACCAGACAGACGCTCCCGCTCACACCCGCCTTGCTCGGGATACCGATCTAAATAGCACATCATTCATTCCGATAACACTCAGTATAACCACTTAGTATAAACATCTGTTTAAAACCAATTGGTAGTACCAGTTGATATCTTGGTCGAGTCTTGGTTGAACACACTTACCCCAACACCATTTTGGACTTCCCCAATCCGCCCGTATGCCATGGTTTGGAAGTTGTACGTTGATAGCAACATAGAGATCGGAATTTAAGGTTAAAGAACCAGTCGCCAGGTAGTACCGAGAGAAACACTTTCAGAGAAAGTGATTTCACCGGGTGTCACCGATGCTTTATATTGGGCTGCGCGTACTTACAGAGTAGGCGAACTCGCCGGACAGGTTGTACATGCCGCTGCTTTGCATGAGCGAGAGGACACAGCGTGCATTTTCTGGTGATACCGCTCTCTTGTTGTCAAGCGGACAGACACCGCCGTTGGCCAGGGTGGCCGCCATCACTGCCAAACTACAACTGGTCACCTCCATCGAACACGACTGGACACACCAAATATTACACTATTAGTCTTATTACCGACATAAACGAGAAGACCTGCATGTTCCTTGACAGAGTCTTCAACAACGTAATTTTGGTGTGCAGGATTTGTTTTGATCTGAGCAGGCCACTTGTCTAGCCCAAAAGGTATAGTTTTCAAGGTGTACAGCTTTCGGAGGTTTTGCCACTTGCCTGAAAGTAGAAATCCAGGGATTTGAGCACGTCGCAATTCTTGGGGAAGCACCCTTTGGCCTTCATGAAGTAAGCGATGGCCCTGTTCCTTGAGGCGGTCTCCCGCTCAGAAATGAACACGGCGTTATTGAACTGCACTGTTCCGCAACCGCCCGACATCATCTGGCAAGCGCAACCACAATTTATATCGCTAGAGATATTTTGTACAAATATTATGAAATTTTTTACTTCTGGGGGTTTTATAGTCTAACACTGGGTCGCTACGCTATTCAATGACACTTACCTAAACCCAACAAACAACATTTGCGATATTTCATCATTTGATGAGTTGAATGAATTAAACTCGAATCTAAAGGTACCTATCGTATCTAAAGGAAAAGGTTATTTTTATTTTGTTCATAAGTAAATTGGGCCGGTACAAATTAAATATCATTTGAACGAAAAATGCCAACCAAAACAAATGTGCTTAAAGATACTACACCTTAAAAATTGACATACTTTGAGATAGTTGAGGGCGTGGTTGAATTTCTCGGACTGAGAGGCGTGGGCCATGGACAGGGTCTGGATTAGGGAGCAGACCATGATGGCGCCGGCGTTCACCATAGGGTTGTACGGCCTTCCTGCGGCACAATGAGATCACTATTACTTACACACTTCACAAACCTTCTGCTACACTGCTCAAATCGAAACAACACCCGGGCTCCCACCTCTCTTGTCCAAAGTTATGGCGTTGAAGTCTTGGTTGGACGGCTCCTGTCCGACGTACTCGTGGACCAGTTTCTTACCCAACAGTTCCAGGCACAGGGAGTACATGAAAGGTTTACTGTTGGAGATATGAAATGTCATCAAATCGCATGAATGGCCATAAGCTGCCAAATGCGCTATAGAAAAAATTATAAAAGAAAAATCGACAATTTTTTGGATATATTTTTTCGGTATTTGTACGTCAACCCGGCGCCATCTTCAGCCGCGCTTTGTCCAGAGATAAATAAGCAGTGTTTCATAGTAATATTCCATAGTCAAATTACAGATATCGAAAAGAGTGGTCGTATTCGTAAAATTATCTACCGTCGGCGATAGTTGTGATCTGTTGTCAAATGGTCAAGAAGTGGCACTTTGTTACGTCACGAGAATTAAATTTTAGTTTAAACATCTATGTATTTAATTTTTCGTTCAACTACCGTTTCAATTAGATTGTTGTACAAAGCGCCGAAGACAGATAGAGTCTAGGGGTTTGCCACGGGATAGGTGTGTTACTCAAATGGACTATGCGTTTTGACCTAACTTGGCGTAATTCCTGTAATCTAAGCAGTAATTTGCGACATCTTTTCCTTTCTGTCCGACTGCATGTCTCAATTGGCGTACCTACTACAATTTGGAACTGTACTATAATGCAATGTGGAAAACGAGAAGTGCTTCAGCATAATAGTATCAAACGAGTTGTGGCCAAACTAGGGCAATCTTTGGGAGTATAAGTTGCATGAATTGTGCTGACACTGTTGACTGTAGTGTGAAGGGAACGTCGCAGTCGCCCATGTTGAACATTTGACCGTCGACTGTGCACACGCTTACAGCCCACCAGTCGGCCTTCTGCTTGCACAACTCGGGTATGTACCCGGCCACCTAACAGAAACAATAAAAAAACCCTTATTTTAAACATAACCAAGGAGCAGGTCAACTGAGCGGGTGGTACCTCCAGTGTAGATATTTTCTAGCTACAATTACAAACTTCGCCGTCGCAACAACATACATGTATACCTTGCTTTTTCACAACCATAATAATTGTGGAACTTTTATAAATATAAATTGTATCTGTGCACCCTCGAAATACACACTTCGCCTTCCTCGCATCGTTTGTTGATTTCGTAGAGCACTTCCAACGTGGCAGAGAACTGGGCGAAGTTCGGTATCACCAGATTCTTGGTCAGAGCCCTTGTCAGTAGATCTCTGTTCCCGTTCTCCTCGATTATCCTGCCAATTCAACACCAAATCTGCATTACAGTATAATAAATTCAAAACACCACATATTCTACAAGTAAAACCAGCCAGGCCTGACTGACATTTCCCAATTTTTTATCCAGCTTTTTCAAAAATTTGAACAATAACCTTGGCACACTGCCCCTTTCCTGTTAACGCAATGAAGACCTTGAGAATGTTTCCATCGTACGGGTAGTTGAAAAAATGTATTAATTATCCCCATTAGCCGAAACCGGTCCAGCCATATTTCTGGTTAGTAATTGTGTAAATTATTATAAAGTGGTGTTTATTAAAATTAATCCGTGTTTGAGTTCCAGTTCGGAGTTCCAGTTCCTCATGCGATTTTTCGTGTTTAGTTTCGTGTCAGTACTCAGGAGAACCGAAACCCCAAGCCAAATAGGTTTGGCTCCATCGCCGGTGATTCAGTAGTATCCGTTCAAGTAATCCTCATCACCAATGGACATTACGTACGAACGACCTTATAACTTAAATGTACCGCGTGTGAGAGCATCAAACCTTTCGAAGTCCGGTAAACATATTTTGGGTCCGGATTTCTCTTCGGCGATCTTCTGGTTCTCCTGGACGAGTCTCCTGAGGGCCAGAAGCCGCGGGTCAACCGACACGGACAAACCCTGCGAGGCCAGCACCTGCAACAAGTGCTCATTTAAGCATAAGACTAAGTCACATGGATTAAGGTTCTCCCACCGTCATTGCTCAACGTATCCGTAACGAAGATTCGCGGGGAGGAACCGACCCCAAGGCTGAGTCCACGAGATGAAGAGTTATTATATGGTTCAAAACGAATGAGAGCAAAACTTACTTACAAGCCGACCGGACTCGTATATTCGTGCAAGGTTTCGTTTAATAAAAACAACGCGTTTCCGTTGACGTCATTAAAGAAGAGAAGTCATACAAATTAAAAATTAAACCTGCCTGAAGAATGGTGTCGAGTGGGAGGGCGGTCTCAGAAGAGTCCCCTTTGAGGTGGGTGAAGATGTCCCTTAGTTCTGTGGAGGGTTCTTGAGCCGGCAGGTCGACCTCCGCCTCCTTTTCAGTCCTGAAACAAAGAGACAAGGCTTTGTGTCTCCAAAGCAAGATTGCAACTTCATTATAGATATGAACATACAGCAGCAGATGGCAAATAATGTTATTCAAACTTTTTTAGTGCGAATTCCCTTTTTACATTTCTTTTTAATTTATTTACAAATACATCGTTTGGCTTAATACCAATGTACGGTCCCACTACCAATATCGGGTAATATATCAATACAATTTCTCCATTCGATATATCCTGTCCGCCATATTACCATATACATCGACATGAAAAATAACGCGGGTGGTATATCGATATACAATCGATGCTTTCTTAAGGGTTTAAGAAACCGTGCATTCGTAATTTCCCAACATTTTAAACCAGAAATAAACAACGGTAGTGGAGCAACCTGTACCCACCTTAAGTCTGATTCATTCCTTACTACTTCCTCTGAAGACATAACTACGTCCAATCAAAGCGCTTAGATTATTTCTGAAAAATGTTATTTGAAAAGGAGGAGGACTAAGATGTAATAGTAAATTTTGAAACGGAAACTGCAATGCGTATTTTGCACTATAAGAACGAGCCCGGAGAGTGTAATTTGTTCCGAATAATTTGTTGTCACGACAGATGTTGAACAGATGTTCGGCAAACCCAAGGCCGTAAACATACCTCACGTTTTAAACAAAAAATGAATACAAAATCCAATATGAGACCCCCGATCTAAGATCAGAGATTTAACTAGATTCAATAACTGCCATTTTGACTCCACGGCCTTCTAGATTTCGTCGACCTCTATCCAACCCTATTAAGCCCAGTTCTCTGGTTATCTATCAATGGTGGTTTGTTTAATCCTATAACTCTTCCAAATGGATATTTCAATGTCTTCTAAACATAAAATATTTAGAATAAAAAAACTTAATGATATATCTATGTATGTGTGTATTTGTAAAAATATATCAAACGGAATACTGCTATATTTGTATTTAGGTATAACTGACAACTACATAATAAAAGGAAAAATGAAAAATGTCATAGCCAGAAAAAAAATTCACTTGCAACAATATTTATATTTTGAGCAACAACTCAATCACCTGAAAGCAATTTCTATATAATAAAAAAACAAACAAGTTCTACACATTGGAAAACATTGAAATCACAACAAAATTTACAAATCATTTAACAATAAACTTGCCGAATAATATAGTGGCAACTAACAAATATGGAAATACCCCTTAAAAAGGAAACTGAGAAAGGGTAACATAACCAGCCATTATAATAGATGTCACTAATGACTTCCAACATATTTGATTAACATTGCACACATAAAGTTGAATACAAAATATAAATGTAATATTAACAATAATTATAACAATTAAGCAACAGACATTTAAAGCTTCCATAATACATTCAGTGAACTTTAACAACATGAATAAAAAAATATGGCACAAATGTAAATGCTCTATAATACAAATATAATAAAGCAGAGAGTCATTGCAATTTTGTTTTTGATGTGTAAAAAAAATAAGAATATAGTAATAATAATAGGAATTAATATAATTAATATTTTCAGCTAAACACATTATCTGTTTCTAAACATGTTTTGTTCAAAACTGAGAATACAAACGCAACACTTCTTAACTATGTTAATTAATTTAATATACATTATGAATCAAGCCTATAAAGCAACTTCTATTGTATTTTCACTGAAAGGGGTAATAAAAAATAAATGAAATAGTAATAAAATGATAGAACATTTCATACTTGTTTCGTATATATTATCTAAACAAATTATACTGGACCAATTAAAAAAGGACTGAAAAAGATATATAACAACCTAAATCACCTCTTTACACTCCAGCTTATGTTTATTGTCATCCTACAGTATTCTGGTTCTCAACAATATGGCTTAACCATAATGAATTTTCATAAAGTATTATAATTCAGTGTTAATGATATTAGTATGGTCTACAACAATAGTATAATCGTGTTCTCTCCACAAAAAATGTATTCAGACTGAATTATCAGTGAACTCTGCCAATTCTCTGCACTATTATACATAGGCTCATTAAAATTTCTGAAAAACAATAACAAAGTTTAGAAAAATAATTATTAGAAAAATAAAAATTCCCGAGGAATTTCAACATGACTAGTTTCAACAAGATAAAAACTCTGTCCCAAGGCAAAGACTAACAATGCGCACTAATGTTAATAGGCCAACGCACAAACTGCATCTTTAACACACACTATGTAAATATAAAATATAAAGCCCTGACTAAACAAGATTAATTTCATTGATGCAGTATGAACCAGAGAAATTCTCCATTAATTACAATATGATCATTTTTCTTTCAGCTTCTTCAAGTCATGCAGGACCTAGAAAAAATAAAACCCAATTAGATACATTTACTATTATTATTATCCATATACTTAATCTATGATAGTATTTGGTTGTTATTAAAGTCATAAAAGCAAATGTAATAATCACAATTTTTATGATTCAGATAAAGAATGTTCTAAAATTATTCTAAGGAACTACTAGCACCTATGTAACAATTTGTAGCATAGTTTCATTTCTGTATGTTTGAGTCTTGTATGTGTAATGTCTTGTATGCCTTCTGTGAAATAAGGTAGTCATATTATCCTTAGGACCAGCCCTCTACACTAAAAATGTCCCCCCTCAAGTCAAAAAATAAACTTAGCCTCTCCTATTCAAAATGTTTGAGTGTCCATTCACAAAACTGATGGGGCTACCGTGAGCCAGACAAAACTTTTTCCTCATTATTTGATTGATTTTGTCACAGACAGACAAACACTATTAACTAGAGTTTTAATTATTTGTTAATAACTTTACAAGTTCAAAACTCCCTGTACGTTGCATACACTATTAGTTTTAATTACTTGTTTTATGCACTATGCTAATTGTAGATACTTGCAATTTATGATACTGAGTGAACAGTCTATGTTGTCTCCTATCACTGTCACTACTTACCAACCAAGTCCATGGGGGATTTGAACCACCAACCTCTGAGCCACTCAGGCTCCTCTGAAATAATTAAGTAATCAATTCCAATGATTGATATATTATTTAACCTCTAGGATGGTGGCCATACTCCAGGCCTGTGTAGTGCATGATCCTGGACAATGTGCTCCATCTCGGTTGGTCAGCTCAGGCAGCCCTCTCCACGGGGATGACCTCGATGTCTGCCAGTGAAGCCTCAAGGTCTTCCTCACTTCCTTCTCCTCCACAGCACCCCTCCCAACCATTCCGCTGAACAGTAGTCTAGCTCTCAGGTAATATCCAATTGGCCACAGCCATTCCTATTTATCATACGGTTTATAAGGGACATATGCATGGACAAGATAATAAATAATTTTATTGTTAGGGGGATCTGCAAGGGTTCAGAACCTTTTTTCTAAATTACAACATCAAACATTCAATTGATTATAGAAATTCAAACACAATCATTCTACCAATATAAATCAATATTTTCCCAATATTTACATGGCCAAATGTGATGGAAATATTCTGCATGTATACTTAATATTTATTTCCTTAAAAAATGTTTAGTTAAGTATTATAATAATGAGATAAGGATTTATTTCCTCAGGACATTTTCTAATTGAAGAGCAGAAATGGACAATGGTCAAAATGCCAAAATCAAAATTTTTCTCGTGGTTAAAAAAAATATTTTCAGTCAAATTATTTTTATTGTGTGAATAGATTCAACATGCTTTTATTTGCATCTTTCAGTAATGTTTCAAACCATTTCCATTTTGAAAAGGCACTTTCAGCCTTCACAAAATTGAGTCAACCAATTCTGGAAGGAAAAACAAACACTGCAACATCTGGCACTTTCATTGTTTTTGACTGCAAGTGTTCGATTGTTCTTAAGATTAAAAAGTACAAGATTAGAATATTTATATAATCTGTACAAATTATTATGTACAAAACTAGTACTTATCATGAATAACAAGTCATAATAAATAATAATAGTTATAATAAATCATTTGCTGCAACAGGGATCACTCTAATTGCCAGGTGTCTCAAACTTTAAAAAAGGAAAAAAAATAGCCATATGAAACCTATATTAAGATACATTAATAAATAATAAATTTTTATCAATAATACCATTAACTAGTACACTTACAGGGCCTTGATGATAGTTGTAACCGTGAGCGACTTTAGGATCGTCCGAATCATTAGAGTTGTCGTAATATCCGTTATAAGCCCAGTCAGAGGGGTCTAAGGTTCGCATTCCGAGAGGTCCCAACAGTTCCTTCTCCACCATACCTAATGCCTTCAAAGCTCGCTCACAAGTGAAAAGTTCTGGAGCCTTAACAGATTGAAAAAAATTAATACTGATATTTATGCATTATATGTGTGCAGAAACATACTACTAACAAAATGAGCTGCGGAAAAGCAAAAGACTACGATGAAATTCTAATATATGATGTTAATATTTATAAAAAAACGATAATCAAGTTCATATAAAAGTTTGAACTTACAACAACCATTGCTACAGTGAAATTTGGCCTGAGCTGGTAGTCGGCCCACCCACGGGTGGCTCCTACCGTGTCCTTGTAAATTTTTCTCTTGTTGATATATTTACCCTCACTTGTTTCACCAACCCAGAATTCCTTCTCAAAATTGGCCTGAATCTTATCCGACCACTCTTTCCAGGTCCACGTTGTTGTCGAACCTGAAATTAAAACAACAGTTACGGTTTCATGCTGGCAAGGCATTATTTCCTGGCAAACAAACTTTTTCGACAATTTCAGGATATCACCACGTTCACTGTGCAAAATCCTTAAGAAATATCTGAACTGACTAATAATTATTAACCGTCTTTCGATAGCCGTGTGACGCCGGGATGAGGATAAAGCCCTTTGGCGTGGAGGTCGTCAAGCCAGCTGACGGCTGCTTTAGAGAGAGCGACAATTTCAACAGCTGAGCCATCCCTGGGCGTTGCAGGCTTGCCCCTAGTACCTGCCTTTTCACTTGACCCCATCTTGTCCATCCAGGTACCGCAGTTCCAATCATTTCCACCGAACACAAAACCTGTAAAATTTACAACAAATGTGTCAACAAATAGATTTTAAATTTCAGTTTTAAATTGCACCATTGTACAATGGTAGAATCAGCAGGATGAAAGAGTAATTAATATTGAGGAAATTCCTTTGATATTCCAACCCGTGTTTGAGTGCACACCATCTGCACATCGAATGTTAATCGCCCATGATGTATCATCGAATAAACAAGAGGACAAAACTAGGCCAATTACTAATGACATGTATTGCTTACCAATTTTCAAGTATGAACAAAAAGTAAATGTTAACAGGTCTTATTTTTGACGGTAATTTATCGAAATGAATTCTTTCGCAACTATATAAACGCAATGAACAATATAAGAAAATGTAAAAAAGAAAAAAATAACCAGTAATAGGATGAACTCCAATCTGGTTGTCAAACCCATAGTTGGACATATGTTGATCGATGGCAGTTCCTGCATTTCGTTCCCTGAAACACAACCCTTGGAAGTGAACACTCAAAGCCTCCTGTATCACATCTACCAACGTCTGTTCCTGTTTAAACAATAAATAAGTACTTTGAGTGAGATACAGTTGTAATAAATTATACCAATATGTACATTGGAGTGAAAGGAAGTAAAAGTAGACACCTGATTAATTTAAATTCTCTGTTTACTTATAATCAACATCTCTAAATATCAATGCAGAGAAACATATTTGGATTATTAAAGATGTCCTGTTACCATTATTCTACAAATGTATAATTGAAGAAGAATTATATATTTTCCTATATGATAAGACACATCTTACCAAAATTAAATTTGACAAATAAATGTCAAAAGTCCGACCAATAAACCTGAGTAATTGGCTGCAGTATATGAAGATGGGAAAATGCATCTCAAGAAATAACAGAGTAGGAGTGGGCAAATGCAGTCATTTGTTAAGTGCAGCTCCAATTGAAAATTTACTTTTTTCACAAATCTTGTTAAAGTGACTAAGTCAAGTGTTTAAGTCGTATGCAGCCAATTTATGTGAAATAATCATTTCTATTTGCCTTCTCTCAATTATATTTTGTTATATGTAATCTATAAAACATATTTAAAAAAATATTTTCAGATAACTTACAACTGAGGTTGGAGGTGAATCATCTGTAGGGAACAGCCTGTTGACTTTGTCGTTGAGAATAAGAAGGCCATTCGGAGCAAGCTTGGTGAATTCTTTTATTGTGTACAACCACCACCAAGTGGCATCTCTGCAGTTGAAACGGGCTTTCAATCCCCCATCAAGCAGATTTGGTATGAGACCATGTCTGAGACAGCCGCCGAAACCCAATATATGATACCTATTAATTAAGGAAAAATTAAAATTAAAATGGCAGAATTTTCCATAAATAGATATATTCCCTATAGAAAATCGCCTTCTGGAAATGGGCATAAAATGAAAAGCACCACATAAACTAGAAGTGTTTGTGCCCCTAAGGGGTAGGAGGGAACATTTTAGTTTTTTTTGTTTATATTAACCTCTTAACCCTTTTCAGAACAACAAAATTTGTGGTTGCCAATGTGTTTCCAAAACTTTGTGACAAGGCACTAGCTGTGCTCATCCCATTCACAACATACTTATGCAAGTCTGGTTTTAGTGGCATTTTGTCAATCAAGACAAAATCACTCATGTGCACATGCAGACTATCAGCAACAAAGTGGCAAATTTTAAATAAACTAAGACGGAATGAGTAATTAAACTTAAAATGGCTTATGAAAATTTGAACACAATTTTTTTAAATTTTTTTTTGCAACATTTATGAGACTTTTAATTTGATGCAATATTTTTTGTTTTCATATATCATTTTTTTGTTTATATAATATTAAAAATTGATTATAAAAATTTGTTTTGGTCACATTTGCTTTAAGGAGTGCAAGAACATTAAAATTGTTGTTATATGCAAAAATGCTTACAAATATGTGCAATTATTCTATGCATTATATATAAAAAAAAAGTGAAACCTGGCTTCGTCGAAACGGCCAGTTAAAAGGAAAAGTCCCCTCAGTGAAATGAATGTGTCTCTGCCCCAACTTCTCATGTACCCAACTGAAAAGTGCGGTAGACCTGGAAAAAAATTACCAGCATTAGATATTATACATACATATTTTTCCAGTACAAATACAAATTAGATCAAGAACTGACTGAAAACATTTTTTTATAATTTAATTTTTTAACAGTCTTTATGAAGTCTCATAGCATGATACTAACCGTAATTGTTGTTGGAATTCTGGTTATTAAAAATGGGAAAAAAGTGAGAGCTAAATACAATGAAATTAAGACTTTTTAAGTCCATAACAGTGGTTGGGACAAATTAGCATAATTAATATTTATATGTGTTGTTATTAATATTTGATGATAACCAATACAATAAGAAAAAATATGAGATTACCAGCCGCCAGAGTGAGACAAGCCTGTTTTCCTTCTTCGTCGACAGGAGGTAGTGGAGGGTTCATATTCATTGACAATGGAGGAAGCTGAGCGGATTTGCAAATCGCTCCACATTGTACTGAACCAAGAGACAACATCTTGATAAATTTATTTCCATTCTTCACGAATCTACACCATAAACCATTTATGTTAAATCATATCTAATATGACTTTAACTTAAATTACAATTGTAAACTAACTGTATTAAACTATTTAAAAATGTATGTCTATATATATATATATATATATATATATATATATATATATATATATATATATATATATAAATAATAAATAAATTGTGTGAAGAGGATATATTACAAATGGAGCAAGGAGCATTTCAGAGATATTTGTGAGATATTTAATATTTTGAGGAATCTTTAAACCAATGGTTCCAAAATAAGAAATAATAATTCATTGACCCTATTTGCTTTTTTTTAATGTTTCTATTCCCTTTATATTTCTGTCAAGTGACCAATGGTATCAGATTAAACTACTAAATGTAGGTTTTTTACGATTTCTTCTTTTTATAGTACAATGAAGCTATTGTATTTGCTGTGGCTTTTTATGAATCAATTGGTTAGGGAAAATGACCACTACCAGAGAGCATTATGGTCCAACTCTCTGATTTATACTAACTTATAACCTATTTTTCCAATATTCAATTATCAAAAACTGCCCAATGGCGCATAATCATAAAACAGAGTGCAACTTGACTGACGGTGACATGAGGGAATAGGCGTGGCGGAGCAGAGCATTGTGGAGCTGCGAGATAACACAGTGAAAATAACAAGGACGCATTGAAGGACTAATATCTTGAAGGTGCCGAAGTACACTTCCAAGAGCTTCACCTGGACAGACATTGCAGTAAAGAATTAGCAAAAAGGACAAGTTCTGAGGCTGAACTTGGCCAATACTAAGGAAAAAATATCACACCTAACATTTATAAACTACTGTAATTAGTAAAATTTCAATTTTATTTTAACTAATTTCATTGGTCCAAATGAAATATTCTTAAAATATAATTGTAAAATAATAATTGTTAACAGTTAATTGTTACAATTTCGATTCCATATTCCAGTCATCAGTTTAATTACATTTAAAGAGTTTGTAAAAGCAAACTCCAGAGATATAAGGTAAGAGTTCTACCAGTGGATAACAAAAAACCATCACTCTTATACTAACCAGTGAAATTGTTGGACCAAATCAGCGAATGGAGGTAGAACAAAGCAAAAATAGTATTCCAAAAAATTGATATGCTTTAGACATATTTTAATCAGAGTATAATAACTAAATCTAAAATTATATCTATACCTAATTTTTTAGTATTGTTATGAGCATTTAGTCTGGATACAATATAATCACACAGCCAATTTCCTTCTCGAATATTAGCACACAATGGGTGTCCAAGGTCGTCTTTAGCAGCTATGCCATCCAGAACAGATATTATACCTGAATAAATAACATTCAATTATTGTTCTAGCTTATAAATATGAGAGAATTTACCTCTACATCTATAAAATAAATCAAAACTTAATGTGATTCCCATTGTATAAGAGAAAAAGCGAAAGAAATCTTATTCAAAATTCTTTTTCAATATATTTATTTATTTCAGAATATTTACCTTGAATTCCACAATAGACAAAAGGTCCAAATCCTGGAACATTGTATGCCCCACCTTTCTCTTCCTCGGCGCAAGTATAGAGAGCATGATTAAGGTCGGCAAGGTTTAAAGGTGCCACTTCTTTCAAAATATCTTTAGCTCCATTCACCAAACTGACTACTGCATTTCTCGCCTTATCGGTAGCAGAAACTCTGTATCAAAAACAGTGAGTAACTTTTTGTAATCCGTGTGTTTGTGAATTTAAAATGAACAAAAATAAATTCCAGATAACTAATGTTCCTTTCAGTTGGTTTGTGACATCCACTTTTAATATTATTGCAGTAAAATGATTCAAAAAATTATAGTTCATAAATAAAATATTTGTACAATACTAAATCTAGTTTTTATTTTAAAAACTAGTATTTTAAAAAAATTATGTAACAACAATTTACCCTCTGCAGTGAAAATTTGTTCATACAAAGGGCCTAAATTTGAAGCACCTATGTAATATTTATTCATTTTTAATGACAAATGTATTACTAAATTATTTTGTTATCTATAGGCTAAAAATATGGGAGAAACCTACAACAGCAATCCATATTTTTCTAGAAAACATAAAGGAATATGAAAAGTTTGTTCAAATTCTCTTATAACTAGGAATACAAAACTCAAATGGCTCTTGATTCTTGAAGATTCTTTACTCTAAGCCAGACCAAAGCATAGACTAAATTATTTTCAGATTTTAAATTTAAGCAATTCAACAGACTGGGTAATATTCATTTACCTGACAGCAATGACTGATCCAGGAATAAAGTTAGAGGTAAGTGAAATCTTAGTCATACCGTTTCCACAGCTCGATACTTTTACCATAGAGCTCTGTCCAACATCAAAATCTTCTTTTATTTCAAGATTGTACTCTTCAAGACCATTTATTACATTGGCATCTCTCTTGAATTTGCTTATTTTTGCATAACGCTCTTGGCTCCTAACAAAATGGAACAAACAGCTATATAAAATAGGAGAAGAATTATATTCGCACCAGCATTACATAAGAGGAAAGAAATATATTAGCAGGGTATAAAATAAAATGCACAATTGAATACATGGAAAATAATTAAATGAACAGACCTGTGTGCCAGAAAAGCTTCAAATATTACATGTGTCACGGAACCATGTACAATAATGGACTTTCCAAGTCCAGAAGCTCCTGAGTTGGGCCACTGGAATGCAGAATAACTGAACAAAACAACAGAGTCGAGAAGGGTTTCATTGTGTCGAGTTACACAAACTATATCCTTGTCCAATTGATCAACAAAAACCTAAAAAATCAAAAATTTACAATAGAAGGTAAAACTTTTTTAAATCCTTTAATAAAACAGAGAAGAACTTTCAAATTGGGAACTCACTTCCTCAAAACGATTTTGCGATAGCCAAAAATGCAATTTATTTAGGGCAAGTTTCCCAGCAGATATTCCACACTTCAGGCCTGCCTTGTCCATCCCCATGTACTGACGATTCTCATCCACGACATGAATCTGGGGATACGTTTCAATAGAATAGTAATATCATTGGTTTTTATATATACCAAAATTGTATTATTCTAAATGAGGGATAGTTTCTACGACCAGAACCTGAATCATCACTAATTTCCTGTGGGGTCGCGTAGTACTGTGGAAAGAACCTTGGTTAGCAGGGGTAACCCACAGTACTATCCACCTTTAATAGTTGGATAATTGGATAGTTGGTGATAATTCAATTGTATTAATATATAGTAATAGTAATATGAGTACATGATGGGGCACAAGTTGGTCATATCCCATTGTTGATCCGGATGCACAAGCTGCCATAGCCACTAAAGCAGCACTAGGAAGCATGTCGAACACAGTTCGCTTCTCGACAGGACTTGGGTTGTCATGGGTCATGTCGAGGAACAAAGCATGTGCAATTGTTGAACTCCCGATGCTGCTAGTGACAAGCCTTTTCCCGGTTTCTACCCACTCTGTGAATCCTCCAACTGGCCTACCTCCATACCTGTAGACCAACCTGCCTTCCTCATGGCTGTCCCAACCAGCTAAAGCTTCTGCAATAAGATCAATACGGGAAAATATACCATAAATACATGCCATAATGAGTTTATTTAGGCAACTTCTACTGGTTCCATCATCTAAGTGAAACTGAAGAGTAGATTTTATGGTTGGTAGGGAGTGGTATTCCAAACCCTTGCAGACCACTAAACAGACATTCCAAATCAATTATCTCTTCAACCACTGAATGAATAATTGTTGGTTATATGTGAATAAAAATTGTAATAATTTATTTTATCATATGCTGATTATACCACATAAAAATAAAGTGTACCAGAAATTTTATAAATGATATATGTGCAAACTTATTTTTTACCTCTAATGAGTGATGTGATTCCAAGCTTATTAACAAATATGTTGTCTGTCTTGTCAGAGTTGGTGAACAATTCTGCGACGACATAAAGATTAGGCCTTACCTTTCTTGCTGCATCCAGCAAGTACTGTGAAAATAAGCAGAACACAATTTTAATCATCTAAAACTATTAATAGAATAACAGTTCAAATTCTCAATGTTTTAATCAATTGAATAAAAACAATCTTCTTGTGAACATAATTAAAAAATCCGATAAACACTTATATCACTGGAACCTTTCATTAGTACAAAATACTTGCAGAACCAATTATCTAATTTCATGTGCACCAAGCTCCCTGGGCAGAGCCACAATGAAAAAGCTAGTTAATAATTTAATAGGTTAATATCATAAAATCAGTAAGACAATGATGAATGTTCACCACTTCATATTTCAAATAAATATAACACACAAAAAACATAAGAAAATGAAGATATAGATAAATTATTCATTTAAAAGTTACCTGGCACAAGTTCATATTATAACAAATTGAACATTCCCCACCTGGGCTAATGCAAGTGGAGTCGAATGACAATTGTCGAGTCTAACTCCATCAAAGACAGAAGCAGTAGTCTCCACATATTCTCTCATGTATTTCCACAAAAATGGGCAATCCGCCTCTGTTTCACCATACCTGACATAAAATTTTAAAGTGATACCTACCATATTATTGTTATTTGATACCAAATCACCATATTATGACTGGATTATTGCAAACCAAACAATTTTTTTCACTTAATAAAGTTGAATAATGTGAATATATTATTAATAGCAACTTTAAATTTTTTTTTCAAGGTATTAATGAGTTAGGGTTAACCTAATTCTTAACCTAACATATGCACCCAGTTTTCTGGGGATAGTCCACAGATATGTTTTGTTCATGATGCCTTATATATTACATATAATTTTTAGGGTTGAAGTTTCTACAAAAATATAGCAATGACTCACCTTTTATATAAAAAAAAAGAAAAATCAAAAAAACTACAGTTAAATTAATGATAATAAAATTATTTATTACAAATTAATTTAATATTTATTTAAAGTTTATTTTGTTAAAGCCATTCATATACATAATTGGCCTTTTACCTAAGTTTGACACTGTCGCCCCAAGCAATAAGTTCTCTTCTTAGGTAGACGTTTGATCCTGGATCGGCAAAATTTACCAAAGGATCATGATTCATCACCCAACCGTTATGGGCCATAATCAAGCTGGCGCTGTTGTCTTCTGCATACATCATCTCTTCACCACCAATACCCTTCTCAACAAAGTATCTAAGACAGAGCATATAAATTTCAGTCAATTGCTTTAACTGAGTTAAAGAAGAAAAAATTTACTGCTTCACAAGATAAGAAATTGGCTCATTGACACTATTTACCTTGGCACGAGAGGATGTTTCTTTGTGACAGCTGGTATTTTCGGTCCGTCGCCCTGCACTCTGAAATAGCGAATAGTTCTGATGCAATTTTCGATGGCGGCATCAAGGTGATCACGAATTTCATTCTGGACTTTGCCATTCAACTCGTCCAATTTCACTTTGAAATTGGCCGCGCATTTCCTCTGCCTGCTGTCCTCGTCAAAACAGTCATTCCTGTATGAAAATGGCAAAAAAATTAGATTCTATACTGTGTGATAATACGATAACAAATTACACCCAAAATTTTATAGCTGAGCTATAGGTACATTAAAATTTAAAACTTGAAATACTATGTTGAAATATTATGATAAAGTCTAATACAGGATCTGAGTCTAGATCCAAATGAAAATTTAAATGTTAATTACATACGAGTTTTAATTATCTCACTTTGGAGTTACCTTATCAGAAATTAATATTAATTAAGAAATTAGTATTAATTAAGAAAATCTAATGCGGCCTGTGAAAATCATACCATTACACAAAATGAACCCCAGTAGAAATGAGTTTCACACCTTCAATTTTTAATTTAAAAAATCTATTTGTTTCTAAATTTCACAATGCGGTCTCAAGATATCCAAATACGATTTGCAGAATCATAAACCTGACACAAGCCTGCATCTTATGATACAAAGAAGTCTTGGGTCCTTCTTTCTGAAATGGTGCAACATAATCAATTGGTCGGCATGCACCACCCCACTTGTTTAATAAATTATGCATTGAATAGAGTGAACAACATTTACCAATAAACATTGTATGTCTTAAGGGCAAGTTCCATATCGATAGTAGATTTGAGTCTGCGATATGACACATCCTGAATGATCCTCAGCGGTTTTAAGTTCAAAGTTATTTCGTGGCCCCCTCCAGAACATCTGTTCTGGAATTCGGTCACCAAAGCACCAACATCCACCATGCACATTGCTGCGATATCGGCTTTGGGCAACAGATCGTTTTTCAAAATATGCCTAATCGCCTGTTTAGAACAAATTGACATGAAACAACGATGATAAATAAATAATACATTGTTACAATTGAATTTTGAGATTTCAATCTAAATTACCTGCAGGTGTTCTTCAGTGTTGACTGCAGCCGGTATTCCCAGTGAAACAAAATTGCCTTCGGAAACTGACAAACTGAATTTGTGCAATAACCAATCGAGTACATAGGCAGGTCTCAAGTGAGGGGAGTTATTTAAATTGTACGCACACTCCGGGTGTTCTTCCAACCAAGGACTTTCGTTCGCACTGTGATTCAACACTATGTCGCATATGCTCAACATCTGGTGAGTAAATAAATGATTATTATATAACAATCAGAAACCTACCTTCATTGTGTAAGGGGTTTTATTGAGAATGTTAGCCTTGTAAGGGTTGTTACGGAACAGACAACCCAACTACATTCTAATGAGCGTATTATTATTCAGGAAGTTTGCAGATTCTTCTCAAGATTGATTGCAAGTTTGAATTAGCATTTTCTTTTCACATTTTAAATATATATAAAACAATGTATTCTACATGAATATAAATAATTTTTAAAAATGTATCATATTTAGTCCTTCAAATGATTGTGAAACTGAACAGACTTTAAAACAATAATTTGAATGACTTCAACTTTGAAAAGTATCAACTCTTTAATTAGAATTTTATTTACCTTCCAATCAGTACGCATCTTTTGAACAATATTCCTCACATCGTTGATACTTGGTGCGACGCCATTTTTACCAAAGTTTGGATTCACTTTGAGATGATTCTGCAGGCAATAAGATGAATTGGAACCTCCAAGTTCCTGGAATTTAAAAAACCATTTAAATCCATATAAAAAGCAAAATCATGCATTATCATTAGAACCAAATAAACTGCTGAGATGTGACCTGAACAGTTTTAAATGGACACCATCAAGTTAATTAAATTGGGAAAACAGAAGAAAAATAAATAAATAGATAAAGTAAATTATTTGTTATATAACAAAAAATGGCACCCAACAATGGCTGTGGCAAATATATTTATATTTAATAAAAATATACCTGTATAGGTGTAAAATGAACCATGTTGTATCCAATTTCTTTGGCTACTTGGATCTTATCAAGCCACGATGTCAGCGGTCCAAGACATTTGGACAGCACTGTCACACACTGAATGCCATCAAGTTCAAGCACTTCTGTCTCGCTTAATCTAAGTTCTGGTGCAACCAAAATATATCCAGATCCACTTATTTTGTCACTAAAAAAAAAAATAAATAAACATTATCATTCAACTCAGTGGAATAATTTATTACAATAATATATTTGGGCATATAGTGGTTAATTATGCATCCCATGATTGGTTATTGCATCCCTAAATATAAATAGAGAACCAAAAATAAATATCGGTAATAAAAAAATAAAGTTCAATAGTTCTGTGCCAATTCAAATTCATGTCTTGCCTATTATGTTATCAGTTTTTGATGGGAGGAGGATACACCTTGAGCCACTGAGGCAAATAAAATAATTTTAATTGAGTAAACAAGTGGTGCTCATTAACTATAGTATAGTAATTTAGATTTTGTTCCACAATTACTGTAACTATACTCATAAAATATATTATACAATTTGACTCGATATAATAATAAATCAAGCAGCTTTCCTCAATTCAGAGTGCAAATTTATTATGTAAATTTGAATGAATAAAATTATACCCAAACCTGTTTTTCACTTATATAAAATACAGTGGACCCTCAAATTTTGAACGGTTTGATGTTTGAACAACTTGCAACTCGAACAAAAAATCTGGTTTTGGATGAACAAAATCAACGAACTCAAAGGATGAACAAATAGTGTCCCCGGGGGACGTCCATAGGCCTGAAAACGGACAATGAGGATGTTTAGGAGTTGACTAAAGACAACAATGCTCAGCTGAACTGACTTAAGAGCAACAGCGAGAAGTGGCTGAGGAACTGTCTTCAGAGGAAGAGAAGGCAGACCAGTAGAGGCAATGTTAATGAATCACAACCCTGAACTAGTGGATTCCAGGTGAAAAAAGGGTATTTTACCACCCAATAAACTGTAACATCACTCCTATATTTTTTTTTATCTTTGATTCTATAGCACAACTCGCAGTTATGTGCTTGTGATATGGAGGAGTGGCTTATATCACTGATTGCTGTCCCCACTTACACAATTAACGTTGATATTCAGCACTTCGACATTGGCTAAATTTTGTGGGCCTGGAACAAATTGTCTCAATATTTGTTTTCCTTTCTCACCTGCCATCCAATTCAAAGTAGTAACGAAAGTTGCCGGTAAGATCAAGCTGGATTCTGACGTGGTCTGCCACAACTTCGGATCCTGAACTCTGTTCCCAATTGACAACATGATATGCCCCGCGCTTAAATTCTTTACCGGGTAATGGGTACTCTGTGTAGAGCTTAACACTGTGGCCATATAGGGTCACACCGCACCTCACCTCCAGTATACTCCCTGAGAACATTTATATTTTGTTTTGTTTTTATTTTTTTTAAACATTGGCATTTCTAAATAATAAAACACCCCCATTTGGCTGTTACCAAAATATAATTTTTGAATACAAACAGGATAATATGTTTGATAAATAATAATTTTGACATGTTTAAAATTTTAAAATCACCCGTCCCTGTAGATGAAATAGAAGAAAGTGAAGTTATTAATAATCACTTGACCAGTCTATGGAAGCAATTCTCATTTTATTTTAACAATGTTGAAATGCCCAAATAGGAATTCCATTTATGAAAATATTATTATGCTTTATTATACATGCATTTTTGTAAGATATGTTAAACAAATATAAAAGAATAACAATTATTAACTCAGAATAGTTTCATATTTTATTATTATTCACTTTTCATGCAATAATCCTTGCATTAATATTCAACTACATTTAAAATCAATATCATATTATGAGAATTACTGAATTATAGTTAACTCAAACAAGTTAAAAAAATACTGATAAATTGATATGCACCTACTTGCATTTATATAGCAGGGTATCAATTATGATCAATAAATCTAATAAACAGAAGCTGGTTTACAACAGACTGCATCACAATTAATGTAAAATATTTTGAAATTCATTGATGAAAAATGCCTCACCCTTAGGTATTCGGAAAAGACATGATTCAAGATTTGAGTCCTTTTGAAGTTTTAAGATGTACACTCTACCATTCTTTGTTCCTCCTGCCAACTGCTTCATATTTCTGGAAGAAAATACAATTGAAAACTAAAACCAATTTTAACCTCAAAACAGACAAATTATTTGTGCTATAATCTATAATATTGATATCATGAATGGGAATAAAATTATTTTTTGGTGTTTTTTGCCATATTAAAAATTTCACCCTGACATAACATCACCGAAAATGAGTAAGAATTAGTTTCATCATAATGAAAATAATTGTGAAATACATTAAATCATTTCACAGTAGTTAAAAATTATCAAGTATATTTAAAACTATGTATACTATAAAAGTATAAATATGTATACTATAGTGTATATTACTGCGATACTTAAAAATAACATTTTTTCAATCAATTAGGCATTAGGAGTTAGAAAAAGAGTTTTTTCACTGGAAAAGGAAGCAAAAATCAAATTGCAATGCATGGTTTTATAGTGTACAATTATGTTGAAATATTCATTCAACAGGCAAATCTTAGTTTCGATTACCCATTCATCAAGAAACTCCAAAAGGCAGAGACAATGGTGAAGACCAGGTGAACCGGTTTAAGTAAACAAGATACATCCATATTAAATGATGTGAGTCTGTTCCATAGTGCAAGCCCCATTCCCACAAACCATTTAAATGACGCTACATAAAAGAAATACGAAAAAACAAAAATAATACTAATACAAAATATCGATGATAAACAGTGTTAATGAAAATTGTACACTGGTCTTACACATAATCGCCATTACATGAACTATATGCTTTAAATCGGAGGGTTAAAGAACGAATGATTCTACTAAGCAACAGAAAGGGTAATATTTATGACTTTTGACATTGGGTTATCGCATCAACTGTCACTCAACAGATACGACGTTCGATCCTAGCAATTACGCTTTGTAGATTTATGATTAATCTGGCCAAGTTCCAATAATAATTCAAAAACAATTTGAAATATTTATTACAAAAAAGGTCCGAATTGAAAAACACAAGCCGGTTAGTGTGCTCAAGTGACAATGTTGCAGAAATGTTAGGAAGCTGGTAATCTGAAAGCCATTAGAGTTATTTTCAATATTTGCAAACCCCTACCTACATTATTTAAAACGAAAAAAAGGACAGTGTTGACCTTTAACAGAGTTTAAAGGTGACCAGAACAGAACCTAACAGTATTCGATTTAATCAGGCATCCAACATAAAAACAAGAAAATATCTTCGACTCAATATCTGCATTTGCGACCTCCGTTTTTATCACCTATAGCAATCCAAAATTTCTACTTCGAAATAACTTTTTTTTAATTCCTTCGTCAATACGTTATTTTTTGGACTTTAATCATTTAATCGTATGTTAAGTGACAAAATTTACCGGTCTAGCATGAATTTTACCTACAGTGAAATATTTAGTATCAACCGTTTCTATTTAAATACTTTATTTGCTGCACTTTGTTATATTTAACGCATGACTCCGCTTTTTTTGTTTTTAGTCCAAATTTAAAACTACTCTTTGGTCTTCCATTTTACGGAACAGGCTTTGCAATGAATAAGTGACAAGAGATTAAGTCTTCAAAACCACTTACAGAAGTGAGGGTCCGTAATGTTTGTAAAACCTTAATCAAGAGAAGACTGGTCCGAGATTTGAGTCCTCTTAAATTGTTTGTCTTATTTTTTATAAACTTTATTCGTATCACATGGGTGGGGGAGAGGGTCAACGACAATAAACCGGCCTTAATACAATCAAATTGAGGTCAGACAAATAATTCATCCTCAATTTATCCTTCAAATACTCTTCATTTACCATAGCATTATTCGTTGCAATACAGAATAAAACCAGTGTAAATTATAAATTTCTTTTATGAATATAACCACGAAACAAACAAGTATACCCAATATAGCTGTTAACTAAGTTTTCATTTTTATAGTCAATAAAATCATGTTTAGTGCTAACACGGTTTATTCCGTATCAATTGACAAAATATATGATGTGGTTGCACTGTCAGTTGTTTTGTATAGGGTATTAATAATTCCTTAACAAATAAATTTAATAATTAATAAATTGTCAGACTGCCCCTAATATGTTTGGTATATACTTAGGTTTCACTGCACCTACTATTATTTTCAATACTACATGTATATGGCAATATACATATATAGATGTATTAAATACTTGCACGTTGCCAACTACTTATACTCTGATAATATTTATATAGTGCAGCTTTGTATCTTTTAAACAATTAGACAACCTCATTCTTGTATATCAATATAGTTATTTTAATATCGTCTACTTTTTGGTTTCCTGATATGGTGTCATATTTAAGGAATAATTTTTTTCAAATGAAGTTTGTTCAGCATTTATCCAATATGTTGCTTAAGATAAAAATATTGAAACTATTATAACACACATTTTCTAGTTTTCTCCAGCTCTAGATACAGGATACAGTGGACTTTATGTTAACAATTCAATCAGGTGTCTGTAATGGTGGCCTGAGCCACCAATATTTTTAGATATAACTATATTTTTTTAATATGACAATGGCATTTTGCAAAAAACAAATTGAACAGGTAAAGTTTCATTACCTTAGTCAGTTGTACTAAGCAATAAGCCATTGTAACTGCATCACATTTCTAAATATTTATAAGAATAAGAAATCATTAATTCTTTAGTCCAATGAATAAACTTACACGCATAAATGAAAACTGTTAAAATATATTTGTGAGTCATTTCATTAGTGCCTACAATAGTGTTAGATTCAATATGATATTTAAAACAACACGGGGTGATTAAAATGTTACAACAAATGTTTTGTCTTTAAAAAGTAAATAGTAGTTGCATAATTTTTATTTCAACACTAACATAATATATACTTTAGAGTAAATCAACTTGATGGCACTTTTAGAAAACCCAATAATGACAGTGTAACAACAATACAAATATACAAAAATAAACTGTCATTGTAAGTAATTAAAAATTTAATTTTATTAATTTTGGATAGATAGCATTTCGATAATAATAGGGAAATATTTTTTTTTATAAATTAAATACGTAAAACAACTCATGACAATCAATTTTTTAAAACACTTTAACAAACAATAATAAAATACCAGTTTACTGACTCAAAAATGTGCACGGTTATACACAATACACACTTTCTTTTATAAACAGCCTTGTTTCGAATTACGAAAAATGTTTTAGTTTTCAAGAGCAAGAGGCCAATATATATACACACATATATATTTGTATATGTATGTATATATATATATATACATATGTAATGTTTAAGGAGACTATAAAATATGAGAACCTTGAAGCCTCTACACGATTGAAAATTATAAGGCCAGTTAATTTTTCAAACGCCACGTCACTTATTTCCAAAAACTAGTTCACTTCTCTAGAACATAAATTGAACAAAACCACATACTTAACAAATATGCTATATCATGTTTCAATATATTGACAGACTGTGTTCATTAATTTAAATACACTTTCTGTTTGCTCTTCCTTACATATTTGTACTTATCACATAAAATCTACAAAAGGAAGGCGCATACAAAGACCAAAATTCATCGGCTATTGAACTGATAAAAAATTAATTTTTAAAATACTATTTTTTATTGTCTCTCATTCCACAAGGACTAGAGTTTCGAAGGTGTAACACATCCAAATTGGCGTCAGACGCCATGTTACACTTTTACTTTGAGTGTTTGCAAATTCATTTACAATAAACTCTAATTATCTCGTAATCGATAATGACTAAATTCTGTGTGGAGACATTGCATAGAAGTTAGAAAGAGGCAAATAATGCATACAAGGTTGATAAAAAATGCAGAAGAAATGAATAGAAATATCTGGCACATAAAGAAAAATAGTTTAAACTGGAAAATAATTCTTTTGTGGGGTACATCAAATTAAAAAAATTAACCAACAAATAAATTTACGGTCATCTTGTGGCAATATAACAAATGACCACTGTGCAAGGCTCATCTCACAAGAGACACTGTCTTAACAATGAGATACAGTCTGTAAAAAAAACAACTGGAGAAGAAATCCTATTATAATTAAAACAAACCTACAGGCCTATATGCTCTAAATATAAGCTCGCATATATACACGCACATGTCCTTTTTGATGTACGAGTATACACAAATATAAATACAATTGATACATGAATGTGTATATATATATACACACTCATAAAATGACAGAAATAAAATGTGTAATAAAATTATGTGTTTACATGTATTACATGTTGGTGTATATATACATTTTATACACATTGAGTGTCTATCGAGGTCCGTACGTGTGAACGTTGTCACGCGAACACAGAGTCCTTGCTTGTATTATATATATCACAATTAGCAGATTGATGATTGTTTCCATGACTATATAAATGAATCATAATAATAATGACAATAGTAATGATGATGACGATGATAACAGAGATGATTAACAATCATGAGGGCCGACAAGAGGGAAGGTTTTTGACGCTGAGGCATGAAGTGGGACGCTTCCAGCTTCTTTTGTTATTTTGATGGCCGCCTGAAGAACTCGTTCCCTTGTTGTTTGCACAAGCTTCCTGTTCTGCAATTTTCTTTTCCTCTGTAATAAATCCAATATATTATTGTTCTTGAAAACATTCATTTTTTGTTTTAAACCTTTATTGCTACAAATCTAAAATAAAATGAGCAACAATGATGTTAAAATAGCTCTAGTAACAAATAAAGCATAATGGAAGAGAACCGCATTGGCTTCCCTCCTTATTTAGGTTTATTTATTTTCCCAGACTGTTTAAATTACATGGCCACTTCCTTTTCAGGCATCTGAAAGGAACTTTGCATCTGCAAGTAACTAATTTTTATTCAATTTCTTGCACCTTGTACTTTACCAACTGGCCAGATGGCATTCAAGTTTGTTTTCTATTGCACAGTATATTATAAATTTGTAGAATTAGAAAATAATACCATTGAGTTGTCTCTCCGATATGAACTGCATAGAACTTGCTGTGTGATCTCCATAATGGTAGTCTATGAGGTATGGTAGCACAGTCATCGAATGGTATTGGTCACCCCTTAATGGTGGAACCGAAACAGCATCCATTGTTCTTGCCGGTTTTCTTATGAACCACCTGTAATTATTACAATGTATAGAAAATAATTAAATACGCTAATGTAATTTCAAGATAGATATGAGGAAAACAAAAAATTAAGGGAACTGAATAAATTTGCAATGTAGAAAATAATTTATCTTAGCTTAATCAGAAATATCAAGGGAAAATGTTTTCCCTTTTCAAATACAGCTTGGTATAATTGGCTATCACCCATCTTCAGTATCTTTCCATTTACTGTAAAAGTGCAGACTGGATACAACCGACCTGCCTAATTGTTTGGAAATTACCTGAGAGAGCTCCAGTGGAATGGATTTTGCCCTTTCCCCACATGGGCCCTCCCGGGTGTTGTCCACTTTCCAACAGAAGTTAGTGATAAATCAGGTCCTGGTTGCAGAAAGCTTTGCTAAAATTAAATTCTGTTATACTTAATGATAACTATAAGTACTGACGGGTGGGTCCTAATTTGCTGGATGTTGAATCTCATGTCTGGTTCTTTGTGTAGCATGCCGGCAAGTAAATTTCTTAGTGCCTCATCCAGATCTTCAGGTATTGTCACCTGGCATCGTCCTATACACTCAAACAGCTTGTAGATATTGTCTCCTTCAAAAGGGTACGTACCCGTCGTTAGGTTGAACCTGAACAAAAAACGAAAACTTTTTCAAACTATCCGCTATAAGACTATAAATTTCAGAAAGTGTTTAATATGCAAATCGTCAACAAAGTACCAACAGGGGCGCTAACAGCTAACCCTAATTGTGCCCTTGAATGAAAATACAGAAAAAAAAAAATACCAACAAATCCAATAATATGATCGTCATACATGACTAGTATAAAAATTTCTCTTTGTTTTGTTGTCTTTTATAGCGCAAGGAAATAACTTGTGATGCGCTATGCACTCTATTCATATTGGCTATGCGCCCTAATTATATTAGACCAGAGCTTTCCACATTGATGACACACTTTTTAGACATACATTTTGTGATATGGCAATTCAGTTTTACTAGCAAACCAAAATAATTTATGAGAGAATTTTAAAAATCAAACATACACAAGAACTATGTTGAAAACCTTAATATTAATTTTCTGGATAAAATAATAAAATTTGATTGTATTAACTAATCGAATAGAGAATTTAATTTCTATTAAACTTATAGTGGAAAAATATTGTTTTTCCACCGTACTAGAAGCAAGTTTAATTATTTCATACTGTCCTGCAGTTTATCAATCAGAAAATAAATATAGTCACCTGTTTTCTAATATGTTCATGCAACACACCTAGACACTTATGTGTCATGACACAGTTTGGAAAGCTCTGTATTTGAAAACTCATCAAAATGTCTTCAAAAACAGACCTGGCATTGCTGTTACTTACCATCAACATATGTTCTTTTATTATTATTATTATAATTTATCGGTCACTCTTGTATTGAAACTACTGTCCAGTACTTAATAAAATATTTAATTAAAAATGAAAGAAAATTATAAGGTTTATTTTGTATTGTTTAACAATCTTTTCATACCTTCATACACATAACTGACACATAATTGTTTCCATCTGTATTTAAGCTTATTGGTGTACACAGTAATACCTAAATTGATTATTTTTAAAACTTTCTTACCAAACATTTATTAGTCAATAGATATACATTTGGCAGTTCATAACACAAAATTTACCTTAATAATTTTAATATTAACCCTTTGTCCTTCTTACTGTACTAATAATGCAGTTTAACAATTTGTCAAATTCTGAAATTATTAGCTGATCAGGACAAAACTTTTCCCAAAGAAATGTCTGCTTTTGAACATATTTTATAATCTAAGAATGGTATAACAAAAAAGGAAAATGTAGCCTAAAAGAAATAGAGTATCTATCTTTCATTAAAAATTTCAGCTATTTTGATGGTTCACTACTGCATTTCAAATCATCACAACATTAACCCTTTCGCTACTCAGAAATAAACTATGAGGTGAGTCAGAAAAAATGGAGCACTTTTAAGGCCTCCCAAAGAGCACAATTCTTAAGAGATTAAAGATTGGAAATCTTTTCTTCTTTCATTTCTTAATACGGGCTATATTTTTATCAAACAAATTTATTTCTATTAAACACAAATTAATTTTTTGAATAGATTTATTTATTTTTGTAATTTCCGAATTCTTTGTTAATAAATAATTTATAACTAAGTTAATAAGCTGAGAAGAATGTCAACAAACAAATCTAAAATATATATTTAATTCTCACTAATAATTTTATCAATGCATACATTTAAGTCTGTGTAAAACATTCAATAATAGAAAGGAAAGCCAGGAAACAGGTATAAAATCATTATATGTCATCCTAACTCCCTACAGACCCTTATCTAGTAGTTATTTTAATTTTACTTATTTTTTTTATTATTGCGAGAAAATTAATCATAACTGAATGACAAGGCCATAAAACCATTGAATCCACTATCCACTAATGTAATTCCCACACATGTACCCTCAGAGCAGTGAAAGGGTTATACAAAGGGTGAAAGGAATAAACAAAATTGATGCAATAAGCTACTTGAAGCATTGGGATTTAAGTAGTAAAAATTGGGGCAAATTTGTTTTATAAAGGATAACTTATTTAATATACTTGGGGTAAATCAGAGATCACGGGCCCTTAACCTATTCTGGTAATCAAACCAATGGTTTGTTGTTCCAATAGGCACATTGGAAAAACAAAAAAAAGAAGAAAACAGCTTTAGAGACAACTTATCATAAATGGCATGCGTGTGGCCAAAAAATAGTACAATAATGCGATGTTATAAAACGAGCAATTTTTGGTTAAACTATTCTTACCAGACCATGGTCTGGTCGCAGTCTTCAGACTACGATTTCTGGATAAAGGAAAATAAGAATAATGTGTGAAGACATACTAGAGTTCCATCGACTGTTGAAAATGCCTGATCCTTCATCATTCCTTAAATATTCTCTCACTCTCACAACCCTCCCTGCACTCCCCTGCCCAATTCCTCACTTTCTCCTCTATTTACTTTTGTTCCCTTCCTTGCACTCCTCCTCTAAAAGGAAATTGTGTAATCAATCAGTTCTTTTGACTAAATTTGGACTGAAAACTCATCACAGTTCATGAAAGAAATACAAGCTGATATACAGATCGCTAATCCATAATTCCTTGCGAATTTCATTGTCGAGGGAACATTATTTTCATTTTTATTAACAAATTTGATACTAACAAAAGACAACAAATTAATACAAAATCCATTAAACATATTTCTTGGGATATCACATTTCAAGGATATAAGATTCAATAAAAATAAGCAAATTCTACATTTCATAAATCTGCAATTCTCTAGATAAACAACATTTAAAATGCTAAATACGCATTAAAAACTATATTATTTAACTAAAATAAATGTTACTATTTCTAATATAAATTACTTTATGTATTACTTATTCCTAGTCCGAGTAATATTTTCTTTTGCAAAGGAAGAAGCAGTGCAAAGATACTTACAATGTGACTCCGCTGCTCCAAATGTCGACTTTGAAACCTGCAAATTTCTCTAGGCCGTTTGCTATCTCTGGGGGTTGGAATGCCGGAGAACCCTGACTAGTGAAACACGTGTCGTCCGGAGCAAAAATGTCCAATGCCTGGAATGTTTAACAATACTGATTTTCAAGATAAAAACTAAAATTTGATTTATTAATCAATCGAACAGAGAATCTAATTTGTACTATACTTATAATAGTTTTTCTAATGTACAAGTAGGAAGTTTAAATAGATCTATATTTTCCTGTAGCTTATAAATACTGGGGAGAGGAAGTCAGTGTGTTATTCAACAGTTAAAAATAAATCCACAGAGATGTGGGGAACAATTCAAACTAGAAGTTTGTTTAATCATTCCAAAATTATTTGAACATTTATCCCAAAATTAAACAAGTAATTGGGTATGAAAAAAACAATGTGTGCAGCAAAGAAATAACTTTTTCAATTTCCATTAAATACGCACTTCTGCAACTCCCAAATCCGAGATCTTCAGAGTACCGTCCAAAGTCAACAGCAAATTTCCAGGTTTAATATCCTTGTGTATTATACCATTGCTGTGCAAATAGCCCAATCCATCAATAAGTTGACGAAAGTACCTGAAACAACCATCCTTTTTCAACAAAAGTTGAATGCACAGAAAATAATTCAGTGTTTTTTTATTTTTCAACATATGATTCTAGACAAACCTTTCTGGCAGTTAAAACATGCATATACAGGGATGCTGTACAAACTGAATGCATTCTGGAATGGAGTTAATAAACCGAAAAGATCATATAACAAAGTGTTTTACCATCAGTTTATTTATTTATATATTGCCATACATTTTACACGATTCCACTAAATAATTAATCAAACAGAGAATTTTATTTCTGTTAAACTTGCACAAGAAAATATGAGAAGCGAGTTTAATTTTTCTGTTTTCCTGTAGCTTAAATAAATAATGGAGAAGACGTCGTTCTCTTATTTAACTTATTGGAAAATAAAATTAAGACCAAATTAAAAAAAAAAACAAAAATGAACAATAATTACCCGTGAGCTTGCCACATTGGAAACTTTTTGGTCGGTGCACTTTCGAGCATGTCTTGGAGGCCGCCCACGCAGTATTCCATTACTATATACATTTTCTCTTTTTCATCATTGTACAACACGTCGACTAGCTCTATGACATTTTTGTGTTTCAACAACTTGAGTAACTGAATCTCCCTGTGCAAATATGGGCAATATGTTAATACAAGAATAAATAAAAATGATAAAATAAAAAACCTTGTTGTGTTAAGTGTACACAATAAAAAAATTGTGTCTGCACTGTTGTCGCTCTGAGTATACTCTCTTGATTTCACATTATGACCATGGAAATAACAAAAAAAATTTTCTGCAATTATTCACAGGGCAAAACGAACCAAAATCACAGTATTATACACAATATTTGTGGTGAAATTTCATATGTCTCAACAAATTAACTGTTTACATATCACATAATGTATCACTTTATAAGAAGTCTCAACAAAATAAGAAATCTTAAACATTATCCTTTATAAAAGCTATTCACATTTTTAAGCTTACATCCTGTTGCATCATACTCATTATCGGTCACCATTATTAATTGCAGAGTGATGAGTTTAGATTCACAGCACAATACAACTGACATCAAGCCTTATTACAACACAATGATTCCCTTCAAGAATCACTCACAATTTTATAGCTATTTAACAATTTTTAACTTTACACAGGAGATAACAGTTATGAATAAAAATATTAATTATTCTTAACCTGATTTAATCTTTTTAAACTGTAAACCTAGTCGTGTGCGATTGTTCACAAAGCTGTAAACAGAACATAACAACACTTCGTATTATCTCTTCAATTTTTTTCTTAAACACCTAATATTTCCAGACCTGTTCAATACACAATAAAATATTCTAATGCACCTTATTTTATATCAAATATTGTACCGAATTTGCATTATTTAAATCCGAATTTTGTACCAAATTCTTACAATCACGAGATATTTCATAATTGACCACCGGTGCGCTTAGTCATAACATAATATTATACAACTTTTATTGAAATTAGAAAATAGTCAGAGCGTTATATTTTGTTCAAGGAGAATTGAAACACAATGGGTAATTTGGATAAAAACACAGGTTAAACTATATTGCACAAGTTAAAAATAGAACCCACAAAAAGTTAAACTGGGCTATCCTAATCAGTCAAATGTACCTTTGAACGTTCTGTTCCCCGTTGGGTATCCTCCTTAATTTCCTTTTCTTTAATATTTTCACGGCCCTCCTGCACAAACTTTCAGAGTCAAGCAGCTCCTTCACTTTTCCGTAGCTACCCTCGCCCAGGAGATCGCCCATAACATATTTCCCTATCATCTTGCACTTTTTCTTCTTCGCTTGATATATGATTTCGTCTGAATCCACCCTGTGGAAGAACATAATGTCCGTTTCTTCGGCATTCTCGTTGTCGTTGTTCCAACTCGCAGACCGAACCTCATCGAAAAACAGCGAATTCACCTCTAACTCACCGGACTTGTAATCGTCTATTGTCATTTTATTGTCCATAACTGTTATTTATTCATCTCTGAAACGAATGTAACCTCTCGAAAAACTAGGAATTCTTACGCCCACTCAAAAAACTGCCATTTTGACGTCACGGCCGACGCCTTTTAGATTTCGTCGACTTTCAGCTGAACTTTTTCCAACTCAAACAATTGCCAGGTTCGCTTTTCTGTAATTAACTGCTTAAGTTTATCGAAACTTGAAACGAAAATATCACATTATTCTAGGCATCATATTTTTCTAACCGAAATATTCTATCCGAATTAAAGAAATATCTCGGCAATAAATATAGTGGTAGACTATACAAAATTAGTTGCGGTCGATTTAGTTACAGAGCGTTTCCTAGACAATTCCTAAACAATTTTAAGGACCGATCGGAAACAGTTAACTTTGGTACCTCCGGAATAGGAGGGTTCAGCCTCTTGTTTTGTTTATTGTAGTTGTATTGCACCCGCCATATTGTTTTGTCTGTTACCGCTTGTAGTAACCTTATTACCTACTCAACGTGCCAGTTAAGGCTGATAAGGAAAACGTTTATATTCATTTCTTTGATATTGGCCTTTGTCGTTGCTCATAGAATATGTGTTATTAATTTTTCTGTTATCATGAAAAATACCAGAGCGGTTTCAAAAGACACTCGAAAACAGAATATTAAACGTATTAAAAGTAATATAAAAATTTGTATATTACTATATAGTACTTAATCACTTTAGCTTATAAATAATATCGCGTTAATCGCATGGTTTGGTACAATGTAATATATTCGTTGTTTTTTAATGAGGGAACTCGAGCATTAAAGACAGTCGTATTTTTTCATTTCAATGTATATTTGATTTGAATCCCATGTATTGGCCAAACTGTCATTAATTCAATTCTAAAATAAATGCTGTCTTGTTTTAAAATTGTTACAGACCGATGTCGCATTGTTTCTTCTTTGTAAGTAGAATGTAGATTTAATAAGACAAATATAATGAAAATTTAATTACACAAAAAACAAAGTAAAAACTAAAATGTATTAATCATAACTATACACTCACCAACATAAAGAAAACAACCAACAGTTAAGAATTACACTTATGCACTTAATGAACTAGTATGTGATTGCACTTTATTAATTGGAATCCAACAATAAAAAACTGTGTGAGATAAATCCACTATTAATAACATTAATTTTTAATACAATTATTATTATTTCATGTTATTATTCGGTATTTAATCCTTCTTCGAAACCTTTCTTAACTAATATATAGGCACACATACACATAAAATCATTTTGCTAAGCTAACAGTCGTCAAATAATGTCTCATTATTGATTTTAATTGGGAATTTTCTTTTAAAAATTGGTTTCTGTGCACCTTCAATTCCTGGCATTCCAGAATTAGTTGGCTGTGTCGAAACCAGAAATGTTTCATCTGGTCTAAGGGCGGACTTCGTTCCTGCAACATGAAACGAGTGAGCTAAACGCTGTTCCACAAAATATAAGGGAGAAACTAATTTCAATG
Source organism: Lethocerus indicus (assembly GCA_019843655.1). NCBI lineage: Eukaryota > Metazoa > Arthropoda > Insecta > Hemiptera > Belostomatidae > Lethocerus > Lethocerus indicus. Next base: position 29,826,232 of record JACDQD010000003.1, on the reverse strand, counting down.
CTTTATTAATTTTTCAAATTTATTATTGAAATGTGCGCACCATGTTCGACTGTTGACAACCGAGATCAGGCCCGTTGCAGAAACTAGGCAACAATTTTTCCCTCTCTGTGAGATACTTTTTACAGTTTCCAATCACCATTTGGATCTCTTCGGCCTTATCTGCAAATTTTTCTAATTCCTATAAACATACGCGGTCAAAGAAATATATAATGTGAAATATGTATAAAAGATATATATATATCATATACATAAGTGAGCTCGGCTCAGGTGCTGAGGATCAGGACTGTAAATGCATTATTTAATTTTTGTAATAAAGATTTTCCTTTTTTAAAACTTTTTATTCTAACCGGGGTATCGTAACATATATATATATATATATATATATATATATATATATATATATATATACATATATACTACATTGAGAATGAATATGTAAAAAAGTTATCCATTTTACGACACAAAGTTTTCTTGCTTTTTCGATTAGGTGCTATTCTGCATGTATTTTGAGTGCTCTGTCATTACATTGAAAAAATGCAGTGAGTGTTCCTGTGAACAGTGTAGTAACAGTTACTGTGAATAGTGTAGTGACAGTTACTGTGAATAGTGTAGTGGCTGTTAGTCTTATTTTTATTTTAGGAAGGTAAACACACCTGTATAACTGAATTGGAGACGGCGGCCAGCGAGGTTAGCTTACGTTGTGAATCGTGATTTTCCTCTCTCAGAAAGCATCTCAAGTTCTCTTTGTATCTGTTAAGGGCTTCGGCAATCCTAGTCAGAGTCTCGCTGTCGGTTTCGTACTTGTTCTTCACAGAAGCGTGGCTTTCAGACAATCTCGAAATCCTAGTCTATTTGTGCCAGGGTATTATTTAAAAACCAGTGACAGAATCTTAATTGCGTTTACAGGCAAAAAGAAATCCAAACATAAAGTTAAAAAGACAGGATTTCAACAGACGATACTGGACAATAGATCAAAATTAGATTTAAACATTAAATTATTACCGTAGATTTCGCGTGTTTCTGTTTCCTCTCGCTGGTTTGGTCTTTTGCTAGACCGGTTTCGGCTGCTCGCCATCTTCAGTAGCGGTGTTAGTCACTTTTGGCACTCTGGATATTTTTTGGGCATCCTCACTGCACTGTCACTGTCACTTGTACTGTGGTGGTTGCCTGTCGTGTGTATGGCGAGCGGCCGAAACCTGTCTAATAAAGACCAAACCAGCGAGACGAGGCAGAAACACACGAACTCTACTCTATTCCAACCCCTCGCAGAACACAAAACAGGTATGATAAATTAAGTTATTACAACATTGTACAATACTAATGTAGCCTAATCCGGACTTGAACTGTGGGCTTCGGCAAAACCGACAAATATCAACAAAATTCAAACTTTACACTTTTACACCGATTTTTTACACTGTTATTTTGTTGCTAAATATTGTCCCGCCTATTGTTAGGTTTCTTCTTTGCGCCGTATGTACCGAATTTAAAAAAATACTGTACAAAGTACCGAAGGCTAGTAATTTTATAAAAAAATGCATGACCGATATATATATATATATATATATATATATATATATATATACTGAATATCAACCTCATAATCCAATATAACTCTGCAATTGTTTTGCTGAGATCTTCTCTCCTGGTCGTCTCTCGATCTGAGCTTCAGGTAGTGGCTTTCGACAGGCTCGACTTTTTCCAAATATTGACGCTTAACCTCGTCCATTTCCGTTTTGAGACGATTCAACTTTGCCGACATCTTCTGTTCAAACGCCCTCGTGTCGTACATCAACTGCATCGGAAATAGATACAAAATGTTTATAAACGCGGCCAAGGGGAGGTGTAAAATTGCGCTTAACGCACGTCTAACGCACCAACCTTATAACTGATACGGTCCCGCTTGTTCGATTTCTCCTGTCTGGAAGCCCGAAGAATCAGTTCAATTTCGTTGACTCCCGCTAAATTGACGATATCGAGCCTGCCGCTGACCGCGCGATAACATTCGTTCACCTCGGTCTTTACGCCCGTCGCCTCGTCCAAAAGCCTCTTCTTCGTCGACACGTAGTGATCTCGCAGAATGTTCACTCGCTCCTTGTGCAGATCTTAGCAGAAATACAGCCTTCGAGTGTACAACATGGGTCGGCTTGCGCGAATTTAAAAGACAAACTAAACTAGTCCCGTTCCCGATATTTTCATTTCGTTTTATATTCGCATACAAACTACTATTTAGATTACTGGACAACGGATCAAATTAGGTTTAAACAATAAATTATTACTGTACGACACCATACTTAAACCAAACTGGGCGTAAGGACTTGAACTGTGGTGTTTGGCCAAACCGATTGTACAGGCGAAATTATTAAGGAAAATAACCAATATACTATGTCTGCGATCATAAAGTTTGTCCGCGACCCTGCCATACAAAAATATAACAGATATCACTCCCGCCCGAATCACCCATCATTCATCATTCCTTTCAGATGCCTGAAAAGGAAGTGGCCGCAGAAATACAAATAAGCGAGGATTTGGTTCTCCTAAAGCAAAAATTTAATTTCTGTAATTAAAGGGTTCAGAATCTGTTATCTACTAGACGCCATGTATTTGTGAACGGGGTAATTTAACTTGATTCCCCGATACTTATCAAAATACCTTTCAGGCTCTTTCAATATTGACAAAATATGATGGAATATGCATTCAATAGGCCATTAATTACATTGTTGAATAATGTTTTCTAAAACTTTATCGAATGTATGCAATCGGATAAACACAACTGTAATTCTGTAGGATTAGCCCTATATGTTAATGTGCGGTGGATACAAATTATTGCAACAATGTTTTCAATAATATTCTTATCGCTACTTTGGCCCAAACATACCTAATAGGTTGTCGATTGCGTCCAGGTGAAATTCGTGGGTCATCGCGTGCTGGGTGTTGCAGTCCTTCAGGTCAACCTGAAGGTTCTGAATTATTTTATTCTTAGTAGTGATCGCCACGTCGAACGTCTGTCTCAGGGTCTGTAAAAACGAATGTATTCCATCAACGAGATACTGAAGTCGCAATTCCACGTCAGAATAGAAACAATGTACACTTTCCGTGTAAACTGTGTACACACTGTGTTTTGAAGGAAGTCAGTCGAGCCGTTCGCTTATTATTTCAAATAGAAAATAATAATTTCATTCATTATTATCAAAGGTATGAAATAAAATGTTATGGTTACCGGGGACGGTGCGGCGATGTAGGCGCCTTCCGTTTACGAAACAATTTGTGATAGAAATATTCACTTTGTGATAATAATGATAATGTTGGAAGAACCTCCCGATGTAAGAACGTAGTTCTACCAGAGATCGGGCGCTCCACAGGCACCCAACATGTCTAAGCGACTCTTGTTAATCTACTGAAGATGCGGATCGGTCGAAACCAGTCTAGCAAAAGATCAAATGAAGGAGAACGGAAGGACCGTGATATTTCGAGGCAATGGCCCGGGGATCGCCAATCGGGTACTCCGAATTATCTATTTTAACATTGATTTCGAGTAAATGCATTCCATCCAAGTTCTCTCTAGAAACATGCCGAATATCGCAGAATTGGGCAGTTAACGGGGGCGAAATATAAAACGACCGTTAAAACAACCTCTGTCGTGTCTTGGAGTTCCTTGCACTTGATACGTCTCAACGTTTGACGCCACTGCTGGTTTATTTTCGCAGAGTTCAATCTTGTAAACGCTTCTTCGTGTTTCAGTTTGTTCTGAAAAGGAAAATATTACGTGTATAATTACACCATTTTAAAACAGTATTAGAGGTAAAATTGTTTTAACCGAGTAATGAATTCTTTGGAGCGATATCTTTTATTTCAAATTTTAAAAACTTGGTCTTCTGTCCCTGTGTAGTCCCCAGTAAGGCACTAAATCACGATATGCGGCAGTCAGACTATTCTTAGGATGGGCCCAGTAGTAAGCATAATATAAAAGTTAGTAGAGGCTGAAAGAGTAACGTTTATGGTTGCTGTTTTATTAGACCTCGTCTATCCCTTGTCCAGGAGGGGATAGGCCAACCACAGTTACTCAGCCAGTCTCTTCTTCCGGTTTCTCATCGTAATATCTGACCGTGCACATTTTGTGTTACTGAATTATATATATATATATATATATATATATATATATATATATATATATATATATTTTTTTTTTTAAAAGTGTAGTCTCTTTCTCGCCAAAAATAACTTATATACTAAAAACTTCTTTCCCCCTCAAGTCGAAAAATAAACTTTTTGCTCTCCTATTAAACATTTTTTTAAATCGTTTCTTATATAGCGCAATTTGCTAGTATACTTATCAAACATTTTTGAGTGTCTGTTCGCAAGACCTATGAGGAGGGTTACCGCGACAACAGTTGACATAGAATTTCGGATGAATCGGGGAATATTTTTGAAATTTCAAAAATGTTTGATTTCTCAATAAAACTGTGATTTTGAGTCTCGTATGCGTATTCCACGTGAAACTTCATTCTTTGAGTATAGTCCCAAGTACCGTGCTTACTCCTTTTTCTACAAACAATTTCGTAGGTCGGACCAACCTTGATATTTCTTAAGTTAACCGCCGCTTTGATTACCTTAAGGAAGGAGGAGACCAACTGCTGTTTCCTTCTGGCGGCCTCCTGTTCGACGGCGGCTCTGTGTTGGAGGTACCTCAGTTTTTCTTCTTCGGTCATTCGAGCCAGTTTGCTCGCTTTGCTCGTGGCCTTCCTCTTGCCGCCCATTGTCCACAACCAGAGTCGCACAACAGCACAAAGGGACAAACCGGTGCAAAACTGAGTTTCAATCCCCAGTCACGGTTCGGCGGCCTGTTATAGCCGTTGTTAGGGCCCATCGATTAAACCGATGCCTAAATCGGTTTCTCTCCTACACGGGATACCTTTACTAAGGAGGTTGTCTTCTTTGTCACGTGTATAAGTTAAGAAAGTTTTCGAATAAGGGTCACTGAATAATAATTAACACAGAGATACACTTTGGAGCACAACCGTGGAGTAATCTAACCAGCGTGTCGTCCAAGACTCAACCGTCTGCTCGTTTGTTGTCCTTGTCCTATTATACATTATACTACAATATAGAGAGGGTAATGGCTAAACCCAGATGTTGGTTTTAAAACACTCTTTGATGGCCTGCCGACTTGTCGCCAACAACGCCGGACAGACTTTTGCTTCAATTCTTTATTGGGAAAATAATTAATATCTTGGGGTGGTCTCATTATTTTAGTGTAATGAGTTTTATTACCTAATTTTATAATACATATACAATTTATTGTAATAGACTCTAGCTATGTAACTCGAAACGGGGAGGCATTTTGAAATAGCACACATTTATCTATAAGACCCATTTTTCGGTAAGATTATATCATAAATATAAAACAAGTTACAATAATAGAAACCCGAGAACATTTTGTTCACAAATCACTGTTGTGGTAATTGTATCTACAGTAATGGAGGATATTTTCATAATGACTATTGAAATCTTTCAAGATGGTACGAATTAGGTTCGTGACCAGACGGTTCGCTGTATTCAGATACCTGCCGCACCTCTCTTTGCGCATAGTATCGCTGAGAGATTTGTTTTGCATTATTCCAATCTGATTTACACTTAGTCCTAAGCAACAGTGCAAATGTTCAAAAGATGCAAAAGTTTATACAAGTCAGGAATGTAGGAATGGCTCGGATTGGGGTCACGAGATAAATAATTTAGAATTAATTAAAAGGCGTTTAATTTACGCTAGTTATTACATAAAGGAGTACTCGAAAGTATGGTATGAGATTGGTATTCGCCGCAGCCACTATGATGGCTCCAGCCCTAGTGACCTTTCCAAGGAGGATGGGCTTTTATCCTCGATTTCGATTATTTCCAATAAGTCTTTCGAATTTCCCTCCAAAGCTTTCATTTTATCCTCTCCATTCGTCATTGTTATCGCCAACATCCTGCAAAGAAAATCAGTGAACCAAAATAAAAGCCAAGTACCAAACATAAAAACTTCCTCAAAACTATAACTGCACACTTTACTACACGTTAATTTACTGTAATTAGGTACGGCCCGCTGGATGAATTTAAAAGTAAAAAAAAATATCCTAAAATACACGAACTCATTTGGTTTGGTGGAATTTTATTGTTCTTGCAATGCCATAACCTTAAAATTTTGTTTGTGCAAACACTTGTCTTATTATATCTGAGCTTGTTTGGATATGTTTTGTAAAAGTATATTGGATTAAATACGAAGATTTTCTAATGTACTCCTTTCCACGAAAACAAAGGGGAAAACGTGCACTTATTATTAATAAATGAGGGAAGGTTTCCGCGATCAGAACTTGAATTATCACTAACTTCCGGTAGGGGCATTACAGTATTACGCGATCCTACCGGACGTTAGTTTATGATAATGGACTTATTATTTTTAAGTAATCACGTTATGATTGTATTCCTCCGGACCACTTACCATCTAATTATGCTATATGTAGCAAAATGTTAGAAAATTGGTTCGTTAATGCTCCTTGTATATTTCGAATCACACCATTCACCATGACCGCAGTCCCTTCTCACTCCTCATCCTAACTCACTCGTCGAATCCCTCTCCTCCGTTAACCATCCTTTAATGGTTTAAATGCCACTGGCCTAGAGAACTCCTATAGCCCAGATAAATGCCAAAAGTGCCATCACTGGGTGGCTCATTTTCACGAGGTGCAAGCGACAATAATATTTCACAATTGTAGTTATAACAATATAGATTGATTGTAAAGAATGAGACACAAGCAAACTTGTGTCTTGTCTTCGGTGGTCACAGTTGCTCACCGCCATGTTAATGGTGACCGCGAAAAAGATCAACGATATTGCAATTTGTTCAACGCTGTCGCAAGATACACTTATGGCTGTCCTATTCAAGGTGAGCTACACGGGATCGATTCAACAATGTTTCATTCAATAATGCTTGAATGAAGAGAAAGCGACCAGTTTCCGGAGAGGGATACTTACGGTCTTGGTGTATAAGCCAGCTGAGCTTCCATAACCCTTGTGGCGGCCAGTTCTTGGGCTGTGAGAAATAAGAAACAAAAATTAGAAAAAAAACTAGTCGTACAGATTGGGCTACTATGGCCTGTAATTGGCCTATATAATACGGAGGAAATAGGAAGGAGAGCCCTCGGTTAGGTTGTAATAAAACACTTTTAGGCCGAATATTGGCCGACATTAGAGAAGCCAGAAATAGAAAAGCCCTGCAGCTGACCTTCGTCAATTACTGATTGGGGGAAGCACATAAAAGGGTGGATGAGGGCCTGAAGGGAAATTGGGGCGAGAGATGTGAAATATTAAGGACAGAAAAATCGCCACAACCTTGCGCCATTAACGAGTACATAACGGCCACGCTGTTCTCCAGGGTCCTGTCCTTTTCTCTCAGATCTTCTGCATGCTCGTTGGCCAATTGCATCTCCCGCTCTGTCAACAGAGAAGAATACAATATCTAATCATGTTTTCAGCCATGCTATCGTTAAATATTATCACCACCGGTTTGTTCCGCAGAAGAAAAAAGTTCTTAATCATTAAACTGATAAATTAGAATGTATTATCGTATAGGAACTCATTTTAATAGAACTCACCCGTCTAAATCTGGCTTTATTTCCAGATTAGACAAGCGAAACAAACCTTCCTTTGTGCGTCAGCAAAAGAGCGCCTCTAGCGGTGACACTATACACTGGGTTTCAGGAAAATGGTTTTTTTTCTTTTCTTTTTCATTTTACCTTGAAAAGTACCTTGTTTTTTACCCAAACACAAAACAAATATAAAACGTTCGTATGCATTTAGTTTGACAACTAAATTTAATAACTAATCTTAGGCAAAGCCGACGATTGGAAGGTTACCTCTATTGGCCTGCTCCAATTCCGTTTCTCGTTTTTCACCTGCAAAAAGTAAAACAAAGATACCGTAGATTTCGTGTTTTTCTGTCTCCTCTCGCTGGTTTAGTCTTTCTCTTGACCGGTTTCGGCTGCTCGCCATCTTCAGTAACGGTGTTAGTCACTTTTGGCACTTTGGATGTTTTCTGGGCATCCTCACTCCACTGTCACTGTTACTAGTACTGTACTCGTACTGGGCGTGGTTTTTTCTCTATTTTTTTTTACCGTGGAGGTTGTCCTGTTTGTTATTTTCAAGTTGTTATTGCTCTTTGGGAATGTCACTGTTATTTTCCGATCAGTAGGGATTCGGTTAAACGGCTTATGCGTTTTGTTTTGGTATTATTGTCCGACTCCATAATTTTAATAATCAATAAAAAGCCTTAAGCCACTAACCGAAGATGTGGCGAGGAGCCGAAACCGGTTTAGCAAAAGATCAAACCGAGAGGAGATGAGACAGGAGATTGAAAACACTGGGGTAATTCGTTAAACTTAAAATTTGAACTAATTTATGCGGGAATTTAGTTGGGTATATTTTGCTTATTAATTTGAGATACTTTTTTCTGTAGTTCATTCCCAGGACGAAATTTTACAAGCGGTAATTAGGGCGCACCTAAGGACAACAGACAACATTAAAACACCAACAATGTAACTTACATTCCAGCCGTACATTGAGAATCTTCTCTCTTTGCTCAGTTAGTAGTTCCTGTTTGCTGTCGACCAGATTGCCGTATTTCTCCGAAATCTCGGTCTCTTGTTCTGTTCGAACATAAAACGGTTGAAATGAAGTTCAGGGGGCCCTACTGATAACCTATGCGGCGAGTTTATATATTAATATTTGGTTCATCCCTACACCCCCCCCCCCCCCACCAATAAAAAATAGTTCTGTGCTGGTATATCTCTTTTTTCGTAATAATTTATGAATAAATAAATATGTATATATACATATTAAGAAATGCACTTACTTTCTTGCCTCAACAGTATCCTCTCTTTCATCGTCTGACCTGAAAAAAGGACGCTTATACAGATGCAGAGACGGGCAGTGAATTGCAAAAAAAAGATGTAATGAAAAAGAGCTAATCGCACTGATTACGGGGGTTTTCTAGTTAAATACGTCTGTTGGAGGAAAACTAAATAAAGAAAACGGAAATACGTAGTATTTCGAAAGTGAGGTACAAATGAAAGGCGAAAAAACAGTTATATGGACTCACCCTCGGTTATGGCGTCGGACTCCTTCAGTCTGCACCTCTCGATTTCATCGTCCAGCGATTTAAACAGCTGGCTGTATTCCTGCCGCAGTTTCTCATAATCATCTCGAACGCAAAAAAAATTTAACAATTATTTGCCGAACGTAAACATATATCGTTTACAGCATCGCATATATAATATTAGAGAAAAAATAATAAAAGAGTCTTTCTTGATGAATTCTACGAAAAATTAGGAGATTGAGAGGAAACAAATTATGACGATAAATAGAATATTGTTGGATCAGATTGAAAATCCTACCTTGCGATTCCTGTAGTACTTTCTGGATTTTTTCTTCTCCTGGGAAAATGAAATATGAAACAAGAAAAATGAGATAGAATGAGAAAGCGGTAAGCAGTGGGGATTTTGCCCGAACTACAGAAACACTGCAGTTTATGTATAAGAGGTCATTTTATTTATCACAAAACGTTCTGGAAACGAAAGTAAAAGTGTGTTTACCGGCGATGTTAACTTGGGCCACACTTTGCCTGCATTCTTCGATCTCTTCAGCGACCTTCTTCTGAGCCGTTTTGTTTTTCGCGTACGTTGTCTGAAGTGTACCTCGAAAAACAAACAGTCGTTCAGCACAAACCATTGATTCCGTGTTAAAAGTGGCTAGCTTCATTTAAATACGGGGGTATAACAAACAGTAACATTGTACTTCCAAACTGGACGAAAATCAATCTGACGAAATTAATTCCGCTATTTGCTAGTATATTTTCAGCTCAGTTGACAACAGTGAAGTGCAGACGAATGAATGAACTAATATACCAAATATAAACAGACCTCCGTATAAGCCTTTAAAACAATTATAATAATCACATTTAGTAAGAAGTTGGCCATAATTATTAACCGATATAAAAAAATAATACGACGAAAAATAATATTCCCGTTTGCGGATTTTAATTTCAGAAAATTGATTGATCGATGCACCGCAATAATGCGCTCCCGATTACGTCTTTAAATTACTGAAATATACCGCAAATTGTAATTTAACAGAAACAATTTGCGAATCAATTTCAGGAGGGGACTAGTTAGACCGGTCGAGCTGTATTTTTGTATGGCAAAGTCGCGGACGAACGAGGACTACAAGACTCTTATGTAGGGAGAGATTGGTGACAAAGCAGAGCGTGTTGTTTATTTTTCTTAATATTTTCTACAACTGAACAGATTGAATTTCGTTAATCTTCGACGGTTCGGCTGGCGTTTGACCTCGCAGATCAATTTCGCGTCATTCACTGTCAGAAACGATCGAATATGAACAGAAATATGAATCTCAGTACTCACTTTTCAGGTATTCCCGTTTCGTTGTCGCCTCGCCTGGAAAAGAGACGCGGAATTAGTGTTTAGTTATTCGCTCGAAAACCGCGTATTTACCCCGCGGATTTGCACGAATGAATCCGCCTATTTCTGTAAGGGCATCGGTTATTGGGTGACGTTTCTAAATATTAACAACAGAAAACTGGCACTCCTAGCGGTCGCACTTTACAATGCCTAGACAGACGGAGCAGAATAATAGATAAATAGTATAAGACTCTAAAGAAGGGTGTGTCTTGTCACCCTGGTTAAGGTTATTTGTATACCTCTATCGATAATGACGATTTACAATGTATTAAAAAAAATATATAAATATATATAATATAAAAATACATACGTCTCTTGGTATACTTAAATAATAAGTTAAATAAATTTATTGTCCCATATATTTTGGAATGCTATTTCCATAAATCGCTTGTCTCGTTCCGGTACAGTTGGGACCTAAACCAGAACATTATTAATATATGAAATGAGTTGTAAACGACACTAACCTACTTCCTCTTCGATCTTATTGGCGATGATGTGGGCGGCCCCTGATATGGCAGCGGCAAGACCTATCACCGGTCTCTGGGCCATGTCCCGCACAAGACACTGCGTCCCTACTGGGGACTGTCTACACGATCTCTCTCTCTCTCTCTCTCTCTCTCTCTCTCTCTCTCTCTCTCTCTCCTCCCACCCTCCCTCCATCACTCCCCCTCTCTTGGGATGCGATAGCCCGAACGCTGACGCGAAAAAATATGGCAGATAAAGTTTCTTCCGCTCGCCACGCCCGCGGGTACATCTTCATACATCTTGTCCTCCCGTCTTCTTTAACAGTATACCTATCCCAACCCAACAGCCTCTAATGCAGATAATAAGGTTGTTGATAGTGTAGTTTAAAAAAATTACACACGTGAAAGCCAGATGAGTTCTGGTGCCAGCAGTAGGCGCCGGAAGCGCTCGGACTATTCGGGAAAGGGTTTCCTAACGATCCACTATCTCCAAGATAAGGTGCTGGTTCTGAACTAAAGAGCCAGTCGCCAGGCAGTGTGTTGAGAGAGAAACTTTGGAACCAGAAGAGAGAATGTACGAAAGAATGAAATTGGCACGGGGACAGTTTCATAATTGTGTCGCCTCGGCGGTCGCCGAGATAGGGTGACGTTAATCGCGCCGGAAAAACCTAAAATATGCGGTCATATCGCTATAAAAGTTGGAGCGAGAAGATACTCTACTAAAAAACTGTTCATACAAACCCGGCATTTAATCGTCTATAATATCGGAAAATAAAGTGATACAAAACTGACAGTGACAAAACAAACAACAGATCAAATGTATAAAATCAAGTTCTTTATTATCACTTAATATTAAACATTTCGATGTGCCACAGAAATTATTTCCTAAATGAACAATTTTTTACAGAAAACAAAATAAAAACATGGACATTCAGTATTATTGTAAATGCATACATAAATATTATCTTCTGTTATTATTTACACGATAAAGTGTGCCAACGACGATACTCGAATACAGTTTTAAATGCTACATTTTCATCTAGTATTCAATTCCTAATGAAGACACATTGAAGAATTAACCCTAAGTAAGCGCACATTCGAAAGATAGCCAGTCACAATTGTCTGTTTGGTAATTGCAAATGGGATTGTCGTATCCTGACAATGGATGAAACATTGCCGTCGTGTTGTTTCTTGTACTGGAATCCTGACGACGTCCATGAGATCAGGGCTGACGTCCGATAGAACGGTCGGACCAAGTTTTAATACAGAAATTATAACATATTTTTTCCGTTTTTATGATATATCACTATTCCTATTTGAATGTAAATAATCACATTTTAAACAAAAAAGATTGGGTACGCGAATTTCGTTGAGTTTAACCCTTTCGATGAGCAATCCCTATTTTGAAGAAATATCCACAATGCGTCCTTGTTTCAACCGAATATTTCGGACGCTGCTCTTGACCAAGACTGATCGTAACTAAAAGATAAACAGGGAAGTTTTAATGAGTGTATAAATTCCCGGAAAAAATATCTGTGCAGGATGTTAACAAAACAACGATTTTCGAATACAAAGACCCGGAGTCTGAACAATTTTGGGGGGACAAAGGGTTAAAATGTGATAACATCACAAAATATATGATAAGTCGGTGGCCACAAAATAGAATACCTGATGGCGGATAGTTTTAACAACAATTAAAAGCTATACACATAAGATAGAAAATGTCTCTCATAGGTAATTTCAGCATTTTAAACTATAATTAATTTAAATCCAGTATAATGAATCTCAGCTACAGTCTAGAGACCATATATTTCTGGTTGAGGGAACCACTCTCGCCTGTACATAGTTTGGGCTCAAGTTATTTTTTGAATTGGAGGGCCGTTCCAATCCTGAAATTAGAAATGTCTGTTAAAGTATAGATATATCTTCACTTTTTTACATAGTCTCGTACAAAAAAATATTCAGTATTCTCGCACAATTTACTTATTGCAACACAGTAATGCAACTCACAGTCCAGCTAGCAGTTTTGGAAGCCTATCGGGATACCGCTTCATTATAATTTAGAATGTTTTCTATCCAAAAACTAGATACTATAGGCGTGGAAACACGTATAGATCTTTCAACGTCACATACTCTACCGTTATCGGTCGCAAATATTACAAATCTTCGACCGTCTTACTCCGTCCGTGGTACCTCCTTACTTTGGTATTGAGTTGTGCCCAATGTGCCCTTTCCTCAACTTATTATAGCGAAAGAAATTGTATTAGAATTTACTAGCAATTGGGATCACTCCCTCAGCGGGGAGGTGTACGATTGAAAACGCAAAAAAAAGGAAACCAATCTATTGAAACACTCGATCGGTTAGTGACAAACGTTGAAATGGGATATTTGAAAAGGTAGGAGGGAATCAATTTCAAACAGCGGAGTAGTACGATAAATGATTGAATTTGTACCTGGGTACTTATGATAGGCTCACGGACTACGAGAGGACAAAAAGAAGGCCGGAGTGGGCGACACCTTCCCCAACACATCTACAAGAATCAAATCCTTTATAAGATCACTAAATATGTTTCTATTGCGGACAATTTGAACATTCTCACTGTCTTCCACTGAAATAGTTTTCAAGCACTGTATTACTATCGGTGTCCGGCTCGTCGAGTTCAGTGTGGCTCAGTGCGAAGCGCCATGTCGTTTGCATCGTGTCAGGTTTGTGTTGTTTGGGCTCAGTACATCATGCCGGGGTGGACGCCGCGGTGGAAGAACACGTTCGGGTTGGAGGAGAGGGTCGGCTCAACTGACGTGTAGACGCTAGTTTCAACCCCACTGCCAGCCCCTGAAAAACCAAAAGAATAAAAACTGTTTCGGAATACCATAGTTTTCCATCGTCTATCTCTTCTCGCCTGCGCTTTTGTTAGACCGGTTTCGGCCGCTCGCCGCGTTTTGTGAATAAGGCGTTATATTGTCCCTCCCCCGGATCAATGGTCCGCTTTTCTGAAACCAGAAGGATCTTTGGTCCCTCTCGATGGTCCGACCGGTTTCGGTTACACGCCATCTTCAGTAACCCTATCCGGGGCATCCCGTCTGGACGGTCGCTTCACTTTCACTGTGGAGTTTGTCCTGTCTGTCATACATATGGGTTTTGTCTCCGTTTTCTAGTTTTAGGAGTTTTGGGATGTCATTGTTATTTTTAGATCAGTAGGGATCATGTTAAGCGGCTTAGGTACTTTATCTGACTGTTGGTTGGTTGGCTATGTAGGGCGCCCCGAATGCACATATTCCAATGTGACTCACCACCCTACTGACAAAAACGGCTACCGAAGATGGCGAGCAGCCGAAACCGGTATAGCGAACAGTTCCAACCGTCGAGAAGGTGTAATTGGTTCTTGTGTACGGAGAAGAGTGGACCAATGATGGGGGTCCGATCGTGTATTTAGCGCTACCGTTAGGTACAGGAATTGCTTCGTTCTGTAAAAATCTAAAATCTATTAAGTCTATCAGCACGGAAAATAAATAAATAAGGGACTAAATAAATACCACCGTAGCTCTTAAGGACATTGCAGAGAGGTTTTTTTTCAACGGATAAAGGATGTCCACCAAACTGACGTCTGTTTTGACTTTCCGGTCGTGATAACAATTAATACCGCTCTATCTTTAAAACCGCGCGGTCCAATTTGCGCAGTGCGCACTAGAATTATGAAATGTCACACGGGCGTACCTTCTCGTATCAGATCACTATAAAACTCTCGATGATACCTGTTCAAATTCAGAAAGAGCACATCGCGGTCGCGGCATTTTTAAACATCGTTTAGGCAATGGCTGTCGAGCAAATTAAATTGTGCGCACTGAAACTATATTCGACTAGCTCAGTTCATTTCCACTTAGTCTTAGTCCCGCGCTCAAGCCCATTTCTTTTATTTGTTAGTTTATATCGTACAATAATTGTTATTTCCACCCACACTTTATTACTATTGTTATTGTAGTTTAGGCTTTTTATACAACCGCTAGGGAGGGTTCCAGAATGAAGACCACTTACCGTTTTACGTACGACAGGACCCGAGACCCGGAATTTGTGAGAAAATTCCTCTCTGCAAGGCTGTCAAGAGCTAAGAAAATCTCCTCCTATACAACCGACTGTTAAATAGCCCAATGGCTAAACTATTTATAGTGAGTTATTTGTATGTACACAATTCTTAATGTCCAAACACTACTGTCCAGAAATATACGCACGACTGTACCCCCATGTAAGTCCTTAGTTAGGATAAGCACCCGAGAATAAGGGTACTTAATTAGAGTATGTAATTTAATGCCCTGTCGTATGTACACACCCCACAATTTTTCGATGTTAGTTGGAGTAACAGCCCGCAGAGGGCATCCCTCTCGACTCCGTACAGTCAGAACAATTTTATTCAATAATTAGGATAACTCATTATTCATTATTCGTCATTTGGGGGGGGGTCCATTCGTGCGCCGATATATACATAAAAAAGGTATATGAGGGATATTGGGAGTACGGCTACGTATATATATATATATACTGTTCACAGAATATACGTCGGGTCTATAACACACTACCGTGCCTCATTCAACTGCATCAAACTCACCAGACTCGGACACATATCCCAATCTACAATAATACACGTTAACAGTAGAATATTAAAATGCACAAAACAAATTCCACAGTGTTAGTAAGTCATCCCCAGCATTTACAATGGTTTGCTCCTATAAATGCGGCCAGTAATGGTGATTAACATGACTGTCAAATGGTTCTTCGGAGCCACCATTTCTCCGAACATCCCTCATAAAATTGTCAGTACGCACGTGCTTGCGTACCTATTTTGTGTCTGTGTGTGTGGTGTAAATGATAAACATTAATGTATACATTTACATATTGAAAAATTAAACATTTGTTAAAATATGACTCAGTGCATTTGCAGATTGTTGATGCCACTTGATTAAAACTTTTAATATATTGCCATAATTAATATTGTTCGTGAAATTGAAAATCTTGAATATATCAAACTAGCTTTAATTAGACATAATAAGCGACGTCAGATATATTAAGATGGCACGATGCGGTGTCTGTTTATAAAAATTGTTTTGTGTTTGTGTGTAATTTAGTTATTACATTTATAGGATATTCTAACCAGGTAAGTGTGGCCTGCCCGGGTAGTAGCAGTACGGGTAGTAGTGATGTCCGTAGCTTGGAGGTGGCGCTACCAGAGCTACCCGGTCTGTAAATATACACACAATAAATACATACATACAAGTACATGCAGTCAATTTACATATTATTGTACACTCCACATAACTATGTACACCTTATTATTCACAATAAGTAATCCAAATACGTGGGGCATTCGATAATCCAAGAGAGAGAAAAATTATCTATCAAAATTCTTTTCGAAACGAACCTTGCTGTGGATAAAATTCAGCATAAGGGAAAAAGGGATTTCCCCGACGGTTCGTTTTTACCCGACCGAATTTCCCTCACGATCGAACGAAAGTAGCTCATTAGATGCTTCTCAAGTAAATGACGTTTTGCGATGAAACTCAAAACCAATGAAAATTTAACTAGAACTTGAATTGTCACTGACGGCTTCCCGTAAGATCGCGTGATGTGGGATAAATCTCGATTGGCAGGGGTTGACCCCTTGCATCTTACGGGAAGCCAGTCAATGACGAACGTTATTACATTATTATCAGAACACCAAAATCTAGTCAAGGTCTAGTCCGAGATGAAACAAATGAGGTATTTGAAAATCGTTGGAATAAAATGGAATCATTTAACGGATTATTCCGGTTATAAACGATATCGTCTAGGGTC
Organism: Lethocerus indicus; assembly: GCA_019843655.1. Lineage (NCBI taxonomy): Eukaryota > Metazoa > Arthropoda > Insecta > Hemiptera > Belostomatidae > Lethocerus > Lethocerus indicus. The sequence continues at coordinate 29,809,436 of JACDQD010000003.1, read as the reverse complement.
CCGGGACAAATGACTAAAGGGAGGTAGGCCGCCAGGTTTCAATACACAAAGTGGACCGAATGGCTCGAGTGCCGAGTGCCCCCCTACCGAAAGTGTTCATCGGGGCCTGGTGTTTGTTGGCGGGCTTGAAATGGAAGAAAGAGGGCGAGGCCGGCCGGCTGATGGAGCTCATCTTGTCGACATCGTGGTGGCTGGTGTGGTGGTGGCGGCCCTGCCTATCCTCCAGGTACATACCCTCCTTGCCCATCGCCGCCAACTGTCGCCCCTTCGGCATGAACATCACCAGGAACACCACCAGGCTGCTGGCGCTCAGCCCGAACGCCAGGCACGCGTCCCTGTTCCTCTCAAGCACCACCTACAGACCAAACACCTTTAATTTTCCCCTATGTATATTAAGAAAGCTCTCGAAGAAGGATTTAATCACTGAATAATAGCACAGAGATATACTTTGTAGCACAACCATGGAGTAATCTAACCAGCGTGTCGTCCAAGACGGATAGTTGTTTGTCCCTATCCATATTATATCAGGTGTACCCAAAAGTAATCAACAATTTGTTAAGATGTATTTTGGTCTTGAGGAGTTCCTCAAGGGGGGATCGAAAATTTGCCGGAAAAGAGTTGATAATATTGGTGAATGTATAGTAGATTAATAATTAAAGTTTCTTTTTTAACAAAATAAAATTAATTCCAAAGTCAAAATGTTCATTATGATGTTGATTTTGGGTACCCCTAATAAATTATAATACAATCGGGAGAGTATTACATTTAAATTATAGCATTCGCTCGATTGGCTACAGTAAGACAATAGTATTTTAGATTATGTTTTAAAATATAAAACTGTGATTGAGAAAAACACGATTGCGTACCAATCCGCAGAGTGTCCAGCCGAGCCAGACGGGTATGACGCAAGCTGTGGCCAGCCCTATGAATGTGGCCTCCCTGTAGTTGTCCCTTATGCCCCTCGACTTGAGGGCCAGCACCGCCACCACAGCTATCAGGAACACCGAGTAGACCAGCGAGACCAACAGGTGGTGGTACGGCGTCTGGCACATCTGCACCCCTCCGCTCACCTTCAACCATTTATTCCACTCGCGATTATAATCCAATTATTGCTATCTAACTACCGGTATAAGAGAAAGTTTGGGGATCACGTGCTGCTATACCCAGATATGGAATTAGGGTGGAGAGACCCTCAACGGAATTTGCATAACGGACGAATAACGGAACACAACCCTGAAAATTCACGGGTATGGATTTCCTGATGGCTACCAGAGGGGCGAGTAATTTCTAATAAAATAAATGTAACGACGGAATTACTCCTTTTTCTGCACAGGGGCCGTTAAAGGAAAGTGAAAATAACAACCTGAATGACTCTGGGCGGCGAGTTGATGAGCCACTGTAGCCCGATGGCGACTTGAATGAGGACGGCGAAGAAGAGTAGGAGGGCCTGGTAGGGGGCCGGGAGGTAGACGCCGCCGTTGAGGCTGATGAGGAAGACGCACTTGACGAGGAGGGTGGAGAAGACGAGCGAGTATCCGAGGCCGGTGCCCATCCTGACGACGGCGCAGGTGAGCACGGAGGGCTGGGCGGTCAGCAGGGCCGACACCAGGCTGCACACGAACAGGCCCAGCAGCAGCATCTGCCCGAGGAACAGGTGCCGCCGGCTGGGAGTCGTCCTGTAAGTCTTCAGCACCACGAACACCTGAACACGACAGAACCTTGCTCTCAACCGACCGAACAGACGAAAGGAGACATAAAACAAGACAAACTCTCGCAGACCACACAACAGGTATTCCAAAATAATTGATTTGGTACTTTTTACGTCCAGGTTGGAAACCACAGCTTTTATCTTATAGTCAGTAGTTAGTATAGACTGTTCTCGGCTAAAACGAGAATCTGATTTGGACTCCCGTCCATTTCAATCCCGCGTTAATTGAGGCTGTTACAAATAAAGGCCGATGGTTTCCGTTGGGGTCAAGTACTACCTCGAAGAGGGCTATGAGCGCCATTGTGAGTGTCGAGAAGACGAGTAGCGGGGCCACCCACATCTCTGTCCTGAGGAGGCTCTGGTTGACGATGACGGGTGCGGGCGGCTGCCTGGCCGGCGGCTGGGGGTGGTGGTGGTGGTTGTGGTGCGGTGCCGCCCCCGACCCCGACCCGCCACCGACCCCGCCGCCCCCGCCTCCGGGGCTAGCGCTAGTCGTCGATGGGATGATGAAGTACTCGGTGCTCATGTCCACACCGGCCCCTCTCCACACCATCCTGTATCAATGCCGCCTTACGGATACCTCGTTGGAAAACTTCATACTATTTCCTGTTGAGAAAAAAAAATTGAAATTAGGCCAGAAGAAGAGTGTAGGAGTAGCTATATTTGACCCTATTTTTATTTTATTCTGTTGTTGAAATACTTTCTCGTCTCGATCGATTTCTACTATCGGCCCTTTTGTGTTTTGATTTTGCACTGTCTGTTGCAATGTTCTTAATGTATTAATTTTGAGTTCTGTTTTATTTTCCCGCGTCCCTATACAAGGTAACCTTCTTTGGAATATTTTACATTGATCCTTGAAGAATTAAATCGCGACTTAAAATTAAACCCTAATGGACCGGTTCATTTCAACTTTCCTACCCGAAAGGCGTAGAGCTGAACTCCACCCTGGTGGCCCAATCACAACTGAGCCAATCAGTTTTTCGGTGCCCTTTCTTCGAGCGCGTTGTGCACCGTTACGATTTCGCCACTTCAAATAATAGTGACAGGACTTTTACGTGGACACCTGACAAGCGAAACGTATTCAGTAACGGAACTGGGTTCAGACAGCGGTTTGGAATGTTCTGTATTGTTAAAGTCCAATGTAACAATGTTACCGTCCGCTGTAGCGAAAAAACACCCACCTCTGTAACGACATCGTCCAGACTACTGACGGTGGCGTCAACATTCTATATGTTTCAAATAAGAATTTGTATTTTGCCCAAAAGTGTTGATTTCGCAACTCGGGGAGCGTCCGTAAATCGCTACCGAGAAGCGTATTCCGGGTGATTTACACTTGCCTAGATTTCCGATGACCGGCTCACGGCCTAGATCGGTTTCAGGTTTTCTCCATTACCAGTAGCACTGGCCGGAGAAAATACGGACTGGTATTTCCGCTTTCTCCGAAGAAAACCATTCTTACCCCCAGACGTTTAGTACAGTTTTCACACTATCGCCGGCAAACATGATTCCCAGGCGATATCGGAACCAACCGAAGTGGAAACTGTCTGTGCCTTAATCAATATCACACAATATTGGGCCCTTACACCACTTTGAGCGCATATTATCGGCAGATAATGCTCCTGTTGCACGAGGACTAGTTTTTGCAATTGCGAACAGCGTTTTACGAAAGACAGCCAGACCAAAAAAGGGCACTGAGTTTGCGAAAAACGCCATTGCGATTCGTCCGACCGGAACCGATGCGATTGAGTCCGACAGGACAACAGAAACCGTCCTTAAAGCGATTATACGGACAGACTATACAGAATGGCCTATTCTGGGCCGACTAAAGCTAATGCCCAGAGGTACACTGAAACTCGGAGCTTAACGCGCCCAGTCAAAGAATGCTGAACAGTTGAGAAAATAAACCCGCAAAGTGATTCCACATTCACCCAATTGAAACAGCACAACAAAACAAGCCTGGCAACTACTCAATAATCAAAAATAGACACAAGCCTCTTAACCAAGTTCCCTACCGGTCTAAGTTGAACAATGACGTTTCGAAACACCAATAAAAACACGGAAAAAAAGAGAAAAAGAAAAAAGACAGAACACATATGTAAGGTTTGTGAGAAAACCTCTACAGTAAAAGTGAAGTAACCGTTCGGACATGATGCCTCACAAGCAATCAATATGTCGGAGCGACTGACTACACAACATACAAAAAGAACTACTGGCGAGACCAAACCAGGGGAGATAGAGGACAGACAAGTAACCGATCTGGATCACTTTGTAAATCTGTGCTTAAGTCGCTTAACGAAACCCTTAATACACTTATCAGGAGATACTTTTTCTGATGAGGTGCTGGGTGCCCCACACACACGTACTGCAAAATTGGGTTCGTGGAAGCGAAACTTGAACATTTTCTTCCATTCGAAACCTCGTCACGACGATGTTATCGCGAACGCAGACTTAGGGCACTTTCTAGTGGCGAACAATGAATTTCTGTCTGTCGACTTGGCCGGGGATGTTCGGAGCGAGAAGAATACGACCGGAAGGAAGCGGACGCGTCGCTTCCTCACTTCCTGAACCCTATCGCGTCTTTACCCATTCGAGACGATAATGTTTTTATTTTTTAAAGCTAGAACTACTTCATTTTTCTTTAAATATACAGAGGGTTACGATTTGCTAAACTCTTAGTTATGCACTCGCATATAGGGTTGTAAATGAACGCTTGTCCATCCGGGTCCACAAGATTTTACCAATTAAAAAATAAAGATTTAGGTTACGATTAGGATACGATATCCTATGTGATATAAAAAAATACGGAATGGGCGAGAATATTTTCACGATGAAGAGGAATAAATTAGTTCAGGAATTAACTGGTTAAATTATCGGTCGCTAATTTCATACCAACAGTGGGATATGCAGGTCGCAGTCCTCCACATTTTTTTTAACCTAATATTTTTTAAGAGGGAAAAAAGGATTCCATAAAGCGCAAACACACTTCATAAACACACTCGTCGTCGTTGACTGGACCGTCTGTAGTCTGTCCGCTCCATCAAATTCACCCCAATTGGCTTTCATCGCCGATAAATGGAGCAGGACAAATTGAACATCGAAAAGCCGTTTTCCACTTTCGACAACGCGCGCTCCGCAGAACAATATAATGTTTCGTACAAGTTTGTTTTTTGTTTGGTTTACAGTCCGTACATACGAAATTAGGAGAGAGTCGAAACAACAGGGAGAAAGAAAAGATTAAACACTAATGTTAGCTGTAACAATTAATATTAGAATTCAAATTAGTACACTTTATGATTTCCTCTCTCTTGATTAGTCCTAGCCTGTAATTGAAGAGGAACTTCGTTTTACGGCCTATTTATTGTTACAAGTGAGAAAACAAACTCGCAAAGTGATATCGTATTCAGCCATTAATACAGCAGAACAAAAGGAAACCTCCTGTAACCAACCAATAATGCAAAAAAATACGTAAGCCGCTTAACGAAATCCCTACCTGTCTAAAAAGAAGAATAAGGCCATTCCCACACAGGACCCAACTATATACAAACACCACAAGCTCCAGTGTAAAATGAACTGACCTTGCCACCTTTATACCAGGATGACTCACCACCCTACTGACAAGAAGGAGTTGGTACTGAAGATGGTGAGCGGCCAAAACCGGTCAGGTGGAACAGTAACTGCAGTACGGCTGTATTTATACATTGATACAGATTTCAAATGCCTGTTTATACGGCGGGCGGTTATGAAGAGCAGGTTAAGGTTACTCGACTTACAGTTAGTTTCTCCGGACAGCCGAGATAATCTTATCTGTGGGATAATTAGTATTTTTTCCAGTCGCCGCCATTACAGGCCAAATAATTTCGAATATATTGCAATTCCAGACACGTTGTACATCCAAAAGTCTTATTTTTTTTGAAGATGGCGATCAGCCGAAACCGGTCTAGCAAAAGACCAAACCAGCGAGAGGAGACAGAAACACACGAAATCTACGGTATTCCAACCCCTCGCAGACCACCAAAAAGGTATTTTAAACTAGTATTCTATAATGTTTTCTATAGCTAAGTTTAACAAGTTAAATACCTAAGGGAGGAGATCCTTGGCCACAGATAAACGTGACGACCACCGAGACTATATTTTATCTTATTCCTATGGGAAGATTTTCTATTATTTGATTGCGAAAAATGAATTACATACTGACGTTTTGTATGCTGATGTAAATTAGACAGGTTCTCGAGGTGGGGTCAACGTCCCCATCATCAGTGATGCCAACGGTCCAGGCTATTAGTCCAACCGAAGGATCATTCGGCGGCAACAAGATTCAACCTGTTCAAAAACAACATTCTACATACATAAACAAATAAATATATAATATATACAATACATTATTCATTATTAATATTAATAATGCGATAATTAAATAAATACCGGAGCGAGGCTCGGATCACACCCAACGCTTTGTTTACTTTAGTCAAGAGTAAATCTGGGACTCGATAAGAACACAGGTACGACATTAAACGAAAACCGGTGATAAAAAGGGTAGGCCGACTTTTTTTTACTTTTTGTGGACAAAAGCCTCCACACTATCTTGGAATTGTGTGGAACAGTGTAACAGTCGTCATAAACCCCCAAGATATAATTACCCAACCCCACCCACCCCTCAACGGGAATTTCCAGGTAAGAAATATGGTGAACATTATACAAGCTCAAAGTTTTCCCCCTTGCGGCGCTCCCTGCTTACAAAGCGAAACAAACAATCGTTTGGACAAACAAACGACGGTAGAACAAATAGAAAAGTACCTATTTATGGCTACAGTATCTTAGAATACCAGTTTTGGAGGTCTCCACGGGTTTCGAATAATACCACGGTCCTTTTTTCCATCTTCCGACTACGCACGCCGGTTCCCCCTTTTGATTTCTCGGGCTAACGTTTTTTCTATTATTAAGGCTCCGTTTTTCTATAATTACAGAACCTCTGACACGAATAATAATTGTTCGATATTATTTTGAAAAATAAAATTATTATTTTGTATTTTCTTCTCTTAATTATATTTTCCTATATACTGTACTATATATAGCATTTAGAACTTGTGTAGAATATGTAACCGTATTAATTAAATTTTAATTTTCGTGTACGGAACTTTCCAAAATACAAGAGACCGGTATGCGGGTCCGTTTGACCTTGTAAGTGCCCACCACCGGTTTATTTCTGTAATTTTGTAAATTCTTTTACAAAAATATGAATGAATTCCTAGTGTTCTGATTTATCGTTTAAAATTGCCAGCGGTGACAATTTCGCGTTGTAATATTTCACTATCCGTTCCGTTAACACGCGGGATAATATATACAATGCCCAGGAAGTGGTACAGATCTTATAATTAGTTTAAATTACGACTCTCTTACAACTGGCTACAATATCAGATTCAATTGTCCCAATTTTAACAATTAATAAAGGATAATTAACGCAATCCTTTATTGTCCCAGAACAAGTTTGGCGATCCCGAGCTTTCCGCCAACTTGTCCTACGTCTCAATATCAAAACGTACTCCACATATTACCATATTCCATATGCGAACTCGACATATCTATTGTTGGCTAATAGGCTCCAATTTTAGGTAATCTTCGATTGGTATACCTGAGTATTTGTAGAATAAATCTTTTATGTACATCTCTTTATTCAGCCCAATTAGGCTGCTAAGGTCTGTTACGCGCTGATGCCTTATTAGTTTCATTATAATTTGTGTTTTAGTGACTTTGTTTTTATATTTTGTACACTCTGCTAATATATGTCTTATTGTCAGTTGTTGGTTGCGTCGTGTCTCGCATTGTTGTTAATCCGAGTGTCCCGTTTCCCCTATTTTTTATATTTGTTCTTGTTATTTTGCTACTTTTGCTATATCGTTTCCTTCTATTTGAATATGCGAAGGGCGCCGCAGTAATTTTGTTTTTATTTTACGTCCCTGTTGCGGTCGTGGTATTATTCTTCTTGTTGTACGTTCTATTGTCTTTTTTGTTTTTATGTTTATTTTTGTTCCTCTCGTTCTGTGATGTACATGCGGTATGTTGGTGGTAATTTATACCTTAGTTGTTTTTTCTTCTAGTACAACTGTAACTAGTAAGTACGAACTGTATGAAGTAAGTTTCGTAATTCCATAATGTGACGTGTGGGTATTTATGTACATTTCACGTGTTACGGTGGCCCAAATATTTTCTTTTTTTGGGCTTGGTATCGACGAAATAAAATCAGTCATTCCGAAAATTCGAACACTTCCTCCCGAGAGGACTAAACCAACGTTGGGAATAATTTTAATTGCGGGTCATCCCGTCAGAACTGTCACTGTCCTAGCTGCAAGCTACGGACCAAATATAGAACCCAAAGTAGGCAGAAATCGACTATTTCTTGAACAAGCTAACGGTTTGACTCACTACGTTTTATGACCGAAAAGTAAACAACTCTCGGCCAGGCCACTAGAAATAAGATTAACGATGAGATATACACAGTGGGCGATATAAAGAATGATGAGAACGGGCGGTATGCATTACAATATATGCAGATTTGAAGGGGAATAGCCGAGCTCTGGGAGCGGTGGGAACCAGGAAGCAATCGCCCGTAGGAATTTCCGGTCAAACCGGGAGCCGGCTTGAACTCCCCGCCGGGAGTTCAAGAGCTCCCGGCAACTTGATTCCAGAGGAAGTGACGTCATCTCGACGATGGAATACACATGTGGGGGGGGGGGCTATTGTCCGGTTAGAGATGCACCCGCCACGTGATGTGCATCGCTTTTAATCCCCCCTGCCTCCGCCCCCCCCCCCAAAGTAAAGTGATGTATTCGTATTCCTTCGCCGTCAACCGTTTCCCAGGAAATACGAGTGGCCCAAGACTGGGCCATCACGCGTGGAGGCCTTTTTCTCCCGCACCGTTCCACTCTGTCCGGACGGGCGGACGGGTGGTTTTTCCCTCGGCGAGGTCCCCTCCCCGGGGAGAGACGTGCATTGCGGGAAGACTCTCGGGAGTAAGTTGACGGCGGGAATGAGCCCCTTCCGGAACGAAAGGTCGATGAACCAGTTGCCAGGCAGTATTGAGAGCAAAACTAAAGCAAAGTTAAATTCGATATTCGAGTTTAATTATATTTAATCTCCGCATTCAAATATAATACATACTTTAATGGGAGGGGATATATTGGGATAGGATCATTTTCATCACCTTCTTAATCTTAAACTTAGATATTCAATACTACAAGATATTTTCTCTGAGAACCTTCATGAATGATTTTATATATTATTGCACTCAGAGAAGAAAATGAACTAAAGAAGAAAAAAAGCATGCGATCGCCGATAGAATATCTTAGAGGCAATGTTAAAACCCTGGAGGAAATATTCCCTCGGAGGTCATGGCCCTCCCCGGGGGCCGGGCTCGAGACGCGGAATCATCGAAAATTAAAATGAGGGGGGCGCAATTAATTTTTTTTTCGCGCAAATTATGCCTTTTATTATTATGGCCGATAATGACCCGCCGCGGGAGAAAAAAATAAGATCGGACTGTGGGAAAATAGTCGGACTGCCCTTCATCGCTTCTGCGGAACTGCGGAGGAACTCGCCCCCGGCTACGACGATTCGAAACCGGAGGTTTAGAAGATGCCAATGGTGGCGCAAAAGAACCGCGAGGATTCAGCGGACGCTGAACAGTCGCAAATAACAACCCGAATGACGATGAAGATTAATAAATCAATACAGAAGTAAAAGTCAAAGGACCAGTGGCCGGGCACATAACGACTTGAAGCTTCACAAATGCCACGCACAAAAAGTAATTAACTGCAATGTATACACAAACACTATATATAATAGTTTTTTAAAGATAAATAAAGTATATTTTTGTATTTTTAATTTACAGTGTGAGCATGAATAGGAGATGATAAATAGCACGTAAGTATGCCTTCTGTAAGGCATTGTTACGGGCATAACACTGAATGACATATTCTCTTCAGGGTTTTTTCAACCTTTGATATATATATATATATATATATATATATATATATATATATCAAATATATATAGTTCATTTTCGTTTCAGTATAAGGGTAAATAAACCTTTGAAAACTATGGTTGTGACTCGGGTTGTACGAGGTTGGAGCCTGAACCCAGCCGGTCCAAGTCCCGTTAGGCGTCTTCCAACCCAATCGCAGTCGGGCCTACTTTATTTCATATTTTTAAGTATACGACACTACGCAGAAACCTTACTCGAGACAATTTTATTTCAATTCAATATATACTTATATTTCAGTGTTTTCCGCAGTCCCCCCTAAAATTGCTCCGGATTAGTCGGTAAACAAACTCCAATATGTTCGGATAACCGGAGACAGACTAAGCATATAGTTCTGCTGGCCTCCTGCAAACACTTTTACACCGGAATGTAGTACGATTAGGTTACATTAAAAGACTCGTTTCTAATATTTCGTGTAAACATACTTATTGTAATACAAAAAAAATAAGCAATGCGTCCAAAAAAGGTCGGGGATTCGTAGGTGATTTATCTGCAATATCGACCGAATACGTCATAAACCCAACAGTACTATTAGTAATTAGGAATATAATTAAATTACGCTCATATTTCCCAAAAGAACGGTTTGGTTTAGCTGCCGTTAAGAGTGGAAGGCTGACAGGCTGAGAAATCATCAACCGGTTCTTCTATCGTTCGTAAATCGTGAAGAAAACGTAGAAGAAAGAAAGAAAGAAAGAAAGAGAAGAAGAAGGAAAGAAAAAAGGTGAATCTCGAAAGGAAAATCTGGAATAAAACTACTGGTCTGTTAGTGGTGTTATTGTGGAGGCTGGTGCACTACTAACCGAGTGTTAGACGCGAGTGGCAACAGCAGTTGTGAAACCGCAACCGGTCCCAAGTCCGAAGAAACCCACTCGTGGCAGAAGGAAGGTCACTCTCCGCTCATTAGAATCCTATAGACGACGACGCCCATCTCCACCTCCTCCCTTTACTACAATAGACCTTATAAAACGGCTTCTTCACCAGTAACAGTGTCAATACTACTACGAAATACAAGACTGAGGGGTAGGTAATAAACAGATAAACTAAATAGACCAGAAGAAACAAAATATGCAATAATATTAAATAAATAAAAATAAGAAAATATATAGAGTACAGAATCGAACTTTGCTAACCTTATTATCCGCTCTTTCCACGATGCTAAATTTAATGAGTGCCTTAAAAATAATCAATCGGGTTAAAAACTCAAGGAAATGGACATTTGAGAGTATGGACAGCGTAATGAATGAAAAACAAAACTCATATTGATTCTATATCGAACCCACTAAGGCGAGTTAACAAACAGAAGCTGGGCTACTTGACAACACCCGATATAAAAAAAACGCATAAGCCGCTTCACCTAAATCCCTACTAAAATGAAAAAAAAACTAGAAAACAAAGGCGGGACCTATAATGTATATAAGACAAACGAGACATCCACCACAGCAAAAGTGAAGTTGTTGTCTGTTGTACGGGCTTTTCTGTTTCTTCAGAAACTTTCGACACGAAGAAGCCGAAACAGGTTGTTAGGCCTAGCATTTCATCTTGCCGAATGGAAAATCATTAAAACTGTAGACGCTCCTGGAGATAAAACTACAGGGAAAAACAAATTCGAGAAAATCGTTCGTGGGTTAAATATTTCGTAAAACGTAACCTCTGCGTTTACAAATGCCAATATGGTAATATCTACTGTTTATCAATTGTTTGTCTTTACTCCACACTTTTTTTAGAGCAGTCTAATCGTACTGGATAAATAGATATAAAAAATATCCACAAAATCATATTTTTTTTAGGAGTTTTATACCTCTATACATCGCGGGCTCATTCTTGCCGTAGCTTTCCCCCCGCGAATTTTCGTCAGTTGAAGTTTTTCTTCGTTTCCAACCGAGCAGCCCTTTCCCTGTCCAACAACATGAAATACACAACAGAAGAACATTGAAGCTGTCACATGAAGTTCAATTGGGCGTGAACAAGCGGCTGAATCGGCCCGGCCGTTTTCGTAAAGAAAAATACCGGCGCAAATTTCACGATTGAAAATGTCTCAATTATTGCAAGGAGACAGACTATCAACCGGTTGGCGATTATATTGCAATATTCGGCGTTGGCAAAAAAACTACTGAAGACGGCAAACAGCCGAAACCGGTCTACCAAAAGAAGGCGGAATATCCTGATTTTGTTCTAAACAAACCTTATAGTATATTATTTGTTCATTATCTCTTCTAGGCGGTACTTGTCTACAGTTTGTCTCTCAATACTGACTGGCGCCTGGTTCCATAATTTTAAATTCCGAACTATTTTTCTCTTCTTCATCGCTGGCCGCGATCATTCTTGCGCTTGTTTCTCGCCGCGAATCTCCACCGGGGAAGCTGGCTTTTCCCGCGAAACACCCTATCATCATCCCGCCACTCGGAGATATGTAGAAGAGGCCGAGGAGAATGTGGGGCCGCATTAATAGGAGGAAGGAGCGTAGCAGGAGGACTCGGGTCGTGGGCCATCTAGGCCGCTCCTCTCTTCACACGGCTAACCAACCAAACTAGACTTCTCTCTATGCAAATCATCAATTGGTAAGATTCGCGCAGTTTTTATTTTTTCTAGACCGTTCTCTCGCCTAGCTGGAACGCGCGAAAGTTTTGCTTTTAGGCTTGCGAGATCGAAAGATTCGTATTTAAAAGAGTAACACCCTGTTTGGAGGGTTCGCTGTTTCAGTACTCGACTCAGCGAACCATCACCAGAGTAACTGCGATGTGCCCCTATTACGATTCTCTATTCTGGGGAATTAAAAGTTTTCAATCTGCAGTGACCGACGAAAAGTGGTTCAGGATGGCCACTGTGTTCTGCGGAGCGTGGAGGCCGCAATGCTATTTCACATTAACATACGTAATAATTCCTTCAGGGCCCACTCCACCGGGCAGCTTTCACGCCGTTTTTACATTATCGGTCTGATAAAAATGAGATCAGAGTAGGTGCAGTATACCTGGAAGTCAGTTCCCGACTGGCCCGCCGGATCCCCGGATCTCAAGTGACACTATGACGCCAGAAGAGACCTAGCAATCCAAACTTGCTAATTTCACTCCCGAATCACTCATCATCCTAGTCCAATGGTTCAAACCCTACTATCTTTCCGACATCCCAAACGCTCCTGTAAAGGAGGCGTTCACGTGATCTAAATGTGCCAGAAAAATTGAAATATTATAAATCAATGTTAGAAAAAGGGGGATAGCTACGGGGAGGGGTATAATTAGCAACTGTATTTTGAAACCGAACTAGGCTTACGGAATCGAGTTGTGGGGATCCACCAAGACCCGTAGATGTTGGAGAATGTGCTAGTTAATTACAACAAAATCTTTGCGGTATGCACAGAGTTGGGCGGGTTTTGCAAGCGCCTACCTGTCGTGTTCGCGTCTTTAGCTATTCGCTACTTCTATAGCCCAAAATGTTCCCACAACTAACATTTCGTAGCGAGCCTGTGGGAATGGTCCCCGCCAGCTTTTAGCCGGTTGGGAACCGAACCCGCGAGAAAGTTACATCGTATAAAACATAGTTTTTCATTCAAGTTAATTTACTTTCTCCGTCGCTTCGAAACGTGAGCTTCGGTCGTGCAGTTCGAAACATTTGGAACAGGGGCAGGGGGCACTGTGCAAAGCGATCGAGGGGACAGCTTTCTTGCGACCGATATGAACGAACAGTATTAATATGAAAATACATTTATTATGCATTCCATTCTGTTTCAAGCTCTAGATTTTCGCGTTAACAAAGTTCATTTATTCCGATTTCTGCGTTTCTGAACACCGCACTGGCACTTAAGGCGGGTCCAGAGGCTGAGAGAAACCTCGCGGAGGAGGGAATTAGTCAATTTGCATATAAGAGATTGTAGATCACTGCGAATTGTCCGAGCACTTTAAAGTGCAGGCGGTACGGGAAGATAACAAGAGGCGCGATGTTCCGACCGCTGGCCGTCGATGTTTTCTATTCCTGTTGAGGAGACTGACATTTATAAATTGCGTGGAGGTTATACATTAAAGGGCCGAGGAATCGGACCGTTACCCCCAACATAATTACATCTTTCGTATCTTCAGAATAGGCGGAAAGGGTCATTGGCGACAACTTGTCCCTCCTCCAAGTCCGCCACTTCTGCTTTCTGTCCTCCTCCTCCTCGTCATCCTAAGACGCGATCGCCTACGACGGGAATAGAATATCGCTTCGGTCCGGTTTACGGGATAATGGCACCGGTGTGGGTGCGGGGTGGGGCCGGTTGATGCGATCGAGGAACGAGGTTAATGGACCTGGCCAAGGACAAGTCGCCGATGACGAGTAGAGCTGGACCCCACCTCCCACCCGACACCCAGCACCATCACCACCGCCACCATCATCCGGCGACTCCCAGAAGACGGAGGGTGACCGACACAATAACACAATGGGAGAGGCCGCGTTATAATGGTGAAGCGTGGCAACGGGACGGACAAAGAAATGGACGGAGGTCCTTAGGCATTGTTCGACTAGCGTCTCTCCGGGGCCCAGACAACAATGACGCCCCAGCCACTATTAGCCGCACCGTGTAACAATATAAACCGTATTACCTACGGAGTATTATCATTTTCTTTTTTGGCCTACGCGCATTAAGAAGGCGTAGAAAGGGTCGCGTAATTAACCTGAAGGGGGTGCCGAGACGGCGACAGCCCGAGGCTTATCCGACACGGGAATGTTGATGACCGCCGACGAAAAGGATTTCGGAGTAGTATTCTCCCAATAAGCCCCCAAACGGGCAATCCAAAAGAACGGGTTTATCGTAGCCTAGGACGAAATTGCCGAAAGGAAATCGCCATCTTCTCCCGCCGTTGTCTATATCGAAAAATACTTTGTCCACTGGATAAAATATATTATTATTATATAAAATATAATATTTTCAAGTCGTGACCGCTTCTGATCGAGCCCGGTAAATCTCGGGGTCGAGTTTGGGCTTCGGTTCGGCCGGGAGGAGTACGATACTTGAAGCTTTCACAATAAGCCCGGGAAAGTTAGTTCGCTCGCACCTCTCTGCTACATTGACCGTACAACAGACGGATCCGTTCCACCTCCGGCTTCCGCGTTTTCAGGATCAAAGGATCCGTTCATATCGGTTATAGTTTTCCTTTAGCCTAGTCACTGGCGCGATTGGCACGCGCGAATATCTTACTCTCATGATGCCTGACTGCCGTTTCATAAAAATGAACATCCGGATTAATTTATTTTTTGTTTGTGAGGGTTTGGAAAACTGTAGTTTCGTCTCGCCGGTTTGTTCTTTAGCTAGGTCGGTGTCGGCCGCTCGCTATCTTCAGTAGCCCCTTTTGTCAATAGAGCTTTTCAGTCACTCCGGTATACCGGTTGCCTGTGGTAATCCTGCCTGCACGGTCACTTAATTCTTACTGCTTTTTCCTTCTTCTCTTCTGTATGAATATTTTGCTCTCGTTACCGCCTGGCTATTGGTTCTTTAACCATAAATTCTGAACTGATGTTCATCCTTACCATCCTTCTTCACTCTTACCATCGTTTTCTCTTCCGCGGATCTTCTTCAAGGAAACATTTCCTTATTTCCGAGCAAAGCACCCTAAATCATACCATGGAGGCGTTCGTGTCGTCAACCGACGGTGGGAGAAACATCGCGAAGATAAAACCCTTAATTCACTCGTCCAGGACAAAAAAAAACCCTCCCTGTGAATTATCCGAGCGCTGTAAAGTGGCGCCGTAATAGCGTTTCGGACTGAAAGAGTGTTCCGACGCCCACCGCTGTCACGAGATCTCTTCTGGCTTCATCGTATAGTCCCTCAGCACGCGATCCCCATGCTTCCTCTTTTCCGCAAGCGCACTCCCAGTGGTCCCTAGAGACGAGCATTCAGCGAACTGTGTCACACCCGATAGCTCAGAATAACAACTCAGTCGTATATCTCAGAGGATTCTTCTACTCCAATAGCTACGCTCCGATAGGTGGATCGGGACGAGTAACCATTCGAACACGCGCTTTGCTCTCAGTCCCCGTGTTCTTGCGGTTTTTGGGACTAATTGCGCACTCCATCCACACTATTAATTATGCAGTTTCTTTAAAGCCAGCTTTCTTTTAGGCCTGTTAAACGATTGTGTTTGGACAAGGGTTGGTGCGATCCGTCGAAACGAGGAAAAGTATGACTGGACAAGATTCGAGGGGAGGCCTAAAATGATAATATTCTAGTTGAGTCATAGAACCGACTCCGAGGCGAGACTTTCACTTATAAAGTCCCGAACAGAGAATAAACTTAATCCAGTTGTGCACTAACTCTTTTCTTTTCGACGCCCCAATTTCTTGTAAAATATTGCTCTTCCACCACACAGTGGGCATTGTTTTGAATCGCCAACGCAAATGAAATTAAATTCCTTGTGAGATTTTCTTCATCTTGGTGCACGGCGCTTCTCGCGTCACAGATTTACCCCAAGGTATAATTTCGTTAGACGATACACCATACTTCGGACGCGAGACCCGGCTCTATTTAACATAGCATACATACATACGGCGCGGTGATATGTGGTGAAAGCGTGCTGATGAGTCCTGTTGAAGAGTCCAAAACCGGTTTTGGAAGTTCGTGTGGACCAAACGGACAGTCGGACTAATTTCAAATACACTCCGGTGCTCGAGGAACCGACTGTATAGATTCGTATAAATACACAGTATCAATACATTTCGCCACGTCTGCTTGTCGGCCTGTGATATCAAGGCTCTTGTTATATTCTCCAGTTTCGGCCGCTTACCATCTTCAGTAGAATTTCTGTTTGCATTTTTACTACACGCGAAAAAATCCGGTACTAAAAATAAGAACACCGAGAGCAAAACTTTCAAGAAAAGCCACAAAGAAATAAGAATGAACTAAAAAAAAAATCTTTACGCAATTTCGCCATCATCAGTAGCGTAGTTGATATCGTTACTCCGATGAATGTCCTCACTGTAAACAGTAAAGTAGCCTGTATGCTACGAAAAGTGACCAAACCTAGAAGAGAGTATTTTTTAAATTAACTCTCCCTTCTGCATTGTACGTGAGAACGTTTTACTTTCAATACCGCCTGGCGACTGGTTATTTCAATCTTAATTCTGAACTAATTTGCCCTTCTTCATCGTGGGCTCACATTCTTGGGGTGAAACAAAAGAATTGTGGCCATAAATCGTTACGATTAACGACACCTTTTTCTCGTTGAAACAAAAGAAAATTCAGTTTAAATTTGGAGCTCGAACCCAATTATATTGTATTTTTTGAGTTCATTAGCCTATTCGGGCCTATAGGCCCCCTTTAACTTATGAAATGTATACAGCAGAGGTTTACTTTTAAAATTCTTTCACTTCGACTTCATTCTAAGTATTTGCTCCCGTCTACATGCAACCTCTCTACATTAAGATAATTTACCGGGCTACGAAAAAAACAACGTATTTAAAAGCAACGGAAAACCCTACATATAAGGCAGAAGCGCGTGCGCGTGTGTTCGTGACCGAAACGAGATGTGAATCAGAGTACGACAATCATCATCATCACATCATCAGCAACATCCAAGCTTCTTCTTCAACGTCGTCTTCCTCCTCCGCGCCGTGCAGTGTCATGAGATTTTTCCAAAATATTATGCCGGAAATATATAGAGAAAAACGTTGGATATAACTTGAAATTAATCGAAGATTGTTCGGCCCGCCGTACAATATCAGAACTGACGTATTTCAATTATAGACCTACAGAAAATGGTCAGTATTAAGAACATTAATGTGAATACTTATAAGTAGAACTGCCATAGGTAATAAAAATTACGTAATAAGCCGTCAATTCTAGACCGCTTAAGTAGTTTGCCAAATTTGGTACCTATATCAAATATATTACATATTATTTATATTTTATAGTTATAATATGTTGAACTGCAGAAAAAATTGTAGACCTCCAACAGGACGTCTATAATGACTAAATAAACGAATTGGCAGTGGTCTGAGCGAAGGTTGATCCAACCGGTTTCACATATTGTCCTCATCTTTTTTCCGGTTCTCGATCCCAAAGAACGCGATTATTATTCCAGGAATTTAAAACACCCGACCGGAAAACGTCTTTTATATAAGATGAACCCTAATACCAGACCAACTAGAAACAATACAATTCAAGCAAAATTCGGCCGGAAAATAGGTTATTATTTAATTTTGTTGGTTAAATCGGAAATAATTTATTTACTCCAGGGATAGGTTTTTCCCTTTAGTTCAGCCTCTCTTTTAGGCGTCACTAATGTGTCGACATTTATAATAATTTGAATAATTTTTAATAAGTGTGAAATTAATGCTCTCAAGTGGGCTCATTCTCGCCGTCGGTTTCTCCACACGAATTATCGTTATGCACTTTACCTCGTTTCCGAACAAGAGAAAGAACCATGGTGCAATAACAGACACACTATAGTACGGATATCGGTATAAATGCAAGTTAGTACGCATTATGTACTCTGTGTCAAATAAAGAATAAAAATAATTCTCGGTTACTTCGGGCCGTGCGTTGAAATCTTTGCGGAAGCTCGGTGGCCTCGTTTTCGGGATAGAAGAAAACGGAAGGGGAAAATAAACAATAGGCTGAGCACAATACTGCCGCAGTCGTCATTTTTCACGTCCGGGCCAAGGTTGACCGCCGTCCAAATAATATTTCGCGCGCAGAAAAAAAAATAAGCTAGATCACGTGACACTCAGAAGACGGTGGGTTCGAAGAGCCACCCTAAACCATAGGCATTCGGAACTATTGTTTGCTGCTGTCGAAGCTGAATTCTATTCGAGCCCGAGACACATTTTAAGGGGACACTTTACGAACATTCGCGGGAACAAACTGACCACGGAATGAATGGAGCCCGCGATGAAGAGATGAATAAATTATTTCAGGAAGTGAAGGTTAAAGAACCAGTCGCCCTGCAATATTGAGTGCGAACGTTTCACACAGATATGAGATAGAACAACACAAAACAACTGTAACCGTAAGGCGACAGTTCCCACCGTCGATAGACAACGCCAACGCCACCACAATATTGCTTTGTTCGGAAACGCGTATTCCTGACGGCAATAATGAAGAGGAATAAATTAGTTTGGAAGATTACTTAAAGGATAAATTTCACACGTGCCGCCCAGACGTAAATGTTTACCGAAATTGATAGCAATTGAGTATACATGGAGAGATTATTTCATACATATACATATCTCTGAACATAAGTTCACCGAGCGTCCAAAGCACGGGACACAAAGGAAAGTGAAAGACAGTTGAAATTTATTGTCGTACGCCCACGCCGAAGCTTCCTTCCCTCACACATGGTCTCTGTCTCTCTCTCTCTCTCTCTCTCACTCTCACCGTCATCGCACAGAAGAGTCCTCCATATTACTTTACAATTTGTCAATTATTACATTTCTTTTAAAAGATACAGACCTCCACCAATCTACCCGCGTGAAGTGCCCCATTTTTGAATCGGGTTTCCTCCATATACTACTGTCATATATTCAGCTAGAACTCGTTTCGGTAATTACCTCCGCGTCAGTACTTAGCCAGAAAATAGTTAAATCTATGGATTCGTAAAATAAACCGCTTTAATAGCGATTTTTGCTCGGTGAGTTTTTCATTTTCTAAACCACTTTCGGCCGTTCGGCCACCTTCAGTAGCATGGATGAAAAAATGAACCGAATAATGAACTAAAAAGAATCCTTGTTTCGCCAACTGTTAAGAGAACAAGATTTTCTTCATTGTCCACGCTACAGAAATCGAAAATGCACATATACCGCCGGCAAACCTAAACTAATCACGAAGGTGAAAGTCCGGATTACGGAAACGGAAGAAAATAGTTTGTCTTACGGCAAAATGTATAAATATTCACAACACGATACGGCTTTACTTTCATCTTGTTTATAGTTGGGCCGAGAGCGGTGGCCGGCGGATGGTAAAACCTACAGGGGGCCCAACGAATTTCTACGCCCGCTTCAGTCTTCAGCTTGAGGGCTCGCAGGGCCTCATGAAAGCCCGCCGAATGAAAACCCCCATGTATGTGTAAAGAAAATGTATACGTATACGTTCGGTTACGTTTCAATGTATACGTTCGCGTCCGGAAAATATCCAGCAGAAACGCGTACGCTGAATTTATTTGATGTGTGGTTCTCATTTACCGCCGATTCACGTAAATACCGCAGTAATATAACTAGTATATAACGTTTAGTACCCAAACAGCCTTATCTTCTAATACGCGGTGAGCTACCCAAAGATAGAACGAAAGTTGTTTGATAAATTTATTGGCAATTAAAGGGGAAAAAAGTTTACATAGTAGGTTGGCATTAATTTTCAACTGACATAAATATCCGCGCTAGCTACCGGCTCGACAGTTGGCCAACCCTTCGTTTAGTGTATACATCGTGAATGGAACGCGTCTCGTTACTCTTCATCAGTGCGGTGTCCCAGGTGAGCGTAGGCTCTAATTTCATTTCCAATCCCAATATGATCATTTAAAATACTATTATTATTTGATCATCCAAATCACTTTCAGACTCTTCCTTTGCAAGTACGCGTTGAGGAGGCTCGAGACGTTTTCCGATACGATTTTCCGACCCCCCATAGGAGAGTGTTCTGGGGATATCAATTCAGGAATTCCGGGATAAAGCCGCGCCGGTATTGATTTCCCGCAAAAAACGGCTTTTCCCAATCCTGTAAACCGTGGATAAAAAATTTCGGGAACCCGCGTCGCCGTGACTCTCATGAATCAATGAAAAAACAAGCTCCAAGTATAATTTCATGTTGCCAAAATGCTTGAAAAGAGTTATGAATCGTGTTTTGTTACCCACCTGAAGTTTCGAGGATGGAAGAGGACACCGGTCTGAGAACGCTCGGAAGACTGGCCGGGCCCCTACTGGTGGTGAGTGTGTCAGGGTCATCCGCCACCCCCTCCACAACTGCCATCCGCCATCCCCTCCACAACCGCCATCCCCCATCCCCTCCACAACCGGAAGTGCGACAAACAATTTGAAATTTTCGGTGGCCTGAAAAAGTTTTCCGCTTCTTTCTTACTTCAATTTATCCGCATTTGTGACATGTTTACGTTATGTAGAACGGTGAGCGCAAACGCGGTGCAAGTGGCGAAGGGGATGCAGATCCTCAGAGCTAGAATTAGGGAGGAAAGCCCTCGGAGGGATATAGAAAACAATTCTAGCCCGAATAGTGACAATAGTGAAGAAATATATTAGGCGTCGCAGCAACGGCAGCAGACCCATCCGGTGCAGGATGCCCATAAAAGAGTTGATGAGGACCTCATGGAAAAAATTGGAAAAGAGATGGGTAACCTACCCAAGGCGACCTCCTGAGTGGTGCATGAGCCTTTTGTTGTTGGTAACAGGACACGGTTCGCTCAATGCTCGTCTACACAGACGAGGACCACTGGGAGTGCGCCTGCCTGGGAAGAGGAAGAATGGGGAGATCGCAGAAGAGACCTGGTGACAACAGTGAGCGTCTGAACCCGAGACGCTATTACGGCAGCAGTTTACAGCGCTCGGACAAGTCCCAGGAAGGATTCTTTTCCTAAGTGGGATTAAGGATTTCCCTCTGAGAGGCTACAACTTACGTTAGGTTCCGGAGGACTGTTGATTTCTTCCTAAATCGTTAATCGATATCATTCTAAGAATATGATGTTGCAGATGTTACGGCAAATAATTGTACGAATATTTCTTTTTAAAGTTAACAAACGTTTCCTTATACTAAAACTTTAGAACCTACTTTATAACAGTTTATATACTTTTGAGATTGGTAATGTAGACTTTAAGTGACGGTTGAGAAAAGGAGCGGTGGGTCGTCAACGATTTCTTCTCCTTTAAGAGATAAGGAAGTGGCAATAGATAATAGAGGAGCAGAAACTTCTAAAGTTGAAGGAACTTTCAATATTTCAATGTCATAAATTTCTTCTTCTGGTGGTGAGGAAAAAACTTGTTTTTCTTCACCTGTTGAGGATATCGCACAAGAAGCTTGTGAAGTGCAAGGCACTGGTTTTGTGCATCTGTCTAAGGGAGCTTGAACTGTTTTCTCGCTAAACTAACATAATTTCAACTTTCGAGTCTAACCTCATCTTCTTCTTCATTAGTATTTCGTACATTTTTCGATTTCACATTTTTTAAATATGTTTAATCAATATTTTTGTATATTGTTTTCATTTTTTGATTAAAAAAATCTTATACGCTCGCGTTTCACACCCCCCTAGTTGGGTTAACACCAACTTTTGGAGAAACAAATTTTCCCTCCGAGTTACTTCGACATACAAACTGCCGACTCCTAAATATTTCATTTTTATCAGTTTTTATTTTATTTATAACTGCGAATACATTTTTTATTTATTCTGTTATTCGACAAAAAAAACTTGAAATATGTTCCTTGTATCTGAGGCTGGAACGCACCAATTGTACCTATGCGTATTTCATTGGGAAAAATGATTCGTGTTAAGACCAATTCGAGTTGTGACCGGAGTCCAGGAACGAATCAAGTTTCGGTAACCCCGAGGGTCCACTGTATATAAAAATACCTGGCATTAATTATTAAAAAATTACATATGTACGCAGTAAAAAATCCGCGAAAAGCGAACCGCGTTATGGCGATAAGCACACCATTTCCATGCGGGAAACTTTTCCGGTAAAACTACCGGGGGCATTGTTCGATATTGAAATCTGATTCTTTATCATTTCCGCCAGTCGTTATCAGAGTTCAGTTAAGAGTGAACAATCGCTATTATCACTGAAACCTTTCGGGTGTTTTTTTGTTAGGCTGGCCTTGAGTGAAAGACAGCGTAACCTCCCCCCGATCTGTTAACCTGTTAGGATCGATCCCCGAGTTGTCAGCTGAGTCCGGTTTTCGAGTTTTGTTTTTCAAATTCCGTTCACCCGAAGTTAAAAAACAACCGGTACACCGACTATTATGTTTCCTCGTCCGTTTCTGACGGGCGTTCTCGACTCGGGGCCGGATTAAAAGCGGAAATCGAACCCACAGCGGTTTGTATCTGCCCGTCCTCTCTCACACTCTCTCTCTGTCTCGTTCTCGCAGTCGTTTATGATATAAAACGTAACAGGTCTAAAGTTGTGCCCCCATCGATGGTTTTCTTATGATCACACCGATATGGAAGACAGCGTTGACAAGACGGCCTACAGTGAATCGTCGGCGGACGACGACGGTAGTTTCACTTTCAGCTGTACTTTTTTGTTATTCAGTATTCCTAGTCGTATTTAAAGGCTATGCTTAAATAGTGTACTCTGTTCGAAAATGTCCAAAGCCCCGATGCAATCTGAAATTATCGCGAGTCCGCGGTGTTTGTGAGGTAATAACTTTCCAAATTATGAAATTCAGTTTTTCCTCTGCTCTCTCTCCTTTTCCGATGGGCAGTCACGATTCGTTTCTAGGGTGGGTTAGATCTATCACAATCTGTGCCATCGACAAAATGAAAATATCAATTTATTTATTTCGGGTGTGCTCAGTGCAATTTTTTCCTATTGATTTTTCTTTTTTTTTGTGAACAGTGAAAGTTGAAGTTTTCCTTTAAAATCGTTTCAGTGAAACTCTTAAACTGGGAATCCCCCCAGCAGGACCTATTGAAATGAAAAATATTTTTATTGCATCATTTATAAAATCGTTGACTTCTCTGTTGTACAGATATACAGCAGAGAGTTGAAAAACTCTTAGCCCAAGTCACGGAACTTCAGTCAGAGCAACGAAAGTCGAGTGATGAATTTGATGTCCAGAGAGGTAAAATGAAAGAGCTGTTCCTTCAGCAACAAGGTACTATAATTAAATTAATCTTGATTTAACAAAAATTTACAAGTAATAAAGAAAAATATTTGTTTTCTGCTTTAAGAAGGTTACATTCTGCGATTATAGAATAATCTTGCATAAGGTTAGGGAAATTAGATGTATCAATAATTTATACAATTGGTTATAATTAAATATTTACAATTTAATTATTTATTTAATTGTTACAATTCAGTTTGGCCAGGTTACTGGGATATTGCCTTCATAAATTAGTGTTATATAATTGCTTATCTCAATTAGCTTAAACTTGAAATTATTAATAATTATTAAATCCATACCCATAGGGAGTTTAGGCTAAGCTAAATGCCCAAAAATTATGCAATAGTAAGTAGCATTTAGAAATTTCATAATTTGCATAATGTTTTAATAGAAAATATTTTCATGAAATCAAAATAAGATTTTAACTTTTTACAGGCAGTAAAATGCGAAGTTAATCATAAAATAAATTTTGTAAGTACTGTCACAGCTTAATATAATATCGTCTACTTCATAATTTTGTGACAATTATAACACTGTCAAAATTAAATACTCAATTTTGAAATTTCAAAGAGGATACTATCATGTGAATTACTCTATCTGTTGGTGTTAAAGAAGCATGGGCATGTTGGACTTTAGGACAGTTCTGGCTTATTTAAGCATTTAAATTTGAGAAAATTCATTGCCAGCGTTGCAATCAGAATAGTAAACTTATTGATATTCAGTTATACCAGACATTTATCAATAAAAAAGAATAAATTATTACTAAATTACTAAATAAATTATTATTAAACATTTTATAGAATTGTAAGCCACTAGGTAAACAATTAAAATAGCTGAATTGAGAGAAATAAAGTAGGGGGAATAGTATAACATTGATGGTGACCCAGGTTTTTTAAAGCCAATATATGACAACAATCAAAATTCTTATATCTTGTCCTCAGTAATGTTCAAATTACTGTGTCATCAGTGGCATTATTGACTACAGTTTTCATAATTATTGCAGTTTATTTGTTATGTAGTATAGTACATAATTGTAAATGTTAAAAGAGGAACGAAACCGGCTGCAAGAAGAAATGGACAGACTTAAAGTGGAGTTGGATGAAGCCAGGAGCCAAGTGACCGTCACAGGACTTGATCTTCAGTCGAAGCTTGAAGAGGAACGAGCAAAGTCGCAGGAAGAACTCGCTTCACTTCAGCAACTCCTCGCCGGTAAAGTATATCAAGTTGCGACTAAAAGTACAATTATCTTTTTTACCCTTTCTTGGTGCATTCATTCACCGAGGAAAACAGTTTCTACCAATTTCAATCCGAATAATTCAGTTGTATAAAACTGACATTCAATTTTCATTGCCCAAGATAGAAATGAAATGTTGAAGTGAACAGAGGGAAATAGTAACTAACTATTACAGAGAGATCTGACAGAGAGAACATCTTTCTGACATACTGAAAAATGTATGTTGTGCAGTCTTTGAATTCTGATATTCAAAATTGAATTGAATTCTGAAAAACTTGTAGGGCCACAAAATTGCACTATAAAAATGAAGAAGAAAATTAAATTTGTTTCATTAAATTTTTTAGATTATGCTTGACATAGAGTTTATCACTCCATGATTTCACATATATTTTCCATTTTTAGGAATATTGCTTCCAACTTTACTGAAATGTTTGGCCATTGACCAGTTGTGTAAATTTAAAACAATGATGTTTTCTTCTCCCCCACTTCTTAGAAACATTGGAGGAAAACAGTAAAAATGAAAATGAACTGAAAATACTGAAGCAGAAGAACGAGAAACTGGAGGCGGAGATTGGTATTCTGAAATGCGATTCAGGAGGCGGGAGCGGTGCCCCATTGCTCGCTGCCCCCACTGCCATGTTCAGCACTTTGGCACGCAAAGTTGCCAGCCAGCTGGGGGCAACAGACAATCAACAGTCAGCAGAAAATCTCGAGGACAGCATGCGGAAGGTATTTATTTGTTCAATTGTATTTAGATATAATTATATACTGTGATTGAAATCATTATTGTACTTAAAAGTTTATGGCCAAACATTAGTTTTAGTTGTATAAATGGGCATATATATTTCATAAAATGAATAGTTTATTATGAGAACTAGTTTCTGGTCACCAAAAGTATCATCATGTAGTTTGACTTATTAGAAAACTAGGCCTATTATAAACTAGGCTGAAATTTTCTATAAGCAGTTTAATTGTATATTATAGTTACTGTAACCGGAGTCATTATTGTACTCAAAGTCTATGGCCAAACATTAGTTTTAGTTGTATAAATGGGGTATTTATATGTGTAATATTGACAGTCATTAAGTAAAATTGTTTGATTCCCTATATTGAAAGTATCTTCACATCGTTTGATTTATTAGAAAACTTGTTATAAAGTAGGATGATATACTTTGTCCATGTACCTATCTTTGTCCTTCGAGTATTTTTTTAACACATGAATTTATACTGCATGTCTTCTTGCCATAAATTGTTGATATGGGTACCCGTTGTAGGGAGACACTCTTGAGATACAGGTGGTGGAGGTTCTGAAATCTCGAGATTGGATGAAATGGTGAGAGTGAGAGAGCCAGTTTACTCATTATTTTTGTTAGTATTTATCTCTCTTCTTTTAAAGAAATCAATGTTAACCCAATAGGTTGACCCCTTTGTGAAATTGTGGATATGACTATATTTTATTCTTAAATATACAGGCTTTAATTTTTTCCTTGAAATTTAGTATTGCATTATTACACTGGCATATTATGGAAAACTGTTGTCGTAGGTATCCTGGAGTATGAAAAAGCAGAAGTTGTTCAAGCAAAATCCAAAGGTAAAAAAACATGATGGTATTAAAAAATGTTGTTGGGTGTTCAGTATCAGTTAATTAACTTTGGCTTTAGTCTAACATCTCTCGTTGTATTACCTCTTTTGTAAAGTTTATTGTTATTAACCGTATTAATATGATCTTCGTAAGAATTTAAAAGTCAATGTTGATTGGTGGGAATATGTGATTTTGAGAAGTACTATTCCTCAATAATTTTCAACCTGGTTAGATTGTATATGTTTCATTTAATATGCTTTTCAGCAAATGTTATCAGTGCTTTCATGCGGTATTGATCCTACATGTCAGTTTTAAAGCTCCTAGATATAGTAATATAAATTAATTTCTGAGTTTTAGAGAGATTTTATGTTATCTCTTAAGTTGGCACCAAATTAATTCTAATTGAATTAATAATATTCGGATAGTGCTTAGTTCTGTGGCTCTCTGTATTCTGTCGAGGGTACAAATGTATGAAGATTTAATATATTTATAGTACAGCAACTATACAAACAACACAGCTATTCAAACAATAAAAATTATATATACCACAAAATATATGAGCGAAGGTTAATAGGATATATATCAAAATGTATATATTTTTATGTGGTTTGGCTTTGTAGTTAATGTTTGTCTGCTTCATCATGTTGACATTAGCCACGTATATAAAATATTTTTTGTATGACTGTTATAATGAAAATGTAGATGTACCTACATCACAAGTTAGTTGTTTTCCTTCAATTGTAATGCATTACACTTCTGTCCTAATTCTTTAATATATTTTCCTGCACTATTAGAAAGAAATTATGCTGTAAGGACAAGTGTTAGAAGACAGTTAGAGGTATTTAACAGAACAGCTTTAACTTTCCCTATTAACATTTATGTAATTGAATTAATCCTTTTTATATATTGTATAATGCAGTCAGTAAACATTATCATTTACCTGTCATGTAATTACACATTTATTATTGCCAATTGTTCATTATTTTACTTAATATTTAATTATTTTTAATGATTTATTAAACATACATGGAATTGAAATAAAGCACTATTTCTGAGTTACAGGAATGTTTAACTTTTATTATTTTTTCTTTAAAAAATATTTTTGATTCACAAAACTCTAAAATTATTACTGTGTCAGGCAAAAGAAGATGCTGAGGTTCTAAGATCATTAGTGCTGCCACTGGAGGAAGAGATATCAGTTTTAAAGACTAAACTTCGAGATACACACCAGCAGCTTAAAAAGTATCAAGACCATGAGTTGGTGAGTATTTTAATTCCTAATTTGTTTCTGTTTGCTTTTCACTTATTCTTTCTTGTTCTTAATTGTTATTTTAACCTTCCATATAAAATTTGTAGCACAATATATATTTGAATTTTATTGCCAATGTATTAATGGTGGTAGTCTCTTTTTCAGGATGGAACTGTAGCAATAAGATCATTACATTCTTCAGGAGGTGTAAGTTCAAACTTTTATCATTTAATTATTATTTTTTTTATTAAAAATTTGGTAATGTCAGAAGAATATCTTATTATTTTTTTATAATAAATTACACACACACAGATATAAATAATTATGTACATTATTACTATTGAATTATATTTAATTCAATTGCAATAATTTGTTTCAATCTTTAAGAATTTTCACAATTTCCGATGAATAATTTGTAATATCTTGAATCTTACATTTTGAATTTATAATTGTCACAGATCACTGTTATTAAAATTGATAATGGTAGTTTTGATTTTAAAAATATTTATGAGTTCTTTTAGTGTTTATCTCAAATATCTTAAACATATCAACCTTTCTTTTAAACATAATTTTTAAAGTATTTGTTTCTTTTATATCTATCTTGTGAGATGCGTTAAAATTAAATTGATAAGTATTTCAGGTTGGAACCCTTACTGGTGATGTGGCTGTTGAATATGAAAAACTTGCAGGTAATTAAATTCACAGTTTTATTATTACAAAAATATATATTTGAAAATATTAGTGTAAATAAGAGTATTTTATCCCTAAAGCAGGATCATCAAGTGAGGAACTGTGTACTGCTGTACCCGAGCAGCAAAATGCCTCAGGTTTGTTGATATTTTTTTGAAAATATTAATTATCTTACATGGTTAAAAATGGTTTTTTTGCATGTGCTCTAAAGCTTTTTTGTGGTGTTCCAAGCTGAAATTGTAGCCTATACATACGTGTGTGTGTGTGTGTGTGTGTGTGTATGTACAAGAAAGCACTTAATTTTCACGTCTCATTCGGTTATACATGCTTATATTAGACCACTCATATAGTAGTACATTGCCAGAAAAAAAATATTAATATATGTTATGCATTAATTTGGAATAACATGGTTCTTGCGTTCTTCTGCCTCTGCTCACTGGTCACTTGAAGGATCTAACTTTTGCTGTTTGGCAACCAACATGCTTAAATGACTCATCAGCCTACTAACGGAAAGCTACTGAAGATGGTAAACCGCCAAAACCAGTCAAGCAAAAGACCAAACCGGCTAGCAGAGACAGATCACTAGAACTATGGTATTTTCAATTAATTTACCATATTGTTTGTCATACATTTCATTCGGTATATCAAGGCTATTTGTAATGATAAATGTTTGATCATGCGCATGACGTTATTTCCTTTGTAGATCTTTAAAATCTCGCAAAATTATTTTATCACTTTATTTGAAAATATTAATGTTTTGTTAATATATCTAATTAGGAGGTTGCGATATGTGTTCTAATTATGAGGCTCAGCTGGTTCAGGCAGAAGCCAGGTGCAGTAAATTAGAAAAGGAAGTGGCTACACTGGATAAATATAAAGAAGAGCTTGCAAAAGAAACAATGTTTCGTAAAGAAATGGAGGATAAATGGACAGAAAAAAAAGAGGAACACAAGGCACAGGTGATGTTCATAACAAATTTATCTCTTATTAGTTACTAAAATGTACTCTGGAACATCCCAGTGAATATTAATTTTAATTTCTAGGTAACGGAATTGCAAAAGAGAATGAAAACTGCCGAAGATATGCTGGCAGAACTTAGAGAAAAGTATAAAAGACATTGTATCGAAATTGAAAAACAGTTTAACCAATTGAAAGAAGAAAGGCGAGCTACACAACATGACCTTAAAAGGTAGGGGATGTTTATAATTGTTAACTTTGAAGAAATTATATAAAATCAGTAGGCCAACTAAACACAATCAAAATTTAACCTTTTTTTTATTTCAACTGATGTGCTAGAATAAGTTGATTGCTAGTTGTCTATTCTTAGTTTTAATATTTTATACTGGAAAAAATCACATCAGAACTTTGATATTTGACATAATTCACCGGATCAGAAATTTTAGTTCACAAATTTTGATTGAACTTTGTGAACTGCTTTCTATTTCACTAGCTTTCCATTCTAAAATATTAATTAAAGTCCAAAAACATTTATTAAGATGCGTGTTGGATAAAAGTACAGTTAACAGCATTTTATTTTGTGTGTACACATTATTATTGTGTTTATATACATATTGTACATGCGTATGTGTATATTTATATTATTATTTTGTTATAAATATTTTTTAAGTAATCCACAATTACTATTTTTGTTACCAGGATAGAACTGGAAAATGACAATCTAATGGGAAAGTATAATGCTCATTCAAGGGAATTGCAGAATGAAGAAATTAATCTTCCTGATACTGTTGAGGTGTGTATTACATCTGAGATGTAATTTTTCATATTTGAAATGTAATGTATACGACCAGAGAAATATTTATGCATGCAGCCTTGAAATAAATAGGTTAATGTCTTAAAAAGTAATGACTTTAATTTTAAAAATGGTATAATATCTCAATTGTATAATGAAGTGGTTGATGATTACAAAAATGTCCTGAATGATATATGGATAGCATTGTGAATTATCCTCATTCTTTTTGGCTCAGTTTAATCTTTCCTTGTTTTAAAAATTACATCATGCATTAAAAAAAATTCAGGTTTAATTCATGTTTAATCCTTCATATTCTTTCATATTTCTTCAAAACTATTTTTTCTGTAATCTACAAATAAGATTTTTTGTGTTATTTTTTTATAAAACAAAAACTCTATATTTCACTTAACAATAAACATTTTCAAAAGTTTTTTTGTTCATGTTTTTGTATAAAAATGTACATGAGTGTAATTCCAAAAGTTTTACACAGGCATTGCAGGAAATGTGGCTAAGACAGAGAGAAGATCTTATAAAAGCCAAGGTTGGCCAAGAGAGATGTGAAGAATCGGTCAAGAGCTTGGAATGTCTTTACAATTCAGCTACTGTTGAACAGTCACAACTTTCGGCTCAAGTTGGCACTCTAAAGTCAGTACATTTTACTTGCAGGACAACCCTTGTAGTGAATTATAATTTTACCTTTAAATGTTATATCATGACCAATCCCAATCATGACTAATACTGTAGTTGTCTGAAAAGATAAGTTTCAACACATGACATTGGTCAGCTTTTAAAATATCTGATGTATTAAACGAAAAATTTGTTAACAATATTCTTTGTTTGTTAGAAATAATACTTTCTATAGTATGATTAAACATTTTAAGTATTTTCAATAAGTAGCCAGTTTGTGTAAGAAACAGAATGTATTTTTGGAGTAATTATGTCCATGTTTGTGTGTTTGAATTTATAAAAATTAATTTTAATATGAATTCTATATTTAGGTAATGTGTTCTTGTTAGTATTGTTGCTAATACAGAGAGTGTTATTAATGTTTTTTCCATTTAAAATTCTGCTTGTAGTGTTGAATTGGCAAATAAAGATAAAATTCTGAAGCAGAACCAAGACTTTATTGACAAGCTGGAACAAACTATTTCCAAACTGAAAGAAGAAATGCATGAACTCAGGTCATTGCTTCAGACCGTGAAGGACGAGAAAGTAAGTGGTGGTTTCTATGTTTTTGTTTAATTGCCATTTGTTGCTCTTAATTTTCTTATATGAAAAACAATACATTGCCCGGATGACCCGAATTCACATTGTTACTGTGTAAAATCTGGTAGGATCATGTGATTCATTCCATAGAGCTCCCCTGGGTGAGGTCTGCTTCCGACATTTAGAAACTCCTACTGGTTCCATCATCAGGGGAAAGCTTAAATATTGTAACTGGAATTTTGCAGAAGCAGCTGGAGGACTTGAATACCGACATGAAGAACAGGCTCATTTCACTGCAGATGGGACTTGAAAATGGTGAAGCGGTGCAGAAAGATTTTGTTCGCCTGTCTCAGACTCTGCAAAAAGAACTTGAAAATCTTCGTGCTCAGAACAATGTTGTGAGTTTAACTGTGCAGAACAATATTCGTTCAATATTCGGTAGCATTATCCTCTCATCAAATATGATAGGGACAGATCAGAAGAATGGAAGCAAATTATATGCATAATATTAATATTTAAAGAGTGAAAGCATTGTATTTTTTAACCGAATGCATTTATATTTCAGCTCAGGTGGGAATATGAAGAGGATGTGATGGAATGTAGAGGATGTGAACAGCAGTTTAAATCCAGTTCCAAAGGCAAGGTAAATACTAATTGTATATATATTTGTGTAAAGTGGAGAGATGATCGGATTAACTTGTAATTTCTGTGTCTTGTGTGAACAAAATTATATTATTGTATTTATATTTTCTTTACTTAAAAGAAGGGCAAAATTATGAAATTAAATATTATGAAGAAGGTTTATTAAAGAAGTGTCCACCCATATGCCATGGACATAAGTTGGGTCGTAAAATAGGTGATTTTAGTAGGTATGCCAAATTGGAGAATCTGACACTGCCGAGTCATGTGGTAAGGTCGTTCTAAAAAGTTTCTCCTGTATAAATATAAGAAGGGTACTACTGTAAATTAAAGAAATAATCGCATATAGTCGAGCTTGTGAACTTCTGTATCAAGATATTAAACCTACCGTTTAATATCTTTGAGCTGTAATTCTGCGCTCAGTTTGATGAAAGTGTTCAATTTATTTTTTTCAGTACAACTGCAGGCATTGCGGTAAAATATTCTGTGGCAGCTGTCTTTCTCACAAGGTGATGAGCGGCCCTTCGTGCAAGGAGTCAAGGGTGTGTGACGTATGCCACACTCTTCTCAACAAAGAGTCCGCACCCTACTTTTCTACCGATCCACCGCACACCAACAAATGAACTTTGTAACGTTCCACGCTTCACAAAATCGGATTG
This sequence comes from Lethocerus indicus, assembly GCA_019843655.1. Taxonomy (NCBI): domain Eukaryota; kingdom Metazoa; phylum Arthropoda; class Insecta; order Hemiptera; family Belostomatidae; genus Lethocerus; species Lethocerus indicus. The sequence goes on along the minus strand of JACDQD010000003.1, from coordinate 29,776,897 downwards.
CCAGCTTGTCGGTGACGTTCATTTTAAATGTATATCGTTTCTCTTTGTTTCCAGTACGGGTTTTGAAAATTTAGAAATGTTATTATATGATTTTCGTCCTGGCCGACCAAAAATTTTCTGACAATTATACCACAGTTAGACGTATACTGAGTATTTTAGTGTAAGTTAGTTGCATTCTACCAGAAATTGTTGGTTTTTGAACTTGTATCTATTAACTTTCAGACATTTTCCAGCGGGATATCAATACGATCTGCCCAGTTAATCAATTTTCAGTTTCATCTTTTTACAGATTTCACTGTCAATAACAAATGAGCTATTCCACTATCGTATAATTTTTCTGTTCTTATGAATATAGTATTCTGTATTTTAGTAGAGTAGCAGAAAAATAGAGATTATTTTAAAAACACAACTGCAGTAGCCAGGAACATGGGCTAATCAAACAATATTTTTAAACCACACGAATGCCTCATTTCTTTTTCTTCTTTGTAGCTACTATACTTGACTATTCTAATTTTCCACTGCAATTATCTGCTGTTATGTCCGTGCTGTATTTTCACTTCTTTTTATCGCATTGAGGAAAATTAAATTTATATTTCCAACAAAAGCTCATGTCACTTCAATTAATGGAAATGTCAATTTTGTTTTTATTATGTTAGATTTACAGTGTTAAGGGAGTCTCTGAAGAAGATTCAGTGGAATATACCAAATGTTGTTAAACACTGTATACTTATTAGCTTATAGCAGCACATTTCTGATATTTTATTTTTCTTTTAAGAATTTTCAGAACAAATTATTTTTTCATGACATCTCTTTTATTGATCAATTCTTATAATTCGACAGGTCAATTAACTTTTATAATGTGATGTTTTAATTTCCTTTCACGCGTTTAATATTGTGGCAGCTTGTTCTTTTATCTTATTTAAACACGGCCACGGTATACATTTAATGTGTTTATATCACAACGAAGTTCATTTTAGTTAAATAAGAAAAATATAGTGGAATGTTGCCTCGTTTTTTTCAAATGTTTATGAACAAAAGCTGTTTTATCATAGTTTCCAGGTTTATATTTTACATTGTAGAGTAAAAGCAAGTGGTAGTGCGATCTAAGAATATGCCTGGAAAACTTCTGTTGTATCGTGTGTCTCATAATACTTACATGTTTATACACATACTACTATACACATTTCAGTGCAATGTTAGTTTAAAAAAGAGGCATTTGCTACCTTCTACTTATAGATTGTGATTTCTGTCTAAATATTTTGATAAGATGAGAACATTTTTAAAGAGTCTATTATATGTATATACTATTGGCATATTTTTACTCCTTGCAGACACTAGGAGACACTTATTCCTTTTTAGTGTAAATACATTAACAAATAATTTGTGACTATTCATCTCAATTTCTTTGTGATTATTACTATATCTTGATTTAGCTTCAAACAAAAAGACATATATACATACATATGTGTCTTACGATATATAATGAAATTTAGTGTTAATATGTAAATATGTCAAAAGAAAAAATGTGAAATGAGTATTTCATAGTTTTGTAATCCCTTGCAGTTTACTCAGATCAATAACAAAATACTTTTTGCACCTTTAGGTCCAATTTGAAACGTCCAATGGAATATTCCAAGTGGCAAAGTATTTCACGCCTTCACTGCAATTCAGTACTTGAAATACCGGAATTAAACTCTTGTCAAATAAAAAAAATAAACCTCATAGTTAATTATGAAAGTAATGACAAACAATTTCATCGAAACATCACGGCTACCTACTAATCGCCTGTATATGGTGAATTTTTCTATTGTTATTACGTGCCTCTACTTTCTTATTTATGACCGGTCTAGTTAAGATTACAATTAATAAAGATGTTGCGAATTGCAGCATTTTCAAGGGGTATATTATTTATTTATAGTAAAGAATTGTCGAGGTTACAGACATTTCTTTTGAAGTCTGAGCTGTGTTTTATTGATTTGTTGATGAAAAATAAAATTAATAATATTGTTTCTTGTCATTATTTACACTTCCCTTTATTTGTTCACATTGTCATGAATTATTCCAACATATTACAAAAATTATTTTATTCATATTGTAGTTTTCTTGATTTTCTGTTTCCTCTTGCTGGCTTGGTCTTTTACTGTTTAAAATGTGGGTAAAAGTGAAATAAGAGTCCAGGCAGATTCGACACAAACAACCAATATGCCAGGTGAGTCAGCACTTCATCTTCATTACACATGTCTAATTAATCGCAAGGCATAAAAATATTGAAAGGATGGTATACAGACATGCAGAATATGTAACTGTATGAACATGAAAAATCGGAACTTGTTTGTAAACCGACATTATTTTATTAACAGGGATAGATAGAAATAACATTTCAGGCACAATCTAAATGTGTTTAAATCACAGTAAAGAGTTTCCTCATCAAATCTTTTCAAAGGGTCGAACCCCCCCCCCTCTAAAATATGTACAATTGGGAGTTAATCTGCCCCAGAATAGAGAAATATCGTGAAAATTTTGCGATTGACAAAGAAGGTTGGAATACCGTAGATTTCTTGTGTTTCCCTCTTTTGCTAGACCGGTTTCGGCTGTTTGCCATCTTCAGTAGCGGTGTCACTTTTGGCACTTTGGATGTATTTTGGGCATCCTCACTGCACTGTCACTGTCATTTGTACTGTGGTAGTGCGCATACTTTGTCGTGTGTATATTTATGCCAACAGACAACCTCCACAGTACAAGTGGTGCCCACAAAACATCAAAAGTGACTAACACCGCTACTGAAGATGGCGAGCAGTCGAAACCGGTCTAACAAAAGACCAAACCAGCGAGAGGGGACAGAAACAGAAGAAATCTACGGTATTCCTACAGGAATTCCTACTAGAAGGGATTCCTATAATGATATTTGGGGGGGGTCCGATACCATCCAAGGGAGATTAAAAACTTCACTAAAGTTGTTGTTCGATTTGCGAGTTGAGTTAATTATCAACTTATCTATATCATCGGTAATCTTATTAAAGTATTAAATTACAAGATATAACATTAATACCAAACTGAGGTGCACCATACAGAGTCAGTAAATATTTAGTTACGTCACTTTGATTCGTTAGGATCGGTATGTTTTTCAAAGGATAATACAATTTAATTATATCGAATATAACTGGTTGACTATTTCTAAGAATACAGCGTTTAGGGGTTTTCGTTCGAATAGAAGTGGTATACTTGAACTCGACAGCCTATTACGTCAAAAACCGGATCGTCCTGTTTCAAACTCGCCGATTTTGTATCGCAGTTTAATTTTCGCCCGTTCAAAAGCCGTCTACCAGTTATCCTTTATTACTCGTATTAAAAAGTAATTTACGTATGTAACATAGTTCTAGAATAGATTGTAGTGAGCACGAGAGAATTTGCCGGCTGTGTGAAAATTCGTTTTAACAATTAGTTATCGAACCAGTGGGGATTAACATAATACTACAAATCACATAGGTTCTGTGCGGCATATAGATGTTCGGAATGGAATTCAGAGTTGAAAATATCATTCGTATCAAAATTGTAATTAATTTTATTTAGTTTGAAACGAAATTGCAACATGTAGCAATTCTGACATGTATATTTGTGTAATCTAATTTATAGTCAATTTCGATTCAAAATTAGGTTTGCCAGGGCAAACATGGGCAAGAAAATGTTTAAGCGTTACAATTCTATTACATTTTTTCGACAAATAATTGCCTTCAAAAAAGAATGTCGGGTTGAGAGACATCAACACATATGTTGTGAAGTAGCATTGTACCCGACTGCAAATATCTGCAAACACCGATATGAGTGTTATGAACTTCTCTTTCTGTTAATAGCTGGTTTTGTTGTTTCTCCATTAGAGAAAGTATACCAGGGGTGGGCATTGATGCATGAGGTCAAAGAGAATTCCATTCTGGTTTTTAATATATATATTAAAGCGCCAGAACACAGTTACATTGTATTAAATACACAAACGTAATTTAATTTAATACAATTACATATTCTGCACAAGTTCTAAGCACTATGTAAATAAAGTACAATATATACAAAAATATAATTAAGAGATACAAACTAATTATTTAAATTAAAAACCTACTTCATTTGTGAAAAAAGTAATAAAGTAATTTTTTTTCATAAATAAAAAAACCCGATAGTTTATATTTTTAAAGTATAATCGTTACATTTCCAGGTGGGAACAGGTTCTACATGATGGAATGGTTGAAGAGAGCCTACTACGATAGTGTCAACTGGCTGCAAACTGACGGGAAAGAAATGGCAGAAGAGACGTGGGAATATGTAAATGAGCATTCATTCACCATCGGGCTAGTCGCGGTTGTTGTTGTCATCACCATATTTGCGCTTTACAAGTGCTGCTGTGCAAGGAGAAGACCAAAACAAGTATCTTTTGCCACCTGGCAGACCCATTACGGTTCTGTGCCTTAAGCGGTGTTTGTACATCATCCCAACAAAGTTGCTGTTTAAACCTCAATTCTACATGTACATATTGCTGTTTTTGATTTCTGAAGCAACCATTTGTTTTCCTTGTTTTTACACCTTATCATTAATATGCGTAATTTTTTAAAACTGTTTTCCTGTTGATAATTCATACATTATATAACCTTATGTAATTAAAATTATGATTTACATTAAAACTTCTATTGTTTAAAAATAGAATTTAAAACCCTCTTTTGAGGGGAAACCGGGTCCTTTCTATAAGGAACAATGTATTTTAATTGTTAAAACGAACGAATAAAAAAATTTGATTCTTTAAAAATCTGTTTTCTTTATAGTAACTACCATTAAAAGTTCAGTGTATAGAATCACAATTATTTTATTATTTTTGTATTATTATTTTTTACAAACAATTGTTTGTCAATAATTCATAGCACAAACTTGCATAATTGAAGCTATGACATTGGGGAATTAAAACAATTTCTCCATTGAGGTGTGCTTCTTGTAAGGAATAATGTATTTCATTTCTTGAATCAAAATTCAAATAAAAATTTATTTTTACTATTATAAAACTGCAGTATTAGATTGGTTCTTTGAAGCATTTATAGTTCCCATATTTTTCCTAAATATGACTATATAAGAACAATGTATTACTGTATGTACATGTAATATAATTCCTCTGAATGTATACCAGTACTTCTCCAAATAAGAAAATCATTTTAAAAAGTATGTTGGGTCTATTAAACTAAAAAGTGGACATGTTGAAGTCAATTGTGGTAATTGGCACTTAGACTCCTGGAGATCAGATTGCAACTATAATTTGGTTTTAATCCTTCCATTCCAGACTATCCCATCATTCCAATACTTTAATTGGACACAAGCACAATTAACTGTGCAGACCCTATGCTCCACAAGCAAACGATATGCCCTAGTAACATGTCACAATATTGATAAAAAGAGCTACTTTTTGTTGGTGGTGAACAGCCAAAACTAGTCTAACAAAAGACCAAACCAGTGACAGAAAAAGGAAAATTTTTCCAGAAATACAAGTACATAAAAACAAACAACTAAACCATCCGTTACTATGATATTGATTCACAATGTTTAATCATTATTTCTCGTCCGTTCCGTTTATTCTTCTATTTCTTGGGTCAGGGTTGGAAGCGAGCCATTGTTCGCACTTTTCCCTGGCCTTTTCCATGCTGCTCCTGGGTACTTTCACGTTCAACGACCAGTGCTTGTCCATTTGCCTGTAGATATTGAAATTTGGATGGGTCACGACGAATTCATCATAACAACTGAGCCTCCTCCACACGCCGGACATGTAGTCGTCATCTTCGTCTTCAGCATCGCTTCGGTCATCTTCCGTTTCTTCGATCCCACTCTTCTCCAACAAAGCGCACTCCTGCAGGTGTTTCCTGATCGACTCCTGTTCGGCCTCCGGTAACGGCCGTACTTTAATCTCGAGCCGGGTCATGTCCACGAGGGCGCTCTTTTCGAAAACGGCCACCTTCCTGTGCCTTCCCGCGCGTCTCATCTCTTCCCTCGTCTCCTGGTCCACTTTCGAGAACTGGGGCTCTTCGCATTTCTTGAATTCGCTCGCGACCACCGCTTTGTCACCGAATATCGAATGCCTGGGCACCGTCAGGTCCGTTTCCTCCGTGTCGCGGAGTTCTGGGAAATCGTCCCAGAAGTCGCGGAAACTTAATTTGCGACCCCGTCCGGCTCTCATTCCCAAAAGTAAACAGATCTTAAACTCGCGTTGAGATTGCCATATTGATTGGTACCATCAGGTACCGTCCGTTGATTTCCCCCTTTCTTTTAAGAAACGTCAACGTTTTCGTTGAAAATAACTTTCCGAGCATTTAAGCTGTTCCTGCATTCTTCGCCCACTAAAAGTTAATTTAGAAATTAGTATAGTAAGGACAGGAGTTCCATCAATCCGTGGATTCTCTATCAAAAATATGATGTAAAAAAAAACTATCGTGCTTAAAATAAAAAAATAAAATCGGGAGGGGTTAATGCTCGTGAACTTTTAATGATTTTTTAAATCACTAATTTCTTCTATTTTTAAAAATGGGGGCATTTGTGCAGTCAATTGGTGGCAATAACTGAATTGGAACAAGAAACCTTCTGCGTTACATTACATGGTATCATGTAAACCTATACAGGTAGTAACATTATTTCATTTTTAAACAATGTGATATCGGGGATTCATTAAAGATAGACTGATAAGGAACGTAGATCAGGTTCAACGCGACTGCTTAGAAAATTGTCTTCCCTTCGATCCTGGAAAATAAAACAAAAACTATTCCTCCCATCAAAGAATTGTCACAGTACACGTCTACAACAAAAATTAATACAGTATACATTAAAAACATTAAAAAGGGATATAATTTAAATTTGCATAAATATGGCCGCAGAATACTAAATTAAAATTAATAACACTGAAACCACTTTATATTTGACGAGCCTTTTAAATAATCTCGGCTTTCGTCCTAATTGACTTAAAATATTTAATATTTATCGTGTTAAGTACTTAAAATATCTATCAGAGCAATTTCGATTCTCGTAAAAAATCCCTCTCCCAGTATAGTTCAAGCTATGTTGGGTTAAGGCTAAGTTTATATCAAGGATAATGCATGTAGTACGATGTAAATTGCGAAACAACGGGGAATAAATATTACATTTTTATTAAAATGTTAAAGTATTACACTACATAAGCATATACATACACTAGGAGGCCGTGGTGGGAGGGTCACCAAGAAAATATCGACGTTTCTAAGTATATATAATTACAGTTTTTTAGGTATTAATGAAAAAGATACATCAAATAATTATATATAAATGTATGATACGCGATTAAATTTCCTAGGTATCTGTAATATAGTACTAGAACAGGTTCTCCGTCTTAGAGCCTAGAAGGAAAGTTACATTGGACGGATCGAGAGGGCGTTGGCTATTACCTTTCTGCGGCTGGCAGTTTAGTTTGTTCTTTGGAGTAGAAATCAATAATTTGAAATTTTTATGCAAAATAATCCCATCGCGGTAATCTTCCGTGTTCGTCGCAACGAAATTGTATTTATTAAGTGTCGGAATAATTGTGTGAATCATGCATAACGACGAAAGGTAGGGGAATAAGGTTATTTTCAATCCCTGGGTTATTGTTGAAACTGATGTTGGAAAACTTTTAAACTTTCTTCTCGCTCATTTTGATCCCGTTTGTTGTATTATTTCACCCTTTGTAAATTTGTTTATTATCGAAAAATTTTTTCATGAACAATGAAACGTTCTCATGTTTCAATGAAATGTTCTCACAATTTTCTGATTTTTTTTTAGGGTAGTCGATGAACTTGAAGCACTTCAGGCCATCTTGATGGATGAAATAAAAATAAAAACAGATGAAAGGTAACTCCCTGAATAATTCCCAGTTTACTGCAGATGTCAATATATTAGAACATATTTTTGCTCTATTGTGTCATTCCGTTCGTACTGTGAATGAATTCATCTCAAGTTTTTATGCTATTCATTAGTTTTTATTTTGTCTTACGTCTACATTGCTTACAAGTAGTGTGCACTTAAATTTGGAATGTTCGGAATGTAACAGTGACACTTATGTGGTTATAGCAATGAATTGTTGAGTGCATGTATTCAAATTCACTGTTAACATTGTTTCATAATATACGTACATACAGACACACCCATTTATATATACGTATAAGTGATCCCTTGCACATTGAAATGTGATAAATATTTAAACAAGGAATTTACACTCTGTAACCTTTAAGTGTACTTTTAGTTATCAGATGTAAAAATTATAAATGAGTTATATTATTATAACAAGAAATGCTTTTAAATAAAAAAAATTACTGTTACAAATTGGGTTTTTTTGGATTGTATAAAATTATGAATGTTCACTTTAAGCTGATTTACATCATATTTGTTATTATTGCTTTGTCAAGTAAATGCTTTGGTAACATCCTAAAGATTTGAAACAGTGTTTGCAAATTTAGTAATCCATTTTGTAAAACTAATTTCATTTTTTTTATCACAATATTTATCAGAATATCTAGGATGTGTGAAATAAGTATGGTGCCTTTTTTTTATAAAATAGGCTTGTGAGGTTAAGGGTATAGTAAGCACCCATTTTTTCCCAGAATACAACTTTAATTAAACTTTCCCTTTTATTTTTCCACAAAATGAGAAATGTCAATATCATTTATTCATAAAAAATTCCAATATTTATCTTCCATACAGCTTAAAAGAGATCTCTTTCCACAAACAAATTTGGGATCTATTTCAGGTTAAGACCCCCATGGTAATTAGTCTTATTTCATTATTATTTATTTGTTCCTATTAATTATTACAACATTGTAATTATTAATGAAGAACTTAAATGATTTGTTGGTGATCTTATATATTAGAATAAAAGAAAATGAATAAATACACTGCAGAAAAGTAACTATTAACTCTAATCTTACAAAAATAAAATTATAAATTTTATTTGAATAAGTTACACAATATTACCATCAACATTTTCTATGCTTTAATACTGTTGATATAATCAACTACTGTAACTTCAGTTTGGGTATTTTAAAATGGATATCAGCCCAACTTTGTGACAAAACTGAGTAATTTTGTTAATTTTTAAAGTTTGAGCAACTGCTCACATGATCAGTTGTTGATGGTCTTTGTTGGCTCTCGGTAATTGCAGTTTTTTATATTTTAAGTCACAAGTACAGTTTTTAAATTATATTTAGTGACAGTATGCATTAAAATGAACTTTTGATGAAGAATCCACCCACTGATGGTACCCCTGCCCTTACCAGGTAGTGAGGAAATAAATACATGTGGCCATGTATTTATTTTATGATGTTCACTCAAAAATATAGTTATCAAAGTATGCAAGACAATGACCTCGTGGAAAAATTGCAAAAACATTGGTTTTTTTGGCAATCAGAAATTGAGAAGTAAAAGTTTGTCCATCATTATTGGCTCCATTAATTAGAGTGAGACTCAGTGTATGGGAATACATATGGAATCTGCATACAAGACTCAAACATGCAGAACCAAAACAACTTAGGAACAAATTAATAATGTATGACTGTATTTTTAAACAACTGGGCCTACAGAATTGTGTTGTCAGGATCCACCAAATTGTCTATTCTAAAACTCTCACGTAGAGAAGAAACTAGTTATATTGTTAAAATTAGAATCACATTCGTATAGACTGTGTTGATAATTGTGCAGTAAGTGATAACAAGTGATGCAAAACCAAGTATTTATTCTAGGGGCTTAGCCGTCGGTGTGGAGACAGAGATCCACCCTTGGACAGCATTGGACACTGAGCAGCAGTACGTGAGGGTGACCCTGGATGTAACTCTGTCCCCTGGTTATCCGGACACTCCTCCAATTCTCAGTCTGCGAAACCCCAGGGGTCTCGATGACTCCCTCATCAACAACATACAGAGGGAGGCCAACGAAAAGTGTAAACAAAATATCGGCCAGCCAGTCATATTCGAAGTTATCGAAGTAATATTCTTTACTTTTTAAAGCTTCAATTAGTAGTAGATCTGGACTTTACGGTTTAAGTTTATGAAAGGTCCTGTCAGGCTGACGTTGAAAGAGATTTTATATGGAAATTAGAGCTACAGTTGATTTTGACACCATCACTTCGGAGGAGCCTTTCAGAGGTGTGGACGGCTATCAGACCCCCCACCTTAATCACTGGTCAGGTTTTTATTTATTTTATTGTATACATTTATTTATTCTTTTTGTGTTGAAATTAGAAAGAACAATGAACATGCATTTCCTAAGAAAGTTTTAGTATGCTGGGTGTGCAGCTTGTTGTTTTTAATTTCAAACACAACTCCATTATTTTGTTCATGTTGGGAAAACATTTCAACCTCTTTAACTTGTTATATAAAACCGGCATGCTGAAAGCATGCTTTTTCAGCTGTTGTAGATAATTTTGTCTGTCTTCTATAACATGTTTAAAGCAGTTTCCTTGTTATGCAAAAACAAAATTCAGTAGTGAACTTTTGCGCCAATATTTTCTACATTTTATTCCTTATCGACTTCATTTGTAGGACCACTCGATTATACTATAAAATTTGCAGTATGCCGACCTTAGATTAATGTGGAATGTGGATATGAGTGCTGTAACCTTCCTAGTGGTGCCAAAATCAATGTTTTCCAAAATTAGTTTAGGAATGATTCCAGTTTCACCCCCCTAGGCTAATCTGGGTTAACCTAATCTAACCACACCAATGTTATACCCTTCCTACAATTATCCCCAGTTATCAAGCTCAAAATGAACCCAGTCTCTTGTAGGTGACACAGCGAACAGTAAAAGTACATGAAGGCAGGATCCGGGTGGTGACAGTGCTACCCTCATTGTATTACTGTTGGATAAATGCCACTAGGTTAGAAGAGATATATTTGTTACAGATTGTGAAAGAGCGTTTGACAGCAAGCAACGTACCCTGTTGCCAATGCTGTATCTGTCTTTATGGGTTCAGACAGGCGGATCACTTCACAAAGACCCAGTGCTACCACTACTTCCACTCGCACTGTCTTGCCGGCCATATTACAGCCTCGGAGAGGATATTCAGGGAGGAACAGGATAAGTTGCCACCTTGGCAACAGACGGCCACATTCCAGGTATCGCATACTTGCACAAATATAAATCAGCCGCTAACTTTTGGGTTCACAATTGCACGGATCCAGTTGACTTAAACCGTGGACTACACAGAACACAAAGCACATGCGGTACACGAACACAGGTTGCTGTCCCTCGGAAGGGCACGATACTCCAAAAGGCTTGGTGGAATAAGATGTTCCACGTCAGTCACTCTACTGCCTACCAAAACAAAACAAAACCATACAGGCAAAACAAAACTACAATCAAAATGAAACAAAAAGGACAAAGCAATATTAGAATTACAATCAATTTAAATTAAAGCTACTTTCTGACCCTGATGATGTGACCGGTAAGAGTTCCAAAAACGTCGGAAGCAAATAACGCCTGGGAGAGCCCCAGAGGGAAAGGGCAAAAACCCATCCATCCATCTAATTTCTAATCAGAAAAACCCCTGGACTGGCAGGAGTCGACCCCTGATTCTTCCCCCAGTATTGCGCGATCTCACCGGAAGTTAGTGACAGTTCAAGTTCCGGTCGACGAAACCTCCGCCCATTTATCATTTAAATGATTTATCCCAACGCTCGAAATAATTTTCGATTGGTCTAATGCACAGGCGTTGTTTCGTTTTGTTTTTCTTTATTGTAGGCAGTGTGTCCCGTGTGCAGAGCACCGATATCTTATGACGTTGAACAGCTCGGGTCAGCGCCCCCACCTAAGGATGTGAGCGACGCCCCGAGGAGCTTCCAGCCGACGGCCGAGTTGAGGAGCCTCCAGAAGAAGATGGCCGCCCTCTACCTCTACCAGCAGAGCAGGGGCGGCATCATTCAGCAGGACAACAGGACCCTGCTCCTCACGGTATTCGCTAGCTCATTCTTTAGTTTCTCGCGTTATAAAATGGTTTTCGACTCTGAGCTTTTTTTTACTCAAGTATTAAATGTTAGATGTACAGTCGTCCCTCGCCATATCGTGTTTTTTTTACTCGTACATATCTAATATTGTATCGCGGAATTTTGGCTACATATATTTGAAAAAAAAAATTGAAACCAATATGAAGTATATTCCTAGATATAAAGACATATTAAATAGATAAGGTTTACAAAAAATGTATGAGAGGGTTTCACAAAGCCTTTAAAAATATATGTGTAAATAATAAAATAACTGTCTTCCCGGACTTTCGTGCATCGTCAATGACAGACGTCTTCTTTCCATAGATTCTTCACTATCAATGAAACAATTTTGTTATAATCTCCTTCTTGGATTCTTGGCTTGGGCACGACGATTTTATTTTTATGTTAGTCGAAAATTAACCTGCCTGCGACATCGTGGAAGTTTTTTCATTTTTAACCAACTCCAATAAAGTTATCTTTCATTCATCTTTGTTAGTTCACCGCATATTTCCCATATTTGAACGAGTGGCCCTTCGCGCTATTGTAATATTAAATTATAAAATTTGCGGGCAGGACGAGGGCAGCAGGGATGAGAACAACAGATGACAGAAGTTTGGCGCCGAGATCGAACCAAGAAGAGAAAGACGCAGTAATGACCCTTGGAGGCCGGTGGCCCTCAGGGCGACCACCGGCGATACTAGGTTATGCCCAAATAATTATGTCAGAATTATTATCGCTTGACAACATCTATAGCTAAACATTATAACAGCACGTTGACGGATACACGTCGAGTAATGTCTGATGTAATTATTACTTCTTAATGTTCTCGAGTTTCTTTTTTATGTTTCTCGAACTCCCCTAGCTAAACAGGAAATAGCCCCTTTTAATCGGATAACATTTAGTTGAAAATAATATTCAACTTCCTCTTCGGAATGTTCTCTCATTTTGTAAATCTGAGTCGAGCTAACCAACTTCAATTATAATTTGAAGTGTTGTTAAGTGTATATAATCTTCTAATTATGCAAACCGTGCAAAAGAAGTTCGGTCCTTTGGCGAAGATCTAAGAATATTCTTGCCTGTGAGTTCTTATTGAATTTATCCTCCAGTTTTTATGTCGACATTAAAAAGCGAGGCTTCTTCGTCGTCGTCGGACTTTGGCCTTTTCGCGTCTCCACGTGTGTTCGTCCGTGCGTATTCTACGCAAAGAGCAGCATAAACTTATACACGAGTAATTATTAATTGTAATCGTAGCGAAGTGTTCCTGTAATTTTTATAATAGATAATTTATTGTCTAATGAATATATATATATAATATATATAGCAGTGCCATCTGTGAACATCTTATCTGCCAGAAGAGAGAGCTGTACGAAATGGAACCGACCAGGTCCCCGCACAGGCAATGTAAAATGGTATTATAATTTGATATTTACTTAAATTATTGTACGATTTTTTTTATTTAAAATAAAGGACGATTTTTTAATCGTCAGCCATTATTAAATGTTTGTGATTATATGTTATCCTTTTTTTTTTAAAAAAGTATTTATGGAAGTTTGGAAAAAATATGAAACTATGACAGTACCGTGTGTAATATATTTTATTCTCGAATTAGTGTTAATTTTGTTCACTCGTGCATTGTTTAATGGTTAGTATAAGTAACTTTAGATGTTCAATTAAGGTGGTGTAGATAGAGGGAAAAGTTTTTAGGCATCTTTTTATTTTGTGTAATTATAAGCAAAATTTATTGAACCTTTAAAACGCGAAAGAGAAACCGACATCCCGCCGGTTGTAATACATACTACGCTTGTTATAATTCCCGCATGTTTTGTTAATTTTGTAAATTGTACAAACTCCATTCGCTTGTATTTTATTTGCCTTCCCAAATGGGAGGCCAAGTCTTGTGTTATTATAATACGACCTATTTAAATAATAATCGATGTTATTCTCAAACTCTTAGATAATGTTAAAAACTTTCACCCTCCACAAAATACTGCAGGTGCTGCATAATGAAGCGTCCTGGATATTCTAGTCATATTGTATTATGATTTTTTTATGTTCATAAATAAATATTACTGTCAAATAAAGTAATGTGTCTGATATTTGAACAATTATCCCTCCGCCAGCTCGTGTATAGACTACAATCTATGTAGGTCTTAATCTTTCCATTCATTTAAAGCTACCAATAGATGTTACTCAATAAATATTATTGACGCTATATTGTCTGTTTCGAGCATGTTTCCAGGTAGTGAATGTTGCACATTGAAATCCTTCACTGAGTAGGTATCCTCTCAACATCATTGGTATTTAGTTTTTTAGCTAAAAAAACGATAGTGGTAAGTTAAACGATTTGTAAGTGAAAGAAACTTACACATATTGAAAGCGATGCTTTAACCCATACCTGAACCTAGTTTTCACTTAAAAACACAGTTGGCCGTTTTGGTTATAGTAAACCGAAACTAAAATACATAACGTATTTCAATTTTTACAACATAAATGCCTTTCATATACTGCAGAAAGAAAACAGCGTTAATAATTTAATAGTAACATATTATACTCTTATTTCCGATAAAATTATGTCTGCCAAAAAAGCCATACTTTTTTTACATAAAAATATTCCCTAACAGTAGCGAAATAAAGCATTAAGTAAAATTTAACCCAATTTCCAAATGATTATTTCATTTTAATGCCAATTTTTTTCAATCTTCTGTATCCTCCCGTTGGTTCGATCTTTTGTTCGCCATCTTCAGTAGCTCTGTTGGTCAGTACGGTGGTGAGTCGCTCTGGTATATTAGTGTTCTCGGATCATGTCTGCACAAAACCAATGGAGGGAGATAGAAGATCGAATAAAAAATAATCATTTTTTAGGTTTTTTCGTTTCAAAAATAAACGTGCATAAAAGTAATGTGTATGTATATATATATATATATATATATATATATATATATATATATATATATATAAAAACATCTAAGCCGCTATTTTTGGACTTTGTTCCTGCATTCCTTTGTACCTATGACCTGGATATAATACTTCGTTGTTGTATGGTAGTTCCACACTAAAAACAATCGATACCGTCTGTATATGTATATATACATACACACAGAGATATATATACGTGTGGTATTGTGTATAGAGCGGGGGAGGGAGTATCGATAGTTGCCACTACCGAGCTTCATTCGCGCCCAGTCCTCTGTGCAGGTTGCCTACCGCTTTGTCTGTCGAAATTTCACCAATTTCTTGTCACCGGTCGGGAAGATGAAAAGTCCGGACAGAGGAAAAATACAGGTGACGTATATTTACAATTTGAAATACTATCGGTTAATAGCTGCACACCCTTCGTACCGCACATTCATGAACTATGTACGTAATGCTTCGGTGCCGACAGTCAGTATGGTCCAGACGTACTAACTGTAGGTAATAAAAGAGATAATAAGCGAATTGAGCTGATATTATTAACTGTACGAAAAGCTAATAACAAGCGGTAGTTGTTAAATTAATAATAGAATATTTCTATAAAACCGCATTGCTAAAAGTAATGTTTCGAAAATAATTTAAGAAATGCCTGTTTTAGTCTTTAGAAGAATCGACCTTGAGATATGGCTTGTCAGATTTGGTCTCTCACTATCTTCAGTAGCATTCCGGTCTGTAGGTTAGTGAGGAGCATCTTTTCTGTGCTGTTAATTTTAAATTAATGTTGATTGCAAGTCGAATGTATTAATCCGACAGTGATAGTTGCGACTGTGCATTTTGCCAGAAGATATATATTTTTCGGCACATTGTTCTTGTTGATTTTCAAGTTGTGACAGGACAGTGGTCACTGGTGGATGACAAAGGGTAATCTCGCATGGCTCTATAGCTTATATAATACTGCTGGTGAGAAACCAAAACCTTAAGTACAAATAGATGATCGATGAAAATATTTAAAATGTTTGTAATAAATTCCACAATTTTTTTAAACTTAATTTAATTTCTGTAATATCTAAGTGTTTTGGAACAAATTATATCATCATATTCATCATCTGTTAATCTCTGTTGTTTCAAATTAGAATGCAACAGCCAGTACAGTTAGCAATTTGACTAAAGAAAATATATCATGCAATAAAACTGTTATGCCTGAAAATCTTAAAAAAAGGACAAATTGTTTCGATTTATTCGTGTGATCTTTAGTATCCATAAACAGTGTTCAGTATTTAAAGTATAACTGTATACTATGGAAAATAGATCAATTGATAATGTTGAAAATAATCACCTCCATTCTTAACAAATATTTCTCTTGTTGCTGCCATAAATAAAAACTGAAAAGTCAGTTTTCGCACAGTTGATATTGGGCCCAATGTTCTCCGGCAAGACGTCAGAGCTGATACGGAGGATACAGAGGTACCACCTGGCCGGGTACAGCTATCTGTTGGTGAAATACGATAAGGACAACAGATATTCGGGCGACTCCGTTGCAACTCACGATGGCTGCGTGGTGCCGGCGGTCACCACATCCAGGCTGGAGTACATCGCTCATATCGCCGAACAAGTATCGGTTATAGGAATTGACGAGGGACAATTTGTGAGTAGCCTATTTGAGTCTGCCATACCTACCGTTTCCCAAATCTGTTTCAACTAATTCTAAACGTAGAATTTTCACCGAATGAACAATTTTCATCAAAGTTCGTACCAGACGTTTCATTCTCTAGTCCTTCAACAGTTGAATAGCAATATTAAATGTTGCGAGGATGATAAATGTATTAAAATAATCAGTGTAATTTCTACAGAATTATCATCACTTAAGAGTAGTTTTTAATAAGTTAACTTAAGAAACAAGATCTTAAGGCTTTCGACAAAATAAAAATTCTTTTCAATGCACGGCTTCGAAGAAAAGATTTTTAATTTTGAATAAAGGACATTTGGCTGAATTAAAAAAAAAGGACAAGGCAGGAAAGATAACTAATTTCCTAAAAAAGGATGGTTGGCAACCTGACATGTTACGTTCTGCAAAATATGGCCGTTCATTTTTGCACTGAACTCTTTTTTTTTTGTTGTTGCACGTTTTTAGTTTCCTGATGCTGTTGACTTCTGCGAGGAGCTGGCGAATAAAAAGAAAATAGTAGTCGTAGCAGGCTTAGACGGTACATTTCAAAGGGTTCCTTTCGGCAATTTCCTTTCACTTATACCGCTCTCCGAGAGTGTTGTGAAACTTTCCGCTGTTTGCATGTCCTGCCATCGGAGCGCACCATTCACTAAACGCATCACTTCAGAATCTGAGGTCAACTTTTATTTTATTTTAATTATTGATTGTACATATACACACGCATATATATATAAAATAAACTATAATATCGAGGCTGTATTTATGAAATTAGATTGTTATGAAAATTGAAATGGGGAACAATTGGAAACAAATCAATTAAAGTTAATGCAGTTTAATAGCTAGTCACCCGTATTTGTCTAGTGCTAGAAGTGTAGTGTCTCGCAGTTAGTAATGGTATGTGTCCCACGCAGGTTGAAGTGATCGGTGGAGCCGACAAGTACATGTCTGTCTGTTTGGAGTGTTACGAACTCAAAGTGCCAGAAAAGTTACACCCCTGCAGAAATAATACAAGCACACCTTTGAAAGAGCGCCCTCTAAACCAGTATCTCTATTAAGTATGCCATTGAAACTCTTTGGACGATGCCTTGAAGTTGATATTTGACGATGTACAGTACGTATTCTAATGCATTTGTAATATATGATGAACGGAAATTATTGTATGCATGTAAATAAAATATGACTTTTTTTAAAATCCGGTGTTCTGTCCTAAGATATTCCACAGATCTGGTGTCTTATTTCTCTTTATTTTTTTAGAATACCTGTTTTGTGGTCTGTGAAGTTGGAATACCATAGATTCTGTGTTTCTGTCCCCTCTCGCTGGTTTGGTCTTTTGCTAAACCATTTCGGCTCACCATCTTCAGCGGTGTTGGTCACTTAGGATGTTTTTGGGTATCCTCACTGCACTGTCACTTGTACTGCGGTGGTTGTCTGTTTGTCGTGTGTATATATATGTGTTTTGTTATTGTGTTTTTTGGGATGTTGTTTATCTTCTTTGGGTTGGGAGGGATTTTGTTAATCAGTTTAAGTCTTTGTCAGACTTATCAGTCAAAAGGGGGAGGGGGTGAATCATCTAGACCAGTTCCTTTATTTTCGTTTATTTTCTGTTGTGAGAAAAATTTTGTTTTTCCTTTATTTTTTCTTTTGCACAGGCAAACAAAAAATGAAATTTGTATAACAAGGCAAAAATGCATTACCTTTGTATTATGTCAGTTGCAAAGGCTGAAGAAATAACACATAAATGCTCCCTCTTCAATGTTGTGAATTCTCTCATGAAAGGAGAAATTTCATTGTTTGTAATAATTCATGAAGCAGAAAAATATATTTTAGGTAAGCAATTAAAACAATGCATGGTTCAAATATAAAACTAGAGATTCTATTTTTCAACTGAAAATGTATACATATGTAAGATATGTTGCAATATAAAACCTGATTTGTAGGAATCATTATGTTTGAGAATTAAAGCAGAATTAATTCTTTTTTATGATCTGACTATGCTTAGTGTATGTGTTGTTATTAAATAATGAGATGAACCTGTGACGCACAATGTGTGCCGGGCCCTTAGGTTGACGAGATCTGGTGAACAGGCCCTTTGCGCAAACTCCCGGTCTGATGTATTCTAGAAAAGAAATGTCAGTCAGTAGGAAGAGAGAATATATTCTTCATTGGAATTACACGAAAATATGATGAACTCTATTGGAGTTATGAGCTCATCTCATTTGAAATTTGCAATTGAAATGAAATTTGATAATTCTGCAAAATAGCTACTGTCATGGAAAGCTACTGAAAATGACAAGCGGCCAAAACCAGTCTAGCAAAAGATCAAACCACCGGGTGAATACAGAAGATATCAAAATGTAGGATAATTATTATAACATTACCTTGTGGGGTAGAGAAGTCTGCGAAGTTCCATATCATTTCACCCAGGAAAAAATTCTGCGCTCTGAGATAGTCGAAAGCTTTGAAATGTTCAGTAAGCAGTTCTCCCTGGTAGTCTTCACTCCACATGGCATCCGGTAACTTTAACAATATTAACAACAAATAAAACAATTTGCTTCTTGCTTTAAACTCAACAGGAATAAAACGTTAATTATTTAGCCATGGTTAGATTTACTTTTCCTGTCTTTAATCTAGCAAATTAGATGGCCTCAAATTGATTAAAATGTTTACAAAATTTGTTCCCAATCCATTATTTTGCCAAAGTATTCAAACTAAATTTTTAAAACATGCTCTAAAATATTAGTTGGATTAACATTCATGGGGTACTTTTATCACTGCCCATACTTATATTATAACTTACAAACTAATGTCCGTGGTATTGGGGGTGGATTTGAACTCTGTCCCGGGGTGCCCAGTGCCACTTTATTTAAATTACATTAGACAAATATATTAACGAACATTATGCAGTCCAGGCAAGGAGCCAGCTCCGTACTCGGTGATTATTATCGATCTGTTGTACTTTTGATGCCAGTGAGATATCTCGTTTACTGTCTGGTAATAGATCAGATCTGTCCTCCCACCTTCTTGATACCAACCGCTGTACCGGTTGATACAGATTATATCAACATGGCCGACCTGAAAAAATAATTTTTTTTTATATATTTTACTCATACAACCATTGCACATCATGCAATTTTGTCATCCTACTTTTTTAACTGCCACTAGTAAAATATATGGGATCATTCGGAAAGTGTGGACCAATTTAAGACCAGCTGGTTGTCCCTAGTAAAATATTTAGACTCATGAGATTAACAATACGATGAATTTCAACAATTTAATCTAATAATGCACTTTTTTCAATTTTCTGTCTCCTCTCACTGGTTTTGTCTTTTGCTAATTTTGTTAAATGTGTGATTTGAAGACTCATACTGTAATAAATGTATAGAAATGTTAATCTTTTATTAACAGACAGAAGATTGAGCAATCTGCAGTACTCCAAACCCATTCAGACTCCATAATAGGTATTCGAAACTAATTTAATCTAAAATACTTTCTCATTCTAAGAGTTTAACTAATTTTTTTTATGAATGATACAACTTTATTCAATTCACAGAAAGGAAACCTATGCAGGTATAGGACTGTTATGTGTTACAATCACAGCAGCTAGAGATAACTTTGATGAATCTGTTGTGACTATAGCACAAATTTTGGGGGGTGGGAGGAGTTCTTCACTATTGAGTAACCACAGCCCTTATATTGCAGACTTACATTTTTGTTTCCCAAGGTATGACATGCATTTTCAAAAAAATGAAATACGGCAATCTACCATAAATCATGCAATCAACTGGCAGATTATAATCGACATTATTGACAATCCCATTTAAGAAGTTATCATATTACATGCATTACACTTAAATATATCCCCTAATCAAACTCACAGTGAGTCTGAACCGGCAGTCTACTAGGTGCAATAGTAATTATACCATCTGAATGTGCTTACTGCTTTTTCATTATCTATCTGCTGACTTGTAACGAATGTTACTGGCCTAGTCGGATCTAACTTTCGAACCAACGATGTTAAATTCCTGCAAAAGAAAGAAATAGAAATCCATGACCATGGTCATTTAGAATGAACAATTGTCTTCAAGTTAAAATTGGTAGTAATACTGACGTTTAAACGGGTCATGTTCAAACATTCCGTATTTAATACTTGACACAATATTTTAATTCATTTCATTTTTCATGGTTAACATTATAGAACTTCTACCCCAATATTTAAAAGAGTAAAGTTTAATCTCCACAGCAAGATCTGGTTCTATCAACATTTATGTATAATTCGAGAAGTTAATTATTGATCATTCGGTAATATATGTGTAGAAATTTATTGATAATAAAATGTATTCACCCGAAGTAATAATTGGCTTCCTGTTGGTTTGAATATGGTTCATTAGCAAGTGACCACATGATGATGCTCGGATGATTATTGTATACACTTATTATCTCCTTCATCACAGAGGCGTGCCGGGTGTAAATCTCTGAGTCAAAATTGCTATAATAAAAATCATAAAATAATTTAATACAGTTCATATCCTTATAATAAATATATTTATATATGAAATGGCTGCATGTATATAAATTAAAAGTGTTACAAATTTTTAATGATACATTCTGGAAATGGCACGATAATCATACCGTCACAGAAAATGGCCCGTGGAAAAAATGAGTTTGACATACCTAACCTAAAGGAATTAATAATTTTTCTGCCTTATAATGAAAAATAAAAGCAATAATCTGCGACGACATACCTGAGACTGCATGCAGGACTTTCCAATATGACCATTATTCCATGCCTGTCAGCCTCATACATGAATTCTGAAGAGTAAGGGTAATGCGAAGTGCGAACAGCATTCGCCCCAATCCACGATAACAAATTAATGTCCCTTATTAGCACGACGTTGTCAAAACCGCGTCCCCTCAACTACAACAACATCCAACCAGAGATCTATTTCTACTCAAATAATGCACGTTCTGCCACTACTGTTAGGATTCTGTCTTTGTTTTCTAGTTGTTATTCATATTCAGGAATGTCATTGCAATAAAACAAAAGTCAGAAAGGTTCAGAAAAATTGTAAAATAAATAATCTTTCTTACGTCCGAATCTTCGTGCATTCCCAATCCAGTCAAATAAACTGGTTCACCGTTGAGGAGTAATGAAGTGTTGGTCCACTTCAGAGTTCTAATACCGACCGGAAATCTGTAAACATCGATTTCCTCCGCAGTTACAAGCATTACCTGTGAAACAGACAAATTGGTTAAATGAATTAATTAATGGGTAAGTTTGAACACAAAGATGAGAAACTAGTCAGGTGCAACTGAAGCACATAAATAGTCAAGGATTAATGTGATGTTATTACTATTAAAAAATCAACAGATTTACACGTACTCACAGAAAGTGTATAGAGATATGCGGTTGTCGATCTGTTGAAGGAAACGGGCCACCAAAGCTGTACATTGTCAAAGACCAAGCTGCCACCAAGGCATGAGGTAGACTTTGCTACTGTTTTGCCTTTATTGTCTTCAAGTGAAACATAACAGTAGCCTTGGCTTTCCCTTGAGGTTGTCACATTGTATTCAACAATTCCTGATTAGCACAAGAAATTGAATAACTCCCGAAATTGAACATAGAAAACAATTAAGAATGTCTCAAGGATAGATGATATACAACTCTTAAGTTAGTTAGCCCTCTGAGTATTGCTTAGGTGTATCAAATTAACTTTTAAATTTTTATTCAGGTCTAAAGAATACAAGTAATTCAAATTTAGTATGTCTAAGTGTTATATTATTTTTATCTAAAAATTCAGTGCAAAGGTTTAAGAACCAACAAGGCTGCTGAGTTATAGTTTAACAGTTTTTACTAAAATAATGGCTGTATTGTAAACATAAAAGAACTGGGAAAATAAATAAAATGTCTAATATTTGTATTGGTCTTCTAGATCTTGAACTTTACGTTTATTTCAGCCAGTTCATTTAAATAATTGTTTCACATGCAAAATGTTAGTCTTTATTTTGTAAAATACAGTGACAGCATACCCGTGGTGTTGATATATCCCACGTTGATTGAGACGTCACTTATATAATTCAGAGGAGTAGTGTACAGTAAGACATTCCTGTTGATACCAGCATAGTCAAAATAATCAAAATTATGAGAATATAACGATGAACCTGGTGGATACCTACAAACAAAATTAAGACTTATTCCTATGTATTAATGTTAACAAGATTCGATTATTTCGTTCATATTAAATACATATTCTAGATTTTAAATTTACTTTAGTGTTAAAAGCTGACAATATAGCTCTTTTTCAATACTTAATTTAAAGCATAATCTTGTATATAAAACTTTTTGTACATTATTATATTTGAATAGTAGTTCTTCATCTAATGAATTCTATAGGAATGAAGTTGTCCATATTTCTTCCCTGGGCTAATTTTATATTTTATCTAACTATTATTTGCACACTACTATCTAACTATTATTACTGACACACACACTCACACGTCACCAAGCTAGTGAACCGTATACCTGTAGGTGTTGTTGGGGTAGATGAGGAAGCCCTGAGGTATCGAACTTTGAGTCAACGTATTGTTGACTGCAACAACTATATTATTCCAAGCTCCAAATTTCACAAACAAAGTTAGGTCAACTTGGAAAGCCACGTGGCCTCCTTCGTGACGGCCAGCTTCCTTACCGTTGCACCACTAAAAATAGATAAAATGAATTTAAAAACAATCACTAGTAACAGACATTTGGATTACAAACGTTATGAACAATCCAATGTTATATACTTTCACATGAAACATGGTATTTTAAACCCCGGCACAAGTATTCCAAATTAATACTTCTTATTGTAAAAGTTGAATACTGTCAATTGTAGATATTTCTAAATAGACTAATAACAAAAATTAGTTAGTTCAACTTCCTCCCTTACAATTGTTGTATTGTAGTGAACACTCCCAAAGTGTATGAGAACTGTGTTCGGAGCCCACCTCAGCGGTATCATGACAGAACGCTGATACCAAACCCATCCGATGTGATCCCTAATAGTTTTGTTTGCAGTCAGATCATTGTAACTTGAAGGCACTGGCATCTCTATGTAATCGCCTATCTGCAACACCGACATTAGAGTTTAATTGTAAATATAAAAATTTACATTGGTACAGGTCTAACATATCGAGAAAAATGTTTTTCCTTGCAGGAATAATTGTAAACGGCTAAATCGCCTAATGTATTCCACAACCACTATAACAAAACTGGATAGGATCGAGTCAGATGACGAAAATCACTGAAAATAAGAAATAAACATTTGGGGGCTCGTCCCCAATTTCCCTTACTTCTGCAAAGTCTCTGTTGAACCATTTCTCTTTGAAACCGTCTTCTGGTTCCGAACGATTTGCCAATTTAAATTTCCAGATTCCATTCAGCGATTTGGATTCCCTCGTCTCCGATTCGTGCGGGTACAACAAACTCCGGGCAAAATCATTTGTCGCAAAACAAACGAGCAAAATCGACACCACATTAGAAATTGTGCTCATTATATTTACGTTTTAGAAACGGGATTGGGTCTAATTATTGAACACAGCACAAACATTAATCCAAATTCAAAATAAACTAGAACTAGCTCATTATGGCGATACCAGGACCCAACGGCCAGAATTGAATAACGAACTCCGATAACAGCGCGATAACTGCACTGTAAATGCCAACTTTTGAACAAAAAATTAAACACAAACACAACAACACAGTGTTAACAACAAACACAATAAACAAAAAAGTTAATTTTGTACTTATTAGTTTCATAGCAATAAGCCAGTTCTGAGATAGTATAATTCGGTATAATAAATTTAAATGAAACAATTGATGACGATAAAGTTTCGCACATATATTCCATTTTTTATTGGAAAACGATCTTTTGAAGTCAGTTAACAAACTAAGTCTATCAACAGACAATTATTTTATTTCCTTCAATTAGCGATTTCTAGGAGATTATTAAGTTACTTAATCTCATTTACTTTTGTTGTATTTCGGCAACATATACACACACGTTTATTCACGCGCACGTGAGTGTGCGTGTAGGTATATGTGTGTCCTTTATTCATCCAACTGAAATGAATATTGATTAGTTATAACTTTAGACTACCGTTTGCTATGGACTCTATTCGACCGAAATGAATAAAAGATTTGTTCATTTTATCCGTTTCGTTTTGATTAAATTTCATTGTTTATTGGTATTTCTTTAAACGGATTCTAAAGTGTTTTGTGTGCGCGTATTTTTATTTATGACTGCAAGTGCAGAACGCGTGAAAATTCATTTTGGTTATGAATAATGCTCAGTGAGGACAGATTTTTCCCCGTCGTTATGACGAGATTGGGCTGTTAAACTAAGACATCGTTTTGCTGATTGGTCTCTTCCTTCCTTTGGAGTCAATTTTACAATTAGGGACAGCATTCCGAATGTACGAAGTAAATGTTTATTTTACAAGTCGTTGGAATGGACGGTGTGAGGATCATTGGGTTTGTATTGAATATTAGTATGCCGGTAAAAAAAGAAAAGTATCTGGGTTCACAAAGGAGATTTAATTTTGTATACATTTTTAAAATTCTTAATCTGTTTAAAATTGTGAACATACGCTGGTAAAAACAGGGAGCAACAGTGGCGATTATATGAAGTGATCAACTGGACTTCCTTTCCCAATTGAAGTAATTATCAGGTCGGTAATTATGTACGCAGACAAATTTGAGAATTATTCTTCTGATAATTCTTGAAACTTTATTCCGTAATACACTTTCTCTAACTCATCTGGCAATGGGCTTAAGTAAATACATTAGACAGAGGATACGTTCCTTATAACATTATGTATAACGTTATGTAGATAATTTTTAAAGTATTAAATGGTAGATTTATCCCGAAGCTGTTATTAAGGGGATATTATTCTCGGAAATGACGTCACTTCTGCTTTATCTAGAATATTTCAGACCTCTCGTCATCGTCACCGGGAAATGTTTATAAGCGAGAAGGCGGCCAGATTATAATGAATGCGACAACACTTTAATGGCTTTACCTCCGATTTTCCGCTCGGAGTTATTTGATTTTGTCGCCTTCTAAAACAAAACAAGCTTGTAAGTGGCGAGTTCATCCGCGGGCCGTTCGTATGATATGATATACTTGCTCATCGAGAATCGACGCGCTTTAGAAAGCAAAAAAATAGCGTTTATTAAAATTGTCTAGCCCCTGTACAACTTAGTTAATGCGAACTGAGGATATACGGAAGAAAATATGTCACCAATTATCGTCTGTATTGCAGTTGTAATCCAAGTGTCGCGCAAGGTACAATTGAAAGGAAATTGTGTCTGATTGCCGCTGTGACGATATTTTGAGTTATTTTGATTATACGAGGGCGAGACGAAAGCCAGCACGAAAAAAACCCTTACGAATGTATTTTTTTTGGCTCGCTGCGAACTGTGTATACTATTATAAGTATGCCGGTACCGACATGTCCCAGTCACTTTTCTTGGCAGCGATATGAGAACCGCCGAGCTGTATTGATATTTTTAAATATCTATTCCAAAGAATATACCGCGGGGAAATGTATGCGCAATTAAATAACCACACTATTGAAGTGTGTATATATATTTTTTTTTATATAAATATAATGATATAGAGGAGTTCATTCGGGGAAGATGATTCAATCCTCCGATTATTAATACAAATACAGTGACACAGAAAAATTAAAAAAAAACTCGTGTTTCGACGGAAGGGATGAAAAATAAATTAATGTCGCGGCACTAATTAAGAAAGCGAAAACCGGAAACGATTTCCGGTGGAAGATAAGATAAGAGAGAACCAATTGAGGAAGTGCGAGACCAAAGACAAAGACGACGAAGATTATTAATGCAACTAAGTGAAACAAATGAAACTAGAGTTTCGGCCCATTTAATTGCTTTTAAGGAAGTTTTAGGAAACTGGGTTTGTTTGAAAATTGTAATTTATTACGCTGTATGGCGTGCACTGAAGCTAGAGATAAAGTATATAGTCTGTCGACATCGGGTATATTTATTGAAAAATTTTAGATGGGAAAAACAATCGACGTTAGAAAGTTTTTCTCGAAAGTAAAATCAGGTAGCGATAATGTTAATGAACCACAATCCTGAACATAGTCGATTGCATTTCATTCCATTTTTTGTACGCGCTTGTATAAATAAAAATATTCAATCGCTTAAATTAAATATATTTAAAATAAATATTTACCGAAATTATATTTTTAAATAGGTCCTTTAACATTTTATACGTCGGGTAAATTTTGTGGGTCTGGAACGTATTCAGTTCACTGTTTCTTGTGGGGAAATTTAACTCGAAAGTCGAACCGTCGCCTGGAAAGGATTGTGTCCGAAGTTCGAGTCTAATTTGTCTATCGCTCAATTAGATTGGGGTACTATTAAAACGAAAATCGTGCGAAATGTTAAGGGGACGTTGTCCTAAAAATGCGGCGTCAAAAGGTTATATTTCTATTTAACACAATGTTTAATACTCTTGTCCGATTTACAAGTTGTAGTGCACTTCCGATTAAAGCAGGTATTGTATGAAGCGCTCGCGCGTTTATGACTGGCGGCCTTGTTGCAATTGGGCTTAGGAACTAAATAAAAGCCTTGTCTATCGCAAGAAAATAAAAAATGTAATAAAACGAAGTATGTTTTGGAGGGGCTGGTGGGGGTGGGGGTGGGGGTGGGGTCGGTGGTGGGGGTAACCGGTGTCGGGTTGAAGTGAGTGTGAGCGGCCGGCGCCGGCTGATATGGGCTGTGCTCGGCGGCGATGGCAACCCTCCTGAAAAACGTCACCAACACAATTTGGCACGCCTTCAACTCGCTGGCGCCGGACAAGTCCCCAGTCGTCGTCAAGTCCAAACTTAAGGTGAGTCCACCTCGCCTTACTTGTCACCACTCGGGACAACAGGTGTTCCTCCTTCCCCTCCTTTCCCCTCCCCTCCATCTTATTATCGTCTCCTTACTTCGATCTGACACAGCCGAGTTTCTGTTCCCATCTCTATTTTAACGAAGCTAATTTTAAACGTTTGAGCGAGAAATCGTCCCCCGTTTAACGTTCGGCCACTCTGTACAATTGCCGAATACGAGAAAGAAAAATTTTGCCCCCAGTTTCCGAATTCTCTGTGATCGATTGCCGCTCATCTCGACCCCCCCTTATATTCGGGCCAGAATTATTAAAGTCGCACTCCTATCTGAATGTTGGAATAATTATTCCATCCTGAGTTTAGTTTTTGTATTGGAATCTGTCATTTTGTAAACGGTATTATTATGGTAGAGTTTTACACCTCATTTTTCAATACAGGTGTTGACAGCCAATATTGGCACACTTTTGGATTTGTATGGTGTCGAAAAAGGCCTAGAACACTTCAGAAGTACACCTTCGCTGAACTTCCATCACTACAAATATTATCTCCAGAAAGAAGTAAGTCATTTATTGATCTCTTTTCTCTAATGTTCACTAAACTGTCATTTTTTGTTATAACAGTGACCCTATTTAGAAGCGATATCTTCAGCCATAGCGAGGATTTAATGATGCTGAGTATACTTCTAGAAGAGTTGTAAATTTTTTTACTAGACAAAAGTGCTGCTGACACTGTTGTCACTGGGTTTAATTTGAAAATAAAGGCTAGCTGGCTTTACTGAGTGCTTGCAATACATCAAAGTAGGATTTTTCTTTGCTGGCCAGATGTATGTGACCCACTGTGGATGAGTCATACCAACTTCTTTAGTAAGACACAAGGCCACTCACATCATCAACTCACATCCTTAACTGCACATCCAAATAGGGATATTATTGTCAAACCTGTTCATCCAATTTGTGTTGCTTCATTGTCACTCCAAAAATGGAATTTAAAATTTATATAACTATATCTCCCTGCAATTTCTTTCTAATCTATTTTATTTTTATTTTTAATAATTTTTTTTAGATTGGACAGATTGGAACTTACATTTTAATAATAAATAGCAAATCTGTATGTTATATTAAACCTGTTATTAGTTAACTAACTAATTAACTGTTTATAACAATTAAGTGATTTTGAATTATAATTTATAATTTACATTCATTATACGATTATATTTTTTTAACACAATAATGTTTTCAAATATTATTATCATAGAAGAGGCTCATATTGGACATTGCTGAAATGAATAAGTTACTAACCATTTTGATGTAGCACTCTGAAAGCAACAGGAATGAAATTAGCACTCTACACTTTGAGAGCTTAGGTCGTCAATAATTGGATTTCTACGCGAGTTTCCTGACAGAAACCAAATTATATTTTGAAGTATTTGTACCATTATGTTGCATTTGTTTTCCGTGTAATACAATACTTCACCTCCTACAGGATTATTTCTTATCTGTTCAGACACTTCTTTTGAAATTGGACATGATGAGATAACATGGATACTGAAATGCACATCAACTAATCTTGTTCATATGAAATATTATTGAACAATACTTTAAAGATAAATCTAATAAATTGTCCATTCTTAATATATGCTTTATTATTCAGTATGTAGCACATTTTCATTGGCAGTACAGAGTTCTTTGGGCATTATTTATTTCCCTTAATTTTAAATATTAGTTGATATACCTAAAAGTATGTGTTGGTCAATACCCTTATTTAAATTAAACATTATGCAATATATATCCACAAGGTATTTTAAAAAATTAAATATTTATAAATATTGTTTTAACTATAATTTTGACAACAAACACTTTGGTTTTCATCTTCAAATTATTTTAAATTTGGTGCTAATTCATAAATTAGGTTTGTACATCCTGATGTAATGTAAAAAAGTCTGACAATTTTAATGCATTCCAGGTATTTTCATCCTTACCTGACAATTTGACTCTGAACGATCTTCAGAATTATGAGTCGGTTATTGATGAAGTTTGTTGGCTCATCTGTAAGCGGAATTACTTGTCAAGAGAAAATGCACTGCTTTCAGACAGTTGCTTATATAACCTGTTCAGGGTATTTTGCATGCTGGGAGAATTGGTTCTTGATCCAAAACTTCCCGAAGTTTACCAGGTATGTTTCACCCAGAAATATGAAGTTTAGTGTGACTTATATTGTTTTCAAATTTTAACATATCTAATCAGTTAATTTTTCACAACCAGCTAAACCCCGTATTTAGTTATAATCCAGGCTCCCTATGTGAAAGAATAATGTACAGTCTGGGTTCATATCTAGAGTCCCAATTCATTTTATGTTAAATTATTAGTTTATTGTGGATCAAAAGTTTCTAGTTGGGTACAAAATATGTTTGTGCCTAATTGTGTTTGTCTGCATTTAATTCACTTGCAACAGGTGGTAATGCACAGCAGTGAGGTCGGCTTGGTGGCCTCTCAGCTGGTTGTGTCCCTGGGGAATGACTGGGACCAAGAGGCGTTTGACAGCCTGACATTCAACACACCTGGTTTCAAATTTTCAACTGTCATAGCACTGCTCGAAGGCAAGTACCTCGGCGGTGTCGAACAGCCAGTTCTCGAGGAGGCCATTACCGCTCTTGCTCACACTCTCCTTCACGATGTCATGAAAAAGGTACAGTTGACTAAGTCATAAAATTCAGCCCTACAGTTCCATTCCTGTCCTCATCATAATTTGCTTAAACGCCACTGGCCCAGAAATCTCCTCAGTACAAGATGGGTGTGCTCTTACTGACACAACAAGTCAAAAAGTGCCAAAATCGAATGGTTTCTTTTATCGAGAGAAGCAAGACACTTATAAAAATACTTTAATATTAAAATTTATTTTTGAAACAGGGGAACCTGATGAAAAGGGGCTATCTACTACCCACGATGAGAGAATACTGGTTTGTACTACAGCCAACACAATTGACCTACTACAAAAATATAGAAGAGAAAGAAACAAGTGGTAAGTAGTTATTTATTAAATAAAATACAATATTTTATTTATAAATAAAAATATTTAATTATTCGAATTAAATATACTTTTTTATCATTACAGATATATTTTGAAATAGGAAGTTTAAAATTGTTTATATTGAGTAAATTTTGTGGGTCTGGAATAAATTAATTCAATTTACACTATTTCATATGGGGAAAATTTAACTTGAAAGCCAAACTGTCTCTTGGAATAAATAATCTTGAAAGAAATAATGTATGTCTGGGTATATTGTATTTATTGTGTAAATAGAATATTTCCTTTTAATGTAACATTTGTAAATACCGTGTGTTTAAGGTGTAATATTTTTGGACCCGAACTGTTGGGTGATGTCCACAACCAATCGGATAATGCTTCATACGAACGAGCGGTGTATCGAGTTGGCGGCTCACGATCACAGGTGCGTGTCTTCTATTCGCGCTATCTGTCCAATTATTATATTTCACGCCGGTGATTTTATAAAATGTCCACTCGGTGGACTCATTCAACACCTATATTACCCCAATTGCAGGAGTCGACTTCAATGGGTCTCCGCTCTGCAAACGGCGATATCTCAGTCGGGGGGTGGTCAGGGCTACCAGAGGACTTTAGCGGCCAGGAGGAGGAAGCAGAGGGAGATAGACGAAGCGGAGAGCAGGAGGAAGAGCAGTATCATACACGACATGGGTGTACAACTTCAGGCTGAAAAATTGGTAACATTGAAACTAATCTTACTTTTTGTTACATCAACTTCACTATTGATAGTATTTCTTTTCTGATAGACACCATTTGATTATACTCAATGTCCAGTATTCAGTACCCTGAACTTCTGGAGTATATTCCTTGCACTAACTAAAAAAGTTCGAAAATGCACCTTTCCTTGAATACCTCTTCATTAAAAACCATTCAGCTTTGTCCTCCAATTGCTGTCATTGACATTGGGGCAATAAGGTGCACACAAATAGGTGAACAAATATTGAGCAAACTGTGTATAACTTCAGAACTATCTGGTGAGCTTGTTTTCTATTGAATTGGGCTGGCTTTGGTCTCATTAGAAGTAACATTTTAGCATTCATTATGCTTTAGCGAGATTCTATTCCTGTAAGAGTAGTTTTGTATGACTTGTATTTTTCTTATGCTCCGAGCTTATAATTCATGTATAAATTAGTTTTTTGTTAGCCTGTGACAGTGAGAACTTTTTATTAAATAATTGGAATTGCTTAAAAAGGCGAGAGTAGCGGCGGAACTACAGGCGCAGGAACTGAAAGTGGCCCAAGAGAAGACTGTGACGCACCTCGAAGCGATGCTGGAGGAAGAACAGTTGGCCAAAAGGGATGAAGAAATAGTTCGAAACCTGCAGGCGAGAGTGCTCAGGGAAGAGTGGGAGAAGAGGGAGGAACTGGAACAGCTTCAGGAAGAGCAGAGAATTCTGCTTGAGCAGGAGAGGCAGAAGCGCATGGAGTTTGAAGAGAAACAGAAGGAGAAAGAATCGCAGCTGCAAGGTTCGACATTTAGTTGATTAATTTTGTAGACAACTGGGAGGCCTCCTTGAGGAAAGGGCAAAACGTTTCTAGTGGGGTCTCCTCAAGTTGTAGTTTCTAAACACAAAAAAAACCCTGGACTTGCAGGGGGTCAACCTTACTACTTAGCTAACCAAAGTTCTTCCCACAGTATTCACAATCCCTGTGGAAGTTAAGTGGTGATAATTAACATTGTAATTGTTCCATTATTGAATAAGTATAATATAAAATAATATAATTCGTATTTAAAAAAAACCGCATTTTACAGCCGCAGAAGCGAGGTTGAGAGAGCTAGAAGCCGAGAGAGAAAGGTTGGACAAAGAGTTGCAGAGAACTAGAGACAAAATATTCACGGTGGAACACAATTCGACAAAATTGGAAGACACATGTAAGGTTAGTATAAATTTACTCAGTTTACGAGGGGGACACTATATAAGTATTTTTTCAGATGCCATCTCTTTTTGGATAAAGGTTGATTGTATAAAAAATAAAAGAAAAACTGTTGAAAAGTTGAAGTAAACAATACATTCTTTACCCCAGGGTCAGGTGAAAGTGCGTCGTACTATGTCGTTCATACCAAGCACGAAAGAGAGACCGGCGCGACCAACCAAATAGGTCATATATCAACTCTCTGTTCTGCAAAAATAAACACCGGATTTTTTAAATACTTTCTACAATCGCACCACCTACATAAGACTGGGAACTTTGTTTTAAGTTCAACAATGGCACAGTTATGTCGGATAATTTTGTAAATGTATAATTGTGATTGTTTCTTTTAATTGTAATTACTCTGTTTCTTGTGAGTGCAGATTCACAAGTTTATATTTGACAAAAACAATATTAACCCCCTTTTCTTTACTTCTATAAATGCTTTTGACTTTGAGTGTAGTATCCATGTTGCTGAAATCTTTTTGGATTTCATATATTAATAATATATTTCTACAATCTGGACAATTTGTAAGTAGGCAACCGGAAAACAGGGTACAGTATACACTTACTTTGAGTTGGTAAATTACATTTTTTCGATCGCTTGATTCAGGTTAGCCACCCGTTTACTTATTAAAAAGACATCTGCACAACCGACGGAGTAATTTATAAAACTTGATATATTAGATTAGAGTTTATTATCTTCTTCATGGAACTCATCACTCAACACACATATACATAATTGATAACAGAGCAGTGAAACCATTAATAAAACCAACCTTTGGGTTTATAACATTTATAGATTTTTCTGTTAACATATTACCGTTTAGTCTTAAGAGTTAGACCAACTCTTTACTGATCTCTATCGTTGGTTATGTGGTGTAAAATGAAAAAAACAATATCTAGTTTTAAATACACAAGATGGTCTTTCTATGACAATCAAAACTCCGTCAATTGTAACTGCGCAGACATAAGATATGGAACTTGAATTTGAACTCCCGGAAGGGACAACTCCTCCAAAATGGGTGGGACCAAAAGTAGTAAACTGGAAGTAGCGGTCAGTAGTAGCAAGTTGTATCCAATCAACTGCCAAAACCTTGTTAGATCAAGGAACAAACATGTACCCAGCTCTCTTTCGACTATTCCCTCCATACAAGTTGAAACTATGAAAGTTTCACAACTTCAATCCCAACTCTCATTGCCACCTGTATATATACATATAGGTTATCAATTTATATTTGGTTAAATATGGTGCAATTAACTAGAGTGAGTGCATTACACCCCAGTACCTGATTATTGTTACATCATTTTTTTAAATTTTCATCTTAATGCTTTGAATTGTATTTTTTAACCATTAAATTATTCCTTACTCGATGATTGTTATTGTTAGTAATTTAGTAATTATAAATGTTGTATATTGTCCATAGCAACTGAAAATATCCTGCGGAAAATTTATTTTTTAAACTGTATCGTTATTATAAACCTCGGCCAAACTGTTTTATTCGAGGAAATTAATTTTCTATCTGTTATAATGTAAACTTATTATCTTCCTTGTGTTTCATATGTGTTACCCCTCCCACTGCCAGATATGACATAATGTATAAACTAAAAATTTAATCTGGAAAAGTAATACCTGTTTATTACTTTAATTTATATTAACTAATAAGATAAGTGAAGAATTAATCATCAACTGCTGAATTAAAAACCGCTGACTGAATTTTTGGTGCAATAATATTAATGTTGATAATAGTTTATTTTAACAGTTCCTGATAATTGCTATTTGTTGGCCCTTTTGGCATTAAAAGACAATATTAACATAGGTTTATTTTCTAGTTATGTAGGGTCGATAATTTTTTATTTATTTTGCAGTATTCATATATGAACAGCTGCTATTTTATATTTTAAAAAAAAGTAAGAGGCTAATTTATATTTTGTATTTGATTTATATTTTCTCTCTTATAAGAAACATTGGTTTACCTTAAATGGCTTTGATATGTATATTGGTCGTATATGGGTATTGAGTTCTAAACTGGTTAAAGATATTGATTGAAAATACCAAGTTTTATATATATATATATATATATATATATATATATATATATATATACATGAAGAAAATGGTGTAGTTTGTATGTAGTCACTGTTTGGAAATCCATTATATTCCCTTTACCTGTTAGTAAATAATTCCATATGTGTATATAAATATTAATCTATAATCTTATTTTCTTGTGATACAAAGTTGAGTTAACTGTTTGTTATTAATTACAAAATAATTAACAATTGTCATAATTCTGTTTTTGAATTGTGACATCAAGTAATCTATATGTCTAATGCCATTCACGGTAGTCCTTGTTCATCCAATAATCCACTTTTCTACCTCATGCTAAACATTTTATGATGTTAATAATTTAATTACAGCTTTTGTTTTAAATTTCTATATTATTTAGATATCTAAGTTTTGCACCAAGAGCTGTTGGCTCATTGACACCTGATGAACATTTATGCATTTCATTTATAACCGCTGTAAATGATATAAAATTATTACGATGGTTAAATTATTGCAATGTTCATCCTAGTTTCTGTTACCGAAAATATTCATTGTCAAGTGTGTGTTAAATGTCAATTTTGTTGAAAAGTTCTGTCTTCTAGTTTTATTATTCCTTTTGTTGTCCCCTAGATGAACATTTGTCTACCAACAAAAACCTTTTGTGCCTTAAAATGTTGCACATGACATCCATTTCCTTCAAATAATAGAAAATGTTTTAGTT
Source organism: Lethocerus indicus (assembly GCA_019843655.1). Classification (NCBI taxonomy): domain Eukaryota; kingdom Metazoa; phylum Arthropoda; class Insecta; order Hemiptera; family Belostomatidae; genus Lethocerus; species Lethocerus indicus. The sequence goes on along the minus strand of JACDQD010000003.1, from coordinate 29,741,681 downwards.
GTTTTTCCAGCATATACAACTTGCAGACTAATTTCAATAATTAATGTAATTCAAATAAAATCTCTGAGGTTTGATTAACACATTTTTTTTAATAACTGCTGTAACTAGTGGATATACCTTTCTTTAAATTGCATAATGCATTGTTAAATTTCCATAAATGTTAATCATGTTTAATTTCGTTCTAGAATTAAGGAATAATCCTTTTATTTTTGTGTTACAGACAATTTCTTTGGCCCATTTACTGCTCATAGTCTTTTGTTTCCGTATTAAATTATGTTTAATTTTACCCAAGTAACCTTCCATCTTATGAGATTGAAAAAGTAAACCACATTTATATAAATGAATGAACATTATTAGGTTGATTGTATAATTTTTGTTTAAATATATTTTCACCATTTAATAATATTTAGTGATTAACATTTTGATGTATGTTGATAACATGACATTGAATTTTATGAAACAAAATTGTCCATAAAAGTTCTTTAATACATTAATTTTGTAAAATAGGCAATTGACATTAGATCCACTTCTGTCCAACTTTCTTAGCGTATTTTGTAAACTAGTTTCGATTTATAGTTAATATATTTATTTTTATGTGTCCCAGATATGTATGTTGTTTAATCAGGTGAAACAAAAAATGTGTGTGCCAAATATACGTTTCTATAATTTTATACATGGCTTGGTGTATATATATATATATATATATATAAAATATTATTGTGATTTAGCCCACTATAATAATGTGTAATGATTTTTTTTTTTTTGTATCTTTTCTTATATAGCGCAAATAGAATAATAATATGTTCACAAAAAACTTTTATATATCACTTTGAGGTCATTTTAACCAATGTCCGTGTGTGTGTGTGTGTGTGTGTGTGTGTGTGTGTGTGTGTGTGTGTGTGTGTGTGTGTGTGTGTGTGTGTGTGTGTGTGTGTGTGTGTGTGTGTGTGTGTGTGTGTGTGTGTGTGTGTGTGTGTGTGTGTGTGTGTGTGTGTGTGTGTGTGTGTCTGTGTGTGTGTGTGTGTGTGTGTGTGTGTGTGTGTGTGTGTGTGTGTGTGTGTGTGTGATTGTCTTATTTGTTGGATTTCATTCACAACAGGAGGGATGTTGTCAAATATATATTTGATCACCGATTTAAATATATGACAGGAAACCTGTCTGGTATTGTGTATTAAGAAGATAAATTTCCTTGATCCCAAGTGAACCCAACGAACTTTAGTTAAGTACATTTCCGCACCACACTCAGGGGCGCTAGTTTATCGGCAAGTGATCACAACGAACTTTAGTTAAGTACATTTCCGCACCACACTCAAGGGAGCGCTAGTTTATCGGTACAAGTGAACCCAACGAACTTTAGTTAAGTACATTTCCGCACCACACTCAAGGGAGCGCTAGTTTATCGATGCAAGTGTTCACAACGAACTTTAGTTAAGTACACTTCCGCACCACACTCAGAGGGGCGCTAGTTTATCGATGCAAGTGTTCACAACGAACTTTAGTTAAGTACATTTCCGCACCACACTCAAGGGAGCGCTAGTTTATCGGTACAAGTGTACCCAACGAACTTTAGTTAAGTACATTTCCGCACCACACTCATGGGAGCGCTAGTTTATCGGTACAAGTGAACCCAACGAACTTTAGTTAAGTACATTTCCGCACCACACTCAAGGGAGCGCTAGTTTATCGGTACAAGTGAACCCAACGAACTTTAGTTAAGTACATTTCCGCACCACACTCAAGGGGCGCTAGTTTATCGGTACAAGTGAACCCAACGAACTTTAGTTAAGTACATTTCCGCACCACACTCAAGGGGCGCTAGTTTATCGGTACAAGTGAACCCAACGAACTTTAGTTAAGTACATTTCCGCACCACACTCAGGGGAGCGCTAGTTTATCGATGCAAGTGTTCACAACGAACTTTAGTTAAGTACACTTCCGCACCACACTCAGTGGGGCGCTAGTTTATCGGTGCAAGTGGACAAAGACAATCGATAGTCGGACAAAGACTTCAGCCGATCAACAAAATCTCTTCCAACCCAAAGACAAACAACATCCCCCCAAACACAATAACAAGACACGTATATATATATATATATATATATATATATATATATATATATATATATATATATATATACACACAAACACAGTACAAGTGACAGTGACAGTGCAGTGAGGATGCCCAACAAATTTGGTCTAGCAAAAGACCAAACCAGCGAAAGGAGACTGAAACACACGGTAAAATGGAATGTTTTTTTTTAATGAAATAACAACATTGATAATGACTGAATTTATTTTTCAATTACACATTACAAAAGAATATTTTTATAACATCAGAATAACCTGCTAAGACAAAGAAATGTAGAATAATTAACAAATAACTAAAAATGAATATACGCTTTTCCATTATATGCATGATTAATCATAAACTATTTTGGAGTTTTTGCTCCTCATTTCCAGCTTCCATTTCAGTGATTCCGGTAGTCTAAGTATTGCAGCAATCATAATCTACAGTGAACTAGTACTAAATAAGAGGACATTTTTCTTGAAATGATATCACATTATATATATTTATATATATATATATATATATATATATATATATATATATATATATATATATATACATACACATATATATCTTTGGTTATAAACTTAAAATTATTGCACACTTGGTTTGGACGTTCTTACTTCCTACCTATGTACACTGTACTTTGACACTCCATTTCAATTCATCCACATGTTCATTATGCGTCAAATGTGTCAGTAATACAATCTTTCCTACTAAAATGTTATCCTCCTTAAACTAAACTTGCTAAGTATATAATAATAAATATGATCTATATAATGCATAGATGCTCAAAGCTCTCGAGATTCAGATTTTTCATTTTAGGCCTATCCCACATTTGGTTCTAGTACATTTCTAAAACTCTTACATTTTTGTAAATCGTTTCTGAAAACTAGGAAATGCCTACAGAAAATTGGATTTCCGTTCACTTTTTTTTTCAGTAACAAAATAATAAATGGTAATTACACAATAATTTTAGGTGCCGGTACATCATTAATATATACTTTATTTCAACTGTATATGTTCTAGATTTCAGTTTAAGGCCCCCTATATTCCAATTTCATCATTATTTATTTATTTATAATTTTTACAGTTGAAAACCAGGATATCATACTCTACATAAGAAAGGAAATAAACATATGGTCCAGATAAATAATCATGTAAGAACTAACTCTAACAAGCTACACTGCATGTATTGATATGTTGTGACTGCAGTTTGGGGGGCTCTTAACTGGAAGTCATTAAGGACATAACTTTTCATCACATTCTATTTTAAATAATTACAAAAAATATATTAGCTAATGGCTCCTGGCTCATGCTGACAGACTGAAAATTAGTACTTCAATGGAACTTAGAACTAACTACAAGATAAAATAAAAATAGCACCCAGATCAAAATTCTAAAATGCTGAGTAAAATAAAAGACTGGACCTTATACATTTGGCTTTTGACGACTAGAGAAATATAAAAAGGGTTAAGGGCTGACTTCCAGTTTAAGAGCGCCAAGCTGAGGTTACATTTGGTTACTGGCAGACGGCCTTAATGTTTCCCTACAGATAGGGACTTCATTTTGAGTTCTCGGTGATAATTTTGTGTGGGTGTTAGGTTAACCTAATTTTTATCCATGGGTCTTAAACTGGAATCATTCCCAACTATATACAGAAGTAAATACAGAAGTGACACAGCCGTACCTAATGACACTGTAATTCTTACTCTATTGAAATTCAATTTCAATCTTGTGTTAAAAAGATTTCTAATCAATTTTTAATAAATATCCGGTTATGTCCCACTGTACATAACTGGTTTTCCTCTGATAAAACTAAATCCGGTCTATCCAGATCTGTCTCCGTCCAAAATTCAGAGCAGTAGGAGCACTTTAGTGCGGTCCAATAAATAGAAACTTTTGACCCCTCGAGAATATATTTTGGGATACTGGCCAAAAAAAAAAACTTTCAAGATATGATTATGAGACCGATATGCTTCGATTAAAGAGCGCGGAGATTTATATATAGTTTTTGATTTTCGAACCGCGGCTCATAATAAAAAGTTCCCGGCTCGCTGGGTGGTGCCTCTTCAATATGGTCAAAATGTAAAAACTACCGAAGCAATTTAGCTCTACCTGAGCAGATTTTTTCTTTTTTTCGTGAAACTAGGCGTGAATCTCTTCTCATAATCATAGTGTATACAATAATTATTATCACAGCGGTTACAAACATGCACAGCTAACTGGCGCACGGTTTGTCTCTTTTATACGAACGGAAGAGAAATCATTCCTTTAATTCTTACACCCCATTCTACAGTCAAGCGAAATATATTTGATATTTACTCAATGAAAAATGAATTATCCAATGTGTTAGACTCAAACTTTATCAATTATCCTATCTATCAAAATGACTTGCCAGCTATTGCAACTGAAATAGCATTGCATTTTGTTGCATAAGGAAAAAACAACAAATGCTACAATTTTAGAACAACGGAGTTGATCTGTGCGCTAAAACTCCGGGTCTCTATGAAAACTATACACAAATTAAATCCCCCGAGAGATTAGACATACATCTAAATAAGTGTTATAATATACTATTTTCAATTACCGGGTTTTATTCTGTTTTCTAAATAAAGCGGAATCAAAGAGAAAAATATACCGGAAGAAAATTTAAAATGGAACAATTTTGTAGCCAGTGTTGAAATGCCTTGGCACTGACATTAACCTTCTTCAATATCTATAAGCCTATTTTAATTACAATAATTCTTCTAACAATCTGCTATATGTGAAGGAATACATATATGTGTATATGTATTTGTGTGTCTCCGTGTAAGGAGGGCAAAAGTGTAAAATTTTCTTTTAGGAAAAATGTAAAAAAAAAGAAAAGAAATATCCAATTTCGTAATCCTAATTCAATAGCTGTCACTGTCGCAATCCTCCCTTAGTAGAAGGTTGTCCCTTGGTCCTTGGTTCAAGATTGACTTGGCTGTCTGGCTCTTCTTCTTACGGCCAGTAAACACCCTGGCCAATTGTGAAAATTTCTTCCTTGACACTGTAAACACACAATTTGTGCTTATGACCGAAATTGCCTATTTGTTTTTTAAATGGAGTGAACACTTTAATTTCAATCTACCCAAAACACAATCCAACAGAGGAAAATAAGGGAAATATGACACATTTTTCTAGCAAGTTATGAGCTCCACTAGTTTGATTGTCTACTTTGTGATGATAATTATAATGGAAGTTAATAACTATAAATAAATTTAAATAGATTTAAATTCTCACTCACATTTTCCCATATTTTTCAACCTCTCTTTGAAGACTGCATCATCATCGCCCATCCTTCCAGAGAAACTTGCCAACCTCTCTTCAGGCGGACTATCTGAAAATATACAACCTATTATGCACTCAGTCTATTGCGGTAAGTAGAATACATTATTGTAAAGGGCAGTTGATTTAAAATTCATTTTCATTATTAAAGTAGCAGTCCAGTAACTTTTATTTAACTCTTTTACACATCTTTTATATTGTAAAGTTACATTATATTTCCCAAAAGTGCCATCATTGGGTGGTCTCTTTTATGAAGACAATCATGCTAGGAAAATACTCGGCACTTGTACTTATAACTATTTTGTAGTTGATTGTACAAAAATAAAAGGTGAAAAAACAAACAAACATTAATTTCCAAAAATGGCCTGCAGGTGCCGTGTTATCACTTTATAAAATACCTGCAGGGCATAAGGTTAACATCCATCACAAATAAATTGACACATTTATACTTAATTTTAGTAAATTTCCCAAAACCATGAGCCATACACAAGAATAAAAAAAACTGATGTTTAAAATAATTGTAATAGTAATTTTTTCAAATGTATGATCCTTATTTATCACTCTTGTAAACATCACTTGCTGATTTTGTCTTTTGCTAGACCAGTTTTGGCTTCTCAGCGTCTTTAGTAGCAATCCATCAGTAGTTTAATGGAGCACCAACAAGTGCCACATTGCTCTACCAATAGAAACCTAATATCAGGAAAGTTGAAACCCCAGGTTTAGCCTAAGACTGAAAATGAACAAGTGGAGGCAGATTGGGCAAGAATTGTTTTGTATTTAATGGAGTTTGTAAAAAAAAAATTAATTACCCGTATATTAGAAAACAAAAGGACATAAATAAGAAAAATAATATCGGTAAAAATAATAAAATTGTAATTAAAACCTTTATCAAGGACAGATAAGAAGTCTTTGTTCCACCTTAGTTCTGCCATGAATTCATCATTTTGGAGCAGCATAGCTATTCTCTCATCCTCAAGTTCGCCATCACTCTGCCAAATCATAAAAGTGTTAGTTCTATATCATTGGACACAATAATATTTTGTCTCAAAATGGGACAATCTTTTTAAAATATTAGCTTTATAAAATATTAGCTCCAGTACATGGATGAAAAAATGCCTTTCTTATTTTATATTTGTTCGGCAACAATGTTGAGATTCTGGGAGTACAAAAAAAAGGAACAGTCATGCAGGTTCCATTATAAAATTATGCTGAAGCCGAAAGCTGAGTTTGTGATGTACGTACAGTTAGGTTAACTGGGTTTGATTAATTTGATGAGTCACTTGTTAACAGGAGGGAAACGGGCTAACAACCTCTTTTGGATGGACTAAATCTAAAACAATTCCTATATAAATTTATATAAAACTTGAAATCATAAAATTAAGAATATGCTGAAGAAAAATTAAGGAAAATAAAAGTAGAAAAAAATTGTTTCTCACTGTAGCTGTAAATAAAATATTAAACTCGATTAAATTGGCATTAGTTCCGAAGTCAATTTCAAGTCGTAGTTCATCTAATAGCAGGATACACAATAGTATATTTTAAAGTCATAAGCACGAGATAGTAAACACTGCAATGCTGTTAATCAATGATTAACTTAAATTTATCAAGTCCTTCGGAACTAGATTTGCTATTGTTTGAATAGAACATAGATTGAAGACAATGCAATAACTGTGTGTTAAACAGTACAATTTTTTCTATCCAATGAAATACAGTTAGTTATATATGTAAGGGTTTTAAAGAAAAATAATTAAAAATCAAAATTACACTTAAATTGCGAATAAAATAAATACTGACAAGAATGCTCAATGCTTTAACAGTAGAGAGCCAGTAAACAATTCTTTCACAATTTAAACTGGTTTACTGGAAAACCATAAATGGGTCTATGGCAATAAAAATATTGTGTAAATGATAACATTTTGTAATAAATCTTGCACTTGTGGTTGTCTCATGTGATACAGATAATATTAGAAGCTGCAGAGTAGTTGGATTTTTTTCCAATCCCGACTGATGGTATAAAACTGAAAGAAAGTGAGTTGATATTTGGCCTTACTGAGGACGGAGGAGCAGCTTTTTCGGACTTGATTCGGCGTTTCTCCCTGTTTTTCCACCTCCTGCGCACCCTCAGCTTGTTCCACACGCCGGCCAGCCACATGCCTCCTCCTCAATACAACAACACTACCGTCTCTCCTTCTTAGACCGCATCTGACGGTCGCACAAGACTGACGTATTGTGTCATACGGGCGGTGATGACATTAATAGGACAGATGAGTAGCAGCGGGGGGGAAGAACCGGGAGAGGGGAGAGAGATAGAGAGAGAGAGAGAGACAGAGGTCATTGTAGTGCGTTAACTGTACCCAATCATTTTTTAAAATTAAAAAAAAAATAAGAACCAGTCGACCGAAAGAATTAGCACCTTCAATTTACTTCAACAGCATTCATAAATATTCATTAGTCACTCTATTGGCCACTATAAAACAAACATAAAGAAAATAAAAGGCTGTTGTGGATCACTCCTGCCGTGATGCCAGCAGTAATACAAATTAACAATAATGGCGGAATAAAAATTAAAAATAAATAAAATACGTCTATATATATTTTGTGTAAAATAACTGAATGTGTAATATTGGTTTTTTGTACATACATAAATAAGGGAATTTAATTTTAAAACTAGCTTTTATTAATACCAAATACAGGAGAAAACTGTGAATTTGTGTATGTGTATCCCAAATACGGATATCAGATCTATTATTTTCAGTAATAAAATTACTACTCGTTCTCATGATAACTTACAAAACCAAATGTTCAGACAGTGCAGTTATAAATGTTTGAGATTGGTGAGGGGGGATTTCAATGAAATCTCTACAGATGTACTTATATAAGTACTTTTAATATATTTAAATACCGTGGTAGAAGCTGACCTGTTTGTAGGGTGCTGCAATGCAGACAGGAGGAAGCCTGAGGAAATCATCGGGCAGTGGGCTCAGAATGGCTGTAGTTTCCCAGCCTCTCTTTTTCGACAGCGGCTCATCAATTGAAGATTTTTTTACGCTATCAACAAAAGCAAAATTAACAAAATAACATTGCAAGATCAAAATTAACGACAGAATGAAAATTTGTCAATTTAATGCAGTGCTTTTAAGCCTGTGGGGTCTATTGCAAGAGGGTAGATGCTTTTTATCATTTTTAAACACAAATAGATAAAAAGATAGTACTAATATAAAGTATTCGCACAAAGGTATCCTCTATGTTACGAATGAAAAATTATATATCCTATTAACATTGTACCAATTGTTATAATGGCAAGTTAGATATATTAATTTTAATAACATTTGTTGATGTGCATTTACTAAGAATTCATTTTACTTTAATTATTCCATTTTATTTCTTTATATATATATATATATATATATATATATATATATATATATATATATATATGTAAAAAATAAAATCACAGCATCAACCATTTCTGTTAACATAACAATGTTCGAATGACGCAAAGATTCAAATATCTTATTAACAACTCTTGGCTAACAGAATGGTAATTTGTAGTGTACTTGTTTTTTTCTTAAACCGCTAATAACCCCAATTAACCTGGATGTGTTATTTTCTTCTATGAGTTACATAAAACTGTAGAACAAACAGAGCAACACATTTGAAGACATTAAAAGAAACTTTAACTACTAACAATTGTACTATGTCAGACATCTAAGATTCTATTTAAGAATGCCTATATCACAGAGTAATTGTTCAACAATGTACAGTATGTGTATAACAGGCTAGGACTGAACAGTATTAAAATGGCAGTCCTCAGAGTACAAAACTATGTAATATTTTTGCTACTTTTCTTTTTAAACTTATAATCAAGTTATTGCTGAATTTTGAGAAGACCCCTCAGGTGGATTAGTACAAGCATTATTTAAAGGATTTAATTGAAAGGAAGCTTGATCCACCACTGTTATTTGGATCCGGTGTCTTCAGGATTTGTTATCCTGATTCTTTAAGCAATAAACTATGCCAATACTTGAGAAGAGTAACTATTAACAGATATAAAACCAATCAGCTAAGATATGACAGACACCGAAAATAAAATAAGTGTCCCATAGATAACTTCAAACAATATGGTTGATATTCCGCGTACCATAATATGTGTTACCTCAGTTTGAAGGAATTAAACTGAGAGCTAGCTGATTTGACTCGGTGAGTCTGTTTGAATATGGCCTTACAGATGGCGAGAAGCCAAAACAGGTCAAGCAAAAGACAAATAATCAAGTGGGGACACAAGATCAGAAGAGTCATAATACATTTGAACAAATGATTGACACTAGTGTGGCTTCGATCATAATTTGGCAGCAATCTACCTTAATCCCAATGCGGTGACAGTCAAGGTCGGTGACAACTGCTGTTCCAACTCATGGCGTATCTTTTCATTCTCATTGTCGGTGCTCATCGCCAATAGCTGGTCTATAGTCGCGTCTACAGCTCCCTGATTCGATCTCAATACGGCCTGTAAGTATCCGTTAATTAGATTAACAATGTCCCACCTGCTACGACTACTAAGCCGTCTTTTTATATCCTGCTTTACCTCTATAACGTCGTCGTCCATAGCTGGGAACATAGTCTTGAAATCGGCCATCGCCTGATTGAACTCAAGTTGGGTTGTCTGTTGCTGGACAGTGGCCATCCTTACCACTCCTTTCCTCTTGGAAACAGAAGGACAATCGGCTGCTTTAAATAAATAATAATGAATAAAAAAAGAAAAAGAAATCGATTTACAGGTTAGCGTTTAAGACCGAAAGACTACGACCGAGATCCAAATACAGAATACGGAATTCCCTCGGGGTTCGGACAAAGTAAGAAGGGGGCAGGAACAACTCACGAGTTACATAATAGAACAGTCGGCAAATATAAATTAGATTAAATATTATAAAAAAGTTTGATTAACATATCTAAACGCCTATGTTATACGAGGTACATATTAAATTAAACACAGATCACAACAGAAGTAACATCAGCGACATCAGCTGATTTGCCGCTTATTTCAAAATTGACCTTCCCATATTAGAAACAGATTGGCCACACTTCGGACGCCGCAACTCGTCTATTTAATTATTATCGGCGATTGATGTCCATTAACAATTAAAACTAACGATTGAATTAAAACGCCATCTGTTTTTGAAATGAAGCGTGTACGGTGCATTACCATATTTGTATAGCGATACGCTTTTCTCGTTTTAGATTTATCGGTAATATAATGCTTTTATCTTCCTTTAGTTCTCAAATAATTATAGACTGTAATATAAAGTGGAACTTTAGGATTATATATATATATATATATATATACATGCCAATATTTGGTCATTTATAATAGAGATTATTATATACAGCTTACAATGTTCAACTCGAACTTAAGTTTTTTTTCTGCATTTAGTTTACTAATAATTATAAACTATTACATATTATATATATATATATATATATATATATATATATATATATATATATATATATATATATGTGTGTGTGTGTGTGTGTGATATTACTTTTTGTAAATTACAATTAAAATATCCCAATATATTGTGATTTGTAATCGAGATTATTATCTAGGGCTTATGTTCTACGTGAACATAAGGTAATATGGACCACTTAAATTGAACTTAATGATCATAAATCGAACATAGCGAAAATTTCACCTCGAACGAACGAAGAGGGTTCGTGGGTATTATAATGAGGGGAATCCGACAAAACAATCGAGGTAGACAAATTAATATATTTAGCAACTTTTTTAAGTCGTTTCATACGTTCAAAAAGTCGGTGGTAAAGAATCGATATTTAGATCAACTCTTGATTGGGTTGGACGGTTGCGGGGGGGGAGCCGATAGAATCGATGTATCGAAACGTTTTGAGAGACACAAACAATCACCTGATGGCCGCGTAGTGTAGTTCAATCTTGTGTTTAGTTCAGTGACAACTATGTCAAAACTCGAGGGGAGTCACACCTGTGTTCTCTGCGAGTCAAAACTGGATTCGAAGGAAGCTCTAAAAGAACATTTCAGGTAGGGCACGTCCCAGGCTCGGTTGGTGACCGCCTGTCGGCGTTTATTCTCTGACAACCGTCGGCTTTCGCCCCAAATTTGCCCTCGGCACCGATCATTCCCTTATTTTTTGTTTGTATTTTTTCGTTTTCCAGAAAACACGCCAACAAAGAGATCGACCTGAAGGGCCGGCGGTTGACACCTTCGGGGGAGCTTCAGGAGCTGACCAACACTGACCGGACCTACATCAAAGGGACGGGGTCCCAGATAGGCACGCACGTCATATGCGACGTCTGCGGCGAAGCTTTCACCTGTAACACGAAGGCGATACAGCACAAGTTCAGGAAGCACCCTTTCCACGCTGCCAAACACTATTGCCCACAGTGTGGAATGCAGTTTCCACTCAAAGTAAGCCCCCATCAACTTACTTGCCATTGCACACATTACATTGTTTTGTTTGTTATTCCGTTTATAACAATTATCCGAAGGTTTACCTGAAAATAAAAAGGCCTATCGGTTGAAATTCAGTTGTCCTACAGTTAAAAATTAGTGGGTATTCCTGATCCATTTTAAAATTTAAAATTTGGTGGTGTTGCTTTCTGGGTGTCATATTTGGGTGAATTGACATCAGTAGTGAAATTTTGTCAGAATTAAAAAATGACTATAAACCAATATATGTTTTCGAACTAAAATATGGGTAGAAACAATAGGGTAAACAATTGATGCATAATAAACCTATGTTCTCTACTATTTGAAATGAATTTTAAAAATTTTCAGTTTAATGGATGACAAGTTGGGCAATTTAATTCATATTTCAAAACTAATCCTTCCTCCCAGATAATAAATAAATGGCGTTCTTCATATTCATGAAACCAGAAAGTAAGACATTATTACATCTTTTATTAAGGGATAGACAGGGAGCATAACAGTACATTTTATAAACACACAAAATTATATAATTTAAATCTGTTCATTGGGGTTTATATCTGATATTTATTGCTTTACTATTTTGTTTTCATATGTAATATTGCTATACTTTCTTTGAAACGATGATTTAAATAATGCTGATAATGGGTGTAGAGCTTTTAAGGACCCAGATATTGGACATATGCCATAGATTTTGTTTTGTGAGTTGGTGTAAATCGGGGAGTTAGACTGTACTGTAACACTCTCAGTGCATTACAGGTCTCTAAAGGTGTAAAAAATATATAAATAAATAATACTGTTGCGGCATAACATATGCAGGATATATAGGACATTGGGAAGCCAATTATTAACACTGTAAACAATGGAGCAGAATTTATTATTTGAGGATAAATTGCTTGATATTTTCAAAAATGTTTTACTTGTTATACCTTAACTAGTTTAATACTTTATCAATGCATACTAAATTTCTTAGTGCCATTTAAAATACGGTTCAAATTTCATTATACTTAAATAATATTGTTATTTTATGCACTTATATTGTATCAACACCTCATAAAATAATGTTGAACTTTCCAGGAATGTGTTTTGTATAATTTTGAAAATCATTTTAATAGCACATGAACTTTTGTCATATGACTCAAAGTAATTAATATATATATATATATATATATATATATATATATATATATATAAATTAGTGGTTTTTACTCTTCCTACAAGAAACACTAGCATTAACAATCTTATAAGTGTTACAATTGTTTTGAGGCCCTGTTTTCTTGGCCTAAAGCTTATTTTCGATATGTTACAAATTATTATATATGAATATTGCGAATAATTTTTCTTTAGGGTCATCGAGATAAACACTTGAAGGAAGAACATGAAAATGAATATGTACCGAAAAACCCTTACCCGTGTTACCAGTGCGGAGTTGTCTTCTACACGAAAAGTGCACACGAATACCACGACAAATCTGCACACCACAGGTGTTTTAATATTTTATACATTTTTACTACGTGTCATTTGTTTGCATTTATTTAGGTGTCAAAAATGCCTGCAGGGCAAAAGATTGAAATATCTATTGCGAGAAATTGACACATTTATATTTGATTCGATAATTTTAAAGAAGACAAGAACAAAAAAAACAGTATTATCACTTTATTATCGTTCTTGCAATCTTCAGTCTCTTCTTGCAGGTTTGATCTTTCGCTAGTCCGGTTTTGGCTGTTAGCCATCTTCACTAGTAGCACTGTTTGTGAGTTGGGTGGTGGGTACTTTTACTATTGCAGTAAAAGATGACCTCCCACCTATTGACAAAAAGAGCTGCTGAAGACTGCATGCAAAAAAAGACCAAACCAGCAGGATGAGGCAGAAGATCGAGCAAACTGTGTGTATACATTTTTATACACAGTCTTATATCATCCAGGTCTTTGTATAGTTTTAGTATACGTACTTTTCCTATAGCGAACATGTTTTGATGTTTCCTCTGGGTCTGTTGAAAGTTGAGAGGTCTTAAGGAAAATGGTTTTCTGTGATTTTCATTCCAGGGTAGTGACTCTATATAAACAGATTGAGACTCCTCCCCCGAGCAAGAAAATCCGTTACAATAATGCCGGCGATCCGCAGAGTGTTTACTATTGCCACCTCTGTGGATTTGAGTATATTGTAAAATTCAACCTCCAGAAACATCTGGAAGGACAGCACAGTCGGCAGGAAAGGTCAGCTGTCCCACCGGACCTTTACAAGTGCAACACCTGTGACGCTCTCTTTTACAATCAAAGGGCCTACCACAATCATAACATGTATCACAGGCCAGATGACCTTTATGTGACCAGCGAGGAGCAGAGGTAATGTTTGTGGTATATCTTTTTTTTTATATATATATATATATTTTAATATTTAGTATATCTGTAACTGAAAGTTTTGTTTTGTGAGAATATTCCTGGAAAAAATAACTTCTTAAATTAAAGTTTGGTATATTTCAAATATGGGTGAAGATAGTTCGCAGAGTTGTCACTAAGGTGATTATTCTGTGATCACTTCCCATTTTAATAAATTGTTTTATGTGTTTTTATGAAATGTATACATGTGCATGATGTTATTTTGTATATGTATAAGTTAGATTGGTATCTCGAAATAACCCGATGTATAATTTATTATTTTCATTGAGCACAGTAGTATTAGGTTTAATAATAAGTACCTTTTTCTAACCGCTTCTTTGTTTGCTTGTTTCCCTTTAGCTTATTGTTTTTGCGAGTTTTTATTTTTGTTTTTGCAGGCGGGTAGATATTATATATGTAATATATATTAAATAAATGTATACGTATATAAGGTATTTCATATAAATACAAGATTAATTTGATAACTAAGAATAGTAAATGTTATTGCGTAAAAATATTTTATTCTAAAGTTTCCTTAATAAGTGTTGCATTTTACTAAATGTTTTATTATTAATAATTTTGTATACTTACATTTCAGAGTATGGAATAAAATGAATAGGCTAAACAGAAAAAACAAGGAACATCAAAATGGAATGAGAATTATATTACTTGAAGATTTTCTATTGAAAATAATCAAATATTTACATTTTGGAATGAGCTCAACTATATAGACCTGCAAAGCGCTAGTTTTAAGTTAATTTATTACATGTTAAAGTTATTAATTATGAATTTGAGATAGGAACATTTAAGGTGTTTATAAAGAAAATATTATTCTTAGATCCAAATTAGAAATGTGAGTTAAGCATTAACACAAAGCTGTTCCTTCATTGCTATTTTTGCAAAATGAGAAGTATTACCAATAATACTACAAATAATGATTTCCATATTTCACTTATCACCTGCCCTGGCACTCTTGTTTCTTTTTTTTTTAGTATTCTATAAGATTACAGGACTATTATTTTAATAGCAATTTCATATATTGCCTGTTTTATATATATACAGTGAGTGATATAAATATTGGTATATACTATTTAAATGTTGACAAAACATAAGTCTCTTCATTTGTCCAGAGCCCCCATTTTCTTGAAAGGATTGCATATTGCCAAACTTTAGTTTAGTGGCAGAGTGCAATATTAATTTAATGGTTTGGAATACTTAGGAAAAGTAAAATACCAAACCAGTGAGAGGAGACAGAAGATCGAGAAAACTGCAGTATTCAATTAAATGATTCTACAGAATGAAATGTAAGCATGTTTAAATAAGACTCTTAGATAATCTTCCACAGTATTTCTATATTCAAAAGTGCCTGAAACTGGTATATTTCTTCATGAGATGTCAGTGTACCCTTTATTGTTTGATAATGTACCACCTCACTGTTTAATAGTGTGGCTAAAATTCTCTGGACTAGGCACTGTTTTTCTTCTTGACGAAACCTCATTTTAAAAAAAATTAAAATCAGTAGCAATAGTGATAATCATTTCACTGACAAAATCATCTTCCACTTTGCTATTATTTTATTTTTCGGTTACTGACATTTTTTGTTTTATTTCTGTTCTGACAAACAGTAAAACATTTAGTCCCTCTGGATGCTCTGTGTTCAGTGTGTTCAATTAAGATGGTTGTCTTAAGAACAAGTCACTATACTCAACATATAATAAGTTCAGGTTGCTTAATTAAATTAAAAACTACCCTAGAAAATAAAACAGCATTATTATGGAGTTTGAGAATACATCTGATACTCACTCACTGTATATATATTTATATATATTTAGCCCGTTATTATTTAATTTTGTTTTGATTATTTTTGTAGTGTTGTTTTGCTATATATGCATTGCTTTTGCATGTTTGTAATTATATATGTAACTCCAGAAACTGTGTTGTTTGAATACCTCAATGTAATAAGTTCAAATGTTTTTGTGAATGTATTGAAATACATTTGTTTTGCCCTGGTTTGTTATTAATAATTATTTTTATACATTTGTGGAGGTTGCCAATGCATAAATCTAAATTGATTACAAGATTGGTGATAAAAAAGAATGTACGAACATTTAATAGTCTACATCTAGTTGGAAATTGAACAATAATGTGTCACGCAAATGATAAATATTAAATTTTAATTTACTTACTGTTGAACTGACAAATGTGAGTAGTGCGCTTGTAAATAAATTACAAGAAAAAAAAGAAAAAAAGAATCATCCCTTGTGGGGATCGAACCCACGACCTTTGGATTAGAAGTCCAACGCGCTATCCTCTGCGCCAAAGGGACTTACAAAATTCCCGACTTTATTCGCGCGTACATGCACATATCGAATACATAAAATCAAAATTCTGTTTTTACGTTATGCAAAGCTGTGAATCACAATTTAACAGTTTATGCCTGGAAATTCATATGAACACCACAAATTAATCCAACAGCAATACTGATCCCAGTAGAAAGGACTGGCCCATGATCCATTATCATGGGTCAACTTGAAAGTTAAATCATCAGTTATTTCCCTACAATACTGTATGATGCGAATTGAAAAAAATGAGTCGATATTTCTCTGGAAAAGTAATGCTAGGGTATTTACCTTACAGACGTAGGGATTCTCCTAGTCCATTTCATGGCTAAAGATGTATCCTTGCGTTAAAGAACGTTTCAATTTAAACTACCTTAAAAATAAAACAAAGCGAACAAGTAGCAGTGTCGGTATAACGATAAAATACAGAATCTTGTTTGTATATTATTTTGGATGTGAAATTGGCGGGCTCCCACGTGCAATGGTCCCTTGTAACGGTTTTCTTGAACTTTTAAGGATTGCCGCCTACTATGAAGTTAGAAGCGAACAAATACAGTAAACCCTCGATAAAATTGCTGATCCGTACATCATATGTGAAACTTAGACATTTATTTCGATCCCTATACTCGGGTATTACAGTTTAAAAATTAAGGTGAGTACATAAGCGATAATGTGTACATGTAGAACACTTAATCCGACTAATTTCTCAATTTTTTTAAATGCGCTTGGAAAACCTACGTTTTTATGCGGTAAAAGCTGCCAAGGCGGAATATCTTGAGCCCAATCTTAATTTACTGTGAGGGAACCCACAGTAGTAATGGCGGGGGAGCTGGTGGATATTATGCCTATTTTAATTACGCAGTTATTTCGGTCTAATAACCGCTTTATTTTAACGCTTTGTATCGATATGGAATTCCTTATCAAATACTTACTTACTGGCTTAATTTTGAGCTCGACAAGTTGAAACAGTTTTGGGAAGGAGGCGAGGATAGGTTAGGTTGGGTTACCCTTGGGGTCTTCGACTTAAATCCTTACTCCGGGCAGTTGCGATTTCACCCAAGAAATTTAACCATTTTAACTAAATAACGGACTTGAAACTTCAACAGCAATTCCAGTATCGAGATCCGTATCGAGGTTTTACTGTACTTATGGCCGCGTTGCAATAATACTGGATGACAAAATCGGTTCTGTGCCGTCAGGTTGCAAACGGTCACGCGAGTCGATCAAGATTTCGATATAAGGAGAGTACTGCCGGCGTCTGAGAAATATGTACCCAAGTACAGGAGGCGTAGGCAGGCGTTCGTCAATTCACCGAAGCAGGTACGTACCACGGCATTCAGTCGGCCCACACGCCCTGTACCGTATTATATAGGAGACCGGACCGCTCTTTTATTTCTATTTTGTGTGTTTCACGGATCTATTGTCTCGTAAATAGATGCGAACAAGAGTGTAGGACGGCGATAGGATAAATAGGCCGCCGTGTTGAATATAAGTAAAGTGTTGGGTGGGAGAGTTTGCAGAGGATCGAACTGCAGAGGGGCGTAAAAGCCAGACCAATAGGCGCTAATTGGCGGCGCCCTTTATCCAAGAATACCTTTGGCACCCAACAATTATTAACGCCTAACCTGATCTTGAATTATTGTTTAGCCTTAACGATTCTTTTCCTTCTTTCTTATATATTTAGACGTATGTATAATTTAGACAAACGAAGCGTAGAAATATATAAGCCCAGTATTAGGCCTTTCGGTGCGCTTCGTCGTGCTCCGTCGAAATTGCCAAGTTGATCGGCCGTACCAGATATTAAATAATTATCGATAAGTTTCGCTCTGAAATATGATCGCGCTCGCCTCTTCTTAAATATATGACTGTAACTACAGAGGCGGGGACGCGTACTGCCTGTTTTCATATATCGTAACCGTAAAGCTCTTATTGGGAAAACGATCTCAATTAGATATTCCATTGCATTTTACCTTTAAATCGATTGTATTAAGCTTTCATACATTTTTTCATTGAGTTAAAGACGGTTCAGATCACGACGTATCCCTTTTCGTTATTCCCTCTCGATGAATGGAAACAAACTCTGCAACCCCGCATATACATTTTTAAATAAGGGAAAGTACTCAACTTCCTCTTCCTACTGTTGCTTGGGGGAATATAGTTAATCCTGTAAGAGTTAGGGAAAGTTGGAAACAAAAATCTAGAATAATATCGGCTCCCCAAAACAGTAGTTGAACACCCCGAGGTTCTCTCCACAGTTACATAGAATCTTATCGCGTGTTAGATAATATCATTTACGACATATTATTTATTGTAAATCTGTGTAACAAAATATAGATTACCTTAGTTATATGGCAGATCTGTTTTTGCTTCCTTTTGAAATTCAGATTATTGCCCGTTTTGGTGATTTTTTCTTTTATTCATAATTAAATTAAAGACCGATGTAACTTACGAACAATAAGATTATAAATCGATTGTGAATCAAAAGATCCAACACTAGCTGCTGGGTTCGTGACATATCCAAGAGTAGGAAAAGATAAGTGGATGAGAATGTATTAATTCGATCGAATTGTAACGATTCCAAGTTTTGTGTTTACAGTTGGTTTAATTTAGTGTAACTTTGTAGATGAAAAGTGAAGTGAACGAGGAAGAACTGTCTCCTGCATCGGATATAGACTCAACGGACTCGGACGGTGAAGTCAGATGTCTGAAGAAGATCAAGCGTGAAGAGTCATCTTCGTGACTTATTTCCACCTGTTTCTCTTCCATTGGAGTTTGTTCCTGTTAATTTCCCACCGTTGTACATTTTTCGTTCGGTTTGCCCATATTTCATACGGACAAATTAGTATTAATTGGTCGTCGAGAATTTGAGTTATTCAGTGCAATTTGGATAGGTCTAGTCGATTATTATTAATTATTTTTTTTTAGGAAAATATATTTTATATAATATATCTGTGATACGTTTGAAACTCTTTCCCTCAGAGTAACTTTACACTTTGGTTACAGTTGGACATTTTGGAAAATTCACTTTTCAGATAGCGGGAAACAGTTGATCTCCTGCAAAAATATATTTTCTGCAGTCTATTGGAGTAAATTTTTTTAAATGTTCGATTTAATGTTACAGCGCGGGAAATTTCTTTTGTATCAATTTTTTACCGGTCGGAATTGTTTTGAAAAAGTCATGCGCCATCGCGCGCTTCTAATTTGTAACTTGTTCACTGGGAGAGGCCAACTTGACCAGATATTATCAAACTCCCAATAAAGCTTGAAGTTACTTTGAGGCTGATTTTGTTTTAAACATATTACGCAAGAATATACAATTCGTTTGTTCTAAATTAAGATCTGTCCCCATGCCCTTAAACTAAATGAACAAGGTGCAAGTGATATGTAGATGTAATCTCTTAATTAGAAATATATATATATATATATATATATATATATATATATATATATATATACTTTTTTTCCTCCACCACAACTGGTGGGTTAATTTCTATATTTATTACTCCTATCGTTTTTAAATTTAGTTCTAGGTTATTTTAAATGTTTTAAAATTTATTCATATATGAAATGATTGCTATTGAACAGTCAATGAAAATTTGGAAATGTTTCTAGTCACAATGTTTCTTTTATAATGATCTCTTGATACGATATATACGATTGTTAAAATAAATGGTAATTTTTTTTCATCGTTGTAAGAAAAAAAGAACCTTCCATTTGTTACCATCGAGAATATTGTAAAAAAATGCCATTTTACTGATTTTATTAAATTGGTAATTGTGAAAGATTTCTATTCTGGTATACCTCCCACCGAGGAATACCAAATGTCGCTTTTAACAATTAAACATTGTCTAAAATCTCAGGAAGGATTCGGTGAAATGTGTGTTACGTGTTTTTAGACTGAATTCAATGTACATGTTTGTTCGAATGTAATTTAAGAAGAAAGAAATGTAGCGTAATAAATTTATGAACGAATAGAACGCAACTATAAAAGAAGTAAATAACATAAATAAATATTGTGTCTATAGGCAATATCAACGGAAGATCACAAATACCACCAATTTCCTTACTGTGTATTTTTCCATTATTATACATAATAATTTATAATGTGATTATAACGTCTATAATGATAATGTTGACAAATAACATAATGATAAATTGACAAATTTTAAATATTTGTTCACAAAAAACCTTCTTTCTATCTAAATTTATAAATAAAAAGTGCAATTAACGGATTATCAATTAGAATTGATTTTCAGAACACTCCACAAAATTCTTTAGAACAGCTGAACTAATTTACCTTAGGTTTCGAGTTTCAAAAAAGTTTCTTTTTAGTGATCTAGTTTATCGCTACAAGTGCACTCAACGAACTTTAGTTAAGTACATTTCCGCACCACCCTCAGGGGGCGCTAGTTTGTCGGTACAAGTGTACCCAACGAACTTTAGTTAAGTACATTTCCGCACCACCCTCAAGGGGCGCTAGTTTATCGGTACAAGTGTACCCAACGAACTTTAGTTAAGTACATTTCCGCACCACCCTCAAGGGGCGCTAGTTTATCGGTACAAGTGCACCCAACGAACTTTAGTTAAGTACATTTCCGCACCACCCTCAAGGGGCGCTAGTTTGTCGGTACAAGTGAACCCAACGAACTTTAGTTAAGTACATTTCCGCACCACCCTCAAGGGGCGCTAGTTTGTCGGTACAAGTGAACCCAACGAACTTTAGTTAAGTACATTTCCGCACCACCCTCAAGGGGCGCTAGTTTGTCGGTACAAGTGAACCCAACGAACTTTAGTTAAGTACATTTCCGCACCACCCTCAAGGGGCGCTAGTTTGTCGGTACAAGTGTACCCAACGAACTTTAGTTAAGTACATTTCCGCACCACCCTCAAGGGGCGCTAGTTTATCGGTACAAGTGGACCCAACGAACTTTAGTTAAGTACATTTCCGCACCACCCTCAAGGGGCGCTAGTTTATCGGTACATGTGGACCCAACGAACTTTAGTTAAGTACATTTCCGCACCAAACTCAGGGGGCGCTAGTTAATCTGTGAGCATGTACTGTGATTCCCCAGATTAGTGCGGGCTGGAGGTAATAGAATCAACGGTCCGGATTTTAGCCCCCTCCAGGAGCGGCTATGCGAATGTGACTTTTTCTAGGTTAATATAGATGATATTTGAGCGCTCTTTGTTTCAGAATGTTTGGTTTACTTTCTTCTACTGGTCTATTATACATTAAATGTATACGGATTCAGTTACCAATCCCTTTGTGATAGATAATATAAACATAAATAAATAATATGCCCGTGGGGCAATTCTAGGTAGGAACGACAGTGGATGGAATGAGCAAAGTTTTATGGCCAAAAAACGTACTGAAATGTATTGAATGACATTTTATTTCACCTGTAACTAATCTCTAACCAGTGTGGCGTAATGTTAGTCGTAATACAGTGTCGGATGTGCTATTTTTTTTTTCGTTTTCAAATTTTCGAATAAACGAACTAAATAAAACAACCGGCGTTACAAAGTAGAAGGCAAATCGCCGGTTGTTTTTCCGCGCGTAATCATTTTTGTATAGATATTCCGGGCCGTATTTCATCACTCAGTGTTCTGTCTCAGACCGTCCAGTATCTTTACAAATCCTAACCATTGTTGGCCGCAGTGGACGCAGTACTTGCAGTGGAGGCGGTACTTGCGGTACCTGCGGTACTTGCAGTGGTAGCCGCCGCCGCCGCCGTAGTGGGTGCCGCGGTAGTTGACAAGATTTTGTTTATCGCAAACAATATTTCTTTGTTTAACGCTATCTCCCTCTGCAGGATCGGCAATGTTTTGTTCAAGCTCAATTTAGACTGAAATAGAAAACAAAAAAATAAATAAAATATAGAATGTTTACTGAAAAACGGATGACCGGCTTCAAAACATAGACATTGAATTTCGAATGTTGGCCCAATAATTTCCGGTCATTTATAAATATCCGATCAATATTGGAGTACAGCAATACGATGTCGGAACATTTATGATTTAACATAAATTATTTATGATATAAAAAAGCCTCAATCATTACCTCAAGTGATAACTACTGCAATGGTTTGCTAGGCATTTAACCGGCCTGGTTTATTGATTAAGAAATGTTTGCGTTATACAGTAATCTATAGAAAGCCTAATCATCTAATAATTCAATATATAATGTTATATATATATATATATATATATATATATATATATATATATATATATATGCAGTCCTGGTTTGATACTTGAAAACAATATCGGATAAGTTCTCGAGTCGATTTTAGATAATCTCGGTAGGGTATATATAGTTTCGACAATTAAAGAAACTTGTCTCTCTCCGCGCCCGTTCGACTTTATCTAAGAATAAGAATATCTGACCTGAAAGCCGAAGGAGAGGGCCGCTACGTTCATCCGGTAGCTGACCGCTAGGACCAAGAGGAGCGTCACAATGGCTGTTGATATTCTGCTCATACTGGCACTGGCTGGGGCCCGCTCTTTACGCTTTTACAATCTGGTAATATAGCAGAGATATAACCACCATTATAGTCCTAGCATTACCATTATTATAATACCCGAAAGATTCATTTTCAATATTTCGTCCGCATTTCCTAGTTTCACCTTTGATTAAAAATTGAACCAATTTAGTTAAACATTTTATTTTAGACTAACGGATAATTTTTTCAATATCACGTAGGAATCTTTAAACATTATCATAAATGTACGCACAAGAGTGACCATTATTTTTGTTAATGTTACTACTGTAAATAAATGCGGATAAACTTTGTTCGGGAAACGTTGGACATAACTAGAGGCTCGTGAAAAGGCCATTAGCGGGGAACGCTAGTGTTCACGCCTATAGAAGAAAGCTTTTCTACTCCGAAGCACCCAAGTAATACTTACCGCTATTCACTGGTAATGATGTTCTTCCTGTGTTCACTCCTACCTTTTATACTGCCCTCCTCGTGGTAACTAGTCGGGACGGCTCTAATAGCGCCAGAGATTATTCGCTAGTTTTTGTTATTATAATTATGATAGCGAAAATGGGTCCCATTAATTCGGTCGATATTGTAATTTTCGTCAAGCGTTTTCGACACTTTATCATCGCTTAATAGCCCCAATTAATAATATGGGGGTTAAACTTTGGCCGGAATATTCGACCGGCAGAGGGCGCGACAACGCTATTTTTTCAACGGAGAATTCAGAAAGTTTACCATTCAATGAGGCCCAAGTTATATGAGGCAGTCTAGCGCGTACGGCTCCTGCATCAATCCTGATTTCAGGGATCGCAGGACCCCTCTGCCAGTACTCATGATTATTTCAAGCGCAAGATGAGCATAAGAAAATGCACAGTTGTAACGGACTCGAATGGTATTAACAGTTTGTAGTCGTTTCAGATCTTTAGTAATTGGTGATATTAGTACTCATGGAGGTAGTAGTTCCTGTGGTCGCATTAGCACTTCCAGTATTATTAGCACTTGTAGTGCTACTAGCCTGTGCGGTGGTTGTACCGGTAGTTGTAGCGATAGAGGCACATGAAGTGGTAGCATCACTTGAAGTTGTATCATCAACCTCAAAACCTCAAAAACCAGAAGTCTATGTTGTCGGATGAAGGGAGGATTGGGCTACCCTACCCCTCTATTTCCCACTGATGAGCTATTCAATCTCAATTCTGAAAGGTACATCCACCTTATATTTCTGTACAAAACTGATCAGTCTCATACAAAAAGGTGGTAAATATACTGGTAGATATATTGGAAGGTTTTTTAATACAATTGGATTGGCAGCAAAATAATTGCGGATCGCTCCAATCTGCGGCTAATATCAGCACTTCTTTAGTAAACAAGATATTTCAAATGGTTCCCAATGGATGTACGGGATAAATTAAGTTTCCCTGCTATCTTTCGTGGTTACTATGGCCGGTGTAGATTATTTATTAGGTCGTTAACGACTTCAACTTGATGACCAGATTGGTGCTCGTCCTTTACTGAAAAATCAGCCAAGTGTAATTTTAACATTCATCAACCAAACACAGCAGCTAACTCTTTTTGAGCTTGCGATAAATTATTACCTTTTACGGAAATAAAAACCGAAAATATGACGATAATGTTCATTCTTTTTCACCGCGTTTCAATTGATATCAAAACAGACACTATTAAGCAGATCGGGGCAAATTTGCCGCCGAATGTTTCATGGAATACCGAGCGGATATATCAGAATATATTATCAACTGGTCACAAATATTAGGTTCTGATTTCCAAATATATGACAGGAAACCTATTGTGTATGTAGGATCATAAAAGTTTTCCTGCTGATCCAAACTTTATTGAAAAAAAAATATTTTTAGTAATCTAGTTAATTGGTGAAAGTGCGCCCAACGAACTTTAGTTAAGTACATTTCACAGTTAAGCTCATTAAATACTCAACTAAAGTTCGTTGAGTGCACTTGTACAGATAAACTAGCGCCCCCTGAGGGTGGTGCGGAAATGTACTAAACTAAAGTTCGTTGAGTGCGCTTGCACCGATAAACTAGCGCCCCTTGAGGGTGGTGCGGAAATGTACTTAACTAAAGTTCGTTGAGTGCACTTGCACCGATAAACTAGCGCCCCTTGAGGGTGGTGCGGAAATGTACTTAACTAAAGTTCGTTGAGTGCGCTTGCACCGATAAACTAGCGCCCCTTGAGGGTGGTGCGGAAATGTACTTAACTAAAGTTCGTTGGGTGCACTTGTACCGATAAACTAGCGCCCCTTGAGGGTGGTGCGGAAATGTACTTAACTAAAGTTCGTTGGGTGCACTTGTACCGATAAACTAGCGCCCCTTGAGGGTGGTGCGGAAATGTACTTAACTAAAGTTCGTTGGGTTCACTTGTACCGATAAACTAGCGCCCCTTGAGGGTGGTGCGGAAATGTACTTAACTAAAGTTCGTTGGGTTCACTTGTACCGATAAACTAGCGCCCCTTGAGGGTGGTGCGGAAATGTACTTAACTAAAGTTCGTTGGGTCCACTTGCTCCGTAAACTAGCGCCCCCAGAGTGTGGTGCGGAAATGTACTTAACTAAAGTTCGTTGAGTGCACTTGTACCGATTACCTAGATTACTAAAAATAAACTGTTTTCAATAAATTACATATTTACAGCACAATTATAAATGCGTTTATTACGTATACATTTTCCATGTTCTATTGTATATCATAAATACCTTAGTCATTAAAACGTAAAGCTCGCCTATGATAATAGCTTCGACAACTAAGGAATTTCTTAGAAGGAGTAGTAGGCGTACTAGGAGTAGTACTAGGGGTAGTACTAGGGGTAGTACTAGGTGTAGTACTAGGGGTAGTACTAAGAGTACTAGAAGTAGTACTAGGAGTACTAGGGGTAGTAGGGGTAGTAGTAGTACGGGTAGTACGGGTAGTAGGGGTAGTAGGTGTAGTAGTGGTAGGAGGTGTAGCCATAAAATGCCAGCTGCTTTCCTACTGAGTCTTCAATACTGTATTACCAAGGTTAGAGTTCTGCTCATGTCGCAATATAATGCCCATCCGATATATGCTCTACCGTGACATATTCGTAGCAGCAAAATGTGCTCCACTAAGGTCATAGGCTATTCCCAGATTGATACATTTACAACTTAGATAACGAGCCAATTCAAAATATTTTTACATTGAACATTGCATCACTTTGTATGCAGCGTATCATTCCATTATAAGGAAGGTCATAATGATATGTTGTTCTAGCTCACTTTTAACAACAGACAAACAAAGGAACAATAAATAACAAACGATCCTTTCATTAAAATTTCAGAGGTTAGCCTACTGTTAGTAATTCGCAGCGATTCTTGGAACAATCAGTATCAAATTACTTAAATTCTTATATTTTTTGTCTCTTCTATTGTTACAACTGTAAAATTAAACAATAAGCAACATTAATGAAATCACTAGCTACAATAGTCTACAATTAGAGGAGAAACCCACTAGTTCCCCCCCTTTTTTTATTATTATTATTATTTTTTATTTTATTTTATTTTATTTTTAATTTATTTATATTTATTAACATTTTATTTAATCATTTAGGTTCGCGTGGCCACTTCCTTTTCAGGCGTCTGTAAGGAACACTTGGGATGTCGGGAGATAGTAGGGTTTGGACTAGTGGATTAGGGCGATGGTGGAGTCGTGAGTGGAAATTACTGTATCGTTGTATGGCGAGGTCACGGACAGACGGGACTTTAAGATCTGTGTGTAGGGTGAGGTTGGAGACATAATAGGGTGCGTCGGATAGTTAATATCTCACCAGAATATTGAAATTAATTGCCGATACTCTCATCTGGCAGGAGGCTGCTGTAATCAGGAGCAGTGACCACACCGGTGTCGCCATTTTGGCCATAGTGTCAGTGGCCGGCAGGTAATTGACCCTCACTATCTCGGACCTGAACAGAGTTATTACATGTTTTAATGCTGTTATCCCCGTTGATTCGGGAGTTTATTTAATATCTTTTATAGTTGAACTAACTATTTACGGAGAGGAGACTATTATCACCATCGAATTTTTCCAACACTAATGCTACCAAATATTTAATCATGTACACACAAGCAGCTGTAACTATTGCTAATAGCATTAAAGACTGCTCTGTAATTAACAGTTAAATTTTAATTGATAATGATTAATAGAATCGCCGATCGCCATCAATGGGCGGACCTTGCAGGAGTTAACGCCTATATAAAGTTCCTGTTTGGAGAACAGAAATCGTTCTTACCCTCAGTCCAGTCCCAATATATTTCTTGTGCCGGGCCGCCCCTTTTATATGAAACTATTCGCGTTAAGTAAACCGCTATAATTGCTCAGGAGATAACGCAGTTATTAATACGTCGCAGATAAGTTGTTAAACATTTCGACAACCCACTTGAAACAGTGGAGACAGTTAGTTAGGTGGACTGGTAAATACAGTTTTTAATAACATTCCTATTGCTATTTATTTATTGCGACCGTAGGAATGGTATATATATGTCGCCTTCATAGCTGACAGGTGTGAAGAAACGGAGAAGTATGTTGGGAGTTATATAAGAAATGGTTCAAGAATAATTCGAAAACAAGTTCGCTGCAGATTATTATTATATTATTTATTTTACAAGTATTATAATCGACACAGGTTACGCTTTAATATCGAGTTTCTTTATGAACACGAGATTGTACAAAACTTTCGAATTTCGTTTTAATGGAATGTTCAATAAAAAAGAATCAACATGAAATGCGTAATAACTGTCTAAAACGTTGGTTGTATAAATGCGTTATAGACACTGGCTAATTTCAAATTGGCTTTATCCCGAAGCTGGAGGAGGAGGACCAGCAGAAGTTGATGTAGTAGTAGGTGCAGTAGTTGGAGCAGTGGTCGGAGCAGTAGTTGGAGCAGTAGTTGGAGCAGTAGTTGGAGCATTAGTTGGAGCATTAGTTGGAGCATTAGTTGGAGCATTAGTCGGAGCATTAGTTGGAGCATTAGTCGGAGCATTAGTCGGAGCAGTAGCGGTAGTAGTAGAACTTATGGTGGTAGCAGCAGTCGACGGAGTATTTTTGTTTATCAGAAACGATATTTCTTTGCTGATTGTTATGTTGGGCAGGAACGGCAGTGATTTATTGAGGCTCCACTTGCCCTGCAAAGAAAAATAAATAAATGAATGTATAAAACTAAACATAAAATCCGCAGCGTTATCGTGCTTAAGGTTTTAAGACTGAATTTCTATACGGACTATATGCTCTGCCGAGACATGTTCATTGCAATATGTGCTCCACCAAGAATATTCCCTATTACCAAATTTTTACATTTATGAAGTGGTAGGTTGCACTGTGGTTTCTCTAATCTTGGTAATTCCAGATATTTTCTTGGAATAATCTGATCAATATCAAATTATTGCAAAAAATGCAATGCATTTTCTTCTGATTGATATCATATGACTGTAGTCACAGATAATCTCGATAGAATAAATATTGGTTGGGTACGTCGCTGTTTAGAGGACAAGTATTAAACTGAAAATATTGGCTTCAATAGTCCAGTGTCTGTTCAACTTTAATCATTTATATCTCACCATGAAATCGAGCGATATTGCTGATACTCTCATCTGGTGGCAGACTGCTGTTATCAACAGAAGTGCCCAAACTGATGTCATTTTGGCCATAGTGACAGTTGCTGGCGTTATCTCGGACCTGAGGAGAGTATCGTTATTATATATTATACTTAAATTGTGCTATCCCTTTTGTGTTCCAAGTTTAATATTGTCAGTAGTCGTTAGTCTTTCTGAACTAATTATTTCTGACTAATTTTTCCGATTGTTTCCAACATTAATGCTGCCAAATATTTAAACACGTTCATACAGGACGAGTAACTATTCTTAGTAGCATTCAAGGATCTACTATAATTATTAAGTTAATAATGATGAATAATAGACCGCCAATGGACGGAATTTACAGGAGTTACATCTACAGAGAGTTCATTTTTCAAACAGAGAAGAAGCTTACCTTTAGTTTAGCTGCAATGAATTTCTTGTACCGAGCAGTCCCTTTTATATGTAACTACTCATGTTATGTAATCTTAACCGCTGTAATAGCTGCGGAGATAACGCAGTTATTAATATCGTTAATAAGTCGCAGATAAGTTGTTAATAATGTCGGTAATCTACTTGTTACAATGTTGTAGCGCAGTAATGGGGCAGAGGGCGCCCACTAAAGTCCGCCTGGGATTTGGCGAACGCACAATAAAACAGTGGAGACAGTTAGGCCTAGAGGGGAATGAAGTTGTCAACTATATTCCTGTTGTGTCACTGGTTGGCTTCCTGTTGTGCGAAGAGCATCGGCTGTGGGGGGCTGACCCCGCGGCTGATCCGGCACGTATTTCCTGTGTTCCCGGAAACCGCCGGAGCGGGCCCCGTTGGAAGGCCCAGTCCTCCAGTATTGGACGGGTCCCGATAATGGAAACGGTAAAAGTTCTCGGGTGGTTTCCAAACGCGGGATAAATCACGGAACAACGCGGGCGGTCAACCCACTCCCAATCGATATTCTTCGAACAACACCAGGAGGTCTTACCGGGAGCCAGTCAATGAGTGTGTTATAGTTATTTTACCTATTCAGGATTTGTGCCCTTTGTCAGTAGCGGATTTAGTTGGCTGATTTAGATTTTATGGTTCTCTTATGTTCAGTTCTGCTCGTTTGTTCTCCGCAGCACTTCATCAGCTGCAGCCGATCTTTTGTTGTGACCCAGTTCTTTTCATGCGTTTTCTCAGTATTTTCCAGATACGTTCTGCAATATCTCTGACGTATTTTCGACAGATCTCTAACAGATTTCGTGTTCTTCCGTCTCATCCCGATGGTCTGTCCTTTCGCTAGACAGGTTTTGGCCGCTCTCCATCTTGAGTAGCGGTGTTAGTCACTTTGGACGCTTTTGGGGCATCCTGACAGTGCAAACAGGATGCCCCAAGACCAAACCAGCGTGAGGGAACAGAAAAAGATGAAATCTACGGTATTCCAACTCCTCGCAGACCACCAAAAAAGGTTTCCAAAATATCCCCCTGTAGTACCGCCGTTGCTTGAAATCTGGGACTGGACGTTCTGTGGGTGTGTTTGGTTTCTGTTGAACAAGTATTTTACTACTCCTGTTAGTTGGGTACCTGTTGGTATGTGCTGGTTAGTGGTACACTTGCTAGGGGGGGGGGACATCCCGTCGTTATTTTTTCCTATCAGTACGACCAAGCAGGGTAGTTTCCCCTTAGACTCTACATACCGTAGCCATAATTTCGGTTTTAGGGGGTTAAATGTTGCTACGACCTTATTTTCAAAAACTTCCGTGAAGAGAGCCGCTAGGGGTATAGGGGCGAATCAATTGCTGCGCCTTCTCTCTATTCGCAGAGTGCCCCTTCGAATGTAAAATAAGACGATTCGACACATATTTCTAACAGGTTGATTAGATATTTGTCCAAGAGTTTTTTGTTCTTCACTATGTTAATAATCTACCTTTGAGGGGGAGGCTTGGAAATAAAGATTCTACATCGAACGTTGGACGGGTCCCAATTAGTGTTGGTCGAGTGGAGAGATAGGAAGTTTATATTTATAGCGCAATAAGAAAGGCGTCTATTTCGTATACATTTCCCATTTTCTATTGTCTATCATATCCGTTTATAGGCGTTAGTCATTAAAAAGTTTTGAAGTTAAACATCCGAAATTTATTTCGGAGAAAATGGCGTCGCATGGGTACGACAAAAGAAACGAACAAGTATGGGAGTATACATGAAATGGTTCAAGAATAATATGAAAACAAGTTCACTCCAAGTTATTATATTATTTATTTGCAAGTATTATAATTACGTAATTTTTATAATCAAACAGTTACACAACAATTTCAAATGACATTTAAATGAAATGTTGAATACAAAGAAACCAACATTAAATTCACAGAAACCGGCTGAAATGTGCATTGTATAAGTGCATTGTGGACACTGGTTATTATGAAATTAGCTTCATTTCGAAGGTGCAGGTCATCGTCTGCCAGGGAAAGGTGATTTAGAAGGAGTAGTAGGACCAGATGGAGTAGTTGGTCTGGAAGGAGTTGTAGGACCAGATGGAGTAGTTGGTCTGGAAGGAGTTGTAGGACCAGATGGAAGAGTGCTAGGGGTAGTACTAGGGGTAGTGCTAGGGGTAGTACTAGGGGTAGTGCTAGGGGTAGTACTAGGGGTAGTACTAGGGGTAGTACTAGGGGTAGTGCTAGGGGTAGTACTAGGGGTAACTAGGGGTAGTACTAGGGGCAGTAGTAGTGTACAGGGCTAGTAGTGCTAGGGGTAGTACTATGCTAGGGGTGTGCTAGGGTAGTGGGTAGTACTAGTAGTAGCACTAGGGGTAGTACTAGGGTACTAGGGGTGTAGTACTAGGGGGTACTAGGGGTAGTACTGTAGTACTAGTACTAGGTAGTACTAGGAGTACTAGAGTGGGGGTAGTAGTGGGGGTAGGGGTAGTAGGGGTAGTTTTTGGAGTTTTAGCAGAACTTGCAGTTGTAGAAGAACGTGCGGCAGCAGTCGACTGAGTATTTTTGTTTATCAGAAAGGATATTTCTTTGTTGATTGTTATGTTGTGCCCGAACGGCAGTGATTTACCGATGTTCCACTTGCCCTGGAATAAAAAAAGTCACAACACGAAGACGGAAAATATTGGCTTTAATACTCCAGTGCACGTTCAAATTTAATTATTAATATCTCACCAGAATATTGAAATTAATTGCCGATACTCTCATCTGGCAGGAGGCTGCTGTAATCAGGAGCAGTGACCACACCGGTGTCGCCATTTTGGCCATAGTGTCAGTGGCCGGCAGGTAATTGACCCTCACTATCTCGGACCTGAAGGGAGCATCGTTATTTACATTATGTTTTAATTTTGTTATCCCCTCGTATTGGTAGACTAATTCTTCCGGTTGTATCCATCAATAATGCTACCAAATATTTATACATGTACATATTCGAGGAGTAAATATTCCTATCGGCATTAATCGCTCTACTGTAATTATACGGTTAAATTTAAATTCGCAATGAATAATAGGCCATCAATTGACGTACCCGGCAGGAGTTAACACCTGCAAGATGTTCTTATTTTATGCACAGAATTCGTACTTACCTAAAGTTCAGCCGTAATGAATATCTTGTGCCGAGCCCTCCCCTTTATAAGAAAATACTCTTGTTAAGTAATCTTAACCGCTGTAATAGCTCCGGAGATAACGCAGTTATGAATATCGTTAATAAGTTGCAGATAAGTTGTTAATAGTGTCGCCAATCTACTTGACACATTACTGTAGCGCAGTTAGCTGGCAGAGGGCGCCCACTAAGGCCGCCCTCCGAAATGCAGTTTTTAACGATATCCCTATTGCTATTTATTTATTGCATCCGTTGCAATTGTGTATTTTGAATTTATAAGTAATAATTCTGAAATTGTGAACTCTCTATATTGTTCCATGGAGGAAATTGAGGCGGAAATTGAACGGAAATACGGATAAGTATAGAGGAGTTATACACCAACTGGTTCAAGAATAATTTGAATACAAGTTCGCTGCGTGATTATTATATTATTACTTTTAGTATCATAAGTATCATAATCGGCACACGTTGCGGTCTTAATATTGAGTTTCTTTATGAACACGAGATTGTACAAAACTTTCGAATTTCATTTTAATGCAATGTTCAATAAAAAAAGAATCAACATGAAATGCGTAATAACTGTCTAAAACGTTGGTTGTATAAATGCGTTATAGACACTGGCTAATTTAAAATTAGCTTTATCCCGAAGCTGGAGGAGGAGGACCAGCAGAAGTTGATGTAGTAGGTGCAGTAGTTGGAGCAGTAGTTGGAGCAGTAGTAGGAGCAGTGGTCGGAGCAGTGGTCGGAGCAGTAGTTGGAGCAGTAGTTGGAGCAGTAGTTGGAGCAGTAGTTGGAGCAGTGGTCGGAGCAGTAGTTGGAGCAGTAGTTGGAGCATTAGTTGGAGCATTAGTCGGAGCATTAGTCGGAGCATTAGTCGGAGCAGTAGCGGTAGTAGTAGAACTTGTGGTGGTAGCAGCAGTCGACGGTGTAATTTTGTTTATCAGAAACGATATTTCTTTGCTGATTGTTATGTTGGGCAGGAACGGCAGTGATTTATTGAGGCTCCACTTGCCCTGCAAAGAAAAAAATAAATGTATGAAACTGCACATAAAAACGCCAGTGTTATCATGCTGTGGTTTTAAGACTGAATTGCAAAATTATAGATCTACCCGCGAAACGATTTAAAGCAAGTAATATTACAACAACGACAATTATATATAATAATAATATATGGAGAAATAAACAATGTACCACAAATTAATAACCTTTAGTAATGTTCGTTGGGTGCACTTGTACCGATAAATTAGCGCCCCCTGAGTGTGGTATGGAAATGTACTCGACTGAAGTTCGTTCAGTGCACTTGCATCGATAATTATATTACTAAAACTAAACTTTGGTCAATACATTTTGGATCGACAGGAAAACTTTTATGATCATAAATACACAATACCAGATAGGTTTCCTGTCATATATTTGGAAGTCAGAACCTAATAGTTGTGACCAGTTGTGTGATCAAATATATATTTGACCGATAATCCGACAAAAACTTAACCCAATTAACAAAATCCCTCTCAACCTAAATAAGACAAACAACATCCCCCCAAAACACAATAACAAGACACAAATATATACACACGGCAAACAGACAACGGCCACAGTGATAGTGCAGTGAGGATGCCCAAAAAACATCCAAAGTACCAATGTGACTGACACCGCTACTGAAGATGGCGTGCAGCCGAAACCGGTCTAGCAAAAGACCAAACCAGCGAGAGGGGACAGAAACACACGAAATCAACGGTATTCCAACCCCTCGGAGACCACAATTCTTTCAATTTTCAAAATTGAAAAAATTTGAAAATTGTTTTGTAATCAATACATTTAATTCTGATTCCGATATTCCGTATAAAAACATTTGCAAGACGTCACCTTTTGACCAAAGTTCAGATAATAATATTGTCGATAGAGTAAATATCGAATGGGTACCGACAGTATCGACATTAAAAGAAAAAATATTGTTATTAATATTCCAGTGCCCGTTCAACATTAATGATATCTCACCAGGAAATTGAGCGGAGTCGCCGATACTCTCATCTGGCAGGAGGCTGCTGTAATCAGGAGCAGTGACCACACCGGTGTCGCCATTTTGGCCATAGTGTCAGTGGCCGGCAGGTAATTGACCCTCACTATCTCGGACCTGAGGCGATTATCTTTATTACATGTTATGTTTTAATGTTGTTACCCACGGTCTATGTTATGTTTTAAAGTTATTAGTCGGTCTGAACTAACTATTTCCGATTATTTCTAATTATTATTGCTACCAAATATTTATACACGTACATGAAATAGGAGTAGCTATTGTTATTAACATTAAAGACCGTTCTATAATTAAACAGTTAAATTTTAATTGACAATGTATAATAGATCGCCTAACAAGAGTTAAAACATACAGAACGTTCATATTTCAAGCACAGAAGTCGTACTTACCTTAAGTTCGGTCGTAATGAATATCTTGTACCGAACAGTCCCTTTTATATGTAAATACCCTTGTTAAGTAATCTTAACCGCTGTAATAGCTCCTTAGATAACGCAGTTATTAATGTCGTTAATAAGTCGTATTGTAGATAAGTTGTAAATAATGTCGCCAATCTACTTGTCACAATGTTGTAGCGCAGTTAGCTGGCAGAGGGCGCACTCTGAAGGCCCTGCTGCCTTCTCCCAAACGGAGTCTGAAACACTGGACAGTGTTCCGTGTACATGGAAATATTTTGTGCTTTTTACAATAACAACAGCGTAAAAACGATATTTCAGCCAAAGGGAACACCGTTTCATAAAATACAGTGGCCGGTATGAGCACGTACTTGCGACCGGATGCCATGCCCTTTTGCGTAGGAGAGTCCTCAGAAGTCCTATAAGATAATGTTATGAAATGGTGGAACATTACTTATTCACTGTAAAAAAAAGAATATTCTAGTACTTAAGAACGCGGATTTCATATGTCATATATATTTAAGTAAGGAATAGGAAAAGGAGTAACTTCCACAGATAGTGAATACAAGAAGAAATTCTCCGTAGTATATCATCTAAATTATCTTTCGTATTTTATAAAATATTATATATTTATATATTAAGGTACGAAGGGACCGGCTCCTTCCGGGTAAGGGCCCGGGACTGGCAGTTAACGTTGTGAGTTGGACTGTACTTGAGACGAATAGCTTTGTAAAGTTGTTGCATATTTCATATAATTTAAAAGGCTATTATCCTTTGATTTCCCCTTTTTTAAAAACGCGATCAGAGCGGAATAACTTACATATGTTTGTTGTACCAGGTAGTTTTCCAATAGTCAACAGTAGAATTGTCCTGGTGGTCAGGCCTTCTCCGATATCGAACAATTGAACAAACAATTTTGTCGGTCTCATTGATTGTTTCGGGCGGTTGATTGAAACAGTTTTTAATTTTCGCACAGTGAATGAACAGCGTAAATTTACGGGTCCGGAGGGGTACAGTCGTCTGGACAATGGACCGGTTTATACCGAAGTAATTTATTGGTTTAATTACATTTTATATGCGTGTTAATGTTCGGTGGTGAAAGGGGGAGGCGGTTCGTGCGTCGTCCAAATGTTCGCCGATGGGGTCACGCTTTATCCCAAACGTGAATTGGAATACCACAGATTGATGGATAGCGAAATTTCTGGTAATTTTGGTGCGAACAAAGATAAAAAATACCCAGACGCGCCAAGGATTTTTCCGTTTCCCCGATGTAAATTTACAACCGAGATCCTGGTGTCCTCTCTCGGATCGACTTTCAGTCGAAAGTCGATTATTGTACCCCTCAGAACCCTACTCAGGTAGGGCCTAACGCATGATAAGCTCTCGGAAGTTCACCTTTTATGTGAATATCCCTGTCCGTATTGTATTAAAATGTATAAGAGGATAACGAAATAAGTGAGGAGAAAGTTGAGCCCGACTGTCGAGCTCCGAAGCATATTTCTGCCTTATTTATTATTAAGCGATTAAACCATTCTTCGAAACCTTTCTCAACTTATATATAGCACTATATATTTTAATCGTTACAGGCAAATGTTATTTAATGTAGTGTATTGTAAAGAAAAAAAGTGCTCGAAATCGTTCGGTAATTGTCCGGAAAAGGTGCCATCAATATCAAAAACCCGAAAATCGGGCCATAGACGTCACACGCAATTGTCAGTTTTCAATTTCGCCAACGACAGCATCATTATTTAAAAAAAATATATATATATATATATATATATATATATATATATATATATATCTTAATATAAGAGGATAAGAGAGGATATATCCTAAGAAGGAGGAATATCCTATATCTTAATCCTCCTGCCGATAAGCAGGAGTTTATTAAAAACTTACTATTTCCGGTTAAAACAAAAAACGTTATCTAACTATAAATAATGGCCAAGGGAATCGGTGTATTTCAGTGTACGACATGGAATGTCGTCGGAAGGCGCAAAACACTTTCAGATAGCGCCCACCGAAATAAAATACAATACTGGGCGATCCAGAAGTGTAGGAAACACAATCGTAATTCCATCACTGCAACAAGCTCATAATGAATTTAATTGCCTAAACGCCGGTCAATTGGGCCAATTAACTGTTATTATAACCCATAAATTATGTTCTTATAATTATTTAAATTGGCCAAATTTAATTACTGACGCCCGGTGTGCCGATTGTTTTTGTAGTTTAATAAATGCGCGGTCATTGTTAATAAGTGCGCTTAATAACTGCTGCTAAATGTCTTCGACATTCTTCCGCCTGGGTGTTTTCGGAATTTCGAAATTAACGATAAACGGACCGTTTTTAATTTCAAGTTTCAGCCTTCTCAGATAGCCGACTAATATTTTCACTTCGCGATAAATACGCAGCGTGACACAGTGCTTTTTTTTTCATAAAAACAGAACGGTGAGAAATATTCTCTCCTCAACCTCTGTGCCCAAATGAAACACCTTATTGAACGTCGCTTGACGTATCCATAACAGATTCCAAAGACCGTCCAAATTGTGTGCTGACCCCTTAAGCGTAATTCGTCCGACTGTAGAGTTATTTAATGTCACGTTAGCGACCGAAATTCAAATGTCCAATAAAAAGAAATATCGTGAAAACTGCATTGTCGTAGGATTGACGGTGCGAAATGTAAAAATTGCACTGACTGTACTAGCAAGTTTGTTGTCACTCTGACATTTCGTCGACGGTACCGAAAATAATATTTACTCGTGTCGAAATATTCAAAATATTATATAAGTAATTTGCAAAGTGGCGCCGGGGTTGGCCACGATTTTCATCATCCGACTGAAAAGAGAGCCCCCGGCCGCGTCGACTTTTTGCATATTCTGACCTCGCTCTTTGCAAAACTTTGACAATAATTCAGTAGTCTTTGGGGCCCAATCACTTCTGTTTCGTCCCGCTAGACGGATTTCGTCATCATCACTATTCTATCGATTCACGACATAAATTTTACAACATAACAGAGCACGAAAAACAATTTAGTCCGTATAAAGGAAAGATTATGATCGTTCGAAAGTCGCATTCGCCCCTTCGCAACGCTTCGAGTTTAGTAACGACAATAATTATTGTGGATAATAATAAAATACATTTTCTACATTAACGTATGATTTTAATTAAACTTGGAATTTTGTATAATTACAATTATGTTACATCATAGAGAGCGGGTGGGATCACATAAAAATTTTTTTCTTCTTCTTTTCTCTTGCTTTTTTTCCCCTCTTAAATTCCTCGGCTATCTATTTTAACGAAGAGTATAAATCATTTTTGGTTGACCACAGATCATTTACACTAATCAAATTTACACTACGTGTTATTGTTGCGACTCGTCGGGTCCGTAGGGGGCACACTCACGCATGCACACACACACACACACACACACACACTGGGTACACAGTACACGGACACTTCGGATTCGTTCAATCCCCGATCACGTTCATTTTTTAATTCCATTTCACAGCTTGTTTCGTTTGGCACAGCGTAACCTTTCCGTTCTTGGTTTCGTCCGTTTTTTGTTTTCTTTTATATTAATTTTTATTACCATATTCCTTTTAGGTATTTAATTTTCTTTCAAAAAGTCACTATCACAGAATTGTTTCTTTGTTTTCTTTTAAATAGTCGACCCAACCGACAGACGGTATACTGGTATAGAAGGAGAGCCGGCGTGTTGTTCAGAGAACAGGGCCTAAGGCGAGCTATCTCCTCCAGCGGTGGTTCAGCTGGGACAGCGCCGCAAAACCGCCCAACACCACCACCACCACCACCACCGCCGCCGAGCAACCCTTAGACGGAGACACCCCGTTAACAATATCTGCAATCAGACAAACAGGGAAACAATAACAACACAAGAAAACCGATTATAGCTTTGTCAGTCAAGTTTGAAGAACGGGGAACGGACAAGAGGCTGTACATATTTTTAGTAACCCACGTATTCTGCAAATGACATTATATTAATATTTAAATGTAAAGACTCAATATAACGGAATTATCACGACGTTCCGGTAGTTAGCAGGGGCTCCCCTCCTTGCCTGTTCGGTTTTCCGAAGTTTCGGAACTCTTACCGGTTCCGGACTCGGTGGGTCCCCTGACTTGTCGACTCCTGCTAACCGAGAGTTAGCGATAATTCGCTTTTATTTATTTAAAGTAAATAAAAAAATTCAGTTTCAATAGATCCGGGATAATATTAGAAGACTATAAGTATCATCAAATTGGCGGCAGCTGACAGTTTGGAACACCAGACTTTTGCACCGCCTGTCTTTATTGTGCTTACTCCGATACTAAAGATTCTTCTGACGTCTCTCACATCATTCTCTGTACAGGTCAATTAGAATAAACCGATAGGAATATTCGTAATTTGATGTATTGTAATAGTGGTGACGACCGGATTGGGGTCCGTTTGAGGTTTGGGCCGGTCTAGCGCCGTAATGTTCAGTGCGCCGGGCTAATAGCGCGTGACACATCCTTTGATCCGATCGGTAGACGAAACATAGGCCGCATTCCCACGTATGTGGCCATCGCATAGTCCGCTGACACTCAAAGTGTCCTCGGCACAGGTAATTCGGCCATTAAACCTCTCCCCTCCCACCATCCCTCCTAACCCTTGGAACACCAATAACGCATTGGTCTCCACACAGTTATGGATCTTCATCTACCACAATTTCCAGCGGTATTGTTCAGATTTCACAATAATTATAAGAAGAAATAAATACATTTATACTAAAAAGGATAAGAACACAGTTCCACTGCTGATAATCGCGTAACCTCAGTATCGACTGCTTTCATACATCGAAATATGTTCTCCATTAGATATTTCCTATCCTTTGTGCGCTTTTTTCTGTAATTACGGCATTACACTATGTTTTACAGTAATAAGAGAAAGAAGTCATAATCTTAAGAGGATTACCGACGGCACCCCACTCTCATTAAATTGGTGGGCCCGGAATTGATCGGAACCTGTATGAATTCCGAAACATTGGAAGCAGACAATACCCGGGAGCGTCAGGGGGAAAACCGTTCGGCTGGAGCTCGTTCGGGTGGTTTGCAAAACAGAAAAAATCCTGGAATAAAAAAACCCGAGGTCCCCACTGGAAGTTAGTGTTAACTCAAGTTTTGGCCCCGATAACATTCGCTCTCAAATCGAATTTCGGTATATCGATGGTTATCCATTTTGAGGGTTAAGGCAATGAGAGGGATGTAGAATGTTTGGCTGGAACTGACCTGCCGGCTGGTGAGGAGACGAGGGTCCGAGTACGTGGGCGAGCTGGGGCGCGTCCTCCTGGAGGAAGAGGTCCGAGCTGCTGGTGTAGAGGCTGTACTGCGTGGCCAGACACCTCAGTCTCAGCCTGCCGCCCTCAGAGCCACCGCCCCCGCCACCGCCGCCCCGCGCCTGAACATCACAGGCACAGCCACCGCCTCCAGCTCGAGCACCGAAGTCTCCAGACCGGTCCGCTCCGCCTCCACGTACAGCGAAAGCCGCGTCACCTCGGTGTTGCTCACCTGAAAACACCCGGTGCTTAAGTCTCACAATACGGATAGCGGGGTCAGTTGCGGTCTCCCCTGACTATGGAGTAACCATTTCTTCAACCGTCAATAGACGAAAACGCGGGGGGAAACCACGGGCACTCCGAGGGGTTAGAATACCGTAGATTTCGTGTGGTTCTGTCTCCTGTTGATGGTTTGGTCTTGCTAAACCGGTTTCGGTTAACTAGCGCCCCCCCCCCCGAATATGGTGCGGAA
This sequence comes from Lethocerus indicus, assembly GCA_019843655.1. Classification (NCBI taxonomy): domain Eukaryota; kingdom Metazoa; phylum Arthropoda; class Insecta; order Hemiptera; family Belostomatidae; genus Lethocerus; species Lethocerus indicus. The sequence goes on along the minus strand of JACDQD010000003.1, from coordinate 29,701,252 downwards.
ATGTACTTAAGTTCATGAGTGCACGTGTACCGATAAACTAGCGCCCCCTGAGGGTGGTGCGGAAATGTACTGAACTAAAGTTCATTAGTTGTACTTGCACCGATAAACTAGCGCTCCCCTGAAAGTGGTGCGGAAATGTACTTAACTAAAGTTCGTTGGGTTCACTTGTACCAATAAACTAGCGCCCCTTGAGGGTGGTGCGGAAATGTACTTAACTAAAGTTCGTTGAGTGCACTTGTACCGATAAACTAGCGCCCCCTGAGGGTGGTGCGGAAATGTACTTAACTAAAGTTCGTTGAGTGCACTTGTACCGATAAACTAGCGCCCCTGAGGTGGTGCGGAAATGTATAACTAAAGTTCGTTGAGTGCACTTGTACCGATAAACTAGCGCCCCCTGAGGGTGGTGCGGAAATGTACTTAACTAAAGTTCGTTGAGTGCACTTGTACCGATAAACTAGCGCCCCCCTGAGGGTGGTGCGGAAATGTACTTAACTAAAGTTCGTTGAGTGCACTTGTACCGATAAACTAGCGCCCGCTGAGGGTGGTGCGGAAATGTACTTAACTAAAGTTCGTTGAGTGCACTTGTACCGATAAACTAGCGCCCCTTGAGGGTGGTGCGGAAATGTACTTAACTAAAGTTCGTTGGGTTCACTTGTACCGATAAACTAGCGCCCCCTGAGGGTGGTGCGGAAATGTACTTAACTAAAGTTCGTTGAGTGCACTTGCACCGATAAACTAGCGCCCCCTGAGGGTGGTGCGGAAATGTACTTAACTAAAGTTCGTTGGGTGCACTTGTACCGATAAACTAGCGCCCCTTGAGGGTGGTGCGGAAATGTACTTAACTAAAGTTCGTTGGGTTCACTTGTACCGATAAACTGGCGCCCGTTGAGGGTGGTGCGGAAATGTACTTAACTAAAGTTCGTTGGGTTCACTTGCACCGATAAACTAGCGCCCCCTGAGGGTGGTGCGGAAATGTACTTAACTAAAGTTCATTGGTTGTACTTGCACCGATAAACTAGCGCCCCCTGTGGGTGGTTTATATATATATATATATATATATATATATATATATATATATATACTCTGTCCTTACCTTGGTGTTTGGGAATGTCATTGCATTTTATTATATGTCTAATATTATATATATATATATATATATATATATATATATATATATATATATATATATTCATTAGCACGTTGGAACTTAAATTAAACGGTTTTATACTTTTCGCCATTATCAGTGCGCAGATATAGTTTATCCTCAAGCCTCAGTGGGGGAATGACCCCTGCACGGCTGCGTTTTTTTTTACCAACAAAACCCAGTTGCTTTATGCCGATAAGTTCGAACGAGCGCTTCAAACTACACTTAAAACACGTTTCACTATAGAGATGGAGGAAGGAGAACTTGGGTCCTTTTATATTTACGAAACAAACTGGTGTAAACTTAAATCTGATCCAAACGTCTGTGAAATTTAATTTCCGATTGTCACCGTACGACGAATTAAAGTAAAAACGGTGCCGAGAGAAAATGTAGACGGCCATAAATCATTTTTCCTTTATCTTTAAGTAAATTCCTTTCGAAAGAAATTAGGATCTCAATGAAAAACTAGGTTTTCAAGGAAATTGGTCGGCGGGGCCGAGGGATATTTTCCATTAATGGCCGCGGGTGGTGGTGGTGTCGGTGAGGAGTATAATTTATACCTGGAGGAGGAGCCTTTATACCTTGTCTCTAGCAGGGCTACTAATTAACGCCGCCAAGCGCTAATTACTTTTCCTGAATTATAACAAAATAAATCCGCTTTAGCCGGATTTATAGCTTGTAACACCCCCCCCTCCCCATCAACCACCCCACCACCAAGCCAACCTCCTACCATCCCGCCGCATCCTTTTGCGCTAATAACAATTTATGCCATCGTCACTGGTGCGATACCGTGTACACAACCGTACAAGTGATATAGCGACCTGCCTGCCGACGAAGCATCCTGCAGGCACTGACGGTGCGGCGCATCAGAATACGTACCCCACGGACACCCATACTGCATTATATTGGAGCCGGAATTTTTTTCTTTGTCATGCCGCTTTATAAAACGCCGTTACAAAAAAATTCCGCTCTCACGGACGTATTCAAAATAAGTCCGCATTTTAGTGTTGGGAGCGTTCGTCTTTTCGGGCGGTAAAATTGGGCTCTGGGGGGGGGGCCCAATTATAACCGAGTCCCGAATCCCAATTATATTTCAAAGTCCCAAGTGTGCCTGCCCCCCTCTATCCGGGATTTTTCAATATATAACAAACATAGGTCCCGATCGGAAAGCCTGCAAATTCAAAATCAAATATTAACAAGCACTCAGTCAGCGATACTTATTTCTTCAAATTTTTTTTAGGATTTCTTGTTTTTTCTGCCGCTTCGCAGAACAATAATATTCTACTTTTTCTGACGAGTTTTCTGAGGAGTTTACTAATTCCCGCTGAGACAGATTAAAATTTGTAATTCATTAAAAGTTTCGATCGTTTAAAATATACGCTTATACAGGAATCCATTGATTAGTGCGATTATGGATCCTTCAGATTTACCACATAATACAAAATTACACTAAATAAGCAATTGATCCTGAGAAATGTTTGGAAAAACCCTACTTAAAATATAACCGATAGATATATTGGAATGCATAATTCTTGAATTATTATAGGCTATAGATGCTTTAAAAAAAGGAAATTTAAAATTTATTTGTGAAACGGCTAGTAGGAAGTTATTGTCGCCATTGCTGCTTCTGAGTAAAGTCTACTTCTGAGTAAACTGAGTACTTACAAAGGAGTTTTGCTTTGTTAATAGAAGGCGCACTGACCAAAACGTATGCCCCATATTTCAAGGAATGTAATAAAACAAATTGTTGCGCATTTTTTAAAACCGCACAAATCAGGGGTTTCCTGTATACACTTTTTAATTAATGTCCGCCACCACCACGTGGAATTTTTTTCTCTGGCTGGAAGAGACTTTCAAACGCTAACCGAAGTATTTTCTTACAGAGTGGAAGCGCCGACTGGAGGGGGACCGGTTCAATTTTGGCCAGCGTCAGGTCGGGAGTCGGGAAGTAACTAACCGCTCCGCTATTTATGTTATTGACGATTGGGCCATTCTCTTTTCGGCCCGCTAAAAGCTAATGGCAAGTTTTAGTCACTTTTAGAGACGAGTGAATTAGATTTGAGCCAGCTGGACGCGGTCCAAACGGAGCCAGAACTAGATGTGAGCGAATTTCTGCTGTGGCGCGACAGTATCACACACACACACACACACACACACACACACACACACACACACACACGGTGGCACATTAACTAATATGCTGGCCTCAGTTTGTTCAACCTGTCACTCGACAAGTTGTGCTCCACCTCGACTTGGAACGGAGGAAAAGAAGTAATTTTGAAAAATGTTTTCCCGCGCCTTTTTAAATTTGTATATAGAGAGGTGTAGCACTATACGACCCTGCTCTCGTGTTTCTACAATCGCTGTATATGATTACCTGCATGTTGTTGATAAAAAAGGTGAGATTGGCCGCCGGGAAAGCTGACCTCGAAGTGCAGTTGGCTCTGATCCTCTCGCCCAGTGTGTACTTCGTCTTCTCAACAGTCAGTTCGGGCACCGATCCGGGTTCGACTGTCGACAATTAAGAAATGTGTAAACGAAACTGTTTTCGAAGAATAATTGCCCGGAACGGCTCAAACGGCAGTTCCAATTGCCGAGCTACTAAGTGCCAAGACACCGTACCATCATATTCTAGATACAGTAATATTATTAATTTTATAACGCATTTTCATATTGTATATGTTAATATGTTCTTAATATATATCTTAAAATACAAATATGTTTCAATGAAATAAAAAAATCCTCGAAAGATATATTTTATTTTTTATTACATTTTCTGGTCAGACCTTCGAAGTGGTGGGATAAATATGTCACCGGGCTTCCCCTTCAAAAATAATTAATAAAATAATTTATAAAAAGAAATGTCGCCTGAAAACATAATTGTGGTGGAATCCAATCATCAACCAATTAGTGGAAGACAAATAATACCTTCGATATATCAAATGGAGGGAGGCGTACATTTCCCATTCTGAAAATTTAAGTTTTTCGGATCCACAAATATCGCGCGGGATCATTTTAAGAAGAGCTTTTTCGTCAGAGAAGTTTTTGCCGGCCAGTTTAAGCCTAAATCTAAATGCGACCGGAATTGTAGCCGTGGACTAAGTCCTCGAGCCGGCAAAAAGTTAAGCGGGGGTGGCGGTAGGGAGGAAGGGGGCCTTGTCCAGGATATTTAGAATATTTCGTTCTCGTCCTCCTTTTTTGTATATTTTTTTTCCCGACTGTGCCGGCTCTACTAATGCCGGGCTGAACGCGGACATAACTCATCCGGCGCCGGTTCCACAGCGTATAAAACACCGACATGAATTTACAATAAACTAAATTCGGTAGCATCGACTAAAATCCGGGCGGGGGGCCTCCCTCTTAAGGGGCTGGAAACGTGCGCCAAATTTTAAAACTTAGCGCCCTCCGGCCCACGGCCGGACTCGGGTTTAATGGTCCGATCGGTTCCGCCCGGAAGAGTTCCTAAACTGGGCCCCATACCGCCCGATCGGCCACCGTGACAGGAGTTTCCGAAAACTTCTCCTTTTATCGTCCCGCCCCCTTCATTAGTTATAACGGCCCGGCAGTAATCATCGCGAGCGTGGACCGGTACATGTTACAAATCAAACTTGAATGCGCTGGAAAAGAATCGCGGCAAAAATAAAGATTCGATGCGACGATCAATAATTTCGTAATTATTGCCTAAACGGTATAAATCAGTATATATATACTATATATTATTTTCGGCGAGAAAGATATTGGACTTTACAAAAAATAAATATAATTCGGCAGTACAAATGATACAAGGTTTGATCGTATCGGGAGAAGCCTGCCGGCCTCTCAATCTGTGGGCCTATCCCACAAGTGATAGACAAGGTCTAATAAAGCGGCAACTATAAACGTTACTTTCTCATCCTCTACTAACTATAAATGGATGTATATATGAAGGAAAGAAAAAATGGGAATTAACATTAATGACTAACAGTTTTACCTGTGACGACGACGTATGCCGACCTGATGACTGTGTGGAAGAGTGGCGCATCGGCGGATACCTCGCACTTGTAGAGGCCGGTGAGCTCTCTCTGGACGTTGTTGAGGGTGACCACGGTACTGTTCGACTGGTAGATCTGAAAGAGAACACCGCCCGGTTCAGCTAGCAAACCGACATCACCGGCTCTGGAGAACAAGAGCCAGCCCTTGGGGGACAGTCTACCCTTGAAACCCGAACGCAGTTCGGCCTACAATTCGATCCCGGCTCAAATTAGCCCCCCCCCACCCCACCCCCGGAGCTCGAATTCACTCCTGCCAACGTTATAATCTGCCGGTAATTAACCGTTGACATAGCCCCGACAGTTTTCCGCCCAACTAAATCTGTACAGGCAATTCTCTAGACAGGTAAAAAATTCTCTTCTCAGCCGAAGATACACCGAACGGATTATTACTCGGCAGTTACATAGCAATAAATAATAACAATACATGTATAATAAAGTTATAAATTAATGAAGAAACTAGCGTCCTCCCCCCGGTAATTCATTATACGACTCAAATTTGTGTCACGTTTATACTAAGGCGGACTATATTCTACTATAAATCTTATATGACTATAATTCCGTTAGCCTTTTTTTCTTTATATTTCTACCGTGTCCCGCGTTTAGGGACACGACTGCGGGATGGATTGAGGGAGACTGTGGAAGGGACAGAATGGGAAGGGACAGAGATACATTTGCGAGTGAAGAGGGGCCCCGTCCATAGTTGGAGACCGATAGAGCAATCTCTTAATGGACCGCCCAGCGTTCACTCCGTCCGGTCAAAAACCCAAACGGGGGCTTTAAAAAATGCAAGTCCCCTCCGAATAATAGACCAGGCAAGAAGCCAGCATTGAGAGAGAGAGAGAGGGAGAGAGGGACAGAGGGAGAAAGAGAGAAACATTGCAATACCTCCGCCTTAATTAGCCGGCCTAGATCTTCGTTATATAACCCATATAACCGACTCAAAAGAATCGACTTAAACCGTAAATTATGACTATTGAGACATTAATAGAACGGACATCAAAATTGGACATAAAAACTAGAAACTATATAGATTACGCCATCCGCACAAACGTATAAAACGTTGTCGCTACAAATGGTTACTAAGATCCCTCGACAATAGATCATAACTATCACTAACAGACAGATTATTACTCTATAACTGCATTTTAAAACCTAACTCGGCTTAGGGAATTGAGTTGTGGGGGTCCTCCGGCAAACCGTCTAACTCACAGAATTCAATCCTTACAATCCATTGTCCTTCGTGAAATAGTTAACGCCCCACCTTATGTTTCTAAACGCACGATACATTCCGATTCGAAACTTCCCGACTCGGAGAATTTATAAAATCCCGAATTCCGAAAATAAATACTCCGTGTAAATATTCCGTGAATTGTATTGGGAGAAATTGCAGGCCTAATGCAGTTGGGAACTGAGAATAATGGCGGGAAGTCGGGTGCCACGCTCCATTTGGCAGCTACCGGTCAAGCTTCCCCTTCCTCCGGTTAATCGCGTTAAGTGCCGTGTCAGTAAGAGCTCTTTTATTTTGATTAAATACATTTCAACGGCCGACCGATTCACGAGGGCGGATATTCGATTTTATTCATGTTTCAGGTTAATGGAGTCTCTCAAATTATCGTCGACAGTCCTAGTGGGAAAGTACTGAAACCAAAGTTCAAAGTAATTCACTATATTTTCAAAGAGGTCCCCCATAGAGGCAATAAATAAAAGGGTAGAAACGAAACATACGCGTTGAATAGCACGATTGCCGTAAACCAAAACGAGTTCTATTTCAAAAAGGAACTTGTTGGCAGGAATGTAGATAACACCGGTGACAACAAGACCCAGTGAGGACCCCACCACAGGTATAAAGACCCCAAAAACCCTCTATCGAGCCCACAAATGGAGAGATAACAGAACAAATAAAGACAGTGAGGGCGGCTGGAGTCTTTGATGGACGAAAAAATAAAAAAAACCCTACCCCTTTATGTTAATAGCCCAATTCTCAGAGGAAAGTACTTCCCCATTTCGTCAGGAAGACGCCAGTCGTCTTCATTCCGAAGCCTTATGAGACCCTCGTCAAAGCTCTACCTAACCCTAATCCCATTAAGCCTTTCCGAAATAACTAAAAAAAAGGAAATAAACCGAGTCCCCCCACCATGCAATTTGGTATCCAAAACAAACGCTCGCTGGGCAAATGCTTATATATCGACTGTTCTGGTGATATTCGATAGCGGAGAAGAAGGGCTTCTCTGCACAGAGATTGCAAGCGGGAGTCCAGCCAACTATTCCTCCTTCCTCGCAGACAAAAACATGCGAACAGTTTAAACTAGAAAACACAATATCTGTTTGTACCATTCGGTCACTATTCCCCCATGTAGTGCCCAAACAAGGGTCGGCCTTTTCGCCAACCGTTATGAAATTTATATATTTCAGACCTCGATTCTTAGATTCATAGGGGTTTAGAAATGGGGAGATAACGAACTTCAGTAACTAACTATATCGTGAGCAGCACGCGGTACAAATCCTGTCCGACGAGAAAACATTTTCTCCGAACATCTTCGAACTGCACGTGTTTGGTAGAGGAGAGACATTTTCGTATATAATAATTGGAACATGACAGGAGAAATAAACAACGGTGGCAAGAAGCTGAACCTTTGGACCGAACAGGAGAGTTCTGAGAACTCGCTTTATTAACAACGAAATAACTTATCACTCATCGCGTGTGATATTGCCGAATTTTATGTGCAGCGTCTATAAATTAGTCGGGAGTTAAAACTTCAATTTGCCTATGTAAAAGAAAAGAAAGGGAAAGAATAAGGCGAGAGGGAAAGACGAAGGAGCTGTGTCGAAGAGAGAAGGAGAGAGCGAGAGAGGAGGGAGGGGAGGGTGGGGGGAGGGAGAGAGAGAGAGAGAGAGAGAGAGAGAGAGAGAGAGAGAGGGAGAGCGGTTGATGTATTAGTGAAAAAAGTCGTCCGGACGGTTGTGCATTAATCTTAGTTTTGTTCCTTTCTGCTACACTTCTGCCCCCAACCACCTCTCCTATTACTCTCACTCTCTCAATGTCTATCTTATTGCTTTCCGCTCGTCCTTTAATCCTAGGGCGTTGTGTTTCCGCGATCGGATAATCGCGCCCTTTGAAGGAGCGCCGCCGTTTCACGAGTACCACGACGAAGGGGGAGCGGTAGCACCCCGACCGACCGTGGAACAACAATTTGACCAATTTCGTGTCGTAGTTTTTTTTTCTCTCCCGCTCGGTGTTATAAACGAAAACGGCAATTACAAAGCGGTACAAAGTGTACAATGGGACGAGGGAAAATTGTATCACTTCCGCAATATTGACGTTATTATTTGGTGAATAACAAACATTTTATTAATTCGAGTAAATTGATTTCGATACGATCTTAGCCCTAAGTTTTGTTAAGGCTGAAGACAAATTTGCGCTGTTCTAGTAGTTTTCATTAACTATGTTTTTCTATTTCAATCGGCGCCCGATTGAATAATCGAATTGTTATTTATCCTTGATAAAATACACTGCGCGCGGCACTTTGCAAGTAAGAGTTTTCAGAAGGGACGACGGTAACTGTTCACACTCTGAAGTGAATATTTCATCCATATTGAATTAAACTATTGAAAGAGGAGTTAAGGAAAAACCGGATTTGAAATGTAATTGAAAAGAGGACGAGGCGCGGAGTGGAGCACAAACCTTCCGAGAATGTCCCAAAAAAGGGGAAAGACTTAAAATTCTGGAAGCCCCCCAGTGGCCGCATTCCATGAATTTTAATTCGCCTTTTTATATTTTACTTACGCATTCCTACCCCGGCTTATAGAAAGGACGACGTCGGCGTTGACACGTTTCATGACGGCAAATAACGTTCGGGAGAAAAAAATGTTAACAGTGGCGTCGAATAAAATCATTATTAAATCGTAGCTAATTGGAAATAATCGGTTATTCATTTATTTTTGTCGGTAGTCAATACTTCGATTAGCTAAATGTAAACTAAACGTATTTTGTTGCGGGTAAAATCCAATTCCGCTGATTTCCTTTATGCGACGTTTGCAAGAATCGGACGAGTTGCAAAAAGCTGAACCGTAGGATTTTAAAAGATGTCGCGCCCCGGCGAAAATATTAATTTTGGGAGACTAATGAAAGGGGGACAAACAATGGGTATTTAAACACAACAGACTCATTGTTGCCAAATGGTTTATCCCTATCTAATTTTTTCCCGTCTCTCTACGCTATCGACTCATTATTGATGGGATCCTGGAGGGTGCACAGTGCCGGGGTAGTTGGCAAAAAGGGCCGTGGCCCCTCCAAGGGCCCTAATTAATCACATTGGGCCGCTGCCGCTCGCGTTATTGAATGTAACTGTTGTGCGGTGGACGACAGGCTGTCAACCCTGTGTAATGTATAGTGGGGGCGGGCTACCTCCCCTCCGGCCATCGTCCTCACGATCTCTCTCTCTCTCTCTCTCCCACCCTCCCTCTCTCTCGCTCCCTCTCTCCAAATATGTCTCGGGTCCCTCCACAATGACGGGCGCCATCATATCACCGGTGCACGGTGACCTTGGTCACTACCCGATATCCGGGGCATCGCCCCGCCACAATCAATCCTGACGGGACAATGGGCGACTGGGAAGGCTCCCGAATATCCACCCTGTCAAAATAAAAAAGAAATGCGCTCGGCCGAATCCCACCGGGATTCGGAGGATTGACGACACCCCGCCTCCAGATATATATGGGACCCCAGTTTGGTCTTCAGTAGGACTATGATTATGGAGCCGTTAAGAATTCCGAAACGTCGGAAACCCTAGAAGGAAAGGAAAAAATCCTCCCGACTGAGTCCGTTCACATGGTTTCCAAACAGAGGAAAAATCCCGGAATAGCGGTGGGTCACCCGCTACGAACCGAGTTTCTTCCCACAGCATTACGCGATCCCTACCTCAAAAAACAGTACAGTTTTAATTAATTAAATATCTATATAAATATAAATATATTGTAGAATGGAACAGATATAAATAAAAATCTCCCTAATTTACAGGAACCAGAATTAAATTTGTTCTCGCGTGCCATTGTATCGGAGATCTGTTTGGGGTTGGGAGAGGACAGTGAAACGGAACCTCCGGTCATATTATCGGACGAAGCCCGAAGCCCCGCCATACGAGGCCGTCCGACGTTGAATGGCGGACTTTTGGGGAATCTTTTCGGGGCGGAGACAATGGGCCCGTCACACTCACAATACAGGTGGATGCCCCATACACCCCGGGCCCGGCCGCCATTGTACGGGAGGAAAAAAAATATGACAACTCCAACAATGCTTTCCGGGATTCGGGAGGACTTGGGGGACGCTTTTAATAGATTATCGTATTGTGTTGTGCGGACGCCGCAGGGGAGAGAAATGCCGACCGAGAAAGAGACGCCGATAGCGGCGAAAACCGGGACGTCGGGAGCGCCATCGATATTTCACACGTGTATTACTTTCCCGAACCAAGAATAATGCAATACGGACAACATTACGACGAAATTATAAGTCTGTATTCCGTGGGTGGGCTATGATAATAACCTTTAATTATATGATAATTATACCAGATTATAGTAACCTATTAATAAATAACCGGAATTAAATATACCAAAATTGATTTATAAGAGTGTATGACATAAAGCTCTTTATAAAACGGCTTAAGAACATGTATTTGTGTAAACGAAATGCATCATCAGCATCACACACAAATTCTTTTTTGCAAGAATCCGGCATACTGCAATCGTCAATGTGTGAATTTACCCAGTTGTCCCTAAATACCCCATTGTATTCTTGCCGGTCTAGCTAGAGGTTAAATAGGCTAGTCGAACACAGTTAATGGAAAGACAGTTCCTTCACAATAGAATGAAACGATGGCTCCGTTAAAAGCTTTTCACGGCTCAGTCATAGAAACAGTACGCCTCTAAGAAACGGCTTTATGCGGTCATTAACGGTCACGCTCCGAGTTTTCTCCCCTTTTTCGACTTTTTGATATTTTTTCTCCTCTCGCAAATCGTCCATTATACCCGCCGATATATTGACCTAATTTACAACCGATGTTTATAATTGTTCGCAGCCTCTATTGTAAATACTGCGCCGATGGACTTACTGAAATATTATTAAATAAAAATTTCAATACCGTTTTCCCCATTGGAGAGACCAAATTCCCGGCAGGCGCCGAATTTAGCCATATGAAAACATAAATGGGGTTTAGCTTGACCCGTACTGAAAGCCATCGGAGAGTAGGCCAGATGAGGGGAGGATATTGCCAGATGGTCAGTGGAGTCGTACACGTTATCAACCGGGCTAAGCTTATCCTTCGGGTTGACAAATTCAGGGCTTTAGGAAGGGGCCCAAGATCGAAGTGTAGGGGACTCTTCCCTTCCTCTACCCAAATCCTCTTAGGGCTCTTTCAAAAACTTTTACTCCCCCCTCCCCTCCAGGCCACAAACGGCCGATACTTCACCGAAGCGAGGCGCATTCTAGCTGTGTTCGCGTCCCAAAACACGGTCAAGCCAATTCAAATTTGCAATCGTAGAGAAAATGTCGCGTTAATGTTAGTATTAAAATTTGTTCGCAACGGATACGCTTTACTGAGCCTCTTAAGGAAGAATAAATAAGCCGTCCATTAAATTAACCAGCGTGTGAGCGCTAGAAAAATGGCTGGATTCGAACACGATCATCATAGTCAAATGACAAAATATATATTGTAGGTGGGTTCAAAACGCGGGGCTTAATGCTCCACCCTGATTAAAAATCTGGATCTGGACCTTTAACATATCTAATTTGAACTTAACTAAATTATGATACAATGTGTATTATGTAAAAAAAAGTAAAATTGATTTAAATTTTATAATTGATTCCAAACATTGAACCAAATACATACATCGACCTGTACTCCTGGCAGTGGGAAGACCCTGGTCGGCGGTGACTCCTTGGGGACGAACCTGTAGAACTCCTGGTCTCCCTGGTAGAACTTGATGGAGTAGAGGGCCGCCCCCTCCAGGTCGTATTGGCAGGATAACTGGAGCGAGCTGCCCGACCTCACCGCCTCGGGCAACCACAGCACCACGTCCTTCAGGCACAGGCAACCTAATAAACACAGGACAACGGTCATCTCAAGGTGGCCCCATATATGTCTAATTATGATACTACGAAGATAGATCTGTGTCAGTTATCTGTAGTAAAGTTATGAAAATATTTAAATTATGGACTGAATAAGAATTTGGGTGCATTCCTAACATAATATTAAAATAGGGAAAAGAGGGAAGACAGCCCAATGTACTGTAAGATTCCACGTATGAAGGATTAGTAAAGGTCACCCAACGTGTATATATATATATATATATATATATATATATATATATATATATATATATGTACATACGTATGCATTACAGAGTTGGACAATAGTTTTAACATCGTTATCCCAAGATTATTAATGTATTATACTATTAACGGGTAGGTATTCGCTATTATTGTTATTCCTCTTATGTACGCTATCTTATGAAAATATCCGTCAACTTTTCTATACTGATAGTAAAGGCCATTCTTGACTTGTCTACGGGTAAGTAGAAAACTGGTATCTAGCCGGTGTTAGGAGTTCGGGATCCATTCCAGCATCTCGTCCACCGACGAATCAAAACCGATAGTTCCTATCGAGATAACGCAAGATTAAGACTCTTCAAGTTGCTCTCAGGAAGTTATACAGCTCTAAATCAATACCGGTTAATTATCTAAAATCGCTGATCGTCTGAAAGTAAATTTATCCTAAATTCGGTGGAATTGAGTAATGCGGGGGGGGGGCCCTCTCAGTGTTTGTTTGATAGGCGGGGCGGGATTTCACACTCCGGCGAACACGCCGCCGAAGGACACACAGAAAGCACACGGGGGAACAATGTCCTGATTTTGCGGGCGCGTAAAAGCCTTGATTGGGACGAACCGGTCCGAAAGGTAATTTACCTAACAACCCGGGCCACGGCTAAAAATCTATTCTGGTTTTCTCTCCTTCTTTCAACCTCCCTACATCCCCCCCCCTCTCTCACCCACCTCGGTATTTTTATTTCCTTTTTTGTTTTAACAAAGACATGGTATTCCGACTGGGTGTTTTGATGCGCGGTTACAAATTTTTGGCGGCCTGTTGATTTTCAATCAACCGGCCATAACAGGCCCGGCACCAAGCAAACGGAAGAATGATGAAAAAAAAGAAATTAAAACCAAACTCCTAACCGAATATTCCGATGCCGCTTTCACTGTTGGTCCCGGAGTTCTATTTAAATTTAGTTTAATTGCCAAAAACAATTTTTTGTGGCGCAATTTCAAATATATTTGTTATGTAATTGTGATACTATGTTATTCGTATTTAATTACAGCGTATATTTTCCGCACACCCCAACAGAGTAGGAAATAGAAGAAGTATTAATATATTAGGCAATAGACACGCCCATTACAGAAGATAGAATACTATCGATAAACTAGCGCTCCCCTGAGTGTGGTATGGAAATGTACTTAACTAAAGTCCGTTGGGTGAACTTGCACTGATAAACTAGCGCCCCCTGAGGGTGCTGCGGAAATGTACTTAACTATAGTTCGTTAGGTTAGAACGAATTTGATACTATTGCCGCAAAATTCTGCAGAGGCCGAAAGAGGATATTCCGTAATGAACACAATTTATTCAGACCATGGAAACCGCCTTAGTTTTCCCCTGGGCTTTTGAGAGAACGGCGATTCATAGGATGTAGCAAAGAATGACGACAACAGAATTTCAATTTGGAAATACTTTAGTATATCAATGTTTGGAATACCTTAGCTTCTTGATCTTCACTGTCCTCAACACGGTTTGGTTTTCTGCAAAAGGGTGACAGAAAATCGTTTAAACTATGTTACTTTTAATTGCTCGAATGATTTATTTCTATTCTATATGTATCGTGAGGATTTCCCGCCTCTATAGAACAGAGTTGCCGGAAATTCGGGATGCAGCCGCCGCTGTACGCGTAAACGGTGAAATCATTTAACTGCAGCAATATAAGCAGGTTTACACAGAGCACACGAGATCATCGCTCAACGGTTGGGAAGTTAATGAAAGTTTAGTGTGTGTGTCGAGCGTTAAAACTATTTCAATTAAGCTCTCAGACACAATTCCCATTGTGTCTGCCCCCGCCCCCTCCACCACCGACAAAGCCTACCGCCAGGGCTACCTCCTCCCATTGTCCAATTCCAGTCAACACGGTACCGCTTTATGAACACTTCTCTAATGTCAAACACGAATTCCGTTATCGTTTAATTGGGCAAACAATTAATTTAATTGGCCACCAACCAATGATGCCGCCCGGATGGCGGTAGAACTATTCGCGGCCATATTTCATATATTACCCGCACAAAACCTCAGCGTTGGGCCGGAAATTGCCCAAGTTCTGAAAACAGTCCGACAACGTAAAATTTATAATATTTAAACAAACGCCCAAAAAGTAATTTGCTATAGTCACAAGTATTAACCTGACAATATCGTCTTCTGAAGTTGGCGAGCACTAACCAGGACTATTTCAGAGATTTAAATCTTCCCCAGTTGACTAGGAACAAAGGTATGTCCCTGTTTAGCTTTTTTGTAAGCAAGTATTATTTGATCCTAGGCTAATTATAATGGTTATTATAATAGAATTACATTCTGTATAATTATTACCCCTCATTAATTACCGCTGACAAACAGTTGGGTATTTTTTCGTTTACCCTCGAGCCACAAATAGTGATATACCAATGAGTTGGGTATTTGAACAGATTTAAAGTTCTTGTGATCAATCTTAGAAGCTGTATATATTTTGTATCGGCTAAGCTATCGCCAAGTTTCACCGTCATTAGATGTGAATGATGAGCCCTGAAGTGGCTTCTCAGCTGGGTTAATTTTACACTTTGAAGGGTTACCATCGCTAATTTCCCTCCTCCTACCCACCTCCCCCCCTCTTTTTCTTTTTTTAATCAGACAAGATTGGATAATGAAACGTAGAACCGCCCGAGGCAATTTTGCCTATAAATTAAAGGCAACCCTCTCGAATTAGTTTTAAATTTACAAAATGTAAAACCGACCTTTTAGCTAACTACAGTTTCATTATTAGCGATGAAAGCGGACAGTGTCAGATTAATGAAAGTTGAGATGGTTTACAGGTTGATGGACGTTATTCTATTACTTCTTTCCAAATAATTAAACTAATATATAAAACTAATATATCGTTGTAGAGAGCTTCGAAGGGGGTAATATACTGGAGAAAATATTGTATTTCACTCGGTTACAAATAAAACGCGTGTAAAAAGCGTTATTTTCAAATACTTTATTTTTTTATAAATGTAAAGAATTAAGCCGCGATTCTTGGAGCTTACACAAAATACGCCAAGAATACCGTACGTTTATTTGGGCATAAATGATATTCGCGTTTATATCGGCCTAGGTTTGTTCGCGGAGATAGCGTTTATATTTAAAATAGCCCGGGTGGGAGGGACTTTAAAACGGCCGGGGATGGAGAGCACGGGGGTGGACGACCACCCACTTATCTCGAAATATATGACGTCATTAAGATAAGATGGGTTAATATACTCGAAGGTTTCCCGTTGTCGCGGCCGCGCCGACGAGGAGTCGGTGGGCTATATATAAATGTACGGTGGCGGGAGGGGGGGTGGAGAAAGGGAATTAGAGAAAGGAAAAAGGGAGAGCAGGAAGATGGCTGATTACCGAAAGGAGGGGCGAATGGGGGGGGGTGCCGCAAATGAGTGGTTGATGACTGGCTTTAAATCACTCCAGCGCCTGGATCGTGTTATCCCAGATTTACTGACAAAGCTTCCTACACGCCCAAACTACATCATTTCCTACTTATACCGTACAGTCTGTCTCCATTAGTAATCATGCATCTCTCTTTGCTCGGTACGATATCGAACGTGGGTACAGTATAAACGTTATTTAGGTTAATTTCACGTGCGCAGAATAAACAGTTTTCTTCGTACGTAAGCATTCGCTTAGTACTGAGTGTTTATAATTTCTACTGAGATATTTATAAGTAACTGTAATTCTGGTTAAGATCAATGTGTGTTTTTTGACACAATCAATTTTTAATAACTGGAAATTTTAGAATGACGAAAAGGTTTTTTTGGCACTACAACTCACATGAGAAAGTAAAAACAAAATAGGTAAATTACCTTTTAATGATATCGAGTACTTATTCTGGTGATCCTTTGATTCAGTTTCAATTCTAGACCGGGTACAAATGACGCAATCTATCGGTGAAATCCGCAGTAACTTAGTTGCCAACCGAATATTTAATCGACCACTCCTCAAACCATCCTTTCGTCGTTCAGATAGACACAAATAGAGAATCGAACATGTCAAATATTTGATTTACACCAATATTGAGACAATACAGTTGCCAGAAATTGCAAAGGAAGGAGTGAAAATAACGGTTTCCTTGATTGCGTTCTGTTTGCAAATAAAATGGCCAGATTTATATTTACCGGTGAAATAAATATGGGCAGCCCTGGTTGCGGGCAGAAATTACTGAAGAATGGAAAGATATAGAATATCGTAGATTTCGTGTGTTTCTGTCTCCTCTCGCTGGTTTGGTCTTTTGCTAGACCGGTTTCGGCTGCTCTCCATCTTCAGTAGCGCTACTGAATGTGATTGGTGCCGGCCACTAAATTCAGTATAACAAGATGCGGCGAGGACGGCAGACTGATTTGCCGGGTGACATGTTCAGCCTCTCTCAGATCCGATAGCGCGTGCACGCACTGCTCCAAACCCAACTATCGTAATTAACACCAACCTAACAGTTTCCTCAACTTGACAGGCCTCCATGTCAATTATTTATGTGTGTTGATTAGTTAAATTAATCTCGGTATATCGAATAACCGACTTCGAAGTTAATTTATTTACGACCTATTAACATGTTAATAATAACCGAGAAATGCTGAAAGTCCTGTATCGGTTCAAGCGTCAACAGAATTGACGTGTCTTCGGAGCTCATCTAGAATTCGGAAATTCGTTACCCCTGCAAATTCGAAATCGATCCACTTGTAAGACCGAAACAGTGATTGGAGACCTAAGATTTATATTTGGAGCAAATAATAACTGGCCCGCTAAACTTACATAGCCACTCGTGTTTCTAGTTTAGTGTATTATAAGCCGGGGGATGTGTCCAAATTTGGCGCTCTTTTGGTAAGAAATTTTTGGATATTCATTCGTCAACTTCATTTCCCGGTATCCGATTTGGCGCCCCCTATAGTCAAGCACTCGGGATGACATATTTGATACCTGCAAAGGGACAGGGATAAGGCTCTTTGTCTAAAATGTATATCTAACGAAGATTAGCCGGGAGAAACCAATTGGAGAAATAAATTGGTTCAGAATATAAAGGTTAAAGGACATTTCAAGAAGAAAAAAAGCGTGTAATTGAAAATAAAATGTAATCAAAATTAAACCTTTATATAAAAACTCTTTCTTGAATTGTAATTTAAAGAAAACAAAATTTAAGGAAAGGTTGCAGGTGCAGGTTTCTCCCGTATAGCTTAATTAGTATTATCAGTCAATTTTTGTCGTTTTGACGAACAATTTTTTCATCCCGGATTTAAATATCCGTATATTTTCAAACTGCGCAATATATTGGCTGGAACATTGTACGGGCGATGGAAGGAGAAATGATGGCCTCTGTGGAGGGAAGAGGACCCTCCCTCCGCCGGCAGATTAGAGCGAGGTCTGCAAATGACTGGGTGACGACTGGCGGTAAATCAGACTCTCAGCGGCGGCAAGCAGCGAGCAGCAAGCGGCCACAGCCACAGCCACAGCCGCAGCCGCAGCCGTGTCCTCTCTGATCTTGTTATGCCCCGCGTTTAGCGATGATACTGCCGCTCAAATCACACTCAACCCACCGCCATACGCAGTACAGTACTACACGGGACTAATCCCGTACACCAATCCGCTATCGGAAAGCACGATAATAATCGGGACATCTGATTAGTCCGGAGGAACGTGGATGTATAAAGTCAAATTGGGGGCCACAAGAAACAAAGGGCCATTTTTATAAATAAACAATTTTTAATTTTAATTTTTTAATTAATCTGGCGGGGCAGAGATTTTTCTTGTGTTAATAACCAAGTTATAATATCTCTGTCTACTCAGATCTGTAACATCAAATTAATAACGTATTGATTATTCCTAGCCGGGTATGGGAATGGCCAAAATATCTATAAATTTATAAATATATTTATAAATTTTAAATAAAAATATGATTTGGGAAAAATAGAGCATCGTAAATTTCTTTCTTTCATTCCAACCAAGTATTTATTCAGCATAAATACCCAAAATCTTGTGTCGACAATTCAGCCTAGGATATAAAAATAATGGAATGCCCCCCCACAACTCATTCCTGAACTGATAGCGGCTGGGAGAAGAGACAAATTTCATGTTTATTATATACGTTCGGTAGGTCAGTAAGAAGTTTTATTACCGCGTACAGTGAACCGACGGCTTTGTTAAAAGCTTCGAACGGGTTCGAACGCGGAGAAACTGAACCCGGTTCGGGGGGTTATTTTCCCCTCCGAGCAATAGCCCGGAGCAAGGAGGTCATTACCGGTCACGCCCAGTAGGTTACATATTTCCGCCATATTTTTCTATACTTCCCCGAGAAAGGGGTAGGGGAGAAGGGGTCCGACCGGGATTTAGTGCGCCCCAGTAAAGCCAGCGGTCCTATTGGAAATATTTACGGACGAACAAATGGGGACGTAGAATGTATCATCGGCCTCATTTCTTTAAACGTCGAACGGACATCGGAAAACAAAATTGAAACTTTTCTTTCAACACGGAATAGGTTACAGATAAAACTGAGGAAACGAAGAAACAAAACTAGGTGTTGCAGGGGGTTGGAGCTGGAATTGCTGAAATATAACCGGCATGAACCGATGCTCTGTGAAATTTAATTTTTCAAAATCGTTCATCTGTTTGACTTTGGCGCAGTTCAAACCTTGTTTCAATTCATTAAAACTTGGCCCGTTTGTATTGTTCTATCTCTGTGTGATTTAATCCCTTCCCCCGCCATCCCACCATTCCCGTCGTGTTTATCTTTGGTCGCTCCGGTTAATTTGGGAATTTTCAAGTCCTGGGGCTAACGCCACTGCCGCCGCAAACAGCCCGATTTCATTACCCCTGTCCCCGTGTCCCTCAGAAACTCGACCTGAACCCGATACCGCCGGTTTCCCATTCCCGCGGAACCAGCTCCGCATTAGCTTCCTTAGTCTGATTATGGCCCTTCGGGTTAAAAAAGAGCCAATAATCTCAATCAACTAAATTTAAGTAATATAAAATATTCAATTAATTATAAAGAGTTTGTAGCCGCCATAATGCTGAATTCAGGATATACTACTGGGGCCACTTCCTTTACGCAAGTACATTATTGTGGCACCTACGGAGAGGGAGAGGGAGAAGGAGAGGAAGAGGGCAGAGTGGGACTACCTTCTGGAAGTTGGTTGAGGATCCTAGAGGAGAGGCCGCGTAATCTCTTGTTTTCTTTATTTAGGGATTAGGTAAGTGTGAGCTGAGGTGTTAGCTCTCCTGGCTGGCTCCCCTGCGGGTTGTTAGCTCCCAGTGAAGCCTTCGCCCTCAGAATGCTAAAGCCCAACTCCAATTTTCTTCTTTCGACGGCCTTAACCAGAGATTATAACTCTCTCTTTAAAGCTCCAAAGTAATCAGAACCCGTAGGGAAGAACCGACCTTTCACCATTCGGCCTATTGAAATTTCCAGTGCTCACACCACTCCAATCTACGTTACATTAGATGAGTTATATAGTTTTGTGTTATAGAATGTCGGAGATCTCCAGGCCAGTGGCGTTTAAGTCGCCGTCAGGGGGATAATAGACGGGAAACGGATTCAGGATTATAAATTAAAATATCCAAAATGCATATTAACAAGAAGCAAGGGTACACAATTTCGCCAATATTCTTCAGCTAGGATGGTTTCAACTAGCTGCCACTGCCTGTCGCCTAGTAATATTAAAAATAGCCTATGTTGTATATTATGGAAGGGATGGTAACCCTATGGCGAGATGCCGAAACCGGTTTAGATGAAAATGAAAATTTTACCAAGTGGAGATATTTAAAAAAAGCAATATTTTGTAACGTGCGCAAATAGTTTGTAGAACATTCTAGATACTGCCGGTAATTATTTAGTTAAAAACGGAGGCAATAGTCGGACGCCATAATAATTCTAAATAACACTTTTTCGATAGCGTATCGTATATAAGTTAATTTATCTTGTTTAGTCTAGAACTGGGCATTGTAAATAATCTCCTTCTGAAATATATAACTTCAAAACAACGTTATATTTAGTTTTCGTATCCCAATCAATTTTTTTTATCCAGGTGTGGTCATTCAATTAGTGTATTCAGCAGTTTAGATTAACAGTTGATAGTAGAGTTTGACATGGGAATGTGCCCGAGGAGTAGGAACTATCTGGAGAGAATGAGTAGCATTAGTGAAGTGGGGTAAGAGAGGGTTGGCGGCCCGGTTTTTGTGGCCAGTTGGCGGCACAATTCACTTAGGAGGGGGCCTCCCTCCCTCCCACCCTCTCTCTCTCTCTCTCTCTCTCTCTCTCTCTCTCTCTCTCTCTCTCTCTCTCTCTCTCTCTCTCTCTCTCTCTCTCTCTCTCTCTCTCCCTAATGTGATCCTCTCCAGCCCTTTAACACCTTACCAGTGCCCCAGTTATTCCGATTTAGTGTTTAGTCTAGCCACCGAGATAAAGCTTTAATACAAAATTTAAGTTTGAAATCGTCGACGCAACAATATACAAATAGTCAGATGTGGGATAATAAGGCAAGTAGAGATAGGTAGACCATTTCTGAAGTGCATCTCGACTGTGGTACTTCCCGGCGAATAATACTAATACAATATTACAGGTGTTACAGAATTAAAAATTCCATTCAACTATAAAATGAAACTCGAATTGTCAAAACAGGGCGTTCCTATTATAGGCCTTTCTTTACCGAGATTGTCGGCAGGTATTGGCATACGACAAGTAATACTAAATCTATAGACAGAAATGCCTGCTACGGATTGGACCAATAGCAGTAGCCGTTAATTGTTTACGTTAAGTAAATAACAGTCGGGTGTAATTAACCGCCGAATTAATTGCTCGCTCCGTCGGTGCGCTAATGCTGAACCTATCGGTGGTCGACCAACGAATATAACCGAGAGGCTCGCTCGATTACCTCAAGCATTCATTAAGACTACAATTCGTCCCCAAATCATACAAGAAAAGGAATCAAGAATACATTTTTATTTAATTTATTATCGTCTGTGTGATTGTAATTGTTTGTGTATCGAAAATGTGATTGTGCCATGCGCAAATATTTCACTCTTCAATAATGCAACAATACGGCGCCTTCTGATACTGAACTCGGGACGCGAACTTCACGCTGGTTTGCCGCTCCGAGCGCCGTCTCAAAATACAATTCAGTTCGGCACCTGCGGCCGTAAATTGTCTCCCGTCTAAATGCAACTCAAAGGGCGTATTTCCAGAATACAAGTTGTGTAACGCCATATAAATTTATTACAGTAGATTCCGGCGAAAGGAGTAATCGAAGGAGAAATCCGTAATCGAGGGGATATTATCGCGGTTTTTGTTATAACTTTCCCGATTATCATACCAGCTTGGTGAACAACACAAGTAAGTATATTTAGACCTAATATTCATGTACATAAATATAGAAAGGCCCGTGTGTCGGTTGTATGTATCGAACAATGTTTGTATTTCGTCTATGATATCTTCCTACGTATTATATATTTAAAGAAAAATAAATTATTTGTAATTTGATTCGTGATCTGTGATTTGATGATTGATGGGTTTGAATCGCCGACAGAATCTGCCAATGAAGTAAAGGAAAATACGATTTTATGATGCGGAAATATTATTCTCTAAAACAAATGGAGTAATGCGGCGCCGCCTGATACTAAATTCAAGACAACAGCGTCATGCTGGTTTGCCGCGATGAGCGCCGTATCACCCGGATATAGTCAAGACAGCTCAGCTAGTCGAGGTTCGGATGTTCGCAAAAATTATTTTTCGTATAAATTGTGTCAAAGAATAATATAAATTCGAACAATAAACAACTGGTAAAATGTTAAAACGTCCTGTGTTCAAACAAATAGCGAAAACTATTCCAGTTTTTACTATTCTACTTAAGCCTCATCTGAAGCTCATCGGCAATAAAACTTGTTTATAATAATATTTATTATAATCAGAAAGAAATCAGACTATATAGAATTACGTAATTGATAATTAGATAGCACATTTACAACCTATAATCATTCTGTTCCACTTTTGTATTTATAATTATTTCCAGTATTATTAAATTTTATTTTGACATACTATAGGCAACATTTTCGTGCTGCGCTCAAATCTTATGCTCAGTAATTTTATGATATACTGATAGATTGTGCGATGCCATTTTTATTATAATACAGTTTATAATTATTACGTAGCCCAAAATGTGTTACAGGTTATGACTGGAGCACACTACAGAATTAAGAAGTTACCAACATACGGTTAAAAGCAGAGCGTTCCGACCAACGGAGTACCGCTTGTTTCTTTTTCGACAATACAGTGCGAGCAATCCCGTCCAAGAAAGAGGTTTTTTTAAGGGGCCTCTTGCTACTTACCCATTGTTAAGGATTTTCTTAGAAAAATACCGTCGCCTAATTCGGATTTCTAACAAGAGAAACCTTAACTGGCAGGAGCCGGGTTGAAGTGGCCTAGTTTCCTAGCGTCCCGGGAAGGTTTTTCCGTAACGACTTCGACCACTTGTGCTGCATGTTTCCGCCCAGAACCAATGAGCTAGAGCATTATGTTTTCAGAAATTCATTCGGAAGAACATTTCTCCGCTATCAAAGCTCTAAAAGGTTCTAAAATTCTTCGGAAGTCGCTCGAGGACTTTTGATAATACTACGCCTTTCGAACCCTCGCGAATAGAATGAAATCTTAGAATTCATATGAAAATCTCCTACCCACCTATCTACTTACTTACTTCGGAGAAGAAGATTTCTAAAAACATATTGTCCTAGACCAATCATATTCTCCTTTTTTATCCTCGCAAAATAATTAACATTAAACTAGGTCGAATTATCAAATATAGCGTGGCAGCCAATTTGAACATGTATCGTTCGACATTTTCAAGGAGTTTCCTCGAGCAATATCAATATAAAAATGACAAAATATGCAATATGAGACAGAGGAATAGGCGAAATGAAAACAGTCGTCCGCAATGGCTCCGGTTGCATGCACTGTGAACCAACTCCATCACTAGCACATATATGTCTCCATGAGGACACATTCGAATCATACGCATACAGTGTATCGATAAATTCGCTCTTTTTGGGATTATAAAGCCTCTGATTGATAAAATCAGCCGAGCGAATTAGGCAAATTCGGTTCCGACTGTTGCTTATTTCAAATCCAGCATTTTATGTTGGATGTACTCTTCACGGAGTACAACCTAAACGTTTACAGGTATCCTTTGTTACGTGTTTGTTGGAAACAGGTGGATTACTGAATATTTTATGTCATGATTACTAAATTGTAGCATTTTTTAAAATATTTTAATCACCGGCGTGAATGGCATGAAGCATTTTTTATTTTTATCGTGGGCGTCTTTAAATATAATTGAAAACGCTTTAATCTGAGGAGTTATTATTTCACATTTTTTTTAATTTAAGGGTTAATAGTAGATTTAAAAAAAGGTGAGTATGAATTGAAAAATGATTGGTGTAATATTAAAAATTGGTTTTTGGACGAGAACGAATGTTAATAGGAATATCATTTATGTATAATGCCTTGAAATGCAATAAACTCCTAAGAAAATGAATCTCAGTGTTCTAACAACCCAGAGGGTAAGTAAATCATGTACAGTACCAACATTAAACATGCGAATGTATTAACGTGTCGATGTTTATTATTTAATATTTATTTATTTCAAACTTACCTAATTTTTTTAATTAAGACACGAATTGACAAATTGAAGGTGCGTTTTCCCCAATTGTTCCCACTTGAATTGTAGAAAAGAATCAATGGATTTGGCGCTTCGATAACTGAAAAGGAATCATTCGCAATCGGCGGTAGAATTGAGTTTGTGAAACGTGTCGCAAATTCGGCCCCCCCTTCTTCTAACTAATGGCCGGGGTTTTTTTTCCCCTTCGGCCAACTTCCGCCGTACCCATTCGGAACTCATTCTGCGGACTTAATGAACTTCAAAGTTTTACACTTTCAAATTCAATCAGTCTCCAATTGAACGGGCGACTGTTCCCCTTGGGTCGTCATCCGCCGGAACGAGATTTTTGGCGCGGGGACTTTAAACCGTTTAGGGAAAGTTGTTCGTAATTGTACCCGGGGATGTTCATTTCTCATCGACCCATTTCCAGGCGGTATAAAATAAACTATTTTTATTCATTAATTAACTGTCGGTGGACGCGATTGTAAAACATCAGAATGTGAACAGTAGACAGTTTTTATCGAGCTCGTCAATTTTAGGAATGGAACAACCCCACTTCCATTATTTATATGATTGCGCTAAAGAGTACACATGACGCAAAACAGTGTATTGTCGCATGTCGCGAATGACGCGATGATGCGATTACAGAACCGCAATTGGGTGTACTCAATATAACCGACCGGCGGATTTCAACTGTCCAACTCAACAGATTAAATCTATATTGGAACACGCGGGCCGAACTGTTGTAGAGCAACCGCTATTAAGAATGGGAATTAATTAAAAGTGGTTTGTGACCGCTGGCCGTTCACTTCATTTCACGGCCCGGTCGGTGGTTGTCTGCGCGTCTGTATGTGCCAGTAAAACTCTAACGCCCCCTCAATACATATGCATGGATTAAACGAGACAGAGCGAGCGAGGGAGTGAGGGAGGGAGGGAGAGAGAGGATGAGGGGGGAGGTTTAGGGAACTACGGTGGCCTTTTATTGGTCGCCGTAATTAACGGTATACCGTTGGAAGTGGACGGGGGTGAGAGGAGGGTTCGGGATTTTAGCCTTGTAAAGGGCCGGCCTCATGTGCGTGATGGTAGGCGCGCGTACGCGAGTGTGTGTGTGTGTGTGTGTGGGTGGATGCAGATTAAATGAAAACAACAACCATTTATCAGCCGAGTTGGCTGCACCTTGTCCCTCCCCCTCCACAATTGTACAAATCAACCCCCGACACCCTTCGTGAACAAACCGGGCGGCGAGTGGCCTACCAGCGAGAGTATAGATATAACACGATGGTATAATCCGAGAATAAAACCGGGGGGTGAATAATAGACCACTTAGGGGTTGTTAAAGGAAATCTGCCGACAGGTGGAAACTAATCCAAAGATTAGGGAGCGAGCTCATGAGACCAAAGTCGCTGAGGAGTTACGAAGCCAATCCAGCCATACATAATATGTATGGTAGTTATTTATTTCTTTTAACAATCACATAGTATTAAAATAGTTACATTTTTACTTATAACACCTCATTTGGTTTAATGCGTTCTTTATTGTTACACATGCTCATTCAATTAAGGTTTGATTTAGTCAGAGCAGAATTTACAACATTTCTTATTTCACGTACTTCTCAAGTCGAAGACGCGTAATGTGTTTCACGTCAGTGAAAGTTCTCAAACTGCTCGAGGAACCGACTGACGTTAGGACAACCTTATATGCCCTAAAAATCCCACTGGCACCTAACACCTAACCGCAACAACCCCGAAGCGAAGACGTGATGCGTACAGTGAGTTAACCCCTTCCGAAATACAAATTGTGACCGGCTCAGGGTTGAACCAGAGAACCTTAAGCCGCCCCCCGCCAACCTTAAGCCGTTTGGGGCCACTATGAACACGATAACGTGAAATGTACTATTCAGTGTGTCGTATTACTAACAGCGGTTCGCTGTGACCGGTTGTATACTGCGCCTCAACTGAAACAGCGCACCCCGTGCCAAGTATCGAGTGAAGTGAAGCGATATCAAGTTACGCCCTAAGTGCAGTGTTAAGCAGGTGTGAGTGTTAGGTATTGCGATCGTAACTTTCCGTCTTATTTAAATCAGTAGTTTACTTATTTTCGGCAAAAAGTAAGTAAATGATGTGTACAAGCACAGAAAGGTTTATTCCCAGAGCCTGTATACGAGCCTTATCCTACCCAAATATAAAATATAAAAAAGAATCTCGGATTAGATTCTTGGCTGTTGATTCTTCATCTTTCAATCGATGAAGAAATTATCCCTCGAACCTGATCCGAGTAAATTACACAGATGAGAATAACTCTTTTCAACAGAAAACTTTCACCTACATGGACGCGATTTTGTCACTTTTTTTGTTCAGGTAGGCATTCGAAGAAACTATAACGTAAAAACCCCACTGCCGGAGAGTAAAAGGCCATTTGGGGCGATGATAAAAGTTCCGAAGTGGAATAATGGCCCTAAGATGAACTGGGCAATAAAACCCTAAATACTGGGTGGCGGAGGGGGTGGGGCCTACTCGCCATATCGACGAGAAATGGGGACCGAAGTTCGTAAAACTACAAGCCCGAAGGAGAGAGTTAAATCAATAAGTCTTTCCTCTTGAAACAATAAAACTCCCGAAAGGGAAACTCCGTCTTAATCACTTCCACTTGACAATTGCCCATTTTAAAACGAAAACCGTTATTTTACAATAACATTACCTAGCTATCTTATATTTCAGATTATGATGTTCTGAATTCGATAGTAGTTAATTTTCAATAGAATAAAACTATTTACACTATAAATTAAGGACTACAATTTTTACCCTTAATACCGGGAATACAAGAAAATATTAACCAAGAAAAAGAAACTCTATTTCGTGGTTTAAAGGTTTCAGTTTGTTGAAATGGATATTTGAGAGGTGCGGATCGAATTCGCATCATGGTAGGGACATCTCTCTCAAATATGAAATTTAAATATAACACTGAAATCATTGTAGAGATATTTTCATTTTTTAACGTATAACTACGATTTTTAAAACTTATAATCCGCGACAGATCGATTTGATAGCACAAATATACTTTTGTTCGTATTATAGGAATTGAGAGGAAATACGCAGGGGGAAAATGAGAGAGGGATGACGTCTGTTGAGAAAGCATGCAGGTTGGCGATGAAACTGCGCCCAAAGCGGAAGACTAATGGTTTTAAGACAAACAGCGCAATAAAACCTTAAATAGTGGAAGGGGTGTTTGTCCAGCCGTTAAGCCTTCTCACTTTTTCACTCTCCCCTTTCTCTTTGTCCCAGCCCCTCGGTCTATTCGTCACTCTGGCCCTGTCCGCTACACCGGCCCCCGTTTCTGCCCCCCCGGGTCCCGCCTATGTCCGGTCGGCGGCCGTTTCTGATTGAAACCGGCCACCCCCGCCCTTAACGGAGATTAACCCGCCTCACCTCCTCGACAAAAAGTCGAGAACAATTTCCGTCCTATCGCACAATCCGTACGGAAGAATAGACGAGAGAGGTTTAAATAATAACCTGGAGATCTCTTAAGTAATATATGTTCCATGACAAAAGCATTGAAATCAAAGCAAGGGTGTTATATTTGACATAATTTGTCTAATGGGTTGTAATTGTACAAATTCGAAATAAGAGGTACTTACTGTCCCTACGTTACAAGACAAAATCGACTTGACATTCCACAATTTATTCGAAAAATATTCTGTTTCCCCAATGTGGTCGTGAAAAATAAGAGAATTTGTAGTTGCAGCGGAATTATTTTTCTTTTCCTAATCTATTGTAGACGTTACTGCGCCGCGTTCTCTCTATCTTTATCTGTTTCTCTTCCCCGCCCCTACCTTTATATATTTCTCTTATTCTACGACGTTTCTATCGACGTCCTCCCAGTTTTGTGATTGGAGGTTGTGGGCGTTTGGCGTTGAGGTGAAGGACCTGAGACTGAGAGGAGGCCGCTGGTTCGCGAGGGGAATAAAGGAATAGAGTGAGTCGTTACTAGTAGACGTCCAGACATCGAACAAACCCCCTCAATCCACCACCCCCCGCCCCCGGGGCTTACCTTATCTGAACCGAGATACGATTTCATTCTTATACAGCACGACTTGGCTAAACGGCGGGCCCCTGCTTTATTCGCTCCGTTGATTCCGCTCCGCTTTCCAACTATTCTATTCAGTTACGGAAAGCGCAGATCGGATATGATTGCAAGAAGAAACTTCTTAAAGTATAATATATATTTGGCATAAAATAATGGAAATTATAATCTTGCGAAAACAATAATAATTGTACTTCACCTGGCGACAATCAGTAATTTACATAAATATAATTTAACCAAGTATAAAGCAAGCTGGGAACACTAGTGCCAAATATTTACAAAAAGTCCCTAAAGGAATTGAGGAATCAAAGTTCTTTAATTTAGTATAAGTACGATATGACGGCCTTATATCTTTTAAACCCTAAGACAACGGCGGATTGTCACGGCTGTTGCCCGGTAGCGATGATGACTACCCTTCGAGAGCGACAAGATCAAAGTCCAGGGTACAATTTAATTGCTGTTATAAAGCGATTAAGGTATTAGGTCGGAGCGCCTATTAGGGGGTGGGGGGAGGAGGGCACCGGCAGCTTTGTGTTCTACCAGTTCCTTCTGGGCGAAATTGCATTTGTCAATAATTCAAGAGAGGACCAACAAAATAAAACGGCGTCCCCGACCCCTCTCTCTCTCTCTCTCTCTCTCTCTCTCTCTCTCTCTCTCTCTCTCTCTCCCTCTCTCTCTCTCTCTCTCTCTCCCTCTCTCTCTCTCTCTCTCTCTCTCTCTCTCTCTCTCTCTCTCTCTCTCTCTCTCTCTCTCTCTCGTTCTCCGAAACTCGAGTGACTTCTCTCAGCGCGGGGATTTTCTTAAATGCCCCAATTTTGAGGAACTTACAAATTAACTGGATTAATTGGATCACCCGAGTAATTTGTCCTAATGAGTTCCGATTCTGTTTCGAGTCTATTCTGATTGTAGGGCTTGTTACTCAGCCATCCGAGCGCACCCTCCCCTCTGTAGAAACCGAAAACATTGCAGAGGCAAGGAACAGAAATTAATGCCCGGGACAGTCATAAATATCAAATTTCATGTATGACAATTTTTTTCAATATTTCTCCGACCTTTGATATATTCAAGAACAACTGAACGACTGAACGATTTATATTACGAAACAGAGAGAAAAGTTAGCCATTCTTCGGTAACATTTCCTCGGGAAATATTTCTGTGCGATTGAAAAAGAATCCATAAAGTGTAGCGATAGGAAATTCTGGTTTTAAAGGAAAAGGCGCAGAAACATAGATTTTATGATCGAATGCTGTCCTCGTTTCAATATGTAGTTCTAGAAATTTCAGAATCATGCAGAAATTCTTACCGCGTGGAGTAATTTTAAACTATTTTAGGTCTGCTTTGGACATAAATACAAATTTACATGAGCAGTCATTAGTTTTTATCAAATCACGAAAGTGAAGCGGTAATTAGGGCGCATTAAATTGTCGGAGCGCCTATTTCAATACGGTTGCTTTGGACGCCTCCTAAATGAGTCGTCCGCGAACAATAACGCGAACAATTCCATAGCTTTTACTGGGAAATGTGGTGAAAATTATCATTATTCGTGGAGGGGAACCCAGTCTGATCCCATAAGACAAACCGAAAGAATTCAGAATTCAGTCGCGGGTAGTCCTTCAAAATGCCTAAGAGACACTAACTAAAAAGGGCCAAACCCGGCGGTGGACCGAGTAAACCTTCTCCTCAACACCCGAAGAGAATAAATTTAAATTTTCGAAGGAATAAAATAACTGTCAGTAAAAATACTGTTTAAAACTTTCCGCCATATTCAGTGCGAGTGTTTATACACTCAAATGTCCGACTGACGGCTTGTACAATTACCGGACACGGTTTATTGACGTGGAACAGTTCTGAATTTAATAATTCGCGTTATTCTACTCAGAGATACGCGGCCTAAATGTCGTAGGTATAATTGCGGGATCAATAGTGAAGAGCTGAGAGAAGGCAGTGGCCCGGCGAGTGGTTAATGCCGGCAGAGCATCTATACCAATTAGACCTTAATCTCCGAAACCCCAGAGGTGTCCTCTTCATAAATCCGAGGAGTCGACCCCCCTCCCCCTCTCCATGGCGCCCAACTCCATGGATTTATAGTCTATTTGCGTTCGGCTGGGTCTATGTCCCTGTGCTTTGAAAGCCGGCGTGCGTGTATCAAGAGAGAGTGTGTAGGGCCGTGTGTGATATGTTGGGCGACTGCCAGGCCTTCCAGAGGCGGAAAGCCCTTAGGGCGCCCTCCCCCCGCCGCATGATTTGTCCCTATAGATTTAACGAACGGCCCCGCTCCAATCTACTGATAGATTTTTCCCGGCCGACGCCTTTTTCTCCGCTCGCCTCTATTTCTCTACTTTTCCGGCGCCTCGATTTTGAAAAAAAAACCGGTCAGTTCACCACGATTTGTTTTCTTTCTGCTTATTGTACAATCGATGTTTATGGTTATAGGTACGATCGCGGGATGTTTTCATGTCACTCGTTTTTCCTGTTAAAGAATTTAACAGAAAATGTAGTTTTATGCCACCGTATTAAGGCAAAAAATAATAATAATTGTGCACCTCAATGATTATCCCCTCCTGTCTAATTAGCCGATAGTCAATATGTAATAAACAAGGAGGGCGGTTGGGGAAAGGGTTGAACTGAGAAGGTTAAACTACTTGCACTAACTTGGTCCGCCGAAGTCCCGGCCCCTCTTAAAACCGGACCCTCCTGATGAGTTAAGTTTTAAACGGTATGCCACATTTAAACTTGTTAATAGATCTTGGACCTTTCTCCCTCGTATCAGACCGACCATATTATAATACGGGCCGAACAAACATCGCCGCGAGAGTTTCTCAATTAACGTCAATCCTTTAGAACAATACACAGTAAATGGGAAATAAGTTGTGCTAGAGAAACTGAAACGAGTTGATTGGAGATGTCGAGCTCCTCCGGTTTAATCACAATGAAATTTGCAATTGAACATCCGCGGGGGAAAGGCGGAGGAAGTTAACTGGAGAATATGGAAACGTTCGAGAACGGGGCAAACAGAATCCTTCATCCGTATCCGACAG
This sequence comes from Lethocerus indicus, assembly GCA_019843655.1. Classification (NCBI taxonomy): domain Eukaryota; kingdom Metazoa; phylum Arthropoda; class Insecta; order Hemiptera; family Belostomatidae; genus Lethocerus; species Lethocerus indicus. The sequence goes on along the minus strand of JACDQD010000003.1, from coordinate 29,669,956 downwards.
GCTACTGACTATGGCGAAAAGCGGCAGACGGCCAAGGACTGCAGGTTCAATGTATTTAAAGTTTAAAGTACTTATTGTATTTATAAGATTAGTTTTTAGTTTCTGAGGATTTCATTGTTCGCAACATTGATTTTTATCGATATTTTCGTACCAATAACAGTTAATTGCAAAGGTCTATTGTTAATAGGGGGGGGGGGGTGGATGTCGAACCGCGACATCCGCCGGGTCACATTGGACCTAGCTCAGAAGTCGGGGCGTAATAAAACGTGGCCCCTTATAAATAAACAGTAAAACACGGGTCATTAGGTGTTGGCGCAACAGAAAATAAAATCGGGTAACGACCGAGAACGAGACAAGTCGATATTATTGCTAATATAAAGCAATATATTTACACCCTAGCAGTAAAATATTGTACAATAATAAAATTGGTGAAGAATAGCCCTAGAGCCGAACAGAAAAGTCTAATGACAGAAGCAAATCATCCGCATACCTTAATAGATCATTTTTGTCTTTTAAAAAAAGATTGAAAGGATTGAGTGTAATTTAAAAATATAACCACGAAGGAAAACAGAGGAAAAACGCTTATTCCAATCAAATCTCCGTTTCACTTATTCTGTAATGTTATAAAATCCCAAGAAACCAAGTGGTACAAACTAAAACGACCGCTCAAGGGACAGTATTTTTTAAAAAATTTTGTTTCCACTCCCCGGACTTATTGTGTTAAGTCTGTTTTATTAGATTTGTACCAGATTTCGGAGAAGAGATATCTCTTTTTATTTCTACCCCAAAGCGGGATTAAACGACTCGGGTGGGGGGAAAGGGAAGGCAAGGAATGCATCTGCCCCGAGGGGCTTATATGCATGAGCTGTGTATCACATAACAAATTGGATGGTGAGACGGGGCTTTAATTTTTGAGCCGCCCGTTTTCCGGTAAAAACAAATCAGGTAAATTGAATGACGCTTTTGAGCGGAATTAAACAAACACGGTTGGGCCGTTTATATTGTTCAGGCGGGCTGTATTTTCGAGACTGCGCCCCGCGCATTAATAGAGGCGTAATTAACCACTCCGATTTAATTAAAACTTATTATTAAAAGTTGGACTCTCCCTCCCCTTCGCACCGGCTTAACAGCAAAGTTGCCTAATTTACCTTGCACCGTGTGTGCCCGAAACCCGGAAACAACGGCGTTAACAAACAAAACCCGTCCTGATGCGGCCGGCCGGGCTCCCAACAATCCTACCCATATACCAATGTATTTTAGCAGTCCCTCATACTATACTACATACGGATATTTACTGACTTCCGAATGTACACAATCGGGACTATTTGACCGATGGATCAATTCAACAACGACAACTGATGCATTACATTTACGGACCGAATTTAAAAGCCGCACAATGTAAATTAGCGAGGAAATCATTCATTTTAACAATATCTGATTGTTACGATTAAATGTTGCAGTGTATAATACAGATCATAAAATGTTCATCACTGCTAAGATTCAGGATATTACTCTGCAGTGGCCAAGATCGGCCTTCCGAGTACTAGATTCGCGAAGAGGACTACACCACACATGTAGGACTAGCCCTGTTACCTTCTCTAGCTTGTACGGTCGTATAAAACATGTAAATATAACATTTCAATGGTAAATCCTACCGTCGTCCTCAGGTGTAACTTATAAGAAATATATGTTATTTTTTCACTTTTACATCGTATGAGTGCTTACTGATTTTGATATAACGATAGTGAGATTAAGAAAACTGCAGTACGAAATCCACTGAATCCACTACAAAAATTAAGAACTAACGGACTGGAAGATTGAGGTGACTCGGTCTGAATTTGTCAGCGTCTCGCCACGTTAACGGCGCGATATATATTCGATTTGGACAAATAGAATAGATAAAAATACAAATACAGCGGCTGTTATAACCGCCGGATGTGAGGCATGCATCTGCCAAATCCCTCCCTCGCTAAGACGGCCGTTTTGGGCTTTATCAAACGCCTGCCCTACACGCCGGCTTTTTAAAGCAGTTGGGATGGAAAGAGTATAAAGACATTTTCGCCGACGCCCCCCCCCCATCCTAGGCCGGGCTTTGAGGCTCACTCACTTCATCCCCCTCCCTTCGGCCCCGGCTCTTTGTTGCACACGAAATTGCACTCTACCTCACCTCCGCCGGCACTACCTCCTATATAACAGAACAAAACAGTCTTATTTTGCTCGGAAGGGGGGAGGGGGGTGGTACTCCTCGCGCGCCCCGTTTTATAAAGTGATGCTTCTCAAAGAAGCCGGTAGACGGTAGGTGGTAAGCTACCGGCCATTGCTCCTTTCGCTTCCACAATACGTACGTACATATATATATATATATATATATATATATATATATATATATATATATACACAACAGAGGGAATGCTTTATGTTCCTGTCGATATTATATTTGGACTAAAGGGGAGGCGAAAATTATTCTGAAGTTTCCGCCCATTAGACAGGATGCCACACAAACGACCGTCGGGGACTCTTTTTTCCTGAGTGGAACTATGATATCTTCGCTCCTATAGTGTTCTGAATATACTCGCCTGTTTGCTCCTCAAGTAGACCTGTTTCTGTTTTCAGAACCCCACCTTCAGTACTATTGTGTATCGTTCCGTCGGTATTGTAATAAGGAGGAGTGAACATTCTGTATGCAACTAACCCCAGTTTAAGGATTTTATGATTTTCAGTCATTAGTTTATTTTCAATTTACGTTTTATGCGCGTTTACTTTATGGGCCAAACAAAAAAGCATAATGGAAGCCGCACAAATTCGAAATAGGACGAGACCGGGGGCGGTTGGCAGGGGTTTGTAGGTTCTATGGTCTGCTGTGTTATAAGAGATGTTTCGAATAGTTGTTTTAATGGCTCCGGTAGAGAAGTTTTGGAATTCTACAGATTTTAAACAAGGGGAACTAGTTGGCTAAAGTACTTAAATTCTTAACTGGATCGAACTAGAGTAAGTGAGTGAGGAGATTTTCGCGGCCAACACAAATATGCCGCCGGCCTCCTCCAGAAGCGTTTTTGCTTCCCCTATTACACACTTCTTATTTAAGTTGCACTCGGCTATATCTACATTCTGTTGTTGCCATACTGTAGTTCCTTTTTGTGGTAAGAAAGTCTTACTTATAAATGTTGACAAATTACAAGAATGGCTATTGTTCCGGTTGCTATTCGGCCCGGATTCAATGTTGGCCTCTTTAGCTATTTTCCTTAACATACAACCTTTTTTTCTTCTGGTTGGCATGTGTGAACGTTTTGCTCTCAAAACTGCCTGTTAAATGATTCATTAACCTTTCATTCTGTTTAAGAACCGAACAGCGTTGTTATAAACAGGATTAAACTGCCCCAATTCCACTGCCTGTCGGTAGCGAAATTAGCTCTACTTCAGGCAAAAATGAATCAGTCCAGCGGCCTTACGATTCGGGTCATCTTTTAAAAAATTAAATAACTGAATGCTGAAGCTATATATATATATATATATATATATATATATATATATATATATATATATTCGTTGGTTCGTTGCGAAATCTCCGCTGACCCGTGTAACTCTGTTTGGGCCGGGAGTTGGCAACCTTGTGCAATATTCAAGTTGGGGGATGGTTGCGCCCCCGTTCAACCTTCTGACTCTGCGAAATTCTCATATCGCCCCACCCTTGAAAACTCTCATTCCCTGCAGTTTCCGATTTCGAATTTCTTGAAAAAAACAACAAACAAACAAAAAAACAAGTTCAGCAAACTTTGAAAACAAAGCGTGTAACAATAAGAATTGTAAAAAAGAATTTGCTTCAGACCAAATTGAAAAAAAATTTTGTTATACAATACCGATTTTATTAGTTTTGACCGAAACTTAACTTATTTCGTACGTATATTCGTAACCCTCAGTTTGTGTGGTTAATTACATTCGATAAATTCAAACATTTTTGTATTATAACAAAAAAGTGATTTTGATCCCGATTTAAATCTATGGCGATGATAGAAACTACATTTTCAGATACGCCTACGCGTACGGTGTCCCACTTCTGAGGGAATTTATGCCGGAAAAGAGATACATCATGTGCCCGATAAAACCGATCCCGGTAAGATTGAGTGCCGCTACTGACAGATTCGATGAAATTCACACGGTTTTCCGAGTGTACAAGCCGCAGGAGATCACACTACAGTAATGCATACGTGCCTCCTCAGTGTCTTATGACTGACACTATACACTTAATCGAAATAATATGTAATAAGCTGAAGTAAAGATGTAATTAAGTAAATAACAGTAATAAGATTATATGTACGACTGCCACCTCGGAAATTATACAATAGAAACAGGTTTATATAGTTCGAGACTCAAATGTGTAAGAGTGTATGTATCCGAAGGAAATACAAAAAAAGCAAAAGACGAGAGAAAAAGTAAAAGTTTCTCTTCTATTATTGAGGCTAGGAATAACTTTCATTGTCTGTGTTTTGACACGGGAAAAATCTAGACAGTGGTCACCGGTGAAGAAATATTACCAGGAAACGAGTTAAATATCACTTCATAAACTCGGCTCAGTGTTTTTTCGTCTCCCTTTTTTTCAACGTCAGTTCATTTCTTTTTTATTTCATTTCTACTCTTTATTTTCTACCGAGGAATGTTTCAAGTTTCCCCTCCCCCCCTCCACACGACGGACGCGGAGGCGTGTATTTCACGGGGCCGTTCACAGACTGTTAAATAGATTAGGTCCCGACGCGGAAAGAGAGAGAGAGAGATAGAGAAAGGGATTCCGTAGCCGGATAGAAGGAGAGGGTTAACCGAGGAGGAAAAAGCCAAGTTTTAATTACGGCGAAGTCGATTGGGACGACGACGCGGTAGTGCACTAGATGAGAAGATAAAAGGATTCCGGTTTGAGCCTTCAAGTGCTTCCACCCGTCTTCTTCCCATTTCTACTACACCCTGAATAGCAATTAAACGCGGGACTCGACGCATCCCCAGTCGCGGATACGATACCAGGCTGTAGATATGGATCTTAAATATAAATTTGAAAACTACAATAACTATAATACAACATCCTTGAATCTCACATGCCGAGACCCTTCTATTTCGCGCATTACTTTACAATCTGGGGCGCCTTATCCTACCTGTACTAGAGAAAAATCTCTTATTTATTGTGTATTTTATTTATTTATCAAATTCCAGGGTGGGTGAATTCATTAAAATTAAGGCATTTAGATTTTATTTTATTGGATCATTTGGATTGAATAATTTTTTGATGCAACGACAGACTAAGACGCGGTCGTGATGTGGTAATCGTGCAATGTACCTACCGTAGTGTGTATTTTTATATCTCACAATTACTGTATGTTATACTAATATTTCTAGTCGTACTTACGCTTCCTTTAGCGTATAATAAGTTAACATTATAAACATGTTTTGTTTTTTGGCCGGTTATATTACTCTCCATATTAACCAATCTCTACGCTAAAGGGTGTAATCCCAATAAATCCAACTTTTCTGATTCTCTTTTCATATTTTTTTTGTGGCCACTATTAGTTTTTTGTGACGGGCGGAATTTTTTGTGACAAAGAAAACAGAAATTCTAAGAACGCGCGGTCGATCCGCCTGTGTGTGAGCCTGCTATGTGGGATATTGCGGCCGAACCTCTTTTATCTTTCGAGCGGGTTGACCGAGCCCGGGAATAAACAGCGGCTGGCCTCGCAATTATTTTTAAACGGAGGACCCTCTCTCGACAAGTGGAATGGGGGGGAAAATTAGCTGTTTCGCTTTATAACCGCGAATATTTCAAATCCAATCCTGATTATATCCGTAAGACAATAGGTACTGTCTATAACTAGATTGTTAACATCGCAGCAGACTGAAAACTGGCTTTATTCAAATGGTTAATTAATAGAGAAGTTTGCGTGAGAATTGATTTCAAAAATCACCGACGCGGCGTTCAGAAATCGATCATCCAATGCCGATAAATCCAGCGAAACGAATTTCTAAGTAATTTATTGCGCATTTCGTATCAATAAATAAATCCTCAACAGATTCTATAAAACATAAGCACTTACTACGCCGGGCGCGTTGTATTGAGAGAGGTGACACAATTTCTGTACATCCGGATGGTGGAGAGATCCCCACATCGGAAGTAGCTCCCTGAGCTCGTATGTTATTATTGTCCTCTGAGTGAGTTTCAATTAAACAAGGTTGGCGTATTAGTAAAGGAAAATCCTGTTCGGAGCAGTTTTGCAGGTGTGTGACCACACCATATTGTATTGGGTGGCAACTAAGTTATTGCGGATTTCACCGACATTTGTATTTTTAAGCAGTTTTCGAACTTATATGTTATTACTTGGTACTATATGGAACATTCAGTAGCTAACTAGTCCCGATCTATCTAATAGTATCTGTTTGACATCGTAATGAACATAATCAATAAACTGCTCGAGAGTTAATACGCTGAAACTTGAGGCAGAGGTGGGGGAGAGTGAATTTCAACCGCAATAAAACAGTTTTAAGTAAAGTTCGTGTTTTGTTTGTCCGGTTTCTTCGAAAAAATGACACTGGGATGCCGCGACGCTGACGGCGGAACACACGAGCGCGCAGCAAAAATGCAGAATGGGAAAAGAGGAAAAAGTGAAACAGAAACAGAACCGAAAAATACAGCGGGTCGGGCTAAAAGTGGGCTGAGGAAAATAGAGGGATTTTTGGTAGGGAGGGCTGCGTTTAAATGTCTGCTCGGATGATGGATGTGGTCCCCTCCGATATATTAATATGGCAAAGATCCAGCCACGCTTTATAGTCCCACTCCATTAGAGGAACCCCCCGCCCCCTATAAGCGCTATTTACCGACTGTTCCACCATTTCTCGACATCTTTCAATTGGTGAAGTCCCTATTATAAATAATGTATCGGAAAAATGTCTACATAATCGATACATTCACCATTAACCGAATTCATAATATTACAATAATTAACAAAATTATTCATTTAGATTTTTCTTAATTCTATATTTTTTGGAAACACCACAATGTAATAGACAACAATTCTTTGAATCTTTGTTGGTATTTTTAGCTAAGTTTCTGGCAACATGGATTAACATTCAACGTAATTGCAGAGATTTGGAGCGAGTTTATATTAATATTAATGTACATAATAGCCAAAATTTTTCAAATAAAAAACGTATTCCCCGTACACGATTCTTAAAATCGTTATTATACGTAGGCCTGATGGCTTCAGAAAAAGTGAGATATAAACGCTACCCAAGCACTCCTTACTATTCAAATTGGCTTTAAAATTCTGAACCCATCTTCGGCTTGAAAGTCAAATTATTGTTTTACATATGATTTCGCTAATGAAATTAGAATATATATGTATATATGTTAACCTTTCGCTGAACCGGACCCCGTCAATACCCTTTGTAATGAATAATGGATCCGCTGTAAATAAGAAATTAATAATTTTTCACATTTCGATTACAAATTAAAAACAATTCAATACTTTGAAAATTCCCGACATTTAATTGCCGAAAGGGGTTAAAATTCAGCAGCAACCTTTTGATTCGACTCCTCCTTCCTGAAAATCCCAAGTGCCGCTTTAAGAAGAAATGGTGATTTCCTCACTACCTGGTAAGGGCAGGTGCAGGAGTAACACCAACGGTTGAACTCTCGATCAGAAGTATATTCGTGTTATCAAATCGCACCGATACTAAATACATACTGATTTACATACGGTGTCGGTGGTCGCTGAAGCGCGCCCACTGCTCTACTGTTGCCACGAAGGCTGTACTTGTTTACTGTATTAAATTATTGACGGGGCACTAGGAGTAGAGGTAGAATGAAGGGCGACAAAATTACATATCTAAATAAATAAAAGAATTAATGGTGGTGGAGCGGATATGCCGGATGTATTATCCAGAACTGAAGGAGGCCTTGACCCGGGACAGGCTCTCTTAACGGGGAACAGGAGGGCTCCTCCCGGAGCACATACAGGTTTAATCCAATATTGAATAATCTGCGCCGTCTAGCCCCGCGTTCCACTTACCTGTACTTGCTCCGTCCCCTTTTATTAGTCGCAGTATATTTTTGGGCACGACGTGCCCGACCCGCTTTATCGTCACACACACACACACACTCTCCCCGCCCGCAGCAGTAGAGCGCGATTTACGATCCCCAAGTATTTCGAAATTATTGAAATCGAAGAACCGGAACGGGGTGTGGGGTTATCGTGATCCTAATCCGTAACGCGTATCGTCCCAACCGGCCGACGGGTCTAAATCTATTCCGCATTTTAAATTCAATTTTAAAGCCTACCATTAAAGCGAATGATAGGCGATCTGTACATCTGTAGCGATCTTCTGTGTTGCTTATTTGATCCCAGGACTGGTCTAGGGATTATTTATACAGGAGATCGTCAATAACATTCATCCTGTAATAATATTGTGAGCCAACAGTGCATGACAGGATTCATCATCCGCAGCTGTCATCTTATCCCCACTGCCTGGCATGATATTATCAAAAGTGTGTCTCCACTCCACCATGGGTGTCTATTTTGTTTAGTTTTCTTACACGCTTCGTTGAATATCTCTTAATTAAAATAACTGAAAATATTAATGATTGTTTTCATAAATGAGAGATCTTTATTATTGTGAGAGGTATACTTGGAATGAACAGTTTTTTATCGTCGCGATTTTTACAACTGACGAAGAAGTTTCGGATTTAAATCGCTATTTCAGGGGAAACAGTTATCTTTTAATGATACTAGTTAATCGTCGCATTTTTTAAACCGTTCTCCGCGTTAACGGTTAACGCGGTATTTAATACCAATATTCCTGACGTTCGATCCCATTGTGTTGTTTCGTCCATAGGTCTCTGGAGAGGCTGCTTAATGCACATTCAGAATTGGGGGTTCAGTAATCCGGCAATATTTAACCGGAGAACAGTTAAAAATCACGGCGCAATAAAAAAAAAGATGTGTATATATATATATATATATATATATATATATATATATATATATATATATAAGAGGGTAGAGTTATTTTTCGTGTGCGGGCGGCGGAAATTCGGAGAGAAATAGAAAGCGAGGAGTAGCGGGTGTCGTAAATTTCTGTGCGATGTATGTCGCGGGACCGGCCTGAATATTAAGAGGCAACACCAACCAGCCCACTCCAGGCCGGCGGGATTTATCTAACGCCTCAAGGAGAAATGTACATATTCGGCCATTAGGGGCAAACAATATGGTTTCATTTTGCAAGTTATCAAAAATTATTAGTAACAATCCGTGGTAAACACAATATTACTACATTTACAAGGTGTTGGATGCATTTGTAAGAATACTTCTGATCTCTTTGATTATGATTACTATTGTATGGTATGTCATACAATAACCATTAAATTACAATTTAACTATTAGTTAAATATTTCAACAACGTAGAGATAATTAATTCGGTATAGATTTGCTCCTGGACGAAATAAATTTGTATCCTGTGGTTTTTTTTCTTAACACGTAAATTATTAGATATTGTGCAGAATGCGTACATAAGTTTAATAATAAAAAAAATATTGCAGTAATACTGCGGTGAGAGCGAAGGCGCATCGATACTTGGAGCCGTTTATTCGTTATACAAAGGCAAAGGAGAACTTTGAAAAAAAAAGGATGAAGAGCCCTCTAGGTAATATTTGAAAGCGTTTTTCTGCGATCCCCTCTGGTATGTTTATGTTTTAAAGCTTGAACCTCTAAAGAATGCCTATTAAAATACAACAAAAAACTTTACAACCCCCCCCCACACTGAAATTACCCAGATCTAAGAACAGGTGTTAAAATTGATCAGAGCGGTAGCACTAGGTATTTTTAGTGAATGTTACATACATCTACGAATATTTGCTCTCAATGCTGGCTGGGACTAGGTATAACATAATAAATGCGAGTGGAGACAGAAGAATGACATAACGACAATGGTATATAATATAACTAAAGAAATTATTTCTTTATAAATTAAAAATGATTGTAAATGCCGGGGATAATCGAAGAGATGTCGGTAGGGATGGAGTTGGGGCGGATATCCCGGGTATTATTCAGAGCTGGAGGAGGCCTTGACCCTGGTAAGCTCTCTCGGAGAAAAAGGGGACCCACTCCTGTCGCCTCCACACAGAAGTATAATTCAACTTTGAAAACCTCAACTTCTGGCTGTTTGTATCTCCTAAAATACACTCTGTCCTTGTACTGAGATTTATTGTACCTTAAATTAAGATTTGAGAATGTTACATAGAGGGCTGTGAGATTTCCGTAAGTTTCAAAATCTATCTTGACTGCGGTTCGGGTCTGAATGTTCGACTGGCATCGGTTTCAGAAATAAATCGAATGATAACAAATTTCGAGATATAACTGTTTGCACCTAATTCTATTTAATGTGACATTATGCAGTTTGTGGAATAAATATGTCTAGGTTCCAGGAATAGGACTATTTGTGGGTCAGTAGTCTATTGAACCTACACTCGTCTTCACCCTTTGTTCAGGATACGATGATATCCGGCTAAAGTTAGCCAAATGATGCCACTGATCCGGGGATTTAGTGCAATTTGAAGGAGGAAGAAAATCAGCATTTTAGGGTTGTAGGTGGTCGGGGGTCAAGTGGGAGGTAAAAACCGTATAGGGTGGGGCCCCCCAGCCGGCAATCTCATCAGAGCATTATTGATACAGATGGGCCCGGCTCCCATGGCCCGGTGGTAATCCCGGCAGGTTCACCTAGCGGGGTGAGAGCCCTCCGCCGACGGGATTACAGTTTCCTCCACTTAGCAACCTCCCGACCCTATTCTAATCAGCCCCCGCGCTCCAAACTCCCGCAGTCGCCACCGCACCCCGAACAGGGAAGGCCAGCGGCCGGTATAGCAACTTCAAAGAACTCGCCGGCCGGGAGTAACTTAGATTAAAAAGCGAAAAACCGATCCCTCGCGCTGCAGATAAAACGGGCCCTGTTATTAAGTACGCCGCGAGCAGTGCAAACATTGGAATATGGACTTGTGAGTTTATTAACGCATACCGTTCCTGTACGAGTCTACAGGGTAAATACCGTCCGCGCCTTCCAATAGAGGCTGAATATTATCGACTTTTAGTAATCGATCAATTTACAGTTTGATTTGTTCCCAGTGACGCGAGAGTAATGGAGTATATTCGTATAAGTTTTTGGATGTCTTGCGACCGCGTTGAGACATCGCAAAAACATTGACCGTTTCGTAGGAACCTGCAAACAATTTCGAATAGGAGTGCCAAATCCTCCTGTTTAGGTTTGCTAGAAGGGACAGATGCGAAGGGACAGTCCATAATGAAATCGTTAGTTCGTATCTGACATAAAGACTAATTAATAAAATCATAGTTTATCCGAATGATTGAGCTGTTTGAATGGTTGGGGAGTATAAAGGTTTTCTCGCCCACCTTAAAAGTGTTGTTCCGTCACTTTTCACAGTACATTCTGACGTTGATTAGCCTAAAGTTTGGGAGGAAGATTAGGTGACTCCTTAGAAAGCGTCATTAAATCAGCAAATTATGTCTCATCCTCTCCCTATGTTCCGAGTTTATTTGATGAAAACGACCAGGACTTCCATACTCTGTTATTTGGAACAGAAGTGAGGTATAACATGTGAACAGAGGAGGCCCTCGGTGTAATACGATTTGGAATACATATTATTCATATCTTAAACTTATGAACTTATTACATTTCTGACTGATAAAAAGTTTTTTAATTTGCATATAAACGTCGTTAGAATGTTAGAGAATTATAGCCTCTCTGAGTGAGTAATATCCCCCTGCAAATCGACCATAGGCCTCTTCTTCACATTTATAAAGACGATCAACGTCGGACGGCCCAAAGTTTAATGGCGCGTGATTAACTCGACTCCCTGATCTTGTCTGTTTTTCAAAAGACAGAAAAATAAAAAAAAATAAATATGCATTAGTCATGATATAAATTATCTGCCCGATGGAACGTTCACAAATCGCTGTGAATATTTTCAGTGCCTCGAATAATAACAGTGTCGCCCATCATTCATTCTTTAACTAGGAGAAAACAGGAAGACGTTTTTGAGTTCATTGTGAGCTGCTTGACATATGCTATAACGGAAAGTTACCCAGCCGTAGGATTTTACATTGAATTGTTTCCGACAGGTCAGGACATAGTGGAAACGTAGGTAGGACGGGTACAATCGGGTAAATCACGTCTAATAATAGCAGTTCAGGAAACAATCCGTGTTAGGCCTAATATCGGTTATGAAAATTTAATTTTTCATATCATTCACAAATGGCCGAATGAATTGGACTACCGGGATCAGTTTTCATCCGAACCGAATTCACCGGAAATGTCAATTATATATTCCGTATGTTTAATGAATAATAATGCTTTGAATTTCAGGCATTTATTGCCATACAGAGAACTGGGTGTACCGACGCCATTGATATAAACATGCATACAGAGTGGTATACTTTGGGAGATAATAAAGGGAATAATATATAATTATCCCTTCGCTGACGTGAAGTCAAAAGACCAAACCGTCGACCGGAGAGGTGACAGAAAGAATTATGGAAATTACAAACTAACAATACTTCAATTTTCATCGGAGCCAAAAAGTAAACGCTTTTTTGTCACAAAATAAGTGACCTCACGAACAAGCATTGAAAGAAGTAGAGATATTTTAAAGTATTGAACACAAACCACAAACTGAACTACGATCAGAGAAGTAAACTGCATGATTAAAATTAAAAAAATGTTACTGATACAACTCTGGGCCAGTGAATACGCAACAACTAGAGGAAGAAATAGGTATTGTCGATTCTTACAACATTTAGCATAAAAGTGAAGAAATACAAACTGGATGAAATATATATTGCATAGGGAGGGAATGGCGAGTGAGGCACGCGCACCAGGAACGGGGGCGGAGGATTAACCGCGTTGGTAACCGCTGATCCTCACTATCACTAATGGTGCAATTCAATCCAGCACTACTAGTCCAGCTATATACAGTCATGCTATCCTCTACGGCCGGTACAGAATATTTTCAAACAATAATTCCACGAAGGATATAGAGTAACATTATTTCACAATTAATTAGTTAATTATGTTCTGTCTTAAGCAAAATTGTTACGTACAAAACCGGCTTAGTTCCGGTGGAATTATGGAAATAGATCTATCCGATCACCTCATTTGGCTTTGCCACCGAAAAAATAAAACCTCAACTTTCGCAGAACATCAGCGATGAGCCTTATTTTGTATAAATCTGAGCTCGATCGACTGGCACGAGCGCTCGGCACGTTCGAATGATAGGAGCGGTTGGCCCAAGTGTAATTCAAACTGTCAGAAGTTGTGGGAGCTGATGCGATAGATCGGCGGATACCTTCGATTAGTTCAGCAGCTTTCAGTGGAACAGAGACGGAGCTGTTCGACATCAGACTTGGCCTTCGCGTGCATGCTATGACACTGACAGGATCAGAGCTCATTAGCAATGGGTGGCCCCTCCCTCCAACGCCCTAATCACCTATTCCCTAAATTGGGTAAATACGTGAGCGGATCCTTTAGTTTCAGAGGTTTTCCTTTCATTCTACCTCGGAAAGTTTTATTTGTATCCTTTATTAGCTACATAGGCTGACAAAAATTGTAAGGCAAGAACTGTAATGACCATGGAGGAAGTTAGAAGGTCCCTCAAGTATTGTCTCTGCACCTTCGTCAGTACAAGGCGACTTCCTTTGCTACTGACAAGGAGCATGCAAACATTAGAATGTAAATAAGTCGGTGTAGAATAAAGATTCAGTCTTGGTTTCCCTGCGACGGATTTCGTATTAAGAGTTGCTCTCTTTTTAGATAAAAAAAGTAAATCTTCGAGGGTTTTTATAATTTTTAAATATACGTAAGAAATATACGTAAGGCTTTTGTGTGTGTGAATGAGTGAGAGGGAGAGAAAACTTTTTTCCTAATGCTAGTTAACATGCAAATTAGCCCAATCTTTTACCGTTTTATGCTTAGTTATTCTGTTTTTTGCCCGAGCGTTAAGAGAATGAGACGCCCCCAACGGGTGTCTTTTTTGCCGGTCCTTCTGCAAAAATAAACGTCCCCCCCCTTCACCGATCCAAAACCAACCACCATTTTCGCATTTTCCAATTATGGCCTCACTCTACTCTTCCCCAAGACATGGCCTACATTTAGATAATTTCGAATATTATATTCATTGTTATTCATTTATTTTGATACGAAACCGGGCTAACACATTGATATCATTCATGATATTTCATGATGACTGGATAGTCGAACTATTGGATACACTAGCGGGATAATGTTCCAGTTTTTGTATAATTATACTGGAATTTTATATTATATATCGGTGGGAATCGCGGAAAACGCGTGGTCAGGGGGCTAATAATGTTGAGAGGAACTTCGGAGGCGATACATTTTCACCAGTCTAATATTGGAACTCGAGTCAGTCTGCACACTTGAATTTACGTGGTATTGTTGCCGAGGGGGGGGGCGAGTGAAAAGACGAAAGAGCCCCTGTGGTTTCCAAACAGGAAACACCCCGAACTATCAGGGGACTGTTTGGTAATACCAGTTAACCGAGGGTTATTATCGTATAAATCGGGTACATCGTAAGCTTCATCTGGTCCGACCCCGGGCCGAACGCTCCCACCGATTCCCCTTGACGGAAGGGCGCCTTATGATACAGAATTAATACGAAAATAATTATAGATCCCGCTGGAAGTTAGCGATAAACTCTGTTTGTCGCAACCAGTGGCCAGAAGGCATATCGACTATTTGGAGATTTTATTAAGTTGAGCCTTACATTACCGGTCGGGGCTCTCCCCAAAAGTTGGGTTATTGATAGGGTCGGGGGCGTCGGCTCCAAACGCATTCGGTTTCCCTAGACGGTAGAGTGAGAGAGAGAGAGAGAGAGAGAGAGAGAGAGAGAGAGAGAGAGAGAGAGAGAGAGAGTGTTGGGGAGGGAGTTCGTTCATACATTATTCAACGAATAAAGGTAAACCCTTCGGGCTCCCGTCTGGAATATAGGCAAAGCCTACCTGGAGAAAGTCGGCCTCTAGAAGATAGCCGGGCCCCAATCGGAGCCGGTCGGGATTGCTATTGAATAAGGAAAAAGAACAAAGCTCGGGGAGGGGCCTAAGCTAAGACCGGCGCCGCCTACTCATGAGGATCACGTATCAGACTCGGTTGATCGGCTCCGCTACCGGGCTTTAATTATTTAAAAGCCCGCCCCTTTTACCCATTTGAGACACGTCCACCGACTTTCCCTCCCTCCCCCCCCGCCACTCCCGGTCTTTTTTTCCCCGTGAAATGAATGAAATTGAAGGAAATTTTGCCCGGGGTCCGGTATTAAATAATGGAACCCGCCGCCCGATCGTTCTATCCGACGGTTTATCGGCTTGTGCCGTGCTTCTGGGCCGGGAACAAACTCCCTGTTGCTCCTTCCTCTCTAAATGGACCCCGACCACCCACCGGTTCTCCTTATCAAAAGGGAGGCTTGAGATGTACACGTTTTGTACAGAATTAATACAGATAATAACAAATTACCAAACAGTAAGCTGTTGAAAAATTCAGATATACTCGCAATACCGAACCCTCTAATTGTCTGCACTAAACAAACCAGGCCCTTCTATAGCGAGCAGGGCTTGAAACGGCAACATACTCTACTGGTTTTCGATATGTAATTATCCCAATTTAACTAGGGGATTTTAATTTTATTTTTAGAAACAAATCAGGAGTTTTAACGTCGGATTCAACTTCTTTACGAGGACCATTTTGGAACGAGTTGTTGGACCACCCCTTGTAATAACCGAAATAGCGCAATATGTTTTACTGATTTCGAGTATTCCGAACTTTTAGCGTAAATACGGGAATGGGGGTGGAGGGGCGGCAGGAAGGAGGGGAGTAGAGCGGGAAGTAAAATTAATGGAGATCATTGCGGAGTCGGTCCGAAGCGCAATAAATGTCGATATCGTTTTACAAGGCCTTACCCTGTTTGGGCGCCCCCCATTTGAACTTCAGCCGTAAGACGAATGCGGCCGTTTAACTTTTACTTTCTCCGACTGTTTTAATGAGTTTAGCCAGGCCGGCGCTATATCATTTGGAGCAAAACTAAGTTCCGACGGGGAAACCTTTAGTCGACCGGGGAAAAGGATAAATTGATGCTGTTCTTAGCGGCGAATATGTGATTTCTCTGCTACTTACGCCTTTATTCTCATTTCTTTTGTCTCTGATTTGGACTTGAGTTACTTGACTTATGTAGAACATTAAGGACAACTCACTAAAACTCTTTTTGATCGATGATCCTTGCATGTATATGCTTTTAAGAGTATATGAAAACGATCTAATATTATTACTACAGATATCGGAAGAAAATTTAAAATATGTTCACCAATGCGACTTTATTGTATACTTATGCTTTATATGTTTGAACCAATACTGAACTCCCCAGAGCTGTATTACAAAGTATTATTATTAGCATTAAACCATTATTTAGGGTGTACAGCATAGATCGTTCCATATTTTATTCCATCCATACGTGAACTTTATATATATATATATATATATATATATATATATATATATATATGAGATAAATCACAGGCAAAAATTTAATCCGCCTGCTTTATTATTTACACAAATTCAAGTGTCATAAAATTCTACTATTCTTTCACACCGTAAAGAAGTTTGTTGCAAATGGAAACAAAATAAAAGTGTGATTTGAAGTAATGATTCAACAAGAGTTAACTGCTTAGGCTCATTTACAGTCAGTCAAATAAGAATTTAATTCTGCTTATTGTTATAACTCGAATAAAAAGTTTATTTCGTAATAACATTTTGTGCTGCCAATACTTGCAGTAACTTTTGGATTGCCCAACTTCATTCCTAAGTTTAATAAAATTCTGCATAATTGTGTTCATTTCATGACATCAAAAAAAATTAAATGCATTAAATAGAAAACCGATTACTGAAGTTTATTTGTAAAGTCAAAAAATGCAAATTAATAAGCGAATGAGAGTTAGGTCTATTTTCCCTTGATAACAAATTAATTATTCTATTATAAAGAACTTTATAAATCAACATCTTATTCCCAATATAGACCGTCAATATTGAAAAACACTCCTTATGTGGAGCCCATTAAAACTTAGCCTTGGAAATTCGTATCACATAAATCTACACCTTAAGTTATTAATTTTACCTTTACCAATTTCATTTGAGCTAATTGTCTTAAATAACAGTTAAGTAGTAAGAAGTTTAAAAAATTCTACCATAATAATTGAAATTAACAGTATTTACCTCTAAATAAATACAATAGATAATAGGGCTCCGCTTTTAATCTCTGCAACCACAATTATGAGGAGCTCCGAGAGTGGAGCCGGCTTTCTTCCGCCCTGGTAAATATCCGCTGGCGTTCCCGGTGTAATGGAAATTTTAAATTGGCCGCGCCAATTATTGCCGAATATTCTTTTTTTAAACTTATTCAAATTAGCAGATCCGGCCCAAATGTAACCGCAGAGCCTTTTCCGGCCGGGGCCCGGAACGGGAGATCAGCGAAAAAGGGGGAAAGCCTTTGATCCGGCTTCCCCATCTTTCCGCTTCTACTGAATTTCCCCTTCCGGGCTTCCCTTTTACGACTTATAAACAGATTTAATTGTACCGCCGCGGTTGGGCTCGAGGGCCCAACTTTCAATACCCGGCAGGCCTTTTGTCAACAATAAAAAGGCAATAAGTGGACTAAAATCATTTTTAATAACACGCACGTATGTTCCACCCACTTATCGCTAAATATATCGTAAACCGATTGGAGGTATTTTTCTTCCTTATTAAGGAGAGGACGCGATTTTGGTTTAATCGATCGTAGAATAATTTTCGAGCGAAGAGAAAGGTCAACGCTTGCCCATCCGTTCAATGGCCTCCACGGAGCGGTGTCAGCTCCCATCTGAATAAGTAAATAGACGGCCACTGCGCTCTATAAATAAATAGATAAGGTCGATGCTACGCCACCCCCATCCACCATGAATGTACATTTGCCATTCTAATCAGGCGGGAATATTTCCTAGCGAGTCTGGGTCGAAGTTCAATTAAAAAATATGCTTTTTTAAACACAGTAAACACTAATTCATTTTCATGAATTTATAAATAGGATGTTGTGTAAATCCAACAAAACCTGTTAAAACCTGTTTTCTTAAAACACACACATATATATATATATATATATATATATATATATATATATATATATATATATGTAAGATAAGAAAGGGTCTGGAAGAAGGGTTTAATCAGAAATATGCTTCGGAGCAGTACCGTCAACTAACTAACCAGCGTGTAGGCTAAGACTTACCTCCTTGGGAAATGGAAACGGTAAGGTCCGAAATATTTCGAATAAAATTACCGAAAATCGTACGTATTTAGGAGAATGGAATCTTTTGTCCAAGCGGGAATCTTTGCAATTCCTCGGTTACTAAATTGTGCGCAATCGGCGCAATAAGAGAGGACGATTGTATATTGCGCTACTTAAAAACCTTTCTATACAAAATGCTCCGGCCGATTGTTGAAACTTCGTTCCTGTTTCTTAAATTGGCTCACATTTCAATGGAAAGAGCCCGCTACTTGACTAATGGACATTGCAGAGTTATTGCGATCGTTCATTTAAACGCCAGTGAAATACGCGACAACTGAAACACTAGTACTGAAAGCTAAATAAAGTATCCCTGCGTCTTATGAACTTGTCATTTGTTCACTGGGCGGAAATCCGTTCCACTTAGGCGGTTAATTAGGGACGCTGTCAGGAATACGGTAGTTTTCTCAACCTTCTGTCTATTCGCCGGTTCGTTCTTTTGCTAGACCGTTGAGTAGCTGTCTGGGATCCTTGTTTTGTTTGTCGTGTGTATGTGTGTGTGTCGATAAACGAAACAGCCTCCACAGTACATTGATCGTGCAGGATGCTGGTCACCACAATACCGCATTAAATTATTTTATCCGTATAAATGTTTTTATAGTTCTGAGCACAATTCTTGTAATAATTTCAACGTTTTACTATACTGTAGCCACTGTAGAGTACGTGCGTTTAAAATACGATAATTTTCCAGATGTTTTGTCGCGAAGGTGGGTTTAAAATGGGGAACGTGTTAGTATATCTTGAGGGGTCGGAGATGGTATCGGAAGGGGGGGGGGGAGAAAGTGGGGCGATGGGGGAAAGATTTGTGCCGGGAGGTATTTATCGGGGCCAAGTGGAGTGCGAGGGGCATAAACATGGCGTGGGCGATAGGTGGCCCTTCCGAGCCACTCTATGATGTTTACCGGGGCCGCCAACAGCCGGCCGCTTATCGCAGGCGGCGGCAACATCCCACCGACGGGAAATTTCATTTCCGATAGATATTGGTGTTGAATGAGGCCGCCCAGTGGACCGGCCGGGCGCCAGACGGGCAAAATAAGATATGCCCCCCTCCCCCGCTAACATGATCAAGAAGGCCAAACGGGAAGGAGAATTAATCAAACTTCCCCATTATACATTGCCCGACGGTATTACATCCTAAGTCTAAAGTCGGGAAATGTTTTTATTTTTATTTTAAGTAACGACTTACGTGGAATCCCCATACCCACTTAAAAGAATCGACAGCAAATTTGGACTGAGACTATTACTACCGACAGTCGACGAAGTCGCGAAATACCCATCCACTATCCCCATCGTGACGGCTTAAACTAAACGCCACTGGCCCAGAGATCACCTCGGACAGTAGTTAAATCGTGTCAAAAATTGTGCCATAATTGGGTGGTTTCTTTATCGGGACAAATACGTGAAAAATATAAATGCATCAATTGTACTTATATCTGTAAAGTTGATTGTGTAAAAATAAACAAACAAAAAATGTAACGACTAAAATTTTATTAAAATTATATTCAGGGACAGCGCGATTTTATAACAAGTACGTACATTCGATGGAGAATCCTGTATTCCAGCTCCTGCCTGCGGCACTCAGGATTTTCAGTTAGGCGATGCGAGCAGAGCTGTCGAATCGAAAGAAGGATTTGTATCGGGAAGCTTCTAGGCCCGGCGAACGGGACATTAAAATCGGAATGGATTGAGCGGTCAGATACAGAAGCGCTGAATTTTTTGAAGGAGTCAGACGGTTTGGCGGATCCCCAAGAATCGATTCCCGGCGCCAAGTTATTTATCAAAATACAGTTGCAAATTATTAATTTGTTCTTAAATAATACTAATGTTTCGGGGAGTCCAAGTGGCAAATTGTGACGTCTTATTGTTGTTTCTGTACGAGTTTTATACATTTTTACGTTCCTACTCGGTTTATATTTCTGCCAAGTTGTCAATGCTGTCATGTTATGCGTGCAACTACCAGATTTATTAAAGGGAAGGAATAATTTTGAAAGTATCGACCAATGGAGAAGGTCTTGTTCCGTTAGCAAAATAACAAAATACCGAGAAGACCTAGACCTGTTGGCCTTGTGAGCTGGAGCGAGGGCTCCAGCCAGCCAGACGCTCTAGAACAGGGAGACATTTTATCTCCGTACATCTCGGGGAGCGTAACAGGCCAGCCCGTTCATACAGGCGCTTTTATTAGGCCGTGAGTGCATAGCCCCGGAGACGGGGTCATTTCGGCAGACAAACAGGCAGAAATATCGCGCAAATATCAGACCCAAGAATAGCACTAGATGAGGAGCCAAACCACTGGGACTAGAAGTGAAACATTTATTAATATACTCGTGCCTTTATTCTAACCCTCCTGTCAGAAAAATACCTTTAACTAATTCTGAATACTAAAGAACTAAGTTTACCTACGTTAATAGTATTTTTTAATTTTAATGCGAATTATAAGGCTATCGTAATTTGTATAATTACGCTTGTTCATAACGATCATTCCCATTTTCTAGCAATATAGTATTTAGGGCACTCTTATCGGAGTGCAGATAAGAAGAAAAAGACACTGAGGAACGGAATATTGTCGCACTCGTATGCGGGGAAACAGCACACAAATTGAGATATTACGAAGGAAATGTCTCCTCAGGATCATCTTTGCTCTTTGATGTAGGACGTCTCCGATCAGAGCGCACTCCCGGCGGACCTTTATGGATGTAATCCGCGACAGTAGATATTGCCTCCGGCCCACGGCTCATGAATTCCGTTTCCGTCTCTTTTTACTCTTCAGTGTTCACCACTTCTCATCCCTGGATTCATCTTCTCAAACCTCCGCTTCGGTTTAACAATGTACATTAGGATTGGAACATTTTATCACTGGCTTGTTGAAGCCGAGTTCAACTTGTGAGTGCCCGCTTAACTCCATCAGTATAATGTATGATTTAATTTCGTTTTAACAATTAAATATGGTAATGACTGTGTGCAGTAGATAAAATTAATAAGGTGGAATAAAAATAACGGGGCTCTGAACCGAATTATGTCTGACGAAGAAATTAAGTTCTAGTAATAATTAATGATGATCAAAATTCCTGAGAGATTATTGCGCCTAGAATTTCCAATTACATAGTTAACCTTACTTGAAAAGAGTCAACTGGTTTAATAATGTTAGCTCAACAGCTGGTAAGAAGAAGCCTGTCGAGAACTAGCACCTCTGTTAGGTATACTAAGGATCTGATATACTAAGGCCGAAGACGTACAAAATAATACCTACCTAGATTGCTGAACTAAGTTTGTTCCAATAATTATAATAAAAAAAAGAACAATTTTAGGAATATAACAAGCAGAAGCGGCGTAAGCGGGAGGAGATAAAAGAAATGTATACCTGAGGAGACTGTTCATTTTAAAAAATATCGCCCGACATTCATTCTAAGTGTTATTGAAAAAGTTCGAAGTCTAAAGCAGGAAGTAATCCCGTAAGCCTAGCTTATTACATAAGCCCCCGAAGTTAAATGTATTTAATCTCTGTTTGTGCTATGTACTTCAACAACTTGGCGAAGTTGAACTGGTGGCCTTGGAGCTTGCCCAGCCCAAGAGCAGTGCCCCGACCCTCTTGTTTTATGCATTATTTGCTTGCATTATAATATCAAATTCCGGCCACCACAACCTCCACACTCTCTCTTTCTCTCCATCGCCTACAACCTCCACTTCCGTCTCATCCACTCCCTGTCTCTCTCCCTCTCTCTTCCTACCCATATATCTCATTCTGAGCGGACAAGCAGTGAAAGCATTCGGACAAGATAAGGAAAATAACTAAAGCTCCTAATTCAGCAGTAAAGGAGGCGCAGATATTGGAGGGCATGGGGAAATTCCTACCTGTGGGAACTAATATACATAACAATAATGGACGACTGCGACCTAACTTTTCGACTTCAGAGGTCGATCTGTCCGGTATGAATAAAAAAATCTGTTTATAAAAAAATTGAAACGTACGAATGACTCAAAGTATGGCAGCAATAAAGCTTGTTGGGGCGTGGTGAAATATCCATTAGTTGCGGGAGCAGACATGGGGACTAAGGCCACAAGCCGATCGCAGACCTCAGAGAATTCCAATCGTAGAACGTGCACGATGCTATTTAAGATCGTTTCGTTAGCTGAATAAAGCAAGAAGAACTCGAATTTTCTCATTTTAAGGGATAAATTACGTGGACAAGATAAGGCGTTAATAAGCGAATAACCCGTAGCTCATAAAAATGGAGCAAAAAATTCAAAATAATGAGCTCTCGTATCATTCAAGTGGGGGCGTACCACTTATCAGTTTATTAGCAATAATTACCTCAGTAACTGAATAATTGCATTTCACAATCAATGGGTAGTTTCTTGAAAAGCTTCGATAAACTTATCGAAAACATTCCATTCATCTACCGTACGAGAAAAGGGTACATCATCACGCATGTACATCATGCATTTTACCAGTGCTTCATTCCATGTTTGCTTTTATTCACCCGCCTTTCATGTAATCGCAACGATCATAATTCAACGAAATATATTTACATTAACGCGTGGGTTGATCGTCCTAATTAATTGCGAAATTTTGTAGTAATAACACACAGGTTCATAATTCCGGAAAATAATTAAATACTCTAATATGACAACAATATTAGTGGGAGGAAATATGCGTAATATGCTTGAAATTTAAATCATACGACCAGAATCGTCACTTTTTCTTCAAGATTTTAAACAAATTGGTATTTTTAAGGACCAAATTTACGATACAGTGTTAATAATAATCAATTCAAGAGTAATAGAAACAATTTGATAAGTGACCGACTGTAATTTGCAAGCGGTAAATGACCCCTCTATCTTTTTCGCCCAGCCATTAATCAAACTGATACACGAAGTCGTTAACTGAGCCGACCGTTTGAAATAGGTTTGTAGGTTTATGCTATCTGCGGCCGGGACGGCCACTACGCCGGGAATAACGGACGGAGCGGTAATCACCTAGGAACGTAAAAAAAAACTATTCCATTGCCCCGCTGGAGGAATTACACAGTATTTGGCATTCTACTCTAGTCATTAGTCAACCAATTTTAATACGTATTAGCAGCAAAGAATAAATAAATACTATTATGCAAAACAACATTCCCCCCCATTCCCTGCAGCTTATATTTCCAACAGCGACACTGCTGATAACCTCAGCACTGAGGTTAGTCGGCTGAGAGCCGACGCGCTTATATACCTCAGTATTTCTTCTCTGTGTGTACGTATTGAAGCTAAACAATTATAGAATTAAAATTAATTTCATTGCTGATTTCAACTTCGATTGTAGATAAATTAAGTCACATTAAGCCCCGTATAGTACATGCAACCCACTTTACATGTAATCGACAGCACATCTAGCTATACAGTATAATATAGAGTTACATGTTACATACAATTATTCTGTTCCCTTCATGTTAGTTCGATAGATTTATTTAGATGTATCGAATTGTCATTTTTTTTTCGATTTCATATCTGTCGTGAAACTTTAATAATGTAAAATGTATTTCTGACTATTTAAAATGTTGGAAACGACGATCGCGCAAGTTCCCGAAAAAGACCGGGGATGGCATCTTAAGTTGCGCTTCTGCTTAAAAGGAGTCCGAGTGTTAGAATGGGTGGAAAAAGGAGGGTGGAGAGGGGCTGGCAGAGCAATAACTTAAGCGGTCGTTTCACTTAGGGAGACGTCGTCGATTCCAACCCCCCTCCTCCCTCAGCCCATCTCTTGCCCCGTCATCGCCCGTCATCGTTATTTTCGAATGAAGAGTTTGGGCCGCGGCAAGAAGTCACGTGACGTTGATGGATGGCCCGAGATGCCCCTACAAACACACACACACACACACAGTTACAAGAGAGAGGGGGAGACTTTTAAAAAATGTCCCCCAATAAGTCCGCCGGGGATCAAGTAATTTCGGCCCGGAACGAGGAATTAAGTAGGAGACAATTAACGGCCAGCATTATAGGTCAGCTTCCACTCAGAAGGCTAACCGTAGATCCACGATGGGGTATTATAACTACTTGAATTTAGATCCGCTACATCCGAAAATTATTTACGGCTAAGCGATAATATTATTCGGGTCAAATAGAGGTAAGCGCGGTTTGGCCATTTCATTACCGGACCGATGATTTAGTGGGGCGATAGAACAAGCATATTTTGGGCGCAATAGCAGTGGGGATAATTTCAAAGTGGACAGTAGCCGCAGGTTATCACTGATTATCATTAGTTAAATTATCATAATAATTCTTATTCATAATTGACGAGGTACAACAATCTCTGTCCATGAGCATACTATCTCATTCTAACTCCATAACTGACTACAAAATCCAGAAGATCATATTTTGAGCCGAAAATATAGGTAGGTTCGAGACAGCGATTTCATTACGATCGGTTCACAATAAAAGCGTTAACATTATTTATTAGATGAACTTATTTCAGTACACATTATTCTGTATTTATTTTAATACTACTACATTTATATAATCAATAATATATTAACTGAAAATGTGAATGTTTCTCTTCACTTATTTGGCCATTTGTTAGACCGGTTTCGGATGCATGTATTACTATTATTACTAATAGAAATCTACTGGTACTGAACATGAAAAAGAATTGAGTAGTTTCTAATTATTATATATGAAATAAAACTGAAATGATGCGTGGATTAAGAGGGTAGAGCAGTATGAATTTCTCTGGTAGCGTTTCGAGAGCTGATACTACTGGCAGAAATAGGAACAACTGACCACTTACGTCCGCAGAATTTGCTCTAGTTGAATTTCATAAGTTATAAAAGCGAAGTGAGTCATCTTGCGAACGCAAAGAGAATGGACGAACGCTTCCCCTTTTTACTTTATTCTACTTCCGATTTAAGACGATTTACGAGAGATATTTGTTCCGTCCTGAAAATTGGGGTCCCGGCAGGGCTCGGGATGGGCAAATATTTGTCGCTCGTCTTTTAATTAAAGTCAAACACGCCTCATAAGTAACCCTATTATGTTTACACCGCGGCCGACTAGCTTTGGAGAAATATTCGAAACGGAGGATTTCCTGCCGGTACACCAAAGCCCGGCACGAATAGGGCACAAGAGGAAACTTCTTCTGACTGTGAGGGGGCAGGAACAAGGGGAGAGCCAAAGGGGGACTGCTATTATTCCATTAAATTAAGGTAGTTTCTCCTTTCCTACGTGTTTGTTTTGTTTCTTGTGTATCCCATGTTACAACACCGTGGGTTCGCACTGGCGAAGAACCTGCCGGAAATTAGCATTCAACCCGCGCGTCCAAAAGAAATGCGTGTCTGAAATTATTTATTTGGGCCCAAAAAAGTGGGTATGCATAAATTACATACACAAATTTACGACCCGCGTACATTCTTATGCAGGAGTAAATATGAACATTTAGTCTTGGAATATTGGTCATTTGAAAATGTAGGGAAAAAGTAAAATATTGCTCAGTGCCAAGGTTCTTTACTAAAGAAACTACCAAGATAATATATACAAATATACTTCCTGTTGGTGTAAGAAGTGCGAGGAAAACATGCAAAGCTATTCGTATTAAAAGTATGAAATGAAGTCACGGATAGTACTAATGTACTATTCATTTACGAACATTTTTAACAATGTTCATTTATGGCGGTAAAACAGAAGTATTAATAACATAACTTGTA
Organism: Lethocerus indicus; assembly: GCA_019843655.1. NCBI lineage: Eukaryota > Metazoa > Arthropoda > Insecta > Hemiptera > Belostomatidae > Lethocerus > Lethocerus indicus. Next base: position 29,643,865 of record JACDQD010000003.1, on the reverse strand, counting down.
AATAAGTGAATCGCATTAGTTAAACAATTAATCGAGTTTGGTCTACGTGTTTTCTCAAATTGAATAGTGTCTACAGAATATGTCAATTCTGAGTGAAACGTCGGAATGTTGTTTCAGGGGTCAGCCCAATTACTGCAGTACATTTTGCAGAAGAAGAACGGATATTCTCTTTGCAAATTGAAACTAAAACTAAAAGAATTTACACGACCATCCCTGCTACCGCGTAACGAGCCCGTAGAAAATAACTCAAAGGGCGAATAGCTTGATAAGATTGGTCGAAGTAAGGATAAAAAGGTCCAGGGAGTAGAGGACTGGGTATGGTATTATTCCATTAAATCGAGGCCGCTCTCTCTATCTCTCACATGTTTGTTTTCCTCCTTCTTCAACTCCTATTCCTATTCCTGGCGCTCTCCTCCCTCCGGGCTGTGGAACCCGCACTGTAAACCCAATTCTGTACACAAACAACACGCCGCTACTTCAATCCGAACCTCATTTCTTCTTGGCGGGCGGGTTCAGGGTATGGGGTTGGGGAGCGACCCCGCTTACGGAGGGGCCCACGCCAATCAATCACTTACAACCAGCCAAATAGAATTCAACTTCCCCCTTCCAAATTGCCGGGTATTTGATAACTAATTGCCGTTTATCAAATACTGCACTCGGCATGAATCTCGTCGGTTCGGTAATCTCAAGAAGTAATCTAGTCTAATCAAATATCGACCACTGTGATTTTACAAGTCCTATCAGCAGATACGGTATACATAAATCCTGGGGAAATTCAGTATACTCCTTGATTGAACACGGATCCCTATAATCTGGCTGCATTAGATTCCATTCCGTAATGGGACTTTCGAGCGACTTAATATAAATTAATTGAGACGTTTCTTTGGGGCTCCACGAACGTTTACAATATCTGATGAGTCTGCCGGAGTTAATATCCACTTTTATAATGAATCGGAATTTGCAGTTGATGATAAAATTCGATCACCAATAATTTATGCCGGTACTCTATCAGCGCCGACGTCATAATTTCCTCTCGTTTTTTAATCTAGAACAAAATTTCGATCCAAATTGCTAGTTTCCTATCAAACACACAATATCATAAAAATCAAATAAAGAACAATTAAAACAAATGCTCACTTTTTTGTTTTTGTCCAAGGATTAATCATTATGATAATTGGCTGTGTTAAGATATTTCACACGGGATCATGTGATGGCCGGTTATCTTCTTGAGATCGGTATACATCATGGGGAAAGTGGTTCGCTGACTCCGCACACCCTTCCCGCGACGGCGCTACATACGCCCAGAGTACAGGAGTACGTGAAACGTGGACACTAAATGGTTTTATGGGGCTATCGTGAACGGGAGTAAAACCTATTTTGGCGGACAACAACTCTTGTCCAATCGAGCGCCACTAATTCAAAGACTGGAAGTACTAATAAAGTTTTTACAGTTAATAAAACGTCTTGCCAGCGGATATATAAAAGAAGAAAAACTCAGTGTGCGCGTGTGTGGCCGGGGGGGGGGTGGGAGAACTTTCGGTTCATTGTCCCAAACTCGTATAAAAGGGCTAATATCTGGTTGAGACACGCAATTAAACCGGTTACATCGTTGGAAGCAAATAAATTCGAAAGACACGTGTAAGACCAATCCAAGGCTTTTCTGTAGTAATTGTATGTCTACCTCGACAAGTTTGAAACGTTACAAACACTTCTGGACAGGTTTGCAATGATCACTGGTAGTATTTACACGAATAAGTCGACGTGGTGTGTAAATAAAATAAAATATTTTTCTAATAAGTAAATAAATTACTTAGCTAGAAATACAACTATGTTACGCGCGAGTTACTGGCGTTGGAAGACATTTCTTAATAAAGATTTTCTTCATCAAATTGAAAATGTCCCTCCGGTTTCTTGACGAGAGGACAACAAAAATGAAATAAAGTAACAAAAAAATCCTACCGACTCAGTGAATGTTGTGAATGTCCTTTCCCTTTTTCTCATTCATCCTTCATACTGAGCTGAGAACGGGGTGTCGGGTGCTCAAATGTGCCGCGGGGCGGTCTTACAATAATTCAGGTTCCCCCGGGGGCCTCGATCTCTCTCTCTCTCCCTCTCTCTTTCCCTCTCACTCGCCGAGGGACCCCGAGGATATTACAGACCGCAAACCGCCGCCGACACATACATCAACACTTGAAATTTTCAAGGAGAAAAACTTATTCCGCGAACTAGGGGGAGCCGGCTTGGCTGGCGGGTAAGGATAGGCCCAGGGGTAGGCTGGCTCCAGGATTGAAAAAGAGAAAAACAAGATTTAGAGGAAGGAGACGATTACAGGAGGCCGAAGGCGGGCAATCTCCAGAACTGGGGACGGTTTATTCGATCGGACCCGGCTGTTGATAATAAGTCAAAATTTTATTCCCCACGCCTACGTCTCAGCACTGCTACACGGCCTCTAAACTTGAAAAAGCTGACCTCCATCAAAAGAGGCATATTTCCTAGACAAGGTTGCATTTCTCGTTATCGACATACATTAGCCTCAATTAGTATGGTGTTTACACATCCTCGGCTGCTTAAGTTAGCAGGATTCTGACTAATGCTTAAGATAGAAGATCGCAAGAAGGGCGTGAGATTCGGAACCTTCGCCAAATTCCAAACACTTGTCATAAATGACAATTGAACGAGCTTCGCTAAATTACCTTCTCCCCGTAGTGAAATTCAGACGGATATTACCCGGGACGGTAGGCTTGCTACTCAATCTAAATTTTCTAATGGATACAGCATATATCGACGATATCTCTATATAGCATTAATATATCGCTAATTTCATATGCAGTACGTAATACAAGATCGGTGAATGTAATTGAATCTCGTTGTTGAAGTTAATCCATTTTTGATTGGGACGGATAGTGTGCCAGGTTCGGCTTTAAACAACGAAAACAGTCGGTTGTTAAAAATGAACTTAAAAAAGTATTCTAAGTAGCTTTTTAAAAATCTTTTCTAATTGCTGTCATTTGTAAATAGAATTACAAAACTGTCAAACGCTCCCACCGCTTCTCTTCTAGTTTCAGGAAGGTAAAAACTCTTACTTTTTCTCCTCGTGTCTCTCCCGAAGAACCCTCATTATCGAGCTTCTTGGGCCGTCGTGCCCCGTATAATTAACTCCCGTTACAAATTATGACATTCTTTTCCCCGGCCCGGACAGCCCTTTTAATTAACATAATACCCTTCTGGAGGTGGCTCTAATGATCCGAGAAATGCGGCCGGCAATAAAGGGACACCGGTGACATTTGAAAGCCCGTGTCCCGAGCGAGCAACAGTGTTTACTCCCAGCGCGATTTCACATTCCCCCGCCCTTCCATCGTATACATTCCACCGGGAAAGTTCCGTAGCGACAGAAATTTTAGTCAAACAGTCATAAATTCACGTGCCAATGATGATTTAGTATTGAAAGGGGGCAGAGGGGAGGGGCGGCCTGGGACGACAGGGCCGGTACCAACGATTAAACGTTGAATTTCAACCAACATTTTTCCGTTATGAAAATATATTTTAATTTGGAAACAAATTTTATACCACTCCCCAAGCGGACAAATTATTGGCCCTAATTGTATCACCTTGTCTTGTAGCAATAATCGTTTGAACTGTCGGAATGACAGGGCCAATATGAGAGCGATGTTTAATCACTTCACCTTATTGCTAACGTAGTCAATAGTAACAAACGTATTAAACTGGCGGAACCGATCGAATACGATTAAACGGAAAATCGTTGTAAGAATGATACTACTGAGGAATAATAAACTAGTTGTAACCCTAATTAATGCAGTTTTTATTTTAATTAGTCCTCTCAATGCTCTCGGTTAATGGCTCAACCGCAAACTTAGCCAGCCCAACTCTTGTGGTCTCCTACAGAGGCTCCTTTCTGAAATGGCGTTCAAATACAGACAAAAACTACGGTATCTGATCTTAAACTCTTTGTACCAAATAATTGTTCGGTTCGTTCACCATCGGAATAAGGAAAACAGAATCAGTAAAAGATGCGGCAATTGGAAAATAATAAATATGAAAAACAATAAAATACATATGGAATACATGATTCACAGCAAATCGTTGTGAGGAGGAAAATATACTTAGAGTGTTTATCTATATAAAACGTTGATCTGGAGTTAAAACATTAATGATATAATTGAATGCTCGCATAATTAACAATCGATTCATGATTTGACAGTCAATCTGTTCTAGTTTATTGACATACTGATGGCTGGCGTGTCCTAGTCGACACCGGTAATAGGGGCACCTGTCCACATTAGCATCTATTTCTCTGAACGACAGCGGTCTACTGCTGATCAAATCAAATCCGTTGTTCGAGACCAGAACGGTTTCCGGTTACGGCTGTACGGTGACGGCCATAATTACCCGCGACTGTGACTAGCGCTGGCCATTAACCGCTACAATATTAGACAGAGTGGGTGCACATACTAGGGAACACACGAATCGATCGAACCGACTCAAGATACATCGGCTTTGCGGCGGACTACATATCGATAAAGCGTAATGAATATTCGACCTGCTCTCACTTCATCTCAAGTCAGTGGGACATCATGCCAAGCTTATAAAATCCTCAGAGTATCCTGAACGCTCAGAGTAGTTCAGACCATAGATGACAACAAAAATGTAATATATATAACTATTTCTATTATACAACAATTATTACCATCCTCCCCACAAATATATAAGATATAATATTATTAATTCAGAGTACACACGACGGAAATGTTTGTCGGGCAGGTCTCGTTTCCATTTCTCTCGTAGGAAGCTTCTTGCACCCAGGGGGTGAAAAATAACCCTCAAAGGTCAAAATCTATAGGGCGGATTGGGAATTGAAAATGGCGCAAATAAAGATGTTACAAACCGCATACTCGCTTTAAATTCGAACTCGCCGCAACTTTTTCCGCACGATGCTCAGATTACTCGTGTATAGACGCCCAGGGACGCGAATAGGATGCTTCTCTGAGAAAGCGAAGGTTGAAAAGTATACCCGACGAAGCGGAAGCCCACGATGAAGAGGAATAAATTAAAGTTGGTAGGCCGTATTGAAAGGAGAACTTTCATGCTACCCAGGAGAGAGAATGATCTAAAAACAACTTTAGCGGTAAAGAAATAAAGAACTCGTACGTGTCCGATAACCGTAATTTTTCCGATAAGGAAAAAATACTCTTCAGTTCCGGGCCGATGGGCGGACGGAAAATCTGTGGCGGGGATCACAGCCCCGTAAAATCGGTTTATACGTGGCTAACAAGACCGCCGTTGTTTGGACGCTAGAACCGGACGGTAGACCGGCGACCGGAAGGTAGAACCGGAATTTATAAAAGTAATAAATTCTCCGCCCCCCTCCTGGAATGCGGGCAGGGCCGATAAATGAATAAAAACTACGGTTTATCGAACGGCGTCCGAGTTTGGAGGGGACAGTTCGTAAAAAGTGGTTATTAAATTCTTGGGGGGAAGGGAGGGACGGTTGTTCGCGGCTTTATACGCCATCTGAGACGATCAGGCCAAATAGCGGCGGGCCGGCTAGCGTTTAACCCATCGATTGACGGCAGAGGAGGCTCAAACCGATGACAGGTAAATGACGGAATTAATTAACTCTAGGGAGCCCCTCAACCGACAAGCCGCCGACCCCTCAACCGACTCCGAGCCCCACTCTCCAGTTACCCCCTGTGACTTCCCTCAGTGCTGTTTATTTTCACGACTCTCCATTCGAGATCACATCGCTCAATTTTCGACAATTTTTTTGTGGTATTTAAATCGAAGGCGCGTATGGGTTCGACGCGGTCATAGGTTACAGAATATATCAAATTTAAACGTGCAATATAAACAGTACGAAAGTAAATTATACCTTTATATTCCAATTTCGATTTAGAGTGATATGCCACGGCTGATAAGGTAAAATACCCGGTCCTCTATATAGACAAAAAACTGGCATATAGAGTTCAAAAGAGAGCGAGTCAACAGACGCCCAGTCATCTTGACTAATCTGAAACAAATCTGAAGTTGGCGCATTACAGTTTACACGTCGTCAGAAACCGTTACCAGTCTGTTTTTCCACATTGAAACCATTCCTTCTTCTGCTTCCCTTTCGATATGGCTCAAATTCCGGTATAAATTCAAATTGGAGGTTTTACTGGGGGCGCATTACAGGACGCGCTGAGGCCTCCTCTGCCCTAAGAGGGGCTTCAGACCTCGCGTGTTCTGCACAAACGGGACTCTGCAGATGCAGAGGAGGGCGGGAGCGGGAGGGGTGGTCCTGCTTGACAAAGATGTAATGAATGCAATTAAACGGCCCTATAACATAAAAGCCGTGCCCTTTTTCTCTTCTTTTTTTCTCCCTTTCAACCGAGCGGATTCATATCTCCGGCAGCATAATGTTTCCTTGCCCGGGCGTGGTTCATTAAAGCGCCCCGAGCGCTCCCCTCGCCCAATTAACCGATTCAGCAACGCCAAAGAAATATACAAACACACAGAAGAGGAGGGAGGGAAACTAAAAAGGAGAAAAAGTAGAGGAAGGTCACCCTGAAAATGTGCTAACAGGTAAAAATATAGCACCCTAGTATTTTTTATGCATTTAAAAATTTAGAAACACTTCCTATCAATTAGAGTTTTCACTGATTTATTAATATATATTTATTTACTTGAGATGAGAAAATGGCATTTATTTCAATTAATCTGTGGCTTTGTGTGTATTTGCACACTTATACTCTTTTATTAGGACAAAATTGTTTGAATAGAGTCAAATATCTATTAGAACGGCATAGAATAGCCTAAAAACAAATATATAATATGGATTATATTTCGATATATTAATGCGGTATTTTAACATACATGACACTAGATTGACAATAGTCCGATGACTTCTTAGTACGAAAATGTTATCGTTAATTTCCAACTGTCGTACATAAACATTAATACCACTGTTTTCTACCCCTATATAACACCCATCAAGGAATCCTTTTATTACACCAGTAAGTGACTTTACGGCGTTCGGTGGTGTATTAATTGTCGTTGTTATAATATTAAATCTTGCCTTTATCAGAAATAAAATAGCGGAAATTTGTGCTTTCCCCGAAGTTGCCGCCGGGAATATTCATAAATGGACGTTTTCAGAGATATTTAGTCACGGACGGTATACCCGAGCAAAAGAGATAAACGCGCTAAGGGTTTATGTCACATATATTTTTTTCCCATATGTATTTATAGGTACGCAACTATCGATGATGATTCATATATTTAATTAGACGGGGCTAGAATTAGGCAAGAAGATCTCGTTGCTCTCTTGAACCGCGGAGGTAAGCAGAAATGTGCTATTCCTGACAGGGGCCCTCCGGGCTGGACCCTTCACAACGAACGCTCCTTGAATAAATTCAGGAGTGAGGAAACGCGGTTTCCAACAACGCTTGTCCCTTTCCCTCGTTCCTTATACCACCTGACTGGACAATGTTCGACCGTATGTCTGAATTATCTATTTTTTTTGGGGAGTATTAAAACGAAACCGAGCATTAACGCAATACACGGAGTTGAAATAACGAGTACCAATCTTAATTTCGTAACCAGGGATATAAGTAAATAAATATATATAATTAAGTGCAATCAATTCTGCAATATGTTTTTTCTTCCCATGGTCCGAACCCCACTACCTCCCGACATCCCAAACATTCATTACAGAAAGGAAGTTGCCACGTAATCTAAACATACCGCAAAATAGAAAAATAAATAAAATTAAATTTAAAAAAGGAGGAAAGTTAACGGGGTTGTCATCGATTATGCTCTGTTTATATTAGTTCTACTTTAACAACAATATTGATCAATATAATTGTACAGTTGTGGCAATAAAGTAGTTAAAAAAAATTTCCCACAGATGTATATCCGACTGTGTTGAATGATGGGATTAAATCGCAATATCAATAAATGTAGCGATATATTTTTTTTTGTTCAACTGTTCTTCCATTTTAACGCAAGAATGACATTTAAATTTATTCCTTAGTCGGGAAAAATAAACTTTCCCAAGTGTTATGATCGCCTCCGTTTGGGCACGATCGATGCCTTCCGGCACTTGAAGGAAGTCCGGCCGAGCGGTGAATAAATTTGAAAAATGAGTTCCACACGAACCAAGGAAAACAGGTAACTGGAAATTTCCTCCCAGCTGTCTGTTTCATTCACAATTTCCTGTCATTGCTTTCAATTTCGTTACACCGATCCATTTTGGGACAAACTTCTCACAATTTATATATACACGTACCCTGGTGGGATTAATACAGTAATATATATTTAATTATATACGTGTGAAGAAATATGAAAATTATTTTAAGTGATATGAGCGTAATTTCATTAATATATCTGTACGTGACTGATTAATTTCTAAAATTCCGACAGGGAATATATGTTCCGGTGAGGAGGAGTGTTGAACGAACGGAAGGACAGCGCCCTGTCCGGCCTTCTCTTATACGAAATTTATTCAAGGAGCGTTCGTGAGGGTCCTCCATATCGGGGAACACATCTGCGTTTCCTCTCTTTCCCGTCATCTTTCATTTTCGGTCCACCAGTCCCATCCTCTCCCCCTTCCCAAGATACCGCCCATGGATTCCTGGACCCACGATTTTATAACCACCCGGTCAACGTCCGAGATATCTGTAAACCGTTACCGATAGAAAATCATCTAGATGTGAACCAGGAAAACTCGAAATCATAAATTAGGAATAATTCATAATATAAATTTCGAATACGCATTTGTGAACAGCTCTGACAAAATATTGTTGTCCATATAAATGCCGGAATTTATTCCAGTGATCTTTCTCCCCTTGAAAATATTTCTGGAATAGTGGAGCTGTTAGCACAGTTCCGCACTATTCTACAGCGTTACTGGGGAGTGTTTGGTTTCCTGTATACACAATGTATATACATTTCTTTTTATCATCCGCCGTTAAGGAAACAATACACGCTGAATGTTGTCTATACTTATTGATGTATGCATGCAGGAATAGGCAAGAGTTCGGTAGGGTTGGGCAGTCCCACACATCGAACAGTTGGATTAATAATTGAAGCCCGGTATCAAGGTATCCAAGGAAACGACCTCGCTGGCACTCCCTTCACGCGGACGAGTCCGTTTGGCATAAAATGTTCCGGCCAATCGGTACTTTTCACCGGATTTTCATCAATTCAATGTTCAATATAAATTATTTGATTTCGAGTGCAGTTGAATAAAAACGACCGCCTACTAATGTCCTCCAGTTAATGAATTCTTCATTGTCAGACGCCGTGAGACACGTCTCGATTTCGTGTACCTTGGAAACCAGCAGGTCTATCTGAATTCTATAGAACTGAGAAGTACTGAAAAATACCTTTTATTCAATGTCTGGAATTTCAGAGATCCTTTCTGTAATTCAATTTCTAATTTATAGTAATGAGAGTCCGTTAAGAGGAGCAAATAGCTGAATAATCGAGTCGTGGGTGTGAATAGACAGAGGTTCAGTTGGTTGAGTACCGCGCTGGAATTCAGCGCTTGTAATATTTTAGAAGAGAGAAGTTCCCCGATCCTATTTTTTATTTTCATTCATTCTATATCTACTTTAGAATGTTTGAGCTGCAACTTTATGGCCTACAAATGTGCGAGAACGGAGCGCCGGACTAAGGTAAAATATGCTTATTTCCATACTTTCATTTGAATATACACACAAATATATTCATACATGTTGGTCGCCGAGTTTCTGATTGAGTATCCTTTACGTTTTGCATACATGAATATTTTTACTAGGCCACCTCGGAAAATACCCGAATATTCGGTGAAATATAATTTAAAATTCCGCGTCCCCGGATACCATAAAATAAATCCGATCCTTACAGGTATTTAAATTCGCCCCGGTTCGTTATAAACTACGAAACCTCTGAAAAAGAAAGATTGGAAATATTTTTGACAGTAATCATTACTGTAAACTTGTATTATTAAATACGGTTTATGACAATTTCGGTCTAGTATTTCCATGTTTTTACAGCAGAAAGAACTCCCAGTCCCCGAGTCCCAATCCCGTTACATCGATCGCTTTTGATCATAAACACAATGAATCGAAGTCCGGAGGAAAATCGTGTGACCAATTTCCGTCGTGGCGCCTTCAAATCTCGGAAATTACCAACTTTCATTTCCCGTCCCACGCTACACACAGATCTCGGCGGCAATTTTTTTCGGAAAGTATAACTTTACTGCGCATTTCTGTATACATTTTTCATAGATTAATATGATGTTTATTAGAACTATAATTTAATTTGCCTCAATTTCCACAATCTTCATTTTTCTAATAAAAATATTTTATTACCAGTGAGTATCCATTACCCAGTGAAAACATTCAGTCTCAAGTTAAAAATGAAGCGACCTTAATTCTCAGACAAAACAAAAAACATTATAGTGGTAAGATAAATAATTAAATTTGGATTTTTCTCGTTGTATTGTGGATATATGATTTATTAATACGTACAAATACAAAGAAATAATTTAATTCAGAAGTCAGCTTCAATTGCAACTTTGAAGCGAATATTTTTATTATTTAGGATTTCCGTTACATTTTCTGATACAACTGAAGGGCAGTCTCTGCCACTGGCGGTGTTTTCAGTCAAACCAAGCTCTATCGTTAATTTAAATTTGAAACTGGAAATCGGTGAATGGATGGAGAAGTTGGCCTAGCCGGGGACAGAGGGTAGCGCCGGCCCCATAGTACAGTTTTATGTTATTAAACCCCCCACTGTCGCTAAGCTAGGCTAAGCTGGGCGCGGCCCCTATCGGAGTTATACACACCCCCCGGCCAGCTTTGTCTCGCCAACAACTGAATTATGAACTCAATTGTCTCCTAAAATAGTCCGCACAGATAGTCGAGCGCTCTGTACAGAACCGAAAAGTTGGGCCGAAGCCGAAGAAATAAGTGGGCAAAACCGACAAAAACTAGTGTTGAACTTTTAGCACAATAATTACACGAAAAGTTACCTATTAGTTTCATTAATATTTTTATTTGGATCCGCGTAAAGTTGCCTTGGTCGATGAAACTAATTGAATCGACAGTTTTTTTGAGGTTGGAAATACGGAATCTTCATATATTATGGCCATCAGGCTGTTTCATATTACCGTATAAAAATTAAGCGTTTGTGATATTAGTGCTATCTTATAAATAGTGCTAATTATAGTGATTAAATTTCTAAGAGTGCTGTTGTTTAGGCGAGAATAAGAAACTGGACCAAGATTCAAATCCTCAGATTCAGTGTTAAGTTAATAGACTATGACGTTCCACTACAGCTGCATTTGTTAATTACATATCTTCGCCTTCACTGATATATATTCCATATATCTCGCTTGCACATATTTTGTAATGATATGTACATAAAGTTAATGGAATGGACGAATTTTCCCGACAATTGTCTCGAAGATGTTTGTGTAGAATTTTGTGAAAACTTCGTCCTTTTGGTTGGTCTGGGGAACGGAATTGTATTTCGTACGCCTGTATGAGATTTTCGAGGAACGGTTTCCGATTTATATAGAACGGGATAGCGCCCGGAAAGCGGGGAATAGTAAGGGTGTGGTCCATTTTCAATGGAAATAAAGTTATTCCGTTCGATTTGTCGTCGGGGATGGTGACGTCGCGCGGACACAATGCCAACACCACCGCCCCTACCAATGGGCACATTTTATCCCTCTTTTGGCCGGCTGGAAGGCCTCGCTCCAACTTCCCGGAATTAATTCGACATTCGTCCCGCGCTCAATTTTATTTTCAAATAGGAAGGAGCCTGCGGTAGGAAAGACGGATAACAGAAAGAGAGGGGGAGAGGGAAGAATACGTGGGAAAATATAAATATTTATTCGGCGAAATTGATGTATTTGGCACTAATTTCGTGCAGCCGTTTTTCAGATCTACCTCACGCAGACAACACATAAAAATACAGTACAACACCGTAGGATGTTATGGACCAACATTATTATTCATCCTAAAATATCTTTAAATCTTAATATCTTTCTTCCTGCTTGTCCGCACGAATATATACAGTTTTTAACTGAATGATCCGGTTCCAAATTCATTGCATGGATGAATACCATGCATGGAATGAACCCACGGTGAAGTGGAAATAAACTAGTTCGGATTCTTACCAGGCAGTTTGTCAGCGAAACTTTGACCGGAAATCAGACGAGGGAATGAACTGTAAAACGATACCGCCTAAGCGCGAGGCGGACACATAAACTGCACATTTACAAGGTACTTCTAAAAGTATCCGTAATACTGTATAATATAAACTTCGGAACAGTACTATAAAAGGCCCTGTTTTACTCAACAACAGAGTACAGTTATGTATAGAAATGGACTTTTCTGGCGATACTAAGCTCTGCGGTACTGCGGTATCTTCTTCCCTCTGGTGTGTTTCGCTTTCTTTCGTTTGAATTTGAGTTGTTGGTTAGCTGTTCTCAGTATTTGCCAGTTATTGGTCTCATTATATTCTTCAGTTTCAGTATATCTGTCATTGTACGTAAGTCACTTCGTAACATAAGACATTTTTTTGGCAAGATCTGTAGCCCGCTGTGACGTGTTCACCACGTTGCGGTCTGCCTAGCTCGACCACGGCATCAGAGTACGCGTGTCAAGTTCTCCAAATTAGCGGCCGAAGTTCGACTCTGACTTCGATTTTATTTTCAAATCGGGATATCCGCGAAAAGGTCGATAGGTGGGATAAGGTGGAGAAAATAGAGAATGAAAAAGGGGAAAATTTGGTTAGTGGTGATCCGGCCTGGAAGTCGCCTCAAGTTGGTTTCGCTCTCGGGGTACAGTTCGTTATTGAAGGACGTGACCAGTGGCACCGATGAGCCAACTCTAATTACTCCGACGACGGTGCCGACACAAATTCGATTTTTCTTCATCCGAAAAAGATGCATTTCTTTTGATTATTTCCACTCTGAACAAAGTTCGATACCAAGACTGTATTCGTTTAAACTATACTTACTTAAAATGTCTGCTATTTGCGCCTTCGGCCAAATGTTATATGAACTAACTGCAAAATGTAAGATCAGAAAAACCGTGTACATTACTGGAACATTAAAATATTTTACATTCAGGCAATGTTTTCGGTCGAGACACGTCTATTTTGAATGAGACGCCTTCTTAGTAGTCTCAGGAACGTAGATTGACGAGCAGAATATTTTGCATAATTTCATTTACTTTTAACCGCGGAGTGAATCAAGAAAATTGCCCGACAGCCCGTGGCTCGAGAACATTAATCTGATATTTCCATAAAATATTTTCACATTTAGGTTTGGAAGAATATGAATGTATGTATTAATACAATAGCCTCACAGGCCAAAGTACTGGCGTTCATTAAATTGATGTTAATGTTTAAAATGTTCTGTTGGAATAACATTCCGTCCGAATAGTTCCCAAATTTATTCCGCTTCCTAGAAATTAAAAGAAAGAATATTCGCTTCAGGAATTCCGACCGCATTCCCGCACTACTAGGTACAAACGCAAAAATAGCGAGGAAAAATTCTACATTAAAGCCTAATCCCCGACCGCCGTTGGTAATTTCAACAATATGAATTCTACCTTAACAAAAATAAACCAAAACTGAAGTATTTCGTTACCATTAGATATAAATACCTGTACACATCAATTCCCATTTTCGAGACAATCAACCTTCTGAAATGACATATACTAAAAAACACAAAAACATATACAAACGAAATGTTAAAATTAACAAACGTCAACCGAAACGAAAATTATTTCCAGGTGAATAAAAAGCAAACAAGGAATGGGAAATCCCCCGTCTGCCATCCTAGCAGAAATATTTATGTTGGATAACAAGAACATACCAAACATAAAGAAATATATAAAAAACCTAGTATTTCCCCAACTCCATCCAAAAGTACACTGTGAACACAGTAACTAACCGCTCACAACCAGCATGCATAAGCGATTAACCGACGTTCCGAAGCTACTGAAGATGGCGAACAGCCGAAATCGGCGAGTGGAGAAGGATCTCAAGAACTATGGTAAAATTCAACTTGGAGCTTTTACTACATCTGCGAGAGTGTGAACTAGTTAGCAAAACGGAAATGAGAGTTATAGCTATTATAAATCAAAGAGTGGCAATCGTAGCCCAGTCATACGGCATGATTTACCAACACTGACCACTATAACAATGCCGTTTGTATGTTCAAGTCCGCCGAGCTATATAGAATGGCCGTTCGGAATAATAGAACTGCGGGCTCGGAAACCTATATCAATAACAGTTTAACTAATAGCCCAGTGTTAGTCCCCGCTAGGGTTAATTTCCCGCTAGAAATCACCGACGGATTGGGACCCAGTTTATTGTGCCTTTCCCTACAATAGGGCATTGGGCCGAGGCCCCACTCACACCACCGGACCGTTTTACCGGGCTTTACGGCCAAATCGAATGATCAGTGGCAAAAAAAGATTTATACTACGGGATAATAAAGTGTAAATTGCGCCATACTTTCGCTAAAACATTTAACAGGCCAAAATTTGGCCAGTCCATTTTCGGTATGTGTAAAAAGATCTTACGATATTGTTAAAAAAATCAAAATCACACTACTCAATATAGAAATATACTGCATACATGACTCTCCAATTAAGCTATGTAATATTAATGTAGTTAAGATGTGTAGTTTTAATTTTCTTAGATCGTCGATAAAATAGACTAAAAGGAAACAGGACGCATCTTCAGGTAAACACCCACTGGTGAAGGCAACGACGTCTTTTCTAGTGGAAACGGTCCAGGGGGAAGGTTCAAGTATGTGTGGAGGGGAAAGAAGCGGTAAAAGCGGTCTGGTAAGATAGAGATAGAAAGAGAGGACTTGGTCCACTCGCTGGCTTTTAAATTGTAGACATACTTACACTAGCCCTTTCCACTCCAACCTTCTCCTTCGTGTTTTGTCTCCCTTCGGGTCGCCCTTATCCTGAGTACCATTTGATATGTCGATAGTCGGGTCACAGTTTAATAATCAATGAGGTATTCTTGCACAAACGTGGGGGCGCCAACACGAAGCTAGTAAGGAATATTTGGAGTGGTGATTTGTTAAATAGAGGTTTTGCATAAGAGAATCTAAGATCGCCTTGACCCAATTATGTGGGGTCTCAGTGAAAACCGGAAAGCTGTAGATTTTTTTGGTGATATGTTTATTATTTAGCTAGAGATATTACTTCACAATATTGCGTTCGAAGGGGCATGATAAAATAAAATTCAGGAATCGGCCATGATTACTAGTACGTTAATGTCGGATTCATTCTGAATTTCTTAGCTTTTGGTTAGTCCCTTTTTTCAATTCCTTAACATATGTGAAGCGCATGTCTTCACGATCGTCGGAGCTCTGTGATGGATCATCAGGTAGTATTCCCCCCTTGTTCGGACACAAAAAAACGCCGCGTCTCTCTGGATTCTCGCATTTACTTATTAATAATGGGAAGAGTATACAAAAGAAATTACCGATCATCGCAATATCTATGCGGAACGATATAGATCTCGTGTCTTCCATATTATAAATCAATCAGAGTGCCAATTGTCCAGTATAACAAATCTGGACTGGGGGTTGGGAGAGTATTAACAGCAAGTAAATTAATCGCGAGCGCCAACATCGGACAATTAGTTAAACCGTTATTGATATACTACCTTTCTCGGTCGGCCGACCCCGGTACCCCACCGTTTCAACAACTCCAATAATACTCTATCTATTGGGTTGCCACCGCTGGTAGTAGTGGTGCTAAACGAAGCATAAATTATTGTTATTGAACGAGAGCGGCGCAATTGCCAATATTCGGACGTCGGGATTGTTGGTTCTCGGGGCAAACATTAAACACAACACGCGGCCTACGTCGACGGGCCCCGACCGGTAATCAAGTAATTATGCGCCCCTACACATCGACCAATATCCTTAATGGATTGACAGCGCCATATTTTGATATCTATTCGTGTCTAGGTGTTCTGCCAGGTGAAATTATAATAATATACCACCAATCCAAGAATAGACAAAGTGGCGTATAAAAAATAACGTGTGGTATTATGGAGGGAAATTTACAAACGAACAAACGGGGCAGGAAATATCAGAATGATTTAAGGTAAACCAAACGTCTACAAAATAGAACCAAAATAAAATTTCGGTAATCTCATAATCCCTCACGATGCAGGAGATACACAGCTTCTTAAAATTAATCCACCCAAAAACATATCACCTCAACAGTAAATGTGCAGTAGCACAGACAAACAATACACCAGAGTTGCACGCACACATCAGGTATTCTAAACTAAAAATAATAATTTGTTTTCGAATTATTTGAAATTCCTTTGAATTTTCTCTCAAACAATCTCTTGTAAGAAGTGTCCAATGTGCGTTAACTAACTTTTTGGGAGATGTCTATTTTTTCCACTTACTATTATTTCAGGACTATCTTTTAATTTAATCCACGACGTTAATGCCCGGGCAGGCCTCAGTAATTTGGTTAGCGATTCCAAATGAACATTAGCCAGCTATAATTCAACGGGGCATCGCGTAAGCTCATAAATACACGGCGGTCCCATTAACAGCCCTTATATCGGTTACCGGAAAATACGGCGCGGAAAGCTTTGAAAGTAAAATATTCTGTCGCTTTATAGCGACGGAAAATGTTCAATAAAGATTCTTCCCAGAATATTTTCGTAATTAATAGCCTTCCTTACGCTCACATTTTTTTATATTAAAGGATCTTTCTTGCTTTAACAAGACACAAGGAAATGCTCTTCCAACTGGGTCAATATGATTTCTCCGCTTAGGCGGCCTTAGGGAAACTTACTTTCCATAAATTATTTTCAATAATTAAAGTTTCAAAATACCTGATAGAAGACTGTTAATTATTAATTTTCTTAATGCCTTTTATTATGAAGCAATATACTTTTCTAATCCCGCGAGAAACAGTGAAGAATAATCGTTCCCCTTTTAATAATAATTTTTAATGCTTTGAATACTGATAGAAGCGTTTTAATTTGCGCCATTTTATGTATTTTAAACAGCCAATAAGTTTTGGTTAAATTACGTAGTATAATCAACCTAATGAATAAGGTTTATTACATTAACGTAAAACCTCGGTTTGCCAACGATACCTTAAACCTGAGAGAATGACGGTTTAATTAACCCAAAACAAAAACTTTATTGAAGAGTTTATTTCTCCTATAAGCTTATATTTCCTATTGCTATTGAATATATATATATATATATATATATATATATATATATATATATATATATATTCCAGCATTAATAATCAAGAAGGTGATACTACATTACTTAGTATATAGGTCCGCGTTATCTAAACATTATAAAATTTAAAAATAACTGGTTTTTTAAATACTGACGATGGCATTATGCGAGCCTACCAATTGACTAAAAACGTGTGACAGATAATCATACCTTTGGTAACCCGACTAATCCCCCTTTAGAGCTTTCACATTATTTTTTGGAAAATATTTTTCTATACCCCTTTAGAGCAAGTAACATGAATATGTAAGCGTTGACCTTCGGCTGAAAATTCTGTCTCATCCTACGCGGAGCAGTAATCCACACCCTGTAGGTTCATTCATCGTTTATTCATTTGGTTGGTTGCTTTTGGTTGTTGGTCCGTCGTAAAAAGGAGTCCCCGAACGCTCGTCGGCCCCGGCTTCTCTTCTCCATAAAGGCCGAGGGCTTGGGGGAGCTACGGATGGCCCCGTTATAGCCGAGCCCCCGGGGCCCCTGGGGCTCACCCAACCTTACTCCCTTTTCCTATACCGACAGGTCAACTCAGATCTACAGAACCAACTGCGGAGTTATTCGGAACAACTTCTGCAAAGTAATAAAGAAATGCGGATAATTCTCCTTTCTGTTAATGAACGTATTTTAATCTTCAAAAAGGGTTATAAATCAAACTCCTCCTTTTGACTAGATGTGAAATTTATATTTCGTTAATGTTGGGAGTCGCCTATTAAAAACGACTTCTTAATACGTTGCATTAAAGCATAATTAATATATCCTAAGTGAAATTATATTCCTGAGTTGGTTATTTGCCCAGGGATAACTTATATTCGAGATTTTCTAGCCTCGCCGGTGTATCTATTCGACTGTAAATAAAAATACGTATAAAACCATGAAAATACAATATCAGGTTCGATGTAGGTTGCGGCGTATGTTCAAGTCAGGATGGTTTATCCGACGTGCTCAAGGACCTCAATACACTAATAATTGGAATTTGTTGCATTAAATGATTTTATACAGAATATATACTCATTGTTCCCAGAGAATATAAAATTCCTGTTTTACCGCATTGTCGCCACTATAGCGTATGTTCATTTAAAGTATGATTTTCCAGATTTATTGTCGCTAAGGTGGGTTTAAAATGGGTAACGTGTTTGGTCGGGTTTGCTATTTGGATTATTTGACCTTTTCCGAAGGGCACAAACGTCAGCGAAGTCCGGGGGTGGAATCTTCAGGACCCGGAGAGTATAATTAAAGACAAATACATTAATCCGGACCGGCGGAAAGACAACAACCAGCAGTCCAGCAGTTCGGGTCCTTTAATTGGTAGCGGCGTCGGGTCCGGGCCGGTAGCAGTTTAGTCGAGTTTTCATTGGGCGTGTAACAGCCAACAGGGAGGAGGCAATTCTGTTTGGCTCGGGCCGTTTGCCAGGAGAAATGGGCCCTTGACTAGTCAATTGAAGAGGGAGGGCCGGCCCTCTCAGCCCCAGAGTCGATACCCTCACACCACAAGGCGGTCCTTATATTGCCGCACCAGTAGGGCATGTCCACAGGGCCACATTAGTCCCCATCATTCCCAATTGACAAAATCAAGTTTACAAAACAGGCGTTAATGGAACCCCTCCGACGGACTACATATTATCCGGAGTGGGTTATGAACGAAAGCGACTTTAAGATCTGTATGTAGGGGATGATGGGAGATAGTTCCACAGAAGACCACAGTTCAAATCCGTATGTCCAGATTTTTCTATAAACCCATAAAACGTTCATACGCTGTCTTTCGTGTCCTAGAACTGGGCCCTAAGTTAAGCAGGTTTCAACATGTCGCCTTCACCGAAATTCGTCAGTAGAGTTGTATTCTATTATTATTGGTTTTGTAGTTTAGTTGTTGATTGAAAACAATCAACGCAAAACGAAGGAATAAATCGATTCACGACCTACTGTTTTATTTCTAACACTTTCTTACTACAAAATCCAAACACTGTTATGTCTCTCCATAAATATTGAGTTTCGTGCTTCCAGATCACCGCAAGAATTATGTCACAAAATTTATGGCACGAAATAGGTAGCCTGTTCGAAACAGAATTGGACGCGGCCGTTATAAATATATTTGCCGTCGGGCACCAAGCAGACTGTGTGGCCCTTCTGGCAAACTATAAAAGGAAGAGCGATTGAACAACGCCCCCTTCACGTAAAGCCTTTCTCCTGTTGAGCGCCTCCCTCCACCGCAGCGACAAAATTAATCACGCCAAAATGGACGCGTTACATACAAATTGCATTTATGTAACACACACACAGACACGTCGAATCCATTCCTGAATTTTATTCTTAGTGGTCCACCTTCATGATACTGATACCAAAAACAAATTGTGACTGAGGACTATTTAAAAAATCAAAAGGAATATTTATTAGATTAGATGAACCCTAATTTTCACACTCGATTATTGATGATAATATTAATCTGTTATACTTTTCTTTAGTTTATTAATGAAATAGTCGTGCCCGATTTAGAATAGTACATCATTACGCCAATATAAATATCAAGAACCGATTAAGTTTCATGTGCACTAAAATTCGGATTAATTATGCATAATATAAAAGAAATTCGTACTTTTCTCTCGGTCAAGTAGAGACCACTATATCAGAGGGTTAGCGATATGGCTTACTAATTCGAATAGGGACCGATAGTTGGAGGTTTCCAGTTGAAATTAGATGTTTAGTAACGTCCGAGGGTTGTTAAGTGCAACTTACCGATTATAAATAACGATAAACTAATCTGGGCCGGATAGCCGGACCCGCCGGCTGCATCTGAATTAACCCCTTGAGGGGGCGGCAAGCCTCATTCTGCTTATTAAGCCCCCAGTTGGGAACCCGCCCGACGATTTCATTTATCCGAATTCCGCCGTCACTGTTATAATTGTTCCATTACCACTTCCGCTCCCCTACCATAAAGTTCTGCCCATCCCCTAGAAAGTGCACTAAAGATTTCATCACTTTTAACTGAAATTGATCATAAACGCGTCGAAAATGTGGAAGCATTTTGCAATATTTTATATTTAGTGAGTAGCATATTTTTTGATCACATTTTCCTGCCCACGACGGACGAAAAGAGGAAACGGTCTGTAGACCAATGTTTATCGGTATAATAGGTTATTCTTAACCCGAAAAGTTGTAAAGTATCTTTACCTCTAATATAAATAGGATAGCCTTATTTATTTAGATTTATTTATAACTCCCATTAGTATACTCGCTATCTAATAGAAACGGAATAGCAAAACTGCATTGTTTCTAAAAATGTTCTGTTGAAAAATAAATGCAGAGTATTCAGAATACATACGAAATTCTAGTGGCGCAAATAAAACAAAAAAGTTAACCGCTGATCATAAGTAAAAAAAATTAAATAGTTCAGATATTGATAAACTCAATTCAGGTACAGGATATCAGAAGAACAAAGTACCGCTAATATGACAACGAAGGGACCTGACACTAAACTAAAGGCGCACTAAAACCAAACTTGAGGGCACACGCCTACCGAAGTTCGTTATAAAGTGTCTATTATTAAGTCATATAACGGCCAACTCTGCACAGTTGAGTGGCACCTGTTAAACAGCCGATAGACACGTGACACGTGGTCAATAGCTTCAGCGATAGCCCTCCTTTGACCTACCCTTAATTGCTTTCATTACTTGTTAATTCGATGTTATGGCATAAACACCTTCCGTGTACATAGTTATATTATACGCCCCTTAGTACATTTGCATCTATTATGCCCTGCGTTGTTCCTGTCAATTATTAACACGTGAACGACGTATATAGTTGTATACGGATTCGTCTGTTATATGGTCTCAATAAATAATTCACGTTGTGTCACCTTCTAATCACTGTAAACACCCGTATATTTGGTCGGGGAATGGACTAGTTTATATCACTTATAAGTTTCTTGAAACCGACCCGTTGGGTCCCAGACGTTATATCGGCAAGGAGTACATACAACTTATAATACAGTGTAACCAAGTGGAAACTGTATGACACAGTTAACCTGAGTGTCTGGCTTTACTTATTTATTTTGGCCTAAAATAGCATTGCTGCTGTTGTTCTTTCTACAGTAAAGACTGTTTAGATGATCTACGCGGCCCTTGAAAACTCGAAATAATGGTTTAATTCGTTATTCGTGTATTTTGGCAAGACACGAAGTAAAGAAAAAACAATTTAGGAATTAGTCGTTTTACTGTGACATCAAAGACGGCAATCGCTTTGTGGAATGTATTATTTACAGAACAAATTATACACGTTCTGTTAATCCTAGGGGTGGTCAAGTGGTGGAGGGGGCGGAGATTAAGGTAAGCGTCCATGAACATAAAGTGGTTCAATTTCTCGAGTCGGTCTCGCTGTAAATAAAGGGAACTAATCTTGACTTAACCTGAGCGGCGGAGGTGTGGGCTGGCCCAGGAGCTGCCGCTACCTGAATGTTAATTACCGGACCCCCCAACGACGATCCCGATTGCGCAAATTAAACTCGGAGAGGCCTCTAGCTGAAATTTTATATATACTATAAATTAAACCGAGTGTTCGCAACGCCGACCTAAACGAAAACAACGGCCGTATGTGTCAAATCGTTATTTCATAAGGCCAATATCCTGAACGCGGCACAACATACGGTAGTACGCGAAGCCCGATAACGTAAGCATTTACAATTAGTGGTGTTGATATCTGCAAATGAATAGCGCTATATAAACAAAAAAGTATCTCTCTTCAGATATACCTTTGTCGTGAATTATGAACGGTTGGAAACACAAAATGTATGTAGAACTGGAAGCGTACTGTATTAAACAAATTCACGCATAGAGCACTTCGGTGTCAAATTCTCAGGGTTCGGATTCCCAGGAGATGATCTGACAATCTGACGTTTTTATGTAGTAATTATGAAAATTGTTTAACTTGTTAATTATTTAATTAAAGGATAGATCTGTGCGATTGCCTGTCCACTGCAAACAGTCCGCTTTAGTTCCTGGAATTAGATCTGTTTTAAATAACTCCAAACTAGTCCACAGTTAACAAAGTTGGGGGATGTCGAACACCGGCCCTCTTTGCGACTGTAACCCGGTTGGAGCTGAATGTAAATTATCCCTGTACTGTGGATCAAAGATGATTACACTAATTTCATTTTCACTTTGCCACTGATTTACAACGATTATATATATATATATATATATATATATATATATATATATATAAATTATCTGCTGCGCGTATACCTAATATCGGCTTTCAATTTCTACCTTTTTATTATATAAATATAAGGAATTTTATTAAACAGAAATAACCACCGGTAGATTCGGAAACGTTAATAAAAAAGCGCCTAAAAAGTTTCGATATCAGAAAACTTTGAAACATCAAATTGGATCGTTGTTGTCGGAATTTATTTTTCAGCCCGAGAAGGAGTTCGGTTTTATTTTAATATGGAAGTTTTACGCCCGTAAAAGGTAATTTCTATTGACTTTAACTTTATTAATTGGTGCAGAGTTGAAAGAAATAGCTGATTTCTATATTTATCGTTTTATAAACCTTGATCAATAGGATGACTAATTGAAAAGCAAAGATTTAATGGGTTATTGAAACATTATTTTTTTATATTAGAACTTTTGATAATTGGCCCAGTCGAGTGTTTCAAATGAGAATAACTTGAAACATTTCACGGAAGACCGGATTGGTTATCGGATGTTGGATGGGGTCGATATTCTGCCGTCGGTGGTAAGGCGAAGGGTGTCAAAAGCTTCTTTAGCCCTCTATGAATAATTGAGGTAATTTGTTCCACACTTCCCTCTCCATTATAAAGGGACACGTCTCAGCACGTACTTCACCATCGACGCAGACCAGATTTTCAATATAACGGTTTCAATGTCCTCGTTAAAGACAGTTCTTTGACATAGAAAGTTCTTTGTGCCGCACTAGGGTATACAAACACCTAACGATACCGAGCATTGAAGCGCAATACCAACTATTAAATTTAATAATAACGTACTTTCATATGCATGTTCGCACTAATTATGGATATTGTAAAAGATTAAAGAGAGGGCATCAACCTCAGTTGTCCTACACTCCCTTTAACAAACAAGGCAGCGTAACTAGACACTGACAACGCGGAAAAGAGTAATTTGATATTGTTTTTACTATGAGGAATACATTTCGTGCTACATAATTAGGGTCTAATATCTTGGCCTACACTAGACGTGCAAGGCCTTTTCAAGGGAGGCCATTGGGGAAATATGCAAATAAAACAAATTATAAGAAATTGAAAAGATATCTCGCGCTTAATGTGATTCGAGTATGTTCCAATCCTGATAATATCCACAACAGCACAAACTGTTTCTTCCGAGTTCCATTGGATTTTCGTATTTAATATGTACGGACGTCAATTACCAGCAAGGCGAAAAAAAGTAAGCAACGGTACTCGCAAATATGAAAAGCGAGAGTGGAGTGCGGAAAATAAGACAGATGAAGGTGTATCGATCATCGGGGTCCCGCAAAATCTCGTATCATATTCACAAACACGTCAGCAGCACTCGAATCAAATACAGTCCTACCGAACACGACTATAAAATTCGATGAGCTTCAATAAATGTAACTTTGCCTGCAATGTTCTGATATAGATTGAGAATTGTAGTAATGATTGAAATTGATAGGTTCAAAGTACAAGGTCTACGTAAAATTTTGTAGCTCCTCTGACTTAGAATATCATGTCATCTGGAAAGTATCTTATTGTGACCAAATGTTTTGTTTCTTTAACTTTTATTTAATCCTTAGTAGCGGATACTTGCCTGCGTACAAACCAGTCGTGGGTTACCGTTGCACAGTCGGGACATATTTTCGCCACTATGGTTCATATTATTTAATAAATGCGTTGAAATTTTCGTAGCACTCGGCGTAGCGACGAAAGGGGCCCGTGGAAACAACAGAACAAACTGCGGAGGAAACAAATAAATCCTCGCTTTGGGATTTTTTTTTGTCGCAAGCCAGCATTGGGATGCGAACAGTATAAAGCTGGATTTATGTCTGGAGGAGGTTCTTGGGTCGGCGAGCTCGTATAATTCAAATTGTGCCCGTTCGCATCCCGAGCACGATCCATTAGTTGAAAACCTTTCTCCGCTCTCATTTACTGTCCAATAAGGCCATTATTTACGAAAAGGTAAAAGATAAATTCAGTTTCCAGAAAGTGTACTCTTAGCGTTCCTTACGAAAATATTTCTTCCAGGGTTTTCAGAAAAACTGATATTATTAATTAAAATATAACTGAGGCTAATTAAGATTAATTTTGTTTATGCAACGTATGCTATTTAAAACCCCCATTTAAAACTTTGAGAGTTCTTTTTGTGCGCTCGATAGAGCTAGATAAAGTTCATATGAAAGGTTTTCATTATCCAAAGATAATTAAAAATCTTTCTAGAATGTTCCTGAAAAGTGTCTCTATATTCATATCGTATTTTGTTATTATCTTTTAACATTATCATATAACAGAAGACCGTTGATATACATTGATTTTGTGCCTTGAGAGAAACTCTTTAGTATACCTTTTATGATCTATTATAAATATCTTATTTGCAAAATTAGACTTCTTTAAGCGTTAAAAACACGAAGATTATACGATTACTTGAACACACAGCAGCTGGTTAAAATTCATTACATTCTCTAATCGGTATTCTGAGTACACAGCTATAACAATTAGTATTATCTTATATTATTTAATAACTGATCTGTTCTATTTTGAACCGTAGGAAAAGTCTATTTAACAAGTAAATTCAATTTACATAATTTACACTGCTATTGATCAATGTTGACTCGGGGAGGGGCCGACGCTTCTTAGCGGAGCAACAAAGATAGAAAATTGAATAACTGATAACTTTTGCAGTCCTAATGGAACTCCAAAAAATATCTTAAGCTTCTTCACTCGATGAATTCGGAATTCCAATATATTGTCAAACCCACAATCAATATTATCTGGTTAAAACACAAAACCGAATATTTACTGAGACTCTAGGCATAGTACGGACTTCGCTGTTTTATTATTGCAAAAAGTGGAATGATAAGTTGTAATACAAGAGATGAGAGCATCTTAAATCCTCTTTAGTGGGGTAACCGGAGACGCACTTTGGCCGGGAAACTATGTCCCCATTAGTGGAGATAGGGGTTAAGCAAGCTGCCGCCAGCACAGCCCCCCTTGGCCCAACGCAAATTACCGTTAATTATTGAAGCCCCTTTTTAAAGTGTAAGAGGCTTAGGCGGGACCAAGTCTTATTGACTGGGAGTAAGGATATCATATTTTGCGTAAAAATTAAAAAAAATATTTCTGAGAAGTATCATTAACCTGTCAACATCCATAACGATAAACCATTGCGATGCTATTGACGTTTGCGAAAAGAAGAATCCCGTGAATTTCGCGAGGGTATTTTTTTCCAGCAATGCTTTACATTCTGCGTGAACGAGTTTTATAAAAGAGTGTTGAATAAACATGCATATTGAAATTGAGGAAATATAAAAAACACCCATATTTGAAAAACAACTGATTGCTTATTGTTGCTCTGATTTATAACCGAAAAGTCTTCGTATTTCTGTCTGACGATTGTATTACACTATTTAACAATTTAATTACAATACATCGAGTTAGTTAATTCATATTTTGTATGATGGTAAATTACTTCGTCAAGGAATAAATCATAGTGATGTCTTAAGCAAAACCATGAAGATATTATCTAAAGGTTGAGGCCATTAGGAGTAATTTTAAAGAAATTAGTACACATTGAGTATGTTATAAACACGTTACGTTTGTACTTTTCGTCGGAAAATCGGATTTTTCCCACGCAGGATGATACTGAAATCGGAAACGAAAGGCTGGAATAACGGGGAAAAGACCATATCCGTCTAATACGGGGCATCACTCGGAATATAACCTGTTCAGAGATGATAACGCCCCTTAAGATGGCCCAACGCGTCTACAAATTGGACAGTCATTTGTTCGGCCACCGAGCGAGGGGCGGTCTGTAAATTCCATCCGATAAGTCGAGGGGGTAGTGCCGATAACGACCTGTCGCTTTTTGCCCCTGCGTTGTTCGCCCGTATTGCATTACGAGAACCCCTCACACCCCTCTCCTACCTCATATGATTCGATTTTAAACAGGATGAACATAACTATTCTACAGAAATAAATGACAATATTTCTAGCATATTGTTAATTTTATTAAGTTAAAAATATTGAATACTATTATTTAACCTTCATGCTCGCTAGATTGTCAGATTCCAGTCGACATACAAGGCACCGAGATGTGAATATTGAAGTAAAATATATTATTTCCATAATTGCGATTCGAATGTATACAAATATATTCGCACGTGGCGGCAATGATTCTCACCGAACACGCTTTACATTTTGCATACATGAATATTTTTAGCCGGCGGGTGTTTATAAATACATGAAACGTCGAATTTTCGGGCAAATATGAAAACCTCGCTCTGTAGATATTGGATATAATATTAGGAGGCATGAGTCTGTAAAAAAAAAGTTATTTATTAAAACACGAACACCCTTTCCACGCAAGGGAGACCCGTGTGTTTAAAATGCATCCTGTGAAGGCATTACTTTTATGCCATAATCATCAATAATCATTAATCTAAATATTTCTTTCAAGGTATTATTACCTTTGTTACTTAACATCATTTTCCAATAACAAGGCATTAAAGAATTGATATATTAATTAGATTAGTTTGCGAACTGAGTCTTCATTTAACTATGCGCACCACAAGCAGATCCCTCCGCTCTACCACCAAGGAACACATTACGAAAGTAATTACGTAAATACTGACAAACTCAACACTATCGATTTCTCTGAAAATGTAATCATAATTAAATTACATGTACCGATAAAGTGGCTAACTTTCGGTTAGATAATCTATCCAGACTTTCCCCCCTTTCACAAGTTAAACTTGGGAAACTTTGTCAATCTGGTACAATAAGGATGGGCAATAACAATATTGACTCTACGGCTAAATTAGTAGGTCTGGGTAAATAAAACCTATTTACCATTCAATCAACTTATATCCTTTAGTGAAATCGAGAGAGCACATTCGGATAGATACCTTATAATGCTTAATTTTCATTTAACGCAAGCAATATCAAATGTATTCCCATAAATCGACACCAAATCAATCCGAGGTTCAACGTAAGTTTTATGTAGTTCATTGCATGACAGGTGATAACTGTTATAAGAGTTTAGGAAATGCTTTATGTTATTACATTTAAAATTTGTGGACGAGATAGATTCACTATAAGAGTTGTCAGGAAGAGAAACACTCATAAAAACATTACTGTTAAACTGCACGTGCTGAAATATTTTTCATTTCAATATGAGAAAACCGCCGGGGAACCGACAATACGGTCAATGGCTGTGCACACGAATATGTAAACGACTGTTAACTTCAAACAGATGAATGCGCCTTGCCCTCTAAAATTCGTCGGGCGGGGCATAGCCAGCCAGTGATTGCTCCAAGTTTCATTCCATTTGAACAACTGTCCCGTCGGCCGACAAGTTTCGGCGTTTTCCGACCGACGCAAACGGAGTCATTTTCCACGTTTGTCCCACTTAATTAAAACTTGTTTAGCCGGGCCGGGGCGCCATTAGCGCGTCACACGGACGGCGGGGCAAATGTACTACTGCTGCCAGTAGTAGTAGGGGGTAGGCCGACCTCACACTCCCACACCGCTTTTAAAATGCAATAAACATAGTTTCGGCGGGCACAAGCGCGTTCATCCTACACCCCCTCCTATATTGCCCCGGTCTCGGAATTAATTACTGGTATCAGTCGGGCCACACAGTTAGGCCGGTGACAAATTGGAGCCTTAATTCAACCATTCCGACAATAAAATAAATACATTCATTGTCTTAGTAATGCGCGTTTTCCGCGATAAAACCATTGTATGGACCATGTAACTTGTCCTCACTATTCAAAGAATTAAGCGTAAGTAATTGTGAAAACAGATGTTGCCGCTTGCATCTCACGTTAAAGAAGCCACCTAATCACACGGAGGAGAGGGATTCATTACATTTCGATTTGAAATGTTTGGTTCGAAGGACTTTCGATTGGAATCAGTGATTGATCCGACCGATTTTGGATGTCTCAGTGGAACCCCATGGCAACCAAACCTCACGCGTTTGGTACAACACAAACATGTATTTAAAGTAAATTTTAATTTTAAGTAAAGAAAAGTTGAACTAATAAAAATTATTGTTTTCAATTGCAATTTAATGGATGCAATATCCTGCACATCTTGTAATTACACTACAGCTTAGGTATATTGCTTATTGAACCGCAGGATTATTGAATGGAGATGTGTGAGGTTATCTTCAGGAGGAGAGACAAGTAAATAACCGGTCGTTAGGGGGGCGTTTTTCCCTGAAGAATATGGCCAACTCGCCCGACAGCCACTCGGCCCTTTGAATAATACATGCCCTCGACGGGCTTGCAAGACTTATAAAGCCGGAGCTATGTGCGGCCTCCACTCACGGCCAGGTATTCAAGAATTCAGAAATTCGGATTAAGAATATACAGTCTTACTTGAGTTGTGCATTATTGTTTCAAAGAGTGTTATAGAATATTAAAAAATATATATAAATATATACAAAACATATTTCTTGAAACACAAACCCAAATTACATATAATTAATGCTTATTTCATCTTCCTTATATATTGTGAAAATCGAGATTATCATCTCGTCGTACTGATTGCTATATCTGTCTGAAATATTTGGTATATAGTATTCATTATTGTTATATTATATATGGGCATTAGGCACACTCTGGTAGTAGAGATACATTGCCTTGTATTATTGTATGTAAGTCAATTTTCAGTTTCAGTATACTCACCCAATGATCAACCGAGGGGAAGTTTCTCCCCTCGGAATAAATAGACTGGATTTAAGAATGTTATATATAAGACTGTGTAACTGTGTATATATAAGTGTAGTCTAACAATAGAGTGAGCCTTAAACCTTAATCCCGTTTACTCTAAAATAATGAGTGTCTGTTCGTTTCTATGATATCGGCAGTATATACAAGCGAATAGTGTTAATAAATAAAACACTTAAAAAAAATAGGAGGATATTGCTGTGGTGGAAATTTCACGGTTTCGGTGGACACACTCGCATCGACCAAAGTCGCGAGCAGAAGAAGGTATACGTACTTAAATAACCGGTTGTTAAAGGCGTTGTTAACCCGGAAAGAATATTTCCGTGTCCCTCGGGCCTGAATAATACATTGGGGGCGCGGGTGTGTGAAACACTGGGCCTGCCATTTGATGGCCGGTTGAGAAAGAGGCGGAGGGTTCACGCCTCATTCGGCCACAGGGGCCGCTACGAACGCGCACACCCACACACACCCCACTCCCACCAATGTAATAAGAGCAATATTTTTATTCACCGAGAAACATTTATCAACTTTATGCCTCTCCCCCCCCCTCTTCCCCATGACCCACAGGCTCCCTCTTTCCTTCTTCGTTCCTTTAGCCTGGCCTTATTCGTAATATATATTCCGCGCCGTGTTTTCTCCTAACCTCCTCCCGCTTCCATCGCTCCGGCTAGGTTTTGTTGTGCTTTTAAACTGGAAAGAATTTAATAAAAGGAATAGTATACACTTTTCCCCAAAATTGAAACAAGAAAAGAATAATCCTTTGAGTGATCTCCCATCATATTACCGGGCCTATCGGTAATATTATTGGCCAGTCTATATTATAATAGCACAACTGTCTAGGAGCGCGTGGCCTGTCAATACATTTCGGAATATCGCTTCCGAAGTTTTATTAAAATTATCGGTTTCAGTCTAAACAGAGGACTCACTCAGATGAAAAATAGTTCAAGAAGATAATTAATCCAGAAATCCAGACGGTTGAAGTAAAGTAAATTTTTTTTAAATTTTTGCTGTATTCTAATAATAATTTGAAAATTGTGGAGGTGAACCGGCTGCAATATTTCAAGTAAAGTAACCAACAATCCCATTCTACCTCGAGCTCGTTTCGAGGGCCCGATCGATGGCTTATTAACTTTGGCAAGGGCTATCTATGATATTGGTCGTCTTATTAAAACACACACACTCTCTCTCACACCCTTCAACTGACTTACCGGGACTTAATTTACTCTAAGACGGCGGAGACCTCAATTATTAATACTTTATTGGTTAACGGTTTGCTCGGCATTAAGTGGGTGGATGGTTGCCGGCCCCGAAATGAATATAGCCCGGTAATTGGGGCACCGGGTTTAATCTTGGAGGAAACTCCCCAGACCTCTTCTCCCCACCCGGTGATTATGTTTCAGAACCGCCTTCCCCCACCCCACCACTAATTGATTAGTTCCAAGCGACCAGGGCCAATCGACTTCCGAACGATTCAAATTATTAAGAAACAGACTAGTTAACATAATCTCGTTGTCAATATATTTTTATAACTTAGGGCTATGACTGAAATCCAATCATCTAGATAATTATCATCTGGATAATTATTATCTAGACATTATGCATAGAATCAAAATACCTCAAACTTACATGGAAACACCCGAGTACACAATGCACTACTATGAATGTGCTTACGTGTACCACAACCCGTACTCGGACTAGAATATTCTGTCAACCACTTGTCTATGAGATTGAAGCAGTAGGTGTTAGGGAGAGGGTGGAAAGGGGGAAAAGGAAGCTCAGATATTAGCCACTAATTTGCGATGTTATATAGCAACGGGTATAGGTTGTCGAGGAAATGACTGCAAAAGGAAAGAAGAAGAAGAAGTAGAGGGGATGGGAGCGAAGGGCGGAAGCCCCATTAATCAGGTGAGGGGCCACTCGGTTCTTGCCAACCGGACCCCACCGAGCCCTCCAACTTTTTGCCCACAAACCCACGGTTACGGCCAATCCACGTTGTAAGAACACACGGCCGACGCGAAAGCTCCGCTGACATTTGCCTCAACGAGGGTCAACGATGCGTTGGTCGACGATTTTCAACACTGAGACCGCTCGAACTTTAATTCCGACGAGACATCAAGGTGACCGCCTACATACGAGGAGTACAGAAACCGAGAAACCGGTCTAATCCCGCATGACAGGCCCATATTAAGAGTCTCAATAATAAAACCGAGTCAAAAGCCAGTAAACAGACACATTCGTCACATTACAGACGCCGACCCAATCGATGCTGAATTAATTTTAGATCGGTTCTTTCAAAATTAAATTCAACTTTATACGTTTTATGTCGACTATTGAGGTCGGCGACAATAAACCAACTCCATAAATATATGGAAATGAGATTTCATTTTCGTCGGGTTTTTACGGACAGCCGATCAATCGTATGCGCCCCCGTGAAAGAACTTATTTACGACTTTTCCGTCATTAGAGGATGTATAAAGTATAATGAGGACTATAAGGGGGAGAGGTTTACAGTTATTGGGAGAGCCCGACAGACTTTTTTATACGCATCTGGCCATCAAACACTGCCCATAAAATTTCCTATTATCTAAAATAATCGGGAAAACACCCCCACAAAGAAGGTTCCGAGTCGATAGTTGAGTTTTAGTGAGACGTCCTTTTCGAAATATCAAATCTGCTTAGAAATCTCCATTGTCGTAAGCTTCTCATTGTGGCAAAAATTGTTAGTAAACGCGTAATGTTGTAGGGAATTTAAGATAAAGGCCTATATGTGCGCGACTGGAGATTAGAATCTTTGACAATGACCGACACGTTTCAGCCCACGCGTCTTGAATACTTAAGCGGTTTATTCTGGGGAGAGGACACCCCAACGTGATTAACGAGGAATGAAGTTGGGTAACGACGGTGATGTGTGACGCCGCAATAGAGCGTCGGATTAGCGCCAGATAAGAGCCTGTTCTCTGCGGACTTAGGGGGTATTAGCAGACTCTCCCCCGCCCTTCCACCCCTCCTCATCATCTCTTCTACCCTTCCGGAACAAAATCCCTGGCCGCTGTTTTCAAAATTCAGACTATTACGCAGCATTAAACACAGAATTGGCATTTGTCTCGGCCGTCTTAATAAACTACAATAAGATCGGAGTATAAATTTGAATCGATTTAGAATTTTAGAATAGCTAAAATCCAGGCGATAATGTGCGAGAGTGCTCAGTTAACAGTTTCACGTTCATTATTTAAAATCACTGAACAAAATTATTTTTGGCGGATCGCTAGTGCTTTCTGTGCTTACACGACTGGAAACGCGGTGACAAAATTATCTTTCGAGTGAAAATGAAGACATATTTTGTAACAGAAGCTTCCTCAAAACTAGAACCCGTTCGTTACTTGCCTGAAATAGAGAGCAGCTGTTTCACAGCTAATTTTTTCAAACGTGTTTTGAAATTCTGACCGTGATTCGACCGCTGTCTGAGAAGGAACATTTTTAGTTATTGGATCGGGTGTACAGTTGGGTAAGGTAATTTATATAAGAGCGAGGCACATCTGGAATGACGTGTAAGTAATTGCCTTCTTTGAAACTGGAATAAAGAAGTTTCCTGATCAGAACAATGTCAATTGTATTTCAGGCCATACTTGGAAAAACTCCTCGTATTTCCTTGTTTCGGCTTCGAGGTACTGTAGGGACTTCTCAGTATTTTGAAAACTAAGGATGTTTCGACGGTATTTTTATTTGAAGGGCTGACATTTATTTTAATGACAAACGAGCATCCGTTATTGATTCTTTCATTCTCCTAACATTCACTCATCTAATTGTGACGACACTTATTCTCATCTGCTCTCAGTATCTCCAGTCAGACAGTCCGGCAAAGTTATTTGACCAGAGATACCAACGTTAATCAATACAGTACAGCATAAGTTACCTTGCGAATGGAATTGGGACCGTCTCCGGGGTAGTTCTTGCTTTATAGGAATCGATTCGAATCGAAAGGTCTCAATTTAGTAATTCTCGTGGCGTTGGCCTGTTCGTGCCGACTCAGCAGAATCATCCAACGGGGGGACCATGAATTAAACATCCTATCAGAATTTTCCTTTATCTCAATTCTCTAGCTTCAATTCAAAGAAACCGCATTCGGAGGGAATACGGATATTTTATTTACCAGTTTGTAATTTAAGTTTTTTGTTGGAGCTTATGAGGAATTCGACAAAAGTCTATAAATTCTATAAATTAAGTAATTGTCATAACTGAATTCTGATAAGTTACAAACTGAAAAATTTTATATACAGGTGGCCTATATAATAATAATTGAAGCAATATAATAATAAATCATATATAACTAGCTAGCTCCTTACGATTATTGACTCTGGATACCTGTGCGGGATAGACAGTGTTCCTATCAACAATGCCCGAACCATGAAGGACAGAAATTTTGTTCAATATTTTATAGCAATGAAATCAATGTTTTTGCACTTTTACACTGTGGTCGCAAGATATCCAAAAAACGTGAGAAAAGTAAAAGAAAACTATAGGTAAGAGCCACTAAGGGATAGTCATTTTTTAGGACGATTGATAAGAAGTTTCTGATCTCAGCGGGGACAGACGAAGCTTAATAATTTTGAGGGGAAGTAGAGGGCGTTTGGGGGTCAGCGGCAAAATTCAGGAAGCAATATCTCGAGGGATGAGAGGTCGAAGGGGGGCGGTTGGCGGCTGGCGAGGGGCGGGGAACAGGCTCCCTAAGCCGAGCTCAGCCGTCCCCAGGAGGAGGCACCTCCCGCGGTTTAAATTCTCCGATATTAATCGAGGGCTCGGAATAATAATCGGGGAAAAGCAATTATGCGAAAGCCGGCGACCGCTCCTCGTGTCACCTGCCGGGGCAGACCGAACCGGTGAGGGGCGCGAGGGTGGGGGGTGGGGGTCGAACCCCTGAATAATTCAAACCTCCAACGACCCCTCGGCACCAAACGAACCGTCGCCCAATCCCGGTGGACGCGAGTCGCAATGGCGGTAAGACTAATAAACGGGGGGTTGAGCGGGGAGAGGCGGGGTGCGTTCAGAACTAGTGATCCAGTATACACCTCCTGATCTAACTCAGGAGGAAGAGACATCTTGGGGTAAATCCGAAAGTTGCTACAAATGCTTATGTCGCAGACAACGTGTCGCCACGTCGTGATGGAGCTGGCCTACAGA
Organism: Lethocerus indicus; assembly: GCA_019843655.1. Classification (NCBI taxonomy): domain Eukaryota; kingdom Metazoa; phylum Arthropoda; class Insecta; order Hemiptera; family Belostomatidae; genus Lethocerus; species Lethocerus indicus. The sequence continues at coordinate 29,609,451 of JACDQD010000003.1, read as the reverse complement.
AAACTAATCCAAAGCTTAAGGGAGCTCATGAGTAGGGTGAAATAAATAATTTATTAAATATATGTATTATATAAATTTAATTTATTTCAAATAAATGTGGCCTGGTACCGTGAAACGAAATCAACAAGTATATCCGCGGTAGTTACACATAGGCCACACAGGGCTGTTATTCGGTACGGCAAATAGAGGTGAATCCTGAAATTGCAAGGGAGTTGTTGGTAAACAAAAATTAGTGCAAAGCACTATGAAATTCAGCACTGAGGCTTTCAGTTTTCGAGATAGGCGGGACTATACCTATCTTATTCTTCTATTTTATTCTAAAATGAATCTTGCGGCCATATGTCGTGCGGTCATCTCAGGGATTCTATGATAGAACACCCAATTTTACAAGTAAATTTTGTCAGTTAATTTAATTTGAAACTCGAATTGAAATAATAAAGGTTGAGAAAATGCATCGCATTCCCTCTCGACGTTTTTTGAGGCTCCCCCGCCTCCATATTTTAGTAGGCCCGGGTTATTAAATGAAGCGCGGATTGAAGCCCCCCGTATCGTGGAGGATGACAAGTGTTGGGCGGGCCGACAATAGTGTCGGGCCGCCGTCCCATCGATCAGTCGAATAACAACGATCTGAATTATTGATAAACTGGCCTCAATCGCTCCACAACTACAAACAGAACGGCCCGATTCCGCTCCAAATACCGAGTCCTATTTGCTCCCAATTTCAAAATCCCGAGGCCCCAGTGTCTACAAACCCAAATTGGGTTTCTTTAACAATCGGTGAATTATAGATTCTAAATACGATAAAGGTAAGTGTTACAAATTAATAATTAGTGCAAATAGTCAGCTTAGTGGCAATAATAACATAATAATATGGAAACATATACTTTAATACACCGGTAAATTGTGAAACCGTTTTAACTGTTCTAATCAGTTTTTCGAGCAGTCAGAAAATAACTTATTATTCTGTTGATTGGAGAAAAAAATGCCGCTTTGGCACAATAGATTTTTTTCTCAATTCAGAGGAGGAAAAGAGCCGCTGAACTACTGTTTTTCGGAGGAAAGTGCTCCGGTCCTCAAATTAAGCGGATGACTCAGCAAAGCTGCTGCGCTCAGGGGCTGCTTTTCAAAGAAAGGCATCCAGACGTGGGTGGAGGAGGGAGAGGGGGTGGGTTTGACGGGGAGTGAGTCAAATTATAGGTAAAATCGGGGCCGCCTCTTTACGAAGATCCCATTCAAAACCGGTGGACGCTTTGGGCCAACGCTCTTCAACGGATAATACGCAATTAGTCCCACGGGTCTCACTCAATACCCGTCCGATTCAATTGTTTCTTGTCGCATTTTTATTAACGAGGCGCTTCGAGTGTATTTCTTATTTGGATTTGTTATTTGTATTTGGTATTGGATTTGTTTATCTCCAAGTATTAATTTGAGTTGAGCGTATTACGAGCATAATTACACGGGGTTGAAAGAACATATGAGTCTCAAAAAGGTAATTTGGTTTAGAATCAGCTAAATATATATATTTTATGTTACTGATGATGTATCGATAATGATTGAATATTATTATAACCATAGAGTAGATTATAGTACTCTCGGTCACTAGGTGCTTTCTCTACCTACGTCTTCCCTATAATGCGGTATAGAAATTTATTTTTCTATCAAAATTGTGAAAATTACCGTGTACAGAGCCTTATGGCTAATTTATGATGGGTCACTGAGGACTGGAAGGGAAATAGGTGGGTCAATCCTACCCATGGGGGTCGGTTTCAATTTGAGATAGGCCCAAGGCGAGTGTCCGGCCGCCATTTTCCTGGTCAATGACTTATCGGTCAATGGGGATACCGCCTAATAATTCTCTCTCGGTAAGTTTACCATCGACATTTCTTAGTTTTGTCTAAATCAGTTGATCATAAAGTACCAAAAACTACCGGATACGTTTCTATCTTTCGAGTGTAAAGAACGAAGGACGAAGAGAGAACTTACAAAAGTACATGGAATTATGAGTCGCAATTGAAAACGTGATAGAAATTATTGGTCAATCACCAACCTGAGCAAATAAAATGAACCGTCTCCACACAAATGTCTTAAATTATTAAATATTTGTTAATAAAAACTAGAAGAAACTTATCGAGCTAAAAAAATGATGATACATGGAAATTGCCAGCATAGATGCATCGTAGCGGATCAGAACTAAATGGATATTCGGTAATTTGCGTTAGTAGGATTGAGTTGTCTCTCGGCGATTATTCAAGCCAAGGGGGAGAGAAGCAGTATTTTGAGTTGCTTATGTGTATATTTTTTTTATGGCAGTAGGAACGCCGAGGCACTTCCGATGATTTATCGGCGCCCAGATAGGTTTGGTCCGGGCGCTTCCCGCCCGGGCAAATGGGCCCCCCATCTCTACCTCCCAATCAAAACACTTTTCCCAAGCTCCCAATCGACATTTATTACTGGCGGTGATTTTTCACCGCGGTATCGTTTCGGTTTTGCTACTAATCCGAGCCAGATTTTCAAAATTCGATGCCAATCTATCTTTCCGCCCAAAAACCCACCCTTTGCAACAGCCGACTAAATCCAGGGACACGGCATACAACGGACCCACTATTTCCGGCCAGATCTGGATGGAAACACGCCTCGTGATTTCCTTATATTGTGTACTGTGATCATGAATTATTAAATAAATGGTTTTTTTTATATTTGAAGTAAATTTATCCCAACAACTCAACTCGCAACAGTTATGTGACCGGAGTTGTCGATAGTTGTGATAACTTACGACCAAATAGTAGATGAAATATAATAAATTAATTCATTATTCTACGATGATTCTTATGTTTAAGTACATTTGAATCATATCACAATCTAGGATTAATTAAAGGCGTAAAAATATGCATTCTGAATAGTGAGATAAATTCCATGTGAACTGTGATTAAAATGAGCCAGCAAAAATTAATTTATAATTTTCGTTTTTCTATTATATATACTTCGTTAAGTAGTTATACGTTAAATGAAATTATTATTACATATTTTATTAATATTATTAAAATTATTGAATGCGAAATAGTCCTGTATAAACCTATTCACTCGGCCAAATGACAATAGCGCAGAAAAATGATAGTTTAGGACATGAAAAGAGAGATAGGGGGCCGAGGATTTTCGCGGCCGAAAGGTCAATGTTGTGAAAAAACCGACGTCGCGCCATTTTTCCATTTTTTTGGCTTTTTGACCGCGGCGATACATTTTGCCAGTTCAGCCGGATTAGATTGAGTTAGGTTTGTGTTCTAGGTCAGTTGGATGGTGGTGACTGATGCATGAATGATGTATGGATCTGGGCCCAGAATATCGGCCTTCACCCCCGCCCACCGATCCCCTCCATCAGCCTCATGTTAACTCTCTCCCTCCCTCCCTCCCTCAAACTCTCTCCCTCCCTCTCTCTTTCTCGACGCACCCCGCTGGGGGGAACAGAAATGCATTCGTGTGTGGGTCAGGCAACCCCACGGCCCCGGTTAACATTGACTCCACACTACATACATTTACACTAAACAACCTCCCCCTCATATGTACTTAGGAATTTACAGAATATACATCTGTGCATCGCCGAAAATACTTTATAATATGTGGCAATCGATTGAAGAGTTCACCTAGTGAAAACATGTAATATAATCAGTTATGCGGAGTAATTTCAAACAAAGTTATTAATAATCTAATTTGAATTACAAATTTCAAATATTATGATCCATGAGTTAGTGATTATACGACATTTTTCGATTCTCCCAGTATGTCCTGTACGAGAGTAAACTTGGTTTCATGCATTTTTTACTGGGTACTTTTCAAGTTAATCGATAACATCAAATGTATTACACTGATTAGAATAAATGTCCAGCTATAAGGAAGTATTGTATATTTATATTTCCTGCCTGTTCCGAGCCGTAAAAACTGGTATAAAATCCCCGACCGGAGCGAAGACCCGATATGGAGCAATATGAGCGGGGCGTCGACCGAAGCGGAATGTGCCATCGGGAGCGTCATCCGATAGAACGGCTGACTAGGGGGTCACGTATATGATGAAAAAAGAGGAACAGGAAGAGAAAATGTTACGATATGGTAGCCATCGGCGAATGTGACATTGGAAGCGTATATGGGAAATGCCGAGCCCGTTATAGCGTACACAGCTTCCAGGAATCCGGTCCTAAGCAACATCCAGCGATTTTCGAGCGAGTTCTCACCGATATTTCTCTCCCAAATAACATCAGAATATATATCCGCATTATATCCGCACATTCCAGATTCCACCGGTTCAAATTAATTGTTATTATTAGAATTAGTAAGGATATATTAATTTCGCGCCTAACCCGGTATCGGGACCCGGTAATGGTTGCTAATTACGTATCGATTGTAGCGTCCCGTTTTCCTGTGACCTTGCCGTACAAAAGAATAACAAATTTCAGTCCCGAAACACCATCCTAATCCTATGGTAATCACCATACTACATCCTGACATCCCCGCGTGATATTAACATAGAAGAAAAATAGAAAATATTTTAAAAATAATTTTCCTCTATTATTCTCTATTTATATTTGTGATAATTTAACATTGGTGACGTTGATTGTATTATACAAGTGCGGCAATAAAACATTTAAAAAAGATTATATAGATTATCGGGCAGCGCATGAAATAAAAATCTAAATTATGAAAATCAGAATACTGACATATCTTCAAGTCGATATGACTTTTATCTCCCGGCTCCGTCCAGTTATAATATAATGTACGGACAATCCAAGGTTCTGGTTTGTGGACCAACACTCCAATAGCAATTTAGCCCGAACCGCGGTAGCTTTCAAATTGTTTGTTGACAAACAGGGAGTAATTGGCGGAGGGCTATCTGAACTCCGCCGCAGGATTTCGGTCGGAAAGGACAAGGGGAGATTGAGAGAGTTGCTCGGGCCAGAGGTAAGGGTCTGTGTTAAGTAAGGGCTAAGGGATGGTGGGGTAGTTCTACGAAGGGAAGTTGGAGGAGGGGCGGGTTTTAGCCGGTGACAGCCGGACCATGGTAAGGCGATAGCGGCCCACGTACACCGCCCCTCATCCACTTAGCGCCCCGACCGGAGATATCGCATTTCCGGCCCACTTCTGAACGCCGGCCACCTGTATAAACACCTTGTACACGGGCACACGACCGATTATGAGGAAGAACGTTTAAGGAAAATATAGCGTAGTGATTAAAGCATCAGGGTTCAAATCCCGATCCCAGTGTCGGGTAAAATTTGCCACAGATTAGAATACGTTATTTCATTCACCGACTTTACGTTTTAGTATTATTAATATTTATAATAAAACAATCCTAATCACAATAGTTAGGAACAATTTCTCAACAACGTTTCAGATTAAACGAATCTGTGCATCGTGACCACAAATAAGTACCACGTTTACTCGAATGTGTATTCTAAAGTAGTTTATTAGTCTACACTGGATCCGTAAATTCGCAATTGTACAAGCTGCTATTGTGCGGCATGCATCGGTTATTATAGAATCAGGCGGAAAATAGGGCGCACTACCGGCTGGAGAGATATCCATGATAATAAAAGGAGGTTTAGTCCCTTCCCGTAGGAGAAATACGGGAAACATGGGATTTGGCCTGATATTAGATTTCTACAAAGCCGTCCCCGTACATTTATAGTGTCTATCTCTCTCCCTCTCTCTCTCTCTCTCTCTCTCACTCTTTTTGAAAACTAACGCTAACTCCAAGGATTCTGACCGAGTACTGCAAAATGAGCCATTGCCGCAGTTTTATTTTTGAGTTACACGGCGCTGATACTACACCCGCATGGTCTGTATCAGTAATTCGGCTAAGCAAAATACAACGGCGCAGATACTCAGCCCGCATTACAGACATGTCGTTTGTTTAGTATCAGGCAAATAAATAAACTGTAGTATTATCCACTGTCAAAACGTTCTGCATGTAAATTTTGACAGACTAAGAACTTATTAAATAATATAATAATACGATATAAAATAATTTAAAAAACTGTCTTAAAATATGGCACTCAGGATATTTGGACTGTCATACTAAATAAATCTAATCATAAATATGACTACAGTAAAATATTGCCATGTTAATTGTTGTTAAGAGTGTACGCCTGAAATATATAAAATACCTATAATGGCTTAGTACAAGTAAGCTAACGGAGATAGAGAATGGAACGAGTGACTACTTCCAAAACACCCGCGGTATCCTTGCAATCGTCTTAACTAAAAGATATCGCATGAATTCTACATTTCGTAAAAAATTAGACGATTCTTTCATTATAATTGAATAGGCTTATAATAATTTTAGTTCCGAAATATATTACAATTCCATCCTGGTTAAATTCTGTTCGTTTTCGATGTTCATAATACGCACATTCTTACTTAATAAAAGCGTGTAAAGTCTAAGTAAAAGGAAAGTAAACGCCGAGGGTTTTTATCTTTTACGACTCAGGTCACTAAATTACAAAGGCGGGAGGAGTCGTCCCGGGAAAAATTTTAAAGTGCGCGAATAAACTCTGTTCTCGCGAAGTGAAAATGGACAACGACGGGGCGGTATAATTTTAATTTTCTTCTTTCTTTCTCGGGTGTGCGCAGAGCGGAGCCACATAACTCGGCGGGCGGATATAAGTAGGCGATGATAAGGCGCCGGGTGTAATCAGTTGGAGGAAACGCGTGCATCTTAGTTTTATACAGATTTTACAACCGAGAAGCACCGCCTCCGTGGAGCCGATAAGGGCCCCAAAACTTATTACTGTTAACTAAGAGTCGCCTCCTTAAATTATGGACAAAGTTATGACACCTCCCCACCGCCGTCGCGACCGCGGCCTCCACCCCTCTATCCACTCCCATCCCCCTCCCCTTTAACTTCCGTGCCAACTACACCAACAATTATCACAATAAATAACTGTTCTTTTATTTTCTTGACTCGCCAATGCAGTCTATTTGATGTAACGAATTCGGGTCGATGAAAACACGGGGTCGAAACTTTATTTCTATTGAGACCGCCCATTTTGATTAAGTTGCAGTCGCGAGAATCGTAAAGTCTGGTACACTTGTTATGTGCCCTGCGAGATTTCGGAACCCCAGTTTCCTCGATCTTCTGTTTCCTCTTTTAATTTTGATATATTTTTTTTGATACTCAGGCGATTAAAAGTGTATAATAGTACATCACAATATTATAAATATAATGCTATAGGCGATAGTGGCATCTTGAATGAATAGTTGAGAGGCAAAATTTGTTCGTTTTTCAAATATTAACCGGCGAATCCTAAAATTCAGTAATACTAAATATTTATGAAAATTTGTAGACGATATTAAATACAGACATTAACCTGTTTTTAAATAAAAAATGTCTAATTTGGGGAAAAAAAATCCGGTCTAAATCTAGACCTCCGTGTTGGCTATTTTTTCTTCCTTTCAACACTCGCCTAAGCAAAGTTTTCCGAGCTGGCAGTCACCTCATTACCAGGCCAGCCCCCCTCCCCCCCAACCCTAGGCTCCTCTCGGAAAACTCGAGGGGAAAAAAGGCTGAATAAAAACAATGTTTCAACAGTAGTAGACAATTATAAATTGTAATTAGGACTGCAAGAGGAAGGTATTCCTAATGCTTTCAGTCGGCAAAACTATTTTCCATAGCATATTTGAGAAACCTGTGCGTCCGCGGTAAAACAATAAATCGTATCTATCCACTAACTAGATTCTTCTTATTAATTATTGTCATATTTCTCGGGGTTAACAACCTCGTCCAGTCGACCACGCGTTAGTTCCAAACAATACCGACAGACTCCATATCAATTTATGCGCGCAATTTTCCACAAGCCGATACCTTACAGTTATCGCGACCCATATCTCGCCTTCGCCTCGTGAGTCTCGATACGATTCTGAACTTAGGCCAACGAAAAATTGAATAATAAATAGGATTATCTGCTGTAAGGTGAATTACAGACTACAGACTTTCATTGCTTTCTGAAAACCCATTGAAACTCATTTGTGGACAGTATCCCTGGAATTTCACGACTAGCCAATACTTCAATTGGTCGTACAGCCTGCAGCATTGACGATCATATTTTTTGAAAGAGGCCTATTAAGAGGCCACAAAGGGGACAGATGTTGGATAAGGGAGCCGCGTACGGGCCTAACGAAGGTGACCTTTTTTAAAAGCGGTAGATTACAATTGTTTGCATGTAGTCGGTTGTATGATTTTCGACATGATATTCGATTCGTATAATTTCAGAGCATACACAGAAAATTTGTACTATATGCATGACCTATCTCTCGGTAGGCTAAGGAAACTCGAGGTTATTCAGTATGAGTGAGTTGATCGCACGACCTCAAAAAGTTTCGCGCGAGAGAACTTCACAGAGGAGCGTTAATGGGCGGAATTATGCCCAAACGCTTTATTGTTAATGTATAAGATGGGGAACTTCGTAATAAGTGAGCGGCTCCCGGCTTACAGCCCAAGTCCTATATAGACGGGGTCCGAGGGGAAGAGGGCGAAGTTTTCGTTTTCGGTTTTCTTGTTCGTGATCCACAAGTGATTGATGGAGATCGTTGTTAATTTAGGCGATAAGAGCCGGGCCGAGGGGAAATTCGGCCGCCCAGCCCTTCCCTCACGCTACGTTCAACTTGAAACCGGTAATTCGGGTTAAATGAAGCCGTCTAAAGTAGAAAAGATGTAAAGTCAGTCTACGTATTTGATTACGGAAACTTTCGCACGTAACAAATCATTAGTTTTATTTATTCAAGCCACGGTTGTCCAACGGAAATTGAACGAAATACATTGGAATTAATATTATTATAATGTATAATAATAAATCTTAATAAAAATAACGCTGGCAAAAGACCGCAATTTTGAAGTAATTCAAAATATATTACTTGTTTTATTTGTGGCTATTGTGGTTTCATCATCACATCGCAGGCTATTAGTATGCGGTTAGATAGTTCGGCAAATTATTAATTAATGATAAAAAGTGCCTAACGTTTATGTTTAGTACAATGGTAAATGCAGTTATTTTTTCATTGTTATGAATACATTCATCATGTATGCCTAGAAAATAAAAAGTTCGAGTCTTTTTATACTAACGTGTTTTAAATTTGAGCCAACACGAATGAAACCGAGTATTTGCGTACAGGAAAACAAACAAAGTTTTTCGAACGGACGGAAAATACGACCGCTAAATGTCGGAACGCCGATGAAAATAACAAGAGCAGTAAAGAGGTCAATCTGCGGTGTGGGACACGTCAGCCCGTTGCATCGTGAATATATCTGCGCTGGAGTGTGATACAGGAGGGAACCACAAAGGGATTAAAGCCAACCGATATGAATTAGTCGCAATATTAATAGAACAAACGCCCGCAGACACCGCGGTATGCTGAAAGTTGGCAATGGGTAATTAAACATTCGGTAAATTAGAGTTTCCTGAAATGTTTCGGCGATAGAAAATACAATGGAAATTTCTCAGTAGATACATTCGTTAGCCCGTTTCACAGCTGTACGCTTCACCCCAACAAAACCCAATTTTGATTTATTCGCATCCATAACCTAATTTGTGAGTGCAAGACGCGGAGTGTGAAGTACGAATATTGTTTCATTTAACTACAGTTTTCTAACATATCGTTCTAATATATGAGTTATATACACGTATATTTTTGATGCAATGAATATTTGCTACATTTGCATTGTGGAAATTGAAGAATCTTAATCCGGGAATGGAATAAATGAAATTGTGAATATTCGAGTAACTTGGGTAGTTTGTTTATCAGCTGTTTTCAAATTGGTGTTTAAAAAGAGCAAAATAGCGGTTTAGGAAGTAGAGACAATCGTTTAAATATATTTCACACACCGCTAGGTCTAATATTTTTCTACCCATCCCTACATTTCTTATAATGGTAGATCGGGCACACAAGTGCTTCTATATATGCCAACGTATACAGTTAGTACTAACTTGTGGTTTTCATAGGCTGCCGTAAACAAGAATCAAGGCGGCGTCAAATACGTTTTCCTGGTCGTAAAACCTGCACCGCATACAAGAACATGCATACCCACCTGCAAAGAACAAAAAACAGTATTAAATAACGACAGTAATTGTGTGCGTAGGTTTTTTTTTTAATTTTTATGATCATATATTTGAAATATCACGGTCAAAGTAGTCTTTGAATAACTAAGCAATCATTTCTTCATGAAGATGAAATAAATTCTGGATTGAGAGCAGGCCTGGAATAACTTGGAAGACTCCTGAAGTCCAACATACTTAACGCGAAGTCGATACCACCGAATTTTACAATTTTTACAATTTGTACAAAAGTACAAATTATAATTGCTTAATTCAGTTGCCATAGTACTCCCTTTTTTGACTACTATTTACAATAATTTGTATTATTTTTAATGTAATTGAATTTGATGATGCTTAAAACCTGACCTCCGTGCCAGCGCATGCTGATAAGAGCCTGAAAGCAATCTTCTTTAGCTTCCCACTTAAGTGTCTTATTATATAATTCCCAATAATCCATATTTCAACGAATTCTATTCTTTTCTTCCTCGCGGCTGAGATTCAAAATCCCACAGCGGAACAGCGTTAGGGCGCGGGTCACAAATTCCTCCCCAACGAAATGTTATGGGGGTTTTCGGCGAACTATATCCATCGCTTCCAATTAATTACGCCGCCCGTTGGTCGGGCGTTAATCCCGTTTCGGAAGCGCGTTCTCCCATTAAGTGTACAATAATTGTACGGAGCGGGGGAGGAATACTCAATTTATTAAGTATGAATTTTCGCGCAGGGCCCAAGGTGGGAGACGCGAGTGGAGCGAGCCGTCGGGGAGCCGCTGATTGGGTTAGCGGAAAGGCGGGCCAAGAGCCAACCGGGCTATTGAATAATCTCTGTGCCTCTTTACATCTCCTTTAACAATACCCATTAATATAACTTGCCGAACGAACGAGGTTTTAGTGCGTTAGTGTAGTGTTCATTTTAACGTATTTGCATTAGAAATTGCAAAATGTTACTTCACATTATCGTTAGTCAATAAGGGGAAATTTCCGATACTGTTTATGTATATGGCTGTTGTATTACATTAATTCCTCAGTTATTATGACATGATATTCTAAGGAAGACCAGTGTCACGCTAAGATAATATCGTTGCTGTGTATTATATGTATATACAATAATATTTGTTAATGCCATTAATGCGATTAGAAATTATTATCTCAATTTGGCCGTATCGTAACATAAATCGCTAATGACAAATCACGACGGGACAAATAACACTGTCATTAGTTACGTTTCGGTTTCCCGCCGTCGTTAAGAAGCATTCAGTTAGTAATATAATGAGGGGCATACGCGCGTCGGACAGGTGGAAGCAACCTGTCAGCACTATCGCTATACTGTAACTGTGGATCTCCGATTGCCACAGACACGGCCAGCAGACGAAACTAATTAGAACCGAACGAGCGGGAGAACGATACTATCGCATTGCACTACAATCAGTGAATACAGAGGTTGGTTTTATAGACAGGCCGAAGGAACGTTATTAAATCTTCTTACACGTTACTAAACGCACAATTTTTGGTTTATAGTTTTTATTTGTATAACTAGACTAGAATAATCGTATTATTCCTAGACAATTTAATAAACCATCATGCACGAATGCATTTTCGGTTACGTCCAGAATTACAACAGGAAATTAAAGAACTCTACGACTTCTTGTGCTTTGATCATTATGTAGTTAATCGTAAATAATCAAATTCTGGTTAACTAATAATGTAACCGGCATGTTTATATCTTTCTTTATTGCTGTACTAGTATTTTTACCAGCGTACATTTTACAGAAGTACCGCGCCAAACTGAGCCGGAATTCAGAGGTCAGGTTCCGCGAAACACATACTTTCTCCGCTCATTTATTGACTACTTTTTTCTGAGCTTATAAAAAGTTAAAAACACCACTTAAAAATTCTACGAACACGGTTGTCCGTGGACGACTTTTATATATGCACACGGGTTTCAAAATGTAAATTGACACGATACGTCACTCGTGACTTTTCGCTTTTGGGTTTCTCTTCGTCGGGGCCAGAAAAATTTAAAATCCTGCCAAATGTTGTCCATTTTAATTATCACGAATGTTAAAGAACCGTTCGCATTATTTTTTAACAATTCCAGATTTTAAATGGTATGATGATATGGATATCCATAAATTAGCTCAATTTCTCATAAGTGGCTTTCTTATTTCCTACATGTTTATTACACTCCCCGAACAATTGGGCGGTATTGGTTCCTTGACTTTTACGCAATCACCAGTAAAAGACTTGGGCAGTTGTAGAAACATATTTTTTATAAATACTGACACATTCTGAAGAATACAGAATGTTTGTATTAAATATGCAAGATTTATCGCCGCCCATATCGGCACCCTTTAAATACGGAAAGTAATCGCTAGAATAGCTAATTAAAATTACTGTTGAAGATGGAATGCTCAATGTATACGGGCAGTCAACATAATCCATTTGAATTGATATGGCGTTGAAGCGTAATTGCAGTGAATTAGCTAATCTTTCGTACATGGTATGTTACTATTCATGTTTTGTGATAGGTTCAGTACCTACTGTCCAAATACCGGTTTCCTGTTGAATACTCAGTATACTGAGCGATTTAACAGACTATTATTGATTCGTCGCCTATGTCGATCACACCAAGTAAATTTATCATCAGCACGTATTTTATAAGCCAACTGCATGCTAATACTATCGCAGCGTACGATAGCACTCGCTAGTGAATGACTGGTTTTGAAATCGGTGCAAGGACAGCTGATCGGTCCACGGCTGCACATAACACATAATCGAATTAGCACGCATGACTGCCCGTATCATCAATCACGCGGCTAGGCGACAGAGAGCCCTATTGATAGGAAGACAAAACAGCGGTCAACGTCCGACCGTCAATAGAAATGAAATCCTAGCCCGGAGTATATGTAGATAAACGGGTACACAGACAGAATAACCTTTATAATACGTCATTTCTAGTAGTCCTAGTACAAGGATTATTCAACCTTATGTGAAGTTTTTGAGCAATTTTAATGAATATTTTAAGCTTAATGAATAGTCAATTCGAATTGTTACACATGGATATCAGAGGCAATTTGGAAATATTACAAAACATAAATAACAGCAGTCTCAAAGCGGTACCGTATTTTTGTTTTACCCTACTAATGCATCATGGAACCGAGAAGAAGGTCGTTTGCAATTGATTTGCAAAAAGATCGATAAAACTAAGTACGAAATTGAGGGGATGCACAAAGAATATCATCGGAATGTTAATATTTTAAAATCCGCGTTGATTTCCCATCTAATGCAGTTAAGTTTAAAACTCTTTTTCTTTCGCTTAACATTTTGAACTGCCGATTTAGAATCTGCCTAGGTAGAAAGGAGAAATATTTGTTGGCGGAGGTGACACGGTCTGAAGGATAAGTCGTGGCTGGCCTGAGGGGTCGGTTGGCTGTAGTTGTTGTGTTGACTTATGGGGGCCATTAATGGGAGCGGGTGTTGTGCCGTCTTCCACGGCCGCTCAGCTGGGACCACTCAGCCAAATGGGGCGTAAATTCTTGGCCTCTCCTCTTAGCCGAGGGGCCCCGTAGGCCGGACACCTACCCCCATTGTCCGCACGGCCGAGGTTTATTGGCGAACCGAGAAAAATGCCCCGTCCCCGGGGACAATGCGTTCTCCTCCTCCGCGCTTCCGATTGATTCCCCTTATTAAGCATTCCTTCAGCTTTCTTCTGCGAACGTGATTCCTACCCTCTTGCAATCTATCCGGCTTTCGCGATTTCGTTCCTTAAATTCTGGGTCTGCACGATCCGGTTTGAAAGTACCGCTGTGTGAGGAAATGGTCGAGAGAGAATTACTGCCTTTAATTTCATTGCCTCAGTAATTAGAATAGATTCGCGGCACTGGACGCCTCTTCGGTAACTACAAGTATCAAACATTACGAGAAAAAACCTATTTTTAATGGAGAGGGAAAAAAATTAGAAAAAATTCCCGGGGCGTACATGTAGAAAAATGTCCCGAAATTTCACCATAATCCTATGACAAAATTCAATTATGAAAATCACAATTCTTTTGTATGCCATAAATATTATAATGTTGGTTTCAATTATCATGTTTGCTGTTGCCTTAAGAGTCCAATTAGGAAACCGAAATTAATTACGGCCAATAGGGACGGTTTCAGCCGCCATGGCAAGAGACCGTTGATCGGATGCAGCCACTGATGGACCAGCACGTATTCCCTCTCCTTGGCCCGCCGTTCTTCTCTCACTTCACAAATAATATGAGCGCGAAGTCAAAGAACGGAAAACGTCCTCCCCCCTTCCTAAACCATCGTTGGCAGCGAGGGCATCAAAAATGAATTTAGAGGGCTGGGGTTCCTCTACCCCCCTCCACGACTGAATTTCCGTTTAAATTAGGTTCCGCGATTGTTCAACACTGACTGGGGCGGGGGAGTTCGAATTGAATATTAATGGGAGAACCCTTCACAAATGTTTTTCGTGCCAACTTTTTTTCTGCTTGTAGCAGGGAATTTTTTTTCGAGGATCCGCTCAGATTTTCGTACGACAATCCTAGCTCTCGATAGGAACAGAACTACGGAGAGATACAATCGTATATTCATAAATGGAACTTTCCGAGAGTGTCCTGTACCTATATTGAATGCAAACGATGGAGGGCGAAGGTGAATGTCTCCGCCAGTGTTCACTTTCACGCTTCGTCGACAACCTTGTCCTGCCATATTTCTCAACAGTGTACCCCTGCCAAAGGGTCGACAAAAAGAATCTTGCAAAAGAATCGACTTAAATCGAATATTCGGACTGCTGAGCCCACTGTCGAAAAGGTCAGCCCAAAGGCGGCTAATAAACTTACAATGTACGAAACAAATTTACTACGGAATGTAGAAGAATTCGGATGTTTCTAGCCAGGTGAATAGGAGGTACTTATATAGCGCAATTATATTGACGCCGATAAGGAATTAAAAAATAAATGAAGACACTGGTTACACGCATAGTCCTAAAAGTGAACTCCTTTACAGGATATCGACCCAATCCAATTCGTGGGAAATTAAATTTACCGCGTTTTCTTTCTTTACCTCTTTTTTTATTTCATCACCGAAAAGACTAAACGGAGTAATTCATGCAAATTCGTCCCCCGGGAAAAGCAGGGTGGTGGGGAGGGTATGAATGCTCGCGGTGTGCAGATCTCCCACGAGTACACGCACGCACACACACACACACAATTCGTCGCCGCCGTTTAAATAGTTGAAAAAGTCCGTGCGGAAAGTTAAGCCACCGTGAGGGTGCAGCGGAATGGAGGGGGTGGGGGAGGGGGTTGAAAATAGAATGGAACGCCGCAAAGAGGGAAGAGAGAGATAGAGAGGGAGAGAGAGAGAGGGAGGGTATTGCTGGGGAGGGTAGGAGGGCGTATAAAAGTTTAATCAAGTTGGGTGAGGTTAAAAACATTGCCCGGAGGAAGTGAGTCTTGATGATTTTTTAACATCACCCGCCACCGTCCTCTTATGTCACAATTTCATTTATTATTTCGACCAACACTTCAATCTACTACACCGGCCGGAGCCCAACCGGCCGCCACTTCAAAAGACCGGAGAATTAACCATCTCCGTGTAATTGGATTTGGACAAAATTCATTCCACATTCTCTTTTTCCCCAATTTTCCCATGTGTTGAATTGACCTGATTCTTTATAAGATTGAAATGTAAAAAAAAATAAATACCGGACGACATCCATGATCTTTTACGTGCCATAACAACACGTATTCATCGATATTTCCCCCTTCTTCGCCAGATTTCAATCGGTTGCCACTGATTTGATCAAACATTCTCAGCCTTTTTAAAGCCCTCGGAAATTAATTAAGTGTTGAAAAAATCCATTGTTCTTGCAGTTTTTATTTTTATAATATGAAGTTCTGGTTGACAAAAGCATTCAGAAAGACATTTTGTGTACCAACATTGTTACAAGTTATGAATTTAATGTCACGACTGGCTGATTTGGTCCAACGCTATACCGGTTCCAGTTTCGACAGTGTTCCGTGATAATATCAGAGAGTCAAATAAGAACGGTGGTGCCGGAAACAGGTATATATTTAACACTTTGATTACGGCTAAAATTACCAACACAGTATGTAGTCAAAACTGTTAGCTTCGAAAAGTATATTTTGCGAGAAACGAACGAAATCCAATGTCGAGTGAAATTGTTCCAGGTAAAAAGTTAATAACCGAACAGTAATTTCATAATGAGAAAAGCTTATTACTACTGAAAACTTTGATATTTTGAAATTCACTCGTTGTAATCCCGCGGAACGTGCATCGGCGGTTCTTCCTAAAAGCAATACGAATTACCCGGATAATCGGATACCGTTTTTTGTTTGGACTTCGTGTCCTGTCTGTTTTTGTGTCACAATCCTTAAAAAAGAATTAATATACCGATACATTACAATGAAACGATTTCATGAAAAATAAATAAAGAATAACCTAATGACTTTTAAATTGACTTGTAATTCAAAAGTTGTACAACTGCTGTTAAATAGATTAAATCGCCAGAGATAAAATTTAATAATTCCGATTTTTGAGGAAAATGGAAGAAAAATGTTTTATCAATATCCCTTTTCTAAATCGAACCATAAACAATTTAACTGCGATATTTATTTTCCTCCGGCTTGAAATGATCGATCCTCAACATTCCTTTGGCCTTACCTCTTTACTACCTTTTTATTTGGGGGGTGTGTGGGCCGGCGGGAGGCGGGAGTTTTGTGTAGGCGTCACTGCCAGATTACCAGTATAAATCGTAAAGGACTAATAAATTCATTTGAATTACGGCCAAACGGGCGGCGGTTTGCCTGCGGCAATTTGTTAAGAAGCGAACAACTCATTCATCATTCGTATTGTTTAAAATAAGAATAAAGGTGGCGTTAACGATCGATACCATTTCCGGGCGATTCAACCGGTGCGCGATTCTTTATTGGTTCGATTTGTTCCGAATAAATCTCTGTACACGTGCATATTTTGCGGCCCACTTCTGCAGTTGTCACCAGTTATTACCGATACATTATTGTTCCGCAAGACCTTTCTAAATTGTTTAAAAATACTATCCTTTTGATTTATTAGAAATTAATCAATTAAAGCCAAACATTTGTTTGGACGTTGTGTACGTCTTCGCCCTCGTTTGTTTCGGTCAACATAGAACAAAAATGCCACATTTACTTCTTGTTACTATGTAATTAGTGATTACAAACCCTCGTTCCCCTCATAAATCTTTAGATAATCTACATAGAACGAGAACGGCTTAATTAATGTGAACAAATGGCTTACACTCATTAACAATTTTTCACTCATACGCATCACTGATCATAGCTCGAGCAAAAATTAGTTCAAAAAATGTATATGTTATCATATGTTATAACTGAAACCTTAAAATGTTTCCCATGACACTTTACTTTCGACACCACCAAATTCCACCTTATCAAGCAAGAGCATATTTCAGTGAATGACCACTCGAAGATATTTGTACACTTTTTATTCCATCGTTATTAAAGGATTGATTTAAAGAAACTTCCCCTATATTATACGATTTTATATAATAAAATATTGTCTGTAACTAATATTGAGTCATTAGTGCCTCGAATAACATCTTATGATTATTGTAAAGAATCCATGCCCAATTTCCGCTACATTACTTCAGAACTAGATTGGTCAGAATCGATTTTGCTCTATCGGCAGATTTTATATCCCGATTTGTTTAACTCCAAACAACGGCTATACACGGGAAAGGTTGGGGGTAATTGGGACATTATTCCGAGAGGAGCCGCGTTTTTTTACCCCCTTTCTTCGGCAAATCTTCGGAATTATATTGTAAGTTAATTATGTCGGGCCCGGAGGCTAGGGCGGCGCCAAATTGGGCGCGCGCGGAGCCAATATCCGCGGAAAACATAAACCAGACCCCCGGGGGGCGGCGAGAAAAATGTACCCGGCGCCCCTACGTTCAGAAATTGGTTGGGGCTCGTTCGGTTTTTACCGGGGGGTGGGAGGAGGGGGCGGTTTGAGAGAGCCCAGTAAAGAAGGGGGAGAAAGAAGCGGGACAATGGAGGAGGCGGAAAGGGGTGAGATGAGAGGGAGGCCGCCACAATAATCCAACCGATTTCTATGTCGGACATAGCCGGCCTTGTTAGCGCCGGCACCGTAAATTCAGACCAGTCTAACAATTTTTTTTCCTTTTTCTTTCACCCCTCCGACCGCCCCCGCAACGGTGAACCTCTCACGAGTGCCTGACGTTACTATATCCCATATACTGTGTACCATCCTGGCAAATATCCGTCTTATCTATACTTTGATACAAATTTAATATTTTATATTACTCACACATTCTGGAGGATTCCTATATTAAATTTGTATCAAAGTATAGATAAGAAAGTACAAAGTAAGATAGTAGGATAATGAGATAGTATGATAGTATAATATGTAGAACATTCAGTTAATGTTCATTGGTTACATATTTATTGTTAGTAATCTATGTTGGTAACCTTTTACACAGTGCTTATTTATCTCTACTTTTTAGCGAGTGGCCTCCAATCGTAATTGTATCACAAACCTCTCGGTCGGATTATTAATTTACTTTTTAATTAACTATTGCAGGGATGCTTCTATTTGGAAGAGAGTACGGAGAGGGCAATGCCCCGTTGGGACTCGAGCGGAATATCACTCGCAATGTGCAAGAGGACGGGGGTACAAACATGTTTTTCGGTGATGGACTGTCACGATACGGGAGAAGAAAAACTTAATTCGGAGCATTTAAACAAAAAACCTCCCCTCCAACCACCGTACGGCGACGGGTTAATTCGGACCGCCCGACGGGACGGACACTCCCTCCGGGAAATTATATATTCCATTTTAATCAACTATTCCAACAATGGGTCGCGGATGATTTGGTAGGAGAGCACTGTCGTAGAATGCGACCCGGCCGAAATGAAAAATTCACCCCGAGCAGAGTAGAGGAGCCTGCGGTCGTTAGCGCTTTGTTAGGCCCGACCCCCGCACCACTAGAAGAGACACCAAGGGAGAGAGAGAGAGAGACGGGGAGGAACGAAACCCATGCGGAATATGCGAATGAGAGAGAGAGAGAGAGGAAGAGTCAGTGAGTGGGGGAGACAACCATGAAATGTAAGCGAGAGCTGAGGGGGAGGGGGAGGCCAGTAGGGGAGGACGAATAGAAAGAATGGGAGAGATAGGTACCCATGCGGACCGAGAGTGAGAGAGAGAGAGAGAGAGAGAGAGATAGAGGAGGAGGCTGCTACGAGACTACGGTGACAGTTGGTTTCATACAATCGCCCTTTCTTTATTTATCCAACATCGGTTATCTCTCTCTCACTCCCGCAATCCTCTTCTCCTCTCTTCTCTGTCCCACTCATTCGCGTTATAAAAAGAAACAAAGCCCATACGAGACGAAACACGGTCACATTCCCGGACGGCGTGATACTGCACTTCCGCATGGCTTCCTTCCGTCGTTTTTAAAAACTACGTGAATGTTCGACGGTTGACGATAACAGCTTCCGCCTGCAGTTCGCTAAACGAATCAAGAAATACCGACTTAGCGCTAGAGCTTCACTTTCCATTTCATACATCTATGGGTTACAAATGAAAAGGGAACTTTATTTTATCCAAATGAAACAATTGCCGTGAAGAATATACAGAATCACACGCCGTTCATAATACAAGCATGTAAAGCCATTAAAATTTAAATATTGCTTTTTATGTTATATAGTAATATACATATTGTAAATAAACTCGGCATTTGCTTATGCAATAAATGATTTTTCTTAAATATAAAAAATATACATTTTTTAAGGGCGCACAAGAGCTTATGTTCAGATTCAAGGAAGTGCTACCCACAAAAAAGGTTCAAAATCGCTGGCCTAAAGGTACAGATAGTACGGATCTATTTTTTTTATTTACGTAAATATGTTCAAATATGTATAAAGAAGGGTTACAAGAAGCTTGTAAGTCACAGCTAACAAGCAACAGTAACAAGTAACAGCCGCGGACTACACCAAACATCGTTTCTTGAAAGATGAAGTAATAATATAGTACTATAAAAAACTTCTGGGGTGTGTTTCTCTTCTGATATTCGGAAAACGGACTAACCCGGATGACTGTTCCCTATCTGACCGAATTTCAAAAACCCTGAAATGCGAGCGGCGGGATAGGAGCCCTTATCGCACCATCCACCCACCAAACCCAGGCTCCGAACTTGTCAATAAAAGATCGCTTCTCCTGTTTGTTTTTACCAGGTTAAATTGTTTTTCCCTTTATTTTGTGCCGTATCGCGCTTAGATTTGCGATGCTCGTAATACATGCTCGTATTTCTCGCGGCCTCGTCCGATTGGAGGATTTTGGCTTCACAGCGGCCGAAGTGGGGAGGACGCGATCCGCACTGTGGTCCAGACTGAGGACGGAATATTCGCCGATCGCAGTAAAAAGTTAGCGGACACCGGTGTTTACCCGTCTGCGTGAAAGTTTTCCTTTCAATACTGCCTCATGACTTGTTCTTAAAGTAAACAGGTGAACTTTATTGGGTTCACTTACTCTTCTTACAGTTGGTTCCTGACCGCAATTCTTCGTTGGGAATACTTTTCCTCGTTTCCGAGCCGAGTACTCGACAAACAGAACCCATGCTTGTTCAGGAGTCACACGTTCACTTTTTCTTTTTGTCAACTAGATTCCTCCCGCATACATGTCCATTATAGTATTTAATGTTGCTGTAGTTTTTCTTGTCTTCTGCAGCGCAAGTAGACAGCTCATGAACTGTTATGAGCCTTATAGCATTTAATGAAAATACATATAAACATATTATCAATCTTGTGATGCCCCGTGCCCTGTGTTATCTTCTCCCAATGGTAAGTATTAACGACGAATTAACGAACTGATTTCCTTCCCACCGTAGGACCTTGAGGTTCACCCCGCAAGTCTTCCTTATTATTCGTACGTACCCAGTCCAGAACAAACTCATCCCGAGTGGTTGGATGACTGGTATGGATGTCGCCCTGGGATGTTTCTCAGCGTTTATTGAAGTAGCTAGAGTCATTAGTAAAATTGTTTACATTCATATATATTGTATCATAGTTTATTTATGGTGTCTCATATAAAAACACCATTTTTCATAGCTAAAACAAAGTGATAGACTGACAACTTTAAAAAACCAACGCGATATTGCACCAAGTTTTAATTAACGAAAATAAATTCCAACGCGCGTCAACAAATTTTTTATCAATTGAAAAAACCTCGATGTTAAAATTAATTTTGCCACGGCCGCAGTCGCGGCGGCAATGCATTACCGCTGTGGTTCGCACAAACTGCGATAAAACAATGACTATTGCTCTAATATATTAAATCAGAACTTTGTACATCTTTCATGTCTAAAAAACTCGAGAGTATATTATATTTAATTCGCTCTTACTCTACATTTATCACAACGTAGTTTTAACACGCCCCAGTACAACTTTCCGAAAGTCCGACTAACTCGGTTTCCTTTCACATCTAATAAATCTTTCTCCTTTTGTTGCGGAAACTTTGGAAGAAAGGAGGATTTAACAAAGGGGCGCGGGAATTTAAAATAGTTTCAGTCCTTCATCTGTAATTAAAGGGAAGTTCTAAAACCAATTACACCTTGCATGTACTGCAAAGTTTGCTGAATAATCGTGAAGTCCGTTCCCCTTTAATTCTGAATATATTTCTTTAGTATCTCTTATAATATAAAAAATAAATAAATAAAAAATCTACATACCAAACCTTTTAATAGTTTAAAGGTTTATTCTTGCTTAGCATATTTTAGTTATTTCCTCCGAATAATTACTTCAAATGAATCCAATGAAATATCTCAATCACTGTAGTGTCGTATCGGCAGAATTATGAACGCGATATCATTTAAATGTTGAATTAAATACATATTCCATTAGTCACTGGAGTCCAACGCGTAGTAGGATCCTCCAGCGATTGATACTAACCCGCACGACACAAGAGTATTGATGGTTTATCTTACCGTTGGGCGTATTCGCCCATAGTAATGTATACTATTAGTAATTATGCCACTAGACTTGTAACCCTTTATTTATAATTTCGTCAGATCTAAATTACAAAAATCCCTGTCACTGTGAATTCATTGATCATTTCAATTTTATTATTTCAGCGGTACACTGAGTGGAGAACTGATTGTCGCATGTGTTCCAACAGTATTCAGTATTCCATTTAATGTATTCTAATTCCAAAAAAGTAATGTATTTGTTTGGAATGCAGGAATTTGTTTTGTCTTCACCGACTTATTTGTCGTAAACCAGATCATCAGGTATTCACTAATTAATATTGCGTGGCACATACGCAAGTCGGCTTCCAATTAAGCATCCTGTCGTCACAGCCGGAAGACATATTAAAAGGAGTACACCGGAAATGAATACAGCTGAACAATTCGACGAGTGACGATGACAAAAATCTTATTGCTGCTTAGCCAGATTGCGTTGTCTTTTGTTCTGCGTGTCAATATTAAATGTTCAATTCAAGTTGGGACTGAATTAAAATTTTCGGTCGGGATATCCTCATTCGTGTAAACACTATGCTCAACTCCAGTCACCGGTTGATTTCGTTATTCCCTTTCAATTGTTCCTTTTCTCGGGACCTAATCTCATAATGTATGATCATCTCGCCGCATGTATTCAGACTGGCCGCGTCTATATTCCAATGCTCCCATTAGAAGGAAAGAGGTAAAATAGATTATAAAGATTTTCGAATCCTCGTTACAAATTTCGGACGATAATTTTAATATTTAATGGCGCTATATTTGGGTACCAGATTGGTTAAACTGAGGCCCGTCTTATAAAATATGCCCCTCGGGTCAAGTCGAGAAATAATGAATTCAGTCCGCGTAAATCTTGAATGTTGGAACGTGACGAGAAATACGAATTCAATTGTATATTAAAGGTGTGACGGCGGAAATCGATAATTACGCGGATTTTGTACCTTTTTATTTTAGAGAATATGTGAGCGATAACGACCGTGAAAATGTTGAACGGACGATAAATGAAACGAATATCGAAAATGTTAATTCAACCACGAAATGGAATTAATGCGGGGTTAATCAATTTAATTTCGGCTTTTCAACTTCCGACTTTTTTGTCGGAAGCGAATGTTGCAAACGCAAAGTTTATGTTTCGATAGTGAACATTGTTCCTTGTATTGTTTGTTTTAAGGCTATTTTTATTTGAACTTAAGTGAGTGTTTTTGGTGTTGAATTCGATTTTACTTTCCTTTTTGTGATGCCCAACTACCTTCTGTAACCATTAATTACGCTACAACACCTGTGATCGGGTACCTAAATAAGTAATAATCGTGAAAGGTACAAACGTTTAAATTATTATTTATACCGTGCAGTTTCAGTTATTTGAACGCAGGTATATATCTTCTAGTGTTATACATATTGAGACCAGGTTTCCAGATTGAGAGCTGCGGCAGTTGCCATTGGCTTTTAAACATTTCACGGAGTCTTAGGAAAAGACTTTCCCCTGCCTCTGCCACTTCAAAATTAATCCCGCCAGTTCTTAATCTTAGTGGCTTTATGAATACTTAAAGCCGGAAGCAAATAAAACTTACAAAGAGCGGCATAGAAAAACAGCGAAGGCACAGTATTCTTTTCAATTACTCCTTTTGCTAGAAAGGGGCGAGAAGGGGCGGGATGGGGGCACAAAAAAACTTTTCCATCAAAAAGATTGATGTCAATATTTCAAAGGGGGCCGCGTTAAGAGCCCCAAAATGTCGTCTTGACCAGCATTTTCGGCAGTATTAAACTCGCATCTGAACTATACGCTTAATATTTACTACTGAGCAAGAATTGTAATTCAAATTTTTCATCCTTTCTACCACCTGTATTATAAACGGCTCAACTACATTAAGAACGTTTACGAACTAATGAAATAAAATTAGCAAGCTACTGTTTATATTTACACGTTAACTCTACACATTGTGAATGATCGCAACATTGACATGAACAACCTTACGAAATTGGATTACGTAATTGAGCTATGGTCAAATACCTATAGTACTAACCTTTCAAAATCGCTGTACTAAATTATAAAATTTCGGGCAAAAATAGTGGTCCATGAAAATGGGGGAAAGTATATACGGATCCGATCAGTTTTTGCATGTCGTATGTACCATCTGGACGTATGAGATCCCTGGTTTTTATTATAAATAGAATCCTAATTAATTTTTTCTACAAGTAATAAAGCTAAAGTGAGCACTAATAAAATGATCTGAAGGAACTGTTTGGAGGTAGATGGAACAATGGATATCCGTCACGTATCCAGAGCGCATATCCTGGACTAAGACCAGGATATCGTCTCGGCCTACCCCGGTAATAATACCGGCAGAAAGTGGAATGAAACCAATGTTGGGGTCGTCCAGGACGACAGTTGAGATTAATGCTCCCTCCCACCGAGGGCATTAAGAGCCGCCGCAGACGCAGCGCAGATTTTTTAAAAAAAAATATACGAGCCACTCGTGACCCGATTACATATGGAAGTACACTCTCTCTCTCTTTCTCTCTCTCTCTCTCTCTCTCTCTCTCTCTCTCTCTCTCTCTCTCTCTCTCTCTCTCTCTATCTCTCTCCCTCCCTCCTTCTTTCTATATCTTCCTATCTCTCTATCTCTCTCCCTCTGCCCGTGCGTCACCAATACGGCAATAGGCGGCACCCGTTTTAAGATCACCAGACGGGCTATTTTCCTCTGAGCTTGGACTATCCGAAAACTTTCCCAGATCGATGAAACTCCGAGTAGCTATTCAGAGTAGCTCGTAAGATACAAATGTGCGAGCTGTAATTTTATATTTTTTCAACCTTGCTATGAAGTATCTTGTCATGATGTGAAGAAAGCCGCCTATGGAAAAAACAATGAGATTTAATTATGCGAAATAAAAATTGCTAATGAAGTATCTTAAGCGAGGAAGGAATTTCTGATAAAAGTCGACATCTGCGAATCGCTTGCTATCGGAATATTTTTGAATGGGCGAACGGAGACTAAATTCTGGAGAGTGATGATAACTAATAATAATTCAAACCAATATTTTTCCCTGAATGATGACATTATTATGATATTCCTCAATTTAAATAGTCTAATTCTATTGTAGAAAGCAAATCAAATCTGATTCCATATAATATTCCAGGTAATACATACTCAGGTTTACAGTTGACGTTTATCCTACATAAATAGCTAAGGAAATGATGCTTCACCCTATAAGAACCAGAAGAATAATTTCACGAACATACAGAATTATCCACTTAAAATGTACGTTTACGGACTTTGTATTCCATAATGACGATTGTGATTAGGTTTCCTTGTCTTGAATATTCTGTTCGGTTTAAGCGAATTCCCGAGGAGTTGTATAAAGCAACTGAAAGGTAAAATTCATTTTCGAAGAACTTATTACGGGTTGCCCCGAGGGCAGCACTCTCTCTACATTCGGTGTAGATATTCCCGCGGCCGTTTAAGTAAGTCTCACTCCAGTCCTTTGTTAGAAGCACTGCGGAATCCACAAATTTAGGTCTTCTGTTCTCAGCAGCCCTTGAAATGGAACGAGAAAGGCTGAGTTGTACGTCGATGAATTAGTTATTGCGCTGCAATTTATTTAATTAAACTACTTGGACATTTTTCAACATTTCGATTCTAAATTCCTACGTATTTTAAGAGTTATGATATACTATTTTAAGAGTTTTTTCCACCATTATGTCTACATTTTTCCGTTGTAAAAAGGCATTTTCACTGGTTAAAAAACAAGGATAAACTTAAAAGGGCAATTACTTCACATTGGTCCCAGTTCCAGTCATATCTCACATTTACCGGTACTAGAATTATATAAATTAATGTAAATTAATAACAAGCAAGCGTATTTCCTCGTTTTAAATTAAAATTAGGTTTCAAATTAAGATAACGCTGAGGGTGATTATTGCTGAGCTTTCCGCATTGCGGGATGTGTTGGAGCAGGAAAAAAAACGGGAAATTTGAAATTCCAATAGTTATTCGGTGGCGAGCCGTTGGAACTACTGATGCTTTGAGTTTATTGCATAATTCAAATGAGCGACCGCCACTGGGTCCCTCCAAGAGCAAATTTTTTTTATAGCCGCTTTAATTTCATGAATGGGCATTACATTGCAAGCAGGTTCCGTTTAGATAGTGAAGGACTAACTCCGTTTAGATAGTTAGTCCGCCAGGGACTAACGGCGTGCCCAGAGATTTCTTTATCCATTGTACTGTAATAACCGTTCGAATCTCAACTTATCATTTAAATTGAAATAATATGAAGTATATATTTTAATTAGCAAATTATAATCCTTATAATTACAATCATAATTGAGGAAAACATTTGTTTCACTTAATATTCATCACAAACAATTGAGGGACTCAAATTGACTGGAGATGGTGCTTATTAATGCAAACTAATTGAAGGAAAGCATAGATAGGAAAACTCTTGATACAATCCTAAAAGATCGTCAGGCTAAATGTGCGTGTTATATAACAATACAGACGGTAATTGACAACAAATCTTATTTCGTTTCAGTGCTATATAAACACTATTGATTCGCCGCTTGATAATGGGATTTTTGTAGCTCGGACCCCCCCTGGGCCCCATTGAAAGTGACGCCTCAATTATGAGCTGATTGGGAGGGCATTGAGTGAGTCGGGTAGAAGAGGAAGCCTCCCTCCTCCCTTCCGTACGCCGAATAATTCATCGATCTTTTCAAGTTGAACAAGCCCAGTTCCGAGGGGTTTCTTATATTACGTCATCTCCCCTGCTCCTCCGTTTTCGTCTCCTTCTCCTTCATTTCACTATCCGTCCCCGTTTGTCGCCTCTTTATCCCCGGCCAAACGGCTTAACACTCATTCATAATTTATGAAGCGGTCCGTTCATTGACCGGGCGACCAAATAATTATCGCTGTCTCGTCAGTACAATTTGGTCATCTTGATGGACACGTTACTTCGTGTTTTAAAACAAATTTATACTTAAGTGCACTACGAAAACATATATGGTATGCTCTCTGAATAATTAGTGTACTGGTACGGAGACCTCTTGCGATGCCGAGGGGCAAAGAATCAGTCCAGTCTATGAATCGGATTAATCTAATAATGGATAGTAGAAAAATTAGTAGAAATATGATACGAGGTGGTGCTGATAACTGTTGAGCAGGAGTAGGGCTGAGCTCGTTTAAATGTTTAATCACCCCTTTATAGAATAAACTTTATAGATTCAAGGTTTTCACTTCTGACTTGCCTTATCCCTTTTGCACAGTTCTCCCCTCGAGCCCGTGCCAATGTTCCCCGCGCGGGTATGTGTTGTCTTCAGGTTGCGTTCATAAATAATTCCGCCCCAACTCCGTATACGTTCATTGACCGCGTCTCTCCGATGGAATAATTGACGCTTCGCTGGGAGTCGGATCAGCGTTTCCTCCTTTCCCTTCCGACTCGCCTTCACTTTGAATATTCTATTGTATTTAATCAACGGGTCGGACTGTTCCCGTTGAAATACAAAGAGGGTATACTTTCTAAACGAAACACGGTGCCATTCGGACGATTAGGAATTAGAAACATTGTTGCTGAATTATTTAAAAGTTTAACATTTGAAAATGAAATCGTGTTTTAATCAGCAATCCTAAAGAAAATGAAGTGTCAGAAAGAGATTTGGAATTTTGGATTTATACTTAAAGAAATCCCTTCTATTATTCAATTAATGATTTTTAATCCGAACCAAATAGAATTGCATCCCTGACGCGATTCTCTATTTATCTGAACCTTTTCCTCGCCTAGAGACCGATATATCTTTATGAATCAAGTTTAACCCCATATTTTTTATTTCACACTAGCGCGGCGTGAATTTCATCACTTACCAGACTAGCGCTTGCCGTTAAGCTTGAGTTATTGAATTAACTCTAGGATTTACGAGCGTTACTAGCTTAATTACAAGATGCAACGGGCAGCTAGAGACATGAATTAATTAAATTCGGGATAATATATTTACAACACTCCGGTCGATTCCAGATAAATCTTATAATTTTGTGTAAATAGCGTTGAAACTTTTCTGAACGCTTTGAATTATGTAACGAAAGATATAACTGCGCGCTTTACATAAGTCGGGTGTGCGCGTTCTTTCTGATATTAATGTTTGTATTCAAAACACCTCACTCCTCTCCAGCGAATATACGAGCTCTAGTGCACCACATTCCAGACAGTAGCAATTAAATTGATATGACCCTAGTTTATTATACCATTATAGAAGGTTTTTCACATATTTAGGAACCAGAATGGAATTATTATTTATCATTAATTACATGCTGTATTTGGATTTCATTTACTAAATAATATATAATACTAATAATATGTATGTATATATAAATAATTATATCAATTTTTTGCACATCTACTAGAATTATTGTATGTATTTATTTGTTTTATATAGAATTCAAAATGTATAATTTTTACATTATGTAAAAATAATGGTTGTAGTGGGAGGAGTTAGAAGATTATAAAAATACTGTTAATGGCATTAAAATGAAATTTGAAAATTTTTATATTAAGAGCCAAAGCAATTATAAAAAACATAAGGTGTCGGGAAGGAAAATAAGTAATAGTTCACTCTAGCAAATGTGTCTTAGTACTGGGAGTGTTGGAGTATGTTAATCTCAGAATTTCATTTTACTTATTATATTTTAATTACTCTAGTATACAGAAGGAGGCACAATTTCGGTAGGGCTATATGGGGTCCCAGAAGTCCATAAATTTGGCAACAGGGAATGAACCATATTTAAAGCCAACAACCTCCGGGGCCAGTCGGTTGTTATGAGAATTAGTGTTGAACTATTAGAGTTGTAAACTTTATTAGAGCAGGGAGGCCGACTAAAGGGGTGGGGGGCTGAAGTTAGCAGGTTAACAGATGGGCCGAGCCCTACTTGTGTGCTATGGAGCCAACTTTTAGCACCTGTTCTATAAGCTATTGATCAAAGCCCTAGCTCCGAGCTAACCACCGATAGAACCGGCCCAATTAATCTGAGCCTATAATAAAAGAGAACCCTCAGATGGGCCGCACCGATAATGGTTTAATCCTCATCCGAAGAGGTATCTATCACTCACTGTCCATCCTGTTGAATAAATAGCCGCTGAACAATTATACAGTCACCGAATCCACGTATGGCCTTCAGCCAAACACATACATCTATGAGATCATAAAATAACTATATACTTCAAATGCATCCAAAATTATTTGCGAAATAACCTGGTTTCAGAAACTATAACGGCGAGACCAAGGACATAGTAATGACAACGAAATGAACGTATGTAGGTGACGAGAATTACATGTAAACGGTAATTACAGGACTAAAAAGTGTGAACAACAAGGAGCACTTAATCTACGCGAGGGACAAGGAGTGCTTTTGGGTAACAGGAGGAGAATTGGGGCAGATAGGTCCTAGGTATTTCATGAACCATAACGTCAAGGTATTTGTATCAATCAAAAACATGTTTATCCGCAACATTCATAATAATCGTGCATAATATTACACTCGATATTGTAGTATTGAGTACATTGCGTCACCTTATTACAAATTACTCACGCCTGCAGACACATGACATAAATTATTTATAGTATTCAATTTTCGACAAATAAACCGCACGTGAAAGGGAGCGCTTAAGCGTAAAGCAAAAATATTATGAAGGAATATATTAGGCATTCTTTACGTTCGAAAAAAATCTTGTCTAAATGCAGCACCAAATTCATTTCTACCAAATTTGAATATTTCATAACCGGTATAAATTTCATTTTTTCGGCCAACGGGGAAAACAACTGGGACTGAACTTGTTTTACAGCGGGGCATAGCGGGTCGGGGGGCCGACTCACTATTCGCCCTGTTCCCTTTTCTTCATTCCTCCTTTCTTTCTCTTCCATTCGTTCACTTTTTCTTCTGCGTCCCCTTCCAAGGCCGAGAAAATAAAAAAATGACAAGAAGGATAGTGAGGGAGACAGAGAGAGAGAGAGAGAGAGGGAGGGAGGGAGGAAGAGGGCGAAAATAAGAAAGAGGTGTGTTTTATTCGAATCGTCGGATTGTAGTTGTGGTGGTGGTGGTACTGAAGTATTGGTCTCGAGTGCCGGTGACAGTCCCCGGGCCATTGCCAACCTCTGGCCTCCCCTATCAAAAACAACATCCTTCAAAACCGAGATGGATCGCCTACCGGCGTGTTTCCTTACCAACGTTCGGGCAACTCCAATGGACTTCCTGCAGATCCCGCGGAGACAAATAGGCAGCGGTCAAAAAGCGAGTTCCGCGATGTTAGATTCCGATAAGCGATCACCATCTCCCGAATGCCTGCATCGTAATACATAAATGATTCACATTCGAAACTTTGAAATTAGTCTCGAATAAATTTAAATAAACAAACTGGACTAGTGCGTAGGTCGGACGAACCTCCCACAGCGTCCCGGTAACATTGCAATGAGGACGGGATGCGGAAACCACAATACAGTGAATAACAACGCAACTGATAGCGGAGTGTAGAGGTGTTTGTGACGAGATAACAGTGAACAAAGGACAATGTATGCCGGCCCCTTGAGCCCTGTCGAGACCACCAGTGTGCTTAAGGGAGTCCGTACAACGTACTCTTTGTGAATGTATGTGTGTGTGAAAGTGAGCGAGCGTTTCGAAGTAGGTAAGGATGAATTCGACGTCGGACAGATTTCTCAAGAATCTCATATCGGTCTTTTACACGATTAAAGTAAACGACGAAATACAAATTTAATACAATTGTATTAAAATATAAATTAAATTCACGTGTCATTAGCAAACTAGCACTCCGCTGGGAATCGATACCGTCACAAGCGCCCCGATTATCATATGACGATATTACGAAGGTAATGTTGGCTACTATTCATAGAAGACGATTACGAGAGTAACTAGCTGTATTCAATCAGTGAAGTCTATATTCTCTAGTGTTACCTTTTGTCAGCTTACGTCCTATTAATAACGTCGTTGTATTTCTTCCTAATGCTTGTCGAAATGTAATAGAAACTTTCGATGGTAATTACTTACGACTCCTTCCAAGTAAAATTGAAAAGACGAAATTTATTACACACTCAAATATAACAGAGGGAAGGGAATATAATCGTACAGGGAATCCAATAATCATATTACACGTATAGCACTCTGTACGACCGGTGACTGTAATAAAAGCGTCCGCACACAATTTGTTTCCTACTTTGCTTTCAAGCACACCTATAGAATTTGAGTACACCCAATATTAGTTTCAACCAGCCAAGGTCAGATTGCATGTAGTTAGCCTGACGGAAGCTGGAAATTAGTTCTCATTCAAGTTGGAGTCTTCAGTTTGTTACGGCCGGCCACCTCGCACCTCCCCCCCAAACAGCGCTGTCCAGTATAAACTTTAAAGCCCAACTGTAGCAATTACAGTTTTTATTGGATTTAAACTCCTAAGTGATTACGGGGCTCCTTCCCACCCAAGGTGGAGACTTCGGAAAAGTACGGTGAAACTCAGACTGGGGATTCAGGTAAAAGAAAGAAACTCTTTGGCTCTCAATTTCAAAAGATTTGTGTTGCGCACATAAAACCAGGAAAGGCACAATTTTATTTCTACTCTTTTAAAAAAATATATAAATTCGTAAGGCTATAGATGATAAATATAACATCCAGGTATTTCCTATGCGGAAATATAGTTATCCTTATTCAAACAAACCAATGAAACTATATATTTTTCACGTTAATTTATTACATCGGGAATAATATTGCATGATATATACGGCACAATTGTTAATAAGAATCTCCTAACAAGAACAAATATCACATTAGTGAGAAATTTACAGTAATGACATTGGTAGGTGCCTCACTTTACTGCAAGAGCCTGAATACTGAAAAACTGAAAGATTAGAACCTCATTACTGCAGTATTATATTCCGAGTTTACAAGAGTTCATCTAGATTAATCAGTTAGAAATTATAATTGAAGGAATTAATTATATATATATTTTTTTTATTAAAGTTCATTTAAGCCATGTTTGGCTTGTGTGAAAGTTAACCTCGGTGTTCAGGACCACATTTAAGTTGTCTGGTATATTACATCGAGGCATTCTTAAAATTAGCAGGTTAAGGCTGCCAGGAGTTGCAAACTTTCAAATTCCCTTCATCCCAAAATTTATTCATGTTCTTTGAATAATGTTGACTCCTGCAGCCCAATATACTTTTCTTTCGCTCAAGCATAACAGGCAAACTCTTTACGATGTTTTAACTTATCCATACTGTTATCGCACGTGAAAAAAACAACTATTGGAGAAGTATAATTTGTAACTATTAAATGTATAAGTTGAATTTAAAACCATCATCAATTAGTGCATTAAATACTGACCATCACCCGGCTCTGAACGAGAAATTAAGTAAATAAATATTATCTTTCATTAAAATTTCTTTATATGATTTATAATTTATCAATAATAATAATGATGTAGGATAAATATATGAATATCCGTGTTTGCTTAACGCAAACAGAAATGTTGAAAGGAACGGTCAAATTCTGTACGGTATTTGGATTACTTCACTTTTCTGAGAATAATATCACTTGAAATTGAACGTATTTAATCCCTAATAAGGCGCGTACATAAGATATGAGATCATAGTTTTCAGGCGAATCGTTAAACGATTAGGGCAGGCAATTTAGGCCCCGGATTTTGCATCATTCTGATGGTTAAAAGAGAGCCGGCCACTACCACGTGTCCCACCAACCGACCCCCACTGTCCTTGATCGCAGATTAACAGAAGCAACTAATCCCTTGGATATTTATTATCAGAACACTGCAGGCCCTTAGCTGTAGTAATACACAAATACTAAATACTAAATGATATTATATCGGAGACAATTTCGACGAATCTAAATTACATTTAGTGTCGAATTACGTATAATACAAAGCTTAATCGGTCAACGGTTTTCATCAATTTGTACAACACAAATCACATAATCAAATGAGATGGTGAATTTTTAATGATTGTAATTGACATATTCTATACCGATATTTTCTCCATTAATATACATAAAGCGTTTTTGTTTAATTTTTATATAATTTTTCATGCGTTCAGTGGTACTAACAGATAGAGGAAATTAGTTGACATCATAGCTATGTTTTTGTTTCCACTCGGACTGTTGTCCGAAATTGAACTCCCACATAATTCAAGTCATATCGATTTAAATGATGTCGTTGTCGGTACTATACGTACTAATCGTTTGCATAATTTATTATTTTCAAATCCAATTTAAACCTTCTTCGCAATTATATACAGAAAAACCTATGTATTGCTACTTACGTCGGTAATATTTTTTATTATTAAATAATTCTATAATACTAATAAAAAGGCATGAACGGATAAGTTACATAATGAAGGTTCTTCTATCATAATCTAGGTTCTTGTAAACAGTTACAAAATTAAAATTCTAGACCTGTTGACTGGCATTTTCTAACGGGAAAACGTGCCAGTTTTGTTTTAAGGACGGTCTACCGGTGACCAGAGTGCGGTCAGTTGAACTATCGAGACCTGAGATGAATATCAAGCGGTGTTTAGAATTAGAGGGGAGAATGGAGGAGGCATTGTTGTCGGGCCCATTGTGGGCGGCGGCGTTGTTTGGTCTCCGATACCACCTGTATCCCACGGCGCGCCTA
This sequence comes from Lethocerus indicus, assembly GCA_019843655.1. Taxonomy (NCBI): domain Eukaryota; kingdom Metazoa; phylum Arthropoda; class Insecta; order Hemiptera; family Belostomatidae; genus Lethocerus; species Lethocerus indicus. Next base: position 29,575,651 of record JACDQD010000003.1, on the reverse strand, counting down.
AACTATTTTCCTTTGTGGCCGAACGGCGATTGTTCCAGCTTGTCCGCCCGGCCGTGTTCCCTTTCGTCGGCCGGAGGCTTTCTCAAGGTACCGACGCTTATTAGGTGCGGGCGCAAAAACTAAAGGCCAATGTATTCGAAAAGGCCCCGATCGCCAATTGAGCAACACGAAGTTAACGCATTTGGTCATTCACGAGCTATTCCAAATTTTGAAACTCAGGGTAATCACAAGATTGTATTAGTCACTCTTCGCCCATAGGGTCGATGTTCGAACAGATTCCTTTTCTACCCATAAACAAAACAGAACAAAAACAATCACAAAGTGTCGGTCGAACCTTCTAAACTTTGATTATCTTCCAACCGCTCGCAGACTGAACATACGTAATATCAAGGACACTGTAAAAACTGTCTTCAGTTTATAAAATAAGTGACTTTTCTCGATATTAAGGTTTTAAGCATACCGCAGGTTTGTGGTGTTTCTGTCTCCTCTCGCGAGAGGAGACAGAAACACCACAAACCTACGGTATTCCAACCCCTCGCAGGCCTCAAAACAGGTATGTTAAACCAGTTTTTATAGCAATTATAGGATTATAAAGTTATTTAGATTGCCGATTATCAGTGTGTTAATGAAGAAACTAACGCCTGCTACCTGTCAGGCCCTAACGTGATGGTGAGGGTAAATAGTGCAGAAAGTTGACAATAGTGAGTAACAAAAGTTAACAAATATTACAATAAAGTTATAATGAATGCTTAGAACAATTCCAGATAAAACACAATCAATATTTATGCAGTCTACCAAAGAGATTAGTTTAACTACATATATTGTTTGGTCAAATAAAGTCATTGAAATGTTTCCTAATTGATGTGGCACAGCGACAAGCTGTCGAAATCGCGGCCGAACAACGTACCGATTAAACACCCACTTCACCCGCCATTTTTCAATTCAATTTTTCATTAGATTATTCCCGTCGTTAAACTCCTGACAGTTCGAAACAATAAATTAATGATTGTAGATCTTGTAAAACTTGATTGATATAGCCGTGCACTAAGTACAGAATAACTAGGCGCGGAGTGGGGATCACGAAACTTGTTAAAGCAGTGTTTCGAGAGCGGCCCTCCCCTCTTAACAAAACAACTTATTTCATTTGCCGCCCAGTTCATTTCTACCGGACTCAGCGGTTCATTTTTTCCCCCATCCCCGCAATTCCGGTTATATATTTATTCGACGGGTTAATTAAAGTTCTCAAACGTGAAAATGTAATTAATTAGGGCTGGATATTTGAACTAGAATGTTGTTTGGCTACCATCGGTTGGTTCTATTTTCGAAGGCAGTTCCCGAAAATTATGTTTGCGCTGTTGCGAGCGAAATGTTTATGTATATGTATATATATATATATGTATATATATACACATATATGTATGGATAATGACAGTTTCATATCGAGCACGGATACGATGTTGAGTCTGGGGCATAGAATTTTCGTGGGGTGAAGAGTCCGGCCCCCGGCAACTTGTATCGCGAACCAGAACTGTGGGCAGATTTATTACGCGTTGTCTGCATTATTTACGACCCGAGACGACGTTATATAAAAAGTTATATATTCTAGTTCTGTCCTTATTTCAGTTGTTCTACTCCCAAAATGGGAATTTCTCGTTGCGATGAGGTAATTTACTGAATCGGCGCCGGCTATTACATCTATTTGCTGCAGTAAATTTATTGCTCACGTGAGCACATGGCAGGAGAAACAGGACTCATCTTCGGCTCGGCTATTAATTATTCATTCTGATACTTTTTGCGCCACCTGGGCCTCATTAATCATGCTTTCCAAGGATTAATTCTACGCTCCCCTCTTGGAAGGACATCTTTAGTCGTCGACCTGACCACCGCTGAATTTTACATTTCTAGTTTGAACAATGCTTTTGGCGCACGATGCTAATTTATACCCCACAGACGGGCCTAACAACCCTTCCTCAACGATACAATACAAATTTTTAACTTGAATAATCTCTCGATTACTTTAAGTATTTACAAATAATTCATAATCAGAAAATTCCTAAACCGTTCTTTAAAATTCGGTTCGGTGGTTAGTCATAAAGAACTGCTTCCCGATTATGTGCTATTTCCTCCGCTCTTACCGTAAGTGGAGAGACGTCCAGGGTAAGAGTTGGATGAGAAGAACGGTGGGGTTGAAAATTGATATTATACATATTGTAAGCGGGATATGGCGTAGTAACGAATATGTTTTGATATAGCTTGGCAATAAAAGTCAAAAATTACTCAATGAATTCACAAACAGAAGCACCAGAAATGGTACTTCTTAATTCATTAGGTTACGAACCGTAGTATATGCCTAGTAGTATGCTATCGCCCGACCGGTAATGAATTAAATAAGTACAATCTTCGTTGGATCCGTTGTGAAAGAGTTTTCCCGGGGTGATATGAGAACAGAATTTTTCATGTCAGAGGGTGGAGAGAGGTCAGAGGTGTAGGTTGGCGTGATAGGGAGGTTAGATTTTTCAGTAGGGGCCGAGGGTGAAGTCGAATTGGAGCCGGGTATAGTGGGGAGCCGGCGACTATTTGGAACGGGGGCGCTGGGATGGGGGAGGTAGAGCCCGTTCAAAGATTTATTATGCATTGGCCTGGACGTGCAGTCTCTTAGGCCTGGCCCTAGCCCCCCCCGTAGAATTGCCCCCTCCGGCTTCATTATTTATTGGCACCCTGCTTAAATGGATCCCTATCCCGATCGCTCTTAACCCGAACGTTATGTCCCAGGTAAAAAATTGAATTAGGAAGCGCTCCCGGGGAGGGGGCCGGTATTTTGTCTTGTCCCCCCCCCCCCAATTGTATTCTTTTTTTCCTAATCTGGTGTATGCCGACCCCATAAGATAAGGTACGACAGACTCTGCAATCATATCGGAATAGATTTGTACATCGGGTTTAAGCTAATTTCATCGCCACAGATGCCTACATACATTAGAAGTAGAACCAGGAGATGCTGTAAAAGAATTAATATAAGAATAAATTTCCTACGTTATATGAATTATGTAGCATAAGGGAAAGGATGTCGCTATAACTGAGTGAACAGTTCTCATTCCGGTTTTTTTCAAATTTCCGGCCAACGTCGAAGGGATATCCGAACTCATTGACCACTCATTTCCTTCATAACTCATTTCGCTTGTGAATGCTGCTTTTTGAGGTAGCCAGGGCGGGTCGTGTAGTACGAGCTTTGAACGTTTGCTGACAACCGACAAGCGTGGAACCGGTCCCCCCCCCACCTACCCATAGTTATCATCCGGCCAACCGAGTTAATATTAGTAATGTCAACAGTAGCTGTGCTCATGCCAAATATTTAACCCTATCGATACTCCCCTGTAGCACTCCCGTCCACTTTTTAGTTTCCAAGAAACTGAGCACTACGTTATTTTTTGAGGGTTTCACATTATAGTACAATGTTATTCAAAAGTTGGCGGTATTCTAACAGAATTTAATGCAATGATAAATTTAACTTGAACTCAACTGAACAAATACAGAAACATTTTCCAAAGAGTTCATGAAAAGTTTGTTACCCGTGTGATTCTGTGACTAAAATTCTTTTACGTGCCACATACTACCGATATTAATTATTAATCAGAAACATACTAAATGCTCGTTCCTTCATTTTTCATAGATTTTAAAATTTCATAAGGAGTGATACTCACTGGAAATTACTATTAATAACAGTCCCTTTCAAAAGAAAATGAGATTCCCTTTTACAGATTCGGACTCGGCAACCCCTGGCTGGTAGGTATGAGTTATTTTTGAGAGGGACCCCCCCCCCCCCCCGAAAGACGCCCTAATACTTTTCCCGGATGCTCCATCAACGCAAGTAAATGTAGATAATGTTCGGTAATATACGGGGAAAAATATCGAGGAGCCTATATTGGGCTGGGGCCGGCTTAGTACGGCTCTTCGACATTGATTTTTTCCTCCCTCCTTTTTTTTTATTATCGTATGAATAATAATGATAGCTCGTCCTATCTGATATGATACGAGCCCAGCTATCCAGGGGCTTTCATCCGGAGGCCCGTTTGCATAAGCGTCGCCGATTCTACCGTCCCCAACGTTATTAATAAATGCGTAAATCTCCATTTTACAGGATTAGATCGTCTGGAAATGGTACCACGATGGCCACCTCTACAATACCGAACGGTAGTTTGACATACTCAACGGCCCTATTTCTCAAGAAGGGACCTATTCATACTATGTTATTACAAATCCGTATATATGTCACATAAATACCTATGATATGTCATTATTCGTTTAATAATATATACTATATATCTAATTATCTGCTTAATATAATACAATCAATATAACAAAACTATATATCGATTTCACATTCTACTATTTTCCTGGGAAGCTGGGGTTTATTTTATACCGAAATGTAATATCGAAGAGACAGTACTCAGTGGTATATTGTTCAGGTAAAAATTTACAGGGAAATGTACTTTACCAAGTAAATAAACTGTTAGCATTAGTAAGGCATCGTCTGCACATAGCGTCTTCACCAACTGCGAACCGGAGTCATCAGAATTTCCTCGGTTTTTTCTTTTTCCTGTTTCCGGCGTCAAACTTTTCTCGAAAATGAAAACTCTCACCAAGAGCAATCCACTAATAGTGAAAATTGACAATGACGTTCCCAGAATAATAATGCGACAGTCGATTCTTTCCTCTTGAGAAGGGAGGAGCCGGTCCGACGTGTAATTAAAGGTCCCCCGGCGGCTCTTCGTCGCGAAAATAAAAAAGTGTTTAACTGAAACTAAGTTAGATCGGCTGCAACAACTGGTACCCGGGCCCGCTCGAAGCCAGGCGATAAATAAAGCTCGGGCCAGTGCAAGTTTTACAATAACCGGCGTCTTCTCCTCTTCGCCACCCCCCTTCCCCTCACTAATTAGAGCCCATTTCAACACTTTTACTTGTTGATATCTCATGACCCTGCGAAATATCGTTATCGAGGCCCCTTTAATATAAATAACCGGCGCAAATTAGCACAAGAATATTGTTCGACTTGAAAAAAAAATAGAACAAACCGAACAATGAGTGACAGACAAGGATGAGTCCAATTTCATGCCATACGGGCGTGAGTACTCCAGTTGACTACCATTGGCATCTGCTCAAAGGGACTCAGCGTTATTTTCAACCCGAGTATCCACCACCTTTCAGACGGTTACACGAGAGAAGCCCCTACACTACAGAACGCAATTTGGCATTCCCGAAAAATTACATTCCATCGAAGTGTTTTATAGACTGCTGTTTTAGAAAAACATTCATGATAGAATACTTCAACGCAAAAAATGTATATCATAAACAATCAATATCTATTTATACAAAAATTAAGTAAGCGCAATATTAGAACTACTACGGGCATGAAACTAACGGTGCTCAGGGTAGGCAAACCCCTCTGAGCACATCAGTCGATAGGGTGTAGTATCCAACAGCGCCGTAATCATTTAATTGTTTTCATATTCGAAATTTTTCTTTCCCCAGGAAAATGGGTCCTGTATATGACTTAATCATAAAACAAATAAATGAGTGTCACGCTCACATATCGTTATAAGGTTTCCACTTTATATTGGACTCATTTCATGTTACAAAAGTTCATGTACCGAAAGTGGTTGGACTAAAGAAATGCGTCCAAGTGAAATTTGATTTCTTCCTGTTAAAAATATATCTCGAACTAGTACTCTTCTATTTCATTATATTATATTCGACCCAGTTAATACATGGAATAAAGAAGCGTACAGTATATTCTATGTCGGGAAATTCGGGAGAAAGGGGGAGATGACAAATGCCCCACGGTTGGGGAGGCATGCGGATGCGGCTCGGGAGCGTCATCCTCGCATACGAATGCGGCCGGCCAATGATAAAACGATGATACTCCCTCGGCCCAACTACATGGCAATAAGTAGAATTCGAGCGGTTCACAGTGGGAAAACGATGAGCCGACCTCCCGGATGTATTAGCATAACCGAAGGTTTCCAATTGGAAAAATCTTAGCCCGACGTTTGTCAAGGGCTGCGGCGTTTGAATCGCCGGAGGAATATAAAAATAATGTTCAGTTTTATACAAAAGTGTTCTTGAGGTTGTTGACTGATAATGTCTGAGGACAATGAACCACGAACACCGGTACAGTAGAAAGACGAGTACGCAGCCATATGCACACGACATGGAATCGCTCCCAAAATCCAACAATAGTTGTGTTAATAATAATGGTAAATAAAAACAGTTCAAGGAATATAGAATAGTGGCCATATTATTCATATTACTACTAACATTTACTCACATTTGTTGTGCTAAGCCAAACCGCGCAAGGTCAAGATATTAATTAGGTTACAAAATTTCATATTTAGTGTGTTCCTTGTATTAAACAATTAACGGTCGGTTTAATCCCCATTTAGCAATGAGAAGACAACACAGTATTGCATAATCTTCTAATTTATTATCGCTACCAATTCTATTACCCGCTACTGCCGCCGGTTAAACAATGAGTGAAACCCCGAAATCATATTTAATTGTACATTAAGCAAAGCCTATTGATTATCATTATTGCGTAATATTAATACCAGAAAACACGAAATTAACTATTAATTATGTAATTGTGTTCCCGTACGTAGTCGTAATCCTGTATGTACCTAAATTATATTATAAAACAGATTCCTATTGATTTTTAAAAGTCCTCCTACCTAGCTGTAATAAATTCCATTACACCAGTATACACAAGGGAAATTATTAAATAGTGCACAAACAGCCGCTAGTGTCGCTGCACGAAATTATACAGGTGTTGTACCAATGTTTATTTGCAAATCTAAAAACATAAATTGTGTATCAGTGTGTGGATAAATCATACGTGTATTTTTCTAATATTATTATTCCGAAAATACGGTAAATTTAATGATTCTACTTTCTACTTTTTCATTACTTCTATTTGGGCACCCACTAGTTGGGAGCAAATATTTCATTCCATTGTGTAGGAAATGTATTTACCTTTAATCCCGGTTTAAATCTGGTTATTGACGAGGCATAAGTCACTAAACCTCCATCCACATAAATGTTTATATGTCAAATATTAGCCTCCGTATTATATCGTTTATATATAATTCAACGATACAGTGGTTACAATCGCTTAAATGAGTTTAACAAAGGAGACAAATTATATATTCAGGTAAATTTGTGTAATGTAATAACTGTAATGTTTTGGGTACCATAATGATTAATAAGTTGGGTAAATATTTTTGTATAAGTCAATAGGAACATTTATCCCTAAATTTTTAGAATAGAAACTAGGAATCCTTATTATTTTAATAATCAGAGTTTTGTAGTAATAAATAGTGTTGGATTAAAGGAATTCTACTGTCTAAAGTACTAATTCAGTAATTATTTTTGATGAAGGTTGTCTTTAAGATGATATTGTAATGAGGAAGAAGCAGAAGGAAGAAGACTGGGCTTGTGAAGAAGTGTTCATAAGAAGAGAAAAGTGACTCGAGTCAAGGTTAACATTTCCAGTTCGTCTGACTCAACCGGAGGTCCGAGTGAAACGAATGCAGGACTGAGGGGCGGACCGAGGGGCATATAAACAGCTCACAACGCCGGCGGGTTATCATTAACGTTTAAAACTGTAGACAAAGACCGGGGGAAAATGTTTGTTTACGGCGGCTGCGGCGGAGAGCTCTGGCGGGCCGCCATTGTACGAGCCCGAGAGCGCGCACACACCGACACAAGGAAGCGGCGGGGGCGGGAGGGGGATAAATTAAAAGCGGGTTCGCTCCCTACCAAAGTGCGAATATACGACTGGTCGAGTTCCAAGGGGGTCGGGGATTTATGATTGATGCCCGATGATTCATGCCGGCCGTAGGATGAATAGCCTTTCACTCATCCGACACACCGCGTTCTCCCTCCCCATCGCCCTCACTCATTTTGTCCCCTTTTTTGGTTAAAAATCAGGCTCGCGCTACATCACCAGCGGTCCCCAGGAAACCATTCCTTTTTTTACCTAACAACTATTGACACTCAACTCATTGTGGGGGAATTCAAAAAACCGCGATCGATTTCTAAATTAATTAAATCTGCGAAATTCCGTCTCGGTATTTTATCATATTTGGAGTTTACGGACAAATATAATTTACTCTTCACACTTGTTAGCCCTATACTGAACTAAACATATATATTACTGAACATAAATTTAGATAATGTTTACTATAGTTATTGTTTAGCTGTATAAAAAACAGAATTCGCTAATTGGAACTTTGTATCCCGTTGAGCTCCAATTAATTAGGTTCGAACAACACTGAAACTATAAATATTATCAGTTTCCAATGGGAATGAACACAAAAGCCACTCCTCGTACACACGGAAATACGACTCTTATTCCGTTCTCAACTTCCTTTCTCATTATTCTCATTTTATGTAAAGGAAATTCTCCGCCACACGAGAGTCGAATAAAACATGAAATGGTCGAACGAACATGGAAAATCTTAAAGGGTTATTATATGAGAGTTCGCGATGGTTAACTCTTCATTTCGATTTTCACGATGGTGTTAGCTATGCAGAAACCTGTCTATCGGAGGACCAGAAATTTGAGCGGTGACAGAAAATCGTATCTATTTTAAACATTGAAAAATTTAAGAGCAAAACTCTCATAATTTAATTTGTTCATTGAATCCCAAATTTAAGTATTATACACTCCATTAACTGTACTAACAGGAAAACTGGTCACTTTGCCTTATCATTTTTTCTTCCCACAAAGAAAACATTTTGAAAAATTTCAAATTAGTAATTTAATGTAATATTTTCTCATCGTTTGTTTTATTTCTCTGGTTCATGGCTTGTTTGGTAGAGATTCTGAGAGATCCTGGTAGAGGTTCTGAACAGTCGAAGCCCAAAAGTATCAACAAAATCAGCCTGAAATCGATAATAAAGCTGTATAAGACAGTTAATCAACGCGATAGATATTTAGGGGATCCCTTTTCCGTCTCTCTCTCTCTCTCTCTCTCTCTCTTTATCTCTCTCTAGGTTCTCATCCCGCTTCCCCCCCTCCTTTCATACATATCTATACCATTCGCCCCTCTCTGTATTTCCTCGGTAACACTATAAGATCCAGCTCACAGTCGGTTGGGGCCGCAGACATAAATTTGACTTAAGTTCACCGCTGTCAGACGCCTTGCTCCACCGTCGACTACAAAGGCCCAGCAGGCGCGCTTGGACGGGTTTCATGCTTTGCTCTAACCTACTAGCCCAATTCCAAATATTAGCTCCAGGCCACTTATATTTTCGACCACTTCCTTCGAAGTATATATATATATATATATATATATATATATATATATATATGTATAATCGATACTACTTTATGAAAAAAAGTTTAGATAATACTTATAACTGAACCAAAAGATTTTTAAATATTATTCTCAGGTCATTTTCTTAGTAAAAATCAACGTAACAGTATTTTGGACGTTACCACGTTCCGATGAAAACGTCGACAACATTGCGGTTTTCGTTGGAAAACAATTCAAAAATAAAAAAAATGTTAATAACACTTATGTAGAACACTTTCGCAAATGTAAATTTTACAGATTGCTATGGGGGACAGTAATGTGATAATGAAGGCTGTGGCGACGGAAATTTCGTGTAGTTTAATGCAAAGTATGATATGCCATTCTAATAATGTCCGGATAATTAAATGTTGCAGACGGAACAATTAATATTTCAAATCATTAATAATGTATTTCTAGCATGCACCGATTTTCCGTCATTACAATTATTCTTATTTCAAGTCACGGATGGGAAAATCAATTTAAATCTTTCTTATACACGCGTTCGCCAGGAATTGCAAAATGAAACTCAGCGTTGCGTCATTTAGACTTTATCGGTGTTCGCCAATAAATATGCACATACACATTTTCACGAATGTGGACCGCTGGCATGTAATTAGCATTACCTGATTTTGTTTCTTTTACGACCGGTTTCTAAAGCGCGCACGCAAGGCAATAAAAGATGACTGACGCAATGTACGAAATAGGGTGCAATAAAAAAGAAAAAAAGAGGTTCTCGAAATCCAAATTCGATTAGTTCTAATTGGGACAAAAGAAGGAGTTAATTAGGCGATGCCTAATTTTTACATAACTCAAGAAAGAAAGGGAGGAGAAATAATTGGGGCCGCTCAACATCTTTTCTTGAGAGGGGGGAAGTGGTGGAAGGGGGGGGAATAATAGTGCCAGCGCAAGGCCCCGGCTGTTCGGGACCTAACGTCTAAGAAGGATTTATTGATCACATTAACAAGAAAATTACTCTGTCTGCACGGAGGGAGGACGTCGCCCAGATTTACGGCCGCCGGAATACCCTCCCTACCAAAAGGAACCTGCTGCAAATGCAACTCTTCCGCTAATTATAATTTATGGATAGAATGATTTCCTTTTTTAAATGGTGACGGGGGAAAACCGGCGAGAGGATTGAAAGAAGCGTCGTTCTGGTCTAATAACGGCCTCATAAACTCTACGTGTGCGCATTACACGTAAGTGCAATTCTAGCGAAGTGCTAAGAAAATTTAACTGACAAATGAAATCGTATATTTAAATAGCACGTAATAAAACGATATTTTAGCGAAAATGTTGCAGTCGTTACAGTTTCTGGTGGACGGACGTTTACAGACAACAGTAAATATATTCTGGATAATAATGGGGTGTAAATGAACTCCGTTCGATGCTCATATATTTACGAATAATGTTTTAAAAATGCCTTCTGAAGAATGTTTTCAATAGAACGATGATATCATTTAATGTTCGCTATGTCATTTATAAATGAATTTCCGTAGGCCAATAGGTCGGACGCCACTGGAGCTCGCGCAATGTGGTTTCCAAAAACAGGAAAAATCCCGGACTAGCAGGAGGTCAACACCTGCCGACCCAGGTTCTTCCCACACCATTACACAATCCCACGGGAAGTTAACGATGTTATGATTTAACGTTTCCTATAAGGTGGATAATACTCCCTATTAGATACCGACTGAGAGCAATAAATGAAACGCGTCCCGAAAAAGTAGCCAGTGGACTTTTCCACTGGCGCGCCTTTGCGCGCATTACCTCGAGGAATGTCTTGTGGAGAAGTGGGAGGAATGTCGGGTGCAGAGAAGTGGGAGGAATGTCCGGTTAAGAGGAGTCTGGAGCGAGGTGAAGGGTGCCCTCTCTTATTCCGACCGTAAACTTGTGCCGCTGGCGCCCCCTACCTCCCTCCCTCCCTCCGTCACTCTCTCCCTCCTGGATATTTTCTTAGCAACTTAGTCCCTTCCGGCTAGGCACCAGCCCAGTCTTTTCGGCTAACTTTTACCCGTTTCCATCATCACAGATCAATACTATCGCCGGATCGGGGAAAAGTGAAGTTGGGACCCGCCGCGAACTTAACGTACTTTGGCATCCGCTCCACGTCATATAGAATTACATTCCCCGAACGTTATAGAAGGAAAAACTATAGAGGATATGCACCCGTTATAGATGCACTGTGACGAAATTTAATTTCTGATATACTGCACACAGTACAACTGTTACTTCCACTATAGATGCAGTTGTAAACCTCACACAGAATGGTATCACCTATGAAAGTATTTTGTCAGAATTAAACCTGCTCCATATATTTTAAATCTTTAAAAACCTCAAATTATGGAAATTAGTTCGAATATATTTCCAATTAGTTTAAACAAAGGTGGTTCCCAATGGTTTGATATAAGTTCCTAATTAGAAGACAAAATATATCCATTGTATTTATTTTATGCATAATATACGTTCAATATATTTTAAAACATTAATTATAACCATTACAACCAAACGTTATAACCATTGGACTCATAGTTTCATTAAATAATAAAGTTATTAATTTTTCAAGTAATAATTTTTTGTTGCTGTGGTCGTAGAGACAATGAGAAATTCTCTTTAATAGCTAGGTTTATTTTCGTGGAAGGCATTCGCTCTGTGAAAGAGCGATAAAAAAAAGAATACCCGATGCGCTACGGTCCTGTTAATGCTCGGGAGTCCAGAAGAAAGAAACAGTACAACTCCAAGCATAACGCACTGAAAGAATGGGCTAATTTGCATGTTAACTCCCGGGCCAAAAATGGATCGAGGAAAAGGGGCTTACAATAAGGAAAGATACCCCTGACAAAATAAATAATATTATCGGGGTGTTTTGAGGAAGAAATGCTACGAAAATTAAATAATATTACATTAATAACATTTCAAGTACGAAGCGTAAATACAAATTATTCTGTTGTCTGGAAGAAAAGTTATCCTAACAGGTTAAAGGTAAATAAAGTATAATAAGGAGGCTGTATACGGTAGGGAGTATGTACTAGAATTCCGGCTAACATGGAACACGTTATATATTATATCATGGAACATTATATATTATATAATGCTAGCTTATAACGTTGACAGTAGTATTATTAGCAGATTGATAGTATTATTTGCCACAGTATTGTACGGGAATTCTGAGTCTGGTGGGCGGCCACGACATGAGAATAGCGGACGGTTACCCAACCCGATGCGGATACAGAGTGTGGAGCCGAAAGAAGACGGGTGAAGAGGGTAAACGGAGAACTGGGTGTTCGGGCATGGAGGGCAGCAGCTACAACAGATTTGGAGATCCATTCTTGAGAAGATTCACTAATGGGTCGTAACACTCGGTATGATAATGGGTGTATCCATTCTATACATTCGCAGTAAAGTATAAGCAGAAATTTTCTGGAGCGAAAATGGGGAAACAACAGGATGGACTCGTTAATTTGGAAGTTTCTAAAAAGGTAAGGCCAAGAAAGAAGGATGGAAAGCGAGAGAGAGAGAGAGAGAGGGAGAGGTTATTATTCTAATTAAAAGACGTAAAGCAAATTGGGCAGGAGGTTACTTATTGAGAATTAGGACGGGGGGAGGGTAGGGTAAGTCTAATATAAGAGGAAACGGAAGGAATAGGAGCCAGGAGCGGTAGTTAGGTCGGGGGAGAAGGCCATTCAAAGCGGATACACTCCGGGCGCTCTCTATAGCCCGAAAGTAAATTGAGGACACAGCACACTCGATGGTTTATGTATAATCTACTAATGAGAGTTGCCCGGTTTTTACCCGAGCATTAAAACCTGGGTGGGGCCTCTGCCGGTTTACGTCTAGAGGGGGAGGGGGGTATAAAAAAAATAACATCGGTCGGGGGCGCCTATAGCCGCGGCATCCTTTCAACCCCAAACGCTTGAAAAGGTAAAGGCCAACGCCGATGGAGAAGCTTATCTTTGGTCGCGTTTTCGGAACAAGAAAGAACGAAAAGGCAAAAGGGAAGAAGGGAAAAATTAGGATTTTGCTGCATCTACGGCTATCGGACCCTCAACTGCCCTTATACAATCCCTTATACATTTTCCGAATAATACGATCTCGCCACAACAGGCCTTCTCACAGATGCCTGCGCTCATAAATGTTATATTTAACTTATTATAATAAACTACTTACTCGAATCAATATTAAATACCTATACAGCCTTGTGCTATGTTGCTATGCCGGTTAATGATAATCCAATTCTTGTGTGAAGCATCGAATATGAGGGGACTTTAGCGCAATTTAAAATAAAACCAATATATATTCATCCGCCTAGTTTGCACAATTTTTGTATGGAGCCTGGACGGGTGGCCGACGATTCGAAAGGGTGGCCTGCTTTATTTTAAGCAATCAATTACGCACACCTAACTAATTCAGTTCGGCCGAACTACTACTAGTTTGCCAATAACACGCTTTCTGTGCCAAAATTACAAAACACGTTGGTGGTAGGGGAGGGGGGGAATATTTACAGCTGTTTCGCAACTTGTTCAGTTAGAGGAATTTTAATTTTCGGAATTAATTAAACGATTAATTGCATCAATTTAAACTAGTACACTAATGACCATCAGCTGCTGTTAATTACTGAAATCTTGAATGATTTAAATCCAGACAATATATTACATATGCTATACGTGAATATTTATCATAGGGAAACGTTAATGGAATTATCATGTGGGTTCGGCCTAGGCTGGTAGACCCACTGTACATAATAAATCTAGACTTCGGGGTGAGAGCCCATCCCGAACACCATTACCGGACGAAAATTTTCCAGTTCGAGGGAACAACCGTTTGTTTGTATGGTAACTACTTCAGGAATATATTAGTTAAAGATATTTATATCGACTGCATACAGTGTAGGAAACTACCGGCCACTATAAAACAGTACAAACGTTGTATTATTCCTCGAGAGATTGTTATCATACAAAAATTGACCGTCAAACGGTTTATCAACAGAGTTTAACAACTGATAGTAGAATCACTTATGAATTCCGAATTCATGTATTCCCGGCATTTATTTATATCATAATAAAGAATTTTAATACTATAAACAAGGTAGTAATTACTTGGTGATGTGATCAATTTTATTTCTTACACCGTATAAACTATGAGTCAAGATAAACTATTGAGGACTTTATTCTTGTTATTTTAGAATATAGTTTGTAGTACAGTGTCGTACATTCAATGATATAGAGTACCCCGGTACGAGGAGAGGTAAGAAGAGGTTTGTAAATAACGGCGCTAAACGGAAATAAGTTGAGGACGGGCGCGAATATTTTTAATAGTGATAACGGTCGTAGGCCCAATATTTTCTGAGAGGTTTATCAGACGTGGGAGGTGAGGCTAGCAATTCCTCCGCGGCACAAGACAGTTGAATCGGGGACCACTTAAGTCTTCTGGTGTCCCCCAGGGGCTCCGCCGCTAATCTCTCCCCCTTTTGTCTCACGACCGGTAAAAACACATCGCCTACTCCAGTTCAACCCAGATATAATCTACTTCTGGACGTTAAGCCGGGGGATCTTCTCGTCCCCTTTCGCCGGCTTAATGCCCACCTCCGTGACCGCCCCGGACAATCCCAGATAATCGCTACAACTTAACACGGAACTGCCGGTCGAAACTATGAACTGTTTCCGCAGAAATTAAAAATATTTCTTAAAAAATAATTCTTAACAAACGGCAAAATAAAATAATTATATATATATATATATATATATATATATATATATATATATATCTACAACATTCAGCATTATTTTTCGCTTCTAAAATATTAAACGCTGATATATCCGACATATTTATTGAAGATATTGGAGTAGGGATGAAGATAATTCAACGGGCACCGGCCGCTGTCAACCCCCATGTTTTCTCATTCATAAGAGTTACGATAATGTCCGGGGTACTTCTGTTGGAGTGGAGACAGGTTTTTCATCGCAAAAACGGTTGATAAAAACAAACGTCTTATACAACACCAGTCACTCTCGGGTCTGACGTCCTTTCAATGCCCGCGTTTAGTAGGTATAACGGCCAGACCGTGGAACACAGTTTGTTTTTCTCTTTCAACTTCTAATCCATTCTCAGCAACCTGATCGACCCGCATCCTCACATACACACACACACACATGTTCTGGGTCAGAGTATAATTCATTCAGGATGGAGGTCAATACGAGCTCTGGTACTACTACATTAGTAGAAATAGTGTGCCGGTTAGCGGAACCGGTTAGCGCACTCACGAAATTACAGTATTCTTGACATTTTAATGTTTTCATTACTCATATGTTACTTATGAATTTGAAAAGCTAGAACTATTCTTGCTCCTAACGTCGTCAATAAATCTTAAAACATTTCGTGGCTCTTCTTTAAGAAATAATATTGTTATTGGAACTATTCATCACGATTAAAATTGTATTCATATCCTACCATAGATATTAGAACAGAAACACTATTATTGAGCTTAAGGGTTACAATGGCATAAATACGCCTGAAAAATACAAGAGTATTTGTTATTTCTGTATTGAACTTTATCAAAAATGTTTTATCGATTCTTGGTTTTGACACCTTGAATTTTTCAGTTTCCGGAAAAAAATGAAAATGTTGCTGATGAATTTTTTTTCAATTAAGGTAATTATCGGGAATAAATTGTCAGATATCTGGTATTGTGCTTTTGAACATTGGACAGGACTAGTAGACAAGTTGGAGTGTAATGAAAGTGGGAGAGAGAGGTCTCGCCCACGTAGAGTCCAACTAAGGCAGGATTTCCACCGACAACAAGGGGTTGGGGAGAGATTTCAAGTCCCTTCTAAAGCCGCCAGGCCAACTTTAAGGCTTTCAGGCCGATATCAGCCGGAGTCGTGATGAACTCGAAGACCGCAAACTTAGAAAACCGGATAGTTTTGTACACCTTAAGGCCGTGGAATTTCTGTTTAACCATAGCTATTTCGGCTGAACGGCATTATCCCATTATCGCATTAATCCTATTAATGAAAAATTACATCTTAACTAACGGGTAAATCATAACATTCATTTATTATTCGTTAGATTATATTTACTGCACAACTTATTTAATTAAGTTTAACAACAATAAGTATTTTGAAGTTTTCATACCACATTGGGGGAAAATTCTGCGGTAAGCATGTAGGATATTTCATATAGTAGAAAAATAGTAACTATTTTCTGTATTTATAACCCATAAATTATTTTTCCTTTCTCAACATTATTGACTGAACAGGTTAAAATTTATTTTTTCTTGAGTCAATACATATCTATACTTACAGATATACTATTACTATATTGTATGTATAAAGCATGAAAATTATACGGGCATAGAAAATATAATTTTAACTGCCCTACTACCTTTAGTATATTTTGTATATTTCAACCATATACATATACAAATAATATTTGTTATCCAAATATGTGTAGATAGTGATAAATGTATATACCGATAACGTCCATCCCCCCCTCTCCAGACAGGAAATGTTTTTTAACGCAAACTTGAAAAAACAATAAAACCAGTGTAATCCATATAGTAAAATCAAATCAAAAATCTATATTAAATGGTTTTTCACGCTGCGGATATGTCTATGAGGAGGTTCAGTGTAGTCCCTAGGAAACAGCCTAACTGGACCAGATGTGAAACCGTATTTGTAAAAATATAAGACCGTAAATGTGTAAACATGTATTTTGAAAACCGAAACATGATTACAGTATTACTATTCCAAAAATTGTTGTTTTAGGCCGTTCCAACCAATAGTGCCTAACATATTGAGAAAAAATAAATCCTAATATAAAAGTAAAAAGAACAACATTTGAATCTGAAATTTTCAACGATAATTATGCGAAAATTTAAGCAAAAAATATATCTTGCCCAACTGCACTACAGATGGGCCGAAGCCAGTCGAAGAAATAACAAAATGAGATAACTCGAATGTACTAATTAAATTCATTTCCACCGCTTGACATCGCATAATGAATATTATTTCACGCTCGGAAAAGTGGTAAAACAAGTCCTTAAACTGCGAAGAGGATAAGGCTAGGGGGGAAAGAGAAGGAGAACACAAAAGGACTATAAATCACAATTGCACTTGAAAATACTTTTGTTATTAAGTCATTAACTTCATTGGAACTCATGAATCCGAAATTAATTATCCAAATCTACACTGACATATATATATATATATATATATATATATATATATATATATATATATATATATATAGATTATTAGTAAAGCGATAAAATATCAAAGAACCATAAATTTCCTTCAATTGAACGTAAATTATACATAGACAGATATTGGGAATGTGTTACTCATACTTAATAATGAATTTTTTATTGAATATTAATGTAATACCTACATTAGCTTGCTAATTCATCATGCATACCTCAAACAGGAACTCAATATAGTCTCTTTTATTAAATTTTAATAGGTACTCTCATACTGGGTAACGCCTTGTCTTTTAACATGACGAAACATATATATGCCTATTATTTTTTAATAATCCCTAGAAGTATTTTGGGAGGGAAACAAGGGTATTGCTTAATTCGAAATGGCCTGCGAATTCGTAGAATGTGAATAGTTTTTATTTTTTTATACGTCTCCAAAAAAGCAAAGTCGCGTATTCCGGAGCGGGATATTCTCTCGTTAGCCCAGATTTTCCAGTTAGCCTCGTATTTCAAAAAACGTTTCCTTCGACTCTTCTTAGGGTAATCGTTTTTTTCGCCTCCTTCCTTCCCCGAATCCATTCTTAAGCCCATTCCCAAATCCCTAATTGGGTCAGAACACTTTCAACACAGTAAACGATCTTCTCTCACAATTTTTTACACTGTATTCATTCCTTCAACTTAGTAAGGGGTTAAACACAGAGTAAAATGCAGACGGGTGCAAACGATTATTCTGGAAATATTCGGGCACTGATATTGGGCATCGATTTCACATATAAAATCGCCTAACCAGCCGTATTATTTTGGGAATGTCGGTCTGAAACTGGTCGGGGGGCCGAGCCAATTGGTGCGCCGTGTAAAATGCAGTGCAATCTCTTCTCTCGGGCGCGGATTAGAGCACTGAAAACCACGTAGGCGAAAAACCGAATTGCCAAAAGTTAATGAGCTCTGTACATCTATCCCATCCAATTAGGCTCAACTGATTTTTAGATAAAAACATTGAATATAGATGAAATTGGGAAGTATTATTTAATGTCGTAGTAATAACGTTTGGGAAAGGTTTTCCAATAAGTAAAACAGGAGATATAGAAAAAATTGATATATTGGCCAGGGATGGGAAAGGCCAAGAATCTGTGTTTCGTATAACTTCATATAATTGGTTAGGAATAACGTCATATATGCGTGTTTTCAGATCTTTTCGGCTGTTATAAATGCCAATGAATATCGTCTCCAGAATATTATATATGGCTGTCGTGGACCACTTCATAAAAAGAAGCAAGGAGGGCGAAGAGCAGTCAGTCTTAAGATCCTTCGTCACTCTATCGTTAATAATAACTAATTATTTCGTTCAGGGACTATGTTCGGAGATTCCGACCATCGGGTGGTTGAAACGTCAAGTGCACATTACAAGAAATAGGATTCCTCCACTAAGAACAGTCGATTGGGCATTTTCTTTCCGACACCGATCCGTGGCACTCACCGTGAGTTAAAAGGAAGAATACAACGATCACCAAGGAGGAGGTCATAGCGGGCGGCGAGAGGGTCCTGCGTGCGATCTCTAGTGTCGGCCGGCGAAGAGCTGGGTCGGTCGGGCACATGCCATAGTGGGCATCGGGCGATGAGTCGGCAGGCCCCCGGCTATTGGGCCTCCGGCATCGTCATCTCCGTCCGGTGCAAAATCGTCTGGACGTACAACTCGGGGTCTAAGGTAGTGGAATGTCGGGTCCGGAAGTGGCGCGCTTGATGGCCGCACAAGGACTGACTGGGGCAGGTTGGGAGCCGGGCCCCCTCCCCTCCACCGACACTGCCGCCCACCCCCCACAACCCCCAATCAACTGATTGACTCCCTCATTCCCTCTCTCTATCTCACTCCTCGACAAATATACTTATTCAGATTCCCCCATCTCTCTCACTCCTTCCCTACCTACTTACCTTAATTAAAAGATATTCCGCCTTTATCCTTTCTATTACCGACGTACGCCGGTACATTGATCCTTACCTTCTATAAGGGTAGGTTTCTTAGAATCAGAACCTGTAGTTTGCATAAATTGGGGTAGGGCAGTCCTACCCGGGACCTTTTTGGGATTGATTAGACAAGGATTTCTCTAAACGCAGGCCGATTTTCTGTGAACCACAAAATTGCATGTCTAACCAACAGTATTTTCAGTTTTCACGTACCTATGTGAATTAAATCGTGTTCTTCGATCGTAATGCTGAACCTCATTTAATCCTAAGGGAAAACTATATTGTACACTACACACTTGTGCAAGTGAAATAGTGAAACCGCTACGGAAGATGGCGAGCCGAAACCGGTCTAGCAAAAGACCAAACCAGCGAGAGGAGACAGAAGAATCTACGTTAACTGATTATTTTCCAATATTTTTAATAAGGCTCGGTTACACAATGAGTAACAATAACGAACAGGATATATTTGGACGGGACCTCATCCTGACTGAGTATATTGTCGCCGTTATCTTTAAGAGAGTAACATGGGGTAAGATTCATCGATCCCCCTTAGAACGGCAGTTTACTCGGATTGGGAACGGGCCGTTTGCATGAATTGGTAGGGCGGGCCGGGGCAATCCTCTCCCGATACCTTTGAGATCAACTCAGATCCAAGTTCGTACGCAGGTTAATTTTCAGCCGCATTTAATGCTTCCGCGCATTAATTTCACGAAACGTGCGCTACAATAGATTAACACATAAACAGAACAAAAAATGAAATTCTTTAATGTACTCACTGTTTTAATTACAAATATTACGGACGGACTGTGATTTATTTCACTTTAAATTTTGCTTTGTCACCGTATAATAGATTCAGTGACCCTCAAATCATTTCTGAATTCATAATATTTTTGACACCGCTTGTTCAGGGCACATCGGGATTAATATTTACATTATCGGGTATATAAAGCGGTATTTACATTGTCCCCAACATTCCGATACGAATTCCATAATATATATATATATATATATATATATATATATATATATATATATATATACACATGGTAATTAGAACTGCAATGTGCACATTAAAATTACACGTTTGGACATTCGCTAATTAATTAACTGCAGAAATAAGTGAACAATCAGGAATGTATGCGTAAAAAAATCACCAACACTAATTATTCTCATGTAGTTGGGTCAATAACAATAATTTTCATTTTCTTTGCCGCGGCTAAATCATACTCTTCCCCTTCGCCGGTATTCTTTCCCATTCCATTTTCTCTCAGTTTCCTGGCTCCATATTCTGTGTCTCCGGCGGTAGTGGGCATTGTTGGGACGGGGTCCTAGCCCGGGAGCGGCATTAGGCCCTTTTCAGTTCAAGCCGGAGGCATTAAAGCAGATGTTTCGTAAGGTGGAGCTCGACGGAATAAACTTCGGACAGAGCGCGGGGCCGGCAACCGTTATCCAGATGTAAATTTTCCGGTATTCAAATCCGAAATACTCGCCCCCCCCCCGTCGGGCAAAATATCTTCCGGTGTAACTTTCCTTTACAACGCCGCTACATTTAAACTGGACAGGAGAATAGATAAGTATGAAAGCTCAGAACGTTGAAATATTTATATTAAATTAAAGTTTATCTTAATGACCGCGCATAATGTAATAAATACTTGGGCGAAATATTTCTTCTCCCTTCGTTTTGGTGAAATAGGCTCGGTATAATAAACTAGATCATATCAGAGGGTGTTACGTGAATAATTTCCAATTATGGCAGGATATGCTACCTACCTATTACAGATGCAATGCTCGAATTATAGAAATAAATCAAAATTGTTTGAATTGCTGTAACCAACTGCGTGTGACGATGAATTGTAATGTAGAAGGTTGGAAGCAACAAGCTGCTTGTAACAGGTTAGAAAGTTCTAAGGACTGCAACTAAAAATCTGGAGATGAATCAAAACTTAAAATCAGTTATCACATAACATTCCACTCCCATCTTTGATTTTATTCATCCCCCTTTCATATTACATTAAGACATATAACTCGATACAAAAAATGGGATGTCTAGAATAAATCAATAATTCGAATTTTAATATACATTCAGTACCTATTCGTATTGCCAGATGCCAAAACCTGATAATGATGAGATAATATAGTGTCTATTACTTTTTGCACTGCTTGCTAGTGTTCACCCATTTCCTGTAACTGAAGAACCGGTAAATCCTTCCATGAAGAAGATTTAACGGCACATTTCTGTGCAATAGAGGAGAACTGTATCGAAGTAAAGCGTACTAAAAAGAATACACCCGAGCAGCGCGGACTAGTTACCACCCCTTTCAACGCGTACCTAGAAAACCGGGCGCTCAGAGGCGGAAAACCTTTGTAAGACTCGTTTAACACGTATTCGTTCAATAATCCTTCACCGAATAGTGGTTGAACAGAGTAATATTTCTTGTTTTTATATCGCTGTATGTAGCAGTCGGCTTTCTGCTATTCAGCAGGCGCGGCTGCTGAGCAGTGTTGCACTGGCTCGCCGTTGAGAAAAAGCTGATTCGAGAAATGTCAATTAGATCACCAGCCCTGCAGTCTATGGCAAACTTTGCACAAGCGTTCTACATTTTAATTTAATTGCTGTGTCAAACGACAAAAAAGGGTGAATACAATTTTTAAAAAAAGGAGTTTATTTTGAAATGGTCGTCGGTTAATGATGGTTTGAGTGAAAATTCTGGGCGGCGTCGAACCGTATCGGATAATCGAAACGAATTTATTAACACCGGTTTATTCGGCCGATAATTTGGAATCGGAGACGGGGAAGGGTCCCTCCATTAGACTGTATAATTTATTCTGGAAAGTAATTTCCTGTATTCAATTTCAGCCGATTGGTTTCATTTAATTAAGAGCCTAATAGATCGTTGCCAGTATACCAAATGAAAATCAAGTGATTCGCACTGCATGTTCAAACCGCAAAGGGAATTATGACATACCGAAAATTAAAAGTTATTCTGATTGAAAAGATGTATACATTATTGAGCTATGCATTTCTGAAACGAACATACAACATTCCTGCTCTCTCTCTCTCTCTCTCTCTCTCTCTCTCTCTCTCTCTCTCTGTGGAAGCATGTTGTGCGCGTTAATATTGCGAATAAATCATGATCATATTGAATGCTATGCTAGTCTATACTCGATTTTATTCATGTTTTTCAAATACTGCCCTTTGCGTTTTATGGTTTAAAGTTTCCAGAAAATGCTGGTATAGGCTGTAGCGACGGCGAGGAACTAATCTAATGTTAATGACTTTCAAATACCCTATTTTGCTTTAATCAGAGGCGATAGAGCGGAAAAGGTGGAGTGGGAGATATCGGATTTCGCTCTTACACTCCCCGGGCCTCCATCCCAGCGTGTGGAGCCAACGTAATTGTGTTAAAACCTATACCTTCCTAAAAATACAATTTTGTAGCCCGTTCTGGGGCCGTGTGAAGCTCGTACCGCGCCCACGGGAAATGTGAGAAACAGAGGACGAAATAGAATGAAAAAATGACGAAACAGTAGTAGAATGCGTGCATAAATTATACTGACAGAAAAAGGAAAGGAATTAATTACTGGTACAAGAATGTAGAACCGAAACAGCGGAATATGTTACAAAATTGAATCTATGAACACGTACGAATATTGTCAATGAGCACTAATAATAATATTCGAACGGAAAAACTCATGCTTGACCAGTCAAACCAATAGACAAAATTATATCAAATATTTTACTAACGAGTCGACATCGATTGCTTATAACTTCTCTTCTCACATGGCACATACGATTTCAAATTCTGGAAATTTTGAAAGGCGAAAACCCGTAAATGCTGAAAGTTTCGATGTACTATTAAATGTTCTATCCGTTCGAGTATATCGCAAAAAAACTTTTTTGAGGTAGTTTGGAATGTTCGGGGCCCTTAGCCGAAGCCCCTTCACCGGATTGGTGTAGAAGGGCTGAGAGAAGGGAGAGCGAAAGTGGAAAGTAGGAGAAAGGCGGAGGAAACCTGGCCCAGAGGTTACAGTGGAATGGAAAATGGACGGGGAAAAGAAGAAAGAGACCGCCTGCGAAAATCCGATTTCCAGGCATTACTTCAAACCAGAAGGGGGATTTTGACGTGAAAATAGAGAAATGTCGTTCAATCGAAAAGGAAGGAGTCGATCTTCTCAAGACTCTGCATAGATGACATTTCCACTGGGCAGGATAAAAATTTTTCCGAAAAATGTTCGTAAAAGAAAAAAATGATATAAATGTCTTTCACATGAAAATGGACCCCGGGTGCGGGATCTATGAAGGAGAAAATATATTTGTTCATCACAATTAGTTAGTTATTAGACAAGCAATGCGATTTGCGTAGAAAACTGACGCCTGAAATATTTTAATATCAAACCGGTAATATATGGATTTATCTGTTATATAAGAACGGAAGAAGAAAGATATACCGGAACGATATACGATGGATAATTACGTTAGCTAAGTTAATTTAGTTAATACAACTTATTGTACAAGGTATTGAATAGTTCATATGATAAAACCAGCCAGTAGCAGTCATCGAAGATATGCTAATGCAATATTTCTTTAAGTTGGTAACTTGTAAGATGATGGTCAGATTCCAATTCGTAGCGGAACTGTTACTGGATATATTATACATCCAAGTTGCAAAATTGGTAGTAGGTGGCTCTACTGTTGTAGAGATTCGCAAAAATATTCGTAAGTCTGATAGACCGATTCCGAAACAAATCTACGTTTGAAACAATGGCCTACATAAAGCGGGATAGCCAGTAGTGGGTCTCCTCATCAAATAAAATGTGTCAGGTTATTCAGTGAACTTTAGACACAAAGCCTAGATGCAATTTATTTTCGAGGCCTGCATTTTCGAGGCGTTCATTCAGTTCACGGCCGATAAGGTAAGGAGACATCCGCCAGCGCTTTGGAGTTAAATTCTGCCCAAATGACATCGTAAGATATCCTCGGCCTATATTATAAGAGCGGTTGGTGGGGGGAGGGGGGACAAACAATGAAAGAGTTATAGTGGGAGCTGCCACTCCACTCGGAGTAATACGTATGTTTAAGGCCCAGTAAAATATTCATGGAAAAAGTTACGAGTGAATATAATGGGAGGAGAGAGGGAGAGGGACAGAGGGAGCAGCGCCGTCGGGATTCATAACTCCCGGCTTCTCATTTCGAGCCCCAGGAAAAGGGCTCGTAACGTTTGACAATAAACGACCCTGCCGCCAAAAAAAGGAAATTGAAAATTAAAAGGTGCGGAGAGAAGACGAGTCAGCGTCCAGGATCTATGTGCCTATGGACTCCTCTGATGGGGTCGGAGACGAAATATAAACAGAAAAGACAAAAATACTTGTTAAAGGAAAGCGAATAAAATGTTATAGGAACAGATAGCAAAAGTTCGATACCAACAATATTACGACAAAATACAACGAAGAATAGATAAAAGGACAACAGACTGCAACAATGAAAACACAACTAAACAAAGGAACGAGCATTCACAACATCCGAACTCCATTGTATATAGGCATTTCAGGAAATCAAAACGCAAACAAAGAGAGGACTTTACCATATGCATATGCAAAAAATTTACCAAAACATATAAAATGCATAAACAAAAATATAGCAACACCGACACGGTTACAACTGTAAACAAATAAAAACAAGAAACAGAAGAAAAAATAAGAATCTCAGTCTCCGCCTGGATTTATTATTTAATTATTATAGTTTCATAATATATAGCATTTTCAAGTATTAATAAAACTTCGAATCATCAAATTTACCACGTTCGCAAACTATAGATTTGTATTCATCATGGAGTCATACAATTATAGCCAACTGGCTTATTACACTTACCGTGAAGACGTGGTTGGTATTAACATAGTGTAGCCAAAAAAGTTGTGTCTTAAAAATTTGTAGAGAGGACAACAAATTTAAACGGCGTACGAATTTCGGAAAACAAATAAAAGGGAATGAAAAACCGTCCTGAAAAAGACCTCGACCCGGCCCAACTGCGCCTCCAATAATACATTTATACAGGAGCCCGGGCGGGCTCTATGTTGTTTTAGTATACACGTTCCTGGGATCTATCTATCTGCCGCCGCCCCCCCGCCGTTCTGTCCTCTATCCCTTCGTTGAGAGACAGACACATATTGAAGGAATGAAGCAAGGCTGCGGCCAAGGGTTGGAGGGGAAGGGAGGGGGGTTATTTTGAGAGGGAATGTTTTGATAAAAAATAAAAAGAGGCACCCACTATATGACGGTGGGGTCATTCGACATTTAGACATTATATTTTCCCAGCCAGTTTTGTTCAGAACCTAATGGAAATCGAAGAAGAAAGAGAACGAGTTTAACTAACTTTACTGCCGATATGCAAATACTTTTAACCACCAGCCAAGAATCGTATACACATCGAATGTACTAAGAACATGTTCTGAAATAACAATAGCTAATAAAATATCATTTGTGATATTTGTTATATCCTTTCCTTATTTATTTATAATTGTTTTCGTTTCCTTTGAATAATTTTAAGTCTGTTTTTAGGCGCAGGGTTAGGTTTTACGGCTTAACCCGTGTAGAATCCAGTGAAATCTATAGTACAACTAAAACGAACTTAATTATTAATAAAAGGATTTGTTACAATTTTTCTTATGTTAATATTCTGTATAGCTCTCAGGGTAGGAATGAATATTCTGTTGTAAACGGTGCTGGCGGCGAGATTAAGACGGAGTTATAGGGGTTGGCATGGTCTCTTGGGAAGGGAGGCCCCACGTCCCCCCTCCTCCCTTAATTAAATTCTTCAGGCCGCTAAGTGTCCTGTGAATTACAAGTAACGAGCTCCTAATTACCATATATTTAATACCAGGCAGCCGCCTACAATGGAATCCCCTCCTCCCTTCGGGTTGAGAACTCACTCCCGGAGTGGTACCACTTCCATCTCGTGGTACCACTCTCCCCTCTCTACCTAACACTCGTTTCAACCATCCAGCTTTCCCCCTCTAGAAATTCCCCGCTGCGCTGCGCTACCAGTCGAATTCGCCTCCTGTAAACAATCCTGAATATAATCCCAGATTTCCAAATCACGGCCTCGCCTTTATTGAATACCTTACTGGAGAACCACACCCCGATAAAGAAAAGGAATACCGAATAGAAGCACTGACATGCAGTAGAAACATGTTAACAAATTCTCAAAAGATGTGAAAAGCCAAACTGAGAGGAGAGCATCAACGTATGATGAAAAAAACTCAATATTCTATGAAAATCATTTACACCTCCAATCTTTTATGGTATGTTGCTGAGGTTAACAACAATCAATGATATTTCATGCTTCGAAATATCGCGATATATTAATGAAATTTCGCAGCCGGAAGTAGGAAAAAATGATCATTCGAGTCGAGAAATATCCGCGTAGCGAAATTATTAGGGTGGACTCGTTACGCGAAAAAAAGAAGTGTCTTCAGTTTTAATCTCTCTGCCCTCGCCCGCTCTATATTCGCGATGCCTATTAAATTCTAGACATAAAAGGGGCTATCCACAGATGAAAAAAACCCGTTTCTTTTTTCCTCCATTCAACTCAAGTCCAGCATGCACCATGCAAATATGACTCAAAAATGGTAAAACAAAAAATAAAACATGGGATTCAATAGATTTAATAGAAACAAAAATAAATAATTTCAAATCATAATACCTAGTTCCTTGGATTCGACGCTTTAGCCCAAACATTACTATCGTTATAAGTTACACATGGAGCGTGACCAAAGTAAAAACAAAATGCGGAAAAGCACTAATATTTTCACTGAATTGCAATTGAATTTGAGCGATAAACAAAACACAAATTTGACATTATCAAATATTGCCTGAAGCATTCAACTTATAAGTTATAATAATTCAATTAGTCCTACAATTCTTATAGTATAAAAATCTTCTCACCCTAATTCCGTTTAACAGATTATCATGAACTTATAGGAAAGCCCTTTTGCTTCTAAATAAACCATAGCGTTGTAACAGCCTACCGCTCAAATTTAGACCTGACACCTGAACAAAGAATTTACTAGTTCCATCTGTAATGCAGTATGGTAATATAGTGTTAACATTGATTTCAAGTTATCGTTTGACTATTTTTTGTTCAGTGAAAGAAACAAAAACTCCCGGACACAGAAACTTCCAATTTCCCAAAGGACTCGAAACGTTAAGGTTCTTCGCCGATATCGGGAATAAAGTTACATTTCTGAAGAAAAAAGTTTAAAACAACAGTTGCTGAAAGTAAAGGGACCTTTTGTTCGATCGCGCTTTTGAAAACTTTTTCATCATTGAATTTTTTCTGTATTCCTCCCGTATTCATCCACATTTTTTCCCTTTTTCAATTATGACGCATACTAGATAGGTCTGAATAACGCAAAATTACTGTTATACATTGGTCCACTAACTTAGTGGTGAGCGAATGGTTAAAATAAGGAGATAAATTGTTCATCATATCATTATTATATGAAAGTATTAAACTTACCAAGTCGTTCATTATAATTAAAAGTACGTTGTCGCACGTACGGTTTACCGCCGTGGGTTTTTGTCCAAACAAAACCAGCTGAAAATCTGAGCGACACCGCTGCGTGTAAGGGCGGGAAGTCTAACAATATTCGTGCGGAACCCATGCACAAGGAGCATAAGAGGTCGGTTCAAATGGGAGGGCATTTGAATGAGAGTGGCTCAGCCCGAGATGTGGGAGCTACGTGCCCAACACGACGTGACCCATCATACCCAACGCCCGGATTACAGATTGTCGAACCCAGTTTCCTAATTGTAATCTCTACATTATTAGACTTAGACTGATTCAACTTGTAAGATGTTTTCAAAATAATGAAATTTAATTTAATTCTATCTATAATATAGTAGCTGAAGGTAAATAAACTGTAGACGTATTTTATTTTAGGTATTAGAATAGCATCCATGTATTATAACAACTATGACCGGTCCTGACCACGGCGATAATACTATACGAATACTGAATTAGTGTAATTAAATTCGATTTTTATACACACAATGCTCAAGTGTGATATTTCGAGCGGTAACAGAGTTCCTATAGTTTTAGAATAAAGACACGGATTAACTTAATTTGGTAAGCCACCAGATTACGAAATAGAGATTTGAAGTTGTAAATACACCGACGATTATAATTTATAAAAGAAACGGAGTTTGTTTATTAGTTCAATAGGTTCCTTATTGGTTCAACTTGGTTTTCGATTGTGCCGATTGAGGTATTTTCACAATACCTAAACGTGTGTTATTCAAATAGCGCACCTCGATTAATTCATAAATGAAGGCTCCATGACGGAATAGAGTTTGAACAGGGATAATAATGGTGGAGTAAGAATTGTGGGGGGTGGCCCCCCGCCCACCCCCCAACATGCCCTCATCCTTTTCTTTTGTGAGTCCGGCATCAATTAAAGCCCCTTGAAGAACTTTGCGGCCCCCTAATTTTCTTCAATAATTTAATGGGCTTTATCGCGCCCATCTCAATTATAGCGCAATTGTCACGTAGACAACTCGGGCGGCTATCGGGCAGGCCTTGTTAGCCAGTACCGAACACTCGGCACATTTATCAACAGTGAGAGGGGGCTAGGCCACGTAATTCGATGATTGGAACTTATCGACACAGAGTTGTTTTATTTTTTTTATTAATTATTCTAGTAATAACTGAATAAGTAATTTGGTAATTGGAATATTTCCTTTTGTGGGCTGGATTCTTTGTTTTTATATTATCCATCATACCCATACGGTATCCATAGTATTTTATGAAATCCATCATTCCAGTTACAAAAAACACTCGAATCATGTTTCGATACTTCTTATGAACCAAATAATTAAACCAAACGAGTTAAACCAAAAATCCCGTTTAATGCTTATGCAGACAATCCAACTCACGTCATAAGTTCCAGATGTACAATTTACGTTAGATGAATTTCCAAAAAATATAAATGCATTTTAGGAACGAAGGAATAATAACGATGAAATATCGAAATCAAAGACGGAGAGAAATATCAGCTAGTGGGCATTTTTCTCCCTATCGCGAATCCCCTCCCCCCACCCCATATATTATTTTGGGCGACTGAAAAAAATACAATCAAAACAATTTCCCGTAACGGAGTAGAGGGACGGGAAAAATCTTTTAGCATATGTCAACAGGGGTCGGAGTGAAGAGGGAGAGTGGTTTGATGTTTACCGGGGCTAAACCGGCCGGCCTGACCGTTCCACCCTTCAATTTCCTTTAACAACCGCCCGACATAAAATACACGGTCATAGGGCTCGGGCACCAATTTCTCAAACCGGCCAAATCAACCGGGACAAAAGATGCCACGACATCACATTTTTTTTTAATTTTCACAGTCTTAAAATTAGAGATAAAACTCTGGACTGATTAAAAATCATTCTTACTGAGAAGAAACTAGTTTACAGCACAAATTTTTTTATTAAGCTTACATAAATTAAATAATTTCAGCAGGAGATAAATGTTATCCCAATATAAAAAACTGAATCGACTGTTAGTTTTCAGGAAGCGATTTGAATAACGAACACATATTTGTCGTCCAATTACAATTGAAAATTATTACAATACCACCACTTAATTCTTAGCATAATTATTTATACGACGTTCATACAATACTGAAATGTGTTTTCACCGGGTATTTATTTAAAGAACCGCATATTTCATTTTTAAATTTTTGGGAACCGAGTGCAGCGCGTACCGCGCGCTCTGCGAGCCTTTTGTGTTTTTATAGCTTCGGATTTATAACATTTTTTTATCTGGGCGGCCGTGGGGCAACCGAAAATAACCGGGACAAAAACGTATAAAGAGGGCCGGCGTTGTCCGAGCCCAGGCAGAGGCACATTGCGGTTTATCAGCGCCAGATAACTTGCCACACGCCCCATAAGACACTGCACGCTACGTCCACCCCCATCATCACACACAATACTATACCAAAAATCCAAAAATGTATCGGCGGGACAAATTCGATTTTCTATTATTTCCGTTTTAAAACAACCGGACAGGTTTTAGAACTTACTATTGTAAGTGTTAAAATATATACAGTTGCATTGCCCCATTGTAGACGAAAATAAAATTCGTTTTTTAAAAAAGTATTCATTCGAGAAGGGGTATCATTATTTCACGAGTAACCTGGTTAATAGGCACCGTTAATATTTGAAATCAATAGTATAACAAACCTCCTCGCAGCCGCCTCTCCCAGTTAACCGAAGAAAAAGTTACAAATTTATGCCCGACCGGAAGCCTCTTTCGGAGGCCCCAACTTATAATTACTTGCCAGATCAAGTTTGTTTTTTTAAGCGAAAAATGCCCGAGCGCCGCCAACTTTTTTTAGTCGAACAAAAAAAAAATTATCGGCAGGTGGGTTAAAAGAAACGATGGAAACGGGGTCCTTCAACCTTATTATAATATACTGGATGTGGAAGCCAATTTTATTTACCTAATTGGCTGAATTTATTTAGGGGAATAATTACAGATATTTTGGAAATGTTTAATTTTGTAACCAACTCATTTAAAATACTTATAAACATTGAATGGAATATTATAATAAATAATAGTTTCTATTCAGGTTCAATTTATATTATAATATTATTTCTTAATTACTCGGCTCCCGTATTTTCGTCAGTTCCAACAAATATGAAAAAACCGGTCTGTAAAACACTCCAATATCCTATAGAAATGTACAAGCTCCAAGCTAGGAATACCTACTAGTCATATCAATTGAAGTAGTACGGCGCGCCAGTTATACTAGACCCTCATAATTCTTATGCCTTGAAGGTCTTGCATATTCTGATACTGATTGACAGATTTTTGTCCAATCGAGCGATAAGGAATTTTATTATTAAATCGCCCTTAATATTAAACATCGTTAATATGGCGTTATTTTTCAGTTTAAAGAAAATATGCAAATATACGTCATTATACGTATGTCAGTCACCCCAAGTAATTCGCCATTACCCATACTGCGATTGATGACATGAATGTAAGGGTATTTGTAATGAGAAGAGAAAACAAAATTTTTAAAACCAAAATGTAACATTTTATTTACTTTTCAGGGAGTGTTCTGAGATTATTTTAATTTAGATTCATGCATTTCAAATAACATTCAAATTAAAAGGTAAAATGTATCAGCCGTGAGGTTCATACGAGGTCGAGGGTCACCAAAGCTGGTAAACATGCCCTTTATTCAATTGCAAATTTCAATATTTATTGCCGTTATATGAGCACAGTGGAAGGTTTTATATTTATATAAATGTGTATACATATGTACGCCACTAAACGAATATATAACCGCCTATATGCAATGGTGTAATATCATTATATAATTTAAAATATGTGACGATATTCACATGTATTATAATGCTCACCCTAGGTTAACATAGTTTTCATGGCCCAATACAGAGATAAATTATGTTTGTAATTTCTTTTTATTTATTTTATAAATATAGAGTGCGATAGGAAGAATTATTTTATTACCAGGTCGATCCACAAATGGACCGACAAGGCAGAATTTTTCTCGTGCAGTTCAGGCGATATACTCACATTTCAGTTAAAGGTCAGTGTAAATCAGGTGCGGACGAGTTGTGGGACAATTTGGCGATGAAGCGGCGACAGTTGCCAACCAGAACACCCCCTAAACCAGCCGCCCTGCTCAGACGTAGGCCCCGGGAGCAGCTATCGAGCGAGCGAGACAGACATGGCGAGGCCCCGAAAAAAAAAGCCGGAGAGGTAGCTCGAGCCAACTGAGCAGACTGAGAATATACGGGCCGATGTTAGGAATCCCTCCACCCCGCCTCAACGACCCCGGACGTCAGCGGAGGCCTACCAGAACCGGGGATAAACAACATGCCGCGACGACTCAATGAGGCGCTTACCAATTAGCCCAAAGTGCCAGCCCACATTTCAACCAACTTCAATCCGACGAACTTCTTCATATTTGTAATTTAATGGGGCCTAAATCATTATCTCAACGTGTGATGTTTGCAGCAAACCGATGACAAACTCACCCACCAATCAAATTCTATCATTCCCCCCACAATCGCTCTGCATTTTAAAACTAATTATTTTAATCTTTTAACAAATTTTTCTTTAATTTACAACATACTAATACTGCAAATTCGTATTACTTTCTTAATCGAGAAAATTAAGTATGTAGGTTGCCGGAGAAGGATTTTTCATACTATTACGAAACACGTAGGAGGTATTTCTGGTTGATAGAGGGACTGGAAACTGAAAACATTGTCACGATGACTAATCTTTCTACGTATAGTAATGCTGCAATTAGGAAATTAAAAAAACCAACGCAATTACACTTAATTTCGTTAAATCACTCCACAACTTCTTTCGATGATTTTGAAGGCTGCAGGAAGGATTTCGATTAAACTTAAGTTAGTATGTAAACATTCCTGAGCGTAAAGATTTTATTTTCTAAAAGCGTTGTCTAAGACGAATAGTATATTATTAGGTAGAGGGTGGCCGGGTAGGAGGAGGAGGAGTAGGACGAGGAGCAGGAGGGGTTCGGCGTCGAAGCTCGCTCTCACTCCGTCTCATATTCTTGCTCCATTTGCGCCGTGACCTTCTTTTACGACTGAAACAAGGTTGACTCAATTCCAAGGCCGTACACTTTACGCCCCATACTGTTTCCATTTACAGACGGCCCTTCCTCTATCTCCTTCCTCGGGGAGATTTCCTACTTTCGCCTTTCGGACCGAGGCAAAAAAAAGTGAGACTACCGTGGATTTCAGTCAGGTTCGATATCCCTTGCGCCCCAGCTATATATTATTCCGAAGGTATTCTGTACCGATGCATTTACCGAAAAACCAGCATATTCATCGGAGTATTTCAATATATGTATGTATAGAATCGAAATTGATTTTTAAGGGGAGTTTCAAAATGTTATTAGTATGTACTTGGCTTTGATCCTTCAGTTAATGATACCGGGAGCCTCCGTTGGTAATAATATTCCTAAGTATTTATACTTCGATTTGATAAGTATACGATTTGATCATAAGTTTCACGAAAATACCTGCCTAATACCTCGCCTGTCTACATAAATATAAATTTTATAGGCCATCCTCAAGAATTTCCTACGCAGATTGAAGCCGTCTGGATTTTGATGGTCTTTTCTTTGTGGTTTGTTTTATACGGTTTTTATATTTTGTCAATTGTACGTGAACGAAAAGGAACGTGGTAGCTATGCATCCACCGAATAATCCTAAATTATAAAAACCAATATTCCTAATCCCGACTGATCGAAAACAACAGTTCACTAGTCCAATATATTTCATGGGAAAGTAGTAGGAAAAAGAGTAATTTTTTCTTTCATGTCAATCAATCCCTCGTCATAGGAAGTTTTATTATCTATTATTCCCATGCCTGTTCCATGGTTCTGAGTAGGTGAGAGAGAAAAAAAAGTAATGATTTTGCCATCCATTGTAAGCAACGAAAGATCGATCTGATGACGGTAGTCAAAAGTGAATGACGTCCGCATCAACAGGTTATATGGAAGAAGGTGTAATTCTTCGTTCCCAATTGGAAAGCGCTTCTAAACCGGGGGGGGGGGCGTAGGGGGCGGGGGGGACGTTGTTATTAGCGCCGACCGGGCAGTGGGAGAGGGAACAAACTGCCCGGACGAAATTAAACGCGAGAGGCTAATCAGTATGCCGCCCGAGAAAGACTTGTAAGAACACTAATTGCGGGGCGGCGAAAACCGGTTAAATGAAGACTAAGTGTACCAATTAATAAAAAAAAGAAGAAGAAGAAAAAAGGAAGAAGAAAAAACGATGGGATCTTGCTCGAAGGGTGCAGGGAGGGGGGAAAGCTTCGGGAATGGGGAGTCAAAAATTAATTAGGGGCTCCGTAAACGAGCTTTGGTTTAACAATAATATGATTCATTGCGAGAACTCTGCGAGAGTGGGAGGACGGGAAGAGTTGGCGCGCCCGAGTTGGAAATATGCATATTCATAGTCTTATAGCGTTTAATCTACAGTAGTTAAAGGGAACTCGCTTAGGTGCCCCGCCCCCGTCCCAGTTTCCGTTCCTTTCCCATCAGCCCAGCGTAAACACTGTTAACTCCTCCTCCTCCTCCCCCTCATCCCCTCTCATATATTCCCCAATCCCTCCCTCCCCCCCTCTCTCTCTCTCTTTCCCTCTCCCTGTCACTTTTCAACTCCTCACTCTTTCCGCCAAAAGAGTAACGACGTCTGAAGAGAGACCCGACTAACCGTCCGGTCCCATTTCACTCTGGGCCTCTCAAACGACACGCGATTCGACTCTTCCCCACTGCCCGTTACGAATTCTGTCAACGACAATAATAATTTCTCGAATTCACATTCATCTAGGTTGCAGACTCCGACGCTATGAACGTAGTATATTTGTGCGCCATTAATTTAAGCACAACACACCAAACGACGGTAAACAAATATATGAAATTTATAAAAGACGAAATCCGACGGCCAACATATGTGTCTAGTTAGCAATAGAATTTGATTGAGGTTTATGAAAAACTGACCATACCAGGGATGTTCAAAAATGCATCTCCTAACTGTGTTACACCCACTTGTCTATCAAGCGGTCTTGGACTTCTAAGAAACTATTTTCAGTTTTTATTATTCTATTGTTTTTATACATTTGCCGATACTTTGTCGGCTACAAGAATATATAAATAATAGTTAATTACCAGGAGGGACTGCGAAAGCGCGTTTGTTGGGTACAACAAAACAAAATGGGTACAACGAAATTCAGTTTTGTTGGCACGCGTGTGTGAACAGGCGGAAGCTATTTATTGGCGGGGGAGGGTCGGACCGGAAGTTGCCTTTTGATTGGGGTATTGTGCATCCTCAATAACGTCGCCCGGTTTTATTACTACCGCCAACTTTAAAGAGGCAATTTCGCAAACTGCAATTTCATTTCCGTAATGGATACCTTTCCCCCACCCCCTGTCCGTTTGCCCCTATTTGCGTTATGTTTCGCTAATAATTTCTCTAGGTGTAAGGTATCCGCATATTCTGGTATTTAGTTTTCTATCCCCGTGTATAATCACATTCTGTAGGCAACGCATAATACATGGATAATTCTTAATACAAGGAATACGGGGTCGGAATTCAGTGGGGTCCTTCTAGAAAGTGACTATTTTCGCCAATTGGCTTGCATTCGAACAATACTCCTAAATTTCTAACTAAACATTAAGATGCCAATATATTTACTCTTTTCAATTATCAGACCTTTAAAAGGCAGAAGAGGAACTAGCTTTTCTGATGCTAACTGAATACTACAGGTGCTCTATAGAGTTCGAAACCTATCTAGCTATAGAAAAAGAATTATTTATAACATGCATTTATACTTGTAGGAATGCACGAAATCAAATATATTTAGATTAAAAAGACTAACCTGCTTAAGAAGAGTAGAAGTATTACCATGAGCACGCTCCCATTCGAGGTTCGATTCGGCACAGCGCATACATCTGTAAATTTGAATTTGAAATAAATTATTATATATAGATAAAGACTAGCTAGTTTTTAGTGTCTATACATTAGAGTATCACATGTTTTAACGATATAAGCAATTTTTTTTAAATTTTTACCGTATTATTTTAAAATACCGCTCCGATTAATACACTACATATTTTTCTGAACACTTTTGAAGCTAGATACCCCCCCTCAAAATGAACGCGTATACTGAAATTCAGGATCTCTAGGTGTGCGTTCCTCTCCCGCGAGTGGTAAATCGGCGGAAGCTATTTATTGGAGGGGGTTATTGGGAGGGGTCGGTAGCCGGTTGATTGAGCCTTTGTGCATCCCCAATAAAGGCCGGAGCACCGGCGTTATAATTGAGGCCACCCCCGCTCAGTGCCCGCTCCCTGAAAGTGGGACCCACACACCCGGCCAAATGGCAGTTCCGTAATACGAACATCCCTCCATCACCAGCGTGGGGCCCCGAACCAGCCCCATGACTGACTCTGACACTGACCTTCCTCTCCAGCCTCGCCACGCGCCCTATTTCCATTAAAACCGCGGAATAAACCCAACCGGTTATCCTCCCTCAGGGTCAACATCGGCTTTTATTTTCCCACTATTTTCGCCCCCTCTCTAGGTACCTTGTCAGTTTGTAAACCATACTGATAGTTCGGGATTTATTTTGAGAACAATTCAGGCGTGTGCAGGTCCTTCGAAAAGAAAAAATAGATTGTTTTAATAAACTGTATTAGTTTTGGCCGAAACCACCCCTCTCGCAAATAACCTAAAGTACGTAATTAGTTTATGTGCAGTATTTTGAATAATGTGTTAAATAAGTATTGAAATCTGGTTAACGCTGTTCGAGGCGTTACACGGTAATGTTTCTGGAGTTTTCATTTTGAAATTCTAAGGGGCTCGGAGAGACGTTCCACGTTAGGGCAAACAGCGGATATATTCAATCATCCAGAGACGATTTCATATAATCACCCGACCGGATATTGTTAACCGAAGAGAGAGTGGGGCTAAGTCAACAAGGGAAGGCAGAATGACTAAAGCGGCCGAACAATGGAAGGAAAATAACGTCTGGGCCCTCAGCTAAGCGGATAAACCAGACTCTGGATCAACAAAGCTTGGATATATTACTGGTGTTGTATTGCCGCTCTCGCCCCCCCTCCTCTCCTGTACGACCCAAACAAAAAAACTTCCTCTCACCGCGTCTTCTGTTTCGTTTACTTTGGGATCTTTGGATTATTTTATTGGTCAGAGAGCGATGTTATTTCTCAGCTCGTTTGGCCTGAAGAATCGCTAATATTTTACAGATAAATTGTATGTCTCTATTCCACTTTCGGATATTGTTCAAAGCGGATCGGCACGAAGATTATTCCTGTTTATTTGTCACTGAAGCCAGAACAAGGGAAGTGAAGCAAGGTATAAACAGTGTACCATCTACAAGCAATAAACTGAGCGATCGGAAATAGATTTATTTATTTTCTTACTTGCCGGCAAGTTTGAAATCATTGAACATTTAGAAATAGAAAAGGTAACAGGTAAAATACTAAATGTGGTTGTCGTTGACCGCACGCAATTGTTTCGGGAATTAGTCTACTCGCTTCCCAGTACGTATGTAAATACCAAAAATAAATAATTTGCCCTCGTTAAATTTACTTCAAAGGGAAAATTTATTCCAATATAGTAAGGGGATAAAGATATTATTATCTTGTCCCCTTCTAAATGCAGGATATATAGGCGGAAATATAGGATGGAAGGAATTTGATATACTGGCGCAAGAGGGTAAAAAGTTATATTAAAGGACAGGAGTGGGGCGGGAGAGAAACCTGAAAGAGAAAAAATGAGGTGGGAGAGAAGAGCGAGATTGAAACTGAGAGGTGGGGCTCGCCGTAAGGAAAAACTCTATTTCCTGTTCGAGGGGGACTGCCCCCGATGTCGACTTAAGTTACCCTCAGGTACGATTTAATCGGTGCCCTAATTTACCAAATATTCTCATTCGATTATAAATAAAAACGCGAATTATAAATTTTGGAGTTTATTCGCTAAAATGTTTAGCCATGACCAGTTTGAACATGCATATAGTATTCGAATATTATTTATTCTAAGAAATTTTCAATTGTATGGTTTGAATGGTTATTTAATGGCTTGACCGCAGTAGCCAAATATAACACAATTATTAGAGAAAAACAAAATTTAAAATATATATAGGGTCAGTACACGAGTAGCTTAAACAGGGGCACTAATCTGAAAAACAGTAGAGAATACGTGTCGAGCGGAATCGTCAGACATCTTGGAGAAGAAGCGCAGATAATTTATTGGAATACGACACCTAGGGAGCGGCTCAGTGGTAGTTTTTTCCCCTCCGGCTGCATGAAATTCAGATAGCGGCCAGAGGTAGGGTTAGGGCGGCCTATAAAATAGGCTATAATTTGTCCGCGAGTTCGATTCAGTGTTTGATAACGGTCCGGGGGTTAGTGTCATCAGCATACAATATCATATTTCGGGGCCCGCCCTGGGCATTTTCCAAGCCGGCCAATCTAGAGCTTCCGCGCCCCCATTCCCTTTAAATTATCGCCCAACCGCCCGCCCCACCGCCCACAACCCTCGGAACGGTTTGCGCCATTTGGCCCTCCGATCGGCTCTCCTAAAATTGAAATTAGGCCCCTCGAAACTGGGATCTAATGAACACCCAATGCCACTTAGGGGCATTCGACATTAGGAAAATTAGACGCCAAATGAAGATCGGATTGTCTAAAATCCTGATTTAGACTAAGATTTCCCTCTAATGAAGCCGTGGGTACCTATTAATTTCGAAATCAAATATCTAACGAACAATGTTCAAGTGGACGTAGCGATTAGACAATAAACCCAAAACGCTTATACCCAAACGATTCACTCATAAATATAAGCCAACAAATATTACCAAATAATTGGATCCGCACCGCCAAACAATTATCCTATGGGCACAAATATAAGTATAAATTATTTACTACAATTAATGTATCGTTTTAATAATTTATTATATTGTGAAGAACAAATAAATCTAAGTTACTTACGTATGTAAAAGTTTTACTTATTCTTGTAAATTAATTTCTCACTTCATAAACCAGAACAGTGAGTACAGTGTACAGTGAACGAACAGTTTACTGCAAAATTGTTTATCGACGCTAAACATTCTAAAAATAATTCTTATTCAATATCCACATCGATGTCTCGCATTAAAAAATGAAAATGGGAATAATTATAGGGATTATTATGATCTGTAGTATTAACAGTCAGAATAAGCATCAGAATGATTCGCAATTCATGAGACAATAGGAAACTGGACCCTGTTGATTCGAGTTTATAATATTCGATTTTTTAACCAACCCCTCACGCCCAACCCAATTCTCGCGCCCGAGAGCTTCTAAAATTGAATTAATACAGTTGGTGATAGTCGTCCCCTTTTTCTTTTTTCCTCTTATTCCCAAAACCGGAAAATCTCATTAGTAATCAGCGCCGAAATTATTTGAATTAAACTCTGCGAAATGCAAAATATTTGGGGGTTGAGGGTGCAGGGGGATGACGGGGGAGGAGGTGGGGTTTCGAGAGACGGGCAGGGGACTTAAACCGTTGTAATTAAAATGCAAATGAAGAGGGTGAGAGTAGAAGGCCGGGCCCGGCCAGCGCGGAAAGGGACACCGGGGTCAATGAAGAGTGGAGCTAAAACTTTTACCACCTGCTCTACGCACTACCTGTTCCTCCTTATTAAGCCTTCTCAAATACAATATGCGACAATATGTTTTATTTTTATGGGTAGTTAGTTCCATTATCGAAATCAAATAGTAAGGAGTAATAAAGAATGATATTGTACATATGGAGTCTGATAAAATCAGTCTTCTCTCCATGCATACCATGGTCGTTATTATTCATTCTTTCAGGGCTGCACTTAACAAATTCGTTACTCCAATCGAAGTAAGTTATATAATGAGATAGTAACCCAGTACAATTTTGGCTGTAATTCATTTTTTTATTGATATTTAAAGGTACCGTAATAATGTATAAAAAAATGCAATTATTAAGGCAAAATAAAAACATTATCTTTTATTATACATGCACAAAAACGTCCTAATACTGGAGAAGTGGTCAGATATTTACGGACAAGATAAAGAAAAATCTAACGAAGACAAGGAAACTATAAAGAGGAGCCTCAGCGGGCTGGAAACCACCACCGCCGCCCGGGATCAATTTCCAGAGAGTTGGGAAATAGTTGTCCGGGAGACCGCTTCCTTCCACCGCTTCCACCAAACTTCCTTCATACTCAAATACCTCACTACTAGTACACTGATGTTATTGCAGGAAGCCTGTACTCCAGTTGTAACTCTGGTACCATCACACAAATCGGCTCATAAATATCTCTATTGCCGGGAAGACAAATTTCAGAAAACCGACTAGTTCAAAAATATATAAATAAATAAAAATTAAAACCACCGATGAGTATTATTATTACAATAATTTTTAATATACAATTCCTGAATGTAAATATCAAATTGCCTTCGAGGGAGTAATTTTTTTTCTCTCCTGATTAAATTTCGGGAGCGGAATTCAAAAAATCAAATATAATCGGGCGTAGAATGATTTTTCACATTGAGCGCGTGCTTATCAGAGACATTTATCATAATTGAATTATATATATTTAAATCGAGACATTCTTTTATACCATTTTCAATGGCTACATCAGTATCAGGGACGTTATAGTCATCGGCTGTTTGGTGCATGGCGAATCCACCGTACCTGTGTCAGATTGAAACTTGTACTTCTGTACGCGAACGTACATATTTTCTTGAACACGGACGGATGTCAAAGTGAAACCCTCAGTTCCGCCCGCGCGCCCGGAGCTCTTTCTTATCTGGAAGCGCATACTTGTACACTTGAAAATATAGGGGAATGGGGCCAAACTGAAATGTCTCGTATCGCGCCAGGCCAAGTGAAACTTTGATATCGGAATAGGCGAGTGTGTGTGTGTGTTGGGGGTGAGTGAGTGAGAAATAGATAGGGGAAAAGGGTAAAAGAGATTATAAAAAATGGGAAGGAGGAAGCCGCGACAATCGGGGCGAAGGGGGGGGGCTGGGATATGCAGGGAAGAGCCAAATGTTGAAGGAGTACGGGGAAAGGGGAGGAGGGCTGGGGGTGGGTTAGGGAAAAAGAAATTTAGAACGGGAGAGATGTGGCGAAAGCGGGAGGTAGGGCGCGCACGGTGGAGATTGGAGGGTTATACCGGGAGATCAGATAAGGGGCTTGCCTCGGGGACAAAACACAGATAAGGAAGGCAGGGCCAAAACACCGCCACCATCCAAACCTGATCTTATCTCCTTTTTCGACGCCCCCCCCCCCCCCAACTACCGACCGACAACAGGATCTTAAGCTACGTTCGCTTCAAGGTATCGTTACTTCAAGTGTCGCTCTAACGGCGCCCAACTACCACTTGAACCGCATCAAATAAATAAGATTGGCAACTAAGGATCGA
Organism: Lethocerus indicus; assembly: GCA_019843655.1. Taxonomy (NCBI): domain Eukaryota; kingdom Metazoa; phylum Arthropoda; class Insecta; order Hemiptera; family Belostomatidae; genus Lethocerus; species Lethocerus indicus. The sequence goes on along the minus strand of JACDQD010000003.1, from coordinate 29,534,132 downwards.
TAAAGTACCAAAGGACATTTTGAAATATGACTTTTAAAAACAAAAAGCCGATACTCGATTGATATCGGACTGGTAAATACTGCTATAAATATTTTCCGACACCTAATGCATTGAGACACAATTACTAACACCTGGTTAAATTGTTGAACTTAAGAAATTCATGAGGAAATATTACGAGGGCTTGTACTTTTTTGACATTTGATAGACCCTTGACGGGCCACCGTTTTCAGAATTCCATTAGAAAATCAGTTATTCACTTATATATATATATATATATATATATATATATATATATATATATATATATATATATATGCTGCCCATTATGATTGATTCATGATTGCATACGTTATTATTTTTATATATTCTTTAAAATAATATGAACACTTACAAGGCTAGAAGGCCATCCACCCCTTCACATTACGTCAACGTGACGTGCAGGTGTTCATATTTTCGATGGCTAATTTTATAACCATTCTTCATACACGCGTATTCATATTTATACAAAAAAAAATTATTTTGAAGCGTAATATTAGGAGACGGAGGCGGAGGAAGGGCGGGCAGTTATTAACGTCAGCGTCGTAAATTATACGAAATTAAAGATTAAAAGCGGCCAACGGCGAAGCCAGTTAATTAATTAACGGTTCCTGTTTCAGTTCCTGTTGCCGCCGGATTGCCCCGCTCTAACAGATTTATGTTCCGCTACTCCCGGACGGCAACCCAAAAACCCTACACGATTTAATGAAGATCTTATATAAGAGAAAGAAAATTTTTAAATAAATCCACCCAGAAAACCTGTACAACTAAAACGCTCAACTGCACTGCACCGTATCAGAAGTCTCTTAGTTATAATAAAGATTGTTTAAGCTTCCGAAGAATTCCCGAACTAATATAATGGTAATAACTATATTTCTCGTTGTATTAATTTATTTGGTTGTCCCATTGCCTGAATATATGGCGTATGTGAAGGGAAATTTTCGCGGTACTGCCTGATATCGCACACTTGAATAAGCTCGGGGGAATTTGAGCGCACCAAGTTTGAGTTTCTGGAGTGGAAAAATCCTTAATCAAAATTGACAATCCAGGGTGAAGAAAATAATCCTGCATAATATTGTGCCCCAGTATTCTAAATTTGCCCAATCCTCTGTCTCCTTTTATGAAGACTTACTTATTCAAGAAGAAGTCCATTCTTCTTCCTCCCGCTTCTCCTGTTTCTTTTTTTCTGCCCACAGCAGAATACCAACAATTAGTTTTGAACGCCCGCAATTGGATCCCAATTTCTTCCGGCCTCATCATAGAACAACAAGAACATTGTCATACATCTAACACTCAAGAACTCTTACCGGTTCCGCCATCAAGGTCCGACTGATCAACAACCGGGTCGACCCTCTCTAACCGATAATTCTTCCCCCCCCCCATAATACACGAGGACGGCGGAAGTTAGTGATAATTCCTATAAAGTCCTGGTAGCGGAGGACCTTCGCTTGTTAATAAAAAGATAACATTATATCACAGAACATAAAAATTGACAGTGATATCAGTCTGGCTGGTTTCCATTCGCAAATTAGTCCAACGCAATGAACGGGAAAAAGGGGCGGGGAAATAAAAAACATAAAATCGAGAGCGTTTATTAAAGCCGGATTTCTGAGCCGGGTGGGGGGTCTCTGTGGCTAGTGGGCGAGGGGTTGGGGTGGGGGGTGGGGGGTTAGGGGTGGAGGGTGGAGGGTGGTGGCTGCCTTTTTTCAAAAGCGTTCACCTCCTTTCGGCGGTAGCCTCGACCGGCTCTAATAACGGCAAAATGCCTGAGGGGGGAACACCGCTAAAAGGATATCGATCCCGGGGCGGCCCCCTCAGCCCCTAACCCACCGACCCCGCCGCAGTACCCGCGTTAATTTTTTATATGTGTTTAAATTAGTTTGGAGCCACCGTTCCTCCTCTACCGCCTCCTCTACACTACAAAAAAAAATTGGAAATATTTCGATGAATATTTAATGAGTCGCTCGGCAATAACAATATCGCTTAATTCAGCATGCGCGCCCGAGTTGATAATCTCGATTATTAAGAAGACCTATTAGCACGAGCTCGTAATATTCGTAACGTGTGGCTGTAGCCATTACAAAATATTAAGTCTATTATTATACAATTTTGGACATGTTTCACTAGGATACACTAGCCGTGTGTAATTATATCTTAATAACACCGGCATCACGCGCGTTTAGAATTACATGCAGCCAACGTGCTGACCAAAATAAAGAAAAATTTACAAATTTATAATAAAAAATTTGTTACACAGTTTACAGCATTAATCGGTTAGTGGATTATGTGTACGTCATGCGTACACAGAACAGAAGATGAATGCGTCAGCGAAACAGAAAGAACCCTGGTGATATAGTGCACGAGATAGCATGGGTAGCCGAAATACTAAAATCGGGTTCAGAGAGAAGGGGCGGAAAATCACACTAGTGATTACTTATTATTAGCTATTATTAGTTAATTATGGTTGTTTATCTTCAAGTTTTTTCCTTTCACTGTTATAATATACCGCATAAGACAAAGGAATAACTCGATTTTATTATTGTTCTTCAGTCGGTATACGAAAACGCAATTTTTTCTGCCCTTTAACATTCCCAACCATTTGTCCACTCGATCCCGCTGCTGCTGCTTCTCGTCGAAAAGCCGGGTAAGCAGCGGCACTCAGGTGAACGGGTTTAATTTCCTGTTCCGGGTGGAGGAAGCGATGGTGGGAAGTTGAAATGGAATGGTGGCGTCGGCCAGGTTTTCCAATAAGGTTAAGGAGGCGGGCACCGTGACGACCAGTGGGGGGACTCACCCACACAAATCACACGCCCAACAATATTCCATCGACAAGATTGTGATTACCGACTAGAACTTAGTTCTATCCATACATTAGATCCGGTATTTTATACGACCCATTACATAAATATTTGGGCGAAAGGAGCAATAGACAGTATCTCGTTCATAATTAAAATCATCCATAATCTAAAATGTTTTGATATACCTGTTTTGTGGTCTCCGAGTGGTTGGAATACTGTAGGTTCGTGATGTTTCGTGGATGTTTTTTGGACATCCAAAGTGCTAACAGTGACTAACACCGCTACTGAAGATGGCGAGCAGCCGAAACCGGTCTAGCAAAAGACCAAACCAGCGAGAGGAGACAGAAACATCACGAAACTACACTAAAATGTTTTAATACGTTTAAATGAATTCGGGAATGATACATAACTTCTGCACTATTGATTGCACGAATGCAACAAGTTACGAATATGATCTGAGGTACGGACAATATTTGGAGGACTGAAAATTAATAGCATTATCAAAATTATATTTAACATGGTTACATATCCTAACCATCCTAAGGATCCTAAAGAATAGCATGAATTGCGGTTATAATTTCATAAAGTAAAAAATAAACATTTTTTTGTATATGGTATTGGCGATGGTATATCTCGTGTCGTTTTCCCTTGCCAATTTGGTCTTAAATTATCAGTCCGTTAAAAGTAGTATAATTAGGTTATAACAGGTTGCATAATCGGGAGCCTACACGCAAAGTATTCGAATTAAAATCAATCAATAACAGAACCTGATGTCCACTGACAAACAAACTGTAGGAAAATTGCCGATATAAAATTATATGCTGAGCGTTTCAGAACCGCACGAGGCAAAAAGTTCTAACAGAGTTTCTATATGTTTCTATATACTGGGCATTAGATGAGCGTTACTAGTGTTCTCGACCGGTGGATGGGCGTGTGGAAACTCTGTACGCGGTGGCTTTAGACTAATTGTCATTCCCGGTGGCGCGCTACCCATTACAAGTTACAAAACACGAAGGAACTAGTTGGGCGAGTGCTCGCTCAGAAAACAATCTTCTGTCAAGAGGGGCGGTAGGGGGAGGGGTCGCCCCACCGACCAAACCTCAACCCCTCCACTTTCAATCTCTCACTCGGTTACCGAGATATTTCACTTAAACGAATTGTACGTCTGGGTTTCATTTTCGCCAAATAAACCCAATTATAATAACGTAAATAGGAAACTCCGATTGCGAGAAACGATCGAATTATCAATGTATCCACGATACCCGATGCTTGTAAAATAACTCCGAATACAATTCATAGAATAGATATTTCGGTCAAAACTCGATCGTTAAAAACGGAAATATATATTGGTCAAAAATTATTTCTGGAAATATCCAACTAATTCTTTCTTCACGGTTTTTACCTAGGGTATGATAAAACTTGGGTTTTGGATTTCACTACCGGTCTGACCTACTGCATAATTTGGATGTAATGCTGAAGCGTACGCACCTAGGCCAAACAACGTTAGTGTTTCTACGAAAAACGTATTTAGGAGGCACACACGAAATCCACGATCTCCGGTTACAACTTAAGCCGAAGGTGGGGGAACCATTTTACCTTCCCGTGAATTCCGACGTAACCTGCGTAATATATTCAGTGTATTATTATACACCGTTTTAAAGACCTAATTTAAACTACTACAAGTTCAGAACACCCCTTGTGGACATTTTAAAATGCCAGTTATTTATTAACACAGTTAATTAACTCTTGATATTCTTGATGTTAACGGCGGCAGTTCCACTGGTGTCAAACGATTCGCTGTGTTACAAATCTAGACCCCTATGTCTAGTGTTTAGAGCACGTGTGTTTGCTTGCGAGTAATGCATTCACGTGCAGGGCGTGGGGCTTGTCATTGGGACGGATGTTAATGGGGGGTGGGGGCTCGCCGTTATTAATGAAGCGCGAGAATGCACAACGCGTATAATACGTTCAACTTGTTTGTATTTATTCCCGAATAGCTGCTGCACTGCAATAGACGGCGGTTGACTGAAATTGGACCAGCGCCCAGTGCGGTGGCTCATTTATGAAACGAACTCAGTGAAATTCCGCCCCTAAAGCCGGAATTTAATACCTACCGACCGATACGTCTGTTCCAATAACGGAACGAATGAACGAAAGCAAAAATTGGAGAAATGTCCGGATAGCGAAATCAGGATGTGTAGGCGGCGTTAGTATACCTCCAGCAATATAAATGTCATAAATTCCCTTACAAGGTACAAATATCGAATACTCGTCTTATTATCCTGGTAAGGGGCAACAAAGGCCCATGGATAATAAAGTGACTTTTTATTAAGGAAAAAGTTCCGACAATATTACGACGCCAAAAGCAATGAGGTCGGAAACATCGTGGAGGATTCAGATGGTGTTGGCGGGATGCGAGCAACAAACACAATGGGACTGGGAGAGGTTGTGGGAAGGGAATGTAAATTTTGGTAACTCCCCCCAAAACCCGATGTTCGGGATTGTTAGGCGGTGGCTAGTAATTTGAAGCGATTCGGTTGAAAAACTGGGACCTAACGGATACAATGAAAGGAGATATTCGCGAGGTAACTTCAGCTACGGGTAATTAAAATTGTTTAATCCGGTCCGTCCATTTTGTTCATTAACGGCTGCTTCCAGATGAAAGTGCAGCTGTAGTGCTGCCCCACTCTCAATACAAGCGTATAATGAGAGTAGGTTCAGGAGAAGGAGTAATTGAAGTTCCAAAATATTTTACAGTAGGATAATTGAGAACTTTGCTACATGAAGTCCAACTGCTAAGGAAAACTTTAAAAACATTTATTTCAATAATATTTTTCACCATTATATTATTCGATCGTTCTATTTTCAACTTATAGACGTGATTAAATTGAAGAAAGTTGTGAAGAAAATTTCAATACGGAATTAATGCTTCTCAAAACAAAATTTTCGTCGGTTTTTTTGGCAAATCTGGGTCGAAAATGCTGAGTTAGTTTGTTGAGTTAACAACAAACGTCCATCTCAATTCTCCTTCTTCGCCCTTTGAGTTGAGAAAAATATAGGCAATTACTTAGTATCGCCAAGTTGATAGTTACCCCTAAAGGACCAAAGCAAACATTTCCAATGACGATCATGTGGTAGCTCATAAGTAGATTTAGAAACCAACATGAATGGACCAAATCGGTGCTACAGAACCAAACAAACTCTTCACACCCTTTGCCTTTACAATCTGATTGAGGACAGCGTACGATCTCCAACACAAACGGGCGTTCCATAAATATCGAAGTAGGCAGAGAAGAGAGGCAAACTAGCCTCTAGGCTCAGCTAGGTCCTCTCACACCGAGAATGTCTCGCCCCCCTACAACCGGCCGGTGCGATAACCGGCACCGAAGGGGAAGCCCAACCGACCCGACCGGGTTGGTTTTCTTCCACAAACGTGAGATTGATCGGACTCCGGCCTCTCCTCAGTAACAAGTCTAAAGCCCCGACCTGGATACCGGATCACGTTTCCACCCCACCGCCGCGTTTTTAAATTCCCACATTAATCTTTCACATTGTACTCGAATAAATACGATGTACGACTCGATTCAAATTTATTACAAAACCGTTGACTAAAACGCCCAGTTATATTGGATTCCGGAACAAAAAATATATAGACAAATTGTTTCAAGCAACTGGTAGTTTGGAAAAACTACAAGACTGATGAGAACTAATTTCAAGACGTGAGAATGAATATACGACAAGTAAACAAATTTATGTTGTGAGGACGCTACGTGTGTTGTTTATGGACCGTTTTTAATTCAAAAAGACGACTACAGTACATCTCTACCCAGAATTTTTATTTTTGTTTTCTAATTAGTAGACAATTGAAGTTTTACCCGAAAGGGAGGGGAATAATTAAAAACAAGGGGGACGGAGGGGTACGGTATATCATCATGAAAACAGATTATCATCCGCAATTCCGGCGATACACTTTGTGTGGAACGTTTAAGGGGTGGTTCGTGGGGGGGGGGGGGAATACGTGCCCCGGGGGGTTAAAAGCCCGGGCGGGCTACGTGCCGGAAGTATATCTCTTCGCAAAACTCCAAAATGGGTCTTTTTCCACTCGGCGCGCTATTGGCCAAACTGTTTCTGGCAACAATTGTCGCCCATAAAACGGACCGCGGAGCGATTCCGGCCGAAATGGGCCCGACCAGAGCCGACAGGTGTCTCTAAACCAAGAAGAACTGTTTATTCTGACGGTAAAGATTAAATTTCATTTTTTCCACGAACCCATAAATTCATTCATATTCCAATTAATTAGTAGCGACGTGGCTTACACGGCTGAAACTAGTTACGAATTCAATGAAACCGAAAGCTGCTACTTCAAAATGCAGGTAATACGAACGCTCGAACAAATTTACAAATTCCTTCAATTTATAGTTACAAAATCTAAATGACGTTTTAATTAAAGAGGTAGAAATACATCGTATATATTCCCAGCAGTTAATTGCGCGGCCAGATGAGAGCGAGGTTTCAAAAAATACTGAACTAATGAATCCCCCGCAGTTGCTCGCCGTAAAAAGTTACCCTTGCCCGGCACAGAATTTTCCTTACATCTAATTCCATTCACGTTCTTTATAATCTTATGAAACTATCTAAATTCGAGTTGATTCCATCATTTATAGTACAAATAATGCATATACAAAGTTGAAGCTGCTGCAGGAAAGAATAGGCGGCTTAGAATGCATGAGAGGAGAATGCTGTATTTAAAAGAAAGTTTAAATGCAAACTTTTTCAGAATTACCCAAGACTATCTAAAGCGTAACTTCTACCTCCTTGGTCACTTAAAGCGGTAGTTCGCTACTTTAAAATTAACATTTAGAACCTCAAAATGGTAATTTTATCCCGCCAATTTATAAAACTAACCGACCTCTGGCCTAATCCTTGGAACGGTCAGAGGGAAATTGCTGGTTCCACTCGATATTTTTGTGATTAGCTTTTGAACGTGGTAAGTACCAGTATCGGCTTGATGCCGGAGTCTGCTATTGACAACCTTAATTAGAGCCAGGATCATCCGTTTGATGACCTGAACCTTTGAACGCAATTATTACATATTAATGTATCACGTCTGATGACCTGTTTCTATACACGAGCTTGTCTGTGATGTGTCGACGCCTTTATTGTTGATTGTTTTTTTATTAAGCAGACTCGGAATTGCGTGCTAAATTCAGGACGTGTAATTGGTAAGTATACGCTTATCATATGCTGAAGAAATCTTTCAGTCTTATAATTAAAATTAAATTTGAATTTTATGTTTGGAAATTTTTATTTAGGAACTTATAACCTGGTAAACTGAAAATTCGCAATAAGGTTTTTTATTGTACCCAGAAAAAGACTAAGATATTTAAAAAATTAGCACATTCCTTCGGAAGTTTAACGACGGACAATGTATTCGTTTTATGTACCAGTTCTTCAATTATCATAAAGTGGGCATTAATCACCATTTATCAATAAATTAAGAATGCTGAAACAACAATGAAAAGAGTACTGATGGCATAATATTCTCGAACAGTGTTCTAATGCGGTGGTCTTGGGCCGGTCGTCTGGGCAGCAGAGATCGGGCAGAGTGTGTGTTCCGCTGCCCAAATGTCGGCGCTGTATCATTTGAAATGGCATCCCTCTATCTCTCGGCTCGTGTGTATATCATCATTACAGCGCACAATCATTAGGCCATACGTCATGTAAGGAACGGAGCCCACATTGCCGGATCGCGGGCCCCCTTGTCACTGTATAAATCTCGCGGCCATAACGTCCTAAACGCTCCCTGAATCCTAAAACCTAACGGCGTTTCTCGCTTTGAAAAATATACTCGGATCAATATGATCATTCGAAGAACTTATTCGGCTGTATGTATCTAAATTAATGCAGGAAAGATCAGAAATCGTCAACTTGTAGATAATTGTAATGTTTACTTGTATCCTTGTTAATTAATTTAGTTATTTATTTTAAATGACTCACAGAACATAAATATAATTATAAACATATTGAACTAATAATCCCACTAGTGACATTTTTAATACAAAGAAAAAACATGGGCGATTTTTCAGGATCCCATTACTTTATGAATACAAATTATGAGAGCATAAACTAGTTTCCACAAAATTACATGGTTCATTAAAACATGAAATAGACATATTAGACATGTAATAGAGCTGTTATTAAAATTTTTAAATGATGTAAACGTACAGTCATACAATAAATGTTCATTTTTCCTTAGAAGATGTACATTCTTATATAGTTATAGGTTGTAGTAATTTAAATATTTTTTGTCTATGAAACATAATTTACCACGTTCACATTTTAAAGTAAACTAAAACTGATCCATAAGTCCATAATGCTTCTGAACTAGGAATACCTAGACCTATCAATCCAAGTCGCACGGCGCGCAAGTTATACTACACCATCATAACTCATGTGCCTTGAGGGCGTAGTATATTTTGACCCCTGACAGATGCTGAATTTTTAAGTAATCTCTGGTTTCGATCGAGCTATAGTGGATTTCAAGTTTTTAAGGCAAAGAAACCAAGTCAGAATTTCCTGAATAATTGTATGAACAACCCGCTAATATTAATGTAGGCCTCTGGTGTCGGAGAATTATTTTACAATTTCTTTCTTGCTTCGGAAAAATAAGCCATAATTACGTGTAAAGTTTTACTGAGCCCCACTTGCTTTCATGAGTACAATCTGATGAGAGTGAGTTAATTATAATACTTTAACGGCACATATTTATATATGTGAAATTTTCAACGTTCTGTTAGGCTGCGATATGACTGTCGTGTTGGACCCTCGCGTATGGTTGATTTGTTGCCAACATCAGGCACTTATTTTTGTCATTTGTGCGTTTTTTTATTTATCGTTGGGTTGTGTGTATTTCTGCGTGCCAAGAGGGGCACTCGCAAGCCATTTTCAACTTTCCAACTGTCAACGAGACCACTGTGAGAACAAACCCAACGTAAATTGTATAACTGCCAAATTTTGATATATTAATTTTATTACCGAATAAAATTTGTTTTATAACTATAGAAATAGCAATGTGTATATTTAACAACTGATATAGGAATTTGTTCGAATATAATTATGATGTAATTAATAAAATGCGAACATCATTGCAACTAATTAGGACATTATTGTTTTGAGGATATCATAGGATCGCTTATCTGGTCTCAAGTTAGCTGCCTTCGGTCTTCCACCATGATCAGTATCGTTCCGCCAGTAATATACCGTAATACAAATAATACTGTAGTATAAAACCAATTATAGACAAAGAAAGAAGAGGAAAACATTATCGCAATACAACCCTACAGTTAAATCTGAAATATATCTGATCCAGGGTGAAGGGGGTGGTATATTCGGTTTAATATTCATTCTTCGCCCGACGATATCAAAATATGAGTCAGTTTATAAGAATTTAGGAGGAAGTGGGGACTTACTTATAATGTGTGCGGGCCAAGTTACATGAAGTTTGGAGGGGGATCAACGGGTAGGGCGAAGTTTTCCGCGATTTTAATGGCGGATAACGAAGTCGTGACCCCGCCCCTGCCTTACTCGGGGAATATATTTTTCGATACTCAAGGCCCTCCCTAATCATGTTCCACTTGATTCCATCTCGAACCCGTAGTCGACCCCATTCCTCAATACCTCTCTCACAACTCCCTAAACATAAAATTCATTTAATCGTATTAGCGTTAGCATTAGCGTTCACTAATACGTTCAAATATTTCACTTAACTTATCTGTACTGTTAAATTAGAATCTGCAATTAGAGAAAAATGTTACAAAGTTTTGAAATTTTCCATGGGACCTCTTCAACAAGTTCAATAAGGCTGGGATAAATAAGCTGCTATCAAGAGTTTTTTCCAACATAAATTGTGAGCACTTAATGTTGGGTACTTAAAACATAACAGTTTTTGTATTCTTTTTCATTATATTAGCAGCTTATTTTCGCGGTAGTGTACTTGATAATGGTATTGAATATAAAATGAAACTACATAAAATATTCCAATGAATGAGTTAGTACATTCTTGTTTTTTTTTGCGTTATAAAGCCCCAGAAACAGCACTTATTATGAAATTTCATATTTATCAGCATTCTATCATATTTTAAATATTTATACACTTCGAAAATCCCCGACGATCAAAAATGTTCTTTAATGCCGGCCGAAAGTGAAACGAAGGGCTAGGCCGGTTTTAGTTATAAACCAATAAATCCTGGGGTAAAGGCCAGGCGGGGGTAAGTAGTTTGTCCACGAGGAGGTGCAAGCTGTCTCCCGGACATTATGCAAATCGGGAATTATGGATACGAAGGGAGGGTGGCGGGAGGGCCGGGGGCGGAGGGCGAAATATGACTGCGCACTAACTTTGAGCTACCGCCGCCTCGAGTTTGATACTTACACCTTAATCTAGGCCCCCGCCACCGCGGGCCCCGCCGGCCCTGTATTATGGGGCCGGGAGCCGGGCCGCCTGAAATATAACCGCCCTGCGGGATGAAAGGGAGGACGACCCGCGGAAAAACCGCATCAACATTTCATAAACTCCGAGCCCTCTGCGATCTGAATCTCGGGCCTGTTGTCTTCGCCCCCCAAGACACGTGTACCGTGGAACTTCACTATGAAAAGCAGCCGCCAGCTCACCCTATAAATTGTAAATCAAGCCATCTACAACGTAATACATCATTATTAGGAATCGCGAGTGAACCGCGAAAACTGGGTTCAACAAGGGTTTTAATCGCTGAATTGTTTCCATTTCTTAATTGATAGACCCGTCTCAGTAATTATGAGGAGTACGAACAATTTTAATCTTGATCTCCGTTAATTATTAGTTCGTCGTAGAGTTAACAAGGTGCGTGAACGACGGCCACAACTTCAGCGGTTAAATAAGAAATAAAAATTGTTTGTTGGCTCCGCTAATCGTCTGAGCCGGTAATAATTGTTCGCGGCAATTGCAGGGGGGTGGACTTCTTTTTTAATGGGGGTTTCGTGTGGGTGAACCCACACAACCGCATTGACGTGATTTCGGCAACCTTGTTTCCAGAAAAAAAAGAGAAAATAGAAGGAAATAAAAAAAGATTGTCGTGTGTGACTTTTATTTACGCCCATTTTTACTGGAAGTACTAACATTTCCAGGAATCGTGGGCGCCGCTATTGCATCCAGACGCAGACTAATTTTCTCCCCCCTTTTGTCCTTTACGTAGAAACAGGGTGGACAGTTTATTTCTACACAAAGAAACGGCATGTATACATGATGCGTTGAATCCTTAATTGCGGCATATATTCACATTATACGGGACAATCTCCAGTCCGCTATTGCACTACAGTTCTAATATTCCGTGACAGTTCTCAACAGGTTTCAATTTTATAAATTACAATTGTTTTCTATTTGAGCATCAGTCAGAGTCAAACGCTCATTTTATTACAAGGTATACATTCACATTCGAAACACTAATGCACGATACTTGCGTATGTGTAAGATCAATTCTGAGTAAAGGGAGGGAGAGTGAAATCCTGCGAATACTATGAGGCCAGAAATTAGTGTTGCTCGAGGGTATATCGGGGCGTAGAGTCAGTGGCGGAGAAATCGGATCTCACTTGTCCCAAGGCAGGTCCCGAGCGGCCACAAGCTTTGAGTGGCATTTAAGTAATTGGTCCTCCAAGCCTTGAGTTACAGCTCCCTAAACTCACATCCCAAAATAATTCCCCTTTTTTATACTTCTATTTTTTCCGTTATTTATTGTTCTGTTATATAGAATAAATTCTGAAGACTTAGAAAATGTAAGACACATACTTAATTATCTATTTGAATAAACAATTATTAGATTGTAATCAGTAAATTTTATCAAGTGTCGTCCGTTATTCTACGGCATTAAAGTCCCGGAACTAGTTTCTTACGCCCATCCGTTTTCCAGGAGCACTCAAACGGTAGGGAGAATTAGTAAATGACTGAATTACGTTGAAAAATAGACAATTAACAAAATTAAATAAAACTAACGCCATTATTAATTAAAACTCACCTTCAATACTATCCACAAAATCTTCCTTACACTATCTATATTATATAGGACTTTCGACAAAATGCTACGACGTCGTATCTAAGTCAAAACATTTCGCAACATTCTGCACTTATATAAGGAAACAGCTGAATACACAACATAAATTTTTTGACCTCTACAACAGAATGCCGCTGATCATCTATTCAAAATCATCCGTCCGAGTAATCGATTAACGAAATTAAGGCGAAATTCTAAAAAGAAAGGGAAAGTAGAGTGGAATTTTGCAGCAACCGCCCATTGCCCGAGCGACTGGGTTCAGATACAGCTTAGTAATTAAGGCGGCTTAGATGCGTCGGCCCTGACCTAATTTTCCATCAACTGTAAAATTTCAACTGAATTAAGGCTTATTCTGTTGATATTTTATAGTCAATATAACACCCTTGTTATCCTGCAATTTAATAAAAACTGTTTTAGAACACTTTGTACGTATTTCATAAATTTACCCCTACCTATTTTTTGTTACAAATTAATAATTTGCAATCATAGAACCGTATTCCTTTCAAATAAACAAAAACAGGCTAAAAGAGGCATAAGCAGTTGTATTGATCAGTACACAATACACAATCTATTATTTTGTTTGTAACTGTATAGGTTCATCTTCTACCTGGGTCTAAAACGAAATATTCATACATTAAATGTCAGTAAGCCAATTCCGTTATATAAGCTACGTTGAATAAGGAAAAACTGTCTAACGTTTTACAAAATTGCGTTTTGTAGTCTCTGTGTGGGAAGGGCCATCATAAGTATGTCAATACGGGTTGAACGGGAAGGATGTATATCAAGTAACATGGTTTCAGTCTACAAACTGCAAATCGGGGGGGACTTTCAATTATACGGCGCGTAAAGCCGGTCGTGACGGCGGCGCGAGGTTTCATAACGCGAGACCTCATCAGACTGAATCAGTATCCGATATTTGCCTTTGAAGTTGTACAGTTTCTGGGAGTGACAGTCTAGTAATTGGCCCCTACTGACCGTCGGACGGTAAGGCATTTTTTTGTTAAACCTGACATTCGTTAAACTCTACTGACGAAAATTAAGCGCTCATTGCGAGTACCATTGTAACCGAATTGCTCCCACCGATTTTTAATGAGTGTAATGGCTATAATAATATTTATTATTACACACAGGCTGTGGCAAATTTCGTCCCGTCTGCGGTTTGGGAGTGTCGATTAAGCATACATTGGAAGAATTGAAGAATAAAGTTCTATCGGATCAAATTTTATAAAATTCTAACCAGGACGGCTCCACATTATGGTACCACGCGACAACTTAAATACAGATTGAAAGGTACACTTATTCTAAGAATAAGTTAACGCTAATTATCAGGGGACCTCTTACTTTTACAAATTAAAAAAGGAGAATTAACTAGGCTCGGCGGAGCGTTTACAAATGGATTATACGTAATTAAGCATCTTGTTAAGGGGCGCAGGCGGAATTGGCCGTAACAGTTGGGGATGGCCCGGCGCCAAAGGCGGGCGTATACAGCCAATTACCCGGACGAGAAGCCCTCGCCCCCCTTAACTCAAACCTCATACACCCCCGCCCGGTATTATTAAACTTTACCAATAGGCCAGAACTGCAAACCAGTATTACCTTACCCGCTGGGCTAATACTTTTTATGTCCTATTATACGGCTCTACAACTTTTTTTTTACGAATTGCCCAACGCCCTTTTTATATTTTTCGGCCCTACATTCAATAATACATAGTGTTAAACCCAATGTGAACTGGCCTTAAATTTGAATAAAAAAAAGACGGACAACTGCGACAAAATAACACCGACGGGAATATGCAAAGCGTTAGTGTACCTGGAGCGGAAAATACAAATCGACAAGCGGAAAATCAATAAAATTGATGTCTCGTTTTCCGTTTCAGTGCAGGAATTTAATTAATAAATAAAGTAAACTTAATTCTCTTTACAATTCTGGGAAATCCGGCTGAGCAACTTGTTCTAATGACTTGCGACAGGGCAGTACGGACAACAAAAACGTTTTATTCGCTATTATTCCTGTCATCCCAATTACATTATGGACGTGATTACGTCTCCTGAATTAAAAAGAAAACAGATTATAAATTAAAAATAAATACGAATGCGGTTTTGAACATCTAAGTGTAATTTATAATTACCCTAATGGCGTTCGCGTATAAAATTAAACTACAAACGTAAGATTGCAATGCAGAAATTTCATTTTGCAAAAAACATAATATCTGCTTACTTTGTCGTTATGATACCAATTATAAATGGCAAATAATTAGATATACCCGCGCGATATTCCCACCTCGACATTAGCGATGAGGCCTCGCAAATATTCAAATATACGATGGCGGAGTCCGCCGAGTATCGGTTGGGTCCGGATGTTCTGAAATCCAAAACAGCTCGTTATTTTTACGCGCTTGACTGCCACACACACATAGTGGATTTTCAGCGGACACATCAGCATCACAATGGTACATTGTTATCATTGTATAATGATCTATAGTGGCAGATGAAACGAATAGTGTATGATATATTTAAGTCTATTTCATTCTTATACATTCCCACCGGTGTCGGTATACGCTTATACAATGTCGGTTTGAGATATCGTATTTAGGGAGAGATTCGCTCGGGTTCGAATTACCGTGTTAGTTTTTTATTATGTTTATTTTTTATAGTTATAATATATCACTTGTGTCATCAGTGAATGAGGCGAAAGAGGTATTGGAATATCTGTGGTATAAATGGTATATAAGAGTGGACCTAAGACAACCGTGTCAGTAGTTGTCCTACTTAATTTCTTAAATCCGTGATAAAATCCGTTTGATCTAATTGATCCTCTTATGCAAATATCTGTCAGGTTAAGTCATCGTGGGGTCATTTTTGCCAGATCAGGTAGGACGGTAAGTCGCCATATAGGAGTGCTCCGTTACTACGCAATTGAACAGAAATATTTGATTCGGTCGAAATACGGATAACACATTTTAAAATATTCTATTTCGACAGTTGTACGTAGTCATTCGCGTGTTTATCCAGACGTCGCAGTAGAGGGGCAATGGTTATGATTGGCGGGGGCCTGGTTCGACGCGGAGCAAATCAATTCTCCCCGATCCGTGTGGGTGGCACTCAAAGCGGAAATTCATGACGCGAACGCAGGACCATACGGATGTGACGAAAATGTTAGGGGGAGGAGGGGAATCGTAAATTGTATTTCCGGTACGACTTCTTCTCCTTCGCGTTCGTCGCCTAGGCGACCTCCATTATTAAGAACTCCCGGCGAGAATTCACGTTCGCCTATTTAATTCAATTTCTAGAACAGCACTGAGGGTGTACAGGGACGGAGTTCAGTTCGGATATTCCAACCCTCGACAGGTAATTCATTAAAAAAACCGCTAAACAGAATGGAATCCGCGCCATCTCATAATAATAATGCCCAACAAAAGAGTATAGACAGAAAATTTTATTTCAGACCCTAAATTTATTCGATATTTTTAAATTGTAAGATATCCTCGGTAAATAAAATTTGAAATTTGCGATTAACAATACCCCCGTGAACAGGCCTCTATAGTGCGCCCTCCGGAATTCTTACTCCTCAATTCTAGGGCAGAGTACAGAAGAACAAATCACATCGTCCGAATAATCCTATCTGCAGAATGTTTTCA
This sequence comes from Lethocerus indicus, assembly GCA_019843655.1. Taxonomy (NCBI): domain Eukaryota; kingdom Metazoa; phylum Arthropoda; class Insecta; order Hemiptera; family Belostomatidae; genus Lethocerus; species Lethocerus indicus. Next base: position 29,517,581 of record JACDQD010000003.1, on the reverse strand, counting down.
ACAAGAATACTACCAACTATAATACTACATTGTTTTTCTCGGATTCCATCAAATCCTATCCTTTGATAAGTTAAATATTTCTAGCGAAAAGCGTCCTTTATTCATGGATAGTACCGTGAATTTAACTGCAGGTATTTCACCAATCCAGGGAATTATCGTAACCTAATTATCGTACCTAACTTTAATTACATGTATAGGATACATTCCAGAAATCCAGACTGACAATTCCAACGGTTTGATTGAAGCGCTGATAGAAGCGTAAAACGGAGATTGTAAAGTCACGCAGTCAAGGGCGGCTTCTGCTAGTTTAATTATGTATGTTATTCCTCCACAAGGGGAAGGTACAGGAGGGGGATACTAGCTTGTGTTTACGCTCTGTATTTACACTGGCATAGTGTCTGATTATATCCCCCTCCTCTTCATCTCGCAAACTCTCCTTCCGTCACCCCCTCTATTTATCCTCTCCATCATCACCTCCGATTGACACGCCGCATCCTTAATTACTGAGTGTCACTGTGCCCCGACTGTATCCACGAATATTTTGCGGAAGTATTAGCCGTTTACCATCCCAAGGTTGGGCTCTTACCACCTTCTGGTGCTAAGAGAAACATATACTGCCGATAACTCCATTATCATGATTGTAATTTAATTTACACAGCTGTTACCTCTCGAAAAGTTAAATTAATAATATCTAAAATTACTTTGTCTGCACAACTGTTTTGTTTTTAATGCTTTTTATACATGACTAATTTCAGTCGTTTTCGCGATGAATAGGTGAACTCTGTTTGAAGAGAATCCTTCAGGAGCTGTTTGGCCAAAGTGAGACGTGACGGCCGTATACTGTGGGCGAACGTTGGCTGTGATATGGCCCTGTTTAATAATTAAACAGAGTCGCAATTTCATCGATACCCAACAGGGGGGCGCAGTGGAGCCAACCGCTACCATCTCTTCACCAAGCTTCGGCACCAAATCCGCAAGGACTTAACTTGGCCATCAGCCCGCCACCTTAATGAACCTTCATATTCAAGTGACCTACTCTCGGTATTTCCTAATTAGTAATCCCACAGAGAGAGGGAGAGAGAGAGAGAGAGAGAGAGAGAGAGAGAGAGACTTCCACAAGGTTTACTAACACCCAACTAATTCCTAGTAAATAAAGTTTTAGGAAACCTTTCTCATTACAGCTTTATAATTATAACAAATTAATAATTTCTGTGACTCATTAATTTCGTATACGAATTCACTCAGTAGTTAAAATTTGCACTTTGAAAATACCAACAATAACTACATTAGAATGATTAGCAGAATAACTTACCAACATTCCGACTTCAAATGATTGGGGCTCCAAAGTATGAAGGACTAACCGGGGTTCGATTTCTAACGGCGGCCTTTTCAATCAATTATAAATGTTAATTGGTTAGGAGCGGGTCTCAAATGTTTCCAGAATATTCTCTACACAATTATAGTATAAGAAAATAATAGCTGGACCATATTAGTATAATTAATGAGAGGAGGAACCGCCAGAATTTTACAGTCGAAAGAACTTTTCAAGGATTGTTAGCAGCGAAATCCCGATTTGTGATGCCCGACACCTCACTTCAATCACCAAGCTTTCCAGACCTTGAACGCCAGTGGCGCTCCAGAACGCCGGGTAAATAGAAAACTGGGCGCGCCCCGCACACGATGCTCGTGTGTGTGTGTGTGTGTATGTGTACTATTTAGGATGGTGGGAAGGGGTGTGACAGACTAGGGGGAGGGTGGAGGGCTCACAGTATGTTCGACGGAGCGTAAGAGAGTGCGCTCACACATACACACCAGAGAATAGGTCTCCGGTTCTTTTCTTCTCCCTGCTACTCCTCCCTTGCCCTTCATCCGGCTTCCACTTTCTCCACGTTCTTCCCCCCTCCCGCCGCCTCCCGACCACCGCGCCTTCCCCCTTCTATCTTTATTTTATTGGACGTGTCCGACCCGCTGTGATAAAGCACTACCCTCCACCCTCTCTTCCAGCCCTCCTCTAGTTCGCTCTTTACCCTCCTCCAGGGGGGGTCGGGGACGACCCTCCGAGCTCTCCGATAATCGGACAGTTAGAAAGGATCACCCAGCCCCCAACGACGCCACCACCGCCTCCCCTATCATCCTCCGCACTCCTCGCTACTGCCACACACTTCACGACACTCGATTGAATTCCACCAGAAGGCACGTCCTTCAGCTCCTCCAGTGTACACCTACTTGCCTCTCTTGTGCTACCCATTCATCAGTATCCCTCCCACCCGTTTCTCCAGTTTCAATGGGTTTTATTGAGGCGGAACTCGCGCGTCTCGCACTGTTGGCTCCCCATATATGATAGAGTTCAAAAATCATTCTAACTCGACATTTCACTCTCTTTCCGAAAACTAAATCGTATTTTTTCGCCACCCCGATATAAAGTATAAAACTTGACCGTGAAATGTTTATTTGGAAAATTCATCATTTAAGAATGAACTTGGCTGTGGGCTAGAACTCAAACTTCGAAGCGTATATAAAATTAAAAAGGATTACAGGGCTATCGATTGATTAATTAATAAATCGTTTACTGTGCTGAAAATTAAATTGTCTGCACCTTCAAAAGCTGCGAAAAAGGTTTAGTCACTCAATAGCCACACCAGAGGTATATGGAAACCGCAATACGACATATCTGGCTACCGCTGCCCGGCTACATTTATCTACAGTCGACAATAGAGTAAAGCGTTTTAATTGAAGGGACGAACACCCGATACAGCCCGAGAGGGACTCCTAGCATTCAATTGAAGCTAGAGCGGCGGCTATCCGCTCCCAAACCAACTCTGGCGTGAAAACACGGTCTGCTCTCTACTGTTTCTTCGTAAAGCGCCGATGAGCTTAATTGGAAAACGAGTCGCACTCGGTGACCCAATTTTCCCTTTCCTGTGATTTCAAATCTCCAATCATCGGAAATACGACTTTGTGTAGATATTGCAATTGTTTATAAATATATTAACCTGTATATAGGCTAGTTTTAGCTCCACTTCATCGATTTGGTATTTGTCGAACATACTTGTCAAATTAGAATTTCGTAATCCAGTAATTTTAACGTCTTACTCCCTGAGTAAAGAGTGCTGCTATTAAGTTTAATAAAATTGAATTTTTGAAATAGTAAGAGTTCAATACATTCAATTCTTATAGAAAGGTAGAAAAGTTTACACAAAGGGAGAAGGTAATCGGGATAACGAAGGGGGTTCGATTCCTGGTGAAGGTCCAAATTGGCCTTCAATTGCAAATAGGTATTGATTAAGACTAGAACTCTATACAACTCCAGATTAGAATACAGAATGTTTTTCGGAGTAGAAGATAAAACCTAGCACAACAAGAATAAATCAGGGAAGAAAGTATAAGAAATGTTTGTAAAACTGTTCCATCCACACTGCCCTTTCTAGGCCCTTCGCTTCCAATTGCAGTGTATAATAAATTGCCGCTTCGTTAATTGAACGAACACTGGGCCAATCGAAAACGAGAATTCCTACACTACCACACACTTTCATTGGCTATCTCGTTTATTTAGCTCACAAATTCGCTACTGTCCAACAATAATTTTCACCTTTTCACCAATAAGAGAACGTTTTCGAATCATTTAACGTTGCAATGCCAAGAATCGGCGATTAACCAAAACATTACACCCAATCATATGACTTCATTCTAATATTAAGTTTATTATGACTATAGCAATATAACGTCTAGAGTATGAATTCAAATTAATTCTAGTAAACAGAAAAATAATTCTCCTGATTTTACGTGAAAGATTAAGTCAAGAAATTGACCATGTTAACAAAACTAAATCCTCTCATAAAAACTCAACTTCGAACGCTAAGACAAATGCACTGAGCTTGTAAAAATGAAAATGATCTCAACGAATATTCTCAAAAACATGTATATTACAAACTATATCGTTGTTGACAGGCAAATGGACAAGAATACCTGAGGGATAGATGTCCTAATTTATATTGAAGATATTGGAGTGTGACTCCACAATGATTTTGGAGGATGGCCAACTACCCGTTTCAGCTTTTGTTGTACTATATCGATTCCCAGGACGACCCTCAACTTTATACGAGCACAAAACGAAGGATAAGTTGAGCTCATTATCCGATGAAGCAAACTACCTTATCTCAGCTAATGCTTTTAAAGCTTTTTAATATGTATTTTACTGTTTTGTATAAAATCCCTCTAAATTTTATATGTATGCAGTTTTATTTTTGCTTATAAACTAAAATTCTTATCTCTTTATACCGTCGGCTAATGGTCGACTGGCTATGATTAGATAATTGTATATAACTATCCTTCTAATAATTCATCCGTATAGAGTTACAGTATACAACTAGTACTAGTAATACAATAATGATGTACTAGATTAGTTCATCATTATTGTATAATCACATTAGGGACACATATCGGCAGTAAAGAAGTAAAATAAGATTGAGAAAATACGGTGAAGCGATAAAATATAGTAAGAGGAAGTCTTATAAATACTTATTTTTGGATTTTTGAATGATTTTTAGATTCGTTGTATAATAGTGTTGAAGTGAACTAAATGGTTTTAGAATAGAGCTTAAATGGGTGTTTGAAGTTTCAAACAAAGGGATTATTAGGTGGGCCACTGTAGATAGGCTCAGCTGGCGAACAGGCGACAACAGACACTTAATAATGACTGCTAAGTGCTCTCCCTTCACATGTCCCTTCAACAGACCCTCTCAAAAAGAGGAATTATCTCAAACGTCAACAAATTCAAATACATAAAACATCAAAACGCTCAAATTTTTGTAGTAAGAAACTTCATAATCGCTGTACATATACATAAAACGTTCTCTTTTATTTAAATCTTTTTCTCTAGAATGAAGCAACGGTAGGTGTTATTTATTAAACTGGTTATTAAATCAACCATTTGATACAAAAACATTATTATAGCTGGAAGCCGTTGCTGTGGAACATGCGGTTCAGTTCAGTCACTCTGGCACGTGGGATACTTGTGGGACGGAATAGATGACGAAGCCGGTCAAAGCAAAAGACCGAGAAGAATACGGTATCCCAGACCGTGGAAAACCACAGAACAGGTATTTCAAACCTGAAGGAATAATCTTATGTAATGGTTAAAACTTTATTACGTAATGTGGGTAGAATAGGGAACATTATTCATTTAAGAGTCAAACCTCCATGGCGGGATCAGAAGAAAATAAAAACCATTTCTAAGCTCTTTTCATTGCTCGCCTCTGTCGGGTTTATTTATTATGTGAATACAGCCCAATAAGGGGGGCCAGTAGGAAGAGGGAAGTTAGGGCCTTGTCCCCCGGGAAGTAGGAGCTGGGTCCCACGGGAGAGCACCACTCGTCCAGAGCTTCAGACACACACACCCACACAAACAGGCTTCCCTGTTGTCACTTCCCTCGGCACTCTCGGCTTTTTCAATTGATTTTATACCTGCAACAAAGCGCCCCGAGCCAACTTTAAGAGTGGGACTGCGTTTAAAGAAGAAGTTGTGCGGACAATTCCCTCCCGCAACGCCGGCGCCACAAGCGCCTCCCCACAGACACACAACACTTCGGTTATTCTATTAGTCGATGGGACTGTCTGTCCTCCCGGGGGAACATCCTCCCTCTCTCTCTACGTATACCACCCCGTTCCCAATCTCTCGGCGCAGGACGACTGAAAGAGTCTTGCGGAATCTGGGGGTAACGAATAGTGGGTTTACACGTTTCCGATATTCCGATAAGCTTATTACAATTTCAGTAATTTGGCTTCGACAATAATGTCCTTGGACAGAAGCGATCTGAAAGAATACACCTGTCAATACACCGAACAGCGTAGGTATTAGGTAGTAGGCCAGGGGAGGCCACTAAAATTGGGGCCACACAGTTCTAGGAATACGAGCAACAAAATGTAAGACGGCAGTAAACACAAGTACTCCTAGGAAGGGTCTACTCTTTATCCTTATGTCTTACTCATGTCCTTCAAGGAAGTCTCCTTTTTCTTATAATCCTTTCAATTTTTATCTACTTGTTTCTTAGAACAGAATTTCACCTACCCTCAATTTCAGACACACGCCCAGGCACTGTTTGTCAGGGCGTTATCGAGTATAATAAGAAAACATAAAAGATGTTAACACAATGACCTTTTCACCGATAACACAGGGGAAAGAAACAAAGTAGCAACATGACCACGGTTATAATAAGAAGAACTCTACTTCTTTGAATGTAACACATAAGAAGAAATATAGGATAGCGAAGCTAACTTTGACTTAAAAGAAGAAAAGAGGGTAATCGTAACAGTCGACTAATTTAGTCAAATGGGCAAATGTTGAGTATGTACATTTCCCGATGTTTTGAGTTGATCACTTATTTCAAACAAAGGACAAGTATCAGTACGCTGGAAGATTGCAGTTTAAATGAACACTGGACCGAAGTGAAACGGTGTAATATACATAATATTTATTTCCCTAATAATATGGTAATAAGAAAGAATGAGGCCGGTTTTAATAAAGTAGAAAATGAAGATTCGAACAGGAATTGCAATTTGGGATTCAGTGCACATCTTGGCAATATTGGGTTTGCTCTCTGACCTGTCTGTTCCAATACACCTCTTTTAAAAGCAAGAACGTAAATGTAAAAGGAAACGTAAAAGAACTTGATACCAGGTTTAGAATTATAATTATATTGACACACCACGATATACAAAATATATAATACGAATTTTTATTCACTTATATACGAATAGGATTAGCTCCTTGTGTGAGCTTGGAGGTCCTTGAGGGTTTAGAATATCATATCATCGGTCTTGCTTTTGATCTTCTGTTTCCATTTAGTCATAAGCAAGACTGAAGCACTTGAAACAGGCAGACTATTCCATGTCTTTATTATTTAGCCTAATAGCCGTGTCGTGAACCAGTTATAATATTTATAGATTATAGTTCGAGTCCGTAGACAGTTCCCTACAAGAAAAAAGAATGATAGTTCGAGTCCCTAGACAGTTCCCTACAAGAAAAAACAATGAAGTATAACGATGACTGCTTATCACGAAGGTGGTAATTAAAGTAATATTTGTAAACTGAGAATTTTTATTCATTAAACTCATGAAAAAAAAACTTGCAAACACGACAACGGGCTACGAAATATGAGGAAAAGTATCGTGATTTGCATTTGCATTGATTTTGTGTCCTTTACCCCGCAGAGACATTCATGAGATATTTTCCTCGACCTGCTGACAGGAGCATAGTAATAACCTTAGGATATAGAAGGTTCAAATTTATTTCTAATATTCAGCCCGCTATGTGAATTAAATATATATTCTGTACATTTATATGAAATACTTAAATCCTAAAAATATTGCCATTGTAGGAAGGCAATAGACAATATTTTTTATTATTTATAGAAATTTTTTCTTATATGAATTCTTTGTTTTCAAGAAAGATGTTTATTCTACCACACAATCCTTTTGAGATTAGACTTTGATCATTCGGGAAAAAAATTTCATTTTGTTCTCCCCCTCCCCCGACAATAAGTTTTCTCCGCGAAGATCTTTTTTATCGGTCCGAGTATTATTCGGCTTACTTGTCGGAGTAAAACTTCGGAATTCCCATTTCGCCGTCTGTTGTTGCCGTCCAACTCCTGATTTCCGCGGAAAATATAACCCCGAATAATTGTCTCGTTAAAAGTTATTGACCGGGACGGGTAGACAGAGGGACAGAGTATTGTTTGACGATCGTCGGACCGATATCAATACCGGCGCCAGGCTAAAAGGGACAATAAAGCCGGAACAAGTATATTGCGAGAAAGTGGACTGTGCAAAAGTCTAAGAGCAAGATATTAGGAATTATGCCCTCGTGGATTTTTTAAATTCAATTATTAAGTTCTAGACTTAGTCTTCGCGTTATTCAAAGTTAGAGTTCGCGTAATTTAAAACGAGAATACACTAATAGTAATTTATATTATCATTTAAGAATGATCCAATCCAAACTGCTGGAAAGTGCGGCAACAAAGCCTTCGACAAGAATAAGATTTATGTTTTGTATTCCTTGCAGTTTGTATTCTCGGTTGCTTTGTATTCGCGCCGTCTACCTCTAGATACCTCTTTTATTTTTTCCTCCACGTCGTAGTCTCCAGATGCCCCCGGCAGGTTGCCGGAACGATCGACGAGAAAGGAGAAATGACTTCCAGACGTCTATTTATGGTTTTCATCTACAAAGTGCATAATTTTATGAAACGAATACCAAACGTGGCACGTTCAATAATTTAATTTGAAAAATATATAGGAATGTTTTGACCCGGGGAAACGGAGTATGCTCTGGGGATGTAGATCTGGACCAAACAGATGGTCCGAGAGAGGAAAAACAGAGAGAAGAAAAATTGTTCTTATATTTAGTAAATTATAATAATAATTCCAACGTTTATCTGTTTGACGTCGGATCTATTGGCGGCCGAATATAAGCTGAAAGGGATTAAAGTTCAGAAATAAGAGGGGCGGAATGGGAAGTGAGAAGGGCGAGTTGGCCCATTTTAAGAGAGTGGTCCACCCACTACCCCCGGCCATCTGAAATTGGATCCGAGCTTACCTAGAGAGACGAAAATTGGAGAAAGAGAAATAGAGGAAGACAGAGAGAGAGAGAGAGAAAAAGCAGAAATAACCGGTAACGAGGAAAGGAGGGAGAGGAGAGCTCAATTAAATTGGACTGCTGAGATTCGTGGTCACAAATCAGTTTACAACCGACCGATTATGAATATGCTCGATCCAATTAAAAGAAATATTATACACAACGTAAAAAGCGTGAAATTTTACACTTGAAATAACTTTGAAGTTCACTATCCTTCTGAGTTGAGGGGGACATTCACAATAAGGAAAAGGCTAGTATATTTGTCTGCCGACACTGGCAAAAAGATGTAGTTGAAAGTTTAAAAAAAATTCTGAATCTACTTTTTAAAATACATGAATTATGATTTTAATACTTCTCCCAATAGACTGGTACAAATGAAACTGAGTTGCGTATAGGATTATTCAGTTTTACGTATACAATGCTAGTTGAAATATGTTTTAATTATGTGCATAGGAAAATAATTAGTAGTTATATTCATTTGGAGAGGGCCAAATTCATCTGATACTGTACTGATAACTGTATCTCGAAGGCCAATCGTACAAAACAACTTCCTTCTGACTAACACGAACTATACCAATATGTATAATTATAAGAAAGTAATCTGAATTTCCATAATGGCCCGGCACTTCAGAGTACTTCAACCATTAAAATTTCAGGGATGAAAGGAGGGAGGTAACCGCCCCAAGTTAAAAGCCTGCGGGAAAAAGTGGGTGGCCGCTGAAATTGGATCTGACCATGGCTGAGAGACCAACAGAAAGAAAAAGAGATAGATAGAGGGAGATAAGTGGGAGTGGAAGGGAGAGGGATGGCGTGAAAGCGGCCTCTGCCCACGTGACAAATTAGTTTACGGCCCCCACACCATCTGATCGGAAATTACTAGGCCCCTCCTACCCCAAGATGACAGCCCTCCCGTCTCAAACAGACCGATTTCTCCAGTAACGATTAGTCGGCAAAATCGTTCTGCTCAGCTCGGCACCAGTGATCGGCGGTCCATTTTTTAAATTCAATCAGTCCGCGAATCGACAGTGAGGTACCAACCAAATGGGGGTCCCATTAAAAAACAATTATTAAAGTTTAGGATAGTGGGAGTGAAGCCCAGTACTGTAATGAATTCATAGACCGCCCTAATCGATGAACCTATTATTGTCCAATCGATAAGACGAAGAACAGAAATTACTTATTTTAAGTTATCTAAAGGGACGTCTCACCCCTTACAGTTTTACTACCTATTGTAATTACTTTCGTACGTGGTCCAGACCGGTTTCGGCTTCTCGCCATTCCTTTAACATTACGTTCTAGAATAGTACCAAACCTGCGGGTGGTGGAATGGACAGGCGTGATAATACTATATTGAGATCTAACTGTAAAATTTGAGACAATATTTTAACCCAAAAAACAATAATATTTTATATGATATCTTACGGACTTTAAAAGATGAAAAGTGTATCTGTAAGACGGATGGACAAGATCGCACTCGACATAAGAAATAGGAAGGATAAATGGGGCATTGGGGTCCAAGTAAATTAGAAACACATTGAGGGCTTTCATGAAGTTAAGCCCCGGACTTGGGGCATTTATTGAAGCGGCTGTGACAAGTTTTTCCGAAAGGATAACAACTGCAGGGTGATTAACAGCCTGCCGGGAGCAACTGGCGTGGGAAATGCAGGAAGGGGGGGACGGCGCGGCGACACGATGAAAAACAATTTCCGCCGGTTTCATTTACGAGCGAGACAAGCGAAAATTGTCTATGAGCCTCACATAGTACCGGCCAAGGCTGAAATACTAATTAACAATTGTGTAACATCTACCTGGATAAATCCGAAAAAAATTGACGGCCAAGCATGATACTGAAGAGTACCGTATATATCCGGAACTAATCGTGAACGGTCGTTTAATTTACGGGGAAATTACGGTATTAAGCATATGTATCACGCCGACATAGTATTGTTCTTACATAAGGAACAAATGAGTTGGCCAAACCAAAGATTTGATTCGATCAATCACCCTGCCTATGTGATACGCACTATTATTAATTTATATAAATACGGGAAGTAAGTAACTTCGGTTCCACGCCAAGAATATCCATTTGGTACAAACAAATAAATCAGTCGAATGGCGAAATTTTGTAATAATTAATATAATAAATTTTCAGGTATAAATTCGTACTTGGAGAGGACCATATGCGAAAGGGTTTGGTCCATTTTCTAGGGGCGGAAGGAAGCGGCGTTGGGGGTGGAACTTTCTTATTTGCCCTTTACTACCACTATTGAAGTTATCGTTAAGTGCAGGGGCCCACTCTAGCGCGAAATAGTGTAAACAACCAAAGGGAAACTGGGCCCCACGGGAATTGCCCATATTTGAGAAACACCCCGCCCACTCTCTCTCTCTCACTCTCCCTCTCCCTCTTTCTTTTTACTCCGCCCTTTAACTATCTCTCTATTCCCACCATTCTTCAGCACTATATATATTCTCCAATTATTCATCCAAACATAAAAAATTTTTAGAATAATAAATTCAAACATAGGGATGAGTATATTCAAATAAGTGGGTAAAATCGTTGCACCTCATAAATATCTGTTCATAGTCAAGTACAGATAACAATCTTAAAATCAAGATAGGATTCATAATATCCGCCTGTTTATTCAAAGTAATAAAACTATTTTTGAGAAGGGATGACGCCTGGACGTTTAGCACTAATGGACGTGTGTAGATGTGAATGTGTTACATGTTTAATGTAATATATTTTTTATTCCTGTCGCTCCTTATTTTGCTGTCATTTGTTTTTATCGACTGTAGGTTTAATTAACCGGCTAAACTCGGAATGTTCGAACCCGAGCGTAATAACGTCCGACGATATATTGAACTGAGTTTCCGCTTTGCTCTAATAAACGTGCTCGAGCCAAGTAGCATTAATTAACGGGGGTTTATGAAAAAAAAGGCGGGGGTGCGGCTTGGTGGGAGGAGGCTTTATACTTGTTTGATCGGCCATCCCCTTTGAGATATCTCATTACGTAGCTCATTATTTCTAGCAGGAGGAGGGGGTGGGGCTGGGGGAGGGGTTGGAGGGGCTTGGCCTTTTCCGAGGCTTCTCTCCTTTCGCGTTCTCGTTCAAAGCGCCGGTTTTCAAGAGCGGACCCCGCCGCTTTCCTCAACCAGCGGCGCGATTGTGCAAAGTGTATAACACAGAACGAAGCCATAATATTTCAGTCTTCTGGGGGTAGGAAACGGAGGGCTGTAAGAGAAATAACAGAAACCCCTCTTCCCGTAGTCGAAATTCGAAAAACACCAGTTGTTTCTTTCATGTCATTTTTTTATCCCCTTCTAACGTCTCCCAGTTATTTTCGGAAGAACCATTCTACGGTTTGTCGAAACCGGTTGACGGAAAACTTAAATTTCATATTTGTACTTCGTGACTTTTGACCGAAGTGTTTCCATCATAAAATATCGGTTGCATCCAACTGCTTTAAATATCTGGACATATGTAATAAAGTAGATCAACAGTTGCAGATGTAGGACAAATTGTTTTCTCGATCGTTTCTAACAATTCGTCCGACGGGATAGTTGGACGGATCCGGTTAGATTGAAGCATTTAAGGTTAAAATCAGGCTAGTTTAAGCGGGGGTCCGAACCTCGGGGATTCGATCCTGGAGAAGACTGGAAGAGCCAAGCGGTGGTAGGTAGGGGGATACTTACGGTAATTACTCGGCCGCCCCCTACCCCCACCGGGGGAGGCTTTTTTGTGCGGTAAAAGTAGCCGCTCTCCGTTTCTCATTTAAACCGGAATCGGTTTTTGCACCGGTGGACGGAGGGGGGCGCGGAGAGGGGATTGGGGCATATCCGAAACTATAATTTCGGCGTTTTAACGAGGGAAAAGGGGGAGGGGGCGGGGTAAACAAAGTCTGAACGGGAACGAAGGCGGGGAAGCGGGGCAGAGGGGAGGTTAGCATACACACAGGTGGTGCGAAAACGCGATAATGGATTAGAGTTTGGGGGACAGGGTAGGGGGGGGGGCGTAGGCAGCAATTACGAGCCAGAAGGGGAGGAAGGTGGCCATTACGCGCCCAGCACTCTAATCACGTATGCATGGTTCTGATTTAACCCCCCTCCCACCCTTTCCATTCCATCCACCGGCACACTCCAGTCCTATCGCTAATTTTCACCCCCCCTCCCCCAAACATGGGGGAGAGACCGTTTGTTTCGCATTGGCAATCCCGCGTGAGAAATATTCTTTATACCCACCGTCTGTAGTATTAACGGGTGTTAACAACCCGGTTTGTTTTATCTGCCATGTATTGCGCCGATATGGTCCTTACAATTGTTTAAATGATCATTAACGTAGATAAGAGGGATGAGATTTACGGAATGATACTGAACTATGTAAAGGTATACCGAAGCACCCGAACGGGCGGGTTAGGCAGAGAATATAATTTAGACTTGAAAATCGGTGCATTTCGATTCTTTCATATTTGAAATACAGAATTAAAATATTTAGTTTATAAATATTTTGATTCGTGTAACGAATTTATTTGGTTCATATTACATTAGAGAGTAATATAAATGAGTAAAACTCTTAACAGAAATAATGCTGTTAATTAATCTAAATAATTATTGGTATAAATACCCAAATAGTATCCGTGTAAGATATGACTGATACAATTATTTCAACGAATTATTTAATGTCAGTTTTAGATAAATATAAATGACAATATAACGCCGATTGGGAACAGGCGAGGAATGCCACCGGCAATGGGATTGTTGGCCGGCGGCGTTTTAATGCTCGCTTTGACCATTGGGTCGCTGTATTTTATTATGGCAAATTTAACTCTGCGTTCGTTTCCAGGAAAACACAGACGAGACCTTCCGTTTATTAACAAAGACACCGCGCAATGATTCAATTAAACATCCCCTTGACGGTAGGCCCACGGCCCTCGGTTAAATCTGAATATAAAAACGTTTCAACGCCCTCCAACCCCCCAATCCTTTTAAAATTCTGAGAATGAGCTCTCAGGGGGAAAGGGGCGTTGGTTCGCTCCTCCCGAATAGTAATGAATCTTATCTTTGGCAGATTTAGAACGCACTGTATATTTTAAACTGTGCTCGTGCGTAATTCATACTCATTGATTCGGCAGTTTTTAGTGCTGTCCCTAACAAGATAACCCAGAATAAATTTTAGACTTTGGCCTACCTAAAAAATACAATACTGCAATACTACGCATTAAAATGCAGTTTTTGTAAATGTTGTACGATCGCGCAGTTTCTCCTTCATAAACTGTTATAATGTTAACTTCAAACCAGTCATATCCACTGTTAATTATTCAAATAATAGTTCCATCTACATATTAGTTCACAACCAGATATGGTCATAAACAAAAGGATAATGTCAAGGCTTTATCAACAATCTATGTTATAATAGATATTAGATCTGAGTTAGTTGTGACACTACACTATCGCATATATCCGCATCGGAAACATGAATGTGTCCACCGCTACATCGAATCGACCGGCCATTCAATTAGAATAGCAATTCATTTCACGTTATGAATAACAGTATCGTAATAATTTCAACATATGTTCGAAAACCAAACTTATTCATGACTGGACAGTATAATAAACTGTTACTATGTATTGGGGTATAGTATTGGGTTACCATCTTATCGACTGAAAGTCATACGAGTGATTATATTATTTAAACTAGGCACGATATCGATCCTGTGGGATATATTTGTTTCCTATGGTTCTTTTACCCGCCCGCAGAGGGAATGACAAAGAATGCGGAAAATCAGTTTCACAGACCTCCTAACATAAATATCTTAAACTACGCCCCTAACGTGTTTATCCGGCAACAAATCAACCCTTGCCCGTAAAAAATAGAAGGGCGTAAAACACGAGAACGCGAACTGTCATCCCAGGGTGTTCATCGCCTGGAAAGAGGTACCCTATAAATCTCAGACAAGTTTATAAGAGATGGCGCGGATAGGGAGCCGGTCAATTCCCACTTTAGCATAATACGGCGTCGGAGACCGGCCTTATATGCTGGCCCAAAGAGAAAAGTTGGAGGGCGAGGGAATTGCGGGCGTATCGCTATCTGTCCGTGGCTGTCCAGCCTGCTCTACAGGCCTTAGTTAGCTGCCCGGTGAAATACTGAGTCAAACTTGCGCACAGTTTCCAATCTACTTGATGTAGTGACCGTCGGACCCAGCCAATGCCACACAGGACCCTTTCCAACGTTCCCGCCGTGCCTAGTTCAAGGGGTAAACGCCTGCCGAGGAGACCGCAGTCTCCCTTCAGCCGGCTCTCAAATTCGGCCTCCGTCAGTAACAGTGATTTGCACCAAATATATATATATATATATATATATATATATATATATATATATACAAAGAGGCGTAAAATATATTTGAGGATCTAGGAGCGAAATCACTGGCGTTAGAAAAGAGTCAAAACGCAAAAAATCAATTAGTAGGTATCAAATAGTATTACTGTAGCTTTTGAAATGTTTTAGGCTTGAGATTAGGTCAGTAACCGTGCTGCAATGTATGCGTTCTGTATATTATAAGAGTCGAGATGAAAATCTCTGAAAACGATGCTTGAAAAATTACAACACAGGAGGGACTGTGCGGAACAGACGGACTCCGGAAATTAATGACGGCTCGTAATCTAAGCGATGAAACCGGGTTGTGAGCGAAAGTTAAAACGGGGAGTAAGAGCGATCGCCGATCCGTAAAGTTGGACCCGAAAGGGAACTGGCGTTTAAGTCGGCATAATGCAGTTTATCCTCCCCCCAAGGGGGGTGGGGGTGAGGGGGCAGAGGAAGCCGAGATTAATAAAACAGATTTATCTGGGGCCGGCGGCTAAACACAACCCAGACCATCGACAGTATAAATAGCCAGGAACGGGGCCCAGTTAAGGGGCAAACTTTCGGCGTTTACGCTCAAAACTCGGCTACATATTTATTGGGGCAAGTTTTTCACTTATTTCTGCCGGCCCTCGGGCCAGCCCACAGGGCCGTTTGTCAGACCGGGAAATTTGACAAACATCCACATGTTAGAGAAGAGGCCCCGAACCCGACTCAAAATCCTTTGTTTTTCAGTCGCCGAAATGTCCCGCTTTATCGAAAAGTTACAAGTATGTGGTGGAGGAGCCGCGCGAGCCGGCCCCTCACTGGTCCCAGCGCTATACAGCGAGACTAGGCTTTTTTATTATTATCCTCTTCCCTTCTCTTTTGGCCTACAGTCTAGGATCTTGCCAACCGTCGACTAGAAGTCGACGTTTCTCTGTAAACCACTAGTTTAATGGCTGTACTTTGTCGACGTGCGTCAATACTCAGATTAAATCTCCCAATATTCTGAGCGCACTGGTAAAGTTCTATTTCTAATTTCTATTCTAATCCACAAGAATATTTCAAAACAATACAGAATGAATCTAATAGAACATGTTACTTGAATGTAGAAACGTTATTTTTTCACCACAGTGTCACAGATTGAGAAAAGAATGCTTATATAAAGGTGTGTAAAAATTTTTAAGCGCGTTAAAACTGGACTAATTACCACTGATGCTGTCGAGAAACCGAAACGGGTTTAGTTCTGCGGATCAAACAGGCGAGATGAAACGTAAAAATTGAACGTGTTAATATTCATATAACGAAACATAAATATGAAGATACAAGAAAAACTTTTATTCCATATGCTTTCTGAAATCACTTTTCGAATTCCTATGCATTGTGCGTTAGAGGAACAGCAGTGTACAACGGGTGTACAGAGCTCGGTTATATAACAGAGTTACGAAGCAGTAAAGACTTTTAAATTGCGAGGGGTTTGGTAGTCTGTTCATATGGTAATGAATTAGTTAGGGCAGAACGGCAGAAGTTAGCAGAAGCGGAGTAGACTCCTGTGTACCGTGGGCCAATGTTATTCAACTCACGTATAGAGCCGGCCTTCCTTGATTCCGCATTAAAAACATAATGGTCAAACTGTGTAATATATTGCCGTTGAATAAACAGGCATAACTCACGCCTATCTACCTCGCCCAGTGCTCCGTCCGTGTCTAGCCCTACTCTACAAACCTACCAACACAAATATTTTTATAGCATCCGAATACATTAACCGAGTTATGTAGATACTGACCCCATTTTTAACCACAACGTCAAATGAAATATTCGATTCATCTGCGGTGTTTCTACCTTTTTGAAGAAATATTTCTAAGACCACAATTCGACTCAGCACGGAGGACATTCCAAATTTAGTGGGTACTTACACAAAAATATAGACCCTAACAGTTCTTATCGTTCACAGCCGGTTCACCGATTCAGTCTAAACAGAAAACTAAATCGCTAGAATGATGAACAAACTCTTGCGGACCGGGAAAAAAGATGTCGAAAATGGTGCCGTATTCACTTTGGCAAGTAAAAATTACTGATTACAATTTTTGTCAATTTGTAATAAATAACGACTTCGTATCAGAATCCCAAGAATTAGACTAATTGGCGACTCGACTCAACAAATCACTACACCTGTCTGCGGTTTTGTCGGGGAAATTCTCGCCGCCACCAATTTGGAAGCCTCTTCAAGCTTTCATGTTCAAGTGCCACTTTTCCCAAGAAACGTGTTCCGAGCGGCAGCCGGCAATTTGGGGATCTGCGCAGTCGCTGGGGGCGATCGGCTGCAAGTGTAAAATATTCATTCAACGATAGGTCATCTCTCGGGAGATTCATATCTTGTACGCATACACATTCTTATACACGTTGCATATTCTAATCAATTGAAATATAAATTGCTATCTTGGCGGTTGGTACTGGATACGACATTATTTATAACGTATAAGCGCAGATATCAATAATTTGGTAATCGTAGATTACGGATTCATTACAGTGGTGAATAACTGACCTCCAGCTCTTTTCTTAATGACGAACGTTCTTAAAATACAGTGTATAATGAAGACCACTTACGGATCCTTTCCTAACAAACAAAGGACAAATGTGGAATTTACCGAGAAAGCAAAACAAAATTGAGAATCCATCCCTTGCTGTTCTTAAAATATTCTTATATTTTATAGACATTATGCACTGCCCGCAGAGCGGGGATTTCTCCTCTTGCTTTTACTCTTTATTGTTTTCTCTCATATGCCTTAATATCCATTTATGTTGTTCCCTCTAACGTCCACAATATATACCTTACCTTTAGGCTGATGCCTCTCATTTTACGAACTTTGTTGTATCTCCGGCTTTACTACCCACGGACGAAAACGGAGAAAAAAGGCAAAGAAAAAACGTCTCAAGCCAAGATCTCAATAAATACATTATAAATGAAGGTACGTTCAGTAATTTACATTGGTTTCTCTACTTTACTAATTCTAACGTAATTTAATGTAATGTACTTCTAATGTAATTACATTCACCATCTTTCCAAATATATTTTACATTTTAAAATAAGATTAAAACCCCCCTCACTCTCATTATATATATATATATATATATATATATATATATATATATATATTTGTATTAACGCTGACCTTTACACTCAAATCAAACGAGTGTCCTATGAGTTCCTTTCCACAAAGGATAAAGAATATTCCTGGAATAAATGACTTCAAAAAGACACCGCTTCCGTATAAAGTGGATTGACCGCTTGGGGTTTCATCAGTCTCTGAAACTACTTTTTTGTCACAATTTTTCAGATGGATTAACACATCGGAATATCGCTTTGCTACACACTGATACACGGGACTGAATGGTTAAACAATCTCCCATCTCGTCAAAATTTAAATGTTTAATAAAAAGGTATATTAATATAATCATATTTAAGTATATTAAATTATAATTATTAGTCACTCTAATTATTATAGTAAACCTTTGTTGCATATATATGTCAGAATTATATTTGCAATTTTAGGTTAACTGCATTTTATAATCCAATTAAATAATAAACTTCACTTTTGTTAATTATTCATATAGCTTTTTTCGCTAACCTAAGGCAATCTGATGTGATTAGTTGGTATATACGAAAAAAATAATTCCGCAAAGGAAAACAAACATTTACAGAAATGTAAACTTCGAGTGAATTTTAACTCGTTAACAGTCATACAGTAGGAAGTCGATGTTTTCTAGAAAATGAATTCCCAATCAGATTTTTTGTTTTTGTAATCAACACCGGGAACGAAAAAAAGAAAGGAAATCCTGGAGACAACTTTCGAGCAGCTAAGGTTTACTCGGTTGGGCGAGGGGATGAAGAAGGCTGGGGAGGACGAGAGCGGGAGAGAGGGAAAGAAATGACAACCGTTAGAGGTTTCTCTTGGGTTGAAACAGAGCGGAACCGACTGACTGTAAATCTATATGTGTTTAGCCGCCACCTTCACGGCCCATTACACTTAGCGCCGGCCCCGCAACCTTTCTCCGCCAGCTATCTTTCCATTTCGCACCGGCAAGGATCGCCGATTTAAAACAAAAAAGAAAATACTCGCCTCCTCAACCCTCTCTTTATTGGAGAAGCCTTCGCGGTTCAATTGAGCCCTCCCTACAAGTTCGACTTGCAACAATTGGTCATTTTTCTCTCCCCGATACGGTTATCGGTATTAGCTCATCGACCAATCCCAGGTGGATCCAATTAATGAAGTTAACAATGCTTGTTGTCAAGATTAAGACAATTTATGAAGATAAATTATTAATGAATTTAAAATTAAAACAATATTAAATATAAATAAAAAGAATAATTAATTCTGTTTTGTGAGTTACATAATTATCAACATACAAAGTCTGCTTATTAGATTTTCTTAAACACTTTCTTACATTCTAAGAAACCCTGCTAAAATTTGAGGACCAATTATGTAAATTAGTTCATTTGAATCGCTCGGTGAATTTAACATTACAGGTGGACGGGACTTAGCACGGGCTCAGTTTAGACTTTGCCCCCCACCCGCCGTCCTTTGATAGCCAAGTTTTCGACGAAGCAAACTGACACCGGTTTCCGGAGACAATTCAAGCGAATAAGCTTTTTGGATTAACCGACAGCGACGGGCCAAATTGAACACGGCGATAAAACAATTGCCTAGAAACCCTTGCCTATTTGAATGGGAGTGCATTGTGTGCACTTGAAGGAATGTTCGATCTGCCTTCGAATTCGAACCAGAATGTTGGACACCAATCGTGCCAATGACTTAAGACAACAGTATGGTAATAATGTGATACACAGAATCGATAAAAATTTAAAAATTCCATTACTTCGATAGCAGTGAATTATTCGTAACATCACATGCCAGAATAAATTGAGCTCTATTGGCCTGTACTCTGTAACAACAAAAATTGGCCTAATTTGCCCTATCGCGTAGACGAAAACACAAATTCGAAGCGGAAAGCGAAAATATGAGGAACGTTCGTAATAGACCCGGAATTAATATTTTCTCCTTGGCCGGTAAATATAAATTATGCACATTTTAGCGCCCGATCAATAAATAATACAGAGCCGGGGCACTGTTTTCGGAGCCCGAGTTGCATTCAAGTATGCAAATACTAGGTTTTACAGAGAGGCGATAGAAGCAGGGGAGGCGGGTGGGGGGTTTGTGGAAGGGGACTCCAGAAATATACGCCCAGATAATACGAGGTGGACCCACGACCCTCGTACCAATTCTATACATAGCTTTTAAACCGGTGGATCGGGGTTGGGGGTGGTTCATTTGCATATTTGAACAGTGGGCGTTTAACCTAGGGCGGGGCGGCCACCCTGTAATGCTGACGATGTACCGTGCTCTCGTCCACCTTACGATCCACTACAGACTACCCAAACGCGATTCCCAAAACGCTCATTTATTCCCGGTCGTCGTTCGGGAGACTCCACGATAAACTATTCGGCGGTGGACGCCGTATACACTTGGAAGGCGGCACTCCAGAGGAGTCCCTTCCGCAATTTATACCGTCGTCTCCGGGAGCGTTTTTTCCTGAATATTATCTCAGGATTTATGACTCGCTGTCAACTCTTTTGGGCTATATTCGGACGGAGAATAACCCGACGGAATGCTAAATCTACCGGAATAATGTCTCGAAGTAACAATGAATTTGGTCTTGTCAATATGCACAAATTATAGACAGAATTATATTGACAGTACAGACTTGAAACAGTTTATTTAAAAGTCAAGATTTCTGTACAATTACTTTTATATTATCCAATCAGAGGAAAACAAGCAGTGATTGATTGTGATAGTATTTCAGATTTTTGGATATTCCAATATAACACACTTTTAAGAAACGAACTATTTCCTAAACATAATAAATTGTTCATCAACCCAAAGAAGTTTTTACCTAATGTTTAAAAATCTCAAAATCTCAGGGGTATTTTGAGGGGAAGTATTCGTAAATTACTCGTTATTTTCAAATTGTCATTTTAAATTCTCCCGTGCTTGTTGAAATTTCACCCGGGATGCGCGACGGCCGCACCAGATTCAGTCTGACAATGCGGGTTTGCATCGGTGCAAACGTAACAAATAAATCGCGTGAGGCGAGTTTCTGAATAAATTAAGCACACTGACACACATAAAAAAATAATGACACACATGTTCTCAGATTCGGAACCCAATTTCCTGTTTATTAATGGCACTTGGCTCCGGGCCCGTTTATTAAGTCAAGGCGGGGACAAATTAGTCCAATATATCATTCAATATTATTACACCCGGATTTCCTCAAATTTTCAACTTCACTCGATCGTTTAGTCTGCTCCAAGTGTACATTCAAACTGAAAATTGATTAGTTAAGTTGACGATTGGAGATATTAGAAACCAGTTCTACTTTTAAACCCGCCTTATTACGTTTTGTGGTGTTCTAATTTAAATTCGACTTATGTAAAGGTCCTGACCGCAGATTCTTCTAAATGGTCCATCTATTTGAAATATAAATTGATGACTTTACTGCCTCTGATAACGGTATAAGTATACGACCTGATACGCATCGTATATACTCGAAAGACAGTCCTGAGTACACTTCCAGAATTTATGCCATCGTCCCAAGGCACATTTTTCTTGGAACATTACTTCAAGTTTCAAGATTTATGGCCAACTTCAACTCCTGAACATGGTGTTATAAGGGCTATATATACGATCTACTGAAATACTTTAAGTATAATAGAGTAGAGTTATAAATAAACTCGTCCTCCCTCAAAACGAACAATATATTCAAGCGAGCTCATCACTTATTAGTTAGTTATTATTCATTTTTAGTAATTACTTATCATTCGAATTCTTTTATCTGTTAAAAAAGGTCAAACCTCAGATCAGCCACAACATTATACTATCATTAAGCAAGATAAATTCCAATCTCATTACGCATTATAATTATTTATTATGAAAAACATGGACGCGAATATCTAAATATTCGGGTGATATTTATTAAATTTCACTAACAAATTCTGCCGGTAATATCGCTCATAACTACCGTTATAGATGTAATTATTCCAATTTCTATTATTTTTCCTTTCAAATTTCGTTGTCTAATAAAATAGTCTTTAATGATTTATGATAAAATTAATAAAAATGAGTTCACTTTTAGTTTATTATTTATTAGATTTTCCAACTGTCACCACGTTGTTTGTATTATCCTGTCTTTGAATTTCTACCTCAAATATGTTTTATCTGTTGTAGGGTACTGATTTCAACTTTGAATGTTCCCAGAAGAAATGGGGTAAAGAAAGTACAGTCCAGTTGACTTATTCGATCGAAATCGAATCCCTTAAAAGCTTAAGCTTTAAATTATGGTAATTTACAGGCGTTTATTGCGTATTATAGCTGGACGGTCGGTGTCATTAGGTTAGAGACGGGTAGCCAGCCCCCCTCACCCCGAGTGTTCCAACGCGTACTCCCGCTCTGATAAATTGGAGACGAATGCCGGCAATGGGCCAACCTATGCACGGAGAGTGAATCTATATGCGGGAAAACCTCCAGAAATAGGGTGGGACGGGGGCTCTGCCTCGTTTTCTTGCGTTAGCACCCCATCCCCTTGCCGCCCCCAACCACCAGCGATGCCGCTTATATTTGCCAAAATGAGGAGCGCGAAAATGTACCAGCATTCAAAATCTACACAATATTTATTAGGTGACACACCGCCTGTTCGAGATACCCGAGTAGAATTCATTCGGTACAATTATCTCTAAGAACCAGTACAAACGTAATCTCAAGGGGATGTATTACATTCTAAAAGTTATGGATGGAACATAACCCACTTCACAAGATTCTTTTTTAAATTATAGATGTACTGTTTTGTTACTTAAGGAATCTTTAAATCATAACATTTCCTTTTTTAATATTTTACTACTCAGTAATAGGAAACAATTATGAAAACACTTATTTTAATTGGCAGTTTGACTAAACTGTATTATGATTACTTAGTATATAAAAATATTTATAGTTTACATAATGTTAATAAAGCACTACTGTAAAATTAATTCCTTCTAGTCTGCCTCCGGTCGGGTGTGGTTCCTGACCACGACAACAAGTCGAATAATTTAATATATCCCCTTAGCTAAAATGTAACATGTACATTTGTGGTACTGACTGAATATAATTAGAGTCGGTGAATAGATCCAGCCCCACGTGCGTCGGGAGGGGAGGAATAGAAAATTATACGTGATGAAATAATTTAAAAATAAGGAGGATAACGATTCAACCAGCGTTTACTTGGGCTATAAAAGTGTTGGGAAGCGTTCTTTAGGCCAACTGAAGAGTGATATGTGCACCTCCTCCGCCAACCCACCCCTTCTGGCGGGCTGTCCATTAATCATCGGGCAGGTAATAGCGGTAGGCCTATATTGGTCGGGGGAGGGGCACTCGGCCGGACATCATCCCTCATCTCCGCCCCATTCATATGTTACCCCTTTATTCAATGACTCCCTGTAATATTACGCCCCGTCCAGACACGCTATCACTTACACGCCCCGCTTGCAGCCCGTCCACCCGCGTCATACCTATTCGAATTCATTCGTTGCCGGCATTAACCCCCTTTACTAGCCTCAATAATTGTTAAACTGGGGTGTTTATCTATTAAAAATTTCGGAGCTCTTTTAGCGCCTTATGCGTAGACGTATCCAAAAACGGTTTGCGGATTCGTAAACCCCACACAATTCTGCACAAGTCTGGGTTTTTGTTTCATCACAGACAGGTAGCCAGACACCAATAGAGTTTTAATATATTGAAAAATTCTTGTCAGCGTATATGTGTGTAAGACTGATGCCCGGTGCTAGATTTCCGAGAAAGTTACGAAAAATAGTACACATAAAGAGGAGCCACGAAAAAACGCTAGTGACACTAATGGCTACACTTGTAAATCGACCGAAGGTGAAAAAGCCTAAAAAATCAGGTCGCAGACTAAACAAGAGAAATTACAGTGGGGTCACAATACTAGAGTTTCTTTAGCTTCGCTTATAAGGCCAACTAGTTGTTGAAATAATTAAATGTAACTCTTTCCAAAGGAATCTTTTCCTGCAGAGGCCGTAATCCGTAGCCGGTACTGGCTTAGGGGTAAATCCGAGCGGGCTATCGGTTAATGAGCCGGCCGGATAATACAATCCGGGAAGGTCGGTTTGCCGCCGGCCGGGGGCTCCCTCTCTAATCCGGGCTCCTTTTACCTCCGAGGAGAACAAGGGCGAGCACTTTCCTCTGTCTCCGCCCTGCGCCGGGGATTATTTAATAATGTAAGAGATATAATATAGCCGCGGGGGCGGCAGGGCCCCGTGATTAAGTGGGCTTTGCCGCCGAGTTGCAATTGTTATTCGGATGTACGAGGTCGTAATTTAAACAATATGACAGTGGCTGCGGCCTGGAACCGACCCACCGCCCTGACCACGTGCTTCCACCATTATTCCTTCTGGCCGTCTGCACTCGCCCTATCTTCTTGTTTACATCGATTAAACAAAAACGCTTTTGCCCCCTACCCCCTCCACGAGTCTTCCACTTTTTTTCCCCCTTAACCCATTTGTCTTCGCCGCTTTCGCAGTTCCGGGCATCTAGACCGTGGAACGCGATGATGTCGATTCCAATTTGGGGGACAAGAAACATTGCGGGCTTGGACGAATCGAAGTTGAAAGGTAATCGTCGGTGTACTACAGCACAAGTTCGTTTGATTTTTTAAATTCCATTATATGCTTAGCAAGGCAAAATAATTTTAAGTCAGTATTCTACAATTGATTTTCAAGTATCGATTCGATCAAAAAATAATGTATTAGCCTGATTAGAAGTATTTAAATTTAGAAATAATAAACTGGAAAGATAATTTCCTTTGATACACAGTTAGAAATAAGAAATAAAAATATAAAAATTTAATAACCTATCTTAACCCATTTTCTGAATTATATTGTTCAATGATCATTGTTGTCAATGAAATTAATACAGAAATTAAGAATTAAAGTAGAGCATATCTTGGACTATGATTGATTTAAATTAAATTATAAATTTTACTACCTACTACAGGTATTAAATGTACTCAGAATTATATATATCAAGGTTTTTGTTAATAATGTAATTTTGAACTAGAATAGCACCTATTTTTGAAATATTTGTGTATTTATGTCCAATACATTGGTCATTTATAGTTTGAGATTCAATCCAAAATTGATACTTTATCCAGAGAAAAATGTTGCCTCCCCTAAATTCTGAGAGATTTCACGCAATGCAAAATGTAGAAATGTGTAGAAATTTAAAATACATCATGTTTACAGCTTTCTTACATGAATAAATAAAATAATGATGCATAAATTTAATGTAAAAGTAAAAACATTATTCCATTCAGAGAACTAAATTACCCTTCATTCCTCCCCCCCCCCTAAGTTAACCTTCATTCATGAAGTTAGTTTCCCTCATGTATCATTTAAGAAAGCAATAATTCCTTCCTAATGTACTACACAAATATATAAGTTAACTAAAGAAGTTAGTTCAATAAAAATAAATGACAATGAATTTTAGTAATTTGGGAAATAAGTTAAATTAGGAACTTAATTAAATAACTACTGCATTCTAACAGCATTCATTTGACAATTTGTAGACAGATTAAACCAAATAGGTCTCAATCCTTGTCTAGCACTCTACTTGTATATCCTCACATTTTTTACTTGATATTACTTATAATATACATGTGTATAATGATCTTCTCTAATGATGCTGTGGATAATGTGTATATATAACTATTTATAGCTATTTAATTCCATATGGGGCAGAAATCAATGACTCATAGAGTGCCAGGCCAGAATGTTGGTGAACACAAGACTTATCCAATTGGCAACAGTATATAAACAAACAAATGCTTACTAACTTAATACTTATATATATATATATATATATATATATATATATATATATATATATATAATTTATTGTCTACCAGTTCATGCACATAATACAGTTAGGTGAGATAACTTCAAAAAAATAATATATGTAAAACTACCACTATCTAAAAATTCACCAAGTATTAAATTATAATACAAAAGAGTTTAATTTTAATGTATTTCATGTTTGATAAACAGCATAACTTGAATTATTTATTGTACACATCATTGGACCATCCATAGAAAATATTTTTGTCTATCAGGTCATCATAAAAAAATACTAGGTATTAATACAGGGTCCTATATTAATATATAATACAATTTCAATAATTTTGAGATCAGTAATTGATCTTACATCGATAAAATATTATTTATATCAATATTTTAGATGTCATTAACAATCCTATTACATTTTACATTGAAATTCAGAAAAGTTTTATTAAAGTTACTTTGTTATTAGCTTTGATGTAAAATCCATATGAATTTTAATTCTAAAGATTTGATAATATAACCTACCTAAGGGAGTAAAGTATTGTCAAAAACAACATATGAATGTGAATAAACTTTAAAAAGCATTAAATAATTTTGATTACTGTTGTTTTATATTTCTCAATAATCATGGGCAATATAAATTAAGCCTATAGATATATGAATGAAAATGTACTACTTACATAAAGAAGACAGCTATTCGTACCAATCTGCAAAAAATCATTACTAAATTAAATTTCTTATATGATCTTTCATAGAGATATGTATATTAAAGCATGTTACTATTACAAGATTTATTTATTACTAGCTTCATGTTTGCCTACTTTTAAACACACACTCACATGTCTTTTAAAGTATTAGTTTTTATTTCTAAGAATATGTATGAAAAATATATTTTTAAGAATTGTTCTCAAGCTTTAATAAGTAGGCAGAAATAAACAATGTCCTACATAACAATTAAGAGTATAAGCAATAATGGACATCAAATGAAAGTTAATTTGATCATTTAAGTTGATATTATAATTTTCAATCATTATACATAACATACTTTTAAATATCAGAGTTTTATTTCAAATTTTATAAAGAATAAAAATTTGCATAGAAATGACTTCATTTTCATTGTTATTAAAGGAAAAATACATATAATTGAACCAATACTAACCAATGAAGCAGATGGATCAGAATCAATGGAGACCATAATTGTAAGAGATATTATTAATAAGAAAGACTATAAGTAATTACTAGAATGTATTCTTAACTATCACTATTAATAAGTAAAAATAATTATTTATTCACTATTAATTAAAGCATATCAAATTCAAACTTGAGGTTAATTTAACGTTAGCTTTCATAGAATTTATAAGTTATCCTGAATCTAGTCACTTTATCTCACGAAAAATAATTAAATTTAACTAACTAATATAACACTGAAATTTGATTTTTGCTGAATTCACAACCGGAAATACGAATAATGTTAACTTAATAATAATGCCGTTTGAAAAATACCCAAACACTTCGATAGCTTTGTGGTTACTGGACACTCACGATTGGGACTAGAGATATCGATTATTTTGATAATTGAGGCAATTCGATTTTGTTTTAATTCCCAGAACTCGATTATTTACATGTTGCAAATAAATTCTTCGAAATGATTTCAACACTTTTAATATTCATCTTTCCATGAAAAATGAATGGAGAATATAAATCTTTTTAACTTTCAAGCAATATCCTTCATTGAGTAGAAACCGGTACCAACTTAACTGTAACCCCCTTTAACGAGGGGAAATTTCGAGCCGTTTCCAAGAAAAATGCAGAATTGTTTTAGTATTGAATAGTCTTATGATCCTAGGTGCTAACATCTATTAAAATAGTAAATATTCCATTCAATAATACAGATTTACAATAATCTGCAGAGAAAATAAGCCTCCGCAATTTCCAGTAAGCACTTCTGAAAATGGCTGCACGCGATCCAAGACTCTATAAAATCCACTCCAAGACAAAGTACCACACGAAAATCAAAGCCAGGGATTCTGAAGGTTCTTTAGGGGATTTCGAACACTATTTCGTGAATTCACATAAATTTTATTTTCAATTTTTTTATAATGTATAACTTTAGGTGTATTGCAGATCTAAAAAGGAGATGGTGGAAGAAGAAATATGGAGGGTCCCCGTACAAGAAATTTGCTCATAAGACAATTTCCCCGATTGCAATATAAATAACCTGCCGGTTATTCCATATTCGTGGCAATGAAAATAGGCCCTAAACTCTTGGTTTAAACCTGGCTAACCGGTGAAACGAAAATATCTTAGCCCAGATTCTGAACCGGTTCTCAGACCGGTATTATGCACTGTCGTGTGCGAAAAGATGGCACTACAGACCACTAAAAGAGACTAATACAATTTTATTGACTATGAATCGTTCAAATTAGGATAGAGCATTGTAATCAATAATGACAAGGGGGAATATGGCGAAAGAAGACATATCGAGTAGATTATAAAGTAAATAAGAAACAAAGTGTTATATTATGGCTGTGGAGACAAGTCATAAAAACAGTTGTAAATTTTTAAAATTTACAGCATCTTTAAAAATGTACACTGTGTCTGTCATATTACATTATAAATTAAAACCACTCGCTATTAACTACCTTCATAATATCATCACTTGTATAATATAACAAGAATGGGCTTTTTTAAGACAATATTTCACCCTCATTCAAATACATTCTCCAAAATCATAGTAGTGTTTCAATTAAAATGAGATATCAGTATCATACAATTAAATAAATTATAAAAGTGCAATACTATAATATGTAATGCATATTACATCACAGGATCTAATAAATATACATACTATTATAAATGGAAAATTATGTAGGAACTTTAGTAGTATTGCAATGAAGACAAATACTTTGGTTACAGTACAATTATAACCAAACTAGGTAACCAAACATTGCATATACCTCTATATAACAGAACAAGAAAGGCTCTATCCTGTCAGAG
Source organism: Lethocerus indicus (assembly GCA_019843655.1). Taxonomy (NCBI): domain Eukaryota; kingdom Metazoa; phylum Arthropoda; class Insecta; order Hemiptera; family Belostomatidae; genus Lethocerus; species Lethocerus indicus. The sequence goes on along the minus strand of JACDQD010000003.1, from coordinate 29,488,673 downwards.
CAGGATATTCTCTAGTTTTACCTGCCTTAATTGTAAATTTAATATATATCTATTTTGGAAGATTATTAGTTCAACAATATAAAAAAATTGATGTAATACTATTCACTAACAAGTTTGCATTTGTAACTATTCATTTACTGTATTAAATAATAAGTAATAGAAATGTAGAACACGTTTCTGTTTTAAATATAACCAAATAATTACAATTTGGACATCATTTTGTGTTAATTTTGCCTCAGATTCTTGGTGAACGTCAAGAGGTGACGTCACATTATTAAAATGGCGTTAAACAGCTGATTTCAGTTGTTGTTTGCATCTATCTTGGGATGGTTGGATCTGGTTTATCTCATGTTCCGCATTTATTTGATTCGGTAACAAACGGTCTTTTTATTTATTGTATTTTCAAGATACTTAAATGTTGTGCGCACATCCCGAGCGGAACTGTATGACAATAATGGAACACGATTCAAGCGTGTATGGAAAAACACAAGAACTATGTAAGAAACAACCAGAAAAAGAGACAATACATTCGGGACACTTTATGGTGTCGGATTTTGAAGCAGAAGCCCAAGACGATAGCGACGAGTTAGCGATAGCACTTCCTGAAGAGCTTGAATCAAAGGCTGTGATAACAAACCCAGGATCACTTGCTCAAACGGGTTCTGTCTATGGACCTCACTCTCTAAAATCACCTGTACAAAATTTACCTATTGAAACATCCTTAACAAAACTCTTCCAATGTATGTCACTCGCTTACAGGTGAGAAATAATCTTAGGATAGTAGTGTACCATTCTTTTATGTTCTTTCATTACCAAAACTTTATCATTATCTTGATGTGATTGTTAAAAAGGACCCTTTTAATAAGGCAATGTTTTAAAGATAGTTCAAGGCTTTGTTTAATTTTAATATTGAATGTTAATTTTGTTGGGTGACAAGATAAAAGAACTAGATAAAACTAAGGTCAAGTGGTTTGTGTAAATGCTAATAGTTTCTTCAGTTTCTAAATTGTAATTATAATATTCTGCCTATTTTCATCGAAATTCTTTTAATATTTATTCACAGTTGTGTATTCAGATGTAGTTACAATGCGACCTTTAAAGACCCAAATAATGATATTCAAAGTGGGGTAAAAGTAAGAACTGAATTTGAATTGTATTTTTTAATCCCCTATTTTGAAGGGCTATTTTTTCCTTGTTTGTCTCTCTTTGTTTGCAGACATGGCTGTTTTTCACAGTTTTTGATTTTTTCAGCACATTTCAGAAGGAAATGTACAATAGCTCATAATGAAAAGAGGGCTAGATTTATCAAAATGTATTAAAACCCACTATATAGTCAGCTCATAATAAAAAATGAAAGAAATGAAACCTCAACTCTGACTAAATATTTCACTGTTTATATATTTGTACAACACATAATGCTTTTTATAACTGATTTTATGTATTTACAAAACTTTCAAGGACTTATTCATTTGTTATTTTCCTTTCTTAATTTCATGTTTATTAGTTGAATTAATTATTGTCTGATGTTTTATAGGTGTAGGTCATGAGCGTAGATCCTGATCTATAAATAATAATTGTGTCATAAATCTTTCACATCTTGATTATAAATAAACAAAACACTGAATACCAATACTGAACATGTAGTACTTTCATTAACATATAAATCATTTTTCTGTATTATTATTTATAAGTTTAAAAAATCACACTAATATAAAGCTATAATAATTAATATACATTCTTCTTACTTGGTACTTGGTACATATCTTACTTGGTACATATCATAATATAGCTTAGATAATTTTTCTCAGAATCACTTTATAAAAATCACATTTATTCTTCCTCTGCATGAAATTTGTCTTTCGTTGTAACTTGTTGATTTACAAACAATTGGTTTCTGTTTTTAGACAGAAATTAACATCTCCTAAATGGAACCCATTCAAAGGAATTCGATTAAGATGGAAAGATAAAATCAGGCTGAACAATGTTATTTGGAGATGTTGGCACATGCAGTGTATGTACCCGTATTAATTCATTATGTAACATGTAGAAATTATGAAGTATTTCTTCTAATCTATTTATGGTTTTATCAAGGGTTATGTATAGCCTAAGATTTTTTTGTGAGGTCAAAAATTACATATTTACAAAAATAAAAAAGGATATTAATTACTGAATGTTAAGTCTGTTAAATTATCTATTTAAAAACCATATTATTGCCTCAAAAAATATTTAAATTAATATTAGAATTAAATAATGAAATAGGTGTATGATTTATTTCAGTTGTAGACAAAAAGAAATCATTGGTTTGTCAGTTTGCGTCACCTTTGGATGTTGATACACATAATAAGCCTGAGGTATTTCCATTAAATGTTTTAAAGCTATAATTTCAATGGTTCAGATTTGAATTGTCAGTTAAACTGTACATCTTTAAATTGTTTTGTTATAATTTCATTGTCACTAGTTTCCTACTTAAAGATTTGGAACTGTTAAATATTTTTTTAACTCTCTAAACAATGAACTAGAATAAGTCTTCCAATTATTATTACAAAACAATTGTTAAACATAAATATTTTTAAGTGTGGTAATCATTAGTAAGTTAAAGTATAGGTCTGCATTTCCCTGGATTTGTAATGAATTCCTTTTCTTTCTGGAACAGTTAAACCTCTTAAAGGTATATACTATTTCATGAATGAAAACATTTATTGACTTAATTATAGTTTTAAGAAGTTAGTACATGACATTCAATATTTCTATTTAACTATTTGGGTTATTACCAAATGTTTTTTACTTCTTTAACTGTAGGCTGTTGTCTTGGAGGGAAAATATTGGAAAAGGAAACTTAGTGCAGTTACAGCAGAATATAAGAAATGGCGAATGTACTACCGAAATCAAATTCTCGGCCACTCCAAAGATGGACACGACATGGTAGTATTTAGTTTTCAAATATTTACCTATGTACTCATTATAAGACTAATAATGTAAGCAAGGCTATTCATGTCCTAATTTTATCATTATAACCAAGTTAACTGCCAGACTTTTTTGAACTTTTTGAAGAAGGAAGTAAATTTTGAGTCTAGTATTTCTGTTTATTTTTTTAAATCTATTGTACATATTAAATGTCTTTGCAGTGTCATATGACAGTACCAAAATTATTTGAAAACCCTACAATCCATCCTTTTTTGTTTATCATCATAAGAGAGATAGACAAATGCTCGATTTTTCCTATCTGCAGTGTAATTAATAGAACTTGATAAAATGTTTGTTTTATTTCTGCAGCTTTCCGAACTGGATTTTGTAGAGTGGCAGTTGCCAAACAAACAAAGCGCTATAGAACCAGATGATGACTACATGGAATTTGTGAATGATACACTTTTTTCGACCATATCATTAAACCAACCTTTTGCATTTCCGGATACAAGAGAAATAGGTAAAAGAAAATTATCTGTATTGAAACTTACATAAATTTTATAATGAAAGTAATTCAAGGTTGCCTACGAAACCTCTCTACATACATTTTTTATAAATACAAAAAAGAGAGTACACAAATTCTAATTTAAATTCACTCATGGAATGGATATATTATAAATGAACTGGAGGAACAAGGATTTCCTATTTTTACTTTCAATTTTTCTTACATTCTGATATTAGTTAAAAGCCAGAAGTGTTCAATCATGAAACCAATTGTACAAAGATCGTAAACCATAAGTGCAAACTAAGTTCTTCCTAGTGACATTCTTCTAAAACTGAAGATGATGGTTTGTTGATTTTGTATCCTTTTTTGCTATTTCATTCTTTATGGGTTTTTTGATCTTAAAAGAAAACTGTTGAATAAAGGATTGTACTTTTTATTTATTTAATATTATAATTATAATAAATAGTTATTAATGTCCTATTTTATTTTTCATTTACAGCTAGGGGTGCTAGTTTGGCTGATTTTATACAACCAAGTCTTGTCCAACTGCAGCCTAATTTAGATGATTTTATGGACACTTTAGAACCATTACAAGGTATTTAAAATAATTCACGTATTCTATTTTATTATTATTATCTAACTATAGACTAAAGAAAAAACTCTTTATGTGCATTGAAGTTGAAAACTAATTCTACTATAATTTTTTTTTTAATTACAGATTTGTTTCATTCAAAATTGACACCAGTACCTGAAGAACCAGATATATATAAAGGTGCTTCTGCATATCCAATGCCTCTCCAAGTGTCTCAAGATGAAAAATCGACAAAACCACCTCCTCCTGCTCCTCCTGATCACCATGCTCCATACCCAACTTATATGGGTAACCAATGGTTTGTTTCCCCTTATACACCTCCCAATACCCCTGAGCTTCCTTCCAGTTCTTCACAGTTTAAAATTCAGTCACCTTCATTTTCTCCTCAACAAAATTCTAAAACCCCAGTGAACTCAGTTTCAATGATTGAGAGGCAACCTACACAACGGAGAGATGATGTGTTTGCTGTCCCAAAGGTATTCATTTGAACTTTAATTATTACATTTCAAACATTCATAGAAACAATGTAATTTTTTAAATTACATTAATTCGTTCACACATTGAAAAATTAATTAAGTATTTATGTGTGTTGTGTCACATTTGTAAGCATTTAATATGTTTGATCATTGATTTCAGGTAAAACCAAAACCACGTTCTCAAATTATGCCTAGGAAAGAAACATCAAACAACAACAGTACCTCCACTTTGGTTTCAGCAATTAGTGATTCATCTTTACAGCCAGCGCAGACATCTCAGAATAGTTCTGCCCTATTAGCTCAGTTACTTACAAGTCAAAGTGAGTTCTCAGTTTTCTCCTAAACATCCTAAAGTTACAAAGTAAATAACAATGAATGTTGTCAGAAATTGGAAACTTAATTGATGGATTTATTAACTCAATTTTGTTTGTCTTCAATGTTTGGAGACAAAAAACATATCTTGATGTATGCTCACTAATTTAGTGATCCTGTGATTTCTTTGTGTTAACTTAGAGTAATATTTTGTTTACTTTATTTATTGTACATTGTTTACATCTATGGAGATAGTTTTTATTGTTTGGGGCGTTCAAAAATTATTGTTTATAATGTACTATATTTATTATAAAATATTGTATCCGGGGTGATAAACCTATGAAATTAGTAACTGGAGAATTTTCCCCATTGATACATTACATGTGGTATCTAAAATTTGTATATTGTCTTATTTATTTTAAAGATGCAAGCACTGCCTACAGTTGTGTAGGAAGTGATCAGACTGGTGTTGTAACTACTTTATTGGCTAACCGAGTCGAGGGCTCGTATTCCCAACAGATGTTGCTGCCCAGATCAACAATTGACAATCCTCTAATTTACCAGACTCAAAGGCCAGTTTAACACTCCTTCTCCTTATGTGTCATAACTACTGTTTCAAAAGCTCTATTATATAAATACTACTTGTAGACATTATTATATTTCTTTTATAGTTTGTATATATGCAGTGTGATAATCCTTACGTTTACCTATTTACAGTGATATCAATAAGGCACAAGGTCAGTTTTCTATTAGTTCATCAGATTGTAAAAGGACTCCACCATTGGCTTCTCAGCCTCAGCCATCGACTACTACTGCCACAACTCTGCTCATTTCTCCTTCATCTTCTCCATTACCTACACTGGTTAGAATTGTATTTCATTAACTGACTGACAAATGTAGTATTAAGTTGAACTTTAATCTAAGTTCTAATAAGTATACTAAAAGCAGGAATATTTCTTATGAAAAAAAAGAATTAAATATTAGTGGATTCAGATAAATAAATAGCATTTTAGTAGTATAATACTTAATAAAAATGATTAACTAAAATACTTATATATTTTTGTCGCTTCAGGCATTTGTCAGTGCAGCCAGTCCAGATTCTCCAGGTAGTGATCAGCTCTGCTATTCTCCTCAAAATGTTTCCAGCCCCACATCATCATCTCCTATGAAGGGTTATAAGGTAACACTCTTTAAAACATATTTATATCCTTTCTTAGCATCTACTTTTGCTTTTAACATTTGTTGGAACTGTCCTGAAGCTTAATGTTTAGTTTTGTTGTACAGGAGCATAGGCGAGTTTGTCACATTAATGCAGAGCAAAAGAGAAGATGCAACATTAAAAATGGATTTGATACACTTCATTCACTAATACCTCAACTCAACCAAAATCCAAATTCAAAGGTGGGTTTCTATGTTAATTTATTTGTTTGGTTCCATGAGGGCTTGCCATATCACAAACCCATATGTTTCTATTTCTCCCTTTGTCAACTGTTGATGAGTGTTCTATAAGCACTAGCACTTACATTGTTATTGTCTCTGCAAGTCCAATTTATTTGATATTGTTAAATGTGGTTCGGTTATGACTGTTTATACATTATCCCTTTAGCATTGTTTAATTGCAAATATAATTTATCCTGTAGAATTACATAATTTAAATAATATAATCTCCTTATATTATAAACAAATTTTCAGATGAGCAAAGCAGCATTATTACAAAAGGGGGCTGATTACATACGACAATTACGCAATGAAAGGAATCATCTCAAGCAAGAAATTGACAGCCTTCGCCAACAAATTGACAGCCTCAGTTCTTCTATAACGTAAGAAAATGCTTTAGGAATAACTTTTGTTTGTGTAAATTAACTTTCAGTTCTATAATTAGTATAAAATTAGTATGCAAATTATTGTCATATTCACAAACATACACACCCATGAATGATGTTATTTACTCCTTTAAAATAAATATTATACAATATGATTAAATAATTTTTATTATTTAATTATTTGCCCATTATTTGGATTTTTAAGTATTATATTTTTAATTCTATATTATTTGTAGAAACTGCCAGGCAATGCTACCTGCAACTGGTGCCCCAGTGTCTAAGCAGAGAAACTCCAAAATGCAGGATATGTTTCAACAGTATGTTCGTCAACGCACACATAGTGAATGGAAATTTTGGATTGTATCCTTAGCACCTGATAAATATTAATTATTGGTTTATTTTAATAATTTAATCATTTAAAAATTATGAGCAAACATCTGAGTTGTCATGGATGAAACAAATATTTATAGTTAACTAACATTTCTTCGTACACTCAATACAGGCCAGTCTGAAGCAATGATTTTCTGTTACTAAAAAATATTCTTTGTAAATGAAAGTTGCAGATAATAACTAAAATTTTTCTTTTATTAAAATGTTAAAAGCAATTGTTTTATCAACTCTGGATAATATATTTGCATATTAAAGTTCTGTTCTTTATATATGAAGCCTTAATTCTTTATTTAGCTTAGTTTGATATGTGAACCCTTATTGAGGTCATTTAGTGATAACGTTTCAACCACAAGCTTTGAAGAATTTTACAGGACTACTCTGCAGTGGGTTGATGAACACTGTTCTCTTATCCTTCTTAGGGAAGGTATGGAAACAATATTTCCATGCAATACTACTTTTTTCGTATTACTAGTTCTTGTATGCAGTGACAAATTTTTAAAAATGTGTTCTACGGTCCTTGCCCATGCATGAAATTTATTCAATAAATTGTAGCACAAAATAAATGTCACTGCATATTTTTGACACATAATTCGGACAATAAACTTTATTGTGAACTATGATTAATTAAATTTGTATTTGTTCTAGTCGCTCTTAACTCTCTCCTCAAATTATGCAATATGACTGATGTCCTGACTGATCCAGCTAAGCTTCCTGTTGAGGTAAGGGCAGCAGTTGATGGAAAATTATCAAAGAAGACAAGTTAGTAACAATTTGTCAAGTCTGTATTTGGTATGAAAGTCAGTGTGTAAAATGTTAGGTTTGTACAAATCTTTTTTTCTCATTATAGTGGAAACTATTCTTATATTGGATATACTGTATGTTAATTGTGTATGTTGGTTATTATGAGTTCACTTAATTTTCTTGAGTCATAACTTTGTTGCTATAAGTGCTTCAAGATAGCTCACTAAGAACTCAGTTGGTATGCATCACAATTTATTATTTTTTCTTAACGTGTGCCTTGCTCTGTCTTAAGAAAATATTTTGTTTTTATTCTCTTGATTTTTTAAAATAGAATAGAAATTTCAAGTAGATGTCGAATGTATTTGTCATGTCAGGCAAACTGGATAAGATAATTGTATTATTGTGAAGAACTTGTTTATTATGAGAATTTTCACAGGATTTGCATAATGTAACTTTTCATTTTTTTAGGATTGTGTACACTTTGAATTTACAAATGTAATTGATGAAGTTATTAGTTGAAGCATATAAAAATTGTCTATCTTTTGTGTGCCAAAATATGCTATGGATTATCATTTTCTTTTGCCACTGTATACCAATCAAATGGTGTACATATACATATATATATATTTTTAAGTGGTTTTATATGTATACAAAAGCTGAAACTTGTTTTTAATTTAAAATATTGTTGAGATGAGATATTAATGTCTTAATGTTAATATTGTTGTAATAAAAATAATAAGTCCAGTCCTTTTCATCAGTTATTCTTCAAAATTATACATGGTCATTGATTTATTACAAAATTGGATCTCAAAAAATGTTGGTATATATTTTGATTTTCAAAATGTAATAATGTTTAGTTTCATTTTAATGTAACATCTTGTATTACTAAGATTAATGCAGGTTATTTTGTGATCATGAAAATAATTTACATTTAATGAATTATATTATCAAAGTAAAATTTAATCCTGATGAACTTATCAATTTGTATACAATGTTTTAGATTCTCCGTTTTCAACTTACATATTTGAATTTTAGTACACTTGATTTGTGTACACTTCATTACTGAAGGCTAAAGCATAATTATAAGTACCAATTCTATAAAAGTGTTTATATTATATTTATGCTTGTTGCTGTTTGTCCCCTTTATTATTCAAGTGCCCTAATTTTTGTTTAAATTGCTTAAAACTGTATTGAAATCACATCTGAAAGTCTGTGTATTTGAGGAAATCATTTCTACATAATCTTAAATTAAGAGTAAGTTGAATAATGGGACAGAAGTTTTTGTAATTTTGATTTTAATTTGTAAAAGTGCTTTAGATGACAAGTTATATTGTTATCACTATTACTTTAAAACTGTTAACATGTATTAAGATAATGGTTCTGATTGGTTATACTAGTAAACTAGAACAGCATTGTTTGATTGCTATAGGCGTTTTTTTACTATTTTACCAGATGTTTATTTTTAAATCTATGGTGTTTTATTTTTATGAAAGTAAATTGTTAGTTATTTTTATTTTTCAAATCTGTCTTTTTATTTGATTTTCTGTGATATTATTTCAAAAAGTTAATGATTAATAACTTTAGTAATTTAATGGAAATTGGTTACTTTATAAATAGGTAGATGTGATCTAACTTTAATGTAAAATTGGGAACAATTACAAGAAAGAAGTCAATGAAAATGGGATATGGTGCCTAGAATCTTATAGGTTGATATGTTTACATCTAAATTATGTGCCTATGTCATATTCTAGTTCCCTCATAGAATTTATATTTTCTCCTGTTGGACCAAATCATTTTTTTTTAAATTTCCTTCACCAATTTCTTCCTTTTGTTATGTTAGAATGGAAGAATTATTAATGGGGGTTGTTTTAAATGGTTAAATTAAATCTTTTTATCTTATGTGGTCTTGCTTATGATTATTAACGAAACCATTGTTTTATTATGAAATTATTTTTATATTTGCTTTATCCATCAACACAAAACAAATATATAAATTTATTAATTCTTGCTAGGTGTAGTATGTATATTTTGATATTGTAAGACCATAAAATTGAATATTCATTTCTTATTATATTACCATTATATTTTCAGCTATTATTAAGAATTTGAAAAAGATTGTCTCAATGAATTACAGCTCTTTCTTTGATGGGATTTTCTATGCTTGCCAGTAATTATCATTTTGTAATTCTAATGTATGAACTATTCTTTACTCTGAAAATTTTCAGAAATTCTTAGACAAACATGTATTAAATTAAGAATAGTGACTACAACAGATTAACTATTATAACCAGGTTTGGCTTTCTGCATTCCTTCAACAGTTTTTGTTCAGCAGGAATGAAGATAGGCAACAAGAAAATTAAGATTAAAATATATTTAACTCATTGCAAGACTGATTAAGATGTGTCATTTTAAATTGTTCATAATTAACGATTGTTAATGTTTCAGGTTAATAATATTTTTTTCAGTGATATATAAAAATTAATTTAAATAGAAATGATTAGACAAATTTAAGTTGTAAAGTGTAGTATCATTTAAATTTAAATTTTATAATTGCTCAGTTGTTAGACTTTAAATGAAGGCTACGTTTACATTTTATGTTGAATCTGTAAAACATATAACTTTAATAAATTCAAAATGAAAGTACAATTTAACCATTTAAAGGTATAATTACTTAACATTATGATTAATATTAGGCTGTTAAGTGAATTAATAGATGTTTGTGATTAAAAATCTTTACTAGATTGTAAATAAATGGAATTTTACATGTAGATTAGATATTTCTAATAAGTATTATGTACTGTTAACCTAACTGTGCATATACATCATGTTATTACAAAACAAGGCCTTTTGATTATGCAATAGTTTATTTCCTGATATGACTCATGATATGAATCATTATTCCTGAAAACAAATGTGAATATCTTATGAGATATCCAAAAATAAGTGTTCGTTGACCAGCTATACATTACAAAGAACTCAACATACCTATATACATAAACATCATTCCAATAAAATGAAAATGAATTCTCCAACTTTTATTTTCAAATATCAAAACATTATTACAGGTATAAATTAAATATAATATAGTCATCACTTATAGTTATGGGAATCACACAGCAATAAAAGTTTAAATGTGTTAAAGAATATCAATAGACCATGTATGCTGGTAATAAGAATGCTATGTAGAATTATAAGTGATGTAGTACGCTGGACTAAATTTAATTCACAATTTTAAATAACATAGAAGCCATTTAAAAATAATTAGCAATAAATAATTTTTACAAACAAAAAAGTGTTTTCACTAATTACAATTTTTATTTTGTACTAAGGTCATTACCATGAATATTGAAAAATTTATTGAATATTATCGTCAATAATGAACATATAAAATTTGTCATGGATTGATCAACTCATCAAATAACCTGAAACCAGCACCCGCATATATCACATATTAGGAACAAATTATCAGTAATGAGGCCAAATTCTGCACATTCAGAACAGTTTTGATTGTGATATTCTATACTTTCATTGAGGCTCTGCTGAAGCAGTTTGAGGCAGTGCACTGTTGGAAAACTGGACTTGCAATGTGGACAGTTAATGAGGCCATTTCTGTCTTTCCATAATACTCCAAGTTCACAAAGTGGGCAGATAACTTGTTCTTCCCACTGAGCACCGAACAGGACTTCTTCCTCCGCTAATACTTTTTCATATTCATCCAAAAGCCACTGATCTAAAATGAAAAGGAATATTTGATAAAGTGACATCCAATGCCATATTTAAACAAGTGAAAAAGAAATTAACTCACCTTCATCACTGGTAACATCCTTTATTTCCCAGCAGCCGAATTTCTCTGCATCTTCAGATTCCATAGCCTCCCTTTCAGAACAAAACAAATTATAGAACAGTGGTATAAATATAAATGGTAAATTCTGAAACTATGACAACATCCTTACAGGTTATATTTACTTCATACACTTTCAGTTAATACAATTCTTACTTTGAACATCTATTTTCAAATATATAAAAACTAACATTTTAAAGAAAATACTACAGAGTTATAACTAAAGTTGAATTAAGTTTTTCTTTCATATTTTCTTAGTAAATACCAAATAATTCAATTCAGTAAATAAATTTACATTGGTTGAAGTGGGCAAGATGTGAGTTCCTTAACTTCATTTCGTAGCATTCCAGTCAAGGTATCGTGTAATTCTTGAGTGTTACAAGCTCTCATTTTATCGAATAAAGCCCCTCGTTTTGCTTTGATTCTTGCTCTGCACCTCTGCGAATAAATTATCAATGTGAACGCTGTTGTGCAACCAAAATAAATACACCAGTCACAGTGTATACAAATTGAATACAAAAAAGAGTAAATAATTTAACGCTAAGAGTTTTAATTATTCTTAGTGACCTTTAAGAGAGCAAATTTGGGCTGCATCCAGACAGGGATGTGAACAGGGAAAGTACAAAATTGTTCAAATAAATTAAAATGATTGAAAGAAAAACATTTACCTCGCGGAGTATGTCTTTGAAATTAGGCGATCCATTGCGCGTTTTGTAGGCATCTCTTCTTTTCCTAAATTCAACGTCAAACCTTGGGCTAATAAGTATTCCCGCCATAACCGCCCAACTAAGAGTGACAATGGAACATATGCGAGAAGAATACCATGTGTTCCAGTGCACTCGTGATCGCAAAATGATATTTTGACTTTAAAAAAAATTACTTCTGTATAATGAAAAATAAAAATGTATACAATTATCTGTTGGGCGACAAAATAAAATACTATAATTGATTTTATTTATTTATTTTATACTAAACACTGTCCGTTATATAACAGTGGAACATTCATTGTGTGAGAGTAGCTTCCTTTCTCTGGTCTATTCATAACTTTCACGCTTTCCTACATAACCTCATTTAATACCGAAATGTCCATAAGGGTCGACAGATCATGAACGTTATTTGTTTCAGAAAACAGTGTTTTCCTACAGAACAGATTAGGTTGTGTGACATTTTGTAATATCGGGGACTCCAATTTCTTTTTTCAATTCTTATGTAATTATTATTTGATAATAGTGATGATGGCCGGAGTTTTTGACTTAGAGTTGGGGCACGATGCTGAAGTCCCAGATGATTCGGAAGATGATACGATTGAAATAGAAGAAGTAAGATTTAACGATTCAATTTGTTCATTTAATAAATTTCATATTAATTGTGTTTGTATTATATGACATTCCCTTTAAATATTGTTTGTTACAATCGGTTTTACTGTTTCATATATTTTGCTAGTATTGGTTCAAATCATTTCTGTTGTTGGTATTAATTTCATTGTTACCTGGTTCTGAAACTTTGTTTAGTTTTTATTTTCCTGAATTTAAGAGTGATTGGTGGAAGTATACCTGGCTACATTTGGTAATACTTTTCCTTGTTATTGAATTTAGTGCTGAACAATATGATTAATTTTAGAAGATTTATGGTGTCTGCACACTTGTTAAGTACAATGTTAGTTATTTTTACCTAAAAATATAAATGACAATAATAATTTGTTATAAACATTGAAGTAATTATTTTTGCTCCTGGTAAGTAATTTGTTTATTTGTTGCTAGAAATTATCATTCGTTTTGGAAACATATTTTTCTAGTGTACTAGTTTTTAAATATTTTAAAAAATTGTCCTTTGTTGAAGAGACAAGGATGAAAAGTGTAATAGATGTTGAAATAGCTTTGTGCTAATTACAAGATAATTGTGTTTTGTTGAATGTGTTAACTACAGAATTGAACCCATTTGTTTTTTTGAATTGAACCCAAATAGTATTTTTTTCATGTATTTGCTTCCATATTTCTCAGGATACTTTTGTTTAAGGTAATTTTCTTCTGTATTTCATGAGAAAAAGATTAATTGCTTTAAAAATTAATTATTATAAGTGAAGCATTATGTACAAATTAAATATAGTAGAAAGTCATATTATTTTTTCCATTGTTGAAGTGTATAACTATTTTTAATTCATGTTTTAGGGGGATTACGACCAGGATCCAAATGTCAATGCATTTATAGAGTAAGTAGAGCTATTAAAGTAGTGACCTTATTAAACATTGAGTACTCACTTTCTTTGTTGAATTATCAAATTTGTGCTTTTTATTTATTAATTGCAATAATAAAATTAAAAATGGTTTGAAAATTATTCACACAATTTATACTAGGTTTATATTTTGTTGTGGTTTATGTTTGAAAATTATGCTTTATTTTCTTCTTTTAGATCAGAGGATGTAGAGACAGTTCAGTTAAATGAACAGAATGTTAACCCAGGCAAAGAAAAGACTGGACCCCACGATTTTGAACTGCGAAAAGTTTTAGGTAAAGGTGGCTATGGAAAAGTTTTCCAGGTGAGAAAGGTCACTGGAAAAGATTCCGGAACAATTTTTGCAATGAAAGTGCTTAGAAAAGCAGCCATCGTTCGAAACCAGAAGGATACAGCACATACAAAAGCCGAAAGAAACATTCTTGAGGCTGTTAAGGTAACCAGTACATTCCAAGTCTATTTCAGTTATGTAATTATATTTATAGCTGATATTTAGCTGATTTTCTTCTTATTTTAGCATCCATTTATTGTGGATTTGATGTATGCCTTTCAAACTGGTGGAAAATTGTATCTTATTTTAGAATATTTAAGTGGAGGGGAATTATTTATGCATTTAGAAAGAGAAGGAATATTTCTCGAAGATACTGCATGGTAAGACAAAATTTGTTAATTGAAATTTATATTGAATAAATATGGTCAAATGTTTTAATTTATTTTGCTATGGCTATTTGGTCTTGTTTTTTTTCAGCTTTTACCTGTCTGAAATAATATTAGCACTTGAACATTTGCATAGACAAGGCATTATCTACAGGTATGATGTATTGCTTTCAAGCTTTCATTTTCTGGGATTTTCCTGTAAAAAATGTTTATCAAGTTTCTTTTTTTAGGGTTTCATATTTAATCTTAACTGTTTTTAGGGATTTGAAACCTGAAAATATATTGTTAGATGCTCAAGGACATGTGAAACTGACTGACTTTGGATTGTGCAAAGAACACATACAAGAAGGCACAATGACGCACACATTCTGTGGAACCATAGAGTATATGTAAGTTTATATTGAAGCTAAAAAATGTATTTTTAATATTAGTGTTTTGTTTTTATTATGTGTATTATATCATTTTAGGCCTCATTAATTATTGTCTACAAGAGCAAAATTTACATAAATAGTTTTTAAAATTTAATTGTTCAAGTATGTCTATTTGAAAGTTAGCATTGATGATTAATCATTGTCTCTGTTATCTTTTCATTAATGAATATCTTTGAGTGTTTGGCTTTTAAACAGACTGATTTAATAACCATTAAAAAGGTATTTGCATTATTTATTATTGGCCCTTTATAATTTTAAGGTTTTTTTAAATAATGAAAAAGAACCCTTAGTCAGATTATTACAGTTATCCTCTTCATTAGACCAACCTTACATTTTCAGTCTCTTTTATGTTATTCTGGGAATTAGAATTATTTTTAAATTATTGGATTATTATAAGTGCAGTTAAATAAAGAATTAAATATTCCTGATGGATATCCTTCAATATTTTACTTTATTTTTTTTCCACAGAAATATTTTTAATACACAACATTTTTGCAATAACCAAGCCCACATATTACATGAAAAATGTTTACAAAAAGACTTAAGAATATAATTTTCAACATTTTTAAGGGACATCAATTGTGTGATGTATTTGTTTGATAATAGTCCCCCTTTAACAATATTGAATTAAGAAAATATCAATGCAACTTCCAGATAGAGTTGAATTAAAAACATTTTAAACATTTAAAGTTGAAAAAGTACTGCTTTAATACCAAATTAGGTTGACATAAACATTTGCTGTTCTGTCTAGTTTTAGAATTTTATTTACCTGGCACTATGCAAATTACGCACTTGTGTAAGAAGATACACTAAAATTTTTAATGTGAAAAATGTGAATCTAATGAAGGTATAATACATGAATCTTTTCACTTACTTGTCCTGCTGGACAGGGTCCATCTTCAAGTATTCATTATTAATTCATATTTATTGAATATTGGTTGCCAATGAGATAGACTAACATTGTTGATATGTTGCTGAGAAGAAAAGCTAATTTTGTATTATTAATAAGGGTGAAAATCCAACATGCTCTAGCACAGGATCAAACAAAAGAGAAAAGTCCAAAAATCACACAACTTAATGGTATTCCAAATTCACCACAACCCCATTATTACCTTCCTCTAAATTAGAAATTTAATTTTAAAAACTATTTACTATTAGTGATATTATTATTAGTACTATTATTACAATTTTAGGGAAAGTATTAAAACAATTTGTTTAAAATAACTTTTTATTGATTTACTATTGTGTGTATTATTTAGGGCCCCAGAAATTCTAACTAGAAGTGGACATGGGAAGGCAGTTGACTGGTGGTCTCTTGGTGCATTAATGTATGATATGCTTACTGGTGCTGTAAGTCTATGATTTTGTCATTTTCCATTACATATCATTTAATCTATTCATATTTATTTGTTAACGTGATGAGTACATATGTAGATTTACCTAACCCAACTATACATTTCTAACTAGTTGGTATGGATGAAATTGTAAACTCTGTATCTTAGCAAACATTTCTTAAATATTCCAAAACATGTAGATAACAAATTCTTGTATGAGAAATACACATATTTCACTTATTTTATTACTACTTTACTGTGATATATATGTAAGAATTATTAAAAGTTGCATTTATTATTTGTTTTCAGCCTCCATTTACTGCTGAGAATAGGAAAAAAACAATAGAAAAAATTCTTCGTGGAAAACTCATTTTACCACCATACCTCACACCTGATGCACGAGATTTAATTAGGAAATTATTAAAGGTATTTATTTATTTAACCATGCTTTGTTACTTTTAGTATAATACTAATTTCATTTTTGTACTCACTGTTATTTTTTTGAACTGGTATAAATAAATTTTGATTTTTTTTCAGAGACAAGTTATACAAAGGTTAGGTTCAGCTCCAGACGATGGAAAAGGCATTAAATTACACAATTTTTTCAAGCATATAAACTGGACCGATGTTGTCAGTCGTAAACTTGAACCACCATTTAAACCATCTCTGGTATAGTGAAATTTGTGATTTAAATACTATTTATTAATATTACTCTACAGGCTACAAATGTGACAGTAATATGTGGTTCATTGTTTATTTTTGTAGACCTCTGAGGATGATGTGTCCCAGTTTGATACAAAGTTCACCAAACAAACTCCTATTGATTCCCCCGATGAATCTACACTCAGTGAAAGTGCAAATATGGTATTTCAGGTGAGAGAGTATGTTAGAAGATATTTTTGAAAATATTAGTTTGCACTTTTGTTATCAATATTTTATCTTCTCCTTAATTCCTTGTCAGTGAATTAAACTGTTGCATAATACACTTTTGAACAAATTTCTGATAGGTATATAACCTACACACTTTCTATTTTGTAATAAGTAATAATTTAATTTCAATAATAATTTATTAGTATTAGGAAAAAGTTCAGTTGAATTTGGCAGTTGACATTTTGCTAATAATTACAGATATTGGAATTAGCATTTCCTGTTTGCTTTCAATTAATCTTTTTAATCTTGTCTTACTAAAATTTTTGACAATAAATAGTCTTTTGCTCTTTAAATAATTGAAAATTATTTCTTTTAATTGAATTACAATAATTATACATTACATTTTGTATTATTATTAAATAAATAAAAAACACATTAACTTAGTGTTCACTCTCATTAATGTTTACTTACTAGCTATTCCCTGTTGTGTTAATGTTTAATCAATAATGTTTTCTGTTGAAATAGAGAATATACTTATATACTATACTAATACTATGTGCTATATAAAAGATAATACATACTTATTTACGAATTACTCATATTTAAAAATAAATTAAAAATGGAATAGCATTCCCTCTTATTTGTTTATGTATTTAGCGAATGATTTGTTTGTTGCTTGAAGGGTTTCACTTATGTTGCGCCTTCTGTGTTAGAAGAAATGAACCGACCAAGAATAGTGAAGGCACGTTCTCCTCGCAAAAGTAGCCTTTATCACCATGCCCATTTAGGACCGTTGCGTAATTCATTTGGTTCCCGCCATTCAAACTCACCACATTTGCACGATGAAATGATGGAAGTAGTAACCAACAGCGGTCTACCATAGCTACAGTTGTATTAATATTTCAATAGTTAATAATTATGTACATACATTTATATATATATATATATATATATATATATATATATATATATATATATATATATATATATATCTGGCAGATGCAGATCTTTTTGCATACCAGTTGAAATAAAAAAGCCTGTGGTCGACTAGTTTAAAAAAAGAAATAAATTGGCATATGTGAATTTTTCAGGCTAAAAAAAATGCCATCACTACAAAAAATTAGGTTCGTAGTAACAAAAATTGCATTATCATTGTTTACAGTTAAAAATTTTATCAATGCTGTATAAAGAGCAGTTTAGAGTTTGCTTATAGGTTGGTTGTTGAGTAGTTGATTATTATTTTATTTAATGTAGAATGTAGGTTTAAATTTAAATCCATTTATTTATTTAATGCCAAAAATGGTATGTTGTATTTATTTTGGATCAAGGTCTTAATGAGTCTTTTTGCGCCGCATTTGAATTTATAATAAAAAACATTATTAGAAAAAAATTTTGATCGGTTGAAGCATAAATGTGTAAAAAGTGTATTGAAAAAAGAAAATGACAAAGAACCTTATAAGTACCTTCTATGATAATCAAAGTTTAAAAAAAGTTAGGTCACAATGCTAGGCTAACTAATATTTGGGAATATTTATAAATTTCTTATTGATATTAAAGTGCCCTTAAAATGTGTATTTTGCTGTTATGATTTTTTCCATAACTTAAACAACTTGACCACGGGCTCATGAAATTTACCACTCGTGTTCACTGTAGATCCATTGTTACCTTAGCATAGTGTTTGTATTCGTTGCGATTATATTTGATAATGTGCTGTGTTTGATATTACCGGGAATAGATTTTTCTTACTTTGTAAAATACGTACAAGTGTGATTTTTCAGGCAACAAAGGCACAATTATTTGAGATTATCGTAATTAGTTAACAGTTATATTGTGATCATTGTATAGATAAAATAAAAGTCTTCCTGAATTTCAGAGGATGATGTAAGTCGTGTACAGGTGCATTATTGATTGGCTTAGTATTTGCCTAACAGAGCTTTTTTTAGTTGTCTGATTTTTATTGACATCTTGCTTTATTGCAGAAAAGATGTATAAGTACACTAAAGTTTTATGAACATCTGCATCTGCCGTATAGTCCAATAAATTGGAACAAAACTATATTTTAATTATCTAACCTCAAAAACAAAAATTTAAGAACTTTATATCATTTGTGGTGGCCTTTACAAATAGTTATAAAATGCCATGGGGTTAACATATTATTTTGATTGATTACAGTCGTTACATAAGCAGATAAGACTTTAAAAAAAAGAAGTAGTTCACAGTATCTAAGAAATGTCTTGACAATGTATACGTACAATTATAAAATTGGTACCTTTCATTTTAAATTTCAGCAAATTAATTAACCTTATGTAACGACCAATAATTAATTATGTACCCTATTTTTCAGTCAGTAAAGTTGTTTAAGTATAGGCTAGAATTGAGATTTATTCCAATGTGTTATAGAATAAAGGTTATCTTGTAAAGTTAATATTGTTGTTATATAGGTAAGAATCATTTTATATATATTATAAATAAATAAATAAAACAACTTAATGATTCTGTTAGATAGATAAGAAATGTACACAGGAATGTGAATTTCAGATCATTTATATATGTGTGTGTATATATATGTATATATACACACATATATATGCCTTATATTTGTAAATATTTATATAATAGTTGATGATAAATTTCATATGTTCCATATATTTGCCAAGGTTACACAAAGGAATTGATTTTTGACCTAGTCAAAATACACCTTTTTAATATAATTACTTTACCAATCCCTAAAAAATATTTTTACCCAGGAACTTATCATGACTAGTTGTTCTTATAAAGCTGATTAAAATTGGCTTAATAGATTGCTTTCTGATTGGGACAACTCTTCCATTATTTAAATTTACTATATTCAGGGATTTAATTGTCTCAGAGGAAATTTGGGTCATTTATTTTTTTATAATGTAATTACTTAATTTGTTGTAATTTGATTCCACCATATGACATTATAATTTAAAGGTTGAATAAATTAGCGCACTCTTTGATAATTAACAAAGCATTTAGCTATTTCACATCGTTATGGCATTGCTTGATTGTGAAGTACGAATATGAAGGATGACATTGTTCAAGATTTTATTTAATTTTCACTAGTAACTAGTTACGAATTATTCACCGAATAGTTTTGTACAGTCTCATTCTTCATTAATTTTTATGTATTATTGTATCGAATGAATCGTAACACTTAAAAGGTTGTTTTTCTTTTTTTTTTTTAATTGAGATGTAATACTTTATTAAATATAAGAGTTCAGAGTTGATAGAAATCCATACGCAATTGTTGAGGCCTGACTCTCCACAGTGATTACCCTAACCTGATTGTTTCAACAGCAAAGGTATATCTATAGTAATATTTTTCTTCGGGGTAGTTAACATTTAACTGTTGAAACAGAACTGCTGGGCCATAAACTTGTAAGTAATAACAGTTGTAAATTCTTAATTACAATAACATTGTTTTTGTATGTAGGATATATATATAACGTAATAGTGTTAAAAAGTGTAAAACAAGCTGTCCTGTTAAATATTGTTTCGACCAGTAATTTTTTAAATTCTTTCAAGTTTTATCTTTTATACAGATTTATCTATATTGTATCTTTCGCATTTAACTTCAATTTTTGCAATTTGATAAATAAAAATAATATACATTTATGTCTGTATTATATTTATGAACCAGTTCTATCGGTGAATTTCAGTGAGCGAAAAAGTGCAGTTTGCTTGTTTCCATAAGGAAAATAAAGCGATAGCGGTTTTATAAATGACTCGTAAAATGTTATATATTAGTCCGGCGCCCGGTTCTGAAATTCGGAGTGGCAGGGTTCGGGTTTCACGATCGCGAAGAATGATCAAAAATAACTTTCCGCAGAGCCTCAGTTCAAAAGACGGTTTACTGCAAGTTTACAATCGGTCGCGTTAATTAAAACAACCGTCGTAATTCGCCGCAAATAAAATTATCGTCGGCGGGAATAAGGCGAATAAAATTCCTACCGGCAAATAACGCGAGCTAAAGTAGTATAAAGGAGGTCGGACGAGTAACGGAGAAAGGTCCGGCGGAACCGATGTACCTATCGGCCCCAAAGCCCCACATTCGTCCGAAACTGGGTGCACAGTGCGAACATTTGCTCGCGTCAAAATAAAGTCGGTCTTAGTCTATTTGCTCAGTTCGTATCCCTAGGTGGGGGCTGGCGACAGTTTTGCCTGGTAAAGAAAATAAGATATTTTGAATCTTAAAAACGGATATATTTTCGTAACATTCGGACGCGATAACAGGTACGAATTTCTATCTATAAACGATTACAGAGGTGGTAATTTTCACATAATAATACTGTTAATGCCTGTGTGTGTGTGTGGGGGAGGGGCGGTGGGTGGCAGTTTGTATTGAGGGTGGGGCGTAGTGACGTGTGTTGCGGGGGGTGGCCGAACCACTAGGAACCGTTTCGCTCGTCCGGCCAACATTGTAAATAGGCTTCTCTCATGTTCGCCTCGCCGATTTAGTTTTTTGCGTTATCACCACCTCTTACAGTATTTCTGACCGGTTCTCTTCGAGTCCCTAGTACAATTAGCGGTGAGTGCTATCGCCCGTTTTATTTACGCCGGATTTATTTTATGCCGGGCACAATGCAGTGCAGTGGGACGGTGAGCGCGTTAGCCGAGTAAATGTTTCAAAGCCAGGTGCCAAGTGAAATCAGGACCGGGCCTGATACATCTTAGTTCTGATAGCATTGGCGGGTATTTGGCGGATTACAAAAATTGGGGTACCTGGCGAACGTTTCGGGATTGTTACATAATACTAGTTGCCTAAGGGTAGTATGCAAAACGGGTTTAAATGGCAACTTTTTTTAAATTTGCCGACGTATGTTTCACTGTTACGAATGAATTAGGTATTACAAAATAATTTTTATAACCCCGAGTATTAAGTTTCTTACCTCTTAAGTCATATTTCAAAATAAGAATGATCTGTCTTCTTTGGTAATGAGCCTGTCTCTAAATATAAAAATTGTGCTTCTGACTTCTGGATATGACTCAATGATTCCAGGAATCTTTTTTTATACCGGTTTTCATTTAGCATTTTAATTTTCCCCAGAAGCTTATCTATTTATATATTTGGTTTGTTTGGGTTCATTAACATTCGGTTTTACTTATGGGGCAATCTATAGGTCTTATTTTAATAGTAAAGTTTATATCCTTGGAATGTTTCCTGGAATTATGTTACATTCATTTATATGTTTTTCTTGAGGGCAGTCTTTTATTATTTCTTTGTTTTTCTTAAGCAGAAATAGTTCATTTCATATGAGCTTCCTGTCATTAATATTTGGAAATATATATAAATATTTTATATATATATATATATATATATATATATATATATATACACATGTACATACACACAAACATAAATTGCTGTAGTATTACTAGTTATTATTTCATCTTGGTGTTTATTCGATATTTTAATATATTCCAGAAATGAGTGCTGTGGTATCTCAGTTTGTGGACATGGTCCCAAATTTACCTGCGAGTTCTTTGGACAGTTACAGGAAAAAAGCATCGTTTCAATGGAAAAATATGCGCCTTGCTATTGAAAATCCAAAACTTCTTAAAATTAAAGTAAGTAGAAATAGTTTTAATTAATTTAATTGGAGCCATTATTCGAACAAATTGAATACTGTTATTTTTTAATTGTCAATATTACTCCGAGATGTTCTTCAGTCTTGATCATATTGCATTTATTTAATCACACTGGCAGTTAAATTGAATTAGTTCATAATTTCAGTTGAAATACTTTTTTCTTTTAGATGCGTGTTTGGTCTCTTTTGGAGTCAGATCCTTTGTTTATGCCACCGCCCATTTCACTGAGTGCCGAAGAGGAAAAACGTCTAACAGCAAAGCAGCTTAATAAATTTTTGTTTTCTGATTTGTTTAATGGTATTCATGACATGCCATATCAGAATAGGGTATTTATATTTCATACTTATCAAATGAATCATTGGTTACACCTTTTTTAATATAGTCTTATATTTACTATACAAATAGAGGAATAAACAACTTTGTTGACAGACCTTGTACCTGATGGCTATTAATGAAGCTACAGAAATGTTCAATCCAAACTTGTCTATAAAGTTTGCTTTGGGTGTGTCATTATTTGCAAATGCATTGCTTAGTTTGGGCACTGAGAGACACTTGTCCTACTATCAAGATGTGTGGAATGGAAAGGTAATTGTGATATATTATTTTCAAAATTTTACTGCTACTCGAATTATGGGATACATTATTATCTTATTATTAAGGTAAAATAAATAAATTCAATTTTTATGTTTGTAGATATTAAGTTGCTTAGCCATAACAGAATTGGCACACGGTAGTGATACTAAACGTTTGAAAACGACAGCAACGTATGATCATTCAACTCAAGAATTTATTATAAATTCTCCAGGAATTGAAGCTGCTAAATGTTGGGTTGGAAACTTAGGTAAGGACACAAATTCTGTTCCTATTTTAGTAATTTACATTAAGAAATTATAGGTATCTATCTCCCTGCTTTGACTGTTATGCGGTCTTCATTGATTTCATGACAATTAATATTCATTGAAAAGAAGTAACAGACTAAAATGTATTGAAAAATAGTCTGTAATATTAAATTGTATTATAAAAGGTATTCTAAATGTATGAATATTTCCTCAAAAGAGGGTAGTATTCAGATCTGTTTGAATACACTTTCAATTTCTGTTGATACCTCAAAAGCCAGATTCAATACAAATTGAATAATGTCAGGCTATTTGCTAAACATTTACAAAATTTTGTTTAAAGATAATTATTAATAGTACTATTATTGTTTAATAAAAATGTGTCATTTGTGTGTGTGTGTGCAGGGAAACAGTGTACTCATGCCCTACTGTTTGCCCAGCTTGTGTGTGATGGTGTTTATCACGGATTGCATGGCTTTATCGTCCCGATTAGAGACCCAAAAACCCTTTTACCGTATAGGGACCTTACTGTCGGTGACCTTGGAGAGAAATCGGGTTTACATGGAATTGACAATGGGTTCGTTTGTTCATTCATCTTGTACAAAATTAAACTGATACTGGTTTTTAGTTCATTATAAAATATATGAATGTTCTGTTTTCAGTTATGTCATGTTTCACAATTATCGGATTCCCCGAGAAAATCTTCTGAACCGAACAGGAGATATTAATGATGATGGAGAATATGAAACACAGTTTTCTGACCCTCAAAGAATTCTTGGTGAGTTAAATGATATTAACAGTGAATTTATTTTTTTTTATAGAAATTTGAAATGATTAAAAAATAATTAAAAATTAAAGTGGTTAATCTATTGATTGTCATAATTAAATGAAGATATCAAATTTCTAAAAACTGGAATAACCCTATTTAATTTTCTATTTCAATTGTAATTCCAATTCCTTTTTAAAGAGAAAGTTTATTTGATCAAACCAGGTGCTGCTTTAGAGAGTCTTTCTGCTGGTCGAGTTGCCATTATGCAGGAATCATGTAACAGTATCAGCAAGGCCGTTGTTATCAGTGTTCGCTATGCTGCACAGAGATTTCAGTTCAGCGATTCGAATGGTGTTGAACTTCCAATCATCGAATATCAGACGCATGTAAATCGCTCCTTCATTTTGTACTTACGTACTTGTCTGCACACTTATAAATTAAAGGAACAATAAAAACCCAATTTAAATGCCATTGATGCGAATGATAAATATTTAACATCTAGAAATTTTCATGATTTCAGCAATGGAGGTTGTTTCCATATGTCGCGGCGACCTACGCCATCAAATCCTTCGTGCAAAAGTTCAGTGACCAATATATAAGATGTGTGGTACAATCTCGGGATGGACACATGGACGTAGACCAAGCTGTTAGTCACTAGTTATAATTAATATTTGTTTCGGAATATGGCTCAATTTTTTTTTGATAATATTATTTTATTTTTATTAGTCTTTGATGGTGAGTGGAGTCCATGCAATTGTATGTTGTTCAAAAGCCCTTATTACATGGACATGTCGTGATGCTATTCAAGAAAGTAGAGAAGCTTGTGGAGGACATGGCTACCACAAAGGTATTGGAGCTTATGTTTATTATAATTTGTTTCTTTATTATATGGTATAAAATGAACTTATGCATTATTTAGACACTTGTGTTTACTGATGTTTCTTTTGTAATTGTATCATGTGTTTTAGCTTAGCTAATTATTAATACATTATATAAAAATAATGCAGTAATTAAATTATATATTAACAAGTTCAACTTTATTGAAAATATATTAATTACATTTGCATTTACTGGTGAAGTACATTTATAAATTGGCACTCATAATGCATAATAATTTGTATATGTGCATCTACATAAGAAATGGTTTTGAAATACTTGGGATATAGTGTATTACCTATGCATTGGATGGTTTTCACTTGAGTATTTTGTTTGAGACAAGTTAAGTCTATGCTTCATGTTATCATCAGAAGAAATATTTTGTTGCATGATAGAAGCTATTCTTGTATCAATTTGCTGATGGAGCATCTTGTTTTCGTCTACATTAGCAATATTAAAAAACTAAAAGTGCATTGTGACATCTCCTAATCTTTCCTCTGGTCCCTTTTCTAGTTTTTTTATATACTTTAAATCCTTGACTCCTGAAGCAACTTTACTTCCTTTAGCAAATTAAAATTTTTTGGGCCTAGAATGTTCTGTATTCTGATTATTTCCTTTAATTTTGCCTGCTATACAAGCAAGGACAAATAATAATATTTTCCTTTAAATTGCTTTACATTGCTTTATCATATTTACTGGTTGTGTTTCTTTGAAATGTATGTTATAATTGTATTATGGATTCTAATTTATCTTTAATCTATTTAAATTAAGCTTACATTCATATCCATTGTCAATATTCCATCTAATAATATTTCCAACTCGAACAATTTAATAATAATTATAATTTAATCAAATCAAATGTTTCAAGCATAAAATTTAATGTGTGAACGAGACTCACCATGAATTTGGTACTTATTGGTTCCATGAAGTATTTTCTTCTTCTTTCCTCTATTTTATTATGGCAACCTGTTTGCACTTTACATTAATTTAAACTCACTTAAGTTTTTCATTCAAATGCAGACTGTTAGAAATTTATTCCATCCGTCATTTCATCCATTCACTGTAGTGGTTAAGAAATTATTTTAAATGTATATTTCATTATTCAAAAATTCAAAGGTGTTAGTATTTTAGTGTTCATCTTATATTTTATATGGGGATTATATAAATTCTCAAACTTGTATTGAATTTACAGCTGCTCGGTTGGGTGACCTTCGAAACAATCATGATCCAAGAGTAACTTTTGAAGGGGACAACACAGTACTTCTTCAGCAGACTACCAACTGGCTCCTGAGGCAGGTTACAATGCCTGAAGACTGCTTCTCAGTTTTCCCTTTGTCCTGCATACCATGTAAAGCCAATTTAAAAGAAGTACTCGAAAGGAAATTCACTGGAAAGAAACTTGAACATGTCATTTGTCATTCATGTAAGTTTCGTTAGGAAATGCGGTCCGACTTTTAAAAATATTTTTAAACATTTAACGTGTACTGATGATTAGTGGAGATTTTAATTAACATGTGGATATTTAAATTAATTAAAAATAAAAAATATAAGAGAAAAACATTTAATGTACTTTACTAAATAACTTGGCTAATGATTTTTGACTTTTGATTTCATGTCTGATAATGAGGATATTGTGCTGATTTTATTAGAAAATTGTTAACCCATGTGTGTGTCTATAATATTCATTAACATTGCTCTTTATTTTTTACTTAGATATTATTATTTTATTATTGCTTTGGTTCCAGCACTTAAATGAACATCCTTGTATAAATCTTATTTTGTTGTAATCTAATTTATTTTGTGGGCTAGTATGTTCAAGTGCAAGTTAGCTCTAGAGATAAAGGTCTGAATGTTAATTTGAGATATTAGCACCTTAAATTAAGAATGTAAGAATATAAGCATATGGTATACAGAAGGGGGTTTATGTTCTTGATCTTTTGTGGATTCTTATATCCTTTATATTAATTTTCTCTTTTTATAGTCTACATTACATTAATAAAATATGTTTGTTTTTCAGTTATTTCTCAAACATATGAATGGTTGGTGTGTTGGTTGTTAAAATCAACCTTAGAACGCATAGATATCATGAAGACTCATGAAGATGATAAATTCAAAATAAGAAATTTTTGCCAAGTATTCAAAGGAAGAACATTGGCACTTTCCTTTGCAGAGGTATGTTCTTGTGTATTTGTTTGTGTGTGTGTGTGTCTACACTTGTAAGTTCACCTTAGATATAATAAGTTCTTCATATTTTTATCAAAATTTGTAAATTTGTTCTCTGCAATCGGATTGCATTGTTTTTGTAATTGCTTTTTCAGAATAATATATTGAATTACTTTTGGGACCATTGTAACACTTGTGATGATGAATTAGCACCAGTCCTTCGGAAATTGTATTATTTGTATGGTTTGTGGAGTTTGTACAAACATATTGCTATACTATATCAAGGTAAGTTATGTGATCATTTTCGTACATTGAAATAAGAATAAGATTGTTATTTTCAATGCAAATATAAAAAATATTTAAATGTAATAGAATTGTTTTATATTTTCTGCTGATAAGCCATACTTTCATTGATCCCTTCAGGGGAAACCCTCTTATATAGATCTATAACCTTTTACTTGAAATTTCTGTTGAATTTAATTGTTTACACTTGATGAAATGAAGTTTAAACATTTCTAGGTGGCTACTCAAACTCCCCTGCCCTCTCAGAATTGATATCTGAAGGGATTTTAGTTTTATGTTCACAACTCAAACCTGAGATGGTGTCATTGGTGGATGCTGTTGCACCTCCTGATTTTATCTTGAATTCGGCACTTGGAGCATCAGATGGAAAGGTAGGAGAAATTACTGGTACATTGTTCAGCATTATCTAGCATTGCATTATGAATATGTATATTCTTATTAGTATATACTATTAGCTTTCATTCAATGACATGAAGTTGCAGCTTTCTTAACTAATTATATGTAGTCAGTCATGTGATGCCTATAATTAATAAGGAAGGTAATTAATTTGAATCCTTTTCACTTATAATGGGCCCTTGGCTGTAAAAGTACTAATTAGTTAGCTTTAAATTTTAATTTATATATTTTATACATTTTAGAAAACATTTTAAAATAATTTCTGTTTAGGTTTATGAAAAACTCATGAGTGCCTTTCGGCAGGACAGTGGATCTTCATCCCGACCATACTGGTGGAAGGAAATTACAGGCAAATCTAAACTATAACTGATTTATATTGTCTGATGGTCCATAATGCAAAATGGTTTTTATAGTTCATTATAAACTGTTTCTATTCCATGTATTGGAATGCATAGTAGTTGGAATGATAGTTCACTTTTGTTTTCATTATTTCTAATTATTCCATTTGACAGTTTCATTTCTCAAGGTTATTTATTTCCAACTTTTATACTTCCTATTTTATTACTTACTCTACAGTATTCTGCTTATTTACTATTTATTGTCTGTTGGTTAATGTACAATTTTGTTTCCTATACTTGGAAATTTATTTATTCGTCGATTAAAATGAAGCATAATTATTAATCCTTAAGAAATACTGTTGTATTATTTAAATATTTCTGCCTACTTACATACTAATTAAGTGAATAATTTAGATGTTCTTGGTAGATAATTGTCATTATTTTTAATTTGTTACTGTTCTCATTCAAACTACATGGTGACGAATTAATGATGAACTATATGATGCTATTTTATTATAATTTAGAGCTCTGTAGTTCTCAAACAATCAGGTAAAACTTGAAAGAATGTAGGCTTTTTTATTATATTTCTGTTCTATATCCTACGGCTATTCAATATATCAGTATTGTTTATAGTTATTTGTTGCAACAATATGTGTTCATTCATGCATTGTGTACATCCGTGTTGAAATTGCCCATTATTTTCTAAGGGTTAAATTTAAATATGTGTGAAAAATACAGACCAAGGTGGATCATGGTTCAAATCATTGAGCAGAACTCATTTCACACATGAGCCAGTTGTAAATATTGATTATTTGTTTTTTAATTTTTATAGT
Source organism: Lethocerus indicus (assembly GCA_019843655.1). Classification (NCBI taxonomy): domain Eukaryota; kingdom Metazoa; phylum Arthropoda; class Insecta; order Hemiptera; family Belostomatidae; genus Lethocerus; species Lethocerus indicus. The sequence goes on along the minus strand of JACDQD010000003.1, from coordinate 29,459,437 downwards.
TTGAATAATATAAATGATTATGTAGGAAAAAGATCATCCAGTAGAATAAAATTAATTTTTAAAAAGTTAATTACAATGATATGATTTATTTATTATTTTTATAACTGATGACACTTGAAATTAGTAGGTAGAAATTAAAATCATGAACTATTTTACTTGAATTGCAAATTTGAATTTAAAAATGAAGAGATCTTAATCCCCTCTACATATACTTTGGATAATTTTAAATTGATCTTGAGAATTTTAACATTGACCAGCTACACTGAGTATATGCTTCATGGATCGTGTGAGACACAGCCATGTTTGTACAGTAATGTTTTGTTATATTGAATAGCAGTAGCGACAGAAGCACAGAAAGCAAGCAGTACTACATTCTCTAGTTTCTCTTTGTTGATGATTTCATATGTATTTTTAATTTTTACTGTTGAAACTGCAAAATTTTAAACTCAAAAAATATCAATGTTATAATCTCAAAATTTTATGTTAGTTGTTATTGGTAGGTGTTGTGTAGGTTTTTTCATTTGTATTTGAAAAGATCAGTTGCATCTTGAGGATTGCCCCCCCCCCCCCCCCCCCCCCCCCCCCCCCCCCCACCCCCCCCTTGTAATTATCATTTATAATGCAAAACTACTATTTTCACTACTCAACTACTTTACAATTATTAATTACTTAAATAAATAATCATATATATGCCCACATATAGACATATGTGTATGTATGTATGTGCTTTTATAACATAATTGTATGTTATTTTATCTATTTTTTTTACAATGCAGAATCTCAGAGTAAAACAAAAGCACATTATATCTAATGTATGTAGGAGTTTGGATGAACCCAACGCAACATTTATTTGTATTTTATTAATGATCTTTATTTATTTATTAAATTTTTATACATTTTTTGATCAAAAAGTATTCTGATAGCACATACAATATTAATTTGCCAATTGTCTGGCATTGTATTAATTTTCTTAATATTTGTACCCAGTTTTTTTTTTAATAAAATGTATATTCTATAAAAATATTATATAATTGTGACACTTTCTTTTTAAGAGAGTAAGCAGTCAGTTATATAGTGTTCAGTATTGTTTAAAGTATTAATATCCATAAATGAATAAATGAAATGACTGCGGCTGAATACTCTTCAAGGGTGAATAATTCCATTTTTTGTATTTGTGATTCTTTTATTATAGGTAACTGGAAATTACACTAGTGTAACAATAAATCTTAAATAACAATGTAGCAAGGTTTGTATACACCTTGTGTTGTACCTATGTATTGTGTCCCATAAGTCATATGTTACCAGTAAGAGATAAAACTGAAAGATATTGTGTTCTCATAATTTCAGCAACAAAAAAATATTCTTCTCTGAATTCTTGTGACTAATTCTTTGGATTGAATTAATATTGAAAATAGTTACATAACTTATGGGACCAAAACATGTACTATGATTGTGCCTTTCATGTGTTTAATGTTTATATGCATGAGTCGTTAAACATTTAAACCTATTTTTATAACACTAGCTTGTTACCATGTAAAAAAATCTATTTTAATGTATCTCCTTGGTATGTGTGTAATAAAAAAGTATCGTATAACTGTATTTGCTTTCCATTGGATATTCTTACTTAAAGCAAATTTTTATTGTTTTTACAACATAATTTATTCCTTTCAACTTCAATACCCATATCATTCAATCAATGTAATATTAGAAATGAATAAATTATGCTGTAAAAACAGTTTAGTGAATTTTATTTGTTTATCAGATAATACACAGGCTCAATGAACTGAAATTGGTCCCAAATTATCGTGTCTGGGTTCAAAAATCTGGTAAGCAGATCTGTTCGACTGTGAAGATCTTTGTATATTTAAACCATAGTCGTGTTGACTGCTGCTTTGCCAATTGGGTGCTTTCATAATTAGTTCTTGAAATGCTATAGCAACATGATACCATCTCTTGTTCTGGGAAGTCTAGACAAATTGAGGGAATACATTTTTCTCCCCTTTCCTTAATAAATTAAGGAAAATTAAAATTGAGTTTATGATTAATTGAAGTAATAATGCTTTAAAAAAGCAAGCTGATTTCATTGTAATTATAGATGGTAGTATGGGCCTACACTACTGAAATATTAATTTATGCTTAATTGTCTTGAATTCTTATTTCTTTTCTGACCAATATTTGTTATAGCTAATATTTGTATTTACTGGATGAGTTATGGATTCTGCACCTCCAATAAATAGGTGACAGACAATCAAATTATTAAATTTGATTAATCAAATTATTTTATTTTAAATTGGAAAGTCTACTATTTATTATTTTGTGACATAAATAATTGAATTTTCTAATCACTTTGCATTGCCCAATTTAAACAAATTATTTTATCTTAATAACCCTTTTGATAAATAATTGTTAACTCACATTTAAATTGAAGAATGTTGGCAACAAGATGATTGGCAAATTTAAATTTGACAATTCCGATTGATGGCTCGAGCTGTTTATTGCATGTAGTAATTCCAGTAATGATTTTAAAAGATGGAGGTGCATTTTTGGTAGGTCTTGATACATTAATCCTAGAGCATCTTCGGCGACCACTTCCACAGGTATTCCTGGGTTGTCAGCTGTCAATTAAAAAAATATGTGAATGAACTTATTGTTGTAAATGTTGTTTTATTTGGATCATTAATTTATGTAGTAATTAAAGTAAGTATTTGACTGAGTTAAGAAAACTTTCATATCTATACAGATAATAAGATATAATTTTAAAAAGTACCTGATAAAAGTTCCTGTACTCTGATTGGTATAAGTGGGTGCTTCAAATACTGAATGAAGGACTTAAACGCAGCTGCAACTTCAATAACAGTATCTGTTTTTAGATAGAGCTGCAAAACTGTTCTATCTCCTCTTAGCAATATTGCAAGTATTTTCTGTCTTGTTTGTGTATCTCCCATTAATCTGAATATTCCTTCTTCACGATAATCTTAGAAAGATCAAATTAATTAAACACAAGATCGATAAAACTAAGGCATTTCTGTTTAGTTTACTTTATTAAATTAATTTTTACTCAAATTTTATATCAGTACGGTCATAGCTTGTTGGATGTCTACAGTGAATTAGTTGTTTTCGATTGATAATTCAAGAATAGTTTAACATACCTGTTTTGTGGTCTGCGAGGGGTTGTAATACCGTAGATTTCGTACTGTGGTGGTTGTCTGTTTGTCGTGCGTACATATAATACGTGCCTTGTTATTGTGTTTTTGGGGGATGTTGTTGACAACCACCACAGTACAAGTGACAGTGACAGTGCGGTGAGGATGCCCAAAAAACATCCAAAGTGACTAACACCGCTACTGAAGCTGGCGAGCAGCCGAAACCGGTCTAGCAGAAGACCAAAAAAGACCTCTAGCGAGAGGAGACAGAAACACACGAAATCTACGGTAATTCGAGAATATTTTTAATAAGGAAGAGAAAAGTAATGGAAGCATACTCATTTTGAGGAAATCCACAACGTCTTGTGCCACAGAAAAAGATCTTTCCGCAATATTCTCATTGTTTTTACACTGTCTGAAAAATAAAAATAATGAAGTATGACATATTCTACACTTTAAAAACAAACTTAGTAACAAACCATATTAGTTACTTTGAGATCCTTGTCTCATTTGAACAAATGGACTTAACTTAATTAGTTTTTTTATGTTACTATATTCTTTCCGGTTAGTCCGCGTACTAAGAGAACCCGAATGGTCTAGAATGGTATTATTTACAGGATTTGGAGATATACTTTATCAAAAAGAAATTGTACGTGCTGCAGAAACGATTCAAATTTCCTTCCTTATTCTTTTGAAGGTGTATTCCTCTATAGTTCGGTATTTATGGGTGCATTTATGGGTGACCAATGGCAAGAAATCACAAGGTCACTGTTTGGGGTCAGTTTTTTATTTACCCTGACTGATTTCTGTTTAGGAAACAGACATCTATTTGTGACCTAATCACGAACAGGAGACACACCAATAATCAACAGAAAATGTCACCAAACAATTAGCTCGACATAAAGCAAAATTAATGAAACGACGAACAAAATTTCATATTAATAATACGAGTAACAAATTCTAGTTTGCAATTGTTTACGAACCAAGATTAATAAAAAAAACTATAAAAATAAAGAATGAAATCGGTTATTCCGGGTATCCCCTTTAAATATTCCCGAAGAATTAAAAGCCGCACGATATTAGGAGTAATTTTTAAACATTAATAATAAGTCGTTTTATTATCGTCTATTATTTGCAGATTTGTAGATTAACTGTGCCGGCAGGATGCTTTGTCGGCAGGTTTCATCCGTAACGCGCCTCACGAATTTGCTGAACCGAAAAACCGGTCTAGATAAGAGGGTGGAGTCGTGAAAATTTTAGAACTTTTCCCGAACCATTTGTGGAAAATGTTCAACAATTGCCCTAAGGACGGCATGAAGCCTATAATTCGAGGCTCGGTTTTTTCCTCCGCGTAAACTGGTCGTGATAGGACTCAAGGTGGTGGACTGAAATAACTTTTCAGAACTAAGAAACGTCAGTGTCGCACAGTCGGAATCGAACGTGCTATTTAGTAAACAGGCCGGTGGTATGTACCGTACCGGTGGTAATGGCAATGAAAATTTTGCACGGGCAGCGTTTCGCGACCGGTATAAGAGGTGTCGGTGTCGAAGACCGGGAGATAGAGCCGCGATGAGTTTGAAACTGTTGTACGCGTTCAGTCTGTTCTTGGCGACGTCGAGGGCGATATGCCTGAGGAACTCCGGGTGGTGCGGGTGCGGGGCGGCCCCCAGGCGGCCCAGGTCGGAGTTCGAGGTGGAAGCCGTCTTGGACGAGTCGACCTGCCCGCGCCTGGGAGCTCTCAAGTACGGAGAGCCGGCCGGCCTGCAGAAGAAAGGCCATCAGGAGTGCTGCCATCCGCCTCTCAGCCGGTACGACTCGTGCCCCTGTTCCTGCGCCACCGGCAGGTACACCGCCGCCCCAAACCCACCCCTCTGGCCACCGCCCTCGCCAAGCTCAAGGCCGACCGCGCCCTCAAGAGGAGCGCCAAACTGCTGCCCAAACTGGGCAAGAGCTCCGACGTCGAGCTCATCTACCCGGCGGTGTACGTCGGCAAGGGGTCACCCGACCCCGACACCGCTTTCGCCGTCCCCTACGTCGGCCCCTCCTCCCCCATCACCGACTACAAGAGCTACTTCCTCGTCGACCCCAAATTGACCGCTAAAACCAAAAAGTCGATCGTCAAACGTAAATACCCCACGTTGGCCGACCTCCTCTCTACCGACTAGTACGTTTTTACGATTTTGTTTGTTTTAAATTATATTTACCTGTACATTTAATAGTTTTCAATAAATATTTTTTTCTTATTCGATCGAATAATTATATTCAACCGACTTCTCATTACTCGAACACTACTGGGTGTAGCGAAAAACTGAAACTAGTTTAGTGTCTTTTTCGGCCGTAGGTGGAACACGGGTAAACAGAGCGGATAGACAGTTATTTGTGTTCTGAGAATTTTCCATTTGCGTAGACTTCTCCGCGAATAAACTGTTTGATTGTTTCAAATTCGTGTTTGAAGATCAAATTCGAACGTCGTCAGCAACGTTTATGAAATTGCCTGACCTAGTTGAAGGGGGTTTGTGTTGCTCAACCGGTGGAACTGGCGGTAGGCTCTAGTCGGGAGGTGTTAGTCCATATTGTACTGTGCGGAGGTGGTGCCAGGATGTGGACTGCGGTTCTGTGGGTGATTGGCGGGGCGTGGGCGTGGGCCGGGGCCTGGGGCTGCGGGCCCGCCGTCCTCGGGCGCCCCTCCTCCGCCGTCCCGGGCCGTCCCGACGCCTCCTACCTGGCCGTCTTCCTCAAGTCCGCCGACCCCATGGTCTCACTCCTCGACCTGCCACTCCACCGCCCCTACACCTCGCACCCCAACAAGTGGTACTGGCCGCAGGTCTAGCTCCGCCCGCCCCTCGACAATACGATCTTTCGATAGACCGGCTTCCGGTAAGATCGCCCGATGTCCTGGGAGGAATATCGGTCGGCAGGGGTCGATCCCCGGCCCCCGAGTGGCCTCCGTCGGAAGGGATTTTGCCCTTTCCTTCTGTCTGCTTTCAAATCGGCAAAACGCCGAGACTACCGGAAGCCATCGGTCAGTGACAACAACAATGTTTCGTTTTTCATTCCCTCGAATTTTTTCCTAGGCCTATCGAACCGTCGGTAAGAGGTCTATTAAAACCGGCGAAACAAAATATTTGCGGAAACCGGTCTAACTTAACAGACCGAACGACGACACGATTGCAGGACCCAAATTTATTTTGTTTCTCGGAATTATTTTTCACCGTTCCACCTACCTAATGTATTTCTAAACAAATCAAATAAACGCAATATCTATGTGCGCATAATCAGTTCTTCTTTCGTTCGTTAACCATATAAACGGACCGGCGTCCTATATTTCAGTACTAGGGTAAGTTGCTTCGCTTCTTTAATACGGGAGACAAAATTATGATAATGCGAAAATAGTACTACCGATATTGTCTATATTTCAAAACTTGCTAAATAATAAGTAACTAACGCTGGATTTATATTAAATTGTTGTGGAATCTGGAATTTTCTTGGTAAACATGAAACGTGCGTGTCACTCGGTAAACTGTAAATGTATACGCTATAATGTAAAAAAAATAACCGTCTCTTTTGCGTCAGTAAGGTAAGTGCGTTCGACAATTATATGATTATCGTTATCGTGAGAGAGAGTACAACATACAGCTCATTATCATCGATAAACAGAACGCCGGGACATGTTTCCAAAGGGTTTTCAGTTAAATACGCGTTACAATAATTATCTAATGGGATAATAATGTCCGCATTAAATAATCTTGCCTCATTAATGATTGGACAGTTCGATGACGTTATTCCTCGAGAGGTTTTTTTTTTAGCTCTCGACATGTTACGATTGCGTATGCTACGATTTGTTTCACGCCAAAGTCGAGTTCGTGACGTTCGACTCACTGAAAATGAATCTGAAACTCTTGCTATGGTAATTGTGCAGGTATTAAGAAGTACTACAGGCAGAAAAGTGTGAAAACACTTGGCGTATGCCAAGTTAGGTTGTAAATTGTAAATTTCGTTAGCGGAATGTAAGTAACAGTTCTTTTTCGGACGTTTGAGTCTCCCACTGGGATCCAGCGTGACTACTCAGTCTAAGTAAAAAGCTCGAAGAATTCAAATCTGAAATTAAATATTTCAAAGACTGTTTGTTAGTGCCCTACGATTTGGCACTTTCTGATTCATTGGCGACCTCACGTCAGTCCGCTTTCGGCTTCTCGCCAACAACAGTAGCGTTGCGTACTCCTCGCCCTCGGGGGCGACGAACCGACGAGGATGACCCCGGTAAAATCTGGTCCCAGTACGAAGTAGTAGCGCCGCAGCAGGATGCCCCGCTTATTTACCTAAGCGCGATTTCGATTCGTCAAAATGTCAATAACTCCCTTTTTTCATCGGATGTGATATAACCGGACTGTATAATATCGGTTACTTGACGAGCGTAGGTTGGGAGGCGATAAGCGGGTAGCCGTGAAAAACAGTCAATATTGGGCAAGGTGTCCTCTGACACGTATTGTCGTCATCGAGGGGCGGCCTCAATTGTCACTGTTGAAACCAACCGTTTCTCGGCCAGTCATCGCTTTGTGCCGGCGCCACGACGGCCGACGCTGCACTTTTCTGCCAAAATATTACACTTTCAACAAACAGAAAGACGGACATTTTCGAAACCGGCTCTGTTTTCTTCGTTCCAGTACGAACTAGGCCGATCGACCCGACCATCCCAGTCGACATTTCTGTTGGGCCTGTCGTCAAATTACAAAAATAAATAGCCTCCTATTTTTGTGCTAAACTAAACTAAATATTTACTTGTCCAGCGTCCGTCCCTCTGTTTGTTTTAAGTTAACCGACCTTTACCGTTCAACGCCAGCCAGTTAAACTATTGTACGTAATTCCATTATATTTTTTTCCAACCAAATTTAATTTATAAAACTCTAGCGGCGTTTGCCTGAATGACCCGGACTTCTTTACACCCGAAAGATGCGGAATCGTGTCGAGCTTACGAACGCGCGAACAGTTTTTTTTACAATTTTCACGATTCATCATAATTATTCCCATAGCTTATTAGTATATAGAATAATGGGGTATATCTCAAAATCCGTTAACCGCACTATCAAGGTATTCCTGTACGTAAATTCTACAGGAGCGTTATAGTAATGGTTTGTACTGCTATTGATGACAAAGACGTGGAGCTGCTTTTCTATTGCGAGCGATTATCGACTGTAGGGTTTTTTTTTAAACTGTTATTTAATCGTTTGCTGTACATAAGGTTGAAGCCAGTAGAAATTCCCACGAGCCGGTAAAACACAAGCTATGAATCAGATCGAATTATCACTAAATGACTTCGGTTAGGATGGCGTGATACTGCGGGAAGTACCACGATTGGCGGGGGATCGAGGCCCCCGGCTATTCCAGGATTTTTTCCTGAGGACACTTCCTGATGGTGTAAGAGTTTCCTAAACGTCGTTAGGAGGAGACAACACCCGAGAGGAAGGAAGGGCGGAAGCTCGCTCAGGTGTTTTCCAAACACAGGAAAAACCCGTGCCAACCGCGAGCTCCTTCTCACAGAATAACGGGAATAATTCAAGTTCAAACAGAATAATTCGAGTTCACGTCGCGGAAACCATTTTGCCGTTTGTGACTCGGACGGTCCACAACTCGGCGGTGTGAAATGGTTTTTTCTTTCCATCGGCAGCACGGAGCAGATAAACAACTAGTCAATCTCTGGTCCATTCACGTCCGATATTCCGATCCAGTAAATAATAACACTCTCAGACCGCCGTTACCTTGAGAATATGTGGCCCATTTTCGGCGGCTCGCCTGCCAGCTCAATCCTCGGTGAAACCTTTTCGCCCCGGCCGAAACTTTTGAAATTTCACCGCGACATCTTGATCGGAACGATTGTTGCGTCGTAATTGTTTTCCGGCTGTTTTCGCCGCCGGAACAACAATAGCGCGAAACTATTATTGGGCCCCAGTCAAATACGGACAAAACGCCTAGGAGTTTTAGACTGCGTGGAGCGAAAACTGTCGACGCAGTTATTTTGTCCTCAACGACAGTCTCATTGTTAATTAAATTAAGAAACCGGGTTAAAATGCAGAATAGGCGAGGTTATATATCGATATCTGTTTCATTCGATATCGTGACGTATCTATTTCAACCGTTGTTATCTGTTATCTGTTTCAACTTCGCCCTGAAAACTATCAATTGTACAAAAGGTTCAATTTTGTAATTTAACTAATATCAACTGGCTTCTTCCAATAAATTACCCGGCCTGAGAGACATATTCGTTCCACATTCAGGACACACATACCCTCTCGCGACCAATCCAAGATTCATACATATCTCAAACATTTTTTCCGGACTCTCATGCCTGAAATCGTGAAAAAATACCCACAAAAGACTTCATGCTTCTATAAGCGAAATAATAATAAAAAAAAACAGTCGCCCACAGCGTACGTCACGATATCGAATGAAACAGATATCGATATATAACCTCGACTATTATGTTATCAGTGGGGGTCCCCCATTCTGCATTTTAACCAGGAGCCGATTTGGATTAACGCTGAAGACGAATTGTAAAAGTAATCCCCGTTAGAAATAATTTCGAACTTAATTCCGGTAATACTTCTAAAGAAAGTGTACTGCACGTGTTCAGTTTCGCTCACCTCATTGACAGGACAATATATGAATATCATATGTTTATAATAACTATTGTATCTGTTAAAAGCCAAGCCGTATTTTTTTCGAGTCGTCCGGATAAGGAGGTCAGAAACGGACAGCAATTCTAATTATTATTTCAAAGTTATTCTTTGAAACGTTTAACAGTATGAAAGTAATTTAAAAAAAAATAACTATAGTTAATAATAAATTGCCGTTGCGGACATTATAATAGTAATAATTGGCCGTGAGCTTCCAATCGTGCTACATAAGCAACGTTGGGAAAAACACCAAGAATTTATCTAAATGAATAGGGCGGATTCGGCCTTCAGACCAGACGCAAAAAATAACTAATAAATGAAATAGCTATTATACAAAATTATATTGGTAAGCGATGTCGTACAAAAGTGAGCAAGAACAGAAAAATAACTGGTAGTAGTTAGGTGGGCGGAGCAGGTTTGGCGGCGGCCTCGCGTTCGGAGTGCGCGTATCTGCGCAGCTCCAGCATGAACTTGATGTCCTTCAGCGCGTTCTCGCGCCTCTTCAGCAGCACACTGACCCGCCGGAAAAGCGCCCTAAGCTCCTCCCTCCGCCCAATATCCTCGGTCGTCGATGACCGACCAGCGCTGCCAATATCATTCCCCGAAGAAAGTTCCTCCTGAGGAAAATATTAATTAATTATCTATCACCATACCTGTATCACTGGTATCACTGGCTCGCGTTAAATACACCTTTTTTTCTATTTATTGTCCGACAGACCTTTATGGTTCGGTCAAATAGGCCTTCAGCACTTTTCGGGCTGCAGACCGAGGAGATCTCAGTGGCGTTTATGATTTTTATGAATGGTATAATTTTTTTGGGGCCAGCTATACGGGATTTTTCCTTTCCTCCTGGAGCCCACAGGGTGTTGTCTGCTTCAATATAGAGGACCCCAAGTTTATCGGCATTTTTCAGCCGGTCCCTGTCTATGGGACCGGTAATAGTTTCGAAACGTCGGAAGCAGACAACGCCCCCAGTAGGGCCCCTAGGAGGAAAGGTTAGAAACTCTTGCGATGGAGCACAAATCCCGGAGTATTCCCACAGCATTACGTGATTCCGCAGGATGTTAATTGGTGATGATTACATTATACACTTTTTGTAAACGCCCTACTACAGTGCTTATGGCCGGAGGAGTCAATCTGCACCAGTCGAATTTGTATAGGTCGATGAAGTCAAGTGCCATGTTGAAGTGCAGTTTTGAGTATCCCTATTGTCGAGCGAGTGCAAAATGATCTTAGCGCTCTGTACAAGATAAGTTAACGGGACATTGTCATGCTAAAATGCCTGCCAGGCGGTGTGTGCGTTATTTTCTGTATCCTATATTGTTATAATGTGTTTGAACGTAATAAAAAGTGTAAAATAACTCACCGACGGACTCTTGGCCGGTTGGCCGTCATTGGCGTTCGACCGGGCTTTCGTTTGAAGGTTGGGGTAAGGCAGTGACGAGTATCTGTACCGTGTATCGTGGAAGGGACGGGAGCCGTAGATGCAGTCCCGTTCGCCGAGGCAGCAGCAGAACAGCAGGCAACATACGATCGCCGTAACTTTCATACCGAGACCGTTCCGGAATCACCGATCGTCTTCCTGACAGCCATTCTCACCAGGGCCGGCTTTTTATTCATGAATTTACAGCTGAAGTCAACGAATTTCCCGGTCAGAAATGAGCACGATACGGTTACGATCCGTAGAAAGAAAAATAGTAGGTCAGAATACCTGCGTAGTACTGACTCATTCATAAATCGAAAGTGAGAATAGGTAAAAAAAAGAAAACCGAATTACTCAACCGCATTTATACCCGCTCTCGGTATTACGAAAGTTACGATTCGGTAATTGAAATTAAGACAGCCGTTTTGATCAAACGAATTCCGGTCCAAACCCAACTTTTCCTGACTCCCAAAACTTTCCTGAAAAATAAGTGGTGAAAAATTCAGTGACGCGATTAAAACGTAATAGGAAAATAGAGAAAATTAAAAAAACTTGGGAGTGCCATTGGGATTGGAGCTAGTAATAACTCGAGCGCTCTCAATTAACACCTAATGTTGACATTCGTCGCTGACGTTAATTTTCGTGTTTTTTACTTTTGGCCTCTCGACCTTATTTGACGCTTGTAATTTCGCCGGTGAAAACGTCAATAGATTTCTGTCGAAAACGTCATAAAAGATAAGGCCGCTGGGGGAAATTAGCTTCGCGGCGCCGGGAAAAGGTGAGCAAATAATTTACATAAGATTAGATTAAAAATTCGATATAAAATAAGACCGGTGCCGAAATCTGTGTGCAGTGTGGTCACTGATCGGGCGCAAGTTGGTTTTCTCGTCCTGGAGCTGAAGAAGATGACTCTGAGGTTGGTGTTATTTGGTCTGGTGGTGGGGTGCGCTTTGATGTTGGCCGAGTCGAGCCCGCTGAAGACGGAAGCCGGGTCCGCCCTCAGGAGGACCGAGGAGAACGACCGCTTCGGCAAAAAGCACAAGCTCTTGAAGTTCAACAAGGAAATCGGCGAAATAAGACTGGAGGTGAGGGCCTCGGACCTGTTGCGCAAAGAGAGGCACGGCCGCCACCCGAGAGATCCCGCCGACAAGGTGGGGTTCATGCACTTCTTCACGTACAAGAAGTGCCCTAAGGGAATGAGGAGGGACATATACGGGGTCTGCAGGGAGCCTTGGCTCTGAACCCAATCCGATATACCGCCTCCAATTCGGTATTATTTTTCTATATAATATTCGGTACCTCGAGACTGAATTAGGCTTCGCCTGTAGAACTCCGTCAGGCTAATTAATTTAGAGAATCTTCTATCTCTTAATCGTAGCATAACGTCATTAAATTTTTGAGACGCTTACCCGAGTCGGCCGCCGATTAAGCATCCTGTCTGCACTGTCACTACAAAAGCGGTCATAGCGAAGTGCCCTACTAATTCACCCCTGACAGTAATGTGACAGATAAATTAGTCATAACATTTGTATTGTTCTGCATTAGTAATAGCCAGGAATAAAATTCTTTCCACTATACAGTCACTAGGAAATTATAAACAGAAAAATAAACCTTTACCTCATCAATTCTTGGAAAGTAGAAATAATTTAAATGTATCTCCCTGGTTATCTTCAAAACCAAACAAATTGTTATGTTCGGGTTCAGTTTCCTATTAGATTAATGCATAAAAATACCATTTTTTCTTTTCTACCTCACTGTTTTTGTCATTTACCTATTATGTTATCACTTAATGTAGTTTATGTATATTTAAAATTTTGGTTTGTAGTTTTTGTGTGTGAAGTGTGAACTGTAGTTTAGAAAATCTCTGTGAGTATTATCACAGTGAGACTCTTCGATATACTTGAGAATACTACAGCAATTATCAGAGTACCCTTCGTGATATGGATAAATATAGTTTGAAATCAATTCAGCCAAAATTCTTATCGATTTTCTTGAACATTTTATTGATCAGAACACAAAAGCTATTTCTCGTATTTTATAAAAAAACCATTAAAAAAAGAACAAATGTTCTGTTTTGTAAGGTTAATTAAATGTATTGCGATAATTGTTTTTCAACCATTTAATGTAAGTTCAAGAAAATGATTGCAAAATATGCTTTATGATTCCATTGAATTAATATTCTTTCTATAGAATGGTTTTTATAGAATGTTTCTGGAAGTGTTTTGTTGCCTGCAGTTATTAGTAGTTCATTGACATCAGATATTATTTTATTGCATTATTATTTTTTCTGAAAGTATGTTTAAGATGTAAATACTGACATATTGTATTGTATTGTTTAATTATAAGTATCTCTTATTGCAAGTATGTAAACTTCTTATGAAATATATATTTTTAGATTTTTTTAATGTTTCTAAAGTATACTCGTTTGTTATATTTCATGTGTGTCTGTCTCCTCTCGCTGATTTGGTTTTATGCTAGACTGGTTTCGGCTGCTCGCCATAGTCACTTTGGCACTGTAGGTGTTTTTTGGACATCCTCACTGCACTGTCACTGTCACTTGTACTGTGGTGGTTGTCAGTCGTCTGTATGTATACGTATGTCTTGTTATTGTGTTTTTGGGGGATGTTGTTTGCCTTATTTGGGTACGGAGGGATTTTGTTAATCGGCTTAAGTCTTTGTCGGATTATCAATCAAGTATATATTTGATCACACAACTGGTCACAACTATTAAGGTCTGACTTCCAAATATATGACAAGAAACCTATCTGGTATTGTGTACTTACGATAATAAAAGTTTCCTGTTGATCCAAAATTTATTGAAAAAAGTTTAGTTTTAGTAATCTAGTTAATCTGTGCAAGTGAACTCAACGAACTTTAGTTAAGTACATTTCCGCACCACACTCAGGGGGGCGCTAGTTTATCGGTACAAGTGCACTCAACGAACTTTAGTTAAGTACATTTCCGCACCACCCTCAGGGGGCGCTAGTTTATCGGTACAAGTGCACTCAACGAACTTTAGTTAAGTACATTTCCGCACCACCCTCAGGGGGCGCTAGTTTATCGGTGCAAGTGCACTCAACGAACTTTAGTTAAGTACATTTCCGCACCACCCTCAGGGGGCGCTAGTTTATCGGTACAAGTGCACTCAACGAACTTTAGTTAAGTACATTTCCGCACCACCCTCAGGGGGGCGCTACTTAATCTATGGTAAAATTTACCATGGAAAACACAACTCCTCAATTTGAAATATATATATATATATATATATATATATATATATATATATATATATATATATATATATCATCTATCTATAGTTTCATAAATAAATGTTGAAATGTGGAGAATTAAATAACACATTTAAATGATATACGAATATAATTGATAGTTGAAATTTACCATAGCCAAAACAAAAAGGTATTTATCCAAGATAAATGTATTGTATTGAACATCGATAGGAAACAAAGATTAAAAAAATTATATTATGTTGTGGCTTTCTTATACTACGGAATTAATTTTTGTTCTTTGCCTATTAAATATTAGTCAAAAACATTTCTTAACCTTACACTGTTTTATTTCTACCACAAACATATAAATACATATACAGGTTGGATTGAGTACAATGGTAACTCATGAATTATATGTACACAAGTCCTGAAGACAATATACAAAAATAGAAAAACATATTAATTGCGCCAACCAGGTGAGACTGGTCAGCAGAAAAATGTTAATGTATGAGATTAGGAACCTCAGAGGTAATGAAAAGAAAATGAAGGAAGATGAACAACACCTTGACTACAATGAACACACAGATCATTACAGTTTATTATTCTTAATATTTTATTTCTTATTTAATTCATAATCACTAAAACAATCTATGTCTCAAATGCGATACAAACATTCATCTATGAAACACACTTGCTCGTTAGAAGGTATAAGGTAGTTTGGACAGTTGTATTTACTTTCTCACTCAATATCATGTCCATGAAAGTGATTAATTTATTTACAAACACCTCAGAATCATGATAATTAATTCCATTGAAATAAGCTTTCATTAAAATAAATTTTGTAAAATATAATCATCACATTCTGCAATCATGCTATTTACAACTTCGAATCGACGCTAAATAAAATACTCAATTTTTATAAAAAATTTTATAAATTTTTTTTAAGGAAGATATTAACATGTTTACACTTAGTTTTTATTGCAAGTAAAATACCCACTTGTCAATTAGTGTGATATGTACATTATTTTCGAATATATTCACATATATGAGGATAACTTCAAAAATGTCATTAAACATATTCACATCATTCTGGAAGTACGGCAATACTCAGTTTCACTTATATTTAAATACGTTAATCTTAGGAATTTACAATAAATAAACTGGCAAGCTTATATACATTCACTGGTTTGAAACCCAGACGGCTTTAATTAACAGTGAATGCCCCTATTATGAATTATTGCATAATTTACACGCTCTGTATAACAGATATTTATAACAATAAATATTTAGATCGACACATTATAAAATGCAAGACAATGGTTATGGCACAATTAACATTAAGGTACATTTCACCTTAATATTACTTATTACTAAGGTGCTAGTCTAAGTATTTATAACTACTACATATGTAGGCCACCTAACTACTTTATGTACAATTAAACAAATCAAATAAATAATGTAAAACACACCTTCCGTGATGTAAGTCTATTCAATTCGGATATGTGTCCAAATTCTCACTACAATTTTACAAGATTTAGACCTACATTCAACAGTAATTAAGAAGTTGGAATAAACGCAGTTATTCGATGAGCAATATAGGTAATCGGATTTCGGACACTAAGTCGATTAGTTAGGAATACAATGCGGGAGTTAAACGATGGAACGGTAAACATCTGAAAAATGTTAAATACAATGAAACGATTTAAATATTCAAGACAACATGTAACACATATTATATAACACGGATTAAGCCTATTTATAGCCAAAAATTTATTAAAATTACATCGATTAAAAATTAAAATTAAATATCTCCTTTATTAAATGACGATATACAGCGGTGCATTCAGGGTGCATACTCGGACCAATATTTAAACCAAACTTGACAAACCGTAACGTCGAATTTTAATCGAATATACTATATAAGTTAATTGAATTACGGATTCGCGCGCGGGTTAAAATTATAAATGCTTCGGAGAACAACAATTAAACGCACGCATCCCTGATTACTGTTTCCGGATAGGTCACTAACGGTATACACATTCATAAAATAACCGAACAGAAATTCAAGCTATATTCCTAATTTTACTTTTCTACAATATAAAACGCCTATACAGAATACTTCGTGAAACGCCGTAGGACAGGGATTTTTGGACAAACCCCGAGTTAAAATTTGTTTCGTTCAATTTATTGATATGAGTCACTCGCAGACAAAGCCCTAGAGCTCGATCGTCCAAAGGTGAACGCCGTTCAAAAAAATAGAAATAGGCTCAAAAAAAATTATTCTCCGTCAATCGCATTTATTATATATAATAGACAACTAGTAAACCAGAAATAAAAGAGTCAGTCTTCAATCACATTTAGTATTAGTAGTTGTAACGGTGGTTTTATTGTTGAAACGACCGCAGTACAAGTCCCCGTAGATGTAGGGACCGGTGATGGGTCATTTGTAGTGTATAGCATAGTGGGAATCGACGCTGCTGTAAAATCATGATTGGACTCCCGGCTCGCTCCTGGACGAATTGTGGTATACCGGCTGGTACTGGGTGTAGGAGGGCGGCGGGGTCTCCCGGGTGAATGTTGAGAGCGTGTGGGCCGTGTAGACCGGGTTGGGCTGGGTGCGCCACGGCCTCTGCTGAGGATGGACCACGTCGGGAGGGGCCTGCTGATCCTCCTGCTGCAGCTGAACCTGCCCCTGGCCCTGGCCCTGGCCCTGCCTGCTGCTGCTGCTGCTGCTGCTGAACCCCCGCCACAACTCCTCTTCCGCCGCTTAGCTTTCCCGCCTGACAATCAATACCGATACAAAAAAAATAAAACTGGCTTCTATAATTAATGAAACGGGTGTTACTAAAATTCTATTAAACCGTATTGGTTATTCGTAATTTGCATATAGGATTAAATCGATGAATGGAGCACTTATTGAAGGCTTTAGAACTGTACAGATCATGGCGTAAACCCTACTCGAACCTAGCCTTGGCCTAGAAGGCGGGTGCTGGCTAAACGGACGGCCCACTCGACAACCCGTATTATGAATGTTTATTCTAGGATCGCCTCGAGACGAGAGACATTGAACAGTCGACGGTTGCGAAACGGTTCGAACCAACCGATCGGGCGATTTCTCAATCGTGGTTCTTTTCAAACGACTCTCTCGACAGATTATAATGAAGTAGGTACCTGTGTTTTGGAGAGCTGGTTTATTTTGTGCTGGTGGCGCAGTGTGCCGGTCGAGTGGTGGGAGCCGACGCCGGCCCCGATGGGGACCTGTTCACTGTCGTGGGCCCCCAGCTCCGAGATCGCCTTCCTTCCGCACTGGCTCATCACTACCGAAGACGGAATACCCACGCTACCACCTCCACCTGATACAAACCCGACAACACACAATAATATTAATAACGGAACAACCGCTCTGTCTCACATTCCAATACTTGAGATCCCACCGGAATTTAGTCACTGATACGATGTTTACCGACTGCTGATCGGTCGGAACGTACCTTGATGCTGAGAATAGCCGTTGTTTCTGTCAAATATATAAGTGTCCGAGTAAACGTTGGAAGAGTAGAAATAGTTCTGGGGCGATTGGACCGAATCGTCGATTTTACTTCCCTGCTGACATATCTGCATCCATCCCTGCGAACATTGAAATACCCGAAGTGATTTTTTACTGTTTTAAAGCGACCGTACAATACAATCAACGTTATCGATGTTAAAGTAGCGCTAATATAAATAGGGCATAACGGAGGGCTTTCCTACATTTATTTTATTTATTCTTCTATTTTCCTTTCTTTTTCAGCCGTCTGTAAGAAAGTTTGGGATGTCAAGTGATGGCAGGGTGTGGATTACTCAGATAGTGCCCCGGCTACAACTATATGCTATAATTTGTTGAGTTCGAATCACTCGAGACCATGATCTGTATATAGCGTGAGATCGGAGATATAGTAGGGCGATGGTTTGAATGTTGTTAATATCAATATAATATAATGGTAGATGTGTAGTTACGGGAGCGAGCCTGTTGGAGCACTTGGGAATGAGGGTGGTAGTGGCGTAGGGTGCCGGTGACGTGGAGCCGTCGGTCGACTGTTTGGCCTGGAAGGTGGTGAGCGAGCCCGCCTGGACGGACTCCACTTCGGCGTAGTCGGCGAGCGGGGGCCCGAGGAGGTGGGCCGGCTGCTCCTTGTCGCTGAGCTCCGAGTGCCTCCACGAGGCCGCCCTGTTCGGCTCTATCCAGAGGGTAGAGTCGTGGGGGTGGGGCACCATGGCCGTCGGGTGGGCCAGACCCACAGCTGCCTTCAGGCTCAGAGGTGTCGCCAGTATACCTCCGTTAGAACGAGAATCTGCAAACACGAACCGAGGACTCGAGTATAATACGGTCGGCAATAATTATAACTGATCCGATTCAACCGCAGAATCGAAGTCTCAATTTCCCATCTATTAACTGATAACCGGGCCAGGTTACGGAGGAGGTATACAAATTTATCATAGCGTATACACTTTTAGAAGAACAATACGTTAAAGCGACAACGTTAGGGACCTTTAAAAAGACAACAATATATAGTCCTTATAAAACTATAATAAAAAAAATTAAAAAATGTCGCGATTTAATACATTTTAAGGCCATCATTACTCGGCAATAAATATTCCGAGTACGATGTAGTAGCATCGATCGAGTCTTATTCTACCGCCCGTTCGGACACGCGTATACAGATATACCAATTGTTTTTCGATCGACTGCCCCATAATCCATACCTGGCAGTGTTGTCTTCTTGCTCAAGAGCTGTCTGCGCCTGACCAGAAGCATGGCGGCGAAGAGGAGGAGCATGACCGCGACCATGCTGCCCAGCAGGGCCATGAACCAAGTCTCCGTCAGGAAGTCATTTGGCCCGGGACCGATGCCGGGCTTCTGGCCAACCGGTTGTCTGAAAAGATAGGACTAGAAGTTAGAGACGATATTCGGAACGTTTTTCGCACCGTAATAACTCCAAAAAACCTCCAAGAGAATGTAGGAAGTGTCTCCGGTATTGAGCTATATGCCAAGAGTTAGTTGTCGATAATTTATTATTCTTAGTTTTATAGAGGATCGATACCTGTGCTGTTGGTCCCTGAGCAGTTGCCTGGTGGCCGGGTCCAGTCTGAGGGTGGCCGGTGATGTGTAGGGGCCGCTGCCTGCCCTGGTGGCCGCCGCCACCTCCACTGTGTACACTATTCCAGAACTCAGGTTGGTCAGCAGCAGCGAGGGAGTACCGGCGTTCACAGTCACGTTGCTCAGCACGGTCTTGTTAGCGGTGTCACCGCCCCTCACCACGACCTTGGAAATAAAAAATATTTCGTTAAGAAAAATGATTTAGGGCCGTCCCGGGAAGTTAACGGATACGCTTCTTCGAGACGCGATTTTTAAGTAATATTGAGATATGTTGAAGGCGTACTTGATAAGTCCTCAGAATTCCATTATGGGCCGTCTGAGGTGGTGGTTTCCACTTCAAGTAGACAGCGCTCGTGTTCAGCAGGACCGCTTCCATTCCTGTAGGCGGTTCGGAGGGAACTGAAATATAAAACCGAAATTGAAATTTCGTCCAACGAACGAATTGTTCGTATACACGGATGTTACGAAAATTTACCGTCTTCCAGGGTCCTAGCTATCCTCGAATTGGACGGCCGACCGTCCAGCGTCTTGTAGAAGGGGATGAGAAAAAACTGATATCTGGTGAACTTGGCCAGGCCCGTGACGAGGAAGCCGGAGGCTTGGCCGGCGTGTAGCACGGTCAGCATGTTGGTGGTACGTGCGGGACCATCGAGACCCCTCGAGTAGATGTAGAAACCTTCCACGAAGTCCGAGTTCAGGATCTGTCGCGGGGGAGAACAGTCGAAAACGTTAGGAAATCAGGCAAAATTTGATAAGCGAGTAGGTTCTCATATTTCGATTATTATAGCGGCACTAGATTGTGTGGTTTATTGGGCAGATATTTGGGTATAATCTCTACATTGGGGATAATCACCTCCCAGACGATCTTGATGGAAGTGGAACTGAGCGGCTGAATCTGTGTCAACTCGACGATGTGTCCGGAGAGGAGCGAGGACTTGGCCTCCCTGAGGAGGGGGTCGCTGTAGTCGTCCGGGTGACCTGGACCGCCTCGGACGGGGGGCTCGGCGGGGATATGCCGTGGGAGTTCTCCGCCCTGACGACGAAAGTGTAGGAGACCTCGGGGTTGAGGTGGTGCTGGGTGTAGGAGAGGGCGGTCACGCGCCGGGCCACCACCACCCAACCGTTACCGCTACTAGTCGTTCCACCGACCTCTCGTCCGAACATTTCGATCTGAAAATTATCAACATTATTGTCAAACCTAAACCCGGTTTGAGCTAGGTAATGTACTTAACTAAAGTTCGTTGTGTGCACTTGCACCGATAAACTAGCGCCCCCCTGAGTGTGGTGCGGAAATGTACTTAACTAAAGTTCGTTGAGTGCACTTGTACCGATAAACTAGCGCCCCCTGAGGGTGGTGCGGAAATGTACTTAACTAAAGTTCGTTGTGTGCACTTGCACCGATAAACTAGCGCCCCCCTGAGTGTGGTGCGGAAATGTACTTAACTAAAGTTCGTTGTGTGCACTTGCACCGATGAACTAGATTACTAAAAATAAACTTTTATGATCGTAAATACGCAGTATCAGATGTTATTCCTGTCATATATTTGGAAGTCAGAACGTAATATTTGTGACCAGTTGTGTGATCAAATATATATTTGACCGATAATCCGACAAAGACTTAAACCGATTAATAAAATCCACCACAGTACAAGTGACAGTGGCAGTGCAGTGAGGATGCCCATCCAAAGTGACCAACACCGCTACTGAAGATGGCGAGCAGCCGAAACCGGTCTAGCAAAGGACCAAACCAGCGAGAGGAGATATAGGATTATATTGATGTCTGACCTGATAGCCGAGTAGCGATGACGAGCCTATCTTGTTGTTGCGCGTCCAGGATATTGTTATACTGTTGTGCGTCCTGTTGACTATTGTTGGCCTGGAGGGCGGGCCCGGGAAGGTGGAGGGCTCGGGCGAGCGGAAGAACGCGATGTTGGGGTTGGTCGGCGACTCCAGCCTCAGGTAGGCGCTCCAGGAGGCCTTGCCGCTCCTCGACGAGGCCACGCACGTGTACAGACCGCTGTCCGATTTAGCCAGATCTGCCAAAGTCAACTTTGAAATTTAGCCGATGAAAATAAATTTGAAAGCGGTCTTGCCTTGAAAAATAACGAATTTTTTCGAACTTCAGGAACCAAGATTTTGCGACTTCGTCGACTGTCGGTATGTTGAGGTCATTATGGATCGTTTGGTTAGAAACGTACAGGGGAGCATTAAGGATGGTACGGAGGCCTTTTGATTGGAATCTCTGGATGCGGGTAATGTTGGATTTCTTGGCGGAACCCCATAGTTCTATGCCGTAAGTCCATGTCGGTTTTAAAATGGATTTGTATATTGTCAGTTTGTTGTCTATTGAAAGTTTTGATGCCCTTTTCAAAAGAGGTCTCAGCAGTCCAAATTTACGATTTCGATCTGTTCTTTTCAGTCGCGTATGGGGGTTGTTTGCAAGTTACGGACTGTTAAACAGTGGATACATTTTCTTAACGGATTTGAAGTTATTTCTGTAATGCTCGACGGCTGTATAAACGTATCTGGTCGTTACCGTGAAGATGGAGGGTGCCTCCGTCCGTGATGTTGATCCTGTCGGAGGGGCTGACGGGGGAGCCGTCCTTGTACCAGGTGATGACTGGTGTCGGGCTGGCGGCGGGTGCGGGCCTGCAGGCGAGGCTGGCGACCGACTTGAGGGGCAGGGTCTGGTTGGTGGGGCCGACCATGATGAGCGGGGGCGGGCTCTCCTCGGGGCTGGTCACCGTCAGCCGGGCCCGCCACGTGTCCGAGCCGGCCTGGTTCACGCCCGAACACACCACCACTGTGCCGGAGTCATCCCGGCTCACGTCCTTCCAGAGTACAACAATTCTTTACTTTCCTTATAACGGCGTACAATGCGTTTCTTAACGTAATTCATACCCGATATTCTGGGGCCTTACCACTAATTCATACATAATTATTATTTGCGTCATTACTGACAGAACTCGTTATATTGTTAAGTTGTTTTTAACTGTTTTATTTTTGCACAATCAACTTATACAGTTATGGGTGCAATTGATACATGTATTTATTTCCGCGTGTTAGTCTTGATAAAGGAACCAGCCAGTGATGGCGCTTTTGACATGTTTTAACTACTGCCCGAGGTGATCTCCGGGCCAGTGGCGTTTAAGCCGTCGTGGTGGGGATAGTGGATGGGTAGAAGAGGAAAGGGACTGAACGAGTGGGTTTGGATGTGGAGAGAGGTGGGAGTGGAATTTGGGAAGCGTGATTTGCGACTTCGTCGACTGTCGGTATGTTGAGGTCATTATGGATTGTTCGGTTAGAAACATACCAGGGAGCATTAAGGATGGTACGAAGGACTTTTGATTGGAATCTCTGGATGCGGGCGATGTTGGATTTCTTAGCGGAACCCCATAGCTCTATTCCGTAAATCCATATATTGTTAAGTACGACCGGAAAAATGCAACATACACAAGATAGTAGCCCCGAAATAAGTACATTTGAGTACTTTTAAAAAGTATTCTTCGTTTATTCTGCTGTCCTAAGAGCTGTTTATTCTTAAGAAGGCATCGCGAAGACCCAATAATAAAGGAGATTGAGAGAAATATAACTTTTCACCCCATTACCGTTCAAATTTAGAGTATGGTCTTTACACGAGAAGACGTTGAGAACGGTATTCTGGAGTACAATAATGGAGAATTAAAGTAATAATAAAATAAAAGTTCGACAATTAAAACTTGTTATTTAGCACTCACACAGTAATTGTGTAGTATTGAAAGAATGGTATTATTCCGCAACAGTTTTTGGTTTTCTGCGATTATTTCGATGTAACTAAAATTTATACGCTCCAATTGCGAAAATAAATATACATATGGAGAGAGAGAGTGTCGATTGAAATTAGAACAATAAAACTGTTAAACTAAACTCTTGAAGGGTGGAAAACGATTCAGATAATTAACAGGACGGCGAGCAACAGGTGGTTAATAACTGTCACAGGGCGGCACATTTCTACTTGAGTTGACTCAGATGATTCTGACTGAAACCAAAGCTTAACCCTTATCTGGTATTCTTATTTGTAGACCAGTATTTATTTTGTCGATTGTACGATTTGATCGTCGCGACTACAACAGGGGGAGGACGAAACTCATACGCATGAACGAAATTAATAACTTAAAAATAACTCCCTTTTCCTTAATCTCCTATTGATAAAAAAATTCCCGAAGCTTTAAAATCAAATATTAATTCAAAAATATATTCTCAGAAGCAATCGGATATTACGTATAAATTCAATTACCGGGCACTATAATTTGCCGTTAAACTTAAGTCATTAAATGAGAGAGTAAATGAATTGCTTACAAAAATGAATGGTGAAATGAATAATGAACCTGTACATGAAGTGATTAGAGTAATTTTACATATTATTTGTACAGGGCCATTGGGGGGTGTGCGACAGATTTGCCGATAGAATTATAACAAATTAAACACAGGACACGATCGTATTATCAGGAATGGAAGTTTATTTATTATTAATTGCTTATTGTTTTTATTGATGACTGGAACGGGAAAAATAAATGGCTCTTTTATCCGAGTCAAATATAACCAAATTATATTACATTTGCATTAACTCGGCAAATCATTTATCGCAATTTCCCTTTGAAATTAGTCTTATTGGCTAATCGGAATAATTTTTTATAATTTCTTTATTATCCTTTATCCATTATCCATTATTATCTTCTGTCTCCTCTCGCTGGTTTGGTCTTTTGCTAGACCGGTTTCGGCTGCTCGCCATCTTCAGTAGCGGCGTTAGTCACTTCGGATGTTTTTTGGGCATCCTCTTGGCACTGTCGCTGTCACAATTGCCAAAGTGACTAACACCGCGAGCGGCCGAAACCGGTCTAGCGAAAGAACCGAACCAGCGAGACGGAAGAAGACGAAATCTGCGGTTAAAAATGTTGTCTCAATAGTGCAGAACAATATAGGGGCAGAGTGTATAAATATAGAGCGGGAATTGTGTTACAGTTTAGGGTTAAGATAAGCCGGCCTACCTGGAGGGTGAGTACAGCTTGTCCGTCGGGAGTTGTGGAAGCGACGAACCGGCCGGCACTCTCACCCGGGTAGAGCAGAGTCCTGTTACCCTCGAACGACCAGAACACAGACGGCCTCGGGTTACCCTCGATTCCGCAGACGAACAGACCGTCCTCGTTCACGCGCACGGTCACGTCGCTCGGCTTCACCATTATCACGGGAGGCGCTGAAAACAACAATAATAACCTCTATCAGCAGCGACCAGCTGTTAACGTCTCGCAGCGCACTTACTGAGTACGCCAACATAACGGAATTTATGTTCCAATGTATGCATATTGACTGACAAAAAAATGTTAATGTCTATTTTTATACAATTTTAAAAAATAGTCCCGGCAGTAAAAATCTTTCTAGGGTTCCGCTCGGTTCGATTCCTACAGGTAGCACAAGTATAATATATAAAATATAAAAGTTATTTTTCTACGCTGACAATACAAAATGTAAGAAGGCGAATAAATACTTTAATTTAAAACTATAAATATCGGGTTCCGATTTTTGTGAATATTTGACTGGTTTCTCACATCTTCTAACTAGCTAACTCACCACCTTTATTACGCGCGTTCGTATCACGAATACAGATATATCAATGAAGAATATATCCTCTCCCAGAGGCTAGCCCACCCTGGCCCTCACCAGCTGCTTCTTGTGTATACGCGCCGTTGAATATAAGAAGCAGAGTGTTTCGTGAATACAAAAATATGAAAAAAATATAGGTCATATTTTATATTTAGCCGGATTAAGATAGAGTTGGTGGTTGGAAATGTCGGCTTACAGTGTACAGTAAGTGTGGCGGAAGCGGATATTGTGCCGACTCCGTTGTCGGCCTCGCAGCTGTACTCGCCCTCGTCCTCCGGCGTGATCGACTCCAGCCTGAGCGATTTGTCCTCCAGCGACTGGACCCTGTTGAGCGGCATCGCGCCGCCCCCGGCCGTCCGCCTCCAGATCACCTCGGGCACCGGGTCGCCCCCACCCGGCAGTCGAACACCACGCTGCCCCCGGCCAGCGTCACTGCGTCCTCGGGACCGCGCACCATGTACGGCTTGACTGCAAACAAGAAACTAAATTTAAACTTTTTTTTGTAAAACTCTTTCCAACCATCCTCAATACAGCCCGGCATGTTTAACCAATCGCACCGTTCGCCACGGCCACAACATAAACGACAGTCAGGAATGGTTTTTTCCAGAATTGAATATTAAAGAACGAGTCGGCATTTATTCTTGAGCCAATAACTTGGCACCTGTGAAATTTTACTGCCTGGCGGCTACTTCTTTAATCTTAAATTCTGAACCAATCCGCTCTTCTCGATCGCGGGTCAATTTTCTACAAATTAGAATACAGGTAGGTAAAGGTAGAGATTATATCGGACCGTGTGACTCACCGTGTACTCGAAGTAGGGCCACCGCCGACTCCCTAACACCGACTGTGTTTTTAGCAATGCACTGGTACCGGCCGTCGTCGCTCTGGCGCACGTCCTGTATGGCCAGGTTGCCTCCGTCAACCAGCCTCAGACTGTACAAAAATGAGATTGAACAATGAATTATAATAAGATATTCTAGTAAAATACTAGTAAAATGCAAGGGAATATCCCAACCGTCGTTCCCAGCTACATGTTAGTCAAAACTCATTCGGAAGATGTCGGCCGGGTTTACCCCCAGCGGCTCCCTGGCTGGAAAGCCCACAGGAGGTGATGACCGTACAGAGAACAGCCGATGTAAGTTGGGAAATTCAGTAAATAAGAAATATCATAGGCGCGACCGTTTTAAAATACGAGGAAACTTACCGTTTTGACCCTTCCAGATCCAATACTTGACCGTTTCTTTTCCAGGTAACCGTCGGCTCGGGGTGGCCCTTGGGAGGGCCGCATTCGAGAAGGGCCGTCTCCCCCTGAGCCACCCTCATGTTCTGCGGCTCCGCCCTGAACTCGTCTCGCAGCACTGAAAAAGACGAAATAATATTTAAATCGAGAAAAAAAATTCCGCCTATATTTGAATTCCTGCTCTCGAGTTACTTTCCGAAATCTTTTATGGATCGTAGGGGAGATTCGGGTGGTGGGGATTGTTTAGGGATATGGATCAAAACTAAATTTAATAGTGGGCAACCCCTGGGTGCGTTATCTGCGATTTCACCCCGTAAACAAATCGTATATTAATTAAATTTAATAGAAAAATTATATAAACGAGTACCAATAGAGGTTGATCTCGCGTACCGGCGACACTTGCCCAGGGGAAGTGTTCATATTTTGCATATGTTCGTCGGTGGGGAATTCTACATATTGGCCCCATTCGGAGTCTCGCGGCCGACAAATGGGGGCCGGGCCCGATTTCTTCCCTTTCATTTTCCTTTTATCCGCCGTCATTTTTCCCCCGCCGGGTAAAAAAAGTGCTGGAAAAGACACTCGGGAAAAAGATAAGCGTGTCCCGTTCCGAATTATATGTTGTGGGGTAGGTGGGGGTTAGGTGCGTTACGCTCCACCGAAGAAGAATCATATTAGGAATGCGTTCACGTCTGCGATAAGGAAGAAAAGCGATGTCTGAGGGAGGCCGGCCCCACAAAAAGGGTTTCCTCGTAGTATTTCCTATCTCCTCAGCCAGGGACTCTCTCCCTCTCCGTCTCGCTTTCGCCTTTTAATCCGTAGAGCTATGAATATTTAAGCGCATTCGTCTCTCTCTCTCTCTCTCTCTCTCTCTCTCTCTCTTCTTTCCCCGCCTCTCTTATATTGCCCGCCGGATATTTATCGGGGTTTAATGCTAATACTCGGGCCGACTAGAATGGGCCTACGTCTACCCCCGGGGCCGGCACCGCCACCAGAACGCCTTATGTCCCGTCCGTCTCTCCACTATCCGATTTTACATTATAATAAACGAGGGGAAGGATAAAAAAAAGAAAAGGAGGACAGTCGAGTCTAATATATAACGCAAAGAGACAATTAAGCCGGGTAATGAATCCGCCTCGTAAAATTGATTAATCGACCCATTGTGTGTGTGCCATGAATACCAGAAATTTCAAAAAGCCGATTACTGAGACGTGAAAACGTTTCTATTACCAACCATAAATTATAAGAGTATACAAAAATAGAATTATTATACGCGTTGAGATTATTGAGCAGGAGGAAGATGGCGGTATCATTACGAAAACGTAACAAAGAAAACAGTACAAATTCGATATAACTCCGGGAACATTTCTATGCGACGATTATTTTCAAACGGGCGAAATGGAACAATATTCGAGGTGAATTATTGCCAATTGAATGACGATGGAAAAAAATGTGAAATAGGTCCGGTAATTGGAAAATACCTTTTCGATGGATGATATCCTCCCGGAATGAGGAGACGATATTGATTGCCGGGAGCGCTCTAACACACATAATGTGTTTTGAGAGGGAAGAAAGTGGGCACTCCCGGGGCCACTATCCTATCCTTTTCTTCCATTAACTCTTCCCCATTCACTTTCTCAATCTCCACCGCCTCCAGAACTCCTTGCAATTCCCCTCCCGCCCCCGCCCCCGCCCCCACCCCCGGGGTTGAGCCCACAGGCCCAGAGATAGGTCGACCCGACCGGGAGTAATTACAGCCCTCGAGGGCCTCGCATCAACTCTCAAACCACTTATGGCGAAAAATTAACTTTCAACAATAAACAACAGTTAATGTAGAATGTTTCGACAATTGGCTGGTGAAACCGGTTATTGAAAATATATTTGATCGCTAAATATAGGTCAGGTGCTAGACTGGTCTCGGTTTCTCGCAGTTTGCAGTAAATTAGAAGTAACACCTCTGCTATAAAACGTCAGCTGTAAGTGGGTAGCGACAGTTGCCCATGGGTAACCAACGTGTATAAGTATTACGCACGGAATGCTACTGAAGTCGAAAACGTAGCACCCAATATCGGACCATGAATTTCTGTCGGTATGGTTGCAGCACTATGGCTGCAAATTTTTCTGTAGTAACGAGATTATGAAACTAAGAATTATTATTAACGATTTACCCAAATCAAAAATTTATACGGGACAGCGTTAACTTTCGACTTTATAGCGAAAAGACACACAGGCCGAATTACGCGTTGTAACACTGTTTGTAGCCGGTTATACACGATATTTTCGCCTCGAATTCATGTCCGAAAAATAGGTCGACTGCCTAAAAAAAAGAAAAGAAAATTCTCTTTCTCTCTCTCTCTCTCTCTCTCTCTCTCTCTCTCTCTCTCGAAAGAAATAGTGAAACGGGCCCGTTTTTTAGTTGACGGCGGTGGGGGCATTTATTATTCGGTGAGTGTGGCAGAAACCGGGCCAGTTTAGCCCTTAGACCGAATATAAAGTACCACCACCACCCCCCGCCCAACAACCCTTGGGTGAGAGAGAGAGAGAGGGAGAGAGGTGGAGAGAAAGAGGAATTACAAAAGGAAATGTGAACAACACGGTAAACGGAGGGGGGGCTAGGGACAGAGTTGAGAGGGAAGAGCGGGGAGCAGCTTCGGCCTCTCCCAGAAACAGAAGAGGGCCACCGACAAGATTGTGACCCGATGGTATCGTTTGCCACGGGCACGCACCACCACCTTCAAAAATTAACCCCTTTTTTCAGCCTTTTCAGTTACTAGACAAAGTGCACCGGAGATAATAGGAACGCCTACGAGGCTAGACATGTGTAGGAAACGAGGATTCTCGTCGGAGAAACCGACGGTAAGAATTTACACAACATAAATATTACTTAGGACATTAATTTTCAAGAATCAATCGCCAGCAGGAAAAGAGATTCACTTAGCGCAAGTGTAGTACAAACTGATCTAATCGTTAGAATCTCGTGTGCTTTTGAAATTCTCCGAATGTAAATTTTTAATAATGTAATCCCAAAAAAAAATAAATAACACCCCTTTTTCATTATTTTTAAGTTTCGCGATTTATTTTAAATAAATAAATCGGTTACAACACTAGTTCAAATAATTTTTCAAATGCTTAACGGGGTGCCGAAACGGCGAAGCCCTTTCGCGAAAACCCGACTTCGAATTTTCGCGCAGTGAAATAATCCTCGGCGTTTTCGCGTGTCCCGGGGGGCGGTGGGTAAAAACGCGAAAATAGAACCGGCAACGGCAGGTCGAAATTATTGCCGGCGAATGTAAATTTGAGTGGGGGGAGGGGGGGGGCAGTGAGAAAGAGAGCGCCGAATTGAGGAAGCCGCCCGGTCAGATTGTAGATAGAAAAAGGGGGATGGAGGCGGGAAGTGGCCACAAGACAAATAGCTTTGGCAAAAGGCCGGAACAGTTGCCCTTAAGTTTGACACGCACTCACGCCAACACCAACACCAATCCTGTCAGCGATGTTCACCTTATTCCACCAACGGTTATATACAAAGCTTCACCACAACACTAACTAACCAGAGAAGAGAAAATTCAAATGAGAGAAATCCGTCCAGGAAAATAATCTCAGCCTCGTATTTTAAACAATTGGAGAATTCGATCATTTTAATTTTATTTTAAGCAAAAAAAATTTAAGGAATTTACTTGGCTTATAAGAATAAATTTATTTTTATATCCCTCCGTAAATAGTTTTTATTAAGCTTGTTTTAATGATACAAGCGATATTATAATTCTCCTCCAACTACAATACGACGAATTATGCTCTCGGCAGTCTGTTATTGCAGTAGTTGCGAATAGTTTTAGCAGGTTCTAGTTATTTTTTTAAATTTTCTATAAAAGATGTACGTAATTCCACTGAAAAGAATGGTTTAGTTTTCGGACTGGAAGCGGTATAAATTATTTTTCGTACAGTAGGTATATAGAGCAGGAGGTTTTTTCCGTTTGTCGTAGTTTCTTTTCGGGCGCTCGGAGAAAATTAACCTCGAACGGAGGCAGAGTAGGTCTGGAGGTCTGAAACTATTCCGGGCCGAACGAATGCTTAGGCGATCGCAATTTTCTTTACAGGCAGTTGGTTTTACGACAGAGCCCCTGGGAGAAGAGCCCGTTGCTCACGCGAACATTTCTAGATCGGTCCGCTCAATCTAAAACGTCCCCGGATCGATTCCAGTTAACTGTTTCATGAATGGTCGGAGAGCACAGGCACAACTCGCCCAAAATGCTATCGACACGCTCCGATAGACAATCGGAATATTTTATTTTCGGTGTTAATAAATTATTGCTAATTTTTAGATATCGACGACCGCCAAATTGAAAGTGAAAGGCTGTATTCGGCATATAATTCAGGACTGAGGAGAGGAAAAAACAAACAGGGACTCAGAAAATCAGAAGCGAGTCGGCCGAATATGATTCTGCCTAATGGACGGCAAACGCGGAGTCAAATTTGTATTAATCAAACCGTTTACCCTTGAACCATCGTCGGGTTTCATTCCCCTTTCATCATCCCTCCCTATAGTGCGGTGAGTACCCTCGCCTGAAATAACGCCGATAATTTCATTTCTTAGCACTATTCTCACCCCAGTTTTCGTGTTTGCTACAATTGCAAAAAGTCCACACAGAGGGCGAAGAACAATGTTTTACCTACCAATTAAAACGTCGACTATAAACTGGGGTGAGTGGAGGGGCCCGGAACTCCCTCAACCCCCCCTCCCCTCCCCACAAATACAACAGGGTCCTAAACCGAAGGGGTTGACTCTCCCCGGGGATAGGAAAAGGGTTTGTAAACCCTTCCTGCAGGAAGTGTTAGTGTTGGGGGTGTGCCTGCGCCTTGTTATCCAGAAATGAACCGAACATTCCGACGTTAGCAAAAGCCGAATGCGCCCACCGAACCGAACACACCCCCTCCCCCCGCCACCATATTACTCACCCTTTATTGTGCGATCATAAACTTTATCCTATCTTACAAACTTGGGATTAGCTACGAAGCTATAGCGAGTGGGGAGAGACTTCTGCAAGTATCTGTTGTATTTTGACCTCATCGTAGCCGCACAGAGAAACTTCTCGCAGAATTTAAGGATTTCACCTTCGTGTATCGTCATCATTGGGGATGTGGTAAGGAAAACGTTCCCTTGAACATACACTACGGTTTAGTGTACTAAGAATGAATTTCATGATGGAAGGAATGCCTATAACTGGGGGCGCGGTGTATTGAATTAATAAGCGGCATATTTAATATACTTCTGTTATGCCGCAGTTATAAACTACTCGCTATACTACACTGTAATAATTACTATAAAATACTTTAATTAATCCAATTATATGTTCTTGAGTAGGGGACGTTGTGGGACGTTCATACAGTATTTTATAATCTATAGGATGCAGGCTCGGACACCGGGGGTATTTTTATCGAAGCTCACCAGTCGTAAAAAAAAAAAAAGGTACACCGTCCAAATCCCCTGGCCGCCGGGCATTGACCAAAAAGCTTCGGAAAGTCGATGCCGAAAGCCGGAGGTACAAAGGACACAGAGACGTGGACGGAATTTTCAGGGGGGAACGGAAATAAACACCGCCGGCGTTTAAGAGAGATAGAAAGAGAGAGAGAGAGAAGGGACATGGAGAATGGACGAGTGCTGGAGTGAGACAAAAGAAACGGGCGGGGTCACAAAGTAGACGGGGCGAGGACAATACGGGCGCCGACCGCGGGTTGTATAAGATTTGATTGGATAAGAGGGAACAGAAACCGGGAGAAAGAGGAAGGAAAAGGAGCGGGGCGGGGACAGTGAAACCGGCACTTGGGGTGACAATATAATTTCCGCCGTGTGATCGAGGAGGCACCGGCCGGAGCCCTCGCTCCAATTTAGCCCCCCCGATATAACCTTGGGGCTGATATTTGCAAACAACCGAGAGCTAACTCCTCTTTGAGGGTCGACAACCGGGGGCCCTGTTTTCGGTCTATAAATCTAATTATCAACAGCGCGCTAATCTAATTAGGCTCACTTTTGACTCGTCTAAAAAGACACCGAATAACAATATCGTATACTGTACTTTACTTTATTCGAGTAATGTGTTTTGTTAAATGAAAAACCCAACATCCCATACGCGTAATTTCCATTCTGTTTTCTCAAGAGCTTCGTATCAGACAATACTTCTTTTTTTTATTGTTTGAAGGTTGTGCATAGTGTTTACCATGGGGCGGTAAAATTTTGAATCCAAATAGACTTAGTGCCGACGTATCATCTCCGACCGAACCCATTGTTACGGCGTATAATTGGAATCGGGTCCTATTTTAACGACGGGGCGGCTTGAGGGGAGTGGGAATTGTTAAGGAGGGGTGGGGGCCGGGGATTGGATTCAAGTATCGAACACTTGATGGAAAGCTAATCCAATTTCTGGTGTAATCCGTGAAGGGGGTTGATTAGCGGGCAATCTGGGCACAAGGGGTAGAGGGGTTGGGGGTTGAGGGGTGCCTGCTCCTCCTCCCGGGCTCTGGCGGCGCCGAGACACGCGAGTCGCGAATTAAATAAAAGCGAGACTGCCCGGAGGAAGAGGGACCATTACTGGATTTCAGCTCGAAACAGAATGAACGCTACTCTTACTTATAAAAGTAACCTGCCTCCAGTAGAATTCTAAGGGACCGCTATTAGAATGATTTCGAAATGGGTGTGGCATCGTTACGCAAATTTACAATATTGTTGAGCGAACTCGGTTTAATTCGGCGGATAAAATACAGAAGGGCCGATCGATTTCAACCTATTGGAGTTGTAAAACCAGAGTTGCGACTGAATCGCCGCCGAAGAGGGTCCAATATTTATACAGTCGAAAATTTGAATTACAGTTAAAAATGCTGATGGAAATTTCGAGATTTTATTCCGGATGGTCCGTTAGCAAATACTTCAATTACATATTAGTGATTTGAAAGGTTTACTGGCTCCTAAAAGGCCGGGAGTTGTCTCTGTATTTTCGACGGGTTCAGAGACCGTCGGATATGGGAGGGGAGGCACCGAGGGGAGGATTTCAAGTAAATGAAGGATTTTAGCGAGCGGGGGAAGGTCGGGACGGACGTTATTTGACAAAATAAAAGGGGTCCGGGTTTTAGGGAAGAGACCGGGGGGAGGAGGCTTCATCAGGCGCGTTTTGTTTCAGCGCAGTTTTGTGTTCGGTCTCCGGCCGAAACCGGGCCGGGGCCTTATCGCGTCCCCAACAGAAAAACCAACTTAATTTCTATGGGCCGATGGCGCTCTTCACTTCCCCTCGGAGGTTCCGCCCCCTCGACACCCCCGCCACCCCCGACCGGCGGCCCGCTTGATTGATGAGCCGCGTAATTAGTCCGTTTAGCTGTCGCCTCCTCCTCCTCCTCCTCCGGCCCCTAATGGCGGCGCGACTGGGCAAAAACTTTATTCATTATTGTCGCCGCTATTTGTTATTTATCATCGGGAATATTTTCCCGAGTAGCCGGCACGAAAGGTATTATCCGCCCGAAGTTGGGCGAGTTTTGAAATTCGCCTTCACTCTCTCTACGAAAGTTGACCCGCGGGCCCCTTATCCCGGAAAGTTGGTATTATTAATGGACTTTTAATTTTGGTTCCGCCCTGAAAATGCCGCTTATGTTATTATTAGATTCCGGCGAATAATGGTGTCGTTACTTTCCGAATCCGGTCAGTAATGAGTAACCTATCTTCCATTGAAGGAAAACTCTTCACGACTGCGTTTGTTTCATCGAATGTAAAAATATACAAGGGCGGCGCTCTCAACACTCGTACCGAAATGCAGGCATATAATGAATTAATAGGATTTACGAGTAAATGAAGGACCATTCGCATTTAATTATTTGTTGAAATAAGATTATTTTAAATTGATGAACATTTAAGCGAGGAAGAAACTGGCTTATTTTATTGATCCATTTGCGAATTTCGTGGAACTAAGTATTTAAAAATGTAATGGTTATCTAAAGATGAGTCTTGAATTTTCCAATGTATTTAAAATAAATAATATATAAATAAATATATATATGGTATAAAATATGAAAAATGTATTTCAAGGACGGTTTATTTACTGATAAGTTGGGATCGGAACATACAATAGCGGAGGGATATAGCCCGAGGATATATATGGTATAACGGATGAATGCCGCCACCATAAACGTCCCGTACGCAATTCGGTAAGATAAATATAAATCTAGCTAAGATATTCACAGTTTCCACGGTGAGAACGTATCGTAAAAGGCATCTCACGAGGTACCTGTATGTAAGAGAACACCCTGAAAATGGGCCCATAAAAATGCAATGGCGCATTTACCGGCTTACCGGCTGAGTACTTAGGCAACGCACGATCTCGAATAAATACTCGAAATCGGTTAACAATTTATAAACAAAAAATAGTAAATAAAGTACTCACGCGTTACAGCCCTCAAGAGAGCGCTTAATGAGAAAAGTACTATAATATGGTGCGTAAATAAGGATGTGACAATAAATAAGTCCTCCATTATAGAAATTTGACAATAATTTTTACTTTCAATTACACGTTTACTTTATTGTACAATTCCCTTACTTTCATTTACTGTGTGGTATAAATTCTGTTACTAGTTTAATTGTTACTAAAGTTCGGGACTGGGGGTAGGATCTACCTTCCTCTTTCCTTTCGGTGGAGGTAATTTACAAATCGGTTTTGAATAATTTCAACGTGGAACGAAGCTCTCCCGACCACCGCAGCTTCCATTTATATTCGCAGATAAAGGCGGGCACTCGGCTAACACTGATTAGTCCATCTTCAAGCCCCAGTATATTATAACACGAATTTTTCCCCAATATATATACCCAACGAACTTTAGTTAAATACATTTCACAGTTAAGCACATTTTTCATGACTTTTTATTTTTATTTCACAATATTGTTTTTATTTTTCTATGAAACATTTGAGATTCTTATTAAATAAAAATTACTACATTTAGATTAACTAGCGCCCCCCTGAGTGTAGTACGGAAATGCACTTAACTAAAGTTCGTTGGATGCACTTGCGCCGATGAACTAGATTGCTAAAAATAAACTTTTCTCAAGCCGAAACCGGTCTAGTGAAAGACCAGACCAGCGAGATGAGACAGAAACACAGGAAATCTACGGAATTTGTCACGTATCACGGACTTTGTTATACACAGGATACAGAGCAGTGTCAGTTCCGACAGGATACTTCAACCCATCATTGTGCTACTGACAGGAAGCTACTGACGGAGTAAAGAAGCCGAAGACCACAAATATAGGAGTATTATAATCACCAGTGTTGAGGACAATGGTTAAATGCGTCAATAATTTACGCCTCCCCCTCCCCCGGAGTTCTAATAACCTTTGGTGTACTACTCCTTTAAAAAAAAGGTCAATTTTTTATCGTTTACCAATTTGAAGGCGAAGATTAGAAAGGGCGATAATGGGGCGGCCGGGGACAAAAACCATTTGGTTTTCTGCCAGCATCCCCCCGGCGCTAAAACCCTTTCCCACACCCCCTTCGGCCACCCCCAAGGGACAATCCAATTGCCGTTACATCCAACGAGATCATAATTGGGCATTTTCCTCGCACGCCAAAACGCCCTTGAGAATAGAGGACGCACAAAAAAAAGAGAGAGAGAAGAAAAAAGAAAACTGGCATCGATAGAAGTTTCGGTGTAAAGTATTTAACTGAAAATCGGTTGTCGACAGTGAAAATTCCAGAGAAAACTAGTGACATCCCTGTTTTGATAGAGTTGAGGTTATTTCTACTTTCCTAATATTTATTGCTTAGTTGATTAACCCGGATCGAGGTCATCGCGACTGGCAAACGAATGATGTCCGTACAATCTTTAGATTCACTTAAGTGGAAAGCTCGATTTCCTTAAGCGACTAGATGTCACTTCAGAAGCGAAGAAAAATTGCACAGTGTTGCAATGCATCATTACTATGCACGCAGTTCATTGAATACAGTAGTAATAAAATCATATTAATATCAAATTAACGTGTTTTGTGTTTTTCGTGACCTCCGTTCGAGCAGAGTGCAAAGAGCGACTGAGCCGCGGTCGTTCATTAACATTTGTTTTCATCTCGAACAAAAACAATCTGACTAAATAGGTGCAACTGGTGTTCTCAACAGTCCGGTGTTCGAAGTCATTTTAACACGGCCGAAGTTTGCGGCTTAGCCGGGGACTTTTATCTTGCTTGTGAATTCGGTCAAAACGATTTTGCCGGCCGCGTCAAAGCGAACCCGGCGTTAATTAAACATCGGATTTCCGGCGCGGGGCGTCGGCCTCCTGGCCAAATGAATTATTAAGGCCGGGACGATTAAACAGACCCTTACCGAGGTGACACCTGTGCGGCAATGAAAGGGTTCACCTGTGTTGTCGCACATTCAATTAGCCCGGATTTATTTATTAAAGGGTACAGAGAAATCTCCAATACCGACCGGTTACTTAGTGATACAACAAACCGCAAAATTGCATTTCTCGTTCGTCGTTGTTTTGCTTACAAATGGGGGCAAGATACTTGTCTACTAACTGTGGAATATCCACAGATATTTCTTCAGTTTGCAATTTTATCCACAATAAGAAGACGCTGTTAAAAGTTTATATCCATCCTAACAACCGGAGTATGTTCAGGCGCAGCAACCGTCGATATTTCCATAATACTTATATTCGACTCCTGAATACATACATACAGAAATAACATTATTATTTATTCTGATAATATAAGTTTATTAATGTTGTAGATTTACATCCTCTCGCTGGTTTGGTCTTTCGCTAGACCGGTTTCGGCTGCTCTTCATCTTTTTGACCGACAATCCGACAAAGACTTAAGCCGATTAAGACTCAACTCAAATAGAATATCCCCCAAAAACACAATAACAAGGGACGTATATATACACACGACGAACAAACAACCACCACAGTACAAGTGACAGTGACAGTGCAGTGCCCAAACAACATCCAAAGTGCCAAACTGACTAACACCGCTACTGAACATGGCGAGCAGCCGAAACCGGTCTAGCAAAAGACCAAACCAGCGAGAGGAGACAGAAACACACGAAATCTACGGTATTCCAACCCCTCGCAGACCACAAAACAGGTTTTTCTAAACTATTTATTGAAGTTATTTGTTGCTATATACATAGCAGTTACAATTACATAGTTCGTGGGCTTGTATTCTCTCTGACTGGACGGTTGCCTGTAGTCGGGTTATTAATGGCGGACAAGCTAGGGGAGCTAACCCCCTCCCGTTTTCCTAATTACAAAGGGGCGGGGGAGGGGGAAATAAAAACCTGGATCCGTCCAATAAATCTGACCGACAAAAGGCGGGCTCACAAAGAGCCTACGTCGCCTTTACACATTCCTCCATCAGGTACCTCCCGCCGTTTATTAGCCACAGCCAGCCACTTCAAATATACCCTCGGCACTACCTTCCTCTACCCTTCGCTAATTCGGAGTCCGCTAAACTCCGGTCGAAAAGATTAATTGGATAATAATAGATCAGACGTCTCGCAATTGTAGTAAACCCTCACCTGGAAAGAGGTTGGAAGAAATGTCCCACTTCTGCCTCCGATGTCACGAGACCCTAATAGGGACTTTCAGTCGGGTCTCTCTTCTGGTTCTTTCTCAACCTGTGCCTGTGTACTTCGTATATTCAGAATACAATTTTTAATAGTAAATTCCGGAATAGACCTCGCGGTAGCAGTGGGGCGTACGAACGGTCTTTGAGCTCCAGACGCTATTACGAGAAACCAGACCGAACTGCAAGAATTAGCCCACGTTTCAAAATCCTAAATTACTGTTCTCAAAACCCTTTTAAAAATTAATTTTTATCGATATTTTCGAAATAAAATTATAAAGGCAACGAATTCGCGGCATGTTCTATAGCTGCATAAAAGATGCGATCAATATATTACTGACATACTGATTTGGTGCCTCTTTTTTCTTTTTAGTGATTAACATTTTCATTGAGTTCGTGTCTGGCGGGATGATTTGTAGTTGGTTAAGAAGGGCCTCGGCGGTAAAGCGGGCCCTGTGCCGGCCCTTAGATTAGAGCGGTCGGCCGGCGAATTGAATTAACGGGATGAGCCGGTTCATCCTCGGGGGTATTATCAAGGAGCCGCCCCCGCCGCCCCATTCACGCCTCGTTTAACCGTTTGACCCCGCACACCAACCACCATCACAGTTATCTACAGTCGTGTACCGCGCTCCACGGTGTGAAATTAGCCGCCTTAGGGCTCTACTCAGTCCTCCGGAGTAAGTGACCCCCGTTTTGAACTCGCACTAACTAAGGGATAGCAGTTTCTCAGTCATCAGTCAGCCGCGCGATATTTTGAAATATATACAGTTTTATATCCTATTATTCGTAAATATAGAACTTAGAATGCCGTAGATTTCGTGTGTTTCTGTCTCCTCTCGCTGGTTAGGTCTTTTGCTAGACCGGTTTCGGCTGTTCGCCATCTTCTCACTAACACCGCTACTGAAGAGACCAGCGAGAGAAGACAGAAACACGCGAAATCTACGGAACTTCAATTTGTAAAAATTCCGAACGACGAAAAATACGGTGAATTAAAATGTCGAGTGAATATACTACTCATTAAGGGATGAGAGAATGCGGGGGTTGGAGGTGGAGCTCTGTCCCATCGGAAAGGATTGTTTATTTGTCCATCGAATCATTTGGATCGGGCCTGATTGAATTGAGAGTCCGGATCGCATTTATTACTAATATTTACCCCCCACCTCCACCCCCCTATACAAATCCAATATCCAATATTGGAGTGGAGACACGGTGACCGTTGGTAGAGGCAGGGGTCAATCGAGCGTTAAACCTAACGATGTTTTTCCGTACGGTTTGTATTATTTAGTACAGCGGGGTGAGCAGGGAGGAGGGGGAGGTTGAACGGAGCAGAAATTATAACCGGAGTCGAAAAAAAAGAAAAACACCGGATTATTGAATCGTTTACGCGTCACAAAAGCGTAGGCCATTCGTAACGGCGCGGACATTTTCCAATAATTGTTTAGTCGTGGGCTGTTGTATTGAATGAAACAGGAGAATAAATAAATCCGTATTCGTATTTATATATTCCTAAATAATTTTAACGTTACGAAATATAGATTTAGTTTGAATGTCTATTCGGCCTTCTGCGTCGTTTTCTGAACCTAGGTGTATCCTACGTCGGTAGTCATAATCGTGTTCGGAAAGGGCCCCCTTAATAGGTTTTACATTCGACCAATTTTCGGGAACAACGGGATGGGGAAAGGGCACAATTTAAATTTCAGCACGCGCAACGAACACCGTTATCGAGTTAGACAAGTATCGGACGGTATTAATAAAGGGGTGGTTGGTTGGAGGGCGGCAAACGAGCCGAAGATTGGAGCGCTAATGTCGTCACAGCCGTTAGCGGGTTTTACCAAATTGTTTCATAATGGGCGGCGGTAACGAGTTGGAAAAATATTTATGGGGAGCCGATACCGGTAAGTGAATGACGGGCCCGGGGGCGGTATGGGGAAGGAGAGGGGGTTTTTGCCCCTTGTTACAATGCAATTTAGACGGCCGATGAACTCCAAAGGCTAATTAGACTCTGCCCACCCCCCTACTACACTTGATTAGCCCCCTTCCTTCAACTACCCCCAA
This sequence comes from Lethocerus indicus, assembly GCA_019843655.1. Classification (NCBI taxonomy): domain Eukaryota; kingdom Metazoa; phylum Arthropoda; class Insecta; order Hemiptera; family Belostomatidae; genus Lethocerus; species Lethocerus indicus. The sequence continues at coordinate 29,419,320 of JACDQD010000003.1, read as the reverse complement.
CCCCCTGGTTAGCCTGCCCTGAGGCCTTATTTACCCCAGACGGTCTACTTAACGTGAGTTACTATTTACCTGAAACAATATTCCTACGTTTTAAAGAAAATTATGAAAATAACAGACAGGTCCGATTGATACACGAAAAAAATTGTCGAATTTTTTTTTTTTAAAAAATGTCTATTATAAAAATTATATAGTGTGTTTCGGCATTATTTCAGCTCCACTTAGGGTCAATTTCAACGCGGAAATTAATGAAAATAATTCAGTCATATCCAAACACTGTAGAGATTTTAAAGGACTTGTTTTCGATAAAGTGTAGTTATAAATAATTTATATATATATATATATATGTATATATACATATAAAACATTGTATTCAGGTAAGGTTGGAATATAGCGTGCGCTACTGTATTTCGCCCGGCTGGTTTCGAGATCTGCCGAGCCGTTACAACACATCATCGTTGCGGGTTTAGTATCTGAGCGCGCCGCGTTAGGACCCGTCCTCGGGGTCACATCGAGAGGAAGCTCCTTGCCATTGCCGGCTTTCCCAGGGGCCGTTATTGAAACCCCGGTTGGGCCGTTTCTGAAAATCCAAACTCAGAGAGTCTATCGGACCGCCGTCTCTCGACGAATGGAATTTTCCATTCGTATCGCGATTTTCCACGGTAAGTAAGCGCCAAGTGGAAGGAGCCGAATATATGCACTATTCCCCAGGCTGCGCACCGCTCTCAACTGCAGCTATCTCGTATACCTCCCCTCGGTAGTTTAGATATATAAGAAGAGATAACAAGGATGTAGTCTACCCTCTATTCAAGGTTAAAATGAAAATTACGACGAAAACTGAAAAAATACCAATAAATATACAGTTTTATGTAATGCAGTTAAAAATTACACTGTAGTACATACTGAAGTTTTAGGACGCCGCTAATAAAGAAAAGCAAAAGAAAAGAAATCACAATCGGCCGGGGGAGATCCCAAAATGTTTAAATTACATTATCATTAAATTTTATTCAAAATTGTTGAATATGTGCGCTGATATTGTTGTAATTCAAAGTGTCGGATTTATAGACAAATGGTTGTAATGTCATCAACTTTTCGCTTCTGTCCCAATATAATTTCTTGCTGATGAAAGATATTTCTTTTACACGCAGCAATCTGAACCAACCAATTTCGGAATATGGACGAATAACAAGGTTTAAACTTTGATGAAAAATAATACTAATTCGGGTCTTCTCCACAACTCGTCCGGAACAGATTAAGGACATTAAAAATGTTCTTTTCTCGGAATTAACCCGATTTCGAGGCACGTTGGCGACAGCAGAGCCATCCTCTGTCTATTCCCGATGCGTGATTCGCTAAATTAGCTCCGGCCTAGAACTGCCCAATCACACACTAATTCATCCCGATTATTCCCCCACGACCCAGTTTAAGTCCCTCTTCGTGACTTCGCGTTTCGTCGGTTATGGGAAAAAATGTCCGGGCCGTAGGGGTGGCGGGGGACGGGACAGGGGTTATTTCTTGGGACCCCGTTTTCGACATTAACCACAAGAACCTGTAAAAGTCGTGTCCCGTGCAATTTCCTGCCTCAGCTCGTTTCTGTTTTTTGTTTTATTTTTGAGCCATCGTCGGTAGTTGACCCGTTCACTGATACTCCACGCTCCTAAAAGGGACAACCAGTTCTATTGCACGTAATTCACGCGATAAAGCAAAATGCCGTCGACAACGTTTTATCATTGCATTGAACAGTTCCGATCACAACATCCGGTTCGGTGCTGAACGTAGGCAGATTGAACGTATTGAAAATGGGGCGCCGCTATGGAAAATTATACTCAAAATTCAACTATTTTATATATACAATAAATACTAACTGCATTGCTCCACAACCAGCAGCCACTGTTCTCCCCTAAGTAGTTTATTTGACAAAACTTAGGAGAAAGGAGAGAATCCTTCAGTACACCGTTACTGCAATATTGCGTTCGGTTGTCCGAATTGTATTTTCTGTAAACTATTATATAGCATATTTTCCTATACATTAGAATCTATAGTGTAACTAAAGTGTCAGTTTTTTAAATTCAGGAATATTCGGTCAGTTACCGACGACAGTGGTCCCATTAATAACTCATTGGTTAGAGAGAGTTCGGATCTACTTTGAGTTTAATTAGTGATTTCAACTTATCACTAGTTTGTAACAAATATACAGCGGCGAGGTTTATGTACGGGTGAAAGCGAGTATCAGTAGTTACATCGATGATGGTTCGTTCAATCCTATCGGTGTTCATCCGGTAGGTCCACGTAGGAGCGTTCATCATTCCCCGTTCGGAAACTGATTGAAGGGGGGGGGAGGTAGCGCCCGATGGGGTATTAATTAGGAAATGAGGGTCCGAGATTAGTTTTTGAGGGGGTCAGGAGGAGAGCAGAGAGAGAGAGGGAGGGAGGGAGGGAGAGAGTGAGAGGGACCATTTCCCGACACACACACTCGCACACATACACGCCGCAAAACGCCTATTTATCTTGTAAGTTTGTTGGCTATTGGGCGATGGGACGGCCGTTCTGAGCCACGGCCTAAAATCGATACGTTCGGGTAATTGGGAATTTCCTAAATGGAACCTCCAGCCTACTTACCTATACCAACCCGTTCTTATTTGATCGTATACTATGGAAGATCATATTTGACCAATATATTAGATTAATATAATAAACAATAATCGTCTAGACATTCAGGGTCCAGTTTACAAATGCTGCTCACATCTCTGGACGTTTGTTGAAGTCCAAGGCTGAAGTTCTACTGTCGACGAAAAGCTCCCCCCCATGATGCGTCTGCGATTTCTGGTTTCGTCTATTCACCCTTAGGCTAAAACCGTTTCGGCTTTTGCCACGGACACCTACTTTGTATTAATAAAATAGAGGAATACTTACAGTTACTGCTACCAAAAATATCACAAGTACTTCGAAGAAACTCACCTGTAACACAAAAAATGAAAAAATTATATTACTTATATAGATATGTTCATTCTATTTGAGCGTTATATACTGCCATTTAGTAGAGGTTTTCGCGCTTGATTTTGCTTTATATTCCCTGGTTCTCTTTACGATCATTATTGTCAATATTAAATATTAGGTGAGTTCAGATATAACCGAGAATGTTCGTCTTCTTTCGGTAGAAAAATGTTCTCTCCGTTCTCGGAAAGTCGAGCTTTAATAAGGGTATAATTGCACTTTAAAAAACAAACCTATATATTGCATAAACAAATCTATATGATTATATTAATACAGGATGTACCATCTACAGTATTATGAGTATAATGAGTGGTGCGGATCAATATCCATATTTTCCGTTGGTAGGGCCCAGATTGAAGGCGCGTATATGTCCCGCGCTGAGCTCCAACTTATAAGTTACTCCAGTTGGTGCCTGTTGGGGGCGGTGGCGGGGGCGGGGAGAAGGGTTTTCGAACTGATGCTCTTTGTTTCAAAGTTTGAAAACAGAAGTTTCATATTCGGGAGCGCGCGAATACATACAAAAAAATATAGTCGAAGCGAAGATTCTTGGGGCCAGGGGAAAGTGGCAGGGCGGCCGTACCGCCTCCGTTTCTGCCTCCTTTAACCGGAAGTTGGTTTCTTTTTCCCCTTTCAATAGATTCAAATATAACCCTGTTTGAAGACCTCCGGCACAGTCCCAACTTTGTCAGCCCCCAACGCATGGCTCCCCGGATCTTTTATTCAACTTTTGGTTTTCCGCGTCCCATTTATTATTGCACTAATAATAAATACGAAAAATGAATATTAGTAATATATATTCGAATGAATATATATATCCAAATAAATATTGGAATAATAATAAATACAAAACTTACGCGGTTCTGTTTTAATTTATGTCCGACCCCGGCAGGCCTTGTAAGATTTCATTTGATTACAATCTTATGTTAGATTAGCCATATAAAATATGTAACTTTTCAATGGCGAGCCCAAACGTCTTTCAGCATAAGTTTGTATATCTAGCTGTGCGTATAGGGTTTTAAATAACATACAAAAGCGCAATTAGATATTTTTCGCAAGATTCAATGTAATCTCAATTACCTACAGTTCAACCATCTACTTACAAGCCAAGGAGGTAGAGTAATCCGGTTGTAAATAGAACAGACCGAATATAATTATTACTATATATTGAGTAAATTATGACATCATTTATGATATAATTACACACACAGAAATATATAGATATACATACAATACGGTGTAATTTAGGCGATAATATAACAATAAGGAACACTTCTCTAGTGCTAATAAAAATCATTCGAATGATACAGGGGGGAGTTGATTTGAGGTGAAATGCCTTAAATTCTGCTGCCAGCGGTCAGAGGATGTCCGATGAAGGGGCGGGGGGCCCGTCGGACAGGGGCGAAATTTGATTTTCAAGAGTTTGTTTATCAGTGTTGGACCGTTTCAGGTGGAGAGATGGAGGCCCCTCCCCCATCATTCGGTTTCATTATAACTTTGTGCCGACTGGGCCCTCCCGATATTAATTTCCGCCCCCCGCCCCCGAAACAGTCGAGTGTTTAACCTGTTCCAAACAGCTCTCGCGGTTCGGATTGCCGGCGCCGGGGCGGCTACGGCTCCTCTTTTCCACAACGTGATATGTGTCTTTGTCGCTACGACTTTTATTGCCTCCCCGACAATGGGCCATCAGTCACTTCCCCAGGAGGTATAAAGGGGAGACACCGAAATCCTTCCCGAATGAACAGCGCTGGGTGTGATCACTTTTACCCCGGGACCGGTTTCATCTCATGCACTTTTGCTTTACTCAGACAAAAAAATTGGGCGAGAATGAGCCCGCGATAAAGGGGAATGAATTAGTTCGGAATTAAATATTAAACCAGTCGCCAGATAAGTATTGGCAGTATAAATTTTATCGAGTTCCATCAGGAAGGGAGAATGCCGAAAAAGAAACTATCCCTAACACTAAAACATTCAAAGGCGCTATTTGAATAGGGTCTGTAGAAGTGTTTTTAGATCCGACTTAACGGGGGGATGGGGATTTCCAACGGACGAAATGCCAACGCGCCAGAAGGGATACGAACAGTCCGAAAAGGGTACGACACTAAGTTTTCGCTCAAAGGTCAACGAGTTTGTCTTGGAAGATGGCTAAAAATAAGAGGAGTAACTGACTCCCCGCTCGTTCCGCTAATAGAAGCTGCGCATCAGTAACATCGATGATACAATCTACAGTACTATTAATACTTCGCTAAATAATCTTTCTGTAATTAGCGTTAAACAATGTAGACAATAGTAAAGAAAAAGTCGAGTCACGCGTTAAATCTACATAGTGACACTATCCAGGGTAATTGTTAATTAAGAAAATTGATAATGAACTATCGAATCTCTATATCAAATTACGAATCATTCACAAATATGAAATTTGACTTAAGCAGTACACTGTACAGCGTAGAATTTTGCAATTTTCTAATGAGCAAAACCGGTTACAGTTTCTCGACGACGACATTGTAATATGCCTGTAACTTGCCTCTAATGCCCAATTTTCTTCAATATAAAATTCCAACCGATCAAACGACTGATTTGTATACTCGTCAGTTTTTAGTCTGTTTTATGTTGGGGGCAACTGTTAGAAATTCTGGGGCTTCTAGAATATTTCTGTCCGGGTTATTAAAGGGCCGAAATATGCCAGATACTTGGAGGAGGCGTACGGACTCGATTGGCGTTCGTCTCCGGTTGTATCGATCTATTGTCGGGTTCAATTAGATTTGAGTCCGACTGTTTCTCCTGCTGGGAGGGAGGGAGGGAGGGAGGGCGAAATAATCTCGGATCCGGGTGTGGGTGGGCTCGTAAAGTATTCAACGGGAGGGCTCTCCCGGGGTGAGAATGGCCAGGACACGGGGGAGGGGCCCCGGTCGGACAACATCGATCCCACCATCAATTATACCTGTACTGTCCATTATCCCTCCCTTCGGACCGCTGCCTTTGCCCTCACTCCGCCCACTCTGTTATTCCAGAAACAGGACCTGCAATTACAAACGGGGCCAGGGGGCTTCCGAATTTTACAAAAACATTAGGAAACAATATCTTATTATAACCAAAACAGATTAAAAATTTCTCGTTATTTTACCTTTTTACGAGACCATTAGCAAGATCAATTGATGCATAATTTTACGAATGGTGATACAATATAATGAAATGAAATGGGGTAGGTGTGGCTTTGTTTTAATAGTTGGTTAGTTAGGTTGGAAAACCGCATTTCAGCGAGCGACTATTTTAATGGTGAGCGAGTTTAAACGTGAGGAGGGATAACAAAACAAATGCGGACGAAGAGGCAAAGCGTTTGTAGGGGTCAGATAGAGAGGCCCAACTCAAATGATTAATCGGGCTCTCTCACTCTCAATGCTCAGTGGAGCACTACTGGGGGTAGGATCTACCTTCCTCTTCCCTTTCGGTGGAGGTAATTTACAAATCGGTTTTGAATAATTTCAACGTGGAACGAAGCTCTGCCCGACCACCGCGCTCACATTTAGGACCGCAGCTTCCATTTATATTCGCAGATAAAGGCGGGCACTCGGCTAACACTGATTAGTCCATCTTCAAGCACCAGTATATTATAACACGAATTTTTCCCCAATATATATACCCAACGAACTTTAGTTAAATACGTCTCACAGTTAATCACATTTTTTACAACTTTTTATTTTTATCTCGCTATATTAAGTTTTTATTTGTCTACCAAATATTTGAGATTCTCTGTAAATAAAAATTACTACATATAGATTAACTAGCGCCCCCCTGAGTGTGGTGCGGAAATGTACTTAACTAAAGTTTGTTGGTTGCACTTGCACCGATTAACTAGATTACTAAAAATAAACTAAAAACATAAATTAATTTATTTTTTAATTAATCTCTTTCCCACGTAACAGATCGATAGTTTTAAATTAATACCCGATGGGGAAATCATCACGCCCGCGGTCGTCCATTCGATAATTCGTAATAACGTAATGATTTTTTTTTAAATTAAAAATACAGTAAATGATTTATGGATGGCCGAGGTTGGCTAGTGGGGGTTGGTAAGGGAGGAAGAGGCCCAGTAGGGGGTAGGGGGTAGTAAGGGGCTCAGGTGTTGCTCGGTGGAGGCCAAATTGAGAGCCATCGCTCAACGCCCGGTGGCGCCCCTATCAGTCTTCATCAATGACAATCGGTACCCTGCCCTCCTCCAGCCCCTCCCTACCTGCGCTAATCATCGCCTCTAATTCCTCCGTCTTACTTTCACCGGCCCCAAACTTGCCAATTAACGGCGCAGTCTCCCCGACCGCAATCTATCTTTCCTCTTCTCGCTCTTTTCTATTAGGCCGAATGGAAGAACAGGCGACAGTTATAAACCCGATAGGCCCGCCGCCCCTCGTCACCCGCCTACTTCTCGCCTGCATTTCGGGGCTCTGAATGACATTCTATTGCAAACAAATCGATGTTTTCGCAACTTCTCATGATATCCAAAAACCCGACATCTTTCGTCAGGGACCAGAATTTTAATATAATAAATACATAATGGAGATCGAACTGAACTTATACATAACTGTATACACTTGTACATAACTTAGCGCTTAGAGGGTGTCATTCATATGGGTAATGATGATTAAATGGTACATTTATGGACACCTTTAAATAGTGTATTGACTGATCGCGATCTCAGGCTATACTCAGTGTAATGTTGTTCGAGAACATTTCATTATCGCACTTCATACAGAGGAAGCGATAATTTATTTATTGACCAGCTGAAGGTAATCCTAAGTAGGCCTCCACGATTCTCTCCGGCGATTCCCGATCACACTCAGTGTGTTTCCTCGAGTTAAAAGTGGGGGCAAGCAGAAAGGGTTAGGGAGTTTGATGGGCCGTGTAGTTTGGGAGGAGGATTAGAGACGAGTACGGGTCTGGTAGCCGGCTCTCTCTCTCTGACCCTCCTCAACATTACAATGGACGACTTCAATTTTGCATGAGCCATGATTTATGCAGCAGGTTGGGCTCCCCTCCCCCCACCATCCCTCTCTCTCTCTCTCTCTCTCTCTCTCTCTCTCTCACCCGGTTTTATACATTCCTCGGCATAGCCCGGCCGACCGACCTTTGATTTTGAAATATTCATGAGCTCTCCGCCCCCACCTCGGTCCCGCGTTTAAAGCAATTATTGTTATTGTATACACTTAGCGTAGCGAAAGAACACAACAGAGTAATGTGTCAGCCGTTCCACGTTTCCACAGAGAGAGTGAGAGAGAGAGAGGGAAAGAGACACGGAGAAAAGCTGTAAATTCGACATAAAAAAAAGAAACGAGGGGGTAAAAAACCCGGCCGAAATGTATACGCCGGAGAAAATATTTTCGAGTAAATAATAGGTCGGGGGTGCGACACGTGATCCGGCACAGTGCCCGATTTGCATAGCGGCGCCCCCTCGCCTTTTTAGAATTAATTTGTTTCCAAAATATTTTTTCCGGGACGCTCCTATTAAATTATTTGCTAGCGAAAACAGTTTTTTTAACCCCCTTTTCTCCGAGTTTGTTCACGTTGTTCACGATGTTCTCGAGGTGTAGTCGTTTGAAAACGCCTAATCCCACCCGAACGGTGGCCCCTCGTCCGACTGGGACAATTTCAAATAGAAACGAGGAATGAAAGAAAACCGTCTGTAGGAAAGCCAGGGCGGAGGGATCAGGGGGTTAATTAGTTAAAGCGGCGATGCGGACGAAGCGGGTTGGTGGGGGTTGTTGGACATATGCTCGACGAAGGGGAAGTTCCATTGTTAGCGTGGACCGGACTCCCGACAATCTTCTTTTTCTTCATTATCATCATGCCAGTTTGGCCTCCTCTCGGGGCGCAGATATAAAAATTGTCGTCGGCCGAATTAATTTCTGGGCCAACTGTCGGGCCGACGTCCGATGGGGCGGAACTAAATGCACTTCACCCTCTTCTGGGGGGGGGGGTGTGGTCGCCTCCCCCGGGGGCTCGCTACGTTGGCACAGTTTTTCTGAAACCCCTCGGTCCATATTACAGAGACCGTTGTACGCGTTGTTCGTTTCGACCGAGAGTAAGTAAACCGTTTTATTCGCACGATACATACGCGTATAAGAGTAGTACCAACCCGATGTTTTATACAACAAACAGCAGGTTCCTCTAGAGCCTAGGTTCCCAAACTTTTTTTTCTCATAGACCACTTTAAACATTTTGCTGGTTCCGGTGGGCCCCCTGCAGCTACATTTCTACCATATTCCCAAAACTCGACAAAAAATGTGAAGATTAGATCTAACTCGACCCCCGACGCCTGGGGGTCCACGTGGACCACTTTGGGAATCAATGCTCTAGAGCGCAACGATTATAACCTGAATATTATGTGCTCCAAAATCCCTCTCATACGGACAATTTTCAAGAACTCGTAGAATACGACCTTCTATTTAATTGATGAAGTCTACAATAATTCATTTGTCAATTTCTTCTTGCTTGGAAAAGCCTCGTCCACCGAGCAAAGGAATACCCCTCCAATTGTTCTTTATCCTGAATTATATGCGGACATAGTGAAAAAACTAGCGAAATGAATTATATCTAATCCACTGCAAATGGATGAGCTCCTCTAAAGCCGATTAAGAGTATTGGGATCGTGAAATTTATTGTACAATTCAATGTTATATAATACAGAGACTAGATGGACTTGACGGTTTTTTGTCCCGGGGCGGTCATTCGCCGAGTGGCGATTGAAATATCTTCAGTAGTGGCGGTTCAAAGGGCCCTCTCGCCCCCATTCCGCCCCCGCCCCCGGCAGATTTAATCTGAAGATTGGAGCCTCCGGCCACGACGGGGAAAAAAGGAGGGGGAAAAAATCACAGACAAAAACTTATTTTAATGAAAATCCTCCAAGAAGCGTCCCGGCTTCTGAATCTTCGAAAAATCGCCCCACCCGCCATCCAAAAAAAATCAGTAAAATGAATTGACCTTGTGGGAAATACCGAAAAACCAATTTTTATAACTTGTCCGAATTGGGAACAATTTGCCCCACCGCTGTAGATGCGTCACCACTGGTTCAATTTCGGGGGGTGGACCTTCCTTGAGAATTTCATCTAAAACGTACGCCTCACTGTTTTTCAAACGTTTCTTATAATAGTAATAAAAAAATGGACGGCACAATAAACATAAGCCAAGGTACCATATTTTCAAATACACAACATCGCCAACGCCTATTCATATTACGATATAATCAAAAAGTGGTACCAATAATAGACGAATTGGTAATCCAAAGCTCTGTTACTGTAACTCTATTGCCGAATAGATTAATCTATGGGTCGATTTCAATTTAAATTTCATCACTGACTGTTATCCATCGTATAATACCCGCATTGCTGCCGCCTCCATTGTTTACTTGGGTCGTTCGACCACTTGAGGCAATGGATTCGAACCAATTACATTGGAAATAATTAATAATTTATTTGTTGACGCTGACAAAGTTACGGGACGTTGTGCGTTTCAGCAATACCCGATTGTGCACGATATTAATTATTGCAATTCTTCATTGCCAATTAAACTGAATTTTCGATTGTGCATTCGCCCAATCTCTTTACATTTCAGATAACTGGTTTAAGCCCGTTTGTACGCATCATCCAATTCTAACACAACAGTCCTCGGTAATAAGTAAGAGCTCCGGGAATTATTGTGATTATGATTATTTATCGTGCTAAGACATATATAAGTATACACTTTATAATGAAACAAGAAAGATTGCGTGACTTTTTTCCTAATGCACAATAGATAGGTTTCGGGTTCCTCCCGATGACGCATACTGCTCGCACTATTACTAACAGTACAGGATTCTGCTTAATCGCTTCGCTATGTTATAAAGCTATAAACAATATAATTCAATAAAATGTATTGAATATAGTCAGTAGAAGCTGCCGTTATAGCTATCAACGCCTCTACCAAGCCATATCAGAAATGGTGATTAAAGGGCACATTTATGTACACCTTGAAATACCTTGGGGTACGGCCTTGTGATTTCCTCTGAAGTTGTAATGCACCGACTGCTTCACGATTCCCACCCAGGGCGCTATTCTCCGCCCGACCCTTTTCCCCTCGCCCCACACTCACTATAATCACGTTTCGCCACTTTGAGGGAAGATTGAGGGATGATATTGAGGAATCTGTTCTTGTAGTGGACTGCTGTCGAAGAGAACCTCTCCCTCTATTTCTTTCGCGTTAATTTCAAATTGGACCTAACGGTCGTAGAGCCATGGCCGGAAAAAGTAACGTCCCCGTCTATTTGAGAGTTATAAGGGTAATAAGTCGGTGATGAACGAACGGGCCCCCAATCTTGCCGGATCGCGGCATAGCCCCTGATCCAATTTAAAATTCACGCCCTCCGCAAAGTATTCGTTTAGCGTTTGAAAGGGATCGCATCCAAATCCCCCTCCCCTCCCCACCCCCCGGGGGCGTTGAACTTGAGCGTTAAATGATTAAAATGAAGGAGGGCATCCCGACTGCGTTGGGGGCTCGGCGGAAAAAAACCCGGACATTCGAAAACAATTTCCGCCGGCAAAGAAGAATCTTTTAGGCTTTGCTCCGTTTCCTCCTTTCATCCTCCCCGGCCGGCCCCGGCCTCCTTTTCACTCTATCCCTCGGCCAAGAAGAAAAACCCTGAAACTGTACCCGATCCCTACGCATTCATGTCAAAAAGTGCCGTCATCGGTTGGTTCCTTTTATCGTGTAAATCGAGTGAAAAAACTCACAGCAAATGTACTCATAACTTGTAAGTTGGTTGTACAAAAATAAAAGATTATATTTCTGACTATAGGATAGATAAAACGCGTAAGTTTTACAACGTACTGAAACGCCATCGGGCTGTTTGTTTTGCAGACTATACATTAGAGCTTCAAACGTAGCGGCCAGTCAGAACACACATCCCAGATACGCTGTTTCTTGTTAAGAATACATTTCATATACCCGAGATTTCTTTTTTCTCTTAATTTAATACTCTTGTTAAACATCTGCTGTCTTGTTCGCGCATATTTTAGTAGAAGTGCTTTTGGCCTCATTATAATTGTATGTACAAACTACAAAATATAAAAAGTGGTATTAAACATTTCGAAACAAAAAAATAATACTTTTTAATGTGCAAGGATTATTGATTTCCTTTAAATTTAATTCTACATTATGTATTACAAACTCAAGGACTTTATTTTGATTATTACGAGCGTAGGAGGAATGCGAGTTGAGTTTTGGATAGGCGGTATAACATTTATTCGAGGCTCGTGGAGGAGGAGGAGGAGGAGGAGGAGGAGGATGAGGAGGAGGAGGATGAGGATGAGGCTGGAGGGAGGCCCGGTGGGATTTCTGTCAGGCGTCACGGAAGGAACAGATGACACTAGGATTCAATAATGTCTCACGATTCGCCGCTTATGCGAATATATTTCACTTCGGTCTTCCGACCCGTCACTTTTCTTCCCCTTTTTCAACCCGCTCGTCGTTCGCATCCGCCCAGGGTTCCTCCCTATCGAGCGGTCGAGACTCGAGAATTGTGCACCGAAATGCGTTCGATTTTTATGGGCGAAAAATGGGTCGACGATAGTTGGAAATTACGTTCACATCGCCCTCCCCCCACTGAGGTGCGGGATAGCTGAAAAAAACTAGAATATTGACGGTTACAACTTCTTTTTGGATTCCTTAATAACTTTATTTAATCAATTCTTACGGATTCAATTAGTCAGTTTCCGGCTCTAAAGCTCACATTAACTTACACATCCAGGGATATTACCACTAAAAATATCGTTAACGGTCGTATTTCTTTATAATACTGTATAAGATTCCTGTTGAGCAACAATAAACATACGTTCCCGCAGGACTTTATACGAAATTATAGCCAAATATTTTATCCCTAATATCTATCCGGTGATGAAGTTTCTTCGTGGAACCGCAGAGTTTTTATATTTGCCCCCACCTTCCGCAATACGTCCCGAATTGTAGTTTTTAGAGGTCCACATTAAGGACGGAGCTATCTTTGCGACGGAGGCCGTACAGCGGTAATTCAATTCGTGTAGATTTTATTGGGACGGCCGTAAATGTTGGACACGATTGGGTCTCGATACGGGGCAATAAGCAATTCAAGGAATAAAGGTTTACCGCCTGTGTCGGCGCAGGATCCGGACCGAGATTTTCTTTACGGAAACGGCCCCGACGGAGGACCTCCATTATACAGGTTTAGCTCTAGCCGGGGGTATTCGTGTTACTTATGGCCGGCTCCACCCTATCCTTTCGATTCTATACGATGCTATCATTATGTATGACTATTGTGAGCCACCAGAACGCCGGCCGTATAACTGCAATATACATGGCAAGCATTTCCGGAGGAATTACCCACTTTTGCTTGGAGTCCTGTGGACCAATAATAACAAAACTGTATGAATATACTTAATTACATAATCATTGTTTTTTATATATAAGTTTTTACAGACACTGCAAAAAGTCCTGGAAATTCTCCAGCAATTTTTAAAAAATGTCAAATCTTCACAAGATTTTCTATATTTCCGAACCTGTATTAGCTAGGTACAATATATTTTAGAATCAGGCCGAGATAGTTGGACTTTGAGTAGTAGCTGGGAGAGCCAAGTGCCTGTAGGCGGACTTTAAATGGGTTTCACTTAGGGGCATTGGCGACAGACGTAGCCGGAGCGGTTTAGCCTCTCCCCCGCCACCCCGCGGGGTGCTGCTCCCTAGGGCCACCCCTAATGCAGTTAACGCCCCCGTTCATTAAAACATTTCCCCCAACGTCCTCCCCAACTCTTCCGCAGCTGACAAACAACCGCGGATTTGAGCACGATACGAGTGGCTCGGCCACTCAGCTGTTTTACAGTAACGTTGTAACGTTCAAAAGTCTGCGAAATCTGTATCTGTCATGTCTATATATAAATGATATACAAGTGCAATAATACAACTATAATTACAAGAATTTTTATTGCGTAAGACGTTTTTGTTAAGTTAAGGCAAAAGGACCAGAATTCAAAGTTATAATTGTAAAGGAGGTGATTTTTATGTTTTTAATTTATAACATTCATCCTCAAAAAGAAATATTAAATCGAACTCAAAATATGAAATGAATTGAGGTTTCTGAATAAAAAAACGTCCTCGAAGAGTTATATCAGGAAAATATTTTTTTTAAATACTAGAGTTTTAAATTTCGATTTAAGACAGATTTCCATCTCCGCACTAACACGCTCGGAGAGAAAAAAGCGTTGGTTGAAGCCCCGTAAGTTGACGACGTTGGGACGGATTTAGAGAGAAATGCGTCTGATGGGAAAGCCGAGCAAAATATTGTGAAAAGATTTCCAACAAAGAGTGTCGAGTCGATGGGAGAGAAAAATACAACAATAGCAGTTGAAGAGTTTCTTTATTTAATCGTGTAGAAGTTAGTACGATCCTCAGTCCGGTCACAGCCCCAGATCCTGTGTATTAAGCCCCGGTCAAAATACATGGACGACTGTCAACTGTTAGCTTTATTTTTATCTCCCAACTAAAGTTCGTCCGCAAAATCAACGGGATACATATTATTAATTCGTCGATTAAATTAAAAAACATAAAAATAATTATCAACACTGAAAGGAAACAATTAACGTATTAACCGTAAAACGGTCCTCACAAGTGCGGAGGGAGTTCGAGTCCCGGCCCCTCCTCCTCCGACATTGCAATTAATTGTTGGTGAAAACGTGCGTGTTTTTGCCGATGCGGCAATTAATAAAACCCGCCGAGTCGGCCGTTCCCGGATACATACAAAAGCAGCCGTTGCCATTATAAAATTAGAAACGTTTAATTAAAAGTAACGCGCGCAAGGGGTGCCACAGGCGGGGGGGGGTGGAGGGACGAAATGATACCGGAGTTAACCGCCGTATGGGCCACAGTGTACTAATGAAGCTCCGGCCTTTTCCAGATCTAATTTTCTGCGGGGTTGAACACCTCAGTCGATTTTATCGGACAACGTACAATTGTAGAAACTAACCGCTAACTAAAATTATGTAAGACTTTTCTGAATAGGGTGAGAAAAAGGAAAACCTAATCTACATATGAAAAATGCTTGAACTGTTAAATAGAAACGGAAATTTTCAACGGATAATTTCAAGCACACACAGAAGTGAAGTTGACCAGCTGAAGCCATTGGTGCTTTGGTCATGCTTTCCTCCTTTGAGAAAATATTTTCTTTTCGTTACCTAATGGTGTACAAATTATCGAACGTAGTCTTCTCTCTCTGGTTTGGTATTTCTCTAGGTCGGTTTTGCCGAATTACGAACACATAAGAGGTATTTAAAATATGTAATTAGATACTTCAATTTGTGTAACAGAATCAAGCATCGGCATTACAGTAGGAAAATATAAATCGAAAAGGGAAAAATAGTAGGGGAATGGTTCCGTTGTATAGAACCTACGAGGCCCCAGCGTAGGGTGGATTACTTCATCCGGGCCGGCGGAGCAAAATTGACCTTCCTTTTTTTCGTTTCAAAAATTTGCAGAAAACGCGCCGCATTTCATCCGGGCGACTGCTGCGACAACTGCCGTTGTATTATTTCTCATAAAGGCGACGCCCGGGGGGAGGGGGAGGGCGAAGAGGCGAAAGTTTAATCAAGAAAAGGACGGGAGGAGGAAGGCCCCGGCCCGAACTTACGAGGGCTCAGCGAGGAGTGCAAAAATAGGCCGGCTTTCGTTTAACAGGCCGTAGCCCCACATAGCCGAAGCCCCGAGCTCCGCTTCGGTGGGCCCGCTCGGACCCCACTAACGGCAGAATTACACACGGTAAAAGTTACCGTAACCACGAGGAGGAGGAGGAGGACGGTAACAACTGCCCCCCTCAATGACCTGTACAAGGATACTCCGCTTCGAATAAACTCGGAATTGATTAAAGGATTTAAACCTCTCCAGTCGTAACCGCGGCATGGTCCGATGCCCTTAAATAATTGTGCTGGAGAAAATAACGAAGCTAACAAAGGTCATCTGTCCGCTGTGGCCTGCGACCGCTCAGATCCGTATCAGCTTGTACTATCTGAGTTGTTCATGCTTTGTTGAACTACTCACTTTAGAGAAAAAAAAATTCGAGTGTGTCCAATGTAAATCCCTGTGCTATAAACTACGGTGGTTACCGTGCGGTACAATAAGTTGTAACATTGTTGATAAAAAGTCGCATCGTCGCAAGTTCAACAGCAAATTAATTATTTCATTTAGGCTCTCAAATTATAATTTCGAATCGAGTTTATTTAAGGTAGATGTCCTAATTAAATGACAAACAATTGACTTTTTCTACTTCAAGAATACAAGAGTGCCGTTTCTAACCCGTGTTGACTTAGAATACTTTTTCGCGATTAATTTAATGAATGAGACTCTACGATATATACGTTATTTAAAGATATAAATTAATCTGTTAAATCGTGTATTTCTGGCTCAGGTGGATATTAGAGGAGGTCGGTGTTGAGGGTGTGGGGGGCCCCCGCGGCGTGTAATTATACGGGAGAGAGGGCCGCCTACACGGATTGTCGGCACTCCTTGGGGCGGCGTGATCGCCGGCCATATCCCAGCCGTGGGCCCCTGTTGTTCTAGGCCGAGGGCCCCGCCAGCTATGTTATTGTAGGCCCGCTCTGTCTACAGCACGTCATACGCAGGTAGTCTCTGGTCTAGGCTCGTCGCATTAGCCGGCCTACACGCCACGGGGGGTGGGCCGCCTCAGGTGAACCCGTTCACCGTGTTCCACAATTTTACAGGAACCCTTTAACCCTTTCCCTGCTCTACACGTATATATTAGTAAAAAAAACTGTGACCCATAAGCTCCGAACGAGTATTTTCGCGCCTTGTTTTAAATTAGTTTTCTGCTCATTACGGCTATTTTCGTTGCGTATTATTTACGTTTACTGCTCCACACGACTTTTTACGCTGGTTACTATTATTATGGTTTATTATTATTATTATACGGTTACGCGTACACTCAGTTGTTCTTAGTATTCTGAATAGGATGTTGAAACGTATTAAATTGAAATATTTATACTAGTTTTATAAAGTTGTACTGCGAGTTTGTTATTTTTAATATTATTTATTTATATTAATAATAAATATAATTTATTAGCCAATTTTTATAAGATGTCAAAATCGTCAAACTGCTCAACACGAGTAAAAACGCAACTACTAAAATATGTGCGCACTGCTAGCACATAATCTCAAAACGTGTTGCGCAGCGAAAGGGTTAAAAAATTAATTTTTTCCAACACCGCCCAATAACAAGCTTCAACCCCACACTATGACGTGTCGGTTGTTTCCCATTTTATAAATTAATTCCCGTAAGCGTATTAAGTGCAGGGATGAATCGTCGTTTTAAAAACTGAATTGCAAAATTTATACAGGGATTATAGGATTTTGATGGGAGCGTGTGTATTTGTGTGTGTGTGTGTGGGGCGAGTTCATTTCCGCAGAATCAGACGTCCCCCGACACACGAGTTCATATTCCCATAAAATTATGTATTATGTCGCAGTGGCGTCATTAATACGCCGTTCAAAGGAAGAGTGACGTCACACTAGAACTGAAAGATAAAAAATACGGAATGACGTTGAGAGTCAGGATGACGTTGTAGTAATCGCATTTGGGGGGGAAGGGTTGAGCTGAGCGCGGTTGTCGCTCTTTGATATGGTAATTGTCCTTCACACTTGGTCTGTTTTCCGTGGGGCAATTGTTTTCGAATTGATCGACTGAAATAATTTTCCCATTTTTCTGCCCACCCATCGCTTCCTAATTTGTTTTTCGTAAAGAAACTAAGAAATAATATTAGTGGCATTATCTCTAAATAACGAAAAATATCAGAATAAATAAATTTAGTGTACAGTTTATACGACCGTTTTGGTACAATATAATGATTCTTATAAGCTTTTGTCCTCTATAGACTTCAGTTACTGGCCATTTTCATTGAGCTAGTCGGTGGCCCGTGTCTCATACTGAAACTTGTACACGAAAAGTACAAACAGTACAATAACATAAAATACTATTGGATTGCCGCACTGACATTGGCGAGAAGCCGAAGCTTAAAGTCTAAACTCACCGTTCTTATAACACAACATAACGCATTTGAAAAGCTCTATATTGGTCATTTCCACAGTTCGCGTCTCGGGTTTGGAATTCAGAAAATACAGGATTGAAATTCCTTCTATATTTAAAATGACCGACTTAAACTCCAGTATGACGAGAGGTGTTGGAAATGGACGGGCAACGTTGGAAAACATTTAGGTAATTCTATTTGAATAAACCGGTTTTCAGTTTTGCTGTGCGACGATATTTCGAACTGCCGTACAGTTGTGTTCTCTTTTCATTTCTACACTATATATCATTAGCCGAAACAAACTGTAAGCGAATTTCGAGGGAACCTATACAACCCGAACACGCAAGACAAACACGGGGCCATCCTGTATTTAATTGCGAACGAGTCGGAGGGCGAAAAAAATAAGGTCGAGTGGCCGGGATTTTCGCGGACCGTGCTGATTTGGGAGAGGACAGGAAATTGCGTAACTGGATTTGGCGTTAACGAGGGAATGGGGGGGAGAGAGCCTTTACCGCTGAGATGGCATATTGCACCGTCTGATCGACCACATCATAAATACATCATAAGCGATCCCTTTACTTCTTTATTCCTTTATTCTATTTATTCACTTATTACTAGCCTTTTATTAGACCTTAAGATATACAATCTTGCAATATTCTGTAAAACAGGATACAACGTCATAATAAGTACTTGACCGAAGTTGGTCAACGGCGATTCAGCCGTCAGGCTTAAGAATTGTTTTGAGTAATGATATACGATTTTATATATTACGGCAAGAATTACTAATATTGCTGTTATTATTATAATTATTTAATAAAAATTCAGATTTTATATATGTAATTATTATACAATATGTGCCGTTTAGTTATAATAATGAAATTCTATATCGAATACACTGTAGCAATTAATTCAGTTCATTATTCACAGGCGGGACCGTTAGGAACAATACTGTATAAACCAGGCTGGACTCTATTGAATTTAAACGGGGAATTCCCGGAATATGAAACGTATTTGAGCGTGCCCGTAGTCACAAGTAGGTCGTGTGAACGAACATCTCTGCTACTTGTGGATCATGTTTCTATAGTAAAAAAATAAGCTATAATAAAGTATAAAATGAGGTATTTACGAGGATTAATCCGGTGCATTTCATATAATCAGTTCTTATTATGAAAGAATCATTAACAAAAACTAGGCCTACTGTCCTAAGACGATATAATGTGAAACGAATAGAATCATTTCTAAAATTATTTTTGACAAAGGATTTTCCTTTAACAGCAGTACACGACGTCATCAGTTTTACATGTCGGAGAAATAAATGAGGGGGAAGCCGTTTTTCACTAATCGGAGAATAAGTCGTTGCCTGGTCGCAAGGAGGGGCAATCCGCTTTGCTTAATGTAAATGGAAATGTAAATGAAATGCGGATAGGAGGCGGCAGGTGTAGTACACGGGCCACAAATCCCCAGTCATTACTCCAGAGAGAAGACTGGTAATAACCGCAGAGGTGGGAAAACCGAGAGACCCGGGTTAGATCGAAACTAAACAATGGACCGAAATTACTGCAGGCTTTACGACTGGCAGTTCTTCAGATGCTGGCAGGATAGAGGGAATACATTATTCGGTTAGGTATAATAAAGGTAGTGGGGTAATTTCCTCGTAATTATAAAATCGATGATATCCTGTTTACGACCTGTGCACAGACAAGATATGTAGGAAAGGTATACGTATTCCAGGACACAGAACGCTACCGCATCGGTAGTGTAGGTATAGTGATCTGACTGTATACCTGGCTGAATACTACCGAAGTTGAGGTCAAACAAGCCAGAGAAAACCTAAAATCGGCTTTTGCCCTTAAGGGCCAAACTCGATTCGAACTCTGATCCTATCGCCGGGCTCGGACGCCGCCTAAGCGAATAAAGGAGACGACATTTTTTTCCACTCGCGTAAAAGCGGGCCAAAGAAAAGCCCGAGTCGTAGAAAAAAAATTGTTACGAAACAATGTTGCCAACAGTCGCGCGACGACTAAATTCGAAATACGCCAATTCTCGATCGACACGATTTAAAACTAGGTTCAACTATGTATTGAGCGAGGAAAAGTGCGATTGCGGCAAGTGTCCACCGCTTCTACTAAGCCCGAGAGGGGGAGAGCTTTCCCTCCAGTCGGGAAAATCCCCCGATAAATCGGATCTATATGTGGATAAGACCGGTGCGGGAACGACGCGGGCTGCACGTCACTATTGTTCCTGTATAATGACCACAAATATGTTTTCCCGGCTTGGAAAGCCACTGAGGGGGCAGGCCGGTTGATTTTCGGGAAGCTAAATCGAATGCTCTCTCTGTTGTTGGACCGGTGACCGTACGCGAGTTAAGCCTCTAGTCCGAATAGGATAACAGGAGGATTTTTCCTAAACGTATGACTTACAGAATACTTTAATTTACGATGAAATAAACTAACAGAGGACATTACATTTGGAGAAAGCATGAAGTGCTATAAATTATTACAACCGGTCTTACAACCGGGTTGTATTTTTATATTTTGTATTTATATATTTTTATAACACGACTATAGTTTAAATGTTGAATTTGAAACTCGGTTCTGTATTTTGTCAAAATACTCTCTGAGCCTTGTGCCAGCAATTGTTAACTTATAATACAGGGACGACACGATTAAATTTATTTTCTTGCAATTCTACCTTACTTTCGTCGACTAAACAAAGAAGAAGGAAATGCGGTTTTCCCAAAACTAACCCTTACATATTGGATAACGTAAGCATTACCCGGGCAAGAGGGTTTATCCTTGAGCCCCTCCCTCTTTGTGAGGCGGCGGTCTCTCATCCGATCTACTCGACCGGTGTTCGGTTCCCTTTAAATTAAATTATAGTTATTAAATGTTGTTTCCACTCGCGATCGCGAAACATTTAGAAATATTTCTCAGTCGTTTGGATCCGTCTGCATCCCTATAGCATTGGACTTCAAAGAGATTAGAACAATTCGCCTGCCTGTATGAGTCGTGAGATTTAACCAATTTCCCAACATTGTTGTAATAATCTGGTAAATTATATTTTAGCTTTAAAAAAAATTGCTTTATTAACAGTGAAAGATTTATTTGGTTTCTGAAAATTTATTGTACGGGGGAAATCTTTGTCGGCGTTGTTGCAGACAGGAGGAATATTTCTCTACCTTCGCTGTAATCCTTTCACGTTTAGGCCCTCTCTCTTTTTCCCTCTCCGTGAGACTCAAATCATCTGTACGTTTCCGTTTCAGGCTATCCCGAGGGCTCCTCATTTTTCGCCCGGCTCCCATCACCCTTTCTCTCTCTCTCTCTCTCTCCCTCCTTACATCTCTCCCTCTCCCTCCCTGTCCGCGGCACTCGACGGGCGCCCTACGAGACTAATCTTAGAACAACAACAAATCCTCGAGGCGAGTATGAAATAAAAGACCGAATTAAGGAGGAGGGAGGCGAAGGAAAAATTGCCCTTCGTTACCGGAGAGGCAGCCCCTTTACCTTGGGCCACCGCTCATATTTTCTCTGCCCTCTAAACAACAGTAACTTTACCTCGCTGCTCTCCCACTATCCGTCAACATTTTCTTTACCCCAGTTCTCGGTTTATAACATTGCGCAAAAATCCACCAGGAAAGGGAATATGCAGGTGACTATCATATACGGGAGTATTAAACAGAGTAATCAAATTCATTTCTACCGTATATATTACAAATAGGCAGGATTTTCAACTTATAACTTTTATTCTTGCGTCACAGGCCGTCGAAATATCAAATGTCGTTAAGCTTTTGGGAAGAAACGATGCCCGGGCACCGAATTAATATATTGGGGAATGTGCGGGGAGTATATTGCGTCGATAATTAATCGCGAAATTAATTAGGGATGGCT
The DNA here is from genome assembly GCA_019843655.1 of Lethocerus indicus. Taxonomy (NCBI): domain Eukaryota; kingdom Metazoa; phylum Arthropoda; class Insecta; order Hemiptera; family Belostomatidae; genus Lethocerus; species Lethocerus indicus. Next base: position 29,397,362 of record JACDQD010000003.1, on the reverse strand, counting down.
TCAATCAGAGGTTGGCATTCAGATGTGGGGGCGGGGGGGGGGCGAAACACGAGTTAGCAGCCTCACCACCTCTATAATAATACCGAACCTGCGGGGCCCCCCCCGCTATGAATGTCATACGTCATAACGTCACTCAACCCGAGGGCGGGTCGCACCCCTCGCTCTCTCTCTCTGAATGCAAAACGCGATAATAACGGTCGGGCGGAATCCGTATCCTATATCAGAATTAATCACGAAATGCCGAATAAACATAATAATAATACGAATCGCAATGAAAACATTAATGCGGCTGTATAAAGTTATAAATTCCACGCTATATTTATATTCATCTGAGGTTTGAAAATAAAGTACTCTTTGTATTTTGTCATTGAAAATAAATGACCTTTTCGAACTTTCTGATACTGTCAATTATATTAAATTGGCAACTAAATAAATGCGGACAAGTTTTTTTTGTACCGGAGATGTTTCAAATGATTTTTAATGCATGTATGCAACGAACTTTAGTTAAGTACATTTCACAGTTAAGCACATTTTTTATAACTTTTATGATCGTAAATACACAATACCAGACAGCTTTCCCGTCATATATTTGGATGTCAGAACCTAATTTAACATATCTGTTTTGCGGCGAGGGGTTGGAACACCGTATATTTCGTGTGTTTCTGTCTGCTCTCGCTGGTTTGATCTTTTGTTAGACCGGTTTCGGCTGCTCGCCACCTTCAGTGGCAGTCTAGCAAAAGACCAAACCATGGAGAGGTAGACCAACCGCTCGCAGACCAGAAAACAGGTATTCCAATCTAGTTCGGGGCATGTTTGCCACTGAATGTTTCACAGTGTACCGAGTAATGACATATCGGAAGACCATATCAGTTCGAAGATGTGCAATCCTGCGATGACTCAGTTGCCAGACCAATAGTAAAATATTATAAAACAAGTTCTTATGACTTGTCATGGGGAATATTTGAGTTCAGGGAGATTTGCCGACTGAACACAATGTACGGTGTCTCGACATTTATCGTCGGCATTGTTCGACGTGGCGCAGGGCTCATTATGGGCAAGGAAACAAAGGTATTATTGGGGGCCACACGTATTTCTCTCCAACCTGATAATTCCGGTTGAACCCTCTTACACCGCCTCGCTCATTTAAATTACAAGTGGGCAACTGTGTCTGCCCGTGTGGTAGCGTCAAGCGGACGCCATTTCGGAGGAGAAACAAAGGCATTTCAACAAAGATCGCGCGCGTTTCCTAAAATACAGGCTTATCTGTGTTAGCAACAATATAGAACAATTGTAATGCGATATCGGTCGACGATAAATTAAAACTATACAAATTTAAAGAGATATAAATAAAAAATACGATAAAAAACTCTTACGGCAGCTGAAGACATATTTTACCTTTGTTTAATTAAAATACAGGTAAATATAATAAGAAAATATTTGCGTATAATTTTGGAAAGATGTAAGACATGCTGGTGAATTTGGCTGAGGGTAATGTACAGTGAAGATCGTCTATTATAAACACCCGACAGTTTACATACGACAAGTAAGTAAATTCGTAATTATGTTTTAGTACGAGGGTTCGCGAGATCTGTGCCAGTACCGCGCCTGTTTTTCCTGAGAATGGAGAACATGATTGTAGCGGAACTTTCTTGTCGTCGATGACCACTGTCGCATCCTGCGACTGTCGGGCATTTCGATGGCTGAAATGGGGTGTAGTTAAAGCGAACGAGTAATTCGACTGTTATGGTTGGTGGGGGTGGAGTGGGTGGTTGGGTTTTCGTTGTTTGGAGGAGCGGTAGGGAATTGGAAGCGTATAAACGGGGTGTTTTCCCGGCGGCTCTGTGTTTTCTTTACATTTCCACGCACTCTCCTCGGCTCACACTCCCTTTCAACTTATCGCGAACCTCCCTCCCTCCCTCCATCCCTCCCTCCATCCTTCCCAGCCGCCACCATATCCCTTTCCCACTTGTCGTCTCCCGGCGCCACCTCAATGGCGACATCCCGCGCTCAGGTTCGCCGCCGCGTCGTATTTACTTTGTTCAGCCTTCGGAAATAAATTAGACGGAGAAACGGGAAGAAAATTAAACGGGCCTCGGCGGTATTCGGAGGTGACGTTCGCGATGGCGAACATTTGTTTTTCGACGACCGCCCGAACGCGTTCAATTTTCGTTGGGCGCAACGCGATCGTAAAAGTAATGTTTTCAAAAGCCGCCCCGGGTGCGAAGTAGTAAGGAGTTTTTCGTCCTCGTGTCTGACCTTCTTTTCACCATAACGGGGAAATGTGAAATCGTTACCGTTTCAGAGATCTGTATTTTGGGATAATGCCACTGGCCTAGAGATATCTTCGGTCTGTAGTCGGGACAGACGTCCAAAAGTGCCATCACCGAAATTCTTTTTTACCACGAAGCAAGTGACATAAAAACGCAAAAATTTAAAGGTGGATTTACGATAAATGAGAAGAAAAAACATAGAAAATAATCAAGCATCTAGGCCTTTTCATAATTATTGTTGTTAATTGTGCAGTCAAACAATACTCGAACCATAATCTATGGTAGGATTTAAATCTATTAATAGACAATTGAGGTAGGGCCGCGACCTCGTCCTTGAACCGAAAAGTAAGAAAATAAAAGGGGCCAAATGGAGGAGAATGGCGCTCTCTTCGGGTATTATCAGACGTGAATTGATAATGATAGATGGGACTCGAAACGGGTGGGTCAGCCGGATACTCCCGAGGGCCGCCTCGCAAGATCCCGCACAAGATTTGGAATCCCCCGCGGGCCCTCCCATCATCAATGGGCCCCCCGCTCTGCCCCGCCTTCAATTAGGCACCTCCCTTACAAGTAACTCGGGCGGTGGAGGTGAAAAAAGAAAAAAAAAACTTGGAATAAAACGAGATCATCAGTCATCCGCCGAACTGAAGAAAAGAATTTCATCGACGAACTTTCCACGGGGGTAATTGATTATTTCGAAAATCCGGAGACCCAGCAGAAGGAATATATTGGTGTATACGGTCGATAATATATCTTCTATACACATAAACATTAAACAAGGATGTATAAATTCTGGAATTTAAAATTTTAAGAGAGGATTCGAAGTCTTATCCGAGACATCTTAAAATTATTATTTGAACTATAATAAGTATACTGCGTTTAATGAGCTCCACTTTATTCAATTGAACCTTATAGATCGTGAAGACTGGAGTCCGGATATTGGCACTCGGAGTCCAATGCATTTGTGGCATCATCGATCTGCACACATCGGAATTTTGAAGTCCTGCTTGTTCCTGAACGCCCGCTTCAGCGAAAAGGTCGATGCAATGGGATTAGGTTAAGGATAAGGTGTAAAATGAAGGAAAATGCCGCGAATATTCATTGAATTCAAAGTTCGATTCCCCAATCGTGAAGTGAATTCAACAAAACTATCAGCTGTAGATCCTGTAAATACTGCAAACTGTGTTTTATAGAACCGAAATCGAACGATTTTTTGGAACTTAAATTATGCGCAATCCCGAACAATAAATATTTTCCATTACCCTAACTGTGAATTGTGGGAGTGAATTGTTGAAATTTGAAAATTTAAAAGGGAAGTACTATATATCGGCATTCGAATAAGCGATGCGTTGAGCGTACGGGAGGGGGGGGCCGTATGTATATTTTTCATGCTGCGCCCCTATACGATTGTGAGTTGTGAACAAGGGCCGATGGGACACCACAAAACCTCTATACATAATGCATCGCTCAAAGGCTCGGCAAAATTATAAATTCAAATAGTAAATCAATAAATCGGAACAAACGGGTTTTAATTTACATTTTCCTGTTTTCATCTCCGCTCCCTTTCATTTTTTCCCCTTTTTTGTGGCCGACGTTCGTTTCGTCCTTTATTTATTTTCAGGAGACGAGCGCGATCGACGCGCGCGCCCCCGCTCGGACTGTCGACGCCACTTCATATCCGTTAATTGCCCGCTTTTCGACAAAAAAAAAAAACCGATGTTATTTTTACAATATAAAACCTCGGGGAAAAAACTCATTTATGCCGCGGACCGAATCGAAAGGGTGATTCCCCCCGGCCCCGCTAAAGAATTGCAAATGAGTCCGACACTCTGCCCCGATAGCGCCATTAGAGGATGTCGTCGATTTAATTGAATAAAATTTCGAATCGAGACCGACCAATCGCAATATTCGTTACAATTGTAGTTTTCAGAGAGAAATATAGAGTGATAAATACATCACGAAATTTGGATTTATCTCTATTGTTAAACTGGAATCTTTCAATCCGATATTTCAAATTGTATTAACAAGCCTTCATGAAAGTAACGCGTGAAAGCAACTGAAGGTTGCCTGTTGCTATTCCGTTCTTTAGTTTCAAATTTACATTGGGAATTCGACATAGTTTACGAGGGAATTTACATAGTTTAGGCTGAGGTAATTCTTTACCTTGAGGGGCTTTACGCTCAATCTCCAGCTTCGGTGTAAACGCGTGTCGCGCTATACGGAGGGACAAGATTGAGTGCGAACTTAGCTTTTTTCCGACGACAATGGGCGCTAGGATATGTGAAGTCGTGAATGGGACCCGGGTATACCTCTTAGGCTGGTGTTCATATTTCAGTTTTCAGGAAGCGCGGTGGACTCCCGCCTGGAATATAGCCCGGTTATAGTGCCGGGACATTTTACTCGCTGGGCGGGCGGGGTGGAGGGATTCGCCGAAGTGGAGTGGAGGCGGCGACATTGGAGGGGATTATGGAGAGGGACGCCAGAACTTGTTTTAAGCCGGTGCTGGAGGCGCCGTGAAACACGGACATTCAGACAGCTTCGAGATTAAAATGTTTCCTGCCTCTTTGGCTATAAAACTGCGCACAGAACCTCAAGGTATATTACCGGTGGTGGGGCAGGGGGGGATGAAGTACATCTTAAAGTATTGTAAAAACCCGCGGATGTATTATATAATTACTCTAGGTACTACTGACGTAGGCGTAAAGCCGAAAAATTCTCATAAACATCTTTATTACTGAGATCATCTTCAATATATTGCATAAAACTAAATATATTTTGAACCGATTTGTTTTATTAGTGGTCTTTGAAAATGCGAATCGGCTATGGATTATTGTGAGTTACTTCTGGATTATTAAGGTTAATAAGCGTTAACAACCACACTTGAATGTGAAGGGCACTCATTATTCATTCTATAATATTAACGATATATATAGTAATTTCTATTTAGATATTTCTCGTCGCTTTTGCGATCTTCTCGCCAGTATATATTTGCGGTTACTGAAATCTGATACAGTGCGACCACACAGTACTACTGAGGACCAAACTCCAGCAGTTATTTGATAAAACCGCTGGGCGCTAGTCAAACTCTTCATTTATGTATCTCAAAAACATTCAATACACTTCCAGTTTGTCATTTATAAGAAATTTATTCGATTCTTTCATCAATGAGCCGTCCGGGTCGGCTCATGCCACTCTTAGGCCGACGTAGAGTGGGGTGTGGTTTCGTCGTGGAACCTGAGGCCACTTGCGGGTACGGGGTTTTATTTGAGTTTAGAATTAGTTAAATTCCGTTAGGTTAGAACAATTATCGGGTCACGTCCTACCACACTCGGGCAAATACACACACACACACACACAGCCACCCAGTTCGACCCGGGGACTAGGACCCGGGTTAAATGCAAATGTCCACCCCTCCTCCAACGACGAATAAGTGAATTAACATTTATTCGATCTACCAACCCCCCACCCACCCCTACAAGCCCCGCGGCCTACCAATGCCCGTTAGGACTACACCGAATTCTCTACACGGACCCAATCAAACGCTCCCCACTGCCCGAGTTTAACTTATAAATTAAAATCGGAATCTTTCAAACCGATACCACTGACTAATTGAACGTTTCATGGGTGGGGGAATCTCAATTGCGAACAGGTAGGAATTCCGGACAGGTACTCTGAAACTAACAAACAGGTCCCGATGTCAGCATTCTTACCAAACGCCGAATGATTATTGAATTTTGGTTCAGCATGTCAGCGTCAACATTATTGACAGATAATGAACCCCGGTACTGCGCGTTACAGTCAATTTTGTTCCTCGGGATTCGTAGAGATAATAATGTAATTCATCTTTTAACGGACCTACGTACAAAGGATACATTTTTCAATTTCACATATTTACTTATAACTCATTAATACACAGATGTTATTCCCTTTTATGGTAATTTCTAGACATCTTATATATCTTTTTTTATCTCGTTTATTTTTCTTTTAATATAATACTCCTGTTAGACTTATAAACTGTAATATATCGGTAGATATTATATGGATTACTTTTGAGTTTATGCCCGGTGACCTTATTGTATAGTTGTATGTAGAAACTGTCTCCTGTCCATGCCTGAATCTGTTGGGACAGGAAAATAGCGAAAAAAAGGTTGATTGTACGATAGTTAAGAGAAAAAAATAAGGTCCAAATGGGGAGAACGAAAATCGCAAGTGTGACGATAAAATAAAACCATATATATGTGCGGGGGCAGACGGGGCTCGTTTACTACAACCCGAGGTAAGAGGCCAGGGTAAGGTAAGGGGTTAAAAAACAATTAAATAGTCGGCGGAGGAAGGAGGAGGTGGAGGAGGAGGAGAACAGAGGAAGGTAAAAGAGGAAGGAGGAGTGGAAGTGGAAGGGGCAGACAATGGGCCCCCTCCAACACAGGGCTAATGCAGTGCAACTAGAGCGAAACACACTCTTTTACTTTAACCCGAGCCCCTCCAAATGTGGAATGGTGCGGGCCCCACCCACCTCGGACCCCCGGCCAAGAATTACAACAACCGGGCCCCTCGGCGGGCAAAAAGTCCCAGAATGGGATTTTCATTATGTACAAAATGGCTTGTACACGTCTCCATTACAACCCGGCTAGCCGCCTTTTTTTCCCTTCTTTCCACTTATTTTTTTTTTGTATATTACTCGAGATCTGCCGTTCGTCGGGAAACTCGAAATGATGATTGAATTCGGTCGGGCGGATAAATACCTTTCTTTTATTTTCATTTTTTAATTGGCGTCGGAATCTGAGCCCGCTACATACAATACATATGAGTACAACTTAAATACAAGAGAAGGATGATGTCCAAAAGAGGTCGGTATTTAAAAACACTTAACGATTGTTGGGACTAGGCTAGGAAAGCATCCTAAGGCCTACGCCTAACAATATTAAATATATTTTTCTAAAATAAATTTACGATAAAATAGATACCTTAATACATATTTATCGGCGTGTTTGTGTGTAAAAAACCGATAAATAAAATTAAACTGAACGGAAAAAGATCTCTAAGGCTTGTAAGCCTCCGTTACACTAATTAATATACATCGTACTAAACATCAATTATGGTTAGGTTATTTATTTTACGCTTTAATTCCACTAGGGAGCTCTTTCCCGGGTTTTCTCTTTTTTTTATATCTCCGAATTAAATGGGAATTAAATGTTTGGATTAAGTCCCCGATGCCGACTGGCAAAGCTCTTTTGATTCAATTTTGTTTGCTATTAAACGAAAAATAAAACCGTATTTGCTCCGTTTCATTGGAAGTGGTAAATTTTTTACTTTCTATTTCCCGCCAATCCTCTGTGTATAAATAACTCTTCCTCTTTGGCGTGGAATTTTTGTTTTGCCCCCGTCCCACTTTCATCATCGGAGTCGGCGTATCAAGCCGCTCGGCCGGTACTCGGCGACGGTACTGGTACCGCGCCTCCCGGAAGCTCCAATTAATTTGCTTTATTTATTTCACGCCGGATGTTTCTTTTTTATTTATTTCCGAGTTCAAAGGCGGAATCGGAGCCAAAACCACCAAACTGAATATAATTCTGTCTCTCTCGGCCCGTCCCGTGCCGCCGTCAGATTTCCCTCTTAAGCCACCACAAATTATATAGGACCAAGTAATTGGAGTGAAAAACACCCGACCGGCGCCTACTCCTATTGATCTTTGAACACCCCCACCCCCATAAGGTTATGACATGTCCGATGGCACAGTTGGCAGTGGAAAACTCGAAGGAGGCTCCAATGATGGTTTGATTTATTTAACTCTGTGCCTGTAAACCGAGTCATTTTCGTTTAAATGAATTAAAAATCCATAATTACTGATAATCGCAGGTAAGTACAGTTTATCAATCCGCGAATCTGATCATCGGACCTGCACAAATTCGATGTAATAATTTTGTCGAATGGGTTATTCGCCACTAGTTGACTGGTCCCAAACCAAAAAAACTCGGATATTTTCTAAATATGACGTTAATTAATTATCGCCCGATATATTGTGCTCTATATACCGAACTATATTACGATGACGAGAAGTCGAATTGGCTTGGTTTAGGATCAAATAAGTATTGGAAACAGACAGTATGTGTTTAGTGGTTCATACGACACCCCGACACGCAGGAATCCGAAATCGGTCCGAGATCCGCGACCGAACTCTCGGTGAACCAAATAACCAGAACTATTAAAAGTCTCTTTTATGTATGAGAACTGGCAAACTGGGCTAAAAGGAAACTGATTCAAAGTGGCCGGGATTTATAGTCGGGGTGGTTGTGGCGTGCGGGTGGTAGTAGAGGCCGGGCCCCACAGTAGCGGGGTAAACTCGGGCCCCGTTATGAATGCTCTTCTGTGAGTGCGGTGCAATCAGCCGATGATAACGGCCGGCAACCGCCCCAAGTTCACTCCAAACCGGGCCCCAATTAACAGCTTCGGAGATTTGTTGCCGAAGCTCACGCGAGATTCAACTACTGCCCCTGACGGCACCAACTTGTTCATTTTAGTGCACAGCCCGAGCTAGGAGTAAGTCACCGATATCCGATGAAACTTAAATCGTCAATTGAAATAAAACGAATGAAAATATAACTTCTCACCACAGTACTAATCACCACTCTCTAGCACCGCTAGAGGGTATGATGATTTATTACCATCCTTTCTTTCGGCATTTTGAAATTTTGTAGTAACTGCAGATTGTATTGTAGTACCTAGTCTCGTCGGCATAATTTCAAGATTATGTTGTCGGAATTTTAATTCTATATGCTGTATAAAAATATACGATTTATCGAGTCGTATACACTTTTTTCAAGTATATGTATATAACCCTAATAAATATTCACCGGCGCTTCCTTCCGACGTAGGTAAGGGGGGGAAGGCTTTTTCCTTATTTTTTCAATCGCCCTATCCCGGCGGAGTTTACAAAGAGGGTGACAGAGAGACAGAGGGCGAGGGTGAAACCAATTAGTGGGGAGGGGCGAGTGGCAGGGGCAGTCTTTGTCTAGCGGGGATTATTTGTGCGTTTCCTTCCTCGGGGCGGCACCGCGCCCACTCTTCGAATTCAATTTATATGGAAACATGAAGTTTCGAACGGGGAGGAGGGCTTTTGAAGTCGAAACGGTGTCCGCCCGAGGGGGGTAAGCCGGCTTCGCGCTCTGAATCCGCAAACACTTCCGATCGCCCGGATGGCGCCCCCGTCCCCGAGCCCCTCTCGATTTTCCCGTTTTAAAAAGGCGAACCCGTAGCGAAAAACAAGGACTACCCGATAGGGGAATACAATTATTCGAGCCATTTTTCTGTACCGGCGCCGGATGCGTTTAATTATGCTCCGACATGGAGGCCCACAGTGTCGACACACAAATACTTATCATCGATAGAATTAAGGCGGTCGTTTGTTTACCGCCCTGAACCGAAAATACATCAGCGATAAAGATTTTATGAATGAAATAATAACGCGTCGTAGAGCAGAAAAACACGCGTCTGCGATACTCGCTGGTTTTCGCTTGTTTTACGAAATCTTAAAACACGCTTTTTTTTCAAACGCTGACCCAGATCGATCGCACTACGTAACCGGACGTGACCCAATATCGGAAAAAGAAGCGACGAAATCGATAAATCGGATTGCGGCAATTCGTCTAAATTCGCAGAGTTCAGCTCGGGCAGGGATAAAAGGAAGCGGCCGGGCGGAGGGAGGACAGACCGGTCTCGAGATGATAGGACACGTAGTGACTTGCTGGCTGTTGGTGGTCTGGTCGGGCAGGGCTGCGAGGGCGGGGGAGAACGCCATAGCACCGCCCCCGCCGGGCCCGCCGCCGCCCCCACCCCCGGGCGGCCAGCCCGTCTGCCTGGAGTTCCTCACCTGGCACCAGGAGCCGGTCAGGCTGTGCGGCCCCCCGACCACCGCCGACCCGCCGCCCCACGGCACCGCCAGGGCCGCCTTCCCGCCTCCCTACTTCGCCGACCGCAGACAGGCCGCCCAGACCCCGCCAGGGCCGCAGAACAGAGCCCCTGCACCACCGCCCCCTCACCCGCCCAACAGTCCCGCTCCGACCAACAGCCCCTCTACATGGACTACCCGGTGTTGGCCGCCGGCAGCGGGTACGACCCCAAGGAGGCCGCCTTCAGGCAACAGTGGCAACAGCAGCAGTGGCAACAGCAGCAGGGAAGAGCCGCCGAGAAGCTCGAGGACGACAACCTCTCCAAACTGGTACACCGGCTGATCACCGACATCGAGAAGCAGGAGGGCCAACTGAACGAGCTCAAGGCTATGCTCTCCGAACAGAACCCCATCACCATCGCCAAACAGGAGGAGAAGAAACCGTCCGCCCATCGCTTCTAGGCATACCCATTGATTTATTCTTGTACCTATTAAACTATCCGTTTTAAAAATATGCGTTTTCTTTATACGACTAAATACGACTCCCGTAAAATGGGTGACGACATTGCCTAATGATACTCGATGATTTCGGTTTCTCGGTCGGATAAACCCAGTCACAAATACGCTTGGCAAATAATATTAGTTGTAGAACTAAATGTTGCAGTACTAAATTATGTATGTTGCGAAATTAGTTTAGAGTTTAAGATTAAAGAACCAATTGCGTAGCAGTGTTCGCGTAAGCAACCTGGAAAACGAAATGAGCTAAAAAAAATCCGGAAGACTCGGGTAATAATATAAATTATATATCTCTTGTGAAATGTCGTAAGATAGTCCTTTGAATTGGAGATCGCTTACTCGGTTACTTTGGCTTCTGTTTTGAGTGCAATATCCGGAATTGATACGCGACCATTTAGCGGCGTAACAGTGGTGGGAGGGGGCAGCATCGGTCGACAGCGGTCCCAGATCACCGGGACGACAATGACGAGGGTCATTCATTAGATATCCTTCCACGGCCTTGATCTTAACCGAGCCCTCCCATAGTAATCAGTTCTATTTCCCCAGTTCCAGCCACGATTCCAGCCATTTCAATAGTAATCATTTCAGAAACTAATCGAAATGTTCCATGCTAGACGGTACGAAATGGACTGTTGTCGTTGACACGATTAAGTCAAATTTTCCTTGTATACGAATATATTTTCACTTTGTACTTGTACTACACACGGGAGCCACAGACTAACAAAACCCCGAATCATTTTTCTAAACTGAAATACGCCCTAGTGTCACAACTGAAGAGCGAGTTGTCAGGAATACGAAGTTGAAAGCTAAAACATGAACCTTGATTGAGGATTCCGAAATGCCTTAGTATTAAGAATGTTATTTAAGGTTGCGTTAGTTAGAGGCGGCCAATCGAAGGGTCCCTGTTCAGTTGGCTGAAGGGCTTGGGGGGGTGATGCCGAAGAGGGCTAGGGGCTATAAATTCGTTAGAAGGGACTTTGGGGAAGGACAAAGGCGGCCCGAATTAAGAGGACGCCCTCCTTCCTGATCGGGCAAGGAGCGCCACGATTGATCGCTCTCACTCCCGGTATACCGGCGCTCTTTATTACCAATTAAAAAGTCCGCCGCCCCTCGTCTTAATCTTAATTCCCCTGTAGAGCGGTAGACACTGACGAGCTAAGTAAAGCTTTACCGCTCTCGTACTAGTATATCAATGGGTAATTTCGCTGATCCGCCTCGTGGAATAAAAATGCAGGAGAAAATTCTACCGGCGTGTTGTGAAATTTAAAGCGCATTTTATCGTTGACTTACTAGTCTAAATATCGAATAATTGTAGAAGTGATACAAGTCAGAACAGCGCCTATTATTCAGAATACATTGCTCGTTGTCGGACCTAGCAGTTTATCTCATTAAATGGCCAATTTTTTTTACGCCGTTTTATACGATAACTGTTTTCAGCACGAAAACCACACGACTCAATTCTATAGATTAACCCGGATCGAGCTAGACCGGGAACCGGGAGGAGGCGGAGGGCGGATATTTGCGCAATGTGTAAATTTTGGCTTAATTTTTCTTTTTTTTCTCCTCCCCCCCCCCGTCATAATTACAATGGGAGCCCACGTGTCAGCGGGCGGAAGGGCGTTGAGCTCTCTGTGATTTGTGACAGTGATAAATGGGTTGGTGGGGGCGGTGAAGGAGGGTGGGGTTGGGGGGGGGGCGGTGCACGTACCGACACGGCCAGAAAATACTGGCTCGACAAAAGTCACGGGCACAATGGAAGCCCGCCGCCCCCGGACCGGGACCAGGCGACACGAATAAATACACGGGAGAAACCGACGGCCCAACGTTTGTTTGAAACATTCCCAGTTTTTGAATAAAGCTCGCCCACCCGCAAAGCCCACACCGCAGTTTTCTCCAGCACTTTAACCGCCCTCCAGACGCACTTTACCCCACAATCTTAACGCTAAATAAAAATATAATGTTCGGCCCCTTTACATTTTTATGCGGGTAGAGGTAATTTGAATATTCGATTCTTTATTTATAATTAAAAAATAAGATCGGGGCTTTTACAACTGCAGTTTTAGTACTTTTTAAATCACACGAACTCTGTGTGATTACCCTAGGATTACGCAGTCCTGTAATTCTATAAACTTGCGCTTACGAGAAAAGAGTATTGTTAACAGTATTGGCTAGTTGACTGCAAACATCAGTAGAACCGATATAGAGAAGCGTAGAAAAATGCCGAGAAATACAATTCTCGTTGGCGCTGAGGCGTATATTTTTTGTCGATTCGTTCCAATTTAGGCATCGTCATTTCCTGTCCGTAGACTGTCACGTCACATGACCGCAGAATTAACGTAATACTTTTCTGGCAAGCTAAGTAGCATTTCGTTAGCAGTGTCACTATGTTTGTTATATGTGTTGATGAAGCTGCAGAATGTACATTTGCAGTACTCTATCCAGTACTCTACATAGTATTTACGAAGTATATTCTCTGCGAATAACAGATAATTCCTATTGCGTGGTAGCGCTGGCGGTGAGCCGGCTCATTACCCGCCGCGAATTCCGCCACAGCCCACTGCTATCGATGACTAATTAATCGACAATACATTATTGGCCGAGTGGATTCTCCGCCACCCCACCGCCCGCCGCCCCCTTTCTCCTCGCTGGCCTATTAATACCCTGTCGACTAGGGTTAATCCCTCAGACAAGGTTAGGCCAATTAGTGACAATCCGACTGAAATGGGAAGCCCCGAGGGCCGCCATTCTCTCTCTCTCTCTCTCTCTCTCTCTCTCTCTCTCTCTCTCTCTCTCTCTCTCTCTCTCTCTCTCTCTCTCTCTCTCTCTCTCTCTCTCTCTCTCTCTCCTCGCAACTGTACGATCCCACCACCCCCCTCCGGTGTATCAGCCGACTTAACGACCCGTCGTAATTACCGTCCGGACAGTCCGACCGAGGTCGTACAGAAAGTAACGGCCGTTGGGCTGCGATAAATATTCTAAAATGATGTCTATTTTATATGAGACGTGGATGGGGTGCTTCGCTCGGAAACGGGGGAAAGTGTGTCCGAAGAACCAACGACAAGAATGAAGACGAGTGTCTTCAGACCAGAAAAGAAGAACGAACAAAAAAACAAAGGGCTATTTACATACACAACCGAAGAGTAACATATGTATTATGTAATTTTCAATCAATTTTGACACTTAACGCAGTTAACGAGGTATAGTTACGTTTTTTATAACGCGGATATATTTACTTAAAAATTAAAATTTGTATTTATTGATTTAAAAATTACTTCGGAATGAAGCGCAAATAAGTCGATCTTCTTGCTTGCACCTTCGGCGTCATAACGTCTTAGGTTTAATAGGACTGTTGTTTGTTCTTGGGGAGTTTTCCCCTGGTATCATGGGTCTCGGGGGAGGTGGCTAAGGTACACTGCCATGTTGAACGCCTCTTAACTGCACCGATCTCGTGGAACCATCCTCAACCCGTTCCTCTCGAATTACACGGGGATTAGTTTTTTTAATTTGTCGCATTACCCCGCCACTAAACTGTAAATTGTAATTACACTATAATAAGTTACCCTTTTCGGTACTACGGGCAAAAGTTCGGATTAATTTCAACGGCATTTTAACGGCTGAAATCAGTACCGGATAAAATGATTATTTGTGCAAAAAATTCGGGTCGTATAAATTTTGAAATTATGTGTTTAAATCACAAACACAAATCGTCAAATTTTTCTAAACCGACAACGAATGTTCGCAAACGAAACAGTCGGCCGAGTGATATTCCGAAAGGGTATCGTAAATCGTTTGGATGGTCTCTGAAAAAAAATCTTAAGTTCAAAGCAAAACTAAACCCGGATGTCGGAGGAAGATTTTAGTTGGAGCGGTCTTGTCGGGGCTCAAAACAGTGCTAATATTTATACAGCCAGCAGAACGTGTAACCGGCTTGTGTGTACCTCTCTGTGTCTGTATGTGTGCGTGTCTGATCGTTTTCGTGTGTACTGAATCTCACCGCCCGGTGGGAGACGACGGGGTCCTCTCCCCTTTCATATAGAATTCAAAAGTGAATTCGGAATTAGACGACAGCTTGGGCCCGGCTGAGATGTACGAGAGCTCTTGGAACCTCGTAGTAGTAGGACCGTCATCTGAATAATAAATGGTATTTAATTGCGAGTAATTTTAAAAACACCGAAAGTTCAATCTACCAATGTATGTTCAGCCATTGGGATAAAGAGGCATACTTAGTAGGACTAAGATATTCTATTTCTGGGTCTCGTCCGAGTTTTCTGTATCTTACTGACGGTGGCGATAAACCGAAACAAATAACGTAGACCGGTTACGGCTGCTAGACCGGTCTAGCAAAAGACCAAACCAGCGAGAGGAGACAGAAACACACTAAATCTACGGTATTCTAACCCCTCGCAGACCACAACACTTTTTCGCGCGCAAACGTCTATGAACGAATTAAAAGCATAAAATTCCCTCCACCCCCCCCTCTCCTGTTCATGAAATGATTTAAAGTTCATTCAAAGGCGTACGCTTCGAATCATTCTGAGACCGACGATAGGTGCGGCAATAATAATTAATTTTCCATTCTGAGGTGTTAAAATTCGAACTCGACTATTATTAGACTATGCATTAGTCGCACTAACAGGCCAGAACGGCGGATCTCGTAGCCTTTACCAGTCGGCCCCTTTTTCACAGAACTTGGATACCGGCCAAGAAGATTATTATTATTATTCAAAAGGCTTATTATTAATAGAAGGGAAATGTTCAAGAAATTAATTGTTACAAATGACAAGATTAATATCGCCTACTATTGTCGTCCTCTTCGTTGGTTGGGTTCTAAATTAATGTCCCCCACCGATCGTATTTATTATCCGAGCCGTGGCTGTTTTGCACCTGTGGATTCTGTGTTAGCCGTGGAACTCTGCGTATTAATATTAATAATAAACGCGGCACAAATTAATGCTCCCGCCGAGTTATTGGTAACTCGACAGACCGCAGGCTATTATTCATCGCCCGACATTTATTATTTTCCGTCTCTTTCCTCCCTTACTTTCCTTTCGCGCCTAGCGTATATCGCAATCGCAGTATCATATCTAAGATACTCTGACAGTCCTATACTGTATAACAATTATCGATAAATAGTGGCATACTATACTGTGATTGACGAGTGGTCTTGCCCAACTTGGGAATATTTTAAGGGCGTTACGCTACTTTTCATATGTATGAGGGAACCTAATTTTGCAGCAGTTATCGAGTTATCGACCATTAAGCTAACCAACTCCGCTCCGTTATGTACTTAAGTAGAAGTAACTTTCAGACCGGGCGCACCGGTGAACCTAACTGCAAAGATCGTGAAGGTGAATTGTCAGGCAAGCGGGTATAAATCTGCTCGAAACGATAATGGAAATTCTGGCTTAGAATTTCAGTTGAAATAAGTTGGGCGGTGGGGGAGCCCCGACCCACCACCAGAAATAAGCGGACCAGAGCTGTTGCTAATAGGGCCCCCTCTCCTGCTGCTTTCTGTCTCAGCTTTCGCTGACGCCTATTATTACAATTGACAGCTCATTAGCTGACGGCACGGGTAACCGTCACTCAAATGAAAGATTTCATTTTTCGATCCGGCGGTCTCCCTTTAAATGTAAAGTGAGGAAGGAATAAATCCCGTCCTTTGTCTTCGGCGAAGGCTTCGGGCATGGCGTTTTCTCCTCGAACGGGGGGGGGGGGCTTCAGAAATCAGGACTCCTGTTTAAGGGCTGCTCGGTTATCGATGGGGGGAAAAATGAATACCACGCGAAATATTCTTCTCCGTTATCCCACCGCCGGCTTAAACTTAAACTCCACTGGCCTAGAGGACTCATCGGTTCGTAATACGTATACGCGTCAAAAAGTGCTGTCAAAAACTAGGTTGATTTTATAGTAAATACAATGAAATATAAATGAATATCTTCTCGATCATTCGCCTTTCGATTCGGATCTATTATTGTATTGTGTAGCTGAAAGTTTGTGGGGCAAGCGATGACTGTCGGGTTTTGACTGCTGTGGAGAGAGCTCCAGGGCGGTGTTGAACTTGTAGCGGCTCAGTAATGGAGAGGCAGAGGTCACTGTTTAATGTGCAGATAATTCCCGCATGTTCCGCTTGTCTGACAGTTGTGTGTAGTCAAAGCCGCCCCCGCCGCCTCTCTCATACAAGCGCGGCCTCTAAATATCTCTGCCCCCCCCTCAGCGACATTACATTTCTGTCCGCATCTCGCATTATTGACCGCGCTACATCACTGGGCTTAATGCAACCTCCTGGACACTGCCATCCGCTAGCCAATTTTACGTTGGCCCACAGTAACGGAATATTGTTTCCGCTTTTTCAATAATAACGAAGGGAATATTGAGATTTAAAACGTGTAAAAGATCTCAAATCTTAAACCGGAACTTGAATTATCACCAGCTAACTGCCGGTAGGATCGCGTAGTACTGTGGGAAGTACCTAGTTTGAACTCCCCGCTATTCCTCCAGGTGTATATAGTACAACGACTCCTCAGTCGGACCCGGACGAAGTAACCAGTAAGGGTTCCAAAACGTTGGACGACACTCAAGAGGACCCCAGAAGGCTAGGGCAATAATACCCTTCCATTGGAACCCGCTCAAGTGGTTTCCAATCACAGCAAAAATCCGGAAGTTAGCCGGCGTAATTAATACTATACGTATTCAATAAACGTGGATAGGAATGTATCCGCACTGTTTTGAATTTATGTGTGTTCCAGTATTTTGACACTCTTTTCAAAAAAAAGACCTATCCCTTACCGGCTACTAGGAAAGTCGAGATTTGGGTGATATTGAAAGGGTTTTTTTCATCGTTGTTTGCCGAGCGCTGGAGTGTTCGAGCCGAAGGGAGGTGGGTGGGTGGGCGGAATCCACTTATTACTGCTGTTATTCCAGGCCTCGTCGAATTCCCATTAAGGTGCGGAAGAAAGCAGCTTTCTTTAGTCTTCGAGTGGATTCTAGTCGGCCCTTACGATCGGTTCGTGTAATAATATTCGTGGGCGCGTCGATGGAGGAAGAAGAAGAATTCCTCTTCTTGGAAGGAGAAGATTGAGGTCGCTTCCATGAAGTTCAACGCTCCCTCAGGCTACGCTTAGTGGTGGCATTAAAGGACATGCGGGGATTGCACTTGAAACGATCACGTATGATAAAATTCTAACCACCGTCATCTATCACTTTGATTCTCGATTCATTCCGATTTAAGTATCGAGAGTTTTTTCCACACTCGAAACCGTCTAGAGTTCAGTGCTGATCCTACCACTTCTGCCGAGTTACTGAGTCAATAAATAATTATATTGGAGCAGATGTCCAATTTTACGCAGTTATTTGACCGAGTGAAAAGACAAAGGCAATTAATATATGGCGGGAATAATTCCGCGGCATCGATTCCGAAAATTAGACGTTCAGCGAATGGCATTAGCATGCGAACGGCCCAAGATATTATTCCGAACGCGAGCAAAAGAAGAAATTGCCGCCTGGTAATGAATTAAGCATGCGGCTGCATAGAAATTTCCATAGGCAGTACGGGGTTTACAAGAGCGGGAAATTGCGTAATATTATAAATGTGGTAGCAATTGGTGGTGGTGGCGGTGGGGCTGGGGGCTTACATGAAATTCAGTCGAGTTAATAATATCCAGGGTAAATTATGACGGCCGCCATTCCGTATGGCGCGGAATTACCGGCGGGGGTGGCAGGGGGGGGGCGGCATGTGTTACTACCACCGTTTCCGCTGTTATTATCTCTTATTCGCCGGAAGCACAAATCATGCGCTTCCAAAATGCACTCTCCTCTCTCTCTCTCTCTCTCTCTCTCTCTCTCTCTCTCTGTCACTGCGCCGGGCCGCAATTGTTCCGAATGGGCGGCCAAACATTGTCCACGCGCTCGATCCGCCGTCAACTCCGATGAGCCGAAGAATTTATTATTAATAAGAATTCACGATACCGTCGCTTTTGTTACGCACCCGCACTTCGGAACAGGTAACAGAAATAATAGTGCGCATGGACATAATCCGGCTGCAGATATATTCGATACTGCACCCGTGTAAACGCGATTGTTACTATGTTCTGCTTTATCAGTCACACGAAACAAAGTAACTATAAATATTATTTATTTTCCGTTTAAATGTTGTAAATTTTGTACGCCCCATGCGGTTGATAAGACCCAAAGGAGGTGATACTGAAGACGAACATTAGCCAGTCACAAAATGACAGTCACCAATAGTACACGTCATATTCCCCACTCGTTTTGTTGGGGATAAGTGCGCACACTCCAATCCAGAGCTATTTTTGATTCCGTTAACAATTTCATGATGATGCATTCTATTAGGACTGCGCATACACTGTCAGTGGACAGTTAGGCAATTGGAGATAGAAAATTGCAAAATATATACCAGATCTTCATGTTCTAGTTTTGTTAGTACAGTTTCGTTCCTTGTAACGATCATCGCATTTGGCATTTCCCAACCGTCAATTTCTGTACTTTATTTGCCAAAATACCAGACCCGTCAGAATACCAGAATAGGCTGTCCGTTTTCCTTTTACGATTAAACACGTTGTGAATAGTATCATTCCGTAATTCGTGATAAGAGCTCCGCTTAACTGCGTACAAAACCATAATTGAGGGTTCATTAACCGGTTTCCCTTCCTGAAGGTTGGCCTCGGTAATATCTCGGACCTTTCTCATCAGATAATAGCTTACTGGACAATTTACACTGCCATTAGGTTAGTGGACTGGGGGGGGGGGAGGTGTTCTAATTGGGAAAATAGTATATCTGAAATATAGGCCGAGCATAAGTGTTGGCAGATATTGTCAGTGAATGGAATCAATGGAATAATCATTTCCGACTGTGTAATCTGCGTCTTCCCCCCTCCCGGTCGGTCATTAAGGCCAAAAGCGGTTGCCAATTCGGCAGCAACTCGGCTAATAATAAAGCTCCTCTTTGAAATGGCTCGCTTTGTGCCCGCAAAAGAAATCCCCTCCCTTTATCTGTCTCCGCTGCGGATTCTTTTTTTCCCAGAGAGACGCCCGAGCGGACGGCCATTTCTTGAAGGTCAACTATTCCCGGTGGGATATCCCCCCGAGCAGCCCTGGCGTATTTTCTGTACGCAATATAACCGTTCAAATCCCTCCCCAGATTTACTGCGATCGCTTTGTAATTGAGAGGTTATAACCTGAACGATGTGCAGTTTTAATTTAGAAATTATAAAGCGGTATTGGCCGGTTTTGCATTTCGCTGCACTCTTCCCATAATCAATAATCCGGACGACCACAAGAGACAGTGCTCAATATCGATTTATTCCATAAAGACATGACATACAAGAAGGGAAAAAAGTCCTGACGTCACCAAACTCGAATAAAATATCGATATTCCAATAATTTCGTTCAACTAATATTTGAATACAAATTGTTCCGGGAGTATATAAAATTAATTGCCATTTGAATTATTCTGCAAGTCCGCTGAAAAATAAATTGGTGTTTTTCACCAACCGAAGGTGGATATGGTACCTATTTAAAATAAAGAGTACTCTCTAAAATAAAAATTAGTTTTTATTAAAATTACTCCTAATTTTTAGACGATATTATTATTTTTTTGGATTTTCTATTTATCCGGCTCACGTTCAATAACCTATCTTAATGAAACAATAGAAAACAATGAACAATGAGATCGGTCTTTAATTTTTTTTTTATTTTATAGCAATGCGAACAGGTATCGAGAATGAGTGTTCATTCACCTAGTCCAGCAATTATGCCGGTTATATTGGGAACATAAAGACTCTTTCATCGTATCCCTTCACTCGGTGTACAATTCCAATGGCGGGTAGCGGCATTAAGCCCCCCCCCCCACAGCCACCCTTACACAGCTCACCCCCGTGAGGGGGGCGGCCTACCGGTAATTGGGGGGAGGCGGAACAATTCGACTGGAATCGCATCATTTACAGGATACACCGGACAGCGAACCCAGGTATTATTTGACAACGCCAACCCCCCGCCCTTACCTACCCCTACCCCTCCCACCCCAACTCCCTAACCACCCTTACCCCTACTACTGCCCCCAACATCCGACCAGAACATCCCAATCAATGATCGGTTTCATATGTACTAAAACCCGCTCTCCAACATTCAATCATCTTTTATTGCCCACCCCATCTACCGGCCCCGGCTCACCACAAAACGAATGAAGAAAATAATAACTATTTTTATTTTCGATACGGCATACAGGCTATATATACACTCATATATATATATATATATATATATATATATATATATATATATATATATATATATATGAAAATAAACTGCTCTCAAATGTATTACCTCAAAAGAGCTTTTCATTTGTCTATTCTAACCGCAGTTAGAATACTGATATCTAGTATAGGCGAATTTATTAATTGTCTACGACGATCACCTTAATCGCATTCTCGGTTATCTGACTCAGAAAACGGTAAGGGACAAAATGTAATTCGGTTCGTTCAGAAGGAAATTAGTTTTCCGTCGGCTCCCCCCTCTGCGACCCCCCCACCATTAGGTCGAATGAGAGGGGGAGCCCCGTTATTGTCTTTCCGGGATTGATTTATATTTCCCGTTCATGGTTTTATGGCCTCCTGTTTTATCAAAAATATCTCCTATTTTGGGGGAGGGCGTTTAATCGAGGCCGGTAGGAATCGTCGGGCCGAGGGAAATAACCACAGGCTTGAAGGGGGAGTGGGGCGACTCCAGAGAGAAGGTCTAACTTGTGACTTCCCTAACGGTAAATGTGTAAACCCACGCTACCCCTATACACTTCAATCTGTGAAATCACGCCACCGGCGTATCACCATATTGGTGGTAGCTTTTTAACTTCATTAAGAGTAACTAAGAATCCCGGACAAAATCGGGGAATTCGGGTGGCGGATTTTACGATCCCAACCCTTTGAATGGTCTTCAGTATCACCAGGACACTGGTGGAAATTTTGTTTATGGGATGACTTAAGGTAAGGAGCACGTCTGATATTCAAACATTTATTGTGAAGTTCTACAAGACTGTCATTTAGTTTGAAATTGTCTGCAGTAAGAATACCGGACACGTACCTCAGTATGAAGACAATGAATAACCAAACTGCTATTGATCGCGAACAGTTACGGCTTAAACCGCCCCGTTTTGTTTCGGTTGTTTACCACTCATTAGCATCAACGGTTAACGTATCGAACGTGTTTTCTTGGCCTTATCAACCGGCCGGAATAACAGTGCTGACGCACTGCTCTCCATTGGTAACCGACTTGCATGTGCTAACGTGTAAAAATATTTTCCAGGAACAAAAATATGTGCGTGTACAGGAGGAATCAAATATCGGTTAAAGCATATGGAAGAGATTAGGCTTATTAGTAACTACAGGCATAAACCATACTACTATTGGACAGAATCAGGAACCGGTATCGATGGTAAACGAAATGTTACACTGATATGAGAAATATTTTAAATAAAATTTAATGCGGATTATGTATGGTATTTATTTGGATCTTGTACTACGGTGTACGTGGGAGCTAAGTTTCGAGGTGGTGTCAAGAGACAAGACTACGATTATAAACAGGAGTCTCGTAAAGTGTTTATTAGTTTGGAAATTCCTCCGCGAAACAATATCATTAGACAAATTACATCGGTCTATAAATCAGTCGTCGGTGACGGTGGGACGAGCGGGGGCTGGTCTTGGGGGTCGGTGCTAATAATTTATCGGTCGTGAGTCCCTTAATAAAGTGCTTACAAGTGCACTATATTTCTTGGAGGGCGAGACTGCGTACTGTAAATTGGGACAATATCGTCGACAGGGCTGCTCGGCTGTGATGCATGGCCACCGTGCATATATACAGAGAGAGAGAGAGAGAGAGAGGCACCGACCTGCCTCAGAAATTTATATCCAAGGGCCAACAACTCACTACAACAAGTCCCGTTTAGAACAACTTAAGTGCTTGTTCATAATGGGACGTACGCAGTTTTACGGGCAGCCCAGCCGATTTATTGAGTTACATCTCGTTTTTCCTCCCACCTGTATTCCGTCGAATAATAATATCACTATGCCGGATATAAAATTGAATAATTTAATATATTTGTGTTGCCTCCACAGTCGTCTAATGGGTCTTAAAGCGTAATTCTAGTCTCTCGGTAATTGAGTGCATATAACTCGCCCAGTACTGGGTTCTATAATTACTGAATGCGACATTATTTGGTCTTGAACAACAGTCGACAGTAAAATTTAGCAACATTTGGAAAATTTAGGAAGTACTCGAGTCATATAATACTACAATACTTGAAGGAATACGCGTGGGCACTAGATGAAAGCAAATAAATATAGAAATAGGGCGCAAACGATACTAGCCCGCAGGACACGGTTGAATTGAAGTTTAGTATCTGACCTTATATTAGGGGTACCAAAAGTAATCAACATTTTGACTTTGGAATTCATTTTATTGTGCTAAAAAAGAAACTTTAATTATTAATCTACTATATATTCACTAATATTATCAACAACTCTTTTCCGGTAAATTTTCGATTCCCCTCTTGAAGAACTCCTCAAAACCAAAATACATCTTATCAAATTATTGATTACTTTTGGGTATACCTAATATCTTATACAAATATGAACGGGAAATAATTGTGCTTATACAATATGCATGCTACTGATAGGATTAAATAGGTTAAATACCTAAATTTGTTACACGCGGAGTTGTATTGAGGATTTAGCGGTCCGGCCCGATTATGGGAGACTGATCGAGACACATCCGGGGAAATAAAAAAAAATGATGTCGGCTACATCTTCTGGTGGGGCGAACGGCCGAGTTTTCATCAGAGAAATGGGAGGTTTTTCCGGGCCGGCACGGAAGGCGGAAGTGGAAGTCCAACGGAGAAAAAAACAAGGAAAAATTGAGCTGAGGCGGCGCCGGGAGCGGCAAAGCTTTAAAATAATAACGGGCGAAGCTCCGGGAGGGATGTTTTCCGACGGGCTCGTACCGAAATCGGACTATCTTCTCTGGGCGGAATGAAAACAAGGAGAGGCCAATGGAGGGCCGATCCCCCGCCCGGCCTAGTAATTAATTCATTGCAGGCTAATGAGACGGCAATTAGGCAGAGCTCCAGCCGGCGGGGGAGGCCGGTCCCTTTCCAGGTCCCTGGACTCTCCCCCCCCCCTCGCCCTTTTTCCAGTGAAATTTATAAGCCTCTCCCCCTTCCGCCCGCTCCAGTACCCGAAGGAATGGAAACGTGTAAATCTAGTCCGGGCAGTTGTTTTCTCTCGGCGAGCGGACGTCTCTTCCCCGGCCGGCCACAATCCGTCTGTCCGACCCCAACACAACACCCGCTCTCTTGTCTCTATCCTGTAATTACTTGTGAAATTCAATCCCCCGTGGGGTTTTTCCACTGACGCGTATTTCCTTAAAAATAAATTGCCGCCGGTTTAATCCGTCGTCGTCCCGGCGTTTAAATTAGGATTCCAATTTCATTTATTTGTAATTGTTGTATGTTTGTTTGGGCGATTTTTTTTCTCTTCTCCTAAGCCACTCCGGTTTCGTCAGCACCAGCAGAATTCTGTAAAAATAGCGACTCCATTGTATTTTTACTTTCGCGATTTTCTGTCTCCACTCCCAGAGTTGGTCGTATGCGAGTCCGGTTTCTTTTATTTCATTCTATGTACATAAATTCGACTCCTTTACATAAATCCCGCTGTGATTCGTTACATAATACAGTTAATAATGTATTTTCCGTATAGTAAGCTTAAGTGAAAAGATTATACTAGTGCCCTCGTAGTGCTCTACTTAATAAAATGAAATACTTATAATTTATACTTCAATTACAGTATTTGTATCCTTTTAACAAACTATGACCTCGTAAACTACTAAAAGTTTACTTCAATTACATACGTGCATTCAGTAGACCGCTTAATATTCTTTGTTCATTTATTACTCCGTGTTACGTAATAATAAACAGATGCTTGAAGAAAATATGTCTGAAATTGTTTTTGACTAATTTAATTTAATGTTCGCGTGTATTTGTACATACTACAGAAAGTTAATTTATCCATCAAAATACATGTATACGTGAAGCAACAGAAATAGGAAAATACGGCGCATGCGATACTAACCACCACGACGCAACTGTCTTGAAGGTTAGTTTCTGACTTATATTTCAACTCATTAAACAGGTATTATACAAGTGTAGCATGAATAAAACGGACTAAAATGTACTGAAACTTGCTAATATACATATTACCGACTATAATTATATTGAGACCCTCCCATCCACTATATTCAGGTTACATTTATTGTTAGGTGTATCATAGGCATTTTATTTTAGGCACATATATTATTATGTAATTCGAAGATCCTTGCGAAGCTCGAGCTATTATTGTGTTATTATTGACTGTGTAAGATGAAGGAACATGTGGACACGTTTCACATGTCGGTCACACACATTCCATGTAGTTTATTAGGTCAGAAATGCCGAAGTCCCTTCATATCGAATAGCCGTGACGCTACTGTAGCCGGGCGACATTTACATGATGCGCGAATTTATATTCCTACCGCGGTACGTATTTAAGTTGAAAACCTACTATAAAAGATCAGCGCGTCCGCTGAAAGTGGGCCATTCTCGGGGCTATTTTCATAATGCTCCGAAATAAGTGTCCGCGGCGGCCATTAAAGCCGACGGTTGTTTCTAGTTATATGGCCACCCCCCCCCCTTTCAGACAGGTCTAGCTCTTTTCCTGTATTTTTATCCGCGTATATTTTGCGACAGTTTTTCACTACCAACCCCCCATCCCCAAAGCAGTGTAGCGCGGCCATTCGCAATTTCCTTCGACCTCAACTTCCGGCCTTACTTAACAACACCGCCGCCGTAATAACAACCCGAAGAAACGCAGTACCGGCTAGGCCGGTGAAAAATCCCGAATCGCCGTTTAATTATTAAACGCTACAAATAAGTTTTGCGGCCCGACAATTTCTGCCTTTTCCACTATTAACGAAACCCGATCACGTACGTTCATAGGCAAAGACCGTAATCCATTCCACTTTATCCGAATACATCTGGACGGGTTAGGTTATGGTCAAATCTGTACTCTTTCGGAGACAAAGTCAGTTTTTCGCGTAATACTGTGGGATTTTTCCTGTATTTGGAAACCACCTTTTGGAATTATTTCCCCAGAAGGGTTTTTGCCATTCTGGGGGTTCGGCCCTCTCGGGTGCTTAGTTAGAGGTAATCAAATTTATATGATCTAATAACGTCAGAAAATAATCGGGAATATAATTTTTATGAATTCATGAAATGTACACGATCCGGGAAACGAAAACCACCAAAATGCGTAACTATTTCATTGTATTGCACTTACGTTGGTGCGTACGTGAAAACTGCTCCATAAATCGTTGAAACTGTGGAGGAAATTGGACGTTATTTTGCGATATGGTCGGACCCCCGTACACGGGGGTTGTTAAGGGGCTATGTGAGGGAGTGTTCTCGGGGACAACCTGTATAAATTCCAGAGAGGGCTCATTAAGGAAAACCGCCTACTACTAGCGGTAGTTATGTATTCGGTGCGAATGCCCACTCCGTGAGCTGAACTCCCATTAGTAGCCGGGGAGGGCAGATAAAAACACTCTCCCCCACAGTACATTCATAACGGCGCCAGGCAAGCAATAATTTACTTGAAAATGAAGCGCCGCCGGTCAAGTCCCCCCGTCCCTTTGTCTGGGGGCGGGGAGAGCGCGATCTGAATTTTAATGCCGCGATTTTGTTCGCGTTTTGAACGGGCCCGATTGTCGATTTGTCGACAATTCGGGTAAAACCGCGGACCTGTTACGCCGGCTGAAAAAGTGGCCGCCATTCAAAATTGGCATTCGGTCACGTCCCTGTCGACTGATGATGTTTATAAAATCAACTCGTACCCGATTGGGAGGTCACGTTTCTATCTTTAGAGAGTCATTTTTCGACCGATAACGAATCGACGTCAGCTTTATTTAATCGGTTCAAAAATTATTCGCACAATTAAAAAGCCGAAAATATAGTATATTATAGAAATCATGAAACTAAAATGATCCCGTAATTTGAAAACAATTATTTATAGAGCTATTATTAAGCCTGTAGTCTAGTGTAGACATTCGACGATAGAAGCCGGTTAGATGTTGTCCGAAATGAGAATCGAGAGGTCGCGACACCGAACGAAAATGTCGGTCAACCGCGTGCCTAATTACAGAAAATAAAATTACAGCGCAAAATTGGCTGGGGGCCGAGGGGCCGGTCGGGTCATTGGTGAAAAACGTCATAAATTCATCGACGTTCAAATATTTCGCATAATTAAACTTCAATTACAGGACCCCCGGCGACCCAATATATTTTTTTTTCAATTAAAACTCCAATCGTAATTTATTAATCAAAGTAATAAACGTTTCCGATACAATAAACAGGCGGCGAGAGTTAATTTGAATTGGTAGGGGCGAGGGTTGGAACTACGCCTTCTGGAGTTTCAAAAGAATAACACATTTCTCTGAATAATGCCGACCGAGGAATAAAAATGAGTGCCCAACCGGTTCGACCGAAGTGGAAGAAGAATCGGAAGTAGAGAGGAAGCTCCCTTTAAGTAAACAGGCGGCTATTATTTTAAAGGAAAGTCGATATAAAAAAATATATTTTATAGGGGGACGTTCCCTTTGAACAGATCCGAGGGGTTGATTCGGGGTTGGATATTTTTGGAAGGGGCCCGCGGCCGTCGTAAGCGGTCAGGCTTAGTCCTTCGATCCGCGGGATTATTCGCAAAAGAACAAAATGTGTATTTTGGCAGGTGTCCACATTTATATTTTATGTTTTATATTCCGACCGACACACAAGATTATGCTTCTGGGAAGTTCAACCTTTGTGGAATGTTAATTCGTAACCGTCGTCTGGAGAACACCGGATATTTTCATACTTGAGCGCATTATGTAAACTTACTAAAATAATAGAACTCAATTTGGTATATAAATTAGGCTGTAAATTAGTACACTGACCAGTAGAAATTTATAGCTCATTGAATTCCAAAAACACGAAAATCGAATTTCCTTCAAATTCAACCGAGAATTTACTAATACCGAGTAAACGGACGAGCAGCTGTCTATTATGAGGAGCAATAAAAAGTTGCGAAACAATCATAAGTTAGAAATTCGAAATAAAACTTGCGCCATCTGCAGGCTGTCACGAATTCGGTATGACGGTCCAAAATTAAGCAAATTTCGTGCAAATTCCCTGCCATAAGTCTGTCGTAAACTGTATAGAAACATATTCGGAGAATATCAGAAACAGAAACGCACAGAAGGTCCAAACAAGGAAAATCCCAGTAATCAGCAGGAGTCAACCCCGAGATTCGTATTAGTCAGTGATAATTAATTTATTCCTCTTCCTAGTGGGCGTTAAATAGGGTAGAGTAAATTTTCTCCTGTTTTCCACCTGTGAAATTAATTTTTTCTCCTTTCAGACGTTGTACATTATACGCTTTTATAACCGAGTAATCTGCGTTCAGTCTCAGAACAAATGTCTCGAGAGTTGATGAATATTGTCTTATCCTTCCAGCCGGTGGGACCTATAATATCTCCGGCTCGGTGGGAAGGCTCGATTTATAAAATCTTGGATCCATCCTGGACGTAGTTTTGATTTACTGTTGTACCGCCTGGTCGTTATTTGTCGCCAACAACATATACGGCCCACTAATTGGCCCACCCACGCACTCGGTCTCGTTTCTAATTCGGGCCCCCACCCCCTCCGATATTTTCCAAGCATCTCGATCGAGCTCTATATTTAGTCGGCCGTGGAGCGCGAAGAATACCGGGCTGTTACTGTACAGAAACGATGGGGTGGCGCCCCAATTATAAATTGAAAAACACTCGATGTAACCACCGCCCGGTAGCCGTTGTCGGAACGCGATACCAAACGTTAGTAACAGTTTTATAATCTGACCCAGGAATTCTATTCCTTGAAGACAATTATATTATAGGTAATGAAGAACCGGAAGTCAGATATATAAGGCTTAAGGTACATCAGTCAAAGTGTCCAGAGAATACAATAATTTCTACTACCTTATTACATTCAATTATTATTTGAATTTGAGGTTTTGAACGTTAAGGTTTAAATTTGTTTATATGTCAACAATATGAGAATTGGGGCTGAAATCGTGACCATTGATTTTGATGTGCTCATATCGGAAAGAAGCCGGTTACTCTCTCCTTAGGTTTCGGCAAATAAGAAACAGGGGTAAGATTTTACTTTGGCTCGGAAAGTTATTTTAAAAAGCCGATTATCCGACAAAGAGAAGTACTGTTGGGGTGGGGCGATAGGCGACACGCTTCAGACACACGGGCGTCGTCATTATACCAGTGAGTCGTCCGCATTTAATGACGTCATTTGTTGGTTCGTTATCCGCCGTGTAAGCTCTCCTTCTCTCCCTCCCCTCTCTCTTACTTTCTCTCTGTCTTTCTCTTGGGTCTCATTCCTCCTCGTCCCCGACTAACTACCGGCTCTTACGTCTCCCCCACCCTCTCTGTAAACAGGTTCGATAGGACGAAACGTCAGTGATTCATCGGCAGTGCCAGGTTGCAGACGGGCTGTCTGTACGGTGAACGAAGTGGGTCGAATGCTGGTGAACCGTGCATATTTTATGAATTCGTCGCATTTGAATAAATTAAAATTCGAATCGAGACCACCGATTACATGGAGCAGTATATTCCGGAAAAATGAAATTTGAAATTCGTTACGAACTATTCTCAAATAACGCCAGAACAATGCTGAGTCTAGACCGACGGAAGATCACTTTGAAAGCGGATCAAGTGTTTGTACAACTATTCAAAAATATTTTCTACGTAGTTATACAAAAAAATATTGGAGCAGTAGTGCAGGGCTTGAATTTAACGCTAGGCTCGATCCACCCCTTACATTTAAATAACTGCAGTATATCGTAAAGCGGAAACAGTGAATGTTTTTGCGAATACCTGCCCTCGAAAGGTTTCGAACAAAGCCTCACACTAACCTGAAACAAACAGAAAAGAAATGGTCACGTTAAATCGCATTCGGCTGAATTCAGAAGTCATTAAGAAAGGGGGCGCGGGAGAGTTAATATAAAGTTCGACGAAACTTTTCAAAACACAGAGCTGCGTTGCACTAAATTTGCATACAAATTTGCTCCCCTCGGAGCGTCGGAGTTGGCGGTGTCTCAATCAAAGTAACGAATTCGGGCCGAACTTAAACTCTTGATTGGGCCCGTTTTAAATACCGGCGAAAGCGAGCCTTGTTTCTAATGAATAGGAAAAGTTTATTTTAGCTTTTTTTTCGGCGGCGGCGGCGGTGGCGAAGATAAAAAAACGAATTAAGTTGTTTGTAAGAGGGAAACGCGGGCGGATTGAGATTGTTGAGGCGCCAGATTGAGTGGGAGAGAGAGAGCTCTCAAAGATAGTAAAGTTTTAGAGTGGGCAAGACAGAAGGGCTTCGAAACTCTCTCTGAAAACCAGAAGCGTCGGGGTTAGCCTAATCTACATATAACAAAACTATAGTTTTCATCTAACGGCCAAAAACAGGTTGCTATATAATGAATTCAATTGTATTTATATCACTGCGATTTGTGTACAACGGAAAATTTAATATTGAGGCATTTCAACTGGGGCACTTGTTAATGGGACGAATGGAGAAAGAAAAATTGATAATTACCCCATTACAATGTGGGCTGTAATTTACTTTAACTTTTCCGTTGAAACGTCTATAATTTTATTGTCGGCAATAAATTAAAAAGGCGCTAATAATAATATGGTTTACTGGAAAAATGCCAAGTTTTAATAAAACGTGTAACGCGTACCGCCGGGAATTTATTGCTCCCCTCCCCCCCGCCCTTCCATTCCACCATTAAAAATGAAATACGACCGGACCTTACGTACAATAGTCAATTTAATTTAGCAGAAGGAACATTTTTAAAAACTGTGCCCGGGGAAAATTTATAATGAAACGGGTGGAGTCGGTTGCGCATCGAAATTCGTTTTAATGACGAAGCTATCATGTTCATGTCAATCAATAATGTTTCATCGTTCAGTATCACTCTTTTACAGTAATATATGTTAAAATATATTTGACCTAGAGCAAAGAGTACTGAAATATAGCTCTAATAATAA
Organism: Lethocerus indicus; assembly: GCA_019843655.1. NCBI lineage: Eukaryota > Metazoa > Arthropoda > Insecta > Hemiptera > Belostomatidae > Lethocerus > Lethocerus indicus. The sequence continues at coordinate 29,366,525 of JACDQD010000003.1, read as the reverse complement.
TATTAATTATTTCATCCTACAATAGGATAAAACAAATCATATTTCTTCTAAAGCCACAGCATAATGAGTTCCGTATTTTAGGATAAGTATGACTTGCATTAAGGTCGATCTAAATATAGGGTTTATCGAACTTAAAGCACTAAATGGTTCAATATTCTGAAATATTCCCAATTCCTCTTATTTTTCTTCTATCCACGTTTCCCTTGGAACAGTCCATTTTCATCGCATTTTCTCCTCCTCCTATTTCATGTAGAGTAAGTAATGTACCAATCTTCAGTAGTCCAATATATTATATATTGTTACCGGCGGCGTCGGAAGGCGTGCGGAAAAGTTTTTTTCAAAGTTGGCCGGACAGTATCGGATAATAAATAATCTAAAGCTCGTGAGAAACGCGGTAAAGGTTTAAAGCGTGCGCGGACACTTCGCCAAAAAAAAAAGGCAAAACCGGCGTACGTGTATTAGAGAGTAACGTCGGCATCAAACTGTTATTAAAACTGTCCAAGTGTTAATGGAAAAAAAGTTGGGAGGCCGGTAATGCCGCTCTCTTAACTTTTGTGAATCCCGAAGCGGGCATTAGCCGCCTTCCGGAGATATTCAACAACAATATCGCCAGTCCCCCACTTCCCGCTGTCTCAAGGGTTGACGCGACGCCTTCATTAGCACGGCTCTACTCCCGTCTCAGACAATGAACTCGCCGATTTAATTACGACCTCCCGAAGTCTGGGGCCGTAATCACCGTGGGGTTGGAGGGGGGCGGGGTGTAGGACGACAATATTGGAAAAGGGGGAGCCGATATTGGCGTTTAATAAACTTCTCTTTGTTATTAGGACTCATTACTCTTATTATTGTTTCCCCCTACGACCGGCAGAGACCGCATACACGATATTCTTTAGTCAGACCATCGGAGCAGCTTCGCCCCCTTTAGGTCATTTAGTAGGGGCCGTTGGATTTGTCCCAAAATATGTCCGAAAATTCCCAAAAAACTGAAATTTCTGTTTTTAAGGATTAAAATTGAAATAATTCAGCGAAGGGCCGAGTTCTAATGGAGTAAAGGCCACATCAGGACCTTGCGACCTGGGTTTGAACCATTGTGCCGTCCTACGAAACTAGCGCCCCCCTGAGTGTGGTGCGGAAATGTACTTAACTAAAGTTCGTTTGGTGCACTTGCACCGATTAACTAGATTACTAAAAATAAACTTTTTTCAATAAACTTTTATGACCGTAAGTACACAATACCAGATAGGTTTCCTGTCATATATTTGTAAGTCAGAACCTAATAGTTGTGACCGATTGTGTGATCAAATTTGACCGGTAATCCGACAAAGACTTAACGTTTTCAATACAATATATTTCATGGCGTCGAAACCGTTTTTAACCCCCCCGAAGCCCATTATTTTCTTGTTCGGGACAATGTTGGGCGAGGTGCAGCGGCTTATATATTGTAGCAGGTTTGAAATTTGCAGGGTTTATCCTCGGCCGGAAATAGGTCTGTCGTGTTGTGTGGAGTAGGTTGGAGTTGACCGCCTCCAATGGGCTAAAGTGCCGCTCATCAACTATTGACGTAATCGGGAGACCGCCCGGATTGGTGACGCAAACACCGATGTTCTCTACATCAAATTCAACCGGCCGCCTAATGTTTTATGAACTCTCAACCCCCTACAAAGTAACTAGTGGCCCTAATTAATAATTGAACCGAACCCTCCCTCCCTCCCACCATCCCTCCCTTTACTAATGCCGGTACACACTGGGTCAAAACGATCCGAATCGTGCCTAAACAAATCATTTAAAAGGAAAATCCGCTCCAGGAAATCCTTTCCGTAATTGAAAATATTTCAATTCCCGTTTAAACGCCCCGATTTCATTTCGAACAAGAACTCCGATAGCAAGAGTTGTTATATTATTTACAAATAAAGAAGATCAGCCCTACATCACCGGTGATGAGCGAAATTGGTTTGCCATTAGACTGGTTTGTCTATTTACTGGTGTGTAAACCAGTGTGTTATTTTTCGGTGAATATTTCGCTTTCTACTGAAGCATCCGAGAAGCCAAACCACCACGTCTTACTGACGGAATAAGAAATAGGAGAAAATCGAAGGCGGTTTGATAACAAAAAAATATTTCTTTTTAGGATTTTTTGTGCCATCGTGGTTTTTGGTATTGCGTTAATTGGAAAAGGGGCGGTCGGCAGTGGGGATGTGTTTGCGGGGGGAGGGAGGGTCAGTTAGGCCGACAATGGGCCTAGTTTAATCGAATCTCTAATCGGCGATGGGGTCCCAATCCCGGACGGACAAAGACGCGGGCCCCACGCCGGCAAGGGACACAGCACTCGATCATCCGACGCGACTAATACCGGTCTATTATTTTTTTTTTTTGTGGCCGCGGTTTTTAATTCTGTTTTTTTTTATTCCTGCTCCTTGGAACAAATGAAAAAGCCCCGTGTCAAAACCAGGCCGACCGAGCCCAGTCCCGCATCCCGCACGTCTGCAGAGGTGTAGTACCTCCATTAACGTCGCCTCGTTTAACAGCCCGCCAGATATAAACCCTTCCCTGGGGGGTTTCGCGAATTCTTTCCCTTGTTTTGTTTTCTGTTTTTTTTTTTTTGGTCAAATTTGTCGACTACATTTGAGGTGAACTCGACCTCAAAAACAAGGTAGGAAAAAACGAACCGAGAACGGGGGCAAAAACAATACGGACTTTGGATGTGACGGATGTTTCAGTTGCCGTTGCCCACCGAAAACCCCCCGAAGCGTTTTATTCGGTTCGCGATATGACGTTTCGGCCCGAAAATTATTCTCCAAAAAAAACGAACGAGAAAGCTAATTAAACCCGGATTGGGATTTAGGCCGAAAATACTGCGGACTCCACTTTTCATTGTGCGGCATGTAATATATTACTACGAGGATCTGATATTTATAAACTAATTGATTTCGGCAGGAACTTGCCGAAAACTTTATGAAACCCGAGAAGTTTTATTTCAATTTTGCACTGTATTGAGGTGGTTTTTGCCAGTAACGGCTGGACTTACGGAGTGTTCGTATCAATATATTTATACCGGTAAGACTATAACAAATTGTGAGAATGCATACGAGACGAGTAGTGGCCTCAGTAAACAACAACCTACCGTCAAACCAACTCTGGGAATGGAGACTTTGAATGATGTTTCGAATTACACAGTTGCCTAATAAATACAATCAATCAATAAGGTTATAACATGTAATCGTTTACAGGATAGCTATTTTGAATTGAATGAATAATACACTTTTCTTCAAATCTAAGAAGACGGAATTCGATTTCTTGCCGTAGGAAAATGCACGTCAATAGATTAACTGATTTAAGTTTGAGAACTTTGTGCGTAATCGTTGGGAATGTTGTGAACTATCCTATAGCGACGATTCTACGGGATTTGTTCAAAATTGGATCGGGGAAAAAAAAATTTATCGGTCAACTGCAAATTCCTTTAAGACCCTACCGGTATCGCCAAATCCCCGTTCCATTAATTAATAGTTCCACGGCCTAATCCTCCTTTTTCCATTCCGCCTATTTCTTCCTTCCCACGCCGTGCTTTTCCCCGGGCGTAAATCGGAGCGATGCTTAAGCTCACTATAAATCGGTCGGGAGAGGCGGAAAGCAATAAAGGTAAGTGGGCGGGAGGCACCCCCGAGATGGAGTGCGGGCCCGGCACAGAGCGATTAGCACCGAGCCCATTAGTCCCTAATATTAAGTATTGATAGCGGCCACCTCGTGTCCATTTACGACCTATCTCACTGTCTCTTTGATCGATTAAACCCCACTGCAAGTGATACAGATATCATCACGCCTCTGGTATTTTTCCCCCTTTCGCCTATTCATCCTCACCCTGAGCCAGATCGGTTTCGAATTCCACCGGTCATCGTCAGGGAAAAACGGTGTAAATGTTATTCATGGAAACTCACTCTATAATGTGAGAATACAACCCCATAAATTTAGCAGTGTATGCGCTCTAAATACACATTGAACAACGCGAAAATAAGTTCTGCACGATAAACAGACAATATTGTTAAAAATAAAAGACAAGATTTGAAAGAGCTATTTATCGGTATTATCGAAGTCCCAAATGTATACTAAAAAAACTGTTTATTTTCTAGAATATTTACCAACTGACGTGAAGCTAATACGATAACTTACGTTTAAGATACTATGTACTTTTTTTACGTGTCAAACAGTTACAATTAATGTTATCGAATGCTATAATAAATTATTACGACGCCCTATAAATGATCTACAAATAAATGACAATAACGCGATCGATCTAGGAGAGCCGTCGATTAGAGTCCCGGTTGGAAGGCATCGACCGCCTAAAAGACAGCCGAAACATAGACGTGCCGAGCACCGGCAGAATACAATAGCCCGCGGTAATCACTCCCCGCCGTCACCGACGTATAATCAAAGTAATGATATTGTCACAGAGGTGCAGGCCGGTTTCTACGCCGCCCCGCCGTTGGCTAAACAGACGTGGGCCTAATGGAAAACTCGTACCTATTCGATTCACGAGTAGTTGTACAACCGGTCGGTCGATATTACCACCCCTTTCACTAGTCCTTTCCATCTGATATTGTATTAATCCATGAGTTGAAAAACGACCGTAGATAATCTTTCAATCTAATTGGATTAAAATAAATTATACGCTTTGTATTTCATCGGAGTTCAACGCCCGGTAATTAAAATTTGGAATCATATAGAATAAAGGGAGGGATGACGTTTTTTTAACATGAATTCAGAGTTTAACATTCTCACGCTTCAGTATGATATGGATTCAATTTTCCAGTAATGTCTTTGCGTAAATAAACCAGAGCGTATTCGTAGAATAAAACTGTCGAAATTCATTATTCAGTTATATGCCTTCAATTTATAGAAGAGTTATCTGATTCTGTACTCTTGGTATCGCGTCGTACTCGAGATCATTCGTGAATATTTTTGATAGTGTTAATAATTTTCACTTCACCGAAATTAAAGACCCTTAGTCAACTAATATACCTTGGGAGTTTTCATACGGCGCCAACCCTTGTGCCGGTTAGAAATAATCGGCCCGTGAAGGGGTGGGGAGGGCAGGACTCTGTGTATAAAAGTCCCCAGTAAATACATTGGAGGGGAGGTCGGTCGGTCGGCTAAGGAGTCTTCCTCTCCTGTATAATTCCACTATATAAATGTATAGGACGGTCTTACTGAATTACGAGCCCGAGTTCACCTAATCTCAGGGCAGTTTACGATCGCTTGTAACTCATGTAGGCCCCGATGACAGTTAACAAATATTGTACAATATACAATATACACACAATATACAATAATCCTTAATCACAATTCCAATTTCTAAAACAGGTTAGACTTAAAATAAATGGGAGGACTATAATATAAATAATTAATTTCTAGCGTTATTTTGAAGGTATAGATTTGGATGTTCCAGACACCTGGTTTAATTCAGCGTAGCCACAGTTTAAAAAGGAAATTTAACTTTGGACTGCATTATATATAGAAATATATTATAATATAAATATATTAGATAGATAATTTTGACGAATATTCGAATAAAAGTGTTTTCTGTATTAAAGTTGGAAAATACTCTTGTTTCCGAAGTAGTGGCTGAAATGGGACTTGGTATTAAAGAAGCATATGGGACTTAGACGAGGGTTGAAACTGTCTCCCCGTGTAAACTCGTTCCGGTACCTCCGGCGATCGAGCGCACGAGCATCGACTTCTGGTAATTTGGTTTCGTAGCGGTGAAACGGCCGAGTCGTAGGCCGATAGCACGAAGAAAGGGCATAGCGGGTGGGGGGGGGGGCCGCAGGGGGAGGTATCACGTGATCTGGCGTGAGCGGCCCCCCTAGACACGGGCGCACCACCTATCAAATTAGGGCCGGATTTGTCCACCGGAAGACGCCTCACAGTTTCGGCCCGAAAAACATCACCCCCGAACGCATCACATGACGCCCAATTAACGCCCCGAAAGGTGGAACGTTGACGGTGAACGAAGGAAATTAGTATAAGGGAGGATTCAACACTCGCAAGTTAGTGAACTTAAGACACCCCGAGGTTCACTCATTCAGAGATTCAGTCTGTATGCAGTTGAATTAAAATTTTCTTACTTTTAAAGTCTCACGTGGAATCCCCATACCCGACTGAAAAGAACAGATCTAAATCGCAAATTTGGACTGGTGAGACCTATTCTGAAAAGGACATCAAAACTGACAATAGTCAACAAACTGACAATATATAAAGCCATACTAAAACCGACATGGATATACGGAATAGAACTATGGGGTTCCGCCAAGAAATCCAACATCGCCCGCATCCAAACATTCCAGTCAAAAGTCCTTCGTACCATCCTTAATGCTCCCCGGTACGTTTCTAACCGAACAATCCATAATGACCTCAATATACCGACAGTCGACGAAGTCGCAAAATCACGCTTCCTTAAATACCATTCCCGTCTCTCTCCACATCCAAATCCACTCGTCCAGTCCCTTTCCTCTGTTACCCATCCATTATCCGCCCCGCGTCGGCTTAAACGCCACTGGCCCAGAGACTTTCTGTAGGTCGGATACAGGTCAAAAGTACCATCACTGGATGGCGTCTTTATCGAGTGAAACAAGTCAAAGTAGCCAAACAAACCGCCATTGTACCTATAACTAGTATTTAGTTGATTGTACAATAAATAACGTTAAAAAAAAACTTTTAACGTAACAAAAAACTAACTTTGTAGAAAATGCTGTCTCGGAAGTTATCATACTAATGAAATATTTCATATCTACATGTCCTAATATAAAGCAGGTTTCCTTTTGTCTTAGTTCGTGTAGCTTAATTAATAAAAACTGTATATAGCGTTGTACATAATCAGGAAGAAATAACTAATCACCGGCGGATATAAATATTGAGATTACTCGACACGCAATGGCTTCTTTAAGCAAATGAAACTACTATCGTGATTGGGTGGTACGTGTAATGAGGCCGGGGTAAGTCGGACGTTGGCGTTAATTATCTATCGCCCGCAGTTCTTCATAATCAGTGGGCCGCCCGTTGTCTTTTTTTCTTCTTCGGGTTTTCTTCAATTTCCAGTACAAGTTCTCTCCATAATCTCGGCCGGTGGCACTAGTTACAGTTACAATTGCCGGCTGGAACAATGGGGGCCCCACCTCTTAATCACGCACCGCTCCCGGCCAAATTCATTAAGCCCCGCGCCTCAACTACTATCCGTCCGACAGTAATTTTTTTCTTTAGAAACCTCGCGAAAATAGTTTTCCGCCTTTTGTTCCACCGTATTACTCCTTTTCTTTCGGTCCGATTTCCCCACTCTGCTCCTAATCCCAAACGGGCTACTGTCATATTGAAATCGGAGTGCCGTCAGCGTTGCACTGGATGTCGTTTTTTTCGACGGCGTTTTGACAATTACAGTGTCATTATATACCGAAGAAGTATCCCATGAAATTAAATATACACAGGTGATTTACTGCTTTCTTTATAAACATCTACAATTAATGGAACGTGAGAACGAGACAAAACGTCTTCAAACTGTATAAATAATTACTACTATTTTTCAATTTTTTGGTAACTAACCGACTACCATTTTTATTGGCATTTTACCACTCGTCACTTGCCATAATACAAATTAATGGAACTAATTTATATTCGGGGTTCTAATCGGAGCTTTGTAAAGGCGAGGGCCCCTAAGTTCGATTTCGAACATTGACTCAGTTGTGCATTCATTTCGAAATAGATTTGTGTTTTTCCTTAATAGGTCTAAATAGAGTAATTCCGGAATAGTATTAATATCTGTAATCATTACTACTTCAATCTTCTTCTCCCTTAGCTCTTTGCTCGTCATATATCTTGGCTTTAATCATTTTTCCTCTCGGTCTATCCTGGTGGCTGGCTTTCTTTCTCTCTCTCTCTCTCTCTCTCATTATGCTAACAGGGGGATGCTGTACAATAGCAGGGTGCCGTTTCAAGCTCCCTTCCTCTTTAAACTCGGTTAGGGCGCGCTAGACCGGGGTAAGGCGGGGGTTGGTGGTGGGGCGCTTTCTTTATTAAGACGTATGTTCTTTCCCTCGCCACCCCCCCCCCCCCCCCAACGACTGAGGGAAAGATGCATGTTTTAATTTGCGGAATGGGCGGCCTGTGGGTAGCGGGTACCGGCCCGAATCGAGTTTGGAAGAGGGAGAAAGAAGGAGAAAACCCAGGGGTGAATGAATGAGGATCGCAGGAATAAGACTTACCTAATGGCGTCAAGAGGTTAAGTTGAAAGGGGGAGGGGGGAGAGAGCCGGGGATAAATTTGGAGAACAAAAAGTAATTTAAACGACTTAAACGAGGGTGGGGGGTAGGACGATGTTCAAGGGAGGGAGGGATATAAACCAGAAGGAAATAAAATCACCATCCATTAACCGCCTTTCATATCTTTTGTTAGGCTCCCTTCATAAAACTTAATCGCCGAATTAATTCGAAGCGGCGGTAGGGTCTTTACAGTATTACACGTTTTTGGAGTCCTGCAAGTCGGAAAAGCATTTTAATGTCTCCGCCCTCCATCCGTGTACCCCGATGTCTCGAGCGACTAATATTACTTATTTAATGTTTAAACCACCGCTCCAAGAAAATATAAAATGGAATATAGCATACTAATATGGTCTTCATTAGTACTAAAACTTGAAGAATATAATTCCCGGAATACTTGTTCACTAGTGTGCGTTCTTTATCTACTACACAGTACTCGTAATGCACGAGTCAATAAAATAATGTTTCATAAACAGCGCGGAAGTGATTAATATTCCAGATATGTACATACCGTAGGAGAGCCTAATTGGTCGGAGCCGAAAGATCGCTGAGGCAAACATTCATCTGACGGAAGATCGAAAAAAAATATATATACGGCTTTAAATTAATTTCTCATCAGACGAAGGGGAAGGGGAGCCGCATGTAGGGCCTCTTATCTGGCCGGGCCCCGACTACACATAATATAGATACGCCCTTCAACCCTTCCACTTTCCGTGTCCCCCGTCCTCGAAATTGAAAAAAAAGAGATAAATAAACCCGGGCGGCCACCCCAGGGATTAAGGGAGGGGGGCCACCCCCGCACGGCCCGCGGCTATCGCATTTAGGCTCGTGCCCGGAGAGACTGAAGGGAGGAGAGTGATGGGGCCACTGGACCGGGATGTTGAGTACGGCCATGTAACATACTCTCATCTGGAATTAGCCCCCAGCTAATTACGCCCTCCTCCACCCTCCCCTCCCCCACACTGTATTTTACCTCCGGAAGGATTTCCTTTAGCACGAGTTCGTAACAATATCCGCGCTGTCCGGTGTACTCACGTCCATCGCGTGATCATACATGAAAACAACAGCCCTGAAAACATGTAACGATAATTACAGATTGCCAATTCTGGCAAAAGGCATTTTTAATGACCAGAGTCAATCAGGACTGCGCAACTTCGAATCGATTGGTTCAAATTATGTTCTCCACTGTTCTACACCAGTGATATTGATTTACTAAGGCGCTAGGTGAAATAAGTCAATATTCTAGTGACAATGGTTTTCCCTGAAATGTAAAGGTAAGTGAGAGATTAACCGTAAAATTATCGATTTTTACCGAATTTCCGAACGATCGAAAACCGTTTTTAACACCCCGAACCTAGGAGAGCCATCCCTTCTAGACCTCGCTCTAGACCCTTCCGAATTCGAATATAGCATGGCAGCCATGTCGAAACGTTAACGGAAGAGTCATTACGTTTTGTCGGCGAATCGTGCGCATTCAAGTAATATAGACAAGTATATAGACTGTACGGTACATTCAGTGTACAGACACCGACAAGGGACACGCGTTCAATGGTGGCACTGGGAAGTCGAGAGCACATTGAGATATCGGGAGCTGGAAGCTAATATTTTGGCAGGCCACACACGCGTTAAGCGGCGACGGTTAAGCGAACAAACCCTCGGGGCGGATACATGTTAATTGTCTGTGAGGGATGGAGGGAGGGTGGGAGGGGAAACGCCCACAATGTATGACGTCTCTGGATACATCAAGCGAACGACGCTATTGGGCCGAATACAGAAGCGGAGAGGCCTATTTCCTAGTTTGACGCTCAGCGAGGCTCCCTCCGCCAACTAAAATTGGAATTGGAAGCTACGGCCCGCTTAGCATTTCCTCCGCCACTCATCAACATACCCACCGACAGAACCCTCTCCGGCTCTAATTGGGTGGCAAATTATGAATACAAAATGTCTCGGAACAATTACAGACACTATTGATGCGAACGTATTCCGTTCCATTTTGAAAATCAGAATTCGTAAGAAAAATATCCTAGATCACTACACAGGTATAGCATACAAACATATCACACATAAAACGTGCACTTAACTTAAAAATCCTGTATAATATAGCTAAACTCTGAATTTTTGTAGGACAGAGACTATAAGCTGTAATAACAGGCACTCAATAATTACGCACATCCAGAAATCACGTAAGTTTCTATATACGGTATATATTTTTATATACAACATTGGGACAAAACAAAGGAAATAATATAGAAGTGGAAAAAAATTCCAGTATTAAATTTGTCTTGAAATAAATGACTGCTGAAGAACCGTAACGTATTGGATATAATTAATAGTTTATTCGCTGAAAATAGTGACCAAAGTATACTACGTTCGGAAGTAGTATATTAGTTAAGGGGGTGGAAGACGAAGCGTAGAATAGCAAGCATCTGCCGTTCCGGCCGTGCTCTTTTCATCAGTTCTAATGTTAGTCGGGCCCTACAAAATAGTTGAAAAGGCGGCACCGTCTTCTGTACCGAGAAAAATATAAATAGCCGCTTCGCGGAGGGAGGAAATAAATTTTCGACGCTTCCCAATTATACACTTGGGACGCGAGGGCGTTCAAAGGCCGGGCCTTTATTATCGACTTATTATTTTTACACCGTTATCCATACTCCAGCTAGGATTCGCCGGTGAGAAACTACCCTCCACCCCCGGAGGCCAATTAGCCGAATTTACAGCTCGCGAATATCCCTTTGAGGGCGGCGTCTCCGGGTTCCGCCACATTATAAATAGAGACGTCGACAATAAATCCCGTGTATTTGTGGAGGACGGCAAGGAGAACTCTTTGAAGGGGGACGAATCAGGCCGGAGTTGGTACTTTACGGGATCACTGGAAAACTTTTTCGATTAGTACCCGGGTACGTCCCGTATCCTCCCACCCCCACACTGTCCAATCTAACCGGCCCTTCGAGGCCTCCACATGTTAATAAACAAAAAAATATATACACTTCACCTTCTGATTTAAGTCATTTAGTTTCTCAGTTTAGTACGCGTACTAACAATATTGAATTCTTGTTTTCAATTAAATTCTGAATAGTAAGGCAATCATTTCTTAATAGATTAATTTCCAGGAAATAATCCACCTGGACGATAGGTTTTTTAATCTCGTGCTTTCAAATGTTCATTTATTTAAGTACAGTAACAATAATAGTGATAGAAGCTCTAAATATCACAAAAATAATTTAATGTATATTGTATTGTATTTTGTTAATAACAGATTCTGAACTAGTATGAAGTATTCAAATATTTTAACATCACTCCCCAAATTTTCCGAATATGAAAATTAGAATTGACGATAAATATTACATGACTTAACCGTAATCGAGCACTAAATCGATTTCTAGTGGATCAAGTAACTTCTGAACACTAGAATACATTACACAATTATAATATGGACAATAGAATATCGCTCCATTATCAACGTAACACAAATGGTTCACTACTGGCGACAGTAACCCGAAAACGATGATCAGAAATTAATAAAAAAGTAATTTTTTCCTATACTTAGACCTAGATTTTGTATGAACAAAATTCTTGAATTGCGATTATTAAAATATAAATTGGCTGTATGTTTTGGGATGTTGTAATTACTATCGGACTGGGCGTAATCGGCCGCGGTAATTGTAGCGAGGTGAATTACCTCATCCAGTCATTTCGTATTCAAATGTGAACATCGGAAAACGATCAGGCGGCCTCGCTCAGACTTCGAGCGGGCCTAAATCTATAGGCCGGTCTTGGAGGAGACATTAAGACGGTGTGAGGCCCCAGTTGCGTGGACAACGGCCTAATGAACGACGCGCTCGGTGGCGATACCGCACTTGATGTGCTTCCAAAATAGATCGAAATATGCTCAGTGGTTGATTCGCATGAAGAGGGTCACATTTGATGTACAACATCAGACTCACATATCGTCGTCGGAATAAAATGAGGGAAATAATCGATGCTTATTCCGCTCCCCCTCACTATTCTTCGACCGGACAAAGCGAACTGGACGTTGGAGAGGGTCAAGGAGGAGGAATCGGGCGGTACTGGAAAGACGCGCAATTAGAGCCGACGGGGGATGAAAAGGGAGCGCCGGCCCTCGATAGGGCCTCGGTAATTTTACGAGTGGACCCGGGTAATTATATAGGTTAGTGCCCAATAAAAGACGGGAGGTCGCCCTCTACTAGGAGCCGGCGGGGGGTCAGAAGGGATGGAGATTTATATCTTGTCGGCGGGGGTGGACGGCGGGAGTTGGCCCCGGACTGAGGGGGGCCGATAGAGAGCCCTCGGAACTACAGGGGATGCTACCCTCGGCCCAGACCCACTGAATATTTCAAGCACTGGCCTTTTTATTCCCCTTCTCTCCTTCCCTATTGTCTTTGATATAAAAAAGCGGAAGGGAAAACAAGCCCGGAGGAATAAAAAATAATAAAAGAAAGGTGGCGATCCTTCTCCGTCCTAGAGATGCCGTGAAAATAGAGTTCTAAACCGACCGAATATGTATCGTTGTATTATTCGACAAAAAAATCTGGCTCGGAAAATATTTCCTAGACACTTGGGTATACACTTGGGGGGAGAGGAACAGTGAAGATGTGTGAAATCCTTACTTTGTTTCCTACCGTAACACGCTTCGGAAATATTCAAAAATTAAGACCTATTCGAGGATCCGATCGGAGTATTTCAACCCATTCGTCGGGGATGAATACCCGCTATTAGCTCGCTAAAAACTTTGGCGCTGATTCCTGAATAGTGTCGGGAGCAAGCTTTTATTTGAATATGAGTGATTTTTGGATATTTCTTTTACTGCACTAGTCTATTAAAGTCGGAAGAGAAGGTTGAGAAACATAGTACTAATGGTTTTACTATACAAAAAATAGAAACTTTAGTCTGAACATATTGTCTGACAACGAGGTAGTTCATATTATGCTGATGCCTGATGAAGCCTGATATCCACTAGTTCTAGTGACCAGAAGATCACTATAATATATATTTCATTTATTGCCGATTGATTAGGAGACTTACGCATTCCTCAAAACCGATATCGCTAACGTTCCCGTACCGCACTATAACGTGTAATTGTAACAAAAATATACCGAGTGAATTGGACAATAACGCAATTTGCTCCGGTATCGAGGCTCAATTTCGCCGAAAATTGAATCTACAGACAGTGCAATTAAGACGGTAAATATTGTTCGGTGACAGCTTCCGGAGGATTAGGGCCCAGTTAGGTTATAGAATTAAGGTATAAATTGGGAAGTTACGGCAAAATCGGAGAAAATATAATTGTGCCCCCCCAACGTTTTAGGTTCGGTCCAAATCAATGTTATAGCCCGATCTGAAGGGGGCCAGCCGATACAATCACACCGGAGGTGAAATGGAGCACTGACACGCGGACATAATTTTCGGATATAATACCGTTTTCAGTGAGCCTAATAGGACAAAATTGGTTTAACTTAATTTTCCTTCGGCACCAATTGAATATTCATGCAAATGAGGAATTGAAAGTTAATCGCGAATAGTCGACGGGTATTAGCGACGGCTAATCATCGGAATTCGGAACACGGACCCGGTGTGACGTTTTCGACCTCATAAAACTAATAAACGGGCCGCTCTACCCGGTCGGAACGTAATTGCTAGAATTACTACGAAAATAATACGACCGAAATATGATTAGGAAACAATAATAGTCGCATTAACTTGATCCGACACTATTGCAAAACTTGAAGCAATTGCAGTGTATTACACTATCATTAGACCATACAGGAGAGAAAAAGGATCCGTGCATGAAGCTCAAACAAATACGCTTCTATCGTAACGGGATGTAGTGAATAGTCACGGTCCCAGTAAACTTTAAATGTTCACATGTCCGTGATAATAATTAATATACACGTGAAATTTACGCTGTTTAATGCAAATCAAGTTTCAACACCGATTTTACCGTTTTGAATAAATTATCAACTTAGGAATGTTAAAATCTGCTTTCTTTCTTGCCTCGGTGCAAACTCCGACTGGAATTTCTAAATCGACGCCTAGTACAAGATCCTTTTCCAAGAGTTTTACTGCACAATGTTTAAACTCGGTACAAGATTTTCCATTTTTAGTCCTGCAATTTACCTTATAATTACTAACAACAGTTTTTGCAAAACAACTGCAGTGCGGCTTCACGGGAAATGTAAAATAATGAAGTAGAAAAAAAAACTTTCGCTTGGCACTATGATTTCACTAAAATTGTCCGAACTCGGAAATTGCGACTGGAAATAATAAGAGTCGGTTATGTGCCATGTCATGGCTGATTTACCGGCTGGTAGAGGCCCAATCCGGGTACTGTGCGACTTTGGCACTGGCTATTTTCTCTGGTCCTGTTGTGCCACAAGACTATGGCTATTCTAGGGGCAAAACTGCCCACACAGTCGGTCTCGGTTTTCTGAACTTATATCCTGGATAAGGGGCTGACTTCTTGATTCAGTGTAGTTCTCGGTTACGTTCGTCCAAGCTGTGCCGGTAACTTCCCGTTTAGAGGAGGAGCTAATTTAAGTTTTACCTGTAGATAGCCATATATATATATATATATATATATATATATATATATATATATATATATACTATTAAATAGGGCCACGAATTAAATAGGGTGTCTCGGAGGGGCGCTACGCTTATCTGGGCCCCGCGGAAACCTCTCACGGCCGATAATCTTAATTAATATTGCGCCCCGAACGCGTTCCTACCATACACCACCCGACCCCGCCCCCGCCCCCGCCAACCACAGCCCGCGCCAATGTATTACGCAGCATTTCTGTTATTCAATATACCACGCGAGATATTAACATTCCAATTTCATGCCTCGCATAATAAAGCCAACTATAAGGAGGCCAACTCAATTATAAAGCCCGAGAGATGACCGCCCGAACCCCGTTTGAACCGTAAATTGGAAATTAGAATTGTGTTTTCTTTAATTGTAGCCAAGAGAAAGGCCCTATCGATAGGACAGCGCGAAGCCGAACTATCGATCTGTGACGATTATCCGTCCTCAAAGGGGCGACACGAATCAGGTTATATTCAATTTTAGATTACACCCTATCGTAATGGTATCACGTTCAAATAGAACACATATTTTATCAGTTTTCCGTAGGATATTGTTTTCCGCTTTTCGCCCTCCACGAGCTTAGTACTGACTTAGTTCTCGAGGTGAAGTTTTTCGCAACGATGAATCGAATAAGTTCAGCCTACGAACTGGAAAGCTTCTCACTCGGATATAGGGAAAGTATTTTTCATAAAATATGTTCTAGTTCGTTCACCCCGAGTTTTATTAGTATCTTTTCCTTCTGCCGGGGTAGGCTCCCAGGATATAGAAACAGAATTACGCTCAAGCTCTCCCTCCTCTCAACTTCCTAATGGTAACGTTTCTCGGAAACAGAAGCAAAAAACCGTCGGCAAGAATTGAAGGCGAAGGAGCTTATGAAAAGAGAAGAAGTATAAGAAGTATAAGAAGAATAAGAACGAGGGGTTGGACGCACGTGCGGGTGATGTTAGGGTCGAGCAATGGCCGACACCACCGAAGCCGAATTTCGGCCCCAAGGAGAGGTCCCCCCTTGATAACCTCAATCATTTATTTGGAGGGAGGAGGGCGAGGGCTCGCCTCTATTACCGGGAATTAATAGAACTTTCAGCGCGGTCCACCCCGACCTCCCATCAGTCACCACCAGGCCTCATATAGGAGACCGGACCACGACAGATATTAACAGTCCCCGATACGGCCCCAAGCCGCTCTCAGGTAACTACCCCTGACGCTCGCCTAAATTAGCCCCGATCACATAAACTCCCCCTCACGCCATTCGACACGACGTTTCTAACTATTGCGACAAGATTCGATAGCAAAACAAGAAGGCAGAGAGACCCTCGAAAGCTAAGGTGTCCACTTCACAACCCTAGCAATAGGGGTACTACGGTTGTCTACAATTACAATATACACATTCAGTTCGTGAACAGAGTGCTTAAAAATACTTTTGCTTAAGTTGTGCTGTCAGGACTACTAGATTTTTCATATTGTAAATCAATCAAGCGACTCTCTAACTATGCAATCTATCTGGATTTCCCCTCAGCTAATTCTTATTCTAAACTTGCTCTCATTAAATTACTGCATACTTTTTCGGTATTTTCGAGTGAAATCCCTAAGATAGTCCCTCTGGTCGACGCAAGGAAAAATGATGGTTACCGTTATGATTGTGATTGTAGTGCTCGTGTATAAAGCAACATTATTTATGGTTTTACACGCAAACGTAGTCCAGAGTCGAAAGAGTGAATTGTGAAGGAAAATACAAATTCGATGAACATCCGGAATAATCTGGCGGGCAAATAAATTCGCACTGGATTTCCCCGCCGGATGATCCTTCCGCTTAGTGTTTAACGCCTTGCGAAAATAAACAGGGGGGCGCGGGATTTTAACGAGCGCGTTTTCGAAAAACAATGCCGGCGTTTATCGGCCGTTGTATTCGGTCATGATGCCGCGAGCCCGCCAGAGAAATGGCGAACACTGTGACCGTACCTAATTGAGAAACATTTCTACCATCGGTAAAATGTTGACAATTACGGTCGATTATGGCTATTCAGGTTAAAGTTTCCTTTGGTAAAACGAATTTAATCTTAAGACGATGTTCTCTATGTTATACAAAAATGTTTCAGATTTTATTTTTCTGAACTTCATATTTTCTATGTAGTACTCTTTATTTGAACCTTGACAATAAATGGCAGCATTGTACTGTACTTTTTTTTATTATTAAATAAATATTTATTGTTTTATTTGTATTTATTTATTGTTTAGTTCTTTATTGGGCTGCCTACGGGTGATCGTGCGTTGTTAGCCCTGAAAGCGGGGAACACACGGGTCTTACTCTCTCGTTATGTTATTCTTGAGGGCTTGAGGGTTTTATTTTTTGTCCACGTCCTTTGGGGGTTTCATGCCTGAGTTCTGAGTTATTCCTTCGGATCCAATTATACAATACGCGCCCGACCGACTATTCCATGCCTGCACCCAGCCCTTATGCTGAGAGAGTTGAAATGATATAGAAACAAACACGCGGTAACAGCATTCTTGTCTTCCGTTCGAGATATAAAATCCAGGGTGGAAACCCCTTTTCTATATTTTTCTATCAGGTTTTCTTCTTACAATCAACCGAATGAGTCATAAAATACATAGAAATTTACAATAGAAACTGATGGGTGCGCAGAGATTTCACTACGTCCGAATGCGGTGGTTTATACTTTAATTTACAATTCGAGAAATTCTGGCAGCGGGAAAAGTAACAGAGAGAGTAGTAACGGTAAACATCGGCCAGTTTACAAAAGAGTAATTCAATCCCGGTTCTCCATTGAGGTTTGGTAATAGTGTTTGCCCAACCAGTCCACCAGCCAAATTAAGAACAGTATTTGACCGACTCAAAGCCCAATGAGAATGAACGAATCACGCTCTCTCTCTCTCTCTCTCTCTCTCTCTCTCTCTCTCTCTCTCTCTCTCTCTCTCTCTCTCTCTCCCTAGACTACAGCTTTTACTTCTAATTCAGAGGCTGGAAATTGTATCTCTATGAAGGAGGCACAGGAACTACTTTGAACTTCTGACAAAGACCAAAGACCCTACAGAATGATGTTACAGTGATGGACTAAAGACTGCCACATACATATTAGTCAGTAGTACAGTGATGCACGTATGGTGTATATTCGTAGCGTGCATTAAACAAGATTAAGCATTTTTTTGTGTTCCTGCACGATGATATTGCTATGTAAGCCAACCACATTATCTTATTATGTAGCAAAATAATTGTTCTGACCGTTACTTACAACCAACGATGAGTTTCAAATGTCTCGGTACACTAACCTGAAACAGACAAAGTAAAATATTAATTTTTAAATAGATATTACGAAAAACTATATTGTCCACTGGTAAACTGTAAATATAAAGTTGAAGAAGAATTTCCGATTTGTTTCAGTATTACTTACAGCCAACGCCCGGTACCCGCCTTTGGCTCCGAGCCGATATACATATTCCGAGGTCTAAATTTTAGAATTGTTATTATTGTAAACGGTTTTGGCGACCGAGATTAAAGTAATTGTTCGTTTTCATGCCGACGAAAATAACTGGACGGTTAAACGTCGGTGACGGCGATTAGCACGCAACCGAATTACCGTTGATACCGTCATTACTCCGGCCGGGGAAATTTGTGCGTAAACATTCATGAAAGATCTCAGTTCATAAAAAATTTCCTTTATCGTACAAAAACATATACATATATATATATACTGAACATAGAGTTAATACACTGTACCTGAATCATCAGGGGGATAGTGGGATGAATTATTTAACCAATCTATGCTTAGACCGCAGCCGAGAAGTTAGTTCTAAAGTTATATTATTGAATATAAACAGCCATTCAACATTTATCGCTCCCCCGGGATATTGTTGGAACAGTGGTGGGCTCTTGCGGCCCAAGTTAATTGCCGATTCGGGAGTAGAACTATATTTCGAATTGTATCGCCCACTAGCGCTAATCTACTGTCGGAATGTTGGATGACTTTTGAACGCGGGCAAACTTCGGAAATAAGATGTTTATTTAGGCCGGTCCATTCGGCCCGAATTTGTATTTCACTCACGCAAGACTGTTAATAATAATTAGTACTATTTAATAGGTAGAGGATTAATAATAGCCCAAATAATTCTCAGCAGATAAGGTACTACACAATGTATCTTCTTTCATCTTATTGCTAATATTTAATATTGATTGTTAATATACTAATTGGAGGTCGAATATCAAAAATGCATATTTCTTGTAACAGCCATAAACTTCGAGAATAAAGTTTAGCAATGGTAAATTCTTTTCGAGACAAAACCTTGAAAAATATCACGTTGTATCACGATATATCCCCAATGGGAGACATAGACATAGTCACTATCCTGAGTCACTAATATATTACTATACCATATTACTAATACTACTGAAATAGTGAAAAATCGAATCTGCTCGAGCTAAGTTTAAGCTGAAACGATTGACAAAATTAAAGGTTAGACAGTTTTTCAACATTTTCATCTCCGACCCCCCAAATTAAAATTCGACACGCCCGGCCAAGAGGCCCGGGGAGGGCTACAATTTTGACACCGATCTTACGAATTGGTTCCGTCCCGGGGACTAATTGCCCACGGAATTTAATCCCGAAAATTGGACCCAACCGCGTTGAACACCGCAGACGTGGACTTTTTGTGTAGGGGAAAGTAATAAATTCGGATTAAACGTCGCAACTGAAAGATTCTTAGCTTTGGTCGCGTTCAATCGACGATACTTAAAGGCGCAATAATTTGTATTTGGAAATATCGACTGAGGAATTTAATTATACAGAACAACAGGAGAGAATTCGGATACATAACATTGTCTTGCGGTAAAAGGATATATTTTATTTATATATAAGAATAAAGCATATAGCGCTTCGCCCCAGCCCAGGTTGACACGTGTACCCTATCCAGGTTTATCCGGCGTGTATGTTATATTTTCCGGAATTATAATTTCCGGTATCGGTCAACGGCACGGGAGGGAGGGTCTTTGCCCCTTTTCCCCGGGTATTTTTGACGGAGTGGGGCAATGCCGCTCCACTCCGGGCCCTCTCTCTGTTTCGTCCCGCCGAGGCTAATTGGTGCTCCAGCTCCAGCCCACCTACCGCCCATTTTGACCGGTAATAATTTTTTAGACCACTCGGCACATTTGATCGACGCTTACCGTACATTTGATCACGCCTGATTTCACTCGGAGGGTCGAAATTGTTTTCGAATGCGGGATTATTTAGGAACGCGTAATGTCGAATGCCCAACACGAAAAGGTTCGAATATGCCGGGTGGGCACCAGTAAAATGTGCTGTAGGGTCACTATCTCCCTTTCTATACCCAAAAATTGAGGATACCTAAAGATTTTCAATACTACTACCACTTTCTGTACAAGCCACCCCTCAGGTCCAGTAACACCACAGTTTACTCTGTTGATTTGTGTTGTTGACTTTAGTATTATATGTAATTGGTATTACATTGGTGGTACAGTTGGAACCAATTAATAGGGTCACTGGACCAATGCACTGCCTGTCTGTACACTTTAAAACGTAAGATCAGTAAAGAAAATAAGGACTGAACGATAAGTTTTAAAAAATGGCTAGAGAATTGTATTTATCGCCCGGATGTATCGGGAGCCAGATATCGGCTTTCGGTCCCTCTTTCCGATAGAATCTTTCCTTTCATGTTTCGGCCGTTAATCATTCGGCCGTCATCAAATCTCACTTGTTAACCCCTTTGAGACAGAGAGGGAGAGAGAGAGAGAGAGAGCGACAACACATGTGCTCCACGGCGGGAGAACCCTTGAGACGTTATTCCTTTTATATTTATCTGTGATGGTGGCTGAGAGGAAAGGGAAGAAAAGGAGGAGACCGACCGCCGCCAATTTATAGCTCTCGGTCATGCAACATCTGTCCTCAGTGTTTAGTCAATGTTTACCACTATTCACGCTTTCCGCTATTCACGGAAATTTGAGTACTCAGTTCAGTTCCAAAATATATGTTTAAAATTGCAAGAAGTATGGTACGATTTCGGCTTCTCACATTTCTAAATAGCGTTCCGTCAAGAGATGAGTCGCTTGAACAAGTGATGAAGGTAAACAGTAGTGATATTCCTATTATTCGCGGTCAACCATTAGGGTTTATTAAAATAGAGATTTTATTTCGGGTCTGCGAAGAACAACCCAAGTAGTATATACGCGAAAACGAGCCAGAAAACAAATGGGCTCGTATTATTATACTGTTAGCATTTTAAGGGGGCCTTCTGGCTAATACATAGCTATTGTGCCGGTTTAACCAACGGAGCGTGTGATTAAAACCATGAGAGGTGGGGGCGGCGGTCGAGGTAGCCTGAACCTGAGCACAGCCGGAGCTCCTCCCTGGCGAACTCATTTCACTAGAGTTTTCCGGCACAACCACCCTCCGACAGTAAAAAAACCACCCCAGACCCCTCATCCAACCGATAAAGACAATTAGCCACCCGATACACGCTATCACAGTTTCAGGCCACGAAACTATTCTCTCCGGACTCATAAGAAATTTACCCACATTCAAAATTGCGTATCTAATGTCCGTGGTGAAATGCATAACAATTAACTGTTTACTGTTTAAGACACTAACGGATGCAACCCCTAGCCCTAGAACGGATCTGGAATGTTGTCACCTCGATCAGTCTAGGACAACCAAAGAGGTATCTTAAAATACCTACTACCTAAACCTCCGAAGATGGGATAATATTCCAAGAGCCAAACTGGCGATGTGTTTTATAAAAAGGCTTTCACTGAACGATAACAGTTTTATTGTCTAAAATGAGTGTTCCGTCGGTCTGGAATCGGAAAACTTTTATGTCGGTTATCATCGATTCGTTCGAGGGACAGAGCGTTAGGGGTCCTGGGCTGGTATCAATTATAATAAAAAGTGGAGTCAAAACCAATAGTTATTACGAGGGACCGCACAGGGGGGGTGTAATGGGGCTTGCCCACTATTACGGAAACCCACCCCCGCCTATGAAAAACCCATCCCTGCGAGAAGGAACCGGGAAACATATTATACGGCCAATATCACGTCCGTATCCTCCCAGTTGCCTCCCTGTGGCGGAGCTCCTACCAGTGATATGTAAACGGAAACTTATAAGTAGTATAGTTTTACTGGGCTCAGGGTCTAATGTCTTCCCTCTATCTCCGGCAATAACTTCCCCACCCGCTTATCCAGTTCTGGCCCTCCTAATCGTCCCCCTTCTCCGCCTCTCCCTTTGTTCTCCCGATACTGGGAAGAAAAATTATTGGAACAGATGTTACTCGAGTCGTACCGACTTAAACTGGGCAGATAGCGGCCCCATTTTCAAAGCATGAAACCGACAGAATAGTAAATCCAAATCTACACAGAAATTACTGTTTCGGTAATCCTATTTATATTCCTACATATTACCGGAGAATTGGGGGTAATGGATTTTAGATATTGTGATGTACATTTCGGTAACTAACACTTATATTCTTTCTCGAACATTGTTTTAATTATATGGCTACTTAAGTGTATGGCTTTATTTACAATAAATGTGCTCGTTAATATTTGTAACCGGTTTTTGTCAATATGAACAAATGATTGATTTGGTGCACCGCCATTAGTATCAATTCAAATTTGACATCGAAGGAAAATGCGTTCCGCCACTCCAGGAACTCCGGGGGCCGGAGTCCCATTAAGCCGCGTCAATGAAATTTAGTTCGTTTCAGTCCGTCACTGAACAACGTTTTCCCATCAAAAGTGGGAGACGCGATACATCCACTCCCAACTCGACTAGTGGCCACTGTCTGATAAGGAGTAATTCGTGGGAAATCTCCTGCTTGGGCCGGTGGCGGTCACCGGGATGCGGTCCAAAAGGTTTCGCCCGAATTTTCCGTCGCCAATTTGAAACTGTAAAAAGGGGACGATCGAGTGCACTAATTTTGTATTTGTGCCGTCCCGACAGACGCCTATAACCCGCGTACTCCAATCAAATCGTCGGAATTGGAGTTCCGTCCAATTTCCATTTTCGGCTCGCTCGCCAATTCCCCGGGTAAACGCGCCGGCCGGCCCCGGCACCAATCAGGTATTACTTCGGGGAAAATAAAGATAAGGGTGAACGGCGGGAGAATGGAAAGCGGGGGCGGCGGGGGGGTCGGTGGCGTTCGCGTCGAGTGCAGTCTGCCAAGGACAGTTCGATATTGCAAGGAAAACGCGGTGTCAACCCCATTATTTGTTGGCCCTCCGGGGCCCTAAAAGTGTTTAACTTGGGCCCCCGCCCTCAATGCGGTGGGTCGGTGTCCTCCCTCCATTATCCGCCAGTCAGATCGTCACTTCGGATAAACTGCCGAAACAAACGGACGACAGTGGGGGAGAAAGCGCTGAGACAAAATTGTTTACTTGTTCGAAGGTATCTTGTAAAAGAAGTACACGGCATAGCACGAAACAGTACGTCAGCGACAAATATAATGTAGGGTCTAGAATTTTATGAGCATTAAGCAAAAAATTCTAACTTTTATAATAAGTTGGTTCCAGTATCGCGTATTGCCCGGTACGTCTACCTAGACAGTGTAATAAGGCTCATAATTATCTTGAAGCTGATAATCGAATGAAAAAGTCAAAATATCTATGTAAAACACCCTTTAAATCGTAAATTGAAAAATTAGTCGGCATCGTGTCCATCTGTATTTCAAATTATTGGTATTCGGGAGAGATAAGACAGACAGACGGTTATAAAATCCGGTTATTTCCAATAAGAATCCGGAAATAATTAATTATTCCTTGCACAATGTAGTCTAATGACAATTTGCCTATTAAGTGGGAGTTTCTTGATTCTGATTGGTTGGATTTTATTCATTGTACCAATAACCGGTCGCAAAGCGTCCGTACTGAATTGTTTATGCATTCTATCAATTGCTGGTTCAGGATTTCAGGGCTGTACGTGATAATTAACCGAAATATGGCAGAAGTATACCATTTTAAATGTCCCGAAACGAAGGAAGGAGATTTGCGCGAAAGGAAATGCGGTTCAGCGAACTGGATGGAGCATAGCCAACCGTTTAGAGGGAATAATTTGTGATGGCGTGACTAGGGCCACTGCCTCCGGACCCTCCATACCCCGCCCTCCTGCAGTTCATGCACCGGCGTTATTAACATTTCAGTCGACAAGTTCGGAGATCGAAACGACATTTCAGTTAGCGACACCGATACACGTCCCGAGCTGTTCGCTGTCGGATTTCGTTTATATTCATTCTTCGAGCTCTATATCGTCCCGTTCATCGGCCTCCCACCCCAGCTCCGCCGGCAGTTAAAACTGACTGTTTCGTGTCCAATTCGATATCCGCTTCGATTCGGTACACTAATTAATCGTAGTTTCAAACACTGCCCGCGTGAGAAAGCAGCCAGGAGGCGGAATTCAATTACAGAATCGGGGTATTGTCGCTTTCATCGGAACAATTTGTTTCGAGACGCATTTTCAGATATATTTAGATAGTTTGTTCCAATAATTGAATCGTTACTCATCATTAAGAAATAATAAGAATATAGGTTAAATTAAGGAACCATTTAAGGTCATTTCGTGCATTTTAGAAATAAGGATTCGCAATCGGTATATGTAAATACGATCTCTGAATAGATAACCTTCTTCGGATGGACATATGCACATAGAAGCTACAATAGATATTTGGTAATGACCAAAGTTTTTTGCTCCCTTGTATTGCCTGTAATGAGACCGGTATCGGAATTCTCGGTTTAGTCAAAATCAGTGGAAAATATTTACTGACAGTACAATAACACTGGCCATAAGTAATTTGGGCGGAGGCATTTCACTTTCATGAAACGGTCCGAGGATAAAGTCGATCGGGAATGCTCTATATATTATTCATTAAGATTGGTCGGAAAATCTAATCGACCGGAGGAAAGGTTCCTCCCTCTTTCTCTCTAAGTACACGGCCCTAAAAAATTAACCATCCGTGTCGAGTTAAGGCGGCTTTGGGACGGGCGCGATATCTAATTCGAAGCGACGTAACAGCCGAAGGTGGACAGAGTGACACTGTGACAGGGACAAAGCCACCCCAGGGGGTGGGGGGACACTCAGCCTAATCAGCCCCCAAACACCGAACCCTCGTAAATAAATAAAAGGACGCTTATTTAGCCCAGTACCCGTTATGGCACCCTCCCCTGTCTGAAGGTTAGGTTCCTTCCCATTTCGAAAATTACGCGCTCCTTTGAATACCCTCGGAGGGAGAGTTAAAATGCAGCCTCATAGAACGATTTCCAGTTGCATAGAAACGGATTGAGACGGAGAAGATCGTACCGAAAGAGGATTTTGTGTTTATTAAATTCGATAATGAGCAGGTATAGCTCTAATGGTTTTCAGCTATATTTCTTTATTTCCAGAGAATCCCGAAAAAAATTGAATCCATCCAAAAATCCATGGCCCCGGTAATCACGATGGTACTTTAAATAGTCACACAACGGTAACGATGTATTCACGTTGGCTAAATGGATTCCCCACCAATGAAATTAAGTATTAAATTTCTGTCTTCATAAAGATCAATAGATATCTTTAAATTTGCTCCCTGTAATCTTCGTTTATTGTGATAAAAAAGAATTTTCCCCAGGTTCCAAATTATAAGAGCTACTGAATCGGTTTGTCACACTCAAACACGAGATTAAATCCCAAAAATTGTTCAATTCGAAATTACAAAAATAAATCAACCTCAGATTCGTTAAGCGTTTCGTTGTTCTTCATTTTACTTGAACGCAATGAGTTTCTGATGTGCATTTCATTGGGAACTTGCAAAGTAATCTTCTTGAATTGAGTAGAAAAATAATTTCAGAAAAGTTTGAACTTACATTTCTTTTTCTGCGGGATAAATACACCTGGTGATAAAGAGGTTCCGGCCAGTGGGACGCTCTATTTACATCGTTCCTGGTGAACTGCCGCTACTAATTTCATTTTGGAAGTTATGTCCGCCACTGAATAATTGCGCAATTAGGGCGGGGTAAAACTGCGTTTAAAAATTCTCTAATGCCGCGTTAATGATAACCATTTGTTTCTAGAGAGGGAGAAAGTTTGTGCTAACTGGACTGCGTTGGGCTCGTCCCACGCTCAAATCTCCGCCCTGGTACAACAAGCTTTTATTGCGCTCTCTGGCCTAGTAACAACTTCGCTTCATTAATTACACATTGAACCGACTTGGAACTAGGAAAAGCAAAAAAAAATGAAGTCGTTTTCCTCCCTGGAATATTTAAAAATTTGAACATAAAACCGCACATGTTCGTGCGAACACATTTCATAAATATTACAGCATAAATACAATATGTTTATCTATTAAATGTAATTGTCTGTTGCAGATCTCTCGATAGTCCGATCAAATAGGGGTAGATTGATGTTTGTCCGTGGTATATCTGCGGCAATTCCCCCAATCTAAACGTTGGTTCTCGGGGCGGAAAATATTTTAAAATTACAATAGAGATTATTTGTGAGGTGGCGGAACCAATCGCGGCAGCCCTACGGGCGGGGACCCCCCACCGGCCCTGGAACCAATGCATTATTTACCGAGGCAGGTGTTAACTCGCTCACGACTTATTCAAGCCCGATGGGCGAAGAACGGGCTAGACGGGTGGGTAAAACCTCCGGCCTCCCCTCTACCCCTCTTACCGTTACCGCGCGGCAGACATGAATTATTGCCTCTCATACATTATTAGAAGAGCCCCCAGGAGATCTGTAATAGCTGTTGGGACGATTAGTGACGCTTCGGTCTCCACACCCCGCGGCCTGCCTACACACACAGTTCTCACCGATATTTAAACACAGCCGGCTTTACGGTCTCAATTAGTCGTCCAGAATTATTACACGACAGGATAACCGCCCCGCTCTTGCGCACGCTTCCCAAGGCGGTTTATTCCATTTTAAAATTGCCTCCTTTCAATTCAAAAAGCGAGAGAATATCATATTTTTAGACTTTCTACACTAGAAACACGTTATAACCAGTCGGCTCCGGCTTCATTTCCGAGAACGCCCCATCGAACATTTCCTCGGCAATGGACGAGCGTCGTACGGGAGGGGTTATTACGACTGGGGCCCGCACTTATTAAGGGACTTAAGTGACAGGCCCTTTGGGGAGTGTAGTTCTCAACGCACAGACACGGACTAGGTAATATCCCTGTGAGGGTTTACCGGCTGTAAAAACCATATTAAACCACCGACCCCCCCCCACCTCCCTCCCGCCGACCCCTCTGGCTATTAAACCAGAACCAAACTGCCTCCGAACAAAATCCGCCATGAGGCCGAACGGTTTAAAAAAAGTTTTTCCGTCCTTTTGTTCTTTCCGCAGTCATCAAGTAGCGCTTTTCGGCGCGCGCGTGAAAAAGAAAAAAGAAGTTTAAATCCGGAATTGTATCTTCCCGACTTAAATTGAACCCCCGGTTTTCCGAGTTTCCCCGTTAACCTTGCAAATGTATTTCGCCGTGGAAATCTCCGGGCTAAAGTGCCGACTGACTTTCCTTCGGGACTTTCTTCTGTGTTTATGCTTCATTTCGGAGCCGTCGACAGCACTTTATCTAAACCTTCACGAAGTTTCTTATACTTCACTATTCTCGTTCGCTTCTGGTTATAGCAAAGCTCGGCTTTAAATATTAAAGTTGAATTTGATTCAGATATTGTGTTCAAAGAATTATGAAAGTTTCTTTTGCCTTCGTAAAAAATTTTTATACATATTCACTTGAGAAGTTTACCAATTTAATGTTACGGAGTTGCGACCCGTGCGTTCAGAATATTATCACTCCGGACGTGCTCACATAAATATTATGATCGGCTAATAGTGAGGAATAATGAGATTTCCGGAATTATCTTAGTTTCGGTCACAATAGACGAATTATCATTTTTCATTCTACTGTAAATCTGAATCGAACATACCATCTGAATGGTATCAACCTAACCATTACCACTGCCGTCATACAAATTTATTGTCTGGGCCGAATGTTATTTCAAAACTAAATTCCTACTGGGCAAAATCAGAACCCCATTCCAACCGCCCGATCATTTCGACCTACGTGATTACTCTGGAAACACGAGGGTGGCACTAATGCGTTGGGAAATTCTATATTATACCGAGGCCGTGGGGCCCGAATTAATTATGTAATAATTAAATAAACGGGTTTAAGTTAGCAGGACAATCCGCGCAGATACAATATTAATATGGCGCCTCTCCATAACCCCCGGCCCACCATTTCCGGCCGTGTTTTTAAGCTCTTCCAGCAGCGACAGAACAGGTTCCTCGAACAGCCCCTCGAATTACAATTCTCTCTGTTGCAGGCCACCATATACATATATATTGTAGTTGAGAACGAGAGAGATAGAGGGAGATAGTAACCCGAAGAAGAGGGGGGGAGTAATAAATTTAAGCACCGATCTTAGTTCAAGCCGCCTCCTCGTTAGGAGGAGTCTTAACTTATCAACTATCTTGGAGTTAAACGGACACAGTATTATTGTGTTCCGTATCGAATAAAATTCCATAAATCTACGTATGTCATCGATAGTATTTTTCCCAGATTAAAATTTCGATTTCATAAAAAATATATGAAAATATATGAAAAATATTCACGATAAAATTCACACCATTATTGAGTCCTGAAATGACAAATACACTCCTTTACCGGAACTTTGACACCGTGATTGGTGTCAACATTTTTTAATTAAGTCATTGTACTACGTTATCCTTGACGTGAAAAGTAGGGTAATTCAGAACGTTTCAATCAGAAATACAAGTCAATTATTAGAAATGATAACGCAAACCAGGTCCCGATTTCCAAACATCAATTGAAATGATTGGCCGATTCGGATCAAAAGGATATAACCCAATTCGGAATAATTTCTACGATTCGATACCCTTTACGTGTGTTTAATGACCCTGGTCAACTTATATGAATTAGTAAGTCGGGTTAATTTCGACCGGAAACTAAAACCCCCTAAATTCATTAGAAACATGCAACGGAAAGAAAAATCAATGTGTAAAAGCGAGCTATGGCAATCAGAGGAAAATCAATTTAGCGATATTCCCAACAACCGGATGGAATCAATATAATGACTAAAAAAATATTAAAAGTTATCCGCTTCGGTATCCAGATAGGGGACGAAAGGGCGGGCTTTCCAATTTCCGTGTCCAATTTCTTCTTTTTTAAAAATTGATTTGCTTTTTTTTATTATTTTTAATATATATACAGTACTGTGCTGTATAGCCCGCCGGCCGTTCAGAATTTTTGCCATACCAAACACAATCCGGACTCAAAACAAAAAACCTCACTAACAATAAATCTAACTAAACCTGTTCCATTCCACATACTCTACGGTTTAGATTAATTCTTTCTACAATAGACCGGTATCGGGTTCTAGCTTACACTGACGCACGAAGACTGCCGGTGAAGCTAACAAAATAGAGCCAAACAAAGTGTGAGCACCATTTTTACACTGTTACTGTAAAAGTGCGTGTACATATTTAAACAGTCTAGTTTAAACAGCTGTATAAGTTTTATTTTAAAAGCGATTCAAAACAAATCAGGTTGTTTTAAAACTCCGTTCGTACAAATAATCGGACTGGGAAAACAAAATAACATTTCATGAACAGAATGTAATTTGACTTTTCTCGTCGTTTCATCCCTTTTGTTCCTTTTCCCTTCTCCCACCCCTCTTCCGTCAAGACAGAAGTATTTTTTTTCTTTAAACTCTAAAAGTAACTTTCTTCGGGAGAGAGATAGAGGAGGGAACTTTCTCGATATTAAATAATTTTTCACACCCTTCCCCACCCTCTCTTCCCAATCCCCGCTCTCCTTCCAAGGAGCAGTTCACTGAGAATCGTGGGCTAACTTCTTTTTAGCGGGCCAGAAATTTTAATCTCGGCACCTCGCCCACTTGAGCATTCATTAGTGCACCCCCCTCGTCCTAAACCACCCCCACCCTCACCATCACCCCCCTAATGGCCCGGACGGTCGGAGAAACTAGAAAGAAGGAGGAGTCGGAAACAAAAACACAGCACGGTATCAGGCTTTACGGCGGGAACAATGCGTGGCTCATCTTTTGTCCGTTAAACCATGGCCGGAGATACCGACGCGCTGGTTAACGCGCCTTAATGAAAAAACAGAAGGGGGACACACCCTCAACCTCCCCCCTCCCCCCCCCCACTAAACAATACAATATTCATATCCTTGAAATATATTTATGCTCGCGTTATTTCATGAAACGATAAATTAATTCCTTTGAAACTTCCGACAGATACAAGATCCTGTTCCGGACATTCCTCTTTCTATCTCTACCCGGATATGATATTAAGCTCATTGTAGTATAATTTAGTGCAGAGGATACGAAATAGTACTGTAATAGGTTGCGATTGGATTTTGTGATGGGTTGTGTGCTTTGCGGGCAGTCTGGGAATGTTTTTTATAGTCTGTCCCTAATATTTGTCCCTAAATCGTGCTGTTGTTTTTACGTAAAATTTGCACTCGTTGTCGGAAAGCCGGCTAATTTATTTTTTCTAACTCCTCGGAATTCCGCTCTAAGTTTAAAGCGCAGTACAGCCCTTCCTCCACCCGTCGTCTGGGCCTTCTGGGCCGGCAGCAAAAAGAAAAATCCTTCGTAATAATTAGAAAAAATATTTTCTTAACTTCTCCCTCCCCGTTTTGAAAAGGAAGAGAACCTCAGAATAACTTCTTTAACGACATTTTCTCCTTTTAAGGTGCCCCTTTCATTCGGTAGGCGGGCGCTTTAAATACAAAAAAACGAGATAAGAAGGATGCCGTCAACGGCAGGAGCGCGAAAGGTTGATTAAATGAACATGTTACAGAGTCGTCGGAGAGCGTTACAGAGGTTTTTCATTAGCCCCCCGCCGGTCTAATATAAGCGGCTGAAGGCAGCGAGTGGCCGGCACAAAGCTGGGGACGGGGCCGGGAAAATCGTGTAGTCCGAGCCAAATTAAATTTACCGCCGGTATAAAGATAAAAACGTATTTATCGCCGGCTCCAATCCGTTATCTGGTCTCTACTTAGGGGGAGGGCGGCGGCCTATTAGCGGCGTCAAGTGGGCCCGCCCGGCCGCCTTCCCTAGCCACTTAACGACGGGGCAGAGGGGCTCGCACAAAACTTTAAACTGGGCCGATACCTCCCCTATAAACTCGGTTATCTTCCCTACAAGGAACTGCACTCAGTCAGTCATTACCGGCACCGGGGCCCTTCCGCCGTTGCCCTCGCACCGATCGCCGCCTTTTTTGCCCTTAACCGCCTAATTTATGGCTTCCCTACCTTTGTGAGAAGGGTGTAAATTTTCTCCTTTTTTTTCTTCTTCGAGAAATTCGTTTAGTGGCTTTCCGGATTCTTTGCCCTCGACTTTTAACTACGTCCCCGTGTTCTCGATAGCATTGACACACAATTAATGCCCGAAAGACTTACGATAGTGGAGAAAGGGAATTGTAGCTTCTTGTGTCCCTCGTGAAGGATGATGGCCCCCCGTTGAATGAATGCATTTCTCGTTGCTGCATTCCAGCGCAAATGCTACAAGGACGTTTATAATGGGACAACGATTAAATCCTTTCATAATTTACAATTAAAAGGAGATAAATACAGCTAAAAATTTGAACACAGACCTACACAATAGGACAATCCGTTATAACTATGAATATTACAGATTGACGATACAATAAAGATTTCCATTTTTTAAGCAATCGCCAATTAGTCCGATAAAGTTTTTACAGAGTTCGGTTGCAATTTAGTTTTAAACGGGGACCGCTAAGCTAATTTTCTTTTTATCTTTTTATACAACGGAAAGGACGCAAAAACGCCAGATGGGGCAAATCATGATAAATACATTAATCCTGATTCTTTGTCTTCTGAGCCAGATAAGAGGATTTCATTTTCCATAAATTTCGTTTAATCCCTTTCCGCCAGACCGACCGTCGGGGCAAATAATATGACGGGGCCGACCGGCAAGAATGCTATAAGGCTGAAGGCGTTATTTATTTCCAAGGATTTAAAACGGTGAATTATTATTCTCTAAATGCACGAATGTGTTCACGAGAACCATGTCAGGACAATACATAAGTATTTAAAAAAAAATCGATTCAATTTCGAATATATTTAATACCGTAGATTTCGCGTTCTTCTGTTTCCTCACGCTGGTTTGGCCTTTTGCTAGACCGGTTTCGGCTGTTCTTCATCTTCGGTAGCTGTGTCAGTCACTTTGGCACGTTGGATGCTTGTGAAGCCTCCTGTTTGCAGTCATCCAGTTTGCAGTCATCCAAAGTGACTGAAACCGGGAGGAGACAGAAACACTCGAAATCTACGGTATTCCAACCGCTCGCAGACCACAAAACAGGTATTCCAAACGAATGTATTTACGGTGTTATATGGCACTTGAATGTAATATGGAATACATACAGTCGATACGGTCTGTCGGGCCCCGTTGGAAATCGTGGATGTAGTGACCGTATGAGCGGAAAAGTAGTATGAGCGTGTAATTATGACCCGGCGGTAAGGTCCCTCTGGAGGGAGGGAGGGAGGGAGAGAGAGAGAGGGATGGAGGGAGGGGGTAGCGCCCGACGTGTGCCTGTAAATGACAGCTGTCGGTTTGATAAGTGTATTTGAAGAGGCCGGTTTTCTATAGTTGTGCCATGGAGCCCTACTCCGTCCCCAACCACTTATTCGTTATTTCGTTAGACGTCGCCGATTAATTTCGATTCGCCCGTCCGAGTGGTTTGGTTCGTGTTTTGATCCTGCCATTGACACGCCGCTGTTTCGGTCTCTCTCTCGGTTGACTCTGACCGTCCGCTTTAAATCCACACTTCCGTGAAATTAAATGACTATGTGAGCGTAAAAATTAATTTTACTCCAAGCTGCAATATTGAACATCGATTTCTGTACAGCATGAAAGTTATGTTACGCCCTACCGTAACGCTATTGAAACCCCCCATTGATAGCGCAGGGTCACTAGCACAGAAACAAATAACTTTGATTCCACAATTATTTAAATTTCTAATCCATGCCCTATTTACCTTATCTGCGTTAAATTCAAACAAAATTTTTATTCTAAAATAAAATATAAAACTTCAGTGAAAGTATGGCGTATAAAAAATACCGTATAAAAAAGATTCTTCCGCTGTAAACACCTTAGGTAAATTCTCAACTCAATCTTATGCAAGAAATAGTTCATAAAATGTGGTTGAAATTGAGACTTATGTCCAACGAGGAAATACAAGAGCGAGATATACCATTGTTAGAGAGCGTACTGACGTGAAAGGATTGTTTCGTTTTTTTTTTACTTAATGCTCGACAGAAAAAATGAAAATGGTACGTCACGTGGAAATATTTCTGGCCATTATTATCTCTAATGATATGGTGAAAAACGTCATTTCGGCCGGCCCGACGAATCGGAACGATCTCTCTCTCCGATACAATTATTTCCAATTGGATAGTAATTCGAAACGTCAAATTAGCACGTCGATTACAAAACCAGAACTGTAATTACATTACTGGGCGATGATTGGCTCTGATCACGTAAACTTGGCTCTCCAACTACACTATACTCGGAAACGATTCGAAAATCCATTTCCATATTTATTTGTAACTTGGGGTAGTGTTTTTCCTCTAAATGCATCGGCGTGAGCTCACGTTAAATGGGGTAAATGGCACCAGCAAGACAAAAGCTGTCTTACCGATATGGAAGTAATCAATTTATGGAATCGTGACCCTAATATTTCTACTGGCACTAAGCCCCTTTCTAGTGTATATAATGCAATGAAACTATATTAGTTCTAAATAATTTGGCATCAGTTTACACAGATTGACACAGCCTTCGTATGTGTAAATCTTGCATATAATTTAGGTATAACGAATATTTGAAGAAGACTTGTTAATATTAGTTCACTAAGAAGGGGGATTTGGACTCTTGATACTATTATGGCCTTGTCATAATGATTTTTGCAATCAGTGGCTGGGAATATTTAAGGCTCACTTATAACAAATTATCCAGCTGGATGTTACGGGATTGGACTTTCATTATACTTAAAATTGGGCGAAAAATACGATTGTTACAAACATTTCTTCCGGTGAAAAAAGTTCATACGGTTTTTGACGCAGTTCCCTGACCAACGTGTTTCATGACCGAAATTGGAAAAAAAAATTGCATAATTGAATGATTTGTTCGCCATTTACATTATAGCGGTCCTGTCAGGAAACAAATAGTAGGTTTAATTTCGAATAAAATGTCCTCTCCCGCCCAGGAAACTCCTGGGAAGGGGGGTCGGGGGGTTAAAGACCGAAGATAAAAACGTAAATTAAAGAAAATTGTCGGTAATTACGCCGGGGGATGGGGGAGCATGGTGGGACGACAGGGGGTAAACCGGGGAGCAGATAAGGCCCGGGGAGCCGACCCCCTATTAGCGGCCTATATAACTTGGAGCTTTAGTGCGAGCCAAGACCGAGCACAACTTAGAGCCTAAACTTTCATTACTGTTGCCGAAAGTGAAAACGCTACTTTCCTCGTAAAATCGTCCCGGAGAAGAATTCTAACTGTGTAAGCTCCGATTATTTTTCAGCCGATCTGTCAAAACAATAGGACTGTACAAAAATGTAAAGGCGTTAAGTTATAATGCACGTGAACAATAATCACCTTAATATTTATTTAAGAGGAAGTTTTGAGTTATAAATAATTCGTATACCCGAAACGAGATTTTGAGTCCGATGTTGGTGCTCTTCGTTTGAATTATTAGGGTTTGGACAATAGGAGCTAGATTAATAACTGAAATCCTCGACTTTGCGCTTGAATTATTAATCTTGTATGTTCGATAAAATAATGGAATATTAAATATTACCTGCTACGTCGAGAGTGGCGTTTCGAGACCTGGCCGATCCGGCCGTGTTAGTGGCGACGCACCAGTAGACGCCGGCGTCGCTCTCCTTCCGTCCGTGGGCCACCCTCAAGAAGAAGAGGGAGCCGGCCGGCAGCAGCACCCTGTGGGTGGTACCCGCCACCGGCTCGCCGTCCTTGTACCACTGGTACGTCGGTTCGGGTACGCCCTCGGCCTTGCAGTTCAGGGTGGCCGGCTCGTGGCGCGGTACAGTCGCGTCCGTCGGGTGTTCGGTTATCCTCGGTGCCCTGTACTGTGCCCCTGCAACAAAATATATCGGATATTATTTATTTTGTTCATATCGCCGTTTTTATTGTCACTACTGTTACCGGCCAATCAAAGAAAATCAGAATAATAATCAGAATGAAATAAAAAAAAATTCACTACTGCAAATCTAATAACACATTTAGACATGGCCAAATCTCGTACGTATATTTTGTCACCCCTATCGTGTCGAACGATTACTGAAAACTGTAGACCAGAATGGGAAAATTTTAATACCGATAGTGCGACGTTGGGAATTCTTTTCGCTGCTGTAAAATGAGACTGTCGTCTTTAATCCCAGCGTTGATATTACGCGGAAGAGGGTCAATTTTTCAGAATTTTGTACGGGGATTGCGATTGCGGCGCCCGTATTATTCGGATTGAGCTAGTCGTTTCCCCCGCTCTTGGTATATCGGCGGGAATATTTCCCGACGCCCGTTTGACGCGCCCCCGCCCCCAATAAAAGGGCAGAACCGGTTTTGAATTGACTCCGACGAACGATCGAAATTTCGACGTCAGATTAATGTTGTGGCCGGAGGGCCCCAGTTGATATTCGTGCGGCTCGTAAACGGTTCAACCGCTCGGGCGCCAATCAATTGATATTTCCATTGCCCCGACGCTTCGGCCGGCCGCACTTCTAAAAGCGGAGCCGACGCGCACAATTGTGAATAACTACTGCTGCGGCTTTGTATTATTCGAATTTGCTAAAAAGCTAATGCGAAACCTGTTTAATGGACAGCATTTCCATGCGAACTCGGCCACTGTTCATATTTACTCTGGAAATAAGCGGGAATCCATGTCAATATAGAGTGTGGGTGGTGTACACATTTGTTAATGATTATGTAATATTTTATTCATTTGTTGATATTCACTACACATTGTTGATTTCATTGTACGCATCTTATGCTTAGTAAAATATCAATTAACAGTATTGAAAGTTAAAAATAGTCGTAGAAAACGAATAAAAATCCAAATAAGAATAAGAAGCTACGAATAAAGTTTATAATTTCCAGTATTAATCTCAAGCCTAACTTATTTTATCCAAAATACTGGATACCGAATACTGGATCTATCTACTACGCCTCAGATACAATTAAATTTACGGAATATTTGAAATTAAATATGCCGATATTTAAGACCCGCCTATTCTATCCCTTTAGTTTATAGAGATAAATATTTTCCGATAGCAAACCACAATTTCACCGTCTCACATACCAAACGACCGAAAGTATGGACTTGATCAGTGAAGGGGCTCTAAATTGAGATGGTCGGAAGAAGATACGCAACGGAACGTTGCTACATTACGAAGTCCTGTTCTCACTTAGTCTCTAAAAATAATTTTTCCAAACCGACTCAGATTTGAGTCGATTCCATCCCTTAAGGGGGCGGAATTTTCCCTCTCCATGCCGTTTTTCGATATCATTCCCCGTCCCATCCCCCACACCGCCCATCCGCCGAAAGAACGACATAGTGTGCTCTCATATTGTTCCGGCACGATATTAAAGTCACATTTCATTTTTCCTACGTTTCCCGTGCCATTTTTATTCGCATACTTTATTTTCCATCTTCCTTATGCTTATGCTACTCCTCCAGGATATAATATAACGGGAGTATTGTCGACCTGTTATAAATATTGTCATTCGGGAAATATAAGAAAACTGAAAAAATGGTGCTAGATAAAATGAAATATGAAAAATGATCGGTATTGTTAATTCATTTTATAAGATACATTTCGACATTGTTTCGTATACAATTTACAAACCCTGCCGATTTCTTAACAGTACATTAAACATATTTCCTGATAATATATTGCTCTACTTTAGCTTTTTCGGTCATTTCAGCTATACCATACTCCTATAAGTTTCTAGCTCCATATATTGTTAATAATTAGTTTTTCCACCGTTAGTATGCACATACTCTCTTTGTAAGTGATTTTAATTGCTTCACAAATTAAGAGATAATACTACTAATGCCCTTAATAATAACTTGAAAAGGAATGTCCATCATTTTTATGAAGTAGAGGAACGTATTTAAAAAAATAAAATAACGTTAATCGAATTTGATTTGTAAGAGTAATCGAGCGGAGCGATAATTTCACGACGATTATCTCCAGTAGGCTCCTCTAATTTTAAATCGAACCGAGCCCATTCATTGAAACCCTACAGGGCACAGCACAAAGGGCTAACTAATAGTGTTCAATTTGTGTTGAAATTCGATGCGGCAACGGACGCGTTATATTTATTAGGGGGGGGGGCGGTTAGGTTAATTAAGCCGTAATTATAATGGAGGCGTGCGATAATCTTCAAAGGGGGCGGGGGGAGAAGACCCGACGGGGCATGGCCCATTTGACTTCCTTCTCACTCTCGCTCTCACCAACTCTCACTCTCTCTCTCTCTCTCTCCTTACTTTGACCCGGTCCCCGGGTGGACGGGAGATTAAATAGAAACATCTATAAGTTGGGCTCAGCCGCCCGCACCATCGGTACGATCGGTCAATAGGCGACTAATCCGTCCAACGTTGCCGCGAATCCATTCAATATAGGCAATTGAATATTACAATCGGGGTCGAAGCCCTACTGCTGGGGCCTCGCTCAAAGGCAACGCGTTCAATTCGCGTTGAAATTTGCGTTGACGAGCCGATGCGCGTACTTATTAGCGTTTAATAAGGACCTAATGATAATGGTGCGTAGAGAGTTCGGCTGGGTTGTGAGCTAGTGATAGATAATCTTCAGAGGTCGAGGGCCGGATCGTCCATCTCGCTCAATCTCCGATTCCTCTCCATCTCTCCGTCTCTCTCTCTCTCTCTCTCTTTCCGCCTATCTTGGTCGGTTGACAGGTACGTGACCGGACTTGGTATCTGGTCCGCGGTAGCAAACGGCCACCGCTATATATATATATATATATATATATATATATATATATATATATATATATATATATATATATAGAGAGAGAGAGAGAGAGAGAGAGAGAGAGAGAGAGAGAGAGAGAGAGAGCTGGGAGCACAGTAATCAGCCCGGTAATCGCAGATTCCGCTTTGTGCGCCAACCCCGTCCCCCCCTATAATATTTATTGTGGGTTTGTACGACAAAATTCACTTCCGGAATTCACAAATACGAGCCCGGGCCGTAATCAGAATAAGAATGGTCGTGTCCCCGTACGGCCGATATTTCAGAACCCCGCCGGGCAAGATTATACCGCTCCGCTTTTAAATCGAGGTGGAGATAAATAAAAAAAAAACCTCTCTTCTTCTTTGCGTTCCAATACTGAAGATGTTTTGATTCAAATTTGGCATTCAGCCTTAAGAAGAACGATATCTCAGTTGAAATACGTAACTGGACGTAACTGGGTTCGAATCACCAAGCTATACCGGGCAGTTTCTATACTCATTTCAGCATCTCGCTTGTACTTGTGAATTTTAAAATTTATTTCCAATCCTTGTGGCGGACTAAGTTCTTGGAAACCTTCTAACCCTTGTATAAGTAAAATATCTCCACTATGCTGAAGGAGTATGGGAATTATTGTCATATTTTGGATATATGCTGATTCAATTCTAATGGAACCTTTTTTGTATTCTTTTTTCATAATGAATCAAATGTTCCACGCAATGGTGATGATATTCCAAACCCAAATAAATAGGATTAATCATTCAAATTAATACTACCACGACGGCAGCTTATACATTTACGTATTAAATTAAATACGGCTAAACGCTTTGTGGACTGAACAATTTCAATTCCGAGACCTACATAAAAAAATGTTAACGAACCTTTGAAAAGAAAAGTGGGATAAAATTAATTACCAATTTTAATTAGTGTTAGTGCAACCTTTGAAGTCCGATTAACAGGTAAAATAATGTATGATATTTTTCCAGGGACCATACGTATATTTGTTACAGGATACTGGGTAATTAAAAGGCTGACAGGAAGAGGATTATTTTATAATATTTATAAATTATATTCGTGATTCCTATTCGTTGAAAAATACCCGAATAAAGGTAATTTACCTCGTTTTCAATATTGAGTTATTATTTATAGTAACAATTTATACTGCAGACTTGGTATAATAAACATACTTATAACAGAATATTGTGAATATAAGTAAATGTAACTTGTTATTTTGGATTTATTATGTCACTATTCCTTGTCAGATGAAACTGTGCTGAGACATAAGCATATGTGTGCAACTGTTATGTACGCATTAAATTTGAGTAAATATTCGTTTAGCGAGATAGAGATAACTATAAATTGCCGCGTTAATCGCGGCCATCCGGGTTCGAACCATAGAGGTGGACCGAAATACGCTTCGAAATCGAAAATTTCAAACGATTACGAGAGGAGCCCATACAGCACCGGTGCATTGATTAGAAAAAACAAATTTATTCCTTGCAATTCACGCTGCCAAATGTGAACAATGGCGGTTTCAGGCGCTGGCAGAACAAGATCCCCGGCCCTTCGAGAGGTTTAATTTTATTTTACATTTCTTTTTTCAATCAAGATTGTATTCTGTTTTCAGAAAATGGGTCTCTGTTTTTGTCCCGAGTGGCATGGCCGGGCGGCGTATCATTCGGTCTCTCAATAATGTTTAACTTTCACCAGGGGCGAAGGTTGTGGCCCATGCACGAGCTTAGTCGGCTCCGGCTCAGATCGATAATGTAAAGCAGGGCCCCCGCTCCCTCCTACCGACGATTGTAATTCCGTTTTGCGGCCATAGTTTTATTATTAAGTAAACTACTCTTTGCCCGTTCTTAAAACCACGACAGAAGAAGGAAATTACAGTCCTGGAGTCCCGGGATTATAGCTTTGATTTTTGGGGGCCAGAACGACGCCCCCCCCGGGCCATAACCACAACTGATTTAACCTCTTTAACAAATTCGCTACGCCAATAGGGTCAATAATTTAGCCAATTACTTTTCCTAAATCCTAATTTCTGTTTAGAATTTTACCCCAACAATTGGAACAATACAATTCCCTAATGGCAAACGTAAATTATTATACGCAGGCAAGGTAACTATTGCATAATTGAAAATTGAAGCTCTCATCAGTGTATTCAGGGGTAATATAAGTAGAATAGTATAACTGCAATGATGAAGGAGTCTAATTTATTATGGGATAAATGTATTGAGTTGGATATCAAAACTAAGAAAATACATTTAAAATACATACATATTTTCGGATTTATAATTTCGACTCTATTGAATATAATTCACAGGCTGAAAACAAGCAAAAGTACAATACAGTGGAGTCAAATGATTGATTAAAACGGGAAGGAATTCCCAAGACATTTGTAAAAGCTCCTTCGCGGAGCCGTTAAATTAGCGTTGAGGCGGGCACCGCAGGCTTAAGTACCTGTCCAAAGTGGCTGTAAGTGATTTCTTTTCCCTTTTTTTCACCGGTTTCCTCTTTATTGCCCCACTTTTTCCTACCTTTCCTCCGACCGCCGTCTCCGTCTAATGAGTCTGCGGCATTAGCCGGCCCCGATGTTTGAATTATAAACCGCCGGTGCAGAGTTAATGCGTTCGGCAATCACCATTAGGCCGTTCACCACCCCCTCAAAGGAGAAGGATTTACTTCGGGGTGTTGCAGGAGGGGGGGGGGAGTCGCGGCAATAGCGCTATCGCGGTTTTTAACCCGACCGGATTTTATTATTATTCCGCATTAACGGTGAAATCGCGGCGGGAGGTTTTCAGCCCGGATAATGCCTGTAATAAACAATAAAGCCCAGAGCCCGCCAACGGTCGGAGCGAGAGCGGCGGTGGCCCTCTACCCTCTGACCGACCGCGGAATTAATTAAACAGTAACGAGTAAAGCCCGGCCATATTTAATGCAATAATGTAATTAATCCGTGTTCGAAAATTTGAAATTGTAAATTGCGGTAAATTCGTTAATACGACCGCAGGCGGGGAATATCCGCCACATTATATATATAACTGCATTTGCGGTCTTCGTATTTCATTACCCGTTTTGATTTTGTATTTAAAACAGAGTCTCTAATTGCCTCGTATTGTTTTTTCAGAAAAATATTAATTTAATCCATCGATTTAATAGCAAGGATAGGAGAGAACGCGGTTAAGCAATTTTTTTCAGAGTTAAGAAATAACTGTACGTTTCCTTCTTATTTAGATTTAATTGTTTATAATTTAAATGAATAGAAAAGTTTCCTATCGGTTTCTGCCAATAATAGCTTCCTCATAATTATACATAAAGTACTAAAAAATTATTTATTACATTCTCAAAGAATAAATGCACCATTAAAAATTCACTACGTTATATTTGAGAGAAAACGGGAATTCCTAGTTCAACAGAAAACCTTCTCAATTATATTACATTAATGCATTCAAGAATACTTGATTAGAATAGACGGACGTCAAGTTGTTTTCAATTGTTCATTATTAATGAGAATGAATTTTAATTAATTCGAATGATTCGTTATTTCTGTTCTAATTGTTATTCCAGTCATCGAACACGTATCAACTTTTGACACGGGCGTATCAACACTGTGCTGTCCACATCGTTTATTTTTAAACCAGACTTGCCCTGCCGGCCGACAGAATATTTAACCGGAATTTATCATCTCGCGACGAGCCGTGAAAATCATTAATCTTCTTCAAGACCGGTTTCTTCAAAGTTATTTAATATCTGAATATAATTTAATGGGAGAACGGTAAAAGTCTAAGCTTGATGAGGAAAGTTCCCAGGAGTGGGATTAGCCAAGGATTAGTTTTCTAAGAGAAACACCGCCGGTTAATTATTAATTCGGTCGTCGCGATAATAAACGCGCTTTCGGCCCGGGGCCCGCCCGTGTGCAGCTTTCCAGTTGGGTACGACTTGCCGGGTTCCATCCCGCGGGAGCGAGAGCACTTTTGTTACAAAGTTTTAATCCGTTGTCTTCGGAAAAATATCCGACGGTATTATAACAGGAGACGTTATGGCGGAGTTTATATTATATAACAAATAGGAGAAAAATTGGGAACGCGCATCCTTAGGGATCACTTAAAATTTTCATATCGTATTTTATTTTTATTATTCGAAATTTAGGAAGGAGATATTGTGGGATAATTGGGGATTAGAGCATCCGGGGTAAGCCAGCCGCCGTTCATTCGGGCTCCCCCCCGGCCGGAAGTAGAATATTAGAGGTTAATAACTGTTATGACGAGGAGAGCTGGATATGAGGGAAAACAGGAAATGCCGGACCGTGTATCGATTGTCGGGGGCTAAGGGAGGCATCAACAGGGGGATGTTATGAGGGGGTGGACCCGCCAATTATGTCTCTGTCATTAACCTCCTCCACAATAGCCTCCCTCTATTTCCTATCGGATTTTGCACGTTTCCCGCACCGACGCCCTTCATTGCAACCCCAACCCCCACCCACCCCTACACCGCCCTTTAAAGTCAGCCCCCGATGGTTTTCCCCTCACGAGGGTGTTATTATAATATACGGCGGTTTTGGGCGACTCAACGTCAAAAACCTGTCCCTATAAAATAATACAACGTCACAATTAAAACTTTTAATAAAAGAATAACGTCTATAATTTCTAGTAATATTTCGTCACGCTAGATTTTATATCTCTCGTTTATTCGGTCATACCACCAGCAATACAATGTTCTAATACACGTACGTCAGTAACAGTGAAATGACGCTTCGATGTGTCGAGGTAGTAACAGTAGCGATTGGGATAGTCCAATACTGAGTTTACTCGGTAAGTGAAAACATCACACATCAACTTTGTGCATTTCAAAGTGAAAGTGGCGGAGAGAAAAGGTTGGGACCGACTGTCCGCTACAGAGCCAATAGGTAGGGTAATGGGTGGGGGTTTTGCTTGGTGGGCTTATCCCGTGACAATTAACCGCGTTTGGGACATTTCGGCGAGAAAGGGGAATGGGATTGATACAAATTGGGTGGATTCCCCGAGGATAGCGGCGGGCCGACCGATCTAACACCGGTGTTGGAATAATCGGTCATGTTTTGGGAGCGAGGGGCTACAGGTGGCCCCGCCGGGACATCTGTTTATACCCCCACTTATGCCACAGGGCGAGCACACCCACTGACAATCTCATATAATCCCCGTCCAACAGTTTAGTGCCCAATATTATGAAAGGGCATCCATTAACGTTAAAGTACTGCGGGCCCGACGCGACGGTGCATTAGGCTGATGTGTGTCGACAGAATGCCGAATAAATTTTAAATCAACTTAATTTTAATTTAAGGACGTTATTCTCGATAGGCCTGCCAGCTAACAGTTTAAAAGGGTTCCAATGTTTGAAACACACACACAATAATTTTAATAAACACTCATGGGTGAGAACTATGTGGACTGTTGTAGTGAGCTACACACGCTCAAATAGCGGCCATTTCCGGTGGCTAGATAGTCTGTTATTTCGTAACCTAATCTAATAAATCTTTTTCTATCTGTTTTTTAATTATAAATTTAGTAAAATAACCATATTTGATTTAATCGTATTATTTTTATATCATATATTTGGAATATAAAAAGGGCGGTTAGAAATTAAATAATGTAAACTCTGGTCAGTATAAAAATGATATTTTCAAACAGGAAAAGTTTGGATCGGATCCGATAAAGCAGTAAGAGGGTAAGGAAAAATAACAGTAAACGCGCTCTGAAGTAGGGTCCTCCTTAAAAGTGTTAATGACCTTAGAGAGGCCGGGGCCGCGATCAACACGGCGCACCCGATACTAAACCGGCGACGCGCTGCCGTTAAGAGGGCTTAGAATCCTAAGTCGCCGTTTTACACTTTGGGAAAACCGAGCATTTCCTCTGGACATTTTACTGCTTAGTGGACGAAGGATTTACTTAAACTTTCAGGACTTTTCTCGTTTAAAAATTCCATTAAATTATATGTAATTCCATTAATATATTTGTCTAATTATGGGCCATCGCTGAGAGTTATTGTAAATATCTAAACTATTTAGTCGTACGGTTAAAAAGATAGGTGAATGTTTAAATACTATGGATTTCATTTATTAATTCACCATCGCTTCGTTCCAGTCCACGCTGATCGTTTAATTGCATTTGTATTGGAAGGATTCTCGATCGATATTTAAATATCAATCACGCGGAGATACGCTCGTCTAAAGCAAAATAAATGACCCTCCCGATAGAAACCTGCAAAAATGTTCCGGGCGAAATTTAAGCTACGCGTTTTTTAATTTGTGGGGGATATCGAGGGTTTTTGAAATCGGAGAACGAATATTTTTGCAATAAATTGCCGCTGTCAAACTGAACAATGTTCAAGGT
This sequence comes from Lethocerus indicus, assembly GCA_019843655.1. Classification (NCBI taxonomy): domain Eukaryota; kingdom Metazoa; phylum Arthropoda; class Insecta; order Hemiptera; family Belostomatidae; genus Lethocerus; species Lethocerus indicus. The sequence continues at coordinate 29,322,214 of JACDQD010000003.1, read as the reverse complement.
ATTATTTCATTCCTTTCTAGAATTCTTCGAATATTCTAGCAGTAAATTATGTACATTTTATTTTATATCTCGTATGCCCAATACCGGATATCGTAAACCAATTATATATATTCGTCTCTACTATATAGATACTTCCAATTAAGATGTACGTTGAGGGGGTTGGCGAAGACGGATGGTGGAGGGAGAGCTCTCGTCTCCGAAGGTTTAATTTCCCGGGGAAAACACCCGGAATTCAATATTATCGGCATTCCACAACTGCGACCCTCCCCCTCCCCCCTGCCCGTCTGGTTCTGGCTCCTTGTTTTAATAAAACAACAATGTATATTCCGGAGCGCCTCTGTAGGTCTCTCTCTCTCTCACCCTCCCCTCTCTCTCTCTCTCTCTTTGAGTAGGTAGTGAAAGAGCGTGCCCGCTGGTGTGTCCTGGGCCGGAGACCCTGGACTATTGATTAAGGAGGAAGCTCGGCAGGCTAGGGCAGACACAAGATGCCGTCGACAGTTTTACGAGGAAGGGGAACACCAACGGGGGCTCCCGCTTCCTCCTTCCTAATCGATGTAAAACACGCCACAATTTTTTTAAACGGCCCATTACGGCGCCCCCCTCGGACATCGAAGGCCAAGTCGGGCGGAAAGTCGGAGAGGGGGGTCTCCGCCCCTCCACCACCGTCCAATATTGCTTCGTCTTAAAAGCATATCTTGTTTGCTAGAGCCGAATATACGGCGTCTGCCGGTTGATAAACCCTCCCCGATTGCCACCAACGACCGGTTCCGGTCAAACGACGAGGGTCTCGGAAGGAAATGTACTGAGGGGAGAATATCCGATACGTTAGATCGCTGTTACGAAAATTACAAGTTCGGTCTATCATATACCCGTCCCGGCATCCCATGACCCAGACTCACTCACGACCACAGCTCGTCCGCAGTTTACGTACTTATATCTCCGGTGGAAACCTCCTACCGACGAATATGCAAATGTCTATCTCGCTGAAAATTACCCTACTGTTATTATTAGGCATAAGCCCAATTGTTACTTACGCATCAAGTGACCAAGAGTTAGATTAATCGAACGGGGGGGGGTTGGATGAGGCGGTCCATAAATCTGAAGAGGACCACTGGAGAGATAGGGCCTGGAGAAACAGACGTAGAACGAGGAGCGTGTTGAAGATGTGTTCGGGGGCGGCAGGGGGGCGGAGGGCTTTTTATCGGAATCCTGACGGAACCGCCAACGCGAAAACTTTCTTCTCGGCCCGAAAAACTTCTTCCCGCCTCTGAAACTCTTCTCTTATCTTATAGTTCGCGTCAAAATCTCACCTTGGATTGAGAGCCCGCCCTCCTCCCGCCCCCCAAAATCACGCCTATCCCCCCCGGACAACTGGATTCGCCGACACGTCCGATAAAGTATTTGATAAGTTGACCGCCCCCTCCCCCCCACCTGACCATCTCCCGTGAGGCCGCAAAATTAGACCCTAACGATTCTCCCCCCCTCGCCAACAAATCCTTTCAGAAAAACGTTTACCTTCGTATCAGAAATGTTCCAATACAAGGTATGGAATGGAGCAGATTATACTATACACGATGCTCTATTTACTGTACAATTTTGTTTTACCGATTCACTGACGGAACGCTGGCAAAAAGCCAAAACCAGTCATTCAATTCGATTATTATACACGAATATTATGAAGGAAATTGTACATTAAAATCGCCTCAATAATTCTGTTCGACTGTTAATATTTGTTTGTTAATCCTATTCTTAGAATACTGAGGGGTTTACAATCCAATGGAGATAACATGGATGGAATCGTAGTTGTTAGCACCGGGTGCCACATAAAATATCTAACTGAAATTACAAATACAAGACTTTAATTACTGTTAGATCTTTTGATTTAACAATTTCAACGCACGCTTTCGTCATATCTTTAACGAGGGATAATATCACTGCCAAATTTCGCTATCGCTCTCAGATTCTAACTGCCGGTTCTACTTTAAATTGTTTGCGCGTAATACAATTTGTTCTTTTCACGAAACTGTTTCTGGAACAAGGATTTAATTCTTCGGACGAAGGCGAAGAAGAATAAAATATTGCCGCTCTTGCCGACAATGTTCGTACCGCTTTGTCCGGGCGTAGCTCGCCGGTGGAGCTTCGGCGGGGATGTTTGCCGAAGACGCTGTGATGTTTTTACCCAATCAAGTAGTCGAGAGGATAAGGCAAAGAGGGGGGGGTGGAGGGCCAATCGAGGCTTCAAAGAAAGAGGTGGGCGGAGGCGGGGGAAGCGCGCTAACAAGGGGGCCTTAAAAGTTGTTCCTCGGGGCGGGCTGATTACAAGTCCGCCGGCCGAACTCGATACTGGCCCCGGTTTAGGCTTGAAATTTCAATCGTCTCCAGAAACCCCTGCCCCCCCACCCCCACGAAAACCTAGAGAGCTCGACAAACTCCTTAATTAAACCTATCCAGTGTGCGTAAGATGCCCCCGAGGGCCTATATATTTGGGTTTAAGGCGGCTACCTCACCGCTAACACCATTTAACGACGAGGCGATAACTGGTAGCCCATTCTTGTTTTAACTTCCCTTAAATATATCTCATCCGGTACAACGTTTTAGACACAGTTTGTATATTACATAGTTCAGAATTTAAAGTTAAAGAATCAGTCAACAAATACCATCCAGTAAAGAGAATGACCTACAAAAATGACAAGAACAAAACTGTATATTACATGTTCACCCGAACTTTCATCTGTAATACTTACGGGACGGCAAAGGCATGTAAAATTCCGATAATATACATAATATTGCACTGTATATACAATGAGAACTGTTATTTTACTGGTGGCTGGAATCAAACGGACATCGAACTTTAATTATACGTGCATAAATTCACGAAGGTCGTAAAATTTTGACTGCACGTTCAGAATGGGTTCGAACAGTGTTGGAAATTTCTTTCTTCCGTATGTGAAGAGTAGAGTAGAGCACGTGAAAATATAATGTCCCGAATAATTTGAATAACCTATTTTAGAAGGGACCCTAATCAACGTACCGATTCCCCAGAACGCCATCGAAACGCAACAATGTTGACCGCCATTATATAGTGTACAGCGGGTGGAAGGAATACCCGGTAAAATATTTCCGTGCTAATTCGAACACTGGACACCGAATGTGATCAATCGCCTGTCGGTCCCGACAGGGTGGAAACGAAGTCAAATGAATGTCGACTCTCGTACGGCTGGCAGGGGATGGTGGGGTGGCGTTGTCCCCCATTGTTTAATTAAGATAATGTCGTTAACAAACAAATCGGACTAACGAGTGGGAGGGTTGATTAGGGGCCCTGAGCACCCTGCGGGCCCAGTTTCGCTTCCGCGGATACGCGCCGACGTATTTTTACTCTGAGTTTCCAAAGCGTCAATGGAAGGAGGGTTAATGGTTGACCCGGGGTGGAAACGCGAAACTTAATTTCAGTTCAATTTCTTTGCTGGGTTTGCGTTGTCCTTTCAATACTGCCCAGTGACCGCTTCTTTACCCTTATAATCTGAACCAATTTTTCTGTCTTGAGACGCTGAGAAGACGTTGGGACACGAATCGAAGCGATATTAAAAATACCCCACGTCTATCCTCTATCTTCCTTCATATTCTCATTTCACCACTTGATTGACCCTAATATTGATTCGGCCGGACCCTGATGACGGACCTTTAAGAGGTCCGAAACGTCCGAAGTGGACGGCACCCAGGGGAACGGAAGCGGGGGAACAAACCTTTCGGCTGGAACTCGCTTCGAGTGTTCTCGAAAGACAGGACGTTCTGCCCACAGTGTTGGGCCAACTTACCGGAAGTTGCTGAAGTTAATTCCGGTCAGGTTTATGTCTGTCGACGTCAAACGGCCTGTTAATAAAAATTAAATTATCCACGGACAGAACACTACGGAACAGAACTAAAAACAGCGGCGGTACTCGGTTAAGCGGATAATCCGAGCTTTTCAACCTGGAGTACAGTGAAAATATATCTAATACAATTAGAACTGACAAATCCACGAATACAGGACTGTTGGAGGTATCTGTAAATATCTATAAAATATATAAAAGTATGGATAAAGTTGTAAATTGTCTCATTAACAAACCTTTCGTCGTTGTAGGCAGCATTTCATTTTGGAAATCTACTAACTCGGTATTAACTATAGTGATTTCGCTGAAGATAAAGTAAGGCTTAGAGCGCAATAAAAGCTTACCTATCCCGACTTTTAATCCGGCCCATTCAATTTCTCCCCGTCTAACTCTAAACTCGTTCTCCCCTTTGTCTCGTCTAATGTGTTGTGTACCACCGCCTCCAGTTTAGAGGTTCTTTTTTTTGTAAATTTCGGCTAATGGGCTAAAATCAGCTGTGATTCGGCGAGTCGCAGAGTGCGCACAAGGAAGGGGGGCAGGAAGAGCGGCCTGAATTTATTAGGTAATTATACCAATAAATGGGGCCGCGCGCTCTCGTGGCATGGGGCCGGGGCCTGGGGCCTGGGCTCGGATCCCCCCCGTTTAATTTGCAATGCCTTGGCCCTCTCGCACGGGCACGGGACACCGCATTAAATTGCTTCTGTCCTACCGACAAATAACATGTTCCTCCGCACAAGCACACACGCTACGCACACACACACATTCCCTCTCTCACACACAAATGCCTCTCAACTCTGTAGAACCGTTGTAGTTTTTAGAGCGTATGATTAAAAATAGCGGGGTCCTTTATCAGAATGACAGCCTAATGCTATAGGTTCGGAAGGATAGTATTCCTAGCATATTTTAATTCTTTTGGTCTGATTCAATTTTTATAATAAAATTTAATTTGTAAACTATATGTTTTTTATAACCATTAGTTTTCATCAAAATTTTATAAGTCGTCCGGCTTGAAACATTATATGAATTAATGAATGTTTCGGATGGCCCATCTCTTTCTGATCCGGAGACGAGCCAAAAAGTATTGTATATTACAAAGATAAGCGTACCGAACAAAGCAGTTTTTTCCACCATTCCATCTAAATCTGTCTTTAGATGTATATATTAACCCTGTCCGTGTCCACTACCAAGCTTTGGCCCTGTGCTAGGCCTGTTTCGCCATCATGGCAATTAGCATTCCGTCAGTAAATCAGTGGGGCACCTAGGCATTCCGGTTGACGATTAGGCACGCCTCACTGCCGTGCTAATGTCAGTCGGGGCATCACTAATTTACCCGGCGGAACACTACTGACGACATAGAATCGGTGAGTGGAAACCGAAAATCGGAAAGCTTACCACATTACCGATGGAGATTTAGATAAGAAAATGTCTTATCTAAAATTCGTTTCCGGTTACTGCATTGGGATTCCACCATCAGGTATGATAATGTCTGGACTCTACCCTCGAGCCTGCATCGGAATATTAAAGTAATTAAGAGGCCCGGCTAAACCCTGAAAGGCCGGAAGGGGTCCTTTCATTAAAGACATATCCGTGGATGAGGGGGCTCGACCGGAAGGCTCTGCAATCCTTCATAAGGGCCGCCTCGATCCACCTCGCGCCCTTTCCGACGATCTGCATAAATTACGCCAACAATAATTTCCAGGCCGTAACAGGAGCCAGACGTCCCTTCCCCAGCCAGTTATTCTTCATAAGAGGCCGTTAACCCGCCCCACTCAGCCCCCCCCCCCACCAAACGACTTTCCCATTTTTTGTAATATTTTTCCCGGGCTTTATTCCCCCGTCCCGAATTTTATGCGGGCTTAACATTTTTCGATAATTTACAACTTATTTATGCATTTATCGGTAATAAGTTATGTACTGCTGTTCCTGTGCAGTGTTCCTAAGTTTGATTAATTGGTCCGCCCTGCCACAATCTCTATGCCTTATAGGTTATTTTTATAACATAGTGGGATTATGTAAGGACCTGTAAATCTTGGCATTTAAGAAGGAATAGAGAGAATAATTTTTAGGATCGAGTAGAAGTAATACAAATCTTAATTTTTTTTAAAAATGTCTGGGCGGATTGTTTCTTTAAGTTTTATAAGCGAGGTCATTTAATTCTCAAATTTAAAGTTAAATAATATACGCCAGTATTGGCAGAAAGGTTCATATAAGCCCTCCTGCACTCAAGCACACGCCGTACGCCCCACCGTATAAAATTATTCGTACCAGAACCCCCCGAAACTCTTAAACTGGAAATGAAATTTTTTCCATACATCCCCGGACCGAAGTGTGTACTTCGAGATGACGTCCCGGCGGTAGTCGACGAAATGGGTTCGGGTGTGTAGTAGGGGCGGGGTGTGGGGTTCGAGGAACAAACATGTGTGTTTAATGCCGCTCTCCTGTAATTGGTGGGGGTTGGAATATATTTGGCGGAGGAGAGGTCGACCAGGACCCATATTAAAATATCGGGGTACGGCCGAGTCGACCTAACCACCCCCCCAACAACCCCTGGCAACCTGCTCCCGCGATGTTTTCTCGACGGCGCGTACACCCGAGGGGGGAATAAAGTGGAAGTCCTCATAACAATGAAGGAGAGAATGCGGAGGAGGGGCCCGCCGAATCTCGAGAAGGGATGAGATGAGGAGCGGCCGGAGGAAGAGGGAGGGTGGGGGACGGGAGAGAAAAATTACCCTTGCCCCAACGCGGGCTCGGCTTATCGCTCATCATATCTAACATCCATCTCACGACATTTCCCATCGTTCCCATTCATTCTTTGGAATTGAATTAACCGGAAAAATCAATTCGGTGAGTCCCGAACATAATTTAAGTATGCTGTGGTAGTCCCCTCACCTGAGCAACTTTTATAACCGCATACACAATGAGTGTCCGCTACGGGGACAGAGTTACAGCGATATTCTAACAGATATTTAGTCCCACAGGATCGACCCTAGCCATTACAATTTTGACGACCCGTATTTACAAACATAGGAATGTATATAAGGGATCTTTCTGACGCATTATACGCTTACTCCCTTGTTTCCTATTACCGTTTCTTGTTATACTGTTCTCGTGTCACATACATGTATATATAATTTGAAAGCTGAAATAATGAAACTAACAGCCTGTAGTTAATGATACATCTCTTCACAATATAAGTATTGGTTAGTGAACAACAGTAGGGGCGTGCACACTCCCCGACCCAAAGAGCCACTCTCCAAAAATAGATTGAAAGTTTTTTGATAAATTTGTCCGATTCATTGGGGAATAAAAAACTTTGAAATGTAGTATTGTAGGTTCTAATTTTCAATTAGCGTAAATGCGGTAACGACCCCCGGCCTAATGCATTATTTACGCCCGGTACAACATTACCTCTGAACTAGTTAGGGAAGGTTCTGAATGCCTCCGCGACCTTTCGTGACGCGGATCGATCTTATATTATATAAACCGCGCGGGTTCATAATAAAGTGTGCACCTTTTAATAGGAGCTAATAACGCGAGGGGACAGGAGCAGGCACAGCGACAGTCGATCATCATCGCTCAGTCGCCCTTCAGCTGAGGGCGCGCTGGTTTCGCCAACCAGCCAGCCCCTCATCACTCCGATACACCGACGACATAATCCATCTGGAAAATTCAATTACTAGCCAACTAGTCCCGATTCGTTGAAGCGTTACGGGTTTTTTCTCTTTGCAAAAGTCAAATCCAATCGTCACCCCCATTCCCGGGTTCCTGATAAGGGTATCTATCTATTCTCAACTGAAGAAATTACATATTAATTAGGCATTTTATCGGTCTCACCCTACACACTTTTGGGTGACTGGAGATCCTAGTTGAGAATTCAAGTTGACTCAATTGATTTAGCAAACTTATTCACAAAATTTTACAGCACCTGAAAATAAGGGTTGACGGCAGCGTGGGTGTCGGAACGGTTCCAACGAGGCGACAACTAAAAGAAAAAGACATATTTCGCGCCAAAGAAATAGGAACAAGGCAAACACTTTAAAAACGCCGAAAGAAGATCTGAGAAAGGACGACTGTCAAAACTTCCCGGGGTGACGGGGACGCGTCAGCGGGGAGACCATTTATTAATAGGCCAATATTAATAGGCGGACGTCAACCATGAAACAGCAACCCGACTCGAAGCAGCGTCAATATTTATGGATCTTAGAGTGCCACTTAACGAGTGGACAGGTGGAATTTAAAAGCGCGGTTTAAAAATACAAATACATTTTATTCGAAAACATTCTACTAGGAGGCGTCGGGTTACGACAATCTAAGGTAAATCTGTGAGGGCTGACAGATAAAGAAAGAATAACAAAAGGGATGTAGATATGAAAATCGTGAAAAAATGAATACACAAGTGATATTAATTATAATAGAGCTCGTAATAATAATATTTATATATTTATGCAGTCATACAACCGCCCGACTGGAGCACGACCTGTTATTGTTGGAAACATGCGAAATGCGCATGCGCAGAAGAGGAAGAATGCGATCATGTGCTGCGGGACTGCTCCGCTCTACAATGAAGCCAGAACAGAGAGAATGTCAGAATGCAGAAAATCAGAATTGAAATAAGCACGCTTGTATACTGCTCGCTTAAATTACATTACTGGGCGCTGTTATGAGTAATAGTTGCGACAGAATTTATCTGTACGATTGTTCCTGCAATATGGAAAATATTCATTTTTAATGTCCCCCCCGGGTAAAGCGGATTGTAAGTCCGAAATTAATCCCCCGATAAATCCGAAAAGGGAATACTCGTTGGGACCGAAACGATATCGCGACTTCTAACGGCAATGATGATATTGGCCGGCATCGAAAAAAGCATTTACAATTCAAACGGTGTGCGAATGTTTTAATGGGAATACGGGGCGACATATTTTTATACACGGTCAATACGCGCCCGCGTGTATAACCCGATCGGGCGTCGTCTGTCAGGAACAATGGGCGGTAATCGGGAGCAAATTGGGCGCTGCGCCCGTCGCCGGCGAACGGACAAAACTAATTTCAGTCAATGGCCGTTACAGCGGGGTTAACTCGCGGGGCTCCAAGTTATGCAAATATGGCCCCCGCCGAGGGGCCGCATTTTTTTATTTCCGCGGAAAAATGGAGGATTAAACGGCGCGGGGATTTTTTCCCGGTATAAGGAAAAATGAGAAAAAAATCATATCCCGGGCAGAAAACCCTACAGGCCCTATAGGGCGAAACCGCGCAGTAACATCCTCCGCGTAAGTATCCCACTATATATTACTGGCCATGGAGAGAACCTATAGCTAGAGCAAAGTAGGCGTATTGAACCGTAAAAACGGCACTATAGGAATAATTTTTTAAACAATGGAACATTTTCATTTTCACATTCGCATCAGATACCTACGGGCAACACTTAAATAAATTATCTAAAATTATCTGAAAACGATGGACGGCGCTCAATACAATGGCTACACATTTTACCTAACTTGAAGTTCATATTAAGTTCAAATGGGCGTACTGAACGAGGTGTTCGCGAGCAATTAAACCGCGTAGTAGAAATTACAATAGGGGGGAGGCGCTTTTCCGAAAACGCGAGCGCCTTCCTGCCGGCCTGCTAGGAGTATAAAAGAAGCGAGAAAAAAAGCCTCTCCTGGAAGGGGGCGAGACGGGAGCAGTTGGATCCACTCCGGGCCACCCCCGCCCACCCCCTTCCCTCCCTCACGGCCTCAACGTAAAAAAAGCGCATTGAGAAGGTTCACAAAGCGAGTTTATTCAATATCCGCGCTGACTTCCTTATAATGCCGGAGATAAACCGGCCAGGACTCCCAGCGACCCAGTTGTTGAGCCTTCTTACGTTAGCCAAATAGAATTTTCTCTTCTTTTTCTCCACCGGTAACGCGGGTAAATATCGGAATAATGATATCGGGATAATTTCTGAGCGTTTCTGAACTAAAACTGAGTCGATAATTGTGAATCGAGACGGGCGTTAAGCAGTAATTGATGAATGATTAAGCGGGAAGGTCAAAATTGATATAAGCGAATATCGGGTAGGATCATTAGATCACGGTTCTCTTAACACCCCTACAATTTTATATTAATTACAAAAACCCTGTTCTGGTATTGCTCTAGTAGCACTGTTTAATTATTACATCGTTGTTCCTTTTTCCTTCCAAAGATTTTATTAAACGTCGCGGAAAAGGGTAAATGAAAAGAACTGTTGAATTCACCTTCTTCAACCGATCGAGTGGGGCATTCCGAAATATTTCGGGCTTTAAAAGGGGGGAATAATTGGGCTCGGGGAAATGTTGGGCCCGAAAGTGAAAAATCCGGGCTTACTACTGGGAGAGTTCTCAATAGAGAGACGTCGGTGGTGGCGTGGGGGCGGGGCGGGGGCAGGGGGTATAAGGAGGGCCCTGGGACTACAATTAGAGGGCTTTAGCGGGGCGGTCCCGGGCGGAGAAGATTGTCAAATGTCGTGCTCCGGTTGATGCCGGGTCCGAGGGAAACTTGATTGCTCTCGGCGGCTGGGCCAAGACAATACCGACCCAGATTTGCCCATTCATCGGCCTACTACGCCCCCGCCCCTCCCCCCTACAACAACCCTTCCACCCCCCGGACCTTGTTTGATTTGCTACTTTGTTACCCCGAAGAGACCTCCCCCAACCCGAGGCTCTCGTCCGGGGCTCAATTTAACAAATGGTCGTCCAATCCAATTCTGTCTAAATTATATTGGGATTAATTACCGGGTAAATGTTCAGCGCCTTTTGTACGGCTCTATAGAGGCAGAGTGTTTCGACTCTACGTCTATAAATTAATGACTTATCCCGGATGAATGCCTTAAAAGAGTAGGAACGAAGACATAAAATCGTAGGCTCCCGCTTATCTATTCCTAAGCGGTTTCCACAGAATAAAATACTACAAGTTTGATATACCTGTTTTGTGGTCTGCGAGGGGTTGGAATACTGTAGGTTCGTGATGTTTCTGTCTCCTCTCGCTGGTTAGGTCTTTTGCTAGACCTAGCCATAGCAAAAGACCTAACCAGCGAGAGGAGACAGAAACATCACGAACCTACAGAAATACTACAAGATTTTGGAGACCCCAAAACGATAAAATAATAATACATAAGGTGAATATTATATAAGACTGTAAGCCCAAACCATTAATAATGTAACGGTTTAATGATACTGGCGACAGGATGATTAATTAGGACGCGGCGTAATTGTACCCACTAAATTAGGGTCGGAATTTGTACTGACTACAAATAAATTACACTAAGATTATACTACTCAACAACCGCTTACGCAAAGCCGCTTCCGTGAGCGCGAATTGTTTACTAAAATTCTCCGATTCATTGTTCCTTACTTACGTATATTCAGATCCTAGATCGTCCCGGATCTTCAACGAAATGAAACAGTGAATATCTCACTTTGACAGGGTCACAATCATCACTACAACATAACCATAGTGATGGGTAATGAGCCCAATATCGATTGATGAATGAGCAATGGGGTTAGTGGACGGAACATCAAAGGGGGGAGTGATGTCACTTCCATACCAGGTTACCGATTCACACACCTGATTTACGCTTTCGTGCCGATTAGGCCGTTTTCGTTTCTTAAGCGGGGAATAAAAATTCCTTGCGGATATGAGACGATTCTTTAACACTTAGTACTCAGAAAAGACTACTGAAGGAATGCGTTCTTTAAAAGCAACGGAAATGCTAGAGAGGTACGCTTTACGTATTGTAGAGGAACTTGGTTTCCTTTGTTTGAGGCCACAGAAAACCCCTAGACTTTATTGTTGACAGTGACAAAGTCAGCGGACTTTTATGTGGCCCAGCTGCATGTGTAATGGTACCCCAATTTGTACCCGGGTAAGCGGTGCGAGTTAGCGGTTAGCGTTAATTTATAAGCGTTTTGTACCTGCGTAGGAGGTGGCCGCACCGTGAAAATCCCAAGTGTGATCTCGAGAAGACGAATATCTCTTGGACGCGTTACAAATACTGGACATCTGCAAGCCGCTTGGCGATTTCACGGCTAATCATTTTTTTTTAACATCAAAGGAGGCGGGTTAAATGCGGAGTGCGCTCTTGGCACACAACACCGCGCTCCCCCCCCGCACTTTTCCCAGTGCCGGGGTATCATCTATCCAGACGTTTCCTGCATTCCACGGCGAGTTTTCCTCCTCTATACGAAGCGTTATTTATTTATTAACTCTCTATTTTGGTAATGCGACAGGCATCCCTACACCTGAGATCATGCTCTAATCTAGGAGTCACAAAACCGTTAACTTAATTAGTTTGAGGAAAATACATTGAGCAGAAATTAAATACAATATTGTGTTAATTAAAACAAATATTGTTTTTTGGGGGGAAATACAGGTATGAAAACTTTATTCATTACTAAATTAAAAATAAAGTGGACAGAAATAAAAATTGCTTCTACCAAGTATATCAATTGTCCCCCATTCCTCACTTCTCCCTCAGTTATGATTGAATCTGACTGAACAAAGAAATTTAATGAAAAACTGGGAAATTTTTACACTGTTTCACACGAAGAGGAAAGACACACACGACGCAATATCATTATTTCTTGGAACTAATCGTATTTTCATCGGGTGATGCGGAAGACGAATCGCCGTTTGACGTTCGGAAAGGCGAAAGCTCGTATATCTGTGTGGGCCGAAGTGGTACCGAATCTGGGCCCGGAAGCGGCCAATCAGCACCAATTGCTATCGGCCCACGTCGAGTCAAACCAATAATAAAAGTCGGGGTGACTTTCGACTATTGCTTTACGACCTATAACGCGGAGCCGCTAACGAGGATGCATTGCGTTAGGGGCTGGCGCACGAGAGACGGGCAGGATGTTTTGTTTAAAAGAAAGGACGGCCTCAACAGTGCTCATTCTTTAAACCCCTTAAGCTATCCGGCTACGGATGTAAGAACACAATGGCGGGAATTTAAGTGCAATTCATAGTGGGCATGGAATAGTCTCATGAAATACGATAGCCAATTTTTATCTGAACACGGTCTTTAAGTGCAGTATAGGTTTCTGGCCTCGGCTTAGCTTAACAAAAACTTTTCACAGTACATAATCACCGTTGCTGGTACAGAAATATCACGCATTCGCAACGTTCGCAATATCCCGTTAATAATGCCAACAGAGAGGGCTCATCGGCGATATAACTTTAAAATAGGAGCCACAAACGAACGATATTATTCTTTACGAGTATAAGAATAATAGTGGAGTCGTAGTTTTCGTTTTATCCGCATAATGGCCTGAAGAGCGGAACGCTGAAAGTACTCGTGCCGGTAATTTATATAAAAGTGACGTCAAGGTTGTGTAAAACTGATGACTGTACACGCCGGTCGTATAATCGAGGGCGCTGGGGGTGGGACTCGAGTCGTCCATTTGCGAGTGGTAAATAGGCTAAATAAGGGCGGCGGTGATTGGCGGAGACGGGGCCTAATCCAGTGGCGGCTCTTATTATCGGGGGTGGGTGGCGGGTCGCCCGTTTTATTGCGTACAGGTGGCGCGTAGGGGGGTGAGGGCCGCGTATTAATAGGCCTAGAGGTGCGAGCGCGTGTGTTTGTGTCGGTGGCTGTTGCCGGTTGTGTTTTATGGGCCCCGGGCCCCGGGGGTCCTAGCTGCTCCCACTTCCGAGGACCCTCCCTGCCAACCCCGCCATTATCAACCTCCCTTTATCCACCTGCTCTCTGCGCCGACTTTCAAATCAAAATCCTTCTCGGCGACATCCCTCCTCCCAACTCGCCCCCTTTCCAACTTCCCGCTAAGCCGGCCACTGAACACTCCCTCCCAAAGATAAAGCTCCAAATCCGGCCGTTTTCCTTAGGGCATTATTACTACGGGCATATTCCGTAATACGAATAATTAAAATATATATAAGAGTTAAGGAAGTGTTTAATCGCTGAATAATGCTCAGGAATGCTATGGAACTAATAGATTTAAACAGTCTTTAGCACTGCGGAATAAAAGTCATCGACAGGACCCGACAGAATTACAGGTTGGCCGGCCGAAAAACTAAAAACGTTTCTTTTTCTTAAACTAAAACTAATTGCCGACCGTATTCTTACTGGGAGTACACGGCAATTAGGCCCGGGCAACTAATCCGGTACGGAAGCCGAGGACGGAAATGCGAAAGGGCACCTTCCGGAGGCACAAAAAAAAGTAATCCCCGGGGAGGCGGAGGAGGAACACAGCGGCAGAGGGGAAATCTGCAAAACATTACAAGTTGCCGGAGGGCGGAGGGGGCAAAAAGTGGCGCGGCCGGCTTGCCGTCGACGTGTGTGTCTGTGAGTGTGCTTGTGCACCCCGAGCTGGCTTTAGAGAGGAGAGACAGAGAGAGAGACAGAGAGAGAGAGATAAACCCTTGTTCTAAATTTAATTAAATATGGCCGTCGGGTGGTTTAATACCTGGCGGCGCTTCCCGGTGATCCGCCGGGATTATACTAGAGGAACTAAACGGCGGGGACAGACACCGGCGGGGGCGGGGGCGGGCATAGCGCCCAACAATTAGGTCTCATCTCGTGCCTTAGTGACGCCGGTTCAATTAATTATTATAATGTCGTCGAAATGTCCGCCGCGGCTGCCACTGTCGTCACGCCGGCATGATAACAGTTATTTATACGCCGGGGACACGGGCCCTCCTATCTGCGAACGCTTCTATCGCACTTCGACCGACGATACGTGCCCTGCATACAATTCCCGATTAATTGTTCCCTACGAAACTGCACCTACGGATATTACTTTTCAAATTTATAACTATAAATCAATGGTGTGGGGGGGGTCCCCCGGTAATTACGCTCGTGATTCTTCCCTCAGAAGCCGGTTTCATCATTATCGCTATAATAACAGAAAATTGCAAAGCGGACGAACCGTGTACAATGCCTACGAAGTGCCAAGATTCATTACATTCAATTTCGCTGCTCGTTCGGTAGCAATCTGCATTTCGCGCGCCCGGGAATTACCGGTCTGACGACCGGATTTGGAAATGTCCGTTCTCTTCGCATCTCGGCCTAATTGAGTGCCATAAAACAACGGGTGGCTTTCTCTTTTGGCTTTCTCTCATTGAATTGAGCCCCCGTGGGGGCACTGGCTGTCCTAATCGACGCTGACTGGTCTCGGGGCCCGGCCCCGGTGGGCGCCAGCACGGCACAGGCTACCCCCCGCCGCCCCCAATCCACCCGTAAATTGTACCCTTTATTCCTTTTTGGGGGATTTATCGCGGTAATCAGCATTAGAATAAATCACCGGTCGGGGGTTCGCAACTCCTCCATCCCTCCTCCCCCTCCCCCGTCCGCTGATATGACCCTATTGGAAATAGAGAGCTCCCTCCCCCCGCTCCCTATCGCCCTCCATCTTCTTCTTCTACTTTTCCATTTTCCCTCCCTCCTTCCTTCCTTCCTTCCACTTCCCTTTCCCGTACTAAGTTTTATTTCCCGCGTCAACCGTCCCTCCACCCCTCCCTCTCCCCTACTTCTGGAGGCGCCGCCGATAGCATTTCCCGGATCTTGAATTAACGCCCGATCGTTTCCCCTTTCCGTTCTGATGACCGGGTAGAGATAGATCGCACCGGCGAAATTGACTTTAATATCGAAATGTATTAGCGCCCCGGAGCGATGGAGATTTTTCTTCGTTACACCCCGGTGGGTATTGGCTCGACGGTTGATCTCGATAATAGGATTACATTATTTTGACTTGGGAAATTTTACTGCAGTACACGTTACTTTTTGAGAAATCAATCAACGGGTCAATCAATTCTTTGTATGAATCCAATAAACGTATAAAACAACTGCTATTACGAAAATTTCAATACCGAAATGTTACGTCCCCAGTGCTAGAATGTATCGATACTAGAATTAATAACATAAATCGGGTTATAACCCAAGAACGTCCATTAAATTAACACGTGTTCGGGTCTATTTATATAAACTTGCGTGGTTTTGGCTGAACTGAGTTTAATTCCGCCTTGGGAGTCCCTTACTATTTAATGAATTTTCATGGCCGGGGGTCCCTCCGCGACCCCTTCACCCCTCCCCTTGGAGATACCGGACTTTTATATTTCGTATACAAGAGGGAGGAAACCTCAATTAACGCTAGAAGTCAGTGCGGAGTGCAGTCTCTACTGGGCGGGCAAAAATCTCCATCGTAAAACGGGGCTAAGGGTGGGGTGGCCTGATTGCCGGCCGCTCCTCGGGGTTTCATATTAGGCCGGGGGCGGCGCCTCGATTGGCACTAAATTTGAAGTGCTCCCACCCTCCCTCCCTCCTTCTCTCATCTCAGCTCGACCCACCCCAAGACAGAATTATGAAGTTTTCACCTGGGGTGGGCCGCAGCCGCCGCCGACTCGTAAAGGAAATTGTGAAAACGGGCTTAAAGAGGGAACATCCCTCGGAGAGAATCAACCCCCCGGAGAATTATTGAGCCATTTCCAGGAGTGCGGATAGTTGGTCCCGGGTCCCGGAGCCCCGGCGGTGGCAAGGGGGTTGGTCCGAGCCGTGACGCCAGACCCCGCCCTCATTTTATATTATACTTCCCCACCTTGAACGCGTTTTGAGAAAAACCAGACCCACCCAACCGCCCTAATCTGATTAGGTTTGCCAATTTCCTGCTCGCACCGGCTATTCAATTATGTCTACAATATAAAATTAATTAATTTCTAACGCGATTACTTTGAAATGTGTACAGTTTTTTTTCGACTAATTGGACGTAAGGAGAGTCTTAATTCACAGATATACGTTTCGCCCTTTTTCCGGTCTGTGACCCAAGCGCCTTCACCCAATTAAGGAAGTGAGTTAATTATTCGACATAATTAGGTACTGGTAGATCCACGGTTCCGAAACATAAGGATACCGCTCGCCTAGCAAACTATTGCGCCGTTATTCGCAATAAAATTTAATCGGAAAGACCATTAATGAATTCAGAAGGTACGAATTCCACGGAGTAATTTCACTCGAATGCGTGTTAAAGCATTTTGGAACGACTGCGATTTTATAAGGCTGATGTTCGTTGAATAACTGCGGCTGGAGTTATTTTTTGTTTGTATTCGGACGGCCTACTCGGTCTGGGTAAGAATAATGAACCGCTACAGTGATCCCACCGGTGCGGCCTCAGGCCCAGTTAGCCGGGGCTAGTTCTCTTTCTCCACTCTCACTCTCACTCTCAATCTTCCCGCTTGTTTTACCTCGCTCTCTCTCTCTCTCTCTCGCTCCGTGGTGGCTGTAGAAGCAAGATTTATTGGCTGTCTGAGCGGGCAATTTAGAGCCCGGCTCGCCAACGCCGGGTAATTAGGCCGGCGGCTTGTACTTGGGACTACTTGATTCTACCGGGGGACAACACGTGAAGTCATTACGGGGGCCAGGTTTCGGGCCACCTTTTGAATGGAACTGAAACCCCGTAGCACTTTCCCTCCACTTATACCGTGGACCTATACCTCTCGTAAGCTTTCAGCCACACCAGTGACTATAAACATTTGAATATTATTCA
This sequence comes from Lethocerus indicus, assembly GCA_019843655.1. Taxonomy (NCBI): domain Eukaryota; kingdom Metazoa; phylum Arthropoda; class Insecta; order Hemiptera; family Belostomatidae; genus Lethocerus; species Lethocerus indicus. The sequence continues at coordinate 29,304,831 of JACDQD010000003.1, read as the reverse complement.
GTTCATTCCGTTCTAAAGAAAACAAAAACGAATATTGATAAAAAAGAACGGTAATAAAAATGATAATAATACAAAATTGGCGATGATCCCAATGACCGGTATCCCGAACACATAATGGCCCGCCCGTATTTGGGGTCGCTACATCGGGTGACAGATTTCCCCTAAAGTTCCGGGAGCTACAGAAATAAACACAGGAAGCCATTTTCAACTTGAGCCCCAACTTCCTGCCGTTACTTTTAAGAGCTTCCCGATCCCCGGATTATAAATTTGGCGAAACCGAATTAGGGACTCGCCGGGGGTAAATGGCGGGGGTGATCCGAGGGGAGGTGGGGGAGGCTTCTCCCCGCCGGTTTGATACCCGATATTCGTTCCCCATTTCCCTCTCTCGCCCCTCCCGAGAAGGTACATTAATGAAAACGATCACGAATAAATACGAAACAACCTACTAAAGGAGGGGGCGGTTCGGCGGGTCGCTATTAAAGTAAATCAAGACTTATTGGCGGAGTTAAAGGAGAGGGTCGATGGCGAACCGGGAGTAAAAAGTTAGGTTGAGGACTATTGTTTGGAGCCCAGGCCCCCCAGGGGGGGGGGGGGGCGGGGGTAGCAGCCCCTAATCGGTTTAATATCATTGTAAGTTGATCCCGGCTCTACGTGAGCGGCATGTTTAAGGTGTACGTGACCGGCGGGCGTAGGTCCCGGCGCCGCCTCTGACCTCAGTCGGCCAGCCCCACTCAAATTCGTTATATTAATTCCCGGTGTCCCGCCAACTGCTTTGTTTCACGTTCGCGCCCACCCTCATCTCTCTAATTAATAATCGCTCCGTAACAACACTAATAATTGCAGCCACCACTTATACTCAGATATCATACTATAGACGGACGACACGTTTTAGCGGGCTTCTCTGCAACAGAATTTTATAATGTCCTTGCATTCTTGGTTTCAAAGTAATAGCGGTGTGCGGGGGCGATTTGGGGGTTGTGGCCATACAAGAGGTGAAATGCCATCAAACGTCATTCGAACACGCATTAACTGTTTTATTGAGGCAGTCAATTCAGATATTGCCCAATAAACTTTTAAAGTACCCCCCTCCCGGAGATTCTTGGTCCCATAATATGGTTTCGAAATAGGGAGTGTCATGATTTTCCTTCCGGATTAAACACTATTCCTTTGATATTTGAAACTGAACTACCCACAGACTCCATTGTTATCGTATATTGTTTACACTAATAAATGTGAAAAAACAGGCAGGATAAATTGTGCAAAAGGAACTGCGAGAACGGCCCGGGGGCGAAGAAAAATATTTTATTATCCATTCGGACCGGAAAAAGATAAACTTTTTTTCTCTGTAAAGCTATGAATAATTGGAAGAGCGAGTACACGGAGGTTTAACAAGTGAGCCTCGGACCGGAGCGGTTTTTTCCGGATTCCGTTACTGAATATTAAGCCCCGGCTGAGCAGGTTCTGCCGGCGGACTGAAAAACCCGGCGAGGTTGTGTACGCTGTGGTGGGGCGTAGGCGGAAAAGGTAAAAAACAATACGGCGGGGATAAAACGGGGATGCGGGAGCGGATTAAAGGTGGCGACACTGACGGAACAAGACAACCGGAAAATGGAGAGAGGGGCCCACCACCACCACCACCACCACCACCACCAGCACGGCTTTCTCTACGGGCCAACTCCAGACCGCAGCCAACCACTACTGAACGCTTTTAATAGAAATTCGTTTTATCCACAACCCCCAATTCCGCCACCGCCCCCCTCCCACCGAAACCCTGTTTAAAACGGGCCCCGATTTGGAAGATTGGCGGTAAAGCCGGTCGCCGGCGTGGGATTGAGTGGTTACCGCTTGTGACGTATCGGTGGAAAGTGAAATATGCAAAATAGGAAAGTTACGGCAAACGTTTTATTGAGGACATAGTTCGTCTCTTGTACTAATGCAGACGAGTGATAGTAGGCTGTAATTTTAGAATAAATGAGCTTGCGGTTCCGCGAGAGTTTGAGAATTAAAAAATGTTTCTGCGAACTACTGCGTGAAAGAAATATACTGAACATTTCGTAATATTTAATAAACTGTTCTGAGCGCAGTATACTACTGTTTTCGTGCCTCCAGTACGGTAATATTAAGAGTTAACAGTTAGTAGGTCGTTGGAAACAAGATAATATCTTCAACAGTACATCATTGCAAGATTCCAGCTACAACTGTAAGCCCAGAGATAACGTGTTGTCTCCGTTGTGCCCTCCAAATTTGAATAAGTGATTATGCAAAATTCATCAAGTCGGCCGGCTCCCGTTTAAACCCTTAAGGGGGAGGGGTAGGGAGGGTCCCAACCAGTGGAGTAATCTCTCTCTCTATATATATCTCCCTCTCTCTCTCGTAGCGGGCGACAAGACTCGAGGGGTCTTGACTCGCGATGTCGCAACATTGCCCCGGCAAAAATTTAAAAACGGAAATTTGCAATTTAATCGTTCGAATATGGAAATTTTTATTGGCAGGCCGCGGGGGGATAAGAGACACCCCCCTCCCGCCAACACCCCGCTATAAACATGCCCGTCGTCCAGACGGCGGCGGCGAATAAAGTTATGAAATACCAGAAAACCCTCGAGGACAAGTGTTTGTTTATAATTCAGCATAAGGCGTTCTCCGACTATTGTAAAAATTAAAATTTAAACGTTTCATGCATATTTTACAAAAAATGTAATCCTCCCCTCGCTCTGAGGGCCGGCGGGTGGCGGGGCGTGGAGGGACGAAGCTTGTCCCGAGGGGCGTGGGGATATTGCCCCGTTGTATTATTCAAGTCTTTCTTCCCTCTCTTCCCACTCTTCGTCGCTTTCTCTCGCTCTGTCCCTTTCTGGTTCCCTTTCCAGAAAGGCCCCACCGACTGCAGATTGCCCGGAGACAGGGAAGGAGCTACGGAGGAAGGACCAAAGGAAGAAGGAATGTTTTCTGGAGGAATTCCTGTTTTGAGTTGGATAAGGGGGTTGGAGGGGGTGGTGGGATGGAGAAGAGTTTGGCGTCTAAACAGACCTGATTGTTCCACCCGCGTATTTGTCCACGCAGTCTGTATCGTGCCAATTCTAAATATTTCATTTCGTATTATATTTTGTGAAGAATGAGTTTCAAATTATTAACGCGATAAAAATGTCAGCACAGATCATATACAATGCAATTCTTCAGATGGCAACAATATATAGTTATTATTTCGCAATTTTTCATCACACTTTAAACGGTAATATCTCCTACTAATTTAGAAATTTTTTGGGAAACTTTTAGAAGAAAATTTTTTATAGTAACCGACTTTCTATGTGGTATTTATAAGTTCACTAAATTTAAATTTTTTTATAATTCAGGCTTTTTTGTTATGAATTACGCACATTAGTTTTTTACATGACCAGAGGGCAATTACGACCGTCTTTTCCCTAGAGCGAATATCATTCAGTCAGTAAATTAGTGGAGCACTTACGCACGTCGACGGCCGATATTGTATTGAACTGTTACTGCGGTCATAACAACCTCTCTTCTTCGAAAGCTCCAAATATTTCGTAGAAGCTCACCTAGAAGATACAAAGAAATTAGATCGAATAATTTCGTAATATTTTAGATTGCAAGTAATAACTTATTTATTGGCCAAAATTGAAACATTGAAACACAAACTTGGAGTGAGTATTCCATCCATAAGTACACTCATTGAACTATACTTCGAATGAGCCGGACACTGAAAATGGGGCTTGGATTATGAAAAGCGAATTTCCTTAAAAAAACATTTAGCACTCCATTTATCCAATAACCGTCGGGTGGATTTAATTAAGCGCCTCCATCCACCTCATCCCCCTACACCAACAAACTAAATGCTAATGCAGACTTGAATTCGAAGCGGTCTAAACTTTATTGCTGCTCAGTCTGAAGTTTTACCCCGGGCCCCACACTCTAATGAATAAATCGTTTTTAGATTCAAGAATAATGTTCTGTTCCAATTTCCGCCGAACTCGAAATGAAAATAATGTTCGTGACTTTTGAGCGGACTGAAAAAACTGAACCCAAAATAAAAACTAGATTTTAGACAAAGTTGAAACTACTTAGAGCTTTCCTAGCAGTGTCCCCATCATCATTTCTGAATGAAGAATCGCCTAGAAGTGTTAATTTTTTTTTTAACTGTTTTATTTTTGCACAATCAACCTATACAGTTATGGGTTCAATTGATACATGTATTTATTTCGGCGTGTTAGTCACGACAAAGAAACCACCCAATGATGGCGCTTTTGACATGTTTTTGAAGTGTTAAGTTGGACGACGAATCGTTATCATTATTGATATTGAATGTATATCCTCGATTGTTTATAAACTCCTGCCTTTATATTGGGCGATAAACCGTTATTGGGATTGGTGATTGCATTATGAATAAGTGAGATACCTCACCGTGAAATGACCGGTATGCTGTTTGTCATTTCAGTCAAGGAACATTAGTGCTGCCCGAGGAGCTCCCACTTGTGTTTGCCTACTCTGTCAGACAGTCTTGACAGTTCAATCAATATTTAATCCTTAGTGAGGGTATCAGGTTGGGTATCAAGCGTTGAAATAAGGTCGAGCGCCACGTTGGGAGAATTAACGATGGAAATATACATTCAAATTATTTTCTCATGACTTGCGGTTCTTCAGAAAAAAGAAAGGAAGCCAAGAATCTAAGGAATTATATACAGTTTAAGCGTGATATTTTCTCGACGAAAGAAACACGCTTTCGAACCTTTATTAAGACTTTAATATTAAAGTTGATTACTGAATTTTTGTAGCCATAAAGAATGCCATCGTAACCCCTTCAAAGGAATAATATTTTAATTTTCGTAATATTTTATTTCCAAGGTTTTTTGAATTTTTTAAGTCCCGATAAGTTTCGGACCTCAAGCAGAAATACGAATGTCATTTGAACGACCATTAAATTGATTTTGGTATCCCGCAGTTGAAATATTGATGACAGCAAAGTAAAATGAGTAATCGTTTAATGCATTATCATAATTCAGAGTGACATTTAATATTCCGTCTGTCGGTTGTACAATTATAATTTAAGTTATTCCTGGGGCTCCGCGAGGGTGCAAAACGTACTTTCTACCTACGCTCATCTATTTTCTCAACGTTTCCATTACCTTATTGCAAGGAATGTGTTATTGAAGTAAATATAAAATCGATCAACGGATTTATACAGTTGACAGACTAGACTGACCGGTGAATCGTTTCCAGTTGGAAATCGGCTATTGAGGTTCCCCCCTTTAAAGCTGTTACCAAAGCTATTTAAATAACATGAGGCGTACTCTGAGGCCAACCCGAAGACCCCCCGCGTCTATACATTTTAGCCGGGCCCTTATCTCTCCCTCGCTCCGACTTTAATGCACCCGGGGCATTGAGTTTTCCCCAACGCAGTTGATATTGCCGAAGTCTTCTTGTGCAGAATGTGGGTTAAGCCATTCAGATAAGAACTGCGGCGATTTTCCCAGGACAGTCCGCAACTAATGAACCTGCGAAATGCATTTTCACCACTCGTTTCTCCGAGACCAGGTCTCTGTTTAAACCATTATCACAATAATTCGTATTTTCAAACAATTCATCGTTGTCAATTTAATAGAACATCCTGAGCCCTTTTTAGAGCTAAATTGGTTAGATTGAGTAGATGTATGTACATTGATGTACATGAGACATTATTTCACGGACTGACAACCGTGCCGGTGAAAAATGTTGGTGCAAAATCGTTGGGCAATTTATACCGGCGGTATTGGCCACAATTTCTCTTTCCCCGATGGGCGGGCGGGCCGGCGGGCCGATTTAGGTGGCCCCCGTCGGATCTATTTGCCCCATGAGAAATATAGGATTTCCAATCGCGTTGAAAAAAAAAAGGATTTTTCGCGTTCGGCCCGCACGGAACATCTCCTCGCCCAACGCGCAAGTGTATAACCCGTATTTGCGTGAAGTCGACGCTGTCATTCCCTAACAAAGTTTCGCGCGGCCTTCCTAAAAAATATTTCATTTTAGAAACCAATCCCCGATCCCCCCTTGAAATATTCAAGGGACATTTTCCCAATCCCTACCCGGTTTCTGGCCCTCACAGGAATTGAATGGGGGACCGGCTACGATATACGGCAGTAGGGGCGTTGAGTCGTCGCCGAATTTCCGCCACGTCAGAAACGGATATACGATTCCACATTTAAATAATAACGTTAGTCGTATTATTAAATGGAGTTTTCTGTATCTAAAATATAAATATATTCCATACAATTTTCTCTACACCCAGATTGTTAATAAGGTCAACAAACAATTACGACTGGTAAATTTCTCTCCTCAAACTTCATAATGAATTTAGAACACATATTCTAAGGATAGGTTTGATAGTGCACTAGATAAAGGCACGTCGGAGAAATTATTTTCAATCACCTTGAGACTATAACATAGTATTAACGCATGCGGAAATCCAGTTTGTTCTTTGGCAACTGGAACAGCATTATATATTGACAATGCTGTTCTGACGATATAATTTATGTGGAAAAGCTGGATGAGATACTAGACAAGATAAAAATAGGGTTGACAAATTTACCGTAATTTTTATTTTGTTCCTCGTGAAGAACAAGAAAACTATACTATAAGAAATAATGACAGAAGAACGAAATTCATCCCTCCGACTATTTATAATTGATACGAGTTTCCCGAATGGAAATAAATTCCGAAACTTCGGCCGGGGAATGCGAAAACCCCCGTGCGCAACCAATTTAGCCCGGGCAGGGCCCAAAGGGGACGGGGGATCATCCGACTGACCCCGGGGAGGGAGGATGGGGTTCTATTATATGAAGCATATTGAAACGGTCCTGAATTTAGAACCCAATTACAATGATTTATAGGACAGTGCAGAAGCCGATCGGGGGCGAGGCCCTCGCTGGGGGGCGGTGGGGCACTCTCGGCGGGACCTTCACACCAAACTACTAATTGCTGCTCAACCCTTACACCTCACCAGAGCCGCACATTGCCCGCATCACAGAAAGGCTCAATATCGATCTCAACCGGGCTAATACCCTATAGACGGATATATATATATATATATATATATATATATATATATATATATATATATATATATATATATATGAAATAATTTGACGGTGCACCTCATACAGGGGAAACAGCAATTAACTGTACTACAGAAAATAATATATTTTTTCCAAAAACCGTGCATCTATAGTTTGTAGCATGATTAGAGGATATATATAGTTTCTTATCATCCTCGACATCAATAGTTTCTCCATAGAAACTGGTTAATGGTATAAGGCTATACCACACTCACGTTAGAAGAGTGTGTTTAGACATCTCATATCTGTTTGTGTTTGAGAGTTTTTTCTTAATATAATACTCTTGTAAGATTCATAAACTGTAATAGGCCTAGTAGCCTAATAGTAATTGGGTGCGCAAATAGAAAGCAGTATATATGAAAACAAACAATTTTATGGTTACAAACAAACACATTAGTAGTTTTCTATTTATGAGACAATACATGCGGCATATCTATTCGGGTATGTATATCTCGCTTAATATATATCTGCGCGTTAGGAGTGGAAACGCATTCAAGGCGCTCCTCAGTGTACAAAAGACGGGTAAATACAGATCTTACAAAAGATTGTCCCGTTTTCTCAGAACGTCAAATATTTAAAACACAATAGAGGCAAGTCTACAGTGTCCAACAAGACAGTTAACATAAGTTGCATTCACGTTACCCTTTCACGTCACTGGGGAAGGAGGCCGAGTCGGTAAATATGCAAATAAGATTCGGTTTCGAGGACGCAGGTCGAGTGGTACGAAGAAGGGGGCCTCTCCAACCTGGGGGCCCCTCCAATACATTTAGTTGGCCTTATCTTGGGGCGCACAGACACTGGCTCGCACAAGTAGGCGCCCACACACCTGTACACACACGCACACGGACACGTGCGCACGCTGACAGAGGCGTGCCCCGGTGATCTCCACCTTGCCCACTTGTCTGAAGGGCTCCGTCGCTTTGTGCCCACACTCCAGTCTAAATTGCGGTAACCCCCGCCTGGAGAGGGCCCAGGCCCCAGTGTCCGTCCCACTGCCATAGTTCCGGCTAGAGAATAGATATTAGAAAAATGTGGACGGTAACCGAACGATAATAACTTGAATGGCTTGAAAAGTAAACAATTGGGGCGACATACGTGTTGTATTTGTAATCGTCATTTCTATAAGTAAAAGGCTAAAATGGATAACTTAATGTATTCTAAAACATTAACTTTTCCACATTAATTTTATGTACATGCTATACATTGGATGCTGAAAAATATATTCTTTATCCGGTGAATCTCATTTTGAAAATAAAATCGATATTAGTCCTGGACTTGAATTTTGCCCGAAAAACACGGGACAGGGGGTTCCATTGCGAGTTCAAAGGGGATCAATTAAGAAGCTGCACTTTATTATCGAGTCGGGGAATAGTCGAGAAGTAAAGTTGTGTAGGACGCGTCCTGGGCCCAATTAGCGACCGGTCGAAAAAAGGAAAAAAAAGAATGCTCCCCCTTAAAAATACTTCGGGAGCTCGAAATCGAATTTTCCACCCCACCCCACAACCCGACCCATCATCATCTTAACGTCGGGGACAAACTGTGAGCAAATATTTAAAAAGCGAAGGTAGGCCTTGGGGGTGAGTCGGAGGGTGGGGGGATGGTGATGGGGGAGTGGGGGTTGTTTTAAATCAATGAGAGAAACAAGTAAATATTAGAGAAGGAGAGCCGGCCTTAGAGGACTACAGGTTGGGTCGGGGGCCCTGTGTTTGTTTTGGCCGCGGGTAGAGGCAGAGCAGGAGGAGGAGGAGGATGAGGAGCAGGAGGAGCAGACCTCCGGTTCAATTGGCGGCCCCATGTTTGAACTAACTTACTCTGCACCGAGTTCAAGTGGGGCTGTGGATGGGGGCAGGGTCGTCCCCATCGTCGAGAGATTCCCCACTCCTCCGCCCCTACCACGACCGACAAGATACTCAGCCGGACACATATTTCCGCGCATGACGCTACATATCATCTCACACAGCTTAGTTCTACGAAATGTGTAAGTTATACAGATACTCTCCAAGAAATCGGAGAGAGCTACCAACGATACACACACACGTGTGGAAGAATGGAAGTTGTCTGATCAGTTCATTGGATTCATTTAAACGAGAAAACAGTTCAGAATGTAGTCGGTAGGTTTTATTTTCAACTAAAGCGAAAATTTCCCGCCCCAGCTACCGGTAGCCGGCCAACTGCCACAGTGCAATTAGGTGATTCAAATTGCCTCACCTTGCGTACACCAAAAGTACTTTGCTCCCTCAAAATAGCCGCAACCTAGTTATGTTGTACGTGCGTGTATATTAAAAATCGTGCAATGACAGATGTTCGGTCCCAGACGGACGGAGTTATTGTCATTTAATACAGGGAACGTGTATGAGAGGCGGCTCGGAAACCCTCCTACTGGAGGACTGAAGCGTGCTACGCGGGGGGGAAGCTCGGATCGACAGTCATCTTGGTACCGACCCCTCCCCACCACTTCAACACACGCACACATACACGGCATTCTCCCTCCTTTCGTTGGCTCCCCCTCCATATTTGTCCTCGTTGTTTATGTTGTTCCAAAAATATGGGTTTTCAGCGTGTACATACTCTGGCGCCGGCTCCAGGTGCATTCGTCGTTGAAATACTCAATTCGGGCTTAATAAGTGGTTTTAAACGCAAATCGGGCTTAAAAATAGGTGTGTAACAGCGAATCGGGGCTTAAATTAGTTTCTTAACCGCAAATCGGGTCAAAAAAGTGGTTTCTAACAGGAAAATTATGCCTAAAATGTCTTTTTTTAACAGCGATTCCCATTTTACCATCGGTCCGGGTAAAGATAAAGGTGTACGCGCATGGCCTAATTGGCAATTACACTTACGGCAATATCCAAAAACAGAGAAGTAACGTTTTAAAAACAAGACAAAAACCCCTACGCCGAGGTGTAACGGTCGGACACGTTTTAACACGGCCATTTAGAATGGAAGAGATTCACTCTAATTAAAGTTTAAGTCGGGGTGGGTCGGCAGAAGGGGCAGCAGTGGGGGCGGCATCTGGGGGGATGTGGAGAGGGGGACAAGAACCGAATTACTTATGTGAGGCACGAGTCGCATTTAAAGTTTTCGATAAACGCGGTAAGTTGAAGTTGGGGCGTTGTGTGTTGTAGAGAGTTGGTCTTGGGGGTTTGGTTTGGAGTCTACAAGTGTTAACAAGCGCTAATCCAGGTGGCTGTGTGTGAGTGTAGGGGGGGGGGGGTGGCCCACGTGCCCGGGGATATTTTACCCGGGACGGTTATATTTGTTCCTCCTTCGCCGGGCCCCGTCCGTTCGTTAGTGTTAAACATTAGCGCGGGACATCGACAAACGGATGAGTCAACACGAGAGAGGAAACGGACTTGAGGACGGAGGAAGCGACTAAACGAACGAATAACTTTAGAATTCAGTGAGATGATTCAGTTATATCGTATAACAATTGATGGATTGGAATATTTCACTATTTTTATAATTAAAATTTTCCAGAAAATTCTATTAAATCGGATAATATTAATTATTTTCATGTGCTACACATTTTACTGGATTTCAGGCAGCAGCACGAGGAAATGAACTCCAAATAAATGTATACAATCTGTACATGATTTTTCTATAATAAAAACTTAAGCCTTTCAATACTCAGCACCCATCAATCATATACAAAAGGTCTACGCAATTTTGGGCGGGAGCCCTTGGACTACTCGACGCGGTAAGAACTGGGAATTGATGATTAACCAAGTTGGAATTTCTTAGTCAGAGGGAGTCAATTTTATGTTCGAAAGTGTCTGGGGGATTGACAATTCGAATTTTGCCATTTCCAATTTGTACAAAAATCCCGGTACAGTCAGGAGGACACGAATTTGAATTCTAAATTCGCATTTCGGGACCGTTTCAAACGCGACTGATATAAGACGCCCCTAAGAGCACTGTGTAATGGAATGACGCCGCTGAAAGATGAGTTCCGGCCCAGAAAAGGGTCCAGATTAATCCATGCAAAAAGGGGTGGGTGGGGGCATTCATTTAATGAAATTAGATTAGCAACTGAATTTCCAGTTGGACTTCATTTAGAACCGAGCAGCGACAAATGTGCAGAAGAAAATACTCTAATTATATTGATTAATTTAATTAAGGGGAGGAATTTTTAAAATATATGCACTTTTATGGTTATTATCCCTAATGATATTTCATATGGAGTATGATATTATCTGTTAATAATTATTGAAAGAGTAATATATTCTGTGACAAAATTGATTTAATTAGAATGCGATACGCCACAATTTCTTTCTTATTACGCTTTAAAATTAATTCTGTCTAGTTACCATTTAAATTTTCTTTAAATTGCACAAAATATATAAACTAGGTAGATTCGAAATTGAAGTACGCGAAAATGTTTTAAGAGAGCAACGCCTCTTGACTGTTATTAGCAAATTACTAAGATTAATCTTCCGCGGGCCAATCGGAATTGGGTGTAGTGGGCGAGCACATTGAGCTATGGGGGCGGCTGTTAACTATTCACAGATTTGTAAACGGTGGTGTATGATCTATCACGGGGTCGGTGGACACGGCCCGTACCGAGGAGGCCTACCGAATCGATGCCGCTACCGGAGTCAGCCCATCATACCATCCTGCGGGGTAACGTTTACCGCGAGCGCAGTAGGGAGATATACCGCGCGAATGAGGCAATTACGACCAGAACCAGAGAATAAGTATTAAAAGTAGGGCCGTACTGGTTACGGAAAATGAACATTCCTGTATCATCTTGCCAATAAACCCATACTTTCCTTCCATGACGTAAATGTATTATTTTAAAATTTCGACGTTTAAATAATGTAGCGACAAAACTGTGAATTATGTCCTCCGGTTTCTCCATATTTTTCCAGATTGTATCTAATTTTACAAATATTTTATGGTCTATTACGGTATATTTTAACGAGCCAAGTGTGTTTGTACCACGCTTCTCGAGTATACACCGGAGCTGCACAAAATGCTACACATCAGAGAAGTAGATGTATTCTCCAGTGTATCCAGATACAGTTCACCGGTGGCGGGGGTGGGCGGGGGTTAGAAATATGAACGGGGTAGGGCCGAACAGAGAGACCCATTCATCAGGGGGACGCTCGGGCACAGCGACGGCCCCGCTATTCAGGACATGACGAATCGACTATTCCGGATGCAGAATGTTAACGAATAGGGGGAGTCGAGCAATTATAGCGGAATCACATTTGAGTCGGAGAGAGGGATGGTGAGAGGGTGGGAGGGATGGAGGGGGTGCCCACTCTTGGACCTTTGATCTATCCGATAATTTAATAGAGCGGTCGCGTGAGGCACAGCGTGAGGCACTGCCGGGCCAAAAATCATCACTCGGAAATGGCGATCGATAGGGGACGCTATCTTCAATTTTTCTACTTCATCTCCGCCACGGCTATTGAATTTATTTTTCGATTCGACAGAGACGTACGGTCAATTAAAACTTCCGTGCTGTGAAAAATCATTATACTGTTCTGTGAAAATGACAATAGTTCCAGTACAAATAGAAAACGCTATCGGTATACAAAGTATTTATTCAATATTATTTTGAAATTTTTTGCATTCCGAAATGAGTGTTTTCATGTTGCCTTTCCCAAGGAGGAATTGTCTACTTCTTCTCCTATTTTTATTATAATTTTTACGAAAGAACCATTTATTTTCTGACTGATCCCATTAAACTAGAAGTGTGCTTTACTGAAATATTTTCTGAAAATTCCTTTCTGGAGTTTAAAAAGAGGATCCAATTTTAATTCATTCTCTGACGTCCCTTAATTATCATTACGCACGGTCACACGAGATGAAGCAATTAATATATAATACTTTCCTTAAAGAACATAGGTGAGGTAGCGAAGGTGGTTAAAATAATTTTGTATGATTTTATTTGTATAAAATACTGAAAACCTCGGGATTATATCTCTAAAATCTGAAAAAAAGGACCCGAAATCCCCGATTCGCAATCTCTAACTACAGGGGGGAGACTGTTACATAAAGGTCACACTAAATTGAACACGGATTAAATTGTGTGGCGGCGGACCGGATTGAAAGTGATTTTATTCATAGCCGTTCTTATTCCTGTTGACGTTTATGCCCCATAACTATTAGGCCCGGGTTGTCCCCTCCGTTTGGAGGGGGGCGGCGAGGGTCGACCGCCCGGACCAATAAAGATTTAATTCGATAGCCTCGGCCTCCCGGAGGACCTCACCCAAGGACACACACCGCTTGTACGGAGGGTAAGAAAATTACCCTCCCCGGCAGCTATATTTATACATCTGGGGCTTTCGCAATCCCGCGTTTACCCGCAGTAGAGCCTATTGGAAATTAAAGATTCAACCGTAGGAGGCCCCGGTTTGTAGGGCCTGTGTAAACCGTAGGAGGGAGAAGGAGCGTTGTCTCTCCGAGGAGTAGAGATCGATCCGGGCTCCCGGCGCTGCTTTGTCCCCCCCCCCCGACTAAGAACTATCGGCCAAACCAATACTATTGGGCTGGCAACTAAATGATTGCGGACTGTTCCCAACCGCGGGTCATGTGGTACATTTGTTTGTGTCAATGGTGTTTCAAACAGTTTACAATGCATGCATGGGAAACATTTACTATCTCTCGTTTTGTACCATGACAATTTGTATCGACTTGTGACGAATTTGTAACTTTACGAACAGAAAAATACGCGAACTAATTCGATCGTCCTGTCGTTTTAATTTATTAAATGTACTAATTGACTAACAAAAGACATAAATCTAAATAATTGGAATTCGCGAATTGGGAGGGGGGGAAAGTTTATTAACGGGCGGGGTGGTCGAAGTAAAACATTTTTCACGGAGAGCGAGAGAGAGTTAGAGGAGAGGAACGTTTAGAATGTACACAATTTAATGAAACCAGGCTGTGGACGGCCATGTTTTACGACCAGATATACATACATATATATATATATATATATATATATATATATATATATGTACGGCTTCTATCGAAAACCCCTAATAACAAAACGTAGGGTGGAGGGGGGAAAGCGTTGGGATTTTACCGAGCTAAAAATGCGAGCCTATTGCCCAGTGCCAGGAACAGGTCGGCTATACGTAGGCTCGATTATTTCTGATATAAATTGGAAACACCGGAATTCTCGAAACATCGTATTGTGTTAGATATAATAAGGCTGGTGCATTACGTACACTGTAAACCCGTAGACTACCTTTTATGCAATCAAATCAATATATATAAAATTTTTAGATTGAAATCATCAACTTGTGCTCACCTAGTGCTGTCGCATTATCATTTCCGATTGTCCATCAATTTTACGCCTGTGCCAAAAATATGACTGCCTGGTTCAATAAACATATTTTTTGGGTATTGATGAAAAAAAACGGTGTCATATGTCCTCGTTTCGTAACAAAGAATTATTTGCCTAATAATCAAGCACTGTTTTGAATAACTGTTGTGTGTGTGAATAATAGCACTGTTTTTGTTTTTGGTTTCAGAAATGCATTCGTTGAATCCAGCGGCCTTTCAACGGATGGTTGGATGCTTCAAATATTAAGAACGCCTTCTAGGGACCAAGAATGAAATCGTTATTGATCCAACTACAATTTTTTGGTCAATGAACTAACGATTCACCTTATTCGCGTGCCTCAGTCATAATTTATACGTACGCTCGTACTTTTTTCCCCCGTCATGATTGAATTTAATAATTAAGCAACTCTATTTCCTTCGTCGAGTTTAGTTTCGCTGAATTGAGAATTAATCGACAGTTGTTCTTGGGATTGGGCGATCCAGGAAGGTAATCGGTACGATTGAATTCTTCCCGGAAATTAACATAATTCAGAGGATCCCGAGGGAGTCGGAAGAAGAGAGGAGGAGGGGACACGTAGATGCGGTTAACACGTGTGGCCACGTGACTGGTCTCCCCCAGAACACCCAATTAACACCGCAGCATTCCTACGCACGGTGTATCCCGGAATTCCAGGACCGCCCCCGGTCCCGCCCCCCGCCGCCGCCGACGCCCGCGCCCCAGATCACCTTTTCCGAAAATCCCCCCTTCCATCATCGGGCACGTGCCTGTCGCGCGAAATTGAGAGTGGCACGCCGTAATTAAACACATTAAGGGGTGTAAAATTCCTGCCCCACTCTGTTTGAAGTGTTTGAATTGTTCGCATTTTCATAAAGCCGTAACATCATTTTCATAACGCACAAACAGGATGTACCGAATTCTGAAATAATTTAGAACTTAATTAAAAGCCCCTATGTATTTTGTGTGCGTGCAATAGGTTTGGAAATGATACAGGGAATTGAGCTACCTTTTCTATGTTATACCTAACTATCAGAGACTGGGAGACTTCGGACGCAAACTTTATGTTTTAGCGGTTATTGTTTCAGCATTCTTACTGAAATATAACTGTATCATACAATTGCACGTTAGGTATAATATTAAACAAGGAAAGTTTACTATACCTAACTTTTTCCGAAAGTTTTCCTCTGACGCCCGCTAAAATACTAGACTGTCAAGACTCGTCTTTCGGGAACTTCAAAAGGTCGGCCCACCATGAAATGTTGTTAGCCAAGTAGGAATTGGGAAAAAGGGCGGAGCTTACATTGAAATTCCGCGTTTTATTTAGCTTGCGCGGTCGGGGGCGTCCGGGGATGATGGTTGAGGTCCGGACGATGCGGTCTACATATAATACGATCAAAGTTTTTTTCCGCCCCCCCCCCGAAAATCGGTGGGTCCGGGACCGCCCCCCACGCCGAAGGGTCACGGGGGGAATGCAAATTGCCGGGATGGTGGCGGCGTGGCCGTAGTGGAGGGTGGGCGTTCCCCATCCTGCTTAAGTATTCCATGCCAATATCGCGGCCCCGGAAAAGCAATCACGCCGTCCCCCAGACTGACCCCCGGCAAGAGAGATAGAACGTGGGGGGGAGACAGAGATGGAGAGTTATAACAGTAACATCATAGAGAAGGAGCAGGAGGAAGTGCTGTAGGTACCGCGAAGGCGGTATTCCGACCGTCGTTTAGCCCTTGGTTGGAGGGGGCGATCCCTTGACCACTCGATTGAATAACTTACGAGGGGCGAGATATCTCCCCCCCCATGTCCCCCCCACCTCTCCTATTGGAATTACCGTTTAATATTTACTCGATTCCGTTTGTGCTGCGGGTATTTTAGCGGGCGCAATCGCTGCCGCCGGAAATCGTATTTCCAATTATTGAGTTCGGAAATTTGATGTAGTTCGAAAGCCTGTGTTGTGTGTTGAGCTTCGCGAACTCGGAGAATCGGACTTAACTTTCGTTGGACGATTAAAATTGTGGAGACTGGTCAAAATGAGTGCCGAAAAAGCTTATTTACAGATAGCGCGAATGCATCCAATTTTTCTGTACGAAAAAACCGCCGCCGATCTGTTTTCGCGCCTATCTCTAATATCGCTACAGGGGATGCTACAGGGGAAGGTCGAATGAATAGGTGTTATGTTTAAGGGACACAGAAATAATGCTATCTGCACGCTGCCAGAAGTTTTCATGATATCAATTGCATTGTCGCATTAGTCAATGCCTGGCGGTCGGCAATTTAACCTCGGGGGGAGCGTTGGAGGTTCGTTTTAATTTAATATGACAATGAACAAAAGCCAATTGTAACTATGGGTTATTGAATATCGGCGGGGAGGATTTTGCGAGGCGGGATTTAATTGGATCTTTTCGAATCTGTTTTCGAAACGGGAGGTAATTTCGGGTGAAAGGGGTGCGCCCCGGCGGCCCTCGGTTTGGGCCGATTTTGAACGGACACAAGAAGTACAGCAACAAGTGGGAGGCGGCTCCGACACTGGGAGAGACCCACTTGAAAAGTTAATTCCAATGGAAAACGAGGCCTTTCCCGGCGGTCTCCTCCCTCCGCCCTCCCTATTTATGAAGGAGCAAACAGATGTGACCTCTCCCGCCCCTCGTTCCTCCTTTATTGTTTCTACTTTCTTACCCGACCCGCACACAACGCCGCCAATGTATTTTTCATACAATAAATTCCTAATACCGCATCTCCAAATAAATTCCTCATTTTTAGATTAAAGCGCCACAGGCATGCTCACGTTGATAGTTCTTAGTATTATACCTCAGTACTATGTTACCCGAATTAAATACTCCGGTTGGTAAGGCCGACTGAATGATTGGATATAACATTAATCGTGTATGTTGTAATATTTGCTGTTTAAAAGTAGTCGAAACATACTAGACGGACAATTTCCAAGGAACCTATTTTGAATGTTAGAATAGATAAGCATCCTAAGCATTATCCTTAAAAGCATACGGAGAAAGCCTGCGACCAATAAGATGAATGAACGTTAAATTGGGAGGACATTTTTCTTTTATAAAAATTTATAAAAAAAAAGATTTTTATCGCGTCCCGATAAAAAAGAGGACGCGACATTATTTTAGTTTTTAATTAAATATTATGACTTCGGTATTACTTTATTAGTAGCTTCCTTTTTCAACTATCGCGTAATTATTTTCTAGTGAGTTTTCAAGCATGAGCGTTACGGATAGAAAGTTGCAAGAGTAATTACACTCTAACTGTAGTTATGAATTTTTATGGGCAGCCCTAATACTGAAAACTAATCGAATGAAAGGGTGGTCGAGGAGTTGGTTATTTTTTTTTAATATGGCGCCCCGACGAGGGACATCTGACTCAGGTCTAAGAGGGTGGGCGCAAGAATGGGCCTGCAGAGGGTGGGAGGGGAGCACATTAAAATCCCATTCTCCGCCACCCCCGGGGCTTCCATCGGGCGCACGAGGTTCGACTAACCATTCAAATTGAACAGAAATGGAATTGTTTGGTGAAATCAATTTAATTTGAGCCTGATTTAATTCGGCCGGCCCGGCACATGGGGACACTCGGGGAGGAAATTGTTCCGCGATTGGAAAATGACGACGACCCGGGGGGGTGGTGAGGTTGCAGGAGTGGTACAAGGAGGCGTCGAAGAGTGGATAGGAAGGAAGGAAGGAAGGAGGGAGGGAGGGAGGGAGGGCGAGAAGTGGCGAAGAATGGGGGAGGCTGTACAAAAGAGAGCTCGGGAGAGCCGCTGCATTATTCTGATTAGATAAGGAGGAGTGCCGGCCCCGACTAAATAACTCACTATTTGCGGCGTTTCGGCCAAAGAAAGCGGCAGCCGCCGCCGCCGCCAGCAGTTCATTCGGCATATTTCCAGAGCAATATAGATAAGTGATATCGATTTGACTTCTCCTGGCCATTGTACGCCGGTCGAGGAACGTCAAGCCAGTTCCTTCTGACAATCCAAAGATCACGGCCCATCAAACATACGCTCTTTTACAGTTCCTCTTCTTTTTTTTATTATTGATGTTTGGCTCAGTTTGTTCCCCTCCGTCCCTTCGTCCATTCTCCAGAAGACTCTCCCGGAAACTCCACTAATTACAGTTACCCGAGAAAATATACCTACTGTAATGTGAGTTAGGGTTCAAAATATCTCAACTCTTGAAAATTTTAATGTATTCAAGTGATCTACCTCAGCCAGTACCGAGAGGGGTTGCCTTCGTATATGTCGAATTAAGTTACAGCCGATATTTGTATCACCTCGAAACTAAATAGGGGAATATCGCAAGAGGGATCATATTGGTAAGGTTTTCCCTTTTCAAGTTCGAAACTAAAGGATAGATAGGAGTATTTTGCGTATAAATACTCCAAGTTGTGTCCCGAAGGATAAAATATAATATTACGTTTCGACAGACAACGTGTATATTTCACGACTGAGATGTGAAGATGCACGAAATTCTTGTCGCGACATACGTTCAGACGTAACCGGATATCGAAATTAAAATCTTAATTTAAACCGGGCCAGACACGTAACGTTGTGTGAACAAGGGGGCGTGATCGTTGGAAAAGGGGAAAAAGGGGACCGCTTTAATTTATCCGTATCAAATTCTATTTTATTTTACCCCGCTTTAAACCGCGATAACCTTTATTTTCAACTTTCTGACAATACTCCTCGGGGTGCGAGTTATCGCCTCGGGGCACACGATGCCGCGGCCGGCGGTGCATTCCACACGGCTCCGACTATGCAAATTATTCGCGTGATGTACGAGTGTTTAATCAACGCTTTAAACATGATTGTATCTCGAGAAATGATAAATTTCTTCGGTATAAACATCATTACTGTGACAAATTGTCGGACGCCCCCGGCCCGACGCCTCGGAAGGATGCGTGCATGATAAATGACCATTTGCGGCCGGAAAAATTAATTTCCTCCTCTCTTTTCGGCGCGGTCTCTAAACCCGGGTGTCCTTTCCGAGGATAGAGGGAAACCACCTGCCATTGGGCCACCCTGCGAAAATGGGGTTAAGAATGATTAAGTGTCCTCTTCGTATTAAATTCAAGAAGATACGTTTCAGATTTATAATGGAAGAATTTCATTTGGAAAAACCTTCACGAAAGGACCCCGCTATTCGTATTGAAATAAGTTCTTTAAACTATAGTGTACCATTACTGTATTTACTATATTTTCACTAAATGACCGGGATTCTAATGAGGATGGCTAAAAGCCCAATTTATCACGCGTTTCTAAATATTAGAAATTTTTATTTTGATTCGTGATACTAATTTGTTTTCGAACACCAACCGGTCAAAACCACCAGATATGCTTAGACTGTGCATATACATAGAACGACTATTTTAAATAATTTTTCATTCATAGCGAGGTAAACTGAATAACCGGAGCCTTCTTTGTAAAGTTTGAAGAATGGAATACTTGCAAAGACATGGTGTAAGATGAAGCGACTAGAATTCCTTAAATAAAGATCGTCTTTTCAACTATTTCTTTTTTGAACACCAAGCGGAATTGTGCTATAAATGAGTATAATTCTTTGATGCTTAGAAAATCAAAACGTCGCCGCTCCTCTCTACACGCATTGCACTTTAAATACGTGAAGAAACGCCTGGGTAAAAAGTATCTTTCAATTTAAAAGCCTCCGACCGTAGGTACGACCGAAAGTGTATTCGGGATTCGGCTCAATTGAGAGCCGTGGGGAGGAGGGGGGGAAAAAATAGAATAAAGTTTTCACAGCGTGGGACATTACGGAGATGGGATCAAAGGGAGAGAGGGCGGCCGCCTAAGGCAAGAAACAGACAGAGGTCAGAATATTTTCAGGTAATTTCTTTCAAACGGGGCCCTTAAAGCAATAAAGACAAAAGCCGTTTTGTGCCTCGAAAGGGGGCTTTTGCGAGAGAGCCTTATCAGATAAGGGGGGGGTAACAAAGAGGGCTCGGTGAACTGGCTCTTACGTAATCCCCGGCTATCTGCTCATTACCCCAAACAGACGGCAGACCTCCTCACCCACTAACCCCCACATTGCGTCTAATGGCCGGCTTCACTTTCTCTTACCTCAATGTCCGCCGCTGTGGACACTCCTAATTTCTTGAATATAACCTCCTCTCCACTCACCTGAAACATAGAAAATATACGAATAGATTTTATCCTACTAACAAAACTGTACAGTCAAGATAACACAAGTCAAGTTTTACGTTTGAACTAAAGTGAGTTTCTATCAAAGTTTTATTCACGCACTGATGCACTTAGAATCAGATGCACAATCCATTATTTATAATACTGGACAATAATCAGTTCCCATATTTCGTGACAAAAAACATATATATTATAAGAACATAAATTTGTGCTGAGGCTTGGGACTAATACAAATTTTACATTAGCTCCCATCTGCAGCTCGTTTCTAGCTCATATTCGTATCCAAGTTTCGGGCATTATTGTGTTCCGTGGGGTGGACAGTCCTACCTATACTTCAGTCTTACGTTATAAGCATAGGTGAACATTTATTCTATTATTAAAGAATACCATATTGCTGCTTTACAGACAAGTACGCCCGAGGTACTGAGAGTGAGTAGACCGAAAATTAGGCGGTAGTACGTCAATTTGAGAAATTGCCCGACATCAGTTCCACCCGAGAATCGGCCCGGTGCAAACTTTTACGATACTAAAGAGGGACGGGGAGGGCTGCTGTTGGGAAATTTCGCATTTACCCTTCCTCGGGGCCCGAGTGCCGCTTTACTGCTGTAATTAATCTCGGCCGGCCCGGTGTCTGGGGCCCAGAGCCGGCCTATTTTATGACTCCGTCGATAGGTAAGGTAAGTGGGGTGAGGATATGGGGGGGGGGGCGGCTATTTATGAGTTCTCCCCGAGAATAGGGTTGGGGCGGGGGCGGATGGAGAATCTCTGGGGTCGCTGCCACAAAGGATGTTTACAGTGGGGCGCGGTCTGGCCCCGCGCTTCTCCGCCCCCTAAAACCGTCTGTGCTCACGGACCCGGATGATTCTGTAAACACTGCGGGTGATGGGAGGGCGGTAGTGGCGGGTGAGGAGGGAGGGCTTGAGACGAAGGACGGGAGGACCGAACTGAAGAAAGCGGACGAGGAGTGCAATAACAAGGGGTGGAGATTCGGCGGATCGTTGAAGTACGAAACAGATGGGGCCATTTTGACATGATAATTTATGATTTCTATGAAAACACTGCACACACGGGGGGGGGGATGCTCTGTCTTGTCAGTAGTATTATGCTACAAACAGCGTCGGGGAGGAACACCCTCTTGCACCGATCCAGAACCTCAAAAGCGGTCGGTATAAGCATCCCTCCGTTCGGTTCAATCTCGAACGCGCAAGCGTGGGAGATGGACAGCACCGTGGGGAGTATAAAATCGACGGGGGAGTAGGAAATCCGAGGCAATATCGGTTGGAATTGTGGGGTAGAAAAGCAATAATCTACCGGATTATATTCTTTTTAACCTTTCTTTTTGGTGAATTCATCATTGTAAACAATACTGCTGCTTCCTGAACGAGAAAACGATAAAGAGGAATAAATCCGTTCGGAAAAGAGAATGAACTGAATCAGCTTCTATGCAAAACCCTGTGGTGTGTTCTGTTAATGGTGTTGGGGATGTTCGTCTCTTGGTTGTAATGGGCTCAATGGTCTATAATGACTGTAATGAGTTCGAGTAATAAAATCATTACAGTTATGAAAAAAGGGCGGAGGAAACTTCTCTGTGAATTTAGAGACTGATGAGTCTAGTGTACTCCCTATACGTACAATTTATATCAACGGCTCGTAGTTGAAATTATGAACTGGAGATTACGACATGACAGAAAGGTTCCCCATTTCCGGAGTTAAATCATCATTTCGGAGCCCCTGGCGTCTTGGTATTTTAAAATTTCCCCATCACCGAGGCTTCCGCCGCTCTCATCATTTCTGCCGAATGCACTTACTATGCCGCCCGGGCACGGTAGAGTGAACAGACCGTTCAGACAGGAACATCTTCAGCAGGCCCAGCTCACAAACCCGTCACAAACAGCCGTTCCTGAATGTTACGCGGGCCTTCACCACTCGGCTGGGTCCCAGTCGGACAAACGACTAAACTACTGTAATTAGAGTCACCGTTTCCCAACCGCCGCTTCCTCGAAAAACGACCTTTGTAGGTGCGAACGGACTTCCAATCCGATAATTCCGAATCATCGCGGAGATTTTGCGGGTGTAATATTACGAATTGACGCCAATTCCAATTATCCAGTTATTGACTAATTATAATATTTAGTTAATAATTATTCCTGTCCTATCTGAATTACGTATGACAAAAAATTAAACGGTTGGATGTGCAGCACCGAGATAACATAATACAAAATATTTACAAGAAAAGATGAGGAATGAAAACTATCGCCGGAGTCGATCAATATTTACGGGAGTACAAATTTCCTCAGAATTTTCTTTCAATTAGGTTTTACTATTGTTTAATTTTGAATAGATTACAGGATTTTTATTCTGGGTTTGAAATAGAACATGAATATATTGCTTCTATTAACAAATAAAAAATATGCAAATACGAATTAAGATTGTTGTCATTTAGCTTGTCTAAGGCTGTCGTCCGATAGTTGAAATACCTTAACCTCCCCCAATGTTTAGTTCTGCTAGGAGGGGCATTGGGGCGGTTATATTTTCGCCCCGATTTTCGAACCGAAAAGGAATTTATTTTTAAAATTTTACTACCCCGCCGGCTGGCTGTCCGAGCGGTGTAGTGTAGGTTAGTATAGTTTAGTGTAGTAGTGTAGTTTAGGGCCGGGTGAGTTAAAGGGGACAGCTGGTGTCGGCGGTGGCTGTGAGAGTGCCCCCTAGGCCCCCTGTCTAGTCTAACACACTAAAACAATAAATATGTGACGGATTTGCAGGTCCAGGTATTAACTGAACACGTGCTCACACTCTCTTCTTCCGGGTAAATATAGCCGGGGGAAGACACCCTTAGTTATACGACCCTCACCATCCTCAGACACTAGATATTAGGGACAAATTAAGAACATGACGTTTGTAAAGATTCTATATGTCGTTAACGAGTGAATGTTCATTTCGTTCAGTTTAATTATTACATACATCGCTGAATAAACGACGATAGCGTAAGTTACGATGTTGAAAATTGAATTCCTTCTTGTAACATCTATATGACATGAGAGAGGAAATCGGTAAATAATAGAATATGTGGCTACTGAATCCTTAATTAATTAATGTTAAACGGAATAATTCCTTAATACGGGATAGATTATTCTCTCATCAATATTCCCTTTGTTTCCCTGGCACTACGACCTGTTTTTTTTCTGATTGGTATTGTACTGCGTAGAATTATTTGAAATAAAATCGTGAGCAATGTAATATTATCATTGAACGCAGTTGTTATATTCAAAATCTGAGATCTGTTACGAATTAAAATACGGCCCAAGTTGGACGCGATAAGGGAAAGATCGTAACATAAATTGCCCTACGGAGTGGGCCCCTCCGTAGAGTCGAAGCAGATAATACGCCGGGGACTTTAAGGGTGTTGGGGGTGAGGTTAGGCCACGGGGGGCGTTTTCGCTAAGATATAGTCTCTGCTGGCGCTCTGTGTGTCCCTACGTGGGCACCAGAGTGTATATGTGCTAGGTAAAATTGCGGGCTTGAGCGGAGGGTGGAGGGAGGGAGGCCAAAGTTAAATTATTCCGGGTCCCTCCACTTTAGGAATGCAAAGCCCTCTCGCTCTCTCTCTCTCTCTCTCTCTCTCTCTCTTGTCAAGAGAGGGCGGAGGCACCCACGGGATGGCTAAAATAAACAGTGTGCCAGCAGCCTCTGGAAGAGAGCCTAGTGTGTGTGTGTGTGTGTGTGTGTGTGTGTGTGGGTGTGCGGGGAAGAAAGTGTGGGATGCGGAAGGGGCGAGTGGTGAGTGGACATCGGAATGGTGGCCGGGCCGGTGATTTACAGTGGGGGGTACAACCACCGCCTTGGTACAACTCCAACAGTCTAGTTTTAAACACTGAACGGTGGGGAACCTGAACGCCACCTTTAATACCTACCCGACATCCGTCGTTAATTTCCAGAATTGTTCGTATCCTCAGTCTGGAAAGAATAGATTCAAATCGCGAATTCGGACTGTCGAGACCTCTACTGAAAAGGACTTTCAATAGCCGACAAATTGACAATAAAGAAATTGACATACGGTATCCACCGAGACATCCGACGCTGCTCGCGTCCAAAGATTCAAATCGAAAGTCTCCACGGGGCTCGACCGAGTCACAAAGTATTATTCGCATTTTGTGCGCACATTACACGACCCAATAAATATTGAAATTTACAAAATAATAATTCCTGTAAATGCTGAGGATACATATCTCTCTGTTATACGGAAATAACTCGGACATCTGGGAGAAGTGAATATTGCTCCGTGAGTGTTATTTTCCTGAACGGGTCTTTGCCTGTCGTCGGCCGTTGTAATAGTGCCCGGGGGGGACAGACCGCGTTGATATCCGAAATCTAGTTTTAAACGGGCGGGAACACAGAGGGACGTCACAGCCAGCGTTCGCCTTGATCAGTGGGGTGGCCCTGTCACACTACAATAGAGTGGGACCCCGTGCACCTCATAATACAACATACATCTGGGACAAACACCGCAGAGAGAGGTAGAGAGAGTAGAGAGAGAGAGAGAGAGAGGGGCGGTTGTGGCTCCCACCTCCAATGACCGACAAAGCCACAACCTACTCGAATTATGACCCCGGCCAGTCGGATTAGACCGGCCAATAAATCGGTAATAAATCACGGGCGTAATCTACATTTCTATTGATCTATCAACAGGATTATCTCGCATCGTTCACTTTAGTTACGACAAATGTGATAATGTCACAGGAATCCGTCCTTATTCGAAGCTTATTAATGAAAAAATAATAACGAAGTAGTTGAGTATTATGAACAGGTGTCATCTTCGGATAGAGTGGCTAATAAAATCTATCATCAGTCTTTATCAACCTGTTGAAGTAAACGAACGAGGCTAAAAACAACAAAAATCCGGTCGCCCGCACTGCTTCAGTCCATTGGCGCTTTCCATATTATTTTTACTCGGACATAATATTCTGGCGGTGATTGGCGGCGATTATGCGCAGCGGCGTGAATTAAGGCCCAGTAAATCCGGCAGAACACCGTGCTCGGGTGAATGGCACCGGCGGACAAAGGGCCCGGGAATTATGCCGGCCCCCGACCGGGACTGCTCAGGTGAGAGAGCCGCCCTAATTCGGACCTAATAAATCGGAGCGGCCCAACCTTATGGCCTGGGGGGGCGGGGTGCCGGATAATTTGCATCCACTAAATGTTAATTGAGAGCCGACGTCCGTTATCTCATTAAGAACGATCGTTTCCAATTGTCCTGTCGGCCTTGGGATATTTCCTTTTGTCGGCATTCCTCGATTTAATCGTATTTTCATATCGGTTTTCGTTTAATACTAATTGTATTTTTTAAATCAAGAACTGCATCGATTGCGATAGTGGCAGTCCCATCTTTTGTGCTACATTTCTACTGGCCATGATCGTAAATCGGTTAGTGCTTTTGTCAAATATTATTATTATATATTATAAATTCGAATGTGAAGGACGGAATGTGAAGGAAACATGTGAAGGACGTTATAACAAACGTTTCCGACATCACTATACAGGCGGATCTTCAAGTCTTATTAACAAACTCCCGATTTACACACCATCGTAATCCTGTGGTCCAAACCAGGAACATTGAAAAAGTAAATGGTTATTTATAATTTTTACTAGTGCTACTTTAACATCAATGCAGCTGATTGTATTTAAAAAACTGTAGCGTTAAGAATGTTAAAAAAATATATATGGCTTAAATTGATCAAATTTTCAGGAAATCGACTTTCCTGTACTGATACCAGAAGAGAAGACCTATAAATAAAAGGTGATTTTTTTTTTTTAGTTGGAGTTCCTGTATGTGATTTTATTGTCAGTTAGTGACGCGTTTAAAGGGTACTGTAAAGTGGGAATTTAAAAGCGGGAAATAAGCCACCAGAGTCGATTTTTCCCTTTCTCATTGCTCCGCACAGTGGAAAGTCTCTTGCCAACTGATGGTTGGGGTCTAAATAGTTGACAATCCAGGTGAGGACTATGAGCCAGGAGTAGAAAGAGGGAAGAGTATAAGAGGAGGAAGAAGGGTGGCGGTCTAGAAGGGGGCGGACTTTATTGGGCAGTGAAGACGGAAGGCGGGGGCGGCATCGGGGGTGGCCGGCTGTCCCCATCTGTTCTCGGCTTGGCACCGGCTAATTTCTCACGGCTAATGGCACGTGTTGGCCCAGCACACCGCTCCCTCATACAGCCCCCAGCACAGTCTTCACTCTGATCGCCTGCTTAGAATTCGAATTATCCCAGTCGATTGTTAACTAATTTTAATCGGCCGTGCAATCCGAAAGCTGTAGAATGAATTTTTAGCACTTTTCTTTCCATACCAAACGGATGTATTAATACAATTAAACTATTTATAAAATTCGTAGACTGAAACTACTTCGAATTTGGTTAGCGGAAGATCAGAAGAGCACACCTAGTAAAGCGAACGAATGATCCTAATATTGAAGAATATTTCCTTATTTTTATTTCATCGTAAAACTGACCGTACAGTATAAAATAATGGATAGAAGGATACAATTTTAGAGTCTCCTTCTATTTACTATTTCGACCCGGAATCTCCGCATAATCCACGTTTTCCAATTCCGGAGTATATCGAATTTCAATATTCAACCGGAATATTTCATCCGTTCCTCTCCTTTTCGCCGGAGTGAAGTGCCGCCATTGACTAGAGAGGAACACTTAAATGTTCTAAAAGTTTCTTAAAGCGTGAAAGGAGTGGATTGAATAGCACGTTTCTTAAAATAGGCGCGCATTTACTCTACTTAACTTTCGCGAAGATATAACTTACTTAGAGCGGCCATAGAAAAACACATTAAGCGTACTTCGGGAATGAAGGCCCGGCTAGTGAATGGCCCCTTAAAGTCTCGAATTTTCGGATCCAGGAGATACCGGCAGCGAATATTGATATGCGAAGCAGCAAAAATAATAACTAATTTAAATTTAGATTCATATTCCAGTAATAATTTGGGTGTATTCGCAAAATACGCCTTTCAGTCTGAATGTTTGGGGGCTGAGTAAAGTTGGTCTGTTAATGCCCTACAGCGGTTTAAAACCCGGCTTGGCTTCAGCTATCGAGCGAGTCTGAATTTTCGGCGAAATTCGGGTAGTGCGTTTTGGCGAACTTCCAAATTCGATACTGGAAATACTAAACCATGAAATATTAACCTGACAAATGCGGTGGAGGGGAGGGGTGAAACTTGTATTCATATGGGTTTAATGTTACGGTTCCTAATTAAATTATAATTACAGCCCGAGGATTTCGGGTTTACACAATGGAAGTTGAAAATGGCGGCAGCTTTCTTTCTGTATCGCTGAAGTCAGGCAGTGTCCACAAATTATTTAACACTGTTATTGTTGTATTGTATTACTGTTATTCTTGTAGTGATAGTGTTGACAGGATGCTTAAACGCATTATTGTATCGCTGACAATGCCGATCTTATACACAGAAAATCGGACTAATGATTGTATTCCAAATCCCCGCGGATCCCTACAATAACGTATAAACTAGATATTCTCCGCTAAAAACAGTCCCGGTCGCGGTTAAATATTGGAATTTGAAAAATAAACGATACAACATTCTAGTCATAATGGAATATACTAGAGGGAAAATAAGGACTGCCTCAACCGAGTGAACATTTTTTACCGTCGGGAGTTGCTATTAATTTGTAGGGGCATCGTCCTGTGGGAAATCAAGCGCGGTCCCTCCTCGGTCCTTCGCCCTACGCCATAATACCTATAATGCACACTAATATATTGTACGCGATTATATACGCCGTCGCGTCGCGTTAGAAGCGAAGGAGTAGAGCGGGTATCAAATGCGCTTATAAGTTTTTAAGATACAGCCTGAGATTGAACCCGAACAAATCTGTAGTAGGCATCTTTCCTAAGTTCTCAACAGATCATATTGAAGTTTATATTTATATCCGTAGATTAGTGTAAGCATTGTATTTATAATTTCTCCCCTCGTTACTGACATTTTATTTAAGAATATTAGGTTTAAGAAAAATTGAAGGGGAGAAAATATCGCGAACACTTCGCACGGCTCAATGTGTTAAAAATTAAATATGTCAAAACGAAACTGAAAATTTTATATAAAAGGGGAAGAAGCTGTAGGAGGGGAAGGGACCTGGATTATGGAGGAACTAAAATCTTGTAAGTGCTCTTTTGAGCGGGACTGGCGGCGAATCAGGGATTAAAACTTTTCCTAACAGCCATTAAGTTAATTATTACAGCTTCCCTGTCTTCTCCTGCTCTTCTCCGACTCCTCTCGCTTTTCCAACCCACCAGCAACGCCTGCAAATGGAAAGAACCCGCACCAACGGTGGACTAACAAACCTGGTTTAATATCAACTGTTATGCTAATCCTTATAAATTCCGACTCGTTGCCATTTGCATAAACGCTGTGCGTTCGGCAGTTTGAACGGTGTTCAGCATCGTGGGGTAGGGCCGTTCGCCTCGGTTTCCGACGATTAACCTGTGGCCCGGAAACATCCAGAGGACATGACTCGGTCCCACGTGAGTCCAAGGCCCAATAATAGGTTTTAGCTTCCATAAGTACGATAGTATGTCGCACTCGCAACAAAAATGAATAGGAGGAATGAAAATGCCGATGAAACTTGCCCCCGATTGAAGGTGCCCTTAACCTGGGCTCCTAGAAAAATTTTTCCACGATCTTGTTGTTAGAAGGGAATGAAAGTTCCATGAAAGTTCGATGGAGACCACAACCGTCTCATAATTGTGTGTCTGACACGTTCTATAGCCGAGTGAGTAGAATGTAAAATAAAAATAATTACCTCAAATTTCTATTCTAAAACTTTCAGAAAAGTCTTGTCTAGCAAAACTTGATGAGTTTGCACTTTTCCTAAGCATCTGAGCTTTAAAATTCCGAGACCGTTTCAAATCAAAATCCACTGTTTATCCCGCATTGAAAAAGAAAATCTCTTGGAGGAAAGTTTCGAAATTCTGGAGTGGATTTTGTCACCAACAAAGGATGAACAAATCGTTATTGGTCGGTCGGAACAAGTGGAGCGGTTGTTAGGAGGGAGCTGTTTATGGCGTGACCACTGTGATCTACAGTTATTACACCTCGCGGACCTCGTTCTGTTCGTTTGACTCAGCTCGTGGTCAGCTGTGGAGGAGGGCAGGTGCACGTGCAATATCCCCTCCGGACAATAAATAACAGACCGCACGCCTCCAACAAAACCAGCCATTGATGTTAACTCGGCTATAAAATATGTAAAAGGGCAAATTAATAAGCCAACCCGGTTGTTAATTAATTTTTACGGCCTAATATAATCGGTCCATCGCTCTCTATTACATTATTAGCCAGAATTTATTGGTTTCAGGTTCTCACCATCGCCCGAAGCGTTTTTGCGGGGAAGCAGGGAGGAGTGTCGCTGGCGAACATTCGCGAAAAGATCCAATTCAAAACAAAAGGTTGATGTTTTTGAGAGCAGAACTCTCACACGTGCCCACCAGTATAGAGAATCAAATAAAAAAATGTCCCTACCATTCCGCCAGGTGAAATGCGTACCGGCAGTGAATTTTGACAAATCCAAACCCGTAGGTAGAATGAAGAAGAAATAAAGAGTTCACTTTCTATTTTCTTCCTTAACTCTATTTTATTCAGGCAAAAGGGAAACTGGGAAAGTATTATTCGAAAGTTTAAAAGTGCCAGTATTACTTTCAATAAGCCCTCTACCCTGCTCTACTCTCTCGAGAAGTGCCGGCGACTAGCGTCCATAGGAGGGAGAACACATTACGCCACGAAACCAAAAAGCGAGAGTAGATAATAACGAAAAATTTAATTCCCATCAGAGAGCCCGGGAGGAAAATCTCGGTGGGCGTTTACATCGAAGTGTCTCCTTTTTTGTCTTTAAAGTTTTATAAAAGCTCTTAGCGGCCGTGGAAAGCCTTGGGCGAATATCGTCCCGGCGCCGAGAGAGCGAGCGGCTTCTTCCGCCTCGAGTTTTAATAAATACACGATCCGGGGGCCCGGGGGCCGTCTTGTAGCGTTTATCGGAAGCTCCCCGTTTGGAGAATTCAGATGTCCAGCGCAGCCGATACAATCTAGGCTCGGGGCCCTCTCTGCCTAATGAATAAGCGATAGAAGAGCGGAGTCGACAAATTATGATGTCCGTATTTTAATTCGTACAGCGCCCGTTTTAAGAGCCCGATGCCTCCCCCACCATATAAGGCGGGTCATTATTGACGGCGAGATAGGATCGTCGGAGGGCTATTTAAGACCGGTGTTTAAGGGTAGGGCCGCAACAAGGGAGGTTAGGTACGCGGCCGACCGACCATCTGAATAGCCACAAGATTTATTCCTTGTGTCACCGATACCATATTTCTAAATTATACCTGCCCAAGGAGGATTGAGGTGGGAGGTGGACCAACTCGCGCAATGTTTGTCGGTCTGTTGGTAGACTCAATAAATTCAAATTAGTTTGACTCCGTATTCTCTTTTTTCCCTTTCCCTTTACATTAATTGAGGTAATATTATATTTATTAGCTGGCCCCGACGTATACCTTAATGAAATTATTCCAAGAAAACAGGACCGCTCGTTCCTTAGCCGAAATAAGTAAATAATTTATTTTCCATCTTTATTTCATTCTTTTTCGCTTTTATTACTTCGTAGTAAGGAATTTGGCGAGCTTTAGAAATAATGATGTTACCAGCTGCGATAAAATCATTTTAATAATTTTTCATTCATTCGGTAAGGGGGAAAACAAAAGTACAAATTAGACCGGCATCTCTTTACGTTTAAAACTTGATATTCTTACTCTTATTTATGGCAATAATAGTCCATTTATTTTTTAACAAGCTTCTTCGTGATAAGCATCGTCGGAAATCAGTTTCTTCCCTTTCGTATCTACATTTAATGTCCTAATTTAATTCGCTAATGACGAAATGTAATACCAGTCAAATAACCAAAAGATAGAATTAGGAACGTCATTCCTAAGTCAACCGATACAAATCATTTACGTCGGGGGGTTTAATACTGATAACAATTGACATTTTTGTTACTCAAATTTTAGTTTCAAACATATTTCTGTTTAAACCATGTAAACAGAATAATCAATTGTTTTTCTAGTAATGCATCGCTATTAGTGTTATTTCAGGAATAAACTACTGCCACACTATGGACAAGCAAACCACTTAGGGGCGCGTACGTGGTGATGATTGAATAAGGGATGTCTTAATTTTTAACGTCCAACAAATTAATCTCTAAACGCGGAAATAGGGTGAGACAGAGGCAGACATTTCCCAGGACGGTGTGTGTCCGCCGGCCGGGAACTCGGGTTTGTTATAAAATAGAGTGCTGGCACCGGTGCCTAATTTCCCTTGGGCGGTATCTCTTAAATCCTCCCACTGCCAACAACAACAACAGAGCCAGCACCACTGAGCATAGCTCCGCCCCAACTTACCAGTAATTACGGCCACAGCGCCGTACGGGCTAAAGTTTCTCAACCTTTCCTTGTAATTGAAATCTTTGTGCGTACTAAACTAACTCCGGCGGTTAGAACAGTTAAACTGTACAGGCATGATCGACGAATCTAATTCGATTTGAATCGAATAACTATTGCCCCCAATTGAACAAAATGAATTCTCATTTTCATTAAAACTGGGTCGTGATTGCAATCATTTAGTGGAATTAAAGAATCGTCAATATTAAATGCAGAGATTAATGAAATGGAAAGGCTCGTTAAGACATTTGGAAATGAGTACCCACCAACGAGATATTAGCCTGTCACGATTTGGCGGTATTAATCAGCGAACACATTGGGGCCCTATACGCCACGACTATACGCACAATCATCCCCCTCCGGCGAGATACGCCCGGGTGGGGGCAATAAATCCGTTTATTTACGTCGCCTAACTATCTAAATCTGGCCGTGAGTGGCGGCCGCGCGGTACGGTTAAATTGTCGGGGTGCGGTTGCCGAGGGAGGATTGATGTGTTTGAATTACGGGGCAGGCGGAGGCGGAGGAGGGGCGCTCCGGAGCAAGACCGAGCCACTAAAGCCCAAGGACGAGAGGCAAACTGCAATTAGTGCGGAGTTAACTGTTAACATTAGTCAAAGGAGTAGAGGATAACCCGGCCGCTACCGACCCTGGGGTAGAGCACTAAAATAATCCTTGCATAATTCAAGAGGGGATGAGGAGCTGGAGGGGGTGGGGTGGCTTCTCTCCAGTGAGACGCCGAGAGTCAATAGTCGATAGCGGTGGTCCCGCTCGCTACCAACTAACGTTTGTGCCCCCAACCGACCCATCGGATTACACAAACCAACAGGGATTCGAGTTTCTAATGAATGAATTTAGCGGTAATGCCCATAATCCTCATCATGGGTACTTGAAACGAGACTGGATTCGCCGTTTTCTAACTAACCGACAACTAGAGGAAGTGGTTAGTTCGAGGCGTATGTGTTATTATGAAAATGACGTCTCATCAGCCCGATGCTTTATAAAAGAATAACGATAAAATAATAGTTACGACTGCTACCGAAAACTAAAGTCTACCCGGTAGGACCGAAAATCGATTTCCTGTCGGACAAATTATTTTCTCGCGTCACAATGAATTACACGGGTGGACAGCTTTCATTCAAACTGAACCTTACTCCAATTTGGCCTATTATAAAATCCGTTACCGTCAATGCCAATGGGAAGGGGTTTATGGACGGTTTTGTACGGAGGAATGAGAGGGACATTCGCCTGTAGATCCATCTTAATCGGAAGGGAGTTGTGTTGGGGACAGGCCTCTCTGAGGACGGGGGACCGGCGGACAAACGGCCGGCAGTCGTAAATAGAACCGACAGTGTCTGTTAACACTGAAAAATTTGTAGGTCCGACCTCCGGGTGTTAGATACAATAGGGCCCTCGGTTCCACTTTTGTTTGTCGCTGATCTATGCCCGGTCGGACTGTCGTTTCGACAATTTAATCGTTGACGCTGAGTAGACAACTTGGCGTTGAGTTGGGTGAAAAAAAGAATGTAGAAAAACAAATCTAGCCCTGTTAGGCGCTCAGAATAGCTTTGGACTAACCGGCGGGACGATCCTGGGATTGTTGTGTGTTCAAGTACATTCAAAAATCGGTTGTTTTTCGATTGGGTTCGACATTTTCAACCGAAGAAAATTCATAATTGTATAGAGGTGGGTGTATGTTGTCTCTAGATAGTTTTAATTATAGTTCTCAGCCGGACCAATCATAAGTAAAGTACACGAGCAAACTATACAGACGAGTGTACGGAAAATGGTGGGTATCGAAGCGATTTAGTTGCCAATCGATTAGTATACAAGTCCAATATCCCGTCAGGAGTGTAACAACAACAACACAGGGACCGAGGTCTCAATAGCGATGACACAAGTCGAAAGCGGCAAAAGAGACACCTCGACAAACATTCAAACCCAACGGAGGTTTACGACGACTTAATGAAATTGGATTTCGATTGGTAGCCGACCCGGATCGGACCCCGTCCTGATGACACGGGCAAAGCGGCAAAGGGGGTTCAACCCACCAGAGGCGAAAACATTTACTCTAACGAGACAGACCGTGGAGGACTCCTGCGTTGGCAATGAATACCTGCAATTTTGAAGTGAATTGAACTACTTACAAACGTCAAATTTTCCCAAGACATTACAGTGCCTAAAACTAACTCTTGGAGAACCTAGGTTGGCCCATTCATAAATTTAAACTTAGCATTAAATATACAGAATGGTACAGCCAAATATTAGTCAGGTAGAATATCCAATCAATGTAGAACAACAATATTTCAGAGGAATCGGAACTTCGATCTACTGACCTTCCCCTTACTCTACCTCGATACTCTCTTGATTTAACTGGTTAAATAAATTATTTATAAGGCCAGTCCCCTTACAAATTTTTATATTTTTTTATTACAAAATTACAGCGATTGAATCTGTTGATTGTAGCATCAAAACGTTTAGTATTGCCAGCGTATTCATCATTAATTAACATATGGTCATAGTTATTTTGTTTTACTAATGTTCTTAATCTCAAAGCCACTCTCAACGTGACGAAAGTATCAGTAACTCTCATAAAAAAAACAGGCACGCATTCTAATACCTTCCCCAAAGATAGGAAACACATTACTTAATAGGCCTAATAAAAGGTATTATCGCGTGTTCATAATTTTTTTCGGCCCCGGCCGTAATGCTATCTTAAACGAATGTACATTGCATATGTCGTCTACTTCTTCCTTTTTTTCCTATGGTATTCGGTCTCACCATCTGTAAATGAGAGCCAGATGTTTCAGTTTGACTTCGCGCGGACTGAAGTTTCGGTTCACGTAGGTGAATTCCAAGTCCGATGATTAATTCCAGAGGTGTCAACTATTCCTGTATCTTATTATTTATCTTGTTCAAGTCATTTGTATGGACGCAACGACGGTTTTTCTATTAAAACTATGCTTCTAAATGGAAACATAACAAATAACGATAGTGTTGCGGGCCCGTTCCGCCCACCTGAGTCTTTACCTGCAAAAGGACATTATTAAAAGGTTCTAATGGAACCAGTTCAACCGGCAAAGACCAACTACCCTATTGCACCTGAGTGAAATAATGAAGTGCTCCTTGGTACCTGTGCTCCCTTTGACAGTGCGTATGGGGCCAAAGTGCAATCAGCGCCGTATGTCTTATAAAAGGTATAATTGTAATTTAATTTTTGAATGGTCCACTGTATCTAGTTAACATACCTGTCTTATGGTCTGCATGGGGTTGAAATACCGTAGATTTTTTTGTTCGGTGCACCGGCACCGATAAACTAGATCCCTAAAAATAAACTTTATTCTATAAATTTTGGATCAACAAAGAAAGAACCGGAAATAACTGGAAATAACCGGAAAGAACCGGAAAGAACCGGAAAGAACCGGAAAGAACCGGAAAGAACCGGAAAGAACCGGAAAGAACCGGAAAGAACCGGAAAGAACCGGAAAGAACCGAAAGAACTGAAAGAACCGAAGGAACTGGAAAGAACCGGAAAGAACCGGAAGAATCGAAAGAACCAGAAAGAACTGGAAAGCACCGAAAGAAAAACAGAACTGAAAGAACCGAAAGAACCGAAAGAACCGGAGAACCGAAGAACTGGAAGAACTGAAATAACTGAAATAACCGGAAAGAACCGGAAAGAACTGGAAAGAACCGAAAGAACTGAAAGAACTGAACCGGAAAGAACCTAAGAACCTGAAAGAACTGGAAAGAACTGGAAAGAACTGAAAGAACTGAAAGAACCGGAAAGAACTGAAATAACCGGAAATAACTGAAATAACCGAAAGAAACTGGAAGAAACCGGAAAGAACTGAAAGAATAGGAAAAACTGGAAAGAACCGGAAGGAACTGAAAGAACTGGAAAGAACTGAAGAATCGAAAGAACTGAAAGAACTGAAAGAACCGGAAGAACGGAAGAAACTAAAGAACCGGAAGAACCGGAAGAACTGAAAGAACTGAAAGAACCGGAAAGAACTGGAAAAGAACCGGAAAGAACTGGAGAGAACTAGAAAGAACTGGAAAGAACCAAAGAATAGGAAAGAAACTGAAAGAACTGGAAAGAACTGAAATAACTGGAATAACTGGAATAACTGGAAATAACCGGAAGCAACCGGAAGAAACCGGAAAGAACCGGAAAGAATAGAAAGAACCGGAAAGAACTGAAAGAACTGAAAGAACTGGAAAAACCGGAAAGAACCGGAAAGAACCGGAAAGAACCGGAAACCTGAAAGAACCGGAAAGAACCGGAAGAACTGGAAAGAACCGGAGAACTGAGAACCGGAAAGAACCAGAAAGAACCGAATGAACCAGAAAGAACAGGAAAGAACCGGAAAGAACCGGAAAGAACAGGAAAGAACCGGAAAGAACTGGAAAGGGCCAAGAACCGGAAAGAACTGAAAGAACCGGAAAGAACCGGAAAGAACGGAAAGAACTGGAAAGAACTGAAAAGAACCGGAAAGAACCGGAAAGAAGGAAAGAACCAAGAACTGGAAAGAACCGGAAAGAACGGAAAGAACTGAATTAACTGAAGCAACTGGAAAGAACTGGAAAGAACTGGAAAGAACTGAAAGAACCGGAAAGAACCGGAAAGAACCGAAAGAACGGAAAGAACCTGAAAGAACTGAAAGAACCAAGAACTGGAAAGAACCGGAAAGAACTGGAAAGAACCGGAAAGAACTGAAAGAACAGGGAAAGAACTGAAAGAACCAGAACCGGAAAGAACTGGAAAGAACCGGAAAGAACCGAAGAACCAGAACCGGAAAGAACTGAAAGAACCGAAAGAACTGGAAAGAACCGGGAAACAACCGAAAGAACCGGAAAGAACTGGAAAGAACTGAAAGAACGGAAAGAAACTGAAAGAACTGAAGAACAGGAAAGAACCGGAAAGAACTGGAGAACCGAAAGAACCTAAAAAAGAACTGAAAAGAACCGGAAGAACTGAAAGAACCGGAACAACCGGGAAGCAACTGAAGAAACTGGAAAGAACCGGAAAAGAATAGGAAAAGAACTGGGAAAGAACTGGAAAGAACGGGAAGAACTGGAAAGAACCAGAAAGAACTTTCTGGGTGAACCTGGAAAGAACTGAAAGAACGGCGGGTAGGGAGGCCGGGTGAAGACGGAGCTAAAGATCTGGCCAGCGGGAATGGAGGAGGTCCGGCAACGGCGGCAGGAGGCCGTGATGGGATGACGGAGCTTCGGGTCGACGGCCAGCTGGGCCGCAGGAGGTCTCGGCACGCGGGCAGGAGGTCGGAGGGAGGACGTGAGCCAGTCGACGGGCCTGAAGCGGGGGCCTGGAGGGAGGCTCCGGGCGGCACGGCGGGTAGGAGGCCGGTGGGAGGATGGGAGCTGTCGACGGGCCTGAAGGGGGGGCCTAGAGAGGCCCGCTGGCAACGGCGGGCAGGAGGCCTGAGGGAGTGGATGGAGCTGAATGACGGGGCCATGGGGGCCCGGAGGAGGTCTTGGCGGCACGGAGGTAGAGCCTGAGTGGAGATGGAGCTGCCTGACGGCCGAAGTGGGGGCTGGCCTGGAGGGGAGTAGGTTCAAGGTTACGAAGTGGGAGAGGTGGTGGGGATGGGAGTTGTCGACGGGCCATGGGGTCGAGTGAGAGTCGGGAGGAGGATGGAAATGACGCCGGAGCGGGGTCTATGAGGTTCCGGAAGTGGCACGGCGTGGCAGGAGGTCAGTGGAGGATGTGAGCCATCGACGGCCAGCGGGCCGGGAGGAGGTCTCGGGCGGCACGGCGGTAGGAGGCCGGTGGGAGATGGACAACGACGGCTGCCGGGCCGGAGGAGTTCCAAGGGTGCTTAAGGGCAGGAGGCCGAGGGAGGAGGGGATGAGCCCAATGATCAGTGGCCGGAGGGAGGTCTCTGGCGGCAATGGCGAGCGCCGTGGAGTGAGGAGTTGTCGGACGGGCCAGCGGGGGCCGGGAGGAGGTCTGGGCGGCAATGGCGGGTAGGAGGCCGCGGAGGACGGAGTCATTGACGGGGCCAGCGGGGTCGGAGAGGAGGTTCCGGCAACGCGGGTAGAGCCGGTGGGAGGACGGAGCTGAATGCAATGAAGGGGGTCGAGGGGAGTCCGGAGGCACGGTGGTGTAGGGAGGCCGAGTGGAGAATGGAGCTGTCGACGGCCAGTGGGTCGGAGGAGGTCTCAAGTAATGGCGGGGGGCAGGAGGTCGGAGGGACGGAGTGATCGATCTCAACGGGTATCGGGGGAGGGAGGGGGTCTGGACAAGCACCATGGGCAGGATAAGGGATGACGAGCCGTCTGATCTGCCACAACGGAGGGAGGTCTGAAGGCAATTCGTTAAGCAGGAGGCCTGGGTGGAGGACGTGATTGTCTGACTTAACATGGAGTGGAGTAACCTGACGGGGCGACCTAAGTGGCGGGAGCCGTGATGGACGTGGAGCTGCCGGACGCGGGGTGAGGAGGAAGACTGGAGCGTAGGATTCAGTCGG
The DNA here is from genome assembly GCA_019843655.1 of Lethocerus indicus. Taxonomy (NCBI): domain Eukaryota; kingdom Metazoa; phylum Arthropoda; class Insecta; order Hemiptera; family Belostomatidae; genus Lethocerus; species Lethocerus indicus. The sequence continues at coordinate 29,266,300 of JACDQD010000003.1, read as the reverse complement.
CATGGCAAAATCATGGAGTGAGGCCGTGAGTCTGGATACTAAGAAAACGGGCAAGAGGAGGAAGACCGGAGCGGGGTAAGGATATCTGGAACTATGGCGGCGGAGGGAGTGCCGGGATTCACAAGGAGGTCTGGCGGGGGAAGGGGGCTGAGGGGGAGGAAGACTGGAGCGGGGCAAGCAATCATGTGGGATGGAGTGCGTCGTGATCTCGATGAAGAGTGCAAGCGATGGTTGAACTGGAGCGGGGTAAGGATACCTGGAAGCCTGCGGGCATGACCGCGGAGGGAGGCCGGAGTCTGGATACGGGGTCGTGTCCGCGGGGAAGTGAGGAGTGAAGACTGGAGTGGTGATACCTGGCCTGGCGGGTGGCGACCAGTGGAGTGGAGTGTCTGGATACGGGGTCGTGTCAAGTGAAGTGGAGGAGTGATGACTGGAGCGGGGTGGGCGATGCCTCGAATCTCAAGTGGCGGCGAATCGCGGAGTGAGTGCCGGAGTTCGGACACGGGGGTAGTGTCGGGGAAGTGAGGAGTGAAGACTGGAGCTGCAAGGATACCTGGGGTCAAGTGAGTGACCGCGGGAGTGAGGCCGGAGTCTGGATACGGGGTAGTGTCCAAGGGGGAAGTGAGGAGGAAGACTGGGGAGCGGGTAAGGGATACCTGGGAGTTCAAGGGGCGGCGACGGGAGGGAGTCGGAGTCTGGAGGGGCAGTGTCCGGGGCGGGGTGAGGAGGAAGATCGGGAGCGGGGCAAGGATACCTGGAAGTTCGGCGGGCGGCGACCGCGGGAGTGAGGCCGGAGTCTGATACGGGGTAGTGTCCGGGCGGGGCTGGGAGGAGTAAGACTGGAGGGGGTAGGATACCCGGGCCTGGCGGGCGGCGACCGCGGAGTGAGGCCGGAGTCTGGATACGGGGCAGTGGCCCGGGGCGGGGCGAGGAGGAAGACCGGAGCTGTAAGGGATGCCTGGCCTCAGCGGCGGCGACCGCGGGAGGGAGGCCGGAGTCTGGATACGGGGTCGTGTCTCAAGTGGGGAAGCTTGAGGCGGAAGACCGGGAGCGGGGTAAGGATACCTGCCCAAGTGGCGGTGACAGTGGGAGGGGTAGTGCCGGAGTGAGTGACCACGGGAGAGTCGTGTCTGGCGGGGGGGCGGAGGAGTGAAGACTGGAGCGGGCAAGGATATCTGGGGCCCGGCGGGCGGCGACCGCGGAGGGAGGCCGGAGTCTGGATACGGGGTCGTGTCCGCGAAGTGAGGAGTGAAGACCGGGAGCGTATGATGACCTGGGGTCTGGCGGGCGGCGACCGCGAGGGAGCCGGAGTCTGGATACGGGGGTCTGGGCGGGGAAGTGAGGAGTGAAGACTGGAGCGGGGTAAGGATACCTGGGGGCTCATGGGCGGCGACTGCGGAGGGAGAATGGAGTCTGGATACGGGGTCGTGTCCAGGAAGTGAGGAGTGAAGACCGGAGGGTAGGATACCTGGAGGTTCAAGTGGCGGCGACGGGAGGGAGGTCGGAGTCTGACATGGGGTCGTGTAAGTGGGGGAAGTGAGGAGGAAGATCAAGCGAGGGGGTAAGGATTACCCACCCGAGTATGACCGAGGAGGGAGGCCGGAGTCTGGATACGGGGGTCGTGTCCGGGGCGGGGAAGTGAGGAGTGAAGACCGGGAGCGGGGTAAGGATACCCGGGGGCCCGGCGGGCGGCGACCGCGGGAGGGAGGCCGGAGTCTGGATACGGGGGTCGTGTCCGGGGCGGGGAAGTGAGGAGTGAAGACCGGGAGCGGGGTAAGGATACCCGGGGGCCCGGCGGGCGGCGACCGCGGGAGGGAGGCCGGAGTCTGGATACGGGGGTCGTGTCCGGGGCGGGGAAGTGAGGAGTGAAGACCGGGAGCGGGGTAAGGATACCCGGGACCGCGGAGGAATGGAGTCTTGATACGGGGTCGTCCGGGCAAGTGAGGAGGAAGACTGGAGGGGGTAAGGATGGTCTGGAGCCCGGGAGCGACCATGGAGGGAGCCGGAGTCTGGATGGGTGTCAAGTGGGAAGAGGAGGAAGACTGGAGCGGGGTAAGGATACCTGGGGTCTATGGCGTGACCGTGGAGGGAGGCGGAGTCTGATACAGTGTCTTGGGTGGGGAAGTGAGGAGGAAGACCGGGAGCGGGGTAAGGATACCTGGGGTCTGGCGGGCGGCGACCGTGGAGGGAGGCCGGAGTCTTGATACGGGGTCGTCCAAGGGCGAAGTGAGGAGGAAGACCGAGCGGCAAGGATGCCTGGGGCCCGGCGGGCGCGACTGCGGAGGGAGGTGGAGTCTGGATACGGGGGTCGCCCGGCGGGGAAGTGAGGAGTGAAGACCGAGTGGGGTAAGGATACTGGGGTCAAGGGCGGCGACCGTGGAGGGAGGCCGGAGTCTGATACGGGGTCGTGTCCGGGCGGGGAAGTGAGGGAGTGAAGACTGGAGCGGGGTAAGGATACCTGGCCTGGGGCGGCGACCATGGAGGGAGGCCGGAGTCTGGATACAAGTGCCTGGGCAAGTGAGGAGGAAGACTGGGAGGGCAAGGATACCGGCCCAAGTGGCGGCGACTGCGGGAGGGAGGCTGAGTCTGGATATGGGGGTCGTTCAAGTGGGGAAGTGAGGAGTGAAGACTGGAGCGGGGTAAGGATGGCCTGGGAAGCCCATGGCGACTGCGGAGGGAGGCCGGAGTCTGGATACGGTAGTGTCCGGGCGGAAGGAGGAGTGAAGATCGAGCGGGGTATGA